>BSBN01001281.1:5687500-10487500 GCA_027924645.1 Cunninghamia lanceolata
AATCCTAAATGTTGCAAATTAAACTGACATAAACATAATGATCGATATCTATATGCACACGTGTGTAGAATATTCCATTAGCAACAATAACTTAGATGACTTTAACATGCACAACTGAGCACGCTTGCGCGTGCGAGGGGGGCTTCCAGAGTAGTAAGGGAAAATTTTTTGATAGTTCGTATCATGACCACATGATGCATGTGGACATGACACGTGGGTTAGCGTGTTGTGACCACATGTGAAATGTGGGCATGACATTTGATATCAGAGCGAAGTTGTTTTAAACACTGGGCTTGATTAGGCACATTATCACTTCCGCGATTAAACTGACTGGTGATTACCTCATTTTGTAGGATGCCTCCCAAACGAGTTCGGTGAACACTAACCTGCTGTACTCCACTGACCAAAGTGCACACTGATTCTTCAGCTGTGGGACCAGATCAGCCAGTCCCACCAGAATAGCCAAATCCACAAGTTCAGCTAGTTCTACAGGCACAACCAGTTCCTCAGGTACCGCAGGTACCACCGGCCTCACCTGATATGGGTGTAGACACCTAAAATTGGACTGCTCTGCAAACCAATTTTTCGTACCTCGCACTCATCTACTCCCCCAATCTGCATATCCCTAGTGATCAATTAATTCACCTAATTAATCCATTTAACCTTACAACCCTATCCTATTAATTGAATGAATATTCCTAATATTCATTAATTGATTTATCCATTTCCCTAATCCTTGTTAATAAGATAAATCCTGATTATTTGATTAACCTAGACTTAAGTTAATTAAGAAAACACTTAATTAACCTTGTCTCCCACTCACTTCCACTCACCAAATATAAAATTTAGTTGTCTCCCACTCACCTCCACTCACTGAATATAAAATTTAGTTGTCTCCCACTCACCTCCACTCACTGAATATAAAATTCAGTTGTCTCACACTCATCTCCACTCACTGAATATAAAATTCAGTTGTCCCCCATTATCCTCCACTCTTCCCAAAATGGGAATTTTTAATTCATCCCCTAGGAATAAAAGATTCACTTTTATTCCTAGCCCTTGATCTCATCAAATGAATCCTGACCCTCCATCCTCATCTCCAAAACTCTATAAATTGAGCCTCTCCCAAGCCATTTTCATAAGACTCCTTCATGCATCAGAACTCTGTCAAAATCATTCCACAATCCCCTTATCATGCTTCCATAATGTCCAAATCATTCCAAATCTTGTCTCAATCCCATCCAATCCATCATTTAATCTCCTTCACCTTGTGTTGTATGCATTGAGCAATCCACATTCTCCACATTAGTCATTCTAATCACGGGAAACATCTGAGGAGCTATGTAGGCGCACTCCTTCCCACATGGATTTGTGAAGTCTTCATGAAGGTATAATCATTTGTTTATGCATTAGATTAGTTTCTACTTTCATTTTGATTTCACTGATCACATTTGGCACGCCCGGTCTCGAATCCAATCATCAATTTATGCAGGTTTTGTTGTTAAAATCTTCTTTTTCTATCAAATTTTATGAAGTTTTGGTGAGGAAGTATTGCAGGGTGCATCCTAGGCAGAAACAGATGCCATTATGGTGATCAGGTCACTATTTCTGTGAATTTTGACAATAAACTTGCTTAGGCTTTGTGAAAATTTTTTGAAAAAAAAAATTGAAAATTTTTAGGGTACAGATCCGTACCGTACGGAACCATACCCCTATCGTACTAATCTGTACAATGCTGTGTGTGTGAGGTTTTGTTTGTAGGTTTTATCTTGCAGGTTTAATGGTTTGTTTGCAGGTTTGGTAGAAAACCCCGTCGCCGGCCACCGCTTCACCTCCCTATTTCCTCCTCGCGGCCATCGCCTAACCACCGCTGCCACCATCCCTACCGCTGTCAAAGAAACCTCTGCTAATACCTTATATCTCCCGTCCTCCACTGCCCACTACTGCATAAACTGCCAACAACCCACAGTCCCCCTGCCGCTCCATCTCCCTCCACCCGTCGACAACCCACAATCCCCCCGCTGCTCCATCTCCCTCCGCCCCCACTCCCGCGCAATCCCCCCACCACTCCATCTCCCTAAGCCCCTGCGACCATTGACACCCCCCTTCGGTCCTCCCCTCCACCCACCTACCCACCACCAGACCGTTGCTACCACCTAAACAGGCTTACCTGCCTCTGTCGACCCTTAATCTAAACCCCTGCCTCCTCCATCTCAGCCACCTACCTCTCCCGCCACCCTTGCCATATCCGCCTAGCAAGCCCTTCTTCCACTACCTCTGCTAAATAAACCCTAAACCACCTTGGGGGGTGGCCTTTGGTATCACGGAGGGTTAAAAAACCTAAACCTAAACACAGACTCTTTTTCATTTTCATTTTATTTTTTATTTTTATTTTAGTCCGCCTGTGGTCACATGAGTGACTAGGGGCTACTTTGACCCTAACCGCCTAAATAGACTGCCCAGGTGCAAACCATAGCATGTGGCCAGTTATGTATAACCGCCGGTGGTTAAATCAAACAGTCAAGCCAACCTCCTAGTACCTTCTACACACCGAAGGAGGCTTTTTTTTTCAAACTCACATAACTTGGTCATACGGAGGTGAAATCATGCAAACAAGGACTCATCGGAAAGAGAATTCAGTGAACTCCACAGCTGTGAGGTTTTTATCAAGTGGTTATACTTTTTTCCAACTTTTTTCGTAGTCAAAGTCAAACCTGCCTGAAAACTTTAAACACTCATATCTCTTGCATTTTATATCAAATTTTCATGAATTTTTTTTCAAATTGCATAGAATCTCCTGAAGAATCTATTTATGCAATATGTTTTTCTGTATCAATTCATTTCTTATCAGATTTCATCAAATTATCACTTTTTGCATCACAATCTCCTTAGCTAGTCTACTTGCTCCGTTTTTATTCTTATGACTTGCAGGTGATTATTCGAGGCTGGAACAACATTAGGAGCAGCAAACACATCAATTTGGACAGCAATTTAATCAGGTGCATTCATTTTCATCCTTTATCTCTCAATCATTGCTTGCAAACACACTTCAATTTGGGGCATAAAATGAACATTGTTTGATCATCACACATTGAAATCAGGCTTAAAATCAACCAGTGTCTTCAATCACACCTTGAAATTGGGCTAAAAAGAATCACTGTTTGACATGTTTGTCATCACATTTCAATTTTCTAAGGTCAATTAATCAACTGCGAGTGTGAATCAAGTGGGTGTGTGTGTGCTCTCTCCTCGCATTGCAAGGTGATCTTGGAGATCAAAAACACCTCACTTGATTTGCTTTTGTCAATCCCTTTCCTAGGAGGGCTACTAGGGGATTTCATCACCCCTAGGGACGACCTCATTCGAGGCTGAATCAAAAGACACCCTCTTTGAAATCAGAATCATGTCACTCTTGGCTAAGCCCCAAAGAACTTTCTACCTTTGGGAAGTGAAGGTGAAGGGTGGATTACCCCCTTCTCCCAGCTATGTGATAGGATTCCACTTTCAAATAATTAGTCAACCTCATCTAAACATTGACCAAACCTAACTGGCCATACCCCATCAAACTAGACAATAGGGCATGTTGATTTGTGTTGCGAGTGTGCTTGTTTAATCATCATCATATTCTTCCAATTCAAAATTCACAATTGCTTGTGTCTTGTGTGAGTGATTTTTGTTTTTATATGTGATCATTTGCTAAAACATTGCCAAATCAAACTAAAACATCAAACACATAAGACAAGTCATTCATCACATTCAAATCCAATCACACTCATCAAACTACATCATCAAATCATCACCACTCTATCTAAATCACTATCCAAACAACATCATTCTCTCCATCCTCAAATCAACCTCCATCCCAATCATCCATAAGCACATCCTAGTCACCTTCATCCTAATCAACTTCATCCAACCAATCCACATCATCATCAAATCATAACCAAGCACTTGCCAAAAAGGACTTAAGATTTAACCACATGTGTGACATCATGTCAACCTTAGACGACTTCCAAAAGCTCCTTTATATGCTTCACCACATGCATGCAAGCCAATCTCCTCTAGAGCATCGAACCTTTCAAAGCATTCAAGAATTGATTCAAATAGGTCAAACAAGCCACTCCTCACACATACAATACCTCGTGCAAGAAATCCAACACCTCTTGGCCACTTGCAAAGTCCAACAACCATCATATTTAGCACCTATCCCATCATATCCATCTACACATCAAACCAATTCTGCATCAACTTATTCCACTTCATATCAACCAAATTCATCCACATGTCATATCAACCCCTTATCAACTCATCACAACCCTTATCTATATCAATCCATATCACAACAATCATTATCCTATGCAACCCCTCCATCAGCATCACATCAACACATTTACCAACATCAACAACAACTTATATCACAACAAGAAGTCCAAACACCATCCCAACCTCCACAAATTCCACAACAACCTTACATGTCATCATCTTCAACATCATATCAACCTCCATCATCCTCATATCAACCTTCAACCTCATATCAATTTCCATCATATCAACCTCCATTATCCTCATATCAACCTCCATCATCCTCAAATCAACCCTCAACTTCATACCAACCCCAAAACCTTTCGTCTACATATCCTACCATTACACCTAGCTACCAAGACTATCAATGGCTTCCCCAACAAGCACTAGTGATCCCAAATCCACCTTTGCAACAAGAAGCACATGCAAGTCCAAGTGGTCCCTCATACATAAATCAAATGAGTCCAAGTTATCCTAGGCAAGATCTAGTAACCTTTGACAAGGGAGATACCAATCTAGAGTGCCCTCCACCATTTAGTCCAACACCTATCCTTGAACCCATCCACAAACCATCACAACCTAATCCTATCACCCACCTATCCAATTCCAATCCTAATCCTACACCAACCACCATCATTATCCATCCATTATATTGCTCTTCAACCCATACACTCATGAAGGATGCCATCCATTGGCTATTAGCAAGGAATCAAACACCCTCATGCAATCCAACATCCACCAAACCTCTTGAACAATATCCTATCACAACTCAAGAACCATCATGCAGCCATGTTCAAGCACACATCAGTCAAGCACCTATCACATCCATCCAAACACCTATCACATCCATCCAAGCACCCACCACATCTATCCAAGTCAATCCCACTTCTACCCAACCACATGAGATATGTAAAGAATCAAATCCAAAGCATGTTGAAACATCAACCCCTTCTCCTAATCAAGATCTAATCATCCCATCCAATCGCATCCCTGATCCCCTCCCATCTATTGGTCAATTTATTGATCCCACACCTTCTTCTACCACCCCTTTACCATCCCCCATGAATCCTTTACCTCCATTTACCAATCCCATCCCAAATCCATCCCCTTATCCACTTGGCACAAGCACTTTCATCCGTGGTGACTCCCTTGTAGGAGGCGAACAACTTCCTTCCACCACCTATCTATCTCCAACAAATAATGGATTCGTGTCTTGTTTCCAAAGCACCAAACATCCCATTGCATGTCGCATGCTCCAACACATGAAATATCAAGGCAAAGGCTTAGGCCTTCATGAACAAGGTATCTTGGAGCCCATCCACACCACCTTCCATCCATCATCACATGGCCTTGGCTATGCATCCCAAGGCAAACAACCTAAACATGTCGATACCATCCACCCACCTTCCAAATTCCATTCATCCAATCCCAAACATGGTGCATCTCATCGTACTTCCAAAACATATGTCGCCATCCCTCCTCCATCATCCTACCATTTGCAAAAGCATGTGACCATCCATCTCCCCCCATCAAATTTACCTCCACTCCTTCCAACTCCAAATATCCTCATCAAATCCACTCTACCTCCTATCCTACCACCTCCCAACATCCCTATCCACAAATCCACTTTACCTCCTATCCTACCAACTCCCAATATCCCAATCATCAAATCACTTCATCCATCTATCCAAAAATCCACTTTCTACCCCTCCATCCATAAGTCCACTAAAATCCTAAATCAAGACCAACAAAAGCACACATCTTTCAGACATGAAGCTTCCCCCAAATCCATGGGATTCAAAAATTTGAATGCCTCAACTCATAAAGCACAAAATCCTAAGGATATTATCCCTTCCAATCACAATGCAAAATCAAAAAGGCTATCAAATCCCACACCATCACAAGAAAAAGAAAAAACAAAAATGGTGTGGGTCCCTAAACGAAAAGCACCAAACTCTAATGAGGCATCCACATCCCAATCTACCGCAAAATCTCAAACATCCCACTCCCCATCTAAAAATCCCATAATTCCTAAGTCTATTTGGGTCCCTAAAACCCCAAATTGACCATCCAACAATCCCCCATCGTGATCCCCATTACTCCCAACTCCACATCCAAAATACAAGCTTCCAAATACATCATGATGTGTGTAACCATTGGTCTTGGTTCCCCTCCACCACTTGCAATTCCCTCATACCCCCATCTCTTCATCTTTTGTTCACTATCTTACATATCTTCCCCATCACATTCCTATGGTCCATGCTTTTGCATAATCCACATCATAATCTGTTATCCACCATCCATTCCATCTTCTCCTATCTTCCAACAATCCATGCAATCATAATCCATAATGCTATCCAACATGGGACCATCTTCTCCTTGCTAGGGAAACAAACGCTAGAGTCCCCCTTCCATCAAAAAATCAAAAAATCAAGAAAATAGTAAAAAAAAATAAATTCGTGCAATGGTGAAAACCACTCCTTGTAACGCCTTGGGCAAGTACCTTGATGAAAACCCCTTGTGGGCGTCATGTGTAATCCCTTCTCCATCCATTTTGTATCCCTACACTTGGGGGCAAAACCGTATCATTCATCCACATCCATCATCTCCTTGCACATCTTATCCGTTGTCTTATCATTATCCTATCATATTCCTATCTACCATCCCCTATTCATCCTATCATTCCCCATCCATTCTATCCACTATATCCATCCATCTACTGCAAAGTCCATCCATTCAAACATGAACCCATCATGTAAAATCTTATGCATTAAGGCATATGATTCCTTGCAACCTAGCCCTTGGAGAAAATCCTGCAATCCCCCATCCATCTATCATGCATACCTATCCTACCCCTCATCCTTATCTTCCATCTATATAACATACATCCCTATCGCTTGTCCATTCATCTATCATGAATCAGCTATCCAATCCCCCTATCCAACCCCATCACCTTCACCTCTAGACTTGGTGTTCCCTTGTCATTGGTATCTAGCGCAAATGCTATCCACACAAAATCCAAGGCAAACATCATAATAAATCATGCCCTTTCCACAAAATCACAAAATCCAAAAACATCACAAAATCCAAAAATCCAAAAACATCACAAAATCCCAAAAAATACAAAAACATCACAAAATAAAAAAAATCCAAAAACATCACAAAATCAAAAAAATCCAAAAACATCAAAAAATCCCAAAAACATCAAAAAATCATCAAAAAATCCCAAAACAATAGAAAACACAAAATTCCAAAAATAAGCTATCAATCACACAAATAAAACTTGCTCCATCACATTCTCATCATCATCACATCTATCCTCAATAAGCTTACACTAGATCTAAGCATCGCATCACCTATCAAAGCATTGTCCTTAATCAAAATCATCAACTATCAAATCAACATCAATCACAACTTGTCACCATCACATCTTGAGCCACTTTTACAACATCATCAAATCATTATCAATCCCTGCCTTAGGATATATCTTTCCTACGATAGGCAGAATCTATCACATCATCATCCATTTTGGCAAAAGATACAATGGTTACTTGTTTGGTTTGTTGGTCTTTTGGTTTTTGATTTTTATCTTTTGTCCTATTCGATGATCACATCAAAGCTACCTTGATCTTGTTATATCATGGTATGTGGTGAAAACATCTAGAATGGGGCATAGTCTTGCTTTTGTATGCTATGCTTGTGGGTTTGTCTCATTACTCCAAGCTAGTATTCATATCTTGATTGATCATAGGGTTGGTTCTAGCATATTGATCTCCTTATGCATCTAAGGTTCATCATACCTTTTTTGTACTAAGGGCTTATGCTATGAGTCCCCTCCCCTCATCTAGACAAGGTTGTACTATATTGGGCATGCATGAGATCATCCCTTTGTCTACGTGTCTAGTCCATGCAAATGTTGGATAAACATCATCACCCTGGTCTTCTATACCTTGGTGAACATATCCACTTTGCTATATCAAACCTAGGATTGCTCAAATTTAGTTTCAACACAATGATCATCCACCAATCATCTCCCAACATCATCATCCTTTCATCCCACCACTTATCCTCTGACCAGTTCAACCAATCTATCCCATCCATTTCGAGAGCACAACTGTGTTCTCGCAACCCACCTATCCTCTCGAGGGGGCATCACCCTTATCAATTATCCCCAAACCTTACCCTATTCTTCCAAACCAAAATCTTTTTCTATCCAATCCAACTCTATGTTCTAACTTCTTTGAAATGGTGTTACTTAGCCACAACACCATCTCAAAGAGGGGCAAATGTAGACACCTAAAATTGGACTGCTCTACAAACCAATTTTCCGTACCTCGCACTCATCTACTCCCCCAATCTGCATATCCCTGGTGATCAATTAATTCACCTAATTAATCCATTTAACCTTACAACCCTATCCTATTAATTGAATGAATATTCCTAATATTCATTTAATTGATTTATCCATTTCCCTAATCCCTGTTAATAAGATAAATCCTGATTATCTAATTAACCTAGACTTAAGTTAATTAAGAAAACACTTAATTAACCTTGTCTCCCACTCACTTCCACTCACTGAATATAAAATTTAATTGTCTCCCACTCATCTCCACTCACTGAATATAAAATTTAGTTGTCTCCCACTCACCTCCACTCACTGAATATAAAATTCAGTTGTCTCCCACTCATCGCCACTCACTAAATATAAAATTCAGTTGTCCCCCATTATCCTCCACTCTTCCCAAAATGGGAATTTTTAATTCATCCCCTAGGAATAAAAGATTCACTTTTATTCCTAGCCCTTGATCTCATCAAATGAATCCTGACCCTCCATCCTCATCTCCAAAACTCTATAAATTGAGCCTCTCCCAAGCCATTTTCATAAGACTCCTTCATGCATCAGAACTCTGTCAAAATCATTCCACAATCCCCTTATCATGCTTCCATAATGTCCAAATCATTCCAATCTTGTCTCAATCCCATCCAATGCATCATTTAATCTCCTTCACCTTGTGTTGTATGCATTGAGCAATCCACATTCTCCACACTAGTCATTCTAATCACGGGAAACATCTGAGGAGCTACGTAGGCGCACTCCTTCCCGCATGGATTTGTGAAGTCTTCATGAAGGTATAATCATTTGTTTATGCATTAGATTAGTTTTAATCTTCATTCTGATTTCACAGATCAGAATGGGACCACAGATATTACAGGCCTTATAGGCTATCTTAGATATTCTTCCATTGGCTACAATTGAGCCGCGCGTAGAGCCACGTGTCGAGCCTCACGAGGTTCCGTGAGAGGAACCATGCATGGAGCCATGAGCTGAGACTCATGTCAAGCCACGTGTGGAGCCCCGTGTAGAGCCGTAGGGGGTACCATGTGTAGAGCCTTATGTCAAGTTGCCTGATACAGAGGAGGTTGATTCGGCCAATAGGGCCCATAGCAAGAGCCCCACACATCATGCCAGGCATGACAAGACAATGCAAATAGAGCAATTGGGTCCTAGGCTTTATGATTATCCTACAGATGAGCCTATCAGGGGGTGCAGAGATAAAGGAGATTCCATCAAGGACATATTGAGATTGAACCCTCCTACTTTCATCGGAACCACAGAGGGAGCTGAGGCAAAGGCCTGGCTTATCAGTTTAGATAGGTGTTTCGCATTGCATCCATACGCGGGCAATACAAAGGCCCGTGTGGTAGTACACTTATTATGAGATGCAACAGCTACTTGGTGGCACACTAAGGAGTGCAAGCATCGCATCTCCTTAGACACCTCTCATGGGAGACTTTTATTGAGTGCTTCAACACACGATACCTATCAGACTATTACAAACAACGTCGTATAGATGAGTTCCATGACCTACAGCAGAGGGAACTCTCAGTGGCATAGTATGAGAGTAGGTTTACAGAGTTATCCAGATATGTGAAGTATCTTCATGACGAGAAACTCCTGGTGCATAAGTTTATCAGAGGACTAAACCATAGTATAGCAGGACCTGTTCAAATGGCAGATCTCCAGACTTTGAGTGATGCTGCCAAGAAGGCTTATATTGCTGAAGAGATTCAGGGATGGGGGCAGAGTTCTCGCCCTCAGTTCCAGGATCAGGGACAGCAGCAACATCAACAGAATTTCCGTAGACCACCACAGCCACCCACTAGAGGAGGATTCGGTATAGCATCATTACCTCCTAGGCCCCCACAACAACAGCAGCACAACAGCAACAGAAAACTAGAACACAGCCGAGGTCACATGGGGGAAATAATAGAGGTTGGCAGCAGCAGGGCCCACGTAGGGATCAGAGACAACAGGGACGACCTACGAGACCCACGAGGCCGCAGCAGTTGTATAGGGGCTCACAGGGGTCCACTGGTAGATCAGGACAACAGCAGTCGAGTAGGACTCAGACTGTACAGTTACAGTTTAAGGGGCCTTGTTATGTTTGTGGTGAAGTTGGACACTTAGCTAGAGAGTGCCCACAGGGTTTTATAGCAGGGGGATAGCATCGTGTAGGAGGATCTGAGAAGATGGTGGGTGATATGGGTAAATCCCACCGTATGTTTGTAGTGGTTGAAAACCACCAGGCTGATTTCCAGGCTTCAGTCATAGAGACAACAGGTATGATTGGAGATTTTTCTATCTCTATCCTATTTGATTCCGAAGCTACCAACTCCTTTATGTCTACATCGTTAGTGGAGCGTTGCAGGCTGGTGGCTTCTAGGCAGAACATTAGGTGGGAGGTTGAGTTGGCCTCTGGGGCCAGGATGTCAGTTGATACTGTGGTTAGAGATTGTGAGATTTCCTTAGGTTCTTTCATTACAACATGTGATCTTAGGGTTATGCCATTAGGGTCCTACGGCATAGTTCTTGGTATGGACTGGCTTGCGGCTCATAGAGCCAAGCTAGATTGCCATCAGAGGACGATTATTTGCTTAGATGATCATGGCACACCAGTCGAGATAGTGGGCATACAGAAGCTCACGACTGCTCGTACGATATCCACTTAGCAACTTAAATGCTGCATGAGGAAGGGTTGTCAGATGTTTGCTATCACAATCAGTGATAGATCAGAGGATGAACCTGAGACTACCTTAGATAAACACCCTATCCTGAGAGAATTTTCTGATGTTTTTTCACCAGAGTTACCGGGTATGCCTCCACGCAAAGAAGTTGACTTCCACATTGACTTGGTACCAGGGGTAGAACTAGTGTCTCGTGCACCTTATAGAATGACTACACATGAGCTTACAAAGCTTAAACTGCAGTTAGAAGAATTATTAGAGAAGGGACACATCTGACCTAGCATTTCACCATGGGGCACACCAATTATCTTCGTAAAGAAGAAGGATGAATCTCTTCGGCTATGCATGGACTATAGGAAGTTGAACAAAGTGACGGTAAGGAACTGATATCCTCTGTCTAGGATTGACGATCTCTTTGACCAAATGCAAGAAGCCAAAGTGTTTTCAAAGATTGATCTAAAATCCAGGTATCACCAATTATGAATCACAGAGGTAGATTTTCACAAGACTGCCTTTCGAACCAGATATGGCCATTATGAGTTCACAATAGTACCTTTCGATTTGACAAATGCCCCTACAGTGTTCATGAGTCTCATGAATGGGGTGTTTCGTACTTACCTAGATCGGTTCGTGATCATATTCCTAGATGATATTTTGATCTATTCATGGACCAAGGAGGAACATGTGGACTATTTGCGTCAGGTATTGCAGTGTTTATGTGAGCATCAGCTTTATGGCAACCTGGTGAAATGTGACTTCTTCAGGACAGAGGTACAGTATTTGGGGCACATTTTATCAGGCGATGGTATCTCCATAGATCCATCGAAGATCAAAGCAATTCAGGATTGGCCAGCACCCACCAATGTAACAGAAGTAAGGAGCTTTATGGGACTAGCTAGTTACTACCGTAGGTTTGTTGAAGGTTTCTCTAGGATAGCACATCCTATCACTTCCCTTCAGCAAAAAGGGAAAGGATTCACTTGGACTGAGCAATGCGAGAAGGCCTTTGGGATCCTAAAGGAATGTCTTACCAGTGCTCCCATATTAGCTATTCCTGATCCAACAGAAGATTTTGTTGTTTGCATGGATGCATCATTAGAGGGATTGGGAGCTGTGCTTATGCAGAGTGGTAGAGCGATTGCTTATGAATCGTGAAAACTTAAAATACATGAGCTAAACTACCCTACTCACGATTTAGAGCTTGCAGTTGTTATTCATGCTCTTGTTCGTTGGAGACACTTTCTTTTAGGTCGACATTTTGAGCTCCATTCGGATCGTCATAGCTTACAGTACATTTTAACTTAGCCTAATTTGAACGCCTGCCAACGGCGTTGGATGGAGTTCATGTGTGAGTATGATTTTGATGTCCATTACATCAAAGGAAAGGAGAACGTGGTCGCCGACGCTTTGAGTTGAAGGCGCCATGAGATCCTGACTCTAACTTTGAAGGTGGATTTGAAAGAGCATATTCTACAGCATCTGCCTAAGGACGAATGGTTTTTGGAGGTGCAATAGGAAATCCAGAATCAGAGGATCTTGAAGGGAAAATTTGTAGGATATTCCCTTGAGTCGGATGGATTGCTTAGACATAGGCAGTGCATCTATGTACCCTGTGCAAGTGACCTACTTATAGTGATACTCTCTGAGGCTCATAGAGCACCCTATGCAGCTCATCCAGGAGTGAAGAAGATGCATGCGGATTTACGGCAGTTATATCATTGGGCTGGGATGAGACACGACATTGCAGAGTATGTTGCTCGATGCCTTAAGTGTCAGAGGGTCAAGGCCAAGCATTAGCATCTAGCAGGACTTTTGTACCCTCACTAGATACCTGAATGGAAGTGGGACACCATTTCCATGGACTTTATTATTGGTCTACCTATGTCATCACGACACCATGATGCCATCATGGTGACAGTTGACAAGTTGACCAAGGTGGCGCATTTCTCACCAGTACGTACAACGTACAATGCATCATTGGTGGCAAGAGTGTTTCTAGATCAGATTGTCAGACTACATGGAGTACCTCGCTGCATCATATCTGATAGAGACTCCATATTCACTTCATCGTTTTGGAGAGCCTTACATTAGGCATTGGGCACACAGCTCAACTTCAGTTCTGCTTACCATCTTGAGACCGACAGCCAAACAGAAAGAGTTAATCAGGTGTTAGAGGACATGCTTCACATGTATGTTATGGATCATTAGTCTAGATGGGAGGAGTACCTGTATCTGGTTGAGTTCACCTACAATAATGGGCATCACAGCTCATTGGGTATGCCTCCTTACCAGGCTTTATACGACAGACCTTGCAAGATGCCTTTGAGTTGGGATCGGATTGAGGACTGAGTTGCCATTGGTCTCGAAATAACTCAGGATATGGAACAGCAGGTCACATTGATCAGACAGAGACTGCAGGAAGCTCAAGATAGATAGAAGAAGTATGCCAATGCGAAGAGAACGGATCGAAGCTTTTCAGTGGGAGACAGGGTATTCTTGAGAGTGCGACCGCATAAGAGTCCAATCCGTTATGGAAAAGGCTCTAAGCTTGCACCCTGATTTGTAGGACCTGTAGCCTATCTTTTAGCCTTGCCACCTAGCCTGTCTCGTATCCACAATGTTTTTCATGTTTCTGTCCTACGTCATTATATTTCTGACTTATCTCATGTATTGGATTGGAGTGCTCTTCAAGTAGAGGTGGATGGATAGCTAGCTTTGCATATTGGCTCGTCAGACACTAGGCCTTCGAGGTCGAGAGCTGGACCAAGTTAGGGTCTAGTGGGATATGTATGATGAGGTCACTGCAACATGGGAAGATGCAACGAGACTGAAGACACTTTACCCTCACCTCTTTGATGACTTCTAGGAGAAAGTACAATCTTAGGGGGGGAGGATGTGAGGCCTACCTTTTTCCACTTCTATTCAAGAGACTATTTACAGTACTATTGCTATTACTTTTATGATTGGGGGACTGTTGATCTTGAATTCTTGTTTATTAAACCTTATTGATTTTAAGAAAACAATTGTGCGATGATAGTTAGATGTTGCTTTTAAGTGAATGATGAATGGATAATATTACAAATGGAACTTTAATGTGATTTCAGTATGTTTATATGGTAGAATGTTTAGGTATGCATGTATTTATATTGCTTCAGCTATGATATCTTTATGTGTTATTGACTTCAAGTTTGAGTGTGCAGGTATTGCTAACAAAACCACAAATACAGGAGATCATTCCACACCCTATGTTGTATCCCTTGTGAGCCGATCTAGTTCCACGAGGAACTACGATAAACCTTGTGTTTGGTGAATTGTGGTAATGTTGTTAGGTTGTAATGATGCATGAGGTCAAGGGAATTAGGTCTATCTTCTGATTTAATTATATTGTGATATGTGTTGTAAGAGATGTTTTAAATCTTGTTTTAACTTTATTTCTTTTAGACCCTCTTCTTGTGTTTTTACTTGACTCTTGGAGTCCTAACTAGGTTAAAATCAACCCTAGGTTATACCCCATGGGTCTAGGGACCCTTTTGACTAGGATAACCTTGGGATAACCTCCATATGGTCACTTCAACTTCATGGTGAAGTTAAGTGACGAATTTGGGAGCATGGGGATAATGGGATGAGTGGAATCCACACTTAGACCCATTTCCAATTCATGGAAGGACTCCATGATCCACCAATAATGGAGTGCTTGTCTCTTTATGCCTCTCTTTTGGTGCGAGACCCCATAAAAAGGGTGGTGTGTCATCCACTTCTTCTTTTTATTTCTATTTTTTCTTATATTTTATTTCTACATGTGTTGGAAAAGGGCCATAGTGGGGAACCTCTTGAGTGGGGTTAATTGTTTTAAGTCCACTAGGATAATGGATGAGGAGTATGTTTAGTTTTTTTAATGCCACTTGGGAATAAGGGATAAGGGAGAGAATTTGTTTTAAAGAGGAGAAGAGGGAGAGGGTAAGGGGGTTGGATTATTGTAGAAAGAAGGAGAACTTGGAGAAGGAGACTAAGGGTGGAGCTCTTCTTCAAAATACATTCCATAATTGGGCTTGCAAAGGTTAGTGAGCCAGTTGACTCACCTATGTATGTTTTGGTCTTGTTTGATAAATGTGGATTTGCATTGGTTGTCTATGTGTTAGTTTTGCTATTTTGGGTTGTGTTGGGTGTATGAAAGAGCTTCTTCCAATTGGAAGAAAATGCTCATCTAGTATGGGGAAGGGAAGGTGTGAACCTCCTCAGGTGTATTCTTATTTTGGTATATGGAAGCCTTGAGGGCATGTTGGTAATTTTGAGCCTAGAGGGCTATAAGGCTTTGAGAGCCTATTTGGGATATCCCTGTGATTTTTATTATGTGGATGGCTTGAGGCCATGAGAAAGAATAATATTGTTGGCTTGAGGCCATGAGATAAGCTATGATAAATATTTGAGAAGAATGACACGTTGGAGTAGAGAGAGTCTACTTCCCTACCCCCTTTGAACTCACCTCAGTAGAGTCTTTGTAATGTGTGTAAAACCATGGGAGTTTGTGTGTTGTTGCTTCTATTGTTGAGAATCAATGTTGTGGAGTGTTTTTGGTCTATTCTACCCTGGGTATGTGGATGATCTCCCTAGCTCGGGGGTGACCCTCTTGTGGGTCTATGGTAGGGAGAAGAGCTTGTTGTGTGGTGTATTCTCCCTTGTTGTCATGCAGGTTACTGTTGAAGCATGTTAAGAGGATTGAAGGAATTTTGCCTTGTTAAAGAAAATGTTCTATCTTCCTATTTATAATGAGAGCTTGGTCTCTTTAAATTTCTTCTTGGATAAGTTTCTTTTGAAGAGTAGAGTTTGCTCCCTATGAGAGTTGTAGAAAAATTGTATTGGAAGAAGAAAGTAATTCCTCCCTTAGAATGTTTGTGAGTTGTGGGATCTTATAGTTGTTATTTTTGTTTATCAAAATTGTAAAGTTGTGGGAATAGTTGTTGATTTGGACCAGTTGTTAAAATGTATATCTTATATTATTTAGTGAGAAAGTTACTTTTACAGTATTATGAAAGATGTAAATTTACTTTTGAAAAAATAAAAATAAAACTTGATTTAATTATGCAACGGGAGATAATCTAGATCGATTTACTTTCCTGGTTATTTAGTTATTGAAATGGAAGATCTATCAGTTTCCTGTAATTGCTCTTGATCTTTAAAATTATTGGAATAGGATGTATACTTGATGGAATAAATTATAGCTGATAAATGCATATTCTAATGGTTAGTGTTTACTGATTTACTTAAGAAATTGTTATATTGTAAATTAAAATGTTGGAGAAATGTGAAGTGAATTTGTTAATTTGTAAACTAAATTGTGGTAGAAAATAAGAAAATTCATTATGAGTTAAATATATATATATATAGTTATTTTTAAAAACCTAAATGAAATTGTGAAGAGTGAACTATATATAAATATATATATATATATATATATATATATATATATATATATATATAGTTAAATAGTATTAAATTAAAATTTCAAAATTAGCAATAGTGAGTTCACTGTGATCAAATATTACACAGTCACAAAATTACAAAAAATAATGGTGGGGGTTTAACCCCCCACCGAAACAAGAGTAAGGAGAGGGTGTGGGGCTCCGCCCCTCCCCACACCCCTGCTCATCGCAACGCCCATAGCCTTCCGCCCGCGGGCTAACCACTGCCATCACTGCCAGAGTCCCCCTCTTATCTCTGACCTCTGTGATCTCCACCACTGCTTCCAATGCGGCCACCTCCACCACAACCACCACACCGCCCTCTGCGGGATACACACCAGCCCCACCACAGTCCTCCATTTGGCCCTGCGACCAATGCCGAGACCTCCACCGCCGCTCCTTCCCTGCTCTGCATACAACACACACACAGCAAAGGATTTTAGGGTTATTTAACCCCCAATACCATGAGTTGGTATTTCATAATAATAATGTATTAAAACAAGAGTGGAGTTTCCACTAGTATGGTTTATAATGATTCTAAATAAAATAAATGTATATATATATGTGAGTGCATATATGTATATATATATATATATACATTTATATATGAAATTGTTTATAAATGAAGGGCTTCAATTAAAAAGATAATGTATTTCAATAGTGATAATTATATAAATGCTTATATATATATATATAAATGAATATTTGCAATGTAATTAAAAAAAAATGTAAATTCATAATTAATCGTTATTCTTTGTGAAAAGGGGATTCAAAAAAAAAATCTATATATATATATATATTAAAAGAGAAATAAAATATTTAAATATATATATATATATATATAAATTTAAATATTTAATTAAAGAAATAATGAAGCAATTAATTTGGATATTTAAATATTTATTTAAAGAAATAATGAGGCAATTAATTTTGACATTTAATATTCAAAATACAATAGATCGATCTGTAATAGAAACTGCATTCTCAAATTTAAATTAATTATCCAAATGGTAGACTAAGAAATGATAAAATTTATTTAGATAAATAGATTAAATAAATGATGGAATGTAATAAAAGTAGAAATGCGAACCAGTATTGAAATAAACTAAGGAAACCTATTAAAGGTCAATCACCTACCAAGGGAAATCCTAAACGTTGCAAATTAAACTGACATAAACATAGTGATCGATATCTATATGCACACGTGTGTAGAATATTCCGTTAGCAACAATAACTTAGATGAATTTAACATGCACAACCGAGCACGCTTGCGCGTGCGAGGGGGGCTTCCAGAGTAGTAAGGGGAAATTTTTTGATAGTTCATATCATGACCACATGACGCATGTGGACATGACACGCAGGTTAGCGTGTTGTGACCGCATGTGAAATGTGGGTATGACACCAGTACCTTGAATCTCATGGTAGATGGATACTACTTAATATCCTGATCACTTTTTTCTCTCGATCTAGATGACATCATGTCATTTTAGCCTAATGAAGACTGATGAACATGCTTGTATCATTAGGATATTTTATAACATCTAGATCTTAACTTAGTATCTAGGCCATTTTAGTATCCATATCTTGATGACATCACTGTACCTCGACATAATATAGAGAGGGCATGCATGCTAATGTCATCAGGACATTAAGCCATGAGGATACTTCACATTCCTAATATCTTGGATCTTATCCTTGTATCCCATCCTGACAACACCATCTGAATATCCACATCAAGAAATCCCTTGAATATTCCACAATAGGATATTCTCTTCCTATATCCAGACTTTTGTGTTTAATGTTGAAAAGTGGTCATTGGAGTTTAAATTCAAAAGTGTCCTAATGGACACTTGTAGTAATCCTGTGCAATCTTGCTAAAAGAAGCCATAAAATCCTTTGAATGTCATTAATTTGCCCTAAAACTACCAACTGCCTAAGTTAAAAGGGAATTTTTATTGCCATAATTGATACAATTGCATTTAAGAACCCTAACTTTCATTGTGATAGAGTTGATTACGAACCAGAGCCGAGACAGGAGATGAAACTACAGGAGACTATTGCATCTTGAATGTCAACCTAATCATCTGCACATCAATAATAGGTTAAAGGAGCATATATAGGTATGTATGAAATCCCGCCCGTTTGGTTATTTTAAAAAAATCGTATCCCAAAGTAATCAAAGAAATAGAAATAATAGAATCTTGATAGTGATGGTTATGATAAGGTATGATTCAATTTGTGAGATATGGTCATGATAACCTCGTGAAACATGACAATGTGATGTAAGCTAACCCAAGAAAGATGTATATATGCTATTATTTGAGACCAATGTGTCTAATTGCAGGACACAATGTCACATCCACGAATAGATAAAAGAGATGCAGAGTTCAAATCTAACATGTTCCCTAGAACTTACAGTGTGTATAACAAACTTGGATTCTCAGAAGATACTCATCCAAGCTACATTGATATAGAAGCATTTAGGGGACAGATTGAGGCACAAGAGGATGACCATATTCTATAGAACATAATAGTATCTAGCTTATAGAATGTTGTTGGTTTCCCTTATTCTACATAAGCTTTTGATCTTCTGGTTGAGTGTGCTCAAAACTATAATGCCACCACAAGAAAAGTAGAAAAGCAATAGAGGTTATATGTAGACTTGTCTGTGGAGGGCATCACTAAAGTAATTCACCTAATGACCTCCCAACAGATGTATGTGCCAGATCTGAAAGCATTGGCAAAAGAATATGAAGATAACAATAAGATTTGTAGAAATGTCATCTATCAGGGATGGAGAATCCCAAACAACACAGCCAAAGTAGTTGCTAAAATGGATCAAAATTTATATAAATTTGATTTTAATGAAGAGGTCCAATACATCTTGTTCATGCTCTGTAGAATGCAAGGCCTAGTAAACTATGGAACATTTGAACCATGGATGTTCAGATTAGCCAGGTTGGTAATTGAATACAAACCAGAGAATGCAAAAGTCTAGTGGTCTATGTTGATCAGTGACACCATTCATGACCATCTCACCAATTGGAAGGATGGCAAAGGGAGGATCTTTAGAATGACATCCTCTCTAGTATACTCCTGTGCAGCCAAAGGTGCATTTAGTGGCCAAAAGATAGTGGGCAAGATGGGAAAATTGCCAAATGAGAAAACTCCATGGGAACACTATCCCCAACTACAGAGACAATCATCCATGCAACACTATAGATTGGTTAATGACTTCTTCTTAATGCACCTAGTCTGACTTATGGAGGGTGACTGGACTAAAAGGTTTTCAGTAGGTGCAACAAAGGCAATAAGTGGATATGGCCCTTGGTTCATCCAAGATAAAACTTATTCCTACATCAGAATGGAAGGCTTCAATAGGAAACCATATATGCTACCAAGATACCCTTCAGATAAGGTGGTATTGATGGAGATGATGAGGCAACAATTGCTTACATTTGAAATGTCTAAAGTGAAGGAGGGAAAGCCCTACAAGAAATTACCAATTGATATTAATGGGTTTTTAGTAGGAGCCCTAGAAAATGCAAGAAAGGTAGAGACATAATTAAAAGCTTTGAATCTAAAACTCTTCCCACTTGCTAGAGATTATGATCCTTTCCACAGGATAAAATGGAGATTTAACAAAATGTATACGCACATGGTCCATCTTGAAGATTACTAGGTAGATTATGCCAATGAACATGAAGTAAGGAGGGAATATCAAAGACTCACCCTGGATCAGATAAGGACAATATGGCAGCCTAAAGTGCCCCCTCAAATTAAGAAAGATGGTGACAATATCATGGATCCAGAATATGAAAATCAAAAGATATATAGTGATACTATCTCCACCCTAGACTTGACACAAAAAGATGAGATCTCCATAGATGCTCTCACAGCCAAGGTGATGGCTAGAACAAAGAATTGGGTGGAGAAGAAAGCGAATGAACTCAAGGCAAACGATGTTGTCATTACCAGTGACAAAAGGGGAAAGAGAAAATAGTCTAGAGAATAAGGATACGATAACTTCCTAGTGAGGTAGAGGGAAATCCTCAACACAAGGATACTAGAACCAAGTTCATCTGCTATCATAGAGGAGCTCACGTCTGAAAGGCTAACCCTAACATATCAGCCCTTTTCACCTCCTATAGGACCCATACTCAAAGCCATCCATCTAGTTACACCTCAAGCATCCATAACACAAGGGGAGAGGTCAAAAGGGGCCACTGTACAAGAAGCGGCCAGTGAAGAAGAAGAAGATAAAATGCCTCTTGGGACATTAAAAAGGAAAAGAGCTGATGTATTGCAGGGTGTCAAGGTACCCAGACAAAGCAAACATCAAAGCCCAAGCATGAGAGGGGCCATTCCACCCCCAGTTGATACACCATCAGTAGTATCTAGATCAATTGATCCATCTCTAAGTGTAGTTAAAGAACTAAAATATGATATATCATTGGAAAAGATAAATCAAGTGAAAACTGAATTAGCCCAAGAGGCTAAAAAATAGCCAATGGAGAAGGACATTAATAAGCCCCTTCCATTAAGTGCCGCTATTGACCTGACAGAGGATGACTTGGTAAAGGATATCACTAATCACCCGATTGAACCCCTGCTACAATACACAGAAGCAAAGGATAAAGATAATGTAGCAAAAGAACAACATGAAAGAAGAGAGGGGAGTGAATCTCCTGAAGTAGAGGAAGTTGAAGTTCACATGGGGTCACTGGATACATTGATTGAAAATACAACTAGTCCAGCTGTAGTGGACTTGACCTATGTGCCTGAACAGAAAAGCACTAAAGAAGAGGTCATCAGAAATGATCAGTCTCAAGAAAAATCCCTTATGGAAGTATGTAATAAAGATGAGAAGGTACTAGAATAGGTGGAACAATAGGATATCCTGATAGATAAGCCTCAACAAAAGGAGGTATCTAAATCACTTACAGATATAGAAAATAAAAGTGATGAATAAAAACAAGATAGTCATCAAGATAGCCAAGAACCTATAATGATGAGGTTCCTAAAGAACAAGATAATGAGGCACAAGATAATTAGCCTCCAACAAAGCAAAGACAAGAAGAACTCCTGCCTGAGAAAGACAAAGGAGATGATCAATCAGGGCAGAAACAAGAGGACATGCCACAAGATCAGGAAGATCCCCGTTCTCTAGCATTATCATTGATTGCATCAAAAGTAGGGTAAGAGAAAGAACAAGTACCCTTTGATTTTAAAATCATGTTTACTCTTGATCCCAATAAGGTAAAACAAAGAGTTAGGACAGTCTCTAGCATCAAGAAAGATCCAAAAACTGGGAAAAGGATAGCCTAAGTTGTTGTGCCTACATTGGATAAGGCTAAAGGTGAAATTAGGCTAGAAGAATATCAAATAACCTAGATTGATTTAGACCATATGACCATTGAGCAAGAAGCTCAAGAACATCTTCAGAGTGGTAAAATAGTGGTGGCTAAGGTGAGGAAGCTTAAAGCTAAAAATAAAGAATTAAAAGAGCAGAATATGCAATTACAACAATTTGTACAAGGATTAGTGAAGCCAGATAGTGTGACATCCACCTTACAGACTGCCGAGAAGCCTGCTTCATTGACCCTAATAAGTGAAGAGGAGATAGCTAGTCTAGAAATCTAGAAGCATCAATCCTACATCATCAAAAAATGGTTCTCCAACTTCATGACTTCCATGTCCAATTGGGACACATTGTCTAATTAAAAGATGACATTGATTCTTGTTGTTCTCAAAATTAGCTACTCTCATTTTTGTAGACAACCCCTACGAAACTTGTTCGTTTCGTAATCTACACTCTAAGTTCACAAATTGAGACAAGATTCTCTTGGTCTTGTATGAAGTTGTATGGTATCCTAAACTAGTTTACAACATTCCCTCGAATCGATTCCTTGATATTTGTGAAAATTGATTAGGTTGTAAACTGATCAAAATATCAATTTTGGTCACTTTTAGGGTGTTAGTAAAATTTTGAGTCTTCATATGTAAAGTCAGCTAAATTTGCCGCTAATACATGTCTTTTTGTCTACTTATGCAATGTCGATAAAAATTGCCAACTTTGCATATCTTTTTTGTTTACCTATGTAGTGTTGGTG
Source organism: Cunninghamia lanceolata (assembly GCA_027924645.1). Taxonomy (NCBI): domain Eukaryota; kingdom Viridiplantae; phylum Streptophyta; class Pinopsida; order Cupressales; family Cupressaceae; genus Cunninghamia; species Cunninghamia lanceolata. Next base: position 5,710,401 of record BSBN01001281.1, read on the forward strand.
ACTTCTGCCGCTTTTACATAGTTTTTATTTTCCCACATGCCCGAGCGACACTTTCTACCACCATTACATGTTCTCGTTAAAAGGTTAAATTGCATGTTCAAGGTCGGCAATTTTTGCCACTTTTGCATTTTTGTGAAACATGTGTAAGGTCGGCCGAAATCGCCACTTGAGCAAGATCTCCAAGATCTTGAACTTCAAGTGGCATTAATGGCCACTCGTGCCAAACATTAAAGGGCTTGTTTTCAAATATTTTAAATGAGTTATTTCATTGTTTCTTCTTGCCTTCTCATTTGTCCAAATTTCCTAGTTGATTCCTCGATCCCTCTCAAAACCACTCAACTGTGGTGACAGCAGATTCAAATAGATTTCAAAATTTGCTATCGTCAAGCTTAGGGTTTCCTCCTTTTAATAGGTAAGTGTTTTTCATTGTTGTTTCTTTGATTAAGTTTTGTATTTCTTCATTGAAAGTGATCGAACCCCTATCCTTTAGGGATTATATTGCTTGTCTATTGTTCAAAACAAAACCATAGTTTTTTATATCTTTTTTTTTATTTGTGTCATATGTAAAAACACTAGTTTTGTGCAAATCCTCTCTGGCCAGATATGATATTATGAATGTTTGCCTAAATTTGTCCCGTGAGGAGTTGGTCTCTGCATACCCACCTGACCAGGTTTTGCCGCTCAAACATGTCTTTTTATCCATGTGTAATGATAGTGATTTTCACCACCCACATTTTTTCCATGAAAGCAAGGTCGGCATTATTCGCCACTTATGCATTTGAGCATGTTGAAGTGTAAGTGTATGGGCAGTGAAATCTGTCGCCTTTACACGAAAATCTTGCAATTCCCATTACCTGCAGAAGTGACATTATTTGTCACTTGAACATCAAATGCAATTCATACCAATATGTATTGTCGGTGTTTTCTACTGCCAATGCATAACACTTGCAATTTCCTGATTACTTGTAGTGTTGGCAAAATTTTCCGCTCCAACATATAACTTAGATTTCCTAGAACACGCAATAGTAGTAAATTTAACCGCTCTGACAAGTGTGAAATATCCCTCACATGCAAGGGCGGCAAATTTTGCCGCCCATGCAAACATTCTCTCAAATTTTCCCAACTCTGGGATATTTTCAATTTTGTTTTTTCGAGCCCAATTTCCTCTAATTTTTGGTCTGCTCGTACTATAGCCCTATCAAACGCATCTACATAGTCGCGATCATCAACATGCATTTTTCTCAGATTACCAGTATTTCCCCTAATTGCATGATCATGACTTTTTTGTTGCAGTTTCTTCTGTGAATCCTCTTTCTTCATTGACATCCTTCTTGTGATAGCTCATTCAGATGACTGAGTTGTCTCCGAAGAAGTCGAAAGCAATGAAGTACAAATATCAAGGTGTTTTTCCAACCACCTCAATCACTTCTAATGTCAACGACATTAGAGATACAGAGATTGGCCATGTGGACATGGCTAAATTTGTGGAGAGAACCAAGTCAAATAATCCCATCTCCACAATGAAGAAGATAATTGACAGTAACATTCATTTAGTGTCAGCTTTCCCGGTGGTAGCTCACAACACATAATTTGTCCTTCACTGTGCTCATTTTTATAACAGAGTTACTAGGGCTGTGGTGGATGCAAGTGGCAATGTGATAATCAAACTAGATCTGAAGTTCATTAATAAGGTGTTTATGTGCCCTCCTGCTATAGAAGTGATAAAGCTTGATTTTGCTGAAGCACAAAAAGAATATGACAAAAATCCTGAGAAGGCAAAGAAGGTAATTAATAATAATGGCTCAAAGCTCCACTGTCAAACTTGTCTAGGTGGCCATGGAGTTTTCCTAGAAATGACTTTATAGAAGAAGTTGGTGATCTGATTACTCTTCTTAGCAGGATAAGGGGATTGTCCTCTTCTTCACTGTTTCATGAATGGATATATCCTTCCATCAAGGTAATACTCTAGGGCAAACAAGCTATCTTCTGGGGTAAACAAATCAGTAATGCTCTACATGAGCAATTGACAAAGGTATCTACTACTTTCAAGTTTTACATGACTTCTTATATGGTGTATATAGCAGCCTCAATGAGAATCTTTCCAGGTCTAACATCAGAAGGAGATAGGAGGTGGATCCATGTGTATCAATACTACTCTCAATTGACATTAAAAGGTTCTATTCATCATTTCAGGAGAGTAAATGATGCTTTCTTTGCAGTAATCTTGTGTCTTTTTGACCCCCAACTAGAACAAAGAAGAGTATCAGATGAGGCTTGGACAGTGGTAAATGACTTTGGATGCATGTTCTTACAGTTTCCTTCTTTCTCATACCTAAGGGTTGGCTTTTTCTAAGGTCATCCTTATATGGTACCAAGGTTCCCCTCAGACAAACTAGTCTTAATGGAGTTATGCAGACAAATGATTGTCATGCATAATAAACAAATGGAGCTCAAGAAGCCCAATTTTAGGTTTCCAATTGAAATTGGCAGGTTCTTAGTATCAACTGCTACAAAGGCAAGGGCCATGGAGACTGAGATGTATCTTGTTACCATGAATCAATTCAAGAGAAGACCAAAGTTTGACTATAGGGGCGTGAAAGACAAAATCAAAAGGAAAACCCAATTCTGTGAATCTATGGTTGAGGATGTCTGGGTAGATTTGAGAACAGAAGAAGATGTTAGGAAGTTGGACTATAGTAGGTTATCTCTTGAGCAGATTGAATATTTGGGACTTGCTGATATTCCTGAGGATCTAGTGGATGATGGAGAATTAGTCGATGATAGGTATAACACTAAGCAGATTGCTGACACTCCCCTTCCTCCAATCCAATGGTCTCAAAAAGAGTTGACCTCTTTGAGGAAAAGATTTGAGCCTATATTGGCAAACACCAATAATTGGTTGGCAGATAAAGGAATCACTTTGAAAGAATTCCTTATAGGATCAGAGACTTAGATCCAAGAGCAAACTAGTAAAAAGGTGGAAATAAGAATGAAGAACAAGAGTGATGTTCCCTCATCCTCTAAAACACATAAGCCTAGAATCAAGTTTGTGACAAAGAAATCAAAGACTGTGGAGAAAGAGCCTGAAATAAAAGATATGGAAATTGAGAAACAAAATGCTAAGGAGCCAACCACAGAAGAAATGGAGGTTGAAGATAGGCCTACAGATCAACAAGAAGAGGAAGCTTTATCTCCACAAGAGAATGTACAAACAGAAATGGGAGTCTCATCTCCTTTGCTTGACACACCTGTTGCAGCTCCTTTGTCTGATACCCCTATTGATATTCCCTCTTCTGAATCTCCCTCCCCTTCCAAAACTATTTTTGACAATTGTCAAAACACTTTTGAGGATGTTCTTTGTTCCACATATTCAATTCCTAGCTTGTCTTCTTCATCTTTTGATATTGAGGATACTTCCATATTTGATCACATTGTAATGAATACTGAGCAGGTCTCTAATGTAAATGTAACAGGTACAGTTTTCACTAACACTCCACATATTGTTTCCACTACCAGTGCAAGTGTAGTTCTAGGGACACCAACAATGGGAATGGATCCCAATGTGAGTACTTCTGTGCTTCCACCATGGCTGTCAGCTTATACACCAAAAAGGAAGAAACAAGCCATCTCCCCAGATGACTTTGATTTCAGTAAGCTGGTGCTTGCAAAAGCCAAGGCCCAGAAGAAGCCAAAGATTCTTTCAAGAATCCTTGGGGATAAGGGACACAAATTTTTGGAGATTGCAAGACCTCCACAGGATGCAACAATGGAAAATTTTAGTATGACTGATTACTCTATCTCTAGAGTGGAGTTAGGCAAGATAAAAATGAAAGTGCCAAGAATGATATGTAGTCAGCCATGGACATCTTGATTCAGAAATTTGATAGGGAGAAAGAAATGAAAGATCACTACAAAGCAATGGTGGAACAGTTGACTGCAGTGGTGAGGAAAATCACTTTGAATTCAAAAGCAGTAACTCCTGAAGCCATTTCTGTAGAAGATCCCATCATCCAGAAAGCATAAAAAACTCATCTCAAAGAAAAAGTACTTGAAGATTACTTAGACAGGATGCATGCACAAGGAATTTCCCTACTTACAGAGCTATCTAAGAAGACAGATAAAATGGGGAAAATAAGAGCAGAGCTTGATGATCTCATTGATGTTATTTCTCAAGATATTGAGCGCATAGAAAAGAATCATGATAAATGGATGGAGATGAGAAAACTAAAAATAAGCACTCTAATACCAATTGGCACCATTCCTAATAGGGATTCTTATACAAAAACTAAAGAGGCATTGATATATAGGAGCCGTGTGCTTAAGAATTTGATCAATGACCTTGAGACTGCAAGGAAACTCAGTGAACAAAGTGATGTTAGTCTTCTGCATAAATTGTAGGAGCTGTCGTGCAAGCTTGTATCATAGAATAACCAATTTCTCTCTACAGAAGAAATGGTTTGGGAATTTGAAGATATGTTCTAGAAAGAGTTTGAAGATAAAACATTTTCAATGGCCTCTGTGGACAATATTCTGGACAATTAGTTGACTTTGGATAATCTGAAAACCAAGTTAACTAGTCATCCAAAATCAGCCACTACCGTCAGAGATGCCATAGTGAGAGCCAAGATGATTTTCAGGAACACGTATAGTCTAGACAGTATCGGGATGCAAGTAGCTTTCACTATGTATTACGGCCACATGAAGAAAGATGGCAATACAAGTTGAAGCAGTTTTTCCCTTAGTTTATTTTTCTGCTTTTTAGATGTACTTTTGAAACAATTTTGGACATATTTACATGTACTTTTTCCATATGTAATTACATGTAAAAACTTAGGAAGTCCCAAGTCAAATAGCAATCCTATTTTTGACTAAGTCAAAGTAGTTAGGTTTTTCCTAAATTTTCTCAAGGCCTCTCCCTATAAATAAAGAGGGCCTCTATTGTAATTATGTATCTTTTAGTTATTGAAGCAAAACTCTACCAAATTGAAGAGCATTTTGAGAATTTGAGTTCAAATTGTAAAATCAAATTTTATCAAGTGAATAAGAAATCAAGTGATCATTCAAACTTTGTATTGAAATAACTTGTATTGTATTGGAAATTATTCTTATGTCCTTTTCCTAATATGATCTTATCTGTTTATTCAAATAGTAGTGTGAGTGAGAATAATCTAGGAGATGTTCTAAAGTTGATTGTGGAGACTTTGTGCTACATCAATTATCTTTAGTTTGTGATTTAGTGTTTTGAAGTGAAAGATATTGGAAAGGCTTTGAACTACTATTATCTTTTGTGATCATATATTTTGTTGTAGTTTTTGGTGAAGACTTTGAGCTGCACCTCATTCTACTAGTTTTTAAGTTATTGTATACGTCTAAAAATGACACAAATCATCCTAAATAAATATTCTAAATATTTATTCCATTCTTCTACCAATTAAATAAATATTCTAAATTTATTTAATCAATTCACTGTTCCATAATTAAATAAATTCAATTTATTTAATTAAAATTCTTCTAAATGTCCTACCCAATTAAATAATCATAAATTATTTAATTAATCCAAATTCCTCTATCCTAAGTTCTAAATTCAAAAATCCACCTCACCTTTACACCTCACCTTTTCCACCTCACCTTGTCCACCTCATCAGGTTGCACATGTAATTAAATATATTTAATATTTAATTACCTATTTTTCTCTCACCCACATGGCCTATTTCTTCTCAAATCAGAAGTTAGTTAACTAATCAATCAAATCTGTTAACTAATTAGTCATTTGAGTTCACTGGTCAATCTATTTTGTTGACTCCTCAATCAACTCAGTTCACTGGTCAATCAATTCAGTCAGTTCCATAATCCACTCTTCTAACTGATCAATCAAGTCTGTTAACTGTTCAGTCAATGGAGTTAACTCTCCAATCAATTTTGTCACATCCCCTCTTTCATGATGGAGCTGGGACACTTGTCACATTTCTACTGGTTGCACATTCCTCAACCATCCTCAGCTGTTGATCTTCATACCTCCTCTCAACCGTTGATTCTCATTCTTCCAAGTCTATAAATGAAGCTTCATTCTTCCATTCTAATCATCTAGGCTTTTAACATCGTTACTCTGCAGAAATACCACCAGCGCGCCTTTGGCACCCTTTTGTCATCTACAAGCTTGAGATCCCATACTTGCATTGGAGCTCATCTTCATTGCATATCACCACAGCCGTTCACCATCGACTTCCTTAAATAGCTAAAAAGATTGCACTCTCTGAGGGCTCATCTCATCTGCAAAAGGACGATTTGTGATAGGCGAACAACATAAGTTTCGAAACGGGAGAGGTTTACACTGTGTTTGTTCATTGCTTTGTTTATTGAATCTTTCTTGTTTCACTATTCTATTGATGTTTGGGTCATGTTTATTTCATTTGATTGATCACCATTTTACCCTTACATTTTTGGTGCCCACCGTGATCTAACCCATCTTGTTTCTGAGTTTTTTGTTGAGTGTGTTTGGTCACAGATTCAGGGGTGTTTTGTTACAAATCTAGAAATCAACGTGCATACACAACCTCTTAGGCTCAATCGGACCTCACCGTTGCGCTCGGGAGGCCTCACAGGTGAAAAATAATGTATCATTTGCCTACTTTTGGTTACTGAAAAATTTTTAAATTTTTTTTATTTTTACAATAATTTTAAGCAAAAAAAATTAACAAAAAAAAAGTAGACAGCGTTTTACATTTAGTTTATTTTCTGTTATTTAGAAAAATAGAAATTAAAAAAAAAAAATTAAAAAAAATTACACAGAAAATCCAAAAAAAAAAAAAAAAATACACAGTGCTTTAGATTTTCTTTTATTTTATTACAGCAAATTTTAAAAAAAAAAAACCAAAAAAAAAAAAACACAGAAAACTTTCAAAAAAAAAAAAATACACAGAAATTTTTTTTTAAAAAAAATAAAAAACAAAAGTTTTTTTAAAAAAAAATTCTGCAGGGGCTGCACTCCCCCGCGCCCTCCACCCAACACCCCTCCCGCAGCCTCCCTCCCAGGATCTCCCCTCTCCCCTCCCTCTGCACTCCCCATTCCCTGCGCCCAACACCCCATTCCCTGCACCCAACACCCCATCCCCTGCGATCCCCACCCCCCATCCCCTGCGATCCCCACCCGCCCGCAGACCCCCGCCACCCCCTGATCCCCCTCTCCCCCGTCACCAGCCCCTGCCTACCCCACGAAACCCTAACCCTCCTCTACGCTCCCACCTCCTTTCCCGCCACTTCCCCGACCCTCCCTGTTACCCACTGCCCTTCCACCATTACCGCCACCCAGCCACTCCACCTGCACCTGCACACACAGCACACTGCATAAAAAAAAAAAATTATAAAAAAAAACAAAAACAAACAATAAAAAAAACTAATAAACAACAAAAACACAATAAGGAAATTTTAGGTTTAGGGTTTTAAAAATAAAAATAAAAACAATAAAAACATATAAAATAAAACAAAAAAAAATCATTTTTTTTTTAGTTTTAGTTTCTTTTTTATTTTTATTTTCAAAAATGGTAATATTAGTCCAATAGGGGCATTTTTTTTCTTTTTTGCCTAACTTTTTGCAGGAGTATCAGATTTTTGCGAATTTATACTCATCGGAAAGCTAATCTCGAGAACTTCGTAGTGGTGAAGGTATTTTTAGCCCATTTGATCAGCATCATCAGGTAAAATCGGTCAAACCTCCCATTTACCTTGCAACTTCAATCAACCATAACTTTAGCATTTTCTATCGAATTTTTGTGAATTTTTTTTTAAAACAGCATAGAATTTCGTGAAGATTCTGATTCTCATATCTATTTTGCTGTCAAAATTCATATTTTCATGAAATTTTTTAGATTATGTGTTTTTCATCTAACCATTTGATTTGCAAACTTCTTGATTCATTTTTGTTTTTGTGGACTACAGGTGGATATCAGGAGACTGTTAATCCAGTTTGGTGCAACACGTCCACTGAAGACAATCATTTTTCACTAAGTGTTGAATAGGACTGATTTAGGCATTCTCATACAACTTGCATACAATTTTCATCTAGTACTAATTAGGAAGGAGTAACTCATTGTTCATGCAACTTGCATACAAATCTCATCTAGTTCTAATTAGGAAGGAGTAACTCATTGTTCATGCAACTTGCATACAAATCTCATCTAGTTCTAATTAGGAAGGAGTAACCCATTGTTCATGCAACTTACATTCAAATCCTCACCTAGTTCTAATTAGGGAGGAAGTAACTGGATTTATTTCTTGCTTACATTGCAAACACCTTCCAAGTTATTGCTATCTAAAGGTTAAAATTGAACTCATCAATGATCTTGAAGTTAAAATGAACCATTGCTATATCGTGAGACCTGCATTTCAAAGTTAACAAACTCGTGCTACGCAGTTTAAGAATTGAACTCACTACTGCTTTCTGAAGTTAAAATGAACCATTGCTATATCGTGAGACCTAAATTTCAAAGTTAACAATCTCATGCTACGCGGTTTAAGAATTGAACTCACTACTACTTTCTGGGATTTAAAACTGAACCACTGCTATATTGCTAAATCACTTCAAAGTTCTGTTTGAGTAGATTAGCCCATTTAGTTTTTCACTTTTAACTAGGGTGGATTAATTAGTGTATTCTGTGCTTGTGAATGACAATAGGCTTATGCTCTCCCCTCTTCTGGGTGATCAGAGTGCCAGACTTGTCATTCTATCTATTTAACCTTTAGGAGGGGCCTACCCTTGGATGCACGTTTGTCCAAGTGGGAACGACCCTGAGTGGTAACAGGCTAACGCCAAGCCCTACCAAGCCACTTAAAATAAATTGTGCTTGAGGTGAAAACTTCCTGCAACAAGTGCTGTTATGTTACATCGACGGCCAACCTCCCCCAAAACCCTCTCAGGCACAACCCTGTGAGGCTGGGAGACTCCATAACGGAGAGTAGCGCCGCCACACGTGTAACCACTTGAACGGTTGCCCGAATTAAATACCTCTTGTTTTAGTGGCCCAAATCCCTTATAATCCATTTCTCGCCTAGGATTTTGTGCTTGCTTTTGTCCAAAATAGAGTCAGAAAATTTACAAAAACAATGAAAAACTACAAAATATTCTTTGTGCTTGCTGTGTTTTCTTGCTATTAAATTCATAATATCACATCAGGAAGACCTTTTCTAGCCAAAAAATACCAAAAACAGAGGAAAAACTAAAAATTTTGCAAAAACTTCAGAGCTGCGCATTTACACATTTATGTTGCGCATACACAGAGACTTGCTGCACTTTTGTAGCAACTTACTGCGCATATACCTTTCTGCTGCACATATATGCACTGTTGTTGTGCATATATAGTTCACCAGACCGGTGCATTTACTGCCACTTGCTACGCATTTGTCCATTTCTGCTGCGCATATACGACACATAGCGCTTGCCCTATTTTTGAGGAGAAATTTTCACCTGATTAGAGCACCCATTTCAGCCTAGTTTCACTTTCTGAGATCAGAGTCAACCTTGCAGTCAATCTCCATCCGTTTCACCCAACTCTTTCTCTTTCGTCCATTGTCGCACTCACCTTCTGTCCAAATCACTCTTGTCCCAAAGTTAGCCTATCCCATATCGATTCGGCATAAGTTCTTTTTCCTTTCATTAGTGAATTCACGTAAGCCTAGTAGGTCATAGTACCTTTGCTAGTAGTCTTGTTGAACAACTAAGCCCTACACAGTAAGACTGGTATCGACTACCCTTGCTAGTGGCTAGAGTCTTGTGTCAACCGTCTTACTTGAAGTCATTGAGCGAGAGAATCCTTTGTCTAAGTCTCATCCTAGGTATCCCATTCATAATAGTCTCAGTCGGCACCTTGCCAAAATTTCTAGTCCTCACCCCCTCCATCCCGCGTCACCTTGCATGGTTCTTACTCGATCCCAGTACAACAAGCAAATCGAAATGGCCGACTCATCTAATCACACTCTCCCACCACGTGATGGTGAAGAAGAGATTTCTCATCAAGAATTAGTGGCGCACATGCAAGATAGAAAATTTCAACACGTCGTAGAGAAGATGATCCTTGAAGACCCCCATAAGTATTTCCATCATCTTGCTAGTCTCGGAATCAAACTCCCCGCAGACTTTGACATTAGCTCCATCATGGAAAATGCAAACAATGATCATGAGAGGGGCACAAATGACACAGTCCCACATGTGCATGAGAGAGGTACAAATGACACGGTTCTCCATTCAAATGAGAGAGGAAAGCAACCCGTAGATCAAATTGCTCCTATGGCAGACATGAGACAACAAATCGAAAGTCTAAAGCTTAAGATATCCAACCTTAAGACTGGTACAAGTTCTAAGAACTACTCTTTGGAAGATATAGCACCGTACCCCTTTGATAGAAATTTGATTATGAAACCATTCCCCTATCAGTTCAGAGTTCCAAAATTTGACAAATATAAAGGGAAGGGGGACCCTAGAGATCATATCAGGGAATTCACTACAGCATGTTTAGAAGTAGCTCACAACGAGACCTACTTAATGAGACTATTCCCATGATCTTTAGGTGGTCAAGCTATGGAGTGGTTCTCACGTCTCCCACCAAGAATCAAAACTTTTGATGAACTTGTCAATAAATTTATAACGCACTTCTCTTACAACATAGAACATGAGGTATCTATGCTAGATCTATGTAACACCAAACAGAAGGGTGGTGAGTCATTCACCGCCTTCCTACAATGATGGAGACAGCTAGCTAGTAAGTGTTCTTACGACATGCCTGAGAAGCAGCTTTTGGAAATGTTTGTCCACAACCTAAACACTAATCTTAGCTATCAGATTCAGATACAATGCCCTATCTCGTTCGCCAAGGTCATTGAAATGGGCCTCTTCATTGAAAAAGCTATGATCACTAAAGGAACTCTCAAGCTCTACAAGGACACACCTCCTTCCAATTATACAACAGATAAATCAAAGTTTTGGACCAAGAACAAGAATGTGGTCAACGATGGAGTAGTGGATGCCAAGGCGGCAGCCCCTAAGCAACAACCTATATTCACTCTCAAGGGAGAAGCAAATACCGGTGCGCTCAACAAGCCACCCCCTCGGGAACCTAGACCTTGGTTCAATTCAAATCCAAGGAGAAAATTCACGCCGTTGGGGGAATCTCAAGAGTCTGCTCTCAGGAAGTTGTTGGCTAACAATGAAATTTCTCTACCGCCAACAAGTGACTATGAGCCTATCGTCAAACCTCCCTATTGGAAGGACACAGATTATTGTGAGTATCATTGAGGAAGGGGACACACGACTAATAATTGCATCCACCTCAAGAATGTCATACAGGATATACTGGATCAAAATTAGGGAGGGACCCCACAGCATACCTCCAATGAATCTCATGTGGCCTACCGGGATCCTCTTCTAAACCACAACTGGTTGTATAACAACAATCGCAACAATGGCCATAACAGCAACAATGGTCACAATGGCAACAACTCTAATGGCAATCCCAATAACAACAACAGTCACAACAAGCCAAACCAGAACAGTGGGTCGAGTAATGCTAACTATGCAAGCGTTCCATTCGAGTACACCATTAACTGCATTTTTGAGCACATTCCGTAGATCAATGTCATATCCCCCAACCAACAAACAGGACCTAACAGAACTGGTTGTAGTATAATTACCTGCAGTGGTAAGGTCACGATCAATACCACCCCTCCAAGGTCATCACCATCTCCGTCCAACTCCCGCCCATACAATGTCATCAACCAGTTGCAAAAAACTCCAGCTCACATTTCTATATTTGAGCTCTTGCGTCTATCTCCTTCTCATAAGGAGATTCTTGAGAAAGCCTTAGTGGAAACTACTGTCCCCACTAACCTAGCCCAAGAAAAGTTTCAAACCATGGTGGGTAATTTGACATCCTCCACTTCCATCTCGTTTACAGAGCAAGATGACCTTTCCATATCTCAACCCCACAACACTCCTCTACACATTGTCGCATTCGTGCAAAAGCACCACATCAAGAGGGTTCTCATTGATGGGGGTGCCAGTTTAAATATTTGTACTTTGAAGCTAGTCCTTGCACTGGGGTTCTCTGAACAGGCAGTTGATCCAAGACGGAAAATTACTATCAAAGCCTATGACGAGGAGGAATGAACCACAAAGGGCACGATTGTCCTACCCATTCAAGTGGGACTGGTAATTAAAGATGTGGTGTGCCAAGTCCTTGATCGGGAGCTTGCTTACAATATTCTACTAGGGAGACCATGGATCCACGCCATGAAGGCTGTCCCCTCCACCTACCATCAATGCATAAAGTTCCCACACGATGGCAAGCAGGTCACCATAAAAGGTGACCCCGACCCCTACCAACATTGCAATTCATTCCAAGCAAAATCTGAATGCGTCATTCCCAATAACTGAGCCTACATTTCCCCTACTCCACCACAAGACCATACTGCTGAAGCTTCCTGCTCGAGGCCCAAACCGCTGAAACTTACCATAAAAGAAAATGGCGTGGGGGACTACTCCATTGAGCATAGCCTCAACCTTGCCACCATGCCTTTGTCTCCTCGCTCCTTTGGCAAACCCAAGCATCAACCTAGGCATTTTCCAAAGCCATCTGCTCCTCCTACAACTCCCGAAAATCCCTTTGTAAAATGGGGGACCTTATCTGATGAGACAGAGGAGCGAGATCTCCTACAATGGCTTTATGCTAAAGAGGAAAACACACCCCAAGAGCTGCCTAGACTCCCTACAGAACTCTATGGACGGGGTGAAACCATTTTGCACAGGATGGGATACGAAGGACAAGGCCCCATAGGCCTCAGAAAAGAAGGAATCATTGAACCTATCCAACCTTCTTCATCCTCTTCGGCTAGAAACACAACTGGCCTAGGGTACAAAGGTAAAGGTAAAGCCAAAGAAAACGCCTGCCTAGTGGAGACAATTCAAACACTCCAAGTGGATAGTGACGCAGATTCAGATGAGTTGAATGAGTACGAGTGGGACGAGCTAACAGAGCACTCCTACGATGACAAGGAGATTGACACCATCCAAACTCTCAGCCCCTACCATGAGGGACAGATGCAACGGGCAGACCACTGGAGTTTGATTTGCCCCTCCCTGAGGTTATGGCTTTTGAGGAAAGTTTCGATTCCATTGCAATAAACAACCTGGAGGAGAGTACCACCCAGAACACTATCCCTGCCAGTGCCCATAATATTTCCATTCACAACATTAACGAATCAGATCTCTCATCCGACTCCCTTCCCCTCTTACACCCTAAGCTTATCAACTGGGATCTGCAAGGAACCCCTCAATTAGATATGTTCCAGAATGATGATGCTTACATTGACTATATGGAACTTAGGGATCACTTACCAAGAGGAGATCATAAAGCTGGTTTTGCAATCGAACTCAATATTGTGGCTTACTTCGGGGAGGGTGCCAAGCCTTCTAGTCACAAAAATATTAAAATAAAAAATGGATCTGATGGTGAAAACCGCTGTGCAGTAGTGTCAGGTCATAAAACAGTAAAAAGAAAGGACATATCCGAAGGTGAAAACCCAACTGTGGCACCTGACGATGGAATGCTTGACACCCTCCCCAGTGATATGTACCAGGAGCAGTCACAGATTGTGGTGGAACCAACAGAGCCAGTGAATATCGGCACCGAAGAGCAGCCCAAGATTATCCACTTCGCAAAATCTCTCACACCACCTGAGAAAACTATGTTTGTACCATTCTTTAAGAAGAAGAGAGGCAGCTTTGCTTGGTCATATGCTAACATGCCAGGTCTAGACCCTAACCTGATTCTGCATCATCTGCCATTGGATCCAGGGGTGAAACCCATAAAGCAGAAACTGAGGAAGATGCATCCCCATATAGCCCTTCTGGTCAAGGAAGAACTCAAGAAATTGCTAGACGTGGGGTTCATCAGGGCCATAGATTACCCCGAATGGATATCAAACATCATGCCAGTGTCTAAACTAGATGGCAAGGTTTGACTATGCAACGATTTTAGAGACTTAAACAAAGCATGCTGCAAGGATGGCTTTCCCTTGCCTAACATCGATATCATAGTCGACCTCATGGCAGGACATACAATGCTATCACTCATGGATGGATTCTTAGGGTACAACTAGATCAAAATAGCACCAGAGGATCAGCACAAAACCGCTTTCACTTGTCCATGGGGTACCTTTTGCTGGAATGTCATGCCATTTGGGCTGAAAAATGCAGGTGCTACATATCAGCGGGCCATGACAACCATATTCCACGACATGATGCATGTGACCATGGAAGATTATGTTGACGACATCTTGGCAAAATCTCTCATGAGGGACTCACACCTGGATATTCTAGAAAAAGTCTTCCAATGGCTGGACCAATTCCAAGTAAAATTGAACCCGAAGAAATGTGTGTTTGGGGTAACATCGGGCAAGCTGCTAGGCTTCATCATGTCAGCAAACAGCATAGAGGTAGACTCGGCCAAGGTCAAAGCAATAATGGACATGCCACCGCCCAAGACTCTAACACAGTTGAGATCCTTACAGGGCAAGCTGTAGGCCATCCGAAGGTTCATCTCAGAGTTGGCGGACAAGTGCCAACCTTTCAGCCACCTCCTACATAAGAACATTCCATTTAAATGGGATGAGCGGTGCGAAGAGGCATTTAACAAGCTAAAGGAGTACCTTATGAACCCTCCTATACTCATGCCTCTGATCCAAGGAAAACCTTTGATTCTCTACATTTCTGCTACACCTACTGCTCTTGGGGCTCTCCTAGCACAGCAAGACTATGAGAACAAGGAAAGAGCTGTATACTACATCAGTCGAACCTTAGTGGGCTACAAGTTACAATACTCACAGGTAGAATGATCATGCCTTGCAGTGGTTTTTGCTTCACAAAAACTTTGACACTACATGTTGGCACATCCTGTCAAACTCATTGCCAAAATCGACCCACTAAAGTATCTTCTCAGCAAAGCAGCTCTCACAGGTTGACTAGCAAAGTGGGTTATGCTTCTTAGTGAATATGATATAGAATATGTGGATAGAAAAGCCATCAAAGGGCAAATCATAGCTGACCAACTGGCCGAGGCACCATTACAGGACACTTCACCAATGCAGTTTGAGTTTCCCGATGAGTCTTTATTCACTCTGTCAACATCTCCTTGGAAACTCTACTTCAACGGGTCTTACACCAACCACGGATCGGAGGTAGGTATCCTATTTATTACTGCCCAAGGCGACACAATTCCAAAGTCCTACAGGTTGTTATTTCCATGCACTAACAATATAGCGGAATATGAAGCCTTGGTAATTGGTCTCAAGATGGCCACTGAGTGGAAAATCCAAGCGCTATGTGTCTACGGTGATTCTCAGCTTATCATAAATCAGGTCAACGATGAATATCAAACCAAAGATGAGAAGCTCATCCCATACAAATGGATGGTCGACGACCTCAAGGAACACTTTGGGACCATCTCCTTTGAACAAATACCCAGGATCGAGAACAAAGCAGCAGATGCAATGGCTACCATAGCCTCTCTTCTTGAAATACCTAAATACGAGTCACGGTATGAGTTCTTAGTAGAAACCATTCGGCAACCGGCTTATGATCTCCTCGAAACCCATTCCATTTGCCTCCTAGTAGGATCTGATTCACCTTGGTACGGTAAGACCTACACTTACCTCAAGGACAATATTCTTCCACCAGACCTTTCTTCCAACCAAAAATGAACCTTCATCCGACAAGCCTCCCGTTACACCATCATTGCTAATACCCTTTACCGACGTGGTCTGGATGGTACTTTACTCCGTTGTCTAGAACAAGAAGAATCCATAACGGCCTTGCGAGACATACATGAAGGGATCTGTGGAACACACTCCAGCGGTCCTTTCTTAGCTAAGAAACTCATGCGTTTGGGTTATTACTGGCCCAATATGGAAATAGATTCATATCAATTCGTCAAAAAGTGCAAACAATGCTAGCTACACGGGAACCTGATTCATACACCTACTCAGGAGTTGAGACCTTTAACGACACCCTGGCCCTTTTGCTAGTGGGGACTTGACCTCATGGGAAAGATTCATCCACCTTCTTCCAACGGCCATAAATTCATCATAACCGCCACTGAGTACTTCACAAAGTGGATTGAAGCCGTTCCCCTAACCACCGTCACAGGAAAACAAATTTCCTTGTTCATTCTGAATTACATTATCTGCGATACGGCATCCCTTCATCCATCATAACGGATAATGGGAGACCATTCAAAAATCAGGATGTCTAGGAACTTTGTGAGCATTTCAAAATCCAACATCGTTTCTCCACTCCATACTACCCCCAAGGTAACGGCCAAGCTGAGGCATCAAATAAAACCATTCTGAAAATCCTAAAGAAGACTGTCAATGAAGCTGGTCGCGATTGGCATGTCCAACTCAATCCCGCTCTGTGGGCCTATAGAACCAGTATACGCACTCCCACAGGTGCTACACCTTACGCCCTTGTCTATGGCTCTGAAGCCATCCTTCCCATTGAGGTCAAACTCCCATCCCTCAGGGTGTCGTTGAAAGGTCTCATATCAGATGAAAAATATAGAGTCTCCAGGCTACAAGAACTAGAGCTGCTAGAGGAAAGGCGTCAGAAAGCTTTTGACCATCTCAAAGCCTATCAACAGATGATGTCAAGAAGCTACAACCACAAGGTTAGACCAAGATGCTTCAAGGTTGGGGACCTCGTTCTCAAAGAGAACCCTCACAATCAGCAGGATAGAGAAAAGAAAGGTAAGTTCGAGCCTAACTAGCTTGGACCCTATGTGATTGTAGCTGCTTACGGATCGAGGGCATATCAGTTGGCCACATCAGAGGGTGAGTTGTTTGATGATCCAATCAACAGCATGCATCTTCGTCGGTTCTATACCTAGGAGAATCCCAATGCAAGGGGGCACAATAAAATCAAAAAATCAAAAAAAAAAAACAAAAAAAAGTTGAAAAGAGAAAATACAAAAAAAGTTGAAAAGAGAAAAATCAGAAAAAATAGAAAGCATACAAAAAAAATTGTCCTTTGGTGAAAACCTGGCAAACAGGCGCCTTGGATAGGTATCGTGATGAAAACCTGGCAAACAGGCGTCATGTTACTTTCTAGCTCCTCATGCAAATAAAAGCAAGTGATGAAAACCTGGTAAACAGGCGTTACTTGTGATAAACTGCCTTCTCCATCTTTGGGAATCCAATCACCTTGAGTCCATTCTTTCTCTCTTCGCCCCATTCGACCCACATCTGTCCCACAATAAACACTTGACAGTTACCTAACATGGCTTGATACCCACCTTGTGGCCTTTTCAACCAAGGTTTTGTCCCATACTGTCTCCTCAATGTGAGCCTAGTATAGTGTCTCTTGTCAGTGCCCATGGTCCCAGTCCGTGAACTACGTTGCCTCTGTGCCGTCACGTAGGCAAGGCCATTATTCTAATGCACCCCCGAGGCTTCCATTTCTTCCCTTTGTCCCATTCGTCCCCTTTCTTGTCTTCATCCTTGTCGTCTTTCTTCTAGTCCATCCATGGTCCATTAGGGTTTACCCCGAACTACGTTGCCTCAGCATCGTCACGTAGGCAAGGCCATTTAGCAATGAGCCCCCGAGGCACTAGGTTAGTCCCTTAGGGTCCATCTCCCCAATAAGGATTGAGCAATCTTCTCACCAAGAAAGCAAATGCAAGCAGAACCCATGCCTCAAGCAGAAATCTTGACTATGAGCATCTTAACCTATCCAACGCAAAGCAAATACCCAAAGTCTTCTAAACGATTTTATGCAAATTAAGGCAAGAGCTAAACACATATCAACACAAATATGCTTTGTAGATCAGAAACATGGTTAACAGTTCGAGTCCTGATTTTTGCTATCATACCCTCCTATGCTACTCAAGGATGCCAAAAGCTAGAGATGCTATGATGGGGGCATGATTATTTTCTTTGTTTTCTATTTGGGGATTAAACTTTAGTAATGTGAAGCCTTGTCTTAGGACGTGATCGGCAAAAGATCATTGAGGACATCAAAGGTCTAACATGAACGGGGGCAATCCTTTCTTGTTGAAACGCAAGAGGTACTCAGGTCATCTAGATTCAATTTTGACTAGATGCTTGTATTAACTTGCTAAATCCAAATCCATATAAGTGGTACTCAGGTCATCTCGGTTCAATTATACCTCGATGCTTGTATTCACTTACAACATTTCAGAAAAATACCACAAAAATATGCCCAATGATGAAATAAAGCACTCTAAAAGCAAAGCATCCATCCTATATCCATTTATGCATCCATACCATACCCCATGCAATATAGATCCACCAATTCAGAGTATCAATACAAATAAAAGCTTGTGAGTCCTTCTATCGAATCTTTCTTCTATCAATCAGATTTCTATCTATCATCATATCTTTCATCCTTGTCCAGTCAATCTGAGCAATGATCCAAATGCAAGGTCCATCCTTAATCCATACCAATCAAGTCAAGTCAATCTTGCACAAATGATCCACTCACAATCAGTGGTCTTGATCCTTGTCTGGTCGTAAACCAACTCGATTAGTTAATCAATTAATTGTCTTATATAGGATGTTGCATTGTCGAAATCAGACCAATACACGCGTCTTACACGACATGCTTCATTTCCTGAAACCAGACACTATCCTTCATGTTGCTCTAGGGATCTATCATTCCCCGCCATGACAACACGCCTGTCGTGTTGGTCTAGGGATATATTGTTCCCCGCCATGACAACACTGTCATATATCATTATCAGTATATCATTGGTTTACCGCTTAACAGGGGCAATACCTTGTTTGTTCTTGTGTCATTTGTGTATAATTGCTTGCTTGCTTGTGTGTGTCATCATTCCATCTTGCATCGCGTATCATTTGACACTTTCTTCACCCATTTTCTTCAAACTCAACCTTCTTCATCGTGAGATTGTCTATCTCATGCCTTCTGCCTTCTTCTCGTCCAATCTCCCGAGGGGGCATCCTGTCGTTAAACTTGTACCAGGGGCAAACTGGGGCATGTATCATCATCAGACTATCAACTTCTTTGAAGCAACGCTATAAACTGCATTGCATCAAAGAGGGGCAAAATGTATACGTCTAAAAATGACACAAATCATCCTAAATAAATATTCTAAATATTTATTCCATTCTTCTACCAATTAAATAAATATTCTAAATTTATTTAATCGATTCACTGTTCCATAATTAAATAAATTCAATTTATTTAATTAAAATTCTTCTAAATGTCCTACCCAATTAAATAATCATAAATTATTTAATTAATCCAAATTCCTCTATCCTAAGTTCTAAATTCAAAAATCCACCTCACCTTGTCCACCTCATCAGGTTGCACATGTAATTAAATATATTTAATATTTAATTACCTATTTTTCTCTCACCCACATGGCCTATTTCTTCTCAAATCAGAAGTTAGTTAACTAATCAATCAAATCTGTTAACTAATTAGTCATTTGAGTTCACTGGTCAATCTATTCTGTTGACTCCTCAATCAACTCAGTTCACTGGTCAATCAATTCAGTCAGTTCCATAATCCACTCTTCTAACTGATCAATCAAGTCTGTTAACTGTTCAGTCAATGGAGTTAACTCTCCAATCAATTTTGTCACATCCCCGCTTTCATGATGGAGCTGGGACACTTGTCACATTTCTACTAGTTGCACATTCCTCAACCATCCTCAGCTGTTGATCTTCATACCTCCTCTCAACCGTTGATTCTCATTCTTCCAAGTCTATAAATGAAGCTTCATTCTTCCATTCTAATCATCCAGGCTTTTGACATCATTACTCTGCAGAAATACCACCAGCGCACCTTTGGCACCCTTTTGTCATCTACAAGCTTGAGATCCCATACTTGCATTGGAGCTCATCTTCATTGCATATCACCACAGCCGTTCACCATCGACTTCCTTAAACAGCTAAAAAGATTGCACTCTCTGAGGGCTCATCTCATCTGCAAAAGGACGATTTGTGATAGGCGAACAACAAAAGTTTCGAAACGGGAGAGGTTTGCACTATGTTTGTTCATTGCTTTGTTTATTGAATCTTTCTTGTTTCACTATTCTGTTGATTTTTGGGTCATGTTTATTTCATTTGATTGATCACCATTTTACCCTTACATTTTTAAATCAGCAAAAGAAGTAATGATAGACTTTGTGCTCTCGTGGGTTTCTTGGTTATTCAGTTTGTATCAAGAAAGTGCTCTTTTATTTTATAAACATCATTTCTAAAAAAAGAGAAATGGATGATATGGTCTCACCCCTGAATTAGTATTTAGTTTAAAGTATTTTGTGATAAGTTATAGGGAACCTCCCCTTGATGAGAGGAGAGATTTATCTCATTAGACTTTGGTTGATATAACCATTTGCCTTCAATTAGTTGAAGACAAAATATTCACCCAACAGTTTTTGGTGACTCTGCTAGGGAAGGAACGCGCAACTCGAAGCCTCACACTCCAAGTTGAAGCATTTTCAGTTCTTTTTCCATTTGTTGCAAAATTTTGTTGAGTACACTACATTCTGGCAGATTCACAGTATACAAGAAGCAAGATTGCTCAAGGCATTATTGATCCTGTATTTGAGTTGATGCAGCAAAATAACTTTGGTCTTTTGCCTCCACGACCTCGACTTCAACAAACCAGGAGTTTTCCTCCTACCAACGCCAGGTCTCCAATACCAAGTGAAGCTTCTAGTTCTAGTGCTAGTAGAGTTTTGTCTGTTCATACTCCACAAAGGTTTGTTATCCTGCCTTTTAATCAGCACATCATGGCAGCTCAAGGCCCTTGGGGTAATACTTTTGGTCCTCTAAATTTAACCCCACCACTGCATGAACTACCTCGTAGTTCAAGAAATAATTTTCCTAAGTTCTATGGTGACGGGAAAGTTCACCCTAATAAACACATTGCAGCCTTTTGCATAGCCTGTGGTGTGATAGCTGTTGAACATGAAGATGTGGCAGTAAGGCTTTTTGTGGAAACACTGCAAGGTGTTGCTGCAGATTGGTTTTATCATCTTCAAGCTCAGACTATAACCAAATGGAACACTCTCAAAACCAAGTTTGAGGCTAGGTTCAAACCTGCAGAAGATGTACATGCCTTATTGGCTCAGCTTACACAAATGAAGAAAGAACACCATGAACCTATGCGGGACTTCATCGCTAAGTTCAATAAGTTGAGAAATAGGATTCCTGCATCCGCTCAACCAATAGCAGAGAATCTTAAGTGTTTCTTTATCAATACTCAACTTCCCAAAGTGTGTTTTCTATTAAGGACAGCTGGTCCTGCAAATCTTCATGTAGCTCAAATTTTGGCTACTAAAGTGGAAGATGATCTTATCCTTGCTGGTAAGATAAGTAGAGATTCTAACAGAAATAAAGGTCCCTCCTCTGCTAAGAATTCTTCCACAAGTACCATGGACCTTATGGTGAAAAAGTTAGCAAAGGAATTACTAGCTCTGAAAAGGCAAATGTCACAAGGTATGTTTGATCCTCCTTCTTATCGGGATATAACAAGGAGAACATTTCCCAACAATTCATATCAAGGCAATGTTGCTAAAAACCAAGGGCAACCCAATCATCTTCCACCTTCACAGGGGAAGCTTACCATTGAAGCAGGGCCGATCAACTCAACAGTTGGCTATTATGAAACTGAAAATGATCGCTCTTTCCAACCTGAGTTGGACCAAGGGAATGATGCTAATATCTTTGCAGAATGGGAAGAAGAATTAGCTAGCGACTCTACCATCGGCTTTCTAAATTACCAAGATGAAGCTGAAAAAGAAGGAGAAGTGTATGATGGAGCGTATGCTATTTTCACTAGATCCCAAAATCAGTCAACTCAGCAAGTTGATAAGGTAAAAGAAAGAGAAGAACCCCAACTTGTTATCTCAATTGCTAAACGAGGAACTCCGCTGCCTTTCGAATCAAAGGACCCGGTGAGTAATAAGAAAGTAAGTACATCTAACAATCCTGTATCTTCTGCTTCTGTCCCTCAGACCAGTACTACCTCAAATAAAAATTAGAATGATGGATTTCCTTCCTCTATTTCTAGTTCATTCTAGTTATTGATATAATAGATCATGCTAGGAAGACCAAAATCCAAATGTCTGAAGTTGAGTATTTACAAGCTAATCCTGAATAGTTTGATAGGTTAGATAAATACGTCAAAAACAAGATTGTCCCTACAGGACAAGATTTTCAAAAAGTTCCTCATGATTCCTCAAAGAATAAATCTACCCAAAATAATCTTGTCACTACTCCCCTTGTTGCCTCTGGAAAAATAGAACCTTTCTATGTTTCTCTATTGGTAAATGGTCACAAGTTGAGCAATTGCATAATAGATTCTAGAGCCTCTGATAATGTTATGCCCGCCAGAGTAGCAGACTCTCTTGGCCTCACCTTAACTAAGACTTTTGGGAGATGTTTCTCCATGGAAAACAAGCAAGTACCACTTTTGGGTCAAATCAAAGATGCCCAATTTGAATTTGCAGCTTTTCCAGACAAGAGAATTAAGATGACAGTCCTAGTAACTGATGTTCCAGCTTCCTATGGCATTCTGCTTGGGCGTAATTTTTACAAGGATGTAGGTGGAGAGTTGAACATGGATCTATCTAAAGCAAGGACACCTGTTAAAGGCATCATGCAAAAGTTGCTTCCTGAGAAGGAGGTAAAATATATTGTTACCCAAATGACAAATCCCAAAGCTCAAATTTTGTTTGAGTCCTCGAGAATGGGTAGTTATTTCCTGTCCACCAAAGATGTTTCTAGTTCATAAGATGAGAGTCCATCTGGTGATAGTTCAGATAATTTAGATGGACAATCAGAAGAGTTTTCAAATGAAATTTCAAGTGAAGGTATAATAATGCCAAATTCTTCCCTCACTGATGAAGGGGAATCTTCTAATCAATGAAATTCCAAAAAATCAAATTCTAATGAGGTTTGGGTTTTAGAATTTGATGGTAGTTGTTCCTCTACGGGTTCTGGAGCTGGAGTTGTTTTGATATCTCCACAAGGTGATATCCTACCTTTCTCATACCAGTTGCAATTCGACAACACCAATAACACCGCTGAATACGAGTCTTTGTTGCTTGGATTGGAAGCTGCTCATGCTAAGGGTGTTAAAATTCTTCATGCCCAAGGAGATGCCAAATTAGTGGTTTGTCAAGTGAGAAATTTGTATCAAACCAAAAATGAAAGATTGAGACACTATCGCAATTGTGTATGGGATCGCATTGAAGGTTTTGATGCTTTCAACATTTCTGCAATGCCAAGAGAATTTAATCATCGTGCAGATTCATTAGCTATCTCCGCCACTCTCATGGTTCCTCATAAAGATTTCAAAGGAAACAAGTACACTATTGAGCTGGTCTTCTGACCAAGTGTACCTGATAATGCTGACCATTGGTAGGTGTTCAATGGTGATAACCAAATCATTGCTTTCTTAGAAAATATGGATAGCTTTGACAAGCTCTATTTTGAAGGAAGTGAATCTCCACCACGGGAATATGTTTCTGAAATAGATTCACAAACCGGTGAAGAGTTTCTTCAACTAAAAGGGAATAAGATTCCAAAAGGTTTGGTTTCCCTTGAGAAGCTATTTGATAAGCATGACAGGTATATCAAGTAGCAACAACAACTGGATTCAAGTTCCTCTATGGATTTTGAGCAGGTAAATTTGAGTTCGGAGGCAGATCCCAAAATGGTCAACATTGGGAAGTGTTGCACTGCCGATGAGAAGTTCAAATTAATTACACTACTTCTCCATTACATTGATGTCTTGGCGTATTCCTATGATGACCTGAAGTCCTTCAAACCAAAGGAAATTCAACATGAAATTCCCCTCAAAGCTGGGTCATTGCCTCACAAGCAAAAACAAAGGCAATACAACCCCAAAATATCAAGTACTATCCTCTCTAAGATTTAGAAAATGTTGAATGCAAAGATAATTTTTCCAATTCATCATTCCACCTTGATTGCAAACATAGTTCTTGTAAGGAAGAAGAATAGAGAAATCTGTATTTGTGTTGATTTCAGGAATCTCAACCAATCTTCTCTAAAGGATAACTACCCGCTACCCATCATGGACCAAGTGTTGCAAACAGTAACTAGTTTAGAAATGTTGTCTATGCTACACGGTTTTTCGGGGTATAATCAAGTGGAAGTCAATGAAGCGGATTAGTATAAAACTGCTTTCACTACACCTTGGGGCACATTTGCATATCGCAGAATGCCTTTTGGTCTAATCAATGTTGGCACCACATTCTAGAGAGCAATGGACCTTGCCTTCAGAGATGAGATGGGGAAGTTCATTATAGTGTATCTTGATGACTTGACTATTTTTTCAAAACACCGTCATGATCATGCATACCATTTACGACAAGTGCTTGAATGCTGTCGGTAAAATGGTATCTCTCTTAACCCTAAGAAATCAATTTTTGGGGTTACAGAAGGTAAACTTCTTGGTCACATTGTATCCCAAGAAGGTACTAAAATTGACTCTGAAAGAGCCAAATCCATTCAAAGTCTTACTCTACCTACTAGTAAGACTGCAGTTCATTCTTTCTTTGGAAAGGTGAATTTTTTGGTAAGGTTCATTCCTGAATTTGTAAAAAACCTGTCACATCGTCAACATGATGAAGGGTAAGGCTACTTTCCATTGGACTGTGGAAGGAAAAGTGACATTTGAGGATATCAAGAGGGCTATTGCTCATGCTCCAATTCTTGTTTGTCCTGACTATACCAAAGATTTCATGGTTTACAGCTACACTTCTGAACATACACTTTCAACTATTCTGGTTCAGCAGAATGAAGAAGGTGTGGAGTCCCCCATATCATTTATGAGTTGTCCTCTCAAAGCTCATGAATTGAAATATTTGAATATGGAGAAGCATGCTTATGTCATGGTCAAAGCGGTGAAGTAGTTCCAATTCTATATTATGAATTCACACACTGTTGTTTTGGTGTATGATACAACAATCAAGTCTATTCTGACTCAATAGGAGTTCGAAACAAAATGAGGCAATTGGATTGCTAAGATCCAAGAGTTTGATCTTGATATCAAACCTACTAAGCTTGTGCATGGAAGAGGTTTGTGTCAATTGATCGTTGATAACGTACCAAAAGAAATAGGGGATGAAGAAGAAGAAGTTGAGGATACACCAACTATTCTTTTTGTCACTACTACTGATGAGTGGTATTCGAATATCACTCATTTTCTTACCTATGGTGAGTGTCCTACCCATCTATCTTATAAGGAAAAAAGAAATGTTAAGTTGAAGGTAACTAATTATGTCCTATGGGATAATGGTTTGTACAAGAGAAGCCTTGATGGAGTATTTCTCTGTTGCATGGATAAAGCACAACAAAGTAGACTTCTGGAGTCTTTCCACAATTTGGCTTGTGGAGGGCATTTTTTTGCACCTGTGACAGCTCACAAGATTCTGTGAGCTAGATACTATTGGCCCACACTGTTTCAAGATACATACAATTGGGTGCATAGGTGTAAGTTGTGTCAATAGTTTGTTGGGAGACTAAAGTTGGCCGCACTACCTCTCAAGCCGGTGGTGATCGAAGAACCTTTTAAGAAATGGGGCATCCACTTCATTGGCGCTGTGAATCCGCCATCAAGTGCAGGATACAACTATGTTCTCACCGCGACAAATTATTTTACCAAGTGGGTGGAATCCATTTCAGTTAAGCATGCTACTTCTGAAGTGGTATGCAATTTCCTCAAGAAAAACATTATATCTTGGTTTGGAGTTCCAAACAAGATTGTAACAGACAATGCTACCTATTTCTCTTCCCATGAGATTACTAACTTTTGCTATGAGCATGGGATAATTCTTTCCCACTCTTCAGACTATTAGCCATAAGGAAATGGTCAGGCAGAATCAAGTAATAAAAATTTGGTTACTATTATCAGGAAATTGAAGATGAGAATCAGAGAACTTAGCATAAAGTGTTGTTTGATGCTTTATGGGTAGACAAGATTACTCCCAAAAGGGCGATAGGTATGCCACCATTTCAGCTTCTATATGGTCTGAATGTGGAGATACCAATTACTTTGGAGTTGCCAGCACTGAAGTTGGCAAAGGCAGTGGAAGATAGAACTTTTGATAGTTCTATTGATAAAAGGATTATGTACCTAACTGAACTTGGGGAGCAGCGAACTATGGTAGTGGATCGTATCGCTAAACATCAAAGTTAGGTAAAGAAACTCTTTGACAAGAAAATAAGGACTCGTGAGTTTGAGATTGGAGATCAAGTCTTGTTGTGGGACAAGAGGAGAAAACCAAAGGGAATGCATGGAAAGTTTGATTCCTTGTGGAGAGGTCTGTTCACCATTCATCAGTTCTGTGGTGAAAATAGCTTCTTGCTGGAGTATCAGGATGGAACACCATTCTTGCTACCTCACAGTGGACAACATCTAAAGCACTTCAATCCTTGAAATAGCAGATAAGTTCATTTGTACATTTGTATAGTTTTGTGTTTTGATTTTTGTGTTTTTGTTTAGTCTTTTGTGTCTTTTTCTTTTTACCTTGACTCTATAGCCCAATGGCATGGATGAAGGCACTTAGAGACTGGATTCTTCTCCCTTCGATTGTTTCAAAGTTTGATCAATGGAAGTTCCCCATTTAGAGCCATCTGTTATTCTCAAAATCAGCTATGCTCATTTTTGTACACAACCCCTACGAAACTTGTCTGTTTCATAATCTACACTCTAAGTTCACAAATCAAGACAAGATTCTCTTGGTCCCGTGTGAAGTCATATGGTATCCTAAACTAGTTTACAACATTCCCTTGAATCGATTCCTCGATACTTACGAAAAATTCATTAGGTTGTAAACTGATCGAAATATCAATTTTGGTCATTTTTATGGTGTTAGTAAAATTTTGAGTCTTCATATGTAAAGTCAGCTAAATTCACCACTAATACATGTCTTTTTGTCTACTTATGCAATGTCGGTAAAAATTGCCGACTTTGCATATCTTTTTTGTTTACATGTGTAGTGTTGGTGATTTCTGCCACTTTTACATAGTTTTTATTTTCCCACATGCCCGAGTGACACTTTTACTGCCATTAAATGTTCTCGCTAAAAGGTTAAATTGCATGTGTAAGGTCGGCAATTTTTGTCACTTTTGCATTTTTGTGGAACACGTGTAAGGTCAGCTGAAATTGCTACCTGAGCAAGATCTCCAAGATCTTCAACTTCAAGTGGCATTAATGGCCACTCATGCCAAACATTAAAGGGCTTGTTTTCAAAGCTTTTAAATGAGTTATTTCATTTTTTCTTCTTGTCTTCTCTTTTGGCAAAATTTCCTAGTTCATTCTTTGATCCCTCTCAAAACCGCTTGACTGTGGTGACAGAAGATTCAAATAAATTTCAAAATTTGCCGTCGTCAAGCTTAGGGTTTCCTCCATTTAATAGGTAAGTGTTTTTCATTGTTGTTTCTTTGATTAAGTTTTTTATTTCTTCATTGAAAGTGATCGAACCCCTGTCCTTTAGGGATTATATTGCTTGTCTATTGTTCAAAACAAAACCACAATTTTTTATATCTTTTTTTTTATTTGTGTCATTTGTAAAAACCCTAGTTTTGTACAAATCCTCTTTGGCCAGATATGATATTATGAATGTTTGCCTAAATTTATCCCATGAGGAGTTGGTCTTTGCGTACCCACCTGACCAGGTTTTGCCTCTCAAACATGTCTTTTTGTCCATGTGTAATGACGTTGATTTTCACCACCCACATTTTTTCCATGAAAGCAAGGTCGGCATTATTCACCGCTTATGCATTTGAGCATGTTGAAGTGTAAGTGTATGGGTGGCGAAATATGTTGCCCTTACACGAAAATCTTGCAATTCCCATTACCTGTAGAAGCAGCATTATATACCGCTTGAACATCAAATGCAATTCATACCAATATGTATTGTCAGCGTTTTCTACCGCCGATGCATAACACTTGCGATTTCCTGATTACTTGCAGTGTCAGGAATATTTGCCACTCCAACATATAACTCAGATTTCCTAGAACACGCAATAGCGGCAAATTTAACTGCTCTGACAAGTGCAAAATATCCCTCACATGCAAGCACGGCAAATTTTTCCGCCCATGCAAACATTCTCTCAAATTTTCCCAACTCTGGGATATTTTTAATTTTGTTTTTTCGAGCCCGCTTTCCTCTGATTTTTGGTCTACTCGCACTATAGCCCTGTCAAGTGCATCTCCATAGTCGCGATCATCGACATGCAATTTTCCCAAATTCCTAGTATTTCCCCTAATTGCATGATCATGACTTTTTTGTTGCAGTGTCTTCTATGGATCCTCTTTCTTCATCGACATCCTTCTGGTGATAGCTCGTTCAGATGACTGAGTTGTCTCCAAAGAAGTTGAAAGCAATGAAGTACAAATATCAAGGTGTTTTTCCAATCACCTCAGTCACTTCTAATGTCGACGACATTAGAGATATAGAGATTGGCCATTTGGACATGGATGAATTTATGGAGAGAACCAAGTCAAATAATCCTAGCTCCATAATGGAGAAGATAATTGACAGTACCATTCATTTGGTGTCGGCTTTCTCGGTGTTAGCTCACAACATAGAAATTGTCCTTCACTATGCTCATTTTTATAACAGAGATACTAGGGCTGTGGTGGATGCAAGTGGTAATGTGATAATCAGACTAGATCCTGAGTTCATTAATAAGGTGTTTATGTGCCCTCCTGCTATAGAAGTGATAAAGCTTGATTTTGCGAAAGCACAAAAAGAATATGACAAAAATCCTGAGAAGGCAAAGAAGGTAATTAATACTAATTGGCTGAAAGCTCCATGGTCAAGCTTGTCTAGGTGGCCATGGAGTTTTCCTAGAAGTGACTTTATAGAATAAGTTGGTGATCTGATTACTCTTCTCAGCAGGAAAAGTGGATTGTCCTCTTCTTCAATGTTTCACGAATGGATGTATCCTTTCATCAAGGTAATACTCCAGGGCAAACAAGCTATCTTCTGGGGTGACCAAATTATTAATGCTCTGCATGCACAATTGACAAAGGTATCTACTACTTTCAAGTTTTACATGACTTCTAATCTTGTGTATATAGCAGCCTCAATGAGAATCTTTCCAGGTCTAACATTAGAAGGAGATAGGAGGGTGATCCCTATGTATCAATACTACTCTCAATTGACATTAAAAGGTTCTATTCATCATTTCAGGAGAGTAAATGATGCTTTCTTTGCAGTATTCTTGTGTCCTTTTGACCCCCAACTAGAACAAAGAAGAGTATTAGATGAGGCTTGGACAGTAGTAAATGACTTTGGATGCATGTTCTTACAGTTTCCTTCTTTCTCGTACCTGAGGGTTGGCTTTTTCCAAGGTCATCCTTATATGCTACCAAGGTTCCCCTAAGACAAACTAGTCTTAATGGAGTTATGCAGAAAAATGATCATCATGCATAATAAAAAAATGGAGCTCAAGAAGCCCAGTTTCAGGTTTCAAATTGAAATTGGCAGGTTCTTAGTATCAACTGCTTCAAAGGCAAGGGCCATGGAGATTGAGATGCATCTTGTTACCATGAAGCAATTCAAGAGCAGACCAAAGTTTGACTACAGGGGCATGAAAGACAAAATCAAAAGGAAAACCCAACTCCACGAACCTATGGTTGAGGATGTCTGGGTAGATTGGAGAACAAAAGAAGATGTCAGGAAGTTGGACTATAGCAGGTTATCTCTTGAGTAGATTGAATATCTGGGACTTGCTGATATTCTTGAGGATCTAGTGTATGATGGGGAATTGGTCGATGACAGGTATAACACTGAGCAGATTGCTGACTCTCCCCTTCCTCTAGTCCAATGTTCTCAAAAAGAGTTGACCTCTTTGAGGAAAAGATTTGAGCCTATATTGGCAAACACCAATAATTGGTTGGCAGATAAAGGAATCACTTTGAAAGAATTCCTTATAGGATCATAGACTTAGATCCAAGAGAAAACTGGTAAAAAGGTGGAAATAAGAATGAAGAACAAGAGTGATGTTCCATCATCCTCTAAAACACATAAGCCTAGAATGAAGTTTGTGACAAAGAAATCAAAGACCATGTAGAAAGAGCCTGAAATAGAAGATATGGAAGTTGAGAAACAGAACACTGAGGAGCCAGCCATAGAAGAAATGGAGGTTGAAGATAGGCCTACAGATCAACAAGAAGAGGAAGCTTTGTCTCCACAGGAGAATGTACAAATAGAAATGGGAGTCTCATCTCCTTTTCCTGACACACCTGTTACAGCTCCTTTGTCTAATACCCCTATTGATATTCCCTCTTCTAAATTTCCCTCCCCTTCCAAAACTATTTTTTACAATCCTCAAAACACTTTTGAGGATGTTCTTCATTCCACATAGTCAATTCGTAGCTTGTCTTCTTCATCTTTTGATATTGAGGATACTTCCATATTTGATCACTTTGTAATGAATACTGAGCAGGTCTCTAATGTAAATGTAACAAGTGCAGTTTTCACTAATACTCCACCTATTGTTTCCACTACCAATGCAAGTGTAGTTTCAAGGACACCAACAATGGGAATGGATCCCAATGTGAGTACTTCTGTGCTTCCACCATGGCTGTCAGCTTATAAACCAAAAAGGAAGGAACAAGCCATCTCCCTAGATGACTTTGATTTCAGTAAGCTAGTGCCTGCAAAAGCCAAAGATTCTTTCAAGAATGCTTGGGGACAAGGGACACAAATTTCTGGAGATCCTCCACAAGATGCAACAATGGAAAATTTTAGTATGACTGATTACTCTATCTCTAGAGTGGAGTTAGGTCTCATGAAAGTGCCAAGAATGATATGCAGTCAGCCATGGACATCTTGATTTAGAAATTTGACAAGGAGAAAGAAATGAAGATCACTACAAAGCGATGGTGGAACAGTTAACTGTAGTGGTGAGGAAAATCACTTTGAATTCAGAAGCAGTAACTCCCAAAGTCATTTTTGTAGAAGACCCCATCATCCAGAAAGTAGAAAAGACTCATCTCAAAGGAAAAGTACTTGAAGAGTACTTAGACAGGATGTGCACAGAAGTAATTTCCCTTCTTACAGAGCTATCTGAGAAGACAGATAAAATGGGGAAAATAAGACCAGAGCTTGATGATCTCATTGATGTTGTTTCTCAAGATATTGAGCACATAGAAAAGAATCATGATAAATGGTCAGAGATGAGAAAACTTAAAATAAGCACTCTAATATCAATTGGTGCCATTCCTAATAGGGATTCTTATACAGAAACTAAAGAGGCATTAATATATAGGGGCCGTGTGCTTAAGGATTTGATCAATGACCTTGAGACTGCGAGGAAACTTAGTGAACAAAGTGATGTTAGTCTTCTGCATAAATTGGAGGAGCTGTTGTGCAAGCTTGTATCACAGAATAACCAATTTCTCTCTGCAGAAGAAATGGTTCAGGAATTTGAAGATATGTTCCATAAAGAGTTTGAAGATAAAACATTTTCAATGACCTCTGTGGACAATATTTTGGACAATCAATTGACTTTGGATAATCTGAAAACCAAGTTAACTAGTCATGCAAAATTAGTCACTATAGTTAGAGATCCCATAGTGAGAGCCAAGATGATTTTCAGGAACATGGTTAGTCCAGACAGTATCAGGATGCAAGCAACTTTCACTATGTATGATGGCCACATGAAGAAAGATGGCAATACAAGTTGAAGTAGTTTTTCCCTTAGTTTATTTTTCTGCTTTTTAGATGTACTTTTGAAACAATTTTGGACATATTTACATGTACTTTTCCCATATGTAATTACATGTAAAAACTTAGGAAGTCCCAAGTCAAAGTAGTTGGGTTTTTCCTAAATTTTCTCAAGGCCTCTCCCTATAAATAAAGAGGGCCTCTATTGTAATTATGTATCTTTTAGTTATTGAAGCGAAACTCTGCCAAATTAAAGAGCATTTTGAGACTTTGAGTTCAAATTGTAAAATCAAATTTTATCAAGTGAATAAGAAAGCAAGTGATCATTCAAACTTTGTGTTGAAATAACTTGTATTGTAATGGAAATTGTTCTTATGTCCTTTTCCTAATACAATCTTATCTATTTGATCAAATAGTAGTATGAGTGAGAATAATCTAGGAGATGTTCTAAAGTTGATTGTGGAGACTTTGTGCTACATCAATTATCTTTAGATTGTGATTTAGTGTTTTGAAGTGAAAGACATTGGCAAGGCTTTGAACTACTATTATCTTTTGGGATCATATATTTTGTTGTAGTTTTTGGTGAAGACTTTGAGTTGCACCTCATTCTACTAGTTTTTAAGTTATAACTTAGCAAAAGAAGCAATGAGAGACTTTGTGCTCTCGTGGGTTTCTTGTTTATTCAGTTTGTATCAAGAAAGTGCTCTTTTATTTTATAAACATCATTTCTGAAAAAAGAGAAATGGATGATATGGTCTCTCCCCTGAATTAGTATTTAGTTTAAAGTATTTTGTGATAAGTGATAGGGAACCTCCCCTTGATGAGAGGAGAGATTTATCTCATTACACTGTGGTCGATATAACCATTTTGCCTTTAGTTAGTTGAAGACAAAATATTCACCCAACAGTTTTTGGTGACTCTACTGGGTAAGGAACGCACAACTCGAAGCCTCACGCTCCGAGTTGAAGCATTTTCAGTTCTTTTTCTATTTGTTGCAAAATTTTGTTGAGTACACTACATTCTAGTAGATTCATGGTATACAAGAAGCAAGAGAGCTCAAGGCATTATTGATCCTATATTTGAGTTGATGCAGCAAAATAACTTTGGTCTTTTGCCTCCACGACCTCGACTTCAATGAACCAGACATTTTCCTCCTACCAATGTCAGGTCTCCAATACTAGGTGAAGCTTCTAGTTCTAGTGCTAGCAGAGTTTTGTCTGTTCATACTCCACAAAGGTTTGTTATCCTACCTTTTAATCAGCGCATCATGGCAACTTGAGGCCCTTGGGGTAATACTTTTGGTCCTCTAACTTTAACCCCACCACTGCATGAACTACCTCATAGTTCAAGAAAGAATTTTCCTAAGTTCTATGGTGACAGGAAAGTTCACCCTGATGAACACATTGCATCCTTTTGCATAGCCTGTGGTGTGAAAGGTGTTGAACATGAAGATGTGGCAGTAAGAAATTTTGTGGAAACACTGTAAGGTGCTGCTGTAGATTGGTTTTATCATGTTCAAGCTCAGACTATAACCAACTGGAACACTCTCAAAACCAAGTTTGAGGCTAGGTTCAAACCCGCAGAAGATGCACACACCTTATTGGCTCAGCTTACACAAATGAAGAAAGAACCCCATGAACCTATGCGGGACTTCATCACTAAGTTCAATAAGTTGAGAAACAGGATTCCTGCAACTGCTTAGCCAATAGCAGAGAATCTTAAGTGTTTCTTTATGAATACTCAACTTCCCGAAGTGAGTTTTCTATTAAGGCAGGCTGGTCCTGCAGATCTTCCTGCAGCTCAAATTTTGGCTACTGAAGTGGAAGATGATCTTATCCTTGCTGGTAAGATAAAGAGAGATTCTAACAGAAATAAAGGTCCTTTCTTTGCTGAGAATTCTTCCACAAGCACCACGGACCCTATTGTGCAAAAGTTAGCAAATGAATTGCTAGCTCTGAAAAGGCAAATGTCACAAGGTATGTCTGCTCCTCCTTCTTATCGGGATATAACAAGGAGAACATTTCCCAACAATTCATATCAAGGCAACACTACTAAAAATAAAGGGCAACCCAATCATCTTCCACCTTCATAGGGGAAGCTTGCCATTGAAGCAGCGCCGGTCAACTCAGCAGTTGGCTATTATGAAGCTAAAAATTATCACTCTTTCCAACCTAAGTTGGACCAGGGGAATGATGCTAATATCTTTGCAGAAGGAGAAGAAGAATTAGCTGGCAACTCTACCATCAACTTTTTGAATTACCAAGATGAAGTGTGAGGCCTACATTTTTCTTTCTGTTCATGTGACTATTTACCTTACTGTTGCTGATACTTTTATATTTGTGGGACTGTTGATCTCAAATTTTTGAACTTTTAGACTTTATTATGTTAAAGGAAAACTAATTGGGTGATGTTTGATAGATGAATGTATTAATAGAAAACAAATTGGGTGATGTTAGATAGATGTTTATTTTATAAGAAAACTAATTGGGTGATGTTTGATAGATGAATGTATTAAGAGAAAACAAATTGGGTGATGTTAGATAGATGTTTATTTTATAGGAAAACTAATTGGCTGATGTTAGATAGATGTTTATTTTATAGGAAAACTAATTGGGTGATGTTTGATTAATGTTTACATTACAAGAAAACTAATTGGGTGATGTTAGATAGAAAATGTTGATAACTAAGAGGGGGGGGTGAATCGGTTATCCTAAACTTGCTTCCAATTCAAACACTTAAATCCACTTTGTTATTCAATAGTATAGCAATTAATCATTCATGAAAGCATAAAGCATAAACACCAAAGCAAATACACATCAACAAATGAGACACCAAGATTTTGACGTGGAAAAGTCAGTTAAGGGAAAAACCATGGGGTGATTAACCCAAGGATTATTCTCTATTAGAAGAATAAGAAAAATAGAGGGCACATGCCAATTAAGGCTCGCTGCTTGAGCACACTGCTCACAAGAGGCACACTACCTACAAGAGACACACTGTCTCCAAAGTAATCAAGTATCACAAACTTGAACTGGAGATTAAAATCTTTACTATGTCTGGATCAGTTCCATTTAAGCCCAAAAACTCTTGCTCTGCCTTTTGCACTTCTCTTCGCTATACCACCCTCATCACCGCAAGACACACTTCAAAATAAATTCACAATCCCTTATTTATACAAGGCATCGACTTAGGAACAATCATCTAAGTCGACAAATACCTACAAGATCATTCACAAGATGTGTAATACATCCAGTCGGCCAGTCTCAAGAAGAACACCAATATCCATGGTTATTCTTCAAATGCAAACTCTAACTTCAATGCAGACCACCAATAAGAATTGTACATGATCGAAAGATCACCAAAACCTTTCCTGAGTCATCAAGAACATCCGCACTTTATCAGCTTACTAGAATTCTTCTGTTCTTCATCCAGAACTTCAAGAACATAGTCTATCATCACTGTCATAATGAAAAAAAGGTGCTTCTGGACCTCCAAACCATGAACAAATCTAGTTGTCACTTCTCACTAATTTCTTCAACACTCCCTCCAATCCGCAGAATGACATAATGCAATTCTGAAGCTCACCGGACTAATCTGTGATACTCTATCACCACTAAACATCTGCCAGAACCAGTTCTACTAGAGTGACCATAACTTCTTCAGATCTTCATGCGGACCTCTAAAATCTTGACTGGAAAATCTCAAGACTCATATCTAAAAACCCTTTAAACCGCATCCTCTAATATTCATCTTATCTTGGACTTTTACCTTAATGTCATCACTATTCTTCACTATTCCTAATTAAGACTAGTTTCCTCAATACACAGCTCATCCAATCCTTCTCATGAATGCAATATGAGTATGTTGACATCAATGACAACACTAGTTATCCTCATACTTGCAACAATCTCCCCCTTTGTCATTGATGGAAACATATGATGTGAAAAACCATCAAGACAAGAACTTCTCCTTTCTGTCACAACTCCCCCTATTAGCAGCAACTCTTCACATGTCTTCTCTTTCTTTATTGCTCCCCCTTTGATCATCAACCACTTGTTTTTCACATGTCTTCTCTCCCCCTTTGACATCAATGGCAAAGGGCTCATACTTGCAATTTTAACACATCAGAATCATACCAGCTGCTCCCCCTGAGTAGCAGCTCCCCATCACCAATCCAGATCACAAGATATGACTGTGATATCCACCAGACTGATGCACATCAGTGCATCCTAGTTCATCACCGGAGGGGCAACAACCCCTAACTTCTCCTGGAGATACTCAAAAGATTCCTTAGGAAGAGGTTTAGTAAAGATATCTACAATCTGATCCTTTGAGGGCACAAACTCCAATCTAAATTCATCCTTGTTCACTTGCTCTCTCAGAAAGTGAAAATTGATAAATATATGCTTAGTCTTAGAATGCAACACTAGATTCTTAGAAATATTTATTGCACTGGAGTTGTGACAGAAAATTGTGATAGGCTCCTCATACTCTACTTTAATATCTCTTAGCATCTGCTTCATCCATAAAACTTGAGTGCAACTACCTGCTGCTACAATGTATCCTACTTCAGTTGTAGACAGAGATATTGCATCTTGTTTCTTGCTTAGCCAAGAAACCAATCTCTTTCCCAAAAAGAATGCTCCACCACTAGTACTCTTCTGGTCATCCACATTTCCTACCTAATCTGCATCTATGTATGCATGAAGAGAGAAATCATGATATCTAGGACACCACAAACCATACTCCACTGTCCCTTTTAGATATCTAAAAATTCTCGCCATGACATGAGATTCTCTGGGATTAGCCTGGAATCCAGCAGCAAGACCAACAACTTGCATAATATCTAGTCTAGTTTGAGTGAGATACAACAATCCACCAATCATTGATCTGTACTTTGTCTGATCTGCCTTGGGAGAGTCATCATCTTTGCTCAACTTGCATCTAGTTGCCATGGGAGTATTCATTGGCTTTGAATCTTCCATCCCAAATTTCCTCAACAATTCTTTCACATATTTGGTCTGAGAAATGAAGATCCCTTTCTTTGTTTGAGTGATTTGTAGACCAAAGAAGAAATTCATTTCACCAAGCATAGACATCTCAAACTCACTTTTCATTTGATTTGCAAAAGTTTTACACATGTTATCTTTTCCTCCAAAGATGATATCATCAACAAATACTTCAACAATCAAGATGTTTTCACGATCAATTTTAAAATATAAGTTACTATCAGCAGTACCTTTGTTGAAACCAATCTGCACAAGATGTTTATCCAATCTTTCATACCAAGCTCTTGGGGCTTGCTTCAATCCATATAGTGCTTTCTTCAACTTGTAGACCATATCACCATGATTAGATAATTGAAATCCATCCGGTTGCTCAATGTATACTTCTTCTTCCAAATCACTATTTAGGAAGGCAGACTTGACATCCATCTAATATACTTTGAAGTCTTTGAAGGTAGCAAATGCAAGAAATAGTCTGACTACTTCAATTCTTGCCACCGGAGCAAAGGTTTCTTCAAAATCAATTCCTTCTATTTGAGAGCAGCCTTTGCAGACCAATCTAGCTTTATTTCTGATTACTTCACCAACTTCATTAAGCTTGTTCCAGAAGACCCATTTGGTTCCAATCACATTCTTGTCTCTAGGTCTGGGAACAAGATCCCAAGTGTGATTTTTCTCAATTTGCATCAACTCTTCCTCCATTGCTTTGGTCCAGTTTTCATCATTGCAGGCTTCATTTATTGTCTTAAGTTCAATCTTTGAAATCATACAATAGTCATCTAAATTTTGAGCAATTATCCTTCTAGTCTGCACACCTTTGCTTTTGTCACCTATAATCTAATCTTTAGAGTGGTTCAGTCTTACATACCTTGGAACTTTGGGAGTTTCTTGCACTTCTGTTTCTTGATCAAGCTCATTCAGACCTATCTCTTCTTCCTGATTTACTAGATCAGTCTAAATCTGACTTTCAGAAGAGGATTGAGCTCCTTGAACCAGAGTACCATTCTAATCATCTTCATCATATTCATAAAACCTTAAGGGCTTCTCAATTCCTTCATCAACCTTCACATTTGTACTTTCTATCATTTTTCTCAGTCTCTTGTTGTAACACCGGTATGCTTTGCTTTGAGAGGAGTAACCCAAGAAAATTCCTTCATCACTTCTAGCATCAAACTTTCCTAGATCTTCATCTCTTTTAATGTAACATTTGCTACCAAATACTCTAAAATATCTCACAGTAGGAGTGATACCAAACCAAAGTTCATAAAGAGTCTTACCGGTATTGCTTCTGATTTGAACTAGGTTGAGAGTGTAGACTGCAGTGCTGACAGCTTCTCTCCAAAACATCTAGGGAACATTTGCTTCCATCATCATTGTCCTGGATACTTCCTGGATGGTCCAGTTCTTTCTCTCTACTACTCCATTCTGCTGTGGAGTCCTAGGAGCAGACAACTATCTTTTTATGCCATGCTTCTCACAAAAATCTATGAACTCACTAGATGTGAATTCACCACCTCTATCAGACCTCAGACATTTCAGTTTTAATCCGGTTTGATTCTCTACCATAGCCTTGAAGATTTTGAACTTCTCAAAAGCTTCTGATTTCTCTTTCATAAAGGTAACCCACATCATCTGGGAATGATCATCAATCAGTAACATGAAGTATCTATCACCTTGCATACTCTTGATTCTTGTCGGACCACATAGATCAGTATGAACTAATTCCAATAATCCGGTAGAGGACTGATCCTTGCTTTTGAATGAGACTCTGCTCTGTTTACCTAGCTGACATTCTTTGCACAAACTATTTGTAGGTTTTACCAATTTTGGAAGATCTCTTATAGCCTGAGTATTGCTTATCTTGATGATGTTATCAAAATTTACATGACACATCCTTCTATGCCATAGCCAACTCTGATCAATTTGAACAAATAGACAACTTTTATTAGTACCAACTAGATAAAAGATATTACCTTTTGTTTGAGTACTAGATGTAATCTTAGTTCCAGAATTTTCAAAGATCCTGCATCTTCCATTCTTGAACTGAAGATCATAACCTTTGTCCACCAACTGTCCAACACTGAGAAGATTGTGCTTCAATCCTTCAACATATAGTACATTACCGGTTTTGTTCTTTCCATCAAAAGAAATAGTTCCCCTACCTCTGATTCTGCCAACAGAGTTATCACCAAACTTTACCATTCCTCCTTCATACCTTTCCAAATCTAAGAACTTGTTCTTGTCACCTGTCATATGGTGAGAGCATCCACTGTCAATAACCCAATCATCCTTTTCTTCAACTTGGGCAGCCAAAGCTCTTTCTACAACCTTATGATTGATAGATTCAGAGGACATTGGATCTTCTTCCTTGATGGCAATAAACACCCATTCATTTATGGATTTGTTTCCTATTTCTGATTCATCATCTGTTACTCCTTCTTTATCATCTTCTTCATGAACATAATAATAATTCTTTTGGAACCTTTGTCTGTTAGAATTTGACCTTGTAGATCTTTCCAGACATCTTGAGGCAAAATGATCAATCTTATTGTAGTTGAAGCACTTAAAGGGTAATTTTCCTTCATACTTACCGGATCCTCTTGGTAGTCTTTTTGCAATGACAGCTTTAAGTTGAGCTATTTCTACTTCTTCCTCTTCCATCTCTCTTCTTGCTTGATCATACCATGACAGCTTCCTTGAAGAGTTTTCTCCTGGATCAAATCTTTGTTTGCCTTTCACAGATGCACTGGCTTTGAATGCAGATTCAGTCTTGGGGGGATCATCTCCAAACTCAGTCATTTCAAATGCAGCCAGTTTGGCAGCCA
The DNA here is from genome assembly GCA_027924645.1 of Cunninghamia lanceolata. Taxonomy (NCBI): domain Eukaryota; kingdom Viridiplantae; phylum Streptophyta; class Pinopsida; order Cupressales; family Cupressaceae; genus Cunninghamia; species Cunninghamia lanceolata. The sequence continues at coordinate 5,749,977 of BSBN01001281.1, forward strand.
ATTGGTCTCTTGTGACAGTTGTATGGGCTCTGAATTCATCAATGGCAGAAACCTTGATTTTATAGACAACAGGAAGGGATCTAAGAATTTTACCAACAATCTCATTTTCATCCAAGACTCCACCAGCATTCCTGATTCCACACACCAGCTCATTTACTCTTAGCATAAAGGTAGTAATATTTTCATCATCTCTCATTTTCAGTCTTTCAAATTTCCCTTTGAGACTCTGAAACCTTGCACTCTTAACATACTCATCTCCTTCATGCAGAAGTTCCAGTTTGACCCAGATCTCATAGGCAGTTGGTAGGTCAATAACATTTGAGAGTTCTGAGTCAGTTAAAGCACTTAGAAGAGCCTCTTTGGTCCACAGATTGTTTTCAGCATCTGTGATTTCATTTAGAGTTGTCAAACCACCCTATGGAGGTACATAGGCTTTTGTGACCATGGACAAGTACGCCTTTCCCATACACTCCAAGTGACATTTCATGCGATCTTTCCAAAGAGAGAAGTCGGTTCCATCAAAATTCAGACTATCCTTCTTGTATGATGACATACTAGATCTCCTCAAGCAGTTAAGCTCTTTTAGAGGAACTTGGCTCTTATACCAATTGTTGATAATTGAGAGGGGGGGTGAATTAGTTATCCTAAACTTGCTTCTAATTCAAACACTTAAATCTACTTTGTTATTCAATAGTATAGCAATTAATCATTCATGAAAGTATAAAGCATAAACACCGGAGTAGATACACATCAACACATGAGACACCAAGATTTTGACATGGAAAACCTAGTTAAGGGAAAAACCATGGGGTGATTAACCCAAGGATTATTCTCTGTTAGAAGAATAAGAAAAATAGATGGCATATGCCAATTAGGGCTCACTACCTGAGCACACTGCTCACAAGAGGCACACTGCCTACAAGAGACACACTGTCTACAAAGAAATCAAGTATCAAAAACTTGAACTAGAGATTGACATCTTTACCATGTCCGGATCAATTCCATTTAAGCCCAAAAACTCCTGCTCTACCTTTCACACTTCTCTTCACTATACCACCCTCATCACCGCAAGACACACTTCAAAATGAATTCACAATCCCTTATTTATACAAGACATCGACTTAGGAACAATCATCTAAGTCGGCAAACACCTACAAGATCATTCGCAAGACATGTAATACATCCGGTTGGCCAGTCTCAAGAACATCAATATCTATGGTTATTCTTCAAATGCAAACTCTAACTTCAATGCGGACTGCCAATAAGAATTGTACACGATCCAAAGATCACCGAAACCTTTCCTGAGTCATCAAGAACATCCGCACTTTATCAGCTTACTAGAATTCTTCTGTTCTTCATCCAGAACTTCAAGAACACAGTCTGTCATCACTATCATAATGAAAAAAAGGTGCTTCTAGACCACCAAACTATGAACAAATCTAGTTGTCACTTCTCACTAATTTCTTCAACAGTCCCTCCAATCCGCAAAATGAGATAATGCAATCCCGGAGCTCACCGGACCAATCTGTGATACTCTGTCACCACTGAACATCTGCCAGAACCAATTCTACTAGAGCGACCATAACTTCTTTAGATCTTCATGCAGACCTTTGAAATCTTGACTGGAGAATCTCAAGACTCATATCTGAAAACCCTTTAAACCGCATCCTCTAATATTCATCTTATCTTGGACTTTTACCTTAATGTCATCACTATTCTTCACTGTTCCTAATTGAGACTAGTTTCCTCAATACACAGCTCATTCAATCCTTCTCATTAATGCAATATGAGTATTTTGACATCAATGACAACACTGGTTATCCTCATACTTGCAACAGAAAATTGTAATGTGATTTCCTTTATGCTTAAGAGGACTTGTGATATCTTATGTGAGTGCAAGTTTTAAATTGTTTCGGCTATGATATTAATATGTGGAATTAAGTTTGCAATTGAGTGTGCAGGTTTTGCTAACAAACCACATATACTGGAGCTCATCCCGCACCTTATCTTGTAATCCCTTGTGAAGCTAATTTGGTTCCACGAGGAACCAAGATCAATTATGTGTATGATGTAATGTTGTAATGTTAATTTGCATGAGGTTTAATGGGTTAGGTCTACCCTCTTTTAAATTGAATTATGATTTGTGTTGTAAGAATTGTTTTTGAATTTTATTTTTAAATTTTAAATTTTTGACACCCTTTTCTTGTGTTTTAACTTGACCCTGAGTGTCCTAACTAGGTTAAAGTTGACCCTGGGTTATACCCCATGGGTCTAGGGTCCCTTTTGACTTAGGTAACCCTTGGTTAACCTCTGTATGGTCACCTTAACTTCACACTGAAGTTAAGTGACGAATTTGGAGGAATGGGAGAGATAGGATGAGTGGTACCAACACTCAAGCCCATCCCTTTTCCATTCCCAAGGCTTGAGATGACTCCAAGATCCACCAATTGTGGAGGAATTGACTTCAAGTCTCCCTCACAATTGGTGACAGTCCCCATGGAGTTGTGTGGTCCTTCATGAGAGGGAAGGAAGGGGAGACATGTGTCACCCTTCCCCTCTTTAACTCCCCTTTTCTCTCCCATGTTTTGGAGAGAGGACATGTGATAAGGGGTAAGGAAGACTTTGGGGATGGGTGCGTGACATGTGTCAACACCCATCCCTTGGGACACAATAGTAGTGGGGAGGAAGAGTGAGGAGGTGACAAGTGTCACCTCCCCATTCCTCTAAGCTCATAGATTGGGCTTATTATAATCCCACTTGGGATAGGGAGAAAGGTTGTTGAATTTTTGAGAATTTTGATTATTAGAAATTGTTTTTGGAGAAAAAGGATAGAGGGAGTTTGGTGGCTTAGGTTGGAGGAGACTTTAGAGGAGCTCTACATCAACTTCTTCCATTATTAGGGCTTTAAAGGTTGGTTTTCAAGGCTAAGGCCTTTCCCTTGTAATTCAATTTTGCTTGCATGATGGATGTGTGAGATGTATTTTTGCTTGTGTTGTATTTTGTTATTGTGGGGAATTTTTATTAGGGTGTTTAAAGAGCTTCTCCCACTTGGGAGAAATGCTCATCAAGTGTGGGGTAGGGGGGGAGTGATCCTCCTCGAGGTCATTGCCTTGTTTTTGGGATGTTGAAAGCCTAGAGGGCATTGTGTGTAATTTTGAGTAAATTTGTCACATGGCTTGAGAGCCAAAATATGAACTCCTTTGGAATTTTGGTTAACTTGTTTGGCTTGAGGCCATGAGAAATAAAAAAATTGTGTTGAATATTTTGAAGGGTGGCACTCTATAGTTGAATGTATCCACTCTCCTACCCCTTTTTAAACTCACTTTGGTTGAGTTTGTGTTTGTGTAAATATCCATGGGTGTATTTTATATTTTGGAATGTTGTTTTGCATTGTTGTGAAGTGGATTTGGAATACCCTAGGTGTGTGTATGATCTCCCTAGCTTAGGGGTGACCCTCTCGTGGGTCTACGGTAGGGAGGAGAGCAGGATGTGTGGTGTTTCTTTCCCTTGTGTGTTATGCAGGTTTCATGGAGCTTAGAGTGAAGTTGAAGAGTTTACTTGTCTTGGAAAATATTTTAGTTTCCTTTACTCTTAAGGGTCTATAGAAGAGCTTGGACTTATTAATGACTACTTGTTGATTTTAAGAGGAGAACTTTTCTCTCTTGTTGTAAAATTTGGTCTTCTTGAGTTGTGAGAAATTCTCTATCATTGTATTGATAGTTTTAGTTTTAAAGTAAATTTTACCATTTATGAAATGAAGGTTAGAAATTTTAGTTCACTTGTGTATTAATCAATAAGTATGAAATGAAGAAAGTTTGTTATAATCTATTTGCATTGAATGTCTTTTTTAAATTGAAAATTTGGTTAGTTATGAAGTTGTGATTTTTATTTTGTGTGAAAAGTGAAAATTGCATACCATATTTGTAGTAAAAGAGAAAATTAGTAAGGCCCCCTCTGGCCTATACTCCATCGCTCTCTGCGTAGCCCGTGCCATCCACTGCCTTGCCTCTCCCTCTCCGCAGTCCCCTTCTGTCCCTCCGCCCTCTAACCCCTGCAGCCACCACCAAACATCTTCCCCCACACCTCCTCCCTACATCCCACTGCTGCAGCCTCCTCTCCATTTCCACCGCCGCCACCCCATTAAACCCTGCATATTCAACATAAAGCTAAACAAAAAGAATATGCTAGGTTTTTGTTCAATGAGTTTCAAAATAAAATATAAGATGAGACATCAAGCTTAGGTTCTATAAAAGAAAACCTAACTTCTTTTGTAACACAATATAAATAAAATAATAATAATAATAAATATATATATAACCATAAAAAGGAAAACCTAGAGATATAAATGTTATTATAATAATTTCATTAATTTATTAAAATAAATTCATGGATTTATTAAAATAATTTTATTGATATATTAAAATAAATTCATTAAAAGAAAATATATTTCAGAATTAAACAATTTTCACAATTAAAATACCAAGAAAACGAAAAGAAAAATATACTTATTTTTTTAATAAAAGAAAACTTAGAAATATAAATGCAAATAAGTATATATATATTTGTATATATATATATTTGTATATTTATATATATATTAATATATGCTTATTTGCATTTATATAGATATGTATATCTTTATAAATGAAAAATAAGTCATCATATGCATTTCATATGTGGTCATTTTAAACTCAACCTTTAGATTGAGAAAATGTCCAATTGAGAAAAATGAGTGAAAAAGAGAAAGAAAGATAAAAGTGAAAACAAAGAGGAGAAAATGCATGGCATTTCCAAAATAGGTTAAGAGAACTAATTAAGATTTAACTTTCCATTATTCCTGATTAGAGGCAAATTAATTATCAAAATTAATTCAAACGTTGAAATTAAACTAGAGCGGAAACTTATGGGACTTCATCTAGCGAAGTTAGTAAGTCCTGTTTAAGTGATCTGGTTTACCAAGAAATCAGGAATAATGTAAAGGATGTAGTGATAACTCTAATTGATAGAGAACTAATCTGGTTTACCAAGAAATTAGGAATAATGTAAAGGATGCAGTGATAACTCTGATTGATAGAGAACGTGAAAGAGAGTAAATTAAATTAAATTTCAGAGAAATGGTAGGAGAACAAATGAACAGGCTTTGTTGAAAATGCTAAATTTAGGAGGAGAAATTAATATTAAATTTTAGAAAACATGAAGGAGAACAGATGACCATGCTTTGTTGAAAAATGATCAATCAACTTAATCAAATGTTGTACCAATGTAATTAGTTAGATTAACCTAAGTCAGGAAACCACGTGATCAAGATTAGTGTTAGTATAATAAATCCCACTCATGCCCGTGAGGCGTTATGCTGTCAGTTTTTTTCAGAATTTAGAGTTTAGGAGCTTAGTAAGTTTAACCCTTGTAGCGATGTTAACCACGTCGCGATGACCCCCTTTTTGGCGTTCTTGCATTTGGGTATGCGCACGTGTGCGTATTACCCCACTGACAACTGTTATTGTTTACGCCTTAAGCGTACGCCACCAAGCACGCTTACGCGTGCGAGGGGGTTTCTAGGGAAGCATGGGAAATTTTTTTGATATTTTGTGTCATGACCACATGACACATGTGATGCATGTTGTGACCGTATGGAAAATGTGGGCATGACATGAAGATGAAAAAGAAGGAGAAGTGTATGATAGAGCGTATGCTGTTTTCACTAGATCCCAAAATCAATCAACTTAGCAAGTTGATAAGGGAAAAGAAAGAGAAGAACCTCAACCAGTGATCTCAATTGCTAAACGAGGAACTCCGCTGCCTTTCCAATCAAAGGACTTGGTGGGCAATAAGCAAGTAAGTACATTTCATTTCAACTCATTTTATTAAAATTAGAAAGCATTTATTTAAATTTCTTTAATTTCATTTCAAATCATCATCATAATTGCAAATACATAGAAAATAATAAGCAAATACAAAGAAATATGCTGACATCCCATAGATAATTGAATATCTCTGGCATATTTGAATTAAGTGCATACAAAATGGAAAAATATCATGCAAATAGATATAAATAAAGTTAGAAATCATGGAAATATATTCTTATAGGCACATCATTTGAATAAATTTATAGTGCAAAAGTGAAATCCAGTTAATATGAGTGATACATAGAAGATTTGATCAAACTTACATAAATATCTACATCATCTGGTTAAATACAGTAGGATTTAACCTTATTTGTTAAGAATTCATAGAAAGAGGGTGAAAAAAATGCTTATCTGGACACGAATTTATTTGGGTAAGAAATGTAAGGCCCCTGAATGAAAAATAGCAACACACATCACACCACTGAGTAAGGTCAGATGATTATGAACTAATCCACAGAGACTTGGGATCATGAATTCTCTCAATTCATCATATCTTTCAAGATGATAAAGGTTTGATTTGTATTTGATTATATATGTTTTTTTATGACTAACATCATGATAAACATAAATTGGTTCTAGAAGGAGGGCCCAAAGCATTCTAGTTCACAAATTCATTGGCTAGATCTTATTTCTTGTGCTCAAGTCAGGTGATATTTTCAAATTTTCATAAAATTACTTGAAATATCTTCATTTGTGCAAAGTTTCCACTTGTTGTTGGTTATTTCAAGAATTTGTTTACAAATATCCTATCCTTGTGGTTAGTTAACCTGATATTTATAGTCAGTGATCTAGTTTTCCAAAATTTGAGTCAATATTTGCATTTCTTGCAAATATCATGCAAATATCTGGTTACTTTGAACTTTTACTCATAAATATTCACTTTGAGGGACTAAATATCTTGATCTTTGCAAAGATCCATATCCAGTCATAAGTTGTGAAGCTATGGCTCATAGACCTTATACTAGGTCTAGATCCATTGGACCTTTTGAGGAATTGCCAATTCATAGACTTAGACCTCATACAACAGATATTCACCATAGTCTTGGTCCTAGTTCACCATTATTTCTGGTTTCACCTATTGTAATACCTCTTGTATCGCTGATAATACTAGTAGTAATACCCCAGGCACCCCCTACAATGTCTTTCTTTTCTGTAGAGTCACCACTTACCTTTACCGCATATCATCCTTTGCCAAAAAATCTAGACAAATTTGTCTAAAGTATCATCCTTATTAGGATACAGAGGATCACATTAGAACTTACAAAGAGGCATGTTTTAGAGCTTGAATAGACCATGAGGATGTCTTGTGTAAGTTATTTCCTTACTCTTTAGGAGAAGAAGCATATGGTTGGTACATTAGTCTTACTAGGTCTTCCATAGCCAATTGGGCCACATTGGAGAAAGCTTTCTTAGGAAGATTTAAAATACTAGTAGATCCGTCTATTACATATCACATTTTTTCTACAATCAAAAGAGCTGAGGGGGAACTAATCTCTAATTTCAACACTAGGTTCTAGAAAATGTATTCCAAGCTAGTTGCTCCCTACAATGTAGGTGATGAGGTAGTTAGATCCATATATTATTTAGCCTTATATCCCCTAACATCCATGTTCATCATGAGAACACATCCTATAGTCACTACTCTGGCAGGTGCCTATGAAGAAGCCATTAAGGTCAATCAATAGTTAACGCCTAGCTTTACTCCCAATTTTAGATATCCTGCATATCTTGTACAACCACAAGTTAATGGAGTCATGATACCTCCAACCATAATGCCCAGTCCCCTGCAAGTACCTCCACTTAGTATCAGGCCTCCTCCAAATGGAAATGGCCAGATGATATCTCATCTTAGACATGCACCTCAGGATGCAAATCAAAATAATAGTAATGGTAGCTCTTTCTTCAAACCTCAACGAGAAAATGTAGTAGCCAAAGCTCAGGAGGAAAAAGATGTTATCAAGGAAATATCTGTGCAACTAAGAAAACTAACCACTAAAATTGTACATATGAGGAGTCAAAACTTTTATTCTCAATCAAACCAAAATAGAGGGTATCCTGATAGAGGATATGGAAACAATAATGATAGGTCTATATATCCTGACAAGGGATACAATAATGATAGGAATTTCAATAACAATAGCAAAAACAATGTTGTGCCTAGGCCACTAAGAACATGGAATACCTAGCCAAACAATTGCTCCTTACCATCAGCATTTGACAATCAACCTCCTATGAAACCCAAACAGACTACTAGGGTGAATTTAGCGGAAGCTGCACTCACAAATTGGTGCAGAATGCACAATACCAATGCACATACTGAACTAGATTGCTCTCAGTTCAAAATAGTAGCTAGTATTTTCTAGGCTTAAGTGTCTAATACTATAGGAGATCTTCCTTGTCCTAAAGAAAATGAAATTTTCCCCTTGGGATATGAGTCTGCCCTTGTACTGGAAAGTTCTAATAGTTATCAGCATCACCAGATGACCTCAACTCATGAAAATTACACTCTGGCATGTGAGGAGTCTGCCTTGGCTTTTGAGTCAAATTATGTGTTTCCTTTTGAAGACAAAAATAAACCTGAATAGGAACCTGAATAGGTTCATGCTTACCAACAACAATATTAGGGTAGGCACAACTATAACTTGAGGAATAATGCAAATAGACCAGCTAGTCCATTGACCACATCTATCCCTCCCAACAACTTTAATACCTCACCAGATCCAAAAGCTAGTAATAACCCTAGTCCTCCCAAGGTGAATACTTAGTATCTCACACCTCAAAGCACAGTGACAAAGGCCATCAGCCAACTCCCTGAGTCAGATAAACTTGTTACATATCTGGTAGAAGAGATGAAAAAGATAAAAATTAGCTTATCTTTGTCAGAATTTCTAAAGACCCTGGTCATCAAGAAAGCCTTTTTGAAATCATTAGATTAATCCACACCTAGAGATGATAGTCCTAGTCATAATCCTAATCACATCATGACTAGGGATCCTGTACCTAAATAAAATACTGTCAAACATAAAGTGCAAGCTACTATCCAAGCTACTGAGACATCACACATGACTCTATATAGAGATAAGTCTAAATCCCCACCATTCTTACTTACATTAAGGATATTTGGAAATAATTTACACAACTGTTTAGTAGATTTAGGTGCCTTAATGAATGTGATGCCCTTGTCCATTTGCAATGCTTTAGGGTTACATCCAACCAAATCCCTCAAGAAGGTGACTCAACTTGGTAAAACTAAAGTGAGTGTGGTAGGAGAGTTAAATCATATCCACATGCAACTTGCATTAGATCCAAGGGTGCAGTACTACATTTATATTTAGGTGATAGACATCACTGATACTTATGGGATGCTACTTAGCATGGATTGGTAAAAAATGTTCAATGGTAACATGGCCACTAATTTAGTCATATGTGGTTACCCTAGAAAGGAATCCCTAATCAGATAAGGATAGAGGCTGAGCCTAGGATGAAACACATGATAACTGAGTACAAAAATACCAATGAGGTATTCTATGTAGACATTGAACCAGGAGTTTATACTATAAGACCTCAAACTGTTAGGATTGAAAAAGTCTTAATGAGTAGCATGCACATACATGAAGACAGTAATAAAGAAGAAAAGGTAATTACTGATTCTGATTATTGTTCAACTAATGAAGAAGAAATAGATCACTTCACTAAGTTTGAAAAGTATTTATCCAAAGAAATACTGAAATGTCAGATATTAGGTACATCCATTGAGGATATCTTGATATCTGGTTGGTGCAGGTTACATGAGGAAGCACATTCAGAAAAGAATTGTGAAGCATGTCTGTATATGATTGAGTTGGAGAGAACGTGTAGTGAAATAGGATCATCACTAACCAATGTTAGCAAAATATCTGATGATGATGGTACTGATTCTTGTGTGTATTCTTCAGATATAGGGGAGTATGAGAAAGACATACATTAGGATAGTAGCCTGATCTTCACCTTAGAGGAGATCCTGACATGTGACGAGGAACATCCTCATGAAAATGAATATATTATCACCCCAGGGACTGATTGTCTAATTGAGTCAGACTATGAGCTATTAGATGAAGATAAAGGAAGTCACCTAACACAATTTGAAGAGTTTTTGTCCAAACAAATTTAGAGACATATTTTACAAGGAGTTCCTTCACAACAAGCATTGATTGAGGGATGGTGCTGGTGCAGTCACGGTAGGAGGGTTCATAGAATGAACTATCTAGACCATGCAGCAAGAGTAAAAACAATAGAAACAACTCAAAGAAATAGAACAAATGCAGATTCAGTCATTTAGTATATCATATGATTCAAATAGAGATCGGCCGACAACATGTGGGCTTACAATTAGGGCTCACAAGCATGATTACATACATGTGCAAGATAAAGATTTGAAGCCCTCTTATGAAGGAGCCAACTATCTATCTTCTAATTCATGAGAACTATCTTAAGTTATTTCCTAAGGATCTATTACATCAATATATATCATCTCCGGACCAATAGATTCCTCTATGTTGGCCAAGTAAGATCACAAATTCCAAAGAAGAGATGTAACATGTGAACATAGATAGGTCAGCCCTAAATGCATAGAACACTTCTAAAAAATTGAATGGAATGATGTACGGATCTCCAAGGTAGGTCAGCCATGAACCAAAGATGATTGAATGATGTGTCATTAGGCTCCAAAGATCAGGAAATGCTTCCACAAGTTTCTCCTTTAGCTGGTTGTTCGTGACTAATCGGATGCTCTGCTTTGAGAAATAGTCATCTTCTGATAGTGATAACTTTCCAGTATTGAAGTGCAGATCTCTAAATTATGGATATGATGTAAATGAATCAATGTAGATGCTAAGTCTAGCTCCACAAGATCTAAAAATGCTACTAGACCAAAATATAGAAACTGCTTCTGACTGAACTACCTGAACTGAACTAGAAAATGAAAAGAAACAAACTGAACTACAAACAAACTGAAATGTAAATGTTTTTTTTCATTTATACAAGATTGCTCTTGAACCAGGGATGCTCCTACATCAGACATCTGAGGTTATTGAAAAAGTGAGTCCCTCACTTTGTTGGGGCTAGGGGAGAACCAAGATGGTCCACCTTGTTAGTAATAATTTATATATGGGGTTTTGAGTCAGGTCTCTTCCCAAAAAATCCTAAATTTTTGTGTCTTTCGGCCTCTGCAGTGCTAAAAATGCCAAAAATCAGATTGATGCGGGTCAAAATATGCAGTGGCCGGTCAGAAATCTCCATCGGCCCCTAAAAAATGATAAAAATTGGGTCAAATGCATAAAAGATGCTTATCAAGCTATAGTTATGTTGGTCATGATGTTAGTCATTCACAAACATAGAATAAAAGTTACACAACAACCTTTACTCATCTTGAAAGATACGATGAATTCAGAGAATTCATGATCCCAAGTCTCCGTTGATTAGGTCTTAATCTACTGACGTTACTCAGTGGTTGATGTGTGTTGCTGTTTTCCATTCAGGGGCCTTACGTATTTCTGCAAAGTTCATCATTATTCCTCCAAATATCCTGCTCTGTATGTCTACTCTGCATAAATCTTCAATAATTCTACCTCTGCACTGTGAATTTAGTCAAATAATGTGCTTACAGACTAATATTTGCATGATTTCTACCATTATTTGCAATTCTTTGCATGATATTTTCAATACTACATGCATTTAACTCAAATATGCTAAGGATTTTCAGTTACCTACGGGATTTCAGCATATTTGCTTGTTATTTATCATGATTTGTAGTTATGGTGATGAATTTATGAAATTAAAAAAAGGAAAAGGGTTAAAGAATGAGATTCCCAAAACTACTTGACTTAGATCACTGATCCACATACAAGCTCCCATACATGCAATGAAAAGAAGGAAACTAGAAATCATACTTCACCAGGACATTCCACAAATCCGCATGATCCAGTGCAAATCTTCAAAGGAAAAGTTGACAACAACATGTAATAAAATGAAAGCGCTTCCAGTTGAACACAGCATTCACCAGTACATATCCAGAAATCAACAGGAAGATTACGTAAAATTTACAATCAGGATGTAATCTGAAACTTCATATCCATTCAGTATGCTCAAGAACAGGTACATTTACAGTGATCTGAAGAAAGAACCTTGACATTTCAACAATTCTATGGACTCATTAGTCTCAGTAATCCGATCTCCTAATTGATTCTACAGTGATTGGCCTTATTGCCAGATATATCTATCTAGTAATGTCTCTTCATATATTATGCCCCAGGTTCTGGCCTTTATATAGAACAAATGCCAGAAAATAGTTACAATGATCCAAGGATCAGGATCCTCTCATAATAATCAATGGTCCAGATGAAAAGCACATGCTTCGCCAGTTGGCAAATGTACAGCTGGCACGAAATATTCTAGCATCTTTGATTTGATTCGGTCTCCAGCTGGCAAATAGCATATTTGACAATATCCTCCTCATTTCTGGTTCATGTTGCCTCCATGTGCAACTTTGTAATTATCAGCTTCAGCTCTAACAGCATCATGACTTCCTGCAAGTAAACAGACAAACATTAAGTTCATCATCATGTGGATAAACAACAAGAATTTAAACATTTTATTAAACAAGCCCAAAAATGTGTAGCTACAGGCAATCGGGCTTTCAAATTTCTATCGTTTCATTTTCCTGCCCATTTTCGTGTATATCGGGTTCAAATATGATCATGCATCGCAACATATACGAGGAAAAAACTACCTTCGAATCCGCTCTTTGTATATGATGCATGTGTATCGGGGTGATTACACACGGTCGGGATGACAATTTTACCTTAGGCCGACGGCAACAGTTATACCGACGCCAAAAATCATGATGATGTCCACCCATCGAGAAGACATGCTCTATCGGCATGATAACTCAAGATTTGGCTGACAACAAGACTTAAAACTTTCGTCTGCATGATATTGTGAATATGATGCTCCCCCTTCCGAATGTCCTGATGACGCAACCGTTATGTTTCGCTTCTGTATATTGGGGAAAAGAAAGACATCATCATCATCATCATGTCGAAGGAAAATAGGAGGATTTGGAATATGATCCTGCTGCTGAGGAATGGAATATCATGGTGACGTCATCGTCATATTCGGGCTTCATTAAAATGCAAAAGATGACGTCACCATCATGTTTAGTTAAGATCAGGGGATAAATGTAATATCGGGTCACCTAAGGAAGATGATCAGGTGGTGAATGTAATATGACCCCTTTGCAGCCAAGGTAACCCTATCGAAAGATCAGGATGATGATGATCATCAGGATATCTAGGGCTTTTGTTAAACTTAGAACATGACGTCATCGTCATATTCGTGAACCGGATCATGCTTTGGAAAATATCCTGCCGAAATGTAAATATGATGATGATGTCATCAGGATGTTTCTTTCTTCGTTTATCGTCTTCAGATGACGTCATCAGGATATTTGTTAAGGGTGATATTTTGCATCAGGATGATATTAACGAATATCGGGTTACCTTCAAAAACATGATGCTCGCGATACAAAAGACCGCTCGACGGGGAAAACTTACTATGACTTAAAGTTGACGTCCGGATATTTGAACCTCAGGATATTATCAAGGGGGCATTTCAAATATGATAATGATGTTCTTCATACAGCAAAACCAAGTTTATAAAATATGACCCTCTTCTTGCGAATATCAGGTTTGACCAAAACTTTGACTGTGCATAACTCCCTCATATGGACGAATTTTCAGGTGATGTAAAAGGCAAACCTGCATGGAATTTCAAGCTCTTTCTAAATATGAGGTCATAGAAACAAAATATGAACTTTGACAAACTAACCTCATGATGATGACCAACCTCATCGAATATCATGATGATGATGCACCTGACATTTTTACCAAACCGCCAGAAAACAGACAACACAAGCCAAGCCAAAAAGTTGGGTCCCTGTTTTGATAATGCAAAATGGGGCGTGTTGTGTAACCAAACAACAACTTGCCACCAAAGAAAACAACAAAATTGAAATAATTCAAAAGGTGAGGATAAGTTAAAACATAAATTTCCAACTCCTATTAAGCATGAGCATCCTAATCCTTTCTAACTGGTATCATGTTCATCAATGTAACCATGAATTGATAAGGGATCAATTGTGTGCATGTGATTCATATACTCATCTTGAAAGTGAGTTGAATAAGTCAGTGACTGGTGTTAAGCTACGTAGTTTGGTTCATCCCTCATAGCCAACCGGATAGAGCCTTGCTGCCAGCAGGTGTCCATAGCCCCGGCAAGGTTATCGTTGCAATTCCCCTAAGTAGAGCCCCACTGCCAGCAAGCATCTATAGCTCTGGTAGAGTTACTTAGATGACTTAATCTGGATTTCAGAAAATCCATTTTATTATTTTATTTATTTTATATTTTGAATTTAATTCTTAAGATATAACATTTATAGCTTCATGATACAAGGAATGGTCACTTGTTGAAATTAAGTTGAGAATTGCAATGGTAGCAAGGGCAACCTTTAGATTTTTCACTTAACACCTACACTGATATGTTCAACAAACCCAAGGCTGTTAGGTGTGTCATTGTGATGATCACCTTGACTCAAGAAAAGTAGTACTGATGAATATGATACCACAGACCTGATCAAGAATACCTACACTGATATGAGTTACAACCTATGTAAAAACTTATATCCAACTTTTGAGTTCTAACAATTTATGTAGTGTTCTTAAGTAATAAGGTGCACCATTTTGGCCCAACCAAAACAAAGACTCAACAACGCAAAGCAAAAAGCAACCTGTACAAACAGCTAACCTATGAAAAGGAAACAACAGAAAGCAAAACAAGCAAGCTGTACAAACAACTAACCTACAAAATTATATACAAACTACTACTAGGCAAACAAGAACCAGCAAACGACCCAAATACACCTGTATTTGCATACTTCTTTTGATTGTGCAGGAGCATTAGGGTATTAGTTATGGTTCTCAACCTAGCAAATTTATCTTTATATTCTAAAAAATATTCTGATATTCTGAATTCACCGTATTCAACAGAACAACTCTTGATGATCAGCAACTGAGGAAGCTCATCATGTTCATGATTAATCCATATGCATGTCCTATCTTCTGAATTTCCATAATCAAAATAATAATCAACATCATTCACTATGGAAAGGAGAAATACAACCTGGTGTATTTCTGGCTCTATTGGACATGCTTCTTCATTGGCAGCTGATCCTCCATTTGCCATTATATTTTCACTGCTTGGCTCAGTGTCTGGTCTCTCTTCAAATTGAAGGATGTATGACTCTTGATGTATTAATTCTCCATCTTTATCCAGCCTTATCCCTTCATTCTGGATGTTCAGTTTATCCTCCAGTTCAGGAAACTTCTCAGTATTTTCTTCAGTTTCCTGCACATCAGCATCTAAATAAGTATCTTTATTATCATAACCTGATATACAGAAATTTATCATTTCTAAATCATTTGACTGTAAAGGAGAAACAACTTTCACTTGATAAGGACACTCCCCTGTTTCATTCTCAAAATATTTCTGGAGTGACATCTGATCATTCACAACAACTCCAAAGTTTTCTACATCTTCATCTTTCAGGAATTGTTCATTAAATAGCTCACATCTTTTATCTATTAGAGGATCTGGTTCCATTAACCTGCAACATTCTTGCATTTGATCATTTAATTCAAAGAAGTCAGGTAATAAATCAGCATTTATTTTCTTTTCTATGGCTCCCTGAGTTACCACTATAGGAACTTCATCATCAGCAGTGAATTTAAATTGCTCTACTATCTGTTTACAGTTCTCTTTACCATAGAATGACTCCAGGAAAGATGTTTCATCTTCTTTATCAAAAGTATTAGGATCAAAATCAAAAATATTATCCTGATGAGTGATTTCTTCTCTCAAATTTTCACAAGATTCATCCCTGCATATTGACTGATCCTTACTTGTATTAGGAAGTAGAGAACTCCTATCAATCTCACCATAAAATGAATCAAGGAAAGATGTTTCCTCTTCATTACCTTCTGGAACTGATTCAGCTACTATATTTTCTAGAGTTTTTTTCAACATGACCAAGCAAGGGTAGCAATCTCTCTCTGAATGCTCTTCATCATGTAATCTACACCAGCTTTCAATCAAGACATCATCAATGGGTAAACCTAATATTTGACTACACTGTATATTTCTAGACAAATATAATTCAAAATCTTTAGAACGATCCACTTCAGTGTCTGGACAACTAATAACTTCTGGTGCTACATCTGCTTGTTGTTCCAGAATTTCTTCATTTTCCTGCCGGACTTCTTCATTTTCCTGGCAAATTTCAACCCTGAACACATCCAAAAAGAATATTAGTCCTTTCAAGTATAAATCCAACCTTGTAAGGAAAGTTAAACAATTTATTTCACTGTGTTCTGCAGTCTGGTGTATCCTGCAACAGGTAGATAAACCAAAGTTTGACAAACTGTGAGGGTAAAGCTGCCTATTCAAAGTTTCCTGAAATAAAGGAATGTTAATTTGACAATTGCCTTCATATACATCCATCAAAATGAGACTATATTTTTCAATTTTTTTTAGTATTTTGAAATTTTAAGGAGATCCATCATATCTCAGAATAAAACTTGAAAGTTCAGAAAATCAAACAAATCTTTGATGTTTCGAGCTAGATCTTTGCAAAGGTGCAACCAAAACATCTTAGATAAGAGATATTTGCAGACATTTAACTGAAATGCTAAAATATTTATGCAATATTTGTAGAAATCCAGAAATTCACAGCTCGGCCCTGCCTTCTCGAAAATTGATGTTGCGTTAGAAGCGAGGGGCCTGCAGAAAATGAATGATGAATGAAGCAGTAGTGGCTTTTCCCGTTATGCCCTCCTTCTAGAGCCAATTTATGTTGCGTTAGAAGTGAGGGGCATGCCTTCCTTCTATGTTGAAATCCAAAAATTCTTTGTCTAGCCCTCCTTCTAGCGCCAATTTATGTTGCGTTAGAAGCGAGGGGCATGCCTTCCTTCTATGTTGAAATCCAGAAATTCTCTGTCCAGCCCTCCTTCTAGCGCCAATTTATGTTGGTCATGATGTTAGTCATTCACAAACATAGAATAAAAGTTACACAACAACCTTTACTCATCTTGAAAGATACGATGAATTCAGAGAATTCATGATCCCAAGTCTCCGTTGATTAGGTCTTAATCTACTGACGTTACTCAGTGGTTGATGTGTGTTGCTGTTTTCCATTCAGGGGCCTTACGTATTTTTGCAAAGTTCATCATTATTCCTCCAAATATCCTGCTCTGTATGTCTGCTCTACATAAATCTTTAATAATTCTACCTCTGCACTGTGAATTTAGTCAAATAATGTGCTTACAGACTAATATTTGCATGATTTCTACCATTATTTGCAATTCTTTGCATGATATTTTCAATACTACATGCATTTAACTCAAATATGCTAAGGATTTTCAGTTACCTACGGGATTTCAGCATATTTGCTTGTTATTTATCATGATTTGTAGTTATGGTGATGAATTTATGAAATTAAAAAAAGGAAAAGGGTTAAAGAATGAGATTCCCAAAACTACTTGACTTAGATCACTGATCCACATACAAGCTCCCATACATGCAATGAAAAGAAGGAAACTAGAAATCATACTTCACCAGGACATTCCACAAATCCGCATGATCCAGTGCAAATCTTCAAAGGAAAAGTTGACAACAACATGTAATAAAATGAAAGCGCTTCCAGTTGAACACAGCATTCACCAGTACATATCCAGAAATCAAGAGGAAGATTACGTAAAATTTACAATCAGGATGTAATCTGAAACTTCATATCCATTCAGTATGCTCAAGAACAGGTACATTTACAGTGATCTAAAGAAAGAACCTTGACATTTCAACAATTCTATCCTCATTAGTCTCAGTAATCCGATCTCCTAATTGATTCTACAGTGATTGGCCTTATTGCCAGATATATCTATCTATTAATGTCTCTTCATATATTATGCCCCAGGTTCTAGCCTTTATATAGAACAAATGCCAGAAAACAGTTACAATGATCCAAGGATCAGGATCCTCTCATAATAATCAACGGTCCAGATGAAAAGCACATGCTTCGCCAGTTGGAAAATGTACAGCTGGCACGGAATATTCCAGCATCTTTGATTTGATTCGGTCTCCAGCTGGTAAACAGCATATTTGACAATATCCTCCTCATTTCTGGTTCATGTTGCCTCCATGTGCAACTTTGTAATTATCAGCTTCAGCTCTAACAGCATCATGACTTCCTGCAAGTAAACAGACAAACATTAAGTTCATCATCATGTGGATAAACAACAGGAATTTAAACATTTTATTAAACAAGCCCAAAAATGTGTAGCTACAGGCAATCGAGCTTTCAAATTTCTATCGTTTCATTTTCCCGCCCATTTTCGTGTATATCGGGTTCAAATATGATCATGCATCGCAACATATACGAGGAAAAAACTACCTTCGAATCCGCACTTTGTATATGATGCATGTGTATCGGGGTGATTACACACGGTCGGGATGACAATTTTACCTTAGGCCGACGGCAACAGTTATACCGACGCCAAAAATCATGATGATGTCCACCCATCGAGAAGACATGCTCTATCGGCATGATAACTCAAGATTTGCCCAACAGCAAGACTTAAAACTTCCGTCTGCATGATATTGTGAATATGATGCTCCCCCTTCCGAATGTCCTAATGACGCAACCGTTATGTTTCACTTCTGTATATTGGCGAAAAGAAAGACATCATCATCATCATCATGTCGAAGGAAAATAGGAGGAGTTGGAATATGATCCTGCTGCTGAGGAATGGAATATCATGGTGACGTCATCGTCATATTCGGGCTTCATTAAAATGCAAAAGATGACGTCACCGTCATGTTTAGTTAAGATCAGGGGATAAATGTAATCTCGGGTCACCTAAGGAAGATGATCAGGTGGTGAATGTAATATGACCCCTTTGCGGCCAAGGTAACCCTGTCGAAAGATTAGGATGATGATGATCATCAGGATATCCGGGGCTTTTGTTAAACTTAGAACATGACGTCATCGTCATATTCGCGAACCGGATCATGCTTTGGAAAATATCCTGCCGAAATGTAAATATGATGATGATGTCATCAGGATGTTTCTTTCTTCGTTTATCGTCTTCAGATGATGTCATCAGGATATTTGTTAAGGGTGATATTTTGCATCAGGATGATATTAACGAATATCGGGTTACCTTCAAAAACATGATGCTCGCGATACAAAAGACCGCTCGACGGGGAAAACTTACTATGACTTAAAGTTAACGTCTGAATATTTGAACCTCAGGATATTATCGGGGGGGGGCATTTCAAATATGATGATGATGTTCTTCATACAGCAAAATTGAGTTTATAAAATATGACCCTCTTCTTGCGAATATCAGGTTTGACCAAAACTTTGACTGTGCATAACTCCCTCATATGGACGAATTTTCAGGTGATGTAAAAGGCAAACCTGCATGGAATTTCAAGCTCTTTCTAAATATGAGGTCATAGAAACAAAATATGAACTTTGACAAACTGACCTCATGATGATGACCAACCTCATCGAATATCATGATGATGATGCACCTAACATTTTTACCAAACCGCCAGAAAACAGACAACACAAGCCAAGCCAAAAATTTGGGTCCCTGTTTTGATAATGCAAAATGGGGTGTGTTGTGTAACCACACAACAAGTTACTGTGTCTGAGTGTTTCCGAGAATGGCTATGAGGGTCTTATGTTCTAAGTGCCGCGGGTCTGCCAAGTGTCAGGCCCCTGTTCATGCCACACTTTTGTTTCTAACAAGTAACTTCAACGTGGAAGACGCCACATGTCAGTAGCGGATGCAGCCCCTTAAAAGTTCCAACTATGCGTGGAGAGTGCCACGTGTCAGCTTCTGCCAAAGTTTTGATAAAGTTTCGTTTATGTTTCGGAAGCTGAAGTTTCAATAGAGTTTCCTTTAAGTTTCTAAGGGTGGCACGGAAGGCACCATGTGGAGGCACCCGTGAGACACAAAGAAAGTAATTAATGCCCCGCGGACGATGCCAAGTGGTAGCTTTCACTTTTGTTTCTAAAGGTTTCACAGTTTCTACCTTAGTTTCTGATAGACCCTTAAAGCAACTAAGGGTAGCGCAGACGGTGACAAGTGGCAGCCTCCACTTTTGTTTCGGGAAAGTTTCAAAAAGTTTCTAAGGCTTCGCGGAAGCTGACAAGTGTCAACTTCCGCGTGGGTTTCTATTTTGTTTCCTGCGGTGCAAAGTATTGAATGGTGGTGGGTCCCGTTGATGAGTCCTAGATGCGCAGAAGGCACCAAGTGTCGAGCAGCAGGGGTAGTTTCCTAATGTTGCAACAGGTGCACGGAATGCGTCATCTATCCCTTTTGGTTGCTGCAGAGCGTGACATGTGTTGGCTTTCGAGAGCTGTTTCTGTTTATTTCAATGTTAAGCATGGCTTGTGGTGGGTCCTCGTGAAGTGTCTAGAGTGCCGCAGAAGGTGACACGTAGTGGATGCGGCGTTAGTGTTGCATTTTATGTATGACCCTTCCCCAACCCCAGTGAAGTTTCTAAGCATCGCGGAACCTAACAAGTGTCAGCTTCCGCATAAGTTTCAATGTGTTTCAAGTGTTTCAAGAGATGGCTGCGGAGCTTGACAAGTGTCAGCTTCTGTGGGCTTGCCCCTGTTTTCCTTTGGCGATGGTGAGCGGGAGATTGTGGGCCCCGTTCCTTCTTGTGTCTCAAGTTTTCGATGCTACAGATCACGACAGGTGTCACTTGCGGAGGCCATTTCAGTATGGAGACACAATTTAGTAAGGCTTCGTAGAACCTGCCAAATGTCAGCTTCCACTGGTTTTTCATGGTAGGGTCTCTAATGTTTCATAGATACCATGGATGCTACCAAGTGTTGCATCCCACGTGAGGTTCTGATAGAGGCTCTCGGCAGGGAAGATAAAGGAAAAAGGGAGCGATGACCCAGCGATTGAAACTTAAGGTGCCTACGTGGCACGATCTGGTTAGCTGGTGACTTTTCAGCATTTTTTGGGCAGTTGGATCTCGGCGATGAGTTTTGGATCGACGGCCATGTTTAAGGCTTGCAGCGATAGGTTTTTTCTTTGTATCTGTGGCCGTGTTTGGGCAGGAAAAACTTCAGAGGCTTACTACGGCTGCGTTTCTAGAGGCTGTGAGTAGTTGAAACATTAATGGCAGATTTTGCAGAAGGTATGCGTTGAGTTGATAGATTCAACCACCCGATTGATGAGGAATGTCCCTGAGCAGTGGTTCGAGTCCCAATTTCACCTGTTCCTTCCTCCTTGTCCCTATGCTGCATTAACTATTTTGAGTGCCATTTTCAGTGCATTATATCTGGCGGATTTTTTTGTCTGGCTATGTAATTAGTTTGTTGGGTCCATCTTCCTACTATTTAAGGAAGACTGTGTGACCCATTTAGATGTTGTTGAAGGCCTGGGCAATTTTTTGTGTAAATAATGAAGAACAGAGCATGACCTTGGCTATTTTATCCCATTGTGGAGTTTATGAGTTGCAGCATGAATGTATTTTGCACATATGTTCAGTTTCAGTGTTGATTTATATGAGAAATGCTTATTGCATGTGTCTATCTACTTGTCTCCATTTGCTGCATGTTATTCTCTTTCTTTTGAATCTGGTTGCTAAGGGTTTCATAGATTCTAGGGTATAGATTTTTATACTGCATGCCTGATCTCTAACTTCCATTCAAGGAGTGGATTAAACTCTTTTAGGTTAAGCATGGAGAAGGTTGCATGTTAGCAGGGATATCTGTAAGTAGAGGCAGTTAGATACCCTTTCTTGGGTGATGTTTGTAAGGCAAGCATCAGTCCAACCCCCTGAAACTTGAGTGAAAGTTGCAAACCATTTGCTGTATACGTCTAGTTGACTCCTTGCCCAATGGATAGGCACCAGTCTGCTTCTGAGTTAGTAGTTATGAACCAAAACCCCTTGTCTTACATCCAAGACATTATGTCCACCCATTTCATCACCTCCACCTATTAGTTGTAGGAGTAGGATTAGGATCCTTGCATACTCTCACACCCAACTAGACACATATGTCCAAGAATGTTGCCAACCTTGTGATCTATCATGCAGATCTTGGTCCATACATGAGAGTATTCTGCCTATTATTGTAAAGCTAAATCATTGTGTTATTGGTCTAGTCAATGTTACATCTTGAGTTATAGGGATACCCCCCTTGGTGCGGCAGAACCAGAAGTGAAGGGGAGGCAGCTCACGCAACCTCCCATAATCTGTTGGCTAAATCCGCTCATGCATTGGAGCTGGCAAACCCTCTGTGATTTGGTAACCAATAGATTTTGGTGACTCTGCTGGGGAGAGAGAGTCAAGTGATTTGAAGGCTGGAAAATGTAGTTTCCAGTAAAGTTGTTGCAGCAAAATAAAAAAAAAGTAACCATATGGTGCTCTGCTGGCGTGGTGAATCCAGAATTATAAGTGTGCCTTGTT
The DNA here is from genome assembly GCA_027924645.1 of Cunninghamia lanceolata. Classification (NCBI taxonomy): domain Eukaryota; kingdom Viridiplantae; phylum Streptophyta; class Pinopsida; order Cupressales; family Cupressaceae; genus Cunninghamia; species Cunninghamia lanceolata. The sequence goes on from BSBN01001281.1 coordinate 5,772,467, forward strand.
GATTTTCTATCCTCTCTGTGAGAGGTGGCGACTTTGTTGATTGAACCTATCATGCTGCAACATATTTGATTCAAAATGTTAAGTTTAAAACAACAGGCCTAGTTGTGCTCTCAAAGAAGACCATTTTTTATTGAAAGGTATAAAGCCCTAAATTTTGAAGGAATATATGGTTACCCAAATGCTATTCCAAATAAAATTAGAAGATGTTTGCCAAAATATAGTGGATTAGATTCTGAATCGGCAAACAAACATCTGCAAAAATTTTGTAATTTAATAGAAGATTATGAGATAGAAGATGAAGATGTAGTAATGAGACTCTTTGTTCAGTCATTAGAAGATGATGCTAGGATATGGTTTTCAGACCTGCCTATTTGTTCTGTTTCTTCATGGATAGATTTAGAAGTTGCATTCCTAGGGCAGTTTGGTGAAAGATTTGATGTGGCCTCTCTGATCATACAGTTTATGAATATCCAAAGGGGAGATGAGGAATTGGTTCTAGCCTTTAATCTTAGATTTATTAAGTTGCTCAGGCAAATTCCTGAATATATGAGACCCAACAATGCATTATGCTTGACAATTTATTTGGCTGCATTTGATGAAGAAATGAGTTATCTATTGAGAGATAAAGAACTAGTCACACTTCACCAGGCTTTCCAATTTGCTATGGATATAGAAAACAATGAGAAATATGGAATGCCAATATGTTTCATGGCTGCAAGTTGTCAAAACAGTTACCAAAGTGAATATATTTCAGCTCTCCCAGCATGTGCATTGAGAGATGATTGTATAGAGGGAAATATATTTCAGAATAATGTGTGCAGCCATGATGTGATGCATGAAGAAAATGCTGTAGAAAATGTAAGCACATCTTGTAATAATGAAAACAAAGATTGTTATTAGCCTTTAGAAGACAAGCCTGCAGACACAAGGTGCCCTCCAATTGATCAAATGAGAGACATACATGAAGTTATGTCTTGTAGCAGTGTGCATATCCCAGTTATGCCTGATTATTTATATGAAGTGGATATGCAGAGCTTCACTCTGAATATAGAAAATATTGATTCAAGGGATGGCAGTGAATATGCTAATGATTGCTAGCATTTAGATGCATATGTGAGCCTTTTAGACAATGAAATATATTTGGATGCTGATTATGAATGTTTCCTTGAAGATTTTGGCCACCTTCATAGTGCAGAGGTTGAAAACTTTGCTTTTGATTATCAGGGCACTGGTGAAGATAAAAAGCAAGGTCACTATTCAGAGGTGGATGGGAAAATTGTAGATGTGTGTGCTCATACAGTTGGGGATAGTGTTGATTGCAGGGGTGACTATGAAGTTTTTGACATAGGGCTACATTCTGAGTTATCTATGCCTTCTTTTGAGACATTCCAGGTGGACATAAATGATAAAATTGCTGAACACAATGATGATGAATATATGTATACTTATAAAGATAAATTTAATTATGAGATGTTGCTTGTGCATGAATACTACATGTTTGATATAGAGGAGCTCTTATTTTTTGAAGAAGGGCAACATTTTGATGTGGATTCATTTGTTTCATGTGAGTTTGTGAAATATTTTTCTCCACTCTTCAAGTCTATCTTTGTGAAATATTTTTCTCCACTCAAACAATCCATGATATCATCCATCCTAGGTAAAGGAAATCTATATTTAACTATGATCTTGTTTATTGCTCTGGAATCAGTGTACATTCTGCATTCTCCATCCTTCTTTGGTGCAAGCACTGTAGGTACTACACAAGGACTCAAGATTTCTCTGATCAAATATTTCCTCAACAATTCTTGTATCTATCTATTCAGTTCTTCATTCTCTACCAGTGTCATTCTATGTGCTACTTTATTAGGCAAACTTACTCCAGGTATCAAATCCATGTGATGACTAATACTCCTTATAGGCAGCAATCCATCTGGCACATTATCTGATATGATTTATTCATACCTTGCCAGCAACTCTCTTATCTCCTCGAGTTTTGATTCTTTAGTCTCTTTCTTCAGTGTTTTAGGTTTCTTAGGAATCAAGGCATAACACATTCTCATGTCTCAAACCATCCAAAAATTTTCTTCTATCTACCAAACAGATTCTAGCATTCCCACATACCACATCTTTAGGATCATCCTCCAAAGGTATCAAAGTAATTCTCTTTCCATTTGCTATTATAGTATATGTATTCTTTCTCCCATTATGTATAGCTTTTCTATCATACTGCCAAGGTCTACCCAACAAGATATGACATACATCCATAGGCATAATATCACACAAGACTTCATCATGATAAGATCCAATATGAAATTTCACCAAACATTGTTCACTCACCAGTACCTTATGATCATCCTGAATCCATGCTATGATATGGCTTAGGGTGTTTCAATCTTTCCAACTTTAGCTTAGTCACCATCTCCTCTGAAACTAGGTTATCTAAACTACCACTATCAATTACAACTTTACAACACTTACCTCCAGATTTGCATCTAGTTCTGAACAGACTCTTCCTCTGTGGTGGTTCCTCAATTGTCTATTTGAAATAGTGCTCTCCTCATTACCAATGATTCTCCTTTCTCAGGTTTACCAACAGAACAGGGGTCCTCTAGTTCAATAGGTTCTTCTTCAACATAGGTTGCTCTTCCACTATTTTTTGTCCTCTTACTTGTACTACCCTGATTACATTCAAATGCTCTATGTCCTTCAACTCCACAATTGAAATAAGTACCTCTGAATGTTCTCTTATCAAATCCTCTTCCCTCTCTTTTGTATCCTTCATTCCGGTATGAATTAGAGTTTCCTCTCCAGTAAAAATTTATGTCATCTTTCTGGTAAGCAATATAATCTTTATCCTCCTTAAATGGGTTGTCAAACTTGTTCTCCTCTGGATATGATCTATCTCCTCTAGAAAATGTTCTACCTTTTTGAAATTTACCTCCTCTGCCTCTTTATCTTTGATCATGTCTTTTATTTAGCTTCTCTTCAACTTTAAGGGCAAACTGATATGCTTCTTCCAAAGATGCCATCCTCACCAAACTTAGTTCTTCTTGAATGTTCAATCTCAGTCCATTGATGTATCTAGACACTTTTTCCTTGCTTGCTTCACTATGTCCTATCCTTATGATCATCTTATGAAATTCTTTAGTGTACTCCTTCACAGATTTCTCCTTTTGTCTCAGGTTTTGCAATCTTTTCAACAATTCCAACTCATAGTCAGCAGGTATAAACTAATTCTTCAACTTTGTCACCATCCTATCCCATTTTGTAATATTTTATTTTCCTCTTCTATTTCCTTCCAACTAAACTTATTTCCACCATATAGTAGCATGTCCTTTCAACTTTGTCTTTGCAAATTTCACCTTATCTAGATCTTCAATCTCCTCATATTCAAGGTATCCTTCCATATCATTTATCTAGTCAATCAATTCTTTCAGGTTCAAATTACTAGTATAGTTCGGCACATCAACTCTAGGTCTCTTTCCAATCTTCAAAATTAGCTCGTAGCATCTTTACTTTATCTGATTCTTCTTCTTTAGCACCTTCTAGGGTTTCACCAGTTTGTTCAATAGATTGGAATTCCTCTTCGTCATCACTTTCAACATTAGGTCTCAGTGTCAATCCTCTTTGCCTATCTTCTTCAACAGCATCCAAACGAATTTACATTGTTTTCATTATCTCCATCATCTCATCTATTCTACTAGTCATTGTTCCAATAGTAGCAACTCTCCTCAATGGCATTCTTCCTAGGATCAAGTGTAAACTGCCTTAAGTTCAACAATTAGGCTACAAGGTAACAACTGCCTCACAATTGGTGATCAGTTGCAACATAAATAGCCTACCTTAATTTGGCAATCTATCCACAACAAGATCTTATAGAATTCCTTCACAGATTTTGCTCAATTCACTCCCAAAGATTTGCACTTTTGCTCTAATACCACTTGGTGTAGCCACGGTAGGAGGGTTCATAGAATGAATTGTCCAAACCGTGTAGTAAGAGTAAACACAATGGAAATAACTCAATGAAATAGAACAAATGCAGATTTAGTTATTCAGTATATCATATGATTCAAATAGAGATCAGCCGGTAACATGCGAGCTTACAATTAGGGCTCACAACCCTGATTACATACATGTGCAAGATAAATCTTTGAAGTCCTCTCATGAAGGAACCAACTATCTATCTTCTAAATCATGAGAACTATCTTAACTTCTTTCCTAAGGATCTATTACATCATATATATCATCTCTGGACCAATAGATTCCTCCGCGTCAGCCAAGGATGATCACAAATTCCAAAGAATAGATGTAACGTGTGAACATAGATAGGTTGGACCTAAATGCATAGAACACTTCTAGAAAATGAATGGAATGGTGTATGGATCTCTAAGGTATGTTGGCCATTAACCAAAGATTATTGAATGATGTGTCATTAGTCTCCAAAGATTAGAAAATGCTTCCACAAGTTTCTCCTTTAGCTGGTTATCTGTGATTAATCGGATGCTCTACTTTGAGAAACAATCATCTTTTGATAGCGATATCTTTTTGGTATTGAAGTGTGGATCTCTAAATTCTAGATATGATGTAAATGAAAGAATGTAGATGCTAAGTCCAGCTCCACAAGATCTGAAAATACTACTGGACCAAAATACAGAAACTACTTCTAACTGAACTACTTGAACTGAACTAGAAAATGAAAAGAAACAAACTAAACTGCAAACAAACTGAAATGCAAATGTTTTTTTTGGTTGATGCAAGATTACTCTTGAACTAGGGATGCTCTTGCATCAAGTGCATACTTCATGACACACCACATTTAGAAACAACATGTGCCTTATGCCTACATATATTGAATAAGGAAGAGTAGTTGTGCTCTAGAGACAAACTACATGATATCAGGGATATCCCTCAAGATGAAAGAAACAGGATTGCAACATATCCAGAAGATAAATATGATAACATCAAAGTGATGGAAAGAGAAGATATGATATCCCCATAGAAATCACTAGAGATGATAAAGACTGAATCTCAAAAGTTGAAATGGATATCTTTAGGTGTAGTAGCCTGGGCCAAAAAGAAAAGAGAAGGTCTTGACAAGACTTTAACAGAGGATAAGCCATGAATTTTTAGGTTTGATGGCTCTAAATCCAAACAGGGAGCTAGAGTACGCATTGACCTCACTGACCCATCAGGGAGGTCATTTTTAGCAGCATAATGATTGCAATTTCCTTGCACTAATAATGTGGCTAAGTATGAATCCTTGATTCATGGGTTGTTGTTTTCTCTTAAGAAGAAAGTTAAAATTTTGCATGTCTATGAAGACTCAGAATTAATGGTAAAATAAGTTAGGAGTATCTATGAATGTAACTATAAAAAGTTATCAAACTACAGGCATAGAATTTAGGATCTAATAGAAGGATTTGATGCATTCAACATCATGCATGTCCCTAGAGAACAAAATCACATAGCGGATGCACTGGCATAGGCTGCCAACACATTGGAACCTCTATCCATCTCTGGAATGAAGAGATTTTCAGTAGAATTGGTATCCGTATTCTCCATACCAGATAATGTCACTAATTTCCAAGTGTTTGATGATGACCAACATATCTTGGATTTCATAGCAAATAGGGATATATTTGAAGTACAAATTCTAGATGAGAAGAATTTAGAAGATCATGTATGGGAAGATGAAAGAATTATGGACCTATCGAGTAACAAAATCCCCAAAGGCATGATTGAGCTTGAAAGAGCTTTTGACTTGGACAACATGTTAAAACAAAAATACCTCCCTAAGATAGATGGAGGAGAGTATTCATCTAGCAACATAGGATAGGGCAAGGACACAAGGAATGTTCTGATTGGTAATGTATGTTCTGAAGAAGAAAAAGAAGGAATAACTCAGGCACTAAAGGATTATATCCATGTCATCGCCTAGACCTATGATGAACTAAAAATGTAGGACACTTCTATTATCATCCATACAATACCACTGAAGCCAGATACTAAGCCATTTAGTCAAAAATAGAGGTTAGTCAATGCATTGTTGGAGCCCATTATCTTTGAAGAAGTCAAAAAGTTATTGAATGCAAGGATCATATTCCATGTTAGGCACTCAACATGCATAGCCAATCTAGTCCCAGTTAGGAAAAAGAGTGGAGACATATGTTTCTATGTGGACTTCAGAAATCTAAATAGAGCATCAGAAAAGGATAATTACCCTTTACCCTTACTAGATGAAGTTCTATAGATAGTGAATGGAGCTCAAATGATGTCTTTCCTTGATGGTTTTTCAGGATACAACTAGGTGATGGTAGACAAAATAGATAGACTAAAGACAACATTCACCACCAAGTGGGGAATATTTTCTTACAGACGCATGCCTTTTGGGCTGATCAACACTGGAGCCACTTTCGAATGTGCAATGGACATAGCTTTTAGAGGCTTAATTGGGCAATGCATAGTCATATACATGGATGACCTGACTGTTTTCTCAACGAAGAGAGGTGACCATATAGAATACCTCAGACAGGTACTTAAGAAGTGTGAGCAGTATGGTATCTCACTTAACCCAAAGAAATGCATATTTGGAGTGACCACAGGTAAATTGCTTGGTCATGTAATATCAGAAAATGGGATCACCATTGACCCTGCTAGGGTTGATTCTATAATGAAGTTACATCTTCCAGGGAGTAAGAAAGAACTTAAATCTCATTTTGGTAAGATTAATTTTGTCAGAAAATTCATCATAGGATTTGCAAAAATTGTCAAGCCACTCAATGTAATGCTCAAGAAGGATGCCAAAATTGAATGGACACCTGAGGCAAAAGCTGCATTTGAGGATATCAAGAAGGCCATAGAAGATGCACTTGTCCTGATAAGCCCAGATTACATAAGAGATTTTTACATTTATTTATTTTTTTCAGAGCATACATGTGCAAAAGTCCTAACACATAGGAGTGAAGGAAAGGAAGAGAAACCCATTGCCTTTATGAGTTCTCCATTTAAAGATGCAGAGCTCAGGTATATGGACATTGAAAGGCAATCCCTTGCTCTAGTTAGAGAAGTGAAGAAATTCAGGCACTACATCTTGAGAAGAAAGATGATTGTTGTTGTACCTGATGTAGCAGTGAAGATGCTCCTGATGCAAAATGAGCCAGGAGAGAAGAGAGAAAAATGGATAACAGTTCTCCAAGAATATGACATGGACATAACTCCTATGAAGTTGATTAGAGGACAAGACTTAAGTCAGATGATTGCTGAAATTGACCCCAACTTGGTGAGTCAACAATATGCTATAGACACAAAAGAAAATGGTGATTGGTATTTGGATATCAGACATATCCTGATCACTGGGAGATGTCTGCCAAAGATGTAAGCCTCTCAGAGGAGAGCCTTGAAGATTAGAGCACAAAAGTATATGATTAAAGGGGGAATCCTCTACAAGAAAAATTATGAAGGAATATACCTTAGGTTCTTAGACAAGCCAGAGGCTAATAAAGTCCTTATAGAGTTACATGACAAATTTGGAATAGCCCATGGATCTCACCTAGTCACCACTCATGCTATCTTGAGAGCAAGATATTATTGGCCAACAATTTTTAGGGATATTGGTAATCACATCAAATACTGCCATACCTATCAGGTTGCTTCCAATAGAGAAAGATACGCATCTTAGCCTCTGCAAACCCATCATGGAGTTCTGCCCATTTGCACAATGGGGCATGGTTTTCATCGGTCCAATCAACCCCCCATCATCATCAAGATATAGGGATGTATTCACAATCATAGATTATTGTACCAGGTGTATTGAAGCAGTTAGCAGCAAGACTTGTACTACAGAGGATGTGATCAAATTCTTAGAAAGTAATATTATAACCATGTATGGAGTCCCCTATTCCCTAGTATGTGATAATGGACCACATTTTATATCTTTAAATTTATCTAGTTGGGCTTTTGACCATGGAGTGATTTTAAAGTTTTCCTCAAATTATTATCCCCAAGGTAATGGTTTAGTAAAGTCAACTAAAAAGAACTTACTGAATATCATAAAGAAATTGATCAAAAAGAATCCTAGGGAATGGAATATCTTACTTAAATATGCCCTATGGGTAGATCAAACTAGAATGAAAACTGCCTTGGAAAATTCTCCTTACTAGTTATTTTATGGGGTGGATCCTATCCTCCCTATCAACCTAAAAATCCCTACCCTGTAGTTTGCACAAGAATATCTAGGTATCAATAACAAATAAGAAGTCAGGTTGCTTCAACTCATGCACCTAGAAGAGAAGAGAGATAGGGCAATTGACCAATTCGCTAAACATCAGGCTATGGTCAAACATTGGTTTGATAAGAGATCCAAAGTAAAAGCCTTCAAAATATCAAATTTAGTCCTATCATGGGACAAGGCTCGTGAAAAGAAGGGTGACCATGGAAAATTTGAAAAACTTTGGATAGGTCCTTTCTAGATCTCATAAATCTTAGGCAATAGAACTTATAGACTAAAAACTTTAACAGGGGAGGATGTTCCATTTATGATCAATGGACAATTCCTTAAACAATATTTTTGGCCTAGAGAGGTCATGCCATGACATTGTATCATATGTACACTTTGTATAGTTGTTTGTATAGTTTGCTTTTGTGTGTTTTACTTTATTGTGTGTGTTGTTGAGTCCTTGTTTTTCTTGGACAAGATGATGCACCTTTTCGCTTAAGAAAACACTAAAATTGTTACGATTCAAGAAATGGATACAAGTTCTTACATAAGTTGTAACTCATGTTAGGGTAAGTATTATTTGGTCAAGCTAGAAATAGCATGTTCACCAGTGATAACTATCATTGCTGAAAGAGATCCTCACTTCATACACCTAACAACCTTGGGTTTGTTGAAATTGTTAGTCTAGTGTTAAGTAAAAAATCTAAAGGTTTGCTCTTGCTACCATTACAATTATCAACCTAAAACAAGTGCTCACACCTTGCAAAATGTGCTTACATGATCATATCCCAAAAAAAGAGAAATATATTGAATATCCAAAAAGAATAATTAGTCCATCCAAGTAACTCTACCAGGGCTATGGATGCCTACTAAAAGTGGGGATCTACTTGGGTTAATTGCAACGATAACCTTGCTAGGGCTATAGATGCTTGCTGGCAACAAGACTCTATCCAAGTTGGCTATGAGGGTTAAATCAAATTATGTAGCTTAACACTTGTCACTAGCATTTTCAACTCATCTACAAGATGAAGGATAATTAATCACATGCATACACTTGACTCCTTCTTGGATATTGTTATATTGATAAACATGATACCATTCAGGAAGATCAGAGTGTTTACTCGGTAGGAGTTGGAATATTATGTTCTAATTTGTCCTTATCTCCTGAATTATTTGAATTTTGTTGTTTTTTTTGGTGGCAAGTTGTTGTGTGGTTACACAACACACCCCATTTTGCCTCAGCAAAATAGGGACCCACTTTTTTCTTACTTGCTTGCTTGTCCTTGCTTTGGGCGGTATGGTAAAATTCAACCTCAAATGCATATCAGGATGTTGTCCTATGCGTGTTTTGACCTTAGGATATTGCTCAAATTTCAAAATTAGAATTTGTTATCATTAATCATTCTATGTGAAAGAGAATAAAATTCCAAGTAGGTTCACTTTTTGAAGCACCTCAAAATTTGCTAAATCAAGAAAGTTATAGTCGGTCAAAGTTTGGTCAACCGATTGTCAAGATATTCACATAAGTCATCGAGATAGTAGTTTAATGTCCTATCATTCAATAGTATCTAGATGTAAGCTAGCTAGTTGAACATCAAACCTCAGGATATTACATAACATCCTGGATATTACACAATATCTTGACCTCCATAATATACGGACATCAAAATTAAATCACCTAGTACTTGAAACGTCATGGTGGATGGATATTACTTAATATCCCGATCACTTTTTTCTCTCAATCTAGATGACATTATGTCATCTTAGCCTAATGAAGAATGATGAATACTCTTACATCATCAGGATATTTTATAACATCTAGATCTTAATTTAGTATTTGATGCGGGGACTTCCGGAGGTCATAACTTTTGACTCGGATGTGGGTTTTCTACGAAATTTTATAGGTGGATGTGTTATGAGGTGGCCAGTGGTTTCCCAACCCACCCTAGGCAGTTGGACCTCATCTTGGCACTTTTTCATGGCTTGAAACTTTCATCTTGGCCCTCAAAATGACAATTTAGTGTTTTTTTCTAGTTTTTTAAAAGTTGTTTTTTTTAATAACTTGAAACTCATGTTTCAAATTTAGAATATTAGTTGGCATTTCATCCTACCTTAGTTTTAGGAAGATTTTAGGAAAAAATAGGATTTTCTAGATATGATTGTAAAATTACCTAAAATGGCAAAAATCTGACAATTGTCAAAATCTGCAAAAAAAAGTAATTTTTTTATTTTTTTGTTTTTCTTGGATATAAGAGGGTTTTCTCTCATTGTAGCAGCAAAGTTGGTGAATAGAAGTTTTTTTTCAGTGTTCCAAATCTTTGGCTCTCACACATGATTAATGGCACAATTTTATTGAGTGTATGTTGTTGGCTACATCATCTGGTATCAGAGCCAGGTTGATGGCTTGGAGAGGAAGAGGAAGAGGTGGTCTTGCCCAGATGCATAAAAAAATGTAAAATTTGCAAAGGCAAATAGAAGAACTTACAATACAAATGGAAAACCAAAGAATGGGTAGAGGAGGAGACGAATCTGATGAAGAGATAGGTTGAGGAAGTACAAATCAAGATACAAAACATGAAGAAGAAGAATTAGAAGGCATGAGTTTTGAAGAGAGGATTCTCAGGACCTTAGAAGGGAGAAATGAAGGGATCAAGGTAGATGTTTTAGATTATGCAGGTAGTCTTAAACTAGAGGAGTTGATAGTCTGGTTGAATGACATGAGAAATTTTTTTGAATGGAAATCCATGACAGAGGAATACAAGGTAAAATTCGCATGCACCAAATTAAAGGGTCATGCAATGATTTGGTGGGATCATCTTCAAAAGGAATGAACAAGGAAAGGCAAGGATAAGATCAGGACATGGAATAAAATGGAGAAGAAGTTGAGAGAAAAAATTTTGTCCATAGATTATGCGCAAACCCTTTTTCGTAGGTTTCAAAATTTAAAGTAGGACCTCTCTTCTATGCAAGATTATACAAATGAGTTTTATACGCTGTCTATACATATAGAGCATCAAGAAACTGATGAACAGATGGCTACTAGATATGTGAATGGCTTGAAATTTTCTATTCAAGATGAATTGAGCATGCATTGACTCAATAGTATGGAAGAGGCTTACCAATTGGCTCTAAAGGCTAAAGAAAAACAAAACAAATAGTACCATTAGAGGAATAGAGGAGGAAGAAGGGGTACATCAACCCCATTTTGAGGAGGTTTGAATTATGGTAGGGGAGAGTCATCCCATGGAATGGAAAAACAAGTAGACACTCGACAAGATCCTCCAAATCAAGAACGAGGAAGGGGATTTCAAAGAGGTAGAGGTTATGGTAGTGGTAGTGGATGGGAAAACCAGAGAAGGCCTTTCACTTATTTCAGATGTGGAGAAGAAGGTCATAGGGCATTTGAATGCTCAAATTATAACATGAAAGAAAGAAATCAAGGAGGACAACCTAGGGTGAACCTGATTCAAACACAGCATGAAGTGGAAGGGACGAAACTAGAGGTTCCACCAGATGTGGGAGAAAGTCTCATGATGAGAAGAGCAATGGTGATTCCAAAGAAGGAGAAAACACAACCCAAAAGCTCTGATGGTTCATGGCTTCAAACCAATATCTTCAGAACCAAATGCACTTCAGGTGGCAAGGTATGTCAAGTTATTATTGATGGAGGTAGTTGTGAAAATATGGTTTCTAAAGAAATGGTAGAAAAATTGAATTTACACTATGAAAAACATCCTCATCTATACCACATTGCATGGTTTAAAAAGTGAAATGAAGTCACTATTGATAAAAGATGCCTAATTCAGTTTAGCATAGGGAATATCTATCAGGATGAGATATGGTGTGATGTTGTCCCAATGGTTGGCTATCATGTGTTATTGGGAAGGCGATGGCAGTATGATAGAAAAGTTATGCATGATGGAGAGAAAAACACATACACCTTTCAGAAAGATGGCTCTAGGTGATTTTATTGCCTCTCAAGGATAAAGGAAAAGGTGAGACCATGTTGTCTAAAAGAGATCTTGTCAAAGAAATGAAGGTGACAGGGTGTTGCTACGCATTAGTAGTGAAAAAAGGTAAAGAGGAAGACATTTCAGTTCCCCCAAAAGTAGCAGAGCTATTGAAAGAATTTGTTGATGTTTTGCTTGATGAATTGCCTAATGATCTACAACCAAAGAGAGATATTTAGCATCATATTGATTTGATTCCAAGAGCAACTCTACCCAACCAAGCAGCTTATAGGACAAATCCAACACAACATGCAGAGATGAATAAGCAAGTAACAGAACTCATAAGTAAAGGTGTGGTGAGAGAGAGCATGAGCCCATGTGTTTTACCTGCATTGTTGACCCCAAAAAAAGATGGAACATGGAGGATGTGCATTGATATCAGAGCAATTAATAAGATTACCATCAAGTATCAGTTTCCTATACCTCGTATGGAGGACATGATAGATGTCCTTGCAGGGGCCAAATATTTCAGTAAGATCAACCTACGAAGTGGCTACCATCAAATCTAGATCCTAGAAGGTGATGAGTGGAAGACAACCTTTAAGACTGGAGATGGATTATATGAGTGGATGGTTATGCCATTCAGGTTATCAAATGCACCTAGCACATTTATGAGATTGATGAACACTATACTACGACCTTACATCGGTAAGTTTGTGGTAGTTTATTTTGATGATATTTTGGTATTTAGTAACAACAAAGAAGAGCACCTACAACACTTGAGGATCATCTTTGGTGTGTTAAGGAAGGAGAAGCTCTATGCCAATTTGAAGAAGTGTAGGTTCATGCAGGACAGTTTGGTTTTTTTAGGCTTTGTCATTTCTAAAGATGGTGTCAAAATGGATCCAGAAAGGGTCAGGGTAATTCTAGAATGGCCTAGTCCGAGCAGCATCACAGAGGTAAAAAGTTTTCATGGCTTGGCCACTTTCTATCGAATGTTCATTCGAATTTTCAGTAGTATTGTAGCTCCTATAACAGATTGTACCAAAGGAAGGGAGTTTGTATGGACTAAGGATGCTGAGGAGAGCTTTAAATACTTGAAGTAAAAGGTAACAAAAGCACCTATACTTGCATTGCCAAATTTTGATAAGGTATTTGAAGTAGAATGTGATGCCTCCCATGTGGGAATAGGTGTTGTGCTTAGCCAAGTTAGAAAACCTATATCTTTCTTTAGTGAAAAGATGAATGAAGTGAGAAAGAATTATTCTACTTATGATTTGGAATTTTATGCAATTGTGCAAGCATTGAGGCATTGGAGACATTATCTAGTTCCCAAGGAGTTTGTATTGTTTACAGATCATATTGCATTGAGATACTTGAACACATAGAAAAAGTTGAATAGTAGGCATGCCAATTTGGTCTCTTTCTTGTAGGGTTACAATTTTGTGTTGAAGCATAAGTATGGAAAACAAAATCAGGTTGCAAATGCGTTAAGTAGGCGTGTTGCACTTTTGAACACAATGGAAACTCAGGTGATTGGTTTTGATGCCATCAAAAATTTGTATGAGTCTAATGATGATTTTTGGGAGATTGTGGAACAATTGAAGGCACCAGTATCTGGTAACTTGGATCACTTTAGGGGTGAATATTTTATGCAAGATGGGTATCTATTTAAAGGAAAACAACTATGCATACTAACTGGCTCTATGAGGGAAAACATTATCAGAGAATTTCATAGTAGTGGGTTGGCTGGACATTTTGGCAAGGACAAGACAATAGCTTTGATAGAAGATAAATATTATTGGCCAAAGATGAAAAGGGATATAACTAAGTATGTAACAAGGTGTAGAATTTGCCAAGTGGCTAAGGGACATTCACAGAATACAGGGTTGTATATGCCATTACCAGTACCAGCTGCACCATGGACAGATTTGAGCATGGACTTTGTGTTGGGAATTCCACATACTCAACAAGGTAATGACTCCATTTTTGTAGTTGTTGATAGGTTCTCCATGATGGTTCATTTTATTTCCTGTAAGAAAACTAATGATGCAACGAGGGTAGCAGAGTTATTTTTTCAGAAGTTGTTCAACTACATGGTGTTCCAAAGACTATTACCTCTGATAGGGATACAAAATTCCTCAATCATTTCTGGAGGACTTTATGGAAGAAGATGGGGACTAAGTTACAGTTTAGTAGTGCTTATCATCCTCAAATAGATGGGTAAACAGAGGTAGTCAATCAGAGTCTGGGAAATTTGTTGAGGTGTATTGTTGGAGAAAAGCCAAAACAATGGGATGTGGCATTACCCCAGGCTGAATTTGCCTATAATAGTTTTGTTAATAGATCAACGGGAAAGTCCCCTTTCCAAATTGTGTATGGAAGGAATCCTCAGGGTGTTCTAGATTTGATATAGATACCAATGAAAGATAGGGTCAGTGATGATGGGGAAGAATTTGCAGAACACCTTCAACAGTTGCAGAAAGAAGTGAGACAGAAGTTGCAGGACAGTAATGAGAGGTACAAGAATAAAGTGGATACTAGTAGGTGACATCAAACATTCAATGAAGGTGACTTAGTGATGGTATATTTAACAAAAGAGTGGTTTCCTATTGGGACATGCCACAAGTTGAAGTATAGGAAAATTGGTGCTTGCAAAATTACAAAGAAGATCAATGATAATGCATATGAGGTCAGTTTACCAGATGATCTCGATATTTCTCCTATGTTTAATATTTCTGATTTATATGCATTCCATGGTGAGGATGATGTTGAAGATAGTCAACCAGAAGTGGCATGGCACCACCACATTCCCCATAAGAAGAAGGAAAAGATTGCACAGGTTCTTGATAAGAAAACTATCTACACTCGGTAAGGGCATTACAACAAGTATTTAGTACAGTGGGAAGGATTGCCACCAATAGATAGCACATGGATTACAGAGTGGGAAGTACAAAGGTTAGATCCAGTTAAATGGTAGAAGTTTGGAGACAATCACTTGTAGGACCCGCGTTCTTTTCAACCAGAGGAGAATGATGCAGGGACTTTCGGAGGTCATAACTTTTTACTCGGATGTGGGTTTTCTACAAAATTTTATAGGTGGATGTGTTATGATGTGGCCAATGGTTTCCCAATCCACCCTAGTTGGTTGGACCTCATCTTGGTACTTTTTTGGGGCTTGAAACTTTCATCTTGGCCCTCAAAATGGCAATTTAGTGTTTTTTTTCTAGTTTTTTAAAAGTTGCTTTTTTTTAATAACTTGAAACTCATGTTTCAAATTTAGAATATTAGTTGGCATTTCATCCTACCTTAGTTTTAGGAATATTTTGGGAAAAAATAGGATTTTCTAGATATGATTGTAAAATTACCTAAAATGGCAAAAATCTGACAATTGTCGAAATCTGCCAAAAAAGGTATTTTTTTGATTTTTTTGTTTTTCTTGGATATAAGAGAGTTTTCTCTCATTGTAGCAGCAGAGTTGGTGAATAGAAGTTTTTTTTTCAGTGTTCCAAATCTTTGGCTCTCAGACATGATTAATGGCATAATTTTATTGAGTGTATGTTGTTGGCTACATCAATATCTGGGTCATTTTAGTATCCATATCTTGATGACATCACTCTACCTCAACACAATATAGAGAAGGCATGCATGTTGATGTCATTAGGACCTTCCATGAGGATACTTCATATTCCTAATATCCTGGATCTTATCTTTGTATCCCATCCTGATGATGCCATCTAGATATCCACATCCGGATATCCCTCGAATATTCCCCAATAGGATATTCTCTTCCTATACTTGCACTTTTGTGTTTAATGCTGAATAGTGGTTGTTGTAGTTTAAATTCAAAAGCGTGCCAATGGACACCTATAGTAATCATGTGCAATCTTTCTAAAAGAAGCCATCAAATCCTTCGAATGCCATTAATTTTCCCTAAGATTACCAGTTGCCTAAGTTAAAAGGGAATTTTTATCACCATAACTAATACAATTGCATTGAAGAACCCTAACTTTCATTGTGATAGAGTTGATTATGAACCAGAGCTGAGCCAGGAGATGAAATTGTAAGAGACTATTGTATCTTGAATGCCAACCTAATCATCTGCACATTAATAATAGGTTAAAGGAGCATATATAGGTATGTATGAAATCCTGCCCATTCGGTTATTTCAAAAAAATCATATCAGGAAGTAATCAAAGAAATAGAAATGATAAAATCTTGATAGTGATGGTTATGATAAGGTATGATTCAATTTGTGAGATATGGTCGTGATAACCTCGTGAAACATGACAATGTTATGTAAGCTAACCCAAGAAAGATGCATATATGCTATTATTTGAGACCAATGTGTTTAATTGAAGGACACAATGTCACATCCACGAATAGATAAAAGAGATGCAAAGTTCAAATCCAAAATGTTCCCTAGAACTCGCAGTGTGTATAACAAACTCATATTCTCAAAGGATACTCATCCAGGCTACACTGATATAGAAGCATTTAGGGCAAGGATTAAGGCACAAGAGGATGACCGTATTCTATAGAACATAGTAGCATCTAGCTTATACCATGCTACTAGTTTCCGTTATTCTACAAAAGCTATTGATCTTCTGGTTGAGTGTGCTCAGAACTATAATGCCACCACAAGAAAAATAGAAAAACAATAGAGGTTATATGCAGATTTGTTTGTGGAGGACATCATTGAAGTATTTCACATGCCGGCCTCCCAATAGATGTACATGCCATATCTGAAAGCATTAGAAAAGGAATATGAAGATAACAATAAGATTTGTAGAAAAGTCATCTATCAGGGATGGAGAAGCCCAAACAACACAATGAGAGTAGCTTCTAAAATGGCTCAGAATTTATATAAATTTGATTTTAATGAAGACGTCCAATACATCTTATTCATGCTCAATAGAATGTAGGGCCTAGTAAATTGTAGAATATTTGAACCATGGATGTTCAGATTAGCTAGGTTGGTTATTGAATACAAACCAGAGAATGCAAAAGTCCAGTAAGCTACATTGATCAGTGACACCATTCATGACCAGCTCACCAAGTGGAAGGATGGAAAAGGGATGAGCTTTAGAATGACATCCTATCTAGTATACTCCTATGTAGCCAAAGGTGCATTTAGTGGCCTAAATATAGTGGGCAAGATGGGAAAATTGTCGAATGAGAAAACTCCATGGGAACACTATCCCCAACTAGAGAGGAGATCATCCATTCAACTCTACAAACTGGTTAATGACTGATTCTTAATGCATCTAGTTCGACTTCTGGAGGGTGACTGGACTAAAAGGTTTTTAGTAGGTGCAACAAAGGTAATAAGTGGATATGGCTCCTGGTTCATCCAAGACAAAACTTATTCCTACATCAGAATCGAAGGTTTCAATGGGAAACCATATATGCTACCAAGATACCATTCAGATAAGGTGGTATTGATGGAGATGATGAGACAACAATTGCCTACATTTGAAATGTCTAAAGCAAAGGAGGGAAAGCCCTACATGAAATTCCCAATTGATATTAACTAGTTTTTAGTAGAAGCCCTGGAAAATTCAAGAAAGGCAAAGACATAATTAAAAGCTTTGAATCTAAAACTCTTCCCACTTGCTAGAGATTATGGTCCTTTCCACAGGATAAAATAGAGATTTAACAAAAAGTATATGCACAAAGTCCATCTTGAAGATTATTGGGAAGATTACGCTGATGAACATGAAGTAAGGAGGAGGGAATATCAAAGACTCACCCTAGATTAGATGAGGACAATAGGGTAGCCTTAAATGCCCCCTCGAATTAAGAAAGATGATGACAATATCATGGATCCATAATACAAAAATCAAAAGATATATAATGATACTATCTCTACCCCAGACAAGACACAGAAAGATGAGATCTCCATAGATGCTCTCACAGCCAAGGTGATGGCTAGAACAAAGAACTGGGTAGAGAAGAAAGTGAATGAACTCAAGGCAAAAGGTGTTTCGATTACCAATGACAAAAGGGGAAAGAGAAAAGAGTTTGGAGAACAAGGATATGATGACTTCCTGATGTGGAAGAGGGAAATCCTTGACACAAGGATATGAGAACTAGGTTCATATGCGGCCACAGACGAGCTCATGTCTAAATGGGTAACCATGACATATCAGCCCTTGTCACCACCTACAGGACCCATACTCAAAGCCATCCCTCTGGCTACACCTTAAGCATCCATAACACAAGGGGAGAGTTCAAAAGGGGCCACTATACAACAAGCAGCCAGCGAAGAAGAAGAAGATAAAATTCCTCTTGGGATATTAAAAAGGAAAAGAGTTGATGTATTACAGGGTGTCAAGGTGCCCACACAAAGCAAACATCAAAGCCCAAGCATGAGAGGGGCCATTCCACCCCCAGTTGATACACCACTAGTAGCATCCAGATCAATTGATCCATCTCTAAGAGTAGTGAAAGAAATGCAATATGTTATTCCATTGGAAAAGATAAATCAATTGAAAACTAAATTAGCCCAAGAGGCTAAACAACAGACAATGGAGAAGGACATTAATAAGCCCCTTCCATTAAGTGCTACTATTGACCTGACAGAGGATGACTTGGTAAAGGATGTCACCAATCACTCGATTGAACCCCTGCTACAACACATAGAAGCAAAGGATAAAGATGATGTAGCAAAAGAACAACATGATAGAAGAGAGGGGAGCGAATCTCCTGAAGTAGAGGAAGTTGAAGCTTACATGGGGTCACTGGATACATTGATTGAAAATACGACTAGTCCAGCTGTAGTGGACTTGAACTATGTGCCTAAATAGAAAAGTACTGAAGAGGAGGTCATCATATATTATCAGTCTCAAGAAAAATCCCTTATGGAAGTATGTAATAAAGATGAGAAGCTACTAGAATAGGTGGAACAATAGGATATCTGTTGATGATGAGGTTAGTCATACACAAACATAGAATAAAAGTTACACAACAACCTTTACTCATCTTGAAAGATATAATGAATTCAGAGAATTCATGATCCCAAGTCTTCAGTGATTAGGTATTAATCTTCTAACATTACTCAGAGGTTGATGTGTGTTTTTGTTTTCCATTTTGGGGACTTACATAAGTCTCATCTGTAAGATAGTATTTCCTGTCATGATGTTGCACAGATAGTTATTCTACACAAGATATGCTTCAAATAGTGTGTCTATCTTTAAATCTTTGCATGATATCTATCATTTTTGACATGCTTTAAGCTCAATTATGCTGAATATGTTCAATCATTTATGGGATGTCTGCATATTTGTATTATTTGCTTAAGATTGTCAATTATTTGCAATTATGATGATGAAATGCTCTAAAATTGAAAGAAATTGAAAAGAAAACTTCAAACTAATGTTGAACCTTTAGTTATTGAACCACATACACATCAGATACAGTAATGAAGAGAAGAAATCAAACCATATGTTCACCAGGACATTCCACAGCTAGATAAAGTCGATGCTAACTTCAAAGGAAAGGTATGAAGACAACACATGCAAACTGATATGCACTCCAAGGGACGCAGCAAATCAAAGCATATATCTAGAATTCATACACTGATTACTCAAGATTTATGATGGATTGTAATCAAAATAGTCTTCTCATTCATTAAGTATGCAAGAACATATATGTATACAACAACTTTGAAATAAGCCTTGAATATTTCAGCAAATAGATTTCAATTAAGTTTCGAATGATTTAAAAAAAGGCATCCCTACACATTTTATAGAACAAGGTGAGGGAGTGGTTACAATTGATCTATGATCAAGATTTATCTATTAAGATCTACGGTTCATACTTCATTGACCAAGTCAACTCCTTCAACGTGGCACAGGTTGCCAGCTGGCAACCATCTAGGTAACTCATATTTTCCTAAGTACCTGATGCATGTGTTCCCTTTGTGGTGCATCTTCATCTATTCATCAGGTTCTTCATCATCATTTTTATTGTCATGATCATCACTTTCAACGCTTTTGCTATCCTCATCACCCTGATGATTATCTCCTTGAATATGGACCTGCATAGATGTCCTAATACTTTCATATGCTTGCACTACCTTTTCCAATTCTCTGCCATCTTGAGTTCTTGCTTTGGCAATGGCATGTTTATGCATTTGATATTTTCTCTGGAGGGTTTCTAACTTATTCCTCCTACTGCTAAGTGTTTCATTATAACTCTCCACTCTAACTTTTATTCTCATTACTTTATCCATTACTTCTTCTGTCAGGTGGTTCAAAGGGTCATCAGCTACCAACTGGAAATTACTATGTAGAGCCTTAATTGCAAACTCTTCATCTTGATTTTCAATCTTCCCTTCTACTTTCCATTCTAAGGTCTCCAGGACCTCTACTTCATAAGGCATCATATCATGTAGCTTCATACTGATGTTTCTCAATTTACTGTTGCATCTCTTTAGCACATCACATTCAAACCTGATGTCTTTATTCCAGATATCAATCAATATAGCTGTGTTATTGTTTTGTACTTGATTATTTATAAGAATTTGAGGATTAATACTTCTTATTTCATCTAAAGCACTCAAGGCTTTCTCCAGTTGAAATGACCTCTTCCCTGTCTCCATCTGTAGTTTATCCACCTTCCTCCTAGAGGTACCTAAAGAATTCCACCTCTTCAAAGAGGCTTTTACCACTTCCTCAGCTCCTTCGAGCGCAGATGACATCCATTTTAACATTATTACTGATTCATGTCTCATAAGGTTCAACCTGTTGACTTCCTCTTGAGAAATTGCAATCAATGGGACTGCTCGATCACTTGATGTATCATCAAGGTTAATTAACCCCTTTATATAGGCATGCAGCTAATATGCTCTTTATGCTGCTTTATTTTCTCCTTCTCTCTCTTTATCTTCTGGGTCAAAGAATCAATAATGTATTTCCCCTCTTGACCTTCTTGGTCTTCATTGGCAAATCCTAGATCTACTGTGGTAATATGGAATTCTTCCAGAGTAATCTTGCCTCTTTCCTTCTCGACTATGGGGAGTGCTATTTGGGTAGTTCTTCTACCTGTATCAGGATCTCTTCTAATGGCATAAGTTAATCTTGCCTTCCTCTTAGGCTTTATTAGGGTTTTTGAAAACAATGTAGATATATCAAATTCTTGAATTTCAAACCCGGATTCTATACTTATCTCTTTTTCTAGCCAGGGAGGAACTTGGTTACTGGATCTTGGATGTCCACCATCATCATCATGTACACCTTGATCTCCAATATCTGTTATCATCCTTTGTGGTGAAGGTGACTTTCTTATTTCCTCCTCATGATGCTCTTCATGAGGGTGATCCTGTGGTGCTTCCTCTTGTTGAGGAATCTCTTCTTTCAGAGTCTAATCCTACTGATCATCTGCATGTTTATCATGATCCTAATCTTTTACTTCCTCTAGGGGTGTCTCATCCACTTTAGTATTTTCCTCATCCTGAGGTACATTGGTATCCATGGATATTATTTTATCTGACTTAGATGCCTCCATTTGATCTTGCATCACATCTTGCTCTGCACCTGATGTATCTACCTCTTGAGCCTTTAGATCATCATGACTTGATGTTTCTTTATCTCCTAAGGTTTCTCTGTCCTTTGGCTAGACTTCAACTATTTTGGGTTCAGCTGATATTTCTTGTTGTGGCTCACCCATATCTAGAGCTTTATCCTCCACTTCCATCTGTTTAACTTCTTCAACATTTTCTATTCTATCAGATGTATCTGCTATATCTTTATGATTTACATCCTCTATATATGTCAAGTCTATTGTTGCAGGACTTGTCACCTGATCAACTAATGCATCTAGCCCTATTTGTTGTTCAATCTTTTTTGGCCTCTTTTCTTTTTCTTGCTCCACTTGCTTTAACTCTTCTAACACTGCCGCCTAGACTGATGGGGTTCCTTGTGGAGTTGTGCGGGTGTTAGTAGCAAGGGTTTCCATTTTCTGAGAGGCAACATCTTTTACTACCTCATCATCAGATAGGTCCACAGTCTCCTCCAGTGAGACAGGACCGCTTTGTACTACTCTTGAGGTTTCTTTCCTTTGTTCCTTAGCCTTCTCAGTCTTGAACTTGACTATGGTAGGAAGGGGTACCCCATGTTGCAGCTCTTTTCTGAACACTTCACTACCTACCCCTCTTAGCATTATGGGGTCTTATTTTATTTCACCTCTCATTGAAGTTCTCTGTTTCTTAGGTGTGGATACCATCACCTGAGGTGCTTTTCTCTTTCTGGTGAGGGGTGTAGGGTCTTCTTCTTCCTCAAGCTCTTCATCTAGAGAAATATCATCTTCTATGTTCTTTTGTTGAGATGCCTGACCCTCCTCATATGTGTTAGTACATTGTGCAACTGGCCTCTGGATTCTTTTAGCCTTTTGCTTATCCACAGGAGGTGATGCAGATGATGCTGATGCTTGTCCTAATCCTGATGCACCTTTAGTTGGCACCTCTATTCTTTCAATTACTACCCCTTTATGCTCATTATCAGTTTTCTTACCTCTAGGGGGTCTCTTGCTTTGTTCTAGAGACTTCATTCTCTCTCCTTTGGATTTCCTCTTCTCTCTCAAGAAATCATCATATTCCTCATCAGGAATATCTTGTCTCTTCTTGTTATTATCCACTGTAAGGGCTACACCCTTTTTCTTCAATGTACTTATTTGTTCATTAACCCAAGCTTGGGTTAACTGTAGGGTCCTGCCTGTAAACTGATCCAATGAGATGTCTTCAAGTTGTGTAAGATCAGGCACTGATATTGTGTCATCATAGATCTTCTATTCTTCATATTCATCTGCTATTAAGTTGCCATCATCATTCTTCAATTGCATTGGCACTGGGATGCAATCAAAGGTCCTAATCTGGTTGAGGGTTAACCTTTGGTATTTTCTCCTTCTAGCTTCAGCTTCATCCTCACAATCTGCTCATAAATCTTCAAGATTCCTCTGATGGATGGGTTTCCCCATGATCTTACACATCCTGCCATATGGATCATATGACCTTGCTAGTGGGAATGGCTATAGTCTCATCATACTTAAGCCAGCTATAGATTTCTTAATGTTCTTAGAATCTAGGCACATATACCAGCCCATTGTAACTGGGAACAATATTGGTGGAAGCTTGTTACTTGCTTTGTAAGCATCCAGTATTGTAGCCACTTGTCTCATGAACTCCATCAAAACTACTGCATCAGTGGGGTATCTTGGGAGCATGAGGGGTTGACCTTCGAAGCCCTCAATTCTTATATAAGAGAATGTTGTATACTAAATAAACTAGGCTCCATGCCTGTATATGACCTTCTAAGCTTCCATGCTCAATCTTTTAGTTCTTTCCTCCTCCATTGTTCTGACTAGATGCATAGAAAATGCATCATTTACTAATTTGTAGTCCTAGAGGTAATTCTGCCTTTGCAGTTGGGGATAATGATCCCAGATGTGAGCATCATTGGTGCTACCACCAATCTTTCCTTCTGTTGTCAACGTATCAAATGTACCCTTATAGGCACATGAATAAACTATGTAGGAACTCATGTAAAAAGAACATTCTGAACCTCCCAGGTTCATGAGTTGATCATGCAGGGCATCACCTATCATCTTGGCCCACAATGGCCTACTGTTTGTGTAGAGGGACATCAAGATGATGCCATACATCTAGTCCTTGAAACTTCCAGCATTTGGTTGGCCCATTACTCGACTGAGTAGGGTGATCATATATTGGTATTCATCATCAAAATCAAACTTATGCAGATGTACCGGCAATTTGGCAGCTACAGGATAAAGACTATTTCTTTCCCTCCATTGGTACATTCTCTTCCGGGTAGCCTTCTTATTATTCTCATATTCTACTTCCAGTTTCTTAAAATCCATGCTAACAACCTTCTTTCCTAGTGGCAGATTGAAGGTGGTGGAAAGGCCCTTGATAGATAGATCTGGATATACTCTGCCATGCTTCTCCACCCTTCTTGTATGTGGATTATAATTTCTAGCACATTCAATAACTAACTTAGTAGCTTCCATGGAATATGGGAAACTAGCTGCATTCCACATTCCATATACAAACACAGAGTCCAACAAGGTACTGTTATTCTTTTCATCACTCATCTTAGCTGACCATGCTGCCAAATCAGTACATCCTTGATGTGTATCCCCTATAACTCCATATTTAAATTGTACACCCTCAGGCTGAGCAAACATCGGTTTAATGAATTCAGATTCTGACTTGTTCAACCTCTTGTCCACCATGATTTCTTGCAATTGACAAGACTAGTCTTACAATTGGTACTTCACGTGCATGCATACATATTACATTCTATGGCATGATGCATGTTACATTCATTCAAGGTTTAGTTCAGCATGATATGCATAATTCATAGCTTCAAACCATTAAACATTATACTACCTGAATATGCAGAAAACGATAGTAGTAGGGTTTCAATTACTTACCTGGTGTGGTTATCTTTTTACTTACACTGGTGATTATCTGAAAGTGATCTTGATACTGATGATAATCGTGTACTTCATTTTGCTATAAGCTATAGGTGTATGCAGGTACTCGTATGAGGGTTTGGAAGCTCGGCTCTGTAAATTCTCTTTTTTGCAAGGTAAGTGTAAAAATGACTCTGTAAATACACTTTATCCCTCTTATTAGGGCGATTTAGGGAAAATTAATTAATACAAGTGATTTTTTGTATGAAACTTCTAGATCTCTCTAGGTGTATACATCGCATTCGTAATCGGCGGGAACCACCTACTGCATTTATGGCATTTATTGTCATGGCGACAAAAGGATCAGGGTGTTCTCTGAAGATCAGGTGATATTCTAAATATCGAGTGATATTGAGAATATGACCCCCTTTTGTATAATATGTCCTCCATGTGTAATATGATCATCTGCTTTGGTAGGAAAAACCCATGTCGAAACATCGGTTCAGATTGAGAATATCGGGTGATATTCAAAATATTAGGGGGTGTTCAGAATGTCTGGTGATATTTATAACATCGTCCCCTGAACTAAAGTGATTTTTCCCTCAGAATATCAAGGTGACGTCATCTGGATAATCTCTTAGTTCATCATTGTTGCACTATGACATCATCGTCATGTTATGTAGAAAGGGTCGTTGTTGGAAATATACCTCCGCGAGGTAAAAAGGATTATGACGTCATTGTCATGGCCATTTCATTTTTTAATCAGGATTATAAGATGTCATCATGACATTGGGTCTAGGGTGATATTTTGTGACAAGATGATATTCAAAAGATAAGGTAATATTTAGAATATCAGGTGATATTCAAAATATGACCCCCACAAAATATATGGCGATATTCGAAGGGTAAATACCTCTATCACCTAAAATTGACATCCAGATCTCTAGATAAATAATTTATCGGGTGATAAAATTAGATTGGGGTGATCTTTTATAAGATGACTGATGTTAAGAAATATGACCTCCCCTCGGAATATCAGGTTTGACCAGGACTTTGACTCACCATAACTCTCGTTCTTTAAGGAATATCAAGGTGATCCAAAAGGCAAACCTACATGAAATTTTGTAACCTATCCAATCACGAGGTTATTGACATGAAATATTAACTTTGAAAAAATGACCTCATCATGATAACTTACCCAGTCCCCTTTATGCAGGATCATCTGTATTGACTTACTTTTACCAGATCACCAGCAAGCAGAAAACACAAGCCAAGCCAAACAAAAGGTTGGGTCCCTATTTTGTCAAGTCAAAATGGGGCATGTTGTGTAACCACACAACAACTTACCACTAAAGAAAACACCAAAATTCCAATGATTCAAGTGATGTAAAAACATTCTAACATAGCATTTTAACTCTCTTCAAGCATAA
Organism: Cunninghamia lanceolata; assembly: GCA_027924645.1. NCBI lineage: Eukaryota > Viridiplantae > Streptophyta > Pinopsida > Cupressales > Cupressaceae > Cunninghamia > Cunninghamia lanceolata. The sequence continues at coordinate 5,798,497 of BSBN01001281.1, forward strand.
GCATCATAATCTTTATGAATGATAGAGTTTCATCATGGTAACAATGCTAACAAAGGATCAAGTGTGTGCAAATGATTAATTATCCTCATCTTGAAAGCAAGTTGAAAATATGAGTAACTGATGTTAAGCTACATAGTTGGAGATCATCCCTCATAGCCAACCTAGATAGAGCCTTGCTGCCAGTAGGCGTCCATAGCCCCGACAAGGTTATCTATACAATCCCCCTAAGTAGAGCCCCACTTACAACAGGCATCTATAGCCCCGGTAGAGTTACTTAGATGGCCTAATTTTATTATATTTTTTTTTGAATTTTCAACATTTATACTTATATATCTGATGTCATCATGTAAGCTCAGTGTGCAAGGTATGGTCACTTCTTGTTTTAGGTTAGAGATTGCATTGGTAGCAAGGGAGTCCCTTTAGATTTTTCACTTAACACCTATACTTGTGTGTTCAACAAACCCAAGGCTGTTAGGTGAGTCATTGTGAAAAAATCACTTTGGTTAAGAAAAGGCACCCTTATGAAAAGATATCACAAACCTGATCATAAGTACTTTCTTAAAATGAGTCATAACCTATATATAAATGTGTTATCATCACTTAAATCCTAACAATTTAGTTATTTTCTGGGGTGACGAGTGATGCAGAGCATCTAGGACAGCAATAGCATGATCATAACTTCACATGCAAAGGTCTCTCAAGACAGCCTTCAACACCATCTCCAACTTACTCTTAACACACACACAATATGAAGGAGGACTCCAAGACACCTTCCAAGATGTCAACTCCATCTAACATCCCTTCAACTTCTCTATACAGGACTGCAGGACAGCAATCTCACAGACTAACATGGCATTGCTGTTCCATTGGAATAACAGTCACACAACCACCTTGGGATGGCCTCCCTCAACACAAACACATTATCATTGCCATTTATCAATCCTACAACATGCATTCAACATAATGCCTTCCTTTGCAAAGTAATGACATGTCAAAAATACCTCGTTGCTGCTGTCCTCTATTAGTTTCAGAAAAAACAGTTACAAAGCAGTTTTGGGAAAACATGCATATCTTCCTTATTATCCATTGCCAAGACTTCCCACCACTTGCAGATGAAAGTTAACTCTCCACTCTAAACATGCATTATAAACATCAACTACTCCTCAGCCATACTAGTACGGATCAAGGCAGAAAACAGAAAATTTTTAACTGTGACAGCAATTCTGGAAAAAAAACAGTTTTCAGGAAAACAGCGATATCTTTTTTATTATCTGCTACCAAGACTCCAAACTAATTGCATTTGAAAGTCATCTCACCCCTCTACACATGCAATACAAATGGAGACCCTGAAAGATCCGTACAAGTACGGAAAACGGCAGAAAACAGTGATTTTTTTAAATGGAGACAGCAATTTCTGAAAAAACAGTTTATGAAAAACTATTGATTTCTTTCACCTAGTATATTACCAAGGTCTCAAATCAGGTTCAAACTCAAGCTAACACTTTATCCTTCCCATCCAATATGCAAATGGATCAAACCAAAGCCGTACCCCAACATTGTACGGACTGTTGTAAAGAGAATTCAGAAATCAACTATCTAAAACAGTCTAAGGAAAAATGTGAATAACTTCCATGTTATTTGCTATTAAGGAACCAAACCAAATGCATTTTGGAGTCATCTCATGCCCCTACACATATAACATACATTGTGGCCATGACTGTTCCGTACATGTACGGAAAACTCAGAAAAACAGCGAGGAAAGCAGAAAAAAACAGTAAAAAACAGAAAACAGCCTCCTTTGTTATCCTTTCTCCAATCTATTCCATGTTGTTTTTTCAATAATGCTTGGTAGAGATATTACAAACCTCCACACTGCATGCATCGAGTGGGAGACCAAAAAAACTACCCAAGACCACCGTGCCTTCTTGTTTTGTAACTGCTGTTCTAAAGACTGTTTTATTAGAAACTGTCCAATCTTGGACTTCATTGGTGATTTTTATGTTTAATAATGCTTTTTAGTATGTGGTTTAATCTTTGACAACGTGTAGGCATTCTTTCTAACCCAAGACATGCCTTAAAAGGCTCAAAAACATGAGAATTTAATGACTAACCTATTAAATGACTTTTTCAAACTAACTATAACTACAAGACTGTCCTAACTAGGACTACAACTAGATTCATTTAGACATTTGGACTAAGTCCTATTACAAACATGGCTACAAGCCTTAAGAAGATGGTCTCTAAGACCTTATTGACTCATAACAATTACAAGAAGATCAAGTAAAAACCAGACACCTTGGTGCTCCTGCACCAACGAGCTACATCATCTTGACTAACCAAAACAAACACTCAACAAGCAAACCAAAACCAAAACAAAACAAGATGACACTGTACAAACCACTATACAAATATACAATATGATACACATGACTGACATGAGGCCATTTAGGCTTGGAAATAATATTTGAGGAACTATCCATTAACTGGTAATGGAACATCCTCACCTATCAAATTCTTAAGCCTGAAAGTGTTGTCTCCTAATATCTCAGAAATTTGGAAGGGACCTATCCATAATTTATCAAACTTACCATGGTCTCCTTTCCTCTCATGGGCTTTATCCCACATCAGCACTAAATCGAATATCCTGAAGACTTTAACTTTAGCTCTTTTGTCAAACCAGTGCTTGACAACAGACTGATGTTTGGCAAATTGATTAATTGCCTGACTTCTTTTCTCTTTGAGGTGTATCAGCTAAAGCAACCTGACTTCTTGGTTATTGTCTATGCCTAGGTACTCTTGGGTAAACTGCAGGGTAGGAATCTTCAGGTTAACAGGGAGGATGGGATCTACCCCATACACTAAATGATAAGGTGAGTTTCCTAATGTAGCCTTGTTTCTGGTTCTGTCTACCCATAAGGCATATTTTAGAAGTGTATTCCACTGCCTAGGGTTCTCGTCTACTAACTTCTTTATGATATTTAGCAAATTTTTATTAGTGGATTCCGCCAATCCATTCCCTTAGGGATAGTAATTGGATGAGAACTTCAGTATGATCCCATAATCAAAGGCCCAACTTGAGAATTTAGTTGAAGCAAAAGCATAACCATTATCACTTACTAGAGCATAAGGAACCCCATATCTGGTGACTATATTACTTTTCAAAAATCTGATGACATCATCTGCACTGCAGGTTTTGGTGTTGATAGCCTCAGTCCACCTGGTACAATAGTTAGTAACCGTTTAAACATACCTATGGCTCGATGATGATGGAGGATTAATTGGTCCTATGAAATCCACACCCCATTGTGCAAATGGGTGTGCTTCCATCACTGGCTGCAAAGGTTGGGCAATATATCTCTCTCTATTGGCAGCTACCTAACATGTATGGCAGCACTTAATATGTTCAGCAGTATCTTTGAAAATGGTGGGCCAGTAGTATCCTGCTCTGAGGATTGCATGTGTTGTGGCTAAGGATGACCCATGTGTTGTTCCAAACTTGTCATGTAACTCTGATAATATTTTATCTGCTTTAGGCCTCTCTAGGCATCTTAGGTATATTCCTTCATAATTTTTCTTGAAAAGTACTCCTACTTTCATCATGTATTTCTGGGACTTTATTTTCAGGGCTTTTCTTTGTGAAGCCTACAGTCTTGGAGGACATCTTCCAGTAATCAAGACATGCCTGATGTCTAAATACCACTCTCCATTACCCTTCTGATTAATAACATACTGCTGACTTGTGATATTTGGATCAATCTCTGATATCATCTGGATTAATGCATGTCCTCTTACTATCTTCATGGGTGTGATATCCATGTCATATTCCTGCAGAACAGTGATCCACTTGGCTCTTTTCTCACCTGGGTCGCTCTACATTAATAACATCTTCACTGTTGCATCAAGTACCATAGCAATCGCTTTGCTTCTTAGGATATAGTGCTTGAATTTCTTCACTGCTCTGACCAAAGCAAGAGCTTGTCTTTCTACATCCATATACTTGAGTTCTGCATCTCTGAATGGACAGCTCATAAATGCTATAGGCTTTTCTTCCTTTTCTTCATTCCTTTGTGTCAGCACTACTGCAGAGGTATGCTCTAAAGCAAATGAGTAAATATAGAAGTCCTTGGTGTAGTCTGGACTAATTAGTACTGGAGCTTCAGATATAGGTTTCTTTATGTTTTCAAAGGCTGCTCTAGCTTCTGATGTCTACTCAATCTTTGCATCCTTTTTCAGAATAGCATTTAAAGGTCTAACTATTTCAGCAAAGCCAGTGATGAACTTCCTGACAAAATTTATCTTACCAAAGTAAGATTCGAGTTCTTTCTTGCTTCCAGGAAGCTATATTTTCATGATAGAATCCACCCTGTCAGGATCAATGATAATTCTGTTGTCAATTATCAAGTGGCCCAGCAAATTTCTTGTTGTTACCCCAAATATACATTTCTTGAGGTTCAAGGATATCCCATACTGTTCACATTTTTTTAGCACATTTCTGAGATCTGCTACATGGTTTCCTCTATCTTTAGAGAACACTATTAAGTCATCCATGTATATGACTATACATTTTCCTATTAAACCTCTGAAGGCTATGTCTATTGCTCGCTGGAATGTTGCTCCAGCATTTATCAGTCCAAATGGCATACGTCTATAAGCAAATATCCCCCACTTTGTGGTGAAGGTAGTTTTCAGTCTATCAATTTTGTCAACCATTACTTGATTATAGCTTGAGAAACCATCCAGAAAGGACATCATCTTGGCACCATTAACAATCTATAGAACTTCATCTAAGGAGGGTAAAAGATAATTGTCCTTCTCTGATGCTCGGTTCAGGTTCCTAAAGTCTACACATAACCTGATGTCCCCATTCTTCTTTCTCACTAGGACTAGATTGGCCACCCAGGTGGAGTCTCTCACAAGAAATATAATCCTGGCATTTAACAATTTCTTGACCTCCTTAAAAAATAATAGGCTCTAGCAAGGCATTGACAGGCCTTTGCTTCTGTCTAAAAGGCTTGGCATCTGGTTTGAGGTGTATGGTATGAGTTATGACTGATGTGTCATATGTCTTCAACTCATCATAAGTTCATGCAATGACATGGATGTAATCTTTGAGTGCCTGAGTTATTCCTTCTAACTCTTCTTTTGTGCACACCTTCCCCATCAGAACATTTCTTTTGTCATCATTCTGTCCAATATTCACTTGTGAATATTGTCCTCCATTAGCTTTTGGAAGATCCTTCTGCTTTAGCATGTTATCCAGATCAAAGGCTATTTCTAACTCAATCATTCCTTTGGGAATCCTGTTGATAGGTAACTCTAATATTTCTTCTTCTTCCCAAACATGATCTTCCGTATTGTTCTCATCTATGATCTGAGCATCAAATATATCTCTGTTGGAGATGAAATCCAGGATGTGCTGATCATCATCGAATACTTGAAGATTAGTAACATTATTAGGTACTGAAGGCACTGATACCAGTTCTACTAAAAACCTCTTTAAACCAGAAATAGATAGTGGCTCTAAGGTACTAGCAGCTTGGGCTAAAGCATTTGCCCTTTGGTTATGTTCTCTTGGTACGTGGGTGATATTAAATGCATCAAAGTCTTCAATTAGATCCCACACCCTGTGTCTATAATTAGACAGCTTCTTATAATTGCAGGAGTAAATTCCTCTCACTTGTCTAACAACTAATTTTGAGTCTCCATAGACATACAAAATTTTTACTTTTTTCTTAAGGGCAAACAGCATCCCATGTATTAGAGCTTCATATTCTGTCACATTGTTAGTACAGGGAAACTATAGTCTGTAGGCTGCTAGCTAGGACTTTCTTGATGGATCAATGAGATCAATTCCTACTCCAGTACCTTGTTTTGACTTGGATCCATCAAATCTAAGGATCCACTGTTTATCTTTAGCAGGAGGCTTAGCTGAGCCTTCCTTCCTCTTTGCAGCTCTAGTAGCTGTTCCACATGATATCCATTTTAACTTAGGAATTTCAACTTTTTCAGACTTCATCTTTCCTTTCTTCTGCAAAGCTAATCTTTCTTCTTTCTTTTCTTCATCAGAAAGATGATCTTCTGAACTAGGCACTAAATGTCTCTTTAAAATATGTAAGCACAATGAACAAGCAGTTTTTGAGTGAGGTGCCTCATGCAACCTACACCATCCTTCAGTCAGTGCATCTTATGGAGGCTTCTCTTGTTCTATCATCTTTTTAATTTCTCTTGATAAAAACTCCTCGAATCTGGTCAGGTTACTGCATCTGTCTTCATCTGATAACTCATAATCTGACTCCATCAAACAATCACTCCCTAGGGTGATCTTATTATTTCTTTTCTTATTCTCATTGCAGACCATAATTTCTTCCGTCTCCTGGATAAAATCTTCATCCTAACTCATATTCTCTCCTATTCCTACAGCAGACGAACAAGAATCAGTATGATCATCATCACTATATGTGGAACTTACCTCTGATGATGATGATGATGACACCTCTCCGCATGTTTGCTCAAGCTCCATCATGTCAATACATGCTACACAAGTTTTCTCGGAATGTGCTTCATCATGTAATCTGCACCAACCATCAATCAAAATATCATGAATAGGTACATCCAATAATTGACATTGTTTTACCTATTTGTACAAGTATATTTCAAAGCTCTTGAAATGATCTACTTCTGTTTCATCTCCATGATCATGATCAAGTCTTAAAACTTCAGTATTATCGACATGAGGATGATCGTTAGGATCATGATCATCATGAAAATCTTACATCAGGACCTCTTCTATCCTGACAGTCTGAGGTCTAATGGAGTAAACTCCGGGTTCAAAATTCACGCACATCATCTCATTTGTTTTGTTGTACTCGGTGATCATGTGTTTCATTCTTGGTTCAGCATCTACCCTTATCTGGTTTGGTATACCTTTCCAAGGTAGCCACATGTGACTGAAATCGGTAGACATATATCCATTGAGAGTTTTAGACCAATCTCTGCTAAGTAACATTCCATATGTATCAGGTATGTCAACTACTTGAATTTCAATATAGTATTGAATCCTAGGGTCTGATGCCAGTTGCATGTGAATGTGAGTTAACTCCCCTATTACATTCACCTCTGTTTTGTCTAGTTGAGTTACCTTCTTCAAAGATTTTTTAGGATGCAACCCTAAAGCATTGCATATGGACAAGGGCATGACATTGGTGGATGCTCCTGAATCTACTAGAAAGTTATACAAATTCTTACCAAACATTCGTATGGTAAGGAGAAATGGAGGTGACTCACTTTTATCTCTATATAAGGTCATGTGGGAGGTCTCTACAACTTGAATAGTAGCTGGGACTTTAGTTTTAACATTATCTCTGATAGCATGATCCTTACTTCCAGACTGACCTGAAGTATGGCTATCCTCTTTAGGAGCAGGATCATCTAGTGATTTCATGAATGCTTTTTTTATGGCTAGAGTTTTTAGCAACTCTGACAAGGATAGGCTGATTTTGATCTTTTTCATCTCATCTGCCTAATAGGTGACTAACTTGTCAAATTCATGAGGCATGCTCAAAGCTTTTGATGTTGTGTTTGGTGATGCTAGATATTAAGCACTGACCTTGGGAAATCTCAGGTTATTGCTTGCTTTGGGATCAGGAGGTGTATGGAAATTATTCAGAGGTAGGGAAGAGGTCAATGGACTAGTCAGTCTGTTGGCATTATTTCTCAAGTTATAATTGTACTTACCCTAGTACTGCTGCTGGTAAGCATGCACCTCTTCAGGCTTATTGTCATCCTCAAGGGGGAAAACATAATTTGACTAAAAAGCCATGGCTGATTCTTCACTTGTCTGGGTATAATGTTGATGAGATGACACAGTCTGCTGATAAGGCTAATCGGTATAGCTTTCTAGTACTAAGGCTGAATCATATCCACAAGGAACAAGCTCATTCCCTTCTACATGATGTAAATTTCCCACAGTATTGGACACCTCAGTTTGGAAAATATTGGCAGCAATTTGAAATTGTGGACAATCTAACTCTACGTGAGCATTTGTATTGTGTATCCTACACCAATTAGTGACTCTAGTAGTCTGTTTAGCTTCACCAGGAGGCTGATTATCTAAAGGTGATGGTAAGGAACCATTATTTGGCCTGGAGTTCCATACTCTAGGTTGTCTAGGGGGATTGTTGTCACCACTATTATTGTTGTAGTTATTTTTGTTAGACCCCCTGTCAGGATAATTAGGTCTATCATTGGTGTAACCTCTATTTTGATTAGGCTGAGAATAGAAGTTTTGGCTTCTCAGGTGAGTAATCTCAGTTGTAAGCTTCCTTAGCTGAGATGATATTTCCTTGATTTCTTCTTTCTCTTCCTGGACCTTGGCTACCACATTTTTAGTTTGAGGTTTGAAAAAGGAAGATCTATGGTTATTGTTGGACTGATCAGCACCCTGAGGCACTTGTGTCTGACTTGGATACTGTGGCACTTGACCATTTCCATTAGGAGGAGGAGCCATGATACTTAGTGGAGATATCTGTAATGGTGTTGGCATGACTGCCGGAGGTACCATAGCTCCATTAGGATATTGTGGAGGATATGTAGGATATCCAAGCAGTGTAGGAAAGGCTATGTTTGGTGTTGGAACAGGTACCAGCTACTGATTAACTTTGATAGCTTCCTGAAAAGCTCCTGTCAAAGTTGTGATTTTAGGATGTGCTCTCCTGATGAACATGGAAGTCAATGGATCTAGAGCTGAATAATAGATACTCCTGGCAGCAGCATCTGCTACAACATATGGGGTAACTAACTTGGATAACATTTTCTAGAACCTAGCGTTGAAGTTGGCAATAGGTTCACCTTCAAATCTTTTGATTGTGGCGAATAGGTGATAGTTCATTGAAGGAACTATTGGTACCTTGAAACTATTAGTGAAAGCCTTTTCAAGAATGTCCCATGATCCGACAGAACCTCGATCGAGACTAATATACCAATTATAGGCTTCTTCCCATAAGGAAAAAGGAAATAATCTGCATACAACGTCCTGATGCTCTATTTTGGCTCTACAGTATGCTTCTTTAAAAGTTCTGATATGATCATCTGCATCCTGATATGAATGATATTTTGGACAGAGTTTATCAGGATTCTTTGGTAAAGCGTGATATGCAGTAAAGGTCAAAGGTGACTCTATTGCAAAGAAAGACATTGCAACCAGAGGAGGTTGAACAGGTTGTGGTTGAACCTGAGGTTGAACTAGTGTTCCTATAGGTATTTGTAAACCAATAGGAGTTACGGGAGGACGTTCAGGTGAAGCTCCTGATGCACTAGACCCTGGAGTGTGATGGATGTCTACAATACTAGGTCTGAGCCCTCTAACATGTAATTTGTAAAAAATTCCACTAGATCTAGACCTGGTATTTATCTTCTAAGCCAGGATTTCTCAATTTTGAGGAAAATTGGTTAGATTATTGTAAAGATCGGTTGGAATTCACTAGTAAAGGCTGTATTTATGGTCAAAAAATGGTACTGACTAGATATTTACAGAATATTTACAGAGATGCTGCAAATATGAAGTGATATTTGAAGTTCTGTGTCACAAATAGTGGGATATCAAGTTCTTAGGCTAACTACCTCAAAGATTTGGGCAACTTTACATGAGACAAAGCCTATTTCTACAAATTCATGATGATCAGCTATAAAGCTTGCAATATTTATGATTGATCTAAAAAATTTTACACGGAATTAGCATGTACAAACTTAGAACAACAAATATTTGCGTCTAACTTGATATTTAGTGGTGTTTGAGCATTACCTTACTATCTTTGTCATCACCTGAACTACTGATAATGATCCTTGTCATATGGCCCTCCTTCTAGCGCCAATTTATGTTGATGATGAGGTTCATCATACACAAACATAGAATAAAAGTTACACAACAACCTTTACTCATCTTGAAAGATATGATGAATTTAGAGAATTCATGATCCCAAGTCTCCGGTGCTTAGGTCTTAATCTTCTGACGTTACTCAGAGGTTGATGTGTGTTGCTATTTTCCATTTTGGGGCCTTACGTAAGTCTCATCTGTAAGATAGTGTTTCTTGTAATGATGCTACATAAATAGTTATTTTACACAAGATATGCTTCAAATATTGTGTCTATCTTTAAATATTTGCATGATATCTATCATTTTTGACATGCTTTAACCTCAAATATGTTGAATATGTTTAGTTATCTACGAGATGTCTGCATATTTCTATTATTTGCTTAAGATTGTCAATTATTTGCAATTATGATGATGAAATTCTCTAAAATTGAAAGAAATTGAAAAGAAAACTTCAAACTAATGTTGAACCTTCAGTTATTGAACCACATACACATCAGATACAATCATGAAGAGAAGAAATCAAACCATATGTTCACCAGGACATTCCACAGCTAGATACAGTCAATGCTAACTTCAAAGGAAACGTATGAAGACAACACATGCAAACTAATATGCACTCTAAGGGATGCAGCAAATCAAATCATATATCAAGAATTCATACACTGATTAATCAAGATTTATGATGGATTGTAATCAAAATAGTCTTCTAATTCATTAAGTATGCAAGAACATATATGTATACAACAACTTTGAAATAAGCCCTGAATATTTCAGCAAACAGATTTCAATTGAGTTTCAAATGATTCAAAAAAGGCATCCTTGCACCTTTTATAGAACAAGGTGAGGGACTGGTTACAATTGATCTATGATCAAGATTTATCTATTAAGATCTATGGTTCATAATTCATTGACCAAGTCAACTCCTTCAACGTGGCACAGGTTGCCAGCTGGCAACCATCTAAGTAACTCATATTTTCCTAAGTTCCTGATGCATGTGTTCCCTCTGTGGTGCATCTTCATCTATTCATCAGGTTCTTCATCATCATTTTTATTGTCATGATCATCACTTTCAGCGCTTTCTCTATCCTCATCACCCTGATGATTATCTCCTTGAATATGGACCTGCATAGATATCCTAATACTTTCATATGCTTGCACTACCTTTTCCAATTCTCTACCATCTTGAGTTCTTGCTTTGGCGATGGCATGTTTATGCATTTGATATTTTCTCCAGAGGGTTTCTAACTTATTCCTCCTGTTGCTCAATGTTTCATTATAACTCTCCACTCTGACTTTTATTCTCATTACTTTATCCATTACTTCTTCTGTCAGTTGGTTCAAAGGGTCATCAGCTACTAGCTGGATATTACTATGTAGAGCATTAATTACAAACTCTTCATCTTGATTTTCAATCTTCCCTTCTACTTTCCCTTCTAAGGTCTCCAGGACCTCCACTTTATAAGACATCATATCATGTAGCTTCATACTAATGTTTCTCAATTTACTGTTGCATCTCTTTAGCACATCACATTCAAACCTGATGTCTTTATTCCAGATATCAATCTATATGGTTGTGTTATTATTTAGTACTTGATTATTTATAAGAATTTGAGGGTTAATGCTTCTTATTTCATCTAAAGCACTCAAGGCTTTCTCCAGTTGAAATGACCTCTTCCCTATCTCCATTTGTAGCTTATCCACCTTCCTCCTGGAGGTACCTAAAGAATTCCACCTCTTCAAAGAGGCTTTTACCACTTCCTCAGCTCCTTCAAGCGCAGATGACATCCATTTTAACATTATTACTGATTCATGTCTCATAAGGTTCAACCTGTTGACTTCCTCTTGAGAAATTGTAATCAATGGGACTGCTCGATCACTTGATGTATCATCAGGGTTAATTAACCCCTTTATATAGGCATACAGCTGAGCAATATGCTCTTTATGCTGCTTATTTTTCTCCTTCTCTCTTTATCTTTTGGGTCAAAGAATCAATAATGTCTTTCCCCTCTTGACCTTCTTGGTCTTCATTGGCAAATCCTAGATCTACTGTGGTAATCTGGAATTCTTCTAGAGTAATCTTGCCTCTTTCCTTCTCGACTGTGGGGAGTGCTATTTGGGAAGTTCTTTTGCCTGTATCAGGATCTCTTCTAATGGCAGAAGTTAATCTTGCCTTCCTCTTAGGCTTTATTAGGGTTTCTAAAAATAATGTAGATATATCAAATTCTTGAATTTCAAAACTGGATTCTATACTTATCTCTTTTTCTAGCTAGGGAGGAACTTGGTTACTGGATCCTGGATGTCCACCACCATCATTATGTACACCTTGATCTCCAATATCTGTTATCATGCTTTGTGGGGAAGGTGACTTTCTTATTTCCTCCTCATGATGCTCTTCATGAGGGTGATCCTGTGGTGCTTCCTCTTGTTGAGGAATCTCTTCTTTCGGAGGGTGATCCTACTGATCATCTGCATGTTTATCATGATCCTGATCTTTTACTTCCTCCAGGGGTGTCTCATCCACTTTAGTATTTTCCTCATACTAAGGTACATTGGTATCCATGGATATTATTTTATCTGACTTAGATGCCTTCATTTGATCTTGCATCGCATCTTGCTCTACACCTGATGTATCTACCTCTTGAGCCTTTAGGTCATCATGACCTGATGTTTCTTTATCTCCTAAGGTTTCTCCATCCTTTGGCCAGACTTCAACTATTTTGGGTTCAGTTGATATTTCTTGCTGTTGCTGACCCATATCTGGAGCTTTATCCTCCACTTCCATCTGTTTAATTTCTTCAACATTTTCTGTTCTATCAGATGTACCTACTATATCTTTAGGATTTACATCCCCTTTATACGTCAAGTCTATTGTTGCAGGACTTGTCACCTGATCAATTAATGCGTCTAGCCCTAATTGTTGTGTAATCTTTTTTGGGCTCTTTTCTTTTTCTTGCTCCACTTGCTTTAATTCTTCTAACACTGCCGCCTAGACTGATGGGGTTCCTTGTGGAGTCATGTGGGTGTTAGTAGCATAGGTTTCTATTTTCTGAGAGGTGACATCTTTTACTACCTCATCATTAGATAGGTCTATAGTCTCCTCTAGTGAGACAGGACTGCTTTGATATGCTCTTGAGGTTTCTTTCTTTTGTTCCTTAGCCTTCTCAGTCTTGAACTTTACTATGGTAGGAAGGGGTACCCCATGCTGTAGCTCTTTTTTGAACACTTCACTACCTACCCCTCTTAGCATTATGGGGTCTTGTTTTATTTCACCTCTCATTGAAGTTCTCTGTTTCTTAGGTGTGGATACCATCACCTGAGGTGCTTTTCTCTTTCTGGTGAGGGGTGTAGGGTCTTCTTCTTCCTCAGGCTCTTCATCTAGAGAAATATCCTCTTCTATGTTCTTTTGTTGAGATGCCTGACCCTCCTCATATGTGTCAATACGTTGTGCAGCTGGCGTTTGGATTCTTTTAGTATTTTATTTATCCATAGGAGGTGGTGCGGATGATGCTGATGCTTGTCCTGATCCTAATGCACCTTTAGTTGGCACCTCTATTCTTTCAATTACTACCCATTTAGGTTCATTATCAGTTTTCTTACCTCTAGGGGGTCTCTTGCTTTGTTCTGGAGACTTCATTCTCTCTCCTTGGATTTCCTCTTCTCTGTCAGGAAATCATCATATTCCTCATCAGGAATATCTTGTCTCTTCTTGTTATTATCCACTATAAGGGCTACACCCTTTTTCTTCAATGTATTTATTTGTTCATTCACCCAAGCTTGGGTTAACTGTAGGGTCCTTCCTGTAAACTGATCCAATGAGATGTCTTCAAGTTGTGTAAGATCAGGTGCTGATATTGTGTCATCATAGATCTTCTATTCTTCATATTCATCTGCTATTAAGTTGCCATCATCATTCTTCAATTGCACTGGCATTGGGATGCAATCAAAGGTCCTAATCTGGTTGAGGGTTAACCTTTGGTATTTTGTCCTTCTGGCTTTACCTTCATCCTCACAATCTGCCTAGAAATCTTCAAGATTACTCTGATGGATGGTTTTCCCCATGATCTTACACAACTTGCCATATGGATCATATGACCTTGCCAGTGGAAATCGCTGTAGTCTCATCATACTTAAGCCAACTATAGCTTTCTTAATGTTCTTAGAATCTGGGCACATATACCAGCCCATTGTAACTGGGAACAATACTACTGGAAGCTTGTTACTTGCTTTGTAAGCATCCAGTATTGTAGCCACTTGTCTCATGAACTCCATCAAAACTACTGCATAAGTGGGGTATCTTGGGAGCATGAGGGGTTGACCTTCGAAGCCCTCAATTCTTATATAAGAAAATGTTGCATACTGAATAAACCAGGCTCCATGCCTGTATATGACCTCCTGAGCTTCCATGCTCAATCTTTTAGTTTTGTCCTCTTCCATTGTTCTGAATAGATGCATAGAAAATGCATCATTTACTAATTTGTAGTCCTGGAGGTAATTTTGCCTTTGCAGCTGGGGATAATGATCCCAGATGTGAGCATCATTGGTGCTACCACCAATCTTTCCTTCTGTTGTCAACGCATCAAATGTACCGTTGTAGGCAAACAAATAAACTATGTAGGAAGTCATGTAAAAAGAACATTCTGAACCTCCCAGGTTCATGAGTTGATCATGCAGGGCATCGCCTATCATCTTGGCCCACAATGGCCTATTGTCTATGTAGAGGGACATTAGGATGATGCCATACATCCAGTCCTTGAAACTTCCAACGTTTGGTTGGCCCGTTACTTGACTGCGTAGGGTGATCATATATTGGTATTCATCATCGAAATCAAACTTATACAAATGTACCGGCAATTTGGCAGCTACAGGATAAGGACTATTTCTCACCCTCCATTGGTAGATTCTCTTCCAGACAGCCTTCTTATTATTCTCATATTCTACTTCCAGTTTCTTAAAATGCATGCTAACAACCTTCTTTCCCAGTGGTAGATTGAAGGTGGAAGAAAGGCCCTTGATAGACAGATCTGCATATACTCTACCATGCTTCTCCACCCTTCTTGTGTGTGGATTATAATTTTTAGCACATTCAAAAACTAACTCAGGAGCTTCCATGGAATATGGGAAACCAGTTGCATTCCACAGAGTCTAGCAAGGTACTGTTATTCTTTTCATCACTCATCTTAGCTGACCATGCCGCCAAATCAGTACTTCCTTGATGTGTATCCCCTATAACTCCATATTTAAATTGCACACCCTCAAGCTGAGCAAACATCGGTTTAACGAATTCAGATTCTGACTTGTTCAACCTCTTGTCCGCCATGATTTCCTACAATTGACAAGACTGGTCTTACAATTGGTACTTCATGTGCATGCATATATATTACATTCTACGGCATGATGCATGTTACATTCATTGAAGGTTTAGTTCAGCATGATATGCATAATTCACAGCTTCAAACCATTAAACATTATACTACCTGAATATGTAGAAAATGACAGTAGTAGGGTTTCAATTACTTACCTGTTGTGCTTATCTTTTTACTTATACTGGTGATTATCTGAAAGTGATCTTGATATTGATGATAATCACGTGCTTCATTCTGCTATAAGTTGTAGGTGTATGCAGGTACTCGTATGAGGGTTTGGAAGCTCGGCTCTATAAATTCTCTTTTTTGCAAGGTAAGTGTAAAAATGACTCTATAAATTCACTTTATCCCTCTTATTAGGGCGATTTAGGGCAAATTAATTAATACTGGTGATTTTCTGTACGAAACTTCCAGATCTTGCCATGTGTATACATCGCATTCGTAATCAGCGGGAACCACCTATTGCATTTATGGCATTTATTGTCGTGGCGACAAAAGGATCGGGGTGATCTCTGAAGATTGGGTGATATTCTGAATATTAGGTGATATTGAGAATATGACCCCCTTTTGTATAATATGTCCTTCTCCATGTGTAATGTGATCATCCGCTTTGGTAGGAAAAACTCATGTCAAAACAGCGGGTCAAATTGAGAATATCGGGTGATATTCAAAATATCAGGGGGTGTTCAGAATGTCTGGTGATATTTATAACATCACCCCCTGAACTAAAGTGACTTTTCCCTCAGAATATCAGGGTGACATCATCTAGATAATCCCTTAGTTCATCGTTGTTGCACTATGACATCATCGTCATGTTATGTAGAAAGGGTCATTGTTGGAAATATACCTCCGCGAGGTAAAAAGGATTATGATGTCTTCGTCATGGCCATTTCATTTGTTAATTAGGATTATATGACGTCATCATGACATTGGGTCTAGGGTGATATTTTACGACAAGATGATATTCAAAAGATAAGGTGATATTCAGAATATTGGGTGATATTTAAAATATGACCCCCGCAAAATATATGGCGTTATTTGAAGGGTAAATACCTCTATCACCTAAAATTGACATCTGGATCTCTGGATAAATGATTTATCAGGTGATAAAATTGGATCAGGGTGATCTTTTATAAGATGATTGATGTTAAGAAATATGACCTCCCCTCAGAATATCAGGTTTGACCAGGACTTTGACTCACATAACTCTTGTTCTTTAAGGAATATTGGGGTGATCCAAAAGGCAAACCTGCATAGAATTTTGTAACCTATCCAATCATGAGGTTATTGACATGAAATATTAACTTTGAAAAACTAACCTCATCATGATGACTTACCCAGTCCCCTTTATGCAGGATCATCTGTATTGACTTACTTTTACCAGACTGCCAGCAAGTAGAAAACACAAGCCAAGCCAAACAAAAGGTTGAGTCCCTGTTTTGTCAAGTCAAAATGGGGTGTGTTGTGTAACCACACAACAATATCCTGATAGATAATCCTGAACAAAAGGAGGTTTTTGAATCACTTACAAATACAAAAAATAAAAGTGATGAGTAAAAACAAGACAGACATCAAGATAGCCAAGAAGATAAAGGCCAAGAGCCTAAAAATGATGAGGTTCCTAAAGAAAAAGATAATGAGGCATAGGAAAATTAGCCTCCACCAGAGCAAAGACAAGAACTCCTACCTAAGAAAGACAAAGAAGATGATCAATCAAGGCAACAACAAGAGGACGTGCCACAAAATTAGGAAGACCACCATTCTCTAGAATTATCATTGATTGCATCAGAAGTAGGGCAAGAGCAAGAACAACAGATACCCTTTGATTTTATATCTCTATTTTCTCTTGATCCCATTAAGTCAAAATGAAGAGCTAGGACAGTCTCCAACATCACAAAAGATCCAAAATTTGGGAAAAGGAAAGCCCAAGTTGTGCCTACAGTAGATAAGGGTAAATGTGAAATTAGGCAAGAAGAATATCAAATAACCTAGATTGATTTAGGCCATAAGACCACTGAGCAAGAAGCTCAAGAACATCTTCAGAGTGCTGAAGTAGTGGTGGCTAAGGTGAGGAAGCTTAAAGCTAAAAAAAAAAATTGAAAGAGTAGAATATGCAATTACAACAATTTGTACAAGGATTAGTGAAGCCAGGTAGTGTGACATCCACCTTATAGACTGCTGAGAGGCTTGCTTCATTGACCCTAATAAGTGAAGAGGAGATAGCTGGTCTGGAAATCCATAAGCATCAATCCTACATCATGGACAAATGGTTCTCCAAGTTCATGACTTCTAGAGAAGAACTAATAAGGACTCCCATGTCCAACTGGGACACATTGTCTAAATTAAAAGATGACATTGATTCTTTAAGGAGTGAATTCACTCAAAAGATACAAAAGTGTAATTATGCAATGGCCAGACTAAAAGGAGCCAAAGCCATGATAGATGATGAGATATTAAAGAATAAAGTTGTCACCAATGTGACTCTGCCACTGATAGATACATGGATGGCAGAGGTAAGACATGAATTGAATGTGCTAAAGGCTAATATGACAGAGGTAAAGGATATTCAAACTAAGGTCATTGATTTATTGGCTGATGAACTAAGGATAATAGAAGAATTGTTAGAAGATTCCATCACCGAAGAGGTAGTACCAGAAACAGATGAGGCCATCCAGCTCTTCAGAGCTCGATTAAAGGAAGTATTTGAACATTCAAGGGAGCTCTTTATAGTAGATGTAATGGATGAAATGGCTGAGCTAAGTGTGAAATTAAACACATACAACATAGAAGAAAATAAGAGGACATCCATGTTGGAGACCTTAGAAAAGCATATAAAAGCATTGAAATATACTAAGTTACGATCCACCACCTTCAACAAGTTTCAGGTTGACACCTTTGAACAAGCATATGATGCTTATAAGAAGGTGGACACCAGGATGCTGATGCATGAAGAAAATATATCAGTATGAAAAAGTTATAGCATCAAGTGTTGACCAAGGAAGGATATTTTATCATTTTGCTGATTATAGGCTGGTTGATAAATGAAAGGACATAAAATATTCAAGAATGCTAGCTATGCTCCACTAGAAGGTTGCCAACTATCAACCTGTGCCACGTGTCTTTTGGGTTGACTTAGTCAAGGACATTATGAACCATTAATCTTAATGGACAAATCATAATCATGGGATATTTTGTAACCACCTCCTCTTCTTGTTCTATAGAAGGGGATGGAGTGCACTTTGTAAAATATTCATAAGCTTAACTGAGATTGGATTTCTGAAATGTCAAGACCAATCCTCAAATTCAATTTGTAAATATATACTATTTTGCTTACTTAATGAAGATGAAAAACTCTAATTACAACCAATCATAAATTTTGAGTAATCTGTGGATGAATTATGGACATGTTACTTTGTTTTGTTGTGTCCCTTGGACTACATTTCAGTTTGTACATGTTGTCTTCATTCCTTTTCCTTTGAAGTTTGCATCAATCATATGTAGCTATGGAATGACCTGGTGAAAATATCGTTTGATTTCCTTCACTTCATGATAGTGTCAATAGTATATATGGATCAATGACTGAAGATTCAACTCATTTTAGTAAAATTAGAAAGCATTTATTCAAATTTCTTTAATTTCATTTCAAATCATCATCATAATTGCAAATACACAGAAAATAATAAGAAAATACAAATAAATATGCTGACATCCCATAGATAACTGAATATCTTTGGCCTATTTCAATGAAGTGCATACAAAATGACAAAACATCATGCAAACAGATATAAATAAAGTTAAAAATCATGGAAATATATTCTTATAGGCACATCATTTGAATAAATTTATAGTGCAAAAGTGAAATCTAGTTATTATGAGTGATATGCAGAAGAATTGATCAAACTTACATAAATATCTACATCATCTGGATAAATACAGTTGTATTTAACCTTATTTATTAAGAGTTCACATAAAGCAGGTGAAAAAAATGCTTATCTGGACACGAATTTCTCTAGGTAAGAAACATAAGGCCCCTGAATGAAAAACAACACACATCATGCCACTAAGTAAGGTCAGATGATTATGAACTAATCCATGGAGACTTGGGATCATGAATTCTCTGAATTCATTGTATCTTTCAAGATGATAAAGGTTTGATTTGTATTTCTTTATCTATGTTTGTTTATGACTAACATCATGATCAATAAGAAGCCTTCTTCAAACTCCTAAAATGAGTTTTCTCTGACTCATTCATCTACCACATGATTTCCAAAAAGGCCACCCTATCAGGGGTTGTCCTAGGCAAATAATGAGGAGTTCCTTCAAACCCATAAACACTGATGACAGTGGAATCCCTGAAATAAAACCAATCACCCCAATTATGGGTGATGCCAAGCTCTAGACATGTGTCCTTGGGCTGTAGAAACCTCTAAAATTTTGGAGACAACCTACAATCGTGATGGCCAAGGGACCTAAGGACATAGCCAATGAAGTAATCCTTAAAGACTACATAATTGGACCTCTTGTTGTTGCTGTTCCACACATATGTCCATTCCTAAATAGGATACAAATAACCATGTTCATCCGTAATTTTGATTTTTAGCATTGGTGACCATATGTTCTTTTCTTTCCCTGCATACAACAAAAAATGATAGAGGAGGGAATAATGCATGAAATGAGCCACCGAAGGATTTCCCTTTACCTTCTTCAAAGCACTATTGAGTTTCTCCTCAATGAATGATGCATAGTCAAAGAATGTGTTGTGATCATATTTTTGAATGTCAGCAGTTAGAACCATAGCATCCATGGGCATCAAGACAGTGGCATCTACCCCCATGACCTGACACACAACAAAGTAGGTCTTCTGAAAATAGTCCTTGAAAATGTCATACTGAATGGTGCATGTTCACTATCATCAAATTTGTATAGCTTTCCACCCACTCTAGGCATGTGAATAGGAAGGAGCTTCACTCTGTAAGTAGCACCCGCCTTGCGATATTCTTGAAATAGGGCCCCTTTATCCAAGGGCACTTTCAAGTTGGGATTCAATTGAAAGACTTGGCAAATGTATGCATGATTCAGTTTTATCAAGGTGCGGTCATTGTTGCCATATATGGCATGGTCATTAGGGGAATAGTTCTTGGCAAGAGCCTAAATCATCTCAACATTGATGAAGACATTCAGGACAACCAACTTAGCTAGGCCCGACATCTAGGGGTTACTTATGGGGCTTCTTCTTCTCTTTCTATAATGATATCTAAACAATGCACACCCATTGATTGGAAGGATGGCATCCCTGCAACTTCCATTAGTATCAAAAAGTCTATCTACTACCACATCGAGTGAATGGTGGGGCTACTTGGCCAAACTAGGCAATTAGGTCAGAATATCATCATTGAATTCTCTATCCCTTTTCTTATCTGCTCTTCTGACAACCCTTCTGGATGAACTACCCATGGTATACACATACAAGTTTTGAATTTTCAAGCAATTTCTACAGCTACCCTAGGGTAGTTGGGAAGTCCTTTAAGCTAAAACAAGATTTTAGACAATTCCAACCACGTGTTTTTCCAGAAAGATTACAATCCAATGGGAATTAAGGCTTTTTCCATGCAACAAAGAAGAGAACACTTACAGGTTGAAGATGACAATTTGGATTTTCAAATGACCGACTAATCACCCGTTCTTCATAGCAATTTGAAGGATTTCGGTCAGGATGCAAGTACAGAGCATGAGGACATGAAATGCGTGCTCAACCACACAAATTGACACCATAGGGAAACTCTCAAATCCCACCAAGAGCCATTAATGTGGTATGTGTGAGACCAGAGACCTGCTTTACCTTTGAATGCGAACTGTAGATCCTCTTAAATCAACCACCATCACTAGAGTTTGAATTTCCCCTAGCATGCTGAATGTTATTTCACAATCAAGCAGTCTATTAGGTTAAGTTGGTGCCTTCGTCGGCACGCTGAGAGAAATTGGGATGACTAAGTGGAGTGCCTATATTAGACAAAGGGCCAGAGATGGCTGCCACCATGAATAATAGTACGTCATAACCAACATTGGTGCCCTTCCTTGACACCTCACTGTAAGCTTTGAGCACCTCCCTACAAAGGAATGAACTCGTGGAGTGCCAGATCATCCCCACAAGCACCATGTTGGACTCGGCAACTTCCCATGTAGTCATTTATTCATCAAGGCATTCACCATCCACATTGGCACCACCACACAA
This sequence comes from Cunninghamia lanceolata, assembly GCA_027924645.1. Taxonomy (NCBI): domain Eukaryota; kingdom Viridiplantae; phylum Streptophyta; class Pinopsida; order Cupressales; family Cupressaceae; genus Cunninghamia; species Cunninghamia lanceolata. Next base: position 5,819,963 of record BSBN01001281.1, read on the forward strand.
GAAGTCAGCTCAGACCTCATGAGCCCATAGGAAAGCCAAAGGATCCCAAGTGAAAAGAAAATCTTTAGCATAGTACATGTGGCACTAGACATGTTAGATAGTGAGCGTGTTCTTGTGACCTTGCAGGAGGACAATTCTAGACCTACCAAAAGTGAACCTCCCAGTAGAATGTGACAGCAGATATGACGGAGGTTAACTCAACATGACTTGAAAGCTTCATTTTAGCACATGTACATAAGTTGTTTTGAAGAGGGAACCACGCAAGGGGGGATGAATGGAGGGGATCACAAAACATACCTAATGCCAAACACAAGGATAAAACATTTTAATATAGCAGGGCTTGATATACATTTGGGGCATAGGAAAACATGGTAACCTTAGATGCAAAGGCCAGTAATTTGATTGTAAGAGGCACTTAAGTGACAACCCTAAGTGACCGAATAAGGGCTGCAGGCATTCAACATAAAATTAGAACAAGCAACCGTATAAGCCACCGAGACAAAGGAGAAAACTCATGGTTTCACAAGGGTTCTTCAAATAGGCTAGGGCAACATAAATCAATGATCCAAAATGCAGATACAAATAGTGGCTCTAGTTGGGGACAAATGACCATAAGGTCATCATGAAGATCCAGAATCTGAGGGAGGCAACAAACCACACAAAACAAGAAGACAAAGGAAAGAGACACAAAGCAACAAAACTATTTACAGTAAAATACAAATGTGCATGGATATGATCAAGCAAAGAATTGCTTTAAGAACTATCCATGCACTGGCAATTCCCGGGCTTCACCATTCATGGTCTGAATGAAATGAGTCTTTCCCATGATTTTATATTATGGCATAAGGTCCCAACCATAATGCCTTAAGTTTTCCATGTTTTCCCTTTTCTTGTGCTCAAGCATTCCATACCAGAACCAAGTCACCAACTTCAAATTTTCTATCAGTAGCTCTTTTATCAAACATATATTTAGCCTTCTACTATATTTTAAAGTTGTTCCTCCTTACATCCCTTCTGACCTCATCCAGTTCAACCAGTTGTTCAATCTTTTCCCTCATAGGATGAGGGATGTACAAATCCTCCCCTTGGATGAATTTATAAATAGGAAAAATATTATTTACAGGTAAAACCTAGCTTGAGTACCATAAACCAGTTCAAATGGTGACTTGCCACTGGATTTCTTGATAGTCACAATATCAGCCCACATTGCCAAGCTTAATTTAGAATCCCAAGCCCTTTTGTTCTTATCCAGTATTCTCCTGATAATTTTCATCACTTTTTTTACTAGACTCAGTTTTGCCATTCCCCTAAGGATGATAAGGGGAAGAATATGACATTTCAATGTTGTACTTGTTGCAAAAGCTTATAAATTCATCAGACCTAGAACACATAGCATTATCCATGACTAATCTGACTGGTGTTCCAAATCGCACAATAATATGGTTCAAGACAAAATCCTTCACTATCCTTCTTGTAGCCCTTTTAGTTGGGACAACCTCTGTCCATTTGGTAAAGTAGTATGTAGCTACCAGGATCCATCTATGACCTCCACTATGATCTCACCAATGAAATCCATGCCCCATTGGTGGAATTGAGCCTCAACTTGCATAGGAGTGAGAGGTAGTGCACTTGAATACTTGAGTTTCCCAGAGAACTTTTGACATGCTTCACATTTTCTCGTGAATGTATGGGAATCTGAAAACAAGGTAGGCCAGTAATATCCAACCTTTAAAATCTTGTGAGTTGTCATTTTATCTATGAAATGTCCCCCACATACTCTAGCGTGCATTTCAACTAGCATATCCTTAGTTTTATTTTTATCTAGATAAAACAAAAGGATACTATCATTACTTCTCTAGTACATATCACCCCCTAGAAATACATACCTCATAGACTATAGCTTCAGGGTTCTCTATTGATTTGTAGTCAGCCCACCTAGGCATCTGAGATGTGTTAGATAATAGATAATATCAGTGTACCATGATGTCATTTGTAGGTTGCACACTGTACTTGCTTCTCTTTCAGCAACATTGACTTGAGAAGCCTCTAAATTGGCCTCAGCCATCAATTTAGCAAGTCCCTACCCCCTGACCAATTTTGTGATCCAGATATCAATGTTAAACTCTTGGATATTATTAATCTACCTGCACCTCTGACTAGTGACTTCCTGCTGAACCAACACATATTTTATGGTTGCATTGGGTACATATGCTTCTACCTTTGCACCAACCAGATAGGGTCTAAATTTCTCACCACCTTAACCAAGGCAGATGCCTATTTTTGTGCCATATCATACTTTAGATCTGCGGCTTGAAGAGACTTGCTAAAGAATGTGATGAGTTGTTGAAATTTTCTTCATTTGTCTCCAACATAACTGTCATGATGGTATGAAATGAAGCAAAAGAGAATATCTAAAAAGGATTACCAAAGCCTAGAGATTTTAATACTAGCGCTTCATGTTTATTGTTAGGAACACTGAGAGGGGGGGTGAATCAATGTTCTATAAATCTTTTCTTGCACTTTTACTTTTAAACATTTCAAAAGAGTAATCAAATAGAAGCAAAATATGCAACTGAACAACATCCACAAAAGCATACACATAACACTAAGATTTTATGTGGAAAACCCAAAAGGGAAAAACCAAAGAGAGAATTAGCTCTCAAATATATATTACAATCTTTACAAATATGATGTTCAGGCTTGGTCACTCCATGGGCCTAGAACATGCTAGATTACTGCCATGAAGTACAACTAGATTTAGCAGGCTCACTACCTCAACCCTAAACCTAGCAAGATTACAATAAGGGTTGTTAAACCCTAAGGTCTATTAAACCCTATTGAAGGCTCACTGCTGGCTTACTGCCTTGAAGACAAAACCTTGCTTCCAATCATATTGCACATGAAAACTGAATACTGCTTAAGCATCTTCCACTATATCAGGGTGCAGTCATTTAGTAACTAAATTCTGAATCCCAAGTCTTCATTGTTACTTCTCTTCTAAATCTTCTCTACTTATTTCATCCTCACATCATATACAGACACTTCTTTGCCACATACACTTAACAGAAATCCATCTCTCTTTTATATATATATATATGCATCATGATTTAATCCATAATCAGGTTAGCATCCAAGAAATGAAATGTGTACATAGAAAGATGTACCTTGTCACTCAATCCAATGCACTATGTGTTGCACAAACCCAAACCTTTTCCCAAACGTGTTCATATATGTTGGATCTAATCATTCAAATACTTGAATAGATCTTTCACACACTATCCTTTCTCCGCATCCTGATTTATCTCACTGGTCAGCCTGTTTCTCAAGAGCATGCTTAACAGGTTCATCTGTTGACTTACAACTTCTATTGTGGATCACAAAATACTTAAAAAAATGCATCAAGGACTATTTACACATTCCCAATCTTACCCTTATAACTGCAAGGCATGATATCATCTTGTGGAGAAATGTGGACCATCAGAACTTAGACTCTATCTATGTCAAACACTAAGTCGATACTTCGCAGCTTGTAGCCAACCTTTCGGTAACCTTTAGATCTATTAATACTAGAATAAGATACTTCATACAAGTGTTTACAACACCTTGAAACTGCATAAAAAAATACTTGTCTACGGAGGAATGCGGACCACTGCATTGGACCCTGTTCACTATTCCTACTATACCTTTGCTTACCCGGACTTAGATATTTCTTCTAAGTGACTTCTGGAGGAAGTCAAGACTTAACCTTCAAAGCATAATACTATCAAACAACTGAGAACATCATACCTAAACCACATTAATTGATCATCATCTATGGAGATATACTATCTAGCTTATTGTCCTGTACTCTCAATACTTTCCATACTTAGCCATTTTCTATCAACCGAACTTGGGATCCAACATGTTCTTCTGAAGATATCTCTTCCTGTCATGGTGATAAGATCTCTGAACCTTGTTTCCATCAATGACAACATATAGGTCCATATCATAGTAGTGTCTCTTGCCAACAATCTCCCCCTTTGGCATTGATGGCAACACTTAGTGAAAAATACTTGACTGCCCCCCTTACTATATACACTTTATTTTTGTGCTCCCCCTGAGATTATTATCCATTTTTCACTGATCTTCTTCTCCCCTTTTGACATCAATGGCAAAGGGTGTGAACCTGAACCAAAAACATGTCAAAATTTCAAAAACATTATGTAATATGTCGCATATTTACAAGTACAATCTTCAACTTAATATTACATGTGCTTGAGAACATCATTGAATATATTTTTAATCAGTGTCCACTTTGCATCCCAGCTTTTCTTTTCATTTTTGTAGAATCTAAATTTGTCCACTGAGAAGAGAAACTAAGGCTTCTACCTTTTTAGGATCAGAAGTTGTGTCTGCTTGGACAACTAACTTGGCCTCTGCAAAAAGATTTGTCATTGAGTCTAACTTTGGACAAACTAGTCTTTTGAGTTGTCCCATCCTACTTTTATCTAATATTTTTGGTTTATTAAGTCAGTCAAGTCATTATGAACATTGACGACCTCTATTTCTTTCTTTATGACTAACTCTACTTCTGAATCAAATTTCTAAGAAATATCCAGCATTTTTTGTTCCAAATCTTTGATCTTTTCTTCAATCTTTTGAGCAGTTCTGATCCAGGACAAACAAAACTTGTACATATCTTCGTCATCTTTCATAGCTTTCTGAATGTTGGCTATTGTATTATTTAATGAAGTTTTGTCATTTGCTATCATTATTTTTAATTCTTCAAATCGTTTCTCATTAAACTCTTGTCTCACCTTTGTTTCTATGGATTTCTCAAAGGATTCAAACTGTTTACTTGCGGAACTTATTAACACTTTCAAATGACTTGCTGAGGTCATGGATGAATCCCTTTTGTAGGTAGGCAGTCGCTTCTCCAAAAACTTAGATGCTTCATCAATCAGTTCACTATCCTCAATGTGTGATTTTAATATCTCCTCTTGATCTTTTGCCTAAACAATTGTAACCAACTTAAACTTTGGTTCTGGTGACATTATGTGCAAGTTTATTGGATCATTTAGAAATTCGGGAACATCAAAAACTTGTTTTCTTTTCTCCAACAATTCTTTTGCAGGCTCCACAATGTCTCTTGCTATGATAGAGACTTCTTCTTTCTGGCTTTGCTCCAGATAATCTAATTCCATAACCTTATTGGTGTCCTCTTCTTGTTTAGGTGGAGGATTTTCCACTACTAGTTCTTCCTCAGTCCTTTCTTTGCCAATATCATTTTTAGACTTTTGTACTAGTGAAGGTTTAAATAGAGAATCATCAGTAGGTGCCTCTTTCTCCTCAGAAGCTTTCCCATCTATACTTGTCTCAAAACCCAAGTTTATTTCTAGAATAGATGAGTTATCAGTAACATCATTTTCTTCATTGACACTTGCAGTGGGAAGATTGTGTTGCTTCAGGGATTTCAATATAATCTCTTCTGTTTCTTTCATCACTTTATCAATTTCATCTAACATTAACAAATTCATCCTTGTTTTAGTTCTTAACTGATCCTTGGTCTTCTTGGAGATCAAATTTCCTTCCTCTGTAGTGATTTCCAGACATAGTCTAGTCAACACATGTTTTCTCAACTTAATATCTTTAGCTTTGGCATTCACTTTTCTGATGCTCAAGATATTAGCTGGGTTTCTTGGGAGATCAAATATGATCTCAATGAGGGCTTTGCTGAAAGTGTTGAGATAGTTTATAGTGGTTTCCTCTAGACTCCTTTTGTCATCGTCACTAAATTCGTCATAGTGCTTAGTCATAGGTTTTAGATTCCCATCTACAGTGATAGCCTTTACTATATCTGTAAGTGCTGGAGGCATTTTCTATCTTTTAATTGACCTATCTTTTTTGAAGGATTTTTCTTTAGTGCTTCTAGAGGCTTTATCAGTCTTAATTTTAATCTTTTGATCTCTTCATTTGTCTCTGTCTCCTCTTCATCCTTTTCACTTATACTAACATATATTCTTTTTCCCTTCATCTTCTTTCTCTTCATGTCTTTGGCTGAGGATTCTTTTGATGTTTTCTCCAGGTTCATTTAGGCTATGCCACCAGAGGAGGTGGTAGAGCTTCTAGTAGTCCTCTAAGCTTTCTCCTGTTTCATCTGTGGTTTTTCTAGAATCTGCACCAGTTCATTATTTTTCTTTTCTTCTGCTACTTTCTCTACTTTTTCCCTTACTTCTTTGAGTTGTTCTTTGGTGATGCCATACCTTGCAGTGACCTCTTCCACCTCTTTTCTAACTTTTCTAGTTGATTCAGGTTTTCTAAATTCAATGTGAAGTTTTATGGATAGCTCTTCATAAGTTCCAAACCTTTCTTCCCTCTTGTCCTTGGGTTTTCTCAACATGTATTGAGAATAGCTCTCTAATATTTACCCATCTACTTCATATCCCATTGGCATTATCCAAACAGTCCTAGGCTCAATAGCTTCCTTTAGGCATTGGTCTTTTGTAACCATGAAATAGATAGTATCCTTATATTTGTCAACAATTTTCCTAGGAATTCTTTCTCTATCCTGCATTATGCTTTGAAAACTTTTTAAGTATCCCCATAAGGTTGTGTTTTTCTCATTAACACTTCCAATGCTATTTAGATGGTTTCTAATTTGGATAGCTACTGGTTTACTGCTTAACCATATCAAATTCTTCATGTTTGGTAGCTCATTCATAAAATAAAAGAATAAGCAGATGACTAACGTACCATATTTCAAGGGGTAGTTCTTGCTTTCCTTTATCTTCTTCATGTTCTCCAGTAATTAGGTTAGCAGTAGTTCATACAAATCATAATCTATATTCTCTTTGACTATTTGATATGAAGTACATATTGTTGTTCCTGAGACAAAATTCTCCCAGTTGGAGAAATAGATCTTGTAGCCCAAAACCATTGAGGTGAATCTTACATCATGATCTGTAATATCATTGATAGTCAGTGCCCTCTTGTCAAACCTTGCTCTAGTGGCCTCTATAACAGTCTGATTCTTCACAGCCTTCAACAAAGGCACACCTTTGGTGGAACTTAATCCTGTCACTACCCTAATTGCATCCTTGGTGATTTTGAAGGGCTGCCCTAACCACATGAATTCATCATGAATTTGGATCAGAACGTACCTTACCCATTCATCCTCCATAAACGTAAGAAAATCCACATACTAAATAAACCTCTTTTCTTTTAGGATTTTGTATTCCTCTTTAAGGTCAAACTGGTCATCAATTAGATGCTTGAGATATAAATCTATCAGACAAATGTTGTGTTCATCTAGGTCAACATGAATATATGCCCTAACATCCTCAACATATAGGATTCTGTAAGGTATGCTTGAAAATGCACCTATTTGATCCACTTCAGTTGCTTTATGTGGGCGTTTCTTGAACTTGGGTCGAGGGTGTTCAGTAATATCTACAATTTGTGGAGACGCCATAGCAAGAATTTAATAGATTCACAATTAGGGTTTCTATAGAAATACCTTGTTTTGCTGAGTCAGGGTTTCCTTTCTTTGAATGCTTCAAATCTTGGTTGACTCTGCTTTAGCTTTGATCTCTCTAAATTTCTGATAGCTCTGAGTGCAAAGTGATTTTGAAATCAAACAAGTTCCTTTTTATCCTCCACATGGCTTGACCTAGTCATCATAAATGCCTATTTCCAAAAAGTTGCCAAAACCTTTCACTATAGAACATAGTCGATTAGGATCGGTCTGCAATATGTTGCATTGACCCTTTTTCTTCTGATTTTTCTTCTAAGAGGTGTGTCATATCAGATTCCATTATACATCTTCATGCCTAATTCTGGCACCCACATTCTGGCTGGTGGTTTTGAATTTTTCAACACTGCTCCCCTGAGCCAGAGCTCTCGATTTACTTCCCAGAGGAAGTATTTCCACCAAATACTTGTGCAGATTGATCTCTAACTTCTATTACTTCTTTCTTGATCCATACCTTGTCCATCTCTTTCTTGGTTTCAACTGGACCAACTTTCTATTTTCCTTTATCATTTCTCTGCTCTGTTTTCCTTTCTTTAAAATAGTGATTTCTCTTCAAATTTTTGTTTTTACAAAATCTTGCAACATGTCCAAATTTGTTGCAATTTAAGCACATCACATTCTTTTGACCTTGGTTCCTTCCATTGATTGAATTTGATCTTCATTGATTAGCCATATGTCCAAATCTATTGCATGCAAAACACTTTCCATTGAATGATTGACTATTCCTTGTATTTTGAAAGTTAGTTCTTACCGAACTTCTGCATTCATTTGATATGTGTCCCATTTTATAGCATGCATGGCACCTAATAGCATTCTGACTTACTTTACTTTTGCATACAAGAACTTTATGACCAATTCTATTGCAAGTGAAGCATTTACCTTTGAAAGATTGTTCATTCCTCCCATTGTTGAAACTTTTCCTGATTTGATTTCTACATTCATTTTCTCTATGACCAATTTTCTTACAATTGAAACACTGACTAGAAAATGATGGAGTTTTTTTATTTATTCTACTCCTACACTGAGTAGCCTTATGACCATACCTATTGCATGTATTACAATAACCATTGAAAGATGGGTACTTTTGAGCATTTGGTTGTCTGACTGAAGGTTTTCTAGGTCTTCTTATTTGATTTTTGAACTGGTATCCTTTGTTTTCCCTTGACTCAGTGCTTGTTTGACTAGAGTTTGAAATTTCTCCTTTCTCAAATCCTAAACCATGTTTGTCATCAAGATTCTTCTGGCTAGCAATTATTTCATCAAGATTTAAAGTACTTATCTTGAATTTTTCTTCAAAACTTCTGGCCTTTTCCAGATCTATTTTTAAACTTATAATTTCTTTTTCAAGTTTTGCACAATCTTCTGATCTATTCTTCACAATCCAATTTAGATCATCATTTTCTCTTGTTCTTTCTGTAACTTCTTCTTCCAAATTATTTAGGGCTTCATTTGCTAATAACAATTGGTCACTAACTTCTTTGTATTTGTCTTTGAATTTCTTAACCTACTCTTTCATCTTTAAGATGCATTCATCATCTTGTTGCAAGTTTTCTTTCAGATCCCTGACCTCTGCTTCAGAATTTTCAAGATCCATAAGAGCTGCTTCTAGTTGGTTGTATCTCTCATAATTTCCGTACCTTCTTGCTACCATGATCATACTATCCCAGATCTTCCTTAAGCTGTTAAACTTTTTCCAAGGAACCTTGCTCTAATACCAATTGTTGATTGTTAGGAACACTGAGAGGGGGGGTGAATTAGTGTTCTATAAAATTTTTCTTACACTTTTACTTTTAACCATTTCAAAAGAATAATCAAATAGAAGAAAAATATGCAACTGAATAGCATCCACAAAAGCATTACACATAACACCAATATTTTACGTGGAAAACCCAAAAAGGGAAAAACCACAGAGAGAATTAGCTCTCAAATATATATTGCAATCTTTACAAAAATGATGTCTAGGCTTGGTCACTCCACAGGCCTAGAATGTGTTGGCTTACTACCATGAAGTAAAACTAGATTTAGTAGGCTCACTGCCTCAATCCTAAACCTAGAAAGATTACAAGAAGGGTTGTTCAACCTTGAGGGCTATTAAACCCTATTGAAGACTCACTGCCTTGAAGATGAAACCTTGCTTCCAATCATATTGGTGCATTCACGATAGGAGGGTTCATAGAATGAACTATCTAGACCATGCAACAAGAGTAAACACAATGGAAACACCTCAAAGAAATGAAGAAAATGTAGATTCAATCATTTAGTATATCATAGAATTCAAAATAGAGATCCGCTAGCAATATGTGGGCTTAGATTCAGTCAAACTCTATCAAACACTATGCCGATACTTAGCAGCTTGTAGCCAACCTTCCAATAACCTTCAGATCTACTAATACTAGAATAAGACACTTCATACACATGTTTACAACACATTAAAACTAAATAAAAAAATACTTATCTGCGGAGGAATGCGGACCACTACAATGGACCCTATTCACTGTTCCTGCTATAACTTTACTTACCCAAACTTAGATATTTCTTCTAAGTGACTTCCGAAGGAAGTCAAGACTTAACCTTCAGAGCATAACACTATCAAACAACTGAGAACATCATACCTAAACTTCATTAACTGATCATCATCTACGAAGACATACTATCAGCTTACTGTCCTCTACTCTCAATAATTTCCATACTTAGCCATTTTCTATCAACTGGACTTGGGATCCAACATGTTCTTCCAGAGATATCTCTTCCTGTCATGGTGATAGGATCTCTGAACCTTGTTTCCATCAATGACAATATACAAGTCCATACTAGAGTGGTGTCTCTTGCTAACACTTCCTTGATAGCCCTCTTTATTGCTACAAAGGCATTGATGGCATCATCATCCCACATAATCTTGGCTACCTTCTCTAGCATTTTGGAGATGGGCTTGACAATTTCTACAAAGTTGGAAATAAACCTTCTCACAAAGTTGATTTTCCCAAAGAAAGATTGTATCTCCTTAACCATTTTAGGAATTGATATCTAATCAATACCTGTCACCCTCTCTTGGTTTATCCTCACTCCATCCTTGGACACAATGTGTCCCAACAACTTTCCCTCTAATACTACAAACATGCACTTCTTTGGATTGAGGGATATCCCATACTCCAATGCTCTTTTAAAAATTTGTTCTAGATGCATACAGTGATCATCTACTTTATTTGAAAAGGTAGTCAAATCATCCTAGTATGCAACCATAATCACATTGATTAGATCAGAGAAAGCAACATCCATAGCTCTCTAAAATGTAGCCCCTGCATTGGTTAACCTGAATGGCATCCTGATGTAAACATATGTTCCCTAGGGGGTAGGGAAAGTTGTCTTATATTGTTCTGATTCTTTTACCTTCACCTTGTTGTAACCTAAGAAACCATCCATCATGGACAACAACTCATTTCATGTGACCCTTTGGAGCATTATTTCCATGTTGTGTAGAGGATAATTATCCTTCAGTGAGATGAGACATTCAAATTCCTAAAATCAACACAGAGCCTCAGATCTCCATTTTTCTTCCTTACTAGTACAAGGTTTGAAACCCATGTGGAGTATCTGATCAGCTTGATACTGCCACCATCACTCATCTTCGCTAATTCTAGTTGCATCTTTGGGATCAATGTGGGATTAATAGTTTGTTTCTACCTGAAAGGCTTTGCATCTGATTTTAGGGGGATCTCATGCTGGAACAAATCCTCCCTGTAAGCCTTTAAATTATCATAAGACCAAGCAAAAACATGTTTATATCTTCTTAACATAGCAATAAGCATTGTCCTCACCTTGGGGCTAATCTTCTTTCCAATACATACATTCTTTGGTGAGGCGGTAGTTCTTAAATTGATCTCCTCCAGATCATCTCTATGGACCGGGACATGATTTTGTACCTTGCTATCATGGTTGTCAAATACTCTTTCCAAGGCTACCAATCCTCTTGGGATCTTATTTGTCTTTAATGTTGCAAGTATGGGCCTAACCAGTGTTGTCATTGATGTCAACATACTCCTAATGCATTGATGATAAGGATTGGATGAGCTGTGTGCTGAGGATATTGAGAAAATTAGTCTTAATCAGGAACATAGAAGAACAGTGAAGACAGTGAGCTAAAGATCCTACCGAAGATGAAGATTAGAGGATGTGCATCAAAGGGTTTGTAGATATGTGTCTTAAGATGGTCCAGTAAATATTTCAGAGGTCCGCATGAAAATCTGAAGAAGTTGTGGCCGCTCAAGTAAAACTGGTTCTGGCAGATGTTCAAAGGTGACAGAGTGATACAGATAGGTCTGGTGAGATCCAGAAGTGCAATATCCTATTCTATGGATTTGGTGGAGTGTTTAGGAAGTCCATGTGAAGTGACAACTAAATTTGTTCATGGTTTGGAGGTCCACAAGCATCTATTCCATTGTGACAGTGATGACAGACTGTGTTCTTGAGGTTCCAGATGAAGGAGATAAGGATTTCAGTAAGCAGATGTAGTGTGGATGTTCTTGGTGATTTAGGCAAGCTTGTGGAGGTCTTTGGATCATGTCCAATTCATGTTGGTGGTTCACATTGGATTTTGAGCTTGCAATTGAAGAATAACTTCTCGATGATGATGTTCTTCCTAACTCTGGCCGACTAGATGAGTTACACATCCTGCAGATGATCTTGAAGATGTTATGTGAGGATTGGCCTGTTCCTAAATGAAGATTGACGTCTCAGATCTCTGTGGTCAACAGTGTGTTGATCTGCATGAAGTAATTTTGTAATTAGTCATGTTGTATTTATGTATTTTCTCTGTAATGTATGCCAGCTTGGATGATTATCCCTAAGTTGATGTCTTGTATAAATAAGGAATTGTAAAGTCATTTCAAATGTATCTTGTGGGGATGAGAGTGTGGTAGCGAGGAGGAGAGTGAAAGGAAGAGCAGAAGTATTGGGCTTAAATAGAACTAACTCAAGCATGGTGAAGATGCTATTCTTCAGTTCAAGTATGTAATACTTATTATTCTGTAGACAGTGTGTCTCTTGTAGGCAATGTGCCTCTTGTGAGTAGTGTGCTCGGGCAGTGAGCCCTAATTGGCATGTGCCATTTGGTTCTTTCTATTCTTATAACAGAGAATACAATCTTGGGTTAGTCACCCCATGGTTTTTCCCTTAACCAAGTTTTCCATGTCAAAATCTTGGTGTCTCATGTGTTAATGTGTTTTTTCTTTTGATTTAATGCATTGTATTTCCATGATTGTTTTATTATTATGCTACTGAATTATAAAGTGGATTTAAGTGTTTAATTGGAAGAAAGTTTTGGACAACTGATTCACCCCCCTCCTCTCAGTTGTCTATCCTAAATCTAACAATTGGTATCAGACCTAAGTTCCTCTAAAAAGAGCTTAACCACTTGAGGAGATCTAGGATGTCATCCTACAAGAAGGATAGTCCAAAGTTTGATGGAACTAATTTTACTCTTTGGAAAAGTCGCATGCAATGTCACTTGCAATGTATGGGAATGCAATACTGGACCATGGCTTCAAATAAGTATACTCCACACAATGGTCTGAAATCTGTAGATGAAATCGCAGATGCTGAAAACCATCTACAGACTAAAGAAGCTCTTCTAAGTGCCTTGTCTAATTCAGAGCTGACAAATGTTGTTGACCTACAAACTACTTTTGAGATTTGGGAAAAACTAGAACTTCTACATGAAGGAGATAGGTATGTTAAATGTGCCAAGCTACATAGTCTAAAAGGAAAATTCAAAAATCTAAAGATAAGAGAAGATGAAAATATCACTACATTTATGCCAAGAGTAAATGAGCTTGTTTGTGGCATCAGATGTGTTGGTGGTGTCTTGCATGAAGATGAGATTGTTGGCAAAGTTCTCAAATCACTTCCTGATTCTTACAAGTACAAGGTTGCTGCTATTGAAGAATTCAGATCTATTTCAGGTATTACAAGAGCTCAATTGGTTGGCAAATTAGCTGCATTTGAATTGACTAAGTTTGGAGATGCCCCCCCGAAGACTGAATCTATATTCAAATCTAGTGCCTCTGTTAAAGGAAAACAAAAGTTTGATCCAGGAGAGAACTCTTCTAAGAAACTATCATGGTATGAGAAAGCAAGAAAAGACCTGGAAGAAGATGAAGTAGAAGCTGCTCAACTTGAAGCCCTTATTGCAAAAAGACTGCCAAGAGGATCCAGTAAGTATGAAGGAAAATTTCCTTTTAAGTGTTTTAATTGCAATAAGATTGGTCATTTTGCCTCAAGGTGTCTGGAAAGATTCTCAAGGCCAAACCCTACAAATCAAGGTTCCAAAAGAAATGCTACTATGTTCATGAAGATGATGATGATGAAGGAGTAACAGATGAGAGATGGGAAACAAATCCGGAAGTGACTAGGTGTTTATTGCCATCAAGGAAGAAGATCCAATGCCCTCTGAATCTGTCAATCATAAAATATTGGAAAAAGCTATGGCTGCCCAAGTTGAAGAAAAGGATGATTGGGTCATTGACAGTGGATGCTTTCACCATATGATAGGTGACAAAAATAAGTTCATAGATTTGGAAAGGTATGAAGGAGGAGTGGTAAATTTTGGTGATAATTCTGTTGGCAGAATCAGAGGTAGAGGAACTATTTCTTTTGATGGAAAGAACAAAACAAGTAATGTACTATATGTTGAAGGCCTGAAGCGCAATCTTCTCAATGTTGGATAGTTGGTGGACAAAGACTATGATCTCTGGTTCAAAAATGGAAAATGCAAGATCTTTGAAAGTTCTGGAATAGAAATTGCATTCGGTACTCAAACTAAAGGTAATATCTTCCACTTGGTTGGTACTGGTAAAAGTTGTTTATTTGTTCAAATTGATTAGAGTTGGTTGTGGCATAGAAGAATGTGTCATGTAAATTTTGATAACATCATCAAGATAAGCAACACTCAGGCTATGAGGGATCTTCCAAGATTGGTGAAACCTTCTAATAGCTTGTGTAAAGAATGTCAATTAGGAAAATAGAGTAGGGTTACATTCAAAAGTAAGGAACAGTCTTCTACCAGATTATTAGACTTAGTTCATACTAATTTATGCAGTCCGGCAAGAATCAGAAGTGTACATGGTGATAGATACTTCATGCTATTAATTGATGACTACTACCGGATGATGTGGATAAATTTTCTGAAGGAGAAATCAGAGGCTCTTGAGAAATTGAAAATATTCAAGGCTATGGTGGAGAATGAAACTAGATTGAACATAAAATGTCTAAGGTCTAATAGAGGTGGAGAATTCATATTCGGTGAGTTCATAGAATTCTGTGAGAAGAGTGGAATAAGAAGACGATTGTCTACTCCTAGGACTCCACAGCAGAATGGAGCAGTGGAAAGAAAGAATTGGACCATCCAGGAAGTATCTAGAACCATGATGATGGAAGCAAATGTTCCTCAGATCTATTGGAGAGAAGTTGTAAGCACTACAGTCTATACTTTCAATCGAGTACAAATCAGAAGTAATACTGGTAAGACTCCTTATGAACTCTAGTTTTGCATCACTCCTACTGTGAAGTATTTCAAAGTCTTTGGTAGCAAATGTTACAATAAAAGAGATGAATATCTAGGAAAATTTGATGCTAGAAGTGATGAAGGAATATTCTTGGGTTATTCTACTCAAAGTAAAGCATATCAGTGTTATAACAAGAGACTAAGAAAGATTATAGAAAGTACAAATGTGAAGGTTGATGAAGGAATTGAAAAAGCCTCAAGGTTTTATGAATATGATGAAGATGATTAGAATGATGTTCTGATTCAAGGAGCCCAAGCCCCTTCTAAGATTCAGATCCAGACTGATCTGGTAAATCAGGAAGAAGAGATAAGTTTGAATGAACCTGTTCAAGAATCAGGAGTGCAAGAAACTCCCAAAGTTCCCAGGTATGTAAGACTTAATCACTCTGAAGTTTAGATCATAGGTGATAAAAGCAAAGGTGTACAAACAAGGAGAAGGATTGCTCAAGATTCAGAAGAATATTGTCTGATTTCAAAAATTGAACCTAAGATAGTGAATGAAGCTTGCAATGATGAAAACTAGACTAAAGCAATGGAGGAAGAGCTAATGCAAATTGAGAAGAATCACACATGGGATCTTGTTCCCAGAAAAAACAAGAATGTGATTGGAACCAAATGGGTCTTCTAGAACAAACTAAATGAAGTTGGTGAAGTAATCAAAAATAAAGCTAGATTGGTCTGCAAGGGTTACTCTCAAATAGAAGGAGTTGACTTTGAAGAAACTTTTGCTTCGGTGGCAATAATTAAAGCAGTCAGATTATTTCATGCTTTTGCTGCCTTCAAGGATTTCAAAGTATATTAGATGGATGTCAAGTCTGCCTTCCTGAATGGTGACTTGGAAGAAGAAGTATACATTGAGCAACCAGATGGATTTCAATTGTCTGATCATGGTGATATGGTCTGCAAGTTGAAGAAAGCACTGTATGGACTCAAGCAAGCCCCAAGAGCTTGGTATGAAAGATTGGATAAGCATCTTTTGAAGATTGGTTTCAACAAAGGTACTATTGACTGTAATTTGTACTTTAAAATTAATCATGAAAATATCTTGATTGTTGAAGTATTTGTTAATGATATCATTTTTGGAGGAAGAGATAGTATGTGCAAAACTTTTACAAATCAAATGAAAATTGAATTTGAGATGTCCATGCTTGGGGAAATGAATTTCTTCTTGGGTCTGCAAATCATTCAAACTAAGAAAGGAATCTTCATTTCTCAGACCAAATATGTGAAAGAATTGTTGAAGAAATTTGGGATGGAAGATTCAAAACCAATAAGTACTCCCATGGCAACCGGATGTAAATTAAGCAAAGATGATGACTCTCCTAAGGTTGATCAGAAAAAGTATAGGTCAATGATTGGAGGATTTTTGTATCTCACTCAAACTAGACCTGACATTATGAATGTTGTTGGTCTTGTTGCTATATTCCAAGCTGATCCTAGAGAATCTCATGTCATGGCAATCAAGAAGATTTTTAGATATCTAAAAGGGACAGCTGAGTATGGTTTGTGGTATCCCAGAGATCATGATTTCTCTCTTCATGCATATACAGATATGGATTGGGCAGGAGATGTGGATGACCAGAAGAGTACCAGTGGTGGAGCATTCTTCTTGGGAAAGAGATTGGTTTCTTGGTTGAGCAAGAAACAAAAGGCAATATCTCTGTCCACTACATAAGCAAAATATATTGTAGCAGCAAGTAGTTGCACTTAAGTTTTGTGGATGAAACAAATTCTAAGAGACATGAGAGTGCAGAATGAGGAGCCTATCACAATCTTATGTGAGAATTCAAGTGCAATAAATATATCTAAGAATCTGGTGTTGCATTCAAAGACTAAACATATATCCATCAAGTTTGACTTTTTGAGAGAGCAAGTGAACAAGAATGAAGTCAGATTGGAGTTCATACCTTCCAAGGATCATATTGCAGATATCTTTACTAAACCTCTTCCTAAGGATTCTTTTGAGTATCTCAGGAAGAAGTTAGGGGTTATTACCCCTCCGGTTCTGAATTAAGGTGCACTGATGTACATCAGTCTGGTGGATATCACAATCATATCTTGTGGTTTGGATTGATGATGGGGAGTTGCTACTCAGGTGGACCAACTGGTATGATTCTGAAGTGGTGGAGGTACAAGTATGTGCCCTTTGTCATTGATGTCAAAGGGGGAGAGAACACATGTGAAAAACAAGTGGTTGCTAAGTCAAAGGGGGAGCAGTAAAGGAAGAAAAGACATGTGAATGGTTTTTGTTGATAGGGGAATTTGTGTCAATAAGAAAAAGTTCTTGTCTTGATGGTCAAAATAGTTTTTCACATCATATGTTGCCATCAATGACAAAGGGGGAGATTGTTGCAAGTATGGGCCTAACCGGTGTTTTCATTGATGTACATACTCCTGTTACATTGATGATAAGGATTGGATGAGCTGTGTGCTAAAGATATTGAGACAATTAGTCCTAATCAGGAACATAGAAGAATAGTGAAGATAGTGAGCTAAAGATCCTTCCTAAGATGAAGATCAGAGGATACGCATCAAAGGGTTTGTAGATATGTGTCTTAAGATGATCCAATAAATATTTCAAAGGTCCGCATGAAGATCTGAAGAAGTTCTGGCCGCTCAAGTAAAACTGGTTCTGGCAGATGTTCAGAGGTGACATAGTTATCAACAACCTCCACAAATGCATTAAAATCTATCTCTTGTGAGAGGTACTTGTCTTCACAATGGAGGAATTTTAGCAAGTCTACATCATCATTAAAAACCTACCAATTGCATATGTTGTCTAGTACATATGGCCTAGTTTTAACTTCATCCTTGGAAATTATGGATAGAGTAATATCATCACTCCTCGGGGCTATATTTGCCAGAAAGTTAGCCATCACATTCTTGTTCCTTTCTATCCACTCAATGGAAAAAGCATCCATGAGTTCAATGGTATCCCATATAGCATATTTATATTATTTAAGTCTCTTATGCTTGCGAGATATTTATCTCACTTGTGAGACAACTAGCTTTGAATCTCCCAAGACTCTTAGCAACTTTATACCATGCTTGACTACCATATTTAAGCCAAGGAGCAATGCCTCATACTTTGTAGTGTTATTAGTATAAGTAAAATTTAGAAAGATTGAATATTTGAAGGTTTTTCCACTGGGTACAACAAAAGTTACACTAGTGCCTACTCCAGCTCTATAGCATGCACCATCAAAATACATTTTCCATAGTCCTACTTGATCAGCTAGAGCTCAGTCCATAGGAGATCAATGTGGTCTAGGGCCTGCTAACATGGCTCCACTATGAAATTATCCATGTCACTATTGCAAAAATTGACTTGTTGATCATGATAGTTATGCCTGTCAATGTGCTCTACTACTGTCTAAAATCTGGTCTCCCCATCCAACCTGACGTCCCTCCCATTCATTGGTATGGTTGCATAAGATAAATCCAATTGTGCATTTCCTTTGACCATCACAGTCCACTATCTTGACAAGAGCATCTTGTATTGTGGGGGTATGTGATGCAGGAGCATCCTTGGTTCAAGAGCAATCTTGCATCAACCAAAAACATTTGCCTTTGATTTTGTTTATAGTTCAGTTTAGGCAGTTCAGTCAGAAGAAGATTCTGTATTTTGGTCCAATAGCATTTTCAGATCTTGTGGAGCTTGATTTAGCATCTACATTCATTCATTTACATCATATCCAAAATTCAGAGATCTACACTTTAATACCGGAAAGATATTGCTATCAAAAGATTGATTGTTTCTCAGAGCAGAGCATCTGGATAATCACTGACAGTCAGCTGAAGGAGAAACTTATAGAAGTATTTCCTGATCTTTGGTTCATGACCAACCTTCCTTGAAGATCTACACATCATTCCATTCATTTTCTAGAAGTATTCTATGCATTTAGGTCTGACCTATCTGTGTACACATGTTACATCTCTTCTTTGGAATTTGTGATCTTCCTTGGCTGACGTGGAGGAATGTATTGGTCCAGAGATGACATATATTGATGTAATAGATCCCTAGGAAAGTAGTTCATAACATAGTGATAGCTGATTGTCTAGATTTTGTGCGAAGGAGGTTCAAAGCTTTATCTTGCACATGTATGTAATCAGGCCCGTGAGCCCTAATTGTAAGCCTGTATGTTGCTGGCTGATCTCTATTTGAAATCTATGATATACTAAATGACTAAATCTACATTTGCTTTATTTCTTTGAGTTGTTTCCATTGTGTTTACTCTTGCTACACAGTCCAGATAGTTCATTCTATGAGCCCTCCCACCGTGACTGTACCAAGTGGTATCAGAGCAAAAGTTCAAATTTTTGGGAGCAAATTGAGCAAAGTTCGTGAGAGAATTTTGTAAGATCTTGTCATGGACAAATCACCGAATTGATGCAGGTTACCTGTGTTGCAACCGATCGCTGATTGAGAGACAATTGTCACCTTGTAGCCTGATCACAGAACCTGAGGCAATTTACACATGATCCTAGGAAGAATGCCACTGAGGAGAGTTGTTGTTGCTGGACCAATGGCTAGTAGAATAGATGAGATGATGGAAATAATGAAAACAATGTGAATTCATTTGGATGTTGTTGAAGAAGATAGGTGAAGAGGATTAACACCAAGACCTAATGTTGAAAGTGATGAGGAAGAAGAATTTCAATCTGTTGAACAAACTGGGGAAACCCTAGAAGGTAATGAAGAAGAAGAATCAGATCAAGTAAAAATATTGTGAGCTATTTCAAAGATTGGAAAGAGACCTAGAGTTGATGTGCCGAACTATACTGGTAATTTGAACCCTGAAGAATTGATTGACTGGATAAATGACATGGAAGAATACTTTGAATATGAATAAATTGAAGATCCAGAGAAGGTGAAATTTGCAAAGACAAAGTTGAAGGGACATGATGCTATATGGTGGAAAGAAGTTTAGTTGGAAAGAAATAGAAGAGGGAAAAAAAAGATTACAAAATGGGACAAGATGGTGACAAAGTTAAATAATCAATTTATACCTGCTGACTATGAGTTGGAACTGTTGAAAAGATTGCAAAACCGGAGACAAAAGGAGAAATATGTGAAGGACTACACTAAAGAATTTCATAAGATGATCATAAGGATAGGACACAGTGAATAAATCAAGGAGAAAGTGGCTAGATACATCAATGGACTAAGATCAAACATTTAAGAGGAACTAAGCTTGGTAAGGATGACATCTCTGGAGGAAGCATATCAGTTTTCCCTGAAAGTTGAAGAGAAGCTGAATAAAAGACATGATCAGAGATAGAGAGGTAGAGGAGGTAAATTTTAGAGAGGTAGGACTTATTCCAGAGGAGACAGATCACATCCAGAGAAGAACAAATTTGATAACCCAGTTAAGAAGGATGACAGAGATAACAATGCTTACCGGAGAGATGATAGAAACTTTTACCAAAGAGGAAACCCTAATGCATACCAGAATGAAGGATATAGAAGAGAAGGAAGAGGATTGGATAAGAGAATATTTAGAGGTACTTGTTTCAAGTGTGGAGGTGAAGAACATAGAGCATTTGAGTGTAATTAGGCTAGTACAAGTAAGAGGACAGAAAATAGTGGAAGAACAACCTATGTTGAAGAACCTATTGAACTAGATGACCCTTATTCTATTGGTAAACCAGACAAAGGAGAATCACTTGTGATGAGAAGAGCACTATTTCAAACAGAGACAAATGAGGAACCACCGCCGAGGAAGAGCTTGTTTAGAACTAGATGCAAATCCGAAGCTAAGTGTTGTAAAGTTGTGAATGATAGTGGTAGTTCAGATAACCTAGTTTCAGAGGAGATAGTGACTAAGTTGAAGTTGGAAAGATTGAAACACCCTAAGCCATATCAGATAGCATGGATTCAGAATGATCATAAGGTACTGGTGAGTGAACAATGTTTGGTGAAATTTCATATTGGATCTTATCATGATGAAGTTTTTTGTGATATTATGCCTATGGATGTATGTCATATCTTGTTGGGTAGACCTTGGCAGTATGATAGAAAATCTATACATGATGGGAGAAAGAATACATTTACTATAACAGCAAATGGAAAGAGAATTACTTTGATTCCTTTGGAGGATGATCCTAAATATATGGTATGTGGGAATGCTAGAATCTGTTTGGTAGATAGAAGAAAATTTCTGGATGGTTTGAGACATGAGAATGTGTTATGCCTTGATTCCTAAGAAACCTGAAACACTGAAGAAAGAGACTAAAGAATCAAAACTGGAGGAGATAAGAGAGTTTCTAGCAAGGTATGAATAAATCATATTAGATAATGTGCCAGATGGATTGCCACCTATAAGGAGTATTAGTTATCACATGGATTTGATACCTAGAGGAAGTTTGCCTAATAAAGTAGCACATAGAATGACACCGGTAGAGAATGAAGAACTGAATAGATAGATACAAAATTTTTTGAGGAAATATTTTATCAGAGAAATCTTGAGTCCTTGTATAGTACCTGCAGTGCTTGCACCAAAGAAGGATGGAGAATGGAGATTGTGCACTGATTCCAGAGCAATAAACAAGATCATAGTTAAGTATAGATTTCCTTTACCTAAGATGGATGATATCATGGATTGTTTGAGTAGAGCAAAATATTTCACAAAGATAGACTTGAAGAGTGGATACCATTAGATCAGAATCAGAGAAGGTGATGAATGGAAGACTGCTTTTAAGACAAATGAAAGATTGTATGAGTGGTTAGTGATGCCTTTTGGATTAACAAATGCACCGAGTACTTTCATGAGGTTGATGAATGAAGTCTTAAAGAAATTCTTGGGTAAGTTTGTGATTGTGTATTTAGATGATATTCTAATTTTTTAGTAAGACAAGAGAGGAACATTTGTGGCATATTAGACAAATTTTGTAGAGACTGAGAGAAGAGAAATTGCTGATAAACATCAAGAAGTGTAGTTTCATGAAGGAAAAGCTAGTGTACTTAGGATTTGTGATTTCTGTAGAAGGATTGAAAATGGAACCTAAGAAAGTGAGAGCAATTGTTAAATGGCTTACACTAGAGAGCATTGGAGAGGTTAGATTATTTCATGGAGTGGTTAGTTTCTACTAGAAGTTCATCAAAAATCCTAGTTCAGTTTGTAACCTTATGACAAAGACAATGAGAGGTGACAGAAAAGATTTTAAGTGGACATCAGGAGCAGATAAAAGTTTTGAGTTGTTGAAGTAGAAAGTGATAGAGAAACCTGTTTTGGCATTACCGGATTTCAATAAGGTATTTCAAGTTGATTGCGATGCAAGTGAAAATGCAATTGGAGCAGTACTAAGTCGAGAAGGTAGACCCATAGCATATTTCAGTGAGAAGTTGAATGATGCAAGGAGAAGATATTCAATTTATGATCAAGAGTTCTATGCCATAATTCAAGCCTAAGACATTACTTATTACTTAAGGAGTTTGTGTTGTATATAGACTATCAAGCTTTGCAATATTTGAATAGTCAAGCTAAGTTGAATCAAAGACATATGAAGTGGGTAGAGTTCATGCAGAGTTATACTTTTGTGTTGAAACACAAGAGTGGAAAATTAAATAAAGTTTTCGATGCCTTGAATAGAAGAAGAAACTTGTTGACAGAGATGAGAGTTGAAGTGTTGGGTTTTGATGAATTGAAGAACATGTATGAAGGAGACACTGATTTTGCATAACCTTGGAAAGCATGTAAAGAACCTGTTGTGATAGATAGGAGTAAGTGGTTGGACTATTTCATTCAAGAAGATATATTGTTCAAAGGAAATTAGTTGTGCATACCTGGAAGTGCAATGAGAGATAATTTGATCAAGGAGAAGCATAGTGGTGGATTGGCAAGACATTTTGGCATTTATAAGACAATGGCTTTGGTCAATGAAAACTACTTTTAGCCTTAGATACATAAGGATGTTCAGATATTTGTACAGAGTTGTAGAGTTTGTCAAATTGTAAAAGGGAGTAGTCAGAATATTGGATTGTATAAACCTTTAACAATACTAGAGAGACCTTGGGAAAACATATGCATGGATTTTGTAATGGGATTGCCTAAGACACAGAGAGGACATGATTTAATATTTGTAGTGGTTGACATATTTTCAAAGATGGCTCATTTCATACATTGTAAGAAGACAACTGATGCAGTGAATGTAGCTGACTTATTTTTAAAGGAGATTATGAGATTGCATGGATTATGTAAGAGTATAGTTCCAGACAGAGACACAAATTTTGTTGGATACTTTTGGAAGACACTTTGGAAGAAGACAAAGATAGATTTGAATTTTAGTTCAACTTTTCATCCATAGACTGATGGATAGATAGAAGTAGTGAATAGGATTTTGGGAAACTTGTTGAGATGTTTGGTTGGACAGGAAGCCGGAAGTTGGGATTTGATTCTTTCACAAGTAGAGTTTGCATACAATAATTTAGTGAATAGGAGTACTGGAAGAACACATTTTGAGATTGTTATTGGAGTAAACCCTAGAGGAGTGACAGAACTAAGAGACATCAATACAAAGGAAAAGAGGAGTGCAGAAGCAGAAGAATTTGTAAATCACATGAAGACAGTGCATAATCAGGTGAAGAAGCATTTGGAGAATATGAACAATAAGTACAAAGAGAAGGTTGATGAGAAGAGAAGACATAAGGAATTTACAGTTGGAGATGAAGTGATGGTGTACTTGAGAAAAGAAAGATTTACAGTTGGGACATATAACAAGTTGAAGATGAAGAAGTTTGGACCTTGTAGGATACTCAGGAAATTTGATTTAGGAAATGCATATGAAGTGGAATTACCAAAGACATTGGGTATTTCACCTATTTTCAACATTGTGGACCTATATCAATATCATGAAACAAAGTTCAGTGAAAGCATGGAAGAAGACTTGACGAAGCAGTTACCACAACAAGCACTGGAGGAGATTGAAGACATTTTGGATAGTAGAGTTGGACACAGCACTAGAGGAAGACAATACAAAGAATATCTTGTGAAGTGGAAAGGCAAACTAGAAGAAGATTCATCATGGATTTCTTAGGCTGAGGTGGACTGTCTTGGTTCTCCCCTAGCCCCAGCAAAGTGAGAGACTCATTTTTTCAATAACCCTAGATGTCTAATGCAGGAGTATCCCTAGTTCAAGAGCAATATTGCATCAACCAAAAACATTTGTATTTCATTTTGTTTGCACTTTAGTTTACTTCTTTTCAGTTTCCAGTTCAGTTCAGGCAGTTCAGTCAGAAGTAGATTCTGTATTTTGGTCCAGTAGCATTTTTAGATCTTATGGAGTTGGATTTAGTATCTATATTCATTCATTTACATCATATCTAGAATTCAGAGATCCGCACTTTAATACCAGAAAGTTATCACTATCAAAAGATTTATTGTTTCTCAGAGTAGAGCATCTGGATAATCAGTGATAGTCAACTGAAGGAGAAACTTGCAGAAGCATTTCCCAATCTTTGGAGCCTAATGACACATCATTCAATGATCTTTGGTTCGTGGCCGACCTTCCTCAAAGATCCACACATCATTCCATTCATTTTTTGGAAGTATTATATGCATTTAGGTCCGACCTATCTGTGTACACACATTACATCTCTTCTTTGGAATTTGTGATCTTCTTTCACCGATGCGGAGGAATCTATTGGTCCATAGATGATATGTATTGATGTAATAGATCCCTAGGAAAGTAGTTCATAACATAGTGATAGCTAATAGTTTAGATTTTGTATGAAGAAGATTCAAAGCTTTATCTTGTGCATGTATGTAATCAGGTCTGTGAGCCCTAATTGTAAGCCCACATGTTGCCGGCTAATCTCTATTTGAATTCTATGATATACTAAATGATTGAATCTGCATTTGTTTTATTTCTTTGATTTGTTTCCTTTGTGTTTACTATTTATGCATAGTCTGGACAGTTCATTCCATGAACCCTCCCACCGTGATTGCACCAGTACATCTACAATAGTAACATCCATGTTATAAACTTTGTCAAGGAAAGCTGTAAATCTCAAGTTAACATCCTTCATTATTCCTAAGATAGGGACAACCACGTTGTCCATTCCATAGCATTTTCCATAACTTGTGTCAACCCATAGCCTCAATTCTTTTATGACTTCCAAGGGCATAATATTAATGACAGCTCCTGAATCTACCATGCAGTTTCTTACCATTTCATTATTCACTAGTAGGCTGAAATAAAATGGAGAAATTTGGGAAGGGGAAGTAGTCATTGCCTCGCCTACATATACTTCAGGAGTCCCCGTCTCTCTATACTTATTTTCATTAATCTATTGATCCATCTTCTGAGAAATGGGTGATCCTTTGGGAACATCAGATGATCTTTGAGACACACTAGTGATCATTCTCAGGGCACTATTCTTATGCTCTTCCATTTTCATCATCTCAAGTAGGGGAATTGATACCTGCATCTAGGACAAAATTTGAGTCATATCAAATAAAGGAGGTATTAGTGAATCACAGACAACCTTACCCACTTCTATCCTCTTGATTTTCTCCTTTTCAGGGGAAGTAGGAGCCTTGAGATTACTATGCTTACCCAAATCCTTATCCAATTTTGTATATGCCTGACATCTCTTTGTTATGTCCAACTATACCTTTTGATTTCTTGGCATTCTCCCCTTTTGATTAGGGTTATTCACACTATCAATACTCTTGACCCCTGAAGGTGTTTCTTTGATGAATAGACTATCGGGTCTACCCTAGTTGGCATCAACTATTCTATTTCTCAAATTGTAACTGCTTCTAGCCTGAGCAATAGTAGCTACAGTCAAGGCCTTGATCTCTTCCTTTGAGGGTCTCCTTAAATCAAACTTTTCCATAATTAGATCTACAATATTCACCCTCACATGCTCTATATTGCAGCCCTTGTGATTAGAAAAGACTTATTGATGATAATCTTCTACATCATACCTCTGGTTGTCAATATCAATCTCAGCATATTCTTCTTCTAAAGAGGTATACTCTTCTGCTATCATAAAGGGTTTAGACGAGAACATATTGATTGTATGGTCCTGATTGCAACCATCTTCTTCATATTCTTTATCAGGCATGTCAGGTTCTTGAAGTTTCTGAGCCACCACACATTGGGATGGGTTATTGTTGCAAGTATGAGGATAACCAGTGTTGTCATTGATGTCAACATACTCATATTGCATTAATGAGAAGGATTGGATGAGCTATGTATTGAGGAAATTAGTCTCAATCAAGAATAGTGAAGAACAGTGATGACATTAAGGTAAAAGTCCAAGATAAGATGAATATCAAAGGATGTGGTTTAAAGGGTTTTCAGATATGAGTCTTGAGATGCTCAAGTCAAGATTTTAGAGGTCCGCATGAAGATCTGAAGAAGTTATGGTCACTCTAGTAGAACTGGTTCTGGTAGATGTTCATTAATGACAGAGTGTCACAGATTGGTCCAGTGAGCTCCAGAATTGCATTATCTCATTCTGCAGATTGGAGGTAGTGTTGATGAAATCAGTGAGAAGTGACAACTAGATTTGTTCATGGTTTGGAGGTCCGAAAGCACCTTTTTCATTGTGACAGTAGTGACAGACTGTGTTCTTGAAGTTCCAGATGAAGAAGAGAAGAATTCCAGTCAACTGATAAAGTGTGGATGTTCTTGGTGACTCAGGAAAGGTTTTGGTGATCCTTGGATCATGTACAATTCTTATTGGTAGTCCACATTGAAGTTAGAGTTTGGATTTGATGTAAAGACCACTGGTTGTTGGTGTTCTTCCTAAGACAGGTCGACCGGATGTACTACACGTCTTTCGGATGATCTAAAAATGTTTGCCGACTTAGATGAGTGTTCCTAAGTTGATGCCTTGTATAAATAAAGGATTGCAAAGTCATTCCAAAGTGTGAATTGTGTGGATGAGTGTGGTATAGTGAAGAAGAAGAGCGAAAGGTAGAGCAAGAGTTTTTGGGCTTAAATGGAACTGATCCAGACATGGTAAAGATGTCAATCCCCAGTTCAAGTTTGTGATACTTGATTACTTTATAGACAATGTGTCTCCTGTAGGTAGTGTGCCTCTTGTGAGCAGTGTGCTCTGGCAGTGAGCCCTAATTGGCATGTGCCATCTATTTTTCTTATTCTTCTAATAGAGAATAATCCTTGGGTTAATCACCCCATGGTTTTTCCCTTAACCGGGTTTTCCATGTCAAAATCTTGGTGTCTCATGTGTTGATATGTATCTGCTCTAGTGTTTATGCTTTATGCTTTCATGAATGTTTAATTTCTATGCTATTGAATGACAAAGTAGATTTAAGTGTTTGAATTGGAAGCAAGTTTAGGATAACTGATTCACCCCCCTCTCAGTTATCAACAATTGGTATCAAAGCTAGGTTCCTCTAAAAAGAGCTTAACCGCTTGAGGAGATCCAAGATGTCATCATACAAGAAGGATAGTCCAAAGTTTGATGGAACCAACTTCTCTCTTTGGAAAGGACGCATGAAATGTCACTTGGAGTGTATGGGAAAGGCGTACTTGTCCATGGTCACAAAAGCCTATGTACCTCCACAGGGTGGTTTGACAACTCTAAATGAAATCACAGATGTTGAAAATAATCTGTGGACCAAAGAGGCTCTTCTAAGTGCTTTAACTAACTCAGAACTCTCAAATGTTATTGACCTACCAACTGCCTATGAGATCTGGGTCAAACTAGAACTTCTGCATGAAGGAGATGAGTATGTTAAGAGTGCAAGGTTGCAGAGTCTCAAAGGGAAATTTGAAAGATTGAAAATGAGAGATGAAAATATTACTACCTTTATGCCAAGAGTAAATGAGCTGGTGTGTGGAATCAGGAATGCTGGTGGAGTTTTGGATGAAAATGAGATTGTTGGCAAAATTCTCAGATCCCTTCCTGCTACCTATAAAATCAAGGTTGCTGCCATTGATGAATTCAGAGCCCATACAACTATCACAAGAGACCAATTGGCTAGCAAACTAGCTGCATTTGAAATGACCGAGTTTGGAGATGATCCCCCAAGACTGAATCTGCATTCAAAGCCAGTGCATCTGTGAAAGGCAAACAAAGATTTGATCTGGGAGAAAACTCTTCAAGGAATCTGTCATGGTATGATCAAGCAAGAAGAGACATGGAAGAGGAAGAAGTAGAAATAGCTCAACTTGAAGCACTCATTGCAAAAAGACTGCCAAGAGGATCTGGTAAGTATGAAGGAAAATTACCCTTTAAGTGCTTCAACTGCAATAAGATTGGTCATTTTGCCTCAAGATGTCTGGAAAGATCTACAAGGTCAAATTCTAACAGACAAAGGTTCCAAAAGAATTGTTATTATGTTCATGAAGAAGATGATAATGAAGGAGTAACAGATGATGAATCAGAAATAGGAAACAAATCCAGAAATGAATGGGTGTTTATTGCAATCAAGGAAGAAGATCCAATGTCCTCTGAATCTGTCAATCATAAGGTTGTAGAAAGAGCTTTGGCTGCCCAAGTTGAAGAAAAGGATGATTGGGTTATTGACAGTGGATGCTCTCACCATATGACAGGTGACAAGAACAAGTTCTTAGATTTGGAAAGGTATGAAGGAGGAATGGTAAAGTTTGGTGATAATTCTGCTGGTAGAATCAGAGGTAGGGGAACTATTTCTTTTGATGGAAAGAACAAAATCGTTAATGTACTGTATGTCAAAGGATTGAAGTACAATCTTCTCAATGTTGGACAATTGGTGGACAAAGGTTATGATCTCTGGTTCAAGAATGGAAGATGCAGGATCTTTGAAAGCTCCAAAACTGAGATTGCATCCGGTACTCAAACAAAAGGTAATATCTTTCATCTAGTTGGTACTAATAAAACTTGTCTATTTGTTCAAATTGATCAGAGTTGGCTATGGCATAGAAGGATGTGTCATGTAAATTTTGATAACATCATCAAGATAAGAAATACTCAGGCTGAAAGAGATCTTCCAAAATTGGTAAAACCTACAAATAGTTTGTGTAAAGAATGCTAGCTAGGTAAACAGACCAAAGTCTCATTCAAAAGCAAAGATCAGTCCTCTACCAGATTATTGGAATGAGTTCATATTGATCTATGTGGTTTGACAAGAATCAAGAGTATGCAAGGTAATAGATACTTCATGTTACTGATTGATGATCATTCTCAGATGATGTGGGTTACCTTTCTGAAAGAGAAATTAGAAGCTTTTAAGAAGTTCAAAATCTTCAAGGCTATGGTAGAGAATCAAACCAGATTAAAACTAAAATGTCTAAGGTCTGATAGAGGTGGTGAATTCACATCCGATGAGTTCATAGATTTTTGTGAGAAGCATAGCATAAAGAGACAGTTGTCGACTCCTAGGACTCCATAGCAGAATGGAGTAGTAGAGAGAAAGAACCGGACCATCCAGGAAGCATCTAGGACAATGATGATGGAAGAAAATGTTCCCCAGATATTTTTGAGAGAAGCTATTAGCACTGTAGTCTATACACTCAACTTAGTTCAAATCAGAAGCAATACCTGTAAGACTCCTTATGAACTTTGGTTTGGAATCACTCCTATTGTGAGATATTTTAGAGTATTTGGTAGCAAATGGTACATTAAAAGAGATGAAGATCTAGGAAAGTTTGATGCTAGAAGTGATGAAGGAATTTTCTTGGGTTACTCCACTCAAAGCAAAGCATACTGGTGTTACAATAAGAGACTGAGAAAGATGATAGAAAGTACAAATGTGAAGGTTGATGAAGGAATTGAGAAGCCCTCAAGGTCTTATGAATATGATGAAGATGATCATAATGGTACTCTAGTTCAAGGAGCTCAATCCTCTTCTGAAAGTCAGATTCAGACTGATCCGGTAAATCAAGAAGAAGAGATAGGTCTGAATGAGCCTGATCAAGAAACAGAAGTGCAAGAAACTCCCAAAGTTCTAAGGTATGTAAGACTGAACCACTCTAAAGATCAGATTATAGGTGACAAAAGCAAAGGTGTGCAAACTAGAAGGACAATTGCTCAAAATTTAGATGGATATTGTCTGATTTCAAAGATTGAACCTAAGACAATAAATGAAGCCTGCAATGATGAAAACTGGACCAAAGCAATGGAGGAAGAGTTGATGCAAATTGAGAAAAATCACACTTGGGATCTTGTTCCTAGACCTAGAAACAAGAATGTGATTGGAACCAAATGGGTCTTCCAGAACAAACTAAATGAAGTTGGTGAGGTAATCAGAAACAAAGCTAGATTGGTCTGCAAAGGCTACTCTCAAATAGAAGGAATTGATTTTGAAGAAACCTTTGCTCCGGTGGCAAGAATTGAAGCAGTCAGATTATTTCTTGCATTTGTTGCATTCAAAGACTTCAAGGTATATCACATGGATGTCAAGTCTGCCTTCCTAAATGGTGATTTGGAAGAAGAAGTATACATTGAGCAACCAGATGGATTTCAATTGTCTGATCATGGTGATATGGTATGCAAGTTGAAGAAAGCACTATATGGATTGAAGCAAGCCCCAATAGCTTGGTATGAAAGATTGGATAAACATCTTGTGCAGATTGGTTTCAACAAAGGTATTGCTGATAGTAACTTATATTTTAAAATTGATCATGAAAACATCTTGATTGTTGAAGTATTTGTTGATGATATCATCTTTGGAGGGAAAGACAGCATGTGTAAAACCTTTGCAAATCAAATGAAAAGTGAGTTTGAAATGTCTATGCTTGGTGAAAGGAATTTCTTCTTGGGTCTGCAAACTAGTCAAACAAAGAAAGGGATCTTCATTTCTCAGACCAAATATGTGAAAGAATTGTTGAGTAAATTTGGGATGGAAGATTCAAAGCCAATGAATACTCCCATGGCAACTGGATGCAAGTTGAGCAAAGATGATGACTCTCTTAAGGCAGACCAGACAAAGTATAGATCAATGATTAGTGGATTGTTGTATCTCACTCAAACTAGACCAGATATTATGCAAGCTATTGGTCTTGTTGCTAGATTCCAGGCTGATCCCAGAGAATCTCATGTCATGGCAATCAAGAGAATTTTTAGATATCTAAAAGGGACAGTGGAGTATGGTTTTTGGTATCCTAGAGATCATGATTTCTCTCTTCATGCATACACAGATGTAGATTGGGTAGGAGATGTGGATGACCGGAAGAGTACCAGTGGTGGAGCATTCTTTTTGGGAAAGAGATTGGTTTCTTGGCTAAGCAAGAAACAAGATGCAATATCTCTATCTACAACTGAAGCAGAATACATTGTAGCAGCAGGTAGTTGCACTCAAGTTTTATGGATGAAGCAGATGCTAAGAGATATTAAAGTAGAGTATGAGGAGCCTATCACAATTTTTTGTGATAATTCAAGTGCAATAAATATTTCTAAGAATCCAGTGTTACACTCTAAGACTAAGCATATATCTATCAAGTTTCACTTTCTGAGAGAGCAAGTGAACAAGGATGAAGTTAGACTAGAGTTTGTGCCCTCTAAGGATTAGATTGTAGATATCTTTACTAAACCTCTTCCCAAGGACTCTTTTGAGTTTCTTAGGGAGAAGTTAGGGGTTATTACCCCTCCAGTGATGAACTAGGATACACTGATGTGCATCAGTCCGGTGGATATCACAGTCATATCTTGTGATCCAGATTGGTGATGGGGAGCTGCTACCCAGGGGGAGCAGCTGGTATGATTCTGATGTGTTAAAATTGCAAGTATGAGCCCTTTGCCATTGATGCCAAAGGGGGAGAGAAGACATGTGAAAAACAAGTGGTTGATGATCAAAGGGGGAGCAGTAAAGAAAGAGAAGACATGTGAAGAGTTGTTGCTGATAGGGGGAGCTGTGACAGAAAGGAGAAGTTCTTGTCTTGATGGTTTTTCACATCATATGTTGCCATCAATGACAAAGGGGGAGATTGTTGCAAGTATGAGGATAACCAGTGTTGTCATTGATGTCAACATACTCATATTGCATTAATGAGAAGGATTGGATGAGCTATGTATTGAGGAAATTAGTCTCAATCAAGAACAGTGAAGAACAATGATGACATTAAGGTAAAAGTCCAAGATAAGATGAATATCAGAGGATGCGGTTTAAAGAGTTTTCAGATATGAGTCTTGAGATGCTCCAGTCAAGATTTCAGAGGTCCGCATGAAGATTTGAAGAAGTTATGGTCGCTCTAGTAGAACTGGTTCTGGCAGATGTTCAATAATGACAGAGTGTCACAGATTGGTCTGGTGAGCTCTAGAATTGCATTATCTCATTCTGCGGATTGGAGGTAGTGTTGATGAAATCAGTGAGAAGTGACAACTAGATTTGTTCATGGTTTGGAGGTCCAGAAGCACCTTTTTCATTGTGACAGTAGTGATAGACTGTGTTCTTGAAGTTCTAGATGAAGAAGAGAAGAATTCCAGTAAGCTAATAAAGTGCAGATGTTCTTGGTGACTCAAGAAATGTTTTGGTGATCCTTGGATCGTGTACAATTCTTATTGGTAGTCCGAATTGAAGTTAGAGTTTGGATTTGATGTAAAGACCACTGGTTGTTGGTGTTCTTCCTGAGATAGGCCGACCAGATGTACTACACATCTTTCAGATGATCTAAAAATGTTTGCCAACTTAGATGAGTGTTCCTAAGTTGATGCCTTGTATAAATAAAGGATTGCGAAGTCATTCCAAAGTGTGAATTGTGTGGATGAGTGTGGCATAGCGAAGAAAAAGAGTGAAAGGTAGAGCAAGAGTTTTTGGGCTTAAATGGAACTGATCCAGACATGGTAAAGATGTCAATCTCCAGTTCAAGTTTGTGATACTTGATTACTTTGTAGACAGTGTGTCTCTTGTAGGCAGTGTGCCTCTTGTGAGCAGTGTGCTCGGGCAGTGAGCCCTAATTGGCATGTGCCATCTATTTTTCTTATTCTTCTAACAGAGAATAATCCTTGGGTTAATCACCCCGTGGTTTTTCTCTTAAACGGGTTTTCCATGTCAAAATCTTGGTGTCTCATGTGTTGATATGTATCTGCTCTAGTGTTTATGCTTTATGCTTTCATGAATGTTTAATTGCTATGCTATTGAATGACAAAGTGGATTTAAGTGTTGGAATTGGAAGCAAGTTTAGGATAACTGATTCACCCCCCCCTCTTAGTTATCAACAGGAATGAGGTAGTTGGCATGCCATACACCAAATATCATCTTCAATCACATTGGCACTAGGTCTTTTCAAGTGATTAGGGGTACCTCTATTAAGCACTCCCCTCTGGTTATTGTGAACTGGCCTCCCATATTGCCACGTAGTGTTATATGGTTGATCAGACAATTTGAGCATTCTCTCATGCTTCTAATAATTAGGCATGTCATTGAACAACCCTTTCTCAGCCTTGGTCACCTTGTGATTCAAGTCCTTGATGGCATTCATGACCTTATCTAATTTATCTTCTAACATTGGTATTTTATCTTGAGGTCCTCTAGGATTCTTTAGCAATTTAACCTCATCTCTCCTTCCTACCTTTCCTAAAGCTCATCTATTATTCTCATTATGCAAAGAAGTTTTAAAGGCTTCTCTCAAAGTATGGGGATCTTTATCTCTCAGAGAGTAACTAAGCTTGGAATCAAATGCATTGCAATACAAAACAAGACAGACTTGTTCACTTGGTCTCAGATTAACAAGGAGCCTAAGCATCACCTTTTGGAATCTTGTATTGAAATCTGAGACTGGTTCATTGTGTGCTTTGGAAATATTGTTAAACTCATTCAGTATGAAACAAGGATTGTTTTTATCACCATATTTTTCTTTAAATATCCTCTTGAACTCCTCCCATGTTCTGATGTTGGCATCAGGCAATCCCCTATACCAATCCCTAGCATCTTCAACCAGTAACTATATGAATAGCTTCATGATAACATCTTCATTTTCAACTTCATAATCATCTAGCAGATTTAGGAATCCCCTTAAATGATTTTCTCTAGATATAGCATTGTTACCAGCAAACTTAGACAACGCACTTCTAACATCATTTGGGAGGGGATTGTTGTGTGGTTACACAACACGCCCCATTTTGCATTATCAAAACAGGGACCCAACCTTTTGGCTTGGCTTGTGTTGTCTATTTTCTGGCGGTTTGGTAAAAATGAGTCAGGTGCATCATCATCATGATATTCGATGAGGTTTCCCTTTTACATCACTTGAAAATTCATCCATATGTGGAAGTTATGCACAGTCAAAGTTTTGGTCATCATGATATTCGCAAGAGAGGATCATCATATTTTTATCCTCAGTCATGTTGTCAAGATCATCATGATCTTGTTTGTCTACCCGATATTTCGTAATGTCCTCCTGCCGAGAAATATGACCTTATGCTAATATCCTGATGACATCATCCTAACCTGAAAAATGAAGAAGCAAATATCAGGATGACATCATCATCACATTTCCCTTCGGCAGGATATTTTCCAAAACATGATCCGGTTCGCGAATATGATGATGACGTCATGTTCTAAGTTTAACAAAAGCCCCGGATATCCTGATGATCATCATCATCCTGATCTTTCGAGAGGGTTACCTTGGCTGCAAAGGGGTCATATTACATTCACCACCTGATCATCTTCCTTAGGTGACCCGATATTACATTTATCCCCTGACCTTAACTAAACATGACGGTGACGTCATCTTTTGCATTTTAATGAAGCCCAGATATGACGATGACGTCACCACCATATTCCATTCCTCAGCAGCAGGATCATATTTCATATCCTCCTATTTTCCTTCGACATGATGATGATGATGATGTCATTCTTTTCCTCAATATACAGAAGCGAAACATGACGGTGACATCATCAGGACATTCGAGAAGGGGGAGCATCATATTCACAATATCCTGTAGATAAGGTCTTCGGCCGTGCTATATTTGGTCTCGCCGATAGCATGCAAAGCCGGATTTGAAATAATTTGTTAAAAGCGATCGATTCCTCGTATATGTTGCGATGTATATGCACTATTTTGAACCTGATATACAAGAAAATGGGCAGGAAAATGAGCGATGGAAATTTGAAGACCCGATTGCATTCTCCAGTCAACGATGGTTGACCTGAGTGTTTTAATGTTGTTTATGCATTTAGTGCATAATTTTCACTGATTTGAAGCCCAGTTGCCTGTAGCTGCACATTTTGAGGCCTGGTTAATAAAACGTTTAAATTCCTATTGTTTATCAAATGATGATGAACTTAATGTTTGTCTGTTTATTTGCAGGAAGTCATGATGCTGTTAGAGCTGAAGCTGATAATTGCAAAGTTGCACAAGGAGGCAACATGAACTAGAAATGAGGAGGATATTGTCAAATATGCTGTTTGCCAGCTGGAGACCGAATCAAATCAAAGATGCTGGAATATTCTATGCCAGCTGTACATTTGCCAACTGGCGAAGCATGTGCTTTTCATCTAGACCATTGATTGTTATGAGAAGATCATGATCCTTGGATCATTGTAACTGTTTTCTGGCATTTGCTCTATATAAGAGCCAGAGCTTGTCAAAAATAAAGGGGGGAGATAGATATATCTGGCACATTAAGGCTAATTACTATAGAATCAATTAGGAGATCAGATTACTGAGACTAATGAGGATAGAATTGTTGAAATGTCAAGGTTCTTTCTTCAGATCACTGTAAATGTACCTGTTCTTGAGCATATTGAATGGATATGAAGTTTTAGATTACATCCTGATTGTAAATTTTACGTAATCTTCATGTTGATTTCTGAATATGTACTAGTGAATGCTGTGTTCAACTAGAAGCGCTTTCATTTCATTACATGTTGTTGTCAACTTTTCCTTTGAAGATTTGCACTGGATCATGCGGATTTGTGGAATGTCCTGGTGAAGTATGATTCTAGTTTCCTTCTTTTCATTGCATGTATGGGAGCTTGTATGTGGATCAGTGATCTAAGTCAAGTAGTTTTGGGAATCTCATTCTTTAACCCTTTTCCTTTTTTTAATTTCATAAATTCATCACCATAACTGCAAGTCATGACAAATAATAAGCAGAAACAGAGAAATATGCTGAAATCCCGTAGGTAACTGAAAATCATTAGCATATTTGAGTTAAATGCATGCAGTATTGAAAATATCATGCAAAGAATCATAAATAATGGTAGAAATCATGCAAATATCAGTCTGTAGGCACATTATTTGAGTGAATCCATAAGTGCAGAGGTAGAATTATTGGAGATTTATGCAGAGCAGACATACAGAGCAGGATATTTGGAGGAATAATGATGAACTTTGCAGAAATACGTAAGGCCCCTGAATGGAAAACAGCAACACACATCAACCACTGAGTAACGTCAGTAGATTAAGACCTAATCAACGGAGACTTGGGATCATGAATTCTCTGAATTCATCGTATCTTTCAAGATGAGTA
This sequence comes from Cunninghamia lanceolata, assembly GCA_027924645.1. Taxonomy (NCBI): domain Eukaryota; kingdom Viridiplantae; phylum Streptophyta; class Pinopsida; order Cupressales; family Cupressaceae; genus Cunninghamia; species Cunninghamia lanceolata. The sequence goes on from BSBN01001281.1 coordinate 5,856,404, forward strand.
AAGGTTGTTGTGTAACTTTTATTCTATGTTTGTGTATGACTAACAATCTAACCCAACATAAATTAGCACTAGAAGGAGGGCCAGAGCTGTGAATTTCTAGATTTCTACAAATATTGCATAAATATTTTAGCATTTGAGTTAAATGTCTGCAAATATCTCTTATCTGAGATGTTTTGGTTGCACCTTTGCCAAGATCTAGCTCGAAACATCAAAGATTTGTTTGATTTTCTGAACTTTCAAGTTTTATTTTGAGATATGATAGATCTCATTAAAATTTCAAAATACTAAAAAATTGAAAAATAGAGTCTCATTTTGATGGATGTATATGAAGGCAATTGTCAAATTAACATCCCTTTATTTCAGGAAACTTTGAGTAGGCAGCTTTACCCTCACAGTTTGTCTAACTTTGGTTTATCTACCTATTGCAGGATACACCAGACTGTGGAACACAGCGAAATAAATTGTTTAACTTTCCTTACAAGGTTGGATTTATATTTGAAAGGACTAATATTCTTTCCAGATGTGTTCAGGGTTGAAATTTGCCAGGAAAATGAGGAAATTCTGGAGCAACAAGCAGATGCAGCACCAGAAGTTATTAATTGTCCAGACACTGAAGTGGATCGTTCTGAAGATTTTGAATTATACTTGTCTAGAAATATACAGTGTAGTCAATTATTAGGTTTACCCATTGATGATGTCTTGATTGAAAGCTGGTGCAGATTACATGATGAAGATCATTCAGAGAGAGATTGCTACCCTTGCTTGGTCATGTTGAAAAAGACTCTAGAAAATACAATAGCTAAATCAGTTCCAGAAGGTAATGAAGAGGAAACATCTTTCCTTGATTCATTTTATGGTGGGATTGATAGGAGTTCTCTACTTCCTAATACAAGTAAGGATCAGTCAGTATGCAGGTATGAATCTTGTGAAAATTTTAGAGAAGAAACCACTCATCAGGATAATACTTTTGATTCTGATCCTAATACTTTTGATTCTGATCCTAATACTTTTGATAAAGAAGATGAAACATCTTTCCTGGAGTCATTCTATGGTAAAGAGAAGTGTAAACAAATAGTAGAACAATTTAAATGCACTCCTGATGATGAAGTTCCTATGATAGTAACTCAGGGAGTCATAGAAAAGAAAATAAATGCTGATTTATTACCTGACTTCTTTGAATTAAATGATCAAATACAAGAATGTTGCAGGTTAATGGAACCAGATCCTCTAATAGATAGAAGATGTGAATTATTTAATGAACAATTTCTAAAAGATGAAGATGTAGAAGACTTTGGAGTTGTTGTGCATGATCAGACGTCACTCCAGAAATATTTTGAGAATGAAACAGGGGAGTGTCCTTATCAAGTGAAAGTTGTTTCTCTTTTACAGTCAAATGATTTAGAAATGATAAATTTCTGTATATCAGGTTATGATAATAAAGATACTTATTTAGATGCTGATGTGCAGGAAATTGAAGAAAATATTGAGAAGTTTCCTGAATTGGAAGATAAACTGAACATCCGGAATGAAGGGATAAGGCTGGATAAAGATGGAGAATTAATACATCAAGAGTCATACATCCTTCAATTTGAAGAGAGACCAGACACTGAGCCAAGCAGTGAAAATATAATGACAAATGGAGGACCAGCTGTCAACAAAGAAGCATGTCCAACAGAATCAGAAATACACCAGGTTGTATTTCTCCTTTCCACAGTAAATGATGTTGAATACTATTTTGATTATGGAAATTCAGGAGATAAGACATGCATATGGATTAATCATGAACATGATGAGCTGCCTCAGTTGCTGATCATCAAGAGTTATTCTGTTGAATACAATGAATTCAGAATATCAGAATATTTTTTAGAATATAAAGATAAATTCGCTAGGTTGAGAACCATAACTGATACCCTAAGACTCCTGCACAATCAAAAGAAATATGCAAATACAGGTGTATTTGGGTCATTTGCTGGTTTTTGTTTGCCTAGTAGTGGTTTGTATATAATTTTGTAGGTTAGCTGTTTGTACAGTTTGCTAGTTTTGCTTTCTTGTTTTGCTTTCTGTTGTTTCCTTTTGTAGGTTAGCCGTTTGTGCAGGTTGCTTTTTGCTTTGCGTTGTTGAGTCTTTGTTTTGGTTGAGCAAAACTGGTGCACCTTGTTACTTAAGAACACTACATAAATTGTTAGAATTCAAAAGTTGAATATAAGTTTTTACATAGGTTGTAATTCATATCAGTATAGGTATTCTTGATCAGGTCTCTGGTATCATATTCATCAGTACTACTTTTCTTGAGTCAAGGTGATCCTCACAATGACACACCTAACAGCCTTGGGTTTGTTGAACATATCAGTGTAGGTGTTAAGTGAAAAATCTAAAGGTTGCCCTTGCTACCATTGCAATTCTCAACTTAATTTCAACAAGTGACCATTCCTTGTATCATGAGGCTACAACTGTTATATCTTAAGAATTAAATTCAAAATATAAAATAAATAAAATAATAAAATGGATTTTCTGAAATCTAGATTAAGTCATCTAAGTAACTCTACCGGAGCTATAGACGCTTGCTGGCAGTAGGGCTCTACTTAGGGGAATTGCAACGATAACCTTGCCGGGGCTATGGACGCCTGCTGGCAGCAAGGCTCTATCCGGTTGGCTATGAGGGATGAACCAAACTACGTAGCTTAACACTAGTCACTGACTTATTCAACTCACTTTCAAGATGAGTATATGAATCACATGCACACAATTGATCCCTTATCAATTCATTGTTACATTGATGAACATGATACCAGTTAGAAAGGATTAGGATGCTCATGCTTAATAGGAGTTGGAAATTTATGTCTTAATTTATCCTCACCTTTTGAATTATTTGAATTTTGTTGTTTTCTTTGGTGGAAAGTTGTTGTGTGGTTACACAACACGCCCCATTTTGCATTATCAAAACAGGGACCCAACCTTTTGGCTTGGCTTGTGTTGTCTGTTTTCTGGTGGTTTGGTAAAAATGAGTCAGGTGCATCATCATCATGATATTCAATGAGGTTTCCCTTTTACATCACTTGAAAATTTGTCCATATGTGGAAGTTATGCACAGTCAAAGTTTTGGTCATCATGATATTCGCAAGAGAGGATCATCATATTTTTATCCTCAGTCATGTTGTCAAGATCATCATGATCTTGTTTGTCTACCCGATATTTCGTAATGTCCTCCTGCCAAGAAATATGACCTTATGCTAATATCCTGATGATGTCATCCTAACCTAAAAAATGAAGAAGCAAATATCAAGATGACATCATCATCACATTTCCCTTCGGCAGGATATTTTCCAAAACATGATCCAGTTCACGAATATGACGATGACGTCATATTCTAAGTTTAACAAAAGCCCCGGATATCCTGATGATCATCATCATCCTGATCTTTCGAGAGGGTTACCTTGGCCGCAAAGGGGTCATATTACATTCACCACCTGATCATCTTCCTTAGGTGACCTGATATTACATTTATCCCCTGACCTTAACTAAACATGACGGTGACGTCATCTTTTGCATTTTAATGAAGCCCAGATATGACGATGACGTCACCATCATATTCCATTCCTCAGCAGCAGGATCATATTTCATATCCTCCTATTTTCCTTCGACATGATGATGATGATGTCATTCTTTTCCTCAATATACAGAAGCGAAACATGATGGTGACATCATCAGGACATTCGAGAAGGGGGAGCATCATATTCACAATATCCTGCAGATAAGGTCTTCGGCCGTGCTATATTTGGTCTCGCTGATAGCATGCAAAGCCGGATTTGAAATAATTTGTTAAAAGCGATCGATTCCTCGTATATGTTGTGATGTATATGCACTATTTTGAACTCGATATACAAGAAAATGGGCGGGAAAATGAGCGATGGAAATTTGAAGACCTGATTGCATTCTCCAGTCAACGATGGTTGACCTGAGTGTTTTAACGCTGTTTATGCATTTAGTGCATAATTTTCACTGATTTGAAGCCCGATTGCCTGTAGCTACACATTTTGAGGCCTGGTTAATAAAACGTTTAAATTCCTGTTGTTTATCAAATGATGATGAACTTAATGTTTGTCTGTTTATTTGCAGGAAGTCATGATGCTGTTAGAGCTGAAGCTGATAATTGCAAAGTTGCACAAGGAGGCAACATGAACCAGAAATGAGGAGGATATTGTCAAATATGCTGTTTGCCAGCTGGAGACCGAATCAAATCAAAGATGCTGGAATATTCTGTGCCAGCTGTACATTTGCCAACTGGTGAAGCATGTGCTTTTCATCTGGACCGTTGATTGTTATGAGAAGATCATGATCCTTGGATCATTGTAACTGTTTTCTGGCATTTGCTCTATATAAGAGCCAGAGCTTGTCAAAAATAAAGGGGGGAGATAGATATATCTGGCACATTAAGGCCAATTACTGTAGAATCAATTAGGAGATTGGATTACTGAGACTAATGAGGATAGAATTGTTGAAATGTCAAGGTTCTTTCTTCAGATCACTGTAAATGTACCTGTTCTTGAGCATACTGAATGGATATGAAGTTTCAGATTACATCCTGATTGTAAATTTTACGTAATCTTCATGTTGATTTCTGAATATGTACTGGTGAATGCTGTGTTCAACTAGAAGCGCTTTCATTTCATTACATGTTGTCAACTTTTCCTTTGAAGATTTGCACTGGATCATGCGGATTTGTGGAATGTCCTGGTGAAGTATGATTCTAGTTTCCTTCTTTTCATTGCATGTATGGGAGCTTGTATGTGGATCAGTGATCTAAGTCAAGTAGTTTTGGGAATCTCATTCTTTAACCCTTTTCCTTTTTTTAATTTCATAAATTCATCACCATAACTGCAAGTCATGACAAATAATAAGCAGAAACAGAGAAATATGCTGAAATCCCATAGGTAACTGAAAATCATTAGCATATTTGAGTTAAATGCATGCAGTATTAAAAATATCATGCAAAGAATCATAAATAATTGTAGAAATCATGCAAATATCAGTCTGTAGGCACATTATTTGAGTGAATCCATAAGTGCAGAGGTAGAATTATTGGAGATTTATGCAGAGCAGACATACAGAGCAGGATATTTGGAGGAATAATGATGAACTTTGTAGAAATACGTAAGGCCCCTGAATGGAAAACAGCAACACACATCAACCACTGAGTAACGTCAGTAGATTAAGACCTAATCAACGGAGACTTGGGATCATGAATTCTCTGAATTCATCGTATCTTTCAAGATGAGTAAAGGTTGTTGTGTAACTTTTATTCTATGTTTGTGTATGACTAACAATCATGATCAACAGGGATTAGGGTAATCGAGTATCCCATCAAATCATACTTGCTGATATCTTTCTATTTGGAGTGGTATCCTATGGAAATGATCCCTCTAATTATTACGTTGCTTACTAGTGCCACTCCCACCTACTCCCAAACTTCCATGCCACCTCATATTCTGGTCTCTAGATGGAGTAGCTATACAAGGTTTTAGTATCGGTTAGATAACACAAGCTGGGATGTTTACATCAATAGGGGAAGAAACCACCAAGTTGTGAGATATAGGAGCCATAGGATTTACAACCAAGGACTTCAAGAATTAACTCTTCTTCTATATTTCTACATTTACAACCAATAACTTCACTCTTTCCTATTCCCTTCCCAATTGTTCATTCTCCTTCTTCAACATAAGGCATAGTGAATCTGACTCCTTTGAAGAAGGGAATCTTTGAGGTGATTATGCTTCGTTAATAATCACTCCTTTCAAGGGTCCTTTCCCTTTATCACCTCTAAGAATAGGAGTTTTAGGGATTGATGGGGTTGGAACAGAAGTAGTGACAACTGAGCTAGTCTAGGTTGTAGACACCTAAAAGTGTCCTCAAATTATGAAACCCTAATCTCTGCCATATTCTACTATTTTCCCTAATTTTCCACTATGGTTAAATAATTAATTTTAATTAATTAATTACTTAATCACTCATTTTCCTAATGTCCCCTTCACTTGATTTATTCAAACTAATAAATCAACCCCATCACATTATCCCCCCTTCTCAAATAAATTAAATAAATGTACACCATTTATTGAATTTAAAAATCACATTCCACCTCACCATTTATCTCAATTTTAAATTGTCTTTTGTCCTCTAGTGGTAAGAAAACCCTAACTAATCTCAACCCTTCATTTCATCCAAAACTCAACATGTGATCCTGGCCCTCCATTCAAATCAACTCTTCTATAAAACACCTCATCTAGCTTCATTTTCATCTTCTTAGTTCTGGAATCTCCCTATTTTGCTGTAAATCTCCAAAATCTTGCCAATCATACACAAGAGCTTCTTAATATGGTTGCATGAATCTGTAAGTCTGAGAACAATAGTGCAAGATGGAGGAGTACAATGGAGAGAAGTCATTAGCTAACTTGTTTCAAGTTTTGTTTGATTGATTCATAGCTTAGAATGTACTCCATTGGGAGCTAGGGTAGTTGTTATTTGTTTTCTGCAATGTTAGCTAGCTTTTTCCCTATCTTCAACTAGTGAACCCAAGGTGAAACATTTGCTAATTTACCATTTCTATTGAGTTTTTGGTGATTGATTGTTGTAGGTGGCTTCCTAGGTCAAATTAGACCTCACCGTTGAGTCTAGGAGGCTTGAAAACCCTAGGAAGCATACATAATTTGCTATTTTTTGCTACTTGAATATTTTTACAAAAATTTTAGGCCTTGATAGGGTACAGTTTCGTACCATATGGATCCATACCATATGGATCCATATGTACCGTATGGTTGTTTGCAAATTGTGTTGGCCCCTACACAGTTTTATCGCATCTTCTAGTTTTTTGTAGATTTTCATGGTTCTGAGGGCTAATGTTTTGTTTTGAATGTAGGGTAATTTTTAGGGTTTTCTACCTATTTTTTTGAAATTTGTAGGTTTAACAATAATTTTGGGGGTTTTAACTAATCATTGGTTGAGGTTTAAACATCTCGAACCCTATGTGAAGGTCAACCACCACTGCTACCTTTGAAATCTTCCGCCACCTTCGCTTGTGGTAGTTTCCTGACCACCGCTATTATTTTGGCGTTGCCACCATTGTTTGGGCATCACCACCTGACCTACTCCTTGTCATAGGTCCTCCGGCCTCCACTCATGAATCGCCACTGTCACTGTCATTTACCTCCATCAGTCCAAACCCTAGCGCCACTTGCGCTTTGTTGTCACCGCCCATTCTGGGCCTGGTCGCCACCCAAAATCCTAGTCTCTTCTCAAGAGATCCTCACCATTACTTTTAAACTCCCTAGAACCACCTGCTGTCTCCTCTTTACTGGTTCTTAACCAGTACATAAACCCTAACTCCACCCATTCTCCACTAGGTCGTCGCCCACTACCTTGTTGCCACCATATCCTCACTTGCATAAGCCCTAAGTTTTACCCATTAAATCTAGTCACCTCTTGGAGATCTACCTTCTTACCACTCGACACCTGATATCTCTACCTTAAGTATCCAGTTGACACCCATTTTGTTGAAGTTACCATCTCCTGTGGCCTACTCCCCACCTTTCCTCTGCTTAGAATATCCTCGGTCTCCACCAAGAGAAACAACCATCTGCCGTTTGCTCCACCATGTCCCTACTACTTATAGCTTGGTCGCCTTCTTTTTCTTTCATCCATTGCCTCCATCTTTTCTTCATCACCACTACCTATTTGAGGACTTTCGCTTATCGTAAACCACGGTCACCACCCACAGTCAATATCTCTTTCATCGCAGTTAAATCTTCAATTGACGACCTTCAAACCATTGACTGCCAACCTCATAGTCCCCACCATTGCCATTTACCTTTGTCAAAAAACCCTAAACTGTCATTTTTGCCAAGATTCTTTTCACCTCCATCAACCTCATTGTTTCCCTCAGCTTCGTTGTTACCTGTCACCTAACCATCACCGTCACCTTTGTTGCTAGCCTTAAGCTCCATACACCCTAGTTAAAGCCTTTAAATCACTATGTTCTTATAGCCACCACGGGTCTAAACCATGGCTGGTGATAGTCAAAACTTTGGCTGGAGCTCACTTAGGTGACCAACAAGTTAAGGTAGGGGCTAACACCCCTCATGGTTTTTTTTATTTTTGTCTTTTGATAGCCCTTGGTCATATGGGAGACTAAGGGCTCCACTGAGCTTAAACCACCCAACTCTGACTGCCAGTCTCTACTAACCCTTCATGTCATTACCTAAGACTGAACCCACTAGTGATTAGTACTAACTGCCAAAGCCTACCCCTTTGTTGTCACATGCCCTAATAGGGCTTTTTTTTCAAATTGGCATAACTTTTGCATAATGGGTTGGATTTACACAAAATTGGTGGCGTTGGAGAGCTGATTCAGAGAAATTCACAACGATATAGGTTTAGTCAGGTAATGGTACCATTTTATCAATTTTTTTGGTCAAAGTCAACATTGCATTTAAACTTCAAACGTGAATATCTTGAGTGTTTTTAATCAAATTTCAACAATTTTTTTTTGAAATCGCTTAAAATTTCCTAAATTTTCTAGTTTCTACTCTTTGTTTTTCTATATCTAATCAGATTTTGTAGATTTTTATCAGATTCCCTTTTTTGACCTCTTTGACTTGTGGCTTGCAAAATGAGGCATTTACCTGGAGTTTCATGTTTTTTTACATTGTCATGGAGATTTTATGTCACTAATATTTGATTTTCAGCTTGTGGCATTCATTGGGAGAAGACATTCAATCTAAAACTACTAACACACTTTGATGCAGGGCTCCTTTCATTCTCATGCATGTGCTTGGTTATCATAGGAACATTTCATTTTGGTGCACTAAAATGAACATAATCTTGTTGTTCACACATCTTTTGAGGATTAAAATGAATCAGTGTCTACTTTGCTTGGTGACTTTGCTTGTGTTTATGAGGTGTGTATGCTCTTCCCTTGCACCCTAAGTGATCTTGGGATTTAAAAACACTTCTTGAACACTTGCATTTGTCACACCACACATTGAATTTCTAAGGGTAAATGAACATTTGTCTAGTGTGGCATAAGTCTAAAAATATCTATGCTCTCCCCTCGCATTATCATATGAACTTGGGGATCAAAAGTATTTTTGGTGCTTGAGTCTCTTTTGTGTAACCCTTTAGAGTGGGCTTTCTCTTGAGACACTTCTACAAGGAGAACTCATTTGTGACCCCAAGTAGTACTTTCATCTGGTCTGCTATACAAATTAAGATAAGGTGAAAGCCAAGTCCAAACTAGTATTAGCGCTTACCGTACAATGCTAGCTTGAAAGGAGGCATACCTTTATATATATTAAACACCTAGTAGGGTTAGTGAAAGCCTTTAGTGGGTGGCTGGATGCTCATAAGGTGTTGGTCCCCTGGATATTCATTAAGAACCTTTGTTTAGTGGCCAAAATCCTTCTATTTGCTGGCACAAGAGCTCGGACCTCTGAAGTTGTCCCACGTTCTCACAGTTCAAAGTAAAGATAGCAAATTCCTTGAGATCTTCAGGTCTTTAGGAATTCAAAGTTTGGTGTTCCTAAGAAGTGAGTACCATGTAAGGGGGAGCCAGTGCCACCAAACTTCTAAGGTATCCACTCTAAATAAGTGTGGCTCAGATTTATCCATAGTGGGAATCCAACAAATATTGTCCTTGACTAACCTAGGATCGTGCATCTCTACAAGTGTTTTCAAACTTGTCAAGAATCACCAAAAACAACCAATTTGACTGTCAAGTGTCTTCTATTATTGATGTGTGTGCTTTCTTGGTCATCACCCTAAACATTCAAATTCACCCATTCATTCCCAGTCAGCATATCATCATCACATTCTTATCATATCCTAATCACCCTCCTAAGCTAACCCATTTGATCCTAAACATCCCGATCATATCCTAATCATCATTCCTAGTCATTACACCACATCCTTATTGCATTATCATCATTCCAAATCATTCTACATAGTCATCCTTCTAATCCAACCAACAAGATCCCAAGTCAAACTAACACCTAACCATTATCCTTGTCGTTCCACATATCCTTGTCCATTTTCATCCTAATCATTCCTAATCATTCTACATAGTCATCCTCTTTCTAATCCAATCAACAACATTCCAAGTCAAACCAACACCTAACCATTATCCTTATCATTCCACATCATCCTACTTGTCCTATCCTAATCACATCCTAATTACATTGTCATCCTTCCACACCATCCTCTTCCTAATCCAACCTACATCATTCCAAGTCAAACCAACACCTAACCATCATCCTTGGTATTCCACATATCCTAATCCATTTTCATTCTAATTGGTCCAAGTCATTCAATCTTGTCATTCCTTAATATCCTAATCATTTCACATCATTCAACCTCATCCTAATCATATCTTCTTTGTCATTTCTAATCATTACACCTCATCCTAATCCATCCAAATCATCATTCCTAATCATTACACATAATCCTAATCCATACTAGTCATCATTCCTAATCATTACACATCATCATCCTCATCCAATCAACATCATCCTAATCATTCTTCTAATCATATCCAAGTCATCCTTATCAAACTCTAATCACATCTTTCATCTCTAATCACCATCATCTTAATCATCCTAATCATCTTCATTCATAATACAATCAACTTTATTCTAATCCATCCAAGTCATCTAATCTCATCACCACACATCATCATCTTCATTCCAATCCAATCCATCTCATCCTAATCACTCCCAATCACAACATACCACAACCGTAGGGAAACCTTTGAGCATCTACTCTCCCTATCAAATCCGACTGCAACCATGTCCAAACATTATAGACCAGACAATTTTGTTCACCCACTATATATTCAATTTCATTCAGCATATTCAATTTCATTCAACCTTTCACATCTATAGAGGACCCTAAACATTATTCTTCCAAAGATCGAAACATAGGGAAAAACTATCAAAGCTTGACTCTATCACAAGTACAAATCTGGACTAAAAGACCTTGACATCTTTTTCAAATCAATCGTAACTTGGGCTTAATACTTCAAGGCTAGTTTAAGTCCATCCTTCCAAGTGAATTATGAAACTCATGGGTTCACTTTAATCAATAATTTCTTCCACTTGGGCTTAATACTCCAAGGCTAGTTTAAGTCCATCCTTCCAAGTGAATTCTAAAACTCATGGGTTCACTTTAATCAATCATTTCTTACACACCTCAACGTCTTGATAAATCCAATTTATACTTTGACAAGGTCATTAGTAGATGAGAGTACCCTCTTGGAGCTAGACTTTTTGAAGACTAATATCCATTAGCCTCTATCATAATCTATACCTCATCACCTTCCATTGACATCCACATAGCATCCCACAATTCACAAGTCTTGTATGGTAAAGACATGGTTGCAAGAAGAAAAGAAAGGGAGTAGATCCTCCTAGTCATCCCTCATTCACATCATTCTAAACATTCCTTCCAACACATCATCCAATTGACACTATTGTTGGCAATTAAGGTGTCTCAACCTTGGTAATTCCTTGCATTTATTATTGAATTGTAATTTATTTACTTAGCCTATGTTGTAATTTGTTGCACATCTTGTTTTGTCATTTAGTGTGAAGTGGCACAATGAGTTGTCACTCCACTTGTAAGATGACTAGGATGGTCAACACACTCCATGTGGAGATAGGCATCCCTTTTGTGTGGTAGAGGTTTTCTTCCATGTTTTGGCATCTTGACTAGTGTGTAAGTGAATCTTGACCAAAATGGTTATGAAAAATTCCTATGACAGAATCTATCACATGTAAGAGTCTGAAATAGAAGGTTCTATGATAGGTGAAGACACGTGTCACAAGGCATCTTGGAAAAAGGTATCTTTGGGTGCCCCAAGGAGAGTTATGGCATGTTGTAAGAGAATATGCTATTTATAGCCTATTTGTGATAGATTCTCTTACAGCTATAAGATATGTCAGTATGACAGATTCTATGATGGTTGTAAGAGTCGTAAGAGCATATGTCATTACCCAACTTGGGAATAGGTGACCTCTTTGGGATGGGGTGACTTGACAAGTGTCAGGAACATCCTACATTATTGGAAAAGTGTCCATAGGCATGGGTTTTGGGCCATGAGGCCATGTTGGATGCCCATCTCAAGATATAGCCTTTTTTGCCTTGTAGTTTCTATATAAATAGGTGCTTTGGAGAGGAGATGTATTATGTGATTGATAGGTACTGTTATGCTACTAGTTTGTCTACAGATATGAGTGTCAAAGACTCTTGAGAGCTTACATTGCAAGTGTATTATAAACCATTTCAGTTCTGAGAATGCATTGTGCAGGTTTTGTAGTGGGGTTTTTCACCTGATAAGGGTTTTCCCCACGTATATCTTGTGTCTCTCTCTTCTATCTCATTTCTGTGTGTATGTGTATTCCTACAATATCTCTATTATTATTGTTAAGATTCTATAATTGTAAAGGATAAAATGAATTTGCACTCTTCTCTCCTCTTTAGATTAGTGTAGGAAGTGATTTCCACACACCTAGCTTCCTTTCAGTTGGTATCAGAGCCTGGCCAATTTTGGTTCTAGCTGCTGGGTAGGGGTTTTTTTGAGCTAATCTTAGGTTAAGTGGGAGTCTATGTAGAGTATTCTATATCTTCTTGCAGGAAGGAGATGGCAACCACATCCAGAAGAGTAGAGGTGGAGAAGTTCAATGGCACAAATTTTGAGTTGTGGAAACTCAAGATGGAAGATCTACTTGTTGATCGTGACTTATGGGAAACTGTTGATGGAACAAAACCTACGGAAATGTCACAAGCTGATTGGAACCTTAAAGATCAGAAGGCTAAGGGTCTCATAAGACTCTTTCTAGCTGACTCTGTGCTATTGAATGTCCATGAGGAGAAGACTACGAAAGATCTTTGGAAGAAGCTAGGATCTATTTATTAGGCCAAGTCCTTGGTGAACAAGCTCTTTCTGAAAAAGAAGTTTTCTCTGAAAATGGAAGACGAACGATCTATTGCGAACCATATGAATGCTTTTAACATGCTTATTGCACAATTAACATCCATGGGTGTGAAAATGGAGGAGGATCGATGTATGACCCTACTTTCTTCTTTGTTAGATTCATGGGATCATCTTGTCATGGCTATTAGAAGTACTACCATCACCTTCAAGATGGATGATGTAGTATCTTTGCTATTATCCGAAGAAGTGCGGAGAAAGACAACCAAGTCAGCCAAAGATGCTCTTACAGTTCATGGAAGACCTAAAGAGAAAGGGAAGAAGAAGGACAAGAAAGGTGAAAACAACATATCCAAATCCTGTGGGAGATCCAAATCTCCTAGAAAGTCCAAGGCTCTCTATTGGAATTGTAGGAAAACATGGCATTTCTAAAAGGAATGCAAAGAGGAAAAGAAAAATAAGAAGAAGAACACCCCTAATTTAGATTCTAACAAGCCACAAGATGGTGGTGATGCCTTCATCACATCCCTAGCCATCCATGAATCTAATGATGTGTGGTTGATAGATTCTGGTGCATCATTCCACATGACCTCACATTGAAGCTGGTTCACAAAATATGAAGAGTTCAATGGTGGAAGAGTGTACTTGGGTGACGATTCTCATCTAAAGATTGTTGGTCATGGAAGAGTCTTAATCTGATTCCCTAATGGATGAGTGAAGGGGATCACTGGGGTTATGCACATCCCAGGCTTGGCACAAAACCTACTTTCTATAAGTATGTTGAATGATGTAGGTGTGTAGGTTGTCTTTTCAAAGGATGGATGCAAGATGACTAGAGGATCTATGGTGCTTGCGAAGGGTACTCGGAGGGTTACTCTATTTTAGCTGAAGGCATGCACTACACAGTGCAATAGTTCTTCTGACTTGAAGAAAAGAGCTGCAGTCACTCCATCCCCACCATCTGAATGAGCAGTGAAGAAATCTGTTGTAAGACATTCTGATGGTAGTGCACATGCTTTGGAAGTTAAACTTCCAAACTGAAAAGACTATGTTATGGCATTTAAGATATGGCCACATTGGTGAGAAGGGTCTTTGAATCCTGAAAAATAAAAACCTCATTGAGGGGTTAAATGATTGCAATCTCAAGTTCAACTTTTGCGAACATTGTGTATATGGAAAGCAAAACCATGTTTAGTTTTACTCTAGTTCTCACAAGTCTTCTGGTGTATTGGATCTTATTCATTTTGATGAGTTTGGTCCTGTTAATGTTCCTTCAATTTCCAAATCTATATATTTTATATCTTTCATAGATGATTACAGTAGAAGGACATGGGTTTATTTTATCAGAAGAAAGACTAAAGTCTTTAGTTGATTTAATGAGCTTAAAGCTTTTGCTAAAAAAATTAGAGTAGTAAAAAGATTAAGTATTTAAGAACTAATAACGGTGGTGAGTTTTGTTCGGTAGAGTTTGATAAGTTCTATAAAGAGAAAAGGATTGAAATACATAAGACAACTCCATACACCCCGCAGCAAAATGGAGTTACAGAGAGGATGAACAGGACACTAATGGAGAAGGCTAGGAGTATACTTAGTGGAGTAAGCCTCGAACAAAAGTTTTGGACTGAAGTTGTAGCCACTACTCACTACTTGGTAAACAGGTCTCCTACATTAGCTCTAGTTGGTAGGACACCTATGGAGGTGTGGTCTGGTAAGAAGCCTTCAGTTAGAGATCTTCATGTTTTTGGTTGTGAGGTATATGCACATGTGCCTAGGGAGAAATGGTCTAAATTGGAGAACAAGGTTGTTAAGTGTATTTTCATTTGCTATGGTCTCGGTGTGAAAGGATACAAGCTTTGGGATCCTATGGCTAAAAAAGTGTTGTATAGCAGAAGTGTTATCGTCAGAGAGCCAACACCTTCCATTGTTCTATAGCTAGAATAGACAGAAAAGAAAGAAGATGTGGTTCAGTTTCCTTCTACCCCTAAGAAGACTGAACTGACAGACCCTATGAGACCTGATGATGAGGAGAGCTCTAGCAGCTCTGAAAGCTTAGAAGAAGAAGTAGAACCTCAACCTCAGCCATTGAGGAGGTCTACATGAACAAGTAACCTGATAGGTTTGGTTATTCATTACTTGATTCTAGTTGTGCTTTTACCTTACTAACACTGATGAGCCTAGAACTGTGATAGAGGCTATGGGCATGAACGATGCAAGTTCTTCGAAGGTGGCCATGGAAGATGAAATGGCTTCTTTAGAAAAGAATAAAACATGGGACTTGGTATCTTTGCCTAAAGGATGGAAACCCGTTGGATGCAAATGGGTGTTCAAGAAGAAATTTGGTGCAAATGGCAGTGTTGAAAAGTACAAGGCTAGATTGGTTGCGAAGGGGTACTCACAAGTGGAGGGAAGTGATTATGGTGAAATTTTCTCTCCCATTGCAAAGTTGACATCCATTTGGTTCTTGTTATCTCTTGCAGCTGCTTATGACTTAGAGGTAGAACAGATGGATGTGAAGACAACTTTCCTTAATGGTGATATGGAGGAAGAGATTTACATGTCAAAACCAAAGCATTACATAGAGAAAGGTAAAGAAAATTTGGTTTGCAAGATGAAGAAGTCTTTGTATGGTTTGAATAAATTTCCTAGGATGTGGTATATGAAATTTGATGCCTTTGTGTTGTTGATTAGATTTCTGAGATCAAAATATGATCATTGTGTGTATTATAATTTTGACAATGATGGTATTCTCATTATTGCATTGTATTTTGATGATATGTTGTTGATTGGGAATGGTAAGAATATTATTTTTGATTTGAAGTCTCAGTCGTTAGCACAATTTGAGATGAAAAATCTAGGGGCAGCCAAGTACATTCTGGGCAGAAAGGTTCAGCATGGAAGATTGTAGACCATTGTGTGTTCCTATTTTATTGGGGACAAACTTATCTGTTAGTGATTGTCCAAAATCTCCTAGTGAGGTGGATGACATGAGCAGAGTACCTTATGCTAGTGTTGTTGGCAGTTTGACGTATGCTTGGTCTGCACAAGACTAGACATTGCCCAAGCAGTGGGAGTCCTTAGTAGATTTATGGCTAATCGTGGATGGGTACATTGGGATGCAGTTAAGTGAGTGTTTAGATATTTGAGGGCTACTTCCAAGTATTCCATATGTTATCATGGTAATGCTACAAGACCTCTGCATTCAGTTTGTATTCATGGATTCGTGGATTTTGTTTGGGCAGGTGACATTGACAATAGGAGATCCACCAGTACCTATGTGTTCACTATGTTTGGTGGTGTAATTAGTTGGATGACTACGCGACAACCTGTGGTTACTTTGTCCATGACAGAAGCTGAGTATATGGAAGCAACTCATGCTTGCAAGGAAGCCATTTGGCTTAAGAGATTATGTTCAGATATTGGTGTTGATGCAGGATAGATTATGATTTGTTGTGACAGTCAGACTGTGATTTGCCTAGCAAAGAATCCAACTTTCCATGCCAGAACAAAGCATATTGATGTACAGTTTCACTTCGTATGAGACATGGTAGAGGATGGGAAGGTGAATTTAGAGAAGGTAGATACTTTGAATAATGTTGCAAATGCATTGACTAAACTAGTAGGCACCGAGAAGTTCAAATGGTGTTCGGAGTCTATGGGCCTCTCAGCCTATAGCAGTTAAATCTTGTTATTTCTATTGGCTCTTACAAGGTGTTCAAAAAGTGGGAGAATATTGGGAATTAAGGTGTATCAACCTTGGTAATTCCTTATATTTATTATTGTAATGTAATTTATTTACTTAGCCTATGTTGTAATTTGTTGCACATCCTATTTTGTCATTTAGTGTGAAGTGACACGATGAGTTGTCACTCCACTTGTAAGATGACTAGGATGGTCAACACACATGTGGAGATAGGCATCCCTTTTGTGTGGTAGAGGTTTTCTACCATGTGTCGGCATCTTGACTAGTGTGTAAGTGAATCTTGACCAAAATGGTTATGACAGATTCCTATGAGAGAATCTATGACAAGTAAGAGTCAAAAATAGAAGGTTCTATGATAGGTGAAGACATGTGTCACAAGGCATCTTGGAAAAAGGCATCTTTGGGTGCCCCAAGGAGAGTTATGACATGTTGTAAGAGAATATGCTATTTATAGCCTATTTATGACAAATTCTCTTACAATTGTAAGATATGTCAGTATGACAGATTCTATGATGGTTGTAAGAGTCATAAGAGCATCTGTCATTACCCAACATGGGAATAGGAGACCTCTTTGGGATGGGATTACTTGACAAGTTTCAAGAACATCCTATAGTGTTTGACAAGTGTCCATAGGCATGGGTTTTGGGCCATGAGGCCATGTTGGATGCCCATCTCAAGATAGAGCCATTTTTGCCTTGTATTTTCTATATAAACAGGTGCTTTGGAGAGATGTATTATGTGATTGACAGGTACTATTACACTACCGATTTGTCTCTAGATACAAGTGTCAAAGACCCCTAAGAGCTTGCATTACAAGTGTATTGTAAACCATTTTAGTTTTGATAATACATTGTGCAGGTTTTAGAGTGTGGGGTTTTTCACCCGATAAGGGTTTTCCCCACGTATATCTTGTGTCTCTCTCTTCTATCTCATTTCTGTGTGTATGTGTATTGCTGCAATATCTCCATTGTTTTTATTAACATTCTATAATTGTAAAGGATAAAATAAATTTGCACTCTACTCTCCTATTTAGATTAGTGTAGGAAGCGATTTCTGCACACCTAGCTTCCTTTCAACTATCATAATCACATTCTTATCATATCTTCATCATTCAACCTTCACATCCTAATCACCCTTTCTAATCACATTGTTCAATCAAATTCATCCTAACCACCTCACCCCTAATCATATCCTAACCAGTTCCAAGTCATCCTAATCACAAACCTAACCATACCTTAATCATCCTTAATCACCCATCTAATCATCCAATCAATCTCATACTCTACCACATCTCATTCATCCTAATCATTCCAAACCATCATCCTAATCCTAATCAAGCACTTGTCAACATGGTCCTAATCCCACAAGATGACATACAATGATATGAAGATATGTGTCATTCCATGCCCATCCTAGAGAACAAGGTTCTAGCACCCCAAGCCTATTCACAAGCCTATCCAAGTCCACCTTGGCAACAAGACAAAGTGCCTTCAAATTCCAATGCCACCTTTGACAAGGGAAACATAAGTCTACCTTATCCATCCTATAATTACATTCTACCACCACACTCTAATCCTACATCAACTCCACTTCCTAAAATCAAACATTACAAAAGCAAGCCTAAGGGGTTGACCATATCCACCAATCCATTCAATCCCTTTGACACTCCACCTAATCAAAGTCCAAACCCTAATCCTATGAACCATCCCTCTTATCCCTCCACCATGATAAATTTCCATTCAACCTAGTCAAAATCCTAAGCCTACAACTTCATCCCTCATTATCCATCCCCTATATTGTCCTTCCACACATGCACTTGCAAAGGATGTGATCCATTAGCTACAAGAAAGGAATCCACCCTCCCCGTATCAAACACCCATTCACAAGCCTATCAAAGAACCTTTGAATGCCATGCCTATTCTGCCAACTCCATCATGTGGTCCACAACCTATTGATCCTATATGTCCAAGTCAAGGTCCATCATGCCCTAATGTTGTTGATCACAAAGAACACACCAAGCCTCTTCTAGATCCTTCCACTTCCATTTCCACTCAAATTCAAGATCTATGTCAAGGGTATACTCCTAAGCATATGGAAACATTACCCCCTTATCTAAATCAAGATCAAACCACTTCCATTGATTCCATCCATAGCACACTTAATCCTTCCCATGATCAGGCACCCATCTATGATCACAATCCCACTTATGATCAAGAAGGCCATGATGATCCTCTTATCCTACTTTATGCATTCCATGGTCAAGATCTTATCACTCCACCTATCCATGGTCCACAAACATCCACTTCCCATGATGAGGCACATGCCTCCCAAGCACCCATAGAAGATCAAACAAATAGCTTGGATCTAAACGAACATGATCAAGATCCTAATGATCCCTCCGGATCCACCATCATATCCACTTGGTCTTACCACCTTCATTCATTAATGTTCTTCCTTAGGGGAACACGGCAACCATTGTCTTTCACTTCACCTTCTCCATCCAATAAAGAACTCGTGTCTAGTGTCCAAACTAAACATAGTCCCATTGTCCATCTCATGCTCTAAAACATGAACTACCAAGTTAAAGGATTAGGCCTTCATGAACAAGGAATTTTATCCTTGGATACACACCCCAAGGTAAACAATCCAAAGATGTTAGTACCACCTCTATGCATCCTAAGTCCAACACTTTATGTCACAAACCCTATCATTTTCCCAAAACATACATTGCCATTCCACCTCCCTCATCCTACAAATGTCAAAAGCATGTGACCATACATCTTTCACCATTCACTTTGCCTCCACTACTTCCAACTCCTAATTTCCCTCCATCCACTTTACCACCATTTCTTCTGACACCTAACGTCCCTATCATCCATAAATCCCCACATTCCCAATCATGATCAATAAATGCACACATTGTCCAAACATGAAGCTTCCACTCATTCCACCAAACCCATGGGATTCAAAAGCAAAATTTTGGATGCCTATACCCATAAAGTCAAAAATCCTAAGGGTCCTAATGCCTTGGGTATAAATGCAACAAATCAAAATTAAATACATCCAAAAAGCTATCCAAACCCATACCTTCAAAACAAAACTCCAAAACTAAAATGGTATGGGTCTCTAAACAAAAAGAAAACAAGACAAATGAGGCACCCACCTCTCAAAAATCCCAACCATCCTCTTCCGTCCAACAATGCCATTCCATTCCAAAGTCTCAAATTCCTTCAACCCACAAGTCAAACAAAAATCATAAAAATCATAAGTCTATGTGGGTTCCTAAAGCACTGCATCATCTATCTCCTAAGCAAACATCACCATTACTTCCTACACCACCATCCACTCAAAATCTTCAAAGTTTATCATGGTGTGTGCAGCCATTGGTTATGATTCCTTTTCACACCACCATCACCCCATCATTCAACCATTATCCTACACATCCACCTTATCACCTTCCTATGGTCCATACTTTTACATAAGTCTTTCATCCATCCTTGCATAAGTCCTACATAATCCACATCATAATTCACTATCTTCCCTCCATAGTCCACTATCTACCTTATCCATCTCACTTTCATGCAATCACCCTACCAACATCAATAAGCATAATGACTTGACATGGTCCATTTGCGATGACATCATTCTCTAATGGGACTATCACCCTTCATGGAACTAGACACTTGAGTCCCTCTCGTCCATATCCACCTATCCCATTCAAAAATAAAAAAAGTCCAAAAAGAAAAAGAAAAAATAAAAAAAGTAAAGAAAAATCCTTTCGTCCAATGGTGAAAACCACCCTTGGTGGCACCTTGGATAAGTACCATGATGAAAACCCAGAAAACAGTCATCATGTGTAGGTTGATCTTCTATGTCACCTACACTTGGAGGCACCTTTTCTCAAGCAACATATCATTTTCATCCTATCATTCTTATCTTTCTTATCAGGCCATTTCCATACACCCATACACATATACTTAGCCTATCAAGTCCATTGACTCTCCCTTTATCTTTTGATCTTGATAAAGAAATGGGGGAAAAATGTTGAAACATGCTTTGGATATCCCTTGATATACCCCATCCCTTTCACACCAATCCTTTGATCATCCTATTATCATGCACTTTGTCATGTCAAATCCTAACTAGAATGGGGCACATTATTCCTATGTGAAATAGTCTTTAGAGATCACATCCTTGCCCTCTTACCTATGTGTTCCACTACCACCCACCCTTCCATTCATCCCATCCCATCTAGACTTGGTCCTCCCTTGTCATTGGTATCTAGCACAAAGGCTATCCAAATTGTCTCCCATTGACATCCCAAAACATTCAAAAATCTAAAAAACTCACAACATCTCAAAAATCCAAAAAAATCAAAACATGTTAAAAATTCAAAAAAATCAAAACATTCCAAAAAATCCATAAAAATCACAACATTTCAAAAACCCCCAAAAAATTGAAACATATCAAAATCCAAAAAAAATTACAACATTCAAAAAACACAAAAAATCAAAATATTCCAAAAATCCAAAAACATCCAAATATTCCCAAAAATCCAAAAACATCAAATATCATCAAAAATCACAAAAAAAATCATATAACCAACTAAAAACCTTCAAGAAATAAATCATGTCAAACCAAATGGTCAAACTATGACACCTCTGAGCTTTCACGTAGGCAAGGCCATCTTTGATGAGCCCCCGAGGCATTAGGTCAGTCCCTTAGGGTCTATCGAGTCAACCATCATAATAAGTCATCCTTTTGTGAAATGGACACTTTGATTAGACCAAAGCAATCAATCTACCACACCTCAAACCAATCCCAAAAAAAGACACGCTATTCAATCAATCAAATCAATCAATTGCCTTGTGATAATCATGTCATTATCAACTATCCTTGTCAATTATCACATATCTTACACGGAATGGGGCATCGTCGAAACCGGGACCCTGTGCCTTATATGACATGTATCATTTCTAAAATCAGTCATCAATCAAACCTTGGTGTTGCTCACATGGCCAACAACACTAGTGTCAATCAAACAATCACTTGCCTTATATAGGATGTTGCATTGTCCAAACCAAACCAGGTGTCTTGTACAACATGTTTCCTATTCTGAAACCAATCCTCCTTCATTGAATCACAATAATCAACCAAACTCATATCACTTGGAAAAAGGTCCAAATGGCTGTTGGTCTAGTCAGTCTTATTTTATTGGATTGTTTTACAGTCATGTTCTTATGCTTCTCAAGGCAGTCCCTAAGTGATGAAGAGAAGTGAGGATGGGGTGAGATCTTTGTTCTTTGATTGTTGTTTGTGGTTTGTCTTGGCAAAATGACTAGGGCAACTTGGTGCCTTGCATGTGATTAGAATTCCATTAGGTGTAAATCAAAGACATCCTATGCATTGGAAAGAATAATTGCTTCCTTGCATAAGGAATTGCACACCTCAGTTATCTCATCACATGTTCTGACAAGGTATCATAGTTACTTATTCTGAGTCAGACATTCCTTGTCTATCATGTGCCTATTTTGTAAGGGATCACATTTCCACACATTAGCCTCTGTCATGCCATTGTAATTGTCATCCCTTGACATAATAAGTTCTATGATGATAAGCAAAAAAAATTTCAAGTGAGAAGCTCAAAAATCTATCAAAGCAAGATCTCATTCCCATTCTTCTATCCAATCTTTCATTCCTCCACCTTCATTACAGCTTAACATATCATCCATTTCTTCTATCCATTCTCCTATCTTTCTTCCTTGACCAATCCCTTTCATTTCGAGAGCCTACCTATTGTAGTACAGATAACACTAAGAGGGGGGTTGAATCAGTGTTGTAGATAAAAACACTTCATTTATTTTATATCAAACTTTAAAAATTAGAAAGTAATGATGCTGATCTAAAGCTTTATCAAATAAAGAAACTGTACATTAAAGAATTGAACATTCAAGTATGAAGGACAAATGAATCATGCATCAAATCAGACCATAACACAAAGATTCCAGGAGTGGAAAACCCTCATGGGGAAAAAAAACCCACTTAGTAAATGCCTCACTGTCTTAATCAAATAAATCACCAATTACAAAGCCTCACTGGATTTTATGACTGACTACAAAATGCCTCACTGGCAACATAGGCCTCACTGGTGACTTAAGCCTCACTGGCTACAAAATGTCTCATTGGCTATAGATCAAACATGTCTCACTGACATGATCTTATGCAACACATTCTCAAAGATTAATTGAAAGATATATAATATAGAGGGTTTCTCTGTTTCTCTACAATCCAGATCTTGACAATCTCATTTATTTGAGACTCAAGAATACATAACCATAACTGTGCACATACAACTTATCAACTTAGGAATGTTTTTGCATTACAACACACTGCTATTATCTCAATGATAGTATAAATACAATATCATCAATATCACACCAAGATGTTTTCACTTTCATATATTTATATTGTCTTACATCCTTTCATTTCTTTCATCAAACAATTTATACTTGTAACATAACCAATTCAACTATCTCTAGTAGTTTTTCTTTATGCCCATAACTATCAAGGATATGTGGTCGAACAAACCCATATTTGATTTATGTAAAACCTTTCACAATGCCCAAATAACAAAGGTTAATCAAAGTGTTTCTTTTAGATTATAAACTATTTACACTTAACCAATTATCACAGAGATTTAATAACCATGGTCTTTGCTAACTGCATCCTTCATAAGCCTTAATCACATTTGAAGCAAGATCAAACAAATGTCTTCAAAACTATTTCCAAAACACATTTCATGAAACCCTAACACCATTTATGCATGTGGGTAAACCTCCATTTGATGTTTGTTACAAACCCTAAACATATTTGTTTATGGGTAGTAAAAAAAAACTTTTAATACTTTTTATCGAGGTCAAAGAAATCTCTACAAACACCGATTGCCATTTTTAACTGTCTTTCAATAGTTCACAAATATAACAAGAAGAACCATTAACCTCAACATTCACCTAAGAAATAAATATATCACATGTATGTTGTCAGTCGATCAACAAGAACGTAATTGTGCTTTTGAACTTTGTAACTGTCAAGCTCCTTCAACTACTTCTCAGCTCAACATTGTCAAATCACTATATTTATCTTAGACTTTCACAGATTCTCCCTCATGATTTCTCAGAATCGCCAAGATTTGCAAACTATTCAAACCCTAAGTCACAAACATCATTTTACAAAGTTCAACATTGTGAAATGATCAACAAAAAAAACTATCTTTTTACCTGATATCCCAAGGTCACCAAAAGTGTAAGTTTGTGTTAAAAGGGACCGGTGACCATAACCTTTTACTTGAAAAGAATGTTGAAAACCTGCTGGTCAGGTTGTAACTTAAGTGACCACCAAATGCCTTACTTTCACACTGTTTTTAAATCAAATAAAGACAATAACATTAAACCAAATGATGCCCTTTTGACATTGAATTTAAATAAAATGAAAAACAATAACCCTTCAATCAAGTGATGATCTTGGTCAATAAACAAGTATGATCCTTGCACCAACATGTCATTATGAGCTTAAAACAACCAATGTCATATTATCATCTTGTAATATATCAAAGAATCACTTAGGTGTTTTGAACTAGGACATCATAAACCCATGTGAAGTCTATGCAAGAGTTATCCACAAACAACCTCAAATTGTATCAACATGCCAAACTACCTCTATTCTAGTTTGACATCTATGCCAACTGCCATTGGGGTCAACAAACTCCCCCTTTGGCATTGATGTCAAACAAACACAATGAATGCCAACTGATCAACTATTTACATGTTTACCTGTCCACTGTCCACTGTCAGATCAATGAATTCCAAGCACAAACACTTCAAACACTATTAGGAGATCAATGAATGAAACATGAAATGACCATCAAAGAATGAAAGATCACCTGTAATAGCTAAAAGCATTATGTAATTTCTCCCCCTTTTGACAACAATGACAAAGATAAAGGAGGATAAACTGAGAAAGGGAGAAAGTACTACCAACTCTAGTATCATGATACCACTATCCTTATCTATCACACAAACAACAAGATGTCAAAAATTAAAGCAAAATTAGATATAAATCTATGCATATACCAAGATGTCAAATGAAAACATAAATTGTAGAGAAGCAAATCCATCAAAATGCCAACTGGCACTGTAAAAGCATAATACAATAACATGAAAAGAGATCACAAAATAATGAAGCTTGTTAATCACTTGTCAAATTAATGCACCAACTGATAACATCATGGATGAAAAATATGCTAAGAAGCTCCCCCTAAGACTAAAGCCTACTGCAACTTTCCATTGTCCTCAAAGGCCTCAACATTTTACTATTGTCCTGCAAAAGCATTCACAAAACATTGCCATGAAAGTTGTGCCATACAACTCTATAACAAATGTATTGTTCCTCCACAACAATGACTACACTATACCATTCTACAATTTTGTTACTAGATACAAAACATCTCTACTCTATTTGAACCTTCTTAGAAATATGTACCAGTCAACTCTGATACACTCACCAAACTATACTTTACATAGCATTGTATCAAAGCACCTACCTCCTTGTCCAAAGCAAAAACAAGAACACTAGTAAGAGAGGCAGAGTCTGCACTGTGAGGTCTTTACCCTAACCTATATTGTTTGAATTTTGCATATACTACTATGAATTATTATTCAAATACTATTCTGCCTGAAAAGCAATATCAAGAAAGTACCTTAAAAGAAACATTGTCCTTGCTGCACTGTACTTGTTAGAACAACATCACCTGGATCATGAAGCATAGACCACCTTCAATATATATGTAGTTCAGGAGAACCACTTGAAACACCTTACTTTCCAGTGACATGAAGATCACTATCTTGTATTTTCTCAAAAAAATATCAAAGAACATAGACCCTATGAGAGTAAACTCAAGATTGTCACTGTCTAAACACTGTCACTATGAGCACTGACCAAGAGTATTTTATAAGCACCATCACTAACAGGTGTCCAAGCAACCAAGGATGAGTAAAAATGCATGTTTACTATTTTACTATTTCCCAAATAGATGGTATATAGGCATGAGGAAGCATAATTCACTGGCTACAATGCCATTTCTATAATTATTAATCAAAGATCAAACATTCTTATCAAAGCATTAATTGTCACTGATTGAATGAAAACTGATATTGAAAATTGGAAAGACATATTAGGAGTGCAAAACTATTATCACACCTTGAGTACCTAGTAAAGGAGAACACATTGATTAGCATGGATATCACTACTGCACATTAGAGAAAACTGTCTAGGAAAGTAAATAGTCAAGGAAAACCACTGGCAAATATATCACAAAATCATCTTATTCTTGTGCAAGCCTTAGACCTCTAGTCTACTTTATACACCATATGAGTTCTACCAATCCTATCTCTTACACAGTCCAAGAAGCAACAACAAGCACTATTAAAAACGTATCTATTCCATGGAAGATCACTTGAATCAAGCAAGAATGCCACTACTTTAACCACATACTGTACCAATAATAAATGTTTGAGTCAACAACAACTGCTCAAGATAATTTGATAAGACAAACAAGAAACAAGTCTATGTTAAAGATTGTCCTACCCAATGACTGTCCTAGCCTACATACAAGTCATTAATATTGTCCTAATCAATGAACCTGATGTCTGATTCAGTACAAACAAGCAAGTGCAGTTTTGCAAATCTAATAATGACTATCCTCTATCCTGCATAAAACAAACTGTCTCTATCTCTTTCAAGTCAGTTTAATGATTGTCCTACCTTGAAATCATGCAAGAGGATAATAACAAAAGGATCATAACAAATTAATGCTCAATGATTGTAATGCCTAATGACTATAATACCATGCCAAACACACGAACAAGAGGAGATTAAAGACAATCCAATGCCACACTTCAACATCAACTAACAAGAGGATCAAAGTAAGAAGCTCAATCTCTCCCCTATCTATAGAAAACTTTACAAAGATCTCCTTCTAACACATGTAAGAAGAACAACAAGAAGAACATGAAACCATGAGTAGGGTTGAAAGATAGACAATGAGATAACTCCCCCTATATGTTGTATCTCATGCAACTATCAGAACATCAGTGTCTTTTGACACTTGAAATATCATAGAGAATATATTATTGTATAATGTTCAAACAAGAAGTAAATAATTCATTTGAAACACCTCATAATTAGAACTTGCAAAGACTAAGAACTATATTTCAAATATGTCACACTTGTGACTTACTAAACTGTAAAGATAGAACCATAAAGTTAATGCAGCCAACAACCACATGGATATAAGACGATACTTGAAGTGCACCCTAAGAACACACATAAAAGATTTAGTGAAGAGAAATATGAGAAAGATCATCCAATCTCTCCGTCAACTGACCAACCATTTTCATGCATTTGGTCTCTTGCAAATTATAAATGTTTCCTTGAGTTCTTAAACCTATTGCAATAATTTCACCTGTTTTCTTTCTAATCTCACATCCAAGAACATAAAAAAGAATATAAAATCCTTGATCACAGATCTGTGTTATGCGTAAAAGATTATGCTTGAGACCCTCTACATAGTACACATCATGCAAAGGTAATCTATCATCCAAAGAAACAATACCTTTCCCTATGATCTGAATACAATCATCATTACCACACTAAGCCACCATAACAATATTCAAATTTGATAAAGTTACTTATATCACATGTCATGTGGTGAGAGCATCCACTATCTAAAATCCACACATCTTTTACCTTAGCATGTAAAGTTGTTTGATCAAGCATACCTTCTATCTTTTCATCAACCTTCTTTGGTTTCCAAATCAACTTTTTTTAGCAGCATTAAAAGATGTTTTGGAAAGAAGATTTGATTTCTTTTGTTGTACAACATGGTTGGACCTATAACTCTTTGCTATATACCTAATATTTCCACTATGTGAGTTTGAACACCTTTTAGACATAACTGTTGTCATAAATAGGGTTTCTTCTCATTATTCAAGAGATTCCTCTGAGTGAATGTCTATCACATCAACAAATAGACGTTTCTTTTTGAAACCATCTTTCCCTTTAAAATTAGACTATTTTCTCTTTCTCAGTTTTCTATTGTTTTATTCATCACTCTCAGATTCTTTATTAGGGCATTGAGCAGCATATTGCCCAATCTTTCCACAATCAAAACACTTAAAGGGTAACTTCCCTTGATATCTTCCTGATCCTCTTCTTAGTTTACTCACTAAAACAGACTCATCTTCATTCAATTTTTCTGACTCGGGTTTTATGTCATTATCTTTCTTTACAGTTTTGAAAGTAGTTTCTTTGTTATGATTGTCACTGCACACTCTCATTTCATGAGCATTAAAAATACCATGAAGTGCATATATGGTTAGTTTCTTCATGTCTTTGTTCTCTATAGCAGAGATCATATGATCATATTTAGGTGACAATGTTCTCAACACCTTTTTAACAACAATTATTTCTTCTAATTTTTCTCCTAGACCTCTCATGGCATTAATAGTTTCTTGGACTCTTAGAAGGTAATCAGCTACCTTCTCATCCTCTGCCATTTTAAAACCCTCAAACTTGGCTCTAAGAGCTTGTAGTTTAGCCTCTTTTATAATTTCATCACCATCATAGATATTTGACAACTTGTCCCAAATAGACTTGGTTGTTTTGCATTCCATGACCTTGATTAAAACATCATTAGATAGACCACAGCAAATGGCATTTGCAGTCTTAGTATCATAGTCATATGCTCTTTTCTCATCAGCAGTAGAGGGTGTTCCTGTAACATTATACCCGGACCTAATTGCATTCCAAACATCAAAACCTAGAGACTTTATATGATGTTTCATTTTATACTTAAAAAATGCATAGTCAGTACCATCAAACAATGGTGCTTTGAAAGTAGAAAGAACTTCCTAAATTGTCATAGTAAGTAATCCACCAGGAAACCCCTAAGTTGGTTAGACTTTTGACAAGGGTATGGCTCTGATACCTCTTATTGGAGTACAGACAACACTGAGAGGGGGGTGAATTAGTGTTGTAGATAAAAACACTTCATTTATTTTATATCAAAACATTAAAAATTAGAAAGTAATGATGTTGATATAAAGCTTTAGCAAAGCAAGAAACTATACATTAAAGAATTGAACATTCAAGTATGAAGGACAAATGAATCATGCATCAAATGAGACCATAACACAAATATTTTAGGAGTGGAAAACCCTCATGGGGTAGAAAAACCACTCAGTAAATGCCTCACTGGCTTAATCATAAAAATCACCAATTATAGAGCCTCACTATCTTTTTATGTCTCATTGACTACAAAATGCCTCACAGGTAACATAAGCCTCACTGGCTACAAAATGCCTCACTGGCTACAGATCAAACTTGTCTCACTGACATGATCTTATGCAACACATTCTCAAAGATCAAATGAAAGATATACAATATAGAGGGTTTCTCTGTTTCTCTACAATCCAAATCTTGATAGTCTCATTTATTTGAGACTCAAGAATACATAACCATAACTGTGCATATACAACTTATCAACTTAAGAATGTTTTTGCATTAGAACACACTGCTATTATCTCAATGATAGTGTAAATACAATATCATCAATATCACACCAAGATGTTTTCACTTTCATATATTTATATTGTCTTACATCCTTTCATTTCTTTCATCAAACAATTTATACTTGTA
This sequence comes from Cunninghamia lanceolata, assembly GCA_027924645.1. Lineage (NCBI taxonomy): Eukaryota > Viridiplantae > Streptophyta > Pinopsida > Cupressales > Cupressaceae > Cunninghamia > Cunninghamia lanceolata. The sequence goes on from BSBN01001281.1 coordinate 5,885,830, forward strand.
ACAGAGCCAGTTCAACTGTCTCTGGTAGTTTTTCTTTGTGCCCATAACTGTCAAGGATATTTGGTCAAACAAACCCATATTTGAGTTATGTAAAACCTTTCACAATGCCCAAATAACAAAGGTTAATCAAAGTGTTTCTTTTAGATTACAAATTGTTTACACTTAACCAAGTATCATAGAGATTTAATAACCATGGTCCTTGCTAACTGCATCCTTCACAAGCCTTAATCACATTTGAAGCATGGTCAAATAAAATGTCTTCAAAATTGTTTCCAAAACACATTTCATGAAACCCTAACACCATTTATGCATGTGGGTAAACTTCCATTTGATGTTTGTTACAAACCCTAAACATATTTGTTTATGGGTAGTCAAAAAAAAAACTTTCAATACTTTTTACCAAGGTCAAAGAAATGTCTACAAACATTGATTGCCATTTTTAACCGTCTTTCAATAGTGTACAAATATAACAAGAAGAACCATTAACCTCAACATTCACCTAAGAAAGAAACATATCACTTGTACGCTGTCGGCCGAGGAACAAGAACGTAACTATGCTTTTGAACTTTGTAACTGTCAAGCTCCTTCAACTACTTCTCAGCTCAGTATTGTCAAATCACCATATTTATATTAGACTTTCACAGATTCTCCCTCATGATTTCTCAGAATCTCCAAGATTTGTAAATTGTTCAAACCCTAAGTCATAAACATCATTTTGCAAAGTTCAACATTATGAAATGATCAACAAAAAAACCATCTTTTTGCTTGATATCCCAAGGTCACTAAAAGTCTAAGTTTGCCCTAAAAGGGACCAGTGACCATAACCTTTTCCTTGAAAAGAATGCTGAAAACCTGCTAGTCAGGTTGTAAGTTAAGTGACCACTGAATTCCTTACTTTCACACTGTTTTTAAATCAAATAAAGACAATAACATTAAACCAAATGATGCCCTTTTGACATTGAATTTAAATGAAATGAAAAACAATAAACCTTCAATCAAGTGATGACCTAGGTCATTAAACAAGTATGATCCTTGCACTAACATGTCTTTATGAGCTTAAAACGACCAATGTCATATTATCAATTTGTAACATATAAAAGAATCACTTAGGTGCTTTGAACCATGACATCATAAAGCCCTGTGAAGTCTATGAAAGAGTTATCCACAAACAACCTAAAATTGTATCAACATGCCAAACTGCCTCTATGCTAGTTTAACATCTATGCCAATTGCCATTAGGGTCAACACTACCCATGTTTATCCGACCCACCTATCCTCTCGAGGGGGCATTGTTGATGGGTGTTTTAGCACTCAACAACATAGGTGTAATTGATGGTATCACACCTCTCTTGAAAAAGGTATCCTATCCTAGATAGGACTGACCCAAGGATAATATAGCTAGGTTTTAGCTTGCTTGGAATAACTTCAGTACAATGTCTAGTTGTGCCAACAAGGGGTCTTACATAAATGCAGGGTTTATGGAATATGACAGTAGTATGTATGTAGAAACCCTATGATAATTTCAGTAGATTTGTAACGTAGATGTTGCTTATAACCTAACCTAACAAACTCGATATAAATAAAATGCAAAAGGAAAATGAAAGAGAGAAGGGATAAGTGATCCTAAGTGATAGTCACAATGGGGTAAAATGCTATAGATAGACAAATACTTTCAATAAACTATTCCCTGTTTCACCAAGATAGGAAACCCACAATGTTGCAAGAAACGATGTGATCTTCAAAGAATCCTTATGATTTTCAAATTGCATTCACTCATTAGACACCCAGACAAGGGCGCAGCTTAACTAGTGGAATGTAACCGAACTATATTCAATGACAGGGCCCAGGCTAATTATACACAACAACTTACCATCAGCAAGCACTAATAGTATAGACCAAAGCATTCATCATATATCCTAATATTTACCAATCATTGCAAAAGCATAACTAATTAAATTCAAATTGATATGAACCATGAAAACCAAAGAGGATAACACAAGAACACAAATTCCTGGCAACCTAGAAAACTTGCTTTGTATTGATCACAATTTGGCAGAGTCTTAGCAATTTAGTATCAAATCTTACTTACAAATGAGAGAAAAGGATGGCCCTTTTATAAACAAGGCACCATACCGAGTTTTTGAATGGACGGTGGAGATTAACTCAACACCAACAGTCTAGATTACATGGCATTTAATGAAGTACAATAGTTTATTACATTTTCGGATTTGCATTTGTCCTTTAGGAAAAAGATAAAATATAGCTTGTAGATACATTGAATCTAGACAAAATGGATACCCATTTGGTTGTACATGATGAAAAGTCAATTTCTAAGACCTAATAAAGCCAAAATAGGGTCACATGACACTTGAAAACTTGAGCTGATGTGGATTCATAGGATTCCAAGTGCTAAATGGACCAAGAGGAGTATGTGGCACATTATTAGGGAAGATATATCCAACTGGATGCTTTTTGGATTGATTCTTGATGACTGGACTGCTAGAACAACTATATGCATGTCTTGGACATTGGATTGGATCTGTAGGAACATCAATGGAATAGATTTGATCTTCTATGTCTTCTAGCTCCTATAGCTCATCTCCATCATCTTGGACATCATATTAACATTCTCTTGTAGGTGTAGCAGCAATTTGGTTGATGGAATGAAGTTTTTGCACTTCTAGGTTAGCATTGCATATCTGTGTGTACATCCTTCCAAGATGGCTCCAACAAGCTCATGTGTCCTCCAAGACCTGTAATTCACAATGCAAAGCATCAATTTCATCTTAACAAGTCATTTTTCATCAATTTGGATCAAAACATGTCCATTTGTAGTCATGAATTAGTCAAAACAACTCATTGCCAATGTTGCTTTCTTATAGTCCTCTTCACAAATCTAGTGATTTTTACATGATTTTCTACATTTTTTTACCATTTTCAAGTACCCATTTGGCCAATATGATGATCTAGGAAGTTTTTGTGGTCAATAGAATCCATTTGTAGATTTTTATTTCATGCTTTTCTAGCCTTTTTCTGTAAAAAGTAGGATTTTTGGGGGTCACAGACTTTTCATGTGCAATAGCGTTAATTATCATTAAACGTGCCCAAAATCTACACAAACTTGGTAAAAAGATCCATCATGATCTGATAAATAGATATTCAATTCAAATTCACGAAGAAAATCTAAGTTTCCTCTTGAAAAAATGTGTTTTTAGGCCAAAATGGGCAAAAAGCAGGGATTTTGGGGTCTACCAACTAAAAGTCGGTGCAATGCAATTCTATCGTAGGTCAGAGAGGTTCATTTTAAGTGCAAAATGCTTTTGCGCTACTTTTGGGTGCCACCGACTTGTGCAAGTTTGGGCTCAGGTTGACTAATAGCATCTCACAAGGTTGGTCAGGGTGGATTGTAGCTCAAGTCAGTAAGGTTGATTTTTAGCACTAAACATAAAAGGCTTAGTCAGCAGGGATTTTCAATGCAACAGACTAGCACAAGTTTCTCTATCTACCGACCAAGTGTAGTGAAGGTAAATATTAGCGCAAGTAGGTTGAAGCCCATTTTAGTGCTTTTCTTCAAAATTGTCTCAGCGAGGATTTTTTATCTGACTGACTTGGCGGTAGCTGGGAGGGAAGTTGGTCGGAGGTGAATTTAGCGCTAAGGTTGGTAGAAGGCATTTTTAGAACTTTTTATAGTAGGGAGTGTTTTTAGTGCCAGTTTTAGAAATGTCTAGGGTGAAAGTATATTTAAAAATATATTTAAATATAAGTTTAGATATTTTTTCAATATACTTTCAGGATGTTTGAGATGGGTTCCAGATCCATAGGATTTCATATGCAGATTCGAGAATTTTGAGGTTCCACCAGATTTTAGACTTAGCCAAATCAGGGCTTCAGGACCATACATCAGAATGAAAGTATATGAACCCCTTATTGTAATCTTGTCGAATTGGACATGATTTTGTAACTCTAAGACCTAGAAACTAGGAATTTCAACATGAAACATCCTACAAAAGCAATTTCAAGGGCAATATCCAGTGACATGGGATTTTGGAGCAAAATGCAGTAACACCCAATTTTAGCGCAAAAGGCAACAAATGGCTATTTCTTAAGCACAAAACCACCCAAGACACCTCTAAATCAATCATGTACAACATCAAATGACTCCAAACATGCAAAATACTCAAATCTAGAACAAATCATGCACTCTAGGCATAAATTCACTTTCTCATCATCATAAGGTAGAAAGGTTAAGACCTCAAGCCAAAGCAAAAGAGGGGGTCTCCATTTGGCAAAATGGGGCATGTGTGCAAGGTACAACAAATGGTCTATTGGGAAATGCTCCAGAGCATTTCTAAGATAAACTTAAGTTTCAAACCCAGAATCTCTGTGTTTCCCACATGTTAGACAAGAAAACATGATATCTTATCAAAGAATCAAAGCACGATAACCAGTGCAACCATCCATATCTTGAAAAACCTGAGTGTGTGCAGTTGCATTCATTCCCATCCCTTAGAGACTAAGCTCATCCTAGATTCTTTACATTAAGCTATGTGATTAGTACACACCTCATGAACTACCTGGACATTGCCCCACTGCCAGTGAGCATTTATAGCTCCAACGGGTTTGTCTCAGAATTCCAATCAAGCAAAACCCCACTGCCAGTCAGGCATCCATAGCCTCGGTAGAGTTTACTTGATTGTCCATCTACCTGAGTTATATTATGTGATTATGATTTTTCTTTATATTTCTTTCTTTGATTGATGGATTGATATTTCGTTGAGCTTAGATCGGCAGAGTACAATGCAATACTGCTACCTTTGTGATAGCTCAGCTAGTTGGGTGTGGACTCTCGATGGAGAAAAAGGTGGACCTTAGATTTTACACTTAACGCAAGATCACCAAGACTCACTTAGCTACTTTAGGATTACTTAAGAGTATGAGAGATATATGGCTAGAAAATACTTCAAGTGCACCGACTAATGACTCATTTCCCATGAACAGACATCATACCATCTAAGAATAACAATAGAACCCACAAGAAGACCTGAGTGAAAAACTAAGGCTTCTCAAAGAAATGCCCCAGATTACTTACCTGAAGAGGGCCCTTGGTAGGTCTGCACAACTGCCACCACATTCAAGAAATGGAGAACCCAAGCAAAGAAAGTGCAAAAGCAAAAAAACAAAGCAAACAAGCAACCAACCTAAACAAAGAAAACTACTCTAACCAAAATGAAGGCAACAACTAATAACTAGTAGCAACTAACAACTAAGAAAAAGTAAAAATAGAAAGCAGAAACCTAATCTAAAACAACAAACTACTGACTAAAACCTAACCAGAAACAAGCAAGACTATGTACAAAATCTTTGGATAGGAAGTATTTACACTTCCCTGTGATTTATTTCTCAGGACATGCAGAAGTAACAAGGTGCAAGTTAATGTCCTAAGTCTAGCAAATTCATCTTTTTACTCTAAAAAGTAAGGTATAGGCAGGTTGGGTTCATGTTCAGGGTGTCAGTCATGTAGAATTAGCAGTTGGGGCAATTTATTAGGGCCATGATTAATCCAAATGCAAGTTGTCTTACCCAAATCACCATAATCAAATTGATAATTGGAACTGAGTGGAGAAAGGGAAGATACAACCTGATTCGTAGTACCATTAATTGGGTATGTAAGTTCATCACCTTGCTGCATTGTACCAAATACCTTCTCATCTTCGGGAGCTCTCAAGTCATGTTTGGCCATATCCTATTCATCAAATACCTCTGGAGAATTGAATGTTGTAGCAACTTCCCAAGTGAACAAAAAGTCTGGACAATCTTCCTCAGAATATGGATCATCTGGATGAATTTTGTATGAAGTGGCTAAAGCAAAATCTATCATATGCGGTGAATTGCAATGCAACAGCATATCCTTACTCATTGTTCATACCAACTCAATGATATGATCAAGTGATTGACATGAAAAAAATTCCAAGCCATCACTTTGCATGACTATTTGATTTTTATTCTCAGATTACAGACCTTTACTTTCATTTCTTATCATTGGATCAGCATCAACCATGTGGAGATCTTCTTCAATGCAAGTAAAAATAGGATCAGCATGGGAACAAATGATAAACTCCAATCTACTTCATCCATATCAGTCACATGCTCTAAAAAAACTTCCTCTGTATCAATCAGCAACCTTCCTATTTGGACTTCACATTCATTTTCTGCAGTGGCAGCATAGTCTCTTTCTTCCTCTATAAGTAGATTCTTGATGTTAATGTTGCTTTGAGGTGGTGTACTATCCTTATTGTGTTCATCTAACTCAGCTAGAGACTTTATTGGAGTGACTATATCGGCCTGATATGACTGATCACGGTGATATAATGAGCTAATACAGTCAAGAACTTGATCATTTTTCATTGGAAAATCTGATTAGAGCTCAAGTATGTCAACTAGAATAATTTTTTGCATCACTGTCCATGATTGTTCTTCATCCAGAGGATTGATTTCTTTTTGTTCTTACATATCTCTGATCTGAACAACCTACTGTCCAAACTCAAAATTATCAACCAACTGCAAGGAACTGCTATTCTGCACCTCTGTAGCAGCAAATTCAGGCTTGAAACTTGATATTTTTGAAGCATCTAATTGCTGATCTACATCCTTAACGTGACTGCTTATCAAGTCTGATTTATCATCTTCCTTGTCCACATCCTTGGTAGCAGAAATCTGATCTTGTGCATGGCTTTGTTCATTGTCTCGTGACTATAAACTAAGTTTTAACTAGATTGGAACAACATATTCTTCTGATTTGTCTGACTCATAAAGAGATTTCAACCAGTCATGAATCTTGTATTCATTAGTTGGGTGATTTGTAGACCATTTGATGAACTACTTGGGGAACTTCAATTTTTCCACCATGCAGGTTGTTCTTTTGACTATGATCAATTCTGAATGGCAGATTTATAACCTCTGCAGCCTCAACTCTTTGAGTGTTCTGATCCGAGACATGATCACATGCATATGCATCCATCCATTTTGCAACTCCCTACAAAGTCTTGCTCTGAATATGTCTGTCATATCCACATCTTGCTTCAGGCTTGTAAACTTCAAAAATAGGATATGACAATGGGTTGTTGAACATACTATGTTTCTAATCAATTAGATTCAGTTCATTCTAATTTGACTATAGAGTCACTATTCAAAAGGGTGATAGCGGCACACAACACTTCAACAACTATAGTTTAAAATGAACCTAAAACTTAAAATAAGTCAACCAAGCATTTGTGTTACTACTTACATCTTATTAACTAATAAACATTTTCACATAAAGTGGTAACATTCCACAATTACACATTCAAAAACAAGACCCAAACACACTCCCAGAGTTCCTAGTGTTTGTAAACCTGGCTCTGATACCAAATGTCATGCCCTAAATTTTACTCAACCTAAACCAAACACAACTACCAAATTTTTTTGACTTTCTAGTCCTACTAAGGTAAATTCAAGTTTTAAAGTTAATCTAGAATCTATGACATAAAGTTTACGATGTCCTCTCACTACTTAAAATATCTTAGTTTCCATTTTCCCCTAAGTGTTTCCTTATTGAGATGTACAAAACTTTTCCTAGGTATCCTAGAGTATAGAATCTGCTCACTCTTCTAACTAATTTCCCATTTTCTATCTACATTTGTTTCCCTAGTATAGCTATAAAGAGGAAAATTATTGCTTAATAATAACTTGACTATCAAGAGTTTGAAAATGAAGAGCTGTGTTTAATATAAATAACCTTACACAAATAATAATTCATGGAACAAACTTTTAATGTGAATGAAACTATTTATTTTCTTTACTATTAACATCAATGACACAAGAATCATTTGATGCTATCAAGACTCAAAAGATAGATTAGCTTAGTTTCAAGTTCTGAGCTATAAATGACAATTACTTATTATTTCTAGTAGTTTTAGATTTAGATGTAACTACTTGCTACATTTTAATTCATATACTAAACTTTAATTTCATTGACTTAATGTTCACACTAAACAAAATTTCCACTTGGTTATACTACTTTTCTTGATCAAAGGTTTAAATAAGTTAGCTATTACTTTGTTGACTTGGTTTTCAATTCAGGATTTCCTCCTTCATTTACAGTTCAAGAAGATCTCCTATATTTCTCTATGGAATTTATCCTATCTACTAGATTTATTCATTGAGATAAACTTTAAGATTAATGACAACTCCAACTATAGTGCCCCGCCATGAACACCTTGGAAGACAGCACATCTATGCAATCAAAGCAGAATATTTTTTTTTTTGAATAAGATAACAAGTAAGGTTTAGCAATTCAATACACATCATTAACTATCAACTTGTCTTCCAAGGGGCCATGGTTGCATTACTTGACAAATAATCAACATTATTTACATGCATAACTAACTCTCACATCGACAAATCATCCTAACTCTATTACATTATTGATTATACATATACATCTCCATTTCGTGATGTCGATTAGATAATCAACTTTAATCAAGATTACATGCACATATTCCAAGTCTATACAAATGAGTACATCATTATGCAATTTACATCATCACTATTCTGATTACATTCAATACATACAATCTGAATCAACAGATGCACCAGCTAGAACATGAGCACAATAAGTGTCTTCATAAATAGGTACGAGATCTGATGTCTGATACACAAGGAGTGTCCCCCTCCCTTACAAGTAACGGCAAGGGAAAACCAATGGATAAAGCTCTTCCACCCAACCATGTGGAACCCTGAGGTCCGCCCCCTGAGCTAGGAGTTAACATGAGGTCCCCACTACAACATATGGTCAAGTAGACAGTAGGCTATGAGACAACACACGACTATCACAAGTCACCATCACAAATAACTCAACAGTACTTCTAGAGGCAACACTTAGCAAATCAGGAGAGTACAACTAGGGAGTGCTAGGCTATAGTAAGGAGAGTGTCATCACATGGTCCTAACATGGGTTACCCAGGCAATCTCTCTCTAGACACTGGCCCCATAGGATGACACATGCGGAATCATCCTTCCTTTCATGATGACAAGGAAGTAGATCTGCCAATCCCGGCCTTCTCCCCTCATCCTTAGTCTGAACTAGCACTACATGCATGAGTGAGGAACAGAACATCTTATTATCTTGTTAGTGTGAAAACTACCCAACACCTAGGTATTTTATTATGTTATCACTGAATTATCAACTCCCAGTGGGTTACCCTGGCTAGCCACTTAGCATCGGCCCCCACATTGGAAGCCACTCCCTTACCTACAACTAGGAAACCCTACACAACAAGCATAGCAACACATCACAACAACGAGGGTACGGAACCATGCAAGGCATTGACCATCTTGCATAACAACTATCCTTATATAACAATACAAAGTGTTAACCCTCCATAACATAATTATAAGGGCAGGACTCCTAGACCATTGCCCATAATAACACATATTCATTACAACTCTAAGATCTCCATGTCACCCTGTTCCATATCTTACCACAAAACTAGATACAAGACTAGTACAACCAGTTGGATAACAATACAACCACAAGAAGTCCATTTATCATTCATTTGTCATTTAGTCCATACATAACCAGAGACGACAAGGCTTCTTATAACATCATGATCTCAAGACATCTACAACACAACACATGAATTCAAGACATCCCAAGCTAAGCCTTTGGAACTCTAGCCACACGGGAAGATACACAATCAAAGACTATAAGAACGGTTTTATGACCCACAGCTTGAATTAACATAATATGAGAGTCAATTATACTTATGATCAAATTATGCCTTCTTACAACTAATTCCACTATAGGAATTTGCACTTGACTAAGTTGTTTCATTGGTATATCAATCGTCAAGATAAATCTTCTCATTCGATTGTATTCTTACAAGGGATAAATCTATGACTTACATTAAAGTGAATTATGTTTAAACATGTATTAAAATAATCATTTAATTAATCTACATGATACAATTATCATTGACGTAACTAAAGTAAACTTTTATTATCAGTATTATAAATCAAATTGATTAAATGGATTATAAGGAAAGTTTAAATTCATTTCATACGGATAAGATGAGTATTCCAATTTAATTTATAACCAAAAGAGGAACAATGTAAATCACATCTATGTAATTAACAATTACAACTACCTATAGAACACATATCATTGTCTATCTATCACAACATTCATGAGAATATCAAAATATATTTACAACGAACGAAATCTAGTTCAACTAGTCATTAATAAAGAGAAGGTGATAGATTAAAATACTATGTTAAATACATTTATCCATTATACAAATCAACATATTGAATATTCATTTATTCGAAATCTGATATACAGCGTTTCCTTATGGTGTTCCATTTAAATTTATCATTTAATAATCCCGATAATAGATTATATTAATTTTCATTGGCTTGATTTAAATAAATCACGTGATACAAATAATAATAATAATAATAATAATAACAACAATAATAGTAATATTAAAGTTCCACAATTCATTTGACATCTAATATATTTTCCATCCAAGTCATTAGACAAATAATGTTACATCCTACAACAAGTCTATTATAAATAATCCTATCGAATACGTATTCCTCTATATTATAAATGAAAATATAAAGGAATAGATGTAATATTCTAGAGGCCAATCAAACAACTACGACATGAAGTTGGTAAGGATAATAGTAGAACATTCTAAACTCATTACACTAATAACTATATCACATTACCCTACGACTACGTTCTTTCCTAAAAGAAATTACATACCTATAATGGATTTGAGAATAATATCTAACCCACTACATTCCATTCGACTCTACGACCAACAAGGTTCCCTAACATTAACAACGCCAAGTGTAGGTGCTCCTTTCACACTTGGATCCCCATCTAACGCCATCACATGAGTATCTAATGACAAGCCATGATATACCCATAGACACTTACTCAAGAAACAAGGTGACAATAAACCTACGACTGTCTACTTTTGCTCACGTCTACCCATCCACCAAAACGACCATAGCAACTCAAGTAATTTTAAATACATGATCTCCCCATGTTGACTACCACTACAGACTCAAGGCAATGACTAATGATTAACCTACCATCGATGGACTTCCTACGACAGAGGTGAACAAAACATGACCGTTGGCCACTAAGCTTGAACGCTAACGACTCAGGAACGCAACAACAATGCATCAAGAATTAACAACTCATGGCAAGCTGGCAAGAGATGTGCCCAAGCCATGATGAGTAAAGGAAGAGGATAGCAAAGAGGGAGTTAGATGACATGAGCAACATAGGGTTTGGCACGAATTGAGTGGAGGACTACCTCTAGACTGGTCGACGATAACGGAAATGGCCTGACTCAAGAAGGTGGCCCTCTACACAGGTTGGCACACTCAGAAAAAATAACGACTACCATTGGAAACTTCCTCAGCATGGAGAATGGCATCATTTTCATTCCTAAATATAGAAGCATTCCCTTCCAGTTTTCTAGCCACAAGGACACACAAGGTTTATTTGATCTCTCACGCAGAGGTTGTTCGTTTGGATGCAGATCGGAGAAATAAGTTTAAACCTTCTTAAGCTGTTGAGGTGAAAGATATAGAGCCATCCAAAGCTCCAGATGCATCGAGGGTTCCTCATTGCCAAATATGATGGTCGAGCATTTGAAAGGAAGTGCTATGAACAAGGGCACAATCATTAACAGCTCTGTTGGTAAGTTTATATCAATGGCATTGATAGTCCTAATCGAAAGTTACCGGGGTATGCCAATGTTAAGGAGGCTGTAGAAATAGAATAGGTAGAGATTCTACTGAGGACGTGTCTTTTCCTCATATCTCCCACAAACTCTATTCTTTTCTCAACCTCTATACAGTAAAGGCCAAGAAATGTGTTGATAACAGGATTAATCATCTTCCCTCTAATGCAATGAGGAGGCAAAAATGAAGCTTGGAACGGGTGTGGGCATCCTTCGAAGCACAAAGGATAAAGGACTCCGTCAGATAAAATAGTTGGAGCACTCTGGTGTGCAGCCTAGTATTGTAAGCTTGTGGATCTTCTAGCGCATAAGCAGCTATGCAGGTTTGATAGGCAGAAATTGAGCATGGTATACTGTCTTGCCTCCTTGGTAAATTGATTGTCACAGTTCCTACTATCATTTGTGATTCTTTTGAAGATAGTTAGGCTATCTCTGGCAGTACAGGTGATGCATGGTGAATCCCTAACAACATTGTCTCATCAGATTGATATCATGGGATGCTATGCTTTCAGGTATTTACAGAGTGGTAGGACAGACATGGCACATTTTTTCGCTTAAGAGAGTGACTGATCCAGAGGGTATCTTAGAGTGCTATGATTGAAGGATAAGGACGGAATGGGTAGGCTAAGGAGGTTCTATTACTCTAATTAATGACACCATGATAATCAGGCTGTGCAACAACATTCTACATCAATTAGTAAATTGAAATGACCTCTAGCATCCTTAGAGTCATGAGGAATGGAGGTATATGTCAAAGCAATTAATTACCCAGATTGTCATGCATACAGAGCTAGATTATTAACCACCTAGAAGAGTAAAAATTTGCATTCATAGACAAAATATAAAGGAGTACAGAGATGACAAAATTGATGGCAGTAAGTTGTTACTATAATGAGACTGCCTAAATCCATTAACAGGGTAAATGGACAAGTCAGATTCAAGACATTCAGAAGCACATGGGGGATTTGTGAAAAGGCTCAAACTATAGATAAAAGAATTTAAACACCAGTTACTGAATAACTCTCATCTATGGAGGAAAACACAGTAATCCTAGTTCTATACAATTTCACAAGAAAATAAACATATTTGCAGTGCATACCTGAAATTATAAGCTCTGCAAGAGTCCTCTTCTCTCTTTGAATCCAATCCCCTTCTCTTCTCTTCCCCAATCTTTTTCCTCTTACTCAACCCAGACTCTATCTCCTTGGATAAATGCATAAGGCCTGCTTCTCCTTCCGACAACCCACTATCTCAAAACATGGGTCTATTCCTCGGGTGATTGCAAGAGCCATGCCTCTCTTCTTCCAACATCCCACATCCATGTGAGATTCTTCAATTTCACTTACCAGGGAATTCCATTCCTCAAAATTGCAGTTGATCGAAAAAGACATTAATTTTTTTACTTATCTCCAAATATTGAACTCACAAAACCAGGCGACAACCCGATTATTTAATCTTTAGGACATTACTTTTACTACCATCAATTCATTTAATCAAAATGGTAATTGTTTAATCATCTTACATATGAATCTTACTTTCTTTTAATTAAATCCTCTTACAACTTAGGACTATTATTTCATTTTACTCATTTAATTATTTATCCAGTTTATTTATTAATTACTATTTTTTTCATATTAGTTTTACCAATTATCAATACTTAATTATTTATAAATAATAAACCACACACATACTCCCTAGCAATGTTTATTTAATGAAATATTAATCATGCATGAATTGACACTTAAATTGGATATACCCTAATTCACAAGGTGATACCTGAACCAAGTGAAGCCACAAGACATAATGACCAATGACGACCAATGACGACAACAATCCCACTAACGGTGACGATAGGGTACAACACTGAAAACTCATCCTTCTTGAGGATGTTGACTAATTAGGGGAACCTCATGTCAACTCAAATCCACAATTCCATTGGCTAGGGCATGCTTAGACCTGGTAATTCAGGTGGAGTCAATGCTCGGTACCTGCATCCTGCAACAAACAACAAGGTTGTGCATATATCCATATATAATCATGTAATCATAGACACAATGAATGAAAATCGTAGCATGGCAGGGTACTCGAATACAAGTAATGCAACACTGTTCCGTTCACGTAAACACATCATCAATTAGCTACTTCCATTACCAGTTATACATCATAATCATGATCGAATAACATATTAAACTAAAAGTAACATTAATCCATAATCATGTCCATCAACTGTGAAAGCACAAAGTACAAGTAATCAAGCATCATCCTAACATAGATCCATAATCAGCTGGCATAATATCAAAGAGTCCATCAAGCTCAAGGAGATCATAAACCATAATGTAAAAGTCCAAACATCTGGAAACTGTAAACATGTGCTACAAGACTATTATCTAACCTAGAACTGTCATTGGAAACATGAAAATAACATCTGTCATAGGCAAAAAGTGAGGGGCATTACATCCTCCCTCCTAGAACTAGGCTTACTCCTGGAAGCCTGCAAATAAGTGAGGATATAACTCTCGCATTCTGGTAGCATCCTCCCAAGTAGTGGAGGTCTCATCATTAGGATCCCACTGGATCTTGACCTGCTCCATGTCTCTACCCCTAAGAGCGAGTCTCCTATGCTAAAGAATGCCTACGGGCTCCAAAGCCAGCTGCCCGTCCTCTACCTATAGAGCAGTCCCATCAAGTACATGAGCAATATCTGGATAGTAAGGTCTAAGTACAGAAACATGAAACACATCATGGATGCGTGCAAGGCTAGACGGCAAAGCGAGACGATAAGCAACTGGACCGATCCTCTCCAACACCTCAAAAGGTCCAACAAAGCACGGTGCTAGCTTAGAGCCCTTCCCATAGTGGATTGGACTCTTTCGTGGTCACACACACAAGAACACCTAATCTCCAATAGAAAACTGATGATCGATCCTATGAGCATCTGCATACTTTTTCTGCCTATCCTGAGCTACCACCAAATGCTCACTAATCCTCTCAACCTGCTACTCCATATCTCTAAGCATATCTGGACCTAGGAGAACTCTATCCTCCAAATGATCCTAGCTCAGAGGGGTCCTACAAGGATGACCATACAAGGCCTGAAAGGGAGACATGCCAATAGAACTATGATAACCATTATTATAGGCAAACTCTACTAGGTAGAGGTAATCCTCCCAATGGCTTTGCTGATCCATAACATACATTCTCAACATATCCTCAAGAACCTGATTAACCCTCTTAGTTTGACCATCAATCTCAGGATGATAAGATGAACTAAAGTTTAGCTATGTCCCCAAGGCACGCTGTAAGGAAGTTGACAAGGTGGAAGTGAATATTGGATCCCTATCAGAGATGATCCTATGAGGAACCCCATGAAGTCTGATGATCTCCTCCATAAACACTCTAGCCACCATAGAGGCATTGTAAGAAGCACGGACAGGAGAAAAATTAGCTACCTTCGTCAACTTATCCACAGTGACCATAATAGCATCGTGTCACTGAGAGGACATCGGCAAACCAACTATGAAGTCTATCAAAATGATATCCCACTTCCACTCTAGAATCAAATGTGGCTGCAAAAGGCCTGCAGGGTGCTGGTGCTCTGCCTTCACCCTCTGACACTCAAGACATCTCGACACAAAATCAGCAATATCTTGCTTCATACCACTCCAAAAGTACAGTTGATGTAGATCTACATGCATCTTCTTAACACCCAGATGAGTGGAATAGGGTGCCCGATGTGCCTCCGACAAAACTAGGGTGCAAAGATCCTCAGAATTAGGAACATAGATGCAACCCAAATGTCACAAAAGACCATCTGACTCAAAAGAGTAACCAGAGAATCTACCTTCTAAAGGTCTACCTGACTGAATCTTGGTCCTCACCTCTTGGCACCAACTGTCAGAAGGAAGAGCAGCAAGAATCTGTCCTCTCAAATCAACTATAAGCGAGACTACTAAGATCTCATGCCTTCAACGACTAAGAGCATCTGCTACCACATTCTCCTTGCCCTGAATATATTTGACCTAGAAGTCATACTCGCACAAGAACTCCATCCAACGTCTTTGCCTGGCATTCAAGTTGGGCTGCGTGAAAATGTGATCACTATGTAGCTCAAACCGATGCCTTAATAGAAAATGCCTCCATCTCACCAAGGCATGCACAACTGCTACCAACTCTAGGTCATGAGTGGGATAGTTCAACTCATGACCCTTGAGTTTGTGAGACTCATAGGCAATCACGTGACCATCCTCCATTAGAACTGCTCCCAAACCCTCCAAGGAAGCATCGGTACAAACAACAAAGTCCCTATCAGGATCAGGAACTACAAGTATAGGTGCACTGGTCAGCTATTCCTTAAGGGTCTGAAAGGCCTCCTGACACTTCTCTGACCAAACAAACTTTTTCCCATTCCTCTGAAGAGAAGTAATGGGATGAGCAATTCTCGAAAACCCCATGACGAAGTGACGATAGTAACCTACCAACCCCATAAAGCTACAGACCTCAGAAACATTGGTGGCTACAGGCCAGTCCATAATAGGTTGGATTTTTGAGGGATCTACCACAATACCCTCTCCAGAGATAACATGACCCAAATACTTAACCTCTGTTTGGAAGAATGCACATTTTGACAAATTCGCATAAAGCTAATTTTCTCTCAAACACTGCAACACCCGACGCAAATGCTGCTCATGTTCCTCCATAGTCCTTGAATAGATCAATATATCATCGAAAAATATGAGAACAAATCGGTCAAGATAAGTGTGAAACACACCATTCCTTAACCTCATGAAAATTGAAGGTGCATTGGTCAACCCGAATGGTACCACTGTGAACTCATAATGTCCATAACAGGTGCAAAAAGTTGTTTTGTGAATATTTACCTCAAAAATCTGCAACTGGTGATATCTCGACTTAAGGTCAATCTTAGAGAATACCTTCACTCCGTTAATCTGGTCAAACAAATCATCGATAAGAGGCAAGGGATACCTATTTCTCACTGTTACCTTATTGAGCTGCCTATAGTCGATACATAGCCATAGAGATCCATCTTTCTTCTTCACAAAGATCACAGGTGCTCCCCAAGGGGAAACACTAGGTTGTATGAACCCTTTGGCTAATAGCTCCTCCAACTGCAGCCGAAGCTCCTTGAGCTCCTGAGTGATCATTCTATATGGAGCTCGTGAGATAGGCTCTGCACCGGGAACTAGATCGATCCTGAAATTTATGTCACGCTTAGGTGGCATCCCTAGAACATCAGAAGGAAAAACATCTGCATACTCTCTCAAGAGTGGGTGATCATCAAGAGTTACCTCTCGACTCTCCTCTATCTCCAAATCACTAACACTCACCGCAAAGAGCTGACATCCCCGGCGCATACATTTCTTGAGTTGCATAGCAGAGACCATACGTAGGGAAATAGGTCTCCGAACTCCTACGACCTTAGCCTCAACACCATAATCATCCACACATCTAACCATTTTATGCTGACAATCTATCACTGCCTGGTGGGCCTCTAGCCAATCCATCCCCAAAACTATGTCATATGAACCCAGGGGTAGAATGCGAAGGTCCACAAAAGTAGATAGAGAGCCAATCTTCAATTTACACTTAGAAATTAGAGACTCAACTGCTATCTTAGCCCCAGAAGCTAACTCAACCTGCCACCTATCATCTTGCTTTGCTGCCACTAAGCCACAACGCTCCACAAGGGAAGGAGATATAAATGAATCAGAAGCACCAGAATCGAATAGAACAGAAAAATCAATACCTCACATGCGACCAGAAGCCTCCACCACGGTGCCCTGATATTCTGCCTGCCAGTCATCTACTACTGCAAAGACTCAATGCGACCTACCTGCATCACCAACTGTTGGCTCAGATACCGCCGGTCAATGTCCAAATCCTGATGCACCCTTCTGCGGGCACTGTCTGGCAATATGGCCCTGTTGGCCGCAAGAGAAGCGCCCGGTGCCTCTACCAAATCCACTGTTACCTCAGAAAGTACTAGACTATTGGAAATTGCCCCTGCTTACTATAGACTGCGCACTCTGAGCTGACTGATCATAACGGTTGCACTTATTACGCTGCCAATACCAGTCTTTCTTATTTTGGAACCTATTCCCTTGCTGATGCTAAGAATTTTTCGGTCTGGACTACGAATACTATTGTTGCTGACCACCCTTTGAGGGTGCATGAGAGCCTAATGCCTGAGTGTGACCACCTCGAGAACCATGCCCTAACGAAGGTGCACTGCCAATGCACACACCTGTATGCCCACCGAGGGCCATAGCCAAGTTCTCCTCCACTAGCTGGGCTTTCTCCACGACAACCTCCATGGTCTTAGGTTCGAATACACAAACCCCTCCACTAATGTAAGGATTCAAGCCCCTCATAAAATGCTGCACCAACATCCTTGATACCTGCGTACTATTTGAGCTCATAAAATCTGTGCTCATATTGCTCAACTGTCATGGCCAATTGCCTCAGCTCATGAAACTCGTCTGCTTGACGCTGCCTCCAATGGTTAGAAAGGAAGAGAGCTTTGAATCTATCTTCAAACAACTCCCAAGACACCGTCCTAATGTCCAAATGCAGCTTTTGCTCCTCTAGCCTCCACCAAGTCGAAGCAAACCCTCAGAGGTGTATAATAGTACATCTGGCTTTCATAATGCTGCCATACGGATGCATGGTGAAACATCTGCCTAGGTCCAATAACCAAGTCTCTGCCTCAAGTCCTCTACCAGTTCCATCAAAGATGGGAGGACGTGCTCTTAGTAAATCCCTCATATGGTTGGCTTGGGTGGCCTCCTGCTCAGCTGTCAAATCCCTACACCTGGGAGACCTTTCTCTCTCTCTAGGACCTGACTGGTCTACCTCCTGACCACCTCTAGGCTACTCACCCACCTGTCTGGGACCTAAACGGGCAAGGGCTTCCTCGAGAATCTGTCTCAACTGGGCTCCATCAAGCTGACCCTGACCTTCCATGTTCTGACCCCTGCCTTCATGACCACTCAAATGAGGAGAACTAGGAGGAGGAATACCATCACCACCTCTCCCACGACCCCTTCCTCTACCCCAACCTTGGCCCCTATGTCTAGGCATCTTCCCTACACAGAAAAGGGCAAATATTATATTAAGAAAAAGGGTCGCAACATGAGTTAAATTGTACTATAGAGTTTAAGCACTAGGTTACATAATGGGCTCAAATTTAACCAAGGTACCCAGTGTTTTAACTTGGCTCTGATACCAAAGTGTAGTGCCCCGCCATGAACACCTTGGAAGACAACACATCTATGCAAGCAAAGTGGAATAATTTTTTTTTTGAATAAGATAACAAGTAAGGTTTAGCAATTCAATACACATCATTAACTATCAACTTGTCTGCCAAGGGGCCATGGTTGCATTACTTGACAAATATTCAACATTATTTACATGCATAACTAACTCTCACATCGACAAATCATTCTAACTCTATTACATTATTGATTATACATATACATCTCCATTTCGTGACATTGATTAGTTAATCAACTTTAATCAAGATTACATGCACATATTCCAAGTCTATACAAATGAGTACATCATTATGCAATTTACATCATCACTATTCTGATTACATTGAAAACATATAATCTGAATCAACTGATACACCGGCTAGAACATGAGCACAATAAGTGTCTTCATAAACATGTACAAGATCTGATGTCTAATACACAAGGAGTGTCCCCCTTGCTTACAAGTAACGGCAAGGGAAAACCAATGGATAAAGCTCTTCCACCTGACCATGTGGAACCTTGAGGTCCACCCCCTGAGCTAGGAGTTAACATGAGGTCCCCACTACAACATACGGTCAGGTAGACAGTAGGCTATGAGACAACACATGACTATCACAAGTCACCATCACAAATAACTCAATAGTACTTCCAGAGGCAACACTTAGCAAATGGGGAGAGTACAACTAGGGAGTGCTAGGCTGTAGTAAGGAGAGTGTCATCACATGGTCCTAACATGGGTTACCCAGGCAGTCTCTCTCTAGACACCAGCCCCATAGGATGACGCATGCGGAATCATCCTTCCTTTCATGATGACAAGGAATTAGATCTACTAGTCCTAGCCTTCTCCCCTCATCCTTAGTCTAAACTAGCACTACAGGCATGAGTGAGGAACAGAACATCTTATTATCTTGTTAGTGTGAAAACTACCCAACCCCTAGGTATTTTATTATGTTATCACTAAATTACTAACTCCCAGTGGGTTACCCTGGCTAGCCACTTGGCACCGGACCCCACATTGGAAGCCACTCCCTTACCTACAACTAGGAAACCCTACACAACAAGCATAAACAATGAGGGTACGGAACCATGCAAGGCATTGACCATCTTGCATAACAACTATCCTTATATAACAATACAAAGCGTTAACCCTCCATAACATAATTATAAGGGTAGGACTCCTAGACCATTGCCCATAATAACACATATTCATTACAACTCTAAGATCTCTGTGTCACCCTGTTCCATATCTTACCACAAAACTGGATACAAGACTAGTACAACCAGTTGGATAACAATACAACCACAAGAAGTCCATTTATCATTCATTTGTCATTTAGTCCATACATAACCAGAGACGACAAGGCTTCTTATAACATCATGATCTCAAGACATCCCAAGCTAAGCCTCTGGAACTCTAGCCACACGGGAAGATACACAATCAAAGACTATAAGAACGGTTTTATGACCCATAGCTTGAATTAACATAATATGAGAATCAATTATACTTATGATCAAATTATGCCTTCTTACAACTAATTCCACTATAGCAATTTGCACTTGACTAAGTTGTTTCATTGGTATATCAATCATCAAGATAAAGCTTGTCGTTCAATTGTATTCTTACAAGCGATAAATCTATGACTTACATTAAAGTGAATTATGTTTAAACATGTATTAAAATAATCATTTAATTAATCTACATGATACAATTATCATTGAGGTAACTAAAGTAAACTTTTATTATCAGTATTATAAATCAAATTGATTAAATGGATTATAAGGAAAGTTTAAATTCATTTCATATGGATAAGATGAGTATTCCAATTTAATTTATAACCAAAAGAGGAACAATGTAAATCACATCTACGTAATTAACAATTACAACTACCTATAGATCACATATCATTGTCCATCTATCACAACATTCATGAAAATATCAAAATATATTTACAACGAACGAAAACTAGTTCAACTAGTAATTAATAAAGACAAGGTGATAGATTAAAATACTACGTTAAATACATTTATCCATTCTACGAATCAACATATTGAATATTCATTTATTCCAAATCTGATATACAGTCTTTCCTTATGGTGTTCCATTTAAATTTATCATTTAATAATCTCGATAATAGATTATATTAATTTCGTTGGCTTGATTTAAATAAATCACGTGATACAAATAATAATAATAATAATAATAATAATAATAATAATAATAATAATAACAATAATAGTAATATTAAAGTTCCACAATTCATTTGACATCTAATATATTTTCCATCCAATTCATTAGACAAATAACGTTACATCCTACAACAAGTCTATTATAAATAATCCTATCGAATACGTATTCCTCTATATTATAAATGAAAATATAAAGGAATAGATGTAATATTCTAGAGGCTGATCAAGCAACTACGACATGAAGTTGGTAAGGATAATAGTAGAACATTTTAAACTCATTACACTAATAACTATATCACATTACCCTACGACTATGTTCTTTCCTAAAAGAAATTACATACCTATAATGGATTTGAGAATAATATCTAACCCACTACATTCCATTCGACTCTACGACCAACAAGGTTCCCTAACATTAACAACGCCAAACATAGGTGCTCCTTTCACACTTGGATCCCCATCTAACACTACCACATAAGTATCTAATGACAAGCCATGATATAACCATCGACCCTTACTCAAGAAACAAGGTGACACTAAACCTACGACTGTCTACTTTTGCTGACGTCTACCCATCCACCAAAATGACCACAGCAACTCAAGTAACTTTAAATACGTGATCTCCCCATGTCGACTACCACTACAGACTCAAGGCAACGACCAATGATTAACCGACCATCGATGGACTTCCTACAACAGAGGTGAACAAAACACGACTGCTGGCCACTAAGCTTGAACGTTGACGACTCAAGAACGCAGCAACAATGCATCAAGAATTAACAACTCATGGCAAGCTAGCAAGAGACGCACCCAAGCCACAATGAGTAAAGGAAGAGGACAGCAAAGAGGGAGTTAGACGACGTCAGCAACATAGGGTTTGGCATGGATTGAGCGGAGGACTACCTCTAGACTGGTCGATGATAATGGAAATGGCCTGACTCAAGAAGGTGGCCCTCTACACGGGTTGGCACACTCAGAAAAAATAGCGACTAGCATTGGAAACTTCCTCAGCATGGAGAATGGCATCATTTTCATTCCTAAATATAGAAGCATTCCCTTCCAGTTTTCTAGCCATAAGGACACACAAGGTTTATTTGATCTCTCACGCAGAGGTTGGTCGTTTGGATGCAAATCAGAGAAATAAGTTTAAACCTTCTTAAGTTGTTGAGGTGAAAGATGCAGAGCCATCCAAAGCTCCAGATGCATCGAGGGTTCCTCATTGCCAAATAAGATGGTCGAGCATTTGAAAGAAAGCTCTATGAACAAGGGCATGAACACTAACAACTCTGTTGGTAAGTTTATAGCAATGGCATTGATAGTCCTAATCGAAAGTTACAGGGGTACGCCAATGTTAAGGAGGCTGCAGAAATAGAATAGGTAGAGATTCTACTAAGGACATGTCTTTTCCTCATATCTCCCACAAATGCTATTCTTTTCTCAACCTCTATACAGTAAAGGCCAAGAAATGTGTTGATCACAGGATTAATCAGCTTCCCTCTAATGCGATGAGGAGGCAAAAATGAAGCTTGGAACGGGTGTGGGCATCATTCGAAGCACAAAGGATAAAGGATTCCGTCAGATAAAATAGTTGGAGCACTCTGGTGTGCAGCCCAGTATTGTAAGCTTGTGGATCTCCTAGCGCATAAGCGGCTATGCAGGTTTGATAGGCGGAAACTGAGCATGGTATACTGTCTTGCCTCCTTGGTAAATCGATTGTCACAGTTCCTACTATCATTTGTGATTCTTTTGAAGATAGTTAAGCTATCTCTGGCAATACATGTGATGCATGGTGAATCCCTAACAACATTGTCTCGTCAGATTGATATCATGGGATGCTATGCTTTCAGGTATTTACAGAGTGGTACGACAGACATGGCACGTTTTTCTACTTAAGAGAGCGACTGATCCAGATGGTATCTTGGAGTGCTATGATTGAAGGATAAGGATGGAATGGGTAGGCTAAGGAGGTTCTATTACTCTAATTAATGACACCATGATATTCAGGTTGTACAACAACATTCTACATCAATTAGTAAATTGAAATGACCTCTGGCATCCTTAGAAGCATGAGGAATGGAGGTATATATCAATGCAATTAATTACTCAGATTGTCATGCATACAGAGCTAGATTATTAACCACCTAGAAGAGTAAAAATTTGCATTCATAGACAAAATATAAAGGAGTACAGAGATGACAAAATTAATGACAGTAAGTTGTTACTATAATGAGACTGCCTAAATCCATTAACAGGGTAAATGGACAAGTCAGATTCGAGACATTCAGAAGCACATGGGGGATTTGTGACAGGCCTCAAACTATAGATAAAAAAATTTAAACACCAATTGCTGAATAACTATCATTAATGGAGGAAAACATAGTAATCCTAGTTCTATACAATTTCACAAGAAAATAAACATATTTGCAGTGCATACCTGAAATTATAAGCTCTACAAGAGTCCTCTTCTCTCTTTGAATCCAATCCCCTTCTCTTCTCTTCCCCAATCTTTTTCCTCTTACTCAACCCAGACTCGATCTCCTTGGATAAATGCATAAGGCTTGCTTCTCCTTCCGACAACCTACTGTCTCAAAACATGGGCCTATTCCTCGGGTGATTGTAAGAGCCATGCCTCTCTTCTTCCAACATCCCACATCCTTGTGAGATTCTTCAATTTCACTTACCAAGGAATTCCATTCCTCAAACTTGTAGTTGACGACAAAAGACATTAATTTTTTTACTTATCTCCAAATATTGAACTCACAAAACCAAGCGAAAACCCTATTATTTAATCTTTAGAACATTACTTTTACAACCATCAATTCATTTAATCAAAATGGTAATTGTTTAATCATCTTACATATGAATCTTACTTTCTTTTAATTAAATCCTCTTACAACTTAGGACTATTATTTCATTTTACTCATTTAATTATTTATCCAGTTTATTTATTAATTACTATTTTTTTCATATTAGTTTTACCAATTATCAATACTTAATTATTTATAATTAATAAACCACACACATACTCCCTAGCAATGTTTATTTAATGAAATATTAATCATGCATGAATTGACACTTAAATTGGATATACCCTAATTCACAAGGTGATACCTGACCCAAGTGAAGCTACAAGACATAACGACCAATGATGACCAATGACGACAATAGTCCCACTAACAGTGACGATAGGGTACAACACTAAAAACTCATCCTTCTTGAGGATGTTGACTAATTAGGGGAAACTCAAGTCAACTCAAATCCACAA
This sequence comes from Cunninghamia lanceolata, assembly GCA_027924645.1. NCBI lineage: Eukaryota > Viridiplantae > Streptophyta > Pinopsida > Cupressales > Cupressaceae > Cunninghamia > Cunninghamia lanceolata. Next base: position 5,910,354 of record BSBN01001281.1, read on the forward strand.
TTCCATTGGCTAGGGCACGCTCAGACCTGGTAATTCAGGTGGAGTTGATGCCCGGTACCTACATCCTACAACAAACAACAAGGTTGTGCATATATCCATATATAATCATGTAATCATAGACACAATGAATGGAAATCACAGCCTGGCAGGGTACACGAATACGAGTAATGCGACACTGTTCTGTTCACGTAAACACATCATCAATTAGCTACTTCCATTACTAGTTATACATCATAATCATGATTGAATAACATATTAAACTAAAAGTAAGATTAATCCATAATCATGTCCATCAACTGTGAAAGCACAAAGTACAAGTAATCAAGCATCATCCTAACATAGATCCATAATCAGCTGGCATAATATCAAAGAGTCCATCAAGCTCAAGGAGATCATAAACCATAATTTAAAAGTCTAAACATCTCAAAACTGTAAACATGCGCTACAAGACTATTATCTAACCCAGAACTGTCATAGGAAAAAAAATAACATCTGTCACAGGCAAAAAGCGAGGGGCATTACACCAACTTATTACTATTAATGTCAAATCATAACTTTATAATTTATTGGCAATTGATTCACCACCACTAGACAAGTTTAATGTTTAATGATAATCTGATTCTATGTTTGATTAATGTCTACATTAAGTTAAAATACATGTATATATATTACATCACAATATTAATGGTTTTAGAAATTTTAATTACGCTTGCGTTAAATTTTAAATTGATAGATTTATTACAATTATGTTTTAACTCCATTTAACTTAATTTTTATTCCCCAAATATTAATTTAAAGATTCTTAAATAGAAACTACCTTATTCTTAACTCAAAACTTATTCTCTTCTTATTTATTTCCTTTGTTGAATCATACAATGCAATCTGTATGATTATACATTTAAATCATTTTTGTCTTTCTTTAACATTTTCCAAATCAAGTGTATAAGAAACGATTACAAGATAATCTATGAAACATTAGGATCCTTGATAACTAAATAATGCAATGGTACAACCTTTTCTTCCAAAGAAACACGTAACTTTATTTTCTTGCGCATCCATTTTTTTACTTAAAACTTAACAATTGATCCTTTATTTTTCTTTTCCCTCAAATGCATAAGTAACAACACAAGTTTTCTATTTTAACACCTTTCAAATGATCTACAAAATTTGGTACATAAAGTACATCATGAAAAAAAGATGTCTTTCTTAAAAACAAAACAATATTTCTTTTCTATCCAAAAGATTTGAACAACTCCAAAACATCTTCAACCTCCATCCAAGAACCTGAAAATGAATAAGAGAGAAAAACAACAATATGCCAATGGGCTCTCCACCCATCCATAGGGTTGTATAATAGCCCACCCCCAAGCATGGGGTAATCACTTAGCCATATGAAGACACACAACTCGTGCACAAGTACAACAACAATGTTTTACATATACATAAAGCACAACACATTTCTATCACATTGGTTTACCTCAAGGGAAAACCACTTAGGGGGAGTGGAGGCTCAACCAGACATGGGGAACAAAATATATTATATTCTCCACCCAATCCTCACCTTATACCTCTCAACAATATATATACATTTCTGCAAAATACAAGGGGATACTCATATCCCATAGATACAAGGGTACTCATACCCTGGTAATGGCCATTACCTGAATGGAATACTCATATTCCAAAAATGAAAAGCCCCAATGTGAGGGAGCTACTCCCACTCAAAACCCCTATACATGGAGGACCAAGGCTCCTCTATACAAGAGGGGGTCAACTCCCCTATAAAACACATAAACAACATCACACAACACAAAGTAAAGCATGTATTCACAAAGCCCACCAAAATCCTTAAATAAACATTGTTCCTTCTTTCAATTTTCAATGCAAGATGACGTATGGCATGAGGTACAACAAATTAAAATTAGATATAAGAATGTAAATTACAGTAGCAAATCTGAAACAAGATATTAAATGCAAATCCCAAATTTCAATAGTAACTATGTCTTCAAATAAATGTTTTTTTTTCTTTTTAGTAAAATATAGCAATGAAGATATTTTAAATGTAATATGTATAATTATTAAATGAGAAATTGCTTTTGTTCTAATCATATCTAATGTAAAAATCAGAAATATAATTCATGCTATGATGATCTAGGTTTATGACATGCAAATGAGGCAACAAATATGGTTCTTTGAAGATTTATATTGAAATGTTTGTTTTTCCAATTTCACAAACAACAAACCCTTAGAAAACAACATTTACACTTAATAAATAAATAAAACATATAATATATAGGACATACAATATTTACATTGAACCAATAAACAAAGCATATAATATTTTCATTAAATCAACAAAGAAAAATGTATAAAATTCACATTTAATCAGTAAAAAAAATATAATATTTACATTTAATCAATAAAGAAAAACATGATGTACCTCAATCGCAATATCCCACTAATAGTAGAATCCTTGAATGAAAATCATAAAAATGAGCATCTCAGCCCCTACTCCATGAAGAGTTTTTAAAGAGAAGAATGGAGTAACTTCCTACCCAAAAGTAACTCAACCAACCAACTACCTCAACCACTCAACTACCTTCCCATTTTCGTCACTTTTCTAAGTGGGGCTTAAAGGAGGGTCTAAAAACCTTTTAAAATATTATAAATGACAAAAATGAACTTCTAACCTATGTACCTTAGATATAAGACAACTTTCCAAACATAAAATACAACCTAGACCTCTTAATAACACTTAAAAATCATTTTAAAAATTACAAGGTTAAATCCCACACAAGAACATAATCATTTTATCACATAAAACTAAAAATAACATTTCTTAGCATCACGGCCAATAGACCTTAGGGCTCCATGCCTAGGTCCAACATCACATAGAAAGACATAAAGTGGCTAAATGACCCCCATCATCCATTGACATAATAATTCTACATGTACACTCAACAAGAAGTGTTAGTACAATACATATCCAAATATATCCATCATAAATAACATATTATCACAAATGCATTAGTAACCATAGACTAACATATAAAATTCATCATTCACAAATACATAAATCAAATAATCTCATCAAAGGATATCATATGGAATCGAATCATAAAATATAACATCCATAAGTATATCAAATACCATACACAATAAATAAATGTGTCATCCATAAGTATTGAGTATCATAATCATCAAAATGTCTCTAGGAACATCAAGGATCTCAAATAAACAAGAGTACATAGAATAGGGTTCTCACATCCTCCCCCCGCTTAAGATTAGGCTTCCTCCTGGAAGCCCTCAAGAGATGAGGGTTGAATAACTCACTATAGTGACAAAGCATCATATTAGTGAGGTTTCAATTCTAGGTTGTGAAAAACTAAGTAACCAAGATAACAAACAAATAATTAGTACCCTAGATGCTATCTTCCTTGTGAAAACAACCATACCTCCATATATTTTGAACAAGACATACATCACTATCTACATTGACATACATTAGGAAAGGATGCCAAAACACTAATGTATCCCATGAAGTACCACAATGGTCATGCATAAAGTAAATTTATATCACTGCATACTAAAACACAATAAATATTAGACTATTACTTGAAACATATCAAGGTTTCAATCAAGCATATTTATAATTAAGTCAATCATTCGAATTATGAACTATCCTATGCATCAAGTTGTCAAGCATGTTTTCCTATCACTCAAGTAGCTTCTAGAACTTATTTTACTAAAATTACATGTCCCAGAGATATGTAGAATCAATATAATGACCTACCTCAATTGCAACATGAGGCTTACTTAAAGAAAATTTATAAGTATGATTAGTGATCAAATGCTTTCAAATAACCAAGAATTCATGACTACATAGCTAACTAGGTTGCAACGGAAAAATCAACATCCAAATACCTATGGTGCCAAATAAGTCTCATCTGCCTAAAAAGGGTTGATACAATAGTATCCTAGTGTTATAGGGTAAGAAGAGGGTATACATAAATTTATGAATTTAGAAGGAAAGGAAAGAACTTGACCTTCCTATACTAATGTTATTAGTAGGTCTTAATCCTCCAAGAATCCCCAAGCCACCTTCTCCCCCAAACAACATTCTAGGGCCCCCCTTCAAAAATGACATCTTAAATACATGCAAACTTCACAAGCACCAGCAGTAACAATTAAGAAAAGGCCTCCAAAGGAACAATAACTGTAAAAAAAATGATACCAATATTAACTAAAATCCAAAATGAAATATCATAAAGATAAAAAATTCAAGTGTGGCCACCAATGCAATAATATGTCAAATCCATTCAAAATTGAAACCTAATGAATCCTTGAGGCAAGGGAGCATATCAAAATTAATCACTAAGCAACCCAAAATTTCATATTGATGGTTGACAATTTAAAAAGTCATAACTAATGAAACAAATAAATCCATAAATGCATAAATTAAATAAAGAAGCAAACCAACATCTCCTAAAAAAAATTGTCCAACAACATTAGATTGTGACTATACAAGCCACCTAGAGGGGAGGAGTATGGTAGACTCAACCTCAATAATTATTCTAAGATAGACACGAGATTGAATAACACCATACCTCTCACCACAATGAACATGCCCTATAGTCAACATAAAATCCTAGCACTAAAGTATAGCATCTGCAGGAGTATCTAAGAGATTATAAAGAAAGTATAATATAGTCTATATTATCCTTATGGTAACCCCTGATACTATTCAACCCCATAATTCACTATTGCATTAAAAGGCAAAGGAACCATACTAGAAATAGTTTTCACAACACTAATATCTAGTGTAGGTATCAAAATCTTAACAAACTTGGAGTGTACCCCTCAACAAAGGTGCATTACAGACCATCCCCCAATGCAACAATATAATAACATGAACAAGCATGGTTTAAAAAAAGGAAAGGTCAATCAAGAGATACAATCATATAATATTATTATAATCTCTCAATGAGCACCCCTTTCATGTACATCCAAATTAAGTTTGATCCCTTAATCTACTGGAATAGAAAGAGGGAGGTAAACATGAACATCACAAACATAAGATTAATGGAAGAGACCCACATCTTTGTATGAAAGGGAACACGCCTCACCCATACCATGCATTGAAGCTCACTATCTTCAAAAGTAGTTATTTATATGAATACAAATCAAGGAGTTACTATTTAATATCCTATATCATGACTAGAGATACAATCACATAAAATGCTAGTGTATGCTTATCATACAAGTTATTTCTAGCAACTCTATTATTTTTTGTTACTTAGATATTTCCTAAATCAATCTCATACATTGATAGAATAGTTCACCATCAGCTCTCAAACTCTAATAACTTAGTTACTTACACATCCAACTACATAAGGAAGAAATACATGTCTTAATTACCTACTATGTGTTGTACTTGAATAGGCTCATTCAAGGACCTAATTCCTCATAAATTATTTATATATAACAAATTTTATCTCATTTCACACTTAAACATAGATGACTAAATACCTATTTCTTTTGAAAAAAAAATTCTACAATAATATGATATTTTTCTTACGTTATGTCTTAATTCTCCCTTTTCCTTAGGAACATAGTCAAGTTAGCTATCAAAGAAGGTTAAGGTATATATTAGCACCCAAGAATTCATGATGGAGTGACCACTATATATATATGTTAGATAAATAGACAAACAAGCATGCATCAATAACAACACAGTATTAAGCTATCTATTACTCTCCAACATGTCCTATTATTTTATGGATTCATAAATAATGTAACACTATGTGTAATTTACATCACTTTCAACTAATGTGAATGACAATAATCTTTCACATTTATTTTTCATTTTTGGCTAAAGATCACAATAACACACACAAGGAGGTACAAGATGCTAAGTATGTTTCTACTCTTAATCAGTACCAACTCACTCAATGGTCATTTGCAAAGACTTTTCCACACATAATAACTAACAAAAGAAATAATTCTAGTTTCATGATCTTAATTGGTTCAAAAAGAGCATAAATATACATATTTCTATATTCTTCACTCTATGTGCTTCTAACATATTTTGACTATATGCTCTACCTATTGTCGTTATTATAACCTAAAACATTAAGTCATATAAATGATCAATAATCTGAGACTTCACATCTTTACCAAGTAACATTCATTTAATTGAAGGGGTTCAAACAAATTTATATTTCCTCCCTTATAATTCACTAGAGCTAATTATTTAGAAACAAGCCTTATACGCCATTATCTAACTTTTTCCTAAACAAATCCACTCGTCAATTTGAATAAAAAGTACTAATAATATTAAAAGAATTGCTAAGGGCACAAACAATTAGAGTATCACAAGGAGATTTTTTTTTTAACATTTAAAGATTCAAGGATGGGATAGCTTGACTCAAATTTTGGATGATCAAGGTGCACTCATTAAATATTTTACTTTACATCCTAAAATAATGTGTACTTTCTATAGCAAAGTCGCTTAGATCATGTTTCCAAGAGGTTCGCTCCATTACAAACTAGGCCTCTAGACAAGATGCATGGAAGTGGATTCATCAAATGAAGTAAGAAACCACTATCACATTAAGATTTTTAGAAAAAAAAACATCCGCACATATAGTTATAATATTATACATGGCAATTACACCCTTAAATAATCAACTTCTAACCCCTCTAAACAATACTTGATTAAATGATACAAGGAACTTTGAACTTACAATGGGTTGTTGAACATACTATGTTTCTACTCAATTATATTCAGTTCATTCTAATTTAACTATAGAGTCACTATTCAAAAGGGTGATAGAGGAACACAACACTTTAACAACTATAGTTTAAAATGAACCTAAAACTTAAAATAAGTCAACCAAGCATTTATGTTACTACTTACATCTTATTAGCTAACAAACATTTTCACATAAAGTGGTAACATTCCACAATTACACATTAAAAAACAAGACCCAAACACACTCCCAGAGTTCCTAGTGTTTGTAAACCTGGCTCTGATACCAAATGTCATGCCCTAAATTTTACTCAACCTAAACCAAACACAACTACCAAATTTTTTTGACTTTCTAGTCCTACTAAGGTAAATTCAAGTTTTAAAGTTAATCTAGAATCTATGACATAAAGTTTACGATGTCCTCTAACTACTTAAACAATCTTAGTTTGCATTTTCCCCTAAGTGTTTCCTTATTGAGATGTACAAAACTTTTCCTAGGTATCCTAGAGTATAGAATTTGCTCACTCTTCTAACTAATTTCCCATTTTCTATCTACATTTGTTTCCCTAGTATAGCTATAAAGAGGAAAATTATTGCTTAATAATAACTTGACTATCAAGAGTTTGAAAATGAAGAGCTACGTTTAATATAAATAACCTTACACAAATAATAATGCATGGAACAAACTTTTAATGTGAATGAAACTATTTATTTACTTTACTATTAACATCAATGACACAAGAATCATTTGATGCTATCAATACTCAAAAGATAGATTAGCTTAGTTTCAAGTTCTAAGCTATAAATGACAATTACTTATTGTTTCTAGTAGTTTTAGATTTAGATGTAATTACTTGGTACATTTTAATTCGTATACTAAACTTTGATTTGATTGACTTAATGTTCAAACTAAACAAAATTTTCACTTGGTTATACTACTTTTCTTGATCAAAGGTTTAAATAAGTTAGCTATTACTTTGTTGACTTGGTTTTCAATTCAGGATTTCCTCGCTCATTTGCAGTTCAAGAAGATCTCCTATATTTCTCTACGGAATTTATCCTATCTACTAGATTTATTCATTGAGATAAACTTTAAGATTAATTACAACTCCAACTTATTACTATTAATGTCAAATCATAACTTTATAATTTATTGGCAATTGATTCACCACCACTAGACGACTTTAATATTTAATGATAATCCGATTCTAAGTTTGATTAATGTCTAAGTCAAGTTAAAATACATGTATATATATTATATATTACATCACAATATTAATGGTTTTAGAAATTTTAATTACACTTTCATTAAATTTTAAATTGATATATTTATTACAATTATGTTTTAACTCCATTTAACTTAATTTTTATTCCCCAAATCTTAATTTAAAGATTCTTAAATAGAAACTACCTTATTCTTAACTCAAAAACTAATTCTCTTCTTATTTATTTCCTTTGTTGAATCATACAATGCAATCCATATGATTATACATTTAAATCATTTTTGTCTTTCTTTAACATTTTCCAAATCAAGTGTATAAGAAATGATTACAAGATAATCTATGAAACATGAGGATCCTTGATAACTAAATAATGCAATGGTACAACATTTTCTTCCAAAGAAACACGTAACTTTATTTTCTTGCGCATCCATTTTTTTACTTAAAACTTAACAATTAATCCTTTCTTTTTCTTTTCCCTCAAATGCATAAGTAACAACACAAGTTTTATATTTTAACACCTTTCAAATGATCTACAAAATTTGGTATGTAAAGTACATCATGAAAGAAAGATGTCTTTCTTAAAAACAAAACAATATTTCTTTTCTGTCCAAAAGATTTGAACAACCCCAAAAGATCTTCAACCTCCATCCAAGAACCTGAAAATGAACAAGAGAGAAAAACAACAATATGCCAATGGGCTCTCCACCCATCCATAGGGTTGTATAATAGCCCACCCCCAAGCATGGGGTAATCACTTAGCCATATGAAGCCACACAACTTGTGCACAAGTACAACAACAATGTTTTACATATACATAAAGCACAACACATTTATATCACATTGGTTTACCTCAAGGGAAAACCACTTAGGGGGAGTGGGGGCTCAACCAAACATGGGGATTAAAATATATTATATTCTCCACCCAATCCTCACCTTATACCTCCCAACGATATATATACATTTCTGCAAAATACAATGGGCTACTCATATCCCATAGATACAAGGGTACTCATACCCCAGTAATGGCCATTACCTGAATGGAATACTCATATTCCAAAAATGAAAAGCCCCAATGTGAGGGAGCTACTCCCACTCAAAACCCCTATACATGGAGGACCAAGGCTCCTCTACACAAGAGGGGGTCAACTCCCCTATAAAACACATAAACAACATCACACAACACAAAGTAAAGCATGTATTCACAAAGCCCAACAAAATCCTTAAATAAACATTGTTCCTTCTTTCAATTTTCAATGCAAGATGATGTATGGCATGAGGTACAACAAATTAAAATTAGATTTAAGAATGTAAATTATAGTAGCAAATCTGAAACAAGATATTAAATGCAAATCCCAAATTTCAATAGTAACTATGTCTTCAAATAAATGTTTTTTTTTTCTTTTTAGTAAAATATAGCAATGAAGATATTTTAAATGTAATATGTATAATTATTAAATGAGAAATTGCTTTTGTTCTAATCATATCTAATGTAAAAATTAGAAATATAATTCATGCTATGATGATCTAGGTTTATGACATGCAAATGAGGCAACAAATATGGTTCTTTCAAGATTTACATTGAAATGTTTGTTTTTCCAATTTCACAAACAACAAACCCTTAGAAAATAACATTTATATTTAATAAATAAATAAAACATATAATATTTAGGACATACAATATTTACATTTAACCAATAAAGAAAGCATATAATATTTACATTAAATCAACAAAGAAAAATGTATAAAATTCACATTTAATCAATAAAAAAATATAATATTTACATTTAATCAATAAAGAAAAACATGATGTACCTAATCGCAATATCCCACTAATGCTAGAATCCTTGAATGAAAATCATAAAAATGAGCATCTCACCCCCTACTCCATGAAGAGTTTTTAAGGAGAAGAATGAAGTAACTTCCTACCCAAAAGTAACTCAACCAACCAACTACCTCAACCACTCATCTACCTTCCCATTTTCGTCACTTTTGTAAGTGGGGCTTAAATGGTGGTCTAAAAACCTTAAAACCTTTTAAAATATTATACATGACAAAAATAAACTTCTAACCTATGTTCCTTAGACATAAGACAATTTTCCAAACATAAAATACAACCTAGACCTCTTAAAAACATTAAAAAATCATTTAAAAATTACAAGGTTAAATCCCACACAAGAACATAATCATTTTATCACATAAAACTAAAAATAACATTTGTTAGCATCATGACCAATACACCTTAGGGCTCCATGCCTAGGTCCAACATCACATAGAAAGACATAAAGTGGCTAAATGACCCCCATCATCCATTGACATAATAATTCTACGTGTACACTCAACAAGTAGTGTTAGTACAATATATAGCCAAAATATATCCATCATAAATAACATATTATCACAAATCCATTAGTAACCATAGACTAACATATAAAATTCATCATTCACAAATACATAAATCAAATAATCTCATCAAAGGATATCATATGGAATCGAATCGTAAAATATAACATCCATAAGTATATCAAATACCATACACAATAAATAAATGTGTCATCTATAAGTATTGAGTATCATAATCATCAAAATGTCTCTAGGAACATCAAGGATCTCAAATAAACAAGAGTACATAGAATAGGGGTCTCACACAGTCAACGGGGATTTTCAATGCAACCGACTAGCGCATGTTTCTCTATCTACCCACCAAGTGCAATGAAGGTAAATATTAGCGCAAGTCGGTTGAAGCCCATTTTATTGCTTTCTTCAAAATTTTCTCAGCAGGGATTTTTGGTTTGACTGACTTGGCAGTAGCTTGGAGGGAAGTCAGTTAGAGGTGAATTTAGTGCTAAGGTTGATAGAATGCATTTTTAGCACTTTTTGTAGTAGGGAGTGTTTTTAGTGCTAGTTTTGGAAATGTCGAGGGTGAAATTATATTTACTTATACTTTAAATATTTTTAAATATACTTTCAGGATGTTTGAGATGGGTTCTAGATCCATAGGATTTCATATGCAGATTCAAGAATTTGAGGTTCCACCAGATTTTAGACTTAGCCATTTTTTAGGATTTTTTGGGTTTTAGACTTAGCCAAATCAGGGCTTCAGGACCATGCGTTAGAATGAAAGTATATGAACCCCTTAGTGTAATGTTGTGGAATTGGACATGATTTTGTAACTCTAAGACCTAGAAACTAGGAATTTCAACATGAAACATCCTGCAGAAGCAACTTCAAGGGCAATATCTAGTGACATGGGATTTTGGAGAAAAATGCAGTAACACCTAATTTTAGCACAAAAGGCAACAAATGGCTATTTCTTAAGCACAAAACCACCCAAGACAGCTCTGAATCAATCATGCACAACATCAAATGACTCCAAACATGCAAAATTCTCAAATCTGGAACAAATCGTGCACTCTAAGCACAAATTCACTTTCACATCATCATAAGGTAGAAAGGTTGAGACCTCAAGCCAAAGCAAAAGAGGGGGTCTCCATTTGGGAAAATGGGGCATATGTGCAAGGCACAATAGGCATCATCATCCTATCTTTCCATCATCATCCTTTTCCTTTTCTCTATTTCCTTAACTTCTTTGAAATGATGTTGCTCAACATAAATCTCATCATCTCAAACATCATCTCAAAGAGGGGCAAAATGTAGACACCTAAAAGTGTCCTCAGATTGTGAAACCCTAATCTCTACCATATTCTACCATTTCCCTTAATTTTCCACTATGGTTAAATAATTAATTTTAATTTATTAATTATATAATCATTCATTTTCCTAATGTCCCCTTCACTTGATTTATTCAAACTAATAAATCAACCCCATCACATTATCTCCCCTTCTCAAATAAATTAAATAAATGTACACCATTTATTTAATTTAAAAATCACATTCCACGTCACCATTTATCTCAATTTTAAATTGTCTTTTATCCTCTAGTGGTGAGAAAACCCTAACTGATCTCAACCCTTCTATTGATGGTGTTTTTAGCACACAACAACGCATTTGTCATTGTTGGTTTCACACCTCTCTTGAAAAATGTATCTTATCCAAGATAAGACTACCCCAAGGATAATATAGCTAGGTCTTAGCTTGCTTGGAATGACTCAATGGTATGTCTAGCTATGCCAACAAGGTGTCTTACATGAAATGCGAGGTTTATGAAAAGATGGCAGCAATGTAAGTGCAGAAACCCTAGGTGGTTCAGAATGTGAAGTCTAAAATTTTAGCAGATGATCAACGTAATGCTATTCAAATCCTAAATCTACCAAACTTTATGTAAAGAAAATGCAAAAGGAAGGGGAGAGAGAAAGGGATAAGAGATCCTATAGACAATTTCAAAAATGATCAATAACCAAATAGAAAAAAATTCCCAACAATAAACAAATCTTTCCTTGACCAGGCAGCCCACAATGCCACAGAGAATGTGTAATCTTCTAAGGAGATGTAATGATTTTCAAATTGTAGAGGGTTCATCAAACACCCAATCCTTGGCGTAACTCAATGAAATCATATAATCAAACTTATCTCATAAATTATGCCTAGACTAACCATGCACAATGACATACAATCAGCAATCCATTAATGGTATGGATAGGAAATCCATCAAATATCTGAATAATTAATCACAAGTGCAACTGAATATCAACTAATTTTAGATTGACATGAACCATGAAGACCAAAATAAGACAACACATAAACACAAATTCCCAGCAACATGCAAAACTTGCTTTGTATTGATTGTATTTTGGTAGAGTCTCAGCAATTCATTATCAAATCTTACTTGTTACAATGAGTGAATGATGGCCCTTTTATAGACAAGGCACCATATCAAGTTTTTTAATGGACAGTGGAGATTAACTTGACACCAACGGTCCATATTTCATGGCATTTAATAAGATATACTAGTTTGTTACATTTTTGGATTTGCATTTGTCCTCTAGGAAAAAGACAAAATACAACTTGCAAATACATTAAATTTGGACAAAATGGATACCCATTCGACTGTATATGATAAAAAGTCAATTTTCAAGGCCTAATAAAGCCAAAATAGAGTCACATGACACTTGAAAACTTGTGTTAATGTGGATTCATAGGATTCCACTTGTGCTAAGTGGATCAAGGGGAGTATGTGGCACATTTTGGTGGAAGTGTATCCAACTGGATGCTTGCTAGACTGATTCTTGATGACTGGACTGTTGGGATAGTTGTATGCATGTCTTGGACATTGGATTGGATCTATAGGAACAACAGTGATGTAGGCATGATCTTCAGTGTCTTTAAGTTCTTAAGGCCTATCTCCTCATCTTGGACATTACACTAACTTCCTTTTGCATGTGTAACAACAATTTGGTTGATAAATTATAAATTTTGTGTAGTGCCCCTCACCTTGTCATTTGTCAGATTGATGATGGCTTAGTAGGATTCAACATTATGATAGTACCTTAGATTGTTTGATGATGGATTCCTTGTTATTTTGTTAATTGATTATGGACCTAATCGTTATGATGATAGTTGTTGATGTTGAATTCTTTTATTTTATGCTTTACAACTTGATTAATATACTAGATGTTATAGATCCTTTGATGTTATTTGCTATATTTGATTGTGAGATAATAGATTATTTTATGTTGTTGATAAGTAACCAGGAATCTTGCTCAATATAGTTATTTTTTTATACATGAATGTGAATGGAACAGTGTCATATTACTTGCATTCGAGTACCCTACCACACTATGATTTCCATTCACAAAATGACTTCTTGTGGAAGTATATATTGCTATGTTTGATTGTGTGGTTGTTGCAGGATGTAGGTACTAGGCACCGACTCCACCTGATTTACTAGGTCTGAGCGTGCCTTCGCCAATGGAATAGTTGTATGGAGTTAATGTGGGGTCCCTTGTCATTGTTTCTGGTTGTCAGTTTACCTTTATGGTCATTGTCTATTGTTTGATCATGACTTGCAAACAGGTAATGTTACACCTTGAAGTCTAACTAGGTCAGAAGGTGTTTATGTGTGTAAGGTAGAGTTGTGCATTAAATACATTTATTATACGAAAAATACAATGTTGATAATTAAATATAATTGTAAATGTTGATAATTGAGTATAATTGTTGTAAATAAATTATAATAATATGGGAAATAAATTTGTTAATAATAATTATAAGAAACTTTGGTTTATTTAATATAATAATTATTTGCAATGAATATTTAAATAAATAAATTAGTTGTAAGTTAAATTGTAAGATTTAATTAATAAAATAAAATTATTTTAGAGTTGTAAAGTTTAGGTAGTTGCAATGTTATAATTTAATTAATTAATAAAAACCCTAAATGTTGAATAATGAATTAACGGATTGGAGAAGAGGAGGGTTTTATGAAGAGAAAAAAAGGGGATTGGAAGCATGGAGGATTGCAGGAGAAGAGCAGAGAAGAAGACTGGGAAGAAGCTTGGTCTGCAGCGGTTGGAATAGAATCCTCGATTCAACGTCACAGCTAGGTTCCTCTAAATGCTTGATTTCTTTCCTTTGATTCTGAAACTGTCAATATTGGTGTTGATTGTTCTTTTATTCTAAATGGATTGCTCGGATTGAAATTCTGCTTCAAGACTTATTTCAATTCGTAATTAATTCTATATTATGAGTTTCCTCCTACTCCTTTTGCCGAATCATTCTGTCACTACTGCAATCATTTAGTTTCAATGGACTTTTTCATAGCATTGAGGGAGTTTTTCTATAAGATCTTTGGCATTCAATCTTAGACCAGTGTATAGTCTATAGGTTCTGAACTTACAAGTCAGACGTCTTCTTAGATCCCTCAGATCACCCTTGTAAACTCCTTGCACAAACTTAACCATGTATTTCCTTCTATGAATTCCTTAATCTCCCAGCCATTAAGCTATTTTGTCAAACATCCATTCGGCACTGCAACCTTCCAACTGTGTCAGAGCAATCGAATGGAGTTCTCCATTTAATGAGTTTTGGTTGCACATACAATAGAGTATTCTTCTTGGAAGTGGCATATTTTGGTCTTCAAAGGAAACCTGGGCATGCATAACATCATTTTAGGTCTGATATAGATTAGTTCAGTGAATTTGGAGCCATTTCATAGGCATGGATCCTTGGAGGTGTCTTCTAGACAAGTTGCTCTAGCCTTAGAGCCAATCGCTATCACTTGGAAGCATAATTTTGGCATTGTCTTGGCATGATAATGAAATCTAGGTTATGTTAATTGTTGCAGCAGTCTGGACAATTGTTACAATCGTGATTACAATTCATATCAGACATCTTTCCAATTTTTTAATAAAACAATCGCTATGTTTCCCTGCCACTATCGGATTCAATGAAATGGTATTTTTTTAAATGAAACCACTGAGCATATAATGTTAGGGGTGTGCATATATAGCTGGTCAGTCAAAGACATTGAACCCTAGCTTTTTGGAAAGAGAGCAGAAATAAACAGTGGATCAGATGTTTACAAATTGCATTTGTTAAATCATAGTAAAAGGCTGATATAACGCATCTAGTTTATGCTTATCTTACAATCGTTCCATTTTTTTACTGATAGCTATTTTTTAGTTTGGTGCACATCTGGAATGGTGATACATGTAGATCACACCTTGTATTGTAGTTTACCGTAGATTAATTTACAAGCCAATGATATGCAAGACGTGAGACGAGTAGTAAGTAGTGCGAACAGAACACAAAGGATAGGTTTGCCTGTTAGTTTGTTGTCTATTGGATTTCTGCATCATAAGATTTTGGCAAATGATCAGACATTCCAATGCTTCATCATTACCAAACCCTGAATTATAGTGCAACAAGTCATTACCTTATTTAACCATAATCTACAGGTGTGCAGTCCCACGTAGAGAGATAACTAGGGTACGCTTGCATTGACGAAACCTAGGATCCAAGATTGTGTTTATTGACAACCTTGCTGGAGAATTTGTTATGTGGCATCTGTGTTTACAATGTATATAACCTGCAAACATTTGAACTTCAATGACATTTCCTTTATCATGGCGCTCATACCAGATTTGATTGCACTTCAATTTCAGTTAAACAGAGTTTAAAACATTCCTGAAAACCAGCACAGTATCCAGCGCAGCAAGGTGAACAACTCAGCATAAACAATGAGTAATTGTTTGCATTCTGTGATTATAGTTACAAAATAAGATTAAACAGTGTTACCTTCTGTCAGACCATAAAAAGAAGGCACTTCTATAGTATTTTGAAATTTTAATCATACCTTTATATTTGGAGATCTGCACAACAGTTGGCAGCATTAACAAGATGCTGGGTTCTCAAAGAACGTCCTTAGAAACCACAAAAACTTAGTCATCAAAGCTTTTGCCTTCATTTTTCGTGATCATTGCCTTTTGTTAGAGAGAGAAAACTATTTAAAACCAATTACCATCAATCCCATCAACTTACAGTTAGAGGGAGCTATATGGACACTGTTAGAAGTTGTTAGGCTAAACAAATATCATCCATTTCAATGGTGAAACAGTCAATAACAATTTTACACCTCCTCTGCGCCATATGGTTGAGATTCAATAGATTACAATGGCTGAAATAGCTATAGTGTAAACATCTATATGAACGCTACGGGAACAAAAGAGACATCATTACCACGACAAAATTCAAGTATATTAAACTGTCTTATTTGGTCGAGGTTAATGGAATATCGAAAAGACCGTATTTAGGGCAGAACCTTGAGGAAAAATGAAACATTGATGTTCATCGTTGATGGTTGGACCTTTTTCCTCGTTGTATTGTCATATAATTACAAGGTAATGTCTTAGTGTTATTATTCAATCCATCGTTGGACAGGTACATTAATCAGTGTAAAATTTGTTATACCTGTGTTTTGTAATTTATCTTTAGAAACAAAATGTAGTATATTTAGATAAATTAGTTGTAATGTATTAATATATTTGTTTTAATTAATTTAAATCAATTAGTTTAGTTAAAAAGATAATGAAATCTAATGTTGATTTATTACAAAGTCGTTTACATAGAACGGAGAAGGAATTGTAGTGTTAACTCTAGAACTGTATTGAACTGTATGAGTTAAGTATTTCTATTGTCGTAAAGAGTCGAATTGTGAGTGGTCAAACTTGAATTCCAGAGGTGTAGTATGTCATAGTTGTGTACATATGACATGTGTATAGATGTTTTGTATTGTGATGTTCATATGGTTTTAGTTAGTATGAAGTTTAATGAAGTATTGGCTAAGTTGATTATGTGTTTTGTGAAGTAATATTCTCTGGATGAGATATCAAACCACTTGTGAATGATTTATATCTGTTTTGTCATAATTGTCGTATGGAGAGACTTAGAATCTGTAAAAGAGTAAAGTGTTGTAATGCTATAGGCGATGGATAACAATTGGTGTTATGATTCTATTTGTAATGCAAGAGGGTTTATGCCTTGCAGTGAACATGTATATGTACTGTTATATGCCTTGTATGATGGTTAAGGTTTACTAGGTGTTAGGAAGGAGAGTGGCTTTCAATGTGGGGCCGGCACCCAAAGTGGCCGCCAGGGTAACCCATTGAAAGTAGATTAATCAAGTGATAACCTAAAATGAACTAGGGGGTTAAGGGTAGATTTCACATTAAACAAGATAAATGGATTCCTCTCCCAGGCCTGTAGTGCTCATGTAGACTAAGCATGGGTTGAGAAGGCCTGCTCGGCATGATTGACTTCCTTGTCCTCACGAAAGGAAGGTCGATTCCGCATGTGTCACCCTATGGGGCCGGTGCCTAGTGAGAGGCTGCCAAGGTAACCATAGATGGGGGCTGGTGTCTAGTGAGAGACTGCTAGGGTAACCCATGCTAGGACAGTGTGATGACACTCTTCCTACTACAACCTAGCATTCCTTGTATAGTCTTTCCACATATGTTATGTGTTGCCTCTGGAAGTTGTGTTGTGTTGTTTATGTCATTTGTCATGTGTTGTATTGGAGTTTGGTCATCCTTTGTCCATGTTAGTCTTTTGTCTACCTGACTGTTGTTGTTTGGGACCTCATGTTAACTCCTAGCTCAGGGGGTGGACCTTAGGGTTCCACATGGTCAGGTGGAAGAGCTTTCTTATCCATTGGTTATTCTTTGTCGAAGTTCATGTGCAGAAAACATTTATCTCAGTTTTCAGACAATTGTATTTGTGCCAGTTGATGAAGATGTATGTTTATAATCTTGTACCAGACTTGTGTATCAGATCATTCATAAAGTATGTAATTTTGATGTAGCCAGAAGATGGCATTGTAAATAATGTAATGATGTACCTATGTGTAAGGAAAAACATCACAGTTATGTATTTGATCATGTAGATTATATTATTTGATGACATGCAATGAATATGAATATGTTATTTAAATTGTGCATTAGATTTAGATTCAGTTACTGATGTTAGTAATGTATGTTAAATTATGTCGGTTGATTTGTAAAGTAATGCAGCCTTGAAATCCTTAGAGAATATGTCGTAAGTTTAATGGTGTAATTAAATATGTTGACGTTACTTTGTTATCTTATTCACTTTTTAAAAAAAAAAATCCCTGTTTCATATAGTGTAAATGTGAATTTCTCTAAGGTATTCTTCGCGGGGCGTTACATCTGGTATCAGAGCCAAGTTTAAACACTAGGTACTCTGGGTGTGAATAAGTTTGTTATGTTGTCTTGGATTCTGAAGAGTACGTTTTCTCTTTTAGCATCTTTGCCTAGCAACTTTAGATTTATCCTTTGTTGGTATAGGGTAGGAAGATGCCTAGAGGTCAAGGTCGAGGTCATGGTTGAGGAAGGGGACATGGAAGAAGTGGTGATAGTAGTTCTCCTCCTAGCTCCCCTAGTGAGAGTACTCAAGAAGGAGGGAGTGAGAACGCAGAGAATCGGGGTCAGCCTGATGGAGCTTAGTTGCGTCAACTGCTGGAGGAAGTCCTAGCTCATCTAGGTCCTAGGTAGGAGATTGATCAGTCAGAAGTGATAGAAAGAGAATGATCTCCTAGAAGGAGAGAAATCACCGCTGAACAAGAAGATATTCTTGCAGGCCACATGCGAGACCTTATGAGAGCCCGACCTCCTACTTTCGATGGTTATGGTAGTGGTATGGAAGCAGAGACATGGCTAATTGATCTGGAGAGGTGTTTTTCTATGCTTCCATATGGTAGCAACACTAAGGCAAGATGTGCCATCATGCATCTCAGAGGTTTTGCCTCTACATGGTGGTGACTAGAGGAATAGAAGTTGCATCTAGATATTGGCACAGTATCTTGGGAACTATTTCTAGAAAGATTCAGAGCTTGATTTCTGTCAGACCACTGGAGGCAAAAGTGAGCTGATGAGTTCCATGTATTGAGACAGATGGCCATGACAGTGGAACAGTACGAGTGCAGGTTTTATGAACTCAAGCAGTATGCAAGCATTGGAAATGATGAGGCCATGTTGGTTCAGCATTTTATTAGAGGTCTGAATGCACGCATCAGTGGAGGAGTTCGTGTTTACGAGCCAAAGACCATGGAGGTAGTAGTTGAGAAGGCTCGACTGGTGGAGGAGAATTTAACCATGGCCCTAGGGGGTCATACAGGTGTGCAAATTAGGAGTGCACCTTCAGCAGGCTTTGGTTCTTGAGGTGGTCAATCCTAGGAAGCAAGCTCTTCTAGAGGCCATCATACGCCCACTAAGGGTGAACAGCAGTAGCAGCAGTATTCTCAGTTAAAACCAAAGAATTCTCAACCTCAGCAAGGTGGTGGTCCTCAGTTTGGGAAAAATCATAATTGGCTGTGGGCCAAGAATTATCATCTCAACCAACCCATCCTTAGCTCGCAACCTACAGCTAGTAGGGAAAGTTTTCAGCAGTCTAATGCACCTGTAGATAGTAGAGGTTTTGGTAGGGGAACAGGATGTTTCTCTTGTGGTCAGCAGGGCCATATTGCTAGGCAGTGTCCATAGAAGAACACTGTAGGATTTAGCTAGAGGTTGACAATTTCAGAACCAACAGTGGGTGATGTAGGGAAGTCTCATAGAGTGTTCGCAGTGGTTGATCACCACCAAGTAGAGCATAAGGGGATAGGTAGAGGATGGGCAACTTTCTTTGGAGCTTGTGCACGTTCTGCAGCATCGAGGGCTAAACCTCCTAGGTAGGGGTCCAATGGAATCCTAATGACATGGCTTCAGTTACCTGGGAAGATACATCCCTAATGCGAGAGTTATATCCATATTTATTTGTAGGCTTCTAGGAGTAAGCCTAATCCTAGGGGGGAGGATGTAGTGCCCCTCACCTTGTCATCTGTTAGTTTGATGATGGCTTAGTAGGATTCAACATTATGATAGTACCTTAGATTGTTTGATGATGGATTCCTTGTTATTTTGTTAATTGATTATGGACCTAATCGTTATGATGACAGTTGTTGATGTTGAATTCTATTATTTTATGCTTTACAACTTGATTAATATATTAGATGTTATAGATGCTTTGGTGTTATTTGCTATATTTGATTGTGAGATAATAGATTGTTTTATGTTGTTGATAAGTAACCAGGAATCTTGCTCAATATTGATATTTGTTTATATATGAACGTGAATGGAACAGTGTCGTATTACTCGCATTCGAGTACCCTACCACACTGTGATTTCCATTCACAAAATGACTACCTGTGGAAGTATATATTGCTATGTTTGACCATGTGGTTGCTGTAGGATGTAGGTACTAGGCACCGACTCCACCTAATTTACAAGGTCTAAGCGTGCCTTCGCCAATAGAATAGTTGTATGGAGTTAATGTGGGGTCCCTTGTCATTGTTTCTGGTTGTCAGTTTACCTTTGTGGTCATTGTCTGTCCTTTGATAATGACTTGCAGACAGGTAATGTTACACCTTGAAGTCTAACTAGGTCAGAAGGTGTTTATGTGTGTAAGGTAGAGTTGTGCATTAAATACATTTATTATACGAAAATATAATGTTGATAATTAAATATAATTGTAAATGTTGATAATTGAGTATAATTGTTGTAAATAAATTATAATAATATGGGAAATAAATTTGTTAATAATAATTATAAGAAACTTTGGTTTGTTTAATATAATAATTATTTGCAATGAATATTTAAATAAATAAATTAGTTGTAAGTTAAATTGTAAGATTTAATTAATAAAATAAAATTATTTTAGAGTTGTAAAGTTTAGGTAGTTGCAATGTTATAATTTAATTAATTAATAAAAACCCTAAATGTTGAATAACAAATTAATGGATTGGAGAAGAAGAGGGTTTTATGACGAGAAAAAAAAGGGGATTAGAAGCAGGGAGGATTGCAGAAGAAGAGCAGAGAAGAAGACTGGGAAGAAGCTTGGTCTGCAGCGGTTGGAACAGAATTCTCGATTCGACGTCACAGCCAGGTTCCTCTAAATGCTTGATTTCTTTCCTCTGATTCTGAAACTGTCAATATTGGTGTTGATTGTTCTTTTATTCTAAATGGATTGCTCAGATTGAAATTCTACTTCAAGACTTATTTCAATTCGTAATTAATTCTATATTCTAAGTTTCCTCCTACTCCTTTTGCCAAATCATTCTGTCACTACTGCAATCATTCAGTTTCAATGGACTTTTCCATAGCATTGAGGGAGTTTTTCTGCAAGATCTTTGGCATTCAATCTTAGACCAGTGTATAGTCTATAGGTTCTGAACTTACAAGTCAAACGTCTTCTTAGATCCCTCAGATCACCCTTGTAAACTCCTTGTGCAGACTTAACCATGTACTTCCTTCTATGAATTCCTTATTCTCCCAGCCATTAAACTGTTTTGTCAAACATCCATTTGGCACTGCAACCTTCCAACTGTGTCAGAGCAATCAAATGGAGTTCTCCATTTAACGAGTTTTGGTTGCACATACAATAGAGTATTCTTCTTGGAAGTGGCATATTTTGGTCTTCAAAGGAAACCTGGGCATGCATAACATCATTTTAGGTCTGATATAGATTAGTTTAGTGAATTTGGAGCCATTTCATAGGCGTGGATCCTTGGAGGTGTCTTCTAGACAAGTTGCTCTAGCCTTAGAGCCAATCGCTATCACTTGGAAGCATAATTTTGGCATTGTCTTGGCATGATAATGAAATCTAGGTTATGTTAATTGTTGCAATAGTCTGGACATTTGTTACAATCATGATTACAATTCATATCAGACATCTTTCCAAAGTTTTTATAAAACAATCGCTGTGTTTCCCTACCACTGTCGAATTCAATGAAATGGCATTTTTTTTAAATGAAACCACTGAGCATATAACGTTAGGGGTACGCATATATAGCTGGTCAGTCAAAGACATTGAACCCTAGCTTTTTGGAAAGAGAGCAGAAATAAACAATGGATCAGATGTTTACAAATTGCATTTGTTAAATCATAGTAAAAGGCCAATATAACACATCTGGTTTATGCTTATCTTATAATCGTGCCATTTTTTTACCGATAGCTATTTTTTAGTTTGGCGCACATTTGGAATGGTGATACATGTAGATCACACTTTGTATTGCAATTTACCGCAGATTAATTTACAAGCCAATGATATGCAAGGTGTGAGACAAGTAGTAAGTAGTGCGAACATAACACAAAGGATAGGTTTGCCTGTTAGTCTGCTGTCTATTGGATTTCTGCATCATAAGATTTGGGTGAATGATAAGATGTTCCAATGCTTCATCATTACCAAACCCTGAATTATAGTGCAACAAGTCATTACCTTCTTTTAACCATAATCTACAGGTGTGCGGTCCCACGTAGAGAGATAACTGGGGTACGCTTGCATTGACAAAACCTAGGATCCAAGATTGTGTTTATTGACAACCTTGCTAGAGAATTTGTTATGTGGCATCTGTGTTTACAATGTATATAACCTGCAAACATTTGAACTTCAGTGACGTTTTCTTTATCATGGTGCTCATACCAAATTTGATCGCACTTCAATTTCAGTTTAACAGAGTTTAAAACATTCCTGAAAACCAACACAGTATCCAGCACAGGAAGGTGAACAACTCAGCATAAACAACGAATAATTGTTTGCATTCTGTGATTATAGTTACAAAATAAGATTAAATAGTGTTACCTTTTGTCAGACCATAAAAAGGAGGCACTTCTATAGTATTTTGAAATTGTAATCATAACTTTATATTTGGAGATCTGCACAATAGTTGGCAGCATTAACAAGATGCTGGGTTCTCAAAGAACGTACTTGGAAACCACAAAAACTTAGTCATCAAACCTTTTGCCTTCATTTTTCGTGATCATTGCCTTTCGTTAGAGAGAGAAAACTATTTAAAACCAATTACCATCAATCCCATCAACTTGCAGTTAGAGGGAGCTATATGGACGCTGTTAGAAGTTGTTAGGCTAAACAAATATCGTCCATTTCAATGGTGAAATAGTCAATAACAATTTTACACCTCCTCTGCAACATATGATTGTGATTCAATAGATTACAACAGCTGAAACAGTTATAGTGTAAACATTTGTATGAACGCTACGGGAACAAAAGAGACATTGTTACCACGACAAAATTCAAGTATATTAAACTATCTCATTTGGTCGAGGTTAATGGAATATCGGAAAGACCGTATTTAGGGTAGAACCTTGAGGAAAAATGAAACATTGATGTTCATCGTTGACGGTTGGACCTTTTTCTTCATTGTATTGTCATATAGTTACAAGGTAATGTCTTAGTGTTATTATTCAATCCATCATTGGACAGGTACGTTAATCGGTGTAAAATTTGTTATACTTGTGTTTTGTAATTTATCTTTAGAAACAAAATTTAGTATATTTAGATAAATTAGTTGTAATGTATTAATATATTTGTTGCAATTAATTTAAATCAATTAGTTTAGTTAAAAAGATAATGAAATCTAATGTTGATTTATTACAAAGTCATTTACATAGAACGAAGCAGGAATTGTAGTGTTAACTCTAGAACTTTATTAAACTGTATGAGTTAAATATTTCTGTTGTCGTAAAGAGTTGAATTGTGAGTGGTCAAACTCGAATTCTAGAGGCATAGTATGTCGTAGTTGTGTACATACGACATGTGTATAGATGTTTTGTATTGTGATGTTCATATGGTTTTAGTTAGTATGAAGTTTAATGAAGTATTGGCTAAGTTGATTATGTGTTTTGTGAAGTAATATTCTCTGGATGAGATATCAAACCACTTGTGAATGATTTATATCCGTTTTGTCATAATTGTCGTATGGAGAGACTTGGAATCTGTAAAAGAGTAAAGTGTTGTAATGCTATAGGCGATGGATAACAATTGTTGTTATGATTCTGTTTGTAATGCAAGAGGGTTTATGCCTTGCAGTGAACATGTGTATGTACTATTATATGCCTTGTATGATGGTTAAGGTTTACTAGGTGTTAGGAAGGAGAATGGCTTTCAATGTGGGGCCGGCGCCCAAAGTGGTCGCCAGGGTAACCCATTGAAAGTAGATTAATCAAGTGATAACCAAAAATGAACTAGGGGGTTAAGGGTAGATTTCACATTAAACAAGATAAATGGATTCCACTCCCAGGCCTGTAGTGCTCGTTTAGACTAAGGATGGGTTGAGAAGGCCTGCTCGACATGATTGACTTCCTTGTCCTCACGAAAGGAAGGTCGATTCCGCATGTGTCACCCTATGGGGCCGGCGCCTAGTGAGAGGCTGCCAGGGTAACCATAGATGGGGGCCAGCGTCTAGTGAGAGACTGCCAGGGTAACCCATGCTAGGATAGTGTGATGACACTCTTCCTATTACAACCTAGCATTCCTTGTATGGTCTCTCCACATATGTTATGTGTTGCCTCTGGAAGTTGTGTTGTGTTGTTTATGTCATTTGTCATGTGTTGTATTGGAGTTTGGTCATCCTTTGTCTATGTTAGTCTTTTGTCTACCTGACTGTTGTTGTTTGGGACCTCATGTTAACTCCTATCTCGGGGGGTGGACCTTAGGGTTCCACATGGTCGGGTGGAAGAGCTTTCTTATCCATTGGTTATTCTTTGTCGAAGTTCATGTGCAGAAAACATTTATCTCAGTTTTCAGACAATTGTACTTGTGCCAGTTGATGAAGATGTATGTGTATAATCTTGTACCAGACTTGTGTATCAGATCATTCATAAAGTATGTAATTTTGATGTAGCCAGAAGATGGCATTGTAAATAATGTAATGATGTACCTATGTGTAAGGAAAAACATCACAGTTATGTATTTGATCATGTAGATTATATTATTTGATGACATGCAATGAATATGGATATGTTATTTAAATTGTGCATTAGATTTAGATTCAGTTACTGATGTTAGTAATGTATGTTAAATTATGTTGGTTGATTTGTAAAGTAATGCAGCCTTGAAATCCTTAGAGAATATGTCATAAGTTTAATGGTGTAATTAAATATGTTGACGTTACTTTGTTATCTTATTCACTTTTTTAAAAAAATTCCCTATTTCATATAGCGTAAATGTGAATTTCTCTAAGGTATTCTTCGCGTGGCGTTACATTTTACATCTCTAGGTCAATAGGGTACCTCTGTATGTTCATTCTTCCAAGACGGCTCCAGTTGGCTCCTTTGTCCTCTTACACCTGCAAGAGACAAGACCAAGCATCAATTTCATCTTAAACAATCATTTCCCATCATTTTGAATCAAAACATGCCCATTTGTAGTCATGGATCGGTCAAAAACAACTCATTGTCAATGTTGCCTCCTTATAGTCCTATTCACAAATCTAGTGATTTTTGCATGATTTTTTGAGTTTTTTACCATTTTCAACTACCCATTTGGCCTATATATTGATTTGGGAACTTTTTGCAGTCATTTGGATCCATTTACAAACTTTTATTTCATGTTTTTCTACCCTTTTTCTGTAAAAAGTGGGATTTTTGGGGGTCACGGACTTTTCATGTGTAGTGGCATTAATTGTCGTAAAATGTGTCAAAACTCCACACAAACTTGACAAAATGTTCATCATGATGTGATAAATGATTGTGAAATTCAATTTCACCAAGAAATCTAGTTTGTACCTTGAAAAAACTTAGTTTTAGGCCAAAATGTCAAAAAGCGCTAATTTTGGGGTCTACCGACTAAAAGTCGGTGCAATGCAATCCTAGCGCAGGTTGGAGAGGTTCATTTTTAGCACAAAATACTTTTGCACTACTTTTGGGTGCCATTGACTTGCGCGAGTTGGGGCTTGGACCGACTAATAGCATCTCATAAGGTCAGTCGGGGTGGATTGTAACGCAAGTCGGTAAGGTCAATTTTTAGTGCAAAACATAAAAGGCTTAATCGGCGGGGATTTTCAATATAACCGACTAGCACGGGTTTCTCTATCTACTGACCAAGTACAGTGAAGGAAAATATTAGCGCAAGTCGGTTGAAGCCAATTTTAGCACTTTTCTTTGAAATTGTCTCAGCGGGGTTTTTTGGTCCGACTGACTTAGCGGTAGCTTGGAGGGAAGTCGGTCAGAGGTGAATTTAGTGCTAAGGTTAGTAAGAGTTCTTTTTAGCACAAAGGTTAGTAGGAGGTAGTTTTTAGCACTTTTTGCAGTTGGGGTCATTTTTGGCACCAGATTTTGAATTGGCCAGGGTGAAAGGATATTTAAAAATGTATTTAAGTATAAGTTTAACTTATACTTTAAATATTTTTAAATATACTTTCAAGATGTTTGAGATAGGTTCTAGATCTAGAGGATTTCACATGCAGATTCTAGAATTTTGTGGTTCCATCAGATTTTAGACTTAGCCATTTTTCAGGATTTTTAGGGTTTCAGACTTAGCCAAATCAGGGCTCCAGGATCATGCGACGGGATGAAAGCTTGAGGACCCCTTAGTGAAATCTAATGGATTTTGACATGATTTTGCAACTCTAAGACCTAGAAACTAGGAATTTCAACATGACACATCCTACAAAACCAATCTCAAGGGCAATATCTAGTGACATGGGATTTTGGAGCAAAATGCAGTAACACCCAATTTTAGCGCAAAAGGCAACACATGGCTATTTATTAAGCACAAGACCACCCAAGACACCTCCAAATCAATCATGCACAACATCAAATGACTCTGAACATGCAAAATACTAAAACCTAAAGTAAATCCTACATTCTAAGCACAAATTCACTTTCTCTTCATCATAAGGCAGAAAGGTTGAGACTCCAAGCCAAAGCAAAAGAGGGGGTCTCCATTTGAAAAAATGGGGCATGTGTGCAATGCACAACACCTTCATTTCATCCAAAATTCAACATGTGATCTTGGCCTTCCATTCAAATTAACTCTTCTATAAAACACCTCATCTAGCTTCATTTTCATCTTCTTAGTTCTGGAATCACTCTATTTTACTGTATATCTCCAAAATCTTGTTAATCATACGCAAGAGCTTCTCAAGATCATTGCATGAATCTGCAAGTCTGAGAACAATAGTGCAAGATGGAGGAGGATAATGGAGAAAAGTCATTAGTTAGCTTGTTTCATGTTTTGTTTGATTGATTCATAGCTTAGAATGCACTCAATTGGGAGCTAGGGCTAGCTATTATTTGTTTTCTACAATGTTATCTAGCTTTTTCCCTATCTTTATAGGTATTTGTGGGGACATTTCTTAGAGGGATGGTTACATTATTCTAACTAAGGATTTGAGAGACTACAAGATCGGTGGGTATAACAGATACAAGCTTGGGCTCCTCCATTATTACTAACTTCAATTGTTCAAGTCTTATCTTCATTCTATCTCTCTCATCCATAGCACTTTTGATTGTCTCCTCTCTTTCCTTAGCTCTTTTCATATTCATCTCTCTTACTCTTTGAGTATCTTTATGCAATTCATTTATTTCTTTTAGTAACTCTTCCTCAGTAGGCAGTGTGGTATTTGAATCAGAGGTCTCCAATGTACTATCTAGGAGGTTTCCAACACTCATTTGGAAAGCGGGAGTAGGTGACCTACTAATAGGATTGCCCAACAAGTCATATTTAGTGGAGTCTAAGGGCCCAGATACTATGGGAGTAGATGGTTTTCTAGTAATGGGACTAGCTCGGGTTTATTCCTCTCGATAAAATCCCTTGGGCTATAATTGTCTTCATCAGTCGCAGGCATTCCATACTCATATGACTTTTGACAACTTATACCAATATTATCAACATGGGGCTTTGATTCTGACAAAGGAGGGCAGACATTAGACTTACTTGTGTTGGCTTTCTTCTTCTTCCATGAATGATGAGTGCCTCTTGGTAATTCTCCTTCTAATTGTTGGCCCAGATGATTCCTCATATGTTTCCTAGTTCTCCGCATTCTCATATACTTCTTACAATTCTTTCATATCTTTCTTTCCTCCTGCAGTTAATGAAGCATTAGCACAAGAAAGTTAGAGTCACCACCCAAACTATGGGAATCTATTGCCTTCATCTTGTCTAATGATAATTCTTCACTTCTTAAGTTAGATTCGCCACACTTAACAAGGGAATAATGATGATAATGACAATGTATCACAAATGTGCAAACTCTAAACACCCATGATAGAACACTAGATAAATCTTAATAATTACAAGCCAACTCCCCAAAAGAGTCACCAATTTGTTGGTTCCTCCAACTAATTAGGTCTAAAACCCCCTAAAGACTAGCTACTTTCTTATACTTAGGGATTTCAAGTCAGCGGCCAATGAACAAGATTACAACTCCTAGGAGTTGAAAAATCCTTTGCACTTTTGGTTCTGCAAGACCAAGGCGGGTGTACCCATACAACATTCGAGGGATACATCTTGACTACTACTAAATGTTTTATCAAAATAGAAGGTTCTCAATAATGCTTTGCCAAGGACATGACTGACTCCATTTGGGTTGGCTAAGTCCTATAACAGTACAACTCATATCTTGGTTGAGAACAGGTATGTAACTGAACACATGACTAACTAAATAATGGACATAAAATGGTTTGAGATGGTTTGAAATGGATCTAAATTTTCAAATTAAATCAATAAAAGATTAGTGGCTAATCCAGTGGGTCACAAAGTTAACATGCATAAAACCAATGTATCATTCAGGCAATATCAACCCCCCTTTTAGTGGACTGATGATATCGACACCTTGTGTTGATATATTTCATACTTGGTGATACAAGAACCCCCTAAGAGATCATAAAGTAGACAATAGTTAACAGCAAGTTTTCCAAGCTACTTATTCCCTTCCTTGAAAGGACGCAAGAAAAAGACACACAATACAGAGAACTGTAAAGATGAATCAGAGTATCCTTAATAACTGCAATTCATGTCAACCCCATCAAATGCAATATGTAGAGAGAATCTCACAACTAATATATCATTTATATGAAGACATCAAAAAGTTATTTCACCTTACAGATTTGAACAACAATTGTTTTAAACCATTCTCTATTTCCCTTGAATCAAGCAAAACATCACAGTACCGCCTAAGACTTGAAATTTTGGAACCATGTACTAAAAGGCCTTGGACACCCATTTATAGAAACATGGGGGCATACAAGCTTTAGGCCCTCAACAAAGATGTGTTAGAAGGGAATATACTCCAATCATCCCACCAGATCAGAGAAGACAAAAAAATGCATGAGAGAGGAAGGCACAGGATTATCATCATAGGCAATAAAGATATTCATTCCTTCAAAAAAGATCCCATGCATGCTTGGTCGTTACAATCGCAAGAATAAGGATGCACTATCCCTCCATGATGACACAAGTGTGCCAAAGACCACTCCTCTAACTGAATTTCAAATTTTCTCATACCGATCACACTTGGATTGGTTTGTTGAGGAAAGATCATGAGGAAAGGACAACTGGACTTAAAATATCTCTTACCGCTGAGGCGGGAAATTTTGATACACATCTGCCAGGTGTCTTTTATACTTCTGATTAGTAGGGAAAGGAATGATGAGAACAATGTTTGTCATCTCAGATTCAATCTTGGACAAATCATCAAGAGAAGCTCTGAGCTTATCAATGACTTTCTCCTCTTCATTACTAATCTCCAGAATGATTGGAGTGGTGATCTCTGAACACTCCTTCCAACTATCCAAAATTTTCAGTGTCTTCTTATTATTTCTCAATAATGGTAAGCATGATCCTTGTATTCTGTGAAAGTGAATGAGCTCATCAACAAACTCCTTGGTAAACTCTCTGTGTTTCCACATCAATGTCCTAACAGTTCTAAGGTGACTGAACAACTCTGTTAAACATTTACTAGCACTTTCATCGCAATACATCTTTTTAATCAGAATGGTGAAAACAAGGATCATGGGTGCTACTTATCTTTCCAACATCTTGAATTTGATTTCTAAATTTATGTGTTCCTCAAGCATCACCCTCAGAGTGTAATGACACTCCCAAATCTTATTAGCATATGACATTATCTTATCAAGCTTTTTGCTTAGCAAACCTTGTATGAAATCTAGCTTTACTTGTTTCATCATTCTCAAGGCATCCTCTTCTTTGTGTTTGCTCCTATTCAATTCTTCCTTGAGCTTTCCTTCATCTTTTGATGGAAGAGAAGAGGCAACTGGTGGGAGTGCACCCTCAAGCATATTCAACTTTTCCTACAGATGGAGGTTATGTTTATTCAATTTCTCCATATCCAACTACATTTTCTTGATAGAAGCCTCTATAGACAAGGCAACATTGGCGATCAAAGAGGCAACCTGAAGAGGAGTAGTATCACCCAATCTATGCATGACAAGATTTCCAGTAATTATACTAGGGTCATCAATGACACGGGGCTTCTTTCTAGCAGGGGAAATTGACCATATGGCTAGAGCATTGGAATCTACACTAAAGGCAGATCCAGAATATATTTTGATGGCTAATTCCTCTATCAAATTAATGTTCTCATGCCTTTTGATGGTATCAAGGGCTATTGCAAAATAAATATGCCATCCTTGCAACAACATGAAACCTCTTTCCCTGACTATATCTCTCCCCTTTGCCAGGGTCATCCAATCCATCTCTTTGTGCACCTTGCCCCAAAACTCTTTGATGACCTGCTCTTTATTCTCAGGGATTAGCCCTTTGACATTCTTTAGTATTTCCTACCCCTTCATCTTCATAATAAAATCTTTGAATTCTTTAGAATGGATGAATGAATCATCATCCATGAACTTTTGACTTGCTAGATCCCTCTCATCATCAGACATATCATCCACTTCTTCAAATGTGATTATCATTTCTTCTGCTGGTGAGGCCTCTATGTGTATCACTAGGGGTTGTGTGACTTCAATCTCATCAGGGGGATCCAGGATTTCACTCTCTAACATTCAAAAACTAGGGGCGGGAGAATGTCTAGGGGATACCCGATGAAGTGGAGTAACAGTAACACGGGCATGAGAACTAGTGGCCTCCCTAGACAAGGCACATGTAGGGATATTCTCAAAAC
Source organism: Cunninghamia lanceolata (assembly GCA_027924645.1). Classification (NCBI taxonomy): domain Eukaryota; kingdom Viridiplantae; phylum Streptophyta; class Pinopsida; order Cupressales; family Cupressaceae; genus Cunninghamia; species Cunninghamia lanceolata. The sequence continues at coordinate 5,941,720 of BSBN01001281.1, forward strand.
CAGGAGGTAGACCAGAACATATTTCATCCACATTCTACACCATAATCCTCATTCTTTCAACAAGATCAGTAACATCCCTATAGGCTCTCTTAGAGCCAGGAACATTCTTCCTTTTATATTTTTCTGCCTTGTAGACTCTCTTCCACAATCTATACTTACATTGTGTTTCCTCAAAAGAGATACAATTCCTGATTACATCCTCAATGGGATGGACTTAGTGTACATAGTTAGCAGACACATTTGGCAACCTAGTATTGTGGATGATCTTTTAGGGTCAAACACCCTAGCCATAGCTGTAGGCATCTTGAAATATTGTAATCTGGTAGGAATCAATCCGAATCTCTCCTTTGAAGTAATCATTAAATTAGAGAAAGCAATGGTGGCTGGTAAGAAAGAAGCCTTCTTGAAACTCCTAAAATGAGTTTTGTCTGACTTATTCATCTACCACATGATTTCCAAAAAGGCCACCCTATTAGGGGTTGTCCTAAGCAAATAATAAGGAGTCCCTTCAAACCCATAAACTCTGATGATAGTGGAATCCCTAAAAAGAAACCAATCACTCCAATTGTGGGTGATGCCAAGATTTGGACACATGTCCTTGGGCCACAGAAACCTCTAAACTTTTGGAGACTGCCTACAATCCTGATGGCCAAGGGACCTGAGGACACATCCAATGAAGTATTCCTCAAAGACTGCATAATTGGACCACTTGTAGTTGTTGTCCCACACATATGTCCATTGTTGAACAGGATACAAATAACCATGTTCATCCCTAGTTTTGATTTTTAGCATTGGTGACCATAACTTATTTTCTTCCCTGTTGTGTAGTTACACAACACGCCCCATTCTGACTTGATAAAATAGGGACCCAACTTTTTGCTTGGCTTTGCTTGTGTTTTCTGCTTGCTGGCGATTTGGTAAAAGTAAGACCATGCAGATGATCTTGCATAAAGGGGCCGGGTAGGTCATCATGATGAGGTCAGTTTTTTCAAAGTTAATATTTTAGGACAATAACCTCATGGGCGGATAGAGTACAAAATTTCATGCAGGTTTTCCTTTTGCATCACCTTGATATTCCTTAGGGAACGAGAGTTATGGTGAGTCAAATTCCTGGTCAAACCTGATATTCCGAGGGGAGGGTCATATTATAAAAAATCGCCTTGATCCCATTTTATCACCTGATAAAATCATTTGTTCCAAACATCTAGACATCAACTTTAGGTGATAGCAATATCTACTCGACAAACAACACCATATATTTTACGAAGGTTACATTCCTGAATATCACCCTGACATTTGAATATCACCTCGATATTTGAATATCGACCTGTCGTAAAATATCACCCCAAACCAATATCTTGGTAATGTCATCCAAACTTGGTAAACGAAGAAATAAACATAATGATGATGTCACCATCCTTTTTACCTTGCGGAGGTATATTTCCAAACATGACCCTTCATACATAACATGACGATGACATCATAAAGCCACAACATTGGACCAAACCCTTATCCTAATGATGTCATCCTGATATTTCGACAGGAGGTCATTTTAGTTCAAGAGACCCGATATCTAAACATCACCCGATATCTAAATGTCACCCGATATTTGAATATCACCCTATCCTGTGAAGATCACCCCGCGCCTTGCCGCCATAACATTAAATGCACAAAGAGGAGGTAGGTGGTTCCTGCCGATTACGAACCCAATACATACACCTAGTGAGATCCGAAGGTTTCGTATAGAAGATTAGTTGTTTCAATTAATTTGCCTTAAGGGAGAGGTTTAAAGTGAATTTACTGAATCATTTCGCACTTACCTTGCGATAAAACAAGTTTTTACAGAGCTTTGTGCTTTCAAACCATTAGAAGACTACCTGCAGACGCATACAGCTTGTACTAGAGTGGGATATGTGAGCATTGCAGGTGTTTGAATTCCTTCCACACAATTATCAGTGTAATTAAGGGGATAAGCACATCAGGTAAGTAATTGAAACCCCCTTGTTGTCTTGTTTTGCATATCTAGGTATCATGGTTTTTTGGTTTAAAGGTTTAGTTTTTGCATATCATGACAAATGAAATGTGAAAGAGTATAATATGCATGATGTATAATGAAAATATAATGTATGTGCATGCTTGTAAGATATCAATTGTAAGACCAAGTTTTGTTAATTGCAGGCATCCATGGTGGATAAGTGGTTGGCTAAGTCAGAGGCAAAATTTCTAAAGCCCATGTTTGCTCAACCCGAGGGTGTCTGGTTTAAATATGGTGCCATCACAGATATGCACCAAGGAAATACAGATCTGGCCGCATGGTCTGCTAAAATGAGTGATGAAAAGAATCGCAGCACCTTGCTAGATGTAGTTTTTGTGTCAAGGATGTGGAGTGCAGCTGGTTTCCCTTATTCTATGGAAACTCCTGAGCTAGTCATTGAATGTGCAAGAAATTATAACCCTCAAACCAAGAAGAAGAGAAGCATGGCAGAGTATATGCTGATCTATCTATCAAGGGTCTTGCTACTACATTCAGTTTGCCATTAGGCAAGAAAGTTGCCAATATAGATTTGAAGAAGTCAGAAGTGGAATATGAGAATAACAAGAAGTCTACTAGGAAGAAAATGTACCAATGGAGGGTGAAGAATAGTCCATATCCTATAGCAGCCAAGCTTCCAGTGCACTTATATAAATATGACTTTGATGATGAATACCAGTACATGATAGCACTGCTCAGGAAAGTGACAGGCCAGCCTGATGCTGGAAGTTTTAGGGAATGGATGTATGCAGTCATCCTGATGTGCCTTTACACAGATAGTAAGCCAATGTGGGCTAAAATGATAAGTGATGCTCTAGATGAGCAGCTAATGAATCTAGGAGGTCCAAATTGCTCCTTTTACATGACTTCATACATAGTTTATTCATGTGCCTACAAGAGTACATTTGATGCATTGACTACAGTTGGGAGAATTAGTGGCACAACAAATGATGCACATATATGGGATCATCATCCCCAGCTACAGAGAGTAAATTACCTCCAAGATTACAAACTAGTGAATGATGAATTCTCTATGCATGTGGTAAGAACCATGGAGGAGGACCGAACTAAAAGACTGAGGATGGAGGCTCAAGAAGTCGTATATAGGCATAGAGCCTGGTTTATTCAATTTGCAACTTTCTCCTACATCAGAGTTGAAGGTTTTGAGGAGGAGCCTCTCATGCTCCCAAGATACCCTACAGATGCAGTAGTCTTAATGGAGTTTTTAAGGCAAATCTCCACAATACTGAACGCCTACCAAGCTAACAACAAGCTTCCACTAGTATTGTTTCTAGTCACAATCAGCTGGTATATGTGCCCAGATTTAGAGAATATTAAAAGGGCCATAACTGGTCTAAGTATGATGAATTTCCAGCCATTTCCATTTAAAAGATCATATGATCCATACAGGAGGATGTAGAAGATCATGGGGAAGCCCATCCATTGAAGACATCTAGAGGACTTCTGGGCAGATTGTGAGGATGAGGCTGATGCTAGAAGAAGAAGATATCAAAGGCTCACACTCAGCCAGATCAAGACCTTTGATTGCATTCCCATCTCGGCACAATTGAAGGAAGATGATGGAAAGGTAATGGTTGATGAGTATGAGGAGAAAAAGGTATACAATGATACCATCTCAGCACCAGATCTCACCATATAGAAAGACATCTCCTTGGATCTGTTTACAAGCAGGACATTGCAGCTGACCCAAGCATGGGTCAATGACCAAATAAATGCACTGAAGAAGAGAGGTGTTGCCATTACGGTGGACAACAAGAAGAAAAGACAAGAGGTTACAGAGGTTGAGTATGATGATGTCTGTAATGAGCAGAGAAAATCCAAAGGAGAGAGGGCACCACCACCTGAGAAAAGCAAGAGACCCCCAAGAGGTAAGAAATTAGAAGTTGAACCAAAAGGGGTGATAATTGAGAGAGTCATAATAATAGTTGAGGATGCATCAACATCAGAACTGGCATCAGCCTCATTAGTACCGCCTCCTAAAGATAAGCTAAAGGCTAAAAATATCCAGGGGTCAGCTGTCGAAACTATGAAAGCATATGATGAAGGTCAGGCATCACGAGCACAAATTGAAGAGGAGGTTCCTTTTGATGAAGAGCCTATAGAAGAAGACACGCTGCCCCTCATTAGGAAAAGAAAAGCACCTCAGGTGATGGCTTCCACACCTAAGAAACAAAGAACTTCAATGAGAGGTGAGGTAAAGAAAACCCCTATAATTTTAGAAGGGGCAGGTGGAGAAGTATTCACTAAGGAATTGTAGCATAATGTTCTGCTTCCCACCATTGTAAAGTTTAAAACTGAACAAGTGGAAGAAAAAAGGAAAGAAGCCTCTAAGGCAGTTCAGGCTAGTCTAGTTTCATTAGATGAGATAGTTGATTTATCTGATGATGAGGTAGTGAAGGATATAATTGCACAAAAAATGGAAACCCTTGCTGCTAGCACCCGGATAACTCCACAGGGGACCCCATCGGTCCAGGCAGTATTAGGAGAGATGAAGCAAATAGAGTCAGAAAGAGAAAAGAGCCCAGAAAACATTGCACAGCAAATAGGGCTGGATGACTTGGTTTCTCAGGTGACAAGTCCTGCAGTTATAGATTTGACATATGTAGAAAATGTAGATCCTAAGGATATGGCGGGTGCACCTAAGAAAGCAGAGAATATTGAAGAACTCAAACAGAAAGAAGTGGAGAGAAAAGCTCCAAGTATGGGTCAACAACAGCAAGAAACATCTGCTAACCCCAAAGTAGTGGAAGTCTCATCAAGGGACAAAGAAGATAAAGAAACATCAGTTGACCCTACCCCAAAAGTTTAAGAAGTAATTACTACAGCTGCAGAACAAATTGCAGATTTAGATTAGGACAGTGTATCTAAGATAGATATAATAAAATCCACGGATATAGATGTACCTCGAGAAAAAGAAGATACTGAAGTGGATGAGATACCCATGGAGGAAGTAAAGGATCAAGATCATGATCAACATGTAGATGATCAGCAGGATCACCCTCCAGAAAAACAAATTCCTCAACAGGAGGATATACCCAAAGATCACCCTCATGAGGAGCATCATGACGAAGAGATAAGAAGATCACCCTCCCCATCGAACATGATGGTGGATACCAAAGATCAGGGTGATCATCATGATGATGATGGAGACCAACAATCAAAGGATCAAATTCCTGAGTGGCTCAAGAAAGAAATTGGCACAGAATCAGGTATGGAGACACAAGAATTTGATATATCTACATTGTTTTCTAAAACCTTAATAAAGCCTAAGAGGAAGGCTAGAATAACTTCTACCATAAAAAGAGATCCTGTCATGGGTAGAAGGACTGCCCAAGTGGTTATTCCTACAGTAGACAGACAAAAAGGCAAGATCACTCTGGATGAATTCTAGATTAATACAGTAGATTTGGGATTTGCCGATGAAGATTAGGAGGGCCAAGAAGGTAAGGACATTATTGATTCATTCACCCAGAAGGTGAAAAGAGAAAAAGAGAAAAATAAACAACACAAGGAGCACATTTCTCAGTTGCACACTTACATAAAAGGGTTAATTAACCCTGAGGATACATCAAGTGATCATGCAGTCCCATTGACTACTATTTCTCAAGAGGAGGTAAATAAATTGGATATCATGAAGCATGAGTCATCCATAATAAGAAAGTGGATGTTATCCATATTTGATGAAGCAGAAGAAGTGGTAAAAGCCTCCTTAAAGAGGTGGAATTTTTTGGGCACCTCCAGGAGAAAGGTAGATAAATTGCAGATGGAGATCGGGAGGAGGTTGTTTCAATTGGAGAAGGTCCTGAGCACTTTGGGTGAAATAAAAAGGATTGACCCTCTGAGTTTAATAAAGAATCAAGTACTGAATAATAATATGGCTCTATTGATTGATATATGGTATAAGGACATCAGGTTTGAGTGTGATGTGCTTAAAAGATGCAATAGTAAACTAAGAGATATCAGCATGAAGCTACATGATATGATGTCATTCGAAGCTGAAATTTTGGAAACATTGGAAGGAAAGGCAGAGGGCAAGATAGAAAATCAAGATGAAGAGTTTCCTATTAAAGCTCTACATAACAATTTTCAGCAGGAGGCTGATGATCCTCTAAACCACCTAACAAAAGAAACTATGAATAAGATCATGAGGATCAGGGTTAGGATGGAGAATTATAATGAGACATCTAGTAGCCGGAGAATTAAGTTAGAAAATCTCTGAGGCAAATATCAAATGCATAGGCATGCCATCATCAAAGTAAGAACTCAAGATGGCAGGGAGATAGAAAAGATAGTATAGTTATATGAAAATATCCAGACATCCATGCAAGTCCATGTACAAGGGGAAGCTCATCAGGATGATGAAGATTTTGAAAGCAATGACCCTAATGCTCCTGATGACGGAGATGAAGAACTTGAAGGATAAAGAACCTGATGAAGATGCATCATAAAAGGAATATATGCATTGGGTACTTATGAAATATGAGTTACCTAGATGGTTACCAGCTGGTAACCTGTGCCATGTGGAAAGGGTTGACTTGGTCAACAAAATGTGAACCGTAGATCTTAATAGATAAATCTGGATCATGGATCAATTGTAACCGCTCCCTCACTTTGTTCTATAAAAGGTGCAAGGATGCCTCATTTTAAATATTGGAAACTTAATTGAAATCTGTTTGCTGAAATATTTAGGGCTCATTTCAAAGTTGTTGTATACATATATGTTCTTGCATACCTAATGGATGAGAAGACTCTTTTGATTACAATCCATAATAAATCTTGAGTAATTAGTGTATGAATTCTTGATACATGATGTGATTTGTTGCGTCCCTTGGAGTGTATATCTTCTTACATGTGTTGTTTTCATACCTTTCCTTTGAAGTTAGCATCAACTGTATCTAGCTGTGGAATGTCTTGATGAACATATGGTTTGATTTCTTCTCTTCATGACTGTATTTGATGTATATGTGGCTCAATAGCTAAAGGTTCAATATTAATTTGAAGTATTTCTTTCAATTTCTTTCAATTTCAGAACATTTCATCATCACAATTGCAAATAATTGATAATCTTAAGAAAATAATACAAATATGCAGACATCCAATAGATAACTAAACATATTCAACATATTTGAGGTTAAAGCATGTCAAAATGACAAATATCATGCAAAGATTTAAAGATAGAAGCATTATTTGAAGAATATCTTGTGAAGGATAACTTTCTATGCAGCATCATTACAAGAAACATTATCTTACTGATGAAATCTACGTAAGGCCCCAAAATGGAAATAGCAACAAACATCAACCTCTGAGTAACGTCAGAAGATTAAGACCTAATCACTGGAGACTTGAGATCATGGATTCTCTAAATTCATTGTATCTGTCAAGATGAATAAAGGTTAATGTGTACTTTTATTCTATGTTTGTTTATGACTAACATCATGATCAACATAAATTGGTGCTAGAAGGAGGGCATAAGCTAGAGGAACATCATCAATACTTCAGGTGATAATAAATATTGAAAGGTAACGCTGAGACACTGCTAAATTTTCAAGTTAGATGCAAATATTTGTTGTTCTAAGCTTGTACATGCAAATCCTGTGTAAATTTTTTTAGATTAATCATAAATATTGCAAGCTTTACAGCAAATCATCATGAATTTGCTGAAATATACCTTGTCCCGTGTAAATTTGCTCAAATCTTTGAAGTAGTTAACCTAAAAACTTGATATCCTGCCTCTTGTGACACAGAACTTCAAATATCATCTCATATTTGCAGTATCTTTGTAAATATTCCATAAATATCCAGTCAGTATACTTTTCTGACTATGAATACAGCCTTTGCTGGTAAATTCTAGCCAATCTTTACAGTTATCCAGCCGATTTACTTAAATTTGAGACATCCTGGCTCACAGGATAAATACCAGGCCTAAATCCAGTGGAATATTTGAAGAATTACCTATCAGGGGGTTTAGACCTAGAACTGAAGACATCCATCACACTCCAGGGTCTAGTGCATCAGGAGCATCACCAAAGCCTCCTCCTATAACCCCTATTGGTTTACAAGTACCTTCAGGGTTGTCTGTGACACCTCCTGTCCAACCTCAACCCCAAGTCCAACCTCAGCCAACCATACCACAGGCTCAACCTCCTCTAGTTGCAATGTCTTTCTTTGCAACAGAGTCACCATTGACCTTCACTGCATATCACGAGTTGCCAAAGAATCCAGACAAAATTTGTCCAAAATATCATCCTTATCAGGATGCAGATGATCACATTAGGACTTTTAAGGAAGCTTGCTGCAGGGCAAGAATAGAACATCAGGACGTTGTATGCAGACTATTTCCTTTTTCCTTAGGGGAAGAGGCTTATAGTTGGTATATTAGTCTAGGTTCAGAGCTCTGTCGGATCATGGGACGTCCTAGAGAAAGCTTGTACTAATAGGTTCAAGGTACCAATAGATCCCTCAATGAACTATCACCTATTTGCCACAATCAAGCAGTTTGAGGGAGAACCTATTGCCAATTTTAATGCTAGGTTTCAAAAAATGTTATCCAAGTTAGTCACTCCATATGTTGTAGCTGATGTAGCTGCTAGGAGTATCTATTATTCAGCTTTGGATCCTTTGGCTTCCATGTTCATCAAGAGAGCACATCCTAAAATCACAACTTTGACTGGAGCCTTCCAAGAAGCTATCAAAGTGAATCAGCAGTTAGTCCCCGCTCCTACTCTGAATATTGCATTCCCTACGCTACCCGGCATGTATCCAACATATCCTGCACAATATCCTCCCCAACCACAATACAATGGAGCTATGGTACCTCTGGTAGTCATGCCAACACCATTACAGATATCTGCATTGAGTATCATGCCTCCTCCTCCTAATGGAAATGGTCAAATGCCACAATATCCAAGTCAAACATAAGTGCCTCAGGGAGTAGATCAAAATAATAACATTGGATCCTCTTTCTTCAAGCCTCAAACTGAAAATGTGGTAGCCAAGGTTTAGGAGGAGAAGGAAGAGATCAAAGAAATATTAGCTCAGCTAAGGAAGCTTACAACTGAGATCACTCATTTGAGAAGCCAAAACTTCTACTCTCAGCCTAACTAGAACAGATGCTATAACAATGATAGACCAAGTTATCCTGATAGGGGGTATAACAACAATAACTACAATAACAGTGGTAATAACAATCCTCCTAGACAGCCTAGAGTATGGAATTCTAGGCCAAATAATGGTTCCTTACCATCACCCTTAGATAATCAGCCACCTGGTGAAACCAAATAGACTACTAGAGTTAATCTTGCTGAGGCAGCCCTCACCAATTGGTGTAGAATACACAATACAAATGCTCATGCAGAGTTAGACTGTCCACAATTTAGAATCACTGCTAGCATCTTCCAGACAGAGGTGTCTAATACTTCTGGAAATCCACCCCAGGTAGAGGGGAATGAGATTGTCCCTTGTGGATATGACTCAGCATTTATGTTGGAAAGTTATACTGATTAGCATCATTAGCAGACTGTGTCATCCCATCAGCACTATACCCAGACATGTGAAGAATCAGCCATGACTTTTGAGTCAAATTATGTTTTCCCCTTTGAGGATGACAATGAGCCTGAGGAGGTACATGCTTACCAACAACAGTACCAGGGTAAGCACAATTACAACTTGAGAAATAATGCCAATAGACCTACTGGTCCATTGACTTCTTCCTTGCCTCCAAATAATTTTAACACACCTCCTGATCCCAAAGCAAGTAACAATCTGAGATTCCCAAAAGTAAATGCTCAGTATTTGTCACCACAGAACACAACATCAAAATCTTTGAGCATGCCTCATGAGTCTGACAAGTTAGTCACCTACCTGGCAGATGAGATGAAGAAGATCAAAATCAGCCTATCCTTGTCACAGTTGTTGAAAACTCTAGCCATTAAAAAAGCATTTATGAGATCACTAGATGATCCTGCTCCTAAAGAGGATATGCATCCACTAGGTCAGTCTGGAGGTAAAGATCATACTATCAGAGATAATAATCTGAAAACTAAAGTCCCAGCTACTGTCCAAGCTGCGGAGACTTCTCACATGACCTTGTATAGAGATAAAAGTGAATCACCTCCATTCCTCTTAACCATACGAATGTTCAGTAAAAACCTGCGCAATTGCTTAGTGGACTCAGGAGCATCCACGAATGTCATGCCTTTGGCCATATGTAATCCTCTGGGGCTACATCCTGCTAAATCCCTGAAGAAGGTAACCCAACTAGACAAGACAGAGGTGAATGTAATAGGGGAGTTAACTCACATTCACATGCAACTGGCATCAGACCCTAGGATTCAGTACTATATTGACATCCAGGTAGCAGACATACTTGATACATATGGAATGTTACTTAGCAGGGACTGGTCTAAAACCCTCAACGGATATATGTCTACTGACTTTAGTCACATGTGGCTACCTTGGAAAGGAATACCAAACCAGATAAGGGTAGACGTTGAACCGAGAATGAAACACATGATCACCAAATACAACAAAACAAATGAGATCATGTATGTGAATGTTGAACCTGGAGTATATTCTATTAGACCTCAGACTGTCAGAATAGAGGAAGTCCTGATGTATGATTTTCAGGATGATCATGATCTTCATGGTCATCCTCATGACGATAATACTAGAGTCTTAAGATCTAGTCATGACCATGGAGATGAAATAGAAATAGGTCATTTCAAAAGTTTTGAAATACACTTGTCTAAGCAGGTAGAATGCTATCAATTATTAGATATACCTGTTCATGACGTTTTGATTGATGGTTGGTGCAGATTGCATGATGACGCACATTCTAAAAAAACTTGTGAAACATGCATCGACATGATGGAGCTGGAACAAACGTGCAGTGGATCATCATCATCATCTGAGGTAAGTTCTGTATCTAGTGATGATGATGATACTGATTCTTGTTCGTCTGCTACAGGAACGAGAGAAGATGTGAGTCAGAATGAGGATTTTATCCATAAGATAGAAGAAATTCTGGTTTGCAATAAGAAGAAGGGTAACAAAAATAATATCACCCCTCAGAGTGATTGTCTAATGGAGTCAGATTATGAACTGTCTGATGAAGATAGGGGCAGTAATTTGACCAGATTTGAAAATTTTTTATCAGAGGAAATTAAAAAGATAATAGAACATGAGAAGCCTCCACAAGATGCACTAACTGAGGGATGGTGTAGATTGCATGAGGCACCTCACTCAGAGACTGCCTGTTCACTATGCTTACATATTTTAAAGAGGCATATAGTGCCTAGTCCAGGAGATCATCCTCCTGATGTTGAAAAGAAAGCAGATAAATCAGCTTCCCAAAAGGGAGAAAGGATGAAAACTGAGAAGGTTGAAACTCCTAAGTTAAAATGGATATCAGGTGGTGCAACTGCCAGAGCTGCAAAGAAGAAAGAAAGCTCAACTAAGCCTCCTACTGAAGATAGACCCTGGATCCTAAGATTTAATGGATCCAAGTCTAAAACAAGGAGCTGGAGTAGGGATTGATCTCATTGATCCATCAGGAAAGTCCTACTTAGCTGCTTACAGATTACAGTTCCCCTGCACCAACAATGTGACAGAGTATGAAGCTCTGATACATGGGATACTATTTTCTCTCAAGAAGAAGGTAAAAATTCTGCATGCCTTTGGAGACTCAGAATTAGTTGTCAGACAGGTAAGAGGAATTTACTGTTGCAGCTATAAGAAATTGTCAAATTATAGACACAGAGTGTGGGATTTGATTGAAGACTTTGATGCATTTAATATCACCCACGTACCTAGAGAACAGAACCATAGAGCGGATGCTCTAGCACAGGCTGCTAGTACCTTAGAGCCTTTGTCTATTTCTAGCCTAAAGAGGTTTTCAGTGGAACTGATATCAGTGCCATTAGTACCTGATAATGTTACTAATCTCTAGGTTTTTGATGATGATCAGCATATCCTTGATTTCATCTCTAACAGAGATATATTTGATACTTAGATCATAGATGAGAACAATGTGGAAGAGCATGTTTGGGAAGAGGAAGAAATATTAGAGTTACCCAGTAATAAGATTCCAAAAGGGATGATAGAGCTAGAGAGAGCATTTGACTTGGATAACATGTTAAAGTAGAAAGATCTTCCAAAGGCTGATGGAGGACAATATTCACAAGTGAATATTGGACAAAATGATAACAAGAGAAATGTCTTGATGGTAAGGTTTGCACACTAGAAGAGTTAGAAGGAATAACTCAGGCTCTTAAAGATTACATCCATGTCATTGCATGGACTTATGATGAGCTGAAAACATATGACACATCAGTCATAACTCACACCATACCTCTCAAACCAGATGCTAAACCTTTCAGACAGAAACAAAGACTAGTCAATGCTTTGCTTGAACTAATAATTTTTGAAGAAGTCAAGAAACTGTTGAATGTCAGGATCATATTTCCTGTGAGGCACTCCACCTGGGTTGCTAATCTAGTCCTAGTGAGAAAGAAGAATGGAGACATCAGACTGTGTGTAGACTTCAGGAATCTGAATAGAGCATCAGAGAAGGACAATTATCCCTTACCCTCATTGGATGAAGTTCTGCAGATTGTCAATGGAGCAAAAATGATGTCCTTTCTAGATGGTTTCTCTGGCTACAATCAGGTAATGGTTGACAAAATTGACAGGCTAAAAACTACCTTCACCACAAAGTGGGGGATCTTTGCTTATAGACGTATGCCCTTTGGGCTGATAAATGCTGGAGCAAAATTACAGCGCGCAATGGACATAGCCTTCAGAGGCTTAATAGGAAAATGTATAGTCATATACATGGATGACTTAACAGTATTCTCTAAAGATAGAGGAAACCATGTAGTAGATCTCAGAAACATGTTGAAAAAATGTGAAGAATATGGGATATCTCTGAACCCCAAGAAATGCATATTTGGGGTAACAACAGGAAAGTTGCTAGGCCACCTAATAACTGAAAATGGGATTCTCATTGATCTTAATAGGGTGGAGTCCATTATGAAATTACAGCTTCTAGGAAGCAAGAAAGAGCTCAAATATTACTTTGGTAAGATAATTTTTTTTAGGAAATTCATCACTGGCTTTGCTGAAATAGTTAGACCTTTAAATGCTATGCTGAAAAAGGATGCAAAGATTGAGTGGACATCAGAAGCTAAGGCAGCCTTTGAAGACATAAAGAAGGCTATTTCTGATGCTCTTGTCCTCATCAGTCCAGACTACACCAGAGACTTTTATATTTATTCATTTGCTTCAAAACATACCTCTGCAGCAGTGTTAACTTAGAGAAGTGAAGAAAAAGAAGAGAAACCAATTGCCTTCATGAGCTATCCTTTCAAAGATGTTGAATTGAGATATGTGGATGTTGAAAGGAAGGCACTTGCTTTGGTCAGAGTAGTAAAGAAATTTAGGCATTATATCTTGAGAAGCAAGGTGATTGCTATGGTACCAGATGCAGCAGTGAAGATGTTGTTAATGCAAAGTGAGCCTCTTGAAAAAAGGGCTAAGTGGATCACAGTCCTACAGCAATATGACATGGAAATCACACCCATGAAATTAGTAAGAGGACAGGCTTTAAGCCAAATGATATCAGAGATTGATCCAAATATTACAAGTCAGCAGTATGTTATTAATGAAAAGGACAGTAGAGAGTGGTACTCAGATGTCAGACACATCCTGATCACTGGAAGATGTCCTCCTAAACTGTAGGCTTCACAAAGAAGAGCCCTAAAAATAAAATCCCAGAAGTGCATGATGAAAGCAGTAGTACTTTTCAAGAGAAATTATGAAGAAATATACCTAAGATGCCTGGAGAGGCTAGAAGCAGATAAAGTATTATCAGAGTTACATGACAAGTTTGGAACAGCACATGGTTCATCCTTGGCTACAACACATGCTATCCTCAGAGAAGGATATTATTGGCCTACAATTTTTAAGGATACTGCTGAGCATATTAAATGCTATCATGTATGCTAGGTTGCTGCCAACAGAGAGAGATATGTTGCACAACCTTTGCAACCAGTAATGGAGGCGCACCCATTTGCACAGTGGGGCATGGATTTCATAGGACCTATTAATCCTCCATCATCCTCAGGCCATAGGTATGTGCTAACAATTACTGATTATTGTACCAGGTGGACTAAAGCCACTAGCAGCAAGACCTGTATTGTGGAAGATGTCATCAGATTTCTGGAAAGTAACATAATCACCAGGTATGGGGTTCCCTATGCCCTGGTAAGTGATAATGGCTCTGCTTTTACTTCAACCAAATTGTCAAGTTGGGCCTTTGATTATGGGATCATCCTGAAGTTCTCATCTAATTATTATCCCCAAGGGAATGGGTTGGCAGAGTCCACTAACAAAAATTTGCTGAATATCATAAAAAAGCTAGTAGACAAGAACCCTAGGGAATGGAATACACTTCTAAAATATGCCTTATGGGTAGACAGAACCAGAAACAAGGCTACATTAGGAAACTCACCCTATCATTTAGTATATGGGGTGGATCCCATCCTCCCTGTTAACCTGAAGATTCCTACCTTGCAGTTTGCCCAATAGTACCTAGGCATAGACAATAACCAAGAAGTCAGGTTGCTTCAGCTAATGCACCTAGAAGAGAAAAGAAGTCAGGCAATTGATCAGTTTACCAAACATCAGGCTGTTGTCAAATGCTGGTTTGACAAGAGAGCCAAAATTAAAGCCTTCAAGATTATAAATTTAGTCCTTATGTGGGATAAAGCCCATGAGAAGAAAGGAGACCATGGTAAGTTTGACAAATTATGGATAGGTCCTTTCCAAATTTCTAAGATACTAGGAGACAGTACTTTCAGGCTTAAGAACTTGACAGGTGAGGATGTTCCATTGCAAGTTAATGGATAGTTTCTCAAACATTATTTGGAAGCCTAAATAACTTCATGTTAGTCATGTGTATTATAATGTATATTTGTATAGTTGTTTGTACAGTGTTTTTGTTTTGTTTTTGCCTTGCTTGCTAGTTGAGTATTGGTTTTGGTTAGTCAGGATGATGCAACTCATCACCCCAGAAAATAACTAAATTGTTAAGATTCAAGTGATGAGAACACATTTATATATAGGTTATGACTCATTTTGAGAAAGTCCTCATAATCAGGTCTGTGATATCCTGTCATCAAGGTACCTTTTCTTAACAAAAGTGATTTCTTCACAATGGCTCACCTAACAACCTTGGGTTTGTTGAAAATACAAGTATAGGTGTTAAGTAAAAAATCCAAAGGGACTCCCTTGCTACCAATGCAATCTCCAACCTAAAACAGCAAGTGACCATACCTTGCATACTGAACTTACATGATGACATCAGATATATGAAGTATAAATGTTAAAAAATCCAAAAGTATAATAAAATTAGGCTATCTAAGTAACTCTACCAAGGCTATAGATGTCTGTTGGCAGTGGGGCTCTACTTAGGGGGATTGTATAGATAACCTTGCCGGGGCTATAGACGCTTGCTGGCAACAAGGCTCTGTCCAGGTTGGCTATGAGGGATGATCTCCAACTATGTAGCTTAACATCAGTTACTCATGTTTTCAACTTGCTTTCAAGATGAGGATAATTAATCATTTGCACAATACTGATCCTTTGTTAGCATTGTTACCATGAGGACATTTTACCATTCAGAAAGATTATGATGCTTATGCTTAGAAAGAGTTAGAATGATATGTTAGAATGTGTTAACATCACTTGAATCATTAGAATTTTGGTGTTTTCTTTGGTGGCAAGTTGTTGTGTGGTTACACAACACGCCCCATTTTGACTTGACAAAACAGGGACCCAACTTTTTGCTTGGCTTTGCTTGTGTTTTCTACTTGCTGGCGGTTTGGTAAAAGTAAGACCATGTAGATGATCCCGCATAAAGGGGTCGGGTAGGTCATCATGATGAGGTCAATTTTTTCAAAGTTAATATTTCAGGACAATAACCTCATGGGTGGATAGAGTACAAAATTTCATGTAGGTTTGCCTTTTGGATCACCCTGATATTCCTTAGGGAACAAGAGTTATGGTGAGTCAAAGTCCTGGTCAAACCTGATATTCTGAGGGGAGGGTCATATTTCTTAACATCAGTCATATTATAAAAAATTACCCTAATCCCATTTTAACACCCGATAAAATCATTTGCTCCGAACATCCAGATGTCAACTTTAGGTGATAGCGATATCTACCCAACAAAAAACACCATATATTTTGTGAAGGTTACATTCTTGAATATCACCCTGACATCTGAATATCACCCTGATATTTGAATATCGGCCTATTGCAAAATATCACCCCGAACCAATATCCTGGTGACGTCATCCAAACTCGGTAAATAAAGAAATAAACATAACGATGATGTCACCATCCTTTTTACCTCGCGGAGGTATATTTCCAAACATCACCCTTCATACATACCATGACGATGACATCATAAAGCCACAACGTTGGACCAAACCCTTATCCTGATGACATCATCCTGATATTTCGATGGGAGGTCATTTTAGTTCAAGATACCTAATATCTAAACATCACCCAATATATAAATGTCACCTGATATTTGAATATCACCCTATCATGCAAAGATCACCCCGCGCCTTGCCGCCATAACATTAAATGCACAAAGAGGAGGTAGGTGGTTCCTGCTGATTACTAACCTGATACATACACCTAGCGAGATCTAAAGGTTTCATACAGAAGATCAGCTGTTTCAATTAATTTGCCCTAATTTGCCTTAAGGGAGAGGTTTAAAGTGAATTTACTGAATCTTTTCGCACTTACCTTGCGATAAAACAAGTTTTTACAGAGCTCTATGCTTTCAAACCTTTAGAAGACTACCTGCAGACACATACAGCTTGTACTAGAGTGGGATATGTGAGCATTGTGGGTGTTTGAATTCCTTCCACTTAATTATCAGTGTAATTAAGGGGATAAGCACATCAGGTAAGTAATTGAAACCCCCTTGTTCTCTTGTTCTACATATCCAGGTATCATGGTTTTCTAGTTTAAAGCTCTAGCTTTTGCATATCAGGACAAACGAAATGTGAAAGAATATAATATGCATGATGTATAATGAAAATATAATGTATGTGCATGCTTGTAAGATATCAATTGTAAGACCAAGTTTTGTTAATTGCAGGCATCCATGGCGGATAAGCGGTTGGCTAAGTCAGAGGTAGTATTTCTAAAGCCCATGTTTGCTCAACCCAAGGGTGTCCCATTTAAATATGGTGCCATCATAGATACGCACTAAGGAAATACAAATCTGGCCACATGGTCTGCTAAAATGAGCAATGAAACGAATCGTAGCACCTTGCTGGATGTAGTTTTCATGTCAGGGATGTGGAGTGCAGCTGATTTCCCTTATTCTATGGAAACTCTTGAGCTGATCATTGAATGTGCAAGAAATTATAACCCTCAAACCAGGAAGGTAGAGAAGCATGGTAGAGTATATGTTGATCTATCTATCAAGGGTCTTGCTACTACATTCAGTTTGCCATTAGGCAAGAAAGTTGCCAATATAGATTTGAAGAAGTCAGAAGCGGAATATGAGAATAACAAGAAGTCTGCTAGGAAGAAAATGTACCAATGGAGGGTGAAGAATAGTCCATATCCTGCAGCAGCCAAGCTTCCAGTGCACTTATATAAATATGACTTTGATGATGAATACCAGTACATGATAGCACTACTCAGCAGAGTGACAGGCCAACCTGATGCTGGAAGTTTTAGGGACTGGATGTATGCTGTCATCCTGATGTGCCTTTACACAAATAGTAAGCCAATGTGGGCTAAAATGATAAGTGATGCTCTAAATGAGCAGCTGATGAATCTAGGAGGTCCAGATTGCTCCTTTTACATGACTTCATACATAGTTTATTCATGTGCCTACAAGGGTACATTTGATGCATTGACTATAGTTGGGAGAATTGGTGGCACAACAAATGATGCACATATATGGGATCATCATGCCAAGCTATAGAGAGTAAATTACCTCCAAGATTACAAACTAGTGAATGATGCATTCTCTATGCATTTGGTAAGAACCATGGAGGAGGACCGAACTAAAAGACTGAGCATGGAGGCTCAGGAAGTCGTATACAGGCATGGAGCCTGGTTTATTCAATTTGAAAATTTCTCCTACATCAGAGTTGAAGGTTTTGAGGAGGAGCCTCTCATGCTCCCAAGATACCCTACAGATGTAGTTGTCTTAATGGAGTTTTTAAGGCAAATCTCCACAATACTGAACACCTACAAAGCTAACAACAAGCTTCCACCAGTATTGTTTCCAGTCACAATGGGCTGGTATATGTGCCCATATTTGAAGAATATTAAAAGGGCCATAACTGGTCTAAGTATGATGAATTTCCAGCCATTTCCATTTAAAAGATCATATGATCCATACGGGAGGATGCAAAAGATCATGGGGAAGCCCATCCATCGAAGACATCTACAGGACTTTTGCACAGATTGTGAGGATGACGCTGAAGCCAAAAGAAGAAGATATCAAAGGCTCACACTCAGCCAGATCAAGACCTTTGATTGCATTCCCATCCTGGCACAATTGAAGGAAGATGATGGAAAGGTAATGGCTAATGAGTATGATGAGAAAAAGGTATACAATGATACCATCTCAGCACCAAATCTCACCATATAGGAAGACATCTCCTTGGATCCATTTACAGGCAGGACATTGCAGCTGACCTAAGCATGGGTCAATGACCAGATAAATGCACTAAAGAAGAGAGGTGTTGCCATTATGGTGGACAACAAGAAGAAAAGACAAGAGGTTACAAAGGCTGAGTATGATGATTTCTGTAACGAGAAGAGAAAATCCAAAGGAGAGAGGGCACCACTACCTGAGAAAAGCAAGAGACCCCCAAGAGGTAAGAAAGTACATGTTGAACCAAAAGGGGTGGTAATTGAGAGGATCATAATAACAACTAAGGATGCATCAACATCAGAACTAGTGTCAACCTCATCAGCACTGCCTCCTAAAGATAAACTAAAGGCTAAAAATATCCAGGGGTCAGCTATCGAAACTATGAAAGCATATGATGAAGGTCAGGCATCATAAGCACAAATTTAAGAGGAGGTGCCTTTTGATGAAGAGCCTATAGAAGAAGACACGTTGCCCCTCATTAGGAAAAGAAAAGCACCTCAGGTGATGGCTTCCACACCTAAGAAACCAAGAACTTCAATGAGAGGTGAGGTAAAGCAAACCCCTATAATTTTAGAAGGGGTAGGTGGAGAAGTATTCACTAAGGAATTGCAGCATAATGTTCCTCTTCCCACAATTGTAAAGTTTAAAACTGAACAAGCGAAAGAACAAAGGAAAGAAGCCTCTAAGGCAGTTCAGGCTGGTCTAGTTTCATTAGATGAGATAATTGACCTATTTGATGATGAGGTAGCGAAGGATGTAACTACACAAAAAATGGAAACCCTTGCTGCTAGCACCTGGATAACTCCATAGGGGACCCCATCGGTCCAGGAAATATTAGGAGAGATGAAGAAAATAGAGTCAGAAAGAGAAAAGAGCCTGGAAAACATTGCATAGCAAATAGGGCTGGATGACTTGGTTTCTCAAGTGACAAGTCCTGCAGTTATAGATTTGACATATGCAGAGGATGTAGATCCTAAGGATATGGTGGGTGCACCTGAGAAAGCAGAGAATATTGAAGAACTCAAGCAAAAAGAAGTGGAGAGAAAAGCTCCAAGTATGGGTTAGCAATAGAAAGAAACATCTGCTAACCCCAAAGTAGTGGAAGTCTCATCAAGGGACAAAGAAGATAAAGATACATCAGTTGACTCTACCCCAAAAGTTCAAGAAGTAATTACTACAGTTGCGGAACAAATTGCAGCTTCAAATCGGGAGAGTGTATCTAAGATAGATACAGTAACATCCACAGATACAGATGTACCTCAAGAAAAAGAAGATGCTAAAGTGGATGAGATACCCATGGAGGAAGTAAAGGATCAAGATCATGATCAACATACAGATGATTAGCAGGATCACCCTCCAGAAAAAGAAATTCCTCAATAGGATGATATACCCAAAGATCACCCTCATGAGGAGCATCATGAGGAAGAGACAAGAAGATCACCCTCCCCATTGAACATGATGATGGATACCAAAGATCAAGGTGATCATCATGATGATGATGGAGACCAACAATCAAAGGATCAAATTCCTCAGTGCCTCAAGAAAGAAATTGGCACAGAATCAGGTATGGAGACATAGGAGTTTGATATATCTACATTTTTTTCTAAAACCTTAATAAAGCCTAAGAGGAAGGCTAGAATAACTTCTGCCATAAGAAGAGATCCTGTCACCGGTAGAAGGACCACCCAGGTGGCTATTCCTATAGTAGACAGAGAAAAAGACAAGATAACTCTAGATGAATTCTAGATTAATACAGTAGATTTGGGATTTGCCAATGAAGATCAGGAGGGCCAAGAAGGTAAGGACATTATTGATTCATTGACCCAGAAGGTGAAAAGAGAAAAATAAACAACACAAGGAGCACATTACTCAGTTGCACACTTACATAAAAGGGTTAATTAACCCTGAGGATACATCAAGTGATCATGCAATCCCATTGACTGCTATTTCTCAAGAGGAGGTAAATAAATTGGATATCATGAAGCATGAGTCATCCATAATAAGAAAGTGGATGTTATCCACATTTGATGAAGTAGAAGAAGTGGTAAAAGCCTCTCCGAAGAGGTAGAATTCTTTGGGCACCTCCAGGAGAAAGGTAGATAAATTGCAAATGGAGATCAAGAGGAGGTCATTTCAATTGGAGAAGGTCCTGAGCACTTTGGGTGAAATAAAAAGGATTGACCCTCTGATTTTAATAAAGAATCAAGTACTGAATAATAATATGGCTCTATTGATTGATATATGGTATAAGGACATCAGGTTTGAGTGTGATGTGCTTAAAAGATGCAATAGTAAACTAAGAGATATCAACATGAAGCTGCATGATATGATGTCGTTCAAAGCTGAAATTTTGGAAACATTGGAAGGAAAGGCAGAGGGCAAGATAGAAAATCAGGATGAAGAGTTTGCTATTAAAGCTCTACATAGCAATTTTTAGTAGGTGGTTGATGATGCTCTAAACCACTTGAGAGAAGAAACTATGGATAAGATCATGAGGATCAAGGTTAGGATGGAGAATTATAATGAGACATCTAGCAGCCAGAGAAGTAAGTTAGAAATTCTCCGAGGCAAATATCAAATGCATAGGCATGCCATCATCAAAGCAAGAACTCAAGATGGCGGGGAGATAGAAAAGATAGTACAGTCATATGAAAATATTCAAACATCCATGCAAGTCCATGTACAAGGGGAAGCTCATCAGGATGATGAAGATTTTGAAAGTGATGATCCTGATGCTCCTGATGACGAAGATGAAGAACTTGAAGGATAAAGAACCTGATGAAGATGCATCATAAAAGGAATATATGCATCGGGTACTTATGAAATATGAGTTACCTAGATGGTTACCAGCTGGTAACCTGTGCCACGTGGAAAGGGTTGACTTCGTCAACGAAATGTGAACCGTAGATCTTAATAAATAAATCTAGATCATGGATCAATTGTAACCGTTCCCTCACTTTGTTCTATAAAAGGTGCAGGGATGCCTCATTTTAAATATTGGAAACTTAATTGAAATCTGTTTACTGAAATATTCAGGGCTCATTTCAAAGTTGTTGTATACATATATGTTCTTGCATACCTAATGGATGAGAAGACTCTTTTGATTACAATCCATAATAAATCTTGAGTAATTAGTGTATGAATTCTTGATACATGTTGTTATTTGTTGCATCCCTTGGAGTGCATATTTGCTTACATGTGTTGTTTTCATACCTTTCCTTTGAAGCTAGCATCGACTGTATCTAGCTATGGAATGTCCTGGTGAACAGATGGTTTGATTTCTTCTCTTCATGACTGTATCTGATGTATATGTGGCTCAATAGCTGAAGGTTCAATATTAATTTGAAGTATTTCTTTAAATTTCTTTCAATTTCAGAACATTTCATCATCACAATTGCAAATAATTGATAATCTTAAGCAAATAATACAAATATGCAGACATCCCATAGATAACTGAACATATTCAGCATATTTGAGGTTAAAGCATGTCAAAATGACAAATATCATGCAAAGATTTAAAGATAGAAGCATTATTTGAAGCATATCTTGTGAAGGATAACTTTCTATGCAGCATCATTACAGGAAACATTATCTTACTGATGAAATCTACGTAAGGCCCCAAAATGGAAATAGCAACACACATCAACCTTTGAGTAATGTCAGAAGATTAAGACCTAATCACCAGAGACTTGAGATCATGGATTCTCTGAATTCATTGTATCTTGCAAGATGAATAAAGGTTAATGTGTACTTTTATTCTAAGTTTGTTTATGACTAATATCATGATCAACATTCCCCTACGTACAATAGCAAATGACAGAGGAGTGAATAATGCATGAAATGAGTGGATGAAGGATTTCCCTTTACCTTCTTCATATCACTATTTAGTTGCTTCTCAATGAATGATGCATAGTCAAAGAATGTGTTGTGATCATATTTCTAAATGTCAGCAGTTAGAACCATAGCATTCATGCGCATCAAGACAGTGGCATCTACCCCCATGACCTGACACACAACAAAGTAGGTCTTCTAAAAATAGTCCTCAAAAATATCATTGTTGAATGGTGCTTGTTCACTATCATCAAATTGGTACAACTTGCCACCCACTCTAGGCATGTGAACAGGAAGGAGCTTCACTCTGTAAGTAGCACCCACCTTACGATATTCTTGAAATAGGACCCCTTTATCCAAGGGCACTTTCAAGTTGGGATTCAATTAAAAGACTTGGCAAATGTATGCATGATTCAGTTTTATCAGGGTGCAACCATTGCTTTTGTATATGCCCTGGTCATTAGGGGAATAGTTCTTGGCAAGAGCCTGAATCATCTCAATATTGATGAAGACATTCGGGACAACTAACTTAGCTAGGCTCGACATCCATGAGTTACTTATGGGGCTTCTTCTTCTACTCTTTCTGTAATGATATCTTAACAATGCACGTCCATTGATTGGAAGGACAGTATCCCTACAACTTCCATTAGTATTAGAAATTCTATCTGCTACCATGTCAGGTGAATGGCAGGGCCACTTGGCTAAACTAGGGAATTGGGTCAGAATATCATCATTGAATTCTCTGTCCCTTTTCTTATCTGCTCTCCTAACAACCCTTCTGGATGAACTAGCCATGGTATACACATACAAGTTATGAATTTTCAAGTAATTTCTATGACTACCATAAGGAAGTTGGGCAGTGCTTTAAACTAAAACAAGATTTTAAAAAATTCTAACCACATGCATTTTTCCAAAAAGATTACAATCCAATGGGAATTAAGGCTTTTTCCATGCAACAAAGGTTGAAGATGAAGATTTCAATTTTGAAATGATCGACTGATCACCCGTTCTTCATAGTAATTCAAAGGATTTCAATCAGGAAGCAAGTGTAGAGCATGAGGACATGAAATGTGTGTTCAACCACACAAATTGACACCATAGGGAAAACTCTCAAATCCCACCAAGAGCCATTAATGCGGTATGTGTGAGACTAGAGACCCACTTTAGCTTGAACGTGTACCGTAGATCCTCTTAAATCAATGGCCATCGCTAGAGTTTGAATTTCCCCCAGCGTGTCGAATGTTATGTCACAATCAAGCAGTCTTTCAAGTTAAGGTGGTTCTTTCCTAGCTCGCTAAGAGAAATTGGGATGACTAGGTGGAGTCCCTGTCTTAAACGAAGGGCCAAAGATGGCTGCCACCGTGGACAATAGTACGTCGTAACCAACACCAGCGCCCTTCCTTGCCACTTTGCTATAAGCTTTGAGCACCTTCCTGTGAAGGTATGAACTCCCTGTGGAGTGCCACATCATCCCTACAAACACCATGCTGGACCTAACAGCTTTGCGCATAGTCATTTATTCACCAGGGCATTCACCATCCACGTTGGCACCACCATGCAAGAAGGCAGCTCGGACCTCATGATCCCACGGGAAAGCCAAAGGATCCCAAGCGAAACAAAAATCTCTAGCAGAGCACATGTGTCACTGGACACGTCAGACAGCGAGTGTGTTCCCGTGACCTCGTAGGAGGACAATTCTAGACCTGGCGAAAATGATCCTCCCAAAGGAATGGGACAACAAATATGGGGGAGGCTGACTCAGCACGACTTGAAAGCTTCATTTTAGCACATTTGCATAAGTTGTTTTTAAGAGGGGACCATGCTTGGCAGGATGAATGGAGGGGATCACAAAACATACCTGATGCCAAACACAAGGATAAAACATTTTAATATAGTAGGGCTCGTTATATGTTTAGGCCATGGGAAAAGGTGGTAACCTTAGATGCAAAGGCTAGTAGTTTGATGGTGAGAGGCACTTAAGTGACAACCCTAAGTGATCGAATATGGGCTACAGACAATCAACATTGAATTAGAACAAGCAATCGTATAAGCCACTGGGACAAAGGAGAAAACTCATGGTTTCACAAGGGTTCTTCAAATAGGCTAGGGCAACACAAACCAGTGATCCAAAATGCAGATACAAACACTTTGTATGATTAGCCTTGGTCTTGAGTGATTGATGTGGGTTGTGATTTTATGTATTGATGGGGAATGTCATATGATGATAATGTGCTTGTTTGGTTTATTTTCCTTCTTCTCCCTTTTTGGTGACTAGAAATGGTCACGTAGTAAATGTAAATGTGTAATTTTCAAGATTATGAACTTTTCTTTTAGTTATGTGTGAGTTTTTTTTGGCTTGTGAACACTAGCATTACTTATTTTATCTTTGGTTGTGAGTAGCTTAGCCACAAATCTTCATCTTTATTTTCTAGTCACTCTTAGAGGTGCATTTGACTTATTGTTGAAATTATCAAAATTTATTTACCTTATTTTTAGAATTGAGGTTTCTTTCACTTTGGTATTCTTGAAAGTGTTATGGATATGATATTTTTTAATTGTTTGGACTCACTAGTACTATGTTGTGAAATGTTCTTTTCTACCCTATCTAGTGTTGGATGTTGGGTAGAATATTATGAGGGAGTTGAGATGGAAACTATATGATGGGAAGTAGATGGTGATCGTTATCCATTTATTTCTCTCTGTGTGTGTAGTGGTGAGCCATGTATGCTAGAATATCCATATGAAAAGTGAATGCTATCCTAGATTTAGTTTTGTTTGCCTATTCTAGTGTGTGACTCTTGTGTGATTGAGGTGGTCAACCTTGAGTGTTTAAAGGTGTATGTTGTTTTCTTTGGTTTGGGTGTGCTTGGCAGTGTGGTGATCCTGCCTTGGATGACTTCCAGGAGGAAGTCCATTCTAAGGGGGTGAGCATGTAATGCCCACCTACATTGATTTTTTGTCTTCTTGTGTGATAGATAATTATTTATGTGTTGGTCATGTTATTGTATTTTTATGGGATATGATGCTTTGAGTTCGTCTATTGTATATTGTGTGTTCTCAAGATTTGGCATTGTTGCACCGAACTTGCCAATGAGGTTGTTGTCATCGAGGTGTTTTGTGGATGTAGTTAGGATACTTTGTGGAGATATTATGTATGACCATCAAGGTGCTTTCAATGAGGTCATGTTATGAGATTTATATGTATTGATGTTTCAACTTCACTATTTTCATTTTAATGATATGTTGGGTGGGTAGACCTAGTCTCCTTTAGTATTATATCATGCATGAGTAATTTCTCTTCAATCGTATTTCTTGATGAATGATTTAATTCAAATGTGCATATTAGTTGGTTAATATTTAATTGTGTAATTTTTGTTAGTCACTACAACTATTGTCACATATTGAACAAATGTGTGTGACATTTGCATTGAGTGTGTAGGAAATTAGAGATTATTGACCAATCTACAAAATGTGGAGAATGTTTACATGGGATGCTTAGCCACCTCACCTTCATTCTCGTGTTGTCAAAACCCATGAAAACCCATCCAAATTGATTTTGATTTTGGATACCCCTTGTGATAGACCAGTAAATGTCTTCTTGGGTGAATTTAATTTATCATTTGTGCAATTTTGTGTGTTCTTGGTATTTGTGAAATGTCTTATGGTGCTTTCGAAATTGTTAATTATGCTTTTATTTCCTAGCATAGAGGAAAGGTAATTTAACTAATTTAATTGAGTTATGAAGTGTTTAATTTGGAAAAGGCATTGTATTTTATTTCAATGTGTTTGGGGTGAAATACATTCTATTTTCGGAGTTAGAATTATTCTGTAGGAAAGGAATTATTTATTTATGAGGGCATGAATTATTTAATTGTAAAGGCATGTATTTTATTGCCTTATGCTTGAAGTGGATTAATTTATATTTGAAAAGAAATATTTAATTGTGGATTATTTGTTTAAGTGATTTTATTTTGTGCAAAAGAATATATAATATTCTATTTTTTTATTTTGGGGATATATGCAAAAAAGGTGTTATATTATTTTCATTATGAATTGTTTGAAAATGGAGAGTAAATAAGGCTTTTTGAAAACCCTCGTTTGGAAGAAAATAGGATTTTCTCATATTGGGAGATCACTTGGTTGAATCGAACCATTTGAACAATGAAAAATATTCCCCTCCATATACCTTAAGTTTGAGTTAGGTATTTCTTCCGATGGTTGTGTGTTTAATTTTATTTAATAATTTTTATTTCGTAGGAAATGTAATTTTTGAAAAATTGAATTTCCTACCGAAACTCTATCATTTTTTTTGGAAATCTTGTTTTTATTTGTAAAGTGTCTTATTGGGTAGATTAGACACAAAAGGGTATGCTCGAATTTCTAAAATTTGCATTCCTCAAAAAATGTGCAAATTATCTGATTTTTCTAATTTTTCTCTACTTAAATGTGTTGAAAATTTTATGTGATGTTAAATGTGTAATGTTAGGCTATTTGGTATCAAAAGGGTACTCTTGAAATTTTGAAATTCATAGTCATTGGAAAAAGTGAAAATTTTGGTAGGGTTTTGGGAATGGTGCTTCAAGATCCGTCAATAGTGGACTTGAATTATTTTTATAAAATATTTTAGTTTATTTTTGTAAAATTTGGAACTTTTGAATATTACATGATATGTTGGATGGTTTATTTCCCCATGATTTTAGGTTTTTGAGTGCATTGGGAAGCATTTTTTTTTTGGAAAACTGCTCTTTTTCTTGTTTTTGGGTGCCTTGAGAAGGCTGACCCTAGTTTATGTAGGATAGGGGATATTGGTAGGAGGCTTGGGGTGGCTTGTAAGTACCTTTGAGTGTTGTGATCTAAGAAGTTCTACACTACCTTTGAGTGTTGTGAGCTGAATAAGTTCTACACTATCTTTGACTGTTGTGAGCTGAAGAAGTTCCACACTACCATTAAGTATTGTGACGTAAAGAAGTTCCACACTATCCTTGGAAGTTTGGGTATGTGTTGTGAGATATATAATTTTTACACTACTATTGTATTTGGGTAGAGTGTTGTGCACTAAAGAAGTGTCACACTACATGGTTGAGAAACATCCATAGGGTGAATGCTTACTTGGGACCTTTGTTGGTGTTTAGGACTTTGGTATTTGTGTGTATGAGACCTCGTGTTGAGATGAACCATGCTTTCTAGAATAGTCATGCAAATGGAGGATGCTATTTGATTCATATGTACGTATGATGGTGTCATTTTTTGTGTGTTGGCTTGTGTGACCCACCCTTGTTTATGTATATTTGATTGGAATATGTGCCACATGTTTCATATATTGGTGTATGTTGATTGGCGTGAGCATTGCCATGTATTCCTTAGATGTGTGAGAGTGTTGTCTTAGATAATGGTGTTGCCATGATCTTCTTCTCCATAACTCAAGGGCTTCCTAGAGTGGCATATACATCTATTGCACTCAATGATGGTAATACGATAGGGTGGTGGGTATCATTTCTCCATTGGTCCTATGAGCAAATCTCTCAGGAGCTAGAAGAGTTCCTTATGCATTTTTTATATTATGTTCATGTTGTATTTCGTGGTTATTAGAGCACCTTGGAGGTGTCTTATCATTGATGTATATTCATGCTTTGTATATTTTATTCATTGGAGTGCAATCCTTCCATATTTGGGAAGCAACCTCCATCCTGTTGTAATTTTATGATGTCATTTGGCTGAGAAATGAATCATGTTTTAGATGGAATTTATCATTTTGGAACATTTTCTCATGTGTTGAAAATGGTTAAACGGGGATGTTGGAGTCCTCTATTTTATATATTGTTCTTATATTATGCTTTTTTTATTATTTGGGTTTCTATGTGTGTTGCAAGTATGTGCCAATCGGTGTTGTCATTGATGTCAACAAGCTTGTTTTGTCATTGGTGTCAACTGTGTCTTTTGATAAGGTTTTTGTTGCTTGATTGAGTTATCGTGTTAAATTGATTTGATGGCTTTAAGGAGGTCCTAAATATGTAGAGAATATGATTTTGTTGCTTGGTTTCCAAGAGCTTTTGAGAAAATTTGAGTAACAAAGAAAACAGTGTGTTGAAGATGTGTTATGGCTTAACAGAGTTATGATCAAATTTTGCTCTGCATTTCTTCCTAATTGAATATCTAAGTGTACGGTTTGGATATGTCATTTATAAGTGTTTGAGGATGCTAAATCTAGAATTTGGTGCTTTAGATCATTGTACAATAAAAGTTGTGTTCACCAGTTTGAGAACAGTGTTTGACAGTGTTTGTAGTGTCTTTGGGAGAAGGTATTTTTCTCTGCATTTCTCCATAGAATGGTTTCAGCTATTGTGGTTCTAGATTTATTCTTATAAGGTCTATATCTTTCTTTAGCTCAAGTGGTTCATGGTTTGGTTCTCCACAAGTTCATTTCTTAAGTTGCAGATGATGACAGAACATGATATAGTTGGTTAAGTACTCCGGTGTGAAGTTTCTTGAGGTGAAAGATGCTATAAAGGAATTTGTTGGTGTTCAGGTGCTTGTGGATGTTTCTAGATCATGTTCAATCTTGGTGTGTGGTCTTCATGTCATCATGTCATTTTGAGGAAGCGTGCATTTAAAAGTTCATGGTGTTAACACAAGGATGACTAACTTGGTTATTTGTACACTATTTGCGGTTGTGCTTTCCAAGGTGAAAGTCAAAGCATGATGAAGCATGTAAGAGTGGATTTAGGTCTATCCTAAGGTGTGATGTGGTATGCATTCATTCCCTTCCTCCATGAGAATGTTTAAGTCCAAACCTAAGTTGAATTTTATGGGTTAAGTTGTGTTGCCGACCTTGGAGAATGTTTTCAAGGATGATGATGGTATAAATAAGTGTCAAGAATTTGTGAATGAGGGTGAGTGAGGGGATATGATGTTAATGATGTGAATTTAATCAGTGCAGTGAGAGATTTCATGTGTTAGACCACTAGATGCATTGATAAAAAGGTGTCTACTATTTTAGTGTTGCGGCGAAGATGTTTGTGTTGTGATGGATATTGAACTTCATTGGAACTGAACTCCATGCATAGGTTAGATGTGATTATATTAGTTCAAAGCCTGACAGTGAGCCACTCTTCTCTTCTTTCTTTCTTTCTCAGTGGGTAGTGACTCCACTTGGACAGTGAGTCCACCTGCAGTGAGCCTTTGTAATTCGGTATTGCTACTACATTATATTGTGAGCTAATCATTACTATAGTTTTTCCCTTTTAGGGTTTTCCATGTAAAATCTAGTGTTCTCTTGTGTGTGGTGTTGTTATGATTTAGTTTTAGTTATTTCCTTTTCATGCTTAATCATCATAACATGTTTAAAGGTCAATGTGGATCAGAATATTTGTAAGGGTTTGAAGTTTTGTTATAACTGATTTACCCCCCACCCTCTTAGTTGTCTTGTACATTCAACAATTGGTATCAGAGCAAAGTTCCTTTGAAGAAATCTTAGCATTTTGAGGTAGATCTAGGATGGCGCACAAGAAGGATTTTCCTCTGTATGCATTCTAGAAAATAAGAATAGTAAGTTATCTAGTTTCTGTCACATCTCATTTTTATGGACAATATTTTTATTCTAGATTAATGAACATTTACCATTATTGTTTTTCTTGGAGTAAATGTCACATGTGTGAAAGTGATTATTGTGAAGTTGTATTTGAGTAAATTGGAAAATTGATTTACATGTTAAATAATATCGATGTGAATGCAATGATTTGTTTTGGCTATGTTTTGGAGACACTAACCTATTGACGTTGAGTTGAGTGTGAATGAATACAGGTACTCATCGAAGATGAGAACATGGTTGAGGCAAAGATGTTCTAGCCACTTGGCAAGAATTGATGGGATGGTTAAACCTGATGCAATCATACACCCACATAGTTTCATATGCATCTCTTTGAAAGGTTTATTTTATGCATCATTGTGTGTTTAATAATTGTGATTGATGATTTAGAAAATTATTGTGTTTTGACTGTTTTGAAATCCTTTTCAAATGCATGATTTGATTATGAAAAATTAATGTCTTTTCGAATTATATTTTAAATTTTGTATTGTAAATAGTGAATATATCCATATGGTTGTATTTTATATAGTTAAATAAACAATAATAAATGTTTCTATTTACATGATTATAGATGTTTGGAAGACAATATGTAAAATAGATTTAAATAATTATATTAAATTATAATAGATATATGTATTATTTTATTATTTTCACTTCTTGATTTATTTAAAGTGATTATGTTTTAATAAAAATAGTTGAAATATATTAAAAATAGCATTATTATATTTAGGAAGATAATAAAAGAATTAAAATATACTTACTGTCATTCATGCGATAGTAAACTAGATAAAATAGTATTATTTTAATATAAATAAGAAAATAAAAGCTTTTAAACATGGTTTTTCTCATGCAAACTGAAATTAAAAACTTTAGTTCAAAAACCTAAAAGGAGATCGCCAAAATTGGGAGAGATCTATAGCAAAGGAAACCACCAAAGAATTTAGCATAGAAAGACATTTTCTAAGTAGTAAGGAGAAAGAGGAAGTGATTCTAGTTGGATAGCGACAGGAGACAGAGGGTTGTTGCAATTGGGTTGGCAAGATCGACCTCCTCTCAGGCAAACCTATCTGGGTATTTATCTTATATTTTGCACTGATTAAAAGTCTGTTAAATAGCAATAGAACCTATAAACATCAGCCTATATGTGTGTATCCTTTACTGGCCTGTGTTTGATTGTCAATTGGCCTGTGAGTGTATTCTTTTCAGCCTGCTGTAACAAACTCTCTGAAATTACCTTCTGGCTGCTTAATGATAGAACGAACCAACATGCTATTTTATTGTTTTATATGCTCCCTCTCTCTCTTAAAATTTTATCTCTAACACAGCCGTAAAAGTAAGACCATGACATTTGGATTAGAACAACCTACCTTGTGTATCTACCAGCCACCAGACATTTTCTTTGTTTGATGTTATTTTTTTTCTCTCTTTTGGCATCAACTCGTCTCTCCTAGCCACCTATTTTTTATTCTAGCCATTTGACTTCCTGGGTGATCCAGGTTCTTGTTTCATTGAGCAGATTGACCCACCTTTATTCTGCCCCATCACCAATTTTCTTAAGAAATCAACTTCTCTTATGATGATTCTTGTTTCTTGTTTACCTGTTTAGATCAGCCTTTGTTCTAGCCATTGACTTCAACCACAATCTGAGCTGTTACAAACCATAGATGTTGTTAATTCATTTATTGACAAACACTTCTGACTATATCTTTCTGCATGTTGTTTTGGATTAGTTCATGATATAAATTGACCTTTCTATGAGTGAAATTTGAACTCTTAAAATTGATTAACTATTGTATTCCTGTAGATGTATTCCTTATTGTTTGTTGATCCAAAACACTATTTTGAAACACTATCTGGAATGATAGTAAGCTAACTAAATGTTATTATGAGTTCTATATTTTATCTCTGCAATATTTCCTATCACAGTTGTACCAGAAAGACTATTTTATTATTTTTGGACTTCCTATCACAGTTGCGACAGTAAGTTTTTTGATTGACTTGTAAATTTATTTGGTTAGATAAATGGACTGAGATAGTTCTTGTCACAAATATGATAGCGAGATTTCTTAAATCACTTACATTACCATTTATATTGGGAAATATGATTGAAATATGGACTTGCAAATTATATAAATTTGACAAACTTATGGATGCAATTATATGAGCAAAAGATGGATTATTGCTTGAAAGGTGTATTCCCTTAATTGACGTTTTGGCAAAGGGATTTTTGATTGATTTATTGGTAAACTTGAATTCTTGATTCTTTATTTACTTTCTTCTTGGGGAAAGAAGTAGTTTTTATTTAGGAATGTATTGGGTTACTTTTTGGGCTAGGATGCCGAATGTGGATTTTTAGAGATAGCTTTTCCTCTTTTTAGGAATTGAACCAGGTTACTATTTAGAGGATTATATCTAATCGAGATGACATTGAAATAGATGTTTATTTGTCTAGAAAAACTTATATATATATCTGCCACATCCTGTTGTGAGACATTCTACTTTTCATTATTTAGAATTGCACATTCAGACATCAGGGTTGCATCAGGTGTTCCATCCTTCCAGTTGTTTCTAGGTAGCTAAACATTTCGTGCAGGGTTGGGTTTCCTTCTTTTCATGAAGGGATCTATGGAAGTGTAATTACTTCATGGTTGGGTGGAAAAGCACTTGGGCCATGTTCCCATCTCTCAGCTCACAGGTGGTGGACAACTTGGTTCATGTGACTGATGAGCATATTGATTTATTTATTCTTGATTGTACATGATGATTGTACTTGGAATTGGATGTATTATGCATGAATGCCCATGGATTTTGTATATTATTTATAGTGCTTTTACCTGGATTGAGCATGCGATTTTGTAAGATTTAATGACATTTTGATTTCATATTTATGAGATGGTTCATTTTACTTGTGATATTGTAATTAAGTGGATTAATTACTCATTTTATCTTTTATATTATGATTAAGTGGATTAATTACATCTTTTTACTTTGGATATTGTGATGTTGTATTTAAGTGGATTATTTACTTCATTTACTTTTGTGATGAAATTGAGGGCTTTACATTTTGGTATCAGAGCTCTAGGTTGAACACTAGGGCCTCTATTTTCTTTTGGGACTATTGTACTAAGTTGTGAACTTGATACACATAATCCAACATGAATACTAGAAACATTGATTGAGGTGAAGGATCAAGAATTGGTCAAAATACACAAAACCATGGATGTGGAGGTGCTCTTGGTGGTTGAAATGTTGGGGATTGTGGAGATGCCAGTAATGATCAAGATGGAAGATTGGACCGTATTCTTGCTCTCTTGACCCAACAGGACACAAGGATGAATGCTCTTGAACAAGAGATTAGAGGAAATCCTAGAGGCTAGTATACTAATGAAAACCCAAGGGTTAAGGTACAAAATGAGAATCCAAGGATAGAAGTTCAAGTTCTTGAAGTTGGAGCTAATGCTAATAATCAAGCAAAGATAGTAGAAGAATTGGGGAAAGACCTCAAGAAAGTATCACCACCAAAATTTGATGGAAAGACAATTGGAGATGGAGCTGAATCTTGGATAATAGAAATGGAGAAATACTTTGCACTCTGAAACCTTTTAGATCACACGAAGGAAATGTGGGGATCTTACCAGATAACTAGAGAGGTAGCAACATGGTGGGATAATGAGAAGGCAGATAAGAAGCTATTACCTGGTGAAATAACTTGGGAGATTTTCTTACAAATGTTTAGGAAAAGATAGTTACCACAGTTATTCTTTGACAAGAAGATGATAGATTTTCAGAATTTGGTTCAAGGAGGAATGTCTGTAACCAGCTATTGGGAAAGGTTCTCACATCTACTTAAGTATGTTCCATAGTATCAGACAAATGAGAGATTTTGGATCAGGAAGTTTATTTTTAGATTAAAGCCTCAAATTGGAACAGAGGTAGACATTCATAATCCACTCACTATGGATGTAGTTTTTGAAAAGGCAATTAAACAAGTGAAAAAGTTACAACAAGAAGCTAGTTACCGTAAGCATAGAGATGCAAAGTTTTCTAATAAGAAACCTCAAAATAACAACCAAGGTAATAACAGGAAAATCAAGAATCTGAAGAGAGGTGTTGTGTGGTTACACAACACGCCCCATTTTGACTTGGCAAAACAGGGACCCAGCTTTTGTTTTGGCTTGTGTTGTCTGTTTCTGGCGGTTTTGGTAAAAGTTAAGTCAGGTGCATCATCATCATGAAGGTCAGGATGAGGTAGGTCATCATCATGAGGTTAGTTTGTCAAAGTTTATATTTTGTTTCAGTGACTTCATGGTTAGAAGGAGCTTGAAATTTCATGCAGGTTTGCCTTTTGCATCACTTGAAAAGTCGTCCATATGAGGGAGTTGTGAGCGGTCAAAGTTTTGGTCAAACCTGATAATTGCTATATGAACATCATCATCATGATATTTGAAAAGCCCCCCGATAATATCCTGAGGTCGAAACATCCGGACGTCAAGTTTAAGTCGTAGTAATCTTTTCCCGTCAGGCGGTCTTTTATATCGCCAAAGGTCATCATCATGATCTTACTTTATCATCTGATGAAAATCATGCAGTCCCGAAACATCCGGACGTCAATCTTAAACGCTAGTGTGTTTTACCCGTCAAGCGACCCTGGAAACATCATCAGCATCATGATATTCCAACATTGCGAGCATCATGATATTTAAAATCACCCGATATGATAATATCATGCTGATGATCATCGTCACCTTGCTTAGGAAATCTGCCATCTGCATAATTTGCGCGCGCACGACCAAGTCTTGGTGATCAACATCATCATGATATTTCGAGACCCGACATTTCCTAAATATCCTCCTGACCTCCTTTTGTGTGATCATGATGATCACCTTATCTTTCGAAGCGGAGGGTGATTTTCATTTCTTAAGTCATGTTGAACATCATCATCATGATCTTTCTCTACCCGACAGTTCGTAATATCATCCTGCCGACGAGTATAAACTTTTGCGAATATGATGATGACGATGACGTCACCATCACCTTTCTCCTTCAGCATGATATTTTTCCAAGGCGCGATACATTTCACCAATATGATGATGACGATGACGTCATGTGCGAAGATTAACGAAGGCCCCGGATATCCTGATGACGTGATCAGGACTTTCAGCAGGATCATATTTTAGATCGCCCAGTGCGAATATGATGATGATGATCATCATCATCTTGATCTTTCACGGATTGCCTTGGCCGAAAAGGGTCATACTGCTTTCTTGACCTGATCATCTTCCTTAGAGGGAACCCGATATTCCATTTACCTCCTGATCTTGACGAAACATGATCATGACGATGACGTCATCCCTTTGCATTTTAACCAAGCCTGATGATGACGATGACGTCATCATGATTTTCCTCAGCGGCAGGATCATTTTCCAGGTCCTCCTGTTTGTCTTCATCATGATGATGATGACGATGTCTTTCTTTCCCGAATGTGCAAAAACAAAACATCCTGATGTGCTTTTTATCAGGGCATTAGGAAGGGAGGATCATCATATTTTGTGATATCCTGCGGACAGACAGAAGGCATATAGTTGGTCATCATCATGATTTTTTGGCGTCGGTATAACTGTTGCCGTCGGCCTAAGAAAAAATTGTCACCCTGATCATATGTAGTCACACCGATGCAGATATGATGATGATGCAAGGCCGGTTTCTAAGGATGGTTGAAAGACGATTATTTCTTTGTATAATTTGAGATCATCATCATCATATTTTGAACCCGATATACAAGAAAATGGGCAAAAACATGAAGCGATAGAAATTTGAAAGCCTGGCTGCCTGATTTTGGTCAACGAGGGTTGACCTGGTTGTTTTCATGCTGTTTATGCATTTAGTGCATATTTTTCACAGGTAAGACCTGATTGCCTGTAGCTGCACATTGGGAGGTATGTTTAGTAAAGTGTTTACTTCCTGTTGTTTATCATGATGATGATGAACCTTATGTTTGTCTGTTTACTTGCAGGAAATCATCATGATGCTGCTGAAGCTGAACATTGAAGTCATCATGATGCTGCTGAAGCTGAACATTGAGATCATGATGCTGCTGAAGCTGAGCATTACAAAGTTGCGCATGGAGTCAACATGGGCCAGAAATGAGGAGGATATTGTCAAATATACTGTTCGCCAGCTGGAGACCGAATCAAGTTGAAGATGCTGGAATATTCTGTGCTAGCTGTACATTTGCTAACTGACGAAGCATGTGCTTTTCATCTGGACCGTTGTTTGTTAATGAAGGATCCTGATCCTTGGATCATTGTAGCCGTTTTCTGGCAGTTGCTCTATATAACATCCAGAGCTTGTCATTTTAAAAGGAGAGAAATACATTAGAATACATAGACGCATCTGGCGCAAAGAGTCAATTACGGTAGAATAAGTTAGGAGATCGGATTACTGAGACTAATGAGGATAGAATTGTTGAAATATCAAGGTTCTTTCTTCAGATCACTGTAAATGTACCTATTCTTGAGCATACTGAATGAATATGAAGTTCCAGATTACATCCTGATTGTAAATTTTACGTAATCTTCTGTTGATTTCTGGATATGTACTGGTGAATGCTGTGTTCAACTGGAAGCGCTTTCATTTCATTACATGTTGTTGTCAACTTTCCTTTGAAGCTTTGCACTAGATCATGCGGATTTGTGGAATGTCCTGGTGAAGTATGATTTCTAGTTTTCCTTCTTTTCATTGCAAGTATGGGAGCTGGTATGTGAATCAGTGATCTAAGTCCAGTAATTTTAGGAATCTCACTCTCTAACCCTTTTCCTTTTTTCAATTTCATTAATTCATCACCATAACTGCAAATAATGATATATAACAAGCAGAAACAGTGAAATATGCTGAAATCCCGTAGGTAACTGAAGATCCTTAGCATATTTGAGTTAAGTGCATGTAGTATTGAAAATATCATGCAAAGAATCATAAATAATGGTAGAAATCATGCAAATATCAGCCTGTATGCACATTATTTGACTAAATTTACAGTGCAGAGGTAGAATTATTGGAGACTTATGCAGAGCGAACATCCAGAGCAGGATATTTGAAGATGATGATGATGAACAGTGCAGAAACACGTAAGGCCCCTGAATGGAAAACAGCAACACACATCAACCACTGAGTAACGTCAGTAGATTAAGACCTAATCAACGGAGACTTGGGATCATGAATTCTTTGAATTCATCGTATCTTTCAAGATGAGTAAAGGTTGTTGTGTAACTTTTATTCTATGTTTGCGAATGACTAACATCATGACCAACATAAATTGGCGCTAGAAGGAGGGCAAAGGATTGAAGATCACTTTCATCATCAGTACTTTCAGGTTTGATGACGCTCAGAGTAAGGTAACTTCAGATCATTTGTGAATTTTGTCAAATTGCATAAATATTTGCTGCGACAAGTTTGTATTTGCACATTCTGTGTAAAGATTTCCAAATTTCACATAAATATTGCAAGCTTTACAGTAGATTTCTTTAAATTCACTAAATATTGGCCAAAGATGCATAAATTTGTTCAAGCTTTGAGGATTTGAGCCTTAGACACGTGAGATCTGGTGCTACCGGTCGAAATATCCCAATATCCTGTCATATTTGCAGTATCTTCGCAAATATTGCGCAAATATTTAGTCTGATTTGCAAGTTGACCGCAAATATCACCTCGTCCGGTGGAATCCAGCCAATATTTGCAAAGTTTCAGCTAATTGGCCTCCAAATCGAGAAATCTTGGCTCACAGGATAAATACCAGGTCTAGACATAGTGAAATTTTCGAAGAATTGCCTGTTAGAGGTTTTAGACCTAAGACTGTAGACGTCCACCATACTCCAGAGTCTAGTACGTCCAGAGCTTCACCAGGACCTCCTCCTATAACTCCTGTTGGTTTGCAAATACCTTCAGGTATACCAGTGACACCTCCTGTTCAACCTCAGGGTATACCTTTAGTCCAACCTCAGCCAACTGCACCACCAGTTCAGCCCCCTCAGGTTGCAATGTCGTTCTTTGCAGCAGAATCACCATTGACCTTTACTGCGTATCATGAGTTACCAAAGTATCCGGACAAGCTTTGTCCAAAATACCATCCTTATCAGGATGCGGATGATCATATCAGGACGTTTAAAGAAGCTTGCTGCAGAGCCAGAATAGAGCATCAGGATGTGGTGTGCAGATTATTCCCTTTTTCCTTAGGGGAAGAGGCTTATAATTGGTTCATCAGTCTTGGTCAATCTTCTGTAGGTTCGTGGGCTGTCTTAGAGAAGGCCTTTCTTGACAGATTCAAGGTCCCTATTGATCCATCCATGAATTACCACCTGTTTGCCACAATTAAGAGATTGGAGCATGAACCTATTGCAAATTTCAATGCTAGGTTCCAGAAAATGTTGTCCAAGCTAGTTACCCCATATGTGGTGGCTGATGATGCTGCTAGAAGTATTTATTATTCAGCCCTGGATCCATTAACCGCCATGTTCATCAGGAGAACACATCCTGCGATCACCACATTGACAGGAGCTTTTCAAGAAGCTATCAAGGTAAATCAACAGCTGATACCTGCTCCTACTCCAAATATAGCATTCCCTGCTTTGCCTGGCATGCAGTCACAATATCCAACACAGTATCCTGCAGCTTATCCTTTGCAATATCCTGCACAATATCCAAATGGAGCAGTAATGCCCCCAGCAATCATGCCTGCACCTTTGCAAGTACCTCCATTGAGTATCATGCCTCCTCCTAATGGAAATGGCCAATTGCCACAATATCCTGCACATACTCAGACACCTCAGGGTACAGACCTATCCCACAATAACCATGGATCTTCCTTTTTCCAGCCTCAGACTGAAAATGTAGTGGCCAAAGCTCAAGAGGAGAAAGAGGAAATCAAAGAAATTGCTGCTCAGTTGAGAAAGCTCACCACAGATGTGACACACTTGAGAAATCAAGGGTTTTATTCACAGTCAGGTCAGAATAGGAGTTATTCCAATGACAGACCAAATTACCCTGATAGAGGATACAACAATAACTTCAACAGTAATGCTGCAAATAACAATAATCCTCCTAGGCAGCCCAGAGTGTGGAACTCCAGGCCAAATAATGGTTCATTACCATCACCCCTAGACAATCAGCCTCCTGGTGAAGCCAAACAGACTACTAGAGTCAATCTTGCTGAAGCAGCCCTTACCAATTGGTGCAGGATTCACAATACCAATGCACATGCAGAATTAGACTGTCCACAATTTAGGATTGCTGCCAGCATCTTTCAGACTGAAGTGTCTAATACTTCTGGAAATCCACCTCAGGCAGAAGGAAATGAAATAGTTCCTTGTGGATATGACTCAGCTTTTGTGCTGGAAACATACACCAATCAACCTCATCAGGATTATAATCAGACCTGTGAAGAATCTGCCTTAACCTTTGAAGCAAATTATGTCTTCCCTTTTGAGGATGAAAATGAACCTACAAGAGAGCATGAGGAAGTACATGCATACCAGCAGCAATACCCTGGTAAGCATAATTATAACCTGAGGAGTAATGCCAACAGACCTGCCGGTCCATTGACATCATCTCTACCTCCAAATAACTTCAACACACCTCCTGATCCTAAGGCTAGCAATAACCCTGGGTTCCCTAAGGTGAATGCTCAGTACTTGTCTCCTCAAAACACAGTAACAAAAGTTGCAAATGCACCTCATGAGTCTGACAAGTTAGTCAGCTATTTGGCTGATGAAATGAAGAAAATCAAGATCAGCCTGTCCCTATCTGAGTTACTGAAAACTCCTGCCATCAAAAGGGCATTCATGAAGTCGCTGGATGATCCTGCTTCTAAAGAGGATAATCACCTTTCGAGTCAATCCAATAGCAGAGACCATACTGCTAAAGATAGCACTGTCAAGCCCAAAGTGTCAGCCACAGTCCAAGCTGCTAAAACCTCTCACATGACCTTGTACAGAGATAAAACTGAATCACCACCGTTTCTCCTCACCATAAGAATGTTCAGTAAGAATTTGCACAACTGTTTAGTTGATTTAGGAGCCTCAACTAATGTTATGCCTTTGTCAATATGCAACGCATTAGGACTGCATCCTGCTAAATCATTAAAGAAGGTCACTCAACTGGACAAGACAGAAGTAAGTGTCGTAGGAGAACTCACTCATATTCACATGCAGCTAGCGTCTGATCCTAGGATCCAGTATTACATTGACATTCAGGTAGTTGACATACCTGATACATATGGGATGTTGCTTAGCCGGGACTGGTCTAAAACGCTTAACGGATACATGTCCACAGACTTCAGTCACATGTGGTTGCCATGGAAAGGTATACCTAATCAGATCAGGATTGATGCTGAGCCTAGGATGAAACATATGATCACCGAATATAACAGAACAAATGAGATCATGTATGTAAACGTAGAACCTGGAGTTTATCACATCAGGCCGCAAACTGTCCAAATAGAAGAAGTCCTGATGCTTGATGTTCATCATCATCATGATGATGATTATCATGAGGATATGCCAGTTGTAGAACTTAATAATGATCCTGATAATGACAACGAAATAGATCGCTTCAGGGATTTTCAGATGCATTTATCTACTCAGATAAAACGTTGTCAATTATTAAATATACCTGCTAATGATATCTTGATTGACGGATGGTGCAGATTGCATGGAGAAGCACACTCGGAAAAGACTTGCGAACCATGCTTAGACATGATCATGCTGGAGCAGACGTATAGTGAAGCGTCATCATCATATTCCGAGGTGAGTGCTACATCTGATGATGATGATGATACTAATTTTTATTTGTCTTCTGCAGGAACAGAAGAGCCGACGGATCCTGATGAGGATCATATCCAAAAAACAGAAGAGATCCTGGTGTCCAATTAGACAAATGATGCGAGAAAGGAAAAGATCACTCCTGGTAGTGATTGCTTCATGGAACCGGATTACGAGTTGTCTGATGAGGATAAAGGCAGTGACCTGATGAAGTTCGAAGAATTTCTGGTCAAAGAAATAGAAAAAATGACACAACAGTGTAGATCTCCCCAGGAGGTTTTAATCAAAAGTTGGTGTAGGCTGCATGAGGCACCTCACTCAGAAACCACTTGCTCACTGTGCTTACACATTTTGAAAAAGCATGCAGTTGTATGTGCTGAGCATCATCCTCCTGCTAGGATTGAAGAGAAAACAGAAAAGCCATCAGGCTCATCAGATAAAGGAAAGAGGAAGCTTGAAGATGACACACCTAAGTTAAGGTGGATATCAGGCGGAGCAGCAGCCAGAGCTGCAAAGAAAAAGGAAAGTTCAAATAAATGTCCTGCTGAAGATAAGCCTTGGATCCTGAGGTTTGATGGATCCAAATCCAAGCAAGGCTCTGGAGTAGGGATTGACCTCACTGATCCATCAGGGAAATCCCATTTAGCAGCTTACAGATTACAGTTCCCCTGCACTAATAATGTCACAGAGTATGAAGCTCTGATTCATGGACTGTTGTTTGCACATAAGAAGAAGGTGAAGATCCTGCATGTCTTTGGAGATTCAGAACTAGTTGTGAGACAAGTGCGAGGAATTTACTCTTGTAACTACAGAAAGCTGTCAAATTACAGACATCGTGTGTGGGACCTGATTGAAGACTTTGATGCCTTCAACATCGTTCACGTGCCAAGAGAACAGAACCAAAGGGCAGATGCACTTGCTCAGGCCGCCAGTACGCTGGAACCACTGTCTATATCTGGTCTGAAGAGATTTTCAGTAGAATTGGTGTCAGTACCTTCGGTACCTGACAATGTGACTAATCTCCAAGTGTTTGATGATGATCAGCATATCCTGGATTTCATATCAAACAGAGATGTATTTGAAGCTCAGATCATAGATGAAAATGGTATGGAAGATCATGTCTGGGAAGAAGATGAGATTTTAGAGTTGCCTGGCAACACAATTCCCAAAGGTATGATTGAATTAGAAAGAGCCTTTGATCTGGATAATATGCTCAAGCATAAGGATCTGCCTAAGGCGGATGGAGGTCAATATTCACAGGTGAATATTGGACAAGCTGATGACAAGAAGAATGTCTTGTTGGGTAAGGTTTGTACACCTGAAGAGTTAGATGGAATAACTCAAGCCCTTAAGGATTATATACATGTAATTGCATGGACTTATGACGAGCTGAAGACGTATGACACTTCTGTCATAACTCATACTATACCCCTCAAGCCAGATGCAAAACCTTTCAGACAGAAGCAGAGGCCAGTCAATGCTCTGCTTGAGCCCATCATCCTTGAGGAGGTCAAGAAGTTGTTGAATGCCCGGATAATTTTTCCTGTAAGGCACTCCACTTGGGTGGCAAATCTGGTACCAGTCAGGAAGAAAAATGGAGACATCAGGTTGTGTGTGGATTTCAGGAACCTGAACAGAGCATCAGAAAAGGATAACTATCCTTTGCCCTCTTTGGATGAGGTTCTGCAGATGGTAAATGGAGCCAAGATGATGTCCTTCTTGGACGGTTTTTCAGGATACAACCAAGTGATGGTTGACAAAATTGACAGATTAAAGACTGCCTTCACCACAAAATGGGGGATATTCGCATATAGACGTATGCCGTTTGGATTGATAAATGCTGGAGCTACATTCCAGCGAGCAATGGACATAGCCTTCAGAGGCTTAATAGGAAAATGTATAGTCATCTACATGGATGACCTGACAGTGTTCTCCAAAGAAAGGGGAAATCATGTTGCTGACCTCAGAAGTGTGCTAAAGAAGTGTGAAGAATATGGAATATCTTTGAATCCCAAGAAGTGCATATTCGGGGTCACAACAGGAAAGTTACTAGGCCACCTGATCACAGAAGATGGGATTATCATTGATCCTGACAGGGTGGAATCTATTATGAAATTACCACTTCCAGGAAGCAAAAAGGAGCTTAAATCTTATTTTGGTAAGATAA
Organism: Cunninghamia lanceolata; assembly: GCA_027924645.1. Classification (NCBI taxonomy): domain Eukaryota; kingdom Viridiplantae; phylum Streptophyta; class Pinopsida; order Cupressales; family Cupressaceae; genus Cunninghamia; species Cunninghamia lanceolata. The sequence continues at coordinate 5,984,860 of BSBN01001281.1, forward strand.
ATTTTGTGAGGAAGTTCATCACTGGCTTTGCTGAGATTGTCAGACCACTGAATGCCATGTTGAAAAAAGATGCACAAATTGACTGGACACCAGAAGCCAGAGCTGCTTTTGAAGATATAAAGAAGGCCATTTCAGATGCTCCTGTCCTCATTAGTCCAGATTATACCAAAGATTTCTACATCTACTCATTTGCTTCAGAACATACTTCTGCAGCAGTGTTAACTCAAAGAAATAAAGATAAAGAAGAGAAACCAATTGCCTTCATGAGCTGTCCTTTCAGGGATGCTGAGTTGAGATATGTAGATGTTGAAAGACAGGCACTTGCATTAGTCAGAGCAGTAAAAAAGTTCAGACATTATATACTGAGGAGCAAAGTGATTGCTGTAGTACCAGATGCAGCAGTAAAGATGCTGCTGATGCAGAGTGAACCTGGTGAAAAAAGGGCCAAATGGATTACGGTACTACAAGAATATGACATGGAGGTCACACCCATGAAGCTAGTAAGAGGACAGGCTCTGAGCCAGATGATATCTGAAACTGATCCAAACATCATCAGTCAACAGTATGTGATAGATGAGAAGGACAATAAAGAATGGTATTCAGACATCAGGCACATCCTGATCACTGGAAGATGTCCTTTGAGGATGCAGGCTTCACAGAGAAGAGCCTTAAAGATGAGATCCTAGAAATATATGATGAAGGGAGGAGCCCTGTTTAAAAAGAATTATGAAGGGATATACCTGAGATGCTTAGAGAGACCAGAAGCTAATAAAGTCTTGACAGAGCTACATGATAAATTTGGAACTGCCCACGGATCAGCGTTGGCCACAACACATGCAATCCTCAGAGCAGGATATTACTGGCCTACCATTTTTAAAGACACAGCTGATCATGTTAAATGTTGTCATGTTTGCCAGGTTGCTGCCAACAGAGAAAAGTATGCTGCACAACCATTGCAGCCAGTGATGGAAGAGCGCCCATTTGCACAATGGGGCATGGATTTCATAGGGCCAATCAATCCTCCTTCTTCTTCAGGCCAGAGGTATGTCCTAACAATCACTGATTATTGTACCAGATGGACTGAGGCTATCAGCAGCAAAACTTGTACTGCTGATGATGTCATTAAATTTCTGGAAAGCAACATTGTCACCAGGTATGGAACTCCTTATGCATTGGTAAGTGATAATGGTTCTGCCTTCATTTCCACTAAATTGTCAAGTTGGGCTTTTGATCATGGGATTATACTTAAGTTCTCATCCAATTACTATCCCCAGGGAAATGGATTAGCAGAATCCACCAATAAGAATTTACTGAGTATCATAAGAAAATTGATAGAGAAAAATCCCAGGGAATGGAATTCATTTCTGAAGTATGCCTTATGGGTAGACAGAACTAGAATGAAAATTGCATTAGGAAACTCACCTTTCCAGCTAGTATATGGGGTAGATCCTATCCTCCCTGTAAACTTGAAAATTCCTACTCTGCAGTTTTCCCAAGACTATCTAGGCATAGATAATAAACAAGAAGTCAGGTTGCTTCAGTTGATGCATCTGGAAGAAAAACGAAGCCAAGCAATTGACCAATTTGCAAAACATCAGGCTGTTGTCAAACGCTGGTTTGACAAGAGAGCCAGAATTAAAGCCTTCAGGATATCAGATTTAGTCCTGATGTGGGATAAAGCCCATGAAAGGAAAGGTGATCATGGTAAGTTTGACAGACTATGGATAGGTCCCTTTCAGATTTCTAAAATTTTGGGAGACAGCACTTATAGGCTTAAGAACTTGACAGGTGAGGATGTCCCGTTGCCAGTCAATGGACAATTCCTCAAACATTATTTCCAGGCCTGAGTGACTTCATGACAGTCTTGTGTATCATATTGTATATTTGTATAGTTGTTTGTGCAGTGTTTGCTTGTTGTTGTTGTTGTTTGTTGGTTGGGACCTTGTTCTGGTAAATCAGGATGATGCACTTCATCACCTAAGAAAATAACTAAATTGTTAGGATTCAAGTGATGAGATCAGATTTAGATATAGATTGTAATTCATTCTGATAAATAATCATGATCAGGTTTATGATGTCTTTTCATCAGGGTACTTTTTCTTGTCCAAAGTGAATCAAACACAATGAAACACCTAACAGCCTTGGGCTTGTTGAAGATATGAGTATAGGTGTTAAGTGAAAAATCTAAAGGGACTCCCTTGCTACCAATACAATCTCCAACCTAAAGCTGCAAGTGACTACACCTTGTACAAATGAGCAGACATGATGATATCAAATTTAAATTTTTAAAGGAAAATCAGAAACAAAATAAAATTAGGCCATCTAAGTAACTCTACCGGGGCTATGGACGCCTGCTGGCAGTGGGGCTCTACTTAGGGAGATTGTATAGATAACCTTGCCGGGGTTATAGACACCTGCTGGCAGCAAGGCTCTATCCAGGTTGGCTATGAGGGATGATCTCCAACTATGTAGTTTAACACCAGTTACTTATGTTTTCAACTTGCTTTCAAGATGAGGATAATTAATCATATGCACACACATGATCCTTTGTTAGCTTTATCACCGTAATGAAATTTTATCATTCAAAGATCATGATGATTTACTTAGACAGAATTAGAATACTATAGATGAATATGATCATATCACTTGAATTATTTGAATTTTGTTGTTTTCTTTGGTGGCAAGTTGTTGTGTGGTTACACAACACGCCCCATTTTGACTTGGCAAAACAGGGACCCAGCTTTTGTTTTGGCTTGTGTTGTCTGTTTCTGGCGGTTTTGGTAAAAGTTAAGTCAGGTGCATCATCATCATGAAGGTCAGGATGAGGTAGGTCATCATCATGAGGTTAGTTTGTCAAAGTTTATATTTTGTTTCAGTGACTTCATGGTTAGAAGGAGCTTGAAATTTCATGCAGGTTTGCCTTTTGCATCACTTGAAAAGTCGTCCATATGAGGGAGTTGTGAGCGGTCAAAGTTTTGGTCAAACCTGATAATTGCTATATGAACATCATCATCATGATATTTGAAAAGCCCCCTGATAATATCCTGAGGTCGAAACATCCGGACGTCAAGTTTAAGTCGTAGTAATCTTTTCCCGTCAGGCGGTCTTTTATATCGCCAAAGGTCATCATCATGATCTTACTTTATCATCTGATGAAAATCATGCAGTCCCGAAACATCCGGACGTCAATCTTAAACGCTAGTGTGTTTTACCCGTCAAGCGACCCTGGAAACATCATCAGCATCATGATATTCCAACATTGCGAGCATCATGATATTTAAAATCACCCGATATGATAATATCATGCTGATGATCATCGTCACCTTGCTTAGGAAATCTGCCATCTGCATAATTTGCGCGCGCACGACCAAGTCTTGGTGATCAACATCATCATGATATTTCGAGACCCGACATTTCCTAAATATCCTCCTGACCTCCTTTTGTGTGATCATGATGATCACCTTATCTTTCGAAGCGGAGGGTGATTTTCATTTCTTAAGTCATGTTGAACATCATCATCATGATCTTTCTCTACCCGACAGTTCGTAATATCATCCTGCCGACGAGTATAAACTTTTGCGAATATGATGATGACGATGACGTCACCATCACCTTTCTCCTTCGGCATGATATTTTTCCAAGGCGCGATACATTTCACCAATATGATGATGACGATGACGTCATGTGCGAAGATTAACGAAGGCCCCGGATATCCTGATGACGTGATTAGGACTTTCAGCAGGATCATATTTTAGATCGCCCAGTGCGAATATGATGATGATGATCATCATCATCTTGATCTTTTGCGGATTGCCTTGGCCGAAAAGGGTCATACTGCTTTCTTGACCTGATCATCTTCCTTAGAGGGAACCCGATATTCCATTTACCTCCTGATCTTGACGAAACATGATCATGACGATGACGTCATCCCTTTGCATTTTAACCAAGCCTGATGATGACGATGACGTCATCATGATTTTCCTCAGCGGCAGGATCATTTTCCAGGTCCTCCTGTTTGTCTTCATCATGATGATGATGACGATGTCTTTCTTTCCCGAATGTGCAAAAACAAAACATCCTGATGTGCTTTTTATCAGGGCATTAGGAAGGGAGGATCATCATATTTTGTGATATCCTGCGGACAGACAGAAGGCATATAGTTGGTCATCATCATGATTTTTTGGCGTCGGTATAACTGTTGCCGTCGGCCTAAGAAAAAATTGTCACCCTGATCATATGTAGTCACGCCGATGCAGATATGATGATGATGCAAGGCCGGTTTCTAAGGATGGTTGAAAGACGATTATTTCTTTGTATAATTTGAGATCATCATCATCATATTTTGAACCCGATATACAAGAAAATAGGCAAAAACATGAAGCGATAGAAATTTGAAAGCCTGGCTGCCTGATTTTGGTCAACGAGGGTTGACCTGGTTGTTTTCATGCTGTTTATGCATTTAGTGCATATTTTTCACAGGTAAGACCTGATTGCCTGTAGCTGCACATTGGGAGGTATGTTTAGTAAAGTGTTTACTTCCTGTTGTTTATCATGATGATGATGAACCTTATGTTTGTCTGTTTACTTGCAGGAAATCATCATGATGCTGCTGAAGCTGAACATTGAAGTCATCATGATGCTGCTGAAGCTGAACATTGAGATCATGATGCTGCTGAAGCTGAGCATTACAAAGTTGCGCATGGAGTCAACATGGGCCAGAAATGAGGAGGATATTGTCAAATATGCTGTTCGCCAGCTGGAGACCGAATCAAGTTGAAGATGCTGGAATATTCTGTGCCAGCTGTACATTTGCTAACTGACGAAGCATGTGCTTTTCATCTGGACCGTTGTTTGTTAATGAAGGATCCTGATCCTTGGATCATTGTAGCCGTTTTCTGGCAGTTGCTCTATATAACATCCAGAGCTTGTCATTTTAAAAGGAGAGAAATACATTAGAATACATAGACGCATCTGGCGCAAAGAGTCAATTACGGTAGAATAAGTTAGGAGATCGGATTACTGAGACTAATGAAGATAGAATTGTTGAAATATCAAGGTTCTTTCTTCAGATCACTGTAAATGTACCTGTTCTTGAGCATACTGAATGAATATGAAGTTCCAGATTACATCCTGATTGTAAATTTTATGTAATCTTCTGTTGATTTCTGGATATGTACTGGTGAATGCTGTGTTCAACTGGAAGCGCTTTCATTTCATTACATGTTGTTGTCAACTTTCCTTTGAAGCTTTGCACTAGATCATGCGGATTTGTGGAATGTCCTGGTGAAGTATGATTTCTAGTTTTCCTTCTTTTCATTGCAAGTATGGGAGCTGGTATGTGAATCAGTGATCTAAGTCCAGTAATTTTAGGAATCTCACTCTCTAACCCTTTTCCTTTTTTCAATTTCATTAATTCATCACCATAACTGCAAATAATGATATATAACAAGCAGAAACAGTGAAATATGCTGAAATCCCGTAGGTAACTGAAGATCCTTAGCATATTTGAGTTAAGTGCATGTAGTATTGAAAATATCATGCAAAGAATCATAAATAATGGTAGAAATCATGCAAATATCAGCCTGTATGCACATTATTTGACTAAATTTACAGTGCAGAGGTAGAATTATTGGAGACTTATGCAGAGCGAACATCCAGAGCAGGATATTTGAAGATGATGATGATGAACAGTGCAGAAACACGTAAGGCCCCTGAATGGAAAACAGCAACACACAACAACCACTGAGTAACGTCAGTAGATTAAGACCTAATCAACGGAGACTTGGGATCATGAATTCTTTGAATTCATCGTATCTTTCAAGATGAGTAAAGGTTGTTGTGTAACTTTTATTCTATGTTTGCGAATGACTAACATCATGACCAACAAGAGGTAATAATTCTCAGGATGGAAATGGAGGAAACAAAAGAGGTGGATATAACAACAAAAATGACAATCAGAGGGAAAGAGCTGAAGGACCGAGAGCACCTAAGGGTGGATGCTATAATTGTGGAGGAGAGCATTATGCAAATGTTTTTCCACATAAAAGGGGAAACAAGAATCAACAAGGAGCATCTCAACATCAAATTCATGCCACAGTGGACAACTGGCGAGCAGATTTTCAAGTAGCACCTATTCAATTTCAAGGTAAGCTCTGTGGACTACATGTTTCTATTTTAATTGATACTAGTGCCACATAATTTTTTGTAGATCCTAGAGTAGTATCTAAGTTATCAATTAGACCTGGTCATATGGAAAACTCTTGGGTGGTACAATATGGCAATAGAGCAGAAAAGAGAGTAGACTCATGTCTAGCATGCAGTGAGTTAGAGCTTCCTAGTTTTCATGCACAAGTAAATTTGTATGTAGCACCTTTAGGCTCTTATGATGTGATTTTGGGAATCAATTGGTTAGCTAAACATAAGTCTCTAGTAAACTTTGAAGACAAAGTGGTTAAATGTTTGGATGACCTAGGGAATCAAGTGGAAATTAATGGATCTAAGAGACCTTTAGAGCTTAGGCAAATCTCGGCTATGCAATTGAAGAAAGCCAATAGGAAAGGGTGTGCAATTTATGTCATCGAAGTAAAGGACCTTGACAAAGAAGAACCAGTGTTCAAAAACTACCCAATCCTTAGAGACTTCAGAGATGTATTCCCTGTGGAGTTGATAGAGTTACCACCAAAGAGACAATTTGACTTGTCAATTGATTTGCTACCAGGGACTGGGCCTCAATCTAAGGCACCCTACAGAATGACTACTACAGAATTGAATGAGCTTAAAGCACAATTGTAGGAGTTGTTAAATCAAGGGTTCATTAGACCTAGTGTGTCACCATGGGGTGCACCGGTCATCTTTGTAAAGAAGAAGGATGGTACTTTGAGGTTATGCATTGATTATAGGATGATTAACAAAGCTTCTATAAAGAACAAGTACCCACTCCCAAGAATAGATGAGCTCTTTGATCATATGAAAGAAGCAACGGTGTTCTCAAAGATAGACCTTAGATTTGTCTATCACCAATTACAGATTAAGGATAAAGACATCTCTAAAACAACTTTTAGGACTTGATATGGTCACTACGAGTTCACAGTGGTACCATTTGGGTTGACTAATGTTCAGCAGCTTTCATGAATTTGATTAATAGCATTTTCAGAGATTACTTGGATGATTTTGTGTTGATCTTCATTGATGACATATTAATATACTCTAAATCAATGGAAGAGCATGAAAGGCATTTGAGGATAGTGTTGTAGAACTTAAGAGAGTGAAAGATTTTTGGTAAATTATCTAAGTGTACATTCTTTCAATATGAAGTGCACTATCTTGGTCATGTGATCTTGGTAGAACAGATTGCAGTTGATCCTGAGAAGATAAAAGCAATAATGGAATGGCCTACACCGTAGAGTGTGACAGAAGTCAAAAGTTTTATGGGACTTACAAGTTACTATATAAAGTTTGTGGAAGGTTTCTCAACTAGAACAGCACTGATTACCTCACTGCAAAACAAGGGTAAGAAGTTTGAATGGACTAAAAGGTGTGATCCAGTTTCCAAGTGCTAAAGAAAAAGCTTGCAACTACTCCTATCTTGACCATACCAGATCCTAATGCTCACTTTACAGTTATAACAAATGCTACGGGAGAAGGAGTAGGAGTGTTAATGCAGAATGAGCAAGTGGTTTCATATGAGTTAAGAAAGTTAAAGCAACATGAATTCAACTATGTGCCGCATGATCTAGAGTTAGCCACCATAGTTCATGCACTTCAGATGTCGAGGCATTATTTTCTAGGTTAGCCCTTTGAGTTGAAAATAGATCATTTAGGGCTCAAGTACATATATTTGTTGATATGTGTCAGACAACTGAGAGGGGGGGTGAATCAGTTGTCTCAAAAACTTAAACACTTTCTGCACTTAAACATTCATCACTTATCCATAATTATTATGATTTAACAATGAATGCATGCAATCAGAAACTTAACCACAGATACAACATCAAACACAAGAGACACTAGATTTTGCGTCAAAAACCCCAGGGTGGGGAAATACCATGGAGAGGATTAGCTCTTAATATATATTGCAATCTTGAAATAATGATGTTCAGGCTTGGCCACTTCATGGGCCTAAACATACCAGCTTACTGCCATGAAGAAGAATTAGGTCTAGCAGGCTCACTGCCTCAACCCTAAACCTAATAAGATTACAATAAGGGTTGTTAAACCCTACTAATGGCTTACTGCCAAATTCACTGCCATGACCAACACCTTTCTAAAGTACAATAATTCCTCTACTCTACTCTTCCTCTCCTCTGCTCTTCCTCTGCTCTATTCTTCCTCTTCTTCCCTCTACCTCTTCTCTACTCTACCTTTTGGACCTTTCTTATTATCTTTCCATTTTCACTTAAGGACACTTTTTACACAACTCAACTATAAGTATTTATACACTACATCAACCTTAGAATGATCATCAAGGTCGACATCACAATCATTAACCATTGCAACAATCTCCAAGATTGGTATTACAAACATTTACAAAATAGGTCCTGACCTATTACAAATTATGCAAAGGAAATGAAATGTAGATCATGCCATGCCTTAGCTGGGACTCAAACATGATCTTCCATGCCACAACACACTTCCATAGTCTTCTAGAGATCTCTGTAATTACTGGGATTAACCAGGTCAGCTAAAACTGGTTACACGTTACACTATCTAGGAACAATCTTCGAACATGATCTCAAGTCCTTAACACGGACCAATATCAAGATAGGAACATGATTAGGAGACATCCAAAAACATGTTATAATCATTAGGAGCAACCACATGAACCTTAACCAGTTTATCCATAAGAATCTTCTCACCGAAACACATGAACTATATTGTCTTCAACTGTCATAAAAGAAAGATAGCTTGTGGACTACCAAACCACAAACCATTGCAATTGTAGGCACTTATCATCATCCCAGACTTCCTTCTAGAATCATAGAGCAAAATACTTTATTGCGGAGGAATGCCGAGTAGAATACTCTCTTCCTGTCCCAACTGAACTTACAAAAAAAGTAGGTTTCACTCTGGTGAACACAACTTACTTAGATCTTCATGTGGAGGGCTCAAACCCAGAATGTAGCATCCTTAGTCATACCTCTAACTTACTTCCAATCCACAGACCATGATCTTCAAGTAGAAATAAATGTGGAGAAGTTTACCGGACTATTCTTCAGCATACAACTCACTGTCTGTACTGCACTTTTCTGTAACTCACTTGTTCCTTCTGGAGAGGCTAATTTTCTTAATATCCTCAACATACAAGTCTTCTAAACAAGTAATAGAATAAGATACAGTTAACACCAATGAAAACAAGGATATATTGACATCAATGACAACACTGATTAGGCACATACTTGCAATAGTCTCCCCCTTTATCATTGATGGCAACATATGATGTGAAAAATTGCAACAGCCATCAAGACAAGATTCTCCCCCTTTTTCTTTACACACCTACACTCTTTCTTTCTCCAAAATTCTCCCACTTTCTCTTACACATATGTACTCTAAGTTTTTCACATGACTTCTCTCCTCCTTTGACATCAATGGAAAAGGGCACATACTTGCACTCTTCTACTCTGATCTGTCTCTCTTATGAATTCTCTGAATACTCCCCCTGACAAGTAGCCCTGAAAAGCATCAATCTGAACCTTTGAGAACATCCATACTAATGCACTACTATGCATCTTAGTTTAGAGTAGGAGGGGTGATAACCCCTAACTTTTCTCTAAGATACTCAAAAGTATCCTTACGTAGAGGCTTGGTAAAAATGTGTGCAATTTGATCCTTGGTAGAAACATACTCTAACTTGACTTCATTCTCTGTTACCTTTTCTCTCAGAAAATGATACCTGATGGATATGTGCTTTGTCCTTAAATGCATCACTATATTCTTTGATATGTTTATGGAACTTGTGTTCTCACAAAAGATTGCAATGGGATCTTCATACACAATTTTGATGTCCTTCAAAGTCTGCTTCATCCATAACACTTGAGTGCAACTACATGCTGCTACAATGTATTCTACTTCTGTAGTACATAGGGATATTGAATCTTATTTCTTTCTCAACCAAGATACTAATCTTTTTCCCAAGAAGAATGCACCTCCACTTGTACTTGTTCTACCATCCACATCTCTGGCCCAATTTGCATTAGTGTATGCACTAAGAGTAAAGTCACAGTCCTTAGGGTACCACAAACCATAATCTATTGTACCTTTTAAATATATTAGAATTCTTTTGACTACCATCACATGTGAATCCTTGGGTTCTCCCTAAAATCTTGCGACAAGACATACTGCATGCATTATGTCAGGTCTAGTTTGAGTTAGATAAAGTAATCCTCCAATCATAGATCTATACCTTTTCGTGTCTACCATGGGTGAGTTATCATCTTTTCTTAACTTACAACCAATTATCATAGGTGTTCATACTAGTTTAGAGTCTTCCATCCCAAATTTCTTTACCAACTCTTTCACATACTTAGACTGAGAAATGAAGATACCTTTATTTGATCGACTTATTTGTAGACCTAAAAACAAGTTCATCTCTCCAAACATAGACATTGCAAATTCACTTTGCATTTCTCTAGCAAAAACTGAGCACATACCTTCATTGCCTCCAAAAATATTATCATCAACAAAAACTACAACAATCAGGGTTTGTTCATCATTGATCTTGAAGTAGAGATTGCTATCTGTAGTACCGTTACTAAACCCTATCTGTATCAGGTACCTGTCCAATTGTGCATACCATGCTCTGGGAGCTTATTTTAATCCATACAAAGATTTCTTCAATATGCATACCATGTCATGCTAATCTGATGACTGAAATCCTTCATGTTGTTCTATATAGACTTCCTCTTCCAACTCTCCATTTAAGAAAGTAGACTTCACATCCATTTGATAAACCTTGAAATCTTTGTATCCTGCCAAAGTCAAAAACATCCTTATTACTTCAATCCTTGCCACTAGAGCAAAAGTTTCTTCAAAGTCTAGTCATTTTGTTGTCATATTTTTCCTAGCCTCAAAATATTCCTATCCCCCTCTTTCTATCAAAGAAATCTGATCAGAGAAAGCTTAAATAGAAAGAGGAAAGTCTTAAATCCTACATTTCCCCATGTTGTGCCTTGCAAAATTTCTCAAAATCTCATCTTAAGAATCCTTGCCAAAAACCCAGAAAAACCCAGAAATCTTTTGTCTTCAAGTGCCTCCCATTGCAAATAATTCTAAGTTTTATACTTAGTCATTTTTGTATGCATCTTTGTATGTATCGTTGTATGTATATCTGTTGTATCACATATACAATCGCACATACAATTGTATATGAAAAGAAAGATGCAAAGTCAGATGCAAGGCAATATACAAAAGAATATACAAAGGATTTTCGGTGAGACAAGCCTTATCGGCGGCTCAGCTCAAGGTCTCCCCGATGGTCCAATGTATTTGCATATACAAAGGCAGGATACAAAAGTGAATGTGCATCAAGTTATCTTTCTATATGGAATTGCATATACAAATACTTATACAAGGAAATATAAAAGGGGGAGATACAAAAGGTGATGTAGAAGGGAATACATACAATCTAGACGCGAATGAAGAATCAAATGTGGTGGATTTCAAGTTGGGGTCTGCCTATTGTATGTATATGTGATTGTATCATCCCATATACAATCCTATATACAATTGCATATACAAAAGTTAGGTACAACATGGATATACAATGCGGACCCGACTGGGAAATCAAATTTGGCAAACTCCATGGTGGGCTCCGCAATTGTATGTTGAAGTGCATGTATATGCCAAAATGTAAACAAGCAAAGATACAAGGCTGGACCTATTCTAAAGTTCCATTCTGGTTGATAATCCATTGAGGTCCACCTATTGTATGTACATGAGATTGTATCTCATATACAATCACATATACAAAGTCACATACAAAGGATTTTCGGCAAGACAGGCCTTATCGACTGCTCAATTTGAGGTCTATTCGATCGCCGATAAAGATGCAAATGTTTAGCGATGGGTCCCAGGTTTAGCTCAGCGGCCAATCAGATAGTGCCATGTGTTAGGCCGATTCAAAGGTAGGTACAAAGGGTGATACAAAAGTAAAGGCCCACTTTGTATGTTGGCCATTGTATTGTATATAATTGCACATACAAAAGCATATGATGCTGCCGTCATCATGGTTTTTTACAATGTATCCATTTTTATATGTTTGTATGCATACAAATGATGGTTCTCTTGGCAACAAGAATAAAATTGATGGCCACTAACTCAGAGGCCAAAAAAGCAAGTTCGGTCAAATAGGGAAAATTCAAAGGCCGATTATACGGATACAGAGCCTGATTGTGCGAATGATCTCAGAGAGTGAGGATGTAGAAATTTAGATGAACAGGGATTTAAAGTGTTGTAAAAGCTTTGTCGAGGGGCAATCTGTCCCATCACCCATAAATACAAATCTGATCTCCCAACTGCCATGCTTCAAATATTTTATGTATTCATTGTTGAAGATAGATGATTGAGCTGCTCACATTCAAGGCCCAAAATATCTTCCACCTACCCTAGTCCAAATATTTTATTCCATAACGTCTTGCAGGTGGACATCCCTTCTGGTGATGATATTTTCTGATAGATCCCATGGGGAGAATTCATTGTAACCGACTTAGGACAAATGCAAAATGCTATATATGCATAAACATGAGATGTAAAAGGGGTTGGAAGATTTAGTAATCTATGCTTCTGATTCCAAACAGAGCATTCCTCTACTGTAACCTTGCCTTCTGGTTAAATACATGCTGTTTATTTTACATCTTCATGTTATTTTGACTCTGTGTGATCTAAGAATGATGTGTTTGTGAATGTTTAATTCCTTCTAATCATCTCTTGCTCCTTGCCTCTGGTAAAATTAGCTTGATCTGTGTATGTTTATTGGTTGTATCTAGTCATTTTGTGCATTTTCTCAGTTCTGTGAGGGTTCTTTTATTCAACCTGGTGTATCACCTAATTTCTATTTATGTTTCCTTCTATCCCTTTTCCCCTATAGCATTAGCACTAGGTTTAGATATATCCCTCTAAGCATTAGGCTTAGAATGTAGAACCAGCCTTCTTTGGAGGTCTGATCTCAATTCACAAGGTCCCACACTTCGAGATCATTCCCATTGTGTCATTAGAATGCTTGGACTCTCTCCAAGCAGGGTGCAATTCTATGTGACAATAGTTTTTGGCATGCCCGGTGGGATGAATTAGATTATTATAGTCCACAAGTCCTTTATTCATTGTTGATATTTGGTGTGTATGTTAACAACATCATCCTGTAGAGGCAATATGGCAATATTCACACACCTGGCGACTCTACAAGCAAAGAATCAGCTAGTTTTAGCAGTCCAAGTACAAACAACTAATGAGGTTGGTGCTACTTGTTAGTTTTCTACCATATAAAAGTATTTTCTTAGCACCTGACGACTCTATTTGGTGTTATAACTCATTTCTTAGTGTTTCAAGATCTTGTTGTCTATATACATTCCAAATTAGTTATCTATACTTGCCTATGTTTCATGCTTTACTCTTGCAATGTCTAGTTATCAGTACTATGATGGTTTTTCACCTCCATTCCATGAAGATCATGCATGTATACCCTCTTACCAATCATATCACACAGAACAGCTTGCTAGTTTTATTCCAAATGACCTTGTAACAACAGATTACTAGCAGTCCTATCATGTTTTCCACCCTCCCATCCCTACTCAACCTCAATATAAACTGATATATGATCAAATTCAACCCCAAGAAGAGGTTTTTGATGCCAAACAACATGACTATTCACACAGTCTACCTCAAGAGCACCCCTACCAGAATGTATTGGATCTGATCCAAAGGTTTGACTATTTTTTGTGGGATTTGAGCCAAAAGCTTGAACTTATGAAGATCAGTGATATTAGTAAGGAGTTCTCACACATGTATTGAATGTTAGTTGAAATTGAGAAGCAAAAAGAGATTACCTTGCAGCAACAATATTTGGCTGAGCAATCCGCTGTTTATAATCAAGAGTGGGTGACAAAAAGAATATAGTTTGAAAGAAATCTTAAAGGAGAGATAGCTGCTAAAAAGGAGCAAATGAAGTTTTTATCTACTCAGGTGCAAAGTAGTCAAGCTTACTCAGATTATCAATACCAAAAAGGGTATGAAATCCAAGCAATCCCCTCCATTCCCATTTTCAAACATCCTCTCCCTTTCACACCCGCTCAGCCTACTGCGGAAGAAGCCCCAAAATTTAAGATTCCAAGCTTCAGGCAGGATAATCCATCTGCGCCTCCAAAATTGCTTCCCAGTTTTAAAATCCCAAGTTTTAGAGGCCCTCAGCCTTCACAGGGGCCAGTTCCAGCACAAATTCAACCCCCTATCTCCTATTTTCAGCCCCTTCAAATCCCCCTATCAAATGGACCTAGCATGGACAGTTATGATGAAATTGATAAGTTGAAAGAGCATGTGTTTACAATCCCAAAATTCAAGAAATCCCTTTCTTCTGCACATGTTCAAACTAATGAGGAGCAGTTTGTTCCTAGACTCACAGAGATAGAATTGTTTGAACCTATTGAACATGTGAGTACTATTAACCCAAATAAGGGATTGATTCCTCTAGACTTTAGTTCTTTCGACACCTTTTCTCATGCATCCAATCAAGAAAACAAGGTTGAAATGCAAAGAGTGCATGGGGAAAACCTTTAGCTGCAGAGGCAACTTAAACACAATCCAGTGGAGCTGCAGTCAAAGGATGGAGGCATAGGGGAAAAAGTTTTTAAGGTCACTTCAGAAGTGGATGATGCTTCCCTACTTCATGAGCTACCTGATTATGTTGAAGATGAAGAGGACAGGCAGCTAGTCATGGATATGCAACAACATGGGGACTGTGAAAATGATGGCAGATTGTTGCAGGTTGAGGCTGAGCATGATAGTGAGGTTCCAAACCATAAAGAAGGGAAAGCATGTTGCCCTATGCTAGATGATGTAGAGGCTGATGATGCTGATATTCTTGAGGAGCTTCCATGCTATATTGAAAATAATGAGGAGACTGAACATGGGCAAGAGCAAATTGAAGGTTTGTTCTTTATTATCCAGCAGGGATATCAGCTTCTTGGTGGGGAGCTCTTCTCTTTTGAGCATGTGCATGGCTCATTTTCTGAGCCTAAGTTAGAAAATCATGATCATCTTATTCATGAGGTGGAGACAACCATATCTGTAATTGAGATACAAGAGCTAGAGTATTCAGACCAGCAAGAAGAGAAAGAATCAGAACAGAGACATGAGATCAACTATGATGATTTGCATGTCACTTCAAGGGGATGCCCAATCAGGCATCTAGCCTAGTTGGAGAGACATCAAGAGGAGTCACCACTTGTCATGCTTACCTCTAAGCATGAAATTGAGCATCAAAATGGGTGGGATCAACCCATTTATTCACCACAAGTTAGTAGCATCAACAATCAGTCCAGGTGGATAGGTGAGTTTATCTCCATTTTGTGGGGCATGTTTTATTAATTTATCATATGCCCATCCCTCCCTCACCATTTTTTAACTACCCACATGCATGAGAAACAATGTAAATTGTTAAGGAAGGGCAGTTACATTCAAGAACTAGTTAATGGCTTTGTTTAAGGTCACCCCTAACTCGTTAGTTTAGGGTTAGAGTAGGTTTTATTTTAGTTTTAGGTTTCCTTTCAATAAGTGCCCTTGCACTTTATTGTATTCTCATTAGGAGATACATGCTTGCTTGTTGTTTTTTGTTTTGGCTTGGTAGCTTGCTCAGTGTTCCACCTCCTTTGTTCTTATTGCAGTCTCTTTTGACTCCATGCCCAATGGATGTATAAGGCCACTGATCAATTTGTTTAGCAGGCAAACATCCCTGAGAGGTCACCAAAATGTTGTCATATTTTTCCTAGCCCCAAAATATTCCTGTCCTCCTCTTTCTATCAAAGAAATCTGATCAGAGAAAGCCTAAATAGAAAGAGGAAAGTCTTAAATCCTACATTTCCCCATGTTGTGCCTTGCAAAATTTCCCAAACTCACACCTTGAGAATCCTTGTCAAAAACCTAGAAAAACCCAGAAATCTTGTCTTCAAGTGCCTTCCATTGTAGATAATTCTCAGTTTTATACTTAGTCATTTTTGTATGCATCTTTGTATGTATCATTGTATGTATATCTGTTGTATCACATATACAATCGTACATACAATTGTATATGCAAAGGAAGATTCAAAGTCAGATGAAAGGCAATACACAAAAGAATATACAAAGGATTTTTGGCGAGACAGGCCTTATCGACGGCTCAGCTCAAGGTCTCCCCGACGGTTTGATGTATTTGCATATACAAAGGCGGGATACAAAAGTGAATGTGCATCAAGTTATCTTTGTATATGCAATTGCATATACAAATGCATATACAAGGAAATACACAAGGGGGAGATACAAAGGTTATGCAGAAGGGAATACATACAATCTGGATGCGAATGAAGAATCAAATGTGGCAGATTTCAAGTTGGGGTCTGCCTATTGTATGTATATGCAATTGTATCATCCCATATACAATCCTATATACAATTGCATATACAAAAGTTAGATACAACATGGATATATAATGCAGACCCAACTAGGAAATCAAATTTGGCAAACTCAGCAGTGGGCTCTGTAGTTGTATGTTGAAGTGCATGTATATGCCAAAATGTAAAAAAGCAAAGATACAAGGCCGGACCTGTTCTAAAGTTCCATTCTGGTTGATAATCCATTGAGGTCCACCTATTGTATGTACATGCGATTGTATCTCATAGACAATCACATATACAAAGTCACATACAAAGGATTTTCAGTGAGACATGCCTTATCAGCGACTCAGTTTGAGGTCTCTCCGATGGCTGATAAAGATGCAAATGTTCAACGATGGGTCCAAGGTTCAGTTCAGTGGCCAATCAGATAGTGCCACGTGTTAGGCTAATTCAAAGGTAGGTAGAAAGGGTGATACAAAAGTAAAGGCTCACTTTATATGTTGGCCATTGTATTGTATACAATTGCACATACAAAATCATATACAAAGGGAGATTCAAAGACATGCAAAGTGATTTGATATGCAAAATGCAAAAAATGAAGAAATCACATAAGTGCAAAATTGAAGGATTTGAAGGACCCGATAGCATGATGATGTCATCCAGGCCTGTTCTTTTCCCAAGTTCTATATGACGCTGACATCATCATGGTTTTTTATAGTGTGTGCATTTTTATATGTCTATATGCATAAAAATGACAGTTCTCTTGGCAGTAAGGATAGAATTAACGGCCACTAACTCAGAGGCCAAAAAAGCAAGTTCGGTCAAATAGGGAAAATTCAAAGGCCGATTATACGGATACAGAGCCCGATTGCGCAGATGATCTCAGAGAGTGAGGATGTAGAAATTCATATGAACAGGGATTTAAAGTGTTGTAAAAACTTTGTCAAGGGGTGATCTGTCCCATCCGCCATAAATATAAATCTGATCTCTCAACTGCCATGCTTCAGGTATTTTATGTATTCATTGTTGAAGATAGATGATTGAGATGCTCACATTCAAGGCCCAAAATATCTTCCACCTACCCTGTTCCAGATATTTTATTCCATAACTTCTTGGAGGTGGACATCCCTTCTGGGGATGATATTTTCTGACAGAGCCCATGGGGAGAATTCATTGTAACCGACTTAGGACAAATACAAAATGCTATATATGCATAAACATGAGATGTAAAAGGGGTTTGAAGATTTAGTAATCTATGCTTCTGATTCCAAACAAAGCATTCCTCTACTATAACCTTGCCTTCTGGTTAAATATATGTTGGTTATTTTACCTCTTCATGTTATTTTGACTCTGTGTGATCTAAGAATGATGTGTTTGTGAATGTTTAATTCCTTCTAATCATCTCTTGCTCCTTGCCTCTGTTAAAATTATCTTGATCTGTGTATGTTTATTGGTTGTATCTAGTCGTTTTGTGCATTTTCTTAGTTCTGTGAGGGTTCTTTTATTCAACTTGGTGTATCACCTAATTTCTATTTATGTTTCCTTCTACCCCTTTTCCCCTGCAACTTTAGCACTAGGTTTAGATATATCCCTCTAAACATTAGGCTTAGAATGAGGAACCAACCTTCTCTGGAGGTCTGATCTCAGCTTGCAAGGTCCCACACTTCGAGATCATTCCCATTGTGTCATTAGAATGATTGGACTCTCTCCAAGCAAGGTGCAATTCTATGTGACAACACCTTCAACTTGAGTGTATCCTTTGCATACCAACCTTGATTTGTTTCTCACCACTTCACCATTCTCGTTCATCTTATTTCTGAAGACCCACTTTGTACCATTTACATTCTTGTCCATTGGTCTAGGAACAAGATCCCAAGTTTGATTCTTCTATATTTGCATTAATTCATCTTCCATAGCCTTTATCCAATTCTCATCTTTGCAAGCTTCATCCACAGTTTTAGGTTCAATCTTGGAAATTAGAAAGAAATTTACTTGTTCTTCTGTAGCTTTTCTTTTGGTTAAGATCCCTTTGCTCTTATCTCCTATGATTTGATCTTGAGAATGACTAATTCTTACATATCTTGGAGTTTTGGTAGCACTTACTTCAGCTTGTTCTTCTTCATTTGGGTTGTCTTCATGTTGCACCACTTCTGAAACATCTGGATCATCTGACTCATATCCACTTGATTCTGAAGACCTTTCCTTACATTCATCAACTTTAACATTTACACTTTCAATGATCTTATTTAGCCTCTTATTATAGCACCGATAGGCCTTGCTCTTGGTGGAGTAACCAAGGAAGACTCCTTCATCACATCTAGCATCAAACTTGCCTAAATCTTCTACTCTTTTGATATAACATTTACTACGAAAAACTTTGAAATATTTCACAGTAGGAACTCTACCATGCAACAATTCATAAGGAGTATTTGAACTATTACCTTTTACTTGAACTCTGTTTAGGATATATACAGCAGTGCGAATTGCCTCTCTCCAATATGCTTCCAGAAGATGAGCTTCCTTCATCATGGTTCTAACAGCTTCTTGAACAGTTTTGTTTTTCCTTTCAACAACTCCATTTTGTTTTGGAGTTCTAGGTGTAGATAGTTGTCTCTTTATTCCATGTTCTTCACAAAATAAATTGAATTCATTTGATGTGAACTCTCCTCCTCTATCAGACCTCAAGCATTTAATTTTCAAATCTGTCTCATTTTCAACTGTTGCCTTAAATGCCTTGAATTTATCTAGAGCTTCATCTTTCTCTTTCAAAAAGGTGACCCAAGTCATTCTAGAATAATCATCAATGAGCAACATGAAATACATGTCTCCTTGCAAACTTCTTACTCTGGTAGGTCCATGCAAATCTGTATGCACTAGCTCAAGTAGTCCTCCAATTGATTGGTCCTTGCTTTTGAAACTTGTTCTTGTTTGTTTCCTAAATTGACATTCTTTGCAAATAGGATTAGCAAGGTTCACAAGCTTAGGCAAATCTCTAACAACCTGTGTAGTACTTATCTTCATAATATTATCAAAATTTATGTGACACAACCTTCTATGCCATAACAAATTCTCATTAGTCTGAGTCAATAAGCAATAGTTCTCAATTCCTTTCAAGTGATAGATATTACCTCTGGTCTTCTTACCAATTACAATGATTGCTCTAGAGCTTTCCCTGATCTTGCATCCATTGTACTTGAAGCTTAAATCATAGCCCTTGTCACACATCTGACCCACACTTAAAAGATTGTGCTTCAATCCTTTCACATACAAGACATCTTTAGTATTATGCTTGCTATCAAAAGAAATAGATCCTCCCACAAATCTTACCAGCTGTATCATCCGCAAACCTAACCAATCCACCATCATATGTTTCCAAACTCACAAACTTACTCTTGTCACCAGTCATGTGGTGAGAGCAACCACTATCAATAACTCATTCATCCTTTTCCTTAATGACTTGAGCAGCCAAAGCACTTTCCACTAGTTTTTCTTCCTTCACATAGCTAGTAGCATTAGTAGACATGAGATCTTCCTTAATAGAAATAACAAGCATTCATTTACAGAGGAACTAGCATTATCTGGTTCACCATTATCTGATACTCCTTCATCATCATCAAAATCTTCAATATAATAACACTTCTTTTGGGTCCTAGGCATGTTCTCATATCTTCTTCTATTTCCTTCAATTCTTTTAGGACATCTGGAAGCAAAATGACCTACTTTACCATAGAAAAAACATTTGAAAGGTAATTTGCCTTTATACTTACTGAATCCTCTTTACAGTCTATCCACGAAGTTGGCTTCAACTTTACCAAACTCCTCATCAGATTCTACCTTGTACTTTTCTAATATGGAAGTATTCCTAGGAGTACTGGCTTTGAAGGTCATCTCAACTTTTGGTAGAGCATCACCAAACTCTCTCATTTCAAAAGCAGTAAGCTTACCAAGCAGTTGATCCCTATTAACTATTTTTACTTGCATGAATTATTCAATTGCAGCTACCTTGTGATAGTAGGACTTAGGAAGAGATCTGAGAATTTTCATAACAACTTCCTTTTCGTCGAGAGTTCCGCCTATGGCTTTTATCCCTGTAACAAGTTCATCAACTCTTTGGATAAAGGCTGATATGTTTTCATCATCATTCATCTTTAAACTTTCATAGTTTACTTTCAGACTTTGTAACTTGGCTTCCTTCACAGAATCATCTCCTTCATATAGATTTTTCAACTTTTCCCATACCTTATTTGCAGTTTCAAGAGTCACAACTTTCGTCAATATTGAGTCAATTAATGAGCTTAGTAGAGCATCCTTTAACTTGATATGTATCTCATATTCTTTGATTTCATCTTTAGTCGTTGGACCATTTGGAGGTATGGTGTATTCTATTTCTGCAACTTTCCATACTTTGTAACCAAGAGAAAGAAGATGGCTTTTCATCTAAGCCTTCTAGAGAACATAATTCATTCCATCAAAATGCGGTGCTTCCTTCTTGTAAGACATTTTGGATCTTCCTCAAGCTATTAAACTTTCTTTAGGGGAACTTGGCTCTTATACCAATTGTTGATATGCACCCGACAACTGAGAGGGGGGGTGAATCAGTTGTCTCAAAAACTTAAACACTTTCTGCGCTTAAACATTCATCACTTATCCACAATTATTATGATTTAACAATGAATGCATGAAATCAGAAACTTAACCACATATACAACATCAAACACTAGAGACATCAGATTTTACAAGGAAAACCCCAAGGTGCAGAAAAACCATGGAGATGATTAGCTCTCAATATATATTGCAATCTTTGAATAATGATCTTTAGGCTTGGTCACTCCATGGGTCTAAACATATTGGCTTACTGCCATGAAGAACAACTAGGTCTAGCAGGCTCACTACCTCAACCCTAAACCTAGCAAGATTACAATAAGGGCTGTTAAACCCTACTGATAGATTACTGTTAGATTCACTGCCATGATCAACACCTTTCTAAAGTACAATAATTCCTCTGCTCTGCTCTTCCTCTTCTTCCCTCTACCTCTTCTTTGCTCTACCTTTTGGACCTTTCTTATTATCTTTCCATTTTCACTCAAGGACAACTTTTCCATGACTCAACTACAAGTATTTATACACTACATCAATCTTGGAATGATCATCAAGGTCGACATCACAATCATTAACCATTGGAACAATCTCCAAGATTAGTATTACAAACATTAAAAAAATAGGTCCTGACCTATTACAAATTATGCAAAGGAAATGAAATGCGGATCATGCCATGCCTTAGCTAGGACTCAAACACAATCTTCCATGCCACAACACACTTCCACAATCTTCTAGAGATCTCTTTAATCACTGGGATTAACCAGGTTGGCCAAAACTAGTTACACGTTACACTATCTGGGAACAATCTTCAAACACGATCTCAAGTCTTTAACATGGACCAATATCAAGATAGGAACATAATTAGGAGATATCCACAAGCATGTTATAATCATCAGGAGCAACCACACAAACCTTAACCACTTTATCCATAGGAATCTTCTCACTGGAACACATGAACTATATTGTCTTCAACTGTTATAAAAGAAAGATAGATTGTGAACCACCAAACCACAAACCATTGCAACTGTAGGCACTTATCATCATCCCAGACTTCCTTCTAGAACTACAGAACAAAATACTTTATTATAGAGGAATGAGGAGCATAATACTTTCTTCCTGTCCCAATTGAACTTACAGAAAAAGCAGGTTTCACTCTGGTGAACACAACTTACTCAGATCTTCATGTGAAGGGCTCAAACCCAGAATGTAGCATCCTTAGTCATACCTCTAACTTACTTCCAATCCATAAACCATGATCTTCAAGCAGAAATAAATGTGTAGTTTACTAGACTATTCTTCAACATGCAACTCACTATCTATACTGCACTTTTCTGTAACTCACTTGTTCCTTCCAGAGAGGCTAATTTTCTCAATATCCTCAACATACAAGTCTTCTAAACAAGTAATAGAATAAGATACATTTGACACCAATGACAACAAGGATATGTTGACATCAATGACAACACCGATTAGGCACATACCTTCAACAATATTTACTCAACCTAACCTTAATGCACGACAGGGAAGGTGGTTAGAATTCCTTAGAGAAGAAGACATATGGCTTCCATGGTTACAATGAGATCCAATTTGAAGTAGAAAATAATTTATAGTCTTCAAGGGGATGAGCATTATGAAAGAGTAAAGTAAGCTTTGGAAGTAGACCCCTTAGATCATAGGTTTGATGGTTATATGATTGAATCAAATGGACTTTTGATATTTCAGAGAAGAATGTATATTCCTAATTCAGGAGAATTGAGGAAGTTAGTGCTTGAGGAGATCCACAATACACCTTATTCAAGGCACCTTGGAGTGACCAACATGGTCGAAGGTTTTAGACCTTTATACTTTTAGCCTAGACTTAAAAAAGATGTGATGGAGTTTGTGGCTTGATGTGACGGACTTTGTGGCTTGATGTTTGGAATGCTAGCGAGTCAAGGCTGAGCATGTGCATCCAGCAGGATTGTTGTACCCGCACAATATTCCTAAGCATAAGTTGCAAGTAATAAGTATGGATTTTATTTAGGGGTTACCCATGTCTAAGAATAGGCATGATGTCATCTTAGTGGTTGTTCACAAGTTGACTAAAGTAGCACATTTCATTCTAGGGAATCTTTCAGATGGTTCCATGGTTTTAGCTTAGAAATTTGTTTAGGTGATTTTTTTATTACATGGAATGCCTGAGACGATCATTTCAGATCAAGACAATCGCATGACAACTAGATTTTGGATAAATATTAATGCAGCTTTGGGCACAAAGTTGAATTTTAGTTCATCCTATCATCCTCAAATAGATGGTTAGACAGAAAGAGTTAATCAGGTTGTAGAAGACCTTCTCAGAATGTATTGTATGGATCAGTAGTATAAATGGGAGGAGTATCTTCCATTGGTAGAGTTTACATACAACAACTCATACCATGCATCTTTGGGAATTATACCGTTCAAAGCTCTTTATGGGTGAAAGTGTCAAACATCTATTAGTTAGGATAAGGTGGAGGACAGAATAGTGATTGGTCCTAAAATGTTAAGAGAAATGGATGATAAGATGAAGTTGATCAAGGAAAAGTTGAAGCAAGCTTTAGATCGTCAAAAGCATTATGTTGATAGAAATAGAATTCCTAGACAGTTCTTAGTGGGTGACAAAGTCTTTTTAAGGGTCAAACCTCATAAGAGTTCAGTTTCATTTGGCAAGGCGTCCAAACTTGCTCCTCATTTTGTAGGACCGTTTGAAGTTCTAGAAGTGATTAATCATGTAGCTTATAGACTTGCTCTATTGCTTGCACTGCCAAAATCCATAATATTTTTCATGTGTCCTTACTTAAGCTTTATCATCCTGATGCATCACATATTCTTGATTAGTGTGCTTTACAGGTTTAGGATCCAAGAGTGGTGCTAGTTGATGTTGATAACTGAGAGGGGGGTGAATCAGTTATCCTAATTATTTCTTCTTTCTGAACTTTCTTATTAATCAATGCAGCATTAATTCAAACAAGCAAACATTACCATGAAATGGAAAAACACATGACACAGTATTTTTGACATGGAAACCCTGTTAAGGGAGAAAACCACAAGGTGATTAACCCAAAGATTATTCTCTGTTAGAAGAATAAATAAATACAAAATGGCACTTGCCAATTAGGGCTCACTGCCCGAGCACACTGCTCACAAAGGAGGCACACTGCCTACAAGGAGACACACTGTCTACAAAAGAATGTTATATAATACTTGAACTGATTGGAAGCATCCACATATGCTGGAGTTTAGTTCCGGTTAGGCTCAGTACACTAATCTGCTGCACTTCATCTTTCCTCTTCTCTTATGTTTCTTTCCTTTCACATGTCAGATCTTCCTTACAGCTTTTGCTCTACTATGCTTTTCATCGCATATAACATATCACCACTACACATCTCACAACTAAATCCATCCTATATATATATATATATTTGCATAAGTGATTTCATTATTTTCCTTAGTCGGCACCCAGAGCAGTTAATCTTTTCACAAACTCTATTCTGTCGGCTGAATCCTTGCACATCAAGTAATGCAGATCAAGTATATGCTTATAGAAATCATTAATCATGTCGGCCAAACATTATTCATGCCTTTATAACCTTTAACACCATCAGTAACACATCTGGAAAGTAGTCTGATGTTCTGTCAGTCAGTTCTTCCTCTGTTCACACTGTCACTCAGGAATCTAGTACTCAACTATTCATATCTTTTTCCTCATCTATCACTAGAGGCTAAATCCTTGGAATATACCACTCAAGGTAGTCCTCTTGACTTCCTCAAATCTGCACTGCACCAAGATACTTCCTCTAAGAGATCCAGACCTGTCTATCAGACCTTGCGACATGCTCTGTTCTTGTTTACTGGACCACAACATTCTTCACTCTAACTTCCGGTAGAGACACACCATGTCCTGCGGATGTGTGGGATGAACTTTGTTGCCATCAATGACAACAATCATGAATCCATAAAGTGTCTCTTGCCAACAATCTCCCCCTTTGGCATTGATGGCAACACTTAGTGAAAAATGACTAAGTGTATACACTATGATCCCCCTTGGCTGATGCTCTATCTTTATATATATTTTCTGGAGCTCCCCCTTAGTTGGATTCCTCATTTTTCACTGCTCTTCACTCCCCCTTTGACATCAATGGCAAAGGGTAGGGTCCGCACACCAAAATTTTCAAAAAATTTTACTATACTTAGCTGCATAAGTATATACATATGGCATACTTATATATACTTAAGTATGCCTGCAAAAGTTGTCTTCAACTGTACAACTTTTGTCGCCCAACTCTACTTCATCCTATCCAAAATTGAGATATACCCACTCAACAGGAATGCAAATGCATCTACCCTTTTTAGATCTGTTGGATCATTTGTCTGGGCTGTGATTTGAGCTTCACTTATGGCCTCATGCATGGCCTCTAACTTAGGGACAATGATCCTCCTAAGTTCACCCATCCGGCTGATCATGTTCTTCCTTTCCTTCTCAAAATTCTTTATTGTAGTTGTGATTGCAAGTCTGACACTCTTGATTTACTATGGAGGAAGAGAGAGGATCAAAACTTTGAGACAAACTTAGTAGTTTATCCTCTTGCTCTTTTATTTTCTTCTCAATCTCTATTGTTACTTTGGACCATTGAATACAAAATTTGTATATTTTTCCGCCATCTATAAGAGCATTTTCTAAGCTCTTTATCCCTATAATCATATTTCTCCTATCATTACTTATCAAACTTTGTACCTCTGATAATCTTTTTGCAAGAAATTCCTTCCAGACCTTATCTTCTGCTGACTTCTCTAGTGAATCAAAATGTGTATTGACACTGTTGACTAGAGTTTTGAGATTACCGGAAGTGGAGGCTGTGGGATCTTTCTGAACCGATGGCATAATCTTTTCAAGCACTCCAAAAGCAGCTTCTATCAACTCATAGTCTTCCATATGAGACTTTAGAAGTTTTTCATTAGCCTTAGCATTTACAAATGAAGCTATCTTCATTGTCTGTACCGGAGAAAGAGAATCAAAATTGAATGGACCTTGTAGAAGCTCTGGTTCATCAATCTCCATTGTTTCTTTGTTCAAGAATTCTTAGACAGTTTGTGCAGTGTCTCTTCCTGGAGACAGATGTTTCTTCTCTTCTGTAGTCTTGGAGCTGTCCTTAGGAGTTTTCTCTCCTTCACCACTAGCAGTTGTGGTTTTCTCTACTGAAGTCTTCTCTCTTTCTACAACCTTAGCACTGTCATCTTCTTTTTCCTTCACCTCTGCTTCTTTCTCCTATGATTTTTCTTCTCCTTTAGATCCGAAGACTGTAGGGGAAACTAGAGGGAAAATGTTAGTCTGTTCGGGGCCCACCTCTTCTAACATTTTCTCAGGAGTTTCTTCTGCAACATTTGTAGTGGAGGGATTAGTACCCAAGTCCTCTATGATAGAAAGATTAAATCTTTTGAAGGTTTTCTGGAGAATCTCTTCAGTGTCCTTGGCTACCTTGTCAGTCTCACCAAGCATAAGTTGATTCATCCCTTCTTTGCTCCTGAGTTCATCCTTGCAGTCTTTGAATACCATGTTCATTGTCTTGGGATCAATTGAAGGATATAGCTGAATAGCTATCTGTTCCCGAATCTCAAGATCTTTTGCCATGAAATTTGTCTTTCTCATTTCCAACTCCTTCTCTAGACTCTTAGGAATTAGAGAGATAATTTCAATAAAAGCTTTATTGTAAATGTTCAAAAACTTAACTGTGGCTTCCTCCAGAATCTTTTTATCTACTTCATTATAATAATCATAGAATTATGTTAAGGGTTGTAGGTTGCCATCCACAGTGACTGCTTTTACTACATCATCTAAGGAGAGAGTAGGTTTTTCAACAAATTCCTCTTCCTTCTCTTCTTCTTCTTTAGTTTCCTGATCTCCTCATCTGATTCAGTTTCCTCTTCATCCTTTTGACTTGCATAAGCCCTTGTGGCTTTTGTCTTTGACCTTTTCTCTCCTTTGCCAGATGCTTGGACTTCTGGTTTTGAGCTTTTAGCAAGGACAAGTGCTAGTCTCTTTGAAGATCTGGTCCAGGTGGAAGTTTCTACCGGAGCACTTTTCTTGCTTCCTTTTTCTGCCTCTTTCTTCTCTTCATCAGCTTTTTGTCTCTTTTCCTGGTTGGCATCAAGTGCCTCCTTTGAGATCCCAAGGCCTTGTGCAATATGTTCTACTTCTTTTCTCACCTTCCTTTTCATCTCTGGTTCTCTGAGTTCCACATGGATCTTTACACTCAGCTCCTCAAAGGTTCCAAACCTTTCTGCCTTTGGATCTTTAGGCTGACTTAGCATGTGTTGAACATGCAGCTCCACAATCTATTCATCCACTTCATACCCCATGGGCATGATCCAGACTGTCCTTGGTTCTACTGCCTCCATTAGGCACTGATCAGTCTCTACCATAAAGCAGACTGTCTTTGTATTTCTCAGCAAGGGACTGGGGAATCCTTTCTCTTGTTTGCATCATGTTCTAAAAGTTCTTAAAGTATCCCCACAGAGTTGTTTTTCTTGCCTTTGCATCTCCAAGTTCATGCAAGTAATCTTTGATCTGGATAGCTACCGGTTTGTCACTTTCCCATACCCATCCATTTGATCCGAGAAGCTCATTCATGAAGTAGAAGAACAAACATAGTATCAGTCCTACATATTTAAAGGACTTCTTTTTGTCCTTGATCTTCTGTATGTTTTCCATTAATTAGCTCAAGAGGAGTTCATAGAGATCATAATCTACATTCTTTCTCAGCATCTCATAGGCCGTGTATACTGCAGTTCCGGATACTGAATTCTCCCTACTAGAATGATATATCTTGTATCCTATGATCATGGAGGCAAACTTGACATCCAGATTAGTGATGTCATATACTGTCATTGCTCTTTTGTCAAACTTAGATCTGGTGGCCTCACTCACAGTTTGGTTCTTTACAGATTTTAGAACAGGAATCCCACCGGATGAGTGTAATCTGATAACTGCCCTAATGGCATCCTTAGTGATCTTGAATGGTCCATTCAACCACAAGAAGTTGTCATGTATTCTACTCAGAATGTACCTAACCCATTCATCCTCTGTAAAACAGGGGGAATGTATGTATTGTGCAAAGTGTTTGTTCCGGAGGCCCTTGTATTGGGGTTTGAACTCAAATGAATCATCTAACAGTTGTTTGTTATAGATATCTCTTAGTTTGAATTCCCCAAATTCTTCAACATTTGCATGTATATAAACCCTAATATCTTCGGTGTACAAAACACCATGCGAAACACTAGAAAATGCACCTAGGGGATCTACCTCCAAGGATTTGTATGGATGTTTCTTAAATGTAGGGTGAGGTCTATCAGAAATCTTTACAATATTTGGAGTACCCATTATCAAACAATCTTACTGAAGGATATCAAGAACGATAAATACCTTTTGTGCAGGTTAGGGCACACGAAGAAATCTGAATAGAGCTGTATGAAGAGTTGCCTTGATCTTTTGGGAGAAGTTGTTTGCAGAGCTCCTTTTCTTTCTTCTTCGCATGTGAGTGTACAAGTGTGTAAATGACAGACAAATGAACTCTTTTATTCCAAGAAGCCCTAATTTTCATCCTACAATAAATGCGCAACCTAATTCATTCCGGTTTGCCTAGTTTCAAGGAGGAAGAAACTCATCCGGATCATTATGATTCCCTTGTGATCAATGTTAGTGATGAATCATCATATCCACTTGTCCTTCTGATCATCTTATGTATCCGCAGATCAAGTTGTATCAATTTGGATTCATACTGAGCCAATCTTGTGAGAAACCTGTTTTACCAGAAGACTTGCTTAACCGGACCAATTCTGAAGGAATTGAACCTTTTAAATTTTCTTACGGATCTCTCAGATCTTTACCTGGCCTTCTTTACATGTTTCTCTAGAAACCCTTTGATCCGCAGCTTCTCATGTGCCAATTTTAGGCACCACTTAACTGGCTGGGGGAACAAGGTTTTCTTTGTGTCTCCCCCTGAGCCAGAGCTCACCTTTTAGTTTCTGGAAGGAATATCAGCACTAGAGTCTGGTGCGGATCCAACCTCTACATTCTCTGAACTTTTCTTCACCCAGATCTTGTTCATCTCATTCCTAACTTCATCCGCATTCACCTTTTGTTTACCCTTATCTTGATTCTGATTATGATATACCGGACCTCTTTTCTCCTGATTCTTGCTTCTATAGAATTTTGCATTATGACCGGACCTATTACAGATTTGGCAAACAACATTTCTTTGCATATTTGACTGATATCCTCTTGATCTACATTGATTAGCCATATGACCTACTCTATTGCATGCAAAGCATCTACCATTGAATGATTTGTTCATTTGCATATTTCTGCATTCATGAGACTTGTGACCATACCTTTTGTAGTTAAAACACTGTCTAGAGAAGGATGAATTAGTTTGATTCATTCTCTTTCTGCATTGATTAGCTTTGTGACCAAAGTGATTGCAGCTGTGGCAGTATCGGAGGTCTTCTAGGCCTATTCCTTGGATTTTCTGATCCAAAATTCTTCTAACAGGATCTGGAGCTTTCTCCTTTCTCATATCCCAAACCACATTTGTCATCTACCTTCTTTTGACTTCCAAGAAGAACTTCAAGTTGAGTAGAACTTATCTTGAATTTCTCTTTATACTCATTTTCTATTTGAAGATCCCTTTTTAGAGAGACAATTTGATCCTCAAGTTTTTCTTCATTATCTTTAGCATCTTCAAGATCAAATTCAAGATGTCTGATAATTCTATCCATCTAGTGGCAATCTTCTGATTACTCCTTGAGAGATTGTCTTAGATTATCTTCAGTTTTTCTTTTTTCTTCAATTTCTTGGGTAAACTTTATAACTCCTGATTCCATTTCATGTCTTACCATAATGATTTCTTTTGATAACTTTTCACATAACTTGGTTTTCTCAGTCAAATCTTCATTTGCATTACTTTCTTCACCTTGTCTTGCCAATTGCTGAAGTAGCTCCTTTCTCTTTTTCATAGAGAGACTTAATTTGTCTTTTAGTTCTCTCATGAAATCATCAACCTGTTTGAGTCTTTCCTTTAATTCATTGACTTCAGAGTTTGACTATTCAAGATCCTCAAGGGCAGTCTTGAGTTGTTCCCTTAAACCATATGCATCCATTTGGACTCCCAGATCTTCCTCAAGCTGTTAGGCTCTGTTGGGAGGAACTTGTCTCTAATACCAATTGTTGATAACTGAGAGGGGGGGTGAATCAATTATCCTAATTATTTCTTCTTTCTGAATTTTCTTATTAATCAATGCAGCATTATTTCAAACAAGCAAACATTACCATGAAATGGAAAAACACATGACACAGTATTTTTGACGTGGAAACCCTGTTAAGGGAGAAAACCATGGGGTGATTAACCCAAAGATTATTCTCTGTTAGAAGAATAAAGAAATACAAAATGGCACTTGCCAATTAGGGCTCACTGCCTGAGCACACTGCTCACAAAGGAGGCACACTGCCTACAAGGAGACACACTGTCTACAAAAGAATGTTATACAATACTTGAACTGATTGGAAGCATCCACATATGCTGGAGTTTAGTTCCAGTTAGGCTCAGTACACTGATTTGCTGCACTTCATCTTTCCTCTTCTCTTATGCTGCTTTCCTTTCACATACCAGATCTTCCTTACTACTTCTGCTCTACTCTACTTTTCATTGCATATAACATATCACCACTACACATCTCACAACTAAATCCATCCTATATATATATACCCGCATAAGTGATTTCATTCTTTTCCTTAGTCGGCACCCGAAACAGTTAATCTTTTCACAAACTCTGTTCTGTCAGCTGAATCCTTGCACATCAAGTAATGTGGATCAAGTATATGCTTGTGGAAATCATTAATCATGTCAGCCAAACATGATTCATGCCTTCATAACCTTTAACACCATCAGTAACACATCTGAAAAGTAGTCTGATGTTCTGTCAGTCAGTTCTTCCTCTGTTCACACTGTTACTCAGGAATCCGGTACTCAACTATTCATATCTTTTTCCTCATCTATCACCGGAGGCTAAATCCTTGGAATATACCACTCAAGGTAGTCCTCTTGACTTCCCCAAATCTACACTACACCAAGATACTTCCTCTGAGAGAGCTGGACCTGTCTGTCAGACCTTGTCACATGCTCTATTCTTGTTTACCGGACCACAACATTCTTCACTCTGACTTCCGGTAGAGACACACCATGTCCTGCGGATGTGTGGGATGAACTTTGTTGCCATCAATGACAACAATCATGAATCCATATAGTGTCTCTTGCCAACAGTTGAGCCCACTCAAATTTTGGGAAAGCACAACTTAAGTTGCGTAGCAGAGATGTGGTGTAATATAAGGTCCAATGGGATCAGTATTCAGAGGATAGTGCCACATGTGAGGATGTAGAGGAGATTGATAGATCTTTTCCCCATTTGAGGAGGATATAGCATAGATTTCTTATTCATGCATGGATTATGATACTTTGAGTTTGATTATTATTTTGAGATACTTTGAGTTGATGTTATTGTTTTACGATACTTTGATACTTTAATGGTGGTTGATTGATACCTTATTGTTTTGATGTGTAATAAGACATTGGAATGATGTCTCTTCCAAGTGGGGAAGGATGTCACGTCTCATTTTTATGGACAATATTATTATTCTAGATTAATGAACATTTACGATTATTGTTTTGCTTCAAGTAAATGTCACATGTGTGAAAGTGATTATTGTGAAGTAATATTTGAGTAAATTAGAAAATTGATTTACATGTTAAATAATATTGATGTGAATGCAATGATTTACTTTGGCTATGTTTTGGAGACACTAACCTATTGATGTCAAGTTGAGTGCAAATGAATGCAGGTACTCATTGAAGATGAGAACATGATTGAGGTAGAGATGTTCTAGCCACTTGGCAAGAACTGATGGGATGGTTAACCCTGATGCAATCACAAACTCACGTAGTTTCATATACATTTCTTTGAAAGGTTTATTTTATGCATCATTATGTGTTTAATAATTGTAATTGATGATTTAGAAAATTATTGTGTTTTAATTGTTTTGAAATCCTTTTCAAATGCATGATTTGATTATGAAAAATTAATGTTTTTTTGAATTATATTTTAAATTTTGTATTGTAAATAGTGAATATTGATGGAATTAGGGCAGACAACTGACAGGGGGGTGAATCAATTGTCTTAAAACTTTAACACTTGCTGCAATTAATTATTCTCTACCACTTATATACATATCATTATTATAATCATGAAAGCATGAAACAATAACACACGAGCAGAAACACAAATAACATACTTGACACCAAGATTTTTAACGTGGAAACCTAGTTAAGGGAAAAACCACAGTGGGGGTTAACCCACAAAAATTATACTCTGTTAAAAGTATTACAAAAGGGGAAGGCACATGCCTTTGGGTTCACTGCCCAGAGCTCACTGCCTACAAGAATTATTATAAAAAGATTACAGATTGTTTGAACTGACGAGTAGCATCTACCAATGCAAGAATTTAGTTCTAGTTAAGCACAAAATACTAATCTTACACACTTCATCCTTATTCTACTCTGTTTCACTCTTATGCCATAGTTCAGGCTTAAATCCTTTTCTTCGTACTTCTTCTGCTCTTTTTTGCACTTACTCCATCATCACACTATATCAACACACCAAAACACTTGAATCCATCGGCTATATATATCCATATCAACAAATTTAATCAACTATAGTCAGCTTCAATAAAACTTAGAACATTAATCAAACACTCTACTCTGTCAACTGAATCCATCCACAAATATCAATGCAGACCAAAAACTTGTGTTTCCAGATCATCAATCATGTTGGCCAATACCGCTGATTATCATCAATTGCTTATCCAACAACTTTTCTGCATCCGGACCAAGATCAAATACTAAGTTACCATGTTCTTCTTCTGACTGTATTGACTGACTAGAACCTGGTACTTAGATCCTTATAACTTTTGAATCCTTTATTACCAGAGGCTAAATTTCTAGATTTAGATAGTCTTAACAATCCTTATCACTCCTTCAAATCCACAACACACTGTGAATTATCACTAAAGAGATCCAGACCAAGATACCGGACCCTGTCACATGCTTTGTTTCAGACAACCTAGACTTAATCCAAATCTTCACTCTAACTTCTGATATGAATAGATAATGAAATGCAGATGTGCAAGGTAGACTTAGTTGCCATGAATGACAACACCTATCATGCATAGCAATGTCTCTTGCCAACAATCTCCCCCTTGGGCATTGATGGCAACACTAAGTGAAAAATGACTAAGTGTCAGAATAACTCCCCCTTTCTGTGTACACTTATGCTTTTCATTGTTCTCTAATGCTCCCCCTTTGCTGGATTTCCCATTTTTCACTGCTCTTCACTCCCCCTTTGACATCAATGGCAAAAGGTGGGATCCACAAACCAAAATTTACACAAAAATACTAGGCCGCATATGTGCAAATAGTCTTTGAGTCTTATTTACATATACTTAAGTACATCAGTAAAAATGTTCTTCAAATGTGCCAGATCACTATCCCAGCTCTTCTTTATAGTGTTCAAAATTGAGATGTGGCCACTAAAAAGGAATGCTTGTGACTCTGTTGTCTGCAAATCAATGGGGTCACTTGACTGAGTTGCAGCTTGGGCTTCAATTAGAGCATTGAACATGGCTTCCATTTTGGGGGAAAGTAGTCCCTGGAGCTCACATATTCTTGCCTCTATGCTCTCCTTCTCTTTTATCAATTTCTTTATATCTTCAATCATGTTGATCACTTGACTCTCCTTACTTACCACTGATACTGACACCAGATCAAAAGAATTGGATATACTAGATAATTTTTGCTTAGACACATTTATTTTATCTTCAATATCCTCTATAATTTTAGGATAAGATAGACAAAATTTATATACATTTCCTCCTTCTGTAAGAGCATTTTGAATACTCTTAACACTGGCATCCAACACCATTTTATATGCTCCAATCAATCCCTTAAGAGCATCAAATCTTTTATCATTGAATTCTTTTTTAACCTTGACCTCTGTAGACTTCTCTAGAGACTCAAAATGAGAAGTTACCAAGTTTATCAAGTTCTTTAATTGTTCAGAGGGGGATGCTGAAGAATCCTTCTAGTATGTTGGCATGATTTTCTCTAAAATTCCTAATGCAAGACCAAGTAGCTCACTGTCCTATATGTGAGACTTCAAAATGTCTTCTCTAGCCTTGGGTTGAGCTATAGAAGCCAACTTAATCTTCTGCACTGGAGATAATGTGTCAAAATTTATTGGACCTTGTATAATGTCCTGATCTTCTTCAATTTATTTGTCTCTTTCCAAAATTTCCTTCACTGCCTCCGTAGTGTCTCTTACCCAAAATGATGATGTGTCTATCCAATTCTTGTCGGTACTGTCAACCTGATTGTTCTATTTGGGCTTTTCATCATCCTTAGTAATCTCTTCTTCTTTTTCATTTTTCTCCTTGGCTTCTTCTGCTTTATGGTCCTTAGTCTTTTTTGTTTCAAGCTCTTCAACCTTCAATGAGTCATCTTGAAAATGATCATCTTCTTTTGTATTCATCTTTATATCTTCATTGTCAGAATGATCCGAGGAGTTAGAATACCTCCTGCATCAGCAGTTTCATCTGTCATTTTTTCTTCTTCCCTACTTATTGCTTCCTCTTCTAGGACAAAGGGATCATCCACTCCAAATTGTTGCTCATCCTTCTGCTGCTCTTCTTCATCTGGGACTAGTGTATCATCAGCAGGCTCATCTGACACAACAAAGAACTTGTTCTTGTCTAATGCTTTTCTCAAAATTTGTTCAGTTTCTTAGACTATTTCATCTATCTTTCCAATCATCAGTTTGTTCAATCTTGTCTTCCTCCTGAATTCATTTTTGACTTCTTTAAAAAATTTATCTGCTTCTCTGCTAGAGATCACTAGACATAAAGTGGTTAACACATGTTCCCTCAGCTCCATATCTTTTGACTTAAGCCTTTTGGAACTTCTGACAGAATTTCTACCAATGCTTGATTGAATACATTCAAGTACTTGATAGTGGCTTCTTCTAAAAGTCTAGTCAATGGTCTTAAATTCCCATCAACAATGATTATCTTGACAATGTTTTTCACAGAGGGAATTTGCGTCTTATCATCAACCTCTGATTTATGCCTCTTATTTGTCTTCTTGCTTCCGGAAGGCTTCTCTTCAAATACTTAAATAGCTTTAGCACCTATGGCCTTTAGCTCTTTAAGCCCTTCATCTGAGTCTATCTTTTCTTCATCCTCCTTTTCCAAGTTGCGATATGATACCTTTGCCTTTACTTTAGTTTTCTTTTCTTTACCAGATGATATGTCTTCTGGTTTGTCAGATTTGACAGGTTTTGGGGGAACAGGGGTAGCAACAGAGCTCCTAGTAGTCCTTGGAGTGGAGGAAGATTCAACCAGAGTACTTCCTTGTTTCTTATCCTGCTTCTCCTTCTCAACTTTTTCTATTCTTTCTTTGTTCTGCTTCATAGCTTCCTTTGTTATCCCAATGCTTTTAGCATACATTTCTACTTGCTTCTAAGCTTTTCTCTTAATCT
This sequence comes from Cunninghamia lanceolata, assembly GCA_027924645.1. Classification (NCBI taxonomy): domain Eukaryota; kingdom Viridiplantae; phylum Streptophyta; class Pinopsida; order Cupressales; family Cupressaceae; genus Cunninghamia; species Cunninghamia lanceolata. The sequence continues at coordinate 6,020,688 of BSBN01001281.1, forward strand.
CTAGCTTCCAGAGTTCAACATGCAGCTTTTCATCAAGCTCTTTATAAGTCCCAAACCTCTCAATAGAATCATCCTTGGGTTTGCTCAAGAGATGTTGAGCATACATTTCCAAAATCTTCTCATCAACCTCATAACCCATAGGCATAATCCAAATAGTTCTGGGTTCCACAGCTTCCATTAGGCATTGATCAGTGTCCACCATGAAATAGATGTCATTCTTGTATTTATCAACAACTGATTTAGGGATCCTTTCCCTAGAATGCATCATACTCTAAAATTTTTTAAAGTATCCCCAGATTGGAGTTTTTTGTGTATTAGAGTCTCCAACACTGCATAGATGATCTCTTGTCTAAGTAGCAACTGGCATGTCACTAGTCCAGTGCACACCTTTTACACTAGGCACTTCATTCATGCAATAGAAGAACAAACATATAACCAAAGAACTATATTTGAAGGTGTTTTTCTTGTCCTTAACTTTGCTCAAGTTTTCAACTAGTTGGTTTTGTAATAACTCACATAGGTCATAATTTGCATTTTCTTTCAACATTTGGTATGCAGTATATATGGTCATTCTAGACACAGAATTCGCCCTACTAGAGTGATAAATCTTGTAACCAATTACCATACATGTAAACTTAACATCCGGTTCAATAATGTCATTGATGGTCATTGCCCTTTTGTCGAACTTGGCACCGATTGCATCAATAACAGTCAGGTTTTTCACAGATTTCAACATGGGTAATCCACTGGTTGAATTCAACCTAGTCACAATTCTGATAACATCCTTTGTAATCTTGAAAGGTTTCAATAGCCATATGAACTCATCATGCATTCAACTCAAGATGTAACGAACCCACTCACTCACATCAAATGTCAAAAATTCAATGACTTGTAGAAAATGTTTGCTCTCTAAGGTTTTGAATTCTAGTTTCAAATCATGGTTATCATCTTTTAGATGGTTCTTAAACAATTCTAGCAATCTTAGATTTCCAAATTCATCCACGTTGCAATGGATGTATGCCCTAATATCTTCTACATGCAGTACTTTGAATGGGACACCAGAAAATGCACCTAATGGTTTGACTTCGACTGACTTGTAAGGATGCTTCTTAAATTTTGGACAGGGCCTTTCAGTAATATCAACAAAAAGAGGAGTAGCCATCTCAACAAATTACAGATTTAAAGCTTCACAAATAAATACCTTTTTCATGTATTTAGGGTTGGCGGGCAAATTCATTGATCACACTTCAAATCCTTGAGATCTCAGCTCAGACGCTATTCTTCTTTCTCTCTTCAAATGCAAAGTGATTCAAATGAAGAGTGAATGACCTTTTAATTCTCCACAAAACCTAATTTGCCTTTGCAATAAATGCTCTACCCTAACACATCTGATTACATTGTTTTTGCATACAGTCAACCTTCAATTGCTCCACAAATTGCTATATCCACTTCTTTTCTTCCAGAAATCCTTCCAGATGATCTGCAATAATCCAAAATATCTTCTCTTATTGTGCTAGATCTAGGCACCCACTTACTGGCTGGGGGGAATTTGATTTTCAATGCAGCTCCTCCTGAGCCAGAGCTCCTAATTCAATTTTTTGAGGGATTACCTGCACTGGATTCTAGCGCAAACCCATTACCGTTATTCATTTCACCCTTTTTGACCCATGTCATGTTCATTTCATTCTGGATTTCACTCATATCAACTTTTCCCTTGCCTTTATCTTGTCTCTGCTCATCCAGTTTTCTGTTTATCGGACCTCTTCTTGCATTATTCCTACTTCTGTAGAATCTTGCAATATGACTAGATCTATTGTAATTAAAGCACACAACATTTCTTTGCTTATTTACTTGATTTCCTCTTGATCTACACTGATTAGCCATGTGTCCAAATCTATTGCAAGAAAAATAGTAGCCATTGAAAGAATTTCCATTTCCTCTATTGTTAGAGTTATTTATTATCATACTTTTGCATTCATTGGATCTATGACCATACCTCTTACACTTGAAGCATTGACCGAAGAAGGATGGACCAATTTGATTTACTCTGCTTCTACACTAAGTAGCTTTATGACCAAATTTATTGCAATTGAAATAATTTCCATTAAAAGATGGATACCTTTGAGCATTAGGTTGTCTTACCGGAGGTCTTCTAGGTCTGTTTCTTCTATTCCTTGATTGAAAATTTCTTTGTTTGGATCCAGAGCTTTCACTTTTCTCATACCCAAGACCATGCTTATCATTAGCCTTCTTCTGACTTTCAACTAGCACTTCAAGTTTAGCTAAGCTTATCTTGAACTTCTCTTTGTATTCATTTGCAACTTCTAGGTCATTTCTGAGAATGACAATTTGCCTTTCAAGTTCCTCATTATATCTGCATTCTTGTAGATCAGATTTTAAGTGGCCAATTGTTCTGTCCATTCTGCAATGCTCTTTAGTTCTTTCCTTCAGAGTTTGATTTAGTTCTTCTTTAGTCTTCTTTCTCTCCTTAATTTTTTTGGTTATCCTCATCACCCTAGATTCCATCTCGTGTTTTAGAATAGAGACTTCTCTTGATAGGTTCTCACATTCCTTTGTCTTTTCTTCTAAGGCTTCATTCATGCCACTTTCTTCAGTAAGATTAGATAGCTACAGTAGTTCCTCCCTCTTTTCCATAGATTTCTTTAATTTATCTTTTAGCAACTCAATGCAATCATCAGCATCCTTAAGGTTTGCTTTCAGGTCATCTACTTCTGCTTTAGACCAATCAAGATCTTCTAAAGCCAATTGAAGTTGTTCTTTGAGTGAACCCATTGAAACTCCTTCCCAGATCTTCCTCAAGTTGTTAAGCTTCTTCCAAGGAACCTTGCTCTGATACCAATTGTTGGAATTAGGGTAGACAACTAAGAGGGGCGGGTGAATCAGTTGTCTCAAAACTTTAACATTTACTGCAATTAATTCTTCTCTACCACTTATATACAGATCATTATTATAATCATGAAAGCATGAATCAATAACACATGAGCAGAAACACAAATAACATACTTGACACCAAGATTTTTAATGTGGAAACCCGGTTAAGGGAAAAACCACGATGGGGGTTAACCCAAAAAGATTATACTCTGTTAAAAGTATTACAAAAAGGGAAGGCACATGCCTTTGAGCTCATTGCCCAGAGCTCACTGCTCAAAAAAAGGCTCACTACCTACAAGAATGATTACAAAAAGATTATAGATTGTTTGAACTGATGAGTAGCATCTGCTAATGCAAGAATTTAGTTCCGGTTAAGCACAAAGTACTGATCTTACACACTTCATCCTTATTCTACTTTGTTTCACTCTTCTACCATAGTCCGAGCTTAAATCCTTTCCTTCACACTTCTTTTGCTCTTTTTCACACTTACTCCATCCTCACACCATATCAACACACCAAAACGCTCCAATCCATTGACTATATATATCTGCATCAACAAATTCAATCAACTGTAGTCAACTTCAATAAAACTTAGAACATTTATTAAACACTTTGCTCTATCGGCTGAATCCATGCACAAATATCAATACAGACCAAAAACTTGTGTTTCCAGATCATCGATCACATCAGCCAATACGCTGATTATCACCAATTGCTTATCCAACAACTTTTCTGCATCTAGACCTAGATCAAATGCTAGGTTGCCTTATTCTTCTTCTAACTGTACTGACTGACTGGAACCTGATACTCATATCCATATAACTTTTGAAGCCTTTATTACTGGAGGCTAAATTTCTAGATTTAGATAGTCCTGACAATCCTTATCACTCCCTCAGATCCGCAACACACTGTGAATTGTCACCGGAGAGATCCAGACCAAGATACCGGACCCTGTCACATGCTCTGTTTCTAACTACCCGGACTTAATCCAAATCTTCACTCTGACTTCCGATATGAACAAATTATGAAATGTGGATGTGCAAGGTAGACTTAGTTGCCATCAATAACAACACCTATCATGTGTAGTAGTGTCTCTTGCCAACAAATATATCCATATGGTTGTATTTTATATAGTTAAATAAACAATAATAAATGTTTCTATTTACATGATTATAGATGTTTGGAAGACAATATGTAAAATAGATTTAAATAATTATATTAAATTATAATAGATATATGTATTATTTTATTATTTTCACTTCTTCATTTATTTAATGTGATTATGTTTTAATAAAAATAGTTGAAATATATTAAAAATAGCATTATTATATTTAGGAAGAGAATAAAAAAATTAAAATATACTTACTGTCATTCATGTGACAGTAAGCTAGATAAAATAATATTATCTTACTATAAATAAGAAAATTAAAGCTTTTAAACATGGTTTTCCTCATGCAAATTGAAATTAAAAACTTCAGTTCAAAAACCTAAAAGGAGATCACCAAAATTGGGAGAGATCTTGAATAAAAAGAAGAGATCTACAACAAAGGAAACCACCAAAGAATTTAGTAGAGAAAGACATTTTCTAAGCAACGGGGAGAAAGAGGAAGTGATTCTAGTTGGACAGCGACAGGAGACAGAGGGTTGTTGTGACTGGGTTGGCAAGATTGACCTCCTCTTAGGCAAACCTATCTGGGTATTTATCTTATACTTTGCACTAATTAAAATTTTGTTAAATAGCAGTAGAACTTACGAACATCGGCCTATATGTGTGTATCCTTTGTTGGCCTATGTTTGATTGTCAATAGCCTATGAGTGTATTCTTTTTGGCTTGCTATAACAGACTCTCTAAAATTACCTTCTGGCCACTTAATGATAGAATGAACCTGCATGCTATTTTATTGTTTTATGTGCTCCCTCTATCTCTTAAAATTTTATCTCTAACATAGCCGTAAAAGGAAGACCATGGCATTTGGATTAGAATGACCTATCTTGTGTATCTACCAGCTGCCAGACATTTGCTTTGTTTACTATTATTTTTTTCCTCTCTTTTGGCATCGACCCATCTCTCGTGGCCACCTATGTTTTATTCTGGCCATTTGACTTCTTGGGCGATCTGGGTTCTTGTTTCACTGAGTAGATTGACCCACCTTTATTTTGCCTCGTCACTAATTTGCTTAAGAAATCAACTTCTCTTATTATGATTCTTGTTTCTTGTTTACCTGTTTAGATTAGCCTTTGTTCTAGCCATTGACTTAAACCACAGTTTGAGCCGTTACAAACCACAGATGTTGTTAATTCATTTCCTGATAGACACTTATGACTATATCTTTTTGCATGTTGTTTTGGATTAGTTCATGATATAAATCAACCTTTCTATGGGTGAAATTTGAACTTTTAAAATTGATAAACTATTGTATTCCTGTAGACATATTCCTTATTGTTTGCTAATCCAAAACACTATTTTGAAACACTATCTGGAATGACAATAAGCTGACTAAACGTTATTATGAGTTCTATATTTTATCTCTGCAATATTTCCTGTCACAGTTGCACCAGGAAGACTATTTTATTATTTCCAGACTTCCTATCACAGTTGTGACACTAAGGTTTTTTATTGACTTGTAAACTTATTTGGTTAGATAAATGGACTGAGATAGTTCTTGTCACATATATGATAGCGAGATTGCTTAAATCATTTAGATTACCATTTATATTGGAAAATATGATTGAAATATGGACTTGGAAATTATATAAATTTGACAAACTTATGGATGCAATTGTATGAGCAAAAGATGGATTATTTCTTGAAAGGTGTATTTCCTTAATTGATGTTTTGGGAAAGAGATTTTTGATTGATTTATTGGTAAACTTGAATTCTTGATTCTTTATTTACTTTCTTCTTGGGGAAAGAAATAGTTTTTATTTAGGAATATATTGGGTTACTTTCTGGGCTAGGATGCTGAATGTGGATTTTTAGAGATGGCTTTTCCTCTTTACGGGAATTGAACTAGGTTACTATTTAAAGGATTAGATCTAATCGAGATGACATTGAAATAGATGTTTATTTGTCTAGAAAAACTTATATATATATATATATATATATATATATATATATATATATATATATATATATATATATATATATATATATATATATATATATATATATATATATATATATATATATATATATATATATATACCACATCTTGTTGTGAGACAATCTATTTTTCATTATTTAGAATTGTACATTTAGACATCAAGGTTGCATCGGGTGTTCCCTCCTGCCAGTTGTTTCCAAGTATCTAGACATTTCATGCAAGGCTGGGTTTCCTTCTTTTCATGAAAGGATCCGGGGAAGTGTAATTACTTCATGGTTGGGTGGAAAAGCACCTGGGCCATGGTATCATCTCTCGGCTCGCATGTGGTTGACCACTTGATTCGTATGACTAATGAGCTTATTGATTTATTTATTCTTGATTGTACATGATGATTGTACTTGGAATTGGATGTATTATGGCATGAATGCCCATGGATATTGTTTATTATTTATAGTGCTTTTACCTAGATTGAGCACGCGATTTTGTAAGATTTAATGACATTTTGATTTCATATTTATGAGATGGTTCATTTTACTTGTGATATTGTAATTAAGCGGATTAATTACACCCATTTTATATTTTATATTTTAATTAAGTGGATTAATTACATCTTTTTACTTTGGATATTGTGATGTTGTATTTAAGTGGATTATTCACTTCATTTACTTTTGTGGTGAAATTGAGGGCTTTACAGTTTCTTAGGGATATGAAATTTGGAACTCGATTGTAACTACCCTTAGGACTGGTAAATCTAAGAAGACTATGGAAACAGATCAAAAGGGTGTTGATGATATAGAAGCTGACTTTGTGAGAAGAATAAAATTGGGTACTAATAAGCACAGTGATAAATTTCTATTCAAGTGTTTAAGTTGTGGCAAGATTGGTCATTATGCATTAAGATGTCTGGAAAATTTTTTGAGAAGAATAGGGAAAACAAAAGTAGAGTGCCTAAGAAAAACTACTATGTGAAAGAAGATGCAAGTATATGTGATGATGAAGATGATAAAGATAATGACTGCTTGATCACTAATTTAAAAGATGATGCTAGTGTTGTTGACCCTAAAGGATGTGTGGAAGAAAATACTCTGTAGGTAAGTCTTAATAATGAAGATACTCTTCATACCAGACAAGAAAAGAGCTATTGGGTTATTGACAGTAATTGCTCAAATCATATGACTAGTGATAAAAGTAAGTTTGTTAAATTTGAGAAATATGATGGAGGACTAGTTATATTTGGTGATGATTGTACTGTTGAAATATGTGGAGGAGGCTCAATCAGTATTGATGGAAAGCATAACACTGATAATGTTCTTTATGTCAAAGGTTTAAAGCAAAATCTCTTGAGTGTTGGACAATTGTGTAACAAAGGATACAATCTTATGTTTCATAATGATGGCTTTGAGATCAAAAAGGAGTTTGGAACTGTGATAGTTGTTGGAAAAAGGATAGATGGAAATATTTATCATCTCAAAGAAGGTGATGGTTATTGCCTTATGACTCAAATCAATGAAAGATGGCTAAGGCATAGAAGGATGTGTCACATTAATTTTGATAGTCTAGTGAAGATAAGTTTATTTCAAGTTGTGAGAAACCTATGAAAGATTATCAAACCTGCTAATGTTGTCTACAAGGAATGTCAAGTTGGAGAGCAAGTGAGATGAAGTTTTGAAGTCATAGAACAATCTTCCACTAGACTGTTGGAATTACTGCATATAGATCTTTGTGGTCCTACCAGAGTAAGGAGTTTTCAAGGTGACAGGTATTTCATGTTATTTATTGGTGATTGCTCTAGAATAACTCTGGTCACCTTTCTTAAAGAAAAATTAGAAGCCCTAGATAAGTTCAAGGCATTTAAAGCTATGGTTGAGAATGAAATGGATATGAAAATCAAATGTTTGAGGTTTGATAGAGGTGGAAAACTCACTTCTAATAAGTTTAACATGTCTTGTGAGAATCATGGGAAAAAGAGTCACTTATATGCCCCTAGCACTCCTTAATAAAATGGAGTGGTTGAAAGAAAGAACAAGACTATTCAAGAGGCTGCAAGGACAATGATAAAAGAAGAAAACCTACCAGAAGTATACTAGAGAGAAGAAATTCATACTACTGTCTACATATAGAACAAAGTATAGGTAAAGAGCAAATGACACAAAGACTCCCTATGAGCTATGGTATGGAAGGATTCCTACTGTTAAATATTTCAAAGTTTTTGGAAGCAAATGTTATATCAAAAGAGATGGAGAACTAGGAAAGTTTGATGCAAGGTATGATGAAGGTATTTTCCTTGGGTATTCCACTAAGAGAAAATCTTACCAATGCTATAACAAAAGGTCAAGAAATATTGTTGAGAGTGCAAATGTAAAGGTTGATGAAGATATACAGAAGATTTTAGAAGTTAATGGATATGTATCAGACTTAGATGAGTCTTATTGCAGAGAAAAAGAAAGTGCAATACAGACTAGAGAAGAAGAAGAAACTAGAGAAAAAGAAGTGCAAGTTGAAGAAAAAGAAACTCCAGAAAGAATCCTTGAAACTCCCAAGTATGTGCAGAGGCATCACACTGAAGACCATATCATTGGTGATAAGAGCATAGGTGCATTAACAAGAAGCAGAGCTGCTGAAGAATGGGTAAATCTATGTTTACTCTCTAAATTTGAATCTAAAATAGTGATGCATTCAAAGACAAAGCATATTTCAATTAGGAAGAAGGTTGCAAAGAATAAGGTAAATCTTGAGTATGGGTCTACAAAGGATCAGGTTGCTGACATTTTTACTAACTCTCTTCCTAAGGATACATTTGAGTATCTTCAAGAGAAGTTAGGGGTTATTGCCCCTCCTTACTTGAACTAGATGTATAAGGAGATGCATCAGTCCAGTAGATTTCAAGATTCATTCTTTTCTGGACTGATGATTGGAGGTTACCTCTTAGGTGGAGCAGGTAGTAGTCATGATGATTGTTGCAGTCAGGGGGAGTATTCAGAACAGTGAAAGAAAAATATGTTGCAGAGCAATAGTGAACAGTGCAAGTATGTGCAATATCATGAAAAGAAAAGGTGTGTCACCCTTTGCTATTGATGTCAAAGGAGGAGATATTTCATGTGAAAAACAAATGTGGAGAGAGTGAGCAATGTGAAAAACTAAAGGATCAGTGATTAGAGAGAGAGTAAGATGTGTAAAAGGAAGGGGGAGAGTAAGAAAGTAAAGAAGATTGGTGCAGCATTGTGTCTAAGAAGATTGGTGTAGAGTTGTGTCTTGATGGTTTTTCACATCATGTGTTGCCATCAATGACAAAGGGGGAGATTGTTGCAAGTATGTGCCAATCGGTGGTCATTGATGTCAATAAGCTTGTGTTGTCATTGGTGTCAACTGTGTCTTCTAATGAGCTTTTTGTTGATTGATTGAGTTGATGTGTTAAAGTGATTTGATTTCTTTAATGAGGTGCTAAAGATGTTGAGAATATGCTTATGTTGCTTGGTCTCCAAGTGCTTTTGAGAAAATTTGAGTAACAAAGGAAACAGTGTGTTGAAGATGTGTTCTGGGTTAACATAGTTATGATTGAGTTTTGCTCCACATTTCTTCCTAATTGAATATCTGAGTGTGTGGTTTGGATATGTGGTTTATAAGTGTTTAAAGATACTAAATCTAGAATTAGGTGCTCCGGATCATTGTGCAGTAAAAGTTGTATTCACTAGTTTGAGAATAGTGTTTGATAGTGTGTCTGGGAGAAAGTATTTTGCTCCACATTTCTCCGCATAATGGTTTCAACTATTGAGGTTTTGGATTTATGCTTATAAGGTCTATATCTTTCTTTAGTTCAAGTGGTTCATGGTTTGGTGCTCCGTAAGTTCATTTCTTAAGTTGCAGATGATGACAAAACATGATAAAGCTGGTTAAGTACTCCGGTGTGAAGTTTCTTCAGGTGAAATATGTTGTAAAGGAATTTGTTCATGTTCATGTGCCTATGGATGTTTCTAGATCATGTTTGAGCTTGGTACGTGGTCTGCATGTCATCATGTGATTTCGAGGAAGCGTGCATTTAAAAGTTCATGGTGTTAACATAAGGATGACAAACTTGGTTGTTTACACTATTTACGTTTGTGCTTTAGTGAAAGTGAGAGTGTGATGAAGTGTGTAAGAGTGGATTTAGGTCTGTGCTAAGGTGTGATGTGGTCTGCATTCATTCCCTTCCTCCATGGTAATGTTTAGGTCTAGACCTAATTTGAATTTTATGGGTTAAGTTGTGTTGCCGACCTTGGAGAATGTTTTCAAGGATGATGATGGTATAAATAAGTGTCAAGAATTCATGAATGAGGATGAGAGAGGGGATATGATGTTGATGATGCAAATTTGATTAGTGCAATGAGAGATTTCATGTGTTAGGCTACTAGATGTAGTAAGAAGAAGGTATCTACTATTTTTAGTGTTGCTGTGAAGATGTTGTTTGTGTTGTGATGGATATTGAGCTTCATTGGAGCTGAACTCCATGCATAGGTTAGATGCAATTATATTAGTTCAAAGCCTAGTAGTGAGCTACTCTTCTCTTCTTTCTTTCTTTCTCAATGGGCAGTGAGTCTACCAGTAGTGAGCATTCCCTCTTTTGAGTAGTGATCCCTCTGGTGGTGAGCCTTTGTAATTTAGTATTGCTACTACATTATATTGTGAGCTAATCCTCACAGTAGTTTTTCCCTTTTAGGGTTTTTCATGTGAATTTTAGTGTTCTCATGTGTGTGGTGTTGTTATGATTCAGTTTTAGTTATTTTCTTTTCATGCTTAATCATCATAACATATTTAAAGGTTAATGTGGATATGAATGTTTGTAAGGGTTTGAAGTTTTGTTACAACTGATTCACCCCCCCTCTTAGTTTTCTTGTGCATTCAACAATGTGCCCACTTTATGATCAAGACTTCCATTATTGTTTTTGGCCCAATTCAACATTGGTGTTGAACAAGTGTGGCATTATGTTTAGAGTTTCTCTTATTTGGCATGTATGTTAGCAAATTTTGGTATAATGAAATGGATATTCAAGGCTACTGATCTTTGTTGCTTAAAAGGAAAGCACCCCATAGATGTCACCAAAAATGTTGACTTATTTAAGTCTTCTTGACTCAAATAGTCATAAGGGCATCCTTGAAGGTATTCCAAGAATTGTTTTTAGGTGCTTTTCTAAAACATTAGTCATGTTTTAAGTTGTCTTGGTTTTAAAAGGGGTTTGAAGGTGTTATTTTTGTGAAAAAATGATTAAATGTGATCCTCTTGTCATGTCAAAAGGTACAAAGAAGAGTCCAAAAGTTTTCAAATAATCTTAAAACCTCCAAAAGAATCTGATTTTCATAGAGGGAGTTCTATTTCAAAAGAAAGGTAAAGTTTGAAAAAAACTCTCATTTGAAGTTTAGGGTATTCAAGCATGTTTTATGGTTTTTTCTTTCAGCTAACATTTTGTAGGGTTCTCATTCATGAAATGGAGTAATAAGGTGACCTTGTGTATCTAAATAAACTCATGGAAAATGTAGATAAGTGTGTGGAGAGGTGAAGAGATTATTTTTTCTCTTTATTGATTCCTTAAAAACACATTGTGTTTCAAAACTACCAGAAAATGCAGTGTGTTTTCCAAGAGGTGGTTTTTGTATAGTATAGAGACTGAGTTTAGAGGTCTATTGAAATAAAGAGGAGGCATTCACAAGGTATAGGAGAAGTTAGAGATATGAAGAAATTTTGCATTCTTATTAAAGGTTGTATAGCCTCAGGGAACAGTCAGTGTAGTGTTGAAGGAGAAATGGACAATGTGCATAGTAATAAGACCTTGTGTAGGAGGTTTAATATGATGGATGACATTGTAAGGTTGACAAAGCCCTATATAAGGGTGAAAAATGCATGCATGTTCTTGATCATTGATTGTGATTTTCAAATTTGGCAAGGGTTGTCTGAGTCAAATTAGATTTACACAAAGGTTTGAAAGATGTATCATACAGAACAATAATAAGATCATAAGATCATGTTTGATAGTCATGGAGAGCCAATGAAATAGTAAAAGGTATATGAAGATTGAGATTTGAGACTAATGTTGGATTTTGGGAGAGATCATGTTAAGGATGAGGCCAAGAAAGCATGGTAGAGATATGTAACAAAGCAGAGACAGAGATGACCACAGAAACAACAAACAGAGGTTTGGCTAAGATAGGGTATTTAATATTTTCTTTGTAGGGATAGTTATAAGTGATTATAATACATGACATCACAATGCTAGAAGGTTTTAACAAATATAATCATGCAGAGTGAATAGGGTTAGATGGGGACATTGCTAGATAAATACAGTGAACAGTGCATGAGCAGGGGGTCATAAAACATGTGATACATACTAAAATCATTGAAGCATGCAATGAATAAGATAGTGGGAGAAAATCATAGAGGTTACTAAATAGTATGACCATGATGAAAGGATTCCAAATATTTGTTTCTCCATGTGAGATCGCCAGTAGGTTTGAATATCCATGAACAGTTGCAGGTTCATCCAGAAACTAAAAGTTTATACATATATTTTTTATTATATTCAGATCCTCTCACACCATTTTTAGGTCTTGATCAAATCATTTGATGACATCTTGAGAGGGTTGATGTAAAACTATAGTTTGAATAAAATAGGGGCAGCAAGGTAGTGTTCTCTAGATCTACATATCTTCCACTCAACATGAGCCCTCAAAACTTTGGTAACATGTCAAGGAGATCTTGGATACTATTCATGATCATTTTCAAGTTATTATTAGTTTGTTTGATGTGTTTTTCATATGATTTTCATGATTGATCAACTAGCTATTTTGTCTGCAATTAGGGCTATATTTTAAGTTTTTGAGTACCTTCCACTCACTCCTAGCACTCAAAAGTTTCAAGAAAGTTGCATCATGTTCCAAAGAGCTTATCATAAAATTTTCAGACCATTTGGAGGTGATTTAATATCTTCTTTTTATGACAGTCTGTGATTGGTCATGACTAGTTTTCCAAGATAGTTTGGTGTCTTCTCATGTTCTTAATCATTTTGATCAGTTCCAGAGCTTTCAAACACTTGAAAAATCATGGAAAAGGGTTATAAAGGTCAAGGATAAGGTAAAACAATCATTCATAATGATAAAATGTAGGAGGTTTTGCATGTAGAGATTCAGAGACATGAGAGAAGACTATTAGAAAAAGACATTGACAGTGTGTTTTTCCACCATGGTTGAAGAACACACTATGTTTTCAATCCTGTGAGATTGGTAAGGGAAAAAAATACCCTCTCAACACTCCAAAGGTACTTTTACCTGATCTAAAGCCTTGAATGCACTATGCACACATAGATAAACACTTATAGGAGTGAGAATGCAGAGAAAAGTCTAGAGGGTATACAAAGATGTCAAACAAGACACTGTCAAACATTGACAGAGGTGTTTAAGTAGATTGAGATATTTGACAATGTAATGGTGAAAGTGGCATTTCAGCCTTGTATGCTAAGAAATATCAAAAAGAATATCTCTATTGAAGAAATTACATGGTCAAATAGGGATATTGATAGATATTTGATGAAACATTGACAGGATATTGAAAGACATTGACGGAACATTGATAAGGTATTGTCAAGGTGAAAATGTCATAGAAGAGAGGTCGTGAAGCCATCATCATCACCATATAAGTATGAGACCTCTAGAACACTTAGATTCAAATCTATTGGATGACACAGTGTGTTTTTAGCATAGTTGAAGAACACACTGTGTTTTCATTCTTTTGAAATCGGTAGGAAAAGAAAAGCTTTGATGTTGTTCCAAAGGCATAAAAAATTAGTCTAATCACATTTTCAAACCTAAGGATAGATGTCAAGACCTGGTATATGATGAAGTTTAGTTTCAAGATCATGTAGGTGTCTAACATGCAGAGCAATGATTAGAGAAGCACTAAAAGAGCCATCTAACGAGTAGTTTATGTCAATTTGAAGCCCTTACACGCCCTCAAGGACTGCAAATTAGGTTTAAACTCAAGAAAACTTGCCTTATTCCAATGCAAGATTAGTTGTAGTAGCATTTTATGAGTTTGACCATCATGCAAAAATCTAGGTAGGTGGAGGCAATTGTTGGAGCATTTTTTGGAGCATCTTCAGGACTTTCCAAGTTGCACAATCCAACTAGCTCCTCTTTTCATGCTTGATGGAGCTCTTCAAGGAAATAAATCAGAACCATGTTCCTATAGCACCTACAAAGAAAGTTGACCAAGAACTTCAAGGAAAGAAATATTTATTTATTTTTTAAACACATGTCCTATATTGGGGTAAGCTATTGGAACAACAAAAGGGATGCCTAGAAAGGTTTTTAGATAGTTTTTACTAGTCTTTAGAAGGCATTGTAACTTAATTTTTTTCTATATTCTGGTTTTTCAGAGGAGAAATCTGATTTTTCTATGAAAAATATAAAGGAGCTCTTATCAACTATATATTGCCTTTTTATCAATAAAATCATTGATTTTCTACCTTTATCATGTCTATTGCATTGTGTACTATTGAAGGAGAATGAAACCATCTTGTGAATCTATATTTTCCTTGTGATTTCAACTCTATTTCTTGACTTATGAAAGAGTTATGTGAGTATTGTGTAGATTTTTATCAACTAATTGAAATCACATTGTGCATAAAAATTGATTTAGGAGTTCATTCAACAACATTTGATGTGTTGCCTTCTTTCATATTGTCAAGATTTCTAAATACTATGGGGTTATGAGTTGTTGATCTTTACTTATGGATATTTTCTTCCCTAGTATTCTTTTCCAATCATCCTCACTCTTGTTTACAGGTTGCATACTGTATAGGTTTCCTATCTCCATGCAAAATACTTATGTAAATATTGATAAGGTTACATATTAGGTGAAAGTTGTGTAATTTCTTGTCATTTATCAAGGTTTCTTATGTTGTCCCAACAAATAGAAGTACTCACAAACTAATTTGGTGTATCACCACACTTTTTATTTCAGTTATTTTCCTTCTCTTTTCCACTAATGAACCTAGAGTAGGTTTAGACTTAGTTCTAGTTTTCAAGCCTTAGTTTAGATAGGGAACCAGCCCTTTATCTAGAGGTTTAGCTTCAGTTCGCAAGGTCCCACACCTAGAAGCTACTCCCATTGTATAATAGGGTTTGTTGAACCAGGTTCAAAAAAAGGGTACAATCTTAGTGATAACAATAACAACAAAACACAAATTAGTTACATGGAAATGTATAAAAGGGTCCCTAGGTGCGTGGCCCTGAGACCATCATTCCACTTGGTTCTTGGTTACTTGGCACTAGTTCTTTTAGTACTTGGTTCTTTGATGTGGTTGTAGCATCTTTGTTGACCTATATGTTAACCATGTGTTGTTGATCCCTATGATGTGGATGAATGAAATAATGTGTTATCATGAAAACTCTACATTAAATGTATCTTCTTATGAGTTGTTTACTTTGTATAATCTATGCATAGTGTATCTACACATGAGTGATTTATTTGGTATAAACATGCATTACAATGAATTAGTTCTTATATATATGTGGAAATGGTTTATGATTATGCAATTATGTTTTTATGTTGAATTTTAATCATTGGGCACATTGTTGTGAAAGGTTAATGTTTAGTAGCATCCATCTTACCATACCTTGTATTCTATTGAGTAAATTTGTTATACATGTTGGCTCTAGTGATAGTTTCACTCTATGGATAGTTGTTATTCTACTTTCCATGTTTATAGTAGTGTGGTACTTATATCCTAGCCTTGTTGACTTCTAGGAATAATTCAATCCCTTAGGGGGAAGGATGTAGTACCCACCCATGTATTAACTCTTACCTTGTCTTAATTATTCTATGATTGGGTTAAAGATTATGATGAGATGATTTTGATATGATGTAACTACAAAATGGATATGTACCTTACTAGATTACACATACTTTAGTCAAAATATGTTGCTTCATATATGATATTTATTGTCAAATTTGATGCCTTAATTAAATGTGTAGAATATGCATGTAGGTGTCGAATTGTATATGCTTGGGCTCAACCTTATTTTTGCCTTGCTATCTTTTATTATGTTATGTGATTTTATCATACTCATCAAGTTCAACATTATGATTAACTATTATGCATTGGTATATCTGAATCATGCTTTTGTTAGATGGTTTTCAAGTTAGATGTGGCTTTTTATATTATCTTGTTGGTGGCTATATACATATTGTACTTTAGTTATACTATATTATATAGGTATGCCTGATGATTTCCTTGAGTGTGTAGGCACAAGTTATCCTGAACAACGATTAATTGTAGACAATCAATTTGGATAAATGTGTTGTGTTACGTCTATCTTATCTTGTCTTACTCAAAGTCAAGCTACAAGATGTGCCTTGTGTGGCCCTATGAGCCTAAGTCCAAATTAATTGATTTTGGACTCATGAGTCATGTGAAAACCCATAATTGTTGCTACATGTTTTCTTGACTCTAGTGATTTATTTTATTTAATTATTTTCTATAAAAAGTTTTCATAACTTGTATGATTAAACTTATTTAATTAAAATCCATAGTTATGTTGTGTTTTGACAAGTGAATTTAATGCTAGTGATTGGTTTATATTGTGATTTATGTTCCCACAATGTATTTCTTGAAATATACATATATAGTGGAATATGCCTTAGTCAGAAATTGTGTCAGCATGATATGTGTGGAATGTATAATTTCTTCTTGTTGTATTCATCACCAATATTTTTAAAGGAAAATAGGCATACTTATATTTGTAAGTTTGCAGAATTATATATATGTGTGTGTGTGTGTGTACATATATACATATATGTGTATGTATACATATATATATATATATATACACATATATATATATATATATATAACTCTGCAAACTTACAAATATAAGTATGCCTATTTTCCTTTAAAAATATTGGTGATGAATACAACAAGAAGAAATTATACATTCCACACATAATCATGCTGACACAATTTCTGACTAAGGCATATTCCACTATATATGTATATATGTATATATATATGTATATATGTGTGTGTATATATATATATATATGTATATGTATATATATATGTATATACATATATGTATATATGTATATATATATATATATGTATATATATATATGTATATACATATATATATACATATACATACATATATATGTGTGTATACATATATATACATATATATATATGTATATATATACATATATAGACACACACATACACACACACACACACACACACACACACACACACACATATATTATTAAAATGGGAAAAGAAAGAAAATCTTTAGGGAATAAAATATAGGAAAAGATTTAGGAAGGGGTGGTTGGATTTTCACATGGTATTTTGTTGCAAAGCTCATGCCTATTCCTTTCCTCCTCCATTATGTTGGTCATAGAAAAAAGGCAACCTTGGATGAGCAAGTTGGGGCATGGGGATTAAAGTGCATGCTCTCCTCCTTCCTTCATGCATATCTTCATTCCTTCTTCCTCCTTTGCTGCTAGTCTGAGGATCTCCTAGGGATATTTTTGTGGCTTGGTAGTGGTGAGAGGAGTGGTTGTTGTGTAGGGAAGGAGTTGCATCCATATCTTGCTACCACTTTTCTTTGTGGAGTGTTTGATTAAATGTAAGAGTTTTATCTTCACTCTCCTTGTATGAATCTTCCCTCTTTTTGCATTTTGGCCATCCCCACACTAGGTGGAGTATATGGAATCTCTCCAAGTATTTTATCACATCAAAAGAATCCCTAGTTTAACTACATTAGGGTTGTCCCTTTCTTTTGGTTGCTTGAATTTCTTAGTATTTCAAATTGGCACCAAAATGTTGTTGAAATTTACATGAAATGTGTTTGTGAATAGAAAAGTGTGTTTTTATGCCCCCATATTGAAAAGAGTTTACTTGAATTATTAAGTTTTGATGTTTGAAATTTTGGGAATTCTTGCATTCAAATCATGAAGTTGTGACAAGATTATTTATGCTTGATTTAAAAACATGAAAATTTACATTTTATATGTGATGTATTATGTGTTATGTCTGTGTCCCTTTTTTAGACCTCATTCCATGACATACACCTTTGTGTATATTTGGCTGTGTCCTCATGCATTGGTGTGTCACCCCTTTATTTATGCTTGATTGGTGTGTCCTTCCTAATCTTGCATATGGGGATATCCTTGTGTGGCACCTTTCATATTAGTGTCACTAGCATGTGCATGCAATAGCTAAGGAATGTATATCCTCTTTAATTAACCCTCTCTTCCTTCTTGGTTCTTGGATTTGCATACCGAGTGTGTACATATTGCATGGTTTTATAATTGGTGTGCCTTGTAAACCTTGTTTATGATTACCTCATGGGTGATATGTTGATACCCCTTGTGCATGCATTGATGGTGTTGTTACAATCCTCGTATGTGGTTACTTGTTAATTGTGAGGTCTTGTTGGATCTAGTGAGTGTATGCATGGATGGTGTTGGTAGGACCTCATGTGTATATATCCTTTGTGATCTAGGTCTTGTTGTAATTAGCATATGCATGCTTGATTTGAGGTTGCTTCTCTCCTATGTATATTGTATGGAAGCCCATGTATATTATGTGTATAACATAGGAGTGCTCAACCCCCTCTTCTTTGTACCTTGAATTAATCATCAAATGAGAGCTTGTGATCTCCTTGCTTATGTGTGAATGGTGTGTTTTCCCAATATCATGTGTATGCATATATTGCATCTTGTTTTAGATATTCTCCTCATACATGTTTTCTTGGTGTGATCTTGTGATAATGTATTGGGCATGTGCATACATTGACTAATCAATGTAATCCATCATGTATGCTTTCTTGATGAGTTCTTGCATGTGGGTGGTGTCTCTGTGCTTGTCCAACCCCATGTATAGATTGTGAGTGTGTTGGACTACTTGCATCAGTTGTATCCTAGTTCAGAGGGGTGGGCCTAAGCATTCCACCATTTTAACCACCATTGGGGAAGTTCATGGATTCTTGGAGTAGCTAGAGAGTATGCAAGGAATTTCATCTTCTATTGCTTAATCTTATGCTCAAGTTTCTTGGTTTGTAGAAATGTGTTAAAATTAGGGACATTGTTGTCCTTATTTGTAAATTTATATGTTGTTAATGGATAGTGGTGTTTTAAACTATTTTCCACTCTTGGCAATGATGTAATCTCATTAGTTATCATAGTGTAACTAACATTGAAGTTAGATTTTGTATGGCTACTATAATGGTCTTTATCATTTCTATTTATCTTAGAAGTGATTTCATAAGTTTGTTTTCTAATCTTTCAAACCTAACCTTGTCATGGTCTTATTGGTTATTTGTTCCCATTTTGTAATTTGTCATGTGGTTGTGTTTATTAGTAGTGTTTTGTCATTTTCCTTGGCCATTTCATGTGAACTTGGTCATTTTCTTACATGGCATGTTCTTGAGAAAGTGTTTTCTACTTTGCATGGGATTGGAATGTTAGATTTGGGGTAGACAACTGAGAGGGGGGGTGAATCAGTTGTCCAAAACTTTCTTCCAATTAAACACTTAAATCCAGTTTGAAATCTCAGTAGCATAATGATAAATCAATCATGAAAACATAATGCATTAAATCAAGAGTAGAAACACATTAACACACAGGACACCAAGATTTTGACATGTAAAACCTGGTTAAGGGAAAAACCACGGGGTGATTAACCCAAGATTGTATTCTCTATTAGAAGAATAGAAAGAACAAAATGGCACATGCTAATTAGGGCTCACTACCCGAGCACACTGCTCACAAGAGGCTCACTGCCTACAAGAGACACACTGTCTACAAATAATAAGTATCACATACATGAACTAGAGAATAGCATCTTCATCATGCTTGAATCAGTTCCATTTAAGTCTTATACTTCTACTCTACCTTTCACTCACCTCCTTGCTACCACACTCACATCTCCACAAGACACACTTTGAAATGACTTTACAATCCCTTATTTATACAAGGCATCGACTTAGGAATAATCATCTAAGTCAGCAAACATCTACAAGAACATCTGCAAGATATGTAACTCATCCAGTCGGCCAGTCTTCAAGAAGAACACCATCATCCGGAAGTTATTCTTCAATTGCAAGCTCCAACTCCAATGCAGACCACCAACATGAACTAGACATGATCCAAAGACCTCCACAAGATTGCTTGAATCACCAAGAACATCCACACTTCATTTGCTTGCTGAAATCCTTCTCTCCTTCATCTGGAACCTCAAGAACACAGTCTATCATCACTGTCACAAAGGAATAGATGCTTGCAGACCTCCAAACCATGAACCAATCAAGTTGATACTTCACAAGGACTTCCTAAATACTCCACCAAATCTACAGAATAGGATAATGCATTTTTGGATCTCACTGGACTTGTCTGTGTCACTCTGTCACCTCTGAACACCTACCAGAACCAGTTTTACTTGAACAGCCACAACTTCTTCAGATCTTCATGCGGACCTCTGAAATCTTTACTGGATCACCTTAAGACACATATCTACAAACCCTTTAAACCACATCCTTTGATCCTCATCGTATCTTGGACTTTTAGATTAATGTCTTCACTATTCTTCATTGTTCCTGATATGACTAATTTTCTCAATATCCTTAGCAAACAATTCATCCAATCCTTATCATTAATGCAACAGGTATGTTTACATCAATGACAACACCGATTAGGCCCATACTTGCAACATGGACTAGTTTTCAAGACTTTGGGGAAGTTTTCGATTGGTTGACATGGGCCTCATGTATACTTGACTATTTGGTCTAGAACACTTTTTGATAGCACACAAAATAAGGAAGCTATGCCTCATTGATCAAAAAAAGTGATCTTGCTATCCCTACCTTAGAAATTTCCCTACAAATATTGGATTCAAATTACCTCTTGAACCTTGAAGTCTAAATTTCTAGGCTTCAAGAGTTTGGAGTTGTCCTAGGGTTTTGCATTTTCTAGGTGCATTTTGGACCATACTATAATTTAAATTGATGTAGTCATGGATGGAAGGTCCAAATGAAGGACTATGAAGCCATACAATTGAATAGAACAATGCATAATTACATGGTGGAAACTCAATGGAAAAACACAATGATAATATGATCTTTATTAGTTCATAGTTACAAATAAAATATAGTCTACTACAAATGGCCTTCCAACATGCTAGGACTCAACCATTTGATTATAGAGCATACAAATTACAAAATTCAACTGATATCTCAAACTCTTAGCTCTTTCTCTCACTCTCTACTTTCTTGCCATTTTTTTTTCCTTTTTTCAAATGATTATTGTTATGTCACAAAATGTCCCCTAGGACTTTTACCTCCTAAGTTTAGCTCTCGAGTCCCTTGTTTTGCATCTTGCATGTTCATTTTAACTCTCGAAACAAAATGGCCTAAAACCCATGTCAAATGGGGCTTGAGGGACATTGTGAGCTTTAGACCTGCCCTAAAATAGGACCTAAGGAATTGGGCACTCATGCCCTAGTCCTGCCCTATTTTAGGTAGGTCCCAAATTTGAATGTCAGTTATGTGACCGTTAGATAGGTCCCATGCCGACATTTTAAGTTTGAATTATGAAATTTGTAGTGGGAATGCATATATAAGCATGTGTAGGGTTTCATTTGTAAACTAGAAGATGATTATGAACTTTTGGCGCACTTATGATTTGAGAGCATTAAAAGTATTCATTGTTATAGAGAAGACTTGTCTTGTTATTGTGTTTGTTTGCAGATTTGGCTTCATCTTCTCATGATGTGAAGGATTGTCATCTATAGACAAGCTACACCTCTGAGGTGACATCTATTTATGTTTTCAATCATTTATCAATTGGTTTTTTCCTCTATCCTACAGGGATATTCACTCTTTATCTGACAATGGTGTTTGGAAGACTTGAATATCCTTCCAGGGCTTGACTAAGGCAAGCTCCTAGACACCACAACCCCCAACCCCTTTTTTTGTGATTGTAGGTTACAGGTGTAGAAGCAGAAGAAGTGGAGTTGCAAGGAGGCATAATAGAGTGATGGAATCATAGATCTAAGAAGAAAACCAGGAACTGGACTTGGGCATCCAAACTAGTGTCCTCTAGATCCTAAAACACAAAAATCTTTAGAACAACAGGAACAAGTTACAAACAAGCTTCACAGATCCTGACAGAAAATAGTAGGTTGGACTTGGGCACTTGCTCATTAGTCCCTAAATTTTCTACATCTGGAATCCTAAAATATGGTATGTATCTAATTGTCATTTGATATCTCTGTGTGCAAGCATTTGTCATGGTTCAACCATTTATTTACAATTTTATGAAATTAGGGTTTTCAGCATAATCGAGCTTTAATTAATCAATTAATCAACAAATTCCAAGTTTCCTCTTCATTACAAGTGACACTAAACTTGTAGAAAATCCCTCTTGCAAGAGTTATGGCTTGACTCAGTTTATGTCCTCGAATGTAAAGTGTGAAAGGAGGATTTAACCCACATATTCATTGAAATTGAAAACCCCTCTTTTTACCCCGAAACATTTTGGTAAACCCATGTTTTATTTGAATTTTGCACCTTGTTGAGTGTTGTAATTCATATTTACATTCATTTCATTCATCATTTTGATATTGCATTTGACAATTTACAAAAAAATTAAAAATTTTGAAAATTTTAAAATTTTAAAAAAAATTGGCATTCTAATCTTGCATTCTGACATAATTTGAATTAATTTTCATTTAATTTCTAATTTTTGGCATTATATCTGATATAAATTATAGAGATTCATTTTTATTTATTTATCATTTTCATACTACATTTGAAAAAAAATTTAAAAATGAAAATTTGAAAAAATTGACATTTTAGGCTTTGCATTTTGAAATAATTTTATCTAATTTTAATTAATTTTTATTTAATTTATGATTTTTAAATTAGATATGATTTAAATTACATAAATTCATCATATTATAATACTTTGCATTGCATTTTCATATTAAAATTGCTAGGGTTTTCTTGAAATTTTGAATTTTTATCATAACCTAGTAATTTCAAAAACTAGGGTTTGTAGTTAAAATCTTGTTTCAGATTTTACTACTCATCTTAGGCACTCATTCAAATCTGATTTTTTACGTAGTTTTACATTTAAGTGTGTTTTTGCATTCATATTTCAAAAATTTGCATTTACACATACATAATTTCAACAAAAACTAGCATTTTTCATTGATTTATCATTAGAATTGCACTTGCATTGAGCATTGTAGGACATTAACATCATTTTCAGTTATTATCTGAGTTATTTTTCATCATAAATCTGATTATAAAACATTCATACATAAATTTGCATATATTTCTATCTTAATTTCACAATTAGGGTTTGAAAACCTTGCATTTTCCCTAGATTTTGACTTATCATCTCTCTAGATCTGCACTATAGGCGTGTTGTGAAGGATATTTCTGCATTATTCGACTGATATCAGGGATATTATTCACTTCCCCTCATCAATTTCCTTACAACACCTCTTCTTTTATACATTTGCATTGAAATAAGGTGAAAAAAAGTGAACATTTTAGGTGCATAAACAAGCATATTTTGTGGTGTTTCATTGCATTCAATCTAAAAATTATCAATTGGACCTTTCTGTGTTGTACTATTTTCCTCCTATATATTGTGTTTTTTGTGGACTTTGTGTGTCCTTTCAGCCCTTTCCCTCAAACAAGTGCTTAGGAGTGAAATAGTCACACATATAGGGTGTGTTAAGTATCTTATAACTTTGCATGTCTTGTCTTATTAGATCTTATTGGACATTGACGTTACAAGATATTTCATTATGACATCTTCATCTCATTACTCTTTGGTATCTTTACATGCATATATTAAAAACTTTGAGAATTTCTACAAATTTCTTAACATGAATCCTCATATTCTCACTTATATACAAGCTATGTATTATAAGGATATATTTAAATGCTCTTCATTTGAAATCCTTGACTATGTGTTTGATTTTGACAACTTCATATCTCTCATGAATACATACCCTTCGGTAGTAGAAGATTTGATAAAACATTGAGAATGATGAGTGTGAAAATTCTCTTAATGCTTTGGAACTAATAGCTAAAATATATGAGGATGATGATGATGATTATTCTATAAGTTATCCCACTTCTCTTATAGTTGAATGTCCAAGAACCTTGGATGGGAAGACCATGGATAGCTCTACTTTAATTCCCTTAGACATCACTAGCGATACAACACCTAAACTTATTAACAACACCTTGCCTTTCTTTCATTCCAATGCTCTCCCTGGCCAAGATGTAGCATTAGTGGATCAGAAAAGGTCTCTCACATTAAATCCTTTAGGGATAGATGTTGGGTATAATCAAGAGGAAAATAATGTTAATTCAATCTTCACTAATAGACTTTACAGTAATGTTCCTAAGATGATTGTGTGAAGGGCACCTAATTCATCTTATTGCTTAAAACTAGTGATTACGGTTCAAGGTGATCAAAAACCACCTCGACCCCCATATTACACTATAAACTATGCAAGACAAATCACTCAAATAAATCAAGGTGTTCAAAATGTGTTGCAACAACCACATTACAATGTGATTGCTCACACATACAACACCCATAATAACAAGCAAAGTAGGCAAGCACCTCATGTGCCTATCTCCCTTCCATGTTCTCAACTTATACTACCTCCACTACCTTGTATTACTACTAAAAGATGTCAAGAATATGATCTTGTTGAGCATCTTTGCGTGATTCCGGTAAAGATTTCTCTTTGGAATTTAATACAAACATCACCTACATACCCTTGAATGCTCCAAGAAGATTTACAAAAGGTGATTGTACCACTTGCTATTAAGTCAAATGATGTAGCAGCCTTGTTAGATTGTATGCATGCAATAAAAATGGATATTGTCTTTCAACCAAATGAATTACCATCAACCAAAGTTCAAAACCAATATGATCCTCTTATAATCTTTGTCACCGTAAATAAAAAATTGATAAAGTGAGTTATGATTGACAATGGATCAGCTCTGAATGTTTGTGGCATAGACTTTCTACACATAATCACTTGGATTGACATATCTTTAATCAAACTAGATAGGATTAGCATTTATGGCTTTGATAATGATGGTAGACAATCCATGGCCACCATAACTTTACTGGTAAATGTTGGAGCTATGAAATTATCTATCCTTTTTCATGTCATGCCTAGTTCGCTTTTATATAATATGATTCTCGGTAGACCATGGATTCATGCCATGGGGGTAGTTCCATCTACCCTTCATTGATCAATAAAGTTTATCTATCAAGACAAGCTCCACACCGTGGAAGCTGATCCTGAACTAAATAGTTGTTTACATATTGAAATGCAAAAACAAGTTAAAAATCAGCAAAGTTTAAATAACTTACAAGTGGATTCATCAACACCTCTTGCCACAGATAATGTTGTGCAAGACTCTAAAACATCAAATGCACTTTTTGGTGACAATTGGGGTTCATTAGATTTTAATCCTTTCAGTGTAGGGGAATATAAACTTAATAACCCTGACACATCAAAAGTGGCATCGATCTCATCCAAGCAATCTTTTGAAAAACTTAAGAAAACCAAATCCTCCTTGGAAGAAAACAAAGACAATACTCTTACTTATACTATAGATTATAACATCTATGAGGCCTTGCCATCCTCCAAAGAGATGGACTTCCTCTATGGTCATGCATTTAAGATTTTGTACAAAAATAGCGACTATGTAGGTAACGGTTGTGATGTAAATCAACAAGGAATCAGAGTACCTTTACAAGTTGCTAGAATTAACTACACAACTAGTATTAGATACTGCTCTTTGAAACCCACCAAAACCTCTCGTCATCCTAAACTTAATGTTAATGCAATATCAGCAAGACCAAAACAACAAGAGAGATATCCTAGGCTGATAGACAAGAATTGTCCACTAGGAGCTATCCCTATGAATTAGGTAAATATTTCTCCCTCTTTAAGCCACACTCATTGTAGCAAATATTATAGTTGCCCTCAAGGGTGGCCTCCTCCTAGATATGTATTCTCTTAACATTGGGTTGTATCAGGTTAGTATTTCTAACCCTTTTCCTCTCATGTTGTGTTCCCCCGTGATGTGGTATATGTTGTTTAGGCCTCCTAGGATGACCCTTGACACTCTTGTAAGGTCAAGGATACCAGGATATAGCCTCTGTTATGACCATTCTTCTATTTGTATCATCATTCTTATATATTGCCTCTCTCCTCTATTTTATTGTTGTGTGTCATGCCTTAGGGGCATAACGTTGCGGCTGGTGACCTAGAGGCACCCTCCTATGTGATGACCCTAGGGCACTTGTTCTCCTCTCTTGATTTATTGTTTACCTTCCTCTAGTGGTTCTATCTACTTGGCAGATGATGAAAAATATATAATACTTGTTATGTCAAAAAATGTCCCCTTGGGGGCTTTTCCCTCTTAAGGTTTAGTTCTTAGGTCCTTGGAATGCATTTAGAGCATCTTGCATGATAATTTTGAATCCTGATGAGAAAACCCTAAAGTCTTATGGAAAATAGGACCTAGGGGGTGTTATTTCAATGATCCCTGAACAAAAATAGTAGGGTGGACTTGGGCGCTAGCACCCTAGTCCTACCCTATTTTAGGTTTGCCCTAAATTTAAATGTCAGTTTTATGACCATTATTTAGGTCATATACTAACATCTCAAGTTTGAATTATAAAATTCTTAGTGGGAATATTTGTAGTTACATATATAAGCATGTTTAGGTTTCATTTGTAAACAAGAAGATGATTGCAAACTTTAGGCATATTTGTGATTGCAAGATATTCATTGTTACAGAGTAGAGAATTGTTATTATGTTTGTGATTGTAGATTTGACTTCATCTTCTCATGTGATTGAAGAGCCTTCATTTATATGAGATCTACACTTCAAGGTGATATCTATTATGTTTTTTAGCATTTATCATTTGGATTTTGCCTCTATCCCATAGGGATACACACTTTTATCTAACAACGGTGTTCAAAAGACTTGAATGTCTCTCCGGGGCTTGACCAAGGGAAGCCTCTAAACACAGCCCCCTCCCACACTCCTTTGTGATTACAGGTTACAGGTATCAAGTTTCATGGAGTGGAGTTGTAGAAATGAGGTTGCAGACAACAAGGATTCAGGATCTAAATTTGAAAGAAAGAGGACAAAGGTGAACATTTTGGGACAAGGGCGCTAGTGCCAGTGTCCTCCATCTTTTCCGTGGTAGAAACGAAAGATATAGTGCAGATCAGTGTTAGAAGGAGATTTAGATTCCATGACAAAAATTGTACCTTGGACAGGGGTGCTAGCGCCAGTGTCCTTGACTATCTTGCATTCTAGATTTTGAAAAATGGTGAGTTAAGAATCTCTATCCTTCACCTTCACCTGAAAGGATTTGTCATAATTCATCAATTTGCTTACTATTTTTCTTATTTAGCGTTTTAAGAGTAATTGAGCATTAAATTGAGATATTTTTTGATACATTCAAACTTCTGCATCATTCCAAGTGGCATCCTAACCTGATAGGTGATTGGTCTCGCTTAATGGAGATTCAACTCGGTTGATATGCCCTTGAATGTTTGGTGAGAAAGGAGGATTTGCCTTTGAAATCTAAACCAAAACATTTCCCCCCTTTTTTTTCATACAAATAATTTTGGTGAACCCATGTTTTTTTAGACTTTTTGCACCTTGCTAAGTGTTATTTGATAGATTTGCATCCATTCATTCTATTGCATTCAACAACAAAAATTACAACAAAAAAATCTGAAAATTTTGAAAAATTTGGCATCTTAGGCTTGCATTTTAGCATAATTTGAATTAAATGGCAGTTAATTTCATTAAATTTCTATCATTTTAATTAGATCTGATTTAAATTACAGAAATTCATCATTTAGTATTCACTTGTGTTGCATTTTCATGCTTAAATTCTCAAAAATTGCTTGAAATTGTGCATTTTTCATAAAAACCTAGTTTTGCATTAGCCAGGGTTTGTAGTCAAAATCTTGTTTCAAATTTTACTACTCTTTTAAAACACTCATTAGGACTAATTTTGAATTGTAGTGTTGCATCATAGCGGTTTTCTTGCAAAATTTCATGTCTAGGTTTTGAAACCTTGCATTTTCACTAGATTTGGCCTTATCGTCTATCTAGAATTGCATTACAAGCATGTTGTGAGGGATTATGCTGCATAATTTGACTGATATTAGGGTTATCATCTGCTTCTCCTCCTCAAATTTCCTTACAACACCACTTATATTCGGCATTTACACTAAAAATTGGTGAAAAATTGCATATTTTAGGTGTATTTTCACTAGGTTTTGACTTGTCATCACTCTAGAATTGCATCAAAGGCATATTATGAAGGATATTATTGCATAATTATACTATTATTAGGCATATTATTTTCTATCCCTCTTGAAATTTTCCACAACACCTCTTCTTTCACTCATTTGCATTGGAAAAAGGTGAAAAATCAAGCATTTTAGGTCATATTCATACATACTTTTGCATTGGTTTCTTGCATAAG
Organism: Cunninghamia lanceolata; assembly: GCA_027924645.1. Classification (NCBI taxonomy): domain Eukaryota; kingdom Viridiplantae; phylum Streptophyta; class Pinopsida; order Cupressales; family Cupressaceae; genus Cunninghamia; species Cunninghamia lanceolata. The sequence goes on from BSBN01001281.1 coordinate 6,049,272, forward strand.
TGTTGAAAACCTTTAAAATATGATTTGGAATTCATTTTAAAATGTACACATGGCTTCCCAATACAACAATAATGCTAGGCTTCCTCCTAGGCCTTATTTGAAAAGACGGGCCCCTAAACCTGAAATAACATTTACACCTCATGACAAAGAAATGGTAGATACTGAAGGGCCTCTTTACATTACAGTGAACATAATGGAAATACCTATGGATGGAACACTTATAGAACCTAATTGCATGACTAATGTGGTTACAGAAGAGTTTCTTCTTAAACATGATTTGGCACAAATTATTACCAACTGTCGAATTTGAGAATTAAAACACATAATGGATCTCTGATGAATACATTTGGAAAGATAACATTATTGGTCTTGATTTATGATAAAGTTGTGGATCAATTATTTGATGTTATCTTCTTATCTGACCTCTTCCATGTGAAACTAGTACATCCATGGCTTAAGGCTATGAATCTCATCCCCTCAACTATTCACAAATGCTTAAAATTCCCTTTGCATGGAGAGATCTATACTATCCGTCGTAATTCATATCAACCTTCGGCTAAGAGCAAGAACTTTACTCTTGATTACTTTTGGCCACAACTTGACATAGACCCTAAGCCATGAAGAGACCAATATTTCCTAAACTACAGACGATACAAAGCAAAACAACTAGCTAGAGTGGCCAGGCCTCCTTTACAAACAATGAGGGAAGAACACATGCATTTGAAAATCCTCTTAGAGGAAAAGAAAAACAACAAAATGACATAAGAATAACACAAGACTATTATGACTATGATGAAATAATTGGCATGATAGAAGTGGATAAGGGAAAGTTTCATAACTCACCTTGTCCATGGAGAGATGGTATTTATGTTGAGGTTCCTCCCCCATCATCCTTACATGGATCAGGAGGTTTTCATTGACAACAAAATATTCCACCAAGACCAATGAAATTTGAACATGGTGCTTCCTCCTCTAATGTGCAAACTCCTATGGAAAAAAATAACACTACCTTTGAAGAGATCAATAGTAAGACAAGAAGGAATAGACAAGAGAAAGCAGGAAGAGAAGACAAGCTTTTGCCCAACGAAATGCAACTCAACAAGAAAAGATTCAACCTAAAATTGAAACAAACCAAGAAGAGCTTAAAAATAAACAACCTAGAAAAAAGAACAAAAGTTGGGTTATGGCACCTTACACACCTCTTTCCTCTAGCATTTGACATTGGGAAAAGGATGATTTGCTTGTCGACAACCCTTAGTTTAGTTGTCCCTACAGTTAAGTATTTCTAACCCTTACCTCCGTGTTGTGTTTCCCCATGATGTGTTATGTGTTGTTTAGGCCTCCTAGGATGACCCTTGATACTCTTGTAAGTTCAAGGATATTGGGAGACCACCTCTGTTGTGACCCTTCTTCTATTTGTATCATCATTCTTCCATATTGCTTCTCCTTTATTTTTATTGTTGTGTGTTGTGTCTTATGGACATGGCATTGTGGTTGGTGACTTGGGGGAACCCTCCTATGTGACTATCCCTAAGGCACTTATTTCTCCACTCTTGATTTACTATTTACCTTCCTGTAGTGGTTCTATCTAGCTGGTCGATGATGAAAAAACATATTATATGGATACGGACCTAGTGTCCCTTCGGCAAGAAATCAAAAAATGGACCTAGTCCATACATGACAATGGGGTTGATATATATTATCCAATGCTTGGCTAGTAGAATCACTTTGTGTGATATTCTGATGTTGTCTTATCACACTTATAAAACATAACAATACTGCTGCTCCATGCACTTTGTTTATCTTGGATCTTGCCTTGCTTGGCTCTTTATGTGAATGATTACATGCATTGTTGTTTATGATGATTATATGGATGCTAACACCTTTTCTTGTAGGAAATTGTGTGTTTGTGGGAACATTTGGCAATCATAAAGTACATTTCACCTCTGGGGGCATGGGCTTTGGGAGATCTTGTGTTCCCTTGTGTGTTTTCTCTCTACCTTAACGTTCTTGATATCGGTACATGATATCAACCACCTTAAGGTGGGGGCATATATAAGGTAAGTTGTCTGATGATTTTGGTACTAACAAAGCATGTTTGAAGTCCTCTGCAGAGGTGGGATGTTGTATCTCCAAGTGAGTGCACATCTTTCTTTCTTTTATATTGCAATCATTTAAGCTCTCTATGGAGGCAAGGATGGTGTATTTCTCGAGGAGATTGCACATCCTATCATTTTCTAAAATGTCCTCCGAGCAGGCGAGGAGCGGATCTGAGACTATCCTAACCCTTAAGTATGTCTTCAGCGATTGTTGTGGCAAAGCCCAATCGTCAGTGTGTTCTTGTAATGTGCCTGAGATGGTTCCATCACATGTTTGTCATCTTTTCTCTGTGTCTTTCATGTGTGTGTGTATGGCGTGTTTGTTCCCAATCATAGTTTCAAGACCAGTGGCGATGAGCTCCTCCTATGCTTTGGGATTTGTATGGCATGTTTGTTCTCAAGTGTAGTTTCAAGACTGGTGGCAATGAGCTCCTACACTTTGAGATTTGTTTGGCATGTCTTTTGCCCCTTATGCAGTTTCAAGACTAGTGGCGATGAGCTCCTCCTACATTTTGGTTGTGTGTTTACTTTCCTTGTACTTGCATTTGCATTTCATATATTAGAAAATGAAAAAATAATAAATAATCATTGCATTCACTATGTTTTGTGTGTCTTCAATGATGTCTTCTCCATGTTTTGCATGACTGTAACTGTCTTCTCCATGTTTTGTGTGCATGTTACTGTCTTCAATATGTTTGGCATTTTTGTTGTGTTTGTTGACCTTACTTTAATGCATGTATTGGCCTTGCATTTATACATACATTAAAGTGGGGGCTGAATGTTATGTCAAAAAATGTTCCCTTGGGGGCTTTTCCCTCTTAAGGTTTAGCTCCCAAGTCCTTAGAATGTATTTAGAGCATCTTGCATGATAATTTTGAATCCCGATGAGAAAACTCTGAAGTCTTATGGAAAATAGGACCTAGGGGGTGCTATTTCAATGATCCCTAAACAAAAATAGCAGGGTGGACTTGGGCACTAACTCCCTAGTCCTTCTTTATTTTAGGTCTACCCTAAATTTAAATGTCAATTTTATGACCATTATTTAGGTCCTATGCCAACATCTCAAGTTTGAATTATGAAATTCTTAGTAGGAATCTTTGTAGTTGCATATATAAGCATGTTTAGGTTTCATTTGTAAACTAGAAAATGATTGTGAACTTTAGGCATATTTATGATTAAATCATGTTATTCATTGTTGCAAAGCAAAGCATTGTTATTGTGTTTGTGATTGCAGATTTGACTTCATCTTCTCATGTGATTGAAGAACCTTCATTTATATGAGATCTACACTTCAAGGTGATATCTATTGTGTTTTTTATCATTTATCATTTGGATTTTGCCTCTATCCCATAAGGATATGCACTCTTATCTAACAACGGTGTTCAGAAGACTTGAATGTCTCTCCAGGGCTTGACCAAGGCAAGCCTCTAAACACCACAACCCCCTCCCACACTCCTTTGTGATTGTAGCTTACAGGTATCGAGTTTCATGGAGTGGAGTTGTAGAAAGGAGGTTGTAGACAACAAGGATTCAGGATTTGAAAGAAAGAGGACAAAGGTGAACATTTTGGGATAAGGGCACTAGTGCCAGTGTCCTCCATATTTTCCAGGGAAAAAATAAAAGATACAATGAAGATCAATGTTGGAAGGAGATTCAAATTGCATCATGAAAATTGTACCTTGGATAGGGGTGCTAGTGCCAGTGTCCCTAACTATCTTGCATTCTGGATTTTGAAAAATAGTGAGTTAACAACCTCTGTCCTTCACCTTTGCCTAAAAGGATTTGTCGTAATTCATCAATTTGCTTACTATTTTGCCTATTTAGGGTTTTAATAGTAGTTGAGCATTAAATTGAGATTTTTTTTATATATCTAAACTTTTGCATCATTCCAAGTGGCAACCCAACCTAATAGATGATTGCTCTCGCTTAGTGGAGATTTAACTCAGTTGATATGCCCTTGAATGTTTGGTGAGAAGGGAGGATTTGCCTTTGAAATCTAAACCAAAACATTTCCCCCCTTTTTTTTTCATACTAAACAATACTGATAAGGACCAAGTGTCTCTTCAGTAAGAAAAGCAAAAATGGACCTAGTCCATATATGACGAGTCACGATGGGGTTGATATATATATCTAACTCTTGGCTAGTAGAATGACTCCGTGTGATATTTTGATGTTGTCTTATCATACTAACAAATCATAACAATACATCTGCTCCATGCACTTTGTTCATCTTTGCATCTCGCCTTGGTTACACTCAGTTTTGTGATTTCTGCAGTATAGCCCCATGGTTATACTCGGTCTCTGAATCAGCAGTAGTGCCTTGGCTCTTTATGAGATTGTTTTCATGCATTATAATTATCTTAGCATATTGTGTGTTTGTGGGAACATTTGGCGATCATGAAGTACATGTCACCTTTGGGGTCATGGGCTTTACAAAAGCTCTTGTTCCCTTGTGTGTTTTCTCTCTACCTTAATGTGCTTGATATCAGTACACAATATCAACCACCTCAAGGTGGGGGCATATAAAAGATAAGTTGTCTGATGATTTTGGTACTAACGAAGTGTGTTTGTAAGCCCTCTACAGAAGTAGGATGTTGCATCTCTGGCGCGAGTGCACATATTCATCTATCTTGCAATCATAAAGCCCTTTGTGGAGGTGGGATATCATATCTCTTGAGCTAGTGCATATCCTTTTATTCAAAATCCCTCTACACAAGGTGGGATGGTGTATCTCTTGAGCTAGTTCATATCCTTTTATTTCAAAAGTCCTCCGAGTAGGTGGCATTGGATCTAAGACTATTCTCCCCTAAGCGTGTCTTTGGCGGTTGTTGTGGCATATTCCCAACCACCAAGTGTGCCTATAGTGTGTTTGAGATGGTGGGGGCTTAGCAATAAGTTCCTTCCATTCCCTTTTTTGTTGTGTTTTAGATGTATAGTATGTCTTTGGCATGCTATACGGTGCTTGTGTTTTCCGCGTGTCTTCAATGTGTTTTCCCCCTTGTGTGGTTAGCCCCCACCTGGGCTTTGTATGGCGTGTCTTCTCCTCTCGTGTATGTGTAGAGATGTGCTCCACTTACACTTGAGGTTTTGTATGGTGTGTTTTCCCTTTGGGGTTGTGTGATTTCATTATTACTTTCCCTGTATCTGCATCTTTATATATGAAAATAAAAAATGAAAAAGAAAATAAAATAAAATCAAGTGTATTCTCCATGTCTTGCATGCCTGTTACTGTCTTCTCCATTTTTTGCATGCTTGTTATTGTCTTCACTATGTTTGGCATGTTTGTGATGTGTTTTCTCTAATGTCTACCTAAGCCTGGGGGTTAGGAATAGTCTCTCAATCTTTGTGTATGCATTAGCTTCAAGTGCTTGGCATGTTTGTTGTTTTTTGACCATACTTTAACACATGTATGGGCCTTGCATTCATGCATAAATTAAAGTGGGGGCAAAATGTTATGTCTTAAAATGTCCCCCTAGGACTTTTACCTCCTAAGTTTATCTCCTGGGTCCCTTGTTTTGCATCTTGCATGTTCATTTTAACTCCCAGAACAAAATGGCCTAAAACCCATGTCAAATGGGGCTTGAGGGACATTGTGAACTTTAAACCTACCCTAAAATAGGACTTAAGGACTTAGGCACTCACGTCCTAGTCCTTCCCTATTTTAGGCAGATCCCAAATTTGAATGTCGATTATGTGACCATTAGATAGGTCCCATGCCGACATCTTAAGTTTTAATTACAAAATTTATAGTAGGAATGCATATATAAGCATGTGTAGGGTTTCATTTATAAACTAGAAGATGATTATGAACTTTTGGCACACTTATGATTTGAGAGAATTCAAAATATTCATTATTATAGAGTAGACTTGTCTTGTTATTGTGTTTATTATGTATATTTGACTTCATCTTCTCATGATGTGAAGGGTTTTCATCTATATGTGAGCTACACCTCTGAAGTGACATTTATTTGTGTTTTCAATCATTTATCAATTGGTTTTTGCCTCTATCCCCATAGGGATACACACTCCCTATTTGACAACAGTGTTTGGATAACTTGAATGTCCTTTTGGGGCTTGACTGAGGCAAGTTCTTAGAAACCACAACCCCCAACCCCCTTTTCTATGATTTCAGGTTACAGGTGCAGAAGTGAAAGAAGTGGAGTTGCACGGAGGCATAACCAAGTATCAGAATCATTGATCTGAGAAGAAAACTAGGACTTGGACTTGGACACCCACACCAGTGTCCTCTAGATCTTGAAACATAGAAATCTTCAGAACAACAGGAACATGTTATAGATAAGCTTCACAGATCCTAATAGAAAATAGTAGGTTGGACTTGGGCGCCCACTCATTAGTCCCTAACTTTTCCACATCTAGAATCTTGAAAACTAGTATGTATCTAATTGTCATTGGATATCTCTGTGTGTGAGCATTTGTCTTGGTTTGTCTGTTTATTTACAATTTTATGAAATTAGGATTTTAAACATAACTAGGCTTTAATTAATCAATTAATCAACAAATTCCAAGTTTCCTCTTCGTTAGAAGCGACACTAAACCTGTAGCAGATCCCTCTTGTAAGATTTGTGGCTTGACTTGATTTATGTCCTTGAATGTAAGGTGTGAAAGGAGGATATAACCCACATATTCATTGAAATTGAAAACCCCTCTTTTTACATGAAACAATTATCAAAAATGTTTATATAATAGTATCAAGCCTTAGGATTAATCACAGTCGACTACAAGATCACATAAAGTCTAATGCCTTGATGAAACATGTAGTGGATTCTATCAAATTTACTATGCTAATGATGGGTGTAATGCCCTAGCTATTACACTAGGACATTAACGAACAAACATAGGACTAACCAATTTTTTACGATGCAAGTGTAACATCCACATGTCACAATTGCACATTCAAGCATGAAAAATCACCCAAGTTCCACACAAATGCACTAGAGAGAAGGTGGATTAAGACATACACTTCTCCAATAGATGAGAACCCACAAGCCAAGTGATGTCAAACAACTATAAGACAAAGAAGGGCCGACTATGACACCTCACTAAAATGGTACAACTATAGGGATCCAAACCATGAGGAATCCACTCAACAACCTTAAACAACATGCTATCTATTATCAAAAGCATGAAATAACTCAAATATAGAATTATAACCATTTTCCAATAAGCTAATATACATGCCAAATAAGAGAAAATCTAAATGGAATGCCATGCCTATTCAACACCAACATCCTATCAGGCCAAAACCAATAATGGGAATCTTGATCATAACGTGTGAACAATACATCCCAATTATTTTGTAGAAAAAGCAGGAAATAGGGTTGATTTGCTGATATGCCTAGATCCTCCTTTCACTACACACATACAAGGACATTTAACCAAGTTGAATCACAACTTTTGCAAGAGGATTCACCTACAGGTTGGTTGTCACTTGTAATGATAGGGAAATTTGGAATTTGCTGATTAGTGTATTAATTTAATGCCTGATTATGCCTAAAACCCTAATTATGCAAAATCATAAATAAACGAATGAATCCCAACAAATGCTTGCACACAGAGATGTTATATTTAGAGTAGATACATACTAGATTTCAAGATTCAAGATGCGGAAAAGTCAGGGGCTAAAAAGTAGGCGCCCAGGCCCAAGGTAGGAACTTCTTTAGGGGTTTCAGAAGTTTTTTGTTACTATTCACCACCGTCCCGAAGGTTTTTAGGCCTACAAATCTGGAGGGCTTAGGGGCAGGTGCCCAAACCCTTGTAGTGCTTTTCTTCTTAGATCTAGAACCTACACACTTTGTCACAACCTTCTTCAACTCCACTTCGCAAGATATGACATCTGTCACCTACAATCATAAAGAATGGGGTTGGGGGTTGTGGTATTTAGGAGCTTGCCTCAATCAAGCCCCAGAATGGCATTCAAGCCTTCCAACACCATTGTTTGATAAAGAGTGCATATTCTTGCAAGATAGAGGTAAAAAAATTGATAAATAGATAAATGATTGATTCAACACAAATAGATACCTTAGAGGTGTAGCTCGCATATAGATAAAAATCCTTCAACACATGAGAAGATGAAGCCAAATCTACAATAACAAACACAACAACAATATTCTGCTTTGCAACAATGAATTCCTTGAATGCTCTAAAATCATAAGTTCACCAAAATATTATAATCATATTCTACTTTACAAATGAAACCCTAAACATGCTTATATATGCGTTCCCACTAGAAATTTCATAATTCAAACTTAAGATGTTGGCAACGGAACCTTTTAACGGTCACATAATCAAAATTTAAAATTTAGGTCCCAACCAAATAGGGCAGGACTAGGGTGTGAGCACCCAAGCCCCAAGCCCCATTTTTAAGGCAGGATCAAGCTCAACAAGGTCCCCTTAGCCCCATTTGACATGGGTTTCTGGGGATTTTGCATCGGGAGTTAAAATGAATATGCATGATTACATCTAAGGGACCCAGGAGCTAAACTTAGGAGGTAAAAGTCCTAGGGGGACATTTTATGACATAACATTTATCCCCCACTTTAATGTATGTATGATATTACAACCCATACATTCATTAAAGTATGGTCAAAACACAACAAACACGCCTGTCACTTGAAGCTAATGTGTACACAAAGATCAATGAACTATTTCTAGCCCCCAATCTTAAGTAGACATTAGAGAAAACATGTCGTAGACACGCCAAACACAATGAAGACAATAACAGGCATGCAAAACATGGAGAAGATAGTAACAGGCACACAAGACATGGAGAAGACAGTATTGAAGACATGTAAAACACAATGAATATAGTGAATGCAGTGATAATTTCTTTTTCATTTTCATATATATAAATGAATGCAGATACATGGAAAGTAAAAATACAACACACAACCCCAAAATGTAGGAGGGGCATTTCACCATACCCTTGAAACTACATATGGGGGGAGAAGACACACCAAATAAATCCCAAAGTGTAGGAGGGGCATTTCACCACACCCTTGAGACTACACTTGAGAACAAGCACGCCATACAAAACCCAAAGCATAGGAGGGGCATTTTGCCACACCCTTGAGACTATGCTTGGGAGAAAACATGCCATACAAAGCCCGAGTGTAGGAGGGGCATTTCACTACACCCTTGAGACTACACATGGGGGAAAACACATGGAAAACATGAGCATCATATAGCATGCCAAAGACATACTATACATTTTAAACACGACAAACAATGCGATGGAAGGAATATATTGCTAATCCCCCACCATCTCAAGCATGCTACAGGAACACTTGATGGTTAGGCTTATGCCACAACAACCACCAAAGACATGCTTAAGGGAGGGTACACCGACCCCACCTACTCAGAGGACTTTTGAAATAAAAAGGATGTGCACTAGCTCAAGAGATACACCATCCCCACCTTCGCAAAGAGCTTTGAATAAAAGGATATGCATGATATCCCACCTCCCCAGAGGGCTTACAAACATGCTTCATTAGTACCAAAATCATCAGATAGCTTACTTTATATGCTTCCACCTTAAGTTGGTTGATATCATGTACAGATATCAAGTACATTAAGGTAGAGAGAAAATACACAAGGTAACAAGAGCTTTCGCATAGCCCGTGTCTCCAAAGGTGACGTGCTCACAATTGCTGAAAGTTCTCACAAACACACACTTCTTAGTCTAAGTGATGCATGAAAACAAAGAAGCCAAGGCTACACAAATGGATTCAAGTCTGAGTATAGCCGTGGGGCTTCTATTGTAGGCATCTCATAACCGAGTGTAACAACAAGGAAAGACACTCAAAACAATCAAAGTGCATAGAGAAGATATATTGTTATGATTTGTTAGTACAATAAGACAACCTCAAATATTACACGAAGTGATTCTACTAGCCAAGCGTCAGATGTATAAATCAACCCCATCTTCATATATGAACTAGATCCATTTTTTCTTTGCTTGCTGAAGGGACACGCAGTCCATATCAGTATATTTTTGTTTTCTGTCAGCTACTGACTAGATAGAATCACTAGAAGAAGGTAAACAATAAAATGAGAGAGGAGAACAAGTTTCATAGGAACAATCACATAGGAGGATGCCCCCAGGTCATCAACCACAATGCTATATGCCTAAGACACAGCACACAACAATAAAAATAGAGGAGAAGCAAGATAGAATAATGATGATACAAATAGAAGAATGGCCACAATAGAGGCAGTCTCCCGGTATCCTCAACCTTACAAGAGTATCAAGGGTCATCCTAGGATGCCTAAACAAAACATAACACGTCATGGGGGGAACACAACACAAGAGGCGAGGTCACATAAATGAGTTGATCATGCTACAACATAGGTGACCATGAGGGTTAGAAATACTTACCTATTGCACAACCAAACTAGTAGTTGTCGACAAGCAAATTGTCATCTTCCCAATCTCAAATGCGAGTGGAAAGAGATACATAAGGTACAATAGCCCAATGTTTATCATTATTCTTAATCTCTTTCTCTTTAGATTTTTTGTTGTTTTGTTCAATGTTAGGTGGAATATTTTCTCCTTGAGGTGTATTTTGTTGGGAAAAAGCTTGTCTTCTCTTCCTCCTTTCTCTTGCTTGTCTATTCCTTCTTGTCTTATTGCTTATATCTTCAAAAGTAGTCTCATGTTTTTCCGTAGGTTTTCTTATTTCAGAGGAGGAAGCTTGTTCAAATCTAATTTCTCTTGATGAAATATTTTGTTTTCCATGAGTCACTCTCGATCCTTGTAAGGATGACGAAGGAGGAACCTCAGCATAGAGTCCTTTACCTTTATCTCTAGGAAGTTCTTCTAATGCGGGTTGTTCTTCTCTTGTTGCTTGTTGAATAGAAGGTTCAGCCACCCTAGATAGAAGTTTTGCTTTGTATCATCTGTATGGTAAGAAAGTTTGGTCTCTTCATGGCTCAGGTTCTATATCAGGTCATGGCCAAAATTAATTAAGAGTAAAGTTCTTCTCCATATCCATGGGTTGCTATGTATTATGATGAATAGTACGCACTTCTCCATGTAAAGGGAATTTTGTGCATTTGTGTATTGTTGAGGGGATAACTTTCATAGCTTTTAGCCATGGATATCCTAATTTTATGTGGACGAGATCAGATAAAGGGATGACATCAAATACTTGATCTATGGCTTTATCATAAACCATAACCAATAAAGTTATCTTCCCAAAGGTAGGCATGAAAGCTCTAGTTTGTGTCTTAATCATTAAATCTGAAGGTTCATAAGAATCTGGTATCAAATCATGTGAGAGAAGGAACTCTTCCATTTCCACATTAGTCATGCAATTAGGATCTACAAGTGTACCATGCACAGGAATCTCAATTACATTCACTGTAATTTAGAGAGGCCCCTCAATATCATTCATTGTTTTATCATGAGGTGTAAATGTTATTTCAGGTTCAAGAGTTTTTCTTTTCAAATAAGGTCTAGGAGGGAACCTAGAATTATTTCTTTGATTAGAAGCCATGTGTGTAGGTTTTCAAATGGATACCAAATATGAGTTTAAAAGATTTTGATATATATGCAATGAAATGTATGCAAAACTATGTATATTTATAACCTAAAAATGGTTGATTTTTCACTTTTTTCAATGCAAATGCCTAAAAGAAGTAGTGTTGTGAAAAAATTACAAAGGGGAGGTGAATTAAATCCTTATTATTAGTCCAATAATGTAGTAATATCTTTCATAACACACCTATCATGCAAATCTAGATGAAGGATAAGTCAAAATCTAGTGAAAATACAAGGATTTTAAACCCTAATTATGAAATTATAGCATGAAACTATGAAAAATGATGTACAAATGAAATCCAATCAGATTTATGATGTGAATAACTCAGTTCAAATCTGAAAATGATGTTACAATTCCTATAATGCTCAATGCAAGTGCAAATTTAAGGAGAGATGAGTGAATATGCTAGTTTTTGTTAAAATTGACTATGTGAAAATGCAAAATCTAAGATGTAAATGCAAAAACACACTATGATGAAACACCGCAATCTGAAATCAGACCTAAAAGAGTGTTTAAAAGAATAGTAAAATCTGAAACAAAATTTTAACCACAAACCCTAGCTATTGCCAAGACTAGGCTATATAAAAAAATGTACAATTTCAAGCAAAATCTAACAATTTAATCATGAAAATGCAATGAAAATGATTATAGAATGATGTACTACTGTAATATATATTAGATCTAATGTAAAAATTAGAGATTAGATGAAATGCAATGAAATTAATGCAAACTATGCAAAAATGTAAGCCTAGGATGCCAAATTTTTTTAAATTTTTCAATTTTTTTGTAAATTTTCAAATGCAATAAGATGAAAATGTAATGAATGAATGTAAATCTAAAGTAAAACACTCAGAAAGGTGCAAAAATCAATAAAAGAACGGGTTCACCAAAATGTTATGTAGGAAACGTGGGAAATAGGGTTGATTTGATGATATGCCTAGATCCTACTTTCTCTACACACATTCAAGGACATTTAACTGATTTGAATCACAAATTTTCCAAGAGGATTCACCTATAGGTTGGTTGTCACTTGTAATGATATGAAAATTTGGAATTTGTTGATTAATGTATTAATTTAATATCTGATTATGCCTAAAAACCTAACTATGCAAAATCGTAAATAAACGGATGAATCCTAACAAATGATCGCACATAGAGATGTTATATTCAAAGTAGATACATACTAGATTTCAAGATTCAAGATGCGAAAAAGTTGGGGGCTAAAGAGCAGGTGCCCAGGCCCAATGTAGGAACTTCTTCAAGGGTTTCTGGAAGTTGTCTGCTACTATTCACCACTGTCCTAGAGGTTTTTAGGCCTGCAAATCTGGAGGTCTTCGGGATGGGCGCCCAAGCCCTTGCAGTGCTTTTCTTCTTAGATCTGGAACTTGCACACTCTGTCACAACCTTCTACAACTCTACTCCACAAGATACGACACATGTCATCTATAATCACAAGGAATGGGGTTGGGGGTTATGGTGTTTAGGAGCTTGACTCAGTTAAGCCTCGAAATGGCATTCAAGCCTTCCAAACATCATTGTTTAATAAAGAGTGTGTATCCTTGTAGGATAGAGGCAAAAACAATTTGATAAATGATTGATTCAACACAAATAGATACCTCAGAGGTGTAGCTCGCATATAAATAAAAATCCTTCAACACATGAGAAGATGAAGCCAAATCTGCAATAGCAAACATAACAACAATATTCTGTTCTACAACAATGAATGTCTTGAATGCTCTAAAATCATAATTTTACCAAAATATCATAATCATCTTCTAGTTTACAAATAAAACCCTAAACATGCTTATATATGCATTCCTGCTACAAATTTTGTAATTCAAACTTAAGATGTCAGGAACAGAACCTTTTAATGATCACATAACTGACAATTAAAATTTAGGTCCCAACCAAATAGAGTAGGACTAGGGTGCAAGAACCCAAGCCCCAGGCTCTATTTTTAAGGTAGGATCAAGCTCAACAAGGTCCCCTTAACCCCATTTGACATGGGTTTTTAGGGATTTTGCATCGGGAATTAAAATGAATATGCATGATTATATCTAAGGGACCTAGGACCTAAACTTAGGAGGTAAAAGTCCTAGGGGGACATTTTATGACATAACACCAATACATAAACATTACATAAAATAAGTACAACACATAAATGGAGGACTCCAACATCCCCATTTAACCATTTCCAACACATGAGAAAATGTTACAAAATGATAAATTCCATCTAAATCATGATTTGTTTTCCAACCAAATGACATAAAAAAATTACAACACAATGAAGGCTACATCTGAAACATGGAAGGATCACACTCCAATGAATAAAATATACAAAGCATAAATATATGTTATAAAAAACTACCACCAAAATGCCCCAACAGGCACATAGAACAATAAGTCAAAGTGTCCTGAAATGCACAATAAACCATCCATCTCCAAAATCTTGGCTCACGAACCAATGGGGAAATTTTACCCACCTCCCAACCATATTACCATCATTGAGTGCAATAGTTGTTTATACCACTCTAGGCAACCCCTAAGCTATGGAGACGATGATCATGGATACACTATCATCAAGACACACCCACACAAATACCAAAGTCCTAAAACACCATCTCACATACACATGAATCATACAGAACAATGCAATACTAGAATAGGAAAACAAACTCAGATCTAGGATAGCATCTTCCATTTGTGTGACTATTATAGAAAGAATGGTTGATGTCAACACTAGGTCACATACACTCAAACACTAAACAAGGACTAGGGGAGGGTAGCTAAGACACTAGGGTGGGCTTCCCCTTAGTTCTCCATAACCAAGCTAGAAAATAAAAAAACCACAAAGGTCTTAAGTAAGCACTCACCCAGTGAATGCTTCTCAAAGGTAATGGGGATCTATTGCAAGATACACACACTTACCTAATGTAAAGGGATCTCTTTCAAGACACACTAACACATACCTCAAATAAGGGGATCCATTGTAAGATACACACACTTACCTAGTGTAAAGAGATATCTTCCAAGACCTATTGACTTATCCCAAAAAAAGTACTCTGTGTCCTTGGGTATAGGGTCATTTCTCAAACAACAACACACACTTACATGGGAGTTGGCCACCCCAAGTCTCCTTTGGATATCCCCTATCCTATACAATTCTAGGGTCAACATTTTAGAAGATTGAGAATAGGTAAAGGGTGGTTTTCCCAAAAAACACGCATCCAAATGCACTTTCAAAATATAAACCATGGGGAAATCAACCGTTCCTCATAACATGCAACAATTAGAAATGTTCAAATTCTGCAAAAATAAATAAAATATTTTCTAAAATATCTAGGGTCTACCATTAATGGATCTTGAAGGATCCCTCCCAAATTTACCCCCAAATTTCACTTTTTCAAAACGTAATGAAATTTAAAATTTTGAGAATACCCTCTTGATCTAAAAATGCCCAATAATACACTTTTAACATAACATAAAAAATTTAGTCAAATTAAGCAGGGTGTTACCCCATTTTCAAATTTTCCATTATCACGTTGACATTCTTCATTTTCTTCCTTAGTTATTCTTTGGTTCACCATTTTAAAAAGTTCACGACCCTTCCTAAGAATTTTTCCTTTGCAATCGGTGATTTTGAACTTTTCAAAACTTCTATCAATGAGTTTCAAGTTTACAAAACTCGCCGATTAGATGATGCAACCCCAAGTTGTGAGCTAAGCCTTCTTCATCAATCTTATATTTCATTCCCAAAGTTAAGTCATTCTCAGTCGGCAAGTTGCTAGTTCTCCAAACTTCCTAACCTCTAACTAGTTCAACCTTTGTGGTTCATATGTTTTGAAAATCACTGATTCCCTACTTTGTCATCCAATCCGCATATCTAAAGCAAATCTTCCATTTGTTGCTATGCATGGAGAAAGGAACACATGCCTTTTCATCTTAAATGTGAATTAGCTTGAAAATCTCAATCGCACATTTTTCATTGGAGATTTAAAGCAGCTCATCTATGAAGTGTATTGTTGTACACGTCATATTCAATGGTATTTATTAAAGTACTTCTATAAAGGTCACCACCCTTGCAAACATTCCATTCCATATTGATGTTGGTGTGCTACTTTCAAGAGTTCTGGCCTAGTGTCTTCTACCAGCATTGTGTGTGGGCCTTTCTATCCAGGTCAACTGACTATAATTATATCTCACCTACTTTCTTCTATTGTGAATTTGAAGTTTCTTAGTCACTAAAGTGGAAAGGGCATTCATTTTCAATGAGTTTTAATTATTCATTTTCCTCAAATGTTCTAGGAGTCTACTTGGTGCCCTTTGTAATCTCAGAAGTGTACATTTATTGGTTACTTAAACTGGTGAGAATGAAATACAAATATCAGGGTTTTTCAATAGCCTCTATTATTGAAAATGGCTTGGCTAAGGTAAGAGACACTGAGTTGGGGCGCATTGATTTAAAAGACTTTTGGGTTAGAATGGAGCAAAACCCTAGCTCACTATTGGCCAAGAAAACCTTGACAAGCGGGTTAGCTTGCGCAAGGGGTTTCTTTTCAGCTATGTCTTGCCCATACTTGGTCCTCACCTATTTAAAAAGTTATCACCCAGAGTCACAAGAAATTAGGGCTTATGATGGCTCTATGGTAGCAAAAATTGATGCAAAAACTATCACCTGTGTGTTGAGCTTGCCTGAAAGAGAATAATTTGTAGAAATGTTTGTGGATGGGTTGGAATTATTTTCTTAATATGAAAAATTGGTGTTTGACCTCCATTGCGAAGAATTGGCTTAAAATTGAGAAGAAGGGGAAATCTCAAGTACCCTCTAATTTGAAGAGAGCACATTTTAAGTAGGAGATATTAGATATGATCACATTGCTACATAATGTTGTTGGTAATAAGGATTCTAATTCTTTTGAAAAATGGATGTGTCAGTTCATTCTAGTTGTGTGTAGCAAGTCACAGTATGTCGACTGGGCCAAATTGATAAGTGACCACTTGAATGACGAACTAGTGAATTTCCACCACAATAATTCTTTTTATATGTGTTCATATTGTTTTGTGTGCTGGCCAATAAAGAGGTTGTTTGGGCAGGGTTGAGAACTCATGGTTAATTAACACTAGACACACTTGTGTACGAATATTTTCTACAATTGCAAAAATATGTAGGTGCTAAAGATTACCTTCGTGTGAATAATACTTTTCTGATGTTTAATGTGAGAAGAATTAAAGGCAACCTAGAGATAAGAATATCTCCTAAAGCTACAAAATTGGTTATGAGGTATGGAAGCTTTTACATCCAATTCGATAGTTTTAATTATCTCATGATTCGTGGGTTTGAACATGCCCCATTGAAATTGCCTAGGTATTCCTGTGATTTTTTCATTCTTTTATAAGTGTGTCACCAGATGCATGTGTGAACAATAAATATCACAGTATGAAGAAGAAAGGGTATTCTTTCCCTATGTCTTTGTCATTTTTCACATGTAAAACAAATTATAATGCCATGAATGTAGAGAGAATTCTTGTTGAATATAATTTTTGCCCCTTTTCTATTAGATCCTTCTTTGATAGCAATAACTTTGTCAAAAGGAATTTATATGGAGGAAGTCTATATGAGCACTGGCCTCACCTTGAAGAATATTGGGAAGATTGTGTGGATGAAAGTGAGGTGCAGAGGAGAGACTGAATGAGATTGACTATGGATCAGATACGTGCCTTCACTTTGCCATTGTAGATTCCTCTTGAAGTGGATGATAACTTAGACATTATTGACAAAGAATCTCTTGTGGTTACTTCCTAGTGTAGGAGCACCAAGAAGACTAAGGTCTTGAGTCCTCTTGCTTTGATGATCATCTTGTTTTGTTGTTTCAATAAGGTCATGAAGACCATTTTCTTGTGTTGTAATAAGAGCCATGGTGCCATGTTGTAATAGGCAGTCTTGTAAGTCCTAAGGGACAGTCATGTGTGTAAGCCTTTCTAAGGCATGTAGGAGGTGATTGTAAGTTTCATCCCTTATCAAAGGCTTGTCATCTTTGGAGAAGAACAACACACACATCCCAAATAGGGATAATACCTCTGTAATCACAAGATAAACTAAGACAAATGCCAAACATGGATAAAATAGTTGTAATCACCATAAACTAATGTCAGTTGGCAACGATGGGTAAAGGACAGTTGCAAAACCTCCTCCATTGACCCAAATTGCCTTACCATACAGTTATATGGTTATTCAAAAGTTGTATAAGACCTGCCAACCATGAAGGAGCAAGGGGAAGGGAGTTTGATAAGAAATAAATAAAGAGATCTTTGTTCTGCCCAATTTTCCTGAGTAAGTTTGTTGTTCTGAGCCATACTTTATCTTTGTATTGAATTATCATGGTTCAAAATTAATGGCACATGTGGAGTAATGGAGTAGCCTTCAAAAAAAGTTAGTTTGATGTCTTGACATTGACTATAGGGCAAGATACATTTGTTTTTCCACAGACTACTCTTTGGGGGACTGTTTCCTGAATCTTCTCACTGTAACAATCTGTGTTGTGCAGAGGTACGGGGTTCATTTCCCTTTTGCATAAGTTGATCAATTAGATTATGATGTTAGCTTCATTTTGAACATAGTTTGGTGCTTTGAAACTCCTGTAGTAGAAAGTTATAAAAGTTTCTATAGACATTGGTTTGTAAAACCCTACCTTAGGGATTTAGTTAAAATCTATGCTCTCACCTCCATTCCACTAATGTAACAGTTTAAGGATTAGTGGAATGGATTTTGATCATGTTTTTTTCATATTTTTTTGCAAGAGTTTGGGCAGGATAGAAGGTTTGAGATAGTTTATGTAAAAAACCTAGCAAAACCATGTGCTAGGAAGCTTGTGAGAGACAACAGCAGTAGGGAACTTGATGACAGTCAGTTCTAGCAACAAATGAAGACTAGATTCCATCGTTTTGGAAGGTCCCTGACATGCCTAAGTGGTCAAGAGAGTTAAAAGCCTCCATTTAAGGGTACTTGCTTCACAAACTAGGCCTAATTGGGGCTCTAAAACACTAGGAGGGGCTATTGGTTGGGGCATACCATCCAAAACAACCCAAACCCATTCTTGGATATGTGATAAGGGACCATAATGGGTATCTTCTAATTGTTTGATATTTTCATTTAAAGGTCTGTGCTAAAAGTTATTAGGACTGTTGTCACTTTTTAGGGCTACAAGCCATTTCTTAGGTTTGTAAAGGAAGTACCAATCCTGAGTCTAGTCTACCTTGGCCAATGGATGGAATGGGTCCCCTAACATCCCAAACCAACCTTTCCATGATGATCCATAAGTTGCTTTCTTCTGTTCCCACTTTTGTGTAAAGACCTTTGATTTTGGACTTTTGAGTGAAAGAGAACCTTGTCTTTCTTGTCTATCTTCTCCTATCCAATTTGCATCTACATCATAGTGGTATCAGAGCCATAAAAGGTTCTATTGTTGGTTGTGTAAGGCCTGGTATATGTCAGCAAAGGAGAGTGAAGGAGAGGCTAGCAATATGCCTCCAAAGGGGATGACCACCAAAGTGGTCAAGAAGTTCAAGGAGATGGAAGAGAAGATCAAAAGTGGAGTCAAGGAAGCACTCCAAGTAGAGTTGAAGGAATTGAGGATAGGGAAGAGGATAGATGAAGGTTTAGATGAAGAGCAAGAAGAGGTAGAGGTACCGACTGATCAAAAGCATTTCCTTGAAGCCATCAAGGCAATTGGCAAGGATTCTTCAGAGGCTCAGATGGAGATTCCCATGTTTAGTGGGAAGATGAATGTTGATGAAGCCATGGAGTGGATTGAGGCCCTAAACAACTACTTTGAATACAAAGAAGTTCCTAAAAATAAGAGGGTTAAGTTTGCAAAAACTAAACTCAAAGGTGTTGCCCTTACATGGTGGAATTACACCCAAGGTGAGAGGGTAAAGAATGGGAAGAGTATGATCTCTTCATGGAGAAGAATGTTGGAGAGGATCAAGTCCCAATTCCTTCCATCAAACTATGAGGTGCAGATCTACAAGAGAATGCAAAATCTCAAGAAAAGAGATTTGGATGTGGCTACTTACATCGAGGAGTTTCACAAATACACTCTTCGTTGTGGGGACATGGAGGATGAAAAAGCTAAAGTGACAAGGTATATAAATGGTTTGAGGTTTAATATTCAAGATGAGATAAGTTTATTAACCCCTGAAACTGTGGCAAAATGCTTTCAAGTAGCATTAAGGGCTGAAGAGAAGTTGAAGAGGAAAGGTGAGCAGCAAAATAGAGGAAGAGGTGGCAGAAATTTCAGAGGTAGGGGTAGTTTTGGGGGCAAAAATCAGTCCCAAAGAAGCCAAGGGGAATCTAGTTCCCAAGAGCAAAGTGGAGAATCTAGTTCTAGAGGAGGCTTTAAAGGAAGAAGGCCTAATGGAAGAGGTAGATTTGGTGGACTAGGGAGAGGTCTTAATGTCTTCACAGGAAGGTGCTATAATTGCATCCAAGTGGGACATCCAGCCTTCAAGTGTCCTAAAAAGAAAGCCTCAATCTCTCATGGAGGAGAGAGAAGGAACCAATTGATCCAAGAGGAAGATTGCCAAAGTGTCAACTCTCCAATTGGAAGTGCAGCCTCAGTCCATGAAGGAGAAAGCTTGATGATGAGAAGAACCATGTTGAAGGTGCCTCAAACACAAGAACCCCCTCAAAGGAAGACATTGTTGAGGACAACATGCAAGGCCTATGGTAAGATTTGCAAGGTAATTGTTGATTCAGGCTCAACTAAAAATTTGGTTTCCATTGAAATGGTAGACAAATTGAAATTGAAAAGACTCCCTCATGTTAGTCCTTATAAAGTATCATGGTTGAATAAAAGGCAACAAGTTTTGGTAGATGAACAATCATGGGTTGAATTTGAGATAGGAGAATATAAGGACAAAATTTTGTGTGATGTAATTCCTATGGATGCTTGTCATTTTCTACTAGGATGTCCATGGCAATATGATGTTCAATCACAACATGATAGTAAAACTAATTCTTTCATCATAACTAAGAATTGTAGAAAGTATAGAATGGATCCATTGCCTGATGAGCATGTAGAGAAGAATGTTGGGTCAAGTGTCATGATTGTGAATGGTAAAGAGTTTCTAGATTCCCTTAAGGAGGAAAGAACCCAAGGGTATACTCTAATTTTGAAGCCTAAAAACAGTCCTAGTTTGCATGATCCTAGTAAGGAAGAAGTTCCTAATGAGGTGCAACAATTGCTAGAGAAGTATAATGGAATTATGGTAGAAGAAATGCCTAATGAGTTGCCACCTATTAGGGATATAAGCCATCAAATTGACTTCATACCGGGATCTACTTTGCCAAACAAAGCAGCCTACAAGATGACACCTTCACAAACTAAAGAGATTGCCAAGAAAGTGCAAGAATTGTTGGATAAGGGATTGGTGAGAAAGAGTTTTAGCCCATGTGTTGTCCCAACAGTCCTAGCCCCTAAAAAGGATGGTAAATGGAGGTTGGGCATGAATTCTAGAGCCATTAACAAGATTACCATAAGATATAGGTTCCTTATGCCAAGGATTGAGGACCTAATGGATTGTTTGGGAGGGACTAGATACTTTTCTAAAATTGATCTTAAGAGTGGGTATCATCAAATTAGAGTGAAGCAAGGCGATGAATGGAAGACAACATTCAAAACAAATGAGGGTCTTTATGAGTGGTTGGTGATGTCATTTGGTCTATCTAATGCACCAAGTACTTTTATGTGTCTCATGAATGAAGTGTTGAATGATTTCATTGGAAAATTTGTTGTGGTATATTTGGATGACATTCTTGTTTTCAGCAGAACTAAGGAAGAGCATTTGCAACATTTGGATCAGGTTTTGAGGAAGTTGCATGATGAACAATTGATGATCAACATGGAAAAGAGTGTCTTCATGAAGGATGAACTCACCTATCTTGGTTTTGTGATTTCACAAGGTAGTTTGTAGATGGATCCAGCAAAAGTAGAAGCCTTTTTGTCATGGCCAACTCCAAAAACAGCAGGTGATGTGAAAAGTTTTCATGGTTTGGCAACATTTTATAGGAAATTCATAAGGGGTTTTAGTCATATTTGTGCACTAGTTTTGGATACCATCAAAGGGAGGAAAAAATGTAAGTTTTGTTGGTCAAAGGCAGCCAATGATTCTTTTGAAATTTTGAAACAAAAGCTAGCACAATAGCCCATACTTATTTTTCCCGACTTTAATAAGTTGTTTGTAGTAGAATGTGATCCTAGTAACCTTGCTATATGGGTTGTCCTAAGTCAAGAAGGTAGGCCTGTTGCTTTCTTTAATGAAAAATTGAATGATGCTAAGAGAAAGTACTCTACTTATGATTTGGAATTGTATGCAATGGTACAAGCTTTGAAAAAATGGAGGCACTATCTTTTGCCAAAAGAATTTATTGTTTGTATTGACAACCATGCACTTAGTTTTCTGAATTCATAGGAGAAACTTAATCATAGGCATATAAAATGGGTTGAGCAACTCCAAGCCTATACTTTTTCAATCAAACACAAGAAGGGACAGGCTAACAAAGTGGTAGATGCATTGAGTAGAAGGGTGTGTATGGTTCAAGAAATTCAATTACAAAGTGTAGGGGTTGATGCTCTCAAACACAAGTATCAGGAAGATGAAGATTTCGAGGTATATGAAGTTTATTCACAGATTTTAGACTCTTATAATTCTAATTTTTTTGAGTTTTTGTTGCAGCAGGGGTTGTTGTTCAAAGGAAGCCAACTATGTGTTCCTAGGTGTTCCATGAGGGAGAACATCATAAAGGAAAAATATTGTGGTGGACTTGGAGGTCATTTTGGGTTGGATAAGACATTGGATCAGGTGAAGAGGTTTTATTTTTGGCCTAAAATGCAATCAAATATCAGAATTTTTTTTGAATGTTGTAGTATTTGTCAAAGGGCAAAGGGTACTTCATCTGGTCTATATCAGCCACTTCCTATTCCTAATAGGCCATGGGAAAGTATTAGCATGGATTTTGTCTTGGGTCTTCCTAGGACTCAAAGAGGCTTTGATAGTATATTTGTTGTGGTGGATAGATTTAGTAAGATGGCTCATTTCTTGCCATGTAAATGCACTAATGATGCTTCTCACATTTCTGGTTTGTTCTTCAAAGAAATTGTTAGAATCCATGGTTTGCCTCTTAAAATAGTGACTAATAGGGATTCAAAGTTTGTAGGCCATTTTTGGTGTACTTTGTGGAAGAAGTTGGGCACTCAGTTGTCCTTTACTTCAGCCTATCACCCTCAGACTTATGGCCAAACTGAGGTGGTGAATAGGTCCTTGGGAAATCTTCTCAGGTGTCTTACCAAGCAACATGGAGAGGCATGGGATATGATCATCCCTCAAGCAGAGTTTGCCTATAATGATTCCACCAATAGGAGCACAGGAAGGAGTCCATTTGAGATTGTTTATGGCATTCATCCAAGAGATATTCTTGAACTAAGAGATCTCCATGGATTGGAAAGGAAAATTGCTCAAGGTGAAGACTTTGCATTGGCCATGAAGGACATCCATGATAATGTCAAAGAAACTCTTCAAAAGAACAATGACAAGTACAAGGAGAAGGCCAATGAGAGAAGGAGAGATGTACAATACAAAGTTGGGGATTTGGTCATGGCACATTTGAAGAAGGAAAGACTTCCTAAGGGGCAGCCAACTAAACTCATCATGAAGAAGATAGGACCATGCCGAATTGTGCACAAGTTTGGGTCCAATGCCTTTGAGATTGAACTTCCTTAAGGCTTGGCCATATCTCCCATCTTCAATGTTTCAGATTTGTTCCCTTTCAAAGGTGATTCTAATGCAAATTCAGATGCAGATATGACAATAGCAGGAGATGAAGATTGGGTCAAGGGTCTTCCACCCAATCAACCATTGAAGTTGGAATGCATTCTTGACACCAAGGTCATGAAGAAGACTAGGAAGAAGACATACAAATAGTTTCTTGTCACATGGAGTGGTTTACCCATTGAAGATGCCACTTGAATGAGTGAAAAAGACATCTTGAAGCATGGTGTCACAATTACTGATCTACTTCCTCAAGAGACTTGAGTTCTCTTTCCACTCAGGGAGTATGGTGTAGGAGCACCCAGAAGACTAAGGTCTTGAGTCCTCTTGCTTTGATGATCATCTTTTTTTTTTGTTTCAATAAAGTCATGAAGACCATTTTCTTGTGTTGTAATAAGAGCCATGGTGCCATGTTGTAATAGATAGTCTTGTAAGTCCTAAGGGACAGTCATGTATGTAATCCTTTCTAAGGCATGTAGGAGGTGATTGTAAGTTTCATGCCTTGTCAAAGGCTTGTCATCTTTGGAGAAGAACAACACACACATCCCAAATAGGGATAATACCTCTGTACTCACAAGATAAACTAAGACAAATGCCAAACATGGCTAAAACAGTTGTAATCACCATAAACTAATGTTAGTTGGCAGCGATGGGTAAAGGATAGTTGCAAAACCTCCTCCATCAACCCAAACTACCTTACCATATAGTTATATGGTTATTTAGAAGTTGTATAAGACCTGTCAACCATGAAGGAGCAAGGGGAAGGGAGTTTGATAAGAAATAAACAAAGAGATCTTTGTTCTGCCCAATTTTCTTGACTAAGTTTGTTGTTCTGAGCCATACTTTATCCTTGTATGGAATTGTCATGGTTCACAATTAATGGCATGTGTGGACTAATGGAGTAGCCTTCAAACAAAGTTAGTTTGATGTCTTGACATTGACTACAGGGCAAGATACATTTGTTTTTCCACAAACTACTCTTTGGGGGACTGTTTCCTAAATCTTCTCACTGCAACAGTCCGTATTGTGCAGAGGTACAGGGTTGGTTTCCCTTTGCATAAGTTGATCAGTTAGATTATGGTGTTAGCTTCATTTTGAACATAGTTTGGTGCTTTGAAACTCCTATAGTAGAAAGTTATAAAAGTTTCTATAGACATTGGTTTGTAAAACCCTACCTTAGGGTTTTGGTTAAAATCTATGCTCTCACCTCCATTCCACTGATGTAACACTTCAAGGATTAGTGGAATGGATTGTGATCATGTTGTTTTCATGTTTTTTTGCAAGAGTTTGGGTAGGATAGAAGGTTTGAGACAGTTTATGTAAAAAACCTAGCAAAACCATGTTCTAGGAAGCTTGTGAGACACAACAGCAGTAGGGAACTTGATGACAGTCAGTTCTAGCAACAAATGAAGACTAGATTCCATGGTTTTGGAAGGTCCCTGACATGCCTAAGTGGTCAAGAAAGTTAAAAGCCTCCATTTAAGGGTACTTGCTTCACAAACTAGGCCTAATTGGGGCTCTAAAACACTAGGAGGGGCTATTGGTTGGGGCATACCATCCAAAACCACCCAAACCCATTATTGGATATGTGATAAGAGACCATAATGGGTATATTCTAATTATCTGAGATTAGTATTTGAAGGTTAGTGCTAAAAGTTATTAGGATTGTTGTCAATTTCTAGGGCTACAAGCCATTTCTTAGGTTTGTAAAGGAAGTACCAATCCTGAGTCTAGTTTGCCTTGGCCAATGGATAGAATGGGTCCCCTAACATCCCAAACCAACCTTTCCATGATGATCCATGAGTTTCTTTCTGTTGTTCCCACTTTTGTGTAAAGACCTTTGATTTTGGACTTTTAAGTGAAAGAGAACCTTGTCTTTCTTGTCTATCTTCTCCTATCCAATTTGTCTCTACATCACTTCCAGACCTTTACCACTTATCTAGTGGTCTAAAAAAGAGGTCACTAACATCAAGGTCTGGTCTTCTTTTGTCTAAGATAAGACTGATAAGTGGCTTCAGGGTAAAATCCATGAGTGTACTATATCCTCTTCTTCAGAGAAAGAACCTACAGTGAAAGATCAGGGGTCCTCCCATACCACCAAAAATCAAAGGGATTCAACCAGTGTCTAGATAACCTAACCTAGGGTTGCTTCATAGTAGGGTGGGGATGGGGAAGACCCTAAAGAAAGTAGGAAATTGAAGAGTGTGTGTGAAGAAGATGGTGAACCAGCATCCAAAGGGTCAAGAGTAGAAAATAAGCTTGATGCTCTACAGTAACTCCAGGAAGATCATATGACCCCTTCTATGTCTCCAATGTTAGGTAATGGCTCCTTAATTTTCCAACAGCTTGGTGAGGATAGTGCATTTTGCACTTTGTTTGAAATTCCAACTTCTCCTATTTTGAATGAGATTCATGTACATAGCACTAAGAGCTAGCTAGACAATGTTATTTTAGATGTCAACAATAATAGTATAGTGTTACCGTCCCCTTCTTGGCTCAAGAAGGTAGTAGGAAAATGTTGTGTGGTTACACAACAAGCCCCATTTTGCCCTAGCAAAATAGGGACCCAACTTTGCTGGCTTGTTCCCTTGCTTTTGTGCTCTGGGCGGTATGGTAAAAGTCATGTCAGTCAGTATGCATATGCCTAATGTCAGGTATATTTGTGATGTTGAAATCTGAACCCAATTTCCAAAGTTTGAATCTGTCCTCAAAAATCTTACCATGTGAAATAGGATGAAATTCCGTGCAAGTTTGCCTTTTACGTCATCCTGAAATTCGGCCCAATGAGAAAGTTATGATAGGTCAAAGTTCTAGTCAAACCTGATATTATGAGGGGGGAGGTCATATTCTGAATATCAATCATCTTGTCAAATATCATCCTGATATTGTTTTATCACTTGATCTTCCCAAGATCACCCCCTTCGAGGAATATCACCCTAGTGCTAATATGACGCTAACGTCAGCTTATTCCCATGCTACAAAGAATATAATATGCTGATGATGTCTTGGTAATATAACAATAAAACCAAGTCATCGACCTGATGACATCATCCTGATTTATGGGGGGGTCATATTGGTTAATGTGCCTCATATTAATATGTATGTTCAGACCTGACAAGATTCAAAGTCATAGTGAATGTTCACGATAAGTCCGTCGGTTGCATTTTATTTATGTATGTATCTTACATACAAAGGTGATATACAAGTTTAAATGCATACTGCGGAATCAAAAGGTTTATTAAATAAGTTAAATCCTTGTATGTGTGTGGCTTTGTATGTTTTCCGGACATACAACGAGATGTAATATGCAAGCCGGAATTGAAGTGGTTATGAACTAACATTAAGTTGTAGTATGTGTCTTACATGCATTGCAGGATGTATTTCGGTGTATACAAAGTCAGAACCGAAATTATTATAAAATAATGTTAAATCCTTGTATGCTTTACATTATATGTATGTATCGGTACATACATTTCGATATATACACGGTCGGAACCGAAAGGATTGTTAAATAACAAAAGGTCAATGCATGTTTTGACATACAAAGCCAGATTCGAAAAGGTATTAAAAGTAGAAAATTCTTTGTATGTCCGAGCCACTTGTATGATCATAATACACAACCCGATATATGTTGCATCATACATGTTGGAATCAAAAGCGAATAAACTACGGTTTATAAACTGGTTGGAGACTGAAATGTACATACAAGAATCTTTATATGTGCATGATATACAAAGCAGCGGATGTGAATAAAAATTAAATATTGAAAGTTCGATTGTATGTTTTATGCTTGTATATCTAGATTCATCACCCGATATACAAGCTAATGATATACAAGCACCGGACGCCAGATGAAAGTTAGAAATAGAGAATTCCTTGTATATTTGGTGTGCTTGCATGATCATGATGTATAACCTGATATGCAACCCGATAATGTACAAGGTGCGGATTCGAAGGAAATTTAAAAGCGGCTAATTCCTTGCATATTTTAGCGTCTACATGATCATAATATAAACTGATATATATACAAAGAATTTAGAGCCCGATATACAAAAGGAAAAGGCGGGAAAATAAAGTGATGGATTTTTTTGAAGCTATTTCTAGAGCCCGATAGCATGATATTGGTCAATGATGGTTGACCTGACTGTTTTAACGCTATATATGCATTTGATGCATGATTTTCACATATTTGGAACCTGATTACCTATGTTTGCACATTCAGTCGGTTTTAATATAATTTTTATCTTCCTACTAGTTTTAAATGATGATGATGCTTATAGCTTGTCTATTTATTATTGGAGGTTGAAGTTGTTTGGAGCTGAAAGTTGCAAAGTTGCACACAAAAGTAGCATGAGCCTGAGCGGAGGAGGATATTGTCAAATGTATTGTGCACCAGTAGGATATTGGACCTGATCAAAGATGCTGGAATATTCTATGCTAGCTATGTATGTGCCAACTAGCAGGGTACGTGCCATTCATCTGGACTGTTGGTTGTTTTGAGAGGATCCTGATCATTGGATCAATGTAACTATTTTCTGGCCTTTGTTCTATAAAAGGGCCAAAACTTGTCCAAATCAAAGAGAGAGAATATCTAGCAAAAATAAGGCCAATTACTGTAGAATTAAGAAGAGATCAGATTACCGAGACTAATGAGGACTGAATTGTTGAAATGTTAAGGTTCTTTCTTCAGACCATTGTAAATGTACCCGTTCTTAAGCATACTGAATGGAGATGAAGCTTCATATTACATCCTGATTGTAAATTTTATGTAATCTTCAAGTTGATTCTTGGATATGTACTGGTGAATGTTGTGTTCAAATAGAAGCACTTTCATTTCATTGCATGTTGTCAACTTTTCCTTTGAAGATTTGCACTGGATCATTTAGATTTGTGGAATGTCCTGGTGAAGTATGATTCTAGTTTTCTTCTCTTCATTGCATGTATGAGAACCTGTATGTGGATCAGTGATCTTGATCAAGTAATTTTTGGAATCTCATTCTCTAACCCTTTTTCTCATTTTAATTTCATTGAAATCACTTCCATAACTGCAAATCATGATAAATAACAAGTAGAACAGAGAAATATGCTGACATCTTGTAAATAACTAAATATCATTAGCATATTTGAGCTAAATGCATGTAATGTTGAAAACATCATGCAAAGAATTGCAAATAATGGTAAAAATCATGTAAATATCAACCTGTAGGCACATTATTTGAGTAAATTCATAGTGTAGAGGTAGAATTGTTGGAGATTTATGCAGAGCAGATATAAAGGATAGGATATCTGGAGAAATACTAATGAACTTTTCAGAAATTACTGAAGAACGTAAGGCCCCTAAATGATTAACAACAACACACATCAACCACTGAGTAATGTCAGTAGATTATGAACTAATTAACGGAGACTTGGGATCATGTATTCTTTGAATTCATCGTATCTTTCAAGATGAGTAAAGGTTGTTGTGTAACTTTTATTCTATGTTTGTGTATGACTAACATCATCATCAACAGAAAGAAAATAAGATATTCTCCCATGACTGATATGAATGTAAATACTGTAGCCAAATTGCTACAAACTAGCCCTCAACCTAAAAATGCTAAAAGGATGTCAAGGGTGGTCATGAATGCTTCTTCAAAACATCAAATTTTTGAAATTGATGATCCCATTGGGGACAAAGATGAGAATGATGTTACAGAGGGAGATTTTAACATGAGTAAAGTTGATGTGTGTCCTCCCACTATAGAGGGAGATATTTATCATGCCAAATTTTCTGTGGGGATGATAGCTAAAAGAGTTAAAGAAGAGAAGCAAGAGAACGTAAGGTTGTAGACTCAGGTGAATGCTTTAACTTCATTTATTCAGTCTATTGTGAATGCTACTTCCCAGCCCTCTGATATAGCTCTAGGTGTTCAAATTGATGAAGTGGACCTAGGAATATTACAACAAATCAAAAAGTACCAAACTTTGGCTAAATCTACTAAGCAATGGATTGAAAAAGTTACTATTGGAAGTTTGTTGTACGTTGAAGAGGCAATGAAGTTGTATGCTCTCATTTCCAATAAAATAAAAGAGTTGATTGTAGAACTACAAACTTTTAAAAAGTATGAGAGCACTTTAATCATGGTGTCTAAAGAAGTACAGGAGATAATAAAAATTGATACTAATATTTTGGTGGTCGAGAAAGTTTTGCATCATCCTAAAGAAAATGATTGTGTCTCTTGGTTGGATGTAGTTGACTAGAAATTGTCTGTGTTTGGATAGTTTATTAGTGAAATAAGAAGAATTTTGAATGAATACCACACCGACCTGATAGATATTAGAAAAACCATGGAATTCTAGAGATGGACTCTTAATGAAAGTGGAGAAAATTTGCCTGATGTGAAAGAAGTAAAGCAACACTTCAAGAAGATGCTCAATGAAGACATAGTTGGTGTTGATACTATAAACGGTGCTTCATTGGGAAAAGTTGGTCATATAGCAATTTATCTCAAAAATTTAAAAATTAAAATTGATGATGTCAATAAGAGACTGGTGGATGTGGAGAGAACTATGAGTATGTGGAGGTTTTGAGTACACATCACTCTGAGTCCAAGTGGAAAAATCCTAACTCCCATCATTTCTAGATTCAAGAGTTACGAAACAAAGCTGAGGTCACAAGTAGATTCGACAGATGCCAAAGAACAAGAAAAAGGAGGTGAGTTTCACCAGCTTGGGAAGATGATTGTGATGTTGCCATGTGATGGTTTTCTTGTTTTATGTTGTTTCTCAAAGCTTTGAAACTTGTTTTAAAATACTTTATTATTATTATTTATGTTTTAATCGGTTGTCTTCAAGAAGCTGTTATATTGTTTAAGATAATTATTTTAAGACAAGGCTATATATATGGGGCATATCGATGCTAGTAGGATCTTTTGGCAAACTTTGTGTTGTTAAATGGTCATTTTCTATTCTATTTCATTTTCACTTATCTCAATATATCAATGAAATTTGAGGAGTTACAGTTAGATATTGTAGACTTTGTGTTACAATAGATGGATGTTACATTCTTCTTATGTTGAATGCTATTAGCTCTTTAGATTATGGTTCTATATTGGAATTATTGGAAATCTCTTCATTTATGCTCATTGTTGTGGATTGTTTCTCTTTCGATGAATGATTACATCGGTGATTACATATAAAAATATTAGATTATGAATGTTGCTGAGTAGAGTCTTTGTGCTCCTTTATTCTTATATTATTATTTGAGTGAATGCATTATTTCTTTTTGGTTAAAAGCACCACCTTTCTACTTTTTTGGTTAATAGCATACCTAGTTTTCATTCATTTTAAATCTTTTGAAGGTAGCTTCTCCTTGTAAAAAATGCAGAGAGTCATTGCAAATACAATTTCAATCAAACTCAACTATTTTCATTTGTCATTACATGGGCGTGAGAAAATAGAGTTTAGTGACAAATATGTAAACTAACAGATTTTTGGTGACTCTACTGGGGGCATCTACATTTTAGTTGCATTATGGTACTCTAGAGGAGATTTGGACCTGTACTTAAACCTAATGTCAATTGGCTAAATGTAGAGCAAGAAGATCTTATAACTGATTTGTGTAATCCATCCTGACATAGGAGAACTAAAGAACAATTTCATCAAGTGGATAGTATCTTGGATGGAGAAGAAGAAATTGGGCAAGACTTAAGAAGATAGGCTAGAGAGTTTGGTGTTGTTCATGAAACCTTCATTGTTGAAAGAATGTACCAGTTTCTAGGAGGGATAGACCTTTTTAGATTCACATTGTTCCCAATAACTGACCAAGGAACTAGGTAAATAACCCACAAAACCAACCTCAAGGTAATCAATGAGTGGGTTGGCAACTCTATTGATTGATGTTCTTTACCTCTAAAGCTGGCTACTAAAAGGTACACACGAGCAGATAGAAAGAAAGGTATTTCTGAGTCTGACTTTGACTTATTGCAAGATTTGAATTTCTCTACCTTTCCATAAACTCATAGAGAAAAGTCTTCTATTAGATCATCTTCCCCTCCTCCAGTCACAGATACAACAAGCCCTTCTTGTCAAGCCCTTGTATTACACGGAACTATTTTAACTTTGCAAATTAATTTCCCAGTCAATATGGCTCAACCTCAACCTATCCCATGGGGAGATGTTATAGGCCCTTTAAACTTAAGTGTGCAATTACATGAGTTACCTAGAGGGTTTGGTAAAATAATACCCAAGTTTAGAGGAGATGTCAAGGTCACCCCAGATGAATATCTGAATGCTTTCTTTGCATCATGTTCCATTTTAGGTGTACAACATGAAGATGTCTCAATAAGATTATTTGTGGAGTCCTTAGTTAATGTTGCAGCTGAGTGGTTCTACCATTTGCCTTTTACATCAATAAATAATTGGGCAACCATGAGGATCTAATTTGAAAATAGGTTCAAGACAATGGAGAATGAGCATACTCTTGCTGCTAAATTATCCTCTCTAAAGAACGAAATACACAAACCTGTGAGAGGATTCATAGCCAAATTTAACAAATTGGAAAATAGGATCCTTGGGAATATGAGACCTAGAAATGTTCTGTTGAAATGTTTCTTTATCAACACTCTTCTTCTAGATGTTAGCTTCTCTATAAAGAGAGAAGGTGTAGTTGATTTAGTAGTAGTACAAGAAAGAGTTATTTCCATAGAAGATGATTTGATAACAGCTGGTAAATGGATAAAGGAGTTGCAAAATGGGAAACCTTGGGCTAGTAACTCAATAGATACTATTATTTAGTGGTTGGCTAATGGAATTATTACTTTGAAAAGGAAAATACCTAAAGGACCTCAACAGCCTTTTTACCATGACATACCTAGAAAGGATTATGGTCAGCAAGGCAATCATAATAGGCCTTACACTTTGACTGGTCTTGTTCAAAGGCTTGCTATTGAGGGTGCTTCATCAACAAGTAAAGGAAATCATATGGCTTGAAATTTTCACCTTACCATTAATCATGATGGTGCTTCTTGTCTTGAAATAACAAGATTATCTAGATGTTATCTATGAACAAACATTTTAATGAACCCTATGTTGAAGAGGATCCTACTCCTCAGTCTGGAGATGCTAGTGTAAATTTCTTTGAATACAAGTTAGATTCGGACTGAGGTGAAGATGTATATACTAATTTGGATGGAACTAAATGTGTTGTATTTACTAGGAATCAACATTCTCAAAAAAGAGAACATCATTCCAAGGGTCAAACAAGCAATTCCTCTTCTACTCCCAAGTACATTCTATCAAGACATGTAGAAAATGGATCCAAGAAAGTGGAGTCTAATGTCCCCAAGGCTTCTTCCTCTAAGGTACCCTCTTCTTCCTCTTCTAAGGAAGTTATTTTTGATTATTTTTACATTATTGAGTCATCTAAAAGTACCAAAATTCAAATCTCCCAAGTCGAATACCTCAGATTAAATCCTACTAAGTTAGATAGGCTGGTTAAATATGTGAAGCAAGAGGCTTCCCCGTATCACTTAAATGTACAAGCATCTGGAGAATTTAATGTTAACACCGAAGTTCATAATTGCTCAAATTCTCACCCTAAAGTATCCCAACCTAAAAATCCTTTTAAGAAGCCTCAACTTTTGTACGTGTCTCTATTCATTTTTGGTTACAAGATGAGCAATTGTGTCATAGACTCCAGGGCCTCTAAAAATGTCATGCAAGTGCTACTCTATGGACTCAAAGCAAGTGCCTATCCTAGGATAGATTAAAGATGCATAGGTAGCCTTGGCAACATACCCTAAGAAGAGGATGAAATTGACCATCCTAGTAGCTAACATTCCCTCTAGCTATGGCATGCTTTTAAGTAGAAGTTTTTGTAAAGACCTCAATGGAGAAATTCAAATGTATTGGTCACATGTACTAATTCATGTACATGGGAAGAAAGTCCACTTGGACTCTAAGCCTAAAGCCAAATTTACAGTACTGAAGTCTGGGGATTCAAGAGTAGAAATACTATATGTAGAGACTGGCCTAGGTACCTACATGTTTTCTTCCACTTCAGAGGAAATTCCTAATGTAATTAGTCATGATCTATCAAATGAAATGTGGACTTTAGAGTTCAACATGGTAGTTGTTCAACTTCTGGATTTGGTACAGGTGTGGTTTTAACTTCTCTCGATGATTATAAGTTCCCTTTTTCTTATAAATTGGATTTTGAAAATACTAATAACACTGTTGTGTATGAGGCCTTTCTCTCAGGGTTAGCAATGGCCAAAGAAAAGTGGGTTAAGAAATTAAAGGAAAGGGGGATGCTAAACTTATAGTTAAAGAAGTGATAAATATCTACTCAGTGAAAAATGGGAGGTTGAAACATTACCAAAATAGGGTTTGGGATAGCATAGAGTATTTTGATGCATTCTCTATTAAATCAGTTCCCAAAGATCAAAACACTAGAGTAGATTCCCTAGCTATGTCATGCCCGCATTTCCCATGTGGTCATGACACACAACACACATGTCATGTCCACATTTGCCATGTGATCATGACACGAATTACGAAAAACTTTTCTACCTATCCCTAAGAACCCCCTCGCATGCCTCTGCGTGCTCCGTGGCAATACGCATAAGGTGTAAAAATGTCAACATAATTCAGGGAGGTACGTTGTCCCAAGCAATCCCCTGTGTGATGATAGCCATCTAGGGGGTATGCGATACTAAGTGTGTCTCTTTAGGGGTTAGAATGGTTTTAATCCTAACCCTAAGTTTCCTAGGTGTGAAGATGATTCCACCAGCTTTGAAACCTATCTCTAACTTCAGTCAAAATAAAATCAGAAAATGATTAAGAAAATGATGGAATTGATGGATGCATGATTAAGGTGGAATGATGGAATAAAATCTAATAAAAAAATATACAAATTAAACCCTAGAAATCTAAGGAAAATCTAACAGCATAACGCATTTTCAATAAACGCATTAAAATTTTTTAAAAATAAACTTTAAGAAGAAATTAAATAAAAAATTAATAATAAAAAATCTAAACTTAAGAATGAATTTAAAAATAATTTAAAAACAACAAAATAAATAATCTGTCAAGGTCGAATAAATCAACTTGCATAAAAGAATAAAAATTTGAAAAAATAAAATAATAAAATAATGACAAACACCAAATTGAATTTCAAATTCGAGTCCGTTAATAAACATACATTAGGCAATTATGTTTATTATCAAACTCAGAATAATAGAGAAGGGAAGAGACTAAGATACTCATTCCCGTAAAATAATAATAAAAAAGACAAATAATAAAAATGATAAATAAACATGCTAAGAAGGAATAAAATAAAATAATTTAATTAACCCAACAAAAATGTAATTCAAACAAGGGAAATGCTCTTCCCAACTAAGATAAAATCAATCCCCCAAAATAAAATTAATTTACAAGGCAAAGACCCCATTTAAAAATAAAACAACTTTAAAAGTTCACCAGAAATGAAATGAGGGCAAGGTAAAATAAGGGATTTAAAAATAATAAAAGGCAAAAATCATCTTAACTCTCAATTAAAAAAAAAGTTGTTTTCTAAAGAAAATCCAACTTGTTTTATTCTATTTTTTTCTACATACAATGTTGCCCTAATACCATTTTAAAATATGCAAACCCTAAAAAGAATCCCTAATTTCCTTATCCCATTCTCTCTCTAGTTTTCTTTTGTTTGTTTTTGTCTGAAGTTATGCAGGTAGGGTTTGAACCAGAAATGGAGGCCATGGGTGGAGCTGGCTGCTCCGTTTACTAGAGGTATACACAACAGAGGCATTGCAATTCTCTTTTTTTTTAAATGGTTATATATATATATATATATAATATATATATATATATATATATATATATATATATATATATATATATATATATATATATATATATATATATATATATATTCATACAAAGCAATAGTTAGAAGTTACATTTATGTTGCAGGGCTATCTGAACACGGCATAGTGCTGCCGCCTCCGCCTCTAAAGGGACAAGTTTAAAGGGGAATGAGTGAGGGAAGGTCCACAGAGGGTTAGAGGAGCAGGGGTTAGAGGAACGACAGAGAAGGGGATGTAGGTTCCGCGGTGGCTATCAGTAGTAAAGGGGCACTGAGCGAAGGATAGACAGTGGGGGAGCCGTCGCTGTGGGGATTGGGGGGTTACGGGGGTGTGGGGAGAAGGTTGTGCCTCCACCCACACCCATGGGTGTGGGTGGAGGCACAACCTCCTCCCCACACCATTTGTTACAAGGAGGGGTGGGGCTATGGGCGTTGCCGCCCACAATCCCACCAAAATGTTTATATTTTGTTTTTGGTTTATTTACAACTCAAACTCTGTTCCTCAACAGTCCGCCCATAGTTAAAATCTTTGTATTAAATTTTGAATAATGTTTTTTTTTTTTAAAAGATAATAAGCTTGGTAAACTTTTTAACGTGACCGATGACGCTGGTACGACATGCCCTCCGACTCCACGTGGATGCTTTTTCCCAGAGCAATGAACTGGTGAGGCCACAACATGGGGGACCTCATCCCCTAGCAAGAACACTTCAAACCCGCGAGCTCGTTGGCCCAGCGAAGGCGTAAATCCTGCGAGCTCATTGGCCCAGCGGGGGTTTGAACTCTAGTGGCTGCCACTACAACCGAGTGACTTAACCACCGAACCACGCCCTTATCGACAAATTTCAAATAATGTTTGATCTCTGTTTTATATATATATCTGTGTGTGTGTGTGTATACTCGAATTTATAACATCAGTTTATTCAATACCTCAGTTAGAAGCATTTGTACTATCATTGTATATATATATATTTATATATATATACATATATATATTTATATATATATATGTATATATATATATATTAATATATATATATATGTATATATATATATATTAATATATATATATGTATATATTTTAATATATATATGTATATATATATATTTTAATATATATACAGAACTTATACTTTGTTTGATTTCTTTACTTCTTTCTATGTATACACAGAATTAACACAAAACAACAGCAACTAGGATTTTAAAAATAGTAAACAACATTTATATTTATATATTTATATATGTATATACACCTGTAAATACATGTATAAATATATACATATATACTCATTGCACTTACTATCACAAAACAATAGTATAAATAAAAGTAATACTATCTTTCAGATTTAAACATAAAATAAATCAATATCACTTACTTTTTTTTTTTTAAACATTGTTGTGTGGTTACACAACACGCCCCATTTTAACTTGGCAAAATAGGGACCCAACTTTTTGGCTTGGCTTGTGTTGTCTGCTTTCTGGCGGTTTGGTAAAAATGAGTCAGGTGCATCATCATCATGATATTCGATGAGGTTGGTCATCATCATGAGGTCAGTTTGTCAAATTTCATATTTTGTTTCTATGACCTCATATTTAGAAAGAGCTTGAAATTCTAGGCAGGTTTGCCTTTTACATCACCCTAAAATTTGTCCATATGAGAAAGTTATGACAAGTCAAAGGTCTGATCAAACATGATTTTAGGAGGGTCATATTTCATAACAACGAGCATCATGATATTTTTACATCACCCGATATTATAATATCATGCTGATATTATAATATCACCCTGCTTAGAAAATTCACCATCTGCATAATTTGCATGCGCATGTCAAAGTCCTATCGGAGGGTCATCATCCTGATCTTTCAAGGGAGGGTCATATTTGCTGATATTTGCTAATATGATGATGACATCATCATATCCTCCTGATCTCCTTTTGCATGATCATGATGATCACCCTATCTTTTAAGGGAGGGTGATATTCCATTCCTCAGCATGATCATATTTTAAATATCACCCTAGCGCTAACCTGATGATGACCTCAACTCATCCTCATGCTTCGAAGATGAAAATGATGGTGATGTCATCATGATATTCGATGAGGAGGATCATCATATTTTTATCCTGTCATGTTGTCAAGATCATCATGATCTTGTTTGTCTACCCGATATTTCGTAATGTCCTCCTACCGAGAAATATGACCTTTTGCAAATATCCTGATGATCATCATCATCCTGATCTTTCGAGAGGGTTACCTTGGCCGCAAAGGGGTCATATTACATTCACCACCTGATCATCTTCCTTAGGTGACCCGATATTACATTTATCTCCTGATCTTAACTAAACATGACGGTGACGTCATCTTTTGCATTTTAATGAAGCCCGAATATGACGATGACGTCACCATCATATTCCATTCCTCAGCAGCAGGATCATATTTCATATCCTCCTATTTTCCTTCAACATGATGATGATGATGATGTCATTCTTTTCCCCAATATACAGAAGCGAAACATGACGGTGACGTCATCAGGACATTCAAGGAGGGGGAGCATCATATTCACAATATCCTGCAGATAGGTAGAAAGCTCTAAGTTTCCCCGTCGGCCTAATGTAAAATTGTCATTCCGACAGTGTGTAGTCACGCCGATACATACATGCATCATATACAGGGCCAGATTCGAAGGAAAGTTAAAGGTAGTTTTTTCTTTTGTATATTCTGCGATGTATATGCACTATTTTGAACCCGATATACATGAAAACGGGCGGGAAAACAGAGCGATAGAAATTTGAAAGCCCGACTGCCTGATTTTTGGTCAATGATGGTTGACCCGATTGTTTTTTGACGCTGTTTATGCATTTAGTGCATAATTTTCACTGATTTGGAGCCCGATTGCCTGTAGCTACACATTTTGAGGCCTAGTTAATAAAACGTTTAAATTCCTATTGTTTATCCACATGATGATGAACTTAATGTTTGTCTGTTTATTGCAGGAAGTCATGATGCTGTTAGAGCTGTTGCTGAGCATTGTATGGTTGCACATGGAGGCAACATGAACCAGAAATGAAGAGGATATTGTCAAAAATGCTGTTTGCCAGCTGGAGACCGAATCAAATCAAAGATGCTGGAATATTCTGTGCCAGCTGTACATTTGCCAACTGGCGAAGCATGTGCTTTTCATCTGGACCGTTGATTATTATGAGAGGATCCTGATCCTTGGATCATTGTAACTATTTTCTGGCATTTGTTCTATATAAGAGCCAGATCCTGATACATGATATACATTAGAAAAGGGAGATAGATAGATATATCTGGCAATAAGGCTAACATTAGAGAAGAGAAAAAGATACATTGGAATATCTGGCAATAAGGCCAATTACTATAGAATCAATTAGGAGATTGGATTACTGAGACTAATGAAGACTGAATTGTTGAAATGTCAAGGTTCTGTCTTCAGATCACTGTAAATGTACCTGTTCTTGAGCATACTGAATGGATATGAAGTTTCAAATTACATCCTGATTGTAAATTTTACGTAATCTTCATGTTGATTTCTGGATATGTACTGGTGAATGCTGTGTTCAACTAGAAGCGCTTTCATTTCATTACATGTTGTTGTCAACTTTTCCTTTGAAGATTTGCACTGGATCATGCGGATTTGTGGAATGTCCTGGTGAAGTATGATTCTAGTTTCCTTCTTTTCATTGCATGTATGGGAGCTTGTATGTGGATCAGTGATCTCAGTCAAGTAGTTTTGGGAATCTCATTCTTTAACCCTTTTCCTTTTTTTAATTTCATAAATTCATCACCATAACTGCAAGTCATGACAAATAAAAAGCAGAAACAGAGAAATATGCTGAAATCCCGTAGGTAACTGAAAATCCTTAGCATATTTGAGTTAAATGCATGTAGTATTGAAAATATCATGCAAAGAATCATAAATAATGGTAGAAATATTAGGTTTATCCACTGATGATGTCCTGATTGAAAGCTGGTGCAGATTACATGACGAAGAGCATTCAGAGAGAGATTGCTACCCTTGCTTGGTCATGTTGAAAAAGACTCTAGAAAATACAATAGCTGAATCGGTTATAAAAGGTAATGAAGAGGAAACATCTTTCCTGGATTCATTCTATGGTGGGATTGATAGGAGTTCTCTATTTCCTAATACAAGTAAGGATCATTCAGTATGCAGGTATGAATCTTGTGAAAATTCTAGAGAAGAAACCACTCATCAGGATAATATTTTTGATTCTGATCCTAATACTTTTGATACAGAAGATGAAACATCTTTCCTGGAGTCATTCTATGGTAAAGAGAAGTGTAAACAAATAGTAGAACAATTTAAATGCACTCTTGCTGATGAAGTTCCTATGATCGTAACTCAGGGAGTCATAGAAAATAAAATAAATGCTAATTTATTACCTGACTTCTTTGAATTGAATGATCAAATACAAGAATGTTGCAGGTTAATGGAACCAGATCCTCTACTAGATAAAAGATGTGAATTATTTAATGAACAATTCCTGAAAGATGAAGATGTAGAAGACTTTGGAGTTGTTGTGCATAATCAGACGTTACTCCAGAAATATTTTGAGAATGAAACAGGGGAGTGTCCTTATCAAGTGAAAGTTGTTTCTCTTTTACAGTCAAATGATTTAGAAATGATAAATTTCTGTATTTCAGGTTGTGATAATAAAGATACTTATTTAGATGCTGATGTGCAGGAAATTGAAGAAAATATTGAGAAGTTTCCTGAACTGGAAGATAAACTGAACATCCAGAATGAAGGGATAAGGCTGGATAAAGATGAAGAATTAATACATCAAGAGTCATACATCCTTCAATTTGAAGAGAGACCAGGCATTGGGCCAAGCAATGAAAATATAGAATTAAAGGGAGGACCAATTGCCAATGAAGAAGCATGTCCAACAGAATCAGAAATACACCAGGTTGTATTTCTCCTTTCCACAGTAAATGATGTTGAATACTATTTTAATTATGGAAATTCAGGAGATAAGACATGCATATGGATTAATCATGAACATGATGAGCTTCCTCAGTTGCTGATCATCAAGAGTTATTCTGTTGAACATAGTGAATTCAGAATATCAGAATATTTTTCAGAATATAAAGATAAATTTGCTAGGTTGAGAACCATAACTAATACCCTAATGCTCCTGCACAATCAAAAGAAGTATGCAAATACAGGTGTCTTTGGGTCTTTTTCTGGTTTTTGTTTACCTAGTAGTGGTTTGTATATAATTTTGTAGGTTAGTTGTTTTTACAGTTTTCTTGTTTTGCTTTCTTGTTTTGCTTTCTGTTGTTTCCTTTTGTAGGTTAGCTGTTTGTACAGGTTGCTTTTTGCTTTGCGTTGTTGAGTCTTTGTTTTGGTTGGGCAAAACTGGTGCACCTTGTTACTTAAGAACACTAAATAAATTGTTAGAATTCAAAAGTTGGATATAAGTTTTTACATAGGTTGTAATTCATATCAGTATAGGTACTCTTGATCAGGTCTGTGGTATCATATTCATCAGTACTACTTTTCTTGAGTCAAGGTGATCCTCACAATGACACACCTAACAGCCTTGGGTTTATTGAACATATCAGTGTAGGTGTTAAGTGAAAAATCTAAAGGTTGCCCTTGCTACCATTGCAATTCTCAACTTAATTTCAACAAGTGACCATTCCTTGTATCATGAAGCTACAACTGTTATATCTTAAGAATTAAATTCAAAATATAAAATAAATAAAATAATAAAATAGATTTTTTGAAATCCAGATTAAGTCATCTAAGTAACTCTACCGGAGCTATAGACGCTTGCTGGCAGTGGGGCTCTACTTAGGAGAATTGCAATGATAACCTTGCCGGGGCTATGGACGCCTGCTGGCAGCAAGGCTCTATCCGGTTGGCTATGAGGGATGAACCAAACTACGTAGCTTAACACCAGTCACTGACTTATTCAACTCACTTTCAAGATGAGTATATGAATCACATGCACACAATTGATCCCTTATCAATTCATTGTTACATTGATGAACATGATACCAGTTAGAAAGGATTAGGATGCTCATGCTTAATAGGAGTTGGAAATTTATGTTTTAATTTATCCTCACCTTTTGAATTATTTGAATTTTGTTGTTTTCTTTGGTGGCAAGTTGTTGTGTGGTTACACAACACGCCCCATTTTAACTTAGCAAAACAGGGACCCAACTTTTTGGCTTGGCTTGTGTTGTCTTCTTTCTGGCGGTTTGGTAAAAATGAGTTAGGTGCATCATCATCATGATATTCGATGAGGTTGGTCATCATCATGAGGTTAGTTTGTCAAAGTTCATATTTTGTTTCTATGACCTCATATTTAGAAAGAGCTTGAAATTCTAGGCAGGTTTGCCTTTTACATCACCCTAAAATTCATCCATATGAGAAAGTTATGACAAGTCAAAGGTCTGGTCAAACATGATTTTAGGAGGGTCACATTTCATAACAACGAGCATCATGATATTTTTACATCACCCGATATTATAATATCATGCTGATATTATAATATCACCCTGCTTAGAAAATCCACCATCTGCATAATTTGCATGCGCATGTCAAAGTCCTATCGGAGGGTCATCATCCTGATCTTTCAAGGGAGGGTCATATTTGCTGATATTCGCTAATATGATGATGACGTCATCATATCCTCCTGATCTCCTTTTGCATGATCATGATGATCACCCTATCTTTTAAGGGAGGGTGATATTCCATTCCTCAGCATGATCATATTTTAAATATCACCCTAGCGCTAACCTGATGATGACCTCAACTCATCCTCATGCTTCGAAGATGAAAATGATGGTGACGTCATCATGATATTCGATGAGGAGGATCATCATATTTTTATCCTGTCATGTTGTCAATATCATCATGATCTTGTTTGTCTACCTGATATTTCGTAATGTCCTCCTACCGAGAAATATGACCTTTTGCAAATATCCTGATGATCATCATCATCCTGATCTTTCGAGAGGGTTACCTTGGCCGCAAAGGGGTCATATTACATTCACCACCTGATCATCTTCCTTAGGTGACCCGATATTACATTTATCCCCTGATCTTAACTAAACATGACGGTGACATCATCTTTTGCATTTTAATGAAGCCCGAATATGACGATGACATCACCATCATATTCCATTCCTCAGCAGCAGGATCATATTTCATATCCTCCTATTTTCCTTCGACATGATGATGATGATGATGTCATTCTTTTCCCCAATATACAGAAGCGAAACATGATGGTGACGTCATCAGGACATTCGAGGAGGGGGAGCATCATATTCACAATATCCTGCAGATAGGTAGAAAGCTCTAAGTTTCCCCGTCGGCCTAATGTAAAATTGTCATTCCGACAGTGTGTAGTCACGCCGATACATACATGCATCATATACAGAGCCGGATTCGAAGGAAAGTTAAAGGTAGTTTTTTCTTTTGTATATTCTGCGATGTATATGCACTATTTTGAACCCGATATACATGAAAATGGGCGGGAAAACAGAGCGATAGAAATTTGAAAGCCCGACTGCCTGATTTTTGGTCAACGATGGTTGACCCGATTGTTTTTTGATGCTGTTTATGCATTTAGTGCATAATTTTCACTGATTTGGAGCCCGATTGCCTGTAGCTACACATTTTGAGGCCTGGTTAATAAAACGTTTAAATTCCTGTTGTTTATCCACATGATGATGAACTTAATGTTTGTCTATTTATTGCAGGAAGTCATGATGCTGTTAGAGCTATTGCTGAGCATTGTATGGTTGCACATGGAGGCAACATGAACCAGAAATGAAGAGGATATTGTCAAAAATGCTGTTTGCCAGCTGGAGACCGAATCAAATCAAAGATGCTGGAATATTCTGTGCCAGCTGTACATTTGCCAACTGGCGAAGCATGTGCTTTTCATCTAGACCGTTGATTATTATGAGAGGATCCTGATCCTTGGATCATTGTAACTATTTTCTGGCATTTGTTCTATATAAGAGCCAGATCTTGATACATGATATACATTAGAAAAGGGAGATAGATAGATATATCTGGCAATAAGGCTAACATTAGAGAAGAGAAAAAGATACATTGGAATATCTGGCAATAAGGCCAATTACTGTAGAATCAATTAGGAGATCGGATTACTGAGACTAATGAAGACTGAATTGTTGAAATGTCAAGGTTCTGTCTTCAGATCACTGTAAATGTACTTGTTCTTGAGCATACTGAATGGATATGAAGTTTCAGATTACATCCTGATTGTAAATTTTACGTAATCTTCATGTTGATTTCTGGATATGTACTGGTGAATGCTGTGTTCAACTAGAAGCGCTTTCATTTCATTACATGTTGTTGTCAACTTTTCCTTTGAAGATTTGCATTGGATCATGCGGATTTGTGGAATGTCCTAGTGAAGTATGATTCTAGTTTCCTTCTTTTCATTGCATGTATGGGAGCTTGTATGTGGATCAGTGATCTCAGTCAAGTAGTTTTGGGAATCTCATTCTTTAACCCTTTTCCTTTTTTTAATTTCATAAATTCATCACCATAACTGCAAGTCATGACAAATAACAAGCAGAACAGAGAAATATGCTGAAATCCCGTAGGTAACTGAAAATCCTTAGCATATTTGAGTTAAATGCATGTAGTATTGAAAATATCATGCAAAGAATCATAAATAATGGTAGAAATCATGCAAATATCAGCCTGTAGGCACATTATTTGACTAAATTCACAGTGCAGAGGTAGAATTATTGGAGATTTATGCAGGGCAGACATATAGAGCAAGATATTTCGAGGAATAATGATGAACTTTGCAGAAATACGTAAGGCCCCTGAATGGAAAACAGCAACACACATCAACCACTGAGTAACGTCAGTAGATTAAGACCTAATCAACGAAGACTTGGGATCATGAATTCTCTGAATTCATCGTATCTTTCAAGATGAGTAAATGTTGTTGTGTAACTTTTATTCTATGTTTGTGAATGACTAACAATCATCATCAACAAACATAATATGCTAAGATATGCATTTTATCTATTTTTCCTTTTAACAGTTCAACTTCTAAAACAACAACTAATGAAATAATTTTTTTTTTCAAGCCATAGAACAGAAAATAATTTGCTAGAATTTCTTTCTTCTTTCCTTGGATACAATAGAAGTAATAAAGCAACTAATACAATCGAACTATCAATACAACAACGGATAACAAACCTCATTTCCTTTTTTTCTTGTATGCAATAGAAAATTCATTTAACAACACTTATATATATATATATATATGTTTGAAGGGAAAACATGACAGCAACAAAAAGTATTTTC
Organism: Cunninghamia lanceolata; assembly: GCA_027924645.1. Lineage (NCBI taxonomy): Eukaryota > Viridiplantae > Streptophyta > Pinopsida > Cupressales > Cupressaceae > Cunninghamia > Cunninghamia lanceolata. The sequence continues at coordinate 6,093,954 of BSBN01001281.1, forward strand.
ACATGCATCTCTCACAGTAAAAACTCACAACTTAGAGGGTAAATAACATTTTGTTTAAAATATAAGAGATGTTTCTCATACAACGTTTATTATAGCCAAACTCATGGAAAAATGACAACAAATTTTACAATGGGGCCACAATGGCCATGGCTCAAATAACCAAATACAAATGACCAAGCAACACCAAAAAGGAGCTTCTCTAAAGCTCCATCTCCTCCATAATAACCAGCAAATAAAACACAACAAAAAGAACAACCTAGCCACTTCAAAATTCCCTCCTCCCTACCATAGGCCTGCAAGTGGGTCACCCTTGAGCTAGGGAGGTAGGGATTCACACAAGTGCAAACACTCCACAACAAAAATCAACAACATCAACACAAAAATAGCCACAAGGATAAACACATAACTCAACTCATGAAAATGAGTTTGATGGGGGTAGGGAATGGACCCCTCTACTTCAAAGGCCACCCAAAATACTAAAATACCAATCTCATGGCCTCAAGCCAAAAATCTCCAAAACCACAACTCTCCAAATATCACAAAATAACCTCCATGGCACTCTTGCCATTCAAATAATCCCCACAACAAGTAAGAAACCCTCGAGGTATAAATAACACAATATGGGAGTAACCTCAAGGAGGTTCCTTTCCCCTACCCCAAACAAGTTGAGCCTTATCTCCAAATGGAGGTGCTCTTACCATACTCCCATCCCACACAAAATAAAGAAATAATAACCAACAAGAAAAAACACAAACACATCACAATAAATAAGCAGGGGTGAAGAACATAGTTCATGAGGCTTACCTTCAAAGCCTTATAATGGAAACACATTTAGTGATGAGCTCCAAGCTTCTCCAAACCTTCCAACCTCTAAGAATTTCTCTAACTCTCTCAAAATTGCTCCAAAATGCAACAACCCCACACTCCTCAACAAGAGGAGATATTATAGGCCATCAATTTCAGCCTTGAGAAATGAGAAGGTGACACTTGTCACCTTCTCCTTCCTCCTCCAATGCTAGTTGCAAGGGAGAGGAAGTGTGAGGGCAACAAGTGTCACCCTCTAATTCCATCTCAATTCTCACCTTATCCACTTGTGCTCTCACACATGTGTGAGAGGACAAGTGGTGAGGTGGCATTCCCATTCAAATCTGCAAGAGGGTAAGGGATGCCATATGGCATCCTCTTATTCTCTCAAAGAGCCATCTCCCTCCAAGATGCTCTCACACGTGTGTGAGAGTCTTGGAGGAAGATCCCACACACTTGGGAGTCTTGGAGACCTCCCAAGTCTTCCTTGGGAAGGGATTCCCAAACTTTGGGAAGGGAGATGAGTCTTTCCCAAAGCATGACTCATCTCCCACCTTCTCTAATTTCAAATTTCGTCACTTTGACTAAACCATAGTTTAGAGTGACCAAAAGTGAGTTAATCCAAGGGTTAGTTAGTCAAAATTGACCCTAGACCCACGGGTAACCACCTAGGGTAAATTTTGGGACACTAAGGTTCACCTAGGGGGTTATAAATCTACTTTAAATGGCCTCAAAAAAATAAACAATTACCAAGTGGTGTAAGTCAATAAAAAAATTATACAACACTTAATATTAATTAATTTAAACAAAGGGTACTAGGCCAAAATGATAAAATTAAACAAGTACTTAAATCAACACTCAATTTCAAATGTGATCCTCATCCCTCTTGGGAATGGATCAGTTTCACAGGGAATAACATAGTGTGAATTCTACCTCTAATTTCCCATGGCTTGGGAATGTAAAACCTATACATCTCGATCAAGTGTCAATCATATCATGAATAATCATAGCCGAAGCAACTGGAATTAAATTCAAGCCATCGAATACAATGATAATCAACTATAACATAAATTTGAATTAAACTGCATTTTTCCATCACATGTCAAATAATCATCATCACATAAATAACTAGAAATCACATCACAAAACATCATCTAATATATCTCGTATGTCGGATCACAAAATAGCATCAAAATAGGATCAAATCAAATCACCATATGTCTAATCAAAGTCATATCAAAATCAGGAGATATAATCAAGTCTGCATAATGAAACCATAGTCTCTAAAAGTCTGATAATGTCATCAACTAAAATGCATAATGATCAAAATATGGAAGGAAAATAATCGGCCTCACATCCTCCCCCCTAAGACTAAACTTCCTCCTGGAAGTCATCAAAAAGGTGAGGATAGAGTGCCCTCAAACTAGCTGCATCCTCCCAAGTCGTTGTGACCTCATCATAACGATCCCACCAGACCCTAACCTGGTCCAACTCTCGACCTTGAAGGCCCAGTGTCTGATGAGCCAATATATGAATTGGCTCCAAAGCCAATTGCCCATCTGCCTCTACCTGTAGAGCACTCCAGTCCAGTGCGTGAGATAAATCAGATATATATCACCTCAAAACATAACTATGAAAGACATCGTGGATACGTGATAGGCTAGGTGGCAACGCTAGATGATAGGCAATAGGTCCTATCTACTCCAAGATCTCAAAGGGTCCTACAAACCATGGTGCGAACTTAGAGCCCTTTCTGTAATGGATTGGACTCTTGTGTGGCCGCACTCTAAGGAATACCCTATCACCCACTGAGAAGCTCCGATCAGTCCTCTTAGCATCGACATACTTCTTCTGCCTATCCTGTGCCTCCTGAAGTCTGCCTAATATGTGTGACCTGTTGCTCCATATCCTAAACTAACTCTGGACCAATGGCAACTCTATCCTCTATCCGATCCTAACTTAATGGTGTCTTGCATGGTCTACCGTATAAAGCCTGAAAGGGAGGCATACCTAACAAGCTGTGATGCCCATTATTGTAGGCAAACTCAACCAGATACAGATACTCCTCCCATCTAGACTGATGGTCCATAACATACATCCAAAGCATGTCCTCCAACACCGATTCACCCACTCTGTCTGCCCATCTGTGTCAGGATGATAAGCAGAGCTAAAGTTGAGCTGTGTGCCCAACACCTGCTGCAAGGCTCTCCAGAATGCTGAAGTGAATACTAGATCTCTGTCAGAAATAATGCGGAAAGGTACTCCATGTAATCTCACAATATCGTCTAAGAATACTCTCACCACTACTAGCGTATAGGTGAGAAATGTGCCACCTTGGTCAACTTGTCGACTGTCACCATGATGGCATCATGGCGGTGCGAAGACATAGGAAGACCAATAATAAAATCCATGGAAATGGTGTCCCATTTCCACTCAAGTATCTCATGTGGGTATAGAAGACCCACTGGATGCTGATGCTCAGCCTTGACCCTCTGACACTCAAGGCATCGAGCAACAAACTCTACAATATCTCGTCTCATACTAGCCCAATGGTACAGCTGTCATAGGTTGGCATGCATAATCTTCACCCCTAGATGTGCCACATATGGTGCTCTGTGAGCCTCTGATAACACTACCATACGTAGGTCACCTACGCAGGGTACATAGATGCGTTGTTGATGACGAAGTAACCCATCTACCTAGAGTGAATACCCTGCAAACTTGCCCACAAGGACCCTCTATGAACTGTTCTCCTGCTGCACCTCAAGAAACCACTCATCCTCTGGCAGATACTGAATAATGCATCCTCTCAAGTCCACACTCAGAGTCAAGGTCAAGAGCTCGTGGTGCTTCTGACTCAATGCATCAGCTACCATGTTCTCCTTCCCTTTAATGTAGTGGACATCAAAGTCATACTTGCAAAGAAACTCCATCCAACACCACTGACGGGCATTCAAATTCGGCTGTGTAAAGATATACTGAAGGCTGTGGTGATCTAAATGGAGCTTAAAGTGATGACCCAGTAAGAAATGTCTCCAACAAACTAGAGCATGAACCACTACCGCTAACTCCAAGTCATGCGTAGGGTAGTTCAGCTCATGGGTCTTGAGCTTTCGTGACTCATACGTGATCGCTCTACCACCCTACATAAGTATGGCTCCCAATCCCTCAAGTGATGTATCCATGCAAACCATAAAATCTGCTACAGGATTAGGAACTGCTAAAATGGGAGCACTGGTAAGACGCTCCTTAAGGATCCCAAAGGCCCTCTCACACTACTCAGTCCATAGAAAACTCTTCCCTTTCTGCTGAAGGGAAGTGATGGGGTGTGCTATCTGAGAAAAACCCTCAACAAAGCGATGGTAATAACCAGCTAACCCCATAAAACTCTTGACCACTGTCACACTAGTGGGTGTTGGCCAATCCCTGATAGCCCTGATCTTCGATGGATCTATAGAGATTCCATCACCAAATAGGATATGCCCCAGATACTAAACCTCTGTCCTAAAAAATGCACACTTCACCAAGTTCCCATAAAGATTCTGCTCCATCAAACACTGTAGAACCTGACGTAGGTACTCCTCATGCTCCTCCTCGGTCCATGAATAGATCAAAATGTCATTAAGAAAAATGATCATGAACCGATCTAAATAGGTACGGAACACCCTGTTCATGAGACTCATGAACACTGTAGGGGTGTTTGTCAAGCCAAAGGAGACCACAGTGCCATATTGAGTTCAGAAAGTGGTCTTATGGATGTCCGCCTCTGTGATATGTAGACTTCAGGTCAATCTTAGAGAACACCTTGGCTCCCTGCATCTGATCGAAAAGATCGTCAATCCTGGGCAGAGGATAACTGTTCTTCACCATCACCTTATTCAACTACCTATAGTCCATGCACAATCAAAGAGACCCATCCTTCTTCTTCACGAAGATGATAGGAGTGCCCCAAGGTGAAACACTCGGTCGAATGTGCCCCTTCTCGAGCAAGTCCTCCAACTGTAACTTGAGCTCTATGAGCTCATGTGTGGTCATCATTTAGGGTGCACGAGACACTGGCTCAGCACCCGGTACCAATTCTATGTGAAAGTCTACCTCACAGTGGGGTGGCATCCCCGGTAACCTTGCTGGAAACACATCGACAAACTCTCTAAGGATGGGATGATCATCCAAAGATGCCTTAGGCTCGTCATCTGATCTATCGCTCACTATGATGGTGAACATCTGGCATCCCTTGTAGCACTTAATCTGCTGAGCAGATATCATACGCACTATTGTGGGCTTTTGAATGCCCACTGTCTCAATTGATGTACCGTGATCGTCTAAGCAACTGATTGCCTTTCGATGACAATCTAGCTTGGCTCAATGAGTCGCAAGCCAGTCCATACCCAACACCACATCATAAGATCCTAATGTCATAACTCTAAGGTCACATACTATGGTAAAGGGTCCCAAAGTAATCTCACAGTCGTGGACTAAGGCATCTACTGTCATCTTGGCCCTTGAGGCTAACTCAACCACCCACCTATCACCCTGCCTAGAGGCCACCAGCCTGCAATGCTCCACTAACGATGGAGATATGAAAGAATCAGTAGCACCAGAATCAAAGAGAATATAAATGGGGTTACCCCCAATCATACCTGACATCTCAATCACTGACACCTGAAAATCAACTAGCGGTTATCAACCACTACGAACATACGGTGGGATCTACCCACATCTCCAACAATCTACTCAGATCCTCCTACACGAGGCTATCCCCCTGCTGTAAAACCTTGTGGGCACTCTCTAGCTAGGTGTCCTGCTCCACCACAAACATAACATGGGCCCCTAGCCTGTACCTATCCAGTCTGAGTCCTACTCGATTGCTATTGTCCTGATCTACCAGTAGACCCCTGTGAGCCCCTATATGACTTTTGCGACCTCATGGGTCCTGTAGGTGGTCCCTATTGCCTTTGATCTCTGCACGGGCCCTGCTACTACCAACCTTTATTATGTCCCTCATGTGCCCTCTGTTGTGTCCTAGGTCTCTGTTGCTATTGCTGTGGCTACTGCTGCTGTGGGGGCCTAGGAGGTAAGGGAGCGGAACTAAATCCTCCCCTATGAGGTGGTTGTGATGGTCTACAGAAACTCTGCTGATGCTACTATTGTCCACGATCCTAAAACTGAGGGCGTGAACTCTACCCTCATCCCTGAATCTCCTCAGTGACATATGCCTTCTCGGCAGCATCACTCAAAGTCTAGGGGTCTGCCATACGAGCAGGCCCTACTATGCTGTGATTCAATCCTCTGATAAACTTATGAACTAGGAGTTTCTCATCATGGAGATACTCCATATAATGGGACAACTTGGTAAATCTACCTTCATATTGTGCCACTGTAAGTCCTCTCTACTGGAGGTCATGAAACTCGTCTATGCGATGCTTCCTGCAATGATCTAATAAGTATCGCGCATTGAAGCGCTCAATGAAGGTCTCCCATGTGAGAGTGTCTAATGAAAGGTGACGTTTGCACTCCTTAGTGCGCCACCAAGTGGTTATTGCATCTCGCAACAGGTGTACTACTACATGAGCTTTTGTGTTTCCCTTGAAAGGATGCAACCTGAAGCATCTGTCTAAGCTAATGAGCCAGGCCTCTACCTTGGCTCCCTCTGTGGTCCTGATGAATGTAGGAGGGTTCAACCTCAACAAATCCCTAATGGGATCTCCTCTATCTCTGTGCCTCCTAATAGGCTCATCTATATAATAATCATAAGGTATGTGAACAATGTGCTCTACTCGTACTGCCTCATCACGCCTAGCATGACGTGGACGGCTCCTGCTACGGGCCATGTCAGCTAAACCAACCTCCTCTATTGTTGTCTCTGGCACCTCAACATAAGGCTCCATAGGTGGTGCCCCTCACAGCTCAACACGGGGCTCCACACATGGGTCAACATGGGACTTAGCTCGTGGCTCCACGTGTGGCTCCTCTCGCAAATCCTTGCGGGGCTTGACACGTGGCTCTATGTGCGGCTCAACTACAGCCGGTGGAAGCCTATCTAAAACTACCTGTAAAGCCTATAATATCTATGGCCCAATATCTGGTAGGGCCGGTGGTGCATGTGGTGCCTGTAGGACTGGCCGATCCTGTCCCTTAGCTAAAGAGTCAGTGTGAATCTAGGGGATGGAGTACAGCTGGACTGCGCTTGCCAAACTTGTCGGGGAGGCATCCTACAAAAACAAGGTAACCAAAAATTAATCAAAGTTGCAGAAATAATAATTTTCCCTAAACAAGCCCAGTGTTTAAACTTAGGCTCTAATACCAAATGTCATGCCTGCATTTCCCATGCAGTCACGACACACAACACACGTGTCATGTCCACATTTTTCATGTGGTCATGACATGAATTATGAAAAACTTTTCTACCTATCCCTAGGAACCCCCTCGCATGCCTCTGCATGCTCCGTGGCAATATGCATAAGGCGTAAACATGTCAACATAATTCGGGGAGGTGCATTGTCCCACGCAGTCCCCTACATGATGACAATCATCTAGGGGGTATGCGACACTAACTGTGTCGCTTTAGGGGTTAGAATGGTTTTAATCCTAACCCTAAGTTTCCTAGGTGTGAAGATGATTCCGCCAGCTTCGAAACCTATCTCTAACTTTGGTCAAAATGAAATCAGAAAATGATTAAGAAAATGATGGAATTGATAGATGCATGATTAAAGTGGAATGATGGAATAAAATCTTATAAAATAACATACAAATTAAACCCTAGAAATCTAAGGAAAATCTGACAGCATAACGCGTTTTCGATAAACGCATTAAAATTTTAAAAAAATAAACTTTAAGAAAAAATTAAATAAAAAATTAATAATAGAAAATCTAAACTTAAGAACAAATTTAAAAATAATTTAAAAACAACAAAATACCATGTTTCTACATACAATGTTACCCTAATACCATTTTAAAATATGCAAACCCTAAAAAGAATCCCTAATTTCCTTATTCCATTCTCTCTCTAGTTTTCTTTTGTTTGTTTTTGTCTCAAGTTATGCAGGTAGGGTTTGAACCAGAAATGGAGGCCATGGGTGGAGCTGGCTGCTCCGTTTACCAGAGGTATACATAGCAGAGGCATTGCAATTCTCTTTTTTTTAAATGGTTATATATATATATATATATATACATACAGAGCAATAGTTAGAAGTTACATTTGTGCTACAGGGTTATCTGAGCACGGCATAGTGCTGCCACCGCTGCCTCTGAAGGGACAAGTTTAAAGGGGAATGAGCGAGGGAAGGTCCGCAGAGGGTTAGAGGAGCGGGGGTTAGAGGAACAGCGGAGCAGGGGATGGAGGTTCCGCAGTGGCTGTCAGTAGTAAAGGGGTGCTTAGCGAAGGATAGATGGTGGGGGAGCCATCGCTGCAGGGATTGGGGAGTTAGAGGGGTGTGGGGAGGAGGTTGTGCCTCCTCCCCACACCATTTGTTACAAGGAGAGGTGGGGCTATGGGCGTTGCCGCCCACAGTCCCACCAAAATGTTTATATTTTGTTTTTGGTTTATTTACAACTTAGACTCTGTTCCTCAACAGTCCGCCCACAGTTAAAATCTCTATATTAAATTTTGAATAATGTTTGATCTCTGGTTTTTTTTATATTTTTATATATATAAATATATATATATACATAAATATACATATATATATGTGTATATATATATATACTCAAATTTATAACATCAGTTTGTTCAATACCTCAGTTAGAAGCATTTGTACTATCACTGTATTTATATATTCATATATATATACACATATATATATTTATATATATATACACATATATATATATATTTTAATATATACAGAACTTATATTTTGTTTGATTTCTTTACTACTTTTTGTGTATACACAGAATTAACACAAAACAACAGCAACTAGGATTTTAAAAATAGTAAACAACATTTATATTTATATATGTTTATACACCTGTATATACATGTATAAATATATACATATATACTCATTGCACTTACTATCACAAAACAATAGTATAGATAAAAGTAATACTATCCTTCAGATTTAAACATAAAATAAATCAATATCACTTCCTTTTTTTTCTGAAACATAATAAGCTAAGATATGCATTTTATCTAGTTTTCCTTTTAACAGTTCAACTTCCAAACCAGCAACTAATGAAATGAATTTTTTTTTTCAAGCCATATAACAGAAAATAATTTACTAGAATTTCTTTCTTCTTTCCTTGGATACAATAGAAGTTATAAAGAAACTAATACAATGGAACTATCAATACAACAGTAGATAACAAACCTCATTTCCTTTTTTTCTTGTATGCAACAGAAAATTCATTTAACAACACACACACACACACACACACACACACACACACACACACACACACACACACATATATATATATATATATATATATATATATATATATTTGTTTGAAGGGAAAACATGACAGCAACAAAATGTATTTTCACATGCATCTCTCATAGCAAAAACTCACAACTTAGAGGGTAAATAACATTTTGTTTAAAATATAAGGGATGTTTCTCATACAACATTTATTACAGCCAAACTCATGGCAAAATGACAAAACAAATTTTACAATGGGGCAACAATGGCCATGGCTCAAACAGCCAAATACAAATGACCAAGCAACACCAAAAAGGAGCTTCTCTAAAGCTCCATCTCATCCATAATAGCCTGTAAATAAAACACAACAAAAAGAACAACCCAGACACTTCGAAATGCCCTCCTCTCGACCATAGACCCGCAAGTGGGTCACCCTCGAGCTAGAGAGGTAGGGATTCACACGGGTGCAAACACTCCACAACAAAAATCAACAACATCAACACAAAAACAGCCCCAAGGATAAACACATAACTCAACTCATGAAAATGAGTTTGATGGGGGTAGGGAATGGACCCCTCTACTTCAAAGGCCACCCAAAATACTAAAATACCAATCTCATGGCCTCAAGCTAAAAATCTCCAAAACCACAACTCTCCAAATATCACAAAATAACCTCCATGGCACTCTTGCCATTCAAATAATCCCCACAACAAGTAAGAAGCCCTCAAGGCATAAATAACACAATATGGGAGTGACCTCAAGGAGGTTCCTTTCCCCTACCCCAAGCAAGTTGAGCCGTACCTCCAAATGGGGGTGCTCTTACCATACTCCCATCCCACACAAAATAAAGAAACAATAACCAACAAAAAAAAACACAAACACATCACAATAAATAAGCAGGGGTGAAGAACATAGTTCATGAGGCTTACCTTCAAAGCCCTATAATGGAAGCACGTTTGGTGAAGAGCTCCAAGCTTCTCCAAACCTTCCAACCTCCAAGAATTTCTCTAACTCTCTCAAAATTGCTCCAAAAATAGAAAAGAACTCCAAAATACAAGAACCCCACACTCCTCAACAAGAGGAGATATTATAGGCCATCAATTTTAGCCTTGAGAAATGAGAAGGTGACACTTGTCACCTTCTTCTTCCTCTTCCAATGCCACTTGCAAGGGAGAGGAAGTGTGAGGGTGACAAGTGTCACCCTCCAATTCCATCTCAATCCTCACCTTATCCACTTGTGCTCTCACACGTGTGAGAGGACAAGTGGTGAGGTGGCATTCCCATTCAAACCTCGAAGAGGATAAGGGATGCCATATGGCATCCTCTTATTCTCTCAAAGAGCCATCTCCCTCCAAGATGCTCTCACACGTGTGTGAGAGTCTTGGAGGAAGATCCCACACACTTGGGACTCTTGGAGACCTCCCAAGTCTTCCTTGGGAAGGGATTCCCAAACTTTGGGAAGGGAGATGAGTCTTTCCCAAAGCATGACTCATCTCCCACCTTCTCTAATTTCAAATTTCGTCACTTTGACTAAACCATAGTTTAAAGTGACCAAAAGTGAGTTAATCCAAGGGTTAGTTAGTCAAAATTGACCCTAGACCCACGGGTAACTACCTAGGGTAAATTTTGGGACACTAAGGTTCACCTAGGGGGTTATAAATCCACTTTAAATGGCCTCAAAAAATAAACAATTACCAAGTGGTGTAAGTCAATAAAAAAATTATACAACACTTAATATTAATTAATTTAAACAAAGGGTACTAGGCCAAAATGATAAAATTAAACAAGTACTTAAATCAACACTCAATTTCAAATGTGATCCTCATCCCTCTTGGGAATGGATCGGTTTCACAGGGAATAACATAGTGTGAAGTCTACCTCCAATTTCCCGTGGCTTGGGAATGTAAAACCTGCACATCTCGATCAAGTGTCAATCATATCATGAATAATCATAGCCGAAGCAACTGGAATTAAATTCAAGCCATCGAACACAATAATAATCAACTATAACATAAATTTGAATTAAACTGCATTTTTCCATCACATGTCAAATAATCATCATCACATAAATATCTAGAAATCACATCACAAAACATCATCTAATATATCTCGTATGTCAGATCACAAAATAGGATCAAATCGAATCACCATATGTCTAATCAAAGTCATATCAAAATCAGGAGATATAATCAAGTCTGCATAATAAAACCATAGTCTCTAAAAGTCTAATAATGTCATCAACTGAAATGCATAATGATCAAAATACGGAAGAAAAATAATCAGCCTCACAAGCTGTCTCAGCTTATTTACTCCTCGTACATCCTAATTTTAAGGATGGGTCTTATAGAGTGGAGGTTATATACAGGCCCAGTGTGCTTAACAATGTACATCACTTGCAAGTGTTTAACGATGATTAGTAGATCATCTCATTTCTAGAGAAGGTTGAATCCTTTGCTAACCTGTTCTTCAAAGGTAGGACTATAGAGAGTGGTGACACTCTTGATGGAGAGATAAGTTCCCCAAATGGTCAAGATATTGAGGTTATACAATTAAAGGGGAAAAAATTCCAAAGGGTTTGGTATTACTTGAAGACCTTTTTAAGAAACATGATCATTATATCAAGAAGAAAGCTTCAACTTCCACCAGCTCTTCTGTTGAGTATGATCATGTAAACATTGGAATAGAAGAGAACCCCAAGTTTGTTTTCATTGGGAAGTGTTGCTCTCCCTAAGAAAGAGAGTGTTTAATTTCTTTGTTGGTTAAGTATAAGGATGTTTTCATGTGGTGTTATGCAGATTTGAAGAAGTTCATGGATGGGAAAGTACAAAACCACATTCCTTTGAATCCTGGCACCTCTCCATTTTGGCAGAAACAATGAACATATAATCTAAAGATTGTCAAAACCATATTTAGTGAGATTAACAAGATGCTCAAGGCCAAAATTATTTATCCCATACATCACTCTACCTGGATTACCAATATCATCCTGCTAAGGAAGAAAAATAGAGAAATAAGAATCTGTGTTGACTTTCAGAATTTGAATCAGGCCTCGCTCAAGGATAATTATCATTTACCAATCATGGATCACATACTACAAATGGTATCTAGATTAGAGATGATGTCCATGTTGGATGGCTTTTTAGGGTATAACCAGATAGGAGTAGCTCCTGAGGATCAATATAAAATAGCATTCACTACTCTATAGGTGTCTTTTCCTACAATAGGATGCCCTTTGGCCTCATCAATGCTAGGGCAACTTTTCAAAGAGCCATGGATATGTCTTTTGGAGACTTGAAGGATGAGATTATTATTATCTATCTTGATGATTTGATATTTTTCTCAAAGAAAAGGGTTGATCACTTCAATGATTTAGTTGTTGTGCTTGAAATATGTAGAGATCACTATCTCTCTCAATCCAAAGAAATCAATTTTTACAGTCACTAAGGGTAAACTGTTAGGTCACATTGTTTCTGAAGATGGGATAAAGATTGATCTAGAAAGGGTAAAAGTAATTCAGCAATTGAGCCTACCAACAACCAAAAGCAACACCAAATCCTTTTTCGGTCAGGTTAATTTCTTGAAGATATTTGTTCTTGATTTTGCCAAACTAAATAGACATATTGCTGAAATGATAAAGAATAATCCAGTCTTTAGGTAGACTGAGGAAGGCAAAAATGCATTTGAGGATATCAAGGTAGCAATTGCTCATGATCCTACTTTGGTTCATCCAAATTTTGATAAAGATTTTATTATTTACTATTATGCCTCAGAACACACCCTGTCAACCATTTTATTATAGAAGAATGAGTAAGGTATTGAAGCACCTATAACCTTTATGAGCGTTCCTTTGAAAAAGCATGAATTAAACTATTCCCCATTAGAAAAACATGCTTATGCAATTGTGAAAGCCGTGAAGCAATTCAAGTTTTATATCCTTCATTCTCGTACTATCATTTTTATTTCTGATCCAGCGGTCAAGAGTATTTTAACCAAGCAGGAAATTGGCTATAACTAAAGAGGAGCCTAGGTTGCAAAGGTCCAAGAATATGATGTTGATTTGAGACCTACTACTCTAGTTAGGGACAAAGGTTTCTGAAAGTAATTGTTGATAATAAACCTAAAAAGGATGAAGATATGCTACTTGTTCTGTTTGCTAATACCACTGATGATTGGTTCTCCAATGTTGCTTATCTATTGACATATGGGGAGTGTCCACCTCATCTATCAGCTAGAGAGAAAACAAATTTAAAGTTAAAGGCTAGTAAATATGTTCTCTGGGGAGAAACTTTGTATAAAAGGGGAGTGGACGGTACTTTTCTTAGATGTGTGGACAAGGAACAACAAAAGAAACTTCTGGAATCTTTTCATAATGAGGCCTATGGAGGACATTTCTCTGCATGAGTAATAGTCTTCAAGGTTCTAAGGCAATGCTTTTATTAGCCAAGTATGTTTAAAGATGCTTATGACTGGGTCTCCAAATGTGAGAAGTGTTTGAAATTTACTAGTAGACCTCAGTTAGCTGCATTACCTTTGAGACCTATGGTCATCAATAAACCTTTCCAATAGTGGGGACTAGACTTTATAGCACCCATTAACCTAAATTCCAGTGCTGATCATACACACATCTTGACTACTACAAATTACTTCACTAAGTGGGTAGAGGCCATTCTAGTGAAACATACTACTTCTGAAGTTGTATGTAATTTTTTCAAAGATAACATATTGGTCAAGTTCGGTATACCTAAAAAGATTATTATTGATAATGCCTCTAGCTTTTCCTCTTCTAAATTTTCTCTTTTTTGTTACGATTATGAAATTAGTCTTGCCCATTCTTTAGATTATTACCCACAAGGAAATGGGAAAGTTGAATCAAATAACAAAAAAAATATTTCTTTTGGCAAAAAACTAGTAGATAGCAGTCAAAGGGGGTGGCACAAAAGTCTCTACGAGCATTATGGGTAGATAGAATTACCCCCAAAAGATCTATTGGCATGTCTCCATTCAAACTGGTATATGGGGTTTAAAGTGCTTTACCTATTCCCTTGGAATTGTCCACTTTGAATTTGTAAAGACCTATTGAAGATGAATAATTCCAGTCTTCTTTGGAAAAGAGGATCATGTACCTGACCAAGATAGAAAAAAAGAGGGATGAAGTGGTTGATTGGATAACCAAACATCAAGAAAGGGTAAAGAAGATTTTTGATATAAAGGCCAGACAAAGGAAGTTTGTAGTTAGGGATGTTGTTTTGCTTTGGGATAAAAGGAGAGAGCCTAAGGGAGCACACAAGAAGTTAGACTCTTTATGGAGAGCAACTTTCACAATTAGGTAGATAATTGGGGAGAATGCATTTTTGTTGGCATATCTAGATGGTACTCCTGTGCCTCTTGCCTATAATGGGCAAGATTTAAAATTATATAACTGGTAATGTTTTCTTGTTTCCCCTTTGTATATAGTCTTTGTTTTGTTTTCCCTATGTGTTTGTCTTTGTTGTTTTCTGGGTGACTCTGTTTCCCTTGAAATAAGGCTTTATGCTAATTTTCCTAGATTCTCTACATCCTTCTAGTCCTTTTCCCAATTAGAACCTGTTGTTACCACATTTTCAAATTTGCCATTATCACGTCGGTGTTCTTCATTTTCTTCCTTAGTTATTCTTTCATTCACCCTTTTAAAGAGTTTGTGGCCCTTCCTAAGAATTGTTCCTTTGCAATCGGTGATTTAAAACTTTTTAAAACTTCTATCAGTCAGTTTGAAGTTTCCAAAATTCACCGAATAGATGATGCAACCCTGAGTTGTGAGTTAATCCTTCTTTGTCGGTCTTATGTTTCATTCCCAAAGTTAAGTCATTCCTGATTGACAAGTCATAAGTTCTCCAAACTTCCTAATCTCTGACTAGTTTACCCTTTGTGGTTCATATGTTTTGAAAATTACCAATTCCTTGCTTCGTCATCTAGTCCATTTATCTAAAGAAAATCTTCCATTTATTGCTATGCATAGAGAAAGGGACATCTATCTTTTCATCTTAAATGTGAATTATCTTGAAAATCTCAACCTCACATTTTTCATTGGATATTATGAAGTGTACTGACGTACGTATTGTCATATTCAGTGGTATTTATTAAAGTACTTATATAAATGTTACCACCCTTGCAAACATTTCATTCCATATTGATGCTGGTGTGCTACTTCTAAGAGTTCTGGCACAATTTCTTCTACCAGCATTGTGTGCAGGCCTTTCTATCTAGGTCAGCTAACTATAATTTTTCCTCACCTTCTTTCTTCTACTGTGAATTTGAAGTTTCTAAGTCACTAGAGAGGAAAGAGCATTCATTTTTCATGAGTTTGAATTATTCATTTTCCCCAAATGTTCTGGGAGTTCACTTGGTTCCAGAGATTTTTTTAGTGGCGAATATCTCAGATCGGCCAAGTCAGAATTGGCGAATAAATTGCATCCAATAGGGTGGTCAAATTGCCCAGTTCTTACGTATTATCAGTCGAATCCCTATACATTCACCATTGATTTATTTTATGAGAATCAATGAAGTAAGATTTTTGCCATAACAAAATACACGTTTCAAATGGGCCGACTAATATTTTCATCTAGAATTTCAGAAGCAAGTACTAAATCACCTATATATTCACCAATACTATTAAAACAACATTGTGTATCAGGACACATTTTGCCAACTCCATTAAATGGTCGCTGCGCATGAGGACCCATTTCGCTAACCCCATTACATGGTCACTACGCATGAGGACCCATTTCACCAATTAAAATTTACTAGTTGATTATGAGGGGCCATTTTTCCAATTTACATGACACCTCTGTGCTAATCTTAGGGCCATATTCGCCTTGGAAATTTCAATGTATGTAGTTCGTCAAGGTTTGATTCACTGACACTTAAATATATTCCTTATATAATCACACGGGATTTGCCAAATCTTTTTGATATACCATATAGAATTCCCACATAATTCACCAAATATGGAATGATATAAATACAATCAAAACTCTAATTTATTCTTACATATTTTGTTCAGTTCTAAACTTGTGACTTGTAAGATCTCGATTCAGATTTCAGAAGTTGGAGTTGGCACCTTGAAGTTGATCGTAGGTAAAGTTACAAACTTATGGCACAGGCATTCCTGCATTAGCGAATAGCAAGTCAGTGAAAACCTAAACTTAAAGGTGAGTGATCATTTCTTCATAGTATTAGTGTTTTAAGATTTCTTTGTGGCTTTATCCCTCTTCCATTCTTGATTCAATCTTAAAGAAGATATTTAGTAGGGAATGGGATCTATATTCTATGAGTATGTCCTTAAACAAGAAGACATTTTTTCCAACTTTTATTCGAAGTGGGAGATCAAATCAAGATGTTGAGCCACAAGTGCGACAAGGGTAAGACTCCTCAGGGTGGTGAAGGGACTGGGAGGCCATCAAAACGCTGAAAAGGTGGAGTTAGTATACAGTCTTACTTTGGAACTAGCAATGTTTCTAACCCATCAAATCAAGATGGAGCTACACCATCAACTCTTGCACCAAATAATGATGAAGAAGCCATTCACAATACGTCACCACCACCAGAAGGTGGGATTACCATTGAGTCAAATAAGGATGGCAATACCGTAGAAGATGTTCCAAGGGATACCTTGGTTAGCCAGAATGAGGATGGCAATACCGCAAAAGATGATCCAAGGGATACCCTGGTTAGCCAGAATGAGGATGGCAATACTATAGAAGATGTTCCAAGGGATACCCTAGTTAGCCAGACTGAGGATGACAATACCATAGAAGATGTTCCAAGGGATACCCTAGTTAGCTAGAATGAGGATGGCAATACCACAGAAGATGTTCCAAGGGATACACCGGTTAGCCAGATTGAGATAATCGACTTGGATGAAAATGAAAATGTTGGCGTTGTAGATGATGTTGGGAAGAAAAAAAGAAAAGGCAAATCAAAAGATTCAAAAGGAAAATCAAAAGATTCAGAAGGCAAATCAAAAGATTCAAAAGGCAAATCAAAATATTCAGAAGGCAAATCAAAAGATTCAAAACTGGGGCACGAGTGGGAAATGTCAAGGAATTTTCAGCTTGATTGGGTGTTAAAGTACCCATTCATTAAACTAGTGGAGAAAGCAAACAAAGATGAACAACCAACAGAATGCAAGTGTGTGATTTGTAGTTGGAAATGTAAAAGAGACAAGAAATTGCAGTTAAAGCTTGACATATAGAAAAGCATATAGGTAAAGTTTATGAAAAACAAATCATAGATGGAAAGGAAACATCAGTAGTAAGATGGAAATCAAAGAAAGAATGTCTTCATGTGAAGTATGCCACAAAATATGATGAGCATAAGAAAAGAATGACAAAGCTTTCTGCAAGTAGAGGTACAATCAAGGCTCAATTTGGAAAAGTAATGGAAGGAGCACAACTGGCTAAAACTATTCAGATGAGTGTTGTTTTTCATATTTTGTCCAGAAGGCGTCCTATGATAGACTACCTAGAGTACAGTAATTTATTATCTTTTTTGAGTGTTCCTCACTATCCTAGCACACATTGGTCAATAAACATTGGATGGGAATGGGCAAACTATCTCGCTATGGTGGAAAAGCAAGATTTAAAGGAGAATGTAAAAGGGTCAAACTTCATTGCATTATCTTTAGATGAAGTTACTGTGGTAGATAATACTTCTTCGGTCTGTATGCATGTGTATACTATAAAAGAACATGTCCGCCAAGCTCATCTACTCTGTGTTCATAAAATGAAGGATAGTTCTGTTGGCAAGAGACACTATATGGATTCATGGTTGTTGTCATTGATGGCAACAAAGGTCATCCCACATATCCGCAAGTCATGATATATCTCTACCGGAAGTCAGATTGAAGATTGTTGTGGTCCGGTGAACAAGAACAGAGCATGTGGCAAGGTCCGACAGATTGGTCCGGATCTCTCAGAGGAAGTGTCTTGGCACAGTGCGGATCTGGGGAAGTCAAGAGGACTATCTTGAGTAGTATATTCCAAGGATTTAGCCTCCGGAGATGGACAAAGAAAAAGATATGAATAGTTGAGTACCGGATTCCTGAGAGACAGTGAAAACAGAGGAAGAACTGACTGATAGAGTATCAGACTACTTTCCGGATGTGTTACAGATGATGATAAAGGTTGCGGAGGCATGAATCATGTTTGGCCGACATAATTGATGATATCTACAAGTATATGCTTGATCTGCATTGCTTGGTGAGCAAGGATTCAGCCGACAGAACTAAGTTTGTAAGAAAATAGACTGTTCCGGATGCCGACTAGAAAGGTGATGAAATTACTTGTGCGGATATATATAGAGGATGGATTTAGTTGTAAAGAGTGTGAAGGGTGTGAAAGATATGCGAACAAGTCCAGAGTAGAGCAGAAGTAGCAAGAAAGATCCGGTATGTGAAAGGATAGCAGACTAAAGACCAGAGGAAAGATGAAGTGCAGCAGATCAGTATACTGAACTTAACCGGAACTGAACTCCAGCATATGCAGATGCTTCCAATCAGTTCAAGACTGTGATTCTTATCACTTTGTAAGACAGTGTGTCTTCTTGTAGGCAGTGAGCCTCTTGTGAGCAGTGTGCTCGGGCAGTGAGCCCTAATTGGCAAGTGCCATTTTTGTAATTTCCTATTCTTCTAACAGAGAATAATTCTTGGGTTAATCACCCCGTGGTTTTCTCCCTTAACAGGGTTTCCACGTCAAAAATACTGTGTCATGTGTTTCTTATTTCATGGTTAATGTTTTGTGTTTGATTTTATGCTGCTTCAATTAAAAGGAAAGTTCAATAAGGGAAATAATTAGGATAACTGATTCACCCCCCCCCCTCTCAGTTATCAACAATTGGTATCAGAGCTAAGTTCCTCCTAATAGAGCCTAACAGCTTGAGGAAGATCTGGGATTTCAAATGGATGCATATGGTTTAAGGGAGCAACTCAAGACTGCCCTTGAGGATCTTGAACAGTCAAATTCTGAAGTCAGTGAATTAAAGGAAAGACTCAAACAGGCTGATGAATTCATGAGAGAATTAAAAGACAATTAAGTCTCTCTATGAAAAAGA
Source organism: Cunninghamia lanceolata (assembly GCA_027924645.1). Lineage (NCBI taxonomy): Eukaryota > Viridiplantae > Streptophyta > Pinopsida > Cupressales > Cupressaceae > Cunninghamia > Cunninghamia lanceolata. The sequence goes on from BSBN01001281.1 coordinate 6,113,204, forward strand.
GAAAGGAGCTGCTTCAACAGTTGGCAAGACAAAGTGAAGAAAGCAATACAAGTGAGGAATTGACTGAGCAAACCAAGTTATGTGAAAAGTTATCAAAAGAAGTCATTATGTTAAGACATGAAATGGAATCAGGAACTATAAAGTTTACTCAAGAGATTGAAGAAAAAAGAAAGGCTGAAGACAATCTAAGACAATCTCTTAAAGAAAAATCAGAAGAATGCCACCAGATGGACAGGATTATCAGACACCTTGAATCTGATCTTGAAGATTCCAAAGATAATGAAGGAAAACTTGAGGATCAAATTGCCTCTCTCAAAAGAGACCTTCAAACAGCAAATGAATATAAAGAGAAATTCAAGATAAGTTCTGCTCAACTTGAAGTTCTTCTTGGAAGTCAAAAGAGGACAGATGACAAGTATGGCTTGGGATATGAGAAAGGAGAAAGCTCCGGATCCGGTCAGAAGAATCTTGGATCAGAAAATCCAAGGAGCAGGCCTAGAAGACCTCCGGTAAGACAGCCAAATGCTCAAAGATATCCATCCTTCAATGGATACTGCCACAGCTGCAACCACTTTGGTCACAAAGCTAATCAGTGCAGAATGAGAATGAATCAGATTAATTCATCCTTCTCCGGACAGTGCTTCAACTGCAAAAGGTATGGACACAAATCCCATGAATGCAGAATTATGCAAGTAAACAAATCATTCAAAGGTAGATGCTTTACATGCAATAGAATAGGTCATATGGCTAATCAATGCAGATCAAGGGGATATCAGTTAAATATGCAAAGAAATGTTATTTGCCAAATCTGCAATAGGTCCGGTCATAATGCTAAAGTCTGCAGAAACAAGAATCAGGACAAAAGAGGTCCGGTGTATAATCAGAATCAAGACAAGGGTAAACAAAAGATGAATGCGGATGAAGTTAGGAATCAGATGAGCAAGATTTGGGTGAAGAAAAGCTTAGAAAATGTAGAGGTTGGATCCGCACCAGATTCTGGTGCTGATATTTCTTCCGGAAATTAAAAAGTGAGCTCAGGCTCAGGGGGAGACTCAAAGAAGATTCTGTTCCCCCAGCCAAACAAGTTGTGCCGGATGTGGCACAAAATGCGGATTAAAGGGTTTGCAGATATAAGTCCTGAGATGCTTCAGTCAAGTTTTCAGAGGTCCGCATGGAGTTATGAAGAAGCTGTGTTCGATTAAGTTAGACCTGTTTAGGGAGGTGCTCCGGTATGATAAAGGATTACAAAAAGGTCCGGAGAGATCCGGAAGTGCACGATCTTGTCTTGCGGATTGGACAGAGTGTTTGGGATGTTCTTGTAATATGTTACCTAGATTTATTCATGATTTAAAGATCCGGATGATATTCAGTGATCAGGACTGATCCGGGATACTCCAAGCTGTCCAGACATGGTAAACCAGAATAATGCAGGTGAAGCATTTATTGCAGACAGATATTAGGGTTTGCGGAGCAATATAAAGATTTCTCAAAAGTTATCTGCTCATTCTACACTTGAGAAGAAGCGAATAGTGGAGCTCTGCAACAAGGTTCATCAAGCACACCAAGGATCTCCTGCCAAAGCTATTGAATAAAGAAATCAATCCAAACACTCCGTGCAAACCGAAGGCGCATAAGGTATTCTTCGTTTTTCATTGCCTCACTGCAAATCTTTGAAGAATGGCTACTCCAAACATAGTTAAGATCTCTGATAGACCTCGCCCCTCATTCAAGAAACATCCCTACAAATCATTGGAGGTAGATCCACTAGGAGCCTTCTCTAGTGTTCCCCACGGAGTCTTACATACTGAAGATATTAGGGTTTACATACACGCAAACATTGAGGAATTTGGGGAATTCAAATTAAGAGACCTCTATCACAAGCAACTGATAGACAATGCTTTTGAGCTCAAACCAGAGTATAAGGGTATCCAGAAGAAACAATTTGAGCAATTCATTCATTTCCCTAGCTTTGAAGAAGATGAATGGGTCCGGTATGTACTGAGCAGGATGCATGACAACTTCCTTTGGCTAGATAGACCCTGTAAGATCACAAAAGAAGCAATTAGAGCAGTAACTGGTCTATACTCTTCCGGGGGGGTACCTATCCTCAAATCTGTCAAGAACAACGTTGTAACTGAGGCCACCGGATCAAAATATGATAAGAGGGCAATGACCATTGAAGATATTTCGGATCCGGATATCAAATATGCATCAATGATAATAGGATACAAGATCTATCACTCCAGCAGGGAGAATTCTGTATCCGGGACTGCAATATACACAGCATATGAAATGCTAAGAAAGAATGCAGATTATGATCTTTGTGAACTACTACTAAGCCAATTAATGGAAAATGTACAGAAAATCAAGAAAGACAAGAAGAACTCCTTTAAGTATGGTACTCTCATTGTATGTCTATTCTTTTACTTCATGAATGAGCTACCCGGAACAAGCGGATGGGTATGGCAGAATGACAAACCTGTTGCAGTCCAGATAAGAGACTATTTGCATGGACTTGGGGATGCAAAAGCGAGAAACACAGCTCTATGGGGATACTTCAAAAACTTTCAGAGCATGATGCAAGCAAGAGAGAGAATTCCCCAGTCTCTCATTGAGAAATACAAGGACTCAGTATGCTTTATGGTTGACACTGATCAGTGCCTAATGGAGGCAGTGGAGCCAAGGACTGTCTGGATCATGCCCATGGGGTATGAAGTTGATGAACAGATAGTAGAGCTGCATGTTCAACACATGCTAAGTCAGCCCAAAGATCCTAAGGCAGAAAGGTTTGGAACCTTTGAGGAGCTGAGTGTGAAATTACATGTAGAACTCAGGGAACCTGAGATTAAGAGAAAAGTGAGAAAAGAAGTAGAGCACATTGCTCAAGGCCTAGGCATCTCAAAAGAGGCACTTGATGCCAGCCGGGAAAAGAGGAGAAAGGCTGAGGAAGAAGAGAAAAGCAAAGAAAGTGCTCCGGTTGAAACCCCCACCCGGACCAGATCATCAAAGAGATCTGCACCTTCCACAACCAAAAGCTCAAAACCGGAAGTCCAGGCATCCGGTAAAAGATCCAAGACAAAAGCATCAAGGGCTTATGAAAGCCAAAAGGATGAAGAGGAAACAGAATCAGATGAGGAAGTAAGAGAAGTAAAGAAACAGAAGAAGAAAGGATCCGGTAAGCCCTCCACAGGCCAAGACAAGGATGAAATGGCAGAGGTAACTGTTGAAAAGCCCACTCTGTCACTAGAGAGCATAATCAAGTCGGTCACGGTGGATGGAAACCTTCAACCAATGACTGAATCCTATGATGACTTCAGTGAGGCAGACCAAAAGACTCTGCAGGAGGCCACAGTGAAATATCTTAACATATATAATAAGGCTTTCATTGAAATAATATCTCTTATTCCTAAAAGCCTAGAAAAGGAAATGGAAGTGAGGAAAAATAATGCTCATGCTAAAGATCTTGAGATCCGGGAGCAGATAGCTATTCAGCTATATCCTCAAATTGATCCCAAGACAATGAACATGATCTTCAAGGACTGCAAAGATGAGTTCAGAAGTAAAGCCAGGATGAATCAGCTCATGCTTGGTGAGACTGACAAAGTGGCACAAGAGACAGAAGAGATCCTCCGGAAGGCCTTCAAAAGGTTCAATCTTCCTGTTGTAGAGGACTTAGGTGCAGAAACAGCTGCTGATTTGGAATCTTCTGTTCCGGAAGAAGTGAGCCCTGAACAGACAAGTGAGGACTTGGGACCCTCTGCTCCAGAAGAAGTGACCCATGAACAAGCAAGCATCTCTCCTCCGGTTTCCCCTACAGTCTCCGGATCCAAAGAAGAAGAGCAATTGCAGGAGAAGGAAGCAGTGGTGACAGACAAAGAGGTTGACAGTTCTAAGACTGCAGAAGAAAAGAAACATCTGTCTCCGGCAAGAGACACTGCACAAACTGTTCAACAATTTTTGAGCAAAGAAACTCTAGAGATTGATGAACCGGAGCTTCTAAAAGGTCCATTTGATTTTGACTCTCTCTCTCCGGTACAAACAATGAAGATAGCTTCATTTGCAAATGCCAAGGCAAATGAAAAGCTCCTGAAGTCTCATATGGAAGACTGTGAGTTGATAGAGGCTGCTTCCGGAGTACTTGTAAAGATCATGCCATCAATCCAAATAGATCCGACAGCCTCCACTTCCGGTAATCTAAAAACCTTAGTCAGCAGTATTGACACACATTTTAATTCTCTAGAAAAATCAGCTGAAGAAAAGGTCCGGAAGGAATTTTTGGATAAGAGATTTTCTGAAATATTAGAATTAATCTCTAAGGATAGGAAGATTGTAAGCATTGGAATAAAGAGCTTAGAAAATGCTCTTAAGGATGGCGGTGACATCTACAAATTTTGTATATCTTGGTCAAAGGCAACAGCAGCAATTGACAAGAAAATAAAAGAGGAACAGGACAAGCTTCAAAGCTTATCTCAAAGTTTTGATCCTCTCTCTTCCTCTATAATAAATCAAGAATGTCAGACTATTGCAGTCTTGAATGAAATAAAGAATCTTGAGAAGGAGAGGAAGAACATTACCAACCGGATGGGAGAACTTAGAAGGATTATAGTCCCTAAGTTGGAAACTATGCATGAGGCCATCAGTGATGCCCAGACCACCGCCCATACAAAAGATCCGACAGATCTCAGGCGGGTAGAAGCTTTTGCATTCTTGTTGAGTGGTCACATTTCAATCTTGGACAGAATGAAGCTTAGTTGGGCTACTGAAATGGTTCAACTGCAGACATCCTTTGCAGACATTCTGCAGTATATGTGAGTATGTAAATATGCGGCTATATATAGAAAATTTTTGAAAATTTTGGTGTGCGGACCCTACCCTTTGCCATTGATGTCAAAGGGGGAGTGAGGAGCAGTGAAAAATGAGGAATCCAACTCAGGGGGAGTTCCGGAAATTGTATATAAAGACAAGAGCATCAGCAAAGGGGGAGCATAGTGTAAACACTTAGTCATTTTTCACTAAGTATTGCCATCAATGCCAAAGGGGGAGATTGTTGGCAAGAGACACTATATGGATTCATGGTTGTTGTCATTGATGGCAACAAAGGTCATCCCACATATCCGCAAGTCATGATATATCTCTACCGGAAGTCAGATTGAAGATTGTTGTGGTCCGGTGAACAAGAACAGAGCATGTGGCAAGGTCCGACAGATTGGTCCGGATCTCTCAGAGGAAGTGTCTTGGCACAGTGCGGATCTGGGGAAGTCAAGAGGACTATCTTGAGTAGTATATTCCAAGGATTTAGCCTCCGGAGATGGACAAAGAAAAAGATATGAATAGTTGAGTACCGGATTCCTGAGAGACAGTGAAAACAGAGGAAGAACTGACTGATAGAGTATCAGACTACTTTCCGGATGTGTTACAGATGATGATAAAGGTTGCGGAGGCATGAATCATGTTTGGCCGACATAATTGATGATATCTACAAGTATATGCTTGATCTGCATTGCTTGGTGAGCAAGGATTCAGCCGACAGAACTAAGTTTGTAAGAAAATAGACTGTTCCGGATGCCGACTAGAAAGGTGATGAAATTACTTGTGCGGATATATATAGAGGATGGATTTAGTTGTAAAGAGTGTGAAGGGTGTGAAAGATATGCGAACAAGTCCAGAGTAGAGCAGAAGTAGCAAGAAAGATCCAGTATGTGAAAGGATAGCAGACTAAAGAACAGAGGAAAGATGAAGTGCAGCAGATCAGTATACTGAACTTAACCGGAACTGAACTCTAGCATATGCAGATGCTTCCAATCAGTTCAAGACTGTGATTCTTATCACTTTGTAAGACAGTGTGTCTTCTTGTAGGCAGTGAGCCTCTTGTGAGCAGTGTGCTCGGGCAGTGAGCCCTAATTGGCAAGTGCCATTTTTGTAATTTCCTATTCTTCTAACAGAGAATAATTCTTGGGTTAATCACCCCGTGGTTTTCTCCCTTAACAGGGTTTCCACGTCAAAAATACTGTGTCATGTGTTTCTTATTTCATGGTTAATGTTTTGTGTTTGATTTTATGCTGCTTCAATTAAAAGGAAAGTTCAATAAGGGAAATAATTAGGATAACTGATTCACCCCCCCCCCTCTCAGTTATCAACAAGTTCAACATCGCAAAATCTATTTGAACTAGTTAAGAAGTCTTTTAATGAAATTGCTGGTATGGATGACTTGACAATTGCCAAAAAGGTGGTGTGTGTAGGAGCTGATGGAGCTGTAGTAATGCAAGGTCATATGACCAGTCTTTGTGCAAAATTATAAACTACTTGTGCACCATACATGCTTACAATTCACTGCATGGCCCACAGAATGAATTTAGCATTTAAAATTGTAAGCAAGTTTTCTATAGTATCAAAAGTTGAAAATCTAGTCTGCGAGATCCACGCATACTTTTGCCAAAGTCCCAAATGTTTTTTAGAATTTTAAAATTTTGCTGAGGGAATAATAGTAGGAAACAAGCTTCTTAAGGATGTTGATACCGGATGGATCTCCTTGCATGGACCAGTGCGACGAGTTCTTTCAAAATATCCATCCTTGATTGGAACAATGTATGAGCATTGCAACACAGTAGACAAAGCTCCTGACCTCTCACATAGGTTAAGCGATATAGAGACACTCTTAACTTTAGCTAGTCTTCTCCCCATGCTGGATGAAATGAACAATCTTGTGAAGAAAGCCCAAGACAGAACTATGTATATCTATGAGTATACCAAACTATGTAGAATGACATGCATGGCCCTCGATAATCTATATCTAGATCTAACAACTCAAAGCCCAAATTTTCATAGGTGGCAGGTAATTACAGATTTGAATCATCCTAAAAATTATTTACAGTTTAATGCAAGAAGGGAGTTATGTGTCTTTGTATGTGGATTTGAGACACCAATGCACCATTGTAAGATAGTCAAGCGCTCTAGCGGAGAATTGCCTGTTAGAAAGGATGATTTTGATGGCATTGTTGAATTTGTTAGTAGTAATTTGAAGGAAATTGCAAGCAATCTTTCAATAGAGATTTATAAACGATTCCCTCAAGATGAAATACTTGATGCCATGTCTATTGTGTATCCTCAATTTTGGGTTCAAGGCCACCAAGATAGCCCAAGCATTTTTCATAAAAAAGTGACTACCTCGACCACATACTTTTCAAAAATTGTAGAATGCAATGGACAGAAAATAGAAGGAATTATAGATGGAAATAAGCTTAAAGGACAATGTAGTCGGTTTGCAAGAAGTATGATAGACCAATTTAATCCCATGGAGAATCCCTTCGAAGCAAGATCAATAACAAAGGCCTGGAAAAACTTGGGTCAGAGTGAAATATTGCGTAATTTGATATCAGAATATTTCAAACTTCTTGATTTATGTCAAATAATGATATTGGGTTTGGTGGAAGATGAGAGAGTTTTCAATGCATTGGTGTTTTTGAAATCAAAGATAAGAAACAAACTAGACAAGAATTTGGAAAATTGCTTGAGGGTGTTAGGAAGTCCATATAATGTCAAAAATTTTCCTTATGAAAGGGCACTTACAATCTAGAAGTCCATATGTGAAAGAAGAGGTTGTGTAACACTTCAAGTTTAAATGCTGGTAGTGGTGGGACAAATGATAGTGACACAATGACTGATGAATTTGACTTTGGGACTCAGAATGAAGACAAAGAAAATGAAGACGAGACTCAAAATCAAGAGGACTCTTTTTCTTTATCTGAATGTCAGTTTGAGTACCCTGACTCGATTTGGGAAATGGAAGTGAATTAGCAATTTTTAGGTATTTATACTGCATTTCATGAATTATATTCCAAAATTGTTGTTGATGATATTTTATATTGTATTCCTTGAAATTGTGAATCAAATTGAATACATTAACAATTTAACATATTATTAATTATTTCATATTTTAATTGTGTCATATTGATAAGTTTTACATGTACTCAGTGATTCATCATTCAACTCAATGCTTAATATTTCTTTGCTAAAGTTGATTTGTGCATAAAACATAAAATTTGTAGTAAAGTAGAATTTTGGTTTTTGATTTGATATGGTAAATAAAATTAGCTTAACATATTAACAATAGTAGGATATAAAAACTAGAGTTAACAATAGTAGGGTATGACTATAGTAGGGTATGACCAATAGTAGTATAAAATTAGCTTAACATATTAACATCAGCAATCGTTGAATGTGTATTTAGTAGTTGAAACTAGAGTTTATTTCCAATTGATAAAATAAATAATACAGATAATTGAATATCTAGTATACATGTCCATATAATATCTTATTTATACTGAATTTGAATTTTCTATTGATTTTCAAATGAAGGAGTACATAGAGGCAATGTAAAATCTTGCTCAAAGACAACTCTGCACAGAGTTGAGTTGGAACTTGGAAACTCATAATATCAATATCAAATCATTCTAACAACTTTTTTGGCACTTTCCACTGTTTAGGTGGTGGAATTGTCATTTCTTCTAGTTGATGTTGTCTGACTTGTATTTTTGTTAACAATGTATGATCAATTTTCAATTTGGATCCTAGGTCTGACTTGAATGTTTTAGCCAAAGATACATTCAAGAGTATCAGTTGTTTGATGAAATCCAAAAAGATCGCCTCATCTGGGTTCCCAAGAAACTGGTCCAAATCAATCTTCCTTGCATCCTTCATTTTCTTTCTGAAATTATCATTTCCAATGAATTGGTCATTTGTGTCAAAACCTTGTGGCAAACCAAGCTTTGTCAAGTTCCTTACCTTTTCATCCTCCTTAATCTTTGTTGTAGCCTCAATCACAAGTTTTGTTGTTTCATGCATTCTTGAACACTTTTTAATGATAGATGTCACCTTCATTGTGGCTTCAATCCGATTAGTAATGCTTTTTGAAATCAATTCATTGTCACTGGCTTTGTGGACTGTTTCTAGAACTTGATTTGCAGATTTCTCATCTACCTACAGTTGCAGATTTGTGTTGTCCATTAAATATTTGTTCAACTTATCAAGATGTAGTCTCATGGCATCAATGAATTGAAAGAATTTAGACAATTGATCAAACCTCTGCATTATTTCTTCCCAGATCTTTTGTTTCATGTGCCTGATTGTTTGTCTACACAATTCAATTAACTTTTTTGACAAGATTTTATTTCATTTTTTGCTTCTATAAGCTCTGCAGCCAATGTTTCATTTTTTTTCCTCTCTTTCTCCAATTTTTGTTCCCACTGTTCATTTGCTTTCCCAATGCTATGTCTTAATTTTTCTAAAGTGGATTTTTCCTCATTATATTTCTTTTTGATCTCATCTAACTCTTGCTTCAGTCCATTCAATTCCACCTCTATTTGTTTATCCTCTTTGCTTGTTGATGTAGAGGCAGATTTTTTTATTCTTTTTTTCTAATTCATTGCTCTTGTTATCTGTTGCTTTCCTCTTTGCTTTCTCATTTGCTAAATCTACCTGTAATTTTTCTATTTGATTCTGCAACTTTTTTTCTCTCTATCATGCTTTAGAAATGATGTGTACACTAATTCATTGTTCTTCTTTGATATATTAATTTTGTCGGTATTTTTTAATCCAAAAAAATCAAATTGCAAACTACTCACCTAAAATTCAGATCGATCCATCTGATTTTTTGGTTTATTTTGAACTGTGGGAACAACAATTGTGTACTCCATGATTTCTATATTTGTGTCAAATGTGGGTAATATCATGGTTGTTGTAGGATCTCAAGTTATAGTAGAGACACTCTCCATCGGTTGCTTCTTATCCTTTTTATACAATTCTAATTTCTTTTTAAACTCTTGAATGTAATCAAAACCCGGGGACACAGGAATAAGGGAATGCTTGAATGGTGAAGGAATAGGAGTACTTGCAATTTCTATTATGGCCACACTAACTAGGGGAGTGCCTGGAAATAACTCCTTTGTAGTGGAACTGGTAGTTGGACTTGGACTTGTCATAATCCTTTGTCTCTTCTGTGTCCCTTGATCACTGAGTGTTTGTGTGGTATCTTGTATTGGTGTCCTCTTGTATGTAACTTGTTGTTGGACCTGTTGTTGTAGCACATGTTGACTAAGTTCTCCATCAGTGGCAGTGTCAGTCGCACTAGACTCTCCACCATGGGCATGTCCAAGTTGTGATTGTATCTGACCATGAGGATTAGGATTTGAATCTGTAACAAATTCAATTCTTCCAGTTCTACTTGTATGACCTTTGTGTATTTTATCAGTTGATTCATCTCTAAGGCCTCATTTATCAAATGTTTTTCTGGTAGTGGTGACTACATCTATTGGTTTCCAAATGCCTTGTCCTTAGGACCCCAAACCACCACCTCAATAACCCAACTTTTTAGCTACGACTGCTCCTGAATTATATGATTCTTTTGTGTCCTGACTTAAACTAGGTTTGTAAATGCTTTGTTCATCCCTATCATCATCAGGTTCATCATCTCTATCACTTTCAGTTTCTTCATCTTCACATTCATTGAGATGCTCTATATTCCACAAATTGCTAAACTCTTCATCTTCATCTATTTCTCCATAGTCTACATCAGTTCTCGGTTCACCTGGATCCTTTCTCATAGACCAAAATGCAGCAATTTTTTATCATGTCCAAGAGTTTTTTGTAACAGAATCATCTAGAAAATCTGGCATTTTTGCTCTAATAGATGGTTTATCACTTTTTCTATAAAAATTGTTGTACCTCCTAATTTCATTCTTTGCTGGTGCTCCTGTAATTTGGACCTGGTGCAATGCCATAATTTCTGTTGACAACTGTTCAAAAGAAATACCTTTCTCAACAACAATTTTCTCCATTACAATTTTGACCTCATCCCAGGAATCCTTGTTTCTCATGTTTTCAAGAAAGGGTTTACTTTGATGTTGAATTCTACTTACAGTATTCCTATTGGCCACAATCATTGTTTTAATGGTGTCACATGGATCATATTGCAAGTGACAGACAGCATCAAAATTAAAAAATTTCAAAAGATCTTGTGCCACCTTAAATGCTTTTCTCTCGAATGTGAACCCTCCACATGAAAAAGGTAAAGAAGGAAATAAGGTCTTCTTTTGCTAACTGACAAAGTGTAGTTCATCAGTACTCTGTATCTGCCTTACATATTCCAATGCAAAAACCATTTCTGTCACATGTATTGGAAGTTTGTATGGCTCTACTTCTGATCCATAAAATCTTAGCACAGTATATTCTTCCAATAAGTACCAATCAGCCAATTGTATTTCTTTTCCTAGTTGAATGAAATCTCTACATGATATAGGCAATCTAGGCATTGGATTATTTGTAATTGCTTGATGCAATGGAGTCAAAAAGTAGTCTACAAAATGATTGTAGTTCCTTCGAGAATCATTCATCCTTATCTTAGTGGTCAAATCATATACTGGAGCCATTTTATTTTCCTCAGCATTGCTATAGGGCTGAATCTTAAGCTTGTTGTTCTGAAACATTCCACTAAATTTGAATAGAAAAAAATAGCACAAGTAGGTTGTGAACCTAAATGTCTTGGTGGAACCTCCTTTAATCATTAAAAATTGTTTATGCATGGATTCTACAATGTGCTCAATAAATTTATATTTGACATGTACACCATTAGCATAATGGATATTATATACCATTTCAAGGAGGCTTGCATCCACTTCCCAATTTCTATCCAGTCCGAGGCAATATGCTAGCATGGAAATAGTATTGTGAGCCCATGATTTAAAAATTTTTAAAGGATAAGGAGGCTTATGGTTACCTTTCAAGATGTTTTTTTCTTCAACTATTTTATTTAGGAAAGAATTTTTGCTCCTTTCATCCACTGCTTCATAATCACTAGCAATCTTTTCTAGGTCAATGTGGATGTCTCCAAATTCTTGGGTTGTAAACCCCAACACTTTTCCAAATTCTTCTGCATTAATGGATAAAATTTCTTCTTTAGTATCCTTATTTACAATTGCTCTTTTGTTACCATCATAATTGTGTGCATAGACCATGATAAATTTTGGGCAAGGGAAAACCTCATGTAACATCATGCACCCTAATCTAGTTACCCATGGTGCATTGATACTATCAACTTTCTTTGTCTTGGTAGCCTTATTCTCACATGAAAATCTGAGTTCTTAGGTAAATCTACCATACATGTTAGGATCATAAATATCATGGTATTCATCAGTCAAACCTGAGGTTTTAAGCAATTCAGAATAATCTATTTTTTTATCTGTACTTGCTCTACCTTTCCAAAAAACTTTGTCTAGTCTGCTAGTGGTGGTAGACATGCTTATACAATGTGAAATTTTTCTTAAGTCTCTCAACCCTAAATGCAAAGTTTGACAAAATAAGATTTTAAGAAATGATGAAACATAACCTAGGGATTCTATGTTTTGTCTTACCGACTTTGTTGGAAATGGCACTACAATGAGCAATCTAAAATCTCCCTAGTGCACTGCAATGAGCAATCTAAAATCTCCCTGGTGCACTGCAATGAGCAATCTAAAATCTCCTTGGTGCACTGCAATGAGCAATATGAAATCTCCCTGACACCCCATGTGCTGACCCTCTCGGCTCTCACTTAAAAATAAAATCACTTAGCATTAAAAAGTAGAAACTAGAAAGTTTTCTTTTTTTTATGAAGTGACTTTTTTAGTGAATGAAACGTCAAGTCAAGTTTCAATGTGTCACTATTAGTACATTTTGACAACTGTCTTGCATTGACAGCTCATAGCAATCTCTAAACTATCGATCTTTGTAAATCTAAGGGTTTAGGGTGATTCCAGAGATTTAAGTTCGCAAGCCTAGCATTATGTGCATTTCATTCCAGAATGCAACTAGAACCATCCATCAAATGTTCATCGAATGGCGAGTATTTTATGATATAAACAATAAACATAATTTGCATTTCGTCATTCATTTAATTACAGTCACACTTTTCATTTAATTACATTCTATTTAATATTAATAAAAAAATTATTCATAGTTTTTTGGTCTTGTGGAAGTCAACTTTCATTCATTCATTCATTAATATTAATTCAAAGAAATTGTTACAACTGGGGGATAGCTACACGCCTACACCCCTGGCATATCATTATGTTACAAAAAATTCCCATACATATTCTTTCCCATGATAATATAATATATTACATCAAAATTAAACATTCAACACAGAGAGCCCATGTTCCAGAATCCTGAATAACCTTGAGCTATTTAGATTCAGAAGAAAAACACACACAATTTAGAGACAGATAACCATATACATGTAACAAAGCATTATTCATTTAAAAACAACATGAAACTGGTAAATTTATGCCACCCAGCAAGACTGTATCTTATTATTCCTTCAAAAATTTCCAAGTCTTCAACAACCAACCCTATGAAATGACTCAATGAGCAAGACAGTTCCTTTATAGATCAGGAATGTGCTCTTAGTATTGAAAACATTGTACTTCAAATTGTTACAAATATAGAGAAGAAAAGCTTTTCAATCCTCAGTTCCATATTTGTCATTCCACTCATCGTATGTCTCCTCTGTCGGCCAAGGGAATGAAAGTATTTCTTCAATCTGGCCATTATGGTTGACATACCTGGCATCCAACATACTTTTTATGTGGTTACAGAATGTAGAAAAATTCCTTTCAAGAGTGTTTAGATTGTCCAACGTTAAGCTCAATACTTGCATACTCATAGTTGGATCACTTGCAATTACATCACAACAAGTGGGAATTAATTGATAACAATTGTCTACAATCTCCTTTCTCCACTTGTCCAAGTCTTTTTTTTTCCATCACCCTCTAAGATGGGAGGTGACCACTTAGTGTCCAACCTTTCAAAACCCCACAACCTCTCTTTCACAATTGAATCAAATTTCAACTGGAAACTGGCCACATCTTGAAAACACTTCAACATGTTAAACACCTTCTGTATGTTAGGAGGTGCATTAGAATCATACCTGGCACACCTCAGAAATTCTTTGACTTTTTCAGTTCTATGTAACCATTTTATTTTTAAGCTCAATAGTCTTTGTTTGTCAGACTCATGCTTTTCATAGGCTGGTCTCAACTGTGAGTAGGATTTCCAAGTCTCATCAACTCTGGTCAAAATATTTGTCACCTTGTTCTTGATCAAGTTGGTGACCACCTCTTTAACCTTGTTATCCTTTTCCTCCTTCAATATCTTGTTATCCTCCTTCAACTCTCTAATCTCTACAAGGAGAGGCTCTGTATCCACTGGAAGAGATTCTGTAGTTGGGATCACTGGAGGAGGGGTTGAAGTACTGGCTGCCAATGATAGTTGCTGCTTCAATATGTTTATCTCTACAATTGCCTGAGAATAATCAAGTTGCAGTTGATTGTAATCCTTTTGCAATTTGTTAGCAGTTGCTTCTACAAATTGTGCAGTCTGTACATTTAGGCTTGTAGCCTAAGGAGCAGGCATATCAAATACTCTTTTTATTATTACATCCCCTATCAGCTCTCCTAATTGAACCCTAGGCTTTTTGTTGTTTGGGGCTAGAGCCCATATTGCCAATGTTTCAAATTTAGGGTTGAAGGCTGTACTAGAGAGGACCTTTTCAATCTCTTCCCCTATCACATCTGAATCATCTCTGGTGATTGTATCAAATGCAATGGCATCTGATAGAGTCCAGTGAGGTAGAAGCAGAATATTACTTTTTGCCACCAGTGCTCTCCCTTCCTCTGGAATCATTGTACTTATATACTATTGTACTTCTTTTAGGACCCTCTGACTAATAACATCATACTCCTTTGGGTCTGCTCCAGCCTTGGCATCTTCAATTTTCTTCTGAAATTTCTCACTCCTCACTTTCAAAACATAGCTTCTAAATTCAAGAGTGTTGACAAATTCATCATCCTCCATAAACTTGTCATAGGCCATCACCCTAACATCTTCAATATCAACAATAGGATTTCTCATTACTCTCACTGCCCTGTTCTCTAGGGATGAATAAGGTCTTAGTCTATCGGGTGAATGAGGGCCAGTTTCTTGTGCATGTTCCTCCTCCCCCTCTAGGCCAACTACCTCTATCTGCTCTGGGTTCTCCAAATCAATAATCTTGGCCCTTTTGGCAGGGGAGAGGCCAACCGATTCCCTCTTTACATCATACTCTCCACTTGAGCTGCCAGGCTCATATGCATATCTTTGTTCTCCTGTAGGGGTAGAAGTAATCAACTATTATGCATTATCCAACATTTTCTCAATTCTCTTGATTAGGTCTTGCACTTCTGTAAATGCACCCAAATATGTAGGATTCATGTTTCTCTTCATATTCTCACTAGCCATGATAGTAGCCCACTTGATCCTCAAGTGGTGAACTTCATTCATTGTAAAACAATTCCTGGCAATGTCCTCATCGTAATCCACCTGATGAAAGTACTTGAGCCTTCCATTGTAGTTGTTGACTCTGAATCTGGTTTTGTTGATGAAGCCCTTAAGGTCAAAAGACCTTGGTTGTTCCAAATACATTCCAAAACATTGCATAACTAAATAAATTTGGTCCAACCCACTCTTATCGGGGATCAAGAAATCACAAAATTTGATGGAAGAAGGGAAGAATGAACCTTTCTTGCAGTTCCTAAAGTGCTCTTTGTCAAAATCATTTAACTGCCTTATAACTTCTAAAAATGCCACCCTCTTTGGCACATATTTGGGTAGTATGTAAGGTGCAGTCTGGCATCCATAGACCCTTATGCAAGTAGTATGCTCATGATAGAACCAATCACCCCAATTGTGATCAATTCCAAGGTGGGGAGTCCTGTCCAGGGGTCATAAGAAATCCATTACATCAGGATGCAACCTTTCACCCTCTAGCTCCAAAAATCCAAGGATTCTCCTCACAAAATATTCTTCAAAGATGACATAATCTGCTGTGACATAGTGCATATCTAGCATACATGTCCATACCTGCACTGGCAGCTTGTTCCCTTGAGCATCTAAATCCTTGACATGCAGATTTTGGTGTCACATCCCTGATAAAGCAAATAAGTACATATGGCACAACAAGGAGTACCATGTGAATTCAACATGGACATCTAGTTTAGACAAATTATTTTTGATCTTTTTCATCTGATCATGCATATTTTCAGCTATGAAAGTGGCATAATCATATGGTTCCTTGACACCTAGGTTCTGAATATCAACAACCATCATCATCATAGAAGCAGACATTCTATCTAAAGCATCTCTACCTAATACTTGACATAGACTGTGATAGGTTCTGACAAAATATTCATTAAACATATTGCAATGAAAAGGATCCTCCTCATCATCTGAAATCTTTACCAGTTTCCCACCAACACCCCTTGGCCTATGCTTTGGTAAGTTATATTCCTTGTAATGTCATTTCACAGCCTGGTATTTTTTCTTGAAAGCCTTGAGGTCAATTTGTTTGCTAGCTGCAGGGTCCAAGTTGAATACAATGGCAATGTATCCTTTGGTAAGCTTGATCAATGTTGAACCATTTCCATCTATTATTGTCCTAGTGGTTGGATTATACCTTAATGTTGTTGACCTAATTAAGTTAGGGTTGGGGAAAGCATTGGAACAAATGAGATTGGCTAAATCATATCTCAAGGCATGATAGATAGAGGCCTTATAGTCGATCCTCTTATGCCAATGCTCAAAGAGGATCCAACCTGGGATAGGTAATTTGGCGTCCCGACAATTATAGCAGTAGTCAAGAAATTTATCCTAGGTTCTACCTAGGCCATGCAATTTCAAAATTGTTCTAGCGAAACCAGGGAGTTGGATCATAAGATCCTCATCTAAGCTTCATTTTGAAGTGGAAGGCTGGCTTGACTGACTCATTTTTCTTTTATGAAGGTAGCTTAGGGTTTTTATGGTTGACAACGGCCCTAAAAGCTTCAGAATTAACCTAAGGTTGGAAAAACTAGGCACAAAGGAGGAACAATTACTGGTTTTCTACACTTACAGAAGCTTAAAGTTACTTTTTCCTGCTCGTTCTGATGATTTCTTCTAAATGCAGTCGCACTCTCGAGAATAACTTAATCCTTAAATTCCTACAAAATTCTCTATATTAATGAACTTTGTGCTGCAAGAATTCTTGCACAATTCTCTGTATTAATGCACTTCGTGCCACAAGCACTTCGAAATCTCTCTTTTGAAACTTTGAATTTGGGCCATTAATCTTTTCCTTACATTCTAAAATCCACGGTCCTGATTGGCTAACTAGATTTGACAATCTTTGTCGCCATTGAGAATATGTACGGGTCGGATACGTGGTAGCACCTCACAGCATAATAGCCTATGATGGCCCACCTCTTACCTACCCTATACCGATGCCCCTCACTTCTCAAAAAAGAGAATTCCACATGTTGCGATGTCACAACCATGCAATGTAGATTCCAACCTATGAGATTCTCCTTGCGATGATGCACAACTGTTGGATCAAGTCTTTTGCCAGCTTAGATTTTTTGACATGTGTCATTCTGTTGCAGCCACGTAGTGAATATTCTCTCCTGATAGATTCCTCATGTGCCCTTGCATGACCATTACATCTCTCCCTTCCTGCAACCATTGGATCAAGTCTTTAGTGGGATAGGATGCCAGCTTCAAATTTTTGACATGTGTCATTCTGTCGTAGCCGCGCAGTGAATATTCTCTCTTGACAGATTCCTCATGTGCCCTTGCGCGACCATTAGATTTCACCCTTCCTACAACCGTTGGATCAAGTCTTTAGTGGGATAGGATGCCAGCTTCAATTTTTTGACATGTGTCATTCTGTCGCAGCCGCGTAGTGAATATTCTCTCCTGACAGATTCCTCATACGCCCTTGCGCGACCATTAGATTTTGTCCACCAATGACAGTGGGTAACCTCTAGAATCCTAGATTAAGGGGCCAATCAACTTATGAATATTAGGACATGAAGTCATGACTTCACTGACCGACAACCTACTTGCATATTAACTTCTTAAACAATTAAAAAGTGGACCCTACTAACCTGCTAGGTTAACATGTTCCCCACCAAGCGGTGACCGAAAAGATTAGGTATAAGGGGCCGGTAAACAACATGGTTTTGATGGCTCAGGTTTCAACATAGACAACTGGCAATCGGAGGTAGCAAGTCAACATAAGATTACGCAGAGGGTTTCTTGTATGAAATGTCAACCATTGATATTTGGAAATCTAATGGTTCAAGTGTCAAAACCTAATTATGCAAATATTTCAAGCATCATGCATGTAGAGGAACTACACTATCAATAGAAAGTGTAATTTTACTTCTGCATATAATATTTCGTGATTAATTCTATCTAAAAACAACCAAATTGAAATCAAATTAAATCCAAAAATATTGAGAGTTCACATATATTATACCTCTCTTAGTTGTGCCTATCTCAAGAGTTAAAAACCAAACAAATGCCAAGCAACATTAGAAACCTCTAACCATAACAGAGACCATCACCAAATCCATGTCAACATATATAAATTAAAGCAAATATATAAGAAGCAACATTAGAAACCTCTAACTATAACAGAGACCAAATTATATTAATACAAAAAGTAGAAATTATATTAAAACAAAAAAGATTTACACTTGGGTAATTATATTAATACAAAAAGATTTACACTTGGGTAATTATATTAATACAAAAATATTTACACATGGGTAATTATATTATTACAAAAAGATTTACACTTAGGTAATTATATCAATACAAAAACCACTCCAGCGGCTAGCCCAAGCTCTAAAAAACACACAACACCAGAGAGGCTACCATAGTACCATAGAAATCCCTAGTCCCTTGACTGAGCGACTCCTCAAAAACTTGCCACCCTACCACCCTAGCATGGAAATCACCAAAAAAGTGGCCCTGGGAGCCTGACCACTCCTACGGCCACTACGAGTAGAATCCCCCTGCATTCACAATGGCTGCGAAGTATTGAAGCCATACCAGAGTATCGTCTGTGTCCATTCCAATTGTCCATCGAAGAAAGTGTCTCCCATGAGCTGCCCAAAGTCTGTACCTTCTGAGTTGTTGCTCATTCATGTTTAGGAGGAACGGCTGCCTAGTTATGCCCTCCTGTCCCTCCCACAGCTTCTCTAGGTCTCTCAGCCACGGGATACCGACCCCCAATTCTACATCAATCAACACGTCTACATCATCCAAAAGAATATCTAGAGTGAATACCCCCTGTAGAATCATCAGTGCATCCACCTTTGCCTCTCCTAGGTCTAACAAAGAAGCTAGAAAGAATGAGGAAATATCTAAATTTACCCTATATCTATCCTCAGAAACCAAGAAGTCTTTACCGAGGACCATCTTCACTACCTCAAGGAAGAATAGGTTTTGCTGGTTACAAATGTTCATCAATCTGCCATCTCTGATACGGCCTAGAAAGGTGACCTAGCGCTTATTGTAGTGGAGCCTTATGGGAGTCTCCATGCTATATTTTGAGCAAGCTAGTCGAGTGATGTTTTGCTGGAGACCTCCAGGATTTAAAGCAAGATCATTAATGAACACATGCTTCAACTAACATGCATTTATTCATTGTCCAGATTTTTTGTAGCATCAATCTTTGGCACGTGTAAGGATCGACCATTACCAAAATCTATTTAATAAATTAAAAATCAATGCTTGGGAAAAGTATTTTGTAGGCCACCAAATGAAATCGATATCAATGATTCAATATATAAATTTATAATAATATCATATTTTATATAATACAATATATAATTTTATATTGAAAATTTCATTCTTTAAAACATCTATGATCTGTATACATTGCAATATCAAAACGTAATTACTTCTATATTATTTAGTAAAATTTAACATCACCCTTCAAAAAGATTGGGGAATTACATCGTACATGAACCTCTAACCAACCTTAGTTCTAAACAAAACTCCTATCCTTCGACCTTCAAACCTTGCTTTGATCCTCCAAAATCTTTTTGGTTCCTCTTTTCGACGACGCGTAATGAATATTTCACTGTAGTCCATAATTATCCTATTAATAGGCAATGGATCTGTTATAAATTTAATTATGTGCTCATTCACAATGACAGTTAATGATTCACTATAGAACCTTTCTTTACATGTACAAGAAACCACTAGGCATGGGTAACAATAAGGCCAGTAAAGGAGAATTAAATTGATTTTCTTGAGGTCACTGGCAATTGAGTTGTAATACCAATTCCATGCGTCAATTTGAATTTTTAGTTTCTCATACATGCATACATGTGTGGGAGATTCAACCCACCACCTAAAATAGAATGCATCATTTGCAAATGTTAAAAGTGTCGATTCTTGACACGATTTATTCCTCTTGACGAATGCTCGTATTTCTTCATTCCGAGACATGCCAAGCAATAACAACCTGCATAGCCACACACAAACAAAATTTTCCATCATCTTCGATTCTTATTACTATTATACATCTGTGAACTGAGAACTCTATCACACAGTTAAAATCAAAATCATGAATGATCACAAAATAAATACTTGGTAACTTACTTTCTTCGCATAGCTACTGTAATGAAAGCCATTACTTTGAACTTTTACAGTCTATTGATTCTTGACCTATCTGAAACTTAGTAATACAAGATAAGTTTGAAACACTAAAGACTATCATATATACATTACATGTACTTCCGTGACAAATGGGTAATAAATAACAAGCAACTCCATTTAATTCATATTGGCTAATCTGTGTGGTTTGTCACGACTCAATACTCACTTACCATTAATGAACTTAATTGAGCATTGGCTAATCTATGTGGTTAAGTGCATTCAATCAAATCAATTATACCACCACTAACCATTTCATGCACCCTAGAATGAAAGATGAACAGTTGTAGTTCAATTTCGGAAGGTAGATCTCCAACGCTACACATTGCTAACAAAATCCTCCGGAATCAACTAGCAGCTATTAGATATTATTAGATCAATGGTTGACATATATATAAAATATATAATACATTTTATTGATTATTGTGCAAAGGTGGCAGCGCAGCAGAGCGTAAGTCCTTAACTGTACAACTGCAAATTTGGGAAATTGGGTGTGTCAGTACTTTTGCCCCAAATAGAACTTATGTTGTCAATTTGCGATCATCTGACAACCAAAATTTATTAGAATATTTTCCATTTAATGACATCCACGCTCGAAGTGACCTCTATCCTTTCGTAATAAATAAGGAATGTTATGAAAAGCACAATTGCACATTTTTGGGAAGGCAATTTATGCAGCTCAATTAAATAATTATCTATTATTTTTTGTTAATCAAAATCATTGTTACTTGACACTTGTCTCTATTCCAAAGACTTTATGTAGAAAGATGGGTGTGTCAGAACTGCAGCCCGGAATGGAACTTCAACTAAAGTCTAATGTCATTCACACAATATGATTTTTTATTGGCATAACAGTTTATTTCACCAATTAATTTTTTATTGGTTTGAAACTATATTTAAATTCGCCAATAATTTTTTTATTGTTTTGAAAATTAGTTTAATTCACCAATGTAAATATATTTTCTTGTTTGAAATTAGATTTTAATCACTAGCAAAAATATTTTTGTATTTTGAAAACAGGTTTAATTCTCCCACAGAAATATTTACTGGTTTGAAAATAGGTTTTAATCCACCAATGAAAATATTTTATTGGTTTTAAAAAAATTACAATTCACCAGGATTTTCCATAGACCTCTAGCGATTACAAAAGATTCACCAAATAAGATTATTTTTTTCCTGGAAAAATGAAAAAATTCACCAATAAAATTAATATTTTTCTTGGGAAGTATACATGATTCACCAGGTTTATACACCTTCTCCGAGGGGGGGGTTCTTAAAGTTATCCCTGCTTGGTTCCCTTCATGATCTCAGAAGCATACATTTATTGGTTACTTAAACTGGTAAGGATGAAATATAAATATCAGGGTTTTCTAATAGCCTCTATTATTGAAAATGGCTTGGCTAAGGTAAGAGACACTGAGTTGGGGCACATTGATTTGAAAGACTTTTGGGTTAGAATGGAGCAAAACCCCAAGTCGCCATTGGTTGAGAAAACCTCGGCAAATAGGTTAGCTCGCATAGGGGGTTTCCTACCAGCTATGTCTTGCCCAGTGTTGGTTCCTGCTACAAGTTTGGGTTTTGAGCATTTGAATCTACAGGCTCCTTCCCAAAAAATCCAAAAAATTCTAAGTCTTTCAGCCTTTGCAGTTGAAAAGTGCAAAAAATAGTTTTTTGCATGTGCCTTTGTATATACAAGGCCACTTGTATATACATGCAAGTTCAAATGTACATTTGGGCATACAGGGCAGTTCGTATGTTCAATTGGCCTTCAAAAAGTGGTAAAAAATTGGTTGTGTGCATTTCACAATGCATATCAGGTTTGTATATGCATTGAGGAATCTATCGCAGATTCTAGGAATATGTTGCGTTTGTATGTCCGCTGCATGTATATCGCATTGTATGTTTAGACATACAACGGGTAGATGCAAGCATACATACAACGGAAAGATACATTGGCGGCAACATGTAAAAGGCTCGATGCATACAAGGCTGATATACAAGAGGTGGAGCTCGCAAACATACAATGCAGAATGTACATTGGGCACATACAAAGGAAATGTACAAGGTGAAACATACAAAAAGGTTAACGGCGGTCAATGTCAGCTTTGGGGCCCACTGGTTGTATGTTCGCATTGTATATGCGACATACACATCGATATACAAAAGAAAACATACAATCTAGACCTGATTGAAAATCAAAGGCAATGAACAAAATCTAGTGTCTGCGGCTTGCATGTATATGGCGCTTGTATATGCCGATATACAACGAAAAGATACAATGAGAAAGATACAACATGGATTCCAAAGGATGTTCCAATCTAGCAGGTAAAGTGTTGAAGTCCGTAGCTTGTATGTGTGGGTGCATTGTGTATCGCGGAGATACAAAGGAGGTAAAATACAACGCCCGGACCTGATTCAAATTTTAATTTGTTCTACAATGGCTTGAAGTTCGCGTTGTACATTGCATTTGTACAATGCAATATACAAAGAATATGTATGTGGGGGAGATACAAGCTGGACCTGACGTTAAGTTTGAATGTGTTTTATAATGTTTTGGGGTCTGCCTTGTATGTGAAGCTTTGTATCCCATATATGCAAAAGGAAAAGATACATTGGCTCATCGGCATAACGTTGCTTATTAGCGAATACTCCCAGGGTCATTCCAATGGCCGATGGATATGCAATTTCCCAGCGATGGAGAACAAATTAGGGGATGACACATGTCCAGGCATGATTGCATGTATATACATCTCATATAAACAAAGATTCGAATGTGTTGCAGGTGGTTTAATGTATATGCATTTGCATATACGAAGGTGAAAAACGCAAAATGAAGGGTAGAAAAGTTAGCGATAGGGTAAAGTGCCTATGTGGCAGGATTCTACTGGCTAATGGATTTTAGCATGATTAGGAGTTGAAGATCTTGGTGATAGAAAGGGGAATCGGCAACCCTGTTTTAAAATCTTTCAGCGAAGGATTTCCTTTGTATGTGTAGTTGCATTTTAGGCGGGAAAACCATAGCGTACGCTGATTGCTACATTTTCTAAAGCTGTGGATAGGTTGGCATTAATGGTGAAGTTGCAAAAGCATGGTCAAAGACATGGATGGGCCACCTACCATCTTAAGAGCAAAAATCTTGAGTGGCTACATAGTTCCCAATCTCACCTGCTCCCTTCTTTCTCTTTACCTAGAACATTCAATATTTTGGGTGCCATTCTGATGGTGTAGTGTATTTGGCAGGATTTTGAAATTGCCTTGTAATTATTGCTGAGTACACAGTCTTGATATAAAATGCAAACTGTGTTACTCATTTGGTGGTTGAAGACTTGGGCATTTTTGGGGGAAATATAACGAAAGACAGAACATTTTCCTAGCTGTTTTATTTCTGTTGGAGTTTATGAGTTGCATTTGAGTGCATTTTGCATATATGTTCAGTTTCTTGTCATTTTATATGAAAAATGCATTATTGCATGTGTTTATCTGTCTGTCTCCATGTGTTGTATGCATCCTCTTCTTTTGAATCTGGTTGCTATAGGTTTCTCAGATTCTAGGGTATAGATTTCTGTATCACATGCTTAATCTTTAACTTCCATTCAAGGAGTGGATTAAATTGTTTTAGGTTGAGTATGGAGAAGATTGTATGTAAGTAGAGATAGTTAAATAATTATCCTTGCGTGGTGTTTGTAAGGTAGATACCAGTCCTAACCCCTTGAAACTTGAATGCCAATTGCAAGCCATTCTCTTGTATACGTCTAGTTAGCTCCTTGCCCAGAGATAGGCACTGGTTTGTTTCTTGTGTAGTAGTTATGATCCAAAAACCCTTGTCTTGCATCCAAAACATCAATTCAAATCATTTTATATTCCAACCTATTAGCTGTAGGAGTAGGATTAGAACCCCTGCATACTCTCATCCTTAACCAATTAGATATGTCCAAGATTACTGCCAACCTTGTGATTTATCATGCAAATCTTGGTCCATACATGAGAGTATTATGTCTGTCATTGTAAAGCTAAATCTTCATGTCATTGGGTGAGTCAAAGTGTTAAATCTTAAGCTATAGGGATACCCCCCTTGGTGCGGCAAAACTAGAAGTGAAGGGGAGGTAGCTCATGCAACCTCATGTATATGTTGGCCAAATCTGCTTGCGCATTAGAACTAGCAAACCCTCTACTGATTCGGAAGAGACTCCAACACCCGGACCTAGTCCTCACTTATGTAAAAAATTATCACCTAGAATCACAAGAAATTAGGGCTTATGATGGCTCTATGGTAGCCAAAATTGATGCAGAAACTATCACCCATGCGCTGAGATTACCTGAAAGAGAAGAATTTGTAGAAATGTCTATGGATATGGGTTGGAATTATTTTCTCAATATGAAAAATTGGTGTTTACCCTCCATTGTGAAGAGATGGCTTAAAATCAAGAAGGGGAAATCTCAAGTACCCTCTAATTTGAAGAGAGTACATTTTAAGGAGATATAATATATGATCAAATTTCTACATTGTATGGTGTGTAATGAGGATTCTAATTCTTTCAAAAAATGGATGTGTCAGTTCATGTTGGTTGTGTGTAGTGAGTCACAGTATGTCGACTGGGCCAAATTGATAAGTGACCATCTGAATGACCAACCAGTGAATTTCCACCAAAAGAATTCTTTTTATATGTGTTCATATTTGTTTTATGTGCTAGCTAGTAAAAAGGTTGTTTGGGTAGTGTTGAGAACTTATGGTTCTTTAAAACCAGACAAACCTATGTATGAATATTTTCCACAATTGTAAAAAGATGTAGGTGCTAAAGATTACCATCATCTGGATGATGCTTTTCTAATGTTTAATGTGAGAAGAATTCAAGGCAACCCATAGATAAGAATATCTCCTAAAGTTGCAAAATTCATTATGAGGTATGGAAGCTTTTACATCCAATTTGATAGATTTACTTATCTCAGGATTGGTGGGTTTGAACATGCCCTATTGAAATTGCCTAGGTATGCCTATGACTTTTTCATTCTATTAGAAGTTTGTCACCAAATAGCATGTGTGAACAATAAATATCATAGTATGAAGAAGAAAGGGTAGTATTTCCCTGTGTCTTTGTCATTTTTCACATGTAAAACAAATGATAATGCCAAGAATGTAGAGAGAATTCTTGTTGAATATAATTTCCGCCCCCTTTCTATTAGATCATTCATTGACAACAAGAACTTTGTCAAAAGGAATTTATATGGAGGAAGTCTGTATGAGCACCAACCTCACCTTGAAGATTATTGGGAAGATTGTGCAGATGAAAGGGAGGTGTGGAGGAAAGACTGGATGAGATTGTCTATGGATCAGATACGTGCCTTTAATTTTCCATTGCAAATTCCTCTTGAAGTGGATGATAACTCAGACATTGTTGACAAAGAATTTCTTGTGGTCACTTCCAAACCTTTACCACATATCTAGTGGTCTTAAATAGAGGTCACTGACATCAAGTTCTAGTCTTCTTTTCTCTTAGATAAGACCTACAAGTGGCCTCAAGGGAAAGTCCAAAAGTGTATTGTATCGTCTTCACAAAAAGAATATGCAGTAAAAGATCAGGGGTCCTCCCATACCACCAAAAATTAAATGGCTTCGACCAATGTAGAGATAACCCGACCCAGGGTTGGTTGACAGCAGGGTGGGGATGGGGACAACCTTGAAGAAAGTAGGAAATTGAAGAGTGTGTGTGAAGAATATGGTGAACCAGCATCCACAGGGTCAGGAGTAGAAAAGAAGCTTGATGCTCTATAGCAACTCTAGGTAGATCATATGACCCCTCCTATGTCTCCCATGTCAGGTAATGACTCCTCAACTTTCCAACAGCTTGGTGAGGATAGTGCATTTTGTACTTTGTTTGAAATTCCAACTTCTCCTTTTTTGAATGAGATTCATGTACATAGCACTAAGAGCCAACCAGATAATGTCATTTTAGATGTCAGCAATAATATTGTAGTGTTATCATCCCCTTCTTGGCTCAAGAAGGTAGTAGAAAAGAAAAGAAGATATACTCCGATGACTGATATGAATGTAGATGTTGTATCCAAATTATTACAAATTAGCCCTTAGCCTAAAAAGGCTAAA
Source organism: Cunninghamia lanceolata (assembly GCA_027924645.1). Taxonomy (NCBI): domain Eukaryota; kingdom Viridiplantae; phylum Streptophyta; class Pinopsida; order Cupressales; family Cupressaceae; genus Cunninghamia; species Cunninghamia lanceolata. The sequence goes on from BSBN01001281.1 coordinate 6,139,854, forward strand.
AAGATGTCAAGGTCAGTCATGGATTCTTCTTCAGGACATCAAATTATTGAAATTGTTGATCCCATTGGGTGTTGGAAGATTGTCATTGATGTTTTTGTTGGCAACATGAGCATGTAGGATAAACACAAGGTATGCTATTGTGTGTTGTAGTGTTGTCATTGATGTCAACATTGTGTCTTGGTATGAAGACTTCAATGCAGATCATTTTGCTTGATTCTAACATTCTTTAGGATGTCTATGGAAGATAATTCTGCAAGATGGTTTGATCCAAAGAAGAGACTTGTGATGAAAATTGACTAAGTATCAAATCTGGCAATTCCGTGTTACAGAGCATCTAGTTTTTGGGTCCACACTAGTCTGCAAATGAACATTTCACTATCCAGTTATAGTATACTTTTGTTGGTTAATAGAAGCATCTAATTCCATAATTTCATTCAGTTTTGACCTCTAGTTTGGAAGTTATGAATGACAGAAGTTTGGCTTGGCTAATTACAATCATTTCTTTTATAGTGCATGTGAGTAAGAGAGTCTGCATTTCCCCATGGATAGGATTTTCACTTTGCATTTTTAAGTAGATGTTGATAGATGTCAATAGAGTGTGAATTCCAATTGACATGATGTTTTGAGGTACACGTGTCTAAATATGGGTATACAATTGAAGGATTTTTGTATTAGGTCTTTTGCAGTGTCGACCTAATAGATGTGAAGATATGTGAAGGTTAAATAAGCATTGCAGTGTTATGTGGGAGCTATTTAGGTCCATTCCGACCTATTTCAAATTGTTTTTAAGGATTGGAACTTGGTACAAGGCGTGTGTGGAAGTTTTTGAGCTGACAAGTTATATATTGTATATTTTGTATGTTACATCCAATTAGGCTAACCTAATTGATGTTATGCTTGAGTGGATATATATGCTAGATATTTTTTGGTGTTTTATGTGATGTGAGATATGTATGTATGTGAATACTATTAGAGTAGTGTGAACTTACATTGTGAATGTTGAGTAGAAGATTAAGTGTTGTGAATGCAAAGGAAAGTGGTTTGTTATATTAGAATCAAATAAAGTGTGTAAAGTTAGTTCATTGAGGTTCATTGGAACTGTATCTCATGCATATGTCAAACGCAATTGTAATAGTTCAATCTACATTATGAGCTACAATCTTTCTTCTATCTTTTTCTTAGTGGACAGTGAGTCCACCTGCACTGAGCACTTCTGTAAATATACTATAACCAGTTATAATATATTGGGAGCTAATCATCACCATGGTTTTTCCCATTTTCATGTAAAAATCTTGGTGTTCATGTATTATGAGTTGTTGTTGAATGTTTTATGCTTTATTTCATTTACTGCAATTGAATCTGCTAAATGGATTGGATGTTTAATGTTTGAATGGTTTAAAAGAATATTGATTCACCCCCCCTCTCAGTATTCTGAGTTTTCAACAATTGGTATCAGAGCGTGGCTCCTTGGAAGAAGCTTCACCGCTTGGAAAAGAACTTGGAGGTTGAACACATGGCTTCTAGAAGACTACCTATTCCTCTGGAAGAGATTCCTACTGTTAAATTTACTGAAGAAGATTGCATGCTTGACAAAGTTGGAGAACTTGAAGTTTCTCTTGAAGATCTTGAAAGAACTGAATGTGAAAATAGAGATCTGAAAGAAAATGTCAAAGAAGAAGATGAATGCATCACAAAATTGAGAGACCAAATCAAGAAGTTCAGAGAAAGGCATAAAGAAGTCTATGAACAATTGAATCAAGAAGATGAAACCATCACTAGTCTGAAGGTGCGAGTTGAAGAAAATAAGAGAATTGAGGAATGTCTTAATGCAATGGTGAAAAGTAAATCTGAAGAATGTACAAGGCTTGAACAAGAAGTTGTGAATCTGAAATTAGATCTGGAGAAAACAAAAAGTCATAAAGACAAATTCAAGATAAGTACTACAAATTCAAGTGATGAAATGATTGCAAATCAGAAAGGTTCTAAAGATAAACAGGGTTTAGGATTTGAAAAGGGTGAAAGTTCAAAATTAGATTAGACATCAAATGTTGAAAATAAGAACAATGGCAAGCAATTCTGAAATCAAAGGAATGAAGCTAGAAGACCACCAGTCAGACAACCAAATGCACAAAGGTACCCATATTTTAATGGTTTTTGTCATTCTTGTAATAAATTTGGACACAAGGCAATAGAATGTAGAAACAAAATAAATTAGAATGTTCCACCTTTTTTTGGTCAATGTTTTATATGCAAGAAATTTAGACATATAGCTAGTGAATGCAGAAGGCAAATGATGAATAGCTATAACAATGGTAGAATGGTTCAATCTTTCAAAGGCTACTACATGCTATGGATTTGGGAACAAAGCTAATCAATGTAGATCTAGAATTAATGAAAGGAATATTGGTCAGAAAAATGTTATATGCTACATTTGCAATAGGCCTAGACACATTTCCAAGTTTTACAGAAGTAGAAATGTGAGGAAGGATAATCCGGTGGAGAGGAATGAACTAGTAAAAAAGATTGATCCTACAGAAACAAAGGAGATGGAAAAGATTTGGAGAAAGAAGGGAGAGATAGAAGTTAAAGATGAATCTATTCCTGCATCCAGTGTAGAAGTTTCCCCCAGAAACTAAGTTGTGAGCTTTGGCTCAGGGGGATCTTTAATGAAAATCTTTTTCCCCTGCCAAAGAAAATGGTGTTGATGCCTTAGCACGAAGATATAATATGTAGATTGACATTCTTGATCTATTGGTGAAGATTGCAGAAGAAAATATGATAATGTGGAAGTTTGTGGAGCATTAGTAGTTGATTGTGCATACAGAGAAAGGGTTACCATACTTATTGTTTGAAACATTTAATGTGAAATTAGGTCAGATTTGAAGGGTTATAAAGTGATTTCACTTAGACAAATTCATTTACAAAAGCATTTGAGGAGTAGAGCAACGAAGGAGTGATCAAGGAAATTTGTGATTTAATGCGTTCAAACCCTAGTTTGGCAAGTGAAAGAAAAGATATTTACAATCTCTGGTTTGCCTTAATTTCATAGAGAACTTTGTTTTAAAGCAATTTTAATTCATTTGCAAATGGCTACACCGAGGGTAATAGAGGTTACTGAGAAGCTGCAACCTAAATTCAAGAAATACCTTGTAGAATCTATAAAAGATGACCTGTTGGGCACATTTTTGCATGTTCCATATGGGGTTTTGCCAATAGAGGATATAATGATTTACATTCATGGCAAGATGGAAGAATATGATCATGGTAAGCTAGGAGATATATGGGTAAAAGAACTTACTGGAGATCATTTTGCCCTAAAACTAGAATACCAAAAGGGTAAGTGCACAAAGATAGGGGACCAAAAAGTCACCACCATGGGACTTTTTGGTCCAAAATAGAGAAAAACATGAGCACATTATAACGTGCTCACATTTTTTGCTTTAAAAGTGCAAAAAATGGGCATTTCTGCCATTACCTGTGGCCAAAAGAGTGAGTTTGCAGAAAAAATAGGGATCAAAGCACAAGCACATTCAAGGAAAGTGAAACCAAGAAAGTGCAAGAGAGAAATCAACATTTTCATGATGCCACCTCACCAAACCCACTCCCAAAGATGTCATGAAGCAATTTTGGAGGGTCTAGCAGCCAAAGAAGGTAGGGTTTGATTAATTTTTGTTAGTTTGAGAAGAATTTTTGACTTTTGCAATGTTAGATTAGTTTTTTATATTGCATTTACAATTAATGAGGCAAGAGAAAATACAATTCTAGCTGAGGATGGTCAAAACAACCCCCAAAACCCTCCAAACCCTCAAAATCCACCTTCACGTCCTCACAATGTAAGGGATACTTAAGAAAAATACCTAGGGCAAATAGAATAAAACAAAGACATCTTCAAACTCTTATTGAAATGCTAAACAATCCAAGTGCAAGCATCGATCATAGGAGAGTGCTTGCGAAGTCATTAGAGGAGATTGTTTCCCACACTAAATCGGTGACAAAACAAATCACTGAATTTCAAGACTATAGGGTGTCGACAATACTATGCTGACAAATTATCATATGAACAAGTGAAGAATGAAAAAATTACAAAATCTCAATTATGTGCACACTTTATTAATCCTAAAACTAGCCAAAGATTAGAAGAAACTTGCAAACGGTTCCCTATTCATTGGTGTAGGAATCAAGATATATCCCAAAACTTTTTGGATAGATGGTACATGGTCTTTGATGAGCACCCATGCAACAACAATGAGGTGCCACAATATTTCTTGAGGAAACTCCATTGTGAGTTTGTCCTCAAGAAGATTCGCAATTATTTTGATATTCAAGAGTTCTAGGGTAGAGGTGGTGGCTCTACCCAAGATAGAGAGGGGGCTCAGTGAGATGAAAATTGTGTACCTAGACCCCTGATGAGGCCAAAATGTGTGTCACTCCCTTTGACTTTGAAGGAGAGTGTTGAGGGTGAGACATTACATTCATTGACTACTCTCATGCAGTCTGTAGCACAGCATGCCAATGATCTTACCCAAGCCAATGAGGGTGAGAGAAGTAAGTGTCATTTGTCCCCACATTTGTGCAATTCATGTGGGAACCTGTGTGATTATGGGAAGCAGGACTCTCGGCAGGATGTTGCGACGTAGGGGCAACATCCAATGATGGAGACATCCATATTGGATGAGATTGTTCTCACCAATGATCTCTTACAGTGTACATTTGGTATTGACTCTAAGGTAATTTTTTACAAGTTTCATCTTGATTTAATATATTCTTATTTGAAATTTGTAATTTATTTTATGTGACTATCTATATTATAAGTCAAAAATAATGTATGTAATTGTCTGCACAATAAAATTCCATGGTCAGAGTCTTCATCCTGCCTCTGTTACCCATCTATTGGCAGGTTATGAGAGGAGGTCAAGTCAGCAGGTATGTAATTTATCACATGATCATAATTATTGTACATATATCAATGGTAATATTATTTTGTGACAATTTGATGATTTCAACAAGGAGCTTCACCGGCACCTCCATGGTTTCCTTAGTCCCTTGGATGCAAAACCACCACTTATACAGATGTAAATTTAACCATTTATAATCATTATGCATTTAAATAATGTTATGTATTTATTTTGATCAAATAATCTTGAACTCTATTTTTAGATGCTGAATATGGAGACTCCTCATCTTCATGAGTCAGCGCAGGTAGGCATTGCTACAGCCATGATGTCTTCAAATCCTTTAACTAAGGTATGAGCCAACAACTTGAAAATGTCATAATTTTGTATTTATTGTTTTATCTCATGGCATTTGATGTACATAAATGATATTTATGTTTAGTCAATTTTGCTTCTTGATGCTTCTCATAGGAGGTCACAACTCCAGCCTGTCCAACTATAGACGAAGAGAGAGAAAAGATGATGGAGAGTGATCATCAGATAGTGATAAGTGATCGATTACATATGTGATGTTATATATTTCATGTTTTCTATATTAATGTGCATATTGTTTGATTGTATTAACAGGTGGAGCTACATGAACGTCTATCAAGGAGGTCTACTTAACGGTAGAGAGAGGATGAGTCACTGATTGGCTCACCATTTTCATGGTTAGGCAAGGGCCACCAATTATTTGATGAAAATCCATAGGAAACTAGTTTTTGGGACATTTTTTGTATGCCTAGATGGCTTTGTATACATACTTTTGTATGTTACTGATGTATATTTTTGTATATGCCTGTGTGGCTTTGTTTGGACATGCCTATATGGCTTTGTATATAAACTAGATGTTATATTTGTGACATTATGTATATGACAGTTTATATTAAATATTTAATATGATGATCAATTATCATTACAAAAATTTGGTTTTACACGTTCCAATTGTATTTGCTTGAAAGTTTATAAATCATTTTCAAATAATCCATTTTGTCCATATCTTGCAATCATTGCATTCCATGAGATTGTGCATTTCTTTGAGGCATCATGTCAAATAGTTCATGTGCCTTGTCTATGCTTCCACACTTTCTAGACATGTCTACAAGAGTAGCTACAAATACAATATGTGACAAAATTCCTATATCTTTTATGCTTTGATGGTTGTCCACACCATGTTTCCCAGATTCCATTTTGGCATAGGTAAGGAGGATGTTGGGTAAGGTTATCAATTTGGTTTTAGACTTGCCAATTGCATTTGGTTGAAAGTTTCTTTTGTGTATTTGTGAAAGTTTTTAAAGTCTTATGAAAACTCCATTTCATGCATATCTTGCAATCATTGCATTCAATGAGAAAACATATCTTTGAGGCATTGTGTCAAACAATTCACATTCCTTGTATATGCTTCTACACTTTGCATACACGTCTTGCAGGGTAGTTGCAACTACAACATTTGACAAAATTCCTATATCCTTTATGCTTTGATGGATGTCTATATCATGTTCCAAAGATACCATTTCTATGGTTTTAGAATTTGGCTTTACACCCACCAATTGCATTTGCTTGAAAGTTTCTAAAGTCTTTTCAACAAATCCATTTTTTGCATATCTTGAAATCATTGCATCCCATGAGAGGACATCTCTTTGTGGTGTTGTATAAAACAATCCACGTGCCTTGTCTATGCTTCCACACTTTGCATACATGTCTACAAGGGTAGCTATAATTACAACATGTGACAAAAATCCTATATCCTTTATGCTTTGATGGTTGTCCATACATTGTTCCAAAGATCCTATTTTGGTATAGATAGGGAGGATGCTGGCAAAGGTTGTGGAATTTGGCTTTACATGTGCCAATTGCATTTTCTTGAAAGTTTCTAAAGCATTTTAAATAATCCACATGCCTTGTCTATGCTTCCAATTTTCATGGTTTAGTGTTAGGTTGAACAATCCACGTGCATTGTCTATGCTTCCACACTTTGCATACATGTCTACAAGGGCAGTTGCAATTACATCTACAAAATTCCTATATCCTTTATGCTTTGATGGTTGTCCATACCCTGTTCCAAAGATCCTAATTTGGTAGAGATAGGGAGGATGCTGGCAAAGGTTGTGGAATTTGGCTTTACATGTGCCAATTGCATTTGCTTGGAAGTTTCTAAATCCTTTTCAACAAATCCATTTTCTACATATCTTGAAATCATTGCATTCCATGACAGGACATCTCTTTGAGGTGTTAGGTCAAACAATTGACATGCCTTGTCTATGCTTTCACACTTTGCATAATGTCTACAAGGGTAGCTGCAAATATAATATCTAACAAAATTCTGATATCCTTTATGCTTTGAGGTGTTAGGTCAAACATTCCATGTGCCTTGTCTATGCTTCCACACTTTCATACATGTCTACAAGGGAAACTACAATTACAACATCTAGCAAAATTCATATATCCTTTATGTTTTGATGGTTGTCCATACCATGTTCCAAAGATCCTAATTTGGAGGATGCTAGCAAAGGTTGTGGAATTTGGCTTTACACATGCCAATTGCATTTGCTTGAAAGTTTCTAAAGCCTTTTCAACAAATCCATTTTTTGCATATCTTACAATCATCGCATTCCATGACAAAACATCTCTTTGATGTGTTAGGTCAAACAATTGACATGCCTTGTCTATGCTTCCACACTTTACATACATGTCTACAAGGCCAGCTGCAAATATAATATCTGACAAAATTTTGATATCCTTTATGCTTTGAGGTGTTAGGTCAAATAGTCCATGTACCTTGTCTATGCTTCCACACTTTGCATACATATCTACAAGGGCAAGTGCAAATACAATGTCTAAAAAAATTATGATATCCTTTATGCTTCTTTAGTTTGCATACATGTCTACAAGGACAACTGTAATTACAACACATGACAAAAAATTCTATATCCTTTATGCTTTGAGGTGTTCTATCAAACAGTCCACATGCCTTATCTATGCTTCCATAGTTTACATACATGTATGTACAAGGGCAGCTGCAGTTACAACAAATGACAAAAAGTCCTATATCCTTTATGCTTTGAGGTGTTCTATCAAACAGTCCACATGCCTTGTCTATGCTTCCACAGTTTGCATGCATGTCTACAAGGGCAAGTGCAAATACAACATCTACAAAATTTTGATATCCTTTATGCTTCCACAGTTTGCATGCATGTCTACAAGGGCAACTGTAATTACAACACATGACAAAAAATCCTATATCATTTATGCTTTGTGTTCTATCAAACAGTCCACATGCCTTGTCTATGCTTCCATAGTTTGCATACATGTCTACAAGGGCAGCTAGAATTACAACATATGACAAAAAATCATATATCCTTTATGCTTTGAGGTGTTGTATCAAACAATCCATGTGCCTTATATATGCTTCCACACTTTGCATACATGTCTACAAGGGCAATTGCAATTACAACATCTGACAAAATTCCTATATCCTTTATGCTTTGATGGTTGTCCATACCTTGTTTGCAATAATGGTAGTCAACTTTAGGTCTCTAGATGTGATCCAAGACTAGTGATGAAGTCCTTTTGAAAAATTGAGTTCATGCTAGGAGTTTTGATCAATAGTTTAAGCCTTAAGATGTATGACATTAAAACTATCTCTTGCATCATGGTGACATTTTTGGCACTACAACATGTCCTTCTTTTAGGCATACATAACTAAAGATATCCTATATCTACATATAATACCATCTTGATGAGGGTTTCAAACAAGAAATGACTCCATAAATGCCCCTAAAACTATGACGGTCCTTAACTAGCCACCTATGACTGTCCATTTACTTTCTTTTTCATTATTTCTTATAAAGGCTTTTATGACTTGCTTTTAGTTTTTAGTTGGTTTCACATCTTCCACTACATGTTGACAATTTTACATCTAATAGAATCTTGTGCATACTATTCTTGACCTCTTATAATTGTTTATACCTATAGAAACTCTCTAGACTAGGTTGCTCCCTAGTGGACTAGGCTACTAGCATAGGTGTTAGATAAGGACTAGGCTACCCCTTTGTCCAAAATCAAACAAATCAACTTGAACTTCTAAATTCCTAGAAAACTTCATCTTCTAATTCTAAGCAATTCAGTATTTAAAAATTTTAATTTTACTATTGGAACTTTGGTGCATTATTCACCTACATAAAGTTCCAAGTAAGGTTTCTCATGAAAGAAGTTGATGTACTTTATTCTAGGTTTCTCATAAAACATGCTTCCCAATGCACTTCCAAAATATAAACCATGGGGAAATCAACCATTCCACATAACATGTAACATTCAGAAAAATTCAAATTCCACAAAAATAATTAAAATATTTTCTAAAATATCTAGGGTCCGCCATTAACGGATCTTGAAGCATCCCTCCCCGATTTATCCACAAATTTACCCCCAAATTTCACTTTTTCAAAACTTAATGAAATTTAAAATTCTGAGAATACCCTCTAGATCTAAAAATGCACAACAATACACTTTTAACATCACATAAAATTTCCAGTCTAATCAAGCAGGGTAAAATAGTAAAAATCAGGGAATTTTTATGATTTTTGAGGAATGTAAATTTCAAAATTTTGAGCATACCCTTTTGTGTCTAATCCACCCAACAAGATACTTTTCAAATAAAAATAGGATTTCCAAAAAAATTGGCAATGTTTTGGTAGGAAATTCAATTTTCCAAAAATTATATTTCCTACAAAATAAAAATTACTAGTTAAAATTAAATACACAACCAACAGGAGAAATAGCCGACTCAAATTGAAGGTATGGAGAAGGGGAATCTTTTTCATTGTTCACATGATTCAATTTGACCAAGCAATCTCCCAGTATGAGCAAATCCAATTTTCTTCTAAATGAGGGTTTTCAAAAATCCATATTTTCTATCCATTTTCAAACAATTCATAATGAAAATAATATAACACCTTTTTTGCATATATCCCCAAACTCAAAAATAAATAGATAAAACCTTATATTCTTTTCCACCAAAATAAAATCACTCAAAACATAATAAAAAAAATAGACATTTCTTTTCAAACAGAAATTAAATCTATTTTCAAGCACCAAGCACCCAAATTAAAATGCCTTTCAAATTTAAATATTTTCTAACACAAAATTAAATAATTAAAAAATGATTTTCTCCAAACCAAAAATATATAGGATCAAATAATGATTTCTAGATTTTGCAATCATTCTGTACATACCAAACACAAGCAAAATCGTACAAGTGATAAAATTAAATACACCCCAAAAGTTGTTTTACAGGTCTAACACAAGGGAGATCCAGAATTGTAAATCAATTTGGATGAGGTTTCACTAGTCTTGACATCAAGAAAATAACTAGGGTAAGGTGACTAAGTGATATCCATGTTGAAATTCTCCACATACCCACCATTGGTCAATATACTATAATATCCTACACACTCATTGGAAAAGTTACGTGCATCTGCCCCATATATAACAATAGCCAAAAGGAATAGCATAAATTACATAATTAAATATTAACCATCTAGTATGCACTCTTAAATTAAATCATGTATTCTAATAATATGATTAAGATGTATTTAATCATTTAAAATAATCATTCTAAAGGAAATTAGGTCTACCCACCTAGCATAATATTTAAATGAAAACAGTGAAGCACAAACACCAATGCATAATAATGTGATAACACGAACTCATCAGAAAATCCTTGATGGACATACAAATCATCTCATGAAGCATCCATAATTCACCATCAGAACACCTCGATGGAAACAACCTCTTCGGCAAGTTCAGTGCAGCGATGCCAAATCATGAGAACACACAATGTACTATAGAAACACTCAATATATTATATCCCATAAGGATCCAATATTAGGATCAAAGCACAAAAACTCATCTATTACACAAAAAAAGGGTCAACATAGGTGGGCATTACAATGGGTTGATGAATCTTCTTGCGGTTAACACCATAAGCACTAGATTAGATCCTACAGAATGTGTCACTGTGCTACCATAAACTCTAGAAAGCTATCACAAGCCATGAATAGTTAAACTAAGTGTAAGCCTATCAATCTCGATTGAGATTAGAAACCAAAAATTTTCTTTTGTGGTGATCACAAACTTTTGAAAAATTGAATATGATGTTGAAGTATCATAATAGAACATATTCTCCCAACCATGAGGTGATATGTGCAATCTTTGATTAAATACAGTGGATCTATAGTTACTGACTGTTGATTAGAATGCAATGAGAACCTACAAACAAAACAAACAAGTAAAAGAAAATGTTTTTGGTTGATGCAAGATTGCTCTTACACCCTAGGATGCTCTTGCATTAGACACTTGGGGTAAATTGAAAAGTGAGTCCCTCACTTTTCAGTGGCTATAGGGAAACCAAAATGGTTTGTACCTCAACCTTGGGAATCCAATAGGAATTTTTTATGAGCCTTTCTTTCCATCTCTCCAAGTATTCTTTATATTGTCTATTGTGTATGCTTCTTTAAACCTCTATATTTAGAACCTTCGCATTCTTCCTCTTTCACGGTTGTAATATTGTATTCCACCTCTCTACTTCTACAACACATTCTCCTAATGTTTTTTCTACTAAAAACTATTTTTGTCCTCTCTTCTTATCAACTTGCTTCTCACATCTATTATTCATCCTCTTCAATTGACCTTTTACTACCACACACACTTTTGTTCTAATATTTTCCTACCCTTGGTTAGTCTCATACTTTTGTCCACTTCTCTATGATTATTTCTATTTCCATATTCTACCAATAGTCCTACAACTCCCTTCTATAGTAACTTCTTTGCAACTACAGTGGTGTTTGACACACTTGTAGTGTTGCAAGCCCTTGGGATTAAAGTAAAACATTCATCCCCTACACAAATTTAGATACTATTGCACAACTACCCTTCTGTTTCCTTAAATGGAATCAACTTGTGTCTCTTACCATTCTTTTATATAGTATAAGTATTATCTCTCAGATCATGTACATCATTTCTATCAAACTGCCATGGTCTCCCTAATAGTAAATGGCATACATCCATTGGTACAACATCACACAAGGCCTTGTCATGATATGATCCTATTTTAAACTTCACCAAACATTGTTCCTCCACCAATATCTTGTAATCATCCAATCCTATGTCATCTAGGGTGTTCTAATCTCCTCGGTTTTTGTTTAGTGGTCATTTCTTCATATACTAAATTATCAGTATTACCACCATCAACAATAACCTTACAACACTTACTTATTGATTTACATACCATTCTAAATAGTTTCTTCCTTTGTACTAGTCTTTCCCCTTTCTCACATCTCAACAAATATCTTCTTGTGACAAGTGAATCTCCTTTCTTTGGTTCATTTTAGAATTACATGACCTATCAATCTCTTCCTTATCATGTGCAACCCTTAATCTTCCTTCTATCCTCCTACTAGGGCTCCCTTGACTTTGCTAACATTCAAACACTCAGCATCCTTCTCCACACTTGAAACATGTACCTTTGAAAGATCTTCCATTATTTCTCCCATATCTTCCTCTACCTCTTTGATATCCATCTATTCTATCATTGTGGTAAGAATCTTTGTCCTCCCTCTTCTTGCAGTAAGAACTATTACCTTCCCTATTGTTGTATTGAGGATTACAACTTCCTCTTTTGTCATTGTTGTTGATGAGGATTGCACCCTTATGAAAAGCTGTGAAACTCTGCAATCCTTCAAAACATGGGGACAAAATCAGGTTGTGGGTGACCTATAATGAGTTTGAACCTCTAGATTATGGGCTAGTTCCCTTAAAATATTCTATTTGAAACTATGATTTCTATTTTGGAAAAGGGTAAGAAAGAAACTATACGGTAACAAAGATGTAAAATTTAGTGATGCACCTAATAAGGATGGAAAAAATGTAAATTTGGTTCACAATAGATTTCAGAAATCTGACCCACACAATCCAATCTTGGCATAAATATCACAAAAATATTTCTAAGGAAGGCTAGAAAAACTATTCTTTATGAAGGAAAAGGATTCTTCACAACATGAAAGAAAGGATTTCAGTAACACAACCTAAGACCTATGATATAAATATGCCTAACACTTACAAATAAGAATGAGACAATAATTTTAAAGGTTTTGATATTAAAACACAGGTAAGTGCAAGAAGATGGGGGGCCAAAAAGGGGTCTTAAGTGGCCACTTTTTTTCTGAAATCAGGAAATACTGGCCTTGGATGAGAAATTGAGCATAGTTACACTCAAAATTTGGAGATGCAACCAAAACAATGTTCATAGTGCTCTGAGTCTACTTTCTAAACTACTATTTTTTTTTGAAAATGGCATAGATTAAGGGGTTCAAAAGAGGGAGCCACAGAAATTGGTGTTGTTTCTATCAAAAAAACATAACATAGCATGTTTTGTGGCTCCCTCAAAAGGTCAACTTTTTTTTGGTATTTTTAAAATCGCTTTAGTGAGAAATTAGCTAATAGCATGTAGTTTATGCCCGATTTTTCTGATAATTTTTTGATGAATATTTGATTTTTTACTAATTTTTAAAGTGGACACATCCTAAAAAATAAAATTTTGGCCGTGCTACCCCTATAAATTTTGAAAACTAATTGAAAATCATTTTTTTATTTTTTTAATATTTGTAGAATGGAGTCTAGTTTCTAAATATGTAATTTGTTTGAAATTTGAATGAATAGTTAATTTACAATGAAAAAAAGACCAAACAGTGGTTTTTGCCTAAAAATAGACACACAAACAAAAGAAATTAAAGATGAAAGGCTTAACATTGTTAAAATGTGAAAAAATCACATCGTCAAATAGCTAAGAGAAAGCCTAACATTACCCAAGTGTTCAATTTGTTCAACCTTGAAACACATGCAAATCTGAGGGTTAGCACGAATGAAATTATGTGAAATTTTGAAGAATATGGAAAAACACGTCTGTGACTATTCATAAGGCACTCCAAGCCTTTGGGTTGGAAATCCAAAGCAAATCCCAAGCCCAAGGCTTGGGATTCCCAAAGAAAGACATAATGCAAGTGCGTTATAATGCGCTCGCGTTATGTTTTGCTTTGCATTTTTCCTTTCCCGCAAGTCTATTGTTTGTCATGTTTGACATAACGTGAGCGCATTTTAACGCGCTCGCATTATGTTCCCCTTCAATTTTTTACGTTCAAGGCTATTAATCATGAGGGTTAAGGGATAAGGGATAGGGTTGGAGGGTTTAGGGATAAGGGATTAGCGTTTAAGGTATAGTATCGAGCCCATTAAGGGTCTAGGAATAGGGATAGTGTTTAGGGTTTAGGGATGAGGGATTAGAGTTGAGGGATGACAGATTAGGGTTGAGGATTTAGGGTTTAGGGTTTAGGGATAGGGTTGAAGGTCGAGGGATCAAAGTTAAGGGTTGAGGGATTAGGGTTTGGCATTGAGGGTTGAGGGTTGAGGTTCAAGGGTCAAGGGTTTAGGGATAGGGTTGAGGGTCGAGGGATTAGGGTTAAAGTAGAGTGTGGATGGTGTAAGAATTAGGGATAGGGTTGGAGGATATAGGGATAAGGGATTAGGGTTTAAGGTATAGTATCGAGTCTATTGAGGGTTTAGGAATAGGGATAGCATTTAGGGTTTAGGGATGAGGGATTAGAGTTGAGGGATGCTGGATTAGGGTTGAGGGTTGAGGGATTAGGGTTTAAGGTATAGTGTTGAGGGTTGAGGGTTTAGGATTAGGGTTTAGGGTTGACGGATTAGCATTTAATGTCAAGGTTAGGGTTAGAGTGTCGAGGGTAGAGGGATTAGGGATAGCGTTTAGGGTTGAAGGTTTAAGGATTGAGGGTTGAGGCTTTAGGGATGAGGGTTTAAGGCTTAAGATATAGTGTCAAGTGTTGAGGGTGTAGGGATAGGATTTAAGTTTTAAGGGTTGAGGGTTGAGGGATAGGGATTAGGGTTTAAGGTATAGTGTTGAGGGTTGATGGTTTAGGGATAGGGTTTAGGTTTGAGGGATTAGGGTTTAGGGTTGATGAATTAGGGTTTAATGTTGAGAGTTGAGGGTTGAGGGTTGAGGGTTGAGGTTGAGGGATAGGGTTAATGGTCAAGGGATTAGGGTTAAATAAGAGTGTCGAGGGTAGAGGGATTAGGGTTTAAGGTATAGTATCGAGCCTATTGAGGGTCTAGGAATAGGGATAGCGTTTAGGGTTTAGGGATGAGGGATTAGAGTTGAGAGATGACAGATGACGGATTAGGGTTGAGGGATTAGGGTTTAGGGACAAGGTTTAGGGTTAGGGTTGAGGGATTAGGGTTTAAGGTATAGTGTTGAGGGTTTAGGGATAGGGTTTAGGGTTGAGGGATTAGAGTGAAGGGTTGAGGGATTAGGATTTGACGTTGAGGGTTGAGGGTTTAGGGTTTAGGGATAGGGTTGAGGGTCGAGGGATCAGAGTTAAGGGTTGATGGATTAGGGTTTGACATTGAGGGTTAAGGGTTGAGGGCATTTTCTATCAAGAACTTGATTATGAGGGCTTGCCCCTTCATTGTTGTGCCTATCATATGGCGGAGCATCTAGCAAGCTCTTGCAGGAAAGAGATGTGATCAATGCAAAGGATGTGATCAATCTATAGCAATACAAAACACAAGCGCATTATAGCATGAGCACGTTATAGCGCGAGCGTGTTATAACACGCTCGCATTTTGTCTTGCTATTGAAATGGTAAAAAAGTGGTTACCCCCGTGATCTAGGCCCACATGCTCTATTTTCTTACTGATTCTGCGCGTGCTCCAACAAAAAAGAAGTGCTTTCATGTTGTTGGGAAGTTCACATGCACATTTGATACATTGTACCACCTTTGAATGATCTTTCCACCACCTTTTCTGCTTTGCCAACTTGAGAAGGAGGAAATAACATAGTTTTCACACCAAGTTTGATATATATCTATTCAAGTTTCAATTTTTGTAGTGTTGCAATGTTAATTGTGATTCAATTTTAGAAATTTAACATTATAGATTGGTTAATAGTATTGTTGTTAGTAATGATATTTGAGTGTTATTCAATTTAACATTGAAAAGGAAGCAAGTGGTGAAAAACTCAAATTGTTGAGGAGTTTGATGCAAGAAGATAAAAACACTACATAATTGGGTACTCTCTCCATTCAAATCTTTGTTTTTTAGGTATGTCAAGTCTTTACATGCATGTTCTTTACATTTTCCTTATTTTGGATTGAATTACTTTATCATGCTTTATCATACATGTTTAAAATAGACACATTCTCAATCAAGAAAGCAACCTACAATCTCACATGATGCCATGTATATTTTCTACACTTGGGCTCTTTAATAATTATGTGTAATAAACAAACCTTAACATACCATGATGTCAAACTATACAAGAATAAATCCTTACAAAATAAAAAAAATATAATCCCACTATTATCTTATATTCATTTCTTAGGAACTAATATTGGTCTCTTTATCATGCTACAGACAAATTCTCTGTCATGTCGAGGAAACGATCAAGAATTAAACCAACACAGGAAGAGATAGAAGCTAAGAATGCAAAGAAAGCAGTGGCTATGAGGGAACTTCGTGAGAAGGGGAAATTGGACACGATAAATAAAGACATACCAATTGAAGAGGAACCACAAGCATCACAAAGAGATATGGTATTGGCGGCACAAAGAGAACGGATGCAAAAACTTTGTGGTACGAGAGATTTGAATACCATAGTTGGAGACACGTCCTCTACCACAAGTCAACATGTAGGGACACCATCTACCACATCTCAAGTTGAGAGTACATCATCACTCACATGTGATGAAGGAGGTACGCCATCGTTCCCACCTCAACCTCAAGGTATGTCATCTATTCCATCTTCGATCGAAGGTATGCCATCTAACCCATCTCATTTAAATATTGATGAAATTCCTAATGTTGAGATGAATTTACCTAACTTGACACCACCTAGAATTTTGCAGAAAAAGCCAAAGTATTTGATTGATATTGATGAGAATATTTTGCAGCCAATGGAAGGTAAGATTCCAAAATGC
This sequence comes from Cunninghamia lanceolata, assembly GCA_027924645.1. Lineage (NCBI taxonomy): Eukaryota > Viridiplantae > Streptophyta > Pinopsida > Cupressales > Cupressaceae > Cunninghamia > Cunninghamia lanceolata. Next base: position 6,156,829 of record BSBN01001281.1, read on the forward strand.
ACTTGTAGAAGATATGCTAATAAGATTTGGAGATTGTTCTTTGAAAATTAAATGAGACTGCAAGATGTCAATTATTCGTTGAAATGATGTGAAGTATAAAGTATAGGTCTATCATGAAGATTCTTGGGTTGAGAACATTAGAGGCTTCAAGTGAAAAATCTATTGTCAAGAATCTAATGAGTGCATATGAGAGTGTGGGTAACACCTCACGCACAAAAAATAGTAATGCAACACGGCATGTGATTACATCGACTATAGTAAGTAGTCAAATGAGGAAAGCTCGTCTCATTAGAAAGACAAGTCAAGAATTGAGAATTAATAGGAAAACTTTATCAAGAGCCATTAGAAGACGCCAAAGAATTGAGGACACTAATGCCAATGAATTATGGGCGTTCTCGGGGAGACTACCATGAAAAGATAAACCAATTGTTGAAGCATTGAGATCACTAATTGAAGACTTTTGGAAGAATTACACAAGGGTATCTCCGAATCAAAGGGATGTGGTAAGAAGGAGAATCAGTAGTCAGAACCATGAGCCACATCCAAAGCATTTTTTGGATGAGACTCAAACACAGTTTTATGGTAAATTTCTAGAGAAGTATCCTCAAATTAAAATTTGTCAAAGATATTTTGAATTGCTAAAACTTTTCTATGTTAAGATAAATCACACACGCACTACTTGTTGTTGTAGATTACATATTGAATTTTCTAACTATTTTGATGCTTATAGGTCTATATGTTTAGATATGCATACTAACAATGATTTGCAGGGTTGTGCCATATGTGCCCCACCAACATCTTCAAGAGACTTCATATCAAGAATTTTATGTGAAAGAGAGGAAGGTCAAATATTCTACAAGAAATTATGCTTGGATGGCACATGTCATCGTTGCGGTGGCTTGCAACATTTGCCAATATGTGAACATCTAGAAATAACACATGCGGTTGGAAATGAACTAGCAGAGTTTGACAAGTATAAAATAGTGGCATACAATACAAAAAATGGTAAAGAAGCAAAGAGGTGTGAATTAGTTATTGAAAAGATTCCAGTGTATCAGTTTATGCCTATATTTTGTGACAGCATAGTGTATGAGTATGCAAGACATTGCCCATAGAGCTCAATGGTTGGACTTGCAATTCAAGTTATGCAAGGACACATTTCCGGTTGGTAGCATTGTTTCAGTCGTCGACTTTGCAAAGAACTACAGTCTATAGCCACAGCATGAGGTGCAATCACAATATTACAACTCCACACAGGTTTCTATATTTGTGCACATCGCATTCATTCATGCGAATGATAGGACAGAGGATGACAGAAAGATCATAAGGGAGTATAATTTCTATATTAGTGATGATCGTACGCATTCTACGGAGTTCATGCAAGGTTGCTTTCAGGTGTTCTACAATGATTTGGCTAGAAGGGGCATATCGTTCAGTCAGCATATCATATGGTCAGATAATTGTACGTCACAATTCAAGAACTCGTGAAATTTCTATTGGCTAAGTAGGAGGCATAATTTTACAGGTATTCAACATATGTGGAACTTTTGTGAGGCCGGGCATGGAAAGGGGGAGCATGATGGTGCAAGAGCATGTATCAAAAGAGCCATAGCACGAGAAGAGTTAAAGTATAAAGACAATGCAAAGTTGACAGATGCAAAATCGATTGTCGAGTGGTGTAATGCTTCCATGGGTCCAGGTAATGAAGGTAAGTCTTTAGTTCATAGATTTTTTTGGTTGATAGATGATACTAACATTGCACCATATGAGGATTGTTGTACACTGACAGGATCAAATGAGATGCACTCTTTCAGAAGCTCAATTACAAGTTCATGGAGTATCCATACACGAAAGATGTCATGCTTTTGTTCTTCCTGTACAATTCAAGTCTGGGATGAGTGCGAGTCAAAGGAGTGGGTTGACGAATGGCAGTTAAGTTATCTTAGCCCACTTGACACGTATCGACCCCCGACGGCACTGGAACTAACACAGATGGAATCATCAGTTGACTTTGACCACATATCAAATTTAGTTCAACCAGGTAATATAGGGCACGTATATGCATCAAATTTCATCTAGTTCAACCAGGTAATGTCATCTTACTTTGTAATGTTTTTGTAATGTTGACTAATTTCATCTAATTTGCTACACATATCAATGTAGGGCACGTATATGCAGTTATTGCAGATGAAGATAATGAAGAGGGAACAGATTATTACTTATGTCATTGTGTTGAGGCCAAAAAGAAATTGGAGGCCCCTGTTATATATGGAGAAAACATCAAATACCCTACAGGCTCAGTTGTTATTACTGGAACATGGCTTAGAAGGTACCCACATAAGAGTGTTAATATTTGGCTATTTCAGGACTTTGACACGCATCGGAAGATTCTTCATTACTCGAACCTTGTCGTGGCATCCAATGTTCATTTGATAAAGTATTGGGGTAGACCTTTGAACAAAATATTGTGGAAGGTGCGTGAGTCTGACCATGAAGCAATACTTGACACAATAAAGAGTAGAGCAGACCTGGATGGTTCATTGGATTAATTTGTAAGTATTCACATTGATTTTGTAAAGTCATGTTACTTTGAGTTGTAAGTATGCACATTAATTTGTAAGGTTTGTCTTTTTTTTATTTCCTCCTACATTTTTACACATATGTACACATTTTTACATCATCATGTTATGCATTTTTGGTGTCCTACTCCTGATGCGACCAAACTCATAACTCACCCTACTTCCTCTAGACACCATTTGATGATCTCTCCAACACTTTGGATCTAGGGCACCCAATCATGATGATGACCTATATACCATTCTCCCAAGGTGCTCATAATGAATGAAAAGAAGACCAAGGGCACCCAAGCTTAATAGACTTATTTCTTTCAATTTTGATGATCCAAACTCTTGCAATACGACATCCACTTTCATGCCTTTAGATCTTCCTTCACATACAGGGCGCCAAATCAAGTTGAAAAATCTACATAAGGGCACCAAAATGGATGAAGGGAGACATGAAATGTGCCTTAGGACTCCATGCTAAGGTTTGAGCCATTAAAGTCTCTTGATATTAGGCGCTCATGATGATGAAACTTAGAGCTTTTTCCTTTCCTATGCGCTCATCTAAGATGTTTGAATGATAACGAGCACCTTGACCTCTATAATGTACATTGGGCACCAAAATCAAGGTGATTTTAAGTCACTTTGAGTCATTTGGGGTCAGTTTGAGTCTTTGAGTCATGTTGCAAAAAAGTGTCAATGTTGTCAAGTTGCACAAAGCAACTTTTGCATTTTGGGTGTACTACTCGTGATGTGACCAAACTGACTACTCCAACATGTCCGGATGGGTACATTTACACTAGGCATGGTCCTATTTTTCACCCAAACATGTCGAAACAGTCTGAGCTACATTGTACCGACGATATCCCTGAAGAGTCCAAATTGTAAAAAGGTAGCAATCTTTGACGAGATGTTACTCAAAAAATATGTCACTTAGAAACATTCCATCTGAGGTAACGCGATCATGTAAAGTGCCTCTACAATAACCTCTCTCGGTTTTCTATATCTCTGAGGCATTTGCCTGTGGTGAAAGGTTTTCTGCTGCCCCAAAAATCGTCAGAAGGAGGCAGTGTAAAGTTGCAAAGGGGTGTAACTTTTGTCCTACTCCTGATGCAACCAAACTGACTATTCCAACGCATCTGGATGGGTACATTTATGCTAGGCATGGTCCTTTTTCTCACCCAAACATGTCAAAACAGTCCGAGCTACATTGTACCCATGATATCCCTAAAGAGTCCAAAGTGCAAAAAGGCAACAATCTTTGATGAGATGTTACTCGAAAACCGTGTCACTTAGAAACATTCTGTCTAAGGTAACACGATCACGTAGAGTGTCTCTACAATAACTTCTCTCAATTTTTTATATCTCTGAGGCATTTGCCCGTGGTGAAAGGTTTTCTACTTCCCCAAAAATCGTCAGAAGGAGGCAGTGTAAAGTTGCAAAGGGGTGTAACTTTCGTCCTGCTCCTGATGCGACCAAACTGACTATTCCAACGCATCTGAATAGGTACATTTATGCTAGGTATGCTCCTATTTTTCACCCAAACATGTCAAAACAGTCTGAGCTACATTGTACCGACGATATCCCTGAAGAGTTCAAAGTGCAAAAAGGCAGCAATCTTTGATGAGATGTTACTCGAAAACTGTGTTACTTAGAAACATTCCATCTAAGGTAATACGGTCACGTAAAGTGCCTCTACAATAACCTCTCTTAGTTTTTTATATCTCTGAGGCATTTACTCGTGGTGAAAGGTTTTCTACTGCCCCAAAAATCATCAGAAGGAGGCAGTGTAAAGTTGCAAAGGGGTGTAACTTTTGTCCTGCTCCTGATGCGACCATACTGGCTATTCCAATGCGTCTGGATGGGTACATTTATGCTAGGCATGGTCTTTTTTTTCACCCAAACATGTCAAAACAGTCTGAGCTACATTGTACTCACGATATCCCTAAAGAGTCCAAAGTGCAAAAAGGCAGCAATCTTTGACGAGATGTTACTCAAAAATTATGTCACTTAGAAACATTCTATCTGAGGCAACACGATCATGTAGAGTGCCTCTACAATAACCTCTCTCAGTTTTTTATATCTCTGAGGCATTTGCCCGTGGTGAAAGGTTTTCTGCTGCCCCAAAAATGGTCAGAAGGAGGCAGTGTAAAGTTGCAAAGGGGTGTAACTTTCATCCTACTCCTGATGCAACCAAACTAACTGTTCCAACACGTCCGAATGGGTACATTTACACTAGGCATGGTCCTATTTTTCTCCCAAACATGTCGAAACAGTCTGAGCTACATTGTACTGACGATATCCCTGAAGAGTCCAAATTGCAAAAAGGCAGCAATCTTTGACGAGATGTTACTCAAAAATCATGTCACTTAGAAACATTCTGTCTAAGGCAACGCGATCACGTAGAGTGCCTCTACAATAACCTCTCTCAATTTTTTATATCTCTGAGACATTTGCCCATGGTGAAAGGTTTTCTGCTGCCCCAAAAATCGTCAGAAGGAGGCAGTGTATTAAGTCAGGATGAAAGCCTATTCACTTTAGGCACTTGTTGTGACCAAATCACACATCACCCCATTGCAAATGGGGACCCCCTACTTTTTTTGAACTCCAGTGTGTTTGACTAAGCTTAGATGATGTCTTGGGGTTATTGCATGATGAGGTCAGTGGTGTTTGAGTTTTAGAGCTCCTTGATGACCTAATCCTAATAGTGGGCACGTAGAGGAAGGAATGATTAAGGCGCACTTTGATAATCATTTCACCCTAGGTGAGCGCCTAGGTAGAATTTGGAGTGGAAGCCTCAAATAATACCTTGGATTTTTAGATGCTTATTTTAGCTCAAATCATCATTATCTTGCACCTAGAGTTGGAGTCTAACTGCCTAGGGAGTCAAGGAGCATTTCATCATCCAGAGAATCCCAAACATGCGCCTTGAACAAGTGATGCTGCAAGTGGTGAACAAAATGGGCACCTTGAAGAATTGAGCCCTCCAAGCCATCTTGCAATTGCCTAAAAGTTCAAAATTTACACAAGTGAGTTAAGGCACCATTTTCCATCTCCAGAGCCTCCTTTGAGCACCTTAACATGGAGTGAATGTTTTAGTCTATGAAAGATTGCGCCTAAAGAATATAACAACCCCTTGAGTCACTAGGATGAACTAAGTTAACAAAATGAACTTCATTGAGGGAGGCGCACTTGTGCATCTAGACAACTCCAGTTTAGCACCTGAGAAAAAGCATGTTTAGATCCATAAGTTTGGGGAGTATTGAGTGAGGTAAGTCTTCATGAGCATATACAATGACTTAAATCCATCAATGATGAAGTAAACGCTTATTTGAACTAAGGCACAATTTCACTCCTCTATAATCATCTTATGGCGCCTTGAAAGCTAAGTGTTTGAAACTATCATGATTTGTGCCTAGATGAGGAAGTCTCTATAATGAGTTAAAGCCACTTGAACGGCAAGCATGAAGGGAGCGTCCAAACTTACCCAATGAAGCACCTAGAGGAATGGAAGTTGAGTTTGAAGATAGATGACCTTTCGAGTGCACTTGCCCTTGAGTGACAATTTGATTTGGCACCCTTATGTAAATTTAGATATGATCTAGCACTTTGAGGTTGAGTGGAGTAATCTTGGTGCCTTTGTGTGTTGTTTTATACCTTGATGAGCGCCTTGGAAGAATGGACGTTTACTCACCCTTGAGTGCCTTAGTTCTAGAGATTGAGTTCGAAGAGTAATACTCCTCAAAATGCCTTTATGAGAGCGATGAAACTAAGTAGCATAAGAGATGATAAGTGTAAGAGCTTAGGGACTCAAGGCGCATTGTAGGGTCAAGAACATCAAGTTTGTGCACCTAAGGGGAAAATCAAGCTTCAAACACCTCATCAAATGGTGCCTTGGTAGAGGAGTTGCCAAAAGACCTTAAAATTGAAAATTTGATAAAATAACTCACACTCTAAGTTTAGGCACCTTTTCAAGATCAAGCTTTCATATATCACCTTGAGTTGTTACTTTCATATTAGCACCTTAGCAAAAAGAAGAAGTCCTCAAATGTGCTTTAAGGAGGAAGATTGGTGATGGGAGTAATTATGAGTGCCCTAGAGTGTTTGAAGTGGGAAGTAGTAAAGGATAGCGCCTTGAATGAGTTTGAGTGCTTCGAAGAGGATTGAGCGCCTTGATAAATCAGAGGATTGAGCGCTTAAGGGATAATAGGATCTTTTGAGACTATTGGTAAGTGTTTGGAATCATTAGAATTTCAAAAATAAGATAAAGACCCTAGGCGCTATCTCCTACTTGGAACATCACACATGGGAACATGGAAACTAGATTGATTGAAGGAATGATACTTTAGCGCCTTGAGGGTGAATGAGTCAAAATAACACTAAATTGGTGCCTAGTCCAATTGATTGAAATCATCTTGGGTGCATTTTCTTGCTTTAGTTGGGTTAAACTTATTTTGGTGCCTTGGTGAGAAGTTCTCTAGATATGAGTTAGAACCATCAAAATAATAAAACTTGCCAAGAAAGAGATGGGCATTTTTATGAAGTTTTTCCTCAATGTTGAGCGCCTAGGAGGTAGATTGCTCAAGAGAGGGTTATATACTATGTATTTCACTTTATTGTTGACTTGTCTAAAAATAATGGAAGCATAGAATTATCAACTTTTGAACCTTCGAACTCACTATTGGCGAGACAACATACCATCGGCGAGCTTAAAATTTCATCAGCCGATAGGCCGATGCCACCATGACTTCATTTGATTTCACTTCTAACAAACATCCCATCATTGACTATTATCGATTAGACAGACCACTATCGATGACTTTATATCCTTTCACACTGATGTCTTTGTCACTCTGATACAAGACTCTAAGTCCCTCGCCTATCGGTAGGACTTAATACCATCGACGCACTCAAAAACTCTTCTACCGACACACCGATCTCACAAATGACAACCTTCGGACCACACCCATCGGTGAGACTCCAAACATCGGTGAACTCTAATCTCGTTGGGCCAATACACCGATGGATTTCAACTGTCAATGTGACCCCCTTCATTGGTGAATCTCTCAACTGCTCTTCCGATGCACAGATGGGATTATCTTCCAATACACTGAGTCTTCAACTTTGAACCACACTCGTCGGCAAGATAGACCACTATCGGTGAAGCCTAACCAAGGTCTGCCGATACGCCGATACGACCAACTCTTGACGTCGATACAAGGTTCTTTTGTAGGCAAAGGGCGCCTAGGCTTATGGGGCTCAATTTGATGTATTTATTGAAAGCTCAAGGTGAATTGATGCTTATTGAAAATGCCACTTAGTCCTTCATTTGCATTATAGGCATCATTTCCTATTGACTTATATACTCCTCCTCATGCTAGGGTGCCATAATGAAGTGGTTTAGACAATAGGTGCACTTCACTTACCAGAGGCTTGTTCTCCTTCCACCTTAGGTGCACTTTTATGGTGGAACAGGTGTCAATGGGCGCCTTGTCTTAAATGAATGCTCTCTCTAAGTTGGGTGCCCTTTTGAGGCTTTATGAGTTGCAAATTGCACCTTAACCCTTCATGCTTGTTGCTCAATGTTTGAATGTTTAAGAAAGTCTCCTTTAGGCGCTCATCTTAATGACTTTTTCTCAAGGTGCAATCATCCTAATGACTTGGATATTCATCCTAGTGTTTCAGGATATCAAGCTACTAGACTTAGTCATTTTCAGGATCTCAAACATAAAGAATAACATGATGATTCATTTTTTTGTATTGCATATAGTTGACATTCTATGCTACTCATAAAGAATGTTAATATTTTTTGTTCAACATGATGATTCTTTTTTTTTTTAAATACAACTTTTATCTTTTAGTTCCAAAATGAGGTTTAGGTGATACTTGAATAACAATAGCTAGCTTATTGGATCAACAAACATCCTATGTAATACAATCGGACTTTAAATATTTGAAGTAGCCATCTACAAATATCCATTCAAATGTGGATTTATAATGCAAGTATGGATGCCATCAATAAAAAAGATTTGTATTAACCAAATATCCATATAGGCATACATCAATATCTGTTGATATAAGTATAACATATATACAAAATAGCCATATAGGCTTACAAGAATGCCATATAGGCATACAATGTCAACTATGTACAATACAAAATATATGTCCACAAATGCCATATAGGCATACAACAAAGGAACACAATAAAAAGTCATTCCCCTCTAGCTGGTGAAGAGAATAAATCACGAGCAGCCTTTGATCTTCTAGGGGATGGAGACGCACATGTGGGTGATCTACTATGAACCTGAGGGCTACTCCTCTTATTTAGGTCTTCCTACATCTTTACCTGTTACAATAAAAAGTATAGACATTAATATATATAAATTACATGTTATAAAAAATGAAACATTTAACAAAATAATCACTTACCGCTAACATATAATCTGTCTCCTCGCTTGCCTCAGTAGCAGGAATAGGCCCTGGTGATGTCATGTCCTATAGAAACCATCCAGATAGAAATTAAACTTCAAATCAATAATCTTTTGATTTTTCAAAAATAGACAACTATAACAATGAATGTAAATTAAAATTTACTAATCTACCTCATACCCCTATCAATGCCATGGAGCTATGAATTGTAGAGGCCACACCCTGCTCCATTGCCCTATGAACATGGGGAGGTGTCTCTGCAGCCTGCATCATCTGGAAATAAAACAACATTATTCAATTATGAAAACTATAATAGTGATGCAAATCATGGCTCCTAACATACACACACGTTCATCTAAACATGTGAGTACACACAATAAAGCACACAAATCACATACAAAAATTTAGTAAGTACAATTTATTCATTAAACTATTTATTTTATTACCTCCGTAAAGCTTTGAAGTCCACCACCGCTGGCAAGTGTTGCTGTGAAATCTATAGTATTAACCTATTCAACATCCAAAATCAAATATTGAATACCATTCATATAACGATGCTATTCACATGTAATATTTATAATTGTTTACTAGTTACATACCTCGACAGTAGATGATCTAGTAAAAAATGCAGGTGGAGAACCACTGAAAACTGCATCGATGCTATGACCCTGAAATTTCATTAAAATCATCAATTTAAATTAGTTAATCTTGTATTTCAAAAATGAAATTTAATAAATTAAATTCAATAAATTTGCTAATATTTACCTGAGTATCAAGGCTGAAAGTCTCACTCAGGAGGGTATCTGTCATCACCATCTGCTCAGCTGCAGATGTAGCCTATGCACCTACGTCCTGACTGTCCATGGGGCCATAACCATAGGTTGACCCGCAAGCCTGACAAGTATGGGGTGGGACCCTACTCCTCGCACTATCTCCCAATGCACTCTGTGTTGCAGGACCGGCATGCTCTATGATGCTCTAGGTCAAGGCACTAATCGACTAAAGTGTATCAACCTCAACACTCTCCTTCACAATGGAAGGGATAGAAACATGCTCGTGGGCTGGTCTACTGATTACTCGTCTCACTACCTGTTGTGGGTCAAGACGTGCCACTGGTCTATCTTGTGCTGACCCCCCACCTCTACCCTGGAAGTCTCACATATCAAAATAGTTTAGCACTTTATTGAGGACAAACTCGCAGTAGAGTTTCCTCAAAAAGTATTGTGGGACCTCATTATTATTGCACGGAGGATGGTCAAAAACCATCCACCACCTCTGCCCAAAATTGTCCCTTATCGCTTGGTTGTTGCACCAATGGATAGGGAACCTCTTGCATGTAATGGGTGGAGGTTGATTTATTTGTGGGTTTGTGAAAATTGAACACAAGTCTAATTTTGTAATTTGTAATTTTTTTACATCTTGGTATGACAACTTGTCTGCATAGTAATCTCTAAACTCTCTCTTCTTATCCATCTAACTAGTTATTTGCTTGCTAATTGAATCTACATTTGATAACATAGACTCAAGAGATTCAGCAAGCGTGGACCTATGCAAGGTTGAAGTGGCAGGATCTTTCAACCTTGCAATTATATCTTCAATTTCCTTTTTGTTGTTTTCAATTTGCCCCATTATATTTTCTTGTGTTCCAGGGGCATGTCGAGGAATGGATGGAGGAGGTTGTTGTTCCACAGGTATTTCCTCAGGATTTTGTGGATTTTGAGGAGGAGGAGGAGGTGCATTAACATTTCCTGATAATTAACGAAATAACAATAAAAAATCAACTAAAACCTACCTATTTAGAAACAAATTCAAACAAAAAAATAAATATAACTCACTCCTTTGGCGTGCTCGACATCGTGGCGGCATTTTGGTGACGAATTGATAAGGTTTTTGTGTTGAATGGAGTTTTGTATAACGTGAGTGTGCTTTCTAGGGTCTACAAGCCGCGGGCATAGAGGAGAAGAAGAAATGAAATGAGATTAGAAACCCTTTTTCTTAATTTATAGACAGTCATAATTTTTTTTGAAATTAATTTGGCCACTTTTTGGCCCCCCATCTCTTTGCACTTACCCACACATTAAAATTTCATCAAATCATCCATACAAGTAGCATCAAATGGAAAGGCAAACACTTGATTCCAATGAAAAATAAAGGAAAATATTGCATGAAAGACAAAAATGGAACCTGTAACCTACTGTAATCTATATAAAATCTGTAATCAATGAGTTACAAATCCTCCTTCTCTCTCAAAGTGTAAAGAGAAAAAAAGCAAGAACTCAAAAAAATGAGTTACAAAACCTCTTGTCTTTCAATGTGTAAAAGAGAAAAGAATGTAAGAACTAGCAAAAACTAAGTTTTGCTTTACAATATATAGCTTTCTCTCTCCAAGAGGCATGAAAAATAGAACTGTAGCTAACTACCTCTCTAAAAAATAATCTCTCAAAAGTAATCCACGAGAAAACCAAGAAATCCCTAAAAATAATGGTCCAAACTACCACAATTTGAGTAAAATTAACTCCAAGTTGATCCCCTCCATCTGTTTGACCAAGAAATTGACCAAAACTCCTTAAATCTCTCCCCAAATCATGTAAAAAGTCCCTCAAAGGCCTTAGTTAACTCAACTCATCAATTGCATGATTTTGCTTTTGCAAAATTGATGTGAGTGGATAATAAAGTAATTAGAATAATTACTTTATCATTAGTTACAATTTGCATTATTTTTTATTTTACAACTTGTGAAAAATAATAAAGTAATTTGTAGAATATTACTTTATTATTTACTTACATTGATTTATTTGTAAAATCATGCATGATGAAAGAGAAAAATAATTCCCATATCTCTCCAATTACATTTGCCTAATTTGCATGATTTGAGCAAAAATAGGACTTAGAAGAAAACAAAAATCCCGTTATATCTCCATGTGAGAAAATGCCTAGTTTGTATGACATATGCATTAAGGCAAAATTTTACCTTTATCACTCCACATGTAATATCAAAATGCTTTACAAATACTTAGGCATAAAAATACCCCTTATCACTCCACATGCACTAAGGAAAAAAAAAATAATACATTTTGCCTTATTACTCCATTTACAATGTCAAAATTACCACCTCACTGCCATATAATCTCCCTCATGCAAAAATCAAACTCTAATACAAGCTCCTGCCACCTTGCAACCTTATATTGTCTTCATATGAATTCTTACCTTTGACTTGGGATGGTAAAATTACAAGGCACCAAAACTCCTTTTGACCATACTCGGTCATCCTGCATGAGTTATGTATCATAAAAAGGAAAATTTGATTGCAAGAAGATAAGGTATATTCGACCATGTGTTGTTTGAATATCTTCAACCACATGCTTGATCGATCACAAGGAATAAAAGGTTGTTTGAAATTTTATAAGGCATAAACATATTGACCTTTTAGAAGCAAAAGCAAGGCATTTGTGTTGTGTGTTGTCAGCCTTTCCTACCCATGATCACTAGGAATCATCAATACTGTAGTCTTGACCACAGTCATAAGGATAAGGTAATAATTTTGTTTTTGTTTAGCAAAGTCAAAAATGGAAAAGAAACCATGAGTCACCGAATAAAACAAAGGAAAACCCTAAAGAATACTTCATTTTGCATTGCACATTTTCACTCTATCTTTTAGCTCTGCAACTCGGATATTCAGCTGACTTAGGGTTTGAACAAACTCTGGACTTCTCCTTCACTCTCCTAGCCTCTCCTGTATTTCTCTAGCATTATCATGCTAAAACAAAAGGTAATCATTTCGTTTGAGTCATTACTACAATTTTTTGTTGGTTTCTGTAGCTTTTACATTTCCTCTCTGGCAGCAGCTTCTGTGAATGTGCATACATAACTAATCGATCTCCTTTCATTTCTATGTCTTCTAATCTGCATTATAACCATATTTGAGAATCTTTTCTTCACAAAAGAGGCCATGGCCTATCATGATCTTTTCCTTTCACAAATGCAAGGTGAGTTCTCCTTTCATTTTGGCTCTCCTGTATTTCAGTTTACCAGTGTATAATTTCATTTAACTGTGACAAAAAGAAGATATGGTTTTCTGATTTGGTGTAATGGGTACCCAATTTTCTTGCAAAATATGAACCTTCTGTTGAAGCCGTGACTTTATCACATTTCTATGCTCTTTTTACTCTACAGATGAAAAAATGGCATTAGGGTTTTAAGAACTCTGAAGAGGGTTTGCAATTTTTTGCACATACAGAAATTTCTCTGTCACGGCTATAGCATATATATGACTTCTCTTTTTTAGTCGTGATTGTACATAGCTCTTTCTTGACTATAGATGCAAGAAAAAATGAGGGTTTCACTTTTCTTTTCATAGAATGCTTCTTTTAGACCCTATGCATGCAATTCCTTCTTTGAAAAATTTAGACTATGTCCACATTTTATTAGTGACTGCATGACTGTTTAGACCTCTTTATGATCTTGTTGCCTTGACAGTGACATGACTGATGTCTTTACTTTGATAGTGGCTTTGTACTGTATCACTGTTTGATCTTTCATTATACAACACCACTATTTGATTTTGATAATCATACTATACTGTTTGGACAACATTTGCATTACTGATTTGTCATTTGTCTGGCTCTTGGTCAACTTTTACAGTACCTATTAGTGTTGATATTCTTCATTATAACATTTTCTCCTCAGCTAATTGTATCATTCAACTCACAAGCCTGTAGCATGATATCAATGTGATTTTGCCATGTAATCCTCAAATGGATGTTTGCTATTCTATACCTTGCTCAATGCAACAATATACAATATTTGATCATGTATAAATTCTGGAACATACTTTGAAAATCTGGACTCAAATAATGAATGCACTAATTTGCATTGCTTATCCTGTAGCTGCTCATCATGATATTATAGCCTTGTAATTATGATTGGTCTTTAATTTTTGAGTTGCTTTGGCAATAATATCATGTTGCTTAAGTCAGATCTGTACTAATTGAATGTTGATTTCAGCATATCATTGGCTCTTGTGTATAGTTGAAATTTGGAATTTGTTAGCCAATTGATATATTGAGATAAGTTATAACATTTCTATCACATCAATGAACAAAGAATGTAATTCAGTTCTAAATTTCATTGATCATACATTGTATCTATAGGTTATGTTCATTGTGAAACAGCTACAGGATAATGTTAGCCTGAATCTATCCTTGTACTTCTCTTTATTATTTTTGCATATGAAGCATAAATTCTTTTCTCTTGGACATGCTGGGCTCAACCCTTGTGGGAGCCACATTTTCTCCACATGTTTTAATGTCTTTAAATCAGCAACATTACTTTTCCTATACCTGCACAGTGAACAAACAAGTTTAGCATAAAAACATACCTTATGGACTTGATTGATCTTCTTCATGATAATCTAATTTATGGCACATGTCTGATTTGAATCTTTCATATGAAATGCGTGATGTGGCAAGTTGATATGTCTGTTTGATAAAAGCATATGATAATTTTAAATATCTGTAGCTCTTATAGGACTTTCCCCAATTTTTTGTAGGTTGACTTGATACAACTGGAGCTAAAGATGAGAGTTGAAGATAAAGATCAACCATTGACAAGTACCTCATCCAATAGAGGATATCAACCTTGCTCAGGCAATGATGAATATTTAATTTTATCTTTTGTTCTTCCTTATTTCTTTTATCATCGGATGTATAGCTTGCATATATCTGCATTGCTCAATTTAGTCACTCCCACGGCTTGTGTGGGACACATTTGAACACCTCTTTAAAACATGATTAGTTAATTTATCTTATGCACTTGATGTATGTATGTTTCTTTTTAAATCAATGCATAGGATAGAGTAACAAATACTGAATGTATGTTCCAAATATGACATGAAATGACAGTTCAAATGAAAACCTTTCCTTCTTTCTTTCAATTATGATTAACTAAATAATCAAATTGTCCTATAACTCCTGAAAGATAAAATAGTTTAGATCAACTGTCTTCCTTGAATGCTTGACTTCTTGACATCTAACTCACTTGTCATGATGATTTAACAGTCCTAATTGGACTGTTAGGTTATCATGACAATTGATCTTTATCTCTGCTTTGTCAAGACATCAAATATTCATTAAATGCAAAACTTTAAAAGTTTTCTTTTACTCCTAAAATAACTGCAAATAGGTCTAACTAAATTTAGTGTGAACAAAATTAGTAACATTTCTGGCGACCTCTCAGGGGTGTTTGCCTACTAAACAACTCAGAATCAGTAGCCTTGCAATTCTATTGGGCATATGAGTCTTCTTCTACCTTGAACTTTGAAAAACTTTTTGCAACTCAAACTAATAGAAAAACTACAGCAACAACAAAACTAAAACTAAAACTAAACTGGCTTAGTTAAGACAAAGCCAACAAAATGTGCAAAAGCACTTCTTGGAAACAAAATACTGAACTGAAATACTACTCTACCCTACACTAACAAGCCATTAGTGCTGGTCAAACAAATCCATTAACTATTTGGTTAAAATAACTTCCCTTTCTGGTTAAGAAAGGATGTTTTGCAAAGCTTTTGGCTACTGATAAGATTTGATTCATAATGACATACCTTATATAATGCTACAAAACTCTTTGAAGAATGAAAACAAACTCACTGATTACCCAAACCTGATCATTGATACTGTTGTTATGGGATGAATGAATAGTCTCATTCTATTGTTCTAAGGCTGAAAAATGCTCCGTGGGTACAACAGCAATCTCTACCTGCTCATCTATCTCTCTGGTAGCCATATATCTGATGGGACATCCTCTTTCAATGATGTATCTTTGGCTAATTCTCCTGATGTCTTGATTCAAATTTGTTGTCCTATGATCACTTGTTATTTCAATCTGATTTGAAAGAGTTAGCTCATATGAGTGAAAAGGATGAATACTTGCCTCTTTGATTTGATCTTGTTGATCATATACTACTATCTCATATGGTATCAGATTATTATCTTTGTTAGAACAAAAATCCTCTATAATACCTAAAAACATGCTATCATCTAACTGAAAATTCTACACTGAATCCATATGATTTTCATCCCTCTACTATTCCACCTTGTTATACACATCATTTATTGACTTAGGCTTTCAATTGCTACAAGAATCTAATAGGTTAGCAATCTCCCTACAAGCTGAACAATTGGGGTCTTGACAATCATAAACAAAATTATCTTGAAAAGATTGAACTTCTTCAATTTGTTCACTTGGTTGCTCTGAAAACATATCAGATGTATTATTCTCACAGAGAATATCATTTGATTTAGTTTCATATTCATCTTGGTATTCAATCCTATGTTCATGCAAAACAAGATTATTGTCCTCCAAAATGGGACTATCCTTTTGTTCTTCTAGTTGAACTGAGACCTTAACCTCATCTTGGTCTTTATGGGCCAACAGTAGATCATGTTCTGCAATATCATCTGGTTGTCTAAAATTAGCTGGTAATTTGGGTACTTGTATGATGTCTTCATCTTGGTCAACAAAAGAAGGCAGCTAATCAAACAAAGAAACCACATCTTCTTCTTTGTCTAGTTTATTCTCACTTGGAACTTGGGCAATCTATTTTTGCAATTGAAGATTTTCACCTTGTGATCTATGTACTCTGCTTTCATTCATTTTATAAACAACATTAGAAAAAATTTCAAATGAATCAAAATGCAAAGGATTGAGTACCAAATTTGAACCAGCATCCTCTTCATATGCTTATGCTCATTTTCAGCTGGGGACACACTAAAAATAGTAGCAACCTCTTGCTCCACATCTGATTTTTCTGATTTGGTGCAACAAGAAGGACTACAAGAAACTTCAGCTGCTGGGTTGAAACTCAGAATCTTGATTGGCTTGGGCTCTAAAACCTTTTGTTCTTGCTCACTATACCAACTTGGAATCTTGATCGGTTCAGATACTACTAGCTTTTCCTCTTGTTCACCATACCAATTTAGAATCTTGATTGGTTCAAAAACTGCTACTTTTTCCTCTTCTTAATTTTGGATTGGTATGGAAGGGGTAGCCTTAATAAGATTTGGCATTTTGTAATTAGGATGCTTGGTCCAAGAAGGCTTCCATGGTTGTTCAAAAGCTTGATGACTTGGTTCAAGCACTAGATGTGACTGACACTGAGGGCTAATAGACTGACTTTGAATGCAAACAGGAACCTGATCAAAATCACAACTTCTGAAACTTGAAACTTGATAGCTACTAACCTCATTTTGAACAAGTTGATCCAGAATGAATGCAGCTTTCTGGATTGCTTGTCTTTGTATTTGTACAAGAAAAAACTTCATCTGCTCCTCTTTTGCTGCTATCTCCCTTGCAAGATTTTCTTCAAACTATATCCTTTGTGCCTCCAACTCCTGCTCATGAAGATAGGCTTGATGGTGCAGGAGCACCTACCTGACAGCTGGCCTTCATGAGGCAGTTAGTAGTTTAGGTCTTGTTTGTGTTTCCAAGAAGGTCTGTTAGACCAAATGCATGTAATAAGGTCATGCTGATCATGATAAGATCATGCTGACCAGGCTTTTGCTATTTTTAGCTAGTTAGTTCTAACAGCTGTCATGATGCGTGTTCGGTGGGATCTCCCAGCCGCTTGGAGAGTTCCCAGCCGCTTGGAGTCGGGTCAGTAGTACTCGTAGGAAAGTCTTTATAAGCATGAGATCGGTTGATATTGCATATACAGACAGATATCATCGATCGGCAGTATAGTGTTGCATTAAGCAGAGGAGTTCAGTTGTGCTGTGAAAGAAGCAGTATATTGTATTGCATCTTTTGAAATCAATAAAGAGATCCTGTTTGTGTTCTTGCTCTGGTTGCATTCCATTACTTGATTGATTTGCTGGTTTGAGAGACTTCATGGATTCACTGATCCATTCCACCGGTTGACTCATCTGATCGGTGGAATGGTAATGTACAGTAGGGTAGGTTGTAGTTTGTTTATTTGCATGCAGGTGTGCAGGATCGCAGTCGACAGATGTTGAGAAGCCTAGCATCCTCATGTGCTAGGTCAAACTGATAAGACAGAGTGTGGAAGATCTCCTTGAGGTTGGATCGGGTCATCCCTGGAGGATCGGCGAAGTGGAATTTCGCTGAGTGAAGAAGTTCGCTAAAACGGCATCATCAGGATATTTCTGCAAATATCCTGCAGACAGTTTGGACATCGTCATCCGGATAAGTGAAGGAGAGCATGACGCTTTTGAGTGCATGAAGTGTGAGTTCGTCAGGGTGATCATCATCTGGAGGAGCCGAGGAGGAGTGCATCGGCATCAGGAAGAAGATCGAGTCATGAAACTGTTGGAGTTTTCATGTTGCGAGTGCATCAGGATGTTTTGAGTCGGACATAGACTAAGTGCATGTATCGGCATCAGGATCATCATATCGGAAGTGCCCATCATCCGCGTATCGCGAGTGGATGCGAGGGTGAAAGTTTGTGTTTTTTTGGCTAAGTGTTGTAAAGGTCATCAGGATATTGGGTGACATCATCGTCATCAGGATATGACGTCATCGTCATCAGGATATTGAGATATCCCCCTGTGCGAGTTTATCCTACCGTTGTTAAATGGTTAAGTATCGGCATCGGCAGAAAGTGTGAAGCGTCATCAGGAGGTTTCGAAGAGAACCGGATAAATTATATCATGATGCTGTTGCTTGTGTCGTCGGCTAGCGGAGCATCGAAGGTAAGCTGCTGAAGGTGGTCGTCATCAGGATATTTGAACAACCAGATATTTGGATATCCTGCTGATGAAGGGAGTGATGAAGGTCATGATGATGACGATAGTGTTTCGAGCCCGATGAACAGTGCAACCGGAGGAGGTTTGCGCCCGCTGAACATCATGATGATGATGTTAGAAGGAAGGCGGAGGAGGTGAATAGTAGTCGGCAGGAGGACAATTGCGATCGTCCGAAATATGATGATGCTGACTGTGTTAGGAAATATGAGGATGATGGCGAAGATGATGATGATGAGGTTGGTCTGCAGACATTCATGCTACATGCGAATGTTATAGTGTGGATGCCTCTGCATCATAGTGGTATCAGAGCTCAGCAAAAGGTCTGGGCTGTAGTGTGCTGATTCTGTCACCGAAAGGGCAGAAGTAGAGTTGATTGTGTGTTGTGTGTTGTGAGAGGTTGACAAAATGCCTCCTAAAGGTAATGGTACTGCAAGGGAACTGCAGGAGATGAAGGAGAAACATGCTAGAGAGATGAGGAAGATGAAGGAGCTTGCTGAAGCACTTCAAGCCAGGCTGACAGCCCTGGAAAAGAACAAAAAGAGGGAAGTGGAAGACAGTGAGTCTGAAGGAGAAGAAGATACTGTTGAAGAGTATGAAGAGGTAGCTGAAGATCTGGATGCTGAAGACCAGAAATTTGTAAAACTGTTAAAGGCAGTGCAGAGTGAAAAACCTAAAGTAAAGGTTGATGTTTCCAAGTATACTGGAAGCTTGAATGAAGATGAGTTGTTAGATTGGATTGCTGCACTGGATAATCACTTTGAATGTGAAGATGTTGCTGAGGATCAGAAGGTAAAGATTGCAAAGACCAAGTTAGGAGGTCATGCTTTGGTATGGTGGGATTATGTACAATCTGAGAGAAGGAAACAAGGGAAGTCTAAAATCACTTCATGGGATAAGATGGTAGCAAGGATAAAAGGTAAATTCTTGCCCAGGGATTATGAAATCCAGATGTTTAAGAAGCTGCAATTTTTAAAGCAGAAAGACAGGGATGTGAAATCATATACTGGGTAAGTGCAAAAAGATGGGGGGCCAAAAAGTGGCCAAAAATTTTTGAAAAAAAATTTAGGCATAACGCGAGCGCGTTATAACGCGCTCGCGTTATGGCTTGGCAATGACAAGCCTAAGGCTCGTCATTGCCGAGCCATAACGCGAGCGCGTTATAACGCGCTCGCGTTATAATGCGCTCGCGTTATAAAGCGCTTCATATAAAAAAAAAAAACGCTGTCATTTCATTTTAGTTCATTCCATTGTGAGTTTTCCCTCCGCCCGCGGCTTAAAACCCTTCAAAAACGCGCTCGCGTTCTACAAAACACCGTTCAACACAAAAGATTTGTCGATTCATCACCGAAATGCCGCCGCGACGTCGAGCACGCCAAAGGGGTGAGTTATCTTTGTTTTTTTGTTTGAATTTCTTCCTAAATAGGTAGGTTTTGTGTTGATTTTTGATGCATATTTTATTAATTGTAGGAAATGTTAATGCACCTCCTCCTCCTCCTCAAAATCCTCAAAATCCACAAAATCTTGAGGAAGAAATACCTGCAGAACAACAACCTCCTCCATTCATTCCTCGACATGCCCCTGGAACACAAGATAATATAATGGGGGAAATTGAAAACAACAAAAAACAAATTGAAGATATAATTGCAAGGTTGAAAGATCCTTCCACTTCAACCTTGCATAGGTCCACGCTTGCCGAATCTCTTGAGTCTATGTTATCAAATGTAAATTCAATTAGCAAGCAAATAACTAGTTGGACCGATAAAAAGAGAGAGTTTAGAGATTACTATGCAGATAAATTGTCATATCAAGATGTCAAAAAATTACAAATTACAAAAGTAGACTTGTGTTCAATTTTCACAAACCCACAAACAAATCAACCTCCACCCATTACATGCAAGAGGTTCCCTATCCATTGGTGCAACAACCAAGCGATAAGGGACAATTTCGGGCAGAGGTGGTGGATGGTTTTTGACCATCCTCCATGCAATAACAATGAGGTCCCGCAATACTTTTTGAGGAAACTCTACTCCGAGTTTGTCCTCAATAAAGTGCCAAACTATTTTGATATGCGGGACTTCCAGGGTAGAGGTGGGGGCTCAGCACAGGATAGACCAGGGGCACGTCTTGACCCACAGCGGGTAGTGAGACGAGTAATCAGCAGACCAGCCCACGAGCATGTTTCTATTCCTTCCATTGTGAAGGAGAGTGTTGAGGTCGATACACTGAGGTCGATTAGTGCCTTGACCCAGAGCATCATAGAGCATGCCGATCCTGCAACACAGAGTGGGTTGGGAGATAGTGCGAGGAGTAGGGTCCCACCGCATACTTGCCAGGCTTGCGGGTCAGCCTGTGGTTATGACCCCATGGACAGTCAGGACGCAGGTGCACAGGCTACATCTGCAGCTGAGCAGATGGCGATGACAGATACCCTCCTGAGTGAGACTTTCGGCCTTGATACTCAGGTAAATATTAGCAAGTTTATTGAATTTAATTTATTAAATTTTATTTTTGAAATACAAGATTAACTAATTTAAATTGATGATTTTAATGAAATTTCAGGGTCATAGCGTCGATGCAGTTTTCAGTGGTTCTCCACCTACATTTTTCACTAGATCATCTACTGTCGAGGTATGTAACTAATAAACAATTATAAATATTACATGTGAATAGCATCGTTATATGAATGGTATTCTAATTTCTGATTTTGGATGTTGAATAGGTTAACACTGTAGATTTCATGGCAACACCTGCCAGCGGTGGTGGACTTCAAAGCTTTACGGAGGTAATAAAATAAATAGTTTAATGAATGAATTGTACTTACTAAATTTTTGTATGTGATTTGTGTGTTTTATTGTGTGTACTTCCATGTTTAGATGAGCGTGTGTGTATGTTAGGAGCCATGATTTGCATCACTATTATAGTTTTCGTAATTGAATAATGTTGTTTTATTTCCAGATGATGCAGGCTGCGGATACACCTCCCCATGTTCATAGGGCAATGGAGCAGGGTGTGGCCTCTGCAATTCATAGCTCTATGGCATTGACAGGGGTATGAGGCAGATTAGTAAATTTCAATTTACATTCATTGTTATAGTTGTCTATTTTTGAAAAATCAAAAGATTATTGATTTGAAGTTTAATTTCTATCTGGATGGTTTCTATAGGACATGACATCACCAGGGCCTTTTCCTTCTACTGAGGCAAGTGAGCAGACAGATTATATGTTAGCGGTAAGTGATTATTTTGTTAAATGTTTCATTTTTTTATAACATGTAATTTCTATATATTAATATCTATACTTTTTTTTGTAACAGGTAAAGGTGCAGGAAGAACTAAATAGGAGAAGTAGCCCTCGGGTTCGTAGTAGACCACCCACATGCATGTCTCCATCCCCTAGAAGATCAAAGGCTGCTCGTGATTTATTCTCTTCACCAGCTAGAGGGGAATGACTTTTTATTGTGTTCCTCTGTTGTATGCCTATATGGCATTTGTGGACATATATTTTGTATTGTACATAGTTGACATTGTATGCCTATATGGCATTCTTGTAAGCCTATATGGCTATTTTGTATATATGTTATACTTATATCGACAGATATTGATGTATGCGTATATGGATATTTGGTTAATACAAATCTTTTTTATTGATGGCGTCCATACTTGCATTATAAATCCACTTTTGAATGGATATTTGTAGATGGCTACTTCAAATATTTAAAGTCTGATTGTATTACATAGGATGTTTGCATTTTCTTTGATAGGCTTGATAGGCCATGGATTACATGATGGTGTTTGATGGAAAAGTATGGTACTAGAAGACTCTAGTTCATTCTTAATAGGCTTGTGATTGATAATATCTTTGCATGATTGCACTTGATCTTGGATCATGGGCATGTTGTTAGGATTTTGATTGCATTGTGATGTTTGATGGATAGGCATGGTGTAAGTGTAAGATACCCAACTAGTTCTACGAAAAATTTTCCTTACTTAAACACTTTTACTTGCTAACAATTCATCAACTACTTCAATAACATAAAGATATACATCAAGATAACTATTTGAATGAAACAACATTAGAGTTGGGTACTTGTCTTGTTACTTGATTCAATCAACTTGCAATGTCTTATTACATGGAAAATGCTTTCAATAGCATGAAGTACAACTCATTCAATGGAAATACAAGGACAGGCCTTGAAGCCTTGATGTTACAATGTCTTCCTTATTTGAGCAACATTTGAAGATTTAGAATGTTCAACTCATCACCTCACAAGGTAGGTGCATATTTGAAGGATTTACAGGTTTTTCTGACTTGGGCGCCAAGTTGAGGTGACCTCCTCCTGAAGTTGCGCCTTGTCAACATTAGGTGCCAATTAGAGTTTATGGATGCTCTGGATTGTTTCCAAGAGTAGGCGCCAAAACATCATCATTATGAAAGTGTTTTAAATGCTAGGCGCCCAAATCAGCCCTCTGGAGTCTAGGCGCTCCTTTCATGCATTCTGTGTTCTAGGCGCCAATTGAAAGGAGTGGAGAACAGGGCAAGCGCCTTCCAAACTAGGTGTTTCCTTGAGGTGACAAGGACTTAGAAAGTGCGCCTAAGGTGAGTGCCTTGAGTGAAAAGGTCTAACAAACATCTTTGAACCCCCTTTCAAGGTTAGGCGCATTCTGGAGGTGGAAACAAGTAGAAGGTGCGCCTTAGCTTCCTTTGTCAATTCTTGCAAGTCTTTGTTGATTAGGAAGGTGGAATGCTTCATTGTAGAATGAGCGCCTATCTTCTAATGTCCAAACTACTTCTTCTGGCTCACTCTGTGGCTAGGCGCCAGAGCTAAACTGTTCACACAAGGGAGTGCGCCTAGACTCACTTGATGTTTTCTTACTACTTCAACCCCTGGAAGATGTTCCAAGGTGTTCCCTTTTACAAGCACCTGACCTCCCAAGTTCCTTCATGTGTTATTCCTTGAAGGCGCCAAAACTGAGCTCCAGTGCCATGGGATTGTGCCTAACATCTTTGAAGAGTTTCTAAGCCTTTTGCAAGTTGATATCCCAAACTCATCTTCTAGGCGCAACAGGAGCTTTCCAAAGGAGTTTCCAAGTTTTAGACGCCAAGCGAGGTCATGGGTGAATGGAACTGCGCCTTAGGAGATGACTGGATCCTAAGCGTCAGTCTGGAGTTACAGTGGAATTGATATGCGCCTCAACTAGCTTAGGCGCCCATTTGAAGTGATTCCTTTAACACTTCTCTGTCAATCTCAACTGCAAGGATGATCTCCTAATCCAATTTTGATCCTCTGGAGATGCAAATAGCTTTACATTTCACTAGGTTCCATCAATGATGATCATCAACCAAAGCACATTTCAAAGGTGAGATAGGCAAGTGAGGCGCCAAACTAGTCCTTAAGACTTATCTCCTTCTATCAAGTCAATTTCAACTATGTGAGAGAGTTCTATTCTAGGCGCAAAATGGAAATGTTTCATCAATTGGTGCATCTTACAAAGCTCCCAATTCTAGGCGCCAGAGCCAAAGAGTTTTTCCCAACACATGCACCTGGGCTAGGAATTCACGTAAGAGACATCACTTAGCTTTAAAACTTTCAATCTATAGCCATCTGGGCTAGGCGCTCCGATGGAGGATCCTTGAACTCATGCATTGGCGCCTTCTAGTTCTAGGCACCCATTTTGGATGATTCATCCTGATACTAGCGCCCAAAATGACTAGACTCTCTTCATTATCCAATTCACTTAGAAGACTCAAGTTGGAGACTTAGTTGTCTATCCATGTTCTCCGGAAGATTCATTGTACCTCTATGCACTATCTCCTTCAAGGCGCACATTTAGCTCCAAAACGCAAATTTCCATCATCAACCCATCAAGGTACATCATCTTCCCTTTGTATCCCCTTCAAGGCGCAGACATTCACTTCTTCACACTCAAACTCACTCTCTGGCGCCAGAATAGGTGTATAACTTCAAATAAGGCGCTAATCTTAGGTTTCTAAGTACTTAGTTTGATCTTAAGGCTATCCTTCCTCTAAGCACTCTCTTCAACTCCCTCACTGAAGGCCCTCTATAAGTTTGGGCGCATTTCATCCCAAGGCGCTTCAACATCATCCAAGGCGCAAATTCACTCTCCAAGACAAGGTGCAAAAAACCCTATCCTAAGGCGCTCAAATCTTGCTTCTAGACCTAGGCGCACAAATATGAGATTAAGGATCATTCTGGCCACCATCACTTCCCTAAAGGCGCAAAATTGGTGTAGATACATTCCATTTATTAAGGATCATTCTGGCGCCCAAATCTTGTCAAAGCAAAGGATCAATAGGTTCTCTCTAAGGCGCACTCCAGGGTTTGATCTTGCAAGACTTCTCACGTCAAAATTTTGACCAAGACACTCAAGGCACTAGTCTTTATCATCTAACCCTACAGTGCACTTACTCATTATGATATACTCCTCAACTTTGTATTCAACCTTGCCCAAGGCGCATATTCACTATAAGGCATTCTCACGTTGTCAAGGCTCAGAGGGCTTCAACTTGCTAAAGGGTAGAGGTCTAGGCGCATATCTGACTTGAAGCTCAAGGCGCTCCAACCCTCTTGCTCTGGAATTCCTTCTAGGCACTAAGTGACTTCTCCAATTCCTTGAAAACATTTGAAGTGTTTTACCTTCTCAAGGTGCTCCTTCGAACTTGACTCCAAGGTGTTATAATCTCAAAGGTGCTGACATCATCTCAACCAAAGGCGCTCAATGATTCATCCCATATCTAGGTGCTAAAACACTTAATCAACCAAGTCATTCAAGGCGCCATTCAGTAAACTCATCTTCCATGATATTCCTATCAAGGCGCATATCACTTCTCTCATGGGCTTTAGGCGCTCAGTTGAGTGTTTCAATACTATTTAGGTGCCAAATTCATTTTAATGCACCAAACACAAAGAGCTTTCAAACACTAGGCGCTCACAAAGAGTCTTCCAACCTTGGGCGCTAAATTAGGTCTTTGCAACTATCCAAGGCGCATATCTTCGTTTGAACAACTTATGGTGCCAAGACAACTTTTCATTAGGGCGCTCAAAACACTTGTGTTTACATTTGAAGTGCTTTACCTTCTTAAGGTGCTCCAGACTAACCTGACTCCAAAGCGCTCCATCATCATCCTTAAGGCGCTAAAAACATCATCCAACTCCTTAAGGCACTTCACTGTGAAAGTCTGAAGGCGCTCTACCTAGACCTTTCCCCTAGGCGCCAGAACTCCTAAGCACTCACCAGATAACTCTCTTCTTCAAGGCGCAAATCTTCCTATACTATGATTGCCTTTGAAACGCTGATTAACGTGATGTGAGGGTGCAAAGGCTACTCCAATCCTCAGTGAGCGCCTAGTTTAAACAAGGAGAAATAAAGCATTCAAAACTATCCAAACGATCATCCCCTTCCTAATGTCTTCACTGCTCCAGAAAACCTTGGCCAAAATGACACATAACAACTCCTATGAGCGCCCTTATGCCCTAGGATCATCTAGTTTGTGCGTCTTGTAATGAGTAGTTCATGTAAGTTTGGAATGAGCGCCTTGAATAAGTGTAAACTAGCCTAGAGAAGGGTATGTGCGCCTTGAGCATTCCAGAGATAATTGTGCGCCTAGAACAATATGAGTGCTCATGATGATGATTAACGCCCTGATGAGACTATGAGCGCCTTGTTCAGGAGATACCTTGTTTGATCATAAAATGCACCTTGAGTCTTGAAGGTTTTGAGCGCCTAGGTGATTTGGATGTTGGGATGTTGGTATGCGCCCAAGATTGAGGTAAGTGAGCGCTTGTAATGGAGGAGAGCAATGAGATGAGGTTTAGCGCCTCCAAGTAAGGTCAGAGGTGAGGTTAGAGGTGAAATGTGCCTTTGGACCATTCTGGCGCCTTGGATGAAGAACCTATATCTTGAGCCCAAGAGGTAAAATTTGCGCCTTAGTGGATTTGGAGAGTTACAGAGATTAGAGAAAAGCGCCTTGAAGACAGAGTTGTTCAAGGCGCATGTGTGATTTGGTCAAAAACAGGCGCCTAGAGTGAATAGGCTTTCATCCTGACTTAATACACTGCCTCCTTCTGACGATTTTTGGGGCAGCAGAAAACCTTTCACCACGGGCAAATGCCTCAGAGCTATAAAAAACCGAGAGAGGTTATTGTAGAGGCACTCTACGTGATCCCGTTGCCTCAGACGGAATGTTTCTAAGTGACACGGTTTTTGAGTAACATCTCGTCAAAGATTGCTGCCTTTTTGCACTTTGGACTCTTCAGGGATATCGTCGGTACAATGTAGCTCCGACTGTTTCGACATGTTTGGGTGAGAAATAGGACCATGCCTAGCATAAATATACCCATTCGGACGCGTTGGAACAGTCAGTTTGGTCGCATCAGGAGCAGGACGAAAGTTACACCCCTTTGCAACTTTACACTGCCTCCTTCTGACGATTTTTAGGGCAACAGAAAACCTTTCACCACGGGCAAATGCCTCAGAGCTATAAAAAACCGAGAGAGGTTATTGTAGAGGCACTCTACGTGATCCCGTTGCCTCAGACGGAATGTTTCTAAGTGACACGATTTTCGAGTAACATCTCGTCAAAGATTGCTGCCTTTTTGCACTTTGGACTCTTCAGGGATATCGTCGGTACAATGTAGCTCCGACTGTTTCGACATGTTTGGGTGAGAAATAGGACCATGCCTAGCATAAATGTACCCATTCGGACGCGTTGGAACAGTCAGTTTGGTCGCATCAGGAGCAGGACGAAAGTTACACCCCTTTGCAACTTTACACTGCCTCCTTCTGACGATTTTTGGGGCAGCAGAAAACCTTTCACCACGGGCAAATGCCTCAGAGCTATAAAAAACCGAGAGAGGTTATTGTAGAGGCACTCTACGTGATCCCGTTGCCTCAGACGGAATGTTTCTAAGTGACACAGTTTTCGAGTAACATCTCGTCAAAGATTGCTGCCTTTTTGCACTTTGGACTCTTCAGGGATATCGTCGGTACAATGTAGCTCCGACTGTTTCGACATGTTTGGGTGAGAAATAGGACCATGCCTAGCATAAATGTACCCATTCGGATGCGTTGGAACAGTCAGTTTGGTCGCATCAGGAGCAGGACGAAAGTTACACCCCTTTGCAACTTTACACTGCCTCCTTCTGACGATTTTTAGGGCAACAGAAAACCTTTCACCACGGGTAAATGCCTCAGAGCTATAAAAAACCGAGAGAGGTTATTGTAGAGGCACTCTACGTGATCCCGTTGCCTCAGACGGAATGTTTCTAAGTGACACGATTTTCGAGTAACATCTCGTCAAAGATTGCTGCCTTTTTGCACTTTGGACTCTTCAGGGATATCGTCGGTACAATGTAGCTCCGACTGTTTCGACATGTTTGGGTGAGAAATAGGACCATGCCTAGCATAAATGTACCCATTCGGACGCGTTGGAACAGTCAGTTTGGTCGCATCAGGAGCAGGACGAAAGTTACACCCCTTTGCAACTTTACACTGCCTCCTTCTGACGATTTTTGGGGCAGCAGAAAACCTTTCACCACGGGCAAATGCCTCAGAGCTATAAAAAACTGAGAGAGGTTATTGTAGAGACACTCTACGTGATCCCGTTGCCTCAGACGAAATGTTTCTAAGTGACACGGTTTTCGAGTAACATCTCGTCAAAGATTGCTGCCTTTTTGCACTTTGGACTCTTCAGGGATATCGTCGGTACAATGTAGCTCCGACTGTTTCGACATGTTTGGGTGAGAAATAGGACCATGCCTAGCATAAATGTACCCATTCGGACGCGTTGGAACAGTCAGTTTGGTCGCATCAGGAGCAGGACGAAAGTTACACCCCTTTGCAACTTTACACTGCCTCCTTCTGACGATTTTTAGGGCAACAGAAAACCTTTCACCACGGGCAAATGCCTCAGAGCTATAAAAAACCGAGAGAGGTTATTGTAGAGGCACTCTACGTGATCCCGTTGCCTCAGACGGAATGTTTCTAAGTGACACGATTTTCGAGTAACATCTCGTCAAAGATTGCTACCTTTTTGCACTTTAGACTCTTCAGGGATATCGTCGGTACAATGTAGCTCCGACTGTTTCGACATGTTTGGGTGAGAAATAGGACCATGCCTAGCATAAATGTACCCATTCGGACGCGTTGGAACAGTCAGTTTGGTCGCATCAGAAGCAGGACGAAAGTTACACCCCTTTGCAACTTTACACTGCCTCCTTCTGACGATTTTTGGGGCAGCAGAAAACCTTTCACCACGGGCAAATGCCTCAGAGCTATAAAAAACCGAGAGAGGTTATTGTAGAGGCACTCTACGTGATCCCGTTGCCTCAGACGGAATGTTTCTAAGTGACACGGTTTTCGAGTAACATCTCGTCAAAGATTGCTGCCTTTTTGCACTTTGGACTCTTCAGGGATATCGTCGGTACAATGTAGCTCCGACTGTTTCGACATGTTTGGGTGAGAAATAGGACCATGCCTAGCATAAATGTACCCATTCGGACGCGTTGGAACAGTCAGTTTGGTCGCATCAGGAGCAGGACGAAAGTTACACCCCTTTGCAACTTTACACTGCCTCCTTCTGACGATTTTTGGGGCAGCAGAAAACCTTTCACCACGGGCAAATGCCTCAGAGCTATAAAAAACCGAGAGAGGTTATTGTAGAGGCACTCTACGTGATCCCGTTGCCTCAGACGGAATGTTTCTAAGTGACACGGTTTTCGAGTAACATCTCGTCAAAGATTGCTGCCTTTTTGCACTTTGGACTCTTCAGGGATATCGTCGGTACAATGTAGCTCCGACTGTTTCGACATGTTTGGGTGAGAAATAGGACCATGCCTAGCATAAATGTACCCATTCGGACGCGTTGGAACAGTCAGTTTGGTCGCATCAGGAGCAGGACGAAAGTTACACCCCTTTGCAACTTTACACTGCCTCCTTCTGATGATTTTTAGGGCAACAGAAAACCTTTCACCACGGGCAAATGCCTCAGAGCTATAAAAAACTGAGAGAGGTTATTGTAGAGGCACTCTACGTGATCCCGTTGCCTCAGACGGAATGTTTCTAAGTGACACGGTTTTTGAGTAACATCTCGTCAAAGATTGCTGCCTTTTTGCACTTTGGACTCTTCAGGGATATCGTCGGTACAATGTAGCTCCGACTGTTTCGACATGTTTGGGTGAGAAATAGGACCATGCCTAGCATAAATGTACCCATTCGGACGTGTTGGAACAGTCAGTTTGGTCGCATCAGGAGCAGGACGAAAGTTACACCCCTTTGCAACTTTACACTGCCTCCTTCTGATGATTTTTAGGGCAACAGAAAACCTTTCACCACGGGCAAATGCCTCAGAGCTATAAAAAACCGAGAGAGGTTATTGTAGAGGCACTCTACGTGATCCCGTTGCCTCAGACGGAATGTTTCTAAGTGACACGATTTTTGAGTAACATCTCGTCAAAGATTGCTGCCTTTTTGCACTTTGGACTCTTCAGGGATATCGTCGGTACAATGTAGCTCCGACTGTTTCGACATGTTTGGGTGAGAAATAGGACCATGCCTAGCATAAATGTACCCATTCAGACGCGTTGGAATAGTCAGTTTGGTCGCATCAGGAGCAGGACGAAAGTTACACCCCTTTGCAACTTTACACTGCCTCCTTCTGATGATTTTTAGGGCAACAGAAAACCTTTCACCACGGGCAAATGCCTCAGAGCTATAAA
Source organism: Cunninghamia lanceolata (assembly GCA_027924645.1). NCBI lineage: Eukaryota > Viridiplantae > Streptophyta > Pinopsida > Cupressales > Cupressaceae > Cunninghamia > Cunninghamia lanceolata. Next base: position 6,187,316 of record BSBN01001281.1, read on the forward strand.
AAACCGAGAGAGGTTATTGTAGAGGCACTCTACGTGATCCCGTTGCCTCAGACGGAATGTTTCTAAGTGACATGATTTTTGAGTAACATCTCGTCAAAGATTGCTACCTTTTTGCACTTTGGACTCTTCAGGGATATCGTCGGTACAATGTAGCTCCGACTGTTTCGACATGTTTGGGTGAGAAATAGGACCATGCCTGGCATAAATGTACCCATTCGGACGCGTTGGAACAGTCAGTTTGGTCGCATCATGAGCAAGACACCAAAAATGCAAAGGTTGCTTTGTGCAACTTGACAACATTGACACTTTTTTGCAACATGACTCAAAGACTCAAACTGACCCCAAATGACTCAAAGTGACTTAAAATCACCTTGATTATAGAGGTCAAGGCGCTCCTTATCATTCATTCATTATGAGCGCCTTGGGAGAATGGTATATAGGTCATCATCATGATTGGGCGCCCTGGATCCAGAGTGTTGGAGAGATCATCAAATGGTGTCTAGTAGGGTGAGTTATGAGTTTGGTCGCATTAGGAGCAGGACACCAAAAATGCATAACATGATGATGGAAAAATGTGTACATATGTGTAAAAATGCAGGAGGAAATAAAAAAAGACAAACCTTACAAATTAATGTGCATACTTACAACTCAATGTAACATAACTTTACAAAATCAACGTGAATACTTACAAATTAATCCAATGAACCATCTAGATCTGCTCTACTCTTTATTGTGTCAAGTATTGCTTCATGGTCAGACTCACGCACCTTCCACAATATTTTGTTCAAAGGTCTACCCCGATACTTTATCAAATGAACATTGGATGCCACGACAAGGTTCGAGTAATGAAGAATCTTTCGATGCATGTCAAAGTCCTGAAATAGCCAAATATTAACACTCTTATGTGGGTACCTTCTAAGCCATGTTCCAGTAATAACCACTGATCCTGTAGGGTATTCGATGTTTTCTCCATCTGTAACAGGGGCCTCCAATTTCTTTTTGGCCTCAACACAACGGCATAAGTAATAATCTGTTCCCTCTTCATTATCTTCATCTGCAATAACTGCATATACGTGTCCTACATTGATATGTGTAGCAAATTAGATGAAATTAGTCAACATTACAAAAACACTACAAAGTAAGATGACATTACCTGGTTGAACTAGATGAAATTAGATGCATATATGTGCCCTATATTACCTGGTTGAACTAAATCTGATATGTGGTCAAAGTCAACTGACGATTCCATCTGTGTTAGTTCCAGTGCCGTCGGGGGTCGATACGTGTCAAGTGGGCTAAGATAACTTAACTGCCATTCGTCAACCCACTCCTTTGACTCGCACTCATCCCAGACTTGAATTGTACAGGAAGAACAAAAGCATGACATCTTTCGTGTATGGATACTCCATGAACCTGCAATTGAACTTCTGAAAGAGTGCATCTCATTTGATCCTGTCAGTGTACAACAATCCTCATATGGTGCAATGTTAGTATCATCTATCAACCAAAAAAATCTACGAACTAAAGACTTACCTTCATTACCTGGACCCATGGAAGCATTACACCACTCGACAATCGATTTTGCATCTGTCAACTTTGCATTGTCTTTATACTTTAACTCTTCTCGTGCTATGGCTCTTTTGATACATGCTCCTGCACCATCATGCTCCCCCTTTCCATGCCCGGCCTCACAAAAGTTCCACATATGTTGAATACCTGTAAAATTATGCCTCCTACTCAGCCAATAGAAATTCCGCGAGTTCTTGAATTGTGATGCACAATTATCCGACCATATGATATGCTGACTGAACGATATGCCCCTTCTAGCCAAATCATTATAGAACACCTGAAAGCAACCTTGCACGAACTCTGTAGAATGCGTGCGATCATCACTAATATAGAAATGATACTCCCTTATGATCTTTCTGTCATCCTCTGTACTATCATTCGCATGAATGAATGCGATGTGCACAAATATAGAAACCTGTGTGGAGTTGTAATATTGTGATTGCACCTCACGCTGTGGCTGTAGACTGTAGTTCTCTGCAAAGTCGACGACTGAAACAATGCTACCAACTGGAAATGTGTCCTTGCATAACTTGAATTGCAAGTCCAACCATCGAGCTCTATGGGCATGTCTTGCATACTCATACACTATGCTGTCACGAAATATAGGCATAAACTGATACACTGGAATCTTTTCAATAACTAATTCACACCTCTTTGCTTCTTTACCATCTTTTGTATTGTATGCCACTGTTTTATACTTGCCAAATTCTACTAGTTCATTTCCAACCGCATGTGTTATTTCCATATGTTCACATATTGGCAAATGTTGCAAGCCACCGCAACGATGACATGTGCCATCCAAGCATAATTTCTTGTAGAATATTTGACCTTCCTCTCTTTCACATAAAATTCTTGATATGAAATCTCTTGAAGATGTTGGTGGGGCACATATGGCACAACCCTGCAAATCATTGTTAGTATGCATATCTAAACATATAGACCTATAAGCATCAAAATGGTTAGAAAATTCAATATGTAATCTACAACAACAAGTAGTGCGTGTGTGATTTATCTTAACATAGAAAGGTTTTAGCATTTCAAAATATCTTTGACAAATTTTAATTTGAGGATACTTCTCTAGAAATTTACCATAAAACTGTGTTTGAGTCTCATCCAAAAAATGCTTTGGATGTGGCTCGCGGTTCTGACTACCAATTCTCCTTCTTACCACATCCCTTTGATTCGGAGATACCCTTGTGTAATTCTTCCAAAAGTCTTCAATTAGTGACCTCAATGCTTCAACAATTGGTTTATCTTTTCGTGGTAGTCTCCCCGAGAACGCCCATAATTCATTGGCATTAGTGTCCTCAATTCTTTGGCGTCTTCCAATGGCTCTTGATAAAGTTTTCCTATTAATTCTCAATTTTTGACTTGTCTTTCTAATAAGACGAGCTTTCCTCGTTTGACTACTTACTATAGTCGATGTAATCACACGCCGTGTTGCATTACTATCTTTTGTGCGTGAGGTGTTACCCACACTCTCATACGCACTCATTAGATTCTTGACAATAGATTTTTCACTTGAAGCCTCTGATGTTCTCAACCCAAGAATCTTCATGATAGACCTATACTTTATACTTCGCATCATTTCAACGAATAGTTGACATCTTGCAGTCTCATTTAACTTTTCAAAGAACAATCTCCAAATCTTATTAGCATATCTTCTACAAGTACGTTTTGGAATCTTACCTTCCATTGGCTGCAAAATATTCTCATCAATATCAATCAAATACTTTGGCTTTCTATGCAAAATTCTAGGTGGTGTCAAGTTAGGTAAATTCATCTCAACATTAGGAATTTCATCAATATTTAAATGAGATGGGTTAGATGGCATACCTTCGATCGAAGATGGAATAGATGACATACCTTGAGGTTGAGGTGGGAACGATGGCGTACCTCCTTCATCACATGTGAGTGATGATGTACTCTCAACTTGAGATGTGGTAGATGGTGTCCCTACATGTTGTCTTGCGATAAAGGATGTGTCTCCAACTATGGTATTTAAATCTCTCGTACCACGAAGTTTTTGCATTCGTTCTCTTTGTGCCGCCAATACCATATCTCTTTGTGATGGTTGTGGTTCCTCTTCAATTGGTATGTCTTCATTTATCGTGTCCAATTTCCTCTTCTCACGAAGTTCCCTCATAGCCATTGCTTTCTTTGCATTCTTAGCTTCTATCTCTTCCTGTGTTGGTTTAATTCTTGATCGTTTCCTCGGCATGACGGAGAATTTGTCTGTAGCATGATAAAGAGACCAATATTAGTTCTTAAGAAATGAATACATGATAATAGTGGGATTGTATTTTTTTTATGTTGTAAGGATTTATTCTTGTATAGTTTGACATCATGGTATGAACTAAGGTTTGTTTATTACACATAATTATTAAAGAGCCCAAGTGTAGAAAATATACATGGCATCATGTGAGATTGTAGGTTGCTTTCTTGATTGGAAATGTGTCTATTTTAAACATGTATGATAATGCATGATAAAGTAATTCAATCCGAAATAAGGAAAATGTAAAGAACATGCATGTAAAGACTTGACATACCTAAAAAATGAAGATTTGAATGGAGAGAGTACCCAATTATGTAGTGTTTTTATCTTCTTGCATCAAACTCCTCAACAATTTGAGTTTTTCACCACTTGCTTCCTTTTCAATGTTAAATTCTTAAAATTGAATCAAAATTAACATTGCAATACTACAAAAATTGAAACTTGTATAGATATATATCAAATTTGGTTTGAAAACTATGTTATTTCCTCCTTCTCAAGTTGGCAAAGCAGAAAAGGTGGTGGAAAGATCATGCAAAGGTGGTACAATGTGTCAAATGTGCATGTGAACTTCCCAATAGCATGAAAGCACTTCTTTTTTGTCGGAGCACGCGCAGAATCAGTAAGAAAACAGAGCATGTGGGCCTGGATCACGGGGGTAACCACTTTTTTACCGTTTTAGTAGAATTACAAAACACGAGCGCGTTATAACGCGCTCGCGTTATAACGCGCTCGCGCTATAACGCGCTCGCGTTTTGTCCTCCTATAGATCTCTAAACCCTAAACCCTCAACTCTGATCCCTTGACCCTCAACCCTCAATGTCAAATCCTAATCCCTCAACCCTATCCCTAAACCCTCAACCCTCAATGTCAAATCCTAATCCCTCAACCTCAACCTTGTCCCTAAACCCTAATCCCTTCAACCTCAACCCTATCCCTAAACCCTTGACCCTCGAACCTCGGCCCTCAACGTCAAACCGTAATCCCTTGATGCAGAGCGAAACAAGTTGAACATTAACACAGGTGAAAAAATCCTTGAAAGTCCACAAAATAACCTTTACAGTGTATATCGGCAAGACAATTTAAATGTCACACCGAAATGTACCTCAACCTCAACCCTCAACATCAAACCCTCGAACCTTAACCCTTAACATCAAACCCTAATCCCTCAACCCTTAACTCTAATCCCTCGACCTTCAACCCTGATCCTAAACCCTAAACCCTCAACGCCAAATTCTAATCCCTCAACCCTTCACTCTAATCCCTCAACCCTAAACCCTATCCCTAAACCCTCAACACTATACCTTAAACCCTAATCCCTCAACCCTAACCCTAAACCTTGTCCCTAAACCCTAATCCCTTCAACCTCAACCCTATCCCTAAACCCTTGACCCTCGAACCTCAGCCCTCGACGTCAAACCCTAATCCCTCAACCCTTAACTCTGATCCCTCATCTCTCAACCCTAACCCTAAACCCTCAACCCTCAACATCAAACCCTAATCCCTCAACCATCAACCCTAATCTATCATCCGTCATCCCTCCACACTCTACTTTAACCCTAATTCCTCGACCCTCAACCCTATCCCTAAACCCTTGACCCTCGAACCTCAACCCTCAACCCTCAACGTCAAACCCTAATCCCTCAACCCTAAACCCTATCCCTAAACCCTCAACGCCAAATTCTAATCCCTCAACCCTTCACTCTAATCCCTCAACCCTAAACCCTATCCCTAAACCCTCAACACTATACCTTAAACCCTAATCCCTCAACCCTAACCCTAAACCTTGTCCCTAAACCCTAATCCCTTCAACCTCAACCCTATCCTAAACCCTTGACCCTCGAACCTCAGCCCTCAACGTCAAACCCTAATCCCTCAACCCTTAACTCTGATCCCTCATCTCTCAACCCTAACCCTAAACCCTCAACCCTCAACATCAAACCCTAATCCCTCAACCCTCAACCCTAATCTATCATCCGTCATCCCTCCACACTCTACTTTAACCCTAATTCCTCGACCCTCAATCCTATCCCTAAACCCTTGACCCTCGAACCTCAACCCTCAACCCTCAACGTCAAACCCTAATCCCTCAACCCTAAACCCTATCCCTAAACCCTCAACACTATACCTTAAACCCTAAACCCTCAACGCCAAATTCTAATCCCTCAACCCTTCACTCTAATCCCTCAACCCTAAACCCTATCCCTAAACCCTCAACACTATACCTTAAACCCTAATCCCTCAACCCTAACCCTAAACCTTGTCCCTATACCCTAATCCCTTCAACCTCAACCCTATCCCTAAACCCTTGACCCTCGAACCTCAGCCCTCGACGTCAAACCCTAATCCCTCAACCCTTAACTCTGATCCCTCATCTCTCAACCCTAACCCTAAACCCTCAACCCTCAACATCAAACCCTAATCCCTCAACCCTCAACATCAAACCCTAATCCCTCAACCCTCAACCCTAATCTATCATCCGTCATCCCTCCACACTCTACTTTAACCCTAATTCCTCGACCCTCAACCCTATCCCTAAACCCTTGACCCTCGAACCTCAACCCTCAACCCTCAACGTCAAACCCTAATCCCTCAACCCTAAACCCTATCCCTAAACCCTCAACACTATACCTTAAACCCTAAACCCTCAACGCCAAATTCTAATCCCTCAACCCTTCACTCTAATCCCTCAACCCTAAACCCTATCCCTAAACCCTCAACACTATACCTTAAACCCTAATCCCTCAACCCTAACCCTAAACCTTGTCCCTATACCCTAATCCCTTCAACCTCAACCCTATCCCTAAACCCTTGACCCTCGAACCTCAGCCCTCGACGTCAAACCCTAATCCCTCAACCCTTAACTCTGATCCCTCATCTCTCAACCCTAACCCTAAACCCTCAACCCTCAACATCAAACCCTAATCCCTCAACCCTCAACCCTAATCTATCATCCGTCATCCCTCCACACTCTACTTTAACCCTAATTCCTCGACCCTCAACCCTATCCCTAAACCCTTGACCCTCGAACCTCAACCCTCAACCCTCAACGTCAAACCCTAATCCCTCAACCCTAAACCCTATCCCTAAACCCTCAACACTATACCTTAAACCCTAAACCCTCAACGCCAAATTCTAATCCCTCAACCCTTCACTCTAATCCCTCAACCCTAAACCCTATCCCTAAACCCTCAACACTATACCTTAAACCCTAATCCCTCAACCCTAACCCTAAACCTTGTCCCTATACCCTAATCCCTTCAACCTCAACCCTATCCCTAAACCCTTGACCCTCGAACCTCAGCCCTCGACGTCAAACCCTAATCCCTCAACCCTTAACTCTGATCCCTCATCTCTCAACCCTAACCCTAAACCCTCAACCCTCGACGTCAAACCCTAATCCCTCAACCCTCAACCCTAATCTATCATCCGTCATCCCTCCACACTCTACTTTAACCCTAATTCCTCGACCCTCAACCCTATCCCTAAACCCTTGACCCTCGAACCTCAACCCTCAACCCTCAACGTCAAACCCTAATCCCTCAACCCTAAACCCTATCCCTAAACCCTCAACACTATACCTTAAACCCTAAACCCTCAACGCCAAATTCTAATCCCTCAACCCTTCACTCTAATCCCTCAACCCTAAACCCTATCCCTAAACCCTCAACACTATACCTTAAACCCTAATCCCTCAACCCTAACCCTAAACCTTGTCCCTATACCCTAATCCCTTCAACCTCAACCCTATCCCTAAACCCTTGACCCTCGAACCTCAGCCCTCGACGTCAAACCCTAATCCCTCAACCCTTAACTCTGATCCCTCATCTCTCAACCCTAACCCTAAACCCTCAACCCTCGACGTCAAACCCTAATCCCTCAACCCTCAACCCTAATCTATCATCCGTCATCCCTCCACACTCTACTTTAACCCTAATTCCTCGACCCTCAACCCTATCCCTAAACCCTTGACCCTCGAACCTCAACCCTCAACCCTCAACGTCAAACCCTAATCCCTCAACCCTAAACCCTATCCCTAAACCCTCAACACTATACCTTAAACCCTAAACCCTCAACGCCAAATTCTAATCCCTCAACCCTTCACTCTAATCCCTCAACCCTAAACCCTATCCCTAAACCCTCAACACTATACCTTAAACCCTAATCCCTCAACCCTAACCCTAAACCTTGTCCCTAAACCCTAATCCCTTCAACCTCAACCCTATCCTAAACCCTTGACCCTCGAACCTCAGCCCTCAACGTCAAACCCTAATCCCTCAACCCTTAACTCTGATCCCTCATCTCTCAACCCTAACCCTAAACCCTCAACCCTCAACATCAAACCCTAATCCCTCAACCCTCAACCCTAATCTATCATCCGTCATCCCTCCACACTCTACTTTAACCCTAATTCCTCGACCCTCAATCCTATCCCTAAACCCTTGACCCTCGAACCTCAACCCTCAACCCTCAACGTCAAACCCTAATCCCTCAACCCTAAACCCTATCCCTAAACCCTCAACACTATACCTTAAACCCTAAACCCTCAACGCCAAATTCTAATCCCTCAACCCTTCACTCTAATCCCTCAACCCTAAACCCTATCCCTAAACCCTCAACACTATACCTTAAACCCTAATCCCTCAACCCTAACCCTAAACCTTGTCCCTAAACCCTAATCCCTTCAACCTCAACCCTATCCCTAAACCCTTGACCCTCGAACCTCAGCCCTTGACGTCAAACCCTAATCCCTCAACCCTTAACTCTGATCCCTCATCTCTCAACCCTAACCCTAAACCCTCAACCCTCAACATCAAACCCTAATCCCTCAACCCTCAACCCTAATCTATCATCCGTCATCCCTCCACACTCTACTTTAACCCTAATTCCTCGACCCTCAACCCTATCCCTAAACCCTTGACCCTCGAACCTCAACCCTCAACCCTCAACGTCAAACCCTAATCCCTCAACCCTAAACCCTATCCCTAAACCCTCAACACTATACCTTAAACCCTAAACCCTCAACGCCAAATTCTAATCCCTCAACCCTTCACTCTAATCCCTCAACCCTAAACCCTATCCCTAAACCCTCAACACTATACCTTAAACCCTAATCCCTCAACCCTAACCCTAAACCTTGTCCCTAAACCCTAATCCCTTCAACCTCAACCCTATCCCTAAACCCTTGACCCTCGAACCTCAGCCCTCGACGTCAAACCCTAATCCCTCAACCCTTAACTCTGATCCCTCATCTCTCAACCCTAACCCTAAACCCTCAACCCTCAACATCAAACCCTAATCCCTCAACCCTCAACCCTAATCTATCATCCGTCATCCCTCCACACTCTACTTTAACCCTAATTCCTCGACCCTCAACCCTATCCCTAAACCGTTGACCCTCAAACCTCAACCCTCAATCCTCAACATCAAACCCTAATCCCTCAACCCTTAACTCTAATCCCTCGACCTTCAACCCTGATCCTAAACCCTAAACCCTCAACGCCAAATTCTAATCCCTCAACCCTTCACTCTAATCCCTCAACCCTAAACCCTATCCCTAAACCCTCAACACTATACCTTAAACCCTAATCCCTCAACCCTAACCCTAAACCTTGTCCCTAAACCCTAATCCCTTCAACCTCAACCCTATCCCTAAACCCTTGACCCTCGAACCTCAGCCCTCGACGTTAAACCCTAATCCCTCAACCCTTAACTCTGATCCCTCATCTCTCAACCCTAACCCTAAACCCTCAGCCCTCGACGTCAAACCCTAATCCCTCAACCCTCAACCCTAATCTATCATCCGTCATCCCTCCACACTCTACTTTAACCCTAATTCCTTGACCCTCAACCCTATCCCTAAACCCTTGACCCTCGAACCTCAACCCTCAACCCTCAACGTCAAATCCTAATCCCTCAACCCTAAACCCTATCCCTAAACCCTCAACACTATACCTTAAACCCTAATCCCTCATCCCTCAACCCTAAACCTTATCCCTAAACCCTAATCCCTCAACCCTCAACCCTAATCTGTCATCCCCCAACTCTAATCCTTCATCCCTAAACCCTAAATGCTATCCCTATTCCTACACCCTCAACAGAATCAATACTATACCTTAAACCCTAATCCCTTATCCATAAACCCTCCAACCCTATCCCTAATCCTTATACCATCCACACTCTACTTTAACCCTAATTCCTCGACCCTCAACCCTATCCCTAAACCCTTGACCCTCGAACCTCAACCCTCAACCCTCAACGTCAAACCCTAATCCCTCAACCCTTAACTCTGATCCCACGACCCTCAACACTATACCTTAAACCCTAATCCATATCCCTCAACCCTTAACCCTTAAAACTTAAACCCTATCCCTACACCCTCAACACTTGACACTATATCTTAAGCCTTAAACCCTCATCCCTAAAGCCTCAACCCTCAATCCTTAAACCTTAAACCCTAAACCCTATCCCTAATCCCTCTACCCTCAACACTCTAACCCTAACCTCGACATTAAATGCTAATCCGTCAACCCTAAACCCTAATCCTAAACCCTCGACCCTAAACCTTATCCCTAAACCCTAATCCCTCAACCCTCAACCCTAATCCATCATCCCTCAACTATAATCCCTCATCCCTAATCCCTAAATGCTATCCCTATTCCTAAACTCTCAACAGACATGATACTATACCTTAAACCCTAATCCCTTATCCCTAAACCCTCCAACCCTATCCCTAATCCTTACACCCTCCACACTCTACTTTAACCCTAATCCCTCGACCCTAAACCCTATCCCTAAACCCTTGACCCTTGAACCTCAACCCTCAACCCTTAATGTCAAACCCTAATCCCTCAACCCTTAACTTTGATCCCTCGACCCTCAACCGTAATCTGTCATCCCTCATCCCTAAACCTTAAACGCTATCCTTATTCCTAGACCCTCAACGGGCTCGATACTATACCTTAAACGCTAATCCCTTATCCGTAAACCTTTCAACTCTATCCTTTATGCCTTAACCCTATGATGAATAGCCTTGAGTGTAAAAAAATTTGAGTGGGACATAACGCGAGCGCGTTATAACGCGCTCGCGTTATGTTGAACATGGGAAAAGACAGGCTTGCGGGAAAAATGTAAGGCAATAAATAACGCGAGCGCGTTATAACGCGCTCGCGTTATTTCTTGCTTTGGGAATCCCAAGCCTTGGGCTTGGGATTTGCTTTGGATTTCCAACCCAAAGGCTTGGAGTGCCTTATGAACAGTCACAGACGTGTTTTTCTGTATTCTTCAAAATTTCACATAATTTCGTTCATGCTAACCCTCAGATTTGCACGTGTTTCAAGGTTGAACAAATCGAACACATGGGTAATGTTAGGCTTTCTCTTAGCTATTTGACGATGTGATTTTTTTCACATTTTAACAATGTTAAGCCTTTCATCTTTAATTTCTTTTGTTTGTGTGTCCGTTTTTATGCAAAAACCACTGTTTGGTCTTTTTTTCATTGTAAAATAACTATTCATTCAAATTTCAAAAAAATTACATATTTAGAAACTAGACTCCATTCTACAAATATTAAAAAAATAAAAAAATGATTTTCAATTAGTTTTCAAAATTTATAGGGGTAGCACGGCCAAAATTCTGTTTTTTAGGATGTGTCCACTTTAAAAATTAGTAAAAAATCAAATATTCATCAAAAAATTATCAGAAAAATCGGGCATAAACTACATGCTATTAGCTAATTTCTCACCGAAGCGATTTTAAAAATACCAAAAAAAAGTTGACCTTTTGAGGGAGCCACAAAACATGCTATGTTATGTTTTTTTGACAGAAACAACACCAATTTCTGTGGCTCCCTCTTTTGAACCCCTTAATCTATGCCATTTTCAAAACAAAATAGTAGTTTAGAAAGTAGACTCGGAGCACTACGAACATTGTTTTGGTTGCATCTCTAAATTTTGAGTGTAACTATGCTCAATTTCTCATCCAAGGCCAGTATTTCCTGATTTCAGAAAAAAAGTGGCCACTTAAGACCCCTTTTTGGCCCCCCATCTTCTTGCACTTACCCTACTGAGGAATTTTATCTGTTAAGTATGAGATCTGGTCATCATGAGAATGAGGTAGAAAAGGTGGCTAGGTACTTGGCTGGTTTGAGGTTTAACATACAAGATGAGTTAGTGTTAGCTAACCCTAAGAATGTGGAGGATTGTTATCAAATGGCAATCAAGATTGAAGAAAAGATGAATAGAGGACATGATAAGTCCATGAGAGGAAGAGGAAACAATAGGGGAAAAGGAACAGCCCCTGCACAAAAGCAAACCAATGAGGGTCAAGAAGACACTGGTAAAGGACAGGGACAGTCTGATTTCAGAGGTGGATGGAAAGGTAATAGAGGAAGATTTGGAGGTGGTAGAGGTTCTACTACATTTTCAGGAAAATGTTACACCTGTGGAGAGTTTGGTCATCCATCTTTCAAATGTCCAGAGAACAAAGGTTCATCATCCAGAAATGATAGAACTAGTGACAAGAGAGTACAACTTGTGCAAGAAGAGAAAGAAGAGGAAAGTGCACAGAGTTCAAACAAAGGTCCTGAGAATTATGGATATCCAGAGAGTGGAGAATCACTGATGTTAAGGAGAACAAGTTTGCAGGCATCAAAGGATCTGATGCAAAGAAGAGCTCTTTTCAAAACCACATGCAAGAGCAAAGGTAAAGTATGTAAGGTTGTCATTGATACTGGTTCAACAGACAACATGGTATCTCAGGAGATGGTGGATAAACTGAAGTTGGAAAGGATTCCACATCCACACCCTTACAAGGCATCTTGGGTGAGTGATAGTCAATCACTTTTTGTCTCTGAACAGGCATATGTGGATTTCCAGATTGGACCATATCAGGATAGAATCTTGTGTGATATTTTGCCTATGGAATGTTGTCACCTACTGTTGGGTAGACCATGGCAATTTGACAGAAGGGTACTGTATGATGGGTATGCTAATACCTACACCATCAAGAAGGATGGGAAGATTATTAAGTTGATGCCATTGCAGGCAAAAGCTGCAGTACAGAAGGCAGCCCAAATCATTTTAATGGGAAAGAAGGAGTTTGTGCAGATGCCTAGAGGAGCAGGCATGAAGGCAGTTCAAGATACTGCAGGGAAAGGAGTTGTTACAGACAACAAGCTGAAGAAAGTTTCAGTTGTGACTGACAGAGGTCAGCAGCAGGTTCAGAAACAGGATGGTAAATAGCAACCATCAGTTCAGAAGAATGACAAGGATGTTGTCATAGTTGGGACTATTGCTTGTCCTATAAAGATTGAAAGAAAGATACAGGTGAAGCCTGCAGAAGCAGTTCAGACAGAGGTTCTGGTCAGACAATCTGATAAATACAGGAACAACCTGGGAAAGGCCTATATCAACAGGCATGCAGATTTACTTGCCAGAAAGCAAGTTACAGTGCAGAAGTCTTGGAGAAGCCAAGAGACCGCAGCAGACAAAGCTGGAGCAGGTCAGCCTATTGACAAGGCAAAGTGTAAGGGTGGAAGACTTCCACATGCTAAACTCATGGGACATGAGTTCTTTTCTTTTGGGGAGTATGGTGCAGGAGCACCTACCTGACAGCTGGCCTTCATGAGGCAGTTAGTAGTTTAGGTCTTGTTTGTGTTTCCAAGAAGGTCTGTTAGACCAAATGCATGTAATAAGGTCATGCTGATCATGATAAGATCATGCTGACCAGGCTTTTGCTATTTTTAGCTAGTTAGTTCTAACAGCTGTCATGATGCGTGTTCGGTGGGATCTCCCAGCCGCTTGGAGAGTTCCCAGCCGCTTGGAGTCGGGTCAGTAGTACTCGTAGGAAAGTCTTTATAAGCATGAGATCGGTTGATATTGCATATACAGACAGATATCATCGATCGGCAGTATAGTGTTGCATTAAGCAGAGGAGTTCAGTTGTGCTGTGAAAGAAGCAGTATATTGTATTGCATCTTTTGAAATCAATAAAGAGATCCTGTTTGTGTTCTTGCTCTGGTTGCATTCCATTACTTGATTGATTTGCTGGTTTGAGAGACTTCATGGATTCACTGATCCATTCCACCGGTTGACTCATCTGATCGGTGGAATGGTAATGTACAGTAGGGTAGGTTGTAGTTTGTTTATTTGCATGCAGGTGTGCAGGATCGCGGTCGATAGATGTTGAGAAGCCTAGCATCCTCATGTGCTAGGTCAAACTGATAAGACAGAGTGTGGAAGATCTCCCTGAGGTTGGATCGGGTCATCCCTGGAGGATCGGCGAAGTGGAATTTCGCTGAGTGAAGAAGTTCGCTAAAACGGCATCATCAGGATATTTCTGCAAATATCCTGTAGACAGTTTGGACATCGTCATCCGGATAAGTGAAGGAGAGCATGACGCTTTCGAGTGCATGAAGTGTGAGTTCGTCAAGGTGATCATCATCTGGAGGAGCCGAGGAGGAGTGCATCGGCATCAGGAAGAAGATCGAGTCATGAAACTGTTGGAGTTTTCATGTTGCGAGTGCATCAGGATGTTTTGAGTCGGACATAGACTAAGTGCATGTATCGGCATCAGGATCATCATATCGGAAGTGCCCATCATCCGCGTATCGCGAGTGGATGCGAGGGTGAAAGTTTGTGTTTTTTTGGCTAAGTGTTGTAAAGGTCATCAGGATATTGGGTGACGTCATCGTCATCAGGATATGACGTCATCGTCATCAGGATATTGAGATATCCCCCTGTGCGAGTTTATCCTGCCGTTGTTAAATGGTTAAGTATCGGCATCGGCAGAAAGTGTGAAGCGTCATCAGGAGGTTTCGAAGAGAACCGGATAAATTATATCATGATGCTGTTGCTTGTGTCGTCGGCTAGCGGAGCATCGAAGGTAAGCTGCTGAAGGTGGTCGTCATCAGGATATTTGAACAACCGGATATTTGGATATCCTGCTGATGAAGAGAGTGATGAAGGTCATGATGATGACGATAGTGTTTCGAGCCCGATGAACAGTGCAACCGGAGGAGGTTTGCGCCCGCTGAACATCATGATGATGATGTTAGAAGGAAGGCGGAGGAGGTGAATAGTAGTCGGCAGGAGGACAATTGCGATCGTCTGAAATATGATGATGCTGACTGTGTTAGGAAATATGAGGATGATGGCGAAGATGATGATGATGAGGTTGGTCTGCAGACATTCATGCTACATGCGAATGTTATAGTGTGGATGCCTCTGCATCACTTGATAATTTAGTTCCTCCTGATGCATGTTATACTCTTGCTGCCTCTTGATCTCTTCTATCTGCTTATTGATTTCTAGCAATGTGTTTTTTGTTTCATTCATGCTATTGTTGAGATCAAGTGACGTACCCTTTATGCTTGCAATCTCTTCCTTCGCATACTCCTAAAGCTAATTTAGTTCATGTATAGGCCGCCAACAAGGCTGAACTGGGGTGGGTGGGAGGTAAGAGTACTATGCATGTTGGTTTCCTTGAAAAACCATGGAATTTGGGCTAAAACTAGTAGTATGTCTGATCTGATATGGCTACTAAGATGGAGGATTAGCAATATTTTCATGATATGATGGATGATATGGCATGTTCCCATAAAATGTAGACATGCTTACTCATTTAAAGAGCTGGAAAAACTGCACTTGATATTGTGAATCCTTCTTATAGGCTATAAAATCTGATCTATTCAAAACCAAAAAGATAGAGTCGCCAGGTATTTTGAAATAACACCTCTAAAAAGGCTATATTAACTGCTAATCATACCAAAACAATAGCAAAAATAAGTTCTTTATTGAACTGAAAATTAGTTTAAGGTCCCACCGGGCGTACCAAAAACTGTTGTCGATGAGGATTGCACCCTTATGCAAAGCTGTGAAACTCTGCAATCTTTCGAAACATGGGGACAAACACAGGCTGTGGGTGACCTATAATGAGTTTGAACCTCCAGATTATGGGCTGGTTCCCTTAAAATATTCTATTTGAAACTATGATTTTTGTTTTGGAAAAGGGTAAGAAAGAAACTATACGGTAAAAAAGCTGTAAAATTTGGTGATACACCTAATAAGGATGGAAAAAATGTAAATCTGGTCCACAATAGATTTCAGAAATCTGACCCACACAATCCAATCTTGGCATAAATATCACAAAAATATTTCTAAGGAAGGCTGGAAAAACTATTCTTTATGAAGGAAAATGATTCTTCACAACATGAAAGAAAGGATTTCAGTAACACAACCTAAGACCTATAATATCAATATGCCTAACACTTACAAATAAGAATGAGACAATAATTTTAAAGGTTTTGATATTAAAACACATTAAAATTTCATCAAATCATCCATACAAGTAGCATCAAATGGAAAGGCAAACACTTGATTCTAATGAAAAATAAAAGAAAATATTGCATGAAAGACAAAAATGGAACCTGTAACCTGATCTAATCTGTATAAAATTTGTAATCAATGAGTTACAAAATCTCCTTCTCTCTCAAAGTGTAAAGCGCAAAAAGGCAAGAACTCGAAAAAAGTAGTTACAAAACCTCTTGTCTTTCAATGTGTAAAAGAGAAAAGAATGTAAGAACTAGCAAAAACTAAGTTTTGTCTTACAATATATAGCTTGCTCTCTCCAAGAGGCATGAAAAATAGAACTGCAGCTAACTGCCTCTCTAAAAATAATCTCTCAAAAGTAATCCATGAGCAAACCAAGAAATCCTTAAAAATAAGGGTCCAAACTACCACAATTTGAGCAAAATTAGCTCCAAGTTGATCCCCTCCATATGTTTGGCCAAGAAATTGACCAAAACTCCTTAAATCTCTCCCCAAATCATGCAAAAAGTCCCTCAAAGGCCTCAGTTAACTCAACTCATTAATTTGCATGATTTTACATTTGCAAAATTGATGTGAGTGGATAATAAAGTAATTAGAATAATTACTTTACTATTAGTTACAATTTGCATTATTTTTAATTTTACAATTTGTGAAAAATAATAAAGTAATTTGTAGAATATTACTTTATTATTTACTTACATTGATTTATTTGTAAAATCATGCATGATGAAAGAGAAAAATAATTCCCTTTTCTCAACATGGATTTCATCTTGTTCTTCATCACTCTCCTCAACTCTAGGGTTGGGGCTTCTTTTGTGGACTTCTTCAAAGGCATTCATTTGAATCTTGATAGTCCTCAACATATCAAACATCTCTTCCATTCTTCTAGTGACATTAACAATAGCATGTCCTCTCCTTAGCAGCATATTTGATATAGTGTAAATTTCCTCAGGTCAACAATCTATCCACAATCACTCTTGCAAACTACCTCATAGTCCACTCTATTTACTTGAGATTCTAATGGAATACCTCAATTAGGTGATCTATTCACAAGTAGAGCTTTTGGGATACCAACTCACTCTCCCTCTCCTCAAGATTCCAAACTCATGCTTTGGTACCACTTGATGCAATCATGGATGGAGGGTCCATGTAAAGGATTGTCCAACCATGTAGTAAAATAGAACACGCAATTACATGGTGGAAACTCAAGGAAACAACACAATGATAATATGATGTTTATTAATTAATAGTAACAAATGAAATACAATAACCACAAATAGGCTTCTAACAAGCTAGGCCTTATCTATTTGATTATACAACATACAAATTATAGAATTCAACTGATATCTCAAACTCACAACTCTATCTCTCACTCTCTACTCTCTTTTCAAACTTTTTCCTTCTTCTAAAATGAGTATCAACAATATTTATATACCAATATCAAGCCTTAGGATTAATCACAGTTAGTTGCAAGATGGCACAATGTCCAATGCCTTGATGAAATGTGTAGTCAACCAAACATTTAGTGGAATCTCCTTAATCAAATGCAATGATGATGGGTTTATGAATCTTTGTGCAATTCACACCATAAGCACTCTTATGTCCTAAACACCTTGGAATGTGTCTAATTTCTACCATAAACTCTAGAAAGCTATCGCAAGTCATGAACAGTGAAGTTGAGTGTAAGCCTATCAAGTGCAGTAGACATAAAAAACTAAAATTTGCTTTTGTAGTGTTCAAAAACTTATAAAAAGTGGAAATGGTGTTGAAGGATCATGGTAGAACATATTCTTCCAATCATGAGGTGAGATGTGCAATCTATAATGCAATGTGGTGGGTTTGCAATGACTAACTGTTGGCTATAATGTAACAAAAACCTAGAAACAAAACAAACAAGTAAAAGATTTTTTTTAGTTGATGCAATATTGCTCTTACACTGTGAGATGCTCTTGCATCACAAACCTGTTCTTGCATCATAGACCTAGAAATATGAATGGTCGTCGGTTCAAATTCAATCTTGGCTCTGAGTCTAAGGCTTGACAAACACACTTCGAACCCTGAAGTTTGAAATGCACACTTGAGGTTAGACTATAAATTTTAAATTGCCTTCTTGAAGGATTTTAGGCTTGTGCTAGGAAAGGGATATGATGTCATTGCATTTCAGACTCTAAAGTTTGAAATACACTTTATTAGTCATCCTCCGAAGGCCAAGTTGGATGTTCATCGAGTCAAACTTCTCCTTAGTATTTTTTAGAAATTAAAAAATGTTCTCTAAAGACTAAATTCCATGATGCTTAGTGTAGATTGGACCTTGATGTCTAAAGGGATTGTTCGAGGTGTTGTTTTGGTTTGGACTCTAAAGTCTGACTAGTCTATTGTTTGGCTCAGTGTTCAACATTCAGAGGAGGATGTGAGTATGCATGTTATAGGTTGCAACTAAAACCCCAAAGTCTAAGGTCATATAATCTCAGCATGGAAGTTTGAGAAATCTATGTAGGTTTTGAAATGCTCTTTGGGGGATGAAGTTTGAGTTTGTATGGGCTCATGAAACTCAGACTCTAAAGTCAAAAATTTATAGAAGGGACTCTAAAGTTTGAAATTGTGCATATTGTCATCTGCAGATTAAACTAGTGTAAATTGGGCTTCAACTTCTTGAATCCCAAGATGCTAGAGGGGTGGCATACAAACTGAGGTTAAGAGTTTATACCTAGGTATAGAAAACTTGATGGCCCTCTAGTTCTCATTGCTTGAATCTATCGCAATATTTGAGGCCATGGTGTGTCATCGTGTTGCACCATGACACCTTGTACACATAGTGGTACAATGTGGCATTTTTAGTGTCACATTTGTATCACAAAAAAATTGTTTGTTTGGTTCTTTTCCGTTATTATCTTAGGCAAAATCTTGAGGCATTCCATGTTAAAGCATAAAAATCCACCTAAACTCAAATGCTTCCTTTCACCTACAGGAGTTTGACTAGAGTTAGGCTTAGTCCAAGATTTACATAAATATTTAAATTGTTGAGAATAAATTACAGCATTCATCTTCCACTAACTTTACATTTTAATCTATATATATTTTATTTCTCAAAAAATGTGTTGTATAAATATCGTATGAAGTTAAAACACATACAACAAACCCAAATCAAATATAGTATAAAAACCTCCACTTGACTTCACCTATAACTCACGTGTGCTACACTTTTAATAGTCAAGTGCCATTTCCTAATATTCCGTGTTTGCACTTTTGTTAAATTGTCAAACATTTTTAAATCTCACTTAATCAAAACATATAAAATATTGTTTCCAATTTGGCCATAGCAAAGGTGGAAAAACCTCTTCTCTCATTCATTGTATCCCATAATTAAAAAATAGATTGTTAAGAATTTTTGGTAGAGAAGGTGTAAAGATTATGAAAAATAATGTCTTAAGAAAAAAATATAAAATTATATTTTATGAAGAAAATTAAAATAAAATGAATTGTTTATATATTTAATTAGCTGATAAGTTTTGTTAATGTGGGTTTCAACCCAAAATACTCATTAGTCTCATGAACTATAAGACATTGGCTAGTAAATATTGGTGCACCCTATCGTCTATGAGATATCATTGAATTTTATTCACTTGCCTAGCAAGACCCACCTATTATAAGGGTGTTCAACCATCAGCCATCGACACTCCACTGCCTCCTCCCACCACCTTTACTCACTTATATACAATTGCATTTGTCCCTCTCATTTGTTTGTTTTCATAGCACATCACACAACCTTTCTCCAAGGTAAATTGCTTAGTTACAATCACTTGCTCTCCTTGCTTTCTTAGATTTATAAGCAAAATTTAATGTGAATTTATTTTTGACTATTGCTTAAAATTAGACTATTCATTTTAACATCATGTTATAAAACAAAAGAAAATAAGTTAGTGGATTTGGGTAAGTGCAAAAAGATGGGGGGCCAAAAAGTGGCCAAAAATTTTTGAAAAAAAATTTAGGCATAACGCGAGCGCGTTATAACGCGCTCGCGTTATGGCTTGGCAATGACAAGCCTAAGGCTCGTCATTGCCGAGCCATAACGCGCTCGCGTTATAACGCGCTCGCGTTATAAAGCGCTTCATATAAAAAAAAAAAACGCTGTCATTTCATTTTAGTTCATTCCATTGTGAGTTTTTCCTCCGCCCGCGGCTTAAAACCCTTCAAAAACGCGCTCGCGTTCTACAAAACACCGTTCAACACAAAAGATTTGTCGATTCATCACCGAAATGCCGCCGCGACGTCGAGCACGCCAAAGGGGTGAGTTATCTTTGTTTTTTTGTTTGAATTTCTTCCTAAATAGGTAGGTTTTGTGTTGATTTTTGATGCATATTTTATTAATTGTAGGAAATGTTAATGCACCTCCTCCTCCTCCTCAAAATCCTCAAAATCCACAAAATCTTGAGGAAGAAATACCTGCAGAACAACAACCTCCTCCATTCATTCCTCGACATGCCCCTGGAACACAAGATAATATAATGGGGGAAATTGAAAACAACAAAAAACAAATTGAAGATATAATTGCAAGGTTGAAAGATCCTTCCACTTCAACCTTGCATAGGTCCACGCTTGCCGAATCTCTTGAGTCTATGTTATCAAATGTAAATTCAATTAGCAAGCAAATAACTAGTTGGACCGATAAAAAGAGAGAGTTTAGAGATTACTATGCAGATAAATTGTCATATCAAGATGTCAAAAAATTACAAATTACAAAAGTAGACTTGTGTTCAATTTTCACAAACCCACAAACAAATCAACCTCCACCCATTACATGCAAGAGGTTCCCTATCCATTGGTGCAACAACCAAGCGATAAGGGACAATTTCGGGCAGAGGTGGTGGATGGTTTTTGACCATCCTCCATGCAATAACAATGAGGTCCCGCAATACTTTTTGAGGAAACTCTACTCCGAGTTTGTCCTCAATAAAGTGCCAAACTATTTGATATGCGGGACTTCCAGGGTAGAGGTGGGGGCTCAGCACAGGATAGACCAGGGGCACGTCTTGACCCACAGCGGGTAGTGAGACGAGTAATCAGCAGACCAGCCCACGAGCATGTTTCTATTCCTTCCATTGTGAAGGAGAGTGTTGAGGTCGATACACTGAGGTCGATTAGTGCCTTGACCCAGAGCATCATAGAGCATGCCGATCCTGCAACACAGAGTGGGTTGGGAGATAGTGCGAGGAGTAGGGTCCCACCGCATACTTGCCAGGCTTGCGGGTCAGCCTGTGGTTATGACCCCATGGACAGTCAGGACGCAGGTGCACAGGCTACATCTGCAGCTGAGCAGATGGCGATGACAGATACCCTCCTGAGTGAGACTTTCGGCCTTGATACTCAGGTAAATATTAGCAAGTTTATTGAATTTAATTTATTAAATTTTATTTTTGAAATACAAGATTAACTAATTTAAATTGATGATTTTAATGAAATTTCAGGGTCATAGCGTCGATGCAGTTTTCAGTGGTTCTCCACCTACATTTTTCACTAGATCATCTACTGTCGAGGTATGTAACTAATAAACAATTATAAATATTACATGTGAATAGCATCGTTATATGAATGGTATTCTAATTTCTGATTTTGGATGTTGAATAGGTTAACACTGTAGATTTCATGGCAACACCTGCCAGCGGTGGTGGACTTCAAAGCTTTACGGAGGTAATAAAATAAATAGTTTAATGAATGAATTGTACTTACTAAATTTTTGTATGTGATTTGTGTGTTTTATTGTGTGTACTTCCATGTTTAGATGAGCGTGTGTGTATGTTAGGAGCCATGATTTGCATCACTATTATAGTTTTCGTAATTGAATAATGTTGTTTTATTTCCAGATGATGCAGGCTGCGGATACACCTCCCCATGTTCATAGGGCAATGGAGCAGGGTGTGGCCTCTGCAATTCATAGCTCTATGGCATTGACAGGGGTATGAGGCAGATTAGTAAATTTCAATTTACATTCATTGTTATAGTTGTCTATTTTTGAAAAATCAAAAGATTATTGATTTGAAGTTTAATTTCTATCTGGATGGTTTCTATAGGACATGACATCACCAGGGCCTTTTCCTTCTACTGAGGCAAGCGAGCAGACAGATTATATGTTAGCGGTAAGTGATTATTTTGTTAAATGTTTCATTTTTTTATAACATGTAATTTCTATATATTAATATCTATACTTTTTTTTGTAACAGGTAAAGGTGCAGGAAGAACTAAATAGGAGAAGTAGCCCTCGGGTTCGTAGTAGACCACCCACATGCATGTCTCCATCCCCTAGAAGATCAAAGGCTGCTCGTGATTTATTCTCTTCACCAGCTAGAGGGGAATGACTTTTTATTGTGTTCCTCTGTTGTATGCCTATATGGCATTTGTGGACATATATTTTGTATTGTACATAGTTGACATTGTATGCCTATATGGCATTCTTGTAAGCCTATATGGCTATTTTGTATATATGTTATACTTATATCGACAGATATTGATGTATGCGTATATGGATATTTGGTTAATACAAATCTTTTTTATTGATGGCGTCCATACTTGCATTATAAATCCACTTTTGAATGGATATTTGTAGATGGCTACTTCAAATATTTAAAGTCTGATTGTATTACATAGGATGTTTGCATTTTCTTTGATAGGCTTGATAGGCCATGGATTACATGATGGTGTTTGATGGAAAAGTATGGTACTAGAAGACTCTAGTTCATTCTTAATAGGCTTGTGATTGATAATATCTTTGCATGATTGCACTTGATCTTGGATCATGGGCATGTTGTTAGGATTTTGATTGCATTGTGATGTTTGATGGATAGGCATGGTGTAAGTGTAAGATACCCAACTAGTTCTACGAAAAATTTTCCTTACTTAAACACTTTTACTTGCTAACAATTCATCAACTACTTCAATAACATAAAGATATACATCAAGATAACTATTTGAATGAAACAACATTAGAGTTGGGTACTTGTCTTGTTACTTGATTCAATCAACTTGCAATGTCTTATTACATGGAAAATGCTTTCAATAGCATGAAGTACAACTCATTCAATGGAAATACAAGGACAGGCCTTGAAGCCTTGATGTTACAATGTCTTCCTTATTTGAGCAACATTTGAAGATTTAGAATGTTCAACTCATCACCTCACAAGGTAGGTGCATATTTGAAGGATTTACAGGTTTTTCTGACTTGGGCGCCAAGTTGAGGTGACCTCCTCCTGAAGTTGCGCCTTGTCAACATTAGGTGCCAATTAGAGTTTATGGATGCTCTGGATTGTTTCCAAGAGTAGGCGCCAAAACATCATCATTATGAAAGTGTTTTAAATGCTAGGCGCCCAAATCAGCCCTCTGGAGTCTAGGCGCTCCTTTCATGCATTCTGTGTTCTAGGCGCCAATTGAAAGGAGTGGAGAACAGGGCAAGCGCCTTCCAAACTAGGTGTTTCCTTGAGGTGACAAGGACTTAGAAAGTGCGCCTAAGGTGAGTGCCTTGAGTGAAAAGGTCTAACAAACATCTTTGAACCCCCTTTCAAGGTTAGGCGCATTCTGGAGGTGGAAACAAGTAGAAGGTGCGCCTTAGCTTCCTTTGTCAATTCTTGCAAGTCTTTGTTGATTAGGAAGGTGGAATGCTTCATTGTAGAATGAGCGCCTATCTTCTAATGTCCAAACTACTTCTTCTGGCTCACTCTGTGGCTAGGCGCCAGAGCTAAACTGTTCACACAAGGGAGTGCACCTAGACTCACTTGATGTTTTCTTACTACTTCAACCCCTGGAAGATGTTCCAAGGTGTTCCCTTTTACAAGCACCTGACCTCCCAAGTTCCTTCATGTGTTATTCCTTGAAGGCGCCAAAACTGAGCTCCAGTGCCATGGGATTGTGCCTAACATCTTTGAAGAGTTTCTAAGCCTTTTGCAAGTTGATATCCCAAACTCATCTTCTAGGCGCAACAGGAGCTTTCCAAAGGAGTTTCCAAGTTTTAGACGCCAAGCGAGGTCATGGGTGAATGGAACTGCGCCTTAGGAGATGACTGGATCCTAAGCGTCAGTCTGGAGTTACAGTGGAATTGATATGCGCCTCAACTAGCTTAGGCGCCCATTTGAAGTGATTCCTTTAACACTTCTCTGTCAATCTCAACTGCAAGGATGATCTCCTAATCCAATTTTGATCCTCTGGAGATGCAAATAGCTTTACATTTCACTAGGTTCCATCAATGATGATCATCAACCAAAGCACATTTCAAAGGTGAGATAGGCAAGTGAGGCGCCAAACTAGTCCTTAAGACTTATCTCCTTCTATCAAGTCAATTTCAACTATGTGAGAGAGTTCTATTCTAGGCGCAAAATGGAAATGTTTCATCAATTGGTGCATCTTACAAAGCTCCCAATTCTAGGCGCCAGAGCCAAAGAGTTTTTCCCAACACATGCACCTGGGCTAGGAATTCACGTAAGAGACATCACTTAGCTTTAAAACTTTCAATCTATAGCCATCTGGGCTAGGCGCTCCAATGGAGGATCCTTGAACTCATGCATTGGCGCCTTCTAGTTCTAGGCACCCATTTTGGATGATTCATCCTGATACTAGCGCCCAAAATGACTAGACTCTCTTCATTATCCAATTCACTTAGAAGACTCAAGTTGGAGACTTAGTTGTCTATCCATGTTCTCCGGAAGATTCATTGTACCTCTATGCACTATCTCCTTCAAGGCGCACATTTAGCTCCAAAACGCAAATTTCCATCATCAACCCATCAAGGTACATCATCTTCCCTTTGTATCCCCTTCAAGGCGCAGACATTCACTTCTTCACACTCAAACTCACTCTCTGGCGCCAGAATAGGTGTATAACTTCAAATAAGGCGCTAATCTTAGGTTTCTAAGTACTTAGTTTGATCTTAAGGCTATCCTTCCTCTAAGCACTCTCTTCAACTCCCTCACTGAAGGCCCTCTATAAGTTTGGGCGCATTTCATCCCAAGGCGCTTCAACATCATCCAAGGCGCAAATTCACTCTCCAAGACAAGGTGCAAAAAACCCTATCCTAAGGCGCTCAAATCTTGCTTCTAGACCTAGGCGCACAAATATGAGATTAAGGATCATTCTGGCCACCATCACTTCCCTAAAGGCGCAAAATTGGTGTAGATACATTCCATTTATTAAGGATCATTCTGGCACCCAAATCTTGTCAAAGCAAAGGATCAATAGGTTCTCTCTAAGGCGCACTCCAGGGTTTGATCTTGCAAGACTTCTCACGTCAAAATTTTGACCAAGACACTCAAGGCACTAGTCTTTATCATCTAACCCTACAGTGCACTTACTCATTATGATATACTCCTCAACTTTGTATTCAACCTTGCCCAAGGCGCATATTCACTATAAGGCATTCTCACGTTGTCAAGGCTCAGAGGGCTTCAACTTGCTAAAGGGTAGAGGTCTAGGCGCATATCTGACTTGAAGCTCAAGGCGCTCCAACCCTCTTGCTCTGGAATTCCTTCTAGGCACTAAGTGACTTCTCCAATTCCTTGAAAACATTTGAAGTGTTTTACCTTCTCAAGGTGCTCCTTCGAACTTGACTCCAAGGTGTTATAATCTCAAAGGTGCTGACATCATCTCAACCAAAGGCGCTCAATGATTCATCCCATATCTAGGTGCTAAAACACTTAATCAACCAAGTCATTCAAGGCGCCATTCAGTAAACTCATCTTCCATGATATTCCTATCAAGGCGCATATCACTTCTCTCATGGGCTTTAGGCGCTCAGTTGAGTGTTTCAATACTATTTAGGTGCCAAATTCATTTTAATGCACCAAACACAAAGAGCTTTCAAACACTGGGTGCTCACAAAGAGTCTTCCAACCTTGGGCGCTAAATTAGGTCTTTGCAACTATCCAAGGCGCATATCTTCGTTTGAACAACTTATGGTGCCAAGACAACTTTTCATTAGGGCGCTCAAAACACTTGTGTTTACATTTGAAGTGCTTTACCTTCTTAAGGTGCTCCAGACTAACCTGACTCCAAAGCGCTCCATCATCATCCTTAAGGCGCTAAAAACATCATCCAACTCCTTAAGGCACTTCACTGTGAAAGTCTGAAGGCGCTCTACCTAGACCTTTCCCCTAGGCGCCAGAACTCCTAAGCACT
Source organism: Cunninghamia lanceolata (assembly GCA_027924645.1). NCBI lineage: Eukaryota > Viridiplantae > Streptophyta > Pinopsida > Cupressales > Cupressaceae > Cunninghamia > Cunninghamia lanceolata. The sequence goes on from BSBN01001281.1 coordinate 6,213,641, forward strand.
CACCAGATAACTCTCTTCTTCAAGGCGCAAATCTTCCTATACTATGATTGCCTTTGAAACGCTGATTAACGTGATGTGAGGGTGCAAAGGCTACTCCAATCCTCAGTGAGCGCCTAGTTTAAACAAGGAGAAATAAAGCATTCAAAACTATCCAAACGATCATCCCCTTCCTAATGTCTTCACTGCTCCAGAAAACCTTGGCCAAAATGACACATAACAACTCCTATGAGCGCCCTTATGCCCTAGGATCATCTAGTTTGTGCGTCTTGTAATGAGTAGTTCATGTAAGTTTGGAATGAGCGCCTTGAATAAGTGTAAACTAGCCTAGAGAAGGGTATGTACGCCTTGAGCATTCCAGAGATAATTGTGCGCCTAGAACAATATGAGTGCTCATGATGATGATTAACGCCCTGATGAGACTATGAGCGCCTTGTTCAGGAGATACCTTGTTTGATCATAAAATGCACCTTGAGTCTTGAAGGTTTTGAGCGCCTAGGTGATTTGGATGTTGGGATGTTGGTATGCGCCCAAGATTGAGGTAAGTGAGCGCTTGTAATGGAGGAGAGCAATGAGATGAGGTTTAGCGCCTCCAAGTAAGGTCAGAGGTGAGGTTAGAGGTGAAATGCGCCTTTGGACCATTCTGGCGCCTTGGATGAAGAACCTATATCTTGAGCCCAAGAGGTAAAATTTGCGCCTTAGTGGATTTGGAGAGTTACAGAGATTAGAGAAAAGCGCCTTGAAGACAGAGTTGTTCAAGGCGCATGTGTGATTTGGTCAAAAACAGGCGCCTAGAGTGAATAGGCTTTCATCCTGACTTAATACACTGCCTCCTTCTGACGATTTTTGGGGCAGCAGAAAACCTTTCACCACGGGCAAATACCTCAGAGCTATAAAAAACCGAGAGAGGTTATTGTAGAGGCACTCTACGTGATCCCGTTGCCTCAGACGGAATGTTTCTAAGTGACACGGTTTTTGAGTAACATCTCGTCAAAGATTGCTGCCTTTTTGCACTTTGGACTCTTCAGGGATATCGTCAGTACAATGTAGCTCCGACTGTTTCGACATGTTTGGGTGAGAAATAGGACCATGCCTAGCATAAATGTACCCATTCGGACGCGTTGGAACAGTCAGTTTGGTCGCATCAGGAGCAGGACGAAAGTTACACCCCTTTGCAACTTTACACTGCCTCCTTCTGACGATTTTTAGGGCAACAGAAAACCTTTCACCACGGGCAAATGCCTCAGAGCTATAAAAAACCGAGAGAGGTTATTGTAGAGGCACTCTACGTGATCCCGTTGCCTTAGACGGAATGTTTCTAAGTGACACGATTTTCGAGTAACATCTCGTCAAAGATTGCTGCCTTTTTGCACTTTGGACTCTTCAGGGATATCGTCGGTACAATGTAGCTCCGACTGTTTCGACATGTTTGGGTGAGAAATAGGACCATGCCTAGCATAAATGTACCCATTCGGACGCGTTGGAACAGTCAGTTTGGTCGCATCAAGAGCAGGACGAAAGTTACACCCCTTTGCAACTTTACACTGCCTCCTTCTGACGATTTTTGGGGCAGCAGAAAACCTTTCACCACGGGCAAATGCCTCAGAGCTATAAAAAACCGAGAGAGGTTATTGTAGAGGCACTCTACGTGATCCCGTTGCCTCAGACGGAATGTTTCTAAGTGACACGGTTTTCGAGTAACATCTCGTCAAAGATTGCTGCCTTTTTGCACTTTGGACTCTTCAGGGATATCGTCGGTACAATGTAGCTCCGACTGTTTCGACATGTTTGGGTGAGAAATAGGACCATGCCTAGCATAAATGTACCCATTCGGATGCGTTGGAACAGTCAGTTTGGTCGCATCAGGAGCAGGACGAAAGTTACACCCCTTTGCAACTTTACACTGCCTCCTTCTGACGATTTTTAGGGCAACAGAAAACCTTTCACCACGGGCAAATGCCTCAGAGCTATAAAAAACTGAGAGAGGTTATTGTAGAGGCACTCTACGTGATCCCGTTGCCTCAGACGGAATGTTTCTAAGTGACACGATTTTCGAGTAACATCTCGTCAAAGATTGCTGCCTTTTTGCACTTTGGACTCTTCAGGGATATCGTCGGTACAATGTAGCTCCGACTGTTTCGACATGTTTGGGTGAGAAATAGGACCATGCCTAGCATAAATGTACCCATTCGGACGCGTTGGAACAGTCAGTTTGGTCGCATCAGGAGCAGGACGAAAGTTACACCCCTTTGCAACTTTACACTGCCTCCTTCTGACGATTTTTGGGGCAGCAGAAAACCTTTCACCACGGGCAAATGCCTCAGAGCTATAAAAAACCGAGAGAGGTTATTGTAGAGGCACTCTACGTGATCCCGTTGCCTCAGACGAAATGTTTCTAAGTGACACGGTTTTCGAGTAACATCTCGTCAAAGATTGCTGCCTTTTTGCACTTTGGACTCTTCAGGGATATCGTCGGTACAATGTAGCTCCGACTGTTTCGACATGTTTGGGTGAGAAATAGGACCATGCCTAGCATAAATGTACCCATTCGGACGCGTTGGAACAGTCAGTTTGGTCGCATCAGGAGCAGGACGAAAGTTACACCCCTTTGCAACTTTACACTGCCTCCTTCTGACGATTTTTAGGGCAACAGAAAACCTTTCACCACGGGCAAATGCCTCAGAGCTATAAAAAACCGAGAGAGGTTATTGTAGAGGCACTCTACATGATCCCGTTGCCTCAGACGGAATGTTTCTAAGTGACACGATTTTCGAGTAACATCTCGTCAAAGATTGCTGCCTTTTTGCACTTTAGACTCTTCAGGGATATCGTCGGTACAATGTAGCTCCGACTGTTTCGACATGTTTGGGTGAGAAATAGGACCATGCCTAGCATAAATGTACCCATTCGGACGCGTTGGAACAGTCAGTTTGGTCGCATCAGGAGCAGGACGAAAGTTACACCCCTTTGCAACTTTACACTGCCTCCTTCTGACGATTTTTGGGGCAGCAGAAAACCTTTCACCACGGGCAAATGCCTCAGAGCTATAAAAAACTGAGAGAGGTTATTGTAGAGGCACTCTACGTGATCCCGTTGCCTCAGACGGAATGTTTCTAAGTGACACGGTTTTCGAGTAACATCTCGTCAAAGATTGCTGCCTTTTTGCACTTTGGACTCTTCAGGGATATCGTCGGTACAATGTAGCTCCGACTGTTTCGACATGTTTGGGTGAGAAATAGGACCATGCCTAGCATAAATGTACCCATTCGGACGCGTTGGAACAGTCAGTTTGGTCGCATCAGGAGCAGGACGAAAGTTACACCCCTTTGCAACTTTACACTGCCTCCTTCTGACGATTTTTGGGGCAGCAGAAAACCTTTCACCACGGGCAAATGCCTCAGAGCTATAAAAAACCGAGAGAGGTTATTGTAGAGGCACTCTACATGATCCCGTTGCCTCAGACGGAATGTTTCTAAGTGACACAGTTTTTGAGTAACATCTCGTCAAAGATTGCTGCCTTTTTGCACTTTGGACTCTTCAGGGATATCGTCGGTACAATGTAGCTCCGACTGTTTCGACATGTTTGGGTGAGAAATAGGACCATGCCTAGCATAAATGTACCCATTCAGACGCGTTGGAACAGTCAGTTTGGTCGCATTAGAAGCAGGACGAAAGTTACACCCCTTTGCAACTTTACACTGCCTCCTTCTGATGATTTTTAGGGCAACAGAAAACCTTTCACCACGGGCAAATGCCTCAGAGCTATAAAAAACCGAGAGAGGTTATTGTAGAGGCACTCTACGTGATCCCGTTGCCTCAGACGGAATGTTTCTAAGTGACACGGTTTTTGAGTAACATCTCGTCAAAGATTGCTGCCTTTTTGCACTTTGGACTCTTCAGGGATATCGTCGGTACAATGTAGCTCCGACTGTTTCGACATGTTTGGGTGAGAAATAGGACCATGCCTAGCATAAATGTACCCATTCGGACGCGTTGGAACAGTCAGTTTGGTCGCATCAGGAGCAGGACGAAAGTTACACCCCTTTGCAACTTTACACTGCCTCCTTCTGATGATTTTTAGGGCAACAGAAAACCTTTCACCACGGGCAAATGCCTCAGAGCTATAAAAAACCGAGAGAGGTTATTGTAGAGGCACTCTACGTGATCCCGTTGCCTCAGACGGAATGTTTCTAAGTGACATGATTTTTGAGTAACATCTCGTCAAAGATTGCTGCCTTTTTGCACTTTGGACTCTTCAGGGATATCGTCGGTACAATGTAGCTCCGACTGTTTCGACATGTTTGGGTGAGAAATAGGACCATGCTTGGCATAAATGTACCCATTCGGACGCGTTGGAACAGTCAGTTTGGTCGCATCACGAGCAAGACACCAAAAATGCAAAGGTTGCTTTGTGCAACTTGACAACATTGACACTTTTTTGCAACATGACTCAAAGACTCAAACTGACCCCAAATGACTCAAAGTGACTTAAAATCACCTTGATTATAGAGGTCAAGGCGCTCCTTATCATTCATTCATTATGAGCGCCTTGGGAGAATGGTATATAGGTCATCATCATGATTGGGCGCCCTGGATCCAGAGTGTTGGAGAGATCATCAAATGGTGTCTAGTAGGGTGAGTTATGAGTTTGGTCGCATCAGGAGCAGGACACCAAAAATGCATAACATGATGATGGAAAAATGTGTACATATGTGTAAAAATGCAGGAGGAAATAAAAAAAGACAAACCTTACAAATTAATGTGCATACTTACAACTCAATGTAACATAACTTTACAAAATCAACGTGAATACTTACAAATTAATCCAATGAACCATCTGGATCTGCTCTACTCTTTATTGTGTCAAGTATTGCTTCATGGTCAGACTCACGCACCTTCCACAATATTTTGTTCAAAGGTCTACCCCGATACTTTATCAAATGAACATTGGATGCCACGACAAGGTTCGAGTAATGAAGAATCTTTCGATGCATGTCAAAGTCCTGAAATAGCCAAATATTAACACTCTTATGTGGGTACCTTCTAAGCCATGTTCCAGTAATAACCACTGATCCTGTAGGGTATTCGATGTTTTCTCCATCTGTAACAGGGGCCTCCAATTTCTTTTTGGCCTCAACACAACGGCATAAGTAATAATCTGTTCCCTCTTCATTATCTTCATCTGCAATAACTGCATATACGTGTCCTACATTTCCAACCGCATGTGTTATTTCCATATGTTCACATATTGGCAAATGTTGCAAGCCACCGCAACGATGACATGTGCCATCCAAGCATAATTTCTTGTAGAATATTTGACCTTCCTCTCTTTCACATAAAATTCTTGATATGAAATCTCTTGAAGATGTTGGTGGGGCACATATGGCACAACCCTGCAAATCATTGTTAGTATGCATATCTAAACATATAGACCTATAAGCATCAAAATGGTTAGAAAATTCAATATGTAATCTACAACAACAAGTAGTGCGTGTGTGATTTATCTTAACATAGAAAGGTTTTAGCATTTCAAAATATCTTTGACAAATTTTAATTTGAGGATACTTCTCTAGAAATTTACCATAAAACTGTGTTTGAGTCTCATCCAAAAAATGCTTTGGATGTGGCTCGCGGTTCTGACTACCAATTCTCCTTCTTACCACATCCCTTTGATTCGGAGATACCCTTGTGTAATTCTTCCAAAAGTCTTCAATTAGTGACCTCAATGCTTCAACAATTGGTTTATCTTTTCGTGGTAGTCTCCCCGAGAACGCCCATAATTCATTGGCATTAGTGTCCTCAATTCTTTGGCGTCTTCCAACGGCTCTTGATAAAGTTTTCCTATTAATTCTCAATTTTTGACTTGTCTTTCTAATAAGACGAGCTTTCCTCGTTTGACTACTTACTATAGTCGATGTAATCACACGCCGTGTTGCATTACTATCTTTTGTGCGTGAGGTGTTACCCACACTCTCATACGCACTCATTAGATTCTTGACAATAGATTTTTCACTTGAAGCCTCTGATGTTCTCAACCCAAGAATCTTCATGATAGACCTATACTTTATACTTCGCATCATTTCAACGAATAGTTGACATCTTGCAGTCTCATTTAACTTTTCAAAGAACAATCTCCAAATCTTATTAGCATATCTTCTACAAGTGCGTTTTGGAATCTTACCTTCCATTGGCTGCAAAATATTCTCATCAATATCAATCAAATACTTTGGCTTTCTATGCAAAATTCTAGGTGGTGTCAAGTTAGGTAAATTCATCTCAACATTAGGAATTTCATCAATATTTAAATGAGATGGGTTAGATGGCATACCTTCGATCGAAGATGGAATAGATGACATACCTTGAGGTTGAGGTGGGAACGATGGCGTACCTCCTTCATCACATGTGAGTGATGATGTACTCTCAACTTGAGATGTGGTAGATGGTGTCCCTACATGTTGTCTTGCGATAAAGGATGTGTCTCCAACTATGGTATTTAAATCTCTCGTACCACGAAGTTTTTGCATTCGTTCTCTTTGTGCCGCCAATACCATATCTCTTTGTGATGGTTGTGGTTCCTCTTCAATTGGTATGTCTTCATTTATCGTGTCCAATTTCCTCTTCTCACGAAGTTCCCTCATAGCCATTGCTTTCTTTGCATTCTTAGCTTCTATCTCTTCCTATGTTGGTTTAATTCTTGATCGTTTCCTCGGCATGACGGAGAATTTGTCTGTAGCATGATAAAGAGACCAATATTAGTTCTTAAGAAATGAATACATGATAATAGTGGGATTGTATTTTTTTTATGTTGTAAGGATTTATTCTTGTATAGTTTGACATCATGGTATGAACTAAGGTTTGTTTATTACACATAATTATTAAAGAGCCCAAGTGTAGAAAATATACATGGCATCATGTGAGATTGTAGGTTGCTTTCTTGATTGGAAATGTGTCTATTTTAAACATGTATGATAATGCATGATAAAGTAATTCAATCCGAAATAAGGAAAATGTAAAGAACATGCATGTAAAGACTTGACATACCTAAAAAACGAAGATTTGAATGGAGAGAGTACCCAATTATGTAGTGTTTTTATCTTCTTGCATCAAACTCCTCAACAATTTGAGTTTTTCACCACTTGCTTCCTTTTCAATGTTAAATTCTTAAAATTGAATCAAAATTAACATTGCAATACTACAAAAATTGAAACTTGTATAGATATATATCAAATTTGGTTTGAAAACTATGTTATTTCCTCCTTCTCAAGTTGGCAAAGCAGAAAAGGTGGTGGAAAGATCATGCAAAGGTGGTACAATGTGTCAAATGTGCATGTGAACTTCCCAATAGCATGAAAGCACTTCTTTTTTGTCGGAGCACGCGCAGAATCAGTAAGAAAACAGAGCATGTGGGCCTGGATCACGGGGGTAACCACTTTTTTACCGTTTTAGTAGAATTACAAAACACGAGCGCGTTATAACGCGCTCGCGTTATAACGCGCTCGCGTTATAACGCGCTCGCGCTATAACGCGCTCGCGTTTTGTCCTCCTATAGATCTCTAAACCCTAAACCCTCAACTCTGATCCCTTGACCCTCAACCCTCAATGTCAAATCCTAATCCCTCAACCCTATCCCTAAACCCTCAACCCTCAATGTCAAATCCTAATCCCTCAACCTCAACCTTGTCCCTAAACCCTAATCCCTTCAACCTCAACCCTATCCCTAAACCCTTGACCCTCGAACCTCGGCCCTCAACGTCAAACCGTAATCCCTTGATGCAGAGCGAAACAAGTTGAACATTAACACAGGTGAAAAAATCCTTGAAAGTCCACAAAATAACCTTTACAGTGTATATCGGCAAGACAATTTAAATGTCACACCGAAATGTACCTCAACCCTCAACCCTCAACATCAAACCCTCGAACCTTAACCCTTAACATCAAACCCTAATCCCTCAACCCTTAACTCTAATCCCTCGACCTTCAACCCTGATCCTAAACCCTAAACCCTCAACGCCAAATTCTAATCCCTCAACCCTTCACTCTAATCCCTCAACCCTAAACCCTATCCCTAAACCCTCAACACTATACCTTAAACCCTAATCCCTCAACCCTAACCCTAAACCTTGTCCCTAAACCCTAATCCCTTCAACCTCAACCCTATCCCTAAACCCTTGACCCTCGAACCTCAGCCCTCGACGTCAAACCCTAATCCCTCAACCCTTAACTCTGATCCCTCATCTCTCAACCCTAACCCTAAACCCTCAACCCTCAACATCAAACCCTAATCCCTCAACCATCAACCCTAATCTATCATCCGTCATCCCTCCACACTCTACTTTAACCCTAATTCCTCGACCCTCAACCCTATCCCTAAACCCTTGACCCTCGAACCTCAACCCTCAACCCTCAACGTCAAACCCTAATCCCTCAACCCTAAACCCTATCCCTAAACCCTCAACACTATACCTTAAACCCTAAACCCTCAACGCCAAATTCTAATCCCTCAACCCTTCACTCTAATCCCTCAACCCTAAACCCTATCCCTAAACCCTCAACACTATACCTTAAACCCTAATCCCTCAACCCTAACCCTAAACCTTGTCCCTATACCCTAATCCCTTCAACCTCAACCCTATCCCTAAACCCTTGACCCTCGAACCTCAGCCCTCGACGTCAAACCCTAATCCCTCAACCCTTAACTCTGATCCCTCATCTCTCAACCCTAACCCTAAACCCTCAACCCTCGACGTCAAACCCTAATCCCTCAACCCTCAACCCTAATCTATCATCCGTCATCCCTCCACACTCTACTTTAACCCTAATTCCTCGACCCTCAACCCTATCCCTAAACCCTTGACCCTCGAACCTCAACCCTCAACCCTCAACGTCAAACCCTAATCCCTCAACCCTAAACCCTATCCCTAAACCCTCAACACTATACCTTAAACCCTAAACCCTCAACGCCAAATTCTAATCCCTCAACCCTTCACTCTAATCCCTCAACCCTAAACCCTATCCCTAAACCCTCAACACTATACCTTAAACCCTAATCCCTCAACCCTAACCCTAAACCTTGTCCCTATACCCTAATCCCTTCAACCTCAACCCTATCCCTAAACCCTTGACCCTCGAACCTCAGCCCTCGACGTCAAACCCTAATCCCTCAACCCTTAACTCTGATCCCTCATCTCTCAACCCTAACCCTAAACCCTCAACCCTCGACGTCAAACCCTAATCCCTCAACCCTCAACCCTAATCTATCATCCGTCATCCCTCCACACTCTACTTTAACCCTAATTCCTCGACCCTCAACCCTATCCCTAAACCCTTGACCCTCGAACCTCAACCCTCAACCCTCAACGTCAAACCCTAATCCCTCAACCCTAAACCCTATCCCTAAACCCTCAACACTATACCTTAAACCCTAAACCCTCAACGCCAAATTCTAATCCCTCAACCCTTCACTCTAATCCCTCAACCCTAAACCCTATCCCTAAACCCTCAACACTATACCTTAAACCCTAATCCCTCAACCCTAACCCTAAACCTTGTCCCTATACCCTAATCCCTTCAACCTCAACCCTATCCCTAAACCCTTGACCCTCGAACCTCAGCCCTCGATGTCAAACCCTAATCCCTCAACCCTTAACTCTGATCCCTCATCTCTCAACCCTAACCCTAAACCCTCAACCCTCGACGTCAAACCCTAATCCCTCAACCCTCAACCCTAATCTATCATCCGTCATCCCTCCACACTCTACTTTAACCCTAATTCCTCGACCCTCAACCCTATCCCTAAACCCTTGACCCTCGAACCTCAACCCTCAACCCTCAACGTCAAACCCTAATCCCTCAACCCTAAACCCTATCCCTAAACCCTCAACACTATACCTTAAACCCTAAACCCTCAACGCCAAATTCTAATCCCTCAACCCTTCACTCTAATCCCTCAACCCTAAACCCTATCCCTAAACCCTCAACACTATACCTTAAACCCTAATCCCTCAACCCTAACCCTAAACCTTGTCCCTATACCCTAATCCCTTCAACCTCAACCCTATCCCTAAACCCTTGACCCTCGAACCTCAGCCCTCGACGTCAAACCCTAATCCCTCAACCCTTAACTCTGATCCCTCATCTCTCAACCCTAACCCTAAACCCTCAACCCTCGACGTCAAACCCTAATCCCTCAACCCTCAACCCTAATCTATCATCCGTCATCCCTCCACACTCTACTTTAACCCTAATTCCTCGACCCTCAACCCTATCCCTAAACCCTTGACCCTCGAACCTCAACCCTCAACCCTCAACGTCAAACCCTAATCCCTCAACCCTAAACCCTATCCCTAAACCCTCAACACTATACCTTAAACCCTAAACCCTCAACGCCAAATTCTAATCCCTCAACCCTTCACTCTAATCCCTCAACCCTAAACCCTATCCCTAAACCCTCAACACTATACCTTAAACCCTAATCCCTCAACCCTAACCCTAAACCTTGTCCCTAAACCCTAATCCCTTCAACCTCAACCCTATCCCTAAACCCTTGACCCTCGAACCTCAGCCCTCGACGTCAAACCCTAATCCCTCAACCCTTAACTCTGATCCCTCATCTCTCAACCCTAACCCTAAACCCTCAACCCTCAACATCAAACCCTAATCCCTCAACCCTCAACCCTAATCTATCATCCGTCATCCCTCCACACTCTACTTTAACCCTAATTCCTCGACCCTCAACCCTATCCCTAAACCCTTGACCCTCGAACCTCAACCCTCAACCCTCAACGTCAAACCCTAATCCCTCAACCCTAAACCCTATCCCTAAACCCTCAACACTATACCTTAAACCCTAAACCCTCAACGCCAAATTCTAATCCCTCAACCCTTCACTCTAATCCCTCAACCCTAAACCCTATCCCTAAACCCTCAACACTATACCTTAAACCCTAATCCCTCAACCCTAACCCTAAACCTTGTCCCTAAACCCTAATCCCTTCAACCTCAACCCTATCCCTAAACCCTTGACCCTCGAACCTCAGCCCTTGACGTCAAACCCTAATCCCTCAACCCTTAACTCTGATCCCTCATCTCTCAACCCTAACCCTAAACCCTCAACCCTCAACATCAAACCCTAATCCCTCAACCCTCAACCCTAATCTATCATCCGTCATCCCTCCACACTCTACTTTAACCCTAATTCCTCGACCCTCAACCCTATCCCTAAACCCTTGACCCTCGAACCTCAACCCTCAACCCTCAACGTCAAACCCTAATCCCTCAACCCTAAACCCTATCCCTAAACCCTCAACACTATACCTTAAACCCTAAACCCTCAACGCCAAATTCTAATCCCTCAACCCTTCACTCTAATCCCTCAACCCTAAACCCTATCCCTAAACCCTCAACACTATACCTTAAACCCTAATCCCTCAACCCTAACCCTAAACCTTGTCCCTAAACCCTAATCCCTTCAACCTCAACCCTATCCCTAAACCCTTGACCCTCGAACCTCAGCCCTCGACGTCAAACCCTAATCCCTCAACCCTTAACTCTGATCCCTCATCTCTCAACCCTAACCCTAAACCCTCAACCCTCAACATCAAACCCTAATCCCTCAACCCTCAACCCTAATCTATCATCCGTCATCCCTCCACACTCTACTTTAACCCTAATTCCTCGACCCTCAACCCTATCCCTAAACCGTTGACCCTCAAACCTCAACCCTCAATCCTCAACATCAAACCCTAATCCCTCAACCCTTAACTCTAATCCCTCGACCTTCAACCCTGATCCTAAACCCTAAACCCTCAACGCCAAATTCTAATCCCTCAACCCTTCACTCTAATCCCTCAACCCTAAACCCTATCCCTAAACCCTCAACACTATACCTTAAACCCTAATCCCTCAACCCTAACCCTAAACCTTGTCCCTAAACCCTAATCCCTTCAACCTCAACCCTATCCCTAAACCCTTGACCCTCGAACCTCAGCCCTCGACGTTAAACCCTAATCCCTCAACCCTTAACTCTGATCCCTCATCTCTCAACCCTAACCCTAAACCCTCAGCCCTCGACGTCAAACCCTAATCCCTCAACCCTCAACCCTAATCTATCATCCGTCATCCCTCCACACTCTACTTTAACCCTAATTCCTTGACCCTCAACCCTATCCCTAAACCCTTGACCCTCGAACCTCAACCCTCAACCCTCAACGTCAAATCCTAATCCCTCAACCCTAAACCCTATCCCTAAACCCTCAACACTATACCTTAAACCCTAATCCCTCATCCCTCAACCCTAAACCTTATCCCTAAACCCTAATCCCTCAACCCTCAACCCTAATCTGTCATCCCCCAACTCTAATCCTTCATCCCTAAACCCTAAATGCTATCCCTATTCCTACACCCTCAACAGAATCAATACTATACCTTAAACCCTAATCCCTTATCCATAAACCCTCCAACCCTATCCCTAATCCTTATACCATCCACACTCTACTTTAACCCTAATTCCTCGACCCTCAACCCTATCCCTAAACCCTTGACCCTCGAACCTCAACCCTCAACCCTCAACGTCAAACCCTAATCCCTCAACCCTTAACTCTGATCCCTCGACCCTCAACACTATACCTTAAACCCTAATCCATATCCCTCAACCCTTAACCCTTAAAACTTAAACCCTATCCCTACACCCTCAACACTTGACACTATATCTTAAGCCTTAAACCCTCATCCCTAAAGCCTCAACCCTCAATCCTTAAACCTTAAACCCTAAACCCTATCCCTAATCCCTCTACCCTCAACACTCTAACCCTAACCTCGACATTAAATGCTAATCCGTCAACCCTAAACCCTAATCCTAAACCCTCGACCCTAAACCTTATCCCTAAACCCTAATCCCTCAACCCTCAACCCTAATCCATCATCCCTCAACTATAATCCCTCATCCCTAATCCCTAAATGCTATCCCTATTCCTAAACTCTCAACAGACTTGATACTATACCTTAAACCCTAATCCCTTATCCCTAAACCCTCCAACCCTATCCCTAATCCTTACACCCTCCACACTCTACTTTAACCCTAATCCCTCGACCCTAAACCCTATCCCTAAACCCTTGACCCTTGAACCTCAACCCTCAACCCTTAATGTCAAACCCTAATCCCTCAACCCTTAACTTTGATCCCTCGACCCTCAACCGTAATCTGTCATCCCTCATCCCTAAACCTTAAACGCTATCCTTATTCCTAGACCCTCAACGGGCTCGATACTATACCTTAAACGCTAATCCCTTATCCGTAAACCTTTCAACTCTATCCTTTATGCCTTAACCCTATGATGAATAGCCTTGAGTGTAAAAAAATTTGAGTGGGACATAACGCGAGCGCGTTATAACGCGCTCGCGTTATGTTGAACATGGGAAAAGACAGGCTTGCGGGAAAAATGTAAGGCAATAAATAACGCGAGCGCGTTATAACGCGAGCGCGTTATAACGCGCTCGCGTTATTTCTTGCTTTGGGAATCCCAAGCCTTGGGCTTGGGATTTGCTTTGGATTTCCAACCCAAAGGCTTGGAGTGCCTTATGAACAGTCACAGACGTGTTTTTCTGTATTCTTCAAAATTTCACATAATTTCGTTCGTGCTAACCCTCAGATTTGCACGTGTTTCAAGGTTGAACAAATCGAACACATGGGTAATGTTAGGCTTTCTCTTAGCTATTTGACGATGTGATTTTTTTCACATTTTAACAATGTTAAGCCTTTCATCTTTAATTTCTTTTGTTTGTGTGTCCGTTTTTATGCAAAAACCACTGTTTGGTCTTTTTTTCATTGTAAAATAACTATTCATTCAAATTTCAAAAAAATTACATATTTAGAAACTAGACTCCATTCTACAAATATTAAAAAAATAAAAAAATGATTTTCAATTAGTTTTCAAAATTTATAGGGGTAGCACGGCCAAAATTCTGTTTTTTAGGATGTGTCCACTTTAAAAATTAGTAAAAAATCAAATATTCATCAAAAAATTATCAGAAAAATCGGGCATAAACTACATGCTATTAGCTAATTTCTCACCGAAGCGATTTTAAAAATACCAAAAAAAAGTTGACCTTTTGAGGGAGCCACAAAACATGCTATGTTATGTTTTTTTGACAGAAACAACACCAATTTCTGTGGCTCCCTCTTTTGAACCCCTTAATCTATGCCATTTTCAAAACAAAATAGTAGTTTAGAAAGTAGACTCGGAGCACTACGAACATTGTTTTGGTTGCATCTCTAAATTTTGAGTGTAACTATGCTCAATTTCTCATCCAAGGCCAGTATTTCCTGATTTCAGAAAAAAAGTGGCCACTTAAGACCCCTTTTTGGCCCCCCATCTTCTTGCACTTACCCATTTATAAAATAGAAACGAATTATGCAACAAATATATCATCGTACTTGAATGTTATGCCCACTCATTTTAATGTGCATGCATGTAAATGTGCATTTAGATGACATGTTAATATAGTAATGCACAACTCCTACTCATTTATGAGAAGTTCTGTGCACAAGGACAATGTAGGGTTGGAGTTCATTATTTCACGTGTTAAACCATAAAAACTCACCTAAAGTCAAATGTGTCCCTTCAACTACATCTCTTCACCTATAAGGGTTTGACTAGAGCCAAGCTTAGTCCAAGATTTACATAAACATTTAAATTGTTGAGAATAAAGTACAACATTCGTCTTCCACAAACTTTATATTGCATTTTGTATTCTAAAAAACATATTTTATAAGTGTCATGACATATACCATAGACCCAAATCAAATATCTTATAAAAACCTCCACCTAACTTCACCTATGACTCACCCGCTACACTTAAAATAGTCCAAGTACTATTACCCAATTTTCCATGCCTACACTTCTATTAAATTGTCAAACATTTTAAAATCCCACCTAATCAAAAGGTATAAAATAGTGTTTCGAACTTGGCCTTAAAGAAAAGGTACAATGCAGGGTTGGAGTTCATTATTTCACGTGTTAAACAATAAAAGCTCACCTAAAGTCAAATGTGTCCCTTCACCAGATAGGGGTTTGACTAGAGTCAGGCTTAGTCCAAGCTTTATGTAAACATCTAAATTGTTGAGAATAAAATACAACATTCATCTTCTATAGACTTCACATTTCATTCTATATTTCTAAAATAACATATTTTATAAATGTCATTACACATACCACATACCCAAATCAAATATCCTACAAAAAACTCCACTTAACTTCACCTATGAGTCACCCATTGCACTTCTAAATAGTCCAAGTACCATTACCCAATATTCGATGCCTACACTTCTATTAAATTGTCAAACATTTTTAAATCTCATCTAATCAAAAGGTATAAAATAGTGTTTCCAACTTGGCCTTAGCAAAGGTGCAATGTAGGGTTGGCATTCATTATTTCACATGTTAAACCATAAAAACTCACCTAAAGTCAAATGTGTCCCTTCACCTATGCCCCTTCACCTACACGAGTTTGACTAGAGTCGGGCTTAGTCCAAGCTTCACATAAACATTTAAATTGTTGAGAATAAAGTACAACATTCATTCATGGACATTACATTTGATTATGTATTTCTAAAATAACATATTTTATAAATGTCATGAAACATACCATAGACCCAAATCAAATATCCTATAAAAACCTCCACTTAACTTCACCTATGACTCACCCATTGCACTTCTAAATAGTCCAAGTGTCATTACCCAATATTAAATCCCTGTACTTCTATTAAATTGTTAAACATTCTTAAATCCCACCTAATTAAAAGGTACAAAATAGTGTTTCCAACTTGGCCTTAGCAAAGAAAAATCTAAGGTTAAACTTCATTATTTCACATGCTAAACCATAAAAACTCACCTATATTCAAATGTGTCCCTTCATCTATAGGATTTTGACTAGAGCCAGGCTTAGTCCAAGCTTTACATAAACATTTAAAAAGTTGAGAATAAAGTACAACATTCATCTTCCATAGACTTTACATTTCATTTTATATTTCTATAAAAACATATTATATAAATGTCATGACACATACCACACCCAAATCAAATATCCTACAAAAACCTCCACTTAACTTTACCTATGACTCATCCATTACGCTTCTAAATAGTCCAAGTACCATTACCCAATATTCCATAGTTCTATTAAATTGTCAAACATTTTTAAATCTGGCCTAATTAAAAGGTATAAAATAGTGTTTCCAACTTGACCTTAGCAAAGGTACAATGCATGGCTGGAGTTCATTATTTCATGTGTTAAACCATAAAAACTTACCTAAAGTCAAATGTGTCCCTTCACCCACAGGGGTTTGACTAGAGCCAGGGTTAGTCCAAGCTTTACATAAACGTTTAAATTGTTGAGAATAAGTACACCATTCATCCACAGAGTTTGCATTTCATTATGTATTTCTAAAATAACACATTTTATAAATGTCATGACTCATACCATAAACCCAAATCAAATATCCTATAAAAACCTCCACTTAGTTCTTCACCTATGACTCACCCATTCCACTTCTAAATAGTCTAAGTACCATTACCCAATATTCCATCCCTGCACTTCTATTAAATTGTTAAACATTTTAAGACCCCACCTAATCAAAAAGGTACAAAGTAATGTTTCCAACTTGGCCTTAGCAAAGATACAATGCAGGGTTAAAGTTCTTTATTCCACATGCTAAACCATAAAAACTCACCTATTGTCAAATGTGTCCGGTCCCTTCATCTATAGGGGTTTGACTAGACCCAGGCTTGGTCCAAACTTTACATAAACATTTAAATTGTTGAAAATAAAGTACAACATTTTAGTCCAAATTTTACATAAACATTTAAATTGTGGAGAACAAAGTACAACATTAATCTTCCACAGACTTTACATTTCAGACTTATTTCTTTAAAGAACACGTTTTATAAGTATGATAAGACATACCATAGACTCAAATCAAATATCCTATAAAAGCCTCCACTTAATTTCACAGAGTTATTTCTAAAAAAACGTGTTTTATAAGTCTGATGAGACACCACATAGCCAAATCAAACATCCTATTTCACTTTTGACCCACCTTCTGCACCTCTTAATATTCCAAGTACCTACCATTACCCAATATTCCCTCCCTGCACTTCTCTTAAAGTGTCAAACCCTTTTAAATCCCACCTAATCAAAACAAGGTTTCCAACTTGCCCTAGCAGACCTCCTTAAAACACCTCTCCCCTCATTCATTGTATCCACAATTTAGGGCTTACATAAACGCTCGTGCTAACCATGGCCTTTTCAACCGAGCTATTTTAGCAATGTGTTCCTTGGTTGACACGTTCTTAAAAAGAAATAAGAAAAGAAAAAAGAGAACAGTTGGCAAAGACTAAATAACTTACCTAAACAATGAAAATAAACTTAATTTCTTTTTCTATAATAATAATAATTCATTAAAGCTCATCTGGCAAATCAGTTGCAACTTGTCGGCGTACGATAGATTTGATTGTGGGGCCCGCCTTACATTTACGCAGTTCCACGCAACTGAAGACAGTTAAACTCGAGCTGTTACCATCTTTGCACATTTCCCTAGAATATTGTGTATCTCCGGGGATTCAGCCACGTGGCCCCGAAAGGACACGCGGCAGAAATTAAAGCTAAGATCTGACATGAAACCAGATCTGTGGTGGCGGCATTTAATTCGCTGGGCTTCTGAAGTCACGTGGTGGGGGCCAATGCGCCGTAACCGAGAACCAATGGTGGATTGCCGCGTGGTAGTTGAAGCGGTTAAAGGCTTTTGTATTACGTTCTGCGGGGCCCGCCTTTGAAGTGGGGGAGTATACGGTGTTTCTATACGAGATACGGCCGTGCTGTCTTATGTATAATATACTTAGACTACGTCGAAAGTTACGTGACCGAGTAGGTATGTCAAGTAACGGCAATTTGGAGGTGACCATACAACCCCTTTTCGCCCTGGCTATCCAGCTGGGTGCACTTTTTTGATGAATAAAAAGTCTTTGTTACTTTTTCAAAAATTAAAAAGATAATAATACAATATTCATTCAAAAAAGTTTTGGAGAAGTAATTATTAATTAAAATTTGAAATACATAATATTTCATACAAAAGTTTTTGGATTGAAATTGTAAGAGAATATTCCCTGATTTATTATTGGAGTAAAGATGACAAAAGAAACATGATCCAAAATGTTGGTTGAAAAGAATTCTATAAAAGCTTTTGAGTTATCGCTGTGTAGGAACACTCTCTACACAAAGATAAGGATAGCAAGAAAAACATGATTTGAAATGTTGTGCAAGAAATTCCTACATAATTTTAATTCAAAAGTCTCTACACACTCTCTGACCCGTCATCAAGATAAGGATAGCAACAAAAACATGTTTGAAACGTTGTGCAAGAAATTCCTACATAGTTTTAATCCAAAAGTTTTTGTATACACTATAATAAGCAATGGAAAAATCATATCTTTAATACATAATGCTCTTAATTCTAATTAATAATTAATTTTGTAAAAAGTGTATTGAGAATGTTGAATATTCCGTGATTTATTATTAGAGTAAAGATGGCAAAAGTAACATGATCCAAAATGTTGGTGGAAAAGAATTCTATGGAATCTTTTGGGTTACAGATGTGTAGGAACACTATGTGACCCATCATCAAGATAAGGATAGCAAGAAAAACATGATTTGAAACATTGTGCAAAAAATTCCTACATTATAATTTTAATCCAAAAGTTTTTGTATACGCTATAATAAGTTGTGGAAATATCATATCTTTAATACATAATGCTCTTAATTCTAATTAATAATTATTTTTGTATAAAGTGTATTGAGAATGTTGAATAATCTGTGATTTATTATTAGAGTAAAGATGGCAAAAGTAACATGATTCAAAATATTGGTGGAAAAGAATTCTATGAAAGCTTTTGGGTTACAGCTGTGTAGGAACACTTTGTGACCCATCATCAAGATAAGGATAGCAAGAAAAACATGATTTGAAATGTTGTGCAAGAAATTCCTATATAATTTTAATCTAAAAGTTTTTGTATATGCTATAATAAGCTGTGGAAATATCATATCTTTAATACATAATGCTCTTAATTCTAATTAATACTTATTTTTGTAAAAAGTGTATTTGAGAATATTGAATATTCTGTGATCTATTATTAGAGTAAAGATGGCAAAAGAAACATGATCCAAAATGTTGGTGGAAAAGAATTCTATGAAAGCTTTTGGGTTACATCTATGTAGGAACACTATGTGACCCATCATCACGATAAGGATAGCAAGAAAAACATGATTTGAAACATTGTGCAAGAAATTCCTACATAATTTTAATCCAAAAGTTTTTGCATACACTATAATAAGTTGTGGAAATATCATATCTTTAATACACAATGCTCTTAATTCTAATTAGTAATTATTTTTATAAAGTGTATTGAGAATGTTGAATTTTCCGTGATTTATTATTAGAGTAAAGATGGCAAAGAAACATGATCCAAAATGTTGGTGGAAAAGAATTCTATGAAAACTTTTGGGTTATAGCTATGTACGAACATTGTGTGACCCATCATAGATAAGGATAGCAAGAAAAACATGATTTGAATTATTGTGCAAAAAATTCCTACATAATTTTAATCCAAAAGTTTTTGTATACACTATATAAGTTGTGGAAATATCATATCTTTAATATGTAATGCTCTTAGTTCTAATTAAAAATTATTTTTGTAAAAAGTGTATTGAGAATGTTGGATAGACGTTGCTCCTTTTTGTTGATTTAGTTGTTAAAATTTGTCTAGAGAGGGCTTAGAGTTCTAAAAATTATTGAATAGAGAAAGTTTCACAAGCTAACTTGGCACCCTTCATGTTCTGAAATAGTCAGTCATATTTTTGCCAAAAAAATCATGTCTTCATTCATGAGTTAAGTGTTTAAAGCTATTGTTTAGGGTTTGGGTCATTAACAATGAACATGGAATGACTCATTATGTAATGCCACAAGTTTTCACCCAAGACATTAATGGTAAATAAACAAACATACAAAATTTGCACAATTATACAATTATGACACAAACATGTCTTAATGCACACCTACACACTAGAGATGTCATGACACAATGCAATGACACTCATAGCATGTGATGTCAATGCACAAAGTATGACTGCACAAGCGAAAGCCTTACATGTTGTCACATGATGACCTCATTGCAACAACCATATGACACAGTAGAGTTTCCTCTAACTACAGTGAAAGAGTGCAAGACCACTAACCCCCATCTCTCACAAATAGATAAGACATGAATGCGAATAGACCCCCATTTCTTAGTCCAATGAAACTTTAGAATTATTCCATCTCACAAAATCAACCAAGACACGCTTAAACATCCTAAACAATTTGAAAATGACATCCAATCACAAAGAATGTCAAATTGGGAGGCTAAACGATAAGGTCACTATCTTGACCTAGTATTAGAAGAGACTAACTGTCTCCTCCTAAGGAATGAACTCCAACACAAAAGGAAGTGTTGTGATGCTCACAACACCCCTATTTTACTTCTTAGCAAAATGAGGACCCCTGTTGTAGCTGGTTTTTGTTGCTTTTGTGCATTTTTTTGCTTGGTGGTAAAGGGAAAAGGGTAACTGAAAATACAAACCTGAGTGAAAATAATGAAAAAATCACATTGAGCACCAGCACATAGTATAGGTGAATTCCTTGTCAGAAATGAACAGGGGTTGTTTTTTGAACCATCTCGAAATTCCCTGTATTTTGCAGGTTATAAGCATTTTTGGTAAATGTACAATTAAGGGTTTGTGGTTTGTATATACAAAGTTGTTTGTATATACAAGGGTCATTTCATATACAAATGCATTTGTATGTCATTCTTTTGTGTTAGTCACAAAAGGGAAAGTCATCGGGTTTAGGAAATGTTGTTATACTTGTATACATTTCTTACTTAATGTTTTATCTTCATATACAAGTCAGTCCTGGAATGAGTTAAAGTTGAGATGAATAAACGTTGAAATCCATTATGTATTAATCGCATTGTATATTTGGCAAATAGAAGACATACAAGGTTAATATACAAAAGATTATACATAGCGCGGAACTGAAAGGATATTAGAATTGACATATTCGTTGTATGTTTTGCACTTTGTATATGTTTGGTTATATACAAAGTTTTATATACAAAGCGGATCTAAAAAGGGTATAAAATATGGAGTAATGGTTGTATATTTGCTGCTTTGTATGTATGTATCGAGAGGTATGCATTGCATTACATACAACGCGGAATTGAGAGAAAATTAAAATACGATATAATTAATGCATCGGGATTTAGTGTATATTGCAGGATGCATTGATTTATACAAGCCACGGAACCGAAGAGTTATCAAAGATAGTTAAGTTGATGTATATTGCACTTTGTATATTTCTTATATATAATGCCGATATACATTACACTTTATACAAACTGGAACCGAAATCATTATGGAATAAAGGTAAATTGTTGTATGTTTTGGTCTTTGTATGTTTCGGAATGTACAATGCGAAATATACAATGTTTTATATACATTGCAGATGCGAAGGTAAATGCAATACAATTCATAATAGTTTGAAGTCCAAAAGTTTAGTAAGAAGTAAAAGCATCACGGATAGGCATTATTGAAAGGTAAGGTGGACCCCACTATAGGTACATGTTGCTTGTATAATAACCATGTATATTTTGCGATATACAAGAAATTGTACATTTAAAGGATGCAAAGCGGAGATACAAAGCGGATTTGTTGTAGAAGTTAAAAATGGTAAATTCTTTGTATGTTTGGGGCGTTTGTATGTTTACAATATACAATGCCGAGATACAAAGAAACAAAGGAATCGTGGAGGGAAAAAGGGTAAGGGAATGAATGTATGTGATGTTTGTATGTGCATTTATACAATAGAATATACAAGGGCGATATACAAAACCAAAGATACAAAGATGTATGGAAAGGGTAAAAAAGGAAAGAGAGTTAGTTGATTGTATGCATAAATTCATTGTATGTTTGGAGATACAACGCAATATACAAAGAAACATACAATGTAATATACAAAGAAAAATGTATGCATGTTGAATTTAACCAATGGTAAAAAGTTCAAAAAACACAAACACTGAAATAAAAGAGCAGAAGTTGTAGCGCATTAATTGTTGTAATTAATGCATATTTAACACTCAAACAAGGTGAAATTTAACAAGGGTTAGGGCAATTTTCATGTTATTTTGCTTTCAAGATATACTATTAGGAGTGAAAATTTGCAGAAAAGAGTTGTCGCAGTGAATGAGCAGAATTTACCAGAGTGACAGACCTGCAGTAGCTGGACAAAAGGTAAAAAATGGTAAAAGTAAGTCAACGAGTAAACAGTCACAGAAAACAGGTATTTACCCAAAACACCATTTATTTTTAGTTGTTAAACAGAACTGTTAATTTTAGTAATTTTGTTGCAAAACGTAAGCATTGGTCAAATTACTATTTTAATTATTAATTAGCTGAGTAGAGCTTAACAAATTTAAAGGGTAAAAGACAGAAAGGACAAACAAGTTGGGGTAAATGGTAAAAGTAGGTATTCACAGTAAAAACCCTAAACATGAAGTAAAATGAAAAGTTAAAAAGATGTATGCTTCTACAGGATGGCCCCTAAACCGATGAAAGATACAGGGGAAGATGTAAAAAAGAAAGAAAACCTCGGAAGGAGATAGAGAAAGAAGAGTTGCCGCTACACAGAGGTTGCCCGTCCCTGATGAGCACAAGTGGGGTAGGCACGGATACAAACATAGGCAATTATGACGTAGAAGATGTATTAAAGAAAATCACTTCTGCGGATGCCTCGCCCAATATGAAATATATTTGGGATAGCAGACTATACAAAGGTGTAGGATTTCCTCTAGCAATGGAGGCTAGAGATTTATGTTTGGACTGTATAATTTTGTATGATCCTACTACAAGAAAGATCATGTTACATGACAGACTAATTGCTGACCTGACTCCAGAAGGGATTGCAAAAACATTTGGTTTAGAGATTAAGGAAAAAATGAAGGATATTGACATTGATCAATATAATGAGAATTTCTACACAAATGAGGGAGAATTTAAAGGTAAAATATTTTGCAACTGGTACAACCTAGAGAATAAACCCAAGGCTGTAGCTAGGATACCTAAGAATCTGATGATGATACATTTCAAGGAGGAGATTCATTTGATGATCACTATGTTGAGCAGGTTAGTTGGATTAAGAGATGGTACTAAATGTGAGCCTTGTATGTTCACTATCATAGAATTCATAAGAAAAGGGGAAAAGAAACAAGGACAAATCCACTGGGCTAAGGCCATTAGCATAGCTATTTGGAGGCAAGCCATGTAGAGACAACAGAAGATGTTGCCATTTTATGTCTTCTTATGTGTTATACTCTTGTGCTATAGAAGTTAGGCCTTACATTCATGGAATAGAAGAGGTAGGTACCCTGGGAAATGGTCCTAATCAAAAGTTGGTGTATGAACATTACCCTGTCCTATAGGAGGAAAATGCCTTAAAGGATTTTGTTTTGGTCAATGATGTTTTTTATACATACCTAGTATGGATATTGAGAGAAGAACCTGACAAGAGGTTATCTAAGGATGCAGAAAATGCAATTGGATTGCGCAGTTCCTGGTTCATCCAGTTTGAACACTTTGCTTATATAAGGACTGAGGGCTTTGAAGGGAAACCATTTATGCTGCCCAAATATCCATCTGATAAGCTAATTGTTTTGGAGTTTTCAAGACAAAACTTGAATGTTTTCAGGATGTACAAAAGGAAATTTAATAACAGGGGAAATGTGAGATTGCCTTGGGCTATTGGCAGGTATTCATGTTATAGTGAAGAAGTTGCAACATATTTAGAGCAGGAGTTGAGGTTTTATGGTTTTCAAGAATTTGATTTAACTAGGATATTTGATCCTTTCCACATGATCCAAAACTTTGTAAATAAAAACTATAAACATCAAGTACATATGGAAGACTTCTAGGTTGACTGCAAGAATGATAGGGAGGTAAGAAAAAGAGCTCACAAAAGATTGACTATTGAACAAATGAAATCTATATGTAATATATATGTGCCTCCAGAGGTTCAAGATGATGACAAGTTGTTACATCACAGTTATGTACAGGCAAGGGTGGCTCCTATTATAGAGCCTGATTGGTCACAGCCCTGGAATACATCTTTGGATGTAGTATTTGAACCAATAATATTGTTTTCAAAAACATGGCTGAAGGATAAAATTGAAGAGCTCAAAGCTGAAGGCAAAGAGGTCACCTACCCACAAAAAGGGAGGAAAAGAAAAGTAGAACCTACTAAGGACTTGCAATGTTTTTATAAGAAGAATACAAAAATTGTTGAGGCCAACATTGTAGAAAAGGATAAAAATGCTACCCTAATGGATCCATATGCTTTGGGGATAACAATAGCAATGGCATCAGACACTTTTTTTGATGCAATTCCATAAGTCATGAAATAAGTGAAGAAGAGGCACAAGCGGCCAGGGAAGTGGCGGGACAGCAAACCATGCAGGCAATACCAATAGGTTTGTCTAAGGGTGAATCTTCCAGGCCAAGTGATGTAATTGGGGCACAGGAAATAGGTGAGAAGATGAGCAGTATATTTGGTGCTTCCACTCCATTAGAGCCAAGACAGACATACATCAGGGTGAAGATAGAGTTGGCCGAGGAGATGCAATGAAAGTCAGAAATGCATAAAGTCAAACAAACTGTGGAGATTGTAGATATTGAAATTAGTGACAGTGAAGAAAGGACCATGTATAAAGGAAAAGAGATTGAAGTAGAGGAAGATTCCAGTGATTTCATGAGTGAGGAGGAAGGGCCCAGCACAAAAACTAAAATGGAGGTTGAACATGGAACAGAGCAGGAAACAGAAAAAGTACAGGAAGAAGCAAGATTAGTGGATCCCTTTGGTACTTTGGTGCCACCTGAAATTATTAAGGATGTGCAGGAGGACGCATATAAAATTGAAGAATCTGAGAAGATATTGGAAGAAATGATTACAGAAACACCTGCTTTAGCAGAAGAGGAAACAAAAGAGGATACCTCATGTATTGATGCTTAAAACATGTTGAATATGTATGGGGAGCCAGGTGAAGAAGAGAAAAATACATAAAACATGCAAGCCCAAGAAGAAGAAGTAAAAGAGGATAAGGTAAAGGCCAATTCACTAGTAAATACAGAGCAACCATAGGTAGAAAATATAGACAAACCAGAAGAAGAAATTAAAAGGCTTGAAGACAAAGAAGTAGAAGAAAAAATGGATGAGAATGAACCTGATAAACAGGCAGAAGATGATCAAGAGAAAAGATCATCAGAAGGAGAAGATCATGAAAAGAAGAGTGATGCTGGAGGGGATACTAAAAAAGAAGAAGAAGAAGAAGAGGTGGAATCAAAAGAATAGCTAAATAATCCCACAGAGCAAGAACCACTTCAGCAACAACATCAACAAGAAGAACAACAAGAAGAAGAACAACAAGAGCAACATAAGGAACAACAACAACAAGAAGAAGTTGAAACATAGAAACCTCATGAAGAAGTAATTGATGAGGATAAAGTTGCATAAGGAGAAAAAGAGGTTCCTGCATGGTTAG
This sequence comes from Cunninghamia lanceolata, assembly GCA_027924645.1. Taxonomy (NCBI): domain Eukaryota; kingdom Viridiplantae; phylum Streptophyta; class Pinopsida; order Cupressales; family Cupressaceae; genus Cunninghamia; species Cunninghamia lanceolata. The sequence goes on from BSBN01001281.1 coordinate 6,239,308, forward strand.
AAAAGGAAATAAGAAAGAAGGATAAAGAGGTACAATTAGTACCAATAGACATTAAGAGCTTGATAGGTGATAATATGATGCAGAGGAAACGCAACAGAAGCTTACAAATGGGAAGGAGGAGTCATAAACACAACCAGCATGTTAAAATCCTGGACATGCAGTATATAATACCTATCGGCATGTCAACATCATCATATTTCTTGCTAATACCGACAGCATCATCATATTTCGAAGAGGCATGAAATGTCCTCCTGCTAACTACTGTTCACTTCCTTATCGCCTTTCACCTTTCACCTGTCAGCAGCATCATCACATTCGGCTATCAGCAGCATCATCACATTCGGCAAGCGCAAACATCCTCCTGATGTTCACTGTTCATCTTACCGCCAACCTCTATCTTCATCATCATGATGTTCAACATCACCTTCATCAGCAGGCTATAAAATATCTGGTTCCTCTGATATATCCTGATGACAACAACTTCAAGCACCTTTCCTTCGATGCTTACGTCACCCCGATATCCGACTACTCAAACAACAGCATCAGGATATGACTTATCCGGTCATATTGAAACATCCTGATGATGTTAACCAAACTTTATGCCGATGACTTACGCCGATGCCAAAACACTTAGCGACAGCAGGATAAACTTGCATAGGGTGATATTTGCAATATCCTGATGATGATGACGTCACTTGCACCTGATGATGATGTCAATGCACCTGATGATGATGTCAACAGGATATAAGACATTTATATCCTCCGCAACATGATAATGAATATCCAGTGATCTTTTCAATATCCCGATGATGACCTTTCCGATCCTTAGCCAAAAAGTGAACTTTCACTTCTGCATGCGATAGCGATATGCAGACGATGGATACACACGAAAGATGATCCTGACGATGATATACACACTGAGTATATATCCAACCTATATCATCCTGATGCACTTGAAACATACAGTCTTCGTCAGCTTCATAACCCGATCCGGATAGCGATATATTCGTAGATGTCGATGCGATTCACTCCGTCTGGAAAAGCACATGCAGATCCCTGTATATCCGTCAGCTGCATGCAAACTCACAGAACCGCACAATTTCACAAAGAAAACATGATGATCGGGTCGGATCACCTTCAGATCAAAACTTAACAGTTTATCTTCCTAAATCCTAGCACATGAGGATGCTAGGTTGATTCATAGCATGCTACCAATCGATCTCCCACACAATGAAATGCATAAACAGAAAACTAAAATACAACCTAAACTAACATGCATGACCATTCCACCGATTCACAGAATCAACCGGTGGAAGGGTTGAAAGAATCCATTAACCTATAATCAGAACAGAAATCAAAACATAAACAGCTGATAAACCAGATAATGCAATTGATGAGATCTTATTTAGATGAAACACAAATATCCTGTTTCTACAATACTATCGAACAACAATGTTTCACAATGTCTGGACTGATCTCTGGATCTCACTCAATCACCAGTACAACATAACATAACTACTACTCTTTCTTCTCCTCTCTATGATATCAAACCCTAACTAATCTGAGTTATTTATAGCAATATCCTACGAGTACTACCAACTCGATTCCCAGTGGCTGGGAGCTTCCAAGCGGCTGGGAGAGGACCGCTCATACTACCTGATCACGAGCTCTAACTGCCTGCACACTCTCCTAGGCTGATCTAATACATATGCATTGGTCCAATGGACCTTATTACATTATGAAGTCAAACATACTAAAAATAGACTAATGTCCTGTCATGCGGACAATGAACCTATATCCTGTCTTGTAGGGGTGCTCCTGCACCATACTCCCCAGAAGAAGAAATCTCAAGTCCACTTGAGATGAGAGTATGAAGATCTGCACCATGTTTCTGGATCTGCTCTTCAGTCATCCATATTGCTTCAGAATTAGGTTTTCCCTTCCAAGAGACTAGATACTCCAAGTACTATTTGTTCCGGGTCTGTTTGACCACTCTGGTGTCCAAAACCTTCTGTAACTGTGGAGGATCATGCTTGGGAATGTTATCCTGGACTGTATCCTGTAGGAGTTCCTGATCTGCATCTGGATAAGACTTGTATGGAGTTAAATCACATACATTGAATACAGGGGACAAACCAAGATCAGGTGAGAGTCGTATCTCATAAGCATTCTGTCCATGCTTGTGCAAGATCTGACATGGTCCAACTTTTCTTTGCATGAGTTTAGTATATTTTCCCTTAGGAAGTCTGTCCTTCTTCAAATGAACCCATACCAAATCTCCAACATCAAACTGAACATCCTTCTTCTTTTTATCAGCATATTCCTTATACTTCAAGGTGGTTTGTTGCAGTTGGGTCTTGACTTGATCATGAACCTCTTTTATGGCTTCTGCAAAAGCTTCTCCTTCTGCACTAACAGGGTCTATGGTAGGTAAATCTCTCAATTCCAAAATTCCTCTTGGATGCATACCATAAACTATTTGAAAAGGTGATTTCCCTGTGCTCCTATTGACAATATCATTATAGGAAAATTCAGCTTGAGATAGAATATTATCCCACTTTTCTCCATGTTGTTTGGTCAAACATCTAAGCAAATTTCCTAAGGAACGGTTCACTACTTCAGTCTGTCCATCCGTTTGAGGATGATATGCAGAGGAAAAAGACAAATTTGTTCCAAGTTTCTTCCAAAGAGTTCTCCAGAAGTGACCAATAAACTTCACATCCCTATCTGACACTATGCTCAATGGCAATCCATGGATTCTGACAATCTCCCTGAAAAACAAATCTGCAATGTATGAAGCATCAGCAGTGGTTTTGCATGGCAAGAAATGTGCCATTTTGCTGAATCTATCCACTACAACAAAAACACTGTCAAACCCTTTCCTTGTCCTTGGTAAACCCAAGACAAAATCCATACTTATGCTTTCCCATGGTCTGGAAGGAATGGGTAAGGGCTGATATAAACCTACATTAGTCGACCTGCCTTTAGTTTTCTGACATATCACACATGTCTCTACAAACTTTCTGACATCTGATTGTAACTTAGGCCAAAAGTAATGTCTTTGGACAAGATCAAGAGTCTTATCTAGACCAAAATGACCTGCCATAGCTCCACAATGTTTCTCCTTAATGATGTTTAACCTCATAGAACACCTTGGAATACATAACTGTCTACCTTTGAACAACAATCCATCCTGAATCAAAAATTCAGAGAATTCAGCATGATATTTCTCTCCAAAAGAAGTACATACATGATATATCTCCCCAAAATCTTCATCAGTCTCATACATGGTCTTTAGTGAATCAATGCCAACACTTTCTAACTGAATCTGGTTGACTGTTAGGACTCTCCTGCTCAAAGCATCTGCAACTTTATTCTTGACTCCTTTCTTATGCTTCAATGTAAAAGTAAACGCTTGTAAGGTTTCTACCCATTTCATGTGTCTATGGTTCAGCTTTTCCTGGCTGTTTATGAAACTCAGAGCCTGGTTATCTGTGAATACTATGAATTCCTTTGGCATCAAGTAATGCCTCCATTTCTTGAGTGACTGGACTAAAGCATACATTTCCAAATCATATGAGGAATACCTCTTTTTAGCATCATTGAGCTTCTCACTGAAAAATGCAATAGGTCTACCTTCTTGGCTGAGTACTGCTCCAATGGCCATGTGACTGGCATCACATTCCACCTAAAAGATTTTGTTAAAGTCTGGAAGTGCAAGGACTGGCTGCTGTGCCACCTTCTTCTTCAACGTTTCAAAAGAACCATCTGCTCTTTGAGTCCAAACAAATCTGCACTTCTGTCCTCCTTTAATGGTATCAAGCATGGGTGCACAAATATGACTAAACCCTCTTATAAACTTCCTGTAGAAGGTTGCTAACCCATGGAAATTTCAGACATCATTCATAGTCTTTGGGGTTGGCCAAGACAATATGGCACTTACCTTCTCCTTATCCATTTGTAACTTTCCTTGTGAAATGACAAAACCCAAATATGTGATCTCCTCTTGCATGAACAAACACTTGTCTAAATTTATCATCAGCTGCTCTTCATGTAACCTCTTAAGAACCAAATCTATGTGTCTGAGATGTTCTTCTTTTGTGTTGCTAAAAATCAGAATGTCATCTAGATATACTATGACAAACTTACCAATGAACTCTTTCAAAACCTCATTCATCAATCTCATAAAAGTACTAGGTGCATTAGATAAACCAAAAGGCATAACCTTCCACTCATATAACCCATCATTAGTTTTGAATGCTGTTTTCCATTCATCTCCTGGCCTAATCCTGATCTGATGATATCCACTCTTCAAATCTATTTTTGTAAAATACTTAGCACCTCCCAAACAGTCAAGTAAATCCTCTATCCTAGGGATTGGAAACCTATACCTGATTGTGATCTTGTTAATAGCTCTGGAATCTGTGCAAAGCCTCCAAGTACCTTCCTTCTTTGGTGCTAGTACAGCTGGTATTGCACATGGACTTAAACTTTTCCCAATCAGACCTGAATCCAATAATTCTTCAATTTGTCTGGCTACTTCTGCATTCTGTTCTGGAGTTAGCTTATAGGCTGCTTTGTTTGGAAGTGTTGACCCTGGAATTAAGTCTATGCAGTGACTAATATCCTTGACAGGTGGTAGGGATCTTGGCATTCCCTCTGAGATGATACCTTTGTACTTATCCAAGAGCTCTTGGATAGCTGGGTCTATGAACCTTTGCTTTTTCTCTTCCTTGACTTCTTGCTGCTGTTCTTTATTCACCCTCATACATGGGATTAGGGCATATGCAACTGCACCTTCTGCTGCTACTTCTTTCATGAACTGTTTACCTTCCATCAGTATTACCTTCACCTCTTTTCCTTTAGATTTCTCCTCCTTCTCCGTCAATGGTAGTAACTTTATAACCTTACCATCTTTAGTGATTGTATAGGTGTTTCTAATACCATCATGTTGTGCCTTCAAATCATACTGCCATGGTCTACCAAATAAAAGATTGCAAGCATCCATCGTGGTAATGTCAAACAACAACTTATCCTTATATGCTCCAATCTGAAATTCTACCCAAGCCTGCTCTTCTACAATTGTCTGCTGACCTTGGGTAAGCCACGAGATTTTGTATGGGGATGGGTGAGGCAATCTCCTAAGCTTAAGCTTTGTCACCATTTCTTCAGACACAAAATTTTCAGTAGAACCAGAATCAATCAAAACTTTACATGCCTTACCTCCTGCTTTGCAAATAGTCCTGAAAAGAGACTTTCTTTGAGGGGATTCTTTGTCAGGTACCTTCATGGTAGTCATTGTTCTTCTCATCATTAGAGACTCTCCACTTTCTGGGTATCCATAATTATCAGGAGCATTCACACTCTGAAAAGCATTAGAGCCTGTCATACTTTGATTATCAGGTTCTTGGATCAGATTTGTTCTCCTTTCTCCTGTTGAGCTTGTGGCCTTTTCTAGACATCTGCTGGCTATATGGCCTTCTTTGTTACAGTTATAACATCTGATGGATCCTCTGCCCTGGGATCTTCCTCTGAAAGGTCTTCTACCTCTGAAGTTTCCTTGCTAACTATAATTTTCCCCCTGGTTCTGACTATTGTTTCTCTTACTATTGTCATGACTGGATTCTCCTTGATATCCATGTCCATGTCCTCTACCTCTAAAAGGACCTCTTCCACCCCTTTGTTGTCTTCCTCTTCCTCTATTGTGTTGTTCTTGTTTTCTCTTTAACTTCTCTTCCACTTTCAATGCCAACTGAAAGCATTTCTGAACTGTATCTGGATTATGCAGACTTAAATCTTCCTGAATGTTGAGCCTCAATCCATTAAGGTATCTGGCTACCTTCTCTTCTTCACTTTCCTTTACCTTTGTTTTCATACAAAGTTTCATGAATTCTTCTGTATATGAGCTGACATCTAGCTTCTTCTGCTTCAGGTTTTGCTTCCTCTTGTGTAATTGGATACTGTAATCCAACGGGACATAAGCTTCCTTTACTAATGCCATCATTTTCTTCCATGTAGTGACTCTACGCTTTCCTTCCTGTACTCTATCATCTTGGACGGAATTCCACCATGTCAAGGCAGCTTCTTTCATTTTTGACTGGGCTATTTTCACCCTCTGTTGTTCTGGTATCTCCTCTGTTTCAAAGAAATTGTTCAAGGAGTCTATCCACTCCATCACTGAATCAGGTTCCATCTGTCCTGTAAACACTGGCAAATCCAGTTTCACATCCATGGTTCTCCTCTCCATGGCCTTGAGGGCATTCAACAGTGGTCTCTGGTCTGCAGGAACGACCTCCTCGTTCCAACTAGGGATCTCTTCTTCTTCCCTATCTTCTTCTCTACCAGAACCTACTCTGTTCCTCAACTTCTCTAACTCATCCTTCAATTCCTGATTCTAAGCCTTCAGGGCCTCGCTCTCTGCAATCTGTTTCTTTACCAGAACTGCCAACTCAACGTTGGTCATCCTTGCCGGAATCTCAGATGTTCCTTCTTCATCTGACATCCTGCTATATCCTGATCTTTTCCAGAAGATCCTTCCTTTGCTCTGATACCACTATGATGTAGAGGAAACGCAACAGAAGCTTACAAATGGGAAGGAGGAGTCATAAACACAACCAGCATGTTAAAATCTTGGACATGCAGTATGTAATACCTATCGGCATGTCAGCATCATCATATTTCTTGCTAATACCGACAGCATCATCATATTTCGAAGAGGCATGAAATGTCCTCCTGCTAACTACTGTTCACTTCCTTATCGCCTTTCACCTTTCGCCTGTCAGCAGCATCATCACATTCGGCTATCAGCAGCATCATCACATTCGGCAAGCGCAAACATCCTCCTGATGTTCACTGTTCATCTTACCGCCAACCTCTATCTTCATCATCATGATGTTCAACATCACCTTCATCAGCAGGATATAAAATATCCGGTTCCTCCGATATATCCTAATGACGACAACTTCAAGCACCTTTCCTTCGATGCTTACGTCACCCCGATATCCGACTACTCAAACAACAGCATCAGGATATGACTTATCCGGTCATATTGAAACATCCTGATGATGTTAACCAAACTTTATGCCGATGACTTACGCCGATGCCAAAACACTTAGCGACAGCAGGATAAACTTGCATAGGGTGATATTCGCAATATCCTGATGACGATGACGTCACTTGCACCTGATGATGATGTCAATGCACCTGATGATGATGTCAACAGGATATAAGACATTTATATCCTCCACAACATGATAATGAATATCCGGTGATCTTTTCAATATCCTGATGATGACCTTTCCGATCCTTAGCAAAAAAGTGAACTTTCACTTCTGCATGCGATAGCGATATGCGGACGATGGATACACACGAAAGATGACCCTGATGATGATATACACACTGAGTATATATCCAACCTATATCATCCTGATGCACTTGAAACATACAGTCTTCGTCAGCTTCATAACCCGATCCGGATAGCGATATACTCGTAGATGTCGATGCGATTCACTCCGTCTGGAAAAGCACATGCAGATCCCTGTATATCCGTCAGCTGCATGCAAACTCACAGAACCGCACAATTTCACAAAGAAAACATGATGATCGGGCCGGATCACCTTCAGATCAAAACTTAACAGTTTATCTTCCTAAATCCTAGCACATGAGGATGCTAGGTTGATTCATAGCATGCTACCAATCGATCTCCCACACAATGAAATGCATAAACAGAAAACTAAAATACAACCTAAACTAACATGCATGACCATTCCACCGATTCACAGAATCAACCGGTGGAAGGGTTGAAAGAATCCATTAACCTGTAATCAGAACAGAAATCAAAACATAAACAGCTGATAAACCAGATAATGCAATTGATGAGATCTTATTTAGATGAAACACAAATGTCTTGTTTCTACAATACTATCGAACAACAATGTTTCACAATGTCTGGACTAATCTCTGGATCTCACTCAATCACCAGTACAACATAACATAACTACTACTCTTTCTTCTCCTCTCTATGATATCAAACCCTAACTGATCTGAGTTATTTATAGCAATATCCTACGAGTACTACCAACTCGATTCCCAACAGCTGGGAGCTTCCAAGCGGCTGGGAGAGGACCGCTCATACTACCTGATCACGAGCTCTAACTGCCTGCACACTCTCCTAGGCTGATCTAATACATATGCATTGGTCCAATGGACCTTATTACATTATGAAGTCAAACATACTAAAAATAGACTAATGTCCTGTCATGCGGACAATGAACCTATATCCTGTCTTGTAGGGGTGCTCCTGCACCATACTCCCCAGAAGAAGAAATCTCAAGTCCACTTGAGATGAGAGTATGAAGATCTGCACCATGTTTCTGGATCTGCTCTTCAGTCATCCATATTGCTTCAGAATTAGGTTTTCCCTTCCAAGAGACTAGATACTCCAAGTACTGTTTGTTCCGGGTCTGTTTGACCACTCTGGTGTCCAGAACCTTCTGCAACTGTGGAGGATCATGCTTGGGAATGTTATCGTGGACTGTATCCTGTAGGAGTTCCTGATCTGCATCTAGATAAGACTTGTATGGAGTTAAATCACATACATTGAATACAGGGGACAAACCAAGATCAGGTGAGAGTCGTATCTCATAAGCATTCTGTCCATGCTTGTGCAAGATCTGACATGGTCCAACTTTTCTTTGCATGAGTTTAGTATATTTTCCCTTAGGAAGTCTGTCCTTCTTCAAATGAACCCATACCAAATCTCCAACATCAAACTGAACATCCTTCTTCTTTTTATCAGCATATTCCTTATACTTCAAGGTGGTTTGTTGCAGTTGGGTCTTGACTTGATCATGAACCTCTTTTATGGCTTCTGCAAAAGCTTCTCCTTCTGCACTAACAGGGTCTACGGTAGGTAAATCTCTCAATTCCAAAATTCCTCTTGGATGCATACCATAAACTATTTGAAAAGGTGATTTCCCTGTGCTCCTATTGACAGTATCATTATAGGAAAATTCAGCTTGAGATAGAATATTATCCCACTTTTCTCCATGTTGTTTGGTCAAACATCTAAGCAAATTTCCTAAGGAATGGTTCACTACTTCAATCTGTCCATCCGTTTGAGGATGATATGCAGAGGAAAAAGACAAATTTGTTCCAAGTTTCTTCCAAAGAGTACTCCAGAAGTGACCAATAAACTTCACATCCCTATCTGACACTATGCTCAATGGCAATCCATGGATTCTGACAATCTCCCTGAAAAACAAATCTACAATGTATGAAGCATCAGCAGTGGTTTTGCATGGCAAGAAATGTGCCATTTTGCTGAATCTATCCACTACAACAAAAACACTGTCAAACCCTTTCCTTGTCCTTGGTAAACCCAAGACAAAATCCATACTTATGCTTTCCCATGGTCTGGAAGGAATGGGTAAGGGCTGATATAAACCTGCATTAGTTGACCTGCCTTTAGTTTTCTGACATATCACACGTCTCTACAAACTTTCTGACATCTGATTGTAACTTAGGCCAAAAGCAATGTCTTCGGACAAGATCAAGAGTCTTATCTAGACCAAAATGACCTGCCATAGCTCCACAATGTTTCTCCTTAATGATGTTTAACCTCATAGAACACCTTGGAATACATAACTGTCTACCTTTGAACAACAATCCATCCTGAATCAAAAATTCAGAGAATTCAGCATGATATTTCTCTCCAAAAGAAGTACATACATGATATATCTCCCCAAAATCTTCATCAATCTCATACATGGTCTTTAGTGAATCAATGCCAACACTTTCTAACTGAATCTGGTTGACTGTTAGGACTCTCCTGCTCAAAGCATCTGCAACTTTATTCTTGACTCCTTTCTTATGCTTCAATGTAAAAGTAAACGCTTGTAAGGTTTCTACCCATTTCATGTGTCTGTGGTTCAGCTTTTCCTGGCTGTTTATGAAACTCAGAGCCTGGTTATCTGTGAATACTATGAATTCCTTTGGCATCAAGTAATGCCTCCATTTCTTGAGTGACTGGACTAAAGCATACATTTCCAAATCATATGAGGAATACCTCTTTTTAGCATCATTGAGCTTCTCACTGAAAAATGCAATAGGTCTACCCTCTTGGCTGAGTACTACTCCAATGGCCATGTGACTGGCATCACATTCCACCTGAAAGATTTTGTTAAAGTCTGGAAGTGCAAGGACTGGCTGCTGTGCCACCTTCTTCTTCAACGTTTCAAAAGAATCATCTGCTCTTTGAGTCCAAACAAATCTGCACTTCTGTCCTCCTTTAATGGTATCAAGCATGGGTGCACAAATATGACTAAACCCTCTTATAAACTTCCTGTAGAAGGTTGCTAACCCATGGAAATTTCAGACATCATTCATAGTCTTTGGGGTTGGCCAAGACAATATGGCACTTACCTTCTCCTTATCCATTTGTAACTTTCCTTGTGAAATGACAAAACCCAAATATGTGATCTCCTCTTGCATGAACAAACACTTGTCTAAATTTATCATCAGCTGCTCTTCATGTAACCTCTTAAGAACCAAATCTATGTGTCTGAGATGTTCTTCTTTTGTGTTGCTGAAAATCAGAATGTCATCTAGATATACTATGACAAACTTACCAATGAACTCTTTCAAAACCTCATTCATCAATCTCATAAAAGTACTAGGTGCATTAGATAAACCAAAAGGCATAACCTTCCACTCATATAACCCTTCATTAGTTTTGAATGCTGTTTTCCATTCATCTCCTGGCCTAATCCTGATCTGATGATATCCACTCTTCAAATCTATTTTTGTAAAATAATTAGCACCTCCCAAACAGTCAAGTAAATCCTCTATCCTAGGGATTGGAAACCTATACCTGATTGTGATCTTGTTAATAGCTCTGGAATCTGTGCAAAGCCTCCAAGTACCTTCCTTCTTTGGTGCTATTACAGCTGGAACTGCACATGGACTTAAACTTTTCCCAATCAGACCTGAATCCAATAATTCTTCAATTTGTCTGGCTACTTTTGCATTCTGTTCTGGAGTTAGCTTATAGGCTGCTTTGTTTGGAAGTGTTGACCCTGGAATTAAGTCTATGCAGTGACTAATATCCCTGACAGGTGGTAGGGATCTTGGCATTCCCTCTGAGATGATACCTTTGTACTTATCCAAGAGCTCTTGGATAGCTGGGTCTATGAACCTTTGCTTTTTCTCTTCCTTGACTTCTTGCTGCTGTTCTTTATTCACCCTCATACATGGGATTAGGGCATATGCAACTGCACCTTCTGCTGCTACTTCTTTCATGAACTGTTTACCTTCCATCAGCATTACCTTCACCTCTTTTCCTTTAGATTTCTCCTCCTTCTCCATCAATGGTAGTAACTTTATAACCTTACCATCTTTAGTGATTGTATAGGTGTTTCTAATACCATCATGTTGTGCCTTCAAATCATATTGCCATGGTCTACCAAATAAAAGATTGCAAGCATCCATCGTGGTAATGTCAAACAACAACTTATCCTTATATGCTCCAATCTGAAATTCTACCCAAGCCTGCTCTTCTACAATTGTCTGCTGACCTTGGGTAAGCCACGAGATTTTGTATGGGGATGGGTGAGGCAATATCCTAAGCTTAAGCTTTGTCACCATTTCTTCAGACACAAAATTTTTAGTAGAACCAGAATCAATCAAAACTTTACATGCCTTACCTCCTGCTTTGCAAATAGTCCTGAAAAGAGACTTTCTTTGAGGGGATTCTTTGTCAGGTACCTTCATGGTAGTCATTGTTCTTCTCATCATTAGAGACTCTCCACTTTCTGGGTATCCATAATTATCAGGAGCATTCACACTCTGAAAAGCATTAGAGCTTGTCATACTTTGATTATCAGGTTCTTGGATCAGATTTGTTCTCCTTTCTCCTGTTGAGCTTGTGGCCTTTTCTAGACATCTGCTGGCTATATGGCCTTCTTTGTTACAGTTATAACATCTGATGGATCCTCTGCCCTGGGATCTTCCTCTGAAAGGTCTTCTACCTCTGAAGTTTCCTTGCTGACTATAATTTTCCCCCTGGTTCTGACTATTGTTTCTCTTACTATTGTCATGACTGGATTCTCCTTGATATCCATGTCCATGTCCTCTACCTCTAAAAGGACCTCTTCCACCCCTTTGTTGTCTTCCTCTTCCTCTATTGTGTTGTTCTTGTTTTCTCTTTAACTTCTCTTCCACTTTCAATGCCAAATGAAAGCATTTCTGAACTGTATCTGGATTATGCAGACTTAAATCTTCCTGAATGTTGAGCCTCAATCCATTAAGGTATCTGGCTACCTTCTCTTCTTCACTTTCCTTTACCTTTGTTTTCATACAAAGTTTCATGAATTCTTCTGTATATGAGCTGACATCTAGCTCCTTCTGCTTCAGGTTTTGCTTCCTCTTGTGTAATTGGATACTGTAATCCAATGGGACATAAGCTTCCTTTACTAATGCCATCATTTTCTTCCATGTAGTGACTCTACGCTTTCCTTCCTGTACTCTATCATCTTGGACGGAATTCCACCATGTCAAGGCAGCTTCTTTCATTTTTGACTGGGCTATTTTCACCCTCTATTGTTCTGGTATCTCCTCTGTTTCAAAGAAATTGTTCAAGGAGTCTATCCACTCCATCACTGAATCAGGTTCCATCTGTCCTGTAAACACTGGCAAATCCAGTTTCACATCCATGGTTCTCCTCTCCATGGCCTTGAGGGCATTCAACAGTGGTCTCTGGTCTTCAGGAATGACCTCCTCGTTCCAACTAGGGATCTCTTCTTCTTCCCTATCTTCTTCTCTACCAGAACCTACTCTGTTCCTCAACTTCTCTAACTCATCCTTCAATTCCTGATTCTGAGCCTTCACGGCCTCGCTCTCTGCAATCTGTTTCTTTACCAGAACTGCCAACTCAACGTTGGTCATCCTTGCCGGAATCTCAGATGTTCCTTCTTCATCTGACATCCTGCTATATCCTGATCTTTTCCAGAAGATCCTTCCTTTGCTCTGATACCACTATGATGCAGAGGAAACGCAATAGAAGCTTACAAATGGGAAGGAGGAGTCATAAACATAACCAGCATGTTAAAATCCTGGACATGCAGTATGTAATACCTATCGGCATGTCAGCATCATCATATTTCTTGGTAATACCGACAGCATCATCATATTTTGAAGAGGCATGAAATGTCCTCCTGCTAACTACTGTTCACTTCCTTATCGCCTTTCACCTTTCGCCTATCAGAAGCATCATCACATTCGGCTATCAGCAGCATCATCACATTCGGCAAGCGCAAACATCCTCCTGATGTTCACTGTTCATCTTACTGCCAACCTCTATCTTCATCATCATGATGTTTAACATCACCTTCATCAGCAGGATATAAGATATCTAGTTCCTCTGATATATCCTGATGACGACAACTTCAAGCACCTTTCCTTCGATGCTTACCTCACCCTGATATCCGACTACTCAAACAACAGCATCAGGATATGACTTATCCGGTCATATTGAAACATCCTGATGATGTTAACCAAACTTTATGCCGATGACTTACGCCGATGCCAAAACACTTAGTGACAGCAGGATAAACTTGCATAGGGTGATATTCGCAATATCCTGATGACGATGACGTCACTTGCACCCGATGATGATGTCAATGCACCTGATGATGATGTCAACAGGATATAAGACATTTATATCCTCCACAACATGATAATGAATATCCGGTGATCTTTTCAATATCCTGATGATGACCTTTCTGATCCTTAGCCAAAAAGTGAACTTTCACTTCTGCATGCGATAGCGATATGCGGACGATGGATACACACGAAAGATGATCCTGACGATGATATACACACTGAGTATATATCCAACCTATATCATCCTGATGCACTTGAAACATACAGTCTTCGTCAGCTTCATAACCCGATCCGGATAGCGATATACTCGTAGATGTCGATGCGATTCACTCTGTCTGGAAAAGCACATGCAGATCCCTGTATATCCGTCAGCTGCATGCAAACTCACAGAACCGCACAATTTCACAAAGAAAACATGATGATCAGGCTGGATCACCTTCAGATCAAAACTTAACAGTTTATCTTCCTAAATCCTAGCACATGAGGATGCTAGGTTGATTCATAGCATGCTACCAATCGATCTCCCACACAATGAAATGCATAAACAGAAAAATAAAATACAACCTAAACTAACATGCATGACCATTCCACCGATTCATAGAATCAACCGGTGGAAGGGTTGAAAGAATCCATTAACATGTAATCAGAACAGAAATCAAAACATAAACAGCTGATAAACCAGATAATGCAATTGATGAGATCTTATTTAGATGAAACACAAATGTCCTGTTTCTACAATACTATCGAACAACAATGTTTCACAATGTCTGGACTGATCTCTGGATCTCACTCAATCACCAGTACTACATAACATAACTACTACTCTTTCTTCTCCTCTCTATGATATCAAACCCTAACTGATCTGAGTTATTTATAGCAATATCCTACGAGTACTACCAACTCGATTCCCAGCGGCTGGGAGCTTCCAAGCAGCTGGGAGAGGACCGCTCATACTACCTGATCACGAGCTCTAACTGCCTGCACACTCTCCTAGGCTGATCTAATACATATGCATTGGTCCAATGGACCTTATTACATTATGAAGTCAAACATACTAAAAATAGACTAATGTCCTGTCATGCGGACAATGAACCTATATCCTGTCTTGTAGGGGTGCTCCTGCACCATAATACTCCAAGAAAAGAAAAGAGGAGAGCTAGGACAATGTCAGCCATAAAGAGAGGTCCAGATGGATCCAGAATGCTAAACCTAGCAATTCCACAGAAAGAAAAGCCAAAAGGAGAAATAACTTTGGAAGAATATAAAATATTGAATTTGGACCTGGGGCATAGCACAAGAGAACAACATATTCATGAATGGGAGGACATGCATCAGGTGACAGTAGGGATGCTGAAGAAAGACAAAGTAAAACAAGATTACTTGAAGGGACACATTGTCCAGCTTCAACAACTTATTAAGGGGATATTTGATCCCAGTGCCACAATACCAGAATTGCCTGATAACATAGCAGTGGTGTCAAAGGAAGAAATACAAGACATGAAAAATAAAAGGCTAAAGGCTAATATCTTTGATGAATGGCTTAATGATTTCATGCAAGAAGGGGAGCAAATAATAAGGCAAGCTATAAAAAGTTGGAAAGTAAGTGCAGAAGAAAAGAATAAATGTATGATGCTTACCCATAAATGTCAAAACAGAAAAGAAGAATGCAGGTCTGAAATTGAATAGTTGACAAAAGTAGGAGTAGAAGAATTGATTAATGAAGGAGCACTTACTCTCACATTGGCAAATCAAGTGCCACAAATAATATTAGAGCTCAAGTTTGAGGAAGATAACCTCATGAAATGTGCAGTAGTCATACAGAATTTAGAAGAAAAGGCAGATGAAATGATCAAGATACATAAGAGGATAATAGAGAGATTACTGCAACATGAATCTATGGAGGTGCCAATGTATAACTTAGAGAGGGCATTGATAGAGTTCAATGCCATATTTACACCCTGCATAGAAAATCCTGATGCCAATCTTAGCAAGCATATGATTGATACTGTAATGGAGGAAAAGGTTAAAATGAAGAAATACCAGAAGAGAAGAGAGGACTCAGGGAACAAGGAAAAGAGGTTGAAGGAGAGAGTTGTGATGCAAGAGTATATTTTGACAAAGAGTCTAGCAGGGGACCGTAGCTTTGTGGAAGGAGTAATTGGCAATTACAAAAAATATTTGAAAAAGTGAAAAGCAGGCAAGTGTAAAGGTTTTTGAAAAGAGGTCAAATAAAGAGCCTTGGCGGGAAAAAGTCAACGAAGAGAAAGGGGAATCTTATTTTATAAAGATTCCAACAGCATCCTTTGAGCGAAGGAAAAGATGCCAAATAGATATTTTGGGCAGACGGTTATGAGACAAAGATACACCATTGATCAAGAATGGAGAAAGCTTAGCCATAGATGAAAGTTGTAGCCCTAGCAATTTGAAGGTTCAAATTCTATATAAAGGACATGGCTAATTGTATATTACTTACACAGGGATTTGTAGAAAATAGTATAGCAATTGTAATTTGTTCTGAAACTTTGAGTAGAGGAAGTATTTTAGTTTAGAGGAGGTCGCCTGTGTCTTCATTAAGGAACGCGTGGAAATGTCTAGCTTTCTTACTGTATCTATAAAGCATTGTAATTTTTTTTATGAATTTGATTAATGAAGCTAAGAGTCATTCTTACATTGTAAACCATATATGGCTTTGTGTTTTGAATATAAGTGATTCTAGAAGTCTGCGTCTATTTTCTGAGTGTCTTCTAGCTCTTCATTATATTTGAAATAGTTTCTCTTAAAGCTCGCAATCTTGAATGCATGTTTGTGAAAATATTCAAGGCATTTGCATTTAACAATTTAGTCTTTTGATTTAATTGAATTTGCTGTAATCTTTACCATGTGCATAACAGAGCATTTAGATCCTGTAGCAAGTGATGTTGAATTTGAGTTTTCTCTAACTTTTCCCAAAATTTTGAAATAATTAGCTGAAACACAGAAATCTAAAAGAGATTGTCTAACATCTGAAGGAATTGAGTTTAAATGAGTTGATATTTGGCAATCTTTATACATATTTGAAAGGAAAAGCATGTTTTAACATAAATCATTCAAAGCTTTAAAATACAGTAATAGATTTATGCAAAGGAATAGATAATTTGTGGATATTTGTAGCAATTTGCATAAATAGAGTCCAGTAAGTCAGCAATCACCTTAAATCATGTAAGGCCCCTTGCATATTACAGCTTCATAGTAACCTACTGAACTGTCCAATAGGTCAAGACCTGACCCTATGGAAACTTGGGATTGAGTAATCTTAATTGATTTCACCATATCTTTCAAGACAGTTAGGTTCATTTTATGAATTTTAACTTTTGTTATGAATTTGTAAAAACAATCATCAACGGGAAGCATAACTAACAAAGGACAATATATATTACCAAACCAAGATGATAGGCATTCAAGGCAAACCCTAGGGAACACTTTCCATTTAAATTTCTTCATAAATGGTTAGCAATTATCCCCTATTCTAGGATTGCCCCTTTTGGACCCAAATCACCCATTTTTCCAATCTATAATTTCTTTCAGGATTTGGAGATTACCTAGCTATCCTAGGATCACCCCTTTCATCAATGAAGTTACACCTTGCATACTAGGCAAATTTAGACTACTAGAATGCCCTATTTTAGATAGAAAGACCTTTGGAAACTCTATTTTTAATTCCAAAGAGGTAAAAGGATTCCATACAAGCCTCTATCCAAAATGACATAAAAAATTTGGAAACCTTCAAAGAAAGTACAAAGTGCTAAGGGCTAGAAACTATAGCATTTCCATACCAAGGCAAGCCAAGAAGATCAAAGACAAAACATGTTAGAGCATCGTCATTTTATCATTTGTGATAAAATATTTTGAGCCAATCATTTCCAATATGCTTAGGGTTCAATTCACCATGTCTAAAAACCATGGAACCATTAATTTATTTAAACCAAAATCACACTATTACTATTCATGAGCAAATGTGTCTTTTTAACTATTGCAATAGAAGCATACATTAACAATCCTAACTCCTAACCATAGAGTTGAATAAACAACATTAAACTAATAGTCCTAACTCAATCATTGCATCAAATCTAAGACATAAGATAAACAAGTATCATTTCAACTTCCAATGCACTAAGCCTACACATCTCAAAATATGGATTTATTACATCATGTAATAAATCCCTCACAAGACGAGATACAAAATCAATCTCTAATACAACATATACATAATACAACATAATAAATATCATCCCAAATGTGAATGGTTCAATTTCAATACAACTAAGCTCAATAATATACAAATTTGCACTTAAATCAAGGATCACAAGATCCCACTTTGCAAATTTTCCATGAAACTAGAAATAGAAAGCTACAACTATCAATATGTCACAAGAGCCATGAACACCATCCAATAAGCATCTCCAAGAATACAATTGGCCCCAATAGTGATAAACATCACCCAGCCATGTGGGACCCTGAGGCCCACCCTCTAAACTAGGAGGCCATCAACTAGGTAGTCCAATAACACTTATGGAAAACAAAGTGGTTGAACACTCACACATATCAATCACATCTCATACATAGAACACCAAAGAAAGCATGAATGAGGGTTCTACAAACACTAATCAATGCATACACATGGGTTATACTAATACTAATCATCCATACAAATGATTTGATAAAGACAAGAAGGAAGGGAAGTGTATCATAAACTTTGGCTTGGATGGAGTGTCAAAATGATGGTTTTAAAACCTTACAGAGTTGAGAAGTGTGTCCCCATCCACTATAGGAGATTCTCATTGACATTTGTATTAATATCTAAGGATTGGATTAATGTCTTAAACAATCACTCAATGTATTTCATGTTTAAACCCATTCAATTTTAATTGTTACATTTTACCCTCTCAATTGTCACATCCTTTAGTTTCATTTCAAGTAGATGGTCGATGAGGGTTGCTACTCCCCTAATTATATAGTGTGTTTATGGTTATGAGTAGTTAGCTTGTGGCTAACTTAACTCTTATTTAAGTTATATTATATCATTAATATAGTCTTATATAGGTAGTTAGGTCAGCCTAGGTGGCATCCATGACATAAGTATGGTATATATAGGAGGTAGGTTAGTTATTATCATCATATTGAGTATTGTGTTCTTATTGAAGACTGTTGGAGGTATCCCCCTCGACATGGATTAGCAGGTTGCCCCTTCGAAGTGGCATATTATTATCAAGTATTTGCAACATATTTTTTATTGTATTCTTTTATTGTGCAAATTTTTATATTACAAGTGGTATCAGAGCATGATCTTAGCACCATGAAGGCAATAAATAAGGCAATTTTTTGGCTCGAGAGGTCAAATTGGGAAGTGCATATCTCTCTCAAATTGATGAATTTTTTCTTGATTTTTAAAGGGCTTTTCAAGGAAATTTTGAATCTACTATACTCCATATTTTAGGTCATTTTTGTCATATTTGAGGAAGTTATTACAAAATTATGGTTTCCATTATTTTCACTCCTAGGGCTATAATTCAACTATTTTTTCCTGATTTCTAGATGATTAAACAAGAGAACATTGATACACTTACAATCTTGATTTGGAGGAATTTGGAGTCATTTTTGTTGGGTCATTAAAAAATAGATTTTGTTTGGTTAAGCTTTATTATGGTAGAAGGAGAAGGAGGAGAAGAAGAAAAAGGTGGAGAAGAATTCAAGACAATAATATCTTTCCATGCATTATCACTACTTAGAGAAATTCAAAAAGTATCATTTCCTAAAGGAGATCCTAATTAGGCAATTCAATCAATGCTAGGGTACCATCTACCATCCTTCACCTCTTCCTCAAAGGAACACCAAAAGGTTAGAGAAATGGAAGAACACATTCATCACCATCGAGAGCTAGATGTAGAGGAAAGACACATCTTGGAGCTTGATTTAATTTTATAGACATACACAAAGGAGATGAGGACTCGGATACTCACAAAATGGAAAAATTTATCGATCAAAGATGCCATAGGGGAAGATGAAGATTTTATGCAAAAGAATCCACAATTGATTAGGATTGATGACAACTCTTTTGTAAAGGTGGGGGCATGCTACACCCCTAATCCTATTGTGTGTATATGGTTATAAGTAGTTGGATTGTGGCCACCTTAACTCATATTTAAGTTATACAATCATTAATATAGTCTTATATAGGCAGTTAGGTTGGCCTAGGTGGCATTCATGGCATAAGTATGGTATGTATAGGAGGTAGAGGTTAGTTATTGTCATCATATTGAGTATTGTGTTCTTATTGACGATTAAATTGGAGGTATCCCCTTGAAGTAGATTAGGAGGTTGTCCCTTGACATGGCATATTATTATCAAGTATTTGCAGAATATTTCCTATTATATTCTTCTATTATGCAGGTTGTTATATTACAAAGGTCCACTCAATCATAGTTTAGAATTCTCACACCTATAACCACAAAGTCTAAGAAACTCAAAACAACCTTGGCACAACAAATGATGTCCAATTTTGACACACATAATGCACAAACAAGGTCTAAATTTTGAAAATCACATTTTCAAGAAAAATCAAGAACCATGGAAATTTCCATTTCCTCCATTAATGAACCTTAGATTTTCTTCAAATTTTAAAACTCAAAAATTCAAAAAATAAAAATACCCTTTAGAGCAGAACAATGAGGTAAACACACTTTTCACATCACATAAGGCTTTGGGGAAATTTTGCCATAATTCTAGAGTAAATTTGTATTTTTCAAAATAATGAAATCTACAACTATTAAACTATTAAATCACACAATAAAATAATTTAGTGATTATTTAAATTCAAAGCCAAACCTACCCAAAGGAATCCATATTTAATCCATCTAATGTAGAGCATGGTAAACATGCAATCCACTAAAGTAATTGCATACATTTTAAAAAGAACAAATACCTTGAATAAACAACTCTCACAATGAAAGTTGCCTCAAATTGGAAGTAATGCAAACAATGCTTTTCAATCCTCTTCAATATTTCAATCCAATCTTCAAGCCACAAGCAAGTTTCCAAGCAAATCCTTTGTAAATGAAGAGCTCAAATAGTGGAGGAGAGCATAGAGTTGAAACAAGTGAATGAACAAGCGTTTTCACAAATGCCTTTTTTCCCTTTTTGACAAAACACCCTAAGACCTAAATGATATTTTTTCCTCTTTCAGATTCAAATTAGCTATTTCAAAAATAGATATTTTGCGGATATTTTCATTTTAAATAACTAATGCTTAATATTTTTACTAAAACCATTTAACCTTATTTTAGTTTCAGTAATATAAATAATCTATTTACACAATACTAATTTTACTAAGGCTTTAACAAATAAAACTCATGTTCTTTTAACATACAATCTTTAACAATTGCATAACACTTTTAATCACTAAGGTAGATATAATTAAAATCTATCAAACTCTTTTTAACTCCAACATATAATTATTTCACAAACACTATCAAGAATTTTAAATATAAATTAAATGCAAAAAGAAGAAGAGTTAAGTAACCTATGTTAAACACTCATACACATTTTACGAGTTACCACAAGACTCAAGAATCCAAAATTGACACTGACTTGGATCAAGGCTCATAGGATTACATAGGTACACATCTCTCAAATCAAGTTGAGTGAGACAAAGAATTTAAACATAGCATATTTACCCAACCCAATCATCTCTAGTTAATCACCATCAGGGAAACCTATGCAAGTACACTTAGTTAAAACAATAGGCATATTTGTACAATACAAGGATAGCTTAAGCACAACATACAAACAACCACATAATTTATAATCCACAAGGTAATATCAAATATTTATCTACAACTATCATGATCCAAATATCAAAGATGCATAATCAATAAACCACAATGTTGAACTCGATGCTATAATCATAATCGAAAATAAAGTGAAAGCAATGAAACTAAAATACTGCTAAAGTTCAACATATAAAATCACAACATATACATTAAAAATACATCATCAAATATCTTTATGGAAATACAAAATATTATCGATAAATATAGTATTAGTATCAAAGTAGAATCAAACAAGATAAGGTACATACACCTATGGACCTTACACATTATGTGTGGATGGTAGTCTTTACTTGTGGTGATTTTGATCAATCAACTGAAGCTTATCAAGGAGGGGTCCAATAGTTGTGTTCTACAACCAACAAAACAAAACTAATATAACCCCTTTTCATGCACATGTGTGGTCATCCATTTTACATCACCCCTACACATATTAACATGTAAATTCACACTTCCCTTACACACTAAAGTTAGAATTAAAATTAAATAGGTTTGTAAAAAAGTTAAAAAGCTATAAATTAAAAATTATTAGGGTTAGATAATATTTAATTATGAGGGCTTGAATTTTAGGTTTACACCCTAACCATAATCATTTCTCACTCCCTCACTCTCTTTTTCACTCATGACCATGTTTTTCACTTTCTTACCATTGCAAATCTTTTTTGTAGACATCATTGCCAATAGATTTACAATTCAATGAAGAGCATGAAGAATAATTCCTAATTGTAGAATGGAGGACCATAGGAGAGATTAAGTGTGGCATTTTTATGGTGATGTCACCAATAGTCAGTGGACACATTGCATTTAATAAAGACATGTGCCCTCTTCTTATTGTCTTGTCTTCCCATGCTAGTTTTTCTATATATAAATATTCATATCTATAATGATGAGGGTTTTTGTTGTATGTGAAATTTGCATTTGTTTGGCTATATATTCCATTATTTTTTAGGAGTTCTTCCCTTTTTCAGGAGACCATTTGTAGTAAAGAATCACAAAATAAATTATGCCTTATTTTGGGTGTAAGGGTTTGTATTCGTCAACTTATTATGATAATGCATTTTGTTTGTGTATGAAACACTTGCATTTGTGTGGTCATATTTATCCATTATTTTTAAGAGTTTTTACATGATTCATGAGGGCATTTGCTAGAAGGAATCGCAAAATAATTTATCTTTTTCTCTATGTGAGCATTTTTGTTCACGAGTCAATTTTTGTATTTGTATGCAACTTTTGCATTTTTAGGTCATCTATGTCCATTATTTATAGGAGTTTTGGGTATGGGGGTTTTAATGTATGCCTTATTTTGGGTACAAGGATTTTTACTATATGCAAAATTTGTGTGCATGTGTAGAGTAAAAAATTGTCTACTTTAAACAATTTTTACTATATTTTGAATAATTGTAGTAGACAATAAAAGAAAACATGTAATTTTTATGGATGTTTATTGAATTATTTATTCAATAGATGATATGTCAATCTTGGAATGATGCTAATGCATTAAGAATGTACCAATGAATCCTAGAAAGGATCTACATTTATTTAATTGGTGATGTGTTAATCCTAGAATAATGTTAATGCATTGAGAATGTATCGATGAATCCTAGAAAGGATATACCTAATTGTTGATGTTAGCCCCAACTCCCAATAAAAGTAGGAAACTATACATAGGCATTATTGTCACCCTCATCTATAAGTTATCATTAATTCTCAAGTCCTCTAGTCTTCATCATATAAATCATGGCTTTGAGAAGTTTCAGCATTGTACCATAGGATGTTCTATTCAAGTTGGTGTACATCCATTGTATTTTTAGGTAGCTTGGTTAATTTTCTTGTTGGACCTTGAAAGGAAGAAATAGTGTGGAATGTGCTTCCTACACTAAACATTGAGGGGAAGTATGTGTAAAATCAATTAATCTTATAGTTATATAAAATAATACACAAAGATTATACCATAAAAAGATGATTTGCATGGGGAAAACCCTTTTGAGAGAAAAACTCCACACTCCAAAGAAAAACCAATTGTAGTATTTACCAAATATGAGGTTACAATATAAATCTCAAGCTATGCCTTTATAGGAGTATCATAAACAATTAGATTCTAGAGCAATTTTAGTAGCATAAAAAAACCTACAAATCAATCATTCAACCCATACTTGGCTCTAATCAAGCGCCCACTATAAAATAGATCCAATACAAGAAACCATAAGTAGTAAACCACAGACCATGGGCCAATACGAGCCAAAGTTCCAATGTTGCTCTCCATGATGAGTCAACATGCTACTAATAGTAGATGCTCTTACATTGTTATAATGCTCAATAACTACATTATAATCCACTTACCAAATTGGGTGCTCCATTTTTTCTCTATAATCTCCCTTAAAATATGCACTATGACACATCATAACATGTATCATAAAGATGGTCAAGATTTCTAGGAAACAATGCAACTCCCCTACAATCATGCTCTTATGCATCTTAATAACTCTTACACCACTATCTTTGTCATAGATTCTCTTACACATTCTTCATGACAAGATATTCTATTACACACAATTATTCACATCATAATAAGGCATACACATGGCCTAGTGGCCAAGTTATTAGTGGGATTCCCTTTTCCATGTGGGCTCACAAATAATAAATAAAAATAATATTAACTATAATTAATTTTGAAAATTAGAATTTCAAGATGTATGACACACCTATCCCAACATTCTCCCATTTGTTGTATACCTTGCAAGAGAAAAGGGGAATCCCAACACTATCAACTAACTACTAGGGACTACGGAGGGCCCATAGGCTCACTACATCACCTAAACTTCTATGTGATCATGATATTCATCAATGCATCTACAACATTTACCAAGGTGTCAAACTTCTCTAGCATCACCCTCATATTCTCTACAATATCACAAACAAAATGGTCCTAGACATCAATGTGCTTCATCCTTGCATGAAATGTAACATGATCCTATGATCTATAGTGTGTTGAATCACATATATAATGGTGTGGAATAATTTAAATTAGTTGAATCCTTGTTCATTGGTTGTTCTCCCTCATCCATATTGATCTCCCCAATGAGTAACTTGGACAAGCCACATCTCCCTCAACTAGTGGTGTGAGAAATTTCCCATCTCATTTAATCCTTACCATTCCCCCACTTGGGGGTAACATTACCTATAAATTTCACCATCCATCACATCAATCCATCTTTTCTACCCCACCCATAGATAGCCAACTCTTTTTTGTTAGGAAAGAGAAGACTATACATTGGATTATATCACCTATTGAGTGTTAAAAATTAGCTAAACATATGTCACTCTAACTATCATGTAGATAGCCAAATATTTTTTGTTAGGAAAGAGAAGACTATCCATTGGATTATATCACCTATTGAGTGGTAAAAATTAGCTAAACATATGTCACTCTAACTATCACAAAGAACTATAATAGCTCCTTGAATCAACCCCACATTTGAAAAATAATCTCTTAAGCTATATGGTTTCCTTATAGGAATAAGTAGTTGTCATGTACTTAGCCTCTATAGTGGAAAATGTGACCACAACCTATTACTTACTCATCCAATTGATTGCACCACAAAATAAATTAAAAACATAATCATTGGTGGATCTTCTACTATTTACATCACCTATCCAATTTGAATCTACAATTTCATGAATATCTATTGAGTGCCAGTCCCTTGTAGAATCACCATGATAACAAATAAAGTACTCAAAGGTACCTTGAAAATATCTGAAGACCCTCTTAATTTCATCCCAATGATCTTATCCGAGATTAGCCATGAAATGACTGAGGACTCCCACTACTTAGGCAATGCTTGGTCTTTTATAGATGATAGCATACATCAAACTCCCAAAAAACTAGCATACTTGATACTCAAGACATGTCCTCTATCTCATTGATTGTAGACAAACACTACTCTATAGATAACTTTTCCCCCACCAAAATAGGAACACTTAAAGGCTTGAAAATCAACATGATGAAACTCTGCAACACTAAGCTTACATACTTTCTCTAGCCCAAATAAATCTTTTTGTTTTCTCTATCTCTTTTGATCTCTATACCTAGAGTGTACTTGGTTGCTCCCAAGTCCTTCATGTTAAATTATGTTGAAAGTTGAGACTTCAAATCACAAATCACTTCCTTATTATTACCAAAGAATAACATGTCATCTACGTACAATGTGATAACAAGGAAATGATCACCATCCATCTAGTATAATAAATATAGAGACCTAATTTAGATAATAGAAACCCCAATCTCAACACAAAAGATTCAAACTCTTGGTATTGTTGATGTGGATATAAATCACATCTAACACAGATAAAATTTTGAAACAACAAAATGATATCTCTCTTGAAAGACCTCAAATTCACTTAGAATTTGTAGTCCCAAGGCTCTGATTGCCAGGTCTTGATGCACGTGTATTCACTCAGGTTCATTGTATCAGGATGTTTTCTTCAAGGGGCCTAGTTTGTACTTCGCTCTTGACAAAATTGGAAAATCTTCAAAGATTCTTCAAATATCTACAAATACTATGAGGATTCCACTAGATCTGCACTTATATCATTAGACTTTGCAAATATCTCATCATATTTATGCAATTAGAAGATAACTTTGAAAATTTAATCAAATCTTCTGAAATAACTTGAAGGTTCTCTATGAAATTTACTAATTCACAAGTATTTCAATTAATTACTTATAGATTTAGCATTATTCATCATTATTTTTATATATTTTGACATTTTGATAAAAAATAGAAAAGGATCAAGGAAGGAGAGAAAAGAGTTCTAATAAAGTTAAATTTTTAGTGATCTTATATGAATATCCTATCAAATTCATGAAATGAGACAAATCAGTTTATGCATCATCAGAATTCTTCATAGCTAAGTATAAACGATGTAAATCTTCAAAGGAAATTGACAAATGAGATAAAGGTGATCAAACACACTCTTAGTAGGACACAACAATTTGATATTTCATTACTATAAGTTAATGTACAATCACTTGAAATTTACTATGGATATGACCAGCAATCAGTCTCAATTCATAAGTTTGAATTAGAATATACAAGCAATCACACTAATTGGAAGAGAAAATCAAGAGACAAAACTTGAAGCATAAGTTCTTCACTCCAAGATTAACAAATTTCTACAATTTTATCCCCCATATAATACATGATTTGGGTCCTTTTATAGACCAAGGAACCCATAATCGGTTACAATGAATCAATGGTTGATATTACATCCCAAAAAATCAATGGCATAGATTTGTAGCACATGAATTCTAGTTGGCATCTTGAAAATTGGTACTTTGACAATTGGCATCCTGATAGTTGGCACTTTTGTCATTATGTGGTACTCGATACTAGATTTGGCATGTGAGTCTTCAACTACATTTAGATATCCCTAATCTACTTCACATGAAACTTCTTCAACTGGACATTTGGTCCATCTTGATGTAATAAATTCCCAACCTTGACCTAATTCAGTTAATTAAAGAATGGAACAACCCAAACTGCATCTGGACTAGTTTCTACATCCTCCAATTGTTCAAAGAATACAATAGAATGTCTGGTTAGCAAACGAATGTGCAATGTGCAAAAGAATGAGACCTAATTGGTCTCTATGCTTGTACCAGACTCAATTACATAGTCCCCCACTTCTTGAGCTCTATAGCTACTATACATGATAAAAATTAGGGTTATCTCCCTCTTATCATAAGCCAATGTTTTATTCTTAATGAATTCCTGTGCTTCAAAATGAATTTCTATTACTGCTCTTCTGTTGGATTAAAACTTCACTTGTATATTATATGCTTTGATCTTCAGATACTTATCCATGACCTCATCTATAGCGGCTTCATTAAAGTACTATACAAGATTGTCAAGAATTCTCTGATAGTTACCTTTGAATTCTCCAAGGGTTGTCTAGACATCATATTTGGCCTCGACACCTACTAGATGTCCTACCAGATCTTCAAGTACTTCTACTTCTTCAATAAGAAGTTCTTGGTCCTTTTGATTTAATTCATTCATCTTCTCTTGACATTCCTTCAGGAGGTCTCACTCAAACTTCAACTCTTTTATCCAAATAGGTAGCAATGACACAACCTTGTTGGTCAATACTCTTTTATTCAACATGACATTGTTGTTGGCATCTTGAATTGTTTTTAGCCTAACTAGCTCAATGTCATTTTGATCTAATCACTCTTTACACTCTTCCTCCAAGGACTCAATTTTGTCCTTCAATGGAGCTATGGCATTCCAATTTGAGATCACCATCTTTATTGCATTCTCCCCTACCATCAATAATTTCTTGATCTAGTTATCCATCATAGCTGCTTCATGCTTCTAGACATCCAATCCAACAACATGTTCCTATGTCACCAATGGAAGAATGGAAGGAAAATCTGGTATTATTTATCCTGGTACCACCAGTCCTTTAATAAAATTCTGGAGCTGGACAATTTGTCCCTTCAGCTCCCTCTTCCTCTTCTTATCTTTCATGATCCTAGAGGTCATTGCTTCCACATTTTCTTGGAGCTCTTCAAGTTCCTGCTCTTGAGTTTCATGACTCAAATTGATTGTGGTCATTTGGAAGTCTGCCACACCTATTTCTACCTTATTCACATTAGTAATTGGGCTATCCTTACCCTTGTTGTGTCTCTCCTGATCGAGGACATTATCCATGCCTTTCGATTTGGCTTGGGCACCTCCTCTACAAAAATACTTTTAAAATAAAATGGAATCAATTGAATAGGGTATGGTTGTACCTTAGAAGCCAACCATTCAAGAATGTTCTAATTTGGTTGCTCACCTTAGTTCTGTTTAGTAACTTCTTATTCCTCATGTTGTTCAACTTGATGTTCATCTTGTTGGTTCTATGTCATATAATGTTCCACATTAAGCTCTTTGTCTCAGTCATTCGGTTGTTCTTTAGCTTGCTCTTTATTCTCATCAACTAGATGTTCCTCTGTATCCTAATCTTTTCCAAGATCCAAATACACTTCCAGTTGTTCTTCTTGATGTTGGTCATAAGGATGTGTCACTTCACCTTGTTGTTTTTTAAAATAACCAAGAAGAGGCAACAAGAGGCAACAAATTGTTACTTTTCTTAGGCAAATTTAAGTTTTCTAATTACTATTGAAAGATTTTTAAAATAATGTAAAGAACATGTGAAGCTTCAAGGAATATTTTTATGGCACCTATGCTAGCTTTTGTCCTCAAGGATCCAACATTTTGGTATCCTCCTTTGTAGCAATTAGAACATCCTCTTGATGAAAATGGAAAGAATAAGGATGCCTTGAGAACTTGGAGATTTTATGGAGAGTGCAAGAACCTTCAAATCCTTAAAATTGAAATCGAAAAGGCTCACAAAGTTAGGAATGTAAAAATATAATAATTATTGTGGCAGTTGTAATGAAAATATGGCTTAACTCTTTTGAGGTGACTCACTATCCATGATGTGTTGGGATCAATGGAAAATGGAATAAGAGATATTAACAAGAATTTGACATAAATGGAAGAAATGGATAGTCTTCCCTAAAAATGATGGCGAGAGATGTATTAATATTAGAAGAAGCAACACAAATGGTGGGGTTGGTTGGGAGTGGACTAAAGAATTGATTGAGAGATTATAGAAGATTGATTGGGAGTAGACCAAATAATTGATTGAGAGATTATAGAAGACTTATTGGGAGTGGACTAAAGAACTGATTAAGAGTCAAGAGGATAGGATAATTAGTTACGGGAAGTAATGGTTTGGTCAGGGGTGGAGAGAACTCTCAATCACAAGAATAAATGATGCCAAAATGGCTGGAACTAAAAGAAATCATGCATTCCAAAAGATGACAAGGTTGCCCCTTTTAGGAATAGGATCACCCCTTTTGCTAGGGTTAGTCACTTGGGTGACTCTACAACTTAAGATAGGTCACCCAGGTGACCCTCCAATTGAAGGTATGTAAGAGGTTTTTTGAAATGCACAAGAACTTGGAACCTAGTCTAGGGGATGAACAAGATGGATAAGGGGCTAAATAGGTTAAAGGAATTGTCATCAATCATGAAATTGCTGAGAGGAGAAGAAATTCATGCCATCATGGGTTGTGACCTAGATCACCCAATCATCATCAAATTTCCATGTTGTCATGTACATTTTCAAGCACTTACAATTATAGTAATAAAAAAGATCATGATGAGGTGATTGCAGCTATGGAAATGGCTCATCATTAGGTGGGCCCATAGGTGTGAAAAATGAAAAAAAGCCTTTATGCCCTAATTTAGTTTTTATCTATTGTGTCAAAACAACCATAAAATTTAGGAACATTAGTTGGATAGGGTAGTTATTTGCATAGGGAGTGTATTCATATTTTCACTTTTTTTCATTTTGATGTCAATTTTTAATTTTTTTCATGATTTGGGGTTTAGAAGGGCATGGATTTGGGTCACCCCTTTTTTCATATGGGGTCATCTATATTGGCAAGATAGGCCACCTGAGAAACTTTTGAGATGCTTAGGTGACCCTAGGGTTTCTTCTAGGCAACTTATCAAGTCACCCCTATTGCTAAGGGGTTATTCTACAATTTGAAAAAAATTATTTTCAAGTCTATTTGATTGCTTGATTTTAGGTTTTTGTCAGTTTTAATGATTTTTTGATGGTTTTCAACTTTTTTATATTTTTATGCTTTTGTGTGTTTTTTGAGTTTTTGTGATTTTCAAGGTGAAAAGTGTGTGCTTATGTAAAAAAGACACCTACATCTAGAAAAATGCTACTAGAAAAGTAGGCCTAGTTTTCTAGCATAGTAGAGGAATTGTTGGAAGAGGATCATGCCACCCCTATGGATAGAAAGATTGGATTGAGTGGTGCATGTTCCCATTGTGTGACTTAACTTATTGGGATGCATAATAGAACACCTTTCAATTTCCAAGCACCTGGTGAGTGGACTATTACCTTGTATCATGTCTATTGGATCCTAGGTGTCCCCATCTAGGGGGACAAACTCACACTGGTAGAGTGGTCATCAAATGACGAGAGACTATCCTAGGCCATTTTCATGGGTGTTTACATCTTGGAGATAGTAAGGGATTGCAGTTGATTTCAGTGATGTTGCTTGATATTTTGCTTCTACAGAAGGTCCTTATTAGCCTAATTGCTTCCCACTTGTCAAGGACCCAGAAGGACCATATCATTATATGATCATGGACTCCTAATATTTATCAAATAGAGTGACTCTATTTTTTACCAAGGGAATTGACATCCTAGTATTAGTTTACCATAATTTGTACCAGATTGCACACTGCAGAGCACTATCATTCAGTCACCCATCATTAGTCATGGTGTGGATTTTAGAGCACATTACACATTATTCAATAATTCATCCCCACACCTGATCCTACACTTCCCAAAGATATTAGGTGGTGTTGGTTGGGGCACTATGATCTATACTGATAGTGGCTTCTTTAACTAATGTTGACATTATTGTAGACCCCTATGTAGGGATGGAGGGGAGATGGCTAAGAGATGGGGTAGTTAGAGACTTTTGTAAAGGGGTGAGCCACTTGGTCAATAGGCACAACTTAGTTGAGACTCATCCCATCACTTGAGTGCTCTAGTAGCTTAGACATGAATTTCTAGTGGATTTGCCTCTACTTCTCCCATGCTATAGGTCTACTTAAGAGGTAGTTGAGGCTAGGAAAGGAATGTTCCCATAAACTTATCAGACTCTAGGGACTCCCATCACATGATCAATGTGAGGCAAAGAATAGGGAGAAGCTCAGCGGTATCTACAACCACACATGGGTTAAAGTCTATTTTTTATGTAAAGAGTGATCATGATGGAGAGGATGATGGGACCAATAATAATTAATATCTTGAGAGAGAGGAGGATGAGGATAGCTTAGATGATGTTGCGCTTACTCTACATATGATTCCTTTATCTTAGTAGATGAATGAGTAAATGAAAATGAGTAACCCCTCTTGGTAGACAAGAGATCCTCATGAGTATTTAACCTTTTAGCCTTTGATTTTATTTTCCTAGCACACTATTGCTTAATTTCTAACCATGATGTAATGCTATTATTTTGCCTTGCACTTGACTACATAGGTACTATGGATAGGTGAAGAGATTTGATCAAGAATGCATCATTATATGTTTTTGTCTCTTCCATTAAGCGAGAGAGAGGTACTCCTAATGGATGTAAGGATACCTTTAGTGGCAAGTAGACATACAGATGTCTTTGCTCCTTCCTACCATGCTAGCTAGTAGCATATATCTTTGAGGGGTAGGGTGGACATGTTGGAGGTTGAGAATGCCCTACTATGAGAGATAGTTGGGGTGGGGATTGGTTGATGATTAGCTTCTCACTCATGAGCTGAGACACTTGCTTATGGTTAGTCATGAGTCTAGACACTTGTCCCTTAGGTATCTAAGAGGGACACGACCCTTACATGATTGGGTATGGTAGATACTAGGAGGATATCAAGGAGATAGAGCCTTGGTGAATAAAAAAACTCAACACTAATTTGAGGCCTTATCAATGTAGCATGATACTTTAACACTTTATTTACCTTATGGTTTTGCCCCTTGTATGGGGAGATTTGGTACTATTTGTACTTATTTTGGTTATGCGTCTCCCATGTTAGAGTTTATGTACTTAGATATTGACACATTTATTTATGATGTATGGATTATTGCTTATGGACAATGATCTATATCTTATTTATGGTTGATTTTGTTATGTTTCTTTCTCACTATCCACATGGTTAGTTTAGAGTTGGATATCCATTTATTGATGGATGCTTATATATGTACATGTGTTATGACTTTCTATTTTTATGATGTAATGTATGTATGGATACTGTATATGTATGGATGCATATGGATTCATATGATGTATCACATAATGTTTGATTTTATTATGAGATGATTACCTATATTACATATTGATATGCATATGATACTGACAATGTGATATTCTCTTCATAAGTTTTTGACTGAGGAGATTGTAGGTTGACTCTAGAATATGAAAAATCCCTAAGCTTGCAAGATGTGGGACTCAGGGGATCAAGTGGAAATAGGAAAGGTGATGAAAACAATTTTTTAATGAACTTTATAAAAGGCTAAAGGTTGACCCTAATCTAGAACTGCCATTTATACTAGTGTTAGACAATGACAAGCAATAAGCTTTATGAGTACCCTCTAGACTTGGATCAAAATATGGCCAATATTTCAAGCCTAGGGTAAACAGAAGTGTCCTTAGCAAGGGTAGACTTTCAAAGATAGGCTAGACTCTTGGTTGTTTTGTCTATTTTGTTCATGTGTGTGCTTTTCTTATTGAATCCTTTTTCTTATGAATTCCATCCTTTTAGCTTTGATTGTGGTCTCCACTCAAGAATATAGACATTGTGCAAATGTTTTCTTTTTTATTTTGCTTTATTTTTCATTTTTACTTTGTAGAATTGGAGCATGGACCCCCTTGACCTAACACCATGCTACTAGTAAGAAGAGAGGGATCATCACTAAAGGTTAGGTAAGACAAGTAAGGGAATGGACAAAACCAAATGGGTACAAGGAACTTTTAAGGCTTCCCCCTTGTTAAGAAGAATTAAGAGACTTTCCTATTATCTTCTATTAGGTACTATGGACTTGAAAGCGAGATAAATTTAATAATAGTTAAGACTAAGATTAGTTTAAAGCTTTGAGTAGACTCAATTTGAATTATTTGGAATGTAAGAGATGAATGGTATAGATGATTTTTGGGAATTTGTGATTTAGTAAAGGTGGCATATACTAGAAACTTGAAACTCCTACTAAGATGAAAATTATATAAGAGAAAACCATTGGTAGGTGACAAGATGGAGAGAATAGAATTAAATGCATGTTTTGCTTTATTTTGAATGTGTATATGTGTATGTGCATGTATATATGTATTTTGAGTACATTTATATATGTAGTATTTATTAAGCTAAAAGGAATTGATAGTCTCACCAAACTCTTCGCCTTCCATGTATATAAGGTAGGCTCTATTTTGAACATCTTCCTTCACTAGATATGGACCTTTCCAGTCCTTGTGAAAATTTTTCTTATTTTCATGCTTTTTATTCTTAATACTCCCTTTTCTAAGGACCAAGCCCCCTATTTTTAATGGAGGGGAGGATGATTCCTTGACTTATCTTGTATTAGCCCTAGAAGGATTGGATTTCATAGCTTGTTCCAGCATGAAAAATGCTTGACATTGAAACTTAGTATAGTAAGCATGTTTCCTATTGATCAAGATATTGTTTAAAAAATAAAAACTCATGTTTGATGTGCATCCAAATATCCACATGTTCCTTCATGGATTCTAAAAATTGATGCAACTTGTAAGGAGTTCATGGTGGGTATGTGCAGGATCATGATGGGCCAAACTATACCTCTAAGTGGCAATGAAAATACAAAAAATTAGACTTTATCAAGTTCATGTGAAATTTTGAATGGATTATCTATACAATTTGAGAAAGATGTAAGAATGAAATTTGTAGAGAATTGAATCTAGTTTATAGGCTACTAATTTTTTTAAAAAAAAACTAAATTTACTTAGTGAAAATTGAATATTTCAATGAACAACTATTAAATTTTTTAGAAAAAAATAAAAAGTGGGTGTCTGCCCAGCCAACCTAACTATGAGTAAAAATATATATATTTTTTAAAACTTTCAAAATAAGTAGAGGACTCATGTCTGGATGTGATGCATATTTATTTAAAATTTTTTTCTAATAAAACAATTAGTTATGATTTTTTTACTGTGACTTTTTTAAAAAAATAAAAAAGTAATTTTCCAGCCAACCTAACTCGATAAAAAAAAAATGAAAATTCAAATTTTTTTTTTAACCTAAAGCCAGAAAAGCATAGAGTGTGACGCAGGTTTTGGATTTCAAAAAGGTGAAATGGTTTGAAAGTTATGGATGTTTTTCAATTAGTGTGTCCATCAGGGTTTCAGAGACACGGTATATAAAAAATTATTAATAATTATTTAATAAAATGATAACCAAATAAATCTTATATTTTTAGAAAGCTAACAATTTTTTCTATAAACCCTTTTCGTTTTATCAATTTTGCATAAAAAAAAGTCGTCGGCACGAAGGGTGAAGTTCAAAGAAGAGACTGAAACATTAAAACATGTTAGAATCCATAAAAAGTCAACAATCAAAATGGATATCCGTCTTGCTTTGTACCAAAGCAAGACGGATATCTGTTTTGCTTTGTACCAAAGCAAGACAGATATCCGTTTTGCTTTGGTAAAAGCAACTCAAAATAGATATCCGTTCTGAAAACAGATATCCATTCTAAAAATGGATATCCATTTCCTTGATCTATGAAAAATAGCAAATTACTTCGAATTACTTCAAATATTGATTCTTGATCATGAATATTGCGAATTACTTCAAATATCCACGGACAATTTTAATTGTGTTTCTTAAGACACCCATGCCTTGACTATACCTTGATGTTGGTCATGATTGTGCTTGGATGGCACAATAGTTCATAGTTAGATTTTTGCCACTAAAGTTTTCCTTTGACAAAGTCGTATTTGTAGTCCACCTTGTGATGATGTTCAAACAATATAAATACTTATTCTTAACATAAGCAATACATTTCTCACAAATACCAATGCATTCTACTCATAAGGTTCATGGCACCATGCCTAAAGGGTCGAACGGACTGCGCCAACACATTGGGGTGGATGGGTAAATTCCATTGGAGGTTTCGTTTCATGTGCCAAGCGTCCCAGTCGTTCCAAGCTGTAAGCTACCGACAAAGTCAAAAGTTGCTAGGATTGAAATTTTGCATTTCATAGGTCTTGGGGCTGAACGGTTTGCTCCAACATGTCGGGGTGGGTCAGTAAATGCTAGGGGAGGTCTCATTTTGTGTGCAAAGCATCCCAGTCCTTCTGAGCTGTAAGCTACCAGCAAAGTCAAAAGTTGCTAGGATTGAAATTTTGCATTCCACAGGTCCTGGGGCCGAACGGTTTGCACCAACACGTTGGGGTGGGCGAGTAAATGCTAGGGGAGGTCTCGTTTTGTGTGCAAAGCTATCACGAATTCTAAGAACTGCTCTGTCAAAGTTTGGCAGTTTTTTGGTCTCAGGGATCTTAAGGGACTTTGCCGGTAGCCTCTTGCCTGGAATGACTGGGATGCTTGGCGCACAAAACAAGACCTCCACTAGCATTTACCCACCCACCCCGATGTGTTGGCACAGTTCGTTTGACCCCATGAGCTATGGAATGAAAAATGTCACACCTAGCACCTTTCCACTGCATCAAATTGAAGCATTTTGCAACAATGCGTTTAATTTCGGCACGGTCAAACGAAATGGAGTTGACCAAAAATGAGAGAGGTTATTGTGGATGGATGCCACATGCACCTGTAGGTCCAAACAGAACATTCCCAACTGTCACGAATTCTGAGAACTGCTCTGTTAGAGTTTGGTAGTTTTTTGGTCTCAGGGATCTTAAGGGACTTTGCCGGTAGCCTCTTGCCTGGAATGACTGGGATGCTTGGTGCACAAAACGAGACCTCCACTAGCATTTACCCACCCACCACGATGCATTGGCACAGTCCGTTTGACCCCACAAGCTATGGAATGAAAAATGTCGCACCTAGCACCTTTCCACTGCATCAAATTGAAGCATTTTGCAACAATGCGTTTAATTTCGGCACGGTCAAACGGAATGGAATTGACAAAAAATGAGAGAGGTTATTGTGGATGGATGCCACATGCACCTGTAGGTCTAAACAAAATATTCCCATCTATCACGAATTCTGAGAACTGCCCCGTCAAAGTTTGGCAGTTTTTTGGTCTCAGGGATCTTAAGGGACTTTGCCGATAGCCTCTTGCCTGGAATGACTGGGATGCTTGGCGCACAAAATGAGACCTCCACTAGCATTTACTCACCCACCCCGACGCATTGGCATAGTCCGTTCGACCCCACGAGCTATGGAATGAAAAATGTCACACCTAACACCTTTCCACTGCATCAAATTGAAGCATTTTGCAACAATGCGTTTAATTTCAGCACTGTCAAACGGAATGGAGTTGACAAAAATGAGAGAGGTTATTGTGGATGAATGCCACATGCACCTATAGGTCTAAATAGAACATTCCCAACTATCACGAATTCTGAGAACTGCCTCGTCAAATTTTGGTAGTCTTTTTGTCTCAGGGATCTTAAGGGACTTTGCTGGTAGCCTCTTGCCCGCAATGACTGGGATGCTTGGTGCACAAAACAAGACCTCCACTAGCATTTACCCACCAACCCCGATGCATTGGCCCAGTTTGTTCGACCCCACGAGCTATGGAATGAAAAATGTCGCACCTAGCACCTTTCCACTGCATCAAATTGAAGCATTTTGCAATAATGCGTTTGATTTCGGCACGGTCAAACGGAATGAAGTTGACCAAAAATGAGAGAGGTTATTGTGGACGGATGCCACGTGCACCTGTAGGTCTAAACAGAACATTCTCAACTGTCACGAATTCTGATAACTGCCCTGTGAAAGTTTGGCAGTTTTTTGGTCTCAGGTATCTTAAGGGACTTTGTCGGTAGCCTCTTGCCCGGAATGACTGGGACGCTTGGCGCATAAAATGAGACCTCCACTAGCATTTAGCCACCCACCCCGATGCATTGGTACAGTCCATTCGACCCCACGAGCTATGGAATGAAAAATGTCACACCTAGCACCTTTCCATTGCATCAAATTGAAGCATTTTGCAACAATGCGTTTGATTTCGGCACAGTCAAACGGAATGGAGTTGACCAAAAATGAGAGAGGTTATTGTGGATGGATACCACATGCACCTGTAGGTCCAAACAGAACAATCCCAACTATCACAAATTCCAAGAACTGCTCTGTCAGAGTTTGGCAGTTTTTTGGTCTCAGGGATCTTAAGGGACTTTGCCGGTAGCCTCTTGCCCGCAATGATTGGGATTCTTGGCGCACAAAATGAGACCTCCCCTAGCATTTATCCACCCACCTCGACATGTTGGTGCAGTCCGTTCGGCCCCACGATGAGCATACCAAAAAATATTGTTCCAGTTGACAAAAAATACATTTTAACCTCCTTGTGAAAACACACTTTCAAGGTTGCTTGAGCAAGAGCTAGCGCCTCAACATCGAGGCATAATTTTGGTGTTATAGAAGCATGAACTAGCACCTCAAATAGTAAGGCACTCATTCTAGGTTGTTTATTCAATAATTGGCACTAGTCACATATGGTGTAGAGAGGTAGATGTGCGCCCAAGTCATCATTTGATGCCTTCAATAACTATAAACTCCTTTGATGATGTATTTTATCCTTCCAATTCACTATCTAGCCTTAGGCACACATTTTAGGTTGATCAATCATAATCTAGTGCCTTAAGTACCAAGGCGCACTTTTAGGTTAGTTTGATCAAGGATTAGCACCTTCATTTCTAGGCAGAAGTTTGGAGTTGAAATACATCAAAATAACAAGTTTCTTCATCACTTCAAACATATTTAACACTTTTAAGATCTCCAATGCATGATTGAATATCAAGAAACCAATGTATCATTTCATGAAGGTCTTAAGTATTGTAAATATGCATCTTCTTATTTAATCATGTGTTGTAAATGAAGGAATGCAATGAATGCATCTTTTATGAGCATATACACGATGTTGTTTTAGGATAGTCATAAAGGGCAATTTTTGGATAGCCATGTGTATCTTTTTAACAATCATGGACTGTGACAGTCCCAAAACTCATATAAATCATCCATTTTAGTGTTTGACAACCTTATAAATCCATTAGATCATTTATACAAACCCTAATGCAACTTATAAACCCTCTTTGCATAGTAATTTCATGAATGACTATCTTGTAGGATTTACATACATACATACATACATATATATATGATCTCGTAGGCATCTAGGTTTCATACACAAATTGCAATAGTTGTAGAGCCAACCTCCTATCAACGAGAGTTGAATAAAAGTAAATAGAGAGCTTCTTGGCCATAAATGGGATTTGCATACACACACACACACCTAACTGAAATAGTATCCTTATTGGCCTTATTGGCACCTCCCCCCAAGATGTAAGTTTTTTATGTTTATAATGTGCCCCCAGTGTCCTTGACATTAATTTCATTCAAACATGTCTTCAATTCATCTTCAAAATGTTTTCAATACATCTCCAATGCCTTTTGCATGAAGGTTTATGCATATTTATACATGATTTGAGGGAAACCAATAGTCTCCAACTGACTCTTGAGTACTTGACTATTCATCTTCCATACTTTTGCATTTTTTTTACAGTTTTCATATGACAACTTTGACATATTTACAAAATTTGACAAGATGAAGACTAAATACATGATGAAATGGTTTATCATGACCTTATTTGATTAGGGCATATATAAGGAATTTTTTCATATTGATTCTATTAATTCTATTGATCTAAAACCATTCTCTTGATCTAAAACCATTCTCAATGCTAAACATATCATCAATGGACTAAAGAACTATCATCATAATGTATGGCATCATGGGAAGTATCATGACTTGCACATAAGGAATTTAAATTATATTATATATCAAGGTGTATATACATTAAAATCTAGTCCATAATGGTAGACATATACAAAAATTTGGCAAATATGCCAACTCAAAATATTTTTTACAAAATGTGGCATATGCCATGTCTCAAAATCTATATACAATCTACATGCCAAATAGCTACATCAAATACTAAAAGTCCACTTGATCCTCAATCTGTGATGGATCCTGAAAAAGTGTCCTCTTTGTACCAAAATGTCTAGTAATTGACGGAGGTGAAGTTTCTTGCATTAACAAGTCAAAACACAAATTTGATTAATCTCTTCAATGGTAAATAAAAATAAGTTAAAGTTAGTAAATAGATTCTTATCTACTACAATTAAGAACTTTCATTTATTAACATACATCTAAATCACTACAATCAACTATAAGACTGCTAGATAAACTATCAATTATTTAGAAAAATTCAATTCAATTACCTCGACTCTATGTTGTTCTTCGGACAATCGTTCTGCAAATGATTTTCTCTTAAGACGATCAGGTGTCCTAGTGAAGCATGATGGCAAAGGTGGCACATCACTCACATTCTCAAGAGACTACATAAAAGCAAAGTAACATTGAAATAAATTAATATATAATTATTAAACAAAAAAGGAAATGCATACATTTAAAATAGGAAATGCATTACACAAAAAATTATCTACTTGAAAACAAGCACATACCACCATCGAGGCCTCCTGCATCAATTAAGAAGGACAAGAATGTAAGACTCTAAATGACTATAATCAAATATTTAAGTTTTCTAAATTATCAATTAAAGTACAATTCAATCAAATTACCTCCACCCTTTGTTGGCGCTTGAAAGTTGTTCTGCAAATGATAGTCCCTTGGGTCGATCAGGAGTTCGAGAAAAGAATATTGGCAAAGATGCCACATCATTCACATTTTTGATTGACTATAAAATAAAATTAACATCAAGATATAAATTAATATATAATTACTCACAAAGAAATAAATGCATAAAAAAAAGTTGATGTGTACAACAAATTATACCGGCAAGTCCAAGCCAAATTGGATGGTAGACAAAGTTCCATGATGAACTTCTGTCAACTCCCCCTCTGTCATCAACTATTATCCCACTTAGATACATTAGTACTAATAAAGTTGTTTATATATTCAAATAGAATAGACCATAAAATTTAACTTTAAATTTTACCTACATAAAAGATTGCTCATGCATTTCTCCTTCTCTATTGTTTACTGATCCGGTAGCTTCTACTCTTGTCCCTGACCCCTCAGCTTGAGTTCTTTACCCCATTGCCTCATCTCGTGAATGGAGATCATACTCTGATGTGTTCAACGGTGGCTCACTACTCTCCATAATAGGACCTAAGCATAAATGATTGCAAGAAATGCAATGATGGGGCACACATACATGTCTGGATGATGACGGTCTAGTAGTACCAGGTGATCCAATATCATCACCTTCATCATGTGCTTGTGCAAACTGAGATGTCTGTATAATCAAATGCTCGGTCAAAGAGTGTATGGCACTAAAGCCCTATTGTGTTGCATTTGCAACAATGTCTGGGTGCTACATTGGGGGTGGAGAAGGGATAGCAAGAGGGGGAATATAGGGACCTTGTACTTGTCTAATTGCCCCAGGTCTATCTTGAGGCATTCCCTTGGCCACTCCTTGAAACTCTCTAAAATTAAAATAATTAACATGTTGACCCATGACGAACTCTGCATAGAGTTTATGGAGGAAATACAAAGGCACATCTAAATTGTTGTTGGGTGGTTTATCAAAAACCATCCACCAACGATCCCAAAAGTTTTGACTAATGCCCTCATGAATACACCATTTGATTGAAAACTTGGGCTTACGGACATCAGCATGCAATCTTGTTTTAGGATTGACAAAGTGTTGGGCTAACATAGTTTTTGTAATCTCTAAATCTTTGACTTCATCATATGACAAACCGTTAGCATATTCGGCTTTCTTGGCTTCTCGCCATTGCCTAAATGATTCATGTTGGGTTGACAAGGTTTGAATATGATTAATGATTCCCTCTAAATTCGATGTCATTATAGACAATCGAGGGTGGCGGCGATACATTTCTATGATCCTGCTTATATGATCAATATTTCTTTGAATATTCTCTTCTATTGTTGGAGGGGGAGGGTTTGGTGGTGGAGGGTTTGGGTTTTCATTTTGTGCATCCATTTTACCTAATTAAATTATAAAACATACCCAATTAGCATAAAAATGAAAAAAATTACTTGAATATACAAAACAAACAAAAAAAACATGCACGAAATCTTACCTCTTTGGATCGGATATCTGTTCCTCAGCTCTGATATCCATTCTTCGAAGATGAGACTGCGTTTTGCAAGCCGCAGGTTTGCAAAAGCACAGTCTTTTTTCGCTTTTTATGTTCTCCAAAATGGATATCCATTTTCTTTTTCTCTATTGTTTTCATTATTTTTTATTTTATTATTTTTGCATTTTTAGCATTTTACTATTTAGGCATTTTAGCTATAAAATACAATCCAAATTTTAGAAAGATTGTATCATATGAAAGGATAGATTTTGGACAAACTATCAAAATTTATATAGGATTATAATGATATATATATTTGATTTTTATATGATTTACTTATACTAAGGTATCTCATAGTATTTTAAAGGCACTTTTGAATTGATAATTGTCATAAAAAAAATTGTAAAAGCAAGTAGTTTTGACCTATAAATTCTAACAAATCATTTCATGTTTAACTTACATATTAGATGATATTTGTGTCAACAATTGAGACACTCAAGATTAGGGCCATTATTTAGGGTTTACGGATTTAGAGAGAGAGAGAGACTACTTTTGACATGCAATTGTAAACCCTAAATAATGCCCCTAAACCTTAAACCCAAGTAACCCTAAATAATTCTTCCAAATCCTAAACCCTAACCCCTAAACCATAAACCCTAAATAATTCCCCTAATCCCTACACCCTAAACCTGAGAAAGGGAGTCCTAGTTTTCTTGTTTCCATTTACTTCGTCGATAAGGGAGAGGGAAAGATAGAGGGGAGAGGTAGGATATATAGGAATGATAGGGAATGACTGGGATGCATGATTAAACCTAACCCCTAACCCCTAACCCCTATTTCCTAACCCCTAAACCCTAAACTTGAAAAACCATAAACCCCTAAATCCTAAACACTAAACCCAAGAAACCCTAAACCTCTATCTCTCTATCTCCCTATCTCACTATCTACCCATCACTATCATTCCTCTACCTCTCAATCTCTCTCCCTATGCTTTAGCCATGTCCCTCACTCTATATCTCCCTATTGGTCCTCTCTCTCTAAACACTAAACCCTAAACCTCTAAACCTTAACCCCTAAACCCTAAACGCGAGCAACCCTAAACCCTATCTCCTATCTCTCCCTTATCTCCCTATCTCTATCATCCTTCTACCTCTCAATCCTTCTCCCTATTTCTCTAGACATATCACTCACTCTCTATCTCCCTATCTCTCCCCTTTGTCACCTCTATCTCTCCCTATCTGTCTCCTCTCTCTTTCTATCTAGCTATCTCCAAAACTGAGAAACCCTAAACCTAGGTACACCCTAAATCCAATCAACTCTAAACCTATATCTCCCTATCTCTCCCTTATCTCCCTATCACTATCATCCCTCTACCTCTCTTGATCTCTCTCCCTATGTCCCTGGCCACGTGCCTCACTCTCTATCTCCTTATCTCTCTCCTCCGTCTCCTCTCTCTATCTCCCTATAATTCCTCTCTCTCTATAAACCCTAAATCCAAAACCCTAAACCTCTAAACCTAACCCCTAACCCCTAAACAATTTAAATCCTAAACTCTAAATAATACCCCTAAACCCTAACCCCTAACCCCTAAACTTGAGAAACCCTAAACCCCTAAACCTTAAACCCCAAACCCCTAAACCCTAAACCCAAGTAACCCTAAACCACTATCTCCCTATCTCTCCCCTATCTCCCTACCACCT
Organism: Cunninghamia lanceolata; assembly: GCA_027924645.1. NCBI lineage: Eukaryota > Viridiplantae > Streptophyta > Pinopsida > Cupressales > Cupressaceae > Cunninghamia > Cunninghamia lanceolata. The sequence continues at coordinate 6,282,431 of BSBN01001281.1, forward strand.
TTGTCCCTCTACCTCTCAAGCTCTCTCCCTATGTCTCTAGCCATGTACCTCACTCTCTATCTCCCTATCTCTCCCCTCAGACTCCTCTATATCTCCCTATCATTCCTCTCTCTCTATAAACCCTAAATCCAAAACCCTAAACCTCTAAACCTAACCCATAACCCCTAAACAATAAATCCTAAACCCTAAATTATAATGCCCCTAAACCTGAGAAACCCTAAACCCCAAATGCCTAAACCCTAAACCCAAGTAACCATAAACCACTATCTCCCTATCTCTCCCCTATCTCCCTATCAACCTTGTCCCTCTACCTCTCAATCTCTCTCCCTATGTCTCTTGCCATGTCCCTCACTCTTTATATCTCTATCTCTCCCCTCAGACTCCTCTATATCTCCCTATTGGTCCTTTAGCTCTCTCTAAACCCTAAACCCTAAACCTCTAAACCTTAACCCCTAACCCCAAAACCATAAACCCTAAACCCTAAATAATGCCCCTAAACCCAAGCAACCCTAAACTTCTATCTCCCTATCTCTATCATCCCTCTACCTCTCAATCTCTCTCTCTCTAGATGTCTTTGGACATGTCTCTCACTCTCTATCTCCTATCTCTCCCCTTTGTCTCCTCTATCTCTCCCAAACTCTATCAGTCCCCTCTCTCTATCTCTCTTTAAACTGTAAACCCTAAACCCCTAAACCTGAGCAACCCTAAACCTCTAAACCCTAAATAATTCCCCTAACCAACCTCTAAACCACTTCTCTATATATAGGTGCAACTAATACCACTTTTTCATTATTTTCCACAGTTAATTATATTCTTTTCCATTTTCCAAGTCCTACATGTGTCTAAGTTGTATTGTTTGTCAAGTTTTTAGTCTAATTATTTTTCCCAACTCTCATGATTATTAAAATGTTAGTGTATTATAGTTAGATTTATCCTTCGGTAACATTAATTTACACATTGTTGCACAAACAACCACACTAAAACATAACCTTACCTAATTAAGGTTAACCTTTTAAAAGGTTCTTTCATAAATGGCGAGCTTAACAGATCCAACTAGTTCAATGTTCTTATAGTCCATGCTTACCCTTCCAAGAGAGTTCATGCCATGTTAACTTTGCATTATGTCCTAACATATCACATGAAGGACATCATCATCACAAGGAATAACAATGTCATGAAGGATTAACGAAGGTGTAGCTTCACCACATAAAGTATCATTCATAATTTTATCACTAGAGGGTAAGGGTATATCATGTGTATCCTTCTCAAACCATGTATCATGAATCAAATCATATGAAGGATTACGTAAAGCAGTTTAGGGCATGAAATCCAAAACGCCCCAAAACACAACCCCTGCTGCCCCACCATTCCTATCCCCGAAATATTGGAACATAGTCTAGAAAAGTGATTATTTCACGTGATGAACAAAATTGAATATTTGAGTAATTCATTAGTGATGATTCTTAGTGTTTAACAAATCATTATGGATCAATGTGTAAAGAAGCTACCAATGTTAATTTGCCATCCTCCTTCACTAGAAATGGTCTTTAAGGAGGTTCATATATTGATGGGAGATCCAAGATTTAAGAGGTGTATTTTCCAAAATCTCTCCTTTCATATGATACAGTCTTTCTAAAATTTGGATTGTATTTTATAGTTAAAATGCCTAAATAGTAAAATGCTAAAAATGCTAAAATAATAAAATAAAAAACATTGAAAATAATAGAGAAAAAGAAAATGGATATCCGTTTTAAAGAAGCCAACCATTCAGGAATGTCCTAATCCAGTTGCTCACCTTAGTTCTTTTTAGGAACTTCTTATTCCTCATGTTGTTCAACTTGATGTTCATCTTGTTGGTTCTATGTCATATAATGTTCCACATTGAGCTCTTTATCTCAGTCATCCGGTTGTTCTTTATCTTGCTCTTTATTCTCATCAACTAGATGTTCCTCTATTTCCTGATCTTTTCCAAGATCCAAATACACTTTCTGTTGTTCTTCTTGATGCTGGTCATAAGGATGTGTCACTTCACCTTGTTGCTTTTTAAAATAACCAAGAAGAGGCAACAAGAGGCAACAAATTGTTACTTTTCTTAGGCAAATTTAAGTTTTCTAATTACTACTAAAATCTTTTTAAAATAATGTAAAGAACATGCGAAGCTTCAAGGAATCTTTTTATGGCACCTGTGCTAGCTTTTGTCCTCAAGGATCCAACATTTTGGTATCCTCCTTTGTAGAAATTAGAACATCCTTTTGATGACAATGGGAAGAATAAGGATGCCTTGAGAACTTGGAGATTTTATGGAGAGTGTAAGAACCTTCAAATCCTTAAAATTGAAATGGAAAAGGCTCACAAAGTTAGGACTGTAAAAGTATAATAATTATTGTGGGGGTTGTAATGAAAATATGGCTTAACTCTTTTGAGGTGACTCACTATCCATGATGTGTTGGGATCAATGGAAAATGGAATAAGAGATATTAACAAGAATTTGACATAAATGGAAGAAATGGATAGTCTCCCCTAAAAATGATGGCGAGATATGTATTAATAGTAGAGGAAGCAACACGAATGGTGGGGTTGGTTGGGAGTGGACTAAAGAATTGATTGAGAGATTATAGAAGACTAATTGGGAGTGGACTAAATAATTGATTGAGAGATTATAGAAGACTTATTGGGAGTGGACTAAAGAATTGATTGAGAGTCAAGAGGATAGGAGAATTAGTTAGGGGAAGTAATGGTTCAATCAGGGGTGGAGAGAACTCTCAATCACAAGAATAAATGATGCCAAAATGGTTGGAACTAAAAGAAATCATGCATTCCAAAAGATGACAAGGTTGCCCCTTTCATATGATACAGTCTTTCTAAAATTTAGATTGTATTTTATAGCTAAAATGCCTAAATAGTAAAATGCTAAAAATGCTAAAATAATAAAATAAAAAACAATGAAAACAATAGAGAAAAAGAAAATGGATATCCATTTTGATAACGGATATCCGTTTTCAAAATGGATATCCATTTCAAAGTCAAACTTTGCCAAGTCGCGAATTTGGCTAAGTAAAAATGCAATTTTTTTCCTATTGCCACTGTTTGGCCTGCGATGATCCTGCACATACCCTGGTTCTTCTTGCTCCTCTAGGACTAGTCATTTAGCTCATGGTGCAATTCCATGGAGTAGTCAGAGTATTTCTTAAGAAGTTCTAAGACTATTGGATTTTTTGTTCCAATGGTGACATGTATCATAGTCTTCCATCAAAATTCCCCTATGCTCATTTTATCTTTGTTATGGAATTTATTAATCATCTCCACTTGGACTAAATGTATCTCCCAAATATCGTTAGATCTAATGGAGGTGGTGGGTGAGGGGTGGTCTACATTAATATCCTTTATTAGGGTCCTTGAGAGGACCTTAAAGTTGTTTTTTGATTCATTGTTAATCTAGTAAGCATATGTATAGTCACCCAGTCCTTTAGGACTCGTGAGCACTTGACCAATTAGGGGTGTTAGAGGAGTATAAGAGTTGCTTGTAGGCATGAATAGAGTGTAGGACTCACTCACAGATACGAAGGGAGTCTAGGACTCACTTGGGAGCATTAAGGGAGTGTAAGAAACACTTGTTGATTTTCCCCTAGGTGAAATTTCAAAGTTGTGTCCCAATTTTATAAAGGAAATGACCAACACTAATTTAACTTTTTAACTTGAATCATTAAAAAGTGATATATACATTTTGAATTTTGAAATAATATAAACTAATAAAATATAGATTTTAATTGTATTTTATGTTTTAAAAATAAAAAATTATTTAAATGTGGTTTTTTGTAAAATTGACACTATAATTTAGTTGATGATAAAATGCTGAAAAAGAGGTTAAGAAAGACACCATTTTTTATACAGTAAATTTCATTTTTTCCTACAATTTTTTATTTTACATTTATAAATTGAAACTTTAGTGCATTGATTAATTTTTCCCATTTCGATAAATATTTTTAAATAAATCTTGAAAGTTGCATGTACTAAAACCACAACTATTTCAATAGGACATAACTTTTTGTTTTAACTATTTATCTAAAATAGAAAATGATTATATCATCTTCATATGGAATCTCTTTTATATGCATCATGTTCTAAATTTTTTTAGTAAACTTTAGTATTTTTTGTTGAGAAGAAACTCAACCTTATATTTCTATTCTAATGACCTACTTTTAGTATAAAATTAAAAAGAAAATATAAACTCTAACTAAACTATTAAAAATTTATATTTTGAAAACTATAATTATAGATCTACAAAAGTTATTTTAGGTTTTTTAAAAATCTTATTTATGTCAGTAGGAGTTGTGAGAACATTAAGTTTTTCAAATAATTTCATTTTTTTTCAAATAGTTTCATTTTTTTTGTAAATTGGCCCCAAAGTGATGCTACATATGTATCTAGTGAACACTTCTAGTTGTAAAAGTTGTGGCCTAGATCTAATTTAGCTAGAATGAATCTATCTAGAAGATATTTTTGACCAAAATTAACTTTTAGTTGTGTAAGATTTGGTTGTGAAGCCACCCAAGAATTCAAATGAGTGAAAGGAAAGCAAAAGTAGAAAACTAGAATGATAGAATAAACTATATTCTATTCAATAGGAATGCAAAGCTGGTTTGCAATGAGATACCTAGATATGAGAGTGATGGGTGTGTATATATAGTATATTCCACCCAAGAGACTAAAAACACAACCAGTGAAGAATCAGCTAGGTAAAGTACCCTGCTCACACCGACAAGTCCCCTTAAGTACAACTTAAGGGGAAGTAAGACATGTAAAGATGGGTCCCAAATACAAGTCCCAATGAGCTACCTATATACAAAAGATCCCCTCAAATATAAAAGAAGGAGAAAACCCAGTGAGGAAAATCTCCCCCATGAGAGGATGAAGCAAGAAGGGCTAAGTGAACCCCTTTGAAGAAAAATCCTACACCCCTAAGAGAGCCCAAATATGGAAGTACTTGTTATTAGTGAAGGGTTTGGTGAAGATATCTACAACCTGCTCTGCTATATGACAATAGCACAAATAAATGACCTACTCCTATATCATCTCCTAAAGAAAATACATGTGGATCTAGATGTGTTTGGTCCACTAATGTTGGATTGGGTTCTTAAATTCATTTGTGCTAATACATTCTCCTAAAGTGGGATACAACTTTGAAATTTCATCCCCCCTCAAAGGTTTAGTGGGAATATAACTATATTTGGTTGTGGGATTTGTTGGACATTAGTGAGAACCTTCATCCCATCATTGTCCTAGATAAGGCTTCACTTGTTTTTGGATTAGGAGGGTTTTGGTCCTTGGGCAAAGCATGATTCCTAACTAATTCCCTAAGGCCTCTTCTTTTACATTAGCAAAGGTTCTAAAGTCCAACCCTTGAACACTATTAGAGATGTTGATTATGTTAATGGGGACTTCTTGTGTATGCGTCAACCACCTTGTAGGAGGTGGTTGAGGAATCTTGATTGTTTGTAGTTGTATTAGAGTAAGATCATCATCTTCTACATCTGTAAATATACCTGTATCAAAAGATATGTTGATTACATAAATTTGATTCACCTCCTCAAAAGGGAAGACAAAAGGTTCATCATTTTCTAGTAATTCCACTATCTTCATAGTGGCATTGGGTAAGATAATTGAGCCCTACCTATAGGTTTCCTCCTTTTTAATGGTCATGTTTCCTTTCTCCATTGCCTTAGTATTTGGTTTCATAACAATGGTCAACATTTGGTTGGTTTTTGTCCTTCTTCCTTAGTGGCATGGTTTAGAGTGTTGGTTTAGTTATCATAACCTTGTTAGCACCAAGCTCATAATCAATTTCTATGCAAATTTTATTTGTGGTAGTATCCAATTTGAGCATGTTGAAAGGCTTTGGGTCTCCCTTAGTGACATAAATCTTCCCTAAATAAAGGAAATGAATATGTTAATATTACATGGAAGGAATCACCTTAATTTTATGGATCCAAGGTCTTCCAGTAGTAGGTATACCTTGTATCCTTGTCTATTATGTAAAATATGTTGGGACTATCTTGGGGTTGAGAGAGATAGCAAGCATAATTTTATTCATGGTTGCTACTTTATGATTATTGTAAGCTTGCAAAGTGTCTCTATAAGATATATGATGTTTGTATGACCATACCCAATTCTCTCTAAGAGAGAAAATGAAATGTAATTTTCACTACAACCTCATCATCAATGAGGGTTTGTTAAATACACATGTTGCAAATCCATACCTATAAGTACAAGGCATGATCCCCTCTTTTTGATAGCTTGATTTCAATCACCATTTTCTTGAGATTAAGGAAGAATCCTAGATCATGCGATTCTATGTTTAGAGGACTCAAGTCAAGGTCCACTTGATTGATCTACTCCTCTAGAGGTGGAGTTATGTGATTTAGATATTTTATCTCGATTGCCTCCAAGAGGTTTACACAATGGGATGGAGGGCTCCTCAAAAGATAAATAAAAGAGATCTTCATGAATATCATCCTGAGTCCTATATTAGGTCATATGGATTGATGGGAGTTTGTGCAAGGTCTATTCTTGAGAGTATTATGTTCATGGTATTCCTTTTCTGGGATTACCTAGTTCTCCTAGATGTCCCCATTTTGGATGAGTTCAATCAATATAAAAAATTTCTTTTCTCATTTTATACCCAATAGAATGGGACTATTTGATCCCTCTACTAGGGTAGCAATAATTGCTCTTGATGGAGCTTTGTTGGTAGAACTAGACTAGTTAGAATTGTTGCCTTGTTGATGTGATGGAAAAATATCTTGGTAGATCCTTAAATTTGAGTTTTGTGGGTAGCCGACCCTTTGCAGTTATAGTTTGCATTTCCTACAAGGAGGAGGAACATGTCAATGAATAAACATTGTTGTTCCTCTAGGAGGTTCAATATGAATTGATGATCTACCCCTAGCATGATTTAGTGTCATGCCCACTTCTCTTATGGAATGAGTAGTATTTATCATGTTCAAAATTTTGAGACCTTTGATATGGATCATATTGATTGTTGTCATAGGCATGTTCATTTGGTTGCTTCCTATTCCATTGACCATAGTTGTTTCTCGAGGGATAGTCAATGGTATTAGCATTTTTATTCCCTAAGTTTGAGTAACTATATTTTCCACCATAGCTAAATTTCCATTGCAATTATATATGTTGTTACCATTCTTAGGTAGTGGGTCATCTATAACTCTATCAATCATGGTGTTCTAATTGGTCTTTAAAATTTGGTGTTCCAAGGTTACTCTTGTTGTTGTTCTAAGTAACCAAATTTTATTGGCTCCATATTTTTTCCTTCTACTATCGATTGTGTCTTGGTCTATCCTATGAGAACTTTCAAGATCCTCTTCATATGATCTATAAGGGAGTCTTTGGACCTCCTCCCACATGTCCTTCAAGGTGTGTAAAAAAGATCATAATGTTCCCTATAATCCATGTTCAATGCGTTCATAAACAAATAGAGAACTTGTCTCTATCATGTGAAAAATTATGTGATAATTGACTTGTTAGGTTCTTGATTAATGATTAAGAACTCTTGAATTCCCATTTTTACTAGTTTTTTCATGCTAAAGTGGAAACAAACTCATTGATAAGTTGTTAGAAAGAATGGATGGATGCCTCTAGAAGTCTATGATACCAATCTAGGAAAATCCCTTATAAAGTCTTTGGGAAGATTCTTGCGATGAATCCATCCTAGGGAAGGATTTCCCAAACTAGTTAGGCTTTAATGTGAGATTTGGGATCTCCCACCCCTTTAAACTTAGGTAGTTTGATGAGTAGACATGAAAACATAATGTTGTGAATCAAATAATATAAGGGCTCCTTTAAATACTCAAGGTATGTCCTAGAAAAGAGCTCATGTGTGGAAGGAAGGATCCATTTGAACATGAGTCATATGGGTGGAGCTTACTACATGGGTTGCACTTGTAAAGGCATAATCATTTATTGATATTTAGGAAAAAATAGATAGTTTTGGAGAGGTACACTGAAGGCTTAAAAATTTGGTGGGACTGTTTGATTTAGAATTTAAACTATAGGTATCCCACCTAGTTATTGTAGGCTTTCCATGTAGTAAGATGAAGGAAAGAGAGTCATGAAAGCTTTATTACTTACATTGTACAAGTAGAAGTTAACATAGGGGGTAGTTGAACTACCCTTGAATTGGCTCATTTGCACCAAAGACAAAAGGATTGGTGTTAGGTTGGCTCCTTAAAGACCTCAGTTGATCATTCATTTGGGATAGATTTTGAAGTAGTCACTTGACACTACTAGCCTCAAGTGTCATGATCCATTGGACTGGGGTAGCTATGAGAACCTTCGGGGTTGCTTCTTTTGTTTAGCACATTTTACCACCAGGAGGTGGGTTTTTTTGTTCATAGTGTGGGGATTGAGTGGCCCTATTGGTTATTTCTTTGGTTTAATTTTAAGTCTCACTCTTTGAGTGGAGAACTCATCACTCTAAAAAACCATATCAAGGGCTATTCACATAACTCGAGTATCTACTCAATCATTTTTGAGGTGGTCCACCTGATTATCAAGTTGTGTGGTTATGTCCTTGTAGGTAGCCAAGATAGGTTTCTATTTTCAAATTTATAATCAAACTAGGACTTAATAGGCTCTTATTTGGCCCAAGTTTGTTTTCAAAATAGGTCCTTGATATTGTACCCATGTGAGGTTTTCAAAGCTCATGAACTCCTAGCCCAAATAGGCATTGTTATCATGTTCTAGATGCTTTCCATATGAATCAATATCCTAATGGTCATACATATTTGAAATATGTGTCATGGATGAGGAGGGATATATCGATCAAATGAGGGGGTGATATGTTTTTTTTGAGGGACTTAATCCTTGAGATCCTATCAATCTTGACATAGGTGAGGCTACCTTAGGTACTACAAATTAAAATGGGATGATATAAGAAAAGGAGAAGGTGAGATGGGATGAAATGGAAGAGGTGAAAAAACTTGTTCTAGAAAGATTTTTAGTTATACTAGGTTCAACAAAATATCTAATGGTCTAAATCTACCCAACATGAATGTGTATGAGTTAGATCTAGGTACGTACATGTGTTGCACTCATGAAATTAATATGGTTAGATCACTCTTGCTCACATGGAAAAAACCAATGGAGTGGGGAAGTCTCTAAAGGACTACCCTCTTCACAAGGAAGGAGAGTCTTGTGAGTGTCAATGATATTAATATGCAGGGTGGATGTTACAACAACTTGATCACCCACTTCACAAGGAAGGAGTGCTTAATGGTGGAAAAATATGTTGAAGCATGGAGTTGGAGTTGGGATATATGAATGCTACCTATTGAACCTCTAAAGAGGTGCAGTTATAACAATTCTTCTATGGCCAAGTGTGTCATTGGCTTATATTTTAGCTCCTATTGAGTGTAGGAATGATAAGTGTTTATAAAATGTTCCTCTCACTCAATTAGTTCTTGTAGGAGGGTCAGTTCTCTTTCACATTGCCTATTACTCTCCTATTGGATTTATTGCAAGATGGTAGCTTGCTCCTAAATTTGTTCTACATTGAATGTTTCTTGGTTTTGTTGAGTATTTCTGATCTCATCTAAGATAGACTTTATCCAATCCTCTTTGACCACAAGACACATGAGCCTAATAGTGGGATAGAGAAGGAAGAGGTATGCCTTGTATGTACACTTGTTATGTCTTTGCTTTGCACTTGTTTTATTCAATTTGTTGAGTGCTTTGTGATGTTATCAAGGGATTTTTATCTCTAAGTAGTGTTTTTTGAATGCAAATAAATTAACTAAATGTTTTAATCTAAATACAAAAAATAAATACCTATCACTTTTTATTTTCCCAAATTGAAGTCTGATTTAATTAACTACTATAATTAAATGAATTTAAATGTTCCTAAATGAAATTTAAGCTAACAGTTTAATATTCATTTGGTTTTTGATTTGTTGGATGCCTTGTGTTGTTATCAATGGTTTTTTATCATATTGCCTCATGTTGAACTTGAGGGATTTTTAATTGTTGCCTTGTGCTGTTATCGAGGCCTCTTTGAGACGATTGTTGAATTAAATGTAAATCTAATATAATATAAGCTATCTAATTGTAATGAAAACTAATAAATTCTAGCTATTCTAAAGTATAATATGGTGATACAATGTCACCAATCTGGGCAAGCTTGAAGTTAGTTAATCTACTTGCAAATCTAATCTAACACTTTTAAAAGTAAACTAAATTATGAACTGAAAGAAAAAAACAAATTAGAATCTCAAACCTAGAAATGTAGCAGACAAATTCTTGTTGAAGTTAAGGAATATCCATCCTTAATGGATTAAATTCCATACTCCTCTTGTCTCTAGCTTGGGGTGTTTTGATTGATGGAAGAGGGGTAAAAGATAGGGAGCTAAGCTCAAGGAATAAGAAGCAAAGTGATGTGACAATGATAGTGGAAGATTTAAAGATTCAAGAAGAAAAATCCATTAAGGATTGTTGGGAGTATGGATGCTCTATGAAATGGAAATTAGCTTTGATACCTAAGAATTGAATCCTTATCCTAGTCAAGAAACTATGGATAGAGGGGCAACACTATCAAACTCACACAAAAGGAAAAAATAGAAAGCTAAAGACTTTTTTGAAAGCCAAAGAAAGATACTTAAATAGGCTAGGAAGTTCATTACAAAATGTGTTTGGAGGGAGGGACTAGAAATGAAAAACATGATTTGGGGGGAGAACTCAAGAGCAATAAATGGTCGGTAGAATTAAGACTCAACTAGACTCTCAATTAGAAGTAAAATTGGTGGAGAAATGATCAAAATTATCAATTCTCATGCACCAATATAGAATATTGAGGTTACCCAATTTACCATTGGGGTCATTTGTATTGCCAAGGTATGTCACCTAAGTGACCCTTGAAATCCTTAGGCCACCTTGAGAAATCTTGGGTGACCTCATTGATCAAAAGGTAAAAATTTAGATTTTGGAAAAATTGAAGGTATAGATGCAAGGTGGAAGGTTGGAGAGGCCAAAAAAAATTTAGGAGGGGGTCCTAAGAGATGATAGTATGCTTTCATCATACTTAGAAAGGCTGAGAGAGTGTATCATGAGTTATGAGTTGAATTGCTAGAGCATCATCAATCATGTATGCCCATGCAACATTGCGAACATACATGACCCTCAAATATTGGTGGATACATATGGAGGAGATCCCCCATATGCCCCATTAACTCACTAAGACAACCCACTACCTACTTAACCTCTTTACAAGTTTGCACTCTTAGAGCACTCTCTCTCTCTCTCCATTTACTAGCTAACCTCCTTCTCATGTAAAGGTTATGAAAATTTTACCTAAGTATGATCCTATTCGAGAGGAAACTAAACTAAAAGCTCTTGCATTATACCCACTATTTATGGTCCATAACCACCTACATCATCTAGCAAAACTCATCTCATATTTGGAGATCACTTTAGATTTTAGGAGACTCTCTATTATGGTATTTTCAACCAAATTGATGAGTACAATAATACTTACAAGGTAGGATCATTCGCAAATAAGAAGCAATAATCAAAACATAGTCTAAAATGGCATACATACATAAACATGCCAACAAATAACCTAGGGATTTCAATTTTGTACCCTATGCACTTTGATACCAAATGTAGTGCCCCAAGAATGCAACTAAGAAATTAGCAAAACATAATATAGGCTAATTAATTTGCACATTATAGTAGCAACACAACTATGTCACAACATGTACTATCACATATCAAATATGTCACAACTTGACACAACACAAAGTATGCTATATCAATGCATAAAGTATGATTGCATAAGAAGAAAAATTAAAATTATCATGAGATGACCTCATTACAATGAACAAATGAGAAGGTATAACCTCATCCAACATGATGGTAGGGTACTTGACCACTAAAACCATCTCTTGCAAATAGACAACAGTGGAAGGGAAAGTGACACTATTTTCTAACCAAGGGAAACCCTACGCATTGTTTTAACCTTTGGTTCAACCCAGGACACATTCACATAACAAAAATAATAGATATACGACAACCAAACCCTAAGAACACATGCTTAAGTGGTAAAACAAAAGGGAGATCTAATATTTCACCTTGATCTTATAAGAGAATAACTATTTTCACTCAAAGGTACATCGACAACACTAACATAAAAAAATATTTTAAGAGAATTCATAACTTCACCAACCTAAGATCATAGGAAGGAAGTGTAGACCCTATTATTATTAAATTTTGGTATAGGATTTCTTTTTGAAAAATATCATTTACTATGCATTGTCTCATATTCACCCCTTTTGGATAAAAATTACCCCAACAGATCTAGTTTGCCCTTGCAAATTTAGCCCTTTTGGACAAAATTGCCTCTATGGAAAAAATAGGTGAATTCGAGCAAAATGCATCCAAAATATGGACAACTCAACTCTTTCTAGCTTCAATTCAATTCTAAACAATGGTAAATGTCCCCCTATTGGTCATACACCTTATCTAATCCTTAGGACAAAGATTCAATAAACAAAAGCATCTACCAAGATAAAAAGGCCAAGTACTAATACATTGCCAAGTAATGCAAACCAACAGGTTGAACTGCAAGATGACACACAACTTCCACACCCATATCATTGTGTAAAAACAACTCTCACCAATGAATTATGATAAAACTTAGAATCATAACTAATGATTAAAATCCTCTAAATTCACTCTTTCAATTTAAGAGTAATTTCACCACTCAATAGAATGGAATCCATTTACTATACACTATTAAAAATTTATTTTCAATTCAAACCGTATTTTAATCACTTCAAAAGACTACTTAGGCATTTTGTAAATCATGCAAATTATACAAAAGTATACAAGAGTTAAGTCAATCACATGCAAAGCATTTACACATTTCATGGCTTTAAATACATCACAAAATTTGGAATTGTAACCGAGACAGATAAACAACTCACTAGTTTAAACAAAGTACATTTCATTACTCACACTTCGAGTGAGACACAATAAATAAATGCATACAAATTTATTCATATTGGTTGTCTTTGAATTAATCACCATTGATGGAACCTGTGCCTACACACATTTAAAACACCAAATGTATCTACATAACACAAAGATAGCCAAAACACAACATATATATGGCCAACATGAAATATCCATAAAACAATATTATATAATCACATCTAACTATAAAACATCAACCACTAACATAATCTAGATGATAATTAGATGGATACTTGAAATAATCCATATTGAATCATCGATTAAATTACTAATGTTGAACCAAATAAAATAATCACTATCAACATAATATTAGTGACAATAGTGAAACTAAAGTACTAATAAATAACATGTCTCTTAAAATACGTCTATAGTCAAAGGGCTCTTGGTCTGTTGGTGAAGTTGAAAGGTTTTGAATGAACCCACCAAGGATCTAGTCTTGCTGAGTGCAAGGCCCCAAACACCATAAGGGGTGAGGTTGGGTTCATGCCTTAGGTGAATTTGGTGGAATGGATACCCCTCAATCCGTCTTGCTGAGTGCAGGGCCCCAAACACCATAAGGGATGAGGTTGGGTTCATGCCCTAGGTGAATTTGGCAGAATGGATGCCCCTCAATCCTTGGCTCTTAGCTGAAGAGGTTCAGCCTAAGGCTCATGCTTTGTATTGGATAGAAAAAATGATCCCGTGGATGAGCTCCATTAAAAAAATACACCTATCAAGAATCCGAATAACAATACAAAACATCTATAATATAGTGAATATCAAATTAAATAATGAAATAAAACACAAATAGCTGTGGGCCTTACACGTGAAGTCTACTGAGGGAGAAGATCTTGTTGGCAGAAATGGAACAGGGGAGGAGCAGAGTGCTGTCCAAAAAGAACAATGCTACAACAATACAGGACAACACTAAAGCAAACACACAGAGAGACAAGACAACAACCAAAAGACAGCAATATATATTTTTATATATTTTCCTCTTCCAAAATTACATTCAAGACTTCATATACATTACAATGCAGAGTTGCTGCTCTGGTTTGTTATGCTCCAATCACTGGAGCTGCAACTAAATCTGTTCTGGAAACCTTCTATTCTCTGCTGTTCTCCTTTTGCTATTCTATGTTGTTCTGTTATGGAACATTCCCTTCTTCCTCTGCTACTGCAAAATAACTCTTTCTATTTTGTCTACTAACTCTCCCTCTCTTTTGTCTCTTTCTCATACCCAGAAAAAATGGGCGCTCAACTAATTTCAAATTTGAACTTACCTACCGAATTAAATGTGGGCAGGCCAATGGTGTTGGGGTGCAGATTTTGGAGATCCCCAGATTGACGCGGGGGCAGGGGTGCAATTAATTTCTGACAGAAGATTAATTCTTCCAACAGATCTCTATAAAATAAAATTAAAAATAATAATAATAATAATAATAATTTTAAAAACAAACAAATAAAATACCAATAGATAAGCCAAGGGCATCTGCTCACAAATTTTGGATGAAGTTTCACCCCATTTATTTCCCTAAATTGTCATTTAATCGTGGATGATAAAGGAGATGTAATATGTCCAAAGGATAAACATCCAGAAACGACGTCTTAAGATCTACAGTGCTACAAAACCAATTATTGTGTACATGCAGGATACAACAAATGACTTGTAAATAAACACGATAAACACCTAATCTCTTCTAATTTAGTTTCTTTGGTGGAGTTTCATACCGAGAGATTCTACTTAGTGTTTTGTCTTACAGTTTGTTTGTTTGTTTCTTTGTGTTTTAATCTCCTTCATATTATTCCATTGAAAGATATCATGCAGCAAAGTGAAGGTATCTAACTGTGTAGTTATTTTCGTATACCTAATTCTGTACTCTGAAAACTCTTATGATGGATCCACATCACTAAGATAATAACAATTCAATGCCAAAGCTAAGAGACAAAGCACGTACATATCTACAGTAAAAGTATGCAAGTATGGGAGTAAAAAGAAGAATCTAGCATTCATGTGGACTCCTCCAAGCAGGAGACAGACTAAAAAAGGGTAACAGGAGGTATCGCGTACAATCCACAGAAGTTCTAAAATCTAAGGGATTAATCCATGTCATAGAATATGCTAACCAAAAAGTAGTTTAGATCTTTGAAGTGGACTGCTTTGCCTAAAATCGAACAGCAAATCCAGGATTTGACTCCACATGCTCACTTGTCTTGCTTCCAAAACAAAACTCTTCTTCTCTAATAAGTGAAGCCATAGATATATGTCAATTAAAACTTTCAACCATAATCAAACCATCTGTTGTTCAGCCTCTGGGCTTCTCACAACCATAGCTTTTATTGATCTGTTCTTCCCAGATAATCCATCCACAGAAAGGAAACGTCTCTTTCGCTGTGCAAATTGCGTACGTAGATTATAGATTGGGGCCTTCCACGAGACCTTTGGATTTTAGCTTGGCCCGGCTTTGAAATAACTACGCCTGTCTCATCTCAATCAGTCAGGTGCATATAACTTTTTGCTCTATAATTTGATCAGATAAAGGTTTTAATATTATTTCATATAGACATGCGGCTATAAGAATTTAAAATGTGGGGTTTTATGATTCAATTTAGATTTTTGTTATCAGGTCTGATCTGCTACAGTGAAACTTTGATAGGCTAGAAATGGCTTGCACTTTGTCAGGTTCAAAGCTATACGTCGCATTTTTTATCTAGAAAGTTATAGCCTTAAACCTTATAGTTCGCATTTTTTAAATTTAGAAAGTTATAGCCTTAAACCTTTGTGCAGTATTGGAACTTTGATAGATTAGAATAGAAGTGACTTGCATTTTGTCAAGGTTCAAGGTTATACTTGCATCTTTGATTTAAAGGTCACAACCTTAAACTTTTTGTGTGGTATTGAACCTATATTTGTAGCTTTGAATTGAGTACTTTTAGTCTTTAGCAATATGTTCACCTCTATGGACCTAGAATGGGTGGGTGGGTGCTGAAAAGTACCGATAGAGTTAACTATTAATTGGTAGGTAGCATCTTAGCTTTGATTGTAGTCGGGCCCTATTGGACCAATTTGAGGGTGTTGGAACAAGTTTGAAGACACACCAAATAGAATGCATAATGCATGGGTATTTGTGCTTATAAATGCAGATGTTGATACAATGCTCTTTATGATCAAATTCAATATGTTTCTATATGGATGTCATGTGATCTCTTGATGGATCTAAAATAATCTAGGGTTTCGTCCTTTTATATAACACCATAGCATTGGAATTTGCATTTTGCATGTTTAAGTTGGTATGTATTGAAACAAATTGTAGAGCTTCTAGGAATTAACTATGTATGGTTTTTTTCATTTTCTTCCTGATGATGGATCATGGAGTGTGATTCGAAATGTCAATGCAAAAAATCCATACACAGTTAATTCCCAGAAGCTCTACAATTTTAATTCATGGACTGTGGAAATATCATGTTTTCTATAAGTATTGATTAGTTAAGATCAAGTTGGCTTGGGCTCATAGTTAATTTTGATTTTAGAAATTATGTGTCAAGGTTGCACTTGTAGTTCTAAATAGAACTGAACCATGTTCAAGTTTGCACCTACAATTTTGACCTAGGACTGAGAACAAGAATATTAAAGGTTGGGTCTAAACACTAGAAAATGAGGACTCGAGTTCAGATTAGGTTCAGGTTGATTGCCAACTCTTGCATAGGAATATGTCATTTGAGAACTAAACTATTGCACTAGAGACAAAGGGTTAAAGTGAGTTCAAAACAAGTATGGAAAAGTGCTAGTGCTAGTAGCACTTTTCACCTCTACATTATGCCTGACCCTTTGACTTGCATGTGAACTACCATGAACCATGCATGTCAAAGTAAAAAAACACCCAACATGAAAGTAAATAATAAGCACATGTAAAAATGATATAGATATGGATGATGATTCATTCACACTTCATGTAGTGATAGATCCATGTTCAAATCTACACACAAAAATTCAATCAATAGCATCTGATAAAAATATGAAATAAGCATCAATAGCTACTACTTTGCAATGTTAATGATCATTTTGTAAAAGTAAAAAGAAAGGTGCAATATCGTTGAACAGATCACTATAACCCAAAAAGAGAGATAAAGTGAGAGATAATGGTGTCGGATCACTGAGTTGATCACTATAACTAATAAAGGAGGAGGTATAATAACCTTGAATGGATCATTGTAACAATGCTCCAAATGACAAAATATGATGTAAGGCTTTTAACAAGCCACTATAAATATAGAAGCTTGGTGTAGGACCCATGTTGATCCACTATAACCATGAGTGTGATGTGTAGGACCCCTAGAGTGTCATTGTAACTATAAACATGCATGATTATTAGTGATATAATATGCCCCCCTCAAATTGATTGCATATAAAGGAATGCAATTAATTAGAGGAGAAGTGGAAAGTAATATGTAAAAGGATATGATCATAAGCTCAATAAACATGTAATAATGTAAAAAATATCATCAAGTAACAATCATTACATAAGATAACAAGATGTGACCATGAAAGAACATGTTAAATAAGAGGCAATAAAGTGCCCCAAATGTTTACCTCAAGTTTGAACACAAACTATATATAGAAAATGTAAACCAAAACTAAAGGATTCAAATGCAAAGATTAAAACCCTTAATCTACATTAATTGTAACCTCAATTAGAGCAGAGAAATTCAAAATAATGAATGAAAAACATAAATTCTCACAAAAATCAACTCCTATTTTACCACAAAGGTAGTTGTGTCTAAGTTGATGGAATGTGGTTGGTCATGGCGATATCATGATGTTGTGTTATGATTGATTCTATGAAAATGACTTCTGAAGGGTCCATTTATAGGTTTTGAGATTAGACAATCAATGATCAAGATTGATTGAGAGTTGGTTGAGGGAATAGTGAGGGTTGAGTTGGTTGGGTAGTTCGGAGATGGATGGTGGAGGATAAAAGAAATTTTATAATTGCTTTTATGATTTTTATGTGTAAAGGATTAATTAATTATTAATTAGGACCTTTTAAGGATTTAAGTGGAAAAAGGGGATTTAATAGTAACAATTATTAAATCATGTGAAATGGGAGTGGGGATTAAATAAATAAATGACAATTTATTTATTTACGACTAGACTTTAGGAAAAAATAGGTAAATTAATTAAATAAATTAGTTTAATTTATTTAATTAATGGAAAACTGAATGTGTGGTAGGCATGGGTGATTTTTAGGTTTCTACATTTTGTCCCTCTTTGAGATGGTGTTGTGACTAAGAGAAGTAACATCATTTCAAAGAAAGATAAAATATAGTAATTTTTGAAAGAGATGCCCTAGCCACTCGATGGAGTGATGAGGAGGAATGAGGTAAGGATGATTCGATGATGCTTCCTTAAGAGGATAGGCATGTTTGAAGGGCATGGGCATGCTCTTGAAATGGGTGGAAAGGAAAGATGAGGATAGGGGATTGTATGCTAATGATGGAGGAAAGGATAGACATGCTAGTTGGTGTGAACAACTTGATGTTTGATGTAGCACTTGACATCATGCACCATAGTATAAAGACTATGGTGATTATGTGTCTCATGCATTAAGGATTGAATGTCGTAAACAAGCATATGCCTATGGCACCATGATATGAAAGACTAGGATGTCATTGTGTCAAGTATGCTACAAGGACTAATGTAGATGCAAGACAAGATGATAACACACAAGAAAAGCGAGAAAATATGCACAAATGATAAAAAACAAACAAGATGTTGCCAGGTAAGTGCAAGAAGTTGGGTCCACTTTTAGTGGAAGCCTCAGCACAAAATATTTTTAGAAATGATGGATTTTGGCAATATGGCTAACAAACATTTTTTCAGAATTTTTGGATGAAATTAAAACCCATTTAAGATGACAATGTCTAGTTTTAAAATATATAATATTTTTTACTTTTGGACGTATTTTGGTATTTATTATTTATTTTTAAACAAAAAGCTTCAAATTTTTTGAAGAAATGGACTTCGGCAATATGGCTGACGACTTTTTTAAAAGAAGTTTTTGACAAAATTAAAACCCATTATAGATGAGACAGTGTCAATTCCAAATATATATATTTTTTACAATTGGATTAACTTTTCTATTTTTCAATTAATTTCTAATGAAACAAGTCCATAAACTTGAATTATTAGGGTTTTTTTAGTATTTTAATAACTTTTTATTAAACTAATTTTTTGAAAAATGAATTGTACAAGAACATACTTCAAACAATTCTTTTCAATTTGAAAAAAAAAAATTTAAAAATGATAAGTTTAGGTCATCTTATGCATGACGTACACGACGATTTTTCAAAACACCAAATATGGCCAATAAAAAATTAACAAAAAAAATCTATTTAATAGAAAATTACAAGAAAATATGGAAAACATGCTTAAGTGAGTTACAAATCTTTTCCCAAAACGATTTAGAAAAATATGATTATTTAGGTCAAAATATGGATGACGTACACGTGCATGGTATAGTAAAAAAAAGTGACTTTTAAACAGTAGTTTTTAGAAACGTCTATGGAAAATCAATTTGTATTATCTGGGTATTCAAATAAATTAAATATTTAGAAACTAGACTCTAATTACTACATTTTATGATTAGTTACTTTTTTCAAGATTCCATCTCTAAGTGCTTCAAATTTTGAGGTCAAATGTGACAAATTCTAAAAATCAGGGAAAACACTTCCACTTTTTGGCCAAAAAGTGGACTCAACTTGTTGCCCGCACCCTGCCCTTTCTCAAGCTTAAAATCAATGATTGAATGATGATGATGATGATGATAGCATTGTTGATTTGGGAATTATATATCCTGAGAAAAACACAAGGATAGTTTTCTTGATGTGGGAATGACATATCCTAAGAACAACATGAAGATTAGGAATGATATATCTTGATGATGATGATTGATTTAAGTTGATGAAGATTTTCGATAAGACTAGGAAGAAAAATGATGAATGTTTTTGGATAATAGAGTATATTTCTTGGCAAGATTTGTGTGGATTAGGATTTCTTGTAGTGGAAATTAACTACTTTGGGATTTCTTGGGATGACTGCATTGGATTGTTTTGGATGACTACATTGGATTGCTTTGGATTATTGCATTGGATTACATGTGGATAGTCTTTTTTTTTCTAATATTGGTTGGGATTGTTGTCTCCATATGATAAATAGTGATAAGGGAACACCAAGTCTAGAAACAAGGACAAGAGATAGGTTGATTTAGGAGGATGGGTATGATGGATTAGGAATGTATGGATGAAGGATCTCCAAGGACTATGTCACAAAATAATAACATGCCCCACTCTACAAATGTCATTTAGGATGCTAGACTAAGGAGATATAGTAGACTACATAAGCTATAACAAGATGTTCAGAGGATTTATTTTAGAAGGATTTACTATGTCAAGAGATTACCAAAGCATGTTTCAAGATCATGACCTAGTCCTTATCAAGATCAAAGGAAAACAAGGATGATAGGTGGGGACGATGGTAAGGATACGTGGATATGATGGATTAGAATGATATGATGGGATAGATGAGACAACTTGATGCCAAGTGCAAGGTACACAAACAATCAATTTACACATGACACCCATGAATGGTTTTTCATCATGGTACTTATGCAAGGCACCATGAAATGGTTTTCACCATTGGACGAATGATTTTCTTTTTACTATTTTTATTTGTTTAAATTTTTTATTTTATTTTTCTTTGCTAACTGGATGGAATTAGTAATCTTCACATGTCCTTGTCTATTTGAGATAGTCAATGTAGATTCTATTCTCGTAATATTCTAGTAGTGACCTTCCTGAAGTAACTACTTCATCAAGATTAAAGTGCTCATGTACAATCCATTGATGTTGGCGTGATCTTCATTGATAACGAAGTTGGCCTTATTCTAATGTTTACATCTTGATAGGGTACCATCATACCCCATATGATAAAGTGTTGTTGCCACAATGTGATAGATTTGGGATTTGGAGGTTTTGGATTGAAGGCATGATTTTGGATTTGGATGGGGGATGTTGGATGTGGAATCAAGTGATTAAGATTTGTATGACTTAGGTGGATAAGTTGGTGATTTAGATTAGGTTGAAGGATATTTGACTCTCCATACTTGGGGGTGGTCCCACAATACTGTGTCCAACTTTTTGGCAAAAGTGGGACATTGAAATCAACATTTTTAACCAAATTTTCAATTTGTAACGCTTATAGCAACTAATCCATTAAGAACTTGAAGATGCTGTGAACTAGTATTTTTGAGATTTTGTGTGTAGATTCTAAATGTATTTTTAAAAAAATTTAAGAAATAATTTGTGATTTTTTTTACATAACTTTTAACAACTTTTTTTTTATAGTTAACAATATTTTTAAAAAGTGATGTTTATACCATACAACATAACTTTTTTATAGAAAGGATAAAATTATAAATTTTTAAACATAGATTTGTAACACTAATATTTAGTGCACATACATATTTTTTCATAATTTTTGGTTGCATACTTTTTTAGTTAATTTTGAAGGGAGATTAATTATAATTTAGACATAGGTTTATACCATACAACATAACATTTTTTGTATACATATCCAAATTAACTTCTTTTTTGTTGAAACAAGGACATGAATAACTAGTGTGCAGATATTTTTCCTAATTTTTTTTCAGTTTTTTTATTTTTTTGCATGTGTGGAATAGAAACCTTGGTGTTCGATGAAAAACCTATGTTCACTAGAAAATAAAAAATAAATATAATAATCAAATGAAATATATTCAAAATCATACTTTTTGGAAAGCTTATACTAAGGGATACATACTTACAAAATAGAATTTCTAAATGATTTCATTTAATCCCCCAAAAGGTGAAGTAAAATTGTTTTTTTGTCAACATTTTGGTAGGTGCAAAGGAGACTCCATCGAGGGTTTGATTTAATACTAGGGGGTTATTTCCAAGGAGGTTTGATCTAAGGGGGTTTTATCTAACCTCCTTCAATTAAACCCCTTTAGATGGAACCCCTCAAGGATTAAATCATTAATTTTTCTAAAAAATATGTGATTTTAGACAAAAATCAGGATGTCCCATAAGTGGGACACAGTATTGTGGCAACACCTTGGGATGATGGATTATGGAGTTTTGATTTTGGATTAGGATGGTGATTAGGACCAACATTCTAATACAATTTGGAAGGAGGTGGACACCTATTATATGCAAGGTGCATCTTTTGACATGGCTCCAGATTTGTATATTTAGGACCAAAATTCTTATACAAGCTGGAAGGTGATGGATACCTATTATATGCAATGTGCAAATTTTGATGTAGCACCACGTTTTGAGTGATTACTTGATTTGGATATTTTCTTCGCTTGATTTGGTTGGTCTACTTTGCTTTGGGACCCATATTTCTGTTAAATGTCATCCTTAATTTTTGGATTCATTTTCCTTTGATGTTTGATTTAGATCTTTTGATTTGTATTCTCTACAATTTGGTTGGTCCCAACCAATGGGTTGGGTATATATAGGATAAATTTTGATGGTAGGAATAGTGGAGGTGGAATGATTGTTGGTAGAAAACTTATTGTAGGGGCTATGAATGGTCCCTATCTTGATTCTTCCATTGGATGAAGTTACCTTAGTGATTTTTAAAGTATCACTAACACCATTATAATGTTAATTAGAAGATTTGTAGTTAATGCCTTGACCATGACTAATGTAGATTGGGATAGGCTCAAGGATGTCCTGATCATGAAGGGACAATCCTTTACCTTGATAGTTCATGCTTTTACATATCTTGTTTACAATAGGATACTTGTTTTCAAAGCATGATGCTAGCCCATTGGTGTGTTGCAAAGAACTTTTAGAACTTTATATTGTCTCATCTGCAAGTAAGCATGACTTGATGAAGGTGGTTGATCCTAGTTTATGGGATGCTTGTGCTTTCTCATTTTGTACATTTGTGCCTTGATCATTTCTTGTTCTCATCATACCTTGATAATGTGAATGTTTAATGGTAGCTTGATCATTGATATGTTTTATATGATCAATGTCATTTACATCATTGCTTATGTGTTCATGGGGATCAAGTGTCTCATCATGGGAAGTGGATGGTGTTGGATGATGGATAGGACTAGTTGGATATTATTCATCATGGATAGGATAAAGTTGAATGAGGGGATTAATTTGATTCTCTTGATCATAAATGGGAGCAACTTGGAGAGATTGATCTAAGTAACTTCTAGATAATTTGATCTTGATTTGGTTGAGTGCATGTTTAATCTTGCTTTAGATTTTGTTCTTGACATAGCTCTAATAGTTTATATGATAGGATAGGTGGTTCTTGGATAACTATGGTATGCTTTGTATGGTCAACAACATAGTTGCACTATGGGTTTTGACTTGAGCTTATGGTAAGAGACTCTTTGATAGGATTTATAGGCATTGGATTACATGATGGTGACTAATAGATAGGCATGGTACTTCATGTTTAATAGGCTTGGGATTGATAATATATTTGCATGGTGGCACTTGATCTTGGATGATCATGTTTATAGGCTTTTGATTGCATCATGGTATTTGATTGTTAAAGGGACAATGTAACTTTTGGATAGGCTTGTGAGAGGTATACTCACTAGCTTTGTTCTTTCTATTTCGATATTTTTCTCTACTAGTAGTCCTTGGATAAAGTCCTTCATGGTTTGTGTAGGCCTATGAAAATGAATTATAAAATGATCAAACTAGACCAACTAATCTAATCAATTCATAAACATACATCACCTCAAGCTAAGACTAAGGAAGCCATGAAAACAAGATGAAAGAAAACATAAAATTCTCACCAAGACCTCCTGGTTGCACCAAGTAAATGGTGTATGTGTCCAAGGGTAGTATTAGGTCTAGATTAAATGATGTTGAGTGCTAAAAATGGCAGGGTAACAATGTATTCAAGAGTGATGTCTAAATGACCTCCAAGAGGTCCAATTTCTAGATTTTTGGAATGGGGAATGGGAGGAGAGGATCAAATTGTGAGATCAAGGGCTCTCATTTCTTGAGAATATTGGAGGCATGAGAGGCCTCCAAGTGGAAATAAATGAGAGGTGGTCAAAGCCTAGGTGCCCTTAATTCAAGGAGAGTCAAGGGTCAAGATTGTGCTTTGGAAAGGTTGGATAGTGGGAATAAAAAATTAACTTTTTAGAAGGTAGTGCAAATCTTCTCCATGCTTCCAAGTACCTCTTGTGTACATGTTTATTAACAAGTGTACCTATACTCTTTGAAAAATGACTTAGACATAAGTATGGATGAGTCAGCTCTAACTTAGCACATGGACCTTCTCCTTGCTTCTAGCAACCTCCAAGTCACTCTCACTCTCATGGTAGAAGCCAATTGAGTAGGGACGAGATTAGGGGGTCATTCTATTCATGTGGGAGTAGGACCTTACAAAGAGTAGCTAGCCTGATCTGGGTCCTATGGTTGTTTTAGAGTTACCTTGTTCTCTATATATTATAACAGTTGTTGAAATGATGATATGACCTAAAGGGTCACTTGTGACTTGTCTCCTCTTAGGATTTCTTAGATTTCAACACCTAGACAAATGTCCATTTGCTTCATTTACATTCCTAGCACATTGTAATCTAGGCTTGTGTTCCTAGAGGTGTTATTTAATTTGTTGATTGTGTTCTATGACCCTAATGATGTGTTGTTTCTCTTGTGTGAGTTGTGGTATAGGGTTTACTTCTTCTAGTTCCTCTAGAACTGCTTTGACTCACTTTCTTCTAAGTCTTAGGAAAATTTGTTTGTTATCCTTAGAGAGTTGGCATGCTTTGACTTATTTTGACCAATATTGACCTAGAGTTGACTTTAATTTTTTACCTTGTGATGTTATCAAGGGTTTGTAACTAGCGTGAATGTGCCTACCTTGTGATGAGATCAAGGGTTTGAATGCTTTGAGTTTTCCTAATATTTTTGTGTTTCTATATTTTTGTGTATGAAATGCAATGATATGATATACAAGCTATATTTTTTGTATTTTTCTTGAATAAATAAATCAATTCTATATAATGCACTTTATGATGAAGTTTACCTAATGCAATTCTATTTTGTGTTTTTGATGATTTTTGAAATCTACTTTAGGGAAGCAAGAAAAGATCTAACTAATGAAATCAAATGAATTAATCTATGAAAAGCAATTTGCTCTCTAACTTATTGCAATGAAATGAAAGTAAACTAACAATTCCTATCAAGAGAAAAATGATAAGTTACTTTACTCAAGAGCAAATTTTCATTATCTAATTACTACAAAAACATGAAAAGAACCTAGAATAGCTTGGCGCATGAGCATTGCACTACCCTCAAGAATTATTTTTGTTTGAAAACCTCCTTGTCTGAGTCTTGCAGCAACAGGGTCTTCCTCTTGGCGACAAGTTAGAAGATGGCAATTGATTAAAGCAAAGATATGACCTTTGGAAAACTTGGAATGAAAAGGGCTCAATTGCGAGCTTACGAATGCTATGAGAGCACTAATTGAGCACTATGGATATGGCTTATGAGAAATATGAGAGCATGAGAATACTCTAATAAATCTTTTGAAATATTGACTAGAAAAAAATGGCAAGCAAAAGGCACATGTGTCCTATGTGAGCACATAAGATGCTAATGGATAGCAAACTAAAATCTATGAATGGCTACAATTCTTCAATTTGCCTCCTCTAATGCTTGGAGGAGGGGGATATCTATAGGTTAGATTGTCACAATTGGGATGGGGATGATTGAGGAATTAACTCTCTTGATTGGAGAGTTAACTTGCTTGATTGATTAGTTAGACTTAATTGATTTGCTTGTGACTTGAATTGATTAAAAAGTGATCTGAGCTTAAAAGCTTATCACTCGTGGAGGAATGGTTGTTAAGAAATGTTAGAGTGGAGTTAAATTGGATCACATGGGATAAAATTAGTTGATTGGGAGTGTTCAAAGAGTTAATTATGGTCTTGTCTATGTTTAGCTTGAAATTGCATGCAAGTTGGGTGAAAACAAAGCTTTTCTTGGCTCAAATTGAAGGATAAAATTGCATTTGAAATTTGCAAGGGGCACCCATGGGTCACTCCTTTTACCAGGACATGTCACTTGTGGATGACCCCTAGGTTGCTCAAGGGTGACCGACAAATAACAGGGGGCAACCCTAAAAGGAGCACACCTGGGTAAGTTTTGTTAGTTGCGTATGCTTATTGGAAGGTTGAAAAGGTCATCTGGCACTGGAGTCAGGCTATAGGATGCAAAAAAGTAGGGTCACCTAGGGGAGATCATCAGGTCCCCTAGGGGAGACCATCAAATATTAGGGGGTGGCCTTGAAAGGAAGAAACCTGGGAAAAAACTGAAACATGGGTTTGGTTTGTTAGGTTGTTTAGAAGCTTCTTAATGTCATAAACCTTCAGAATAGGGTATCGAAAGGTGAAATTAGCATGAAAAGGTGAAAAATAAGCATGTAGGTAAGGCAAAGAATACGACAAAAGAAGAATCGACAAATTTGAAATGGATAATGGTTAGAAACTTGAAGAATCGATAGAGGAGAAATAAAACAACACGTGTCACCAAGAGGAGTACTACTGAGAGGGTGCTATTATTCATGCTTCCATGTACATGATTAGGATTATATATCATCATGGGATCCTCATACAAGCCCGTGCATGTTTTTAGTGCTTATAGTACCCATATGAAGACTTAACCACATAAAGCCTTGATTAATCATGGTTATGTATGTGCAAATGATTAATGATGGTAAGTGATGTGATTTAGCCACTTAATAAAAAGTGCACAAAATGCCAAATGAAATAAATATATAAATTTATTTAATTTTTGGTGAGGTGAGATGATCTTAGGTCAATAAATATTTCTGTTTATTCACCTAAGGTTGAACTATAGGAGGAATATTAATTAATTGAATAAATAGTCCAAACTATTCAATTAATTATGGATGAACAATGTTGGAAGGTACATGAATAGTTACCTTATTAATTAAATAATAAAAAAACATTTAATTAATGAGAGGTTGAATATGGATAATTAATTATATAAATATGAATTATCTAATTAATTATGGAAGAAATGGTTAGTTGATACCCTCATTGGGGTCGGAATAGGGGTGAGACAAATTTGGGTGTCTATATTTTACCCCTCTTTGAAATGGCATCAGAATAACATCATTTCAAAGAAGAATAAAATATAATGATTTTTGATAAGAAATTAGGGTGAGGAGATGCCCCAGTGGATTAGAAAAATGAAGAAATATGGTGGTAGGATGATGACCCCTTGAGAGGTTGGGTGGGAAAAAAGAGCATGGGTGAGCTCTTGAATGATGAAATGGATGTGAAAATTTGATGGGGAAAGAAAAAGAGGAGTGATGGAATAAGAATGAGGGAAATGGATAAAAACTAAAGAAGTTATGAAGAAATGAATGGAAGGGGTGAAAATTTAGGGCTAGTGGTGGAAATTAGGGTTTGGGGGCAATAAAAAGGTGATGCAGAGGGGTGACTAGGTCATTTTCACCCTTGCAAATAGAAGAAGTGAAGCAGAGTAGAGAAGGAATGTAGAGTAGAATGGAGCATGTAGCTATACACACTCACTAGGTGGAGCACATGAGGGAGTATTAACAGCCAATAGGATAGGGCCTACCAGTATGTAGTGTTAGAAATATGCAGCCATATAGACTAATTCCTCATAACCCAATAAGAGATTTAATGTGCAATAAACTAGAAATCCACATGCAAAAGAAATAGACAATCATACTATTAATGGTGACACAAGATATACCTTGGGAAAACCCTCATAGAGAGAAAAACCCAGCCTCCAAAAGCATGCATCTCTCATGTATTATTCAACAATAAACAACAAATACATATGCAGAGATCACCTCTGAAATATTAAACTCTCTCTACCTGCACTCCATGTGAACAAGTATGTAACCATACATCCCATGCCATGCTTCAAACCCTCACACAACCAACCTGCAAGAGAAGCTACAAACCTAGCCAAAGGCAATAAACCAACCTCTACAACTACCTGTGTGTTTGCTTTTATAGACATAAGCTCACACAAATACAACATGTGGTATTGTAATACCATTTTCCCCAAAACCATGTGTCTACAAAACCATTGACCCCACATTTGATTATTGGTACTAAGTTTTCCCAAATAATCAAATAATTAAAAATAAAGTAATTAACCCAATGTTACATACAACAATTACAAGTGGCATCCAAATAAATATCCAATGTGGCTAAACACATCACATGATGTGCTACAATTAAATATTTATTTTACATAATAAAATAATACCAATGTTATACAAAGTGTACAACACACCTATTCAAACATTCTCCCACTTGTTCTATACATTGCATAAGGGATCAACATGTAAACTCAAAACATCAAGGGAAACCATCCATGTGCCAAACATGTACCATATAACCATCCATGTGCTCCATGTGCTCCAAGATACCTACAACAATAATCAAGGTGTCCACCATCTCAAACAAGAATCCCCTCATCCTCCATCTAGCCAATCCATGAAGAATAAGATCCTCCAAAGAGATGCCACACTAAATTGTCATGTAGAAGCAAGAAACCTACATCAATTGATATCCAAACACAAGCATCAAATCCAATGGTAATAAAAATGCTCAGAGTAGCTATCAAAATTCAATCATCATAGTTGAAATAGCAACCATAGCTAGTTGCTAATGCATCAACTAACCATACCTCCAAACTAGGGTATATAAATGATAACAAGTAGACCTTATGCCATCAAAATATCCAACTCAAATCACAATGATAATGAGTCCCTCTATATAATCAATCCTGCATAAAGAAGTCCTCCAAGGTAACAACACAAAGCATGTGATAAAAAACTTGAAGATCCTCCATACCGCAACATAATGAGAACATCTAACAAAGGAATCATATACATCCTGGAACTCCCACTGCATGAGTAAATGTCAAATCTGAAAATAGATCAAGGCATCCAAATATCCACTAATAGCACTCACATAGAAGATGTGGCTAAATCCTCTATCACATAGTGTCAAATATCTCACACATAAATATGCAAAATCTGCAAACTAAATAGCTGCAACATAACTCTCCCCTCAAGTCCATATCTCTCCCAAATCCTCCACATCATAAGAGAAAGAAGTCAAAGAGTCTCAAAATCTCCATACATGTCTCAACTCCAATGTCATATGAATACAAATATTTAAGAAGAAGAATAAGACCAATGAAGAGAGAACCTACAAATCATAACCATGTCCTTCTATCCACACTAATGTGCTATAGCTATGAAAAGTATGATCTCCTTTACAAACCAGAAGAAAGAAGCCTCCTCAACATCCAATAACAAGATGCAAGCCTCTAAAACCAAAGGTAGATCAAACTCATAACCATCCCAAAATAGGAATAAGCCCAAAGCCACTAACCATCTCCATTAAACACAATGATCTCATGACAACTCAGGATCAAACATAATGAGATAACTAATCATAACCATGCATCTACTCCTCAAACAAGTCCTCACATCCATAATCCATAGCCCAAGACTCAAACATGAGAAGATATGATACAAATAAATAATGCATTTGAAAAATAGGTGGGCATACCTATCAAATCATTCACCGCCAAGTGGACCCAAAGTGGGGATAAGATTGCTCCTCCAAGATGCACTAAGCCTCGAAGGCTCTATCTAAGAACAATCTCCTCAACATGTCCATGTTGGACTCACGTTCAACCAAGGTGTAGGCTTCTTGGTCTTTCTGTTGAAATGCTCATAAAAGAGTAACCATCTCAACACATGCCTATAATCCCAAGAGGACTCAAGCCTCACCTAAGTCTCCAAATATCGATGAGTACCTCCATGATCAATCCATGCTAAACTCCAAGTGCAACACCACACTAGTATGAAGCTCCCAAGCACATGATGAATGCAACCAATACCAATAGAACCATCATGATCATTGTCAATGCTCCAATTGCAAAATTAGGAGCCCAGTCATGACATCATGATCTAATGATCTTCTCAAAGGAAGATCACATGCACTAATGCACACATCCTGTCTCAAGAGAACCTGTATCATGTCAACACTCTAACACATGGTCAAGAGTAAACCATGACACAATACCAACATCTCTAAACCAAGGATCACCTATAAAAAATGACAAACCATAAACAACACCTCAACCAAAGATTCCAAGAGTCCTCCATGGTACCAAGATGACAATATCTCCAAATCACATGAAGATAACCATATCCTGCCAAAGCTCCAACTAAAGTATGATATCAAGCTATACATGACAACAACATAAACATCAAACCATCACTATCAAAAGCTCCCATTGAAACATGTAACCAAGCTATCCATGACATCGTTATAACCATCTCCTACATGAAGATCATCCATGGCACCAACACAATCAAAGAGTCCACTATTACGACAACAACTCCCAAAAGGTCAAGTAAATCATAATCTCCAAACCAAGAAGATGAGCAAATCTTGTAAACCAAATACCAATCCAACACCACCAAAACTGCACCTATAAAGAAATCATGTCATGCCAAAGTCCCAAACAACAAGGAACATCCATGACACCATGATCAACACCCAATGCACTTGCACCAAACTCCCATCAAGTCTCACACAACTGTACCATATATTCAAAAAACATAGGTCCCATATCATGACTGTATCAGGTAATAACATCTCTCTCTATATCTCATAATGACAAGCAAACCAATGCAACATGTGACTAAACCAAGCCACACATCAGAATATGCATCAACACTAAAAAATCTATGGGCATAAACAACCCACATCCAAGTCATATATGCAACATGTAAGCATAGACAACCTACAACACTGCACAACTTGTAGATCTCACAATGCAATGTGTAAACTCAACAATACATGTATAAAGCTATCAACAATGAATAATAAGAGATAAAACTGTAAGTATGCAATGGCTCAAACACCAAATCATCCCAAACTTTATTTTCCATCAACTCACAAATGCACCAAAAGTCAAAGGAACCAAAAGTAGCTCAATCTGATACAAACTGAACAAACCTCAGAATATCATCTCCAAACCTACTCCACTGTGTAGTGCTTAGAAATACCTTTCCAACACCTATAAGAAGTCTAAAAACTGACTCTGTATCACCTGTTATGCCCAGTTAAAGGTCAAAATAAATATTTGGCTTCCAACTGGCAAAAAATGGTCAAATGGCAAAATCTAGAAAAACTTCTATCACCACTGCGTAATACAAGGAAAGAGATTTTTGTCAACTATAAGAAGTTGAAAATATGACATGTTGGCCGAAAGTTATGCCCCCTGGAAAAAATCAGCCCAATAAGGCTTATAGGCCAACTCCTGGTGGTAGATGGGTGGCTCTGTGGTGATAGGCCAGTGGCCCACCGGCAACCTGCCAGTGGTGGTGGCCAGCTGGTGGCGCCCTAGCAGCGCTATGGTGGTGGCGTGGTGGCAGACTCAAAGTAAAGTTTCAAATGATTTAAATTTCACTCTGAAATGTTTATTGTTTGATGTGTTGAATTTTATTTTTGAAAGGTTTTATCCCCCTTATAGGGGGCATTAGGCTCAGCCCCATCAGACTGGGGGCCAGAAGTTAAGGGGCTAAACTTTGTTGGCTTGGCTTCCTTGCTGGTTGGAGGCCTACAGCCGACATCCAACCGCTGGCCTATGTAGGCTGTGTGGCCTGCTGTCGCAGGCACAGGGTACGGGGGGTCTGTGGGCCCCCCCTTATAATTTTTTTAAAAAATTTTGTTAATTAAAATCAAAACTTTTGTAGATAAAAAAAAATTTTAATTAAAAAATACCTATACCATCCCTACAGCGTCTGCGCAGCCGTAGAATATTCAGTACTCGACTATACCACAAATTTTGACTGCGACATTGTATGAAAATTTTTAGATTCTCTGTAGATTCCTCCTAGGGCACAAATTAGGGCAAATTTTTCTTGTCTCTAAATATAGGTGAATTATATATTTTTCTTCACCTGCGACACCTCCTAAATCTAATGGCAGGGTTTATTTTTTCCAAGGAGGCTTCCTACAAAAGTTGACCTCCAAAACCCTCCATAGAAAGAGCCCAAATAAAAAACCCACATGCCAAATGTCCATGAAACCGTATATCTGCAACAACCCAAGTTTGCAAATAGCCTTGTAACCATAATATTGCCTTCATTCCTTCTTGCAAAGCCATGGATTCCACTATACACAAAAAATCCACTCATATCTAGGGTTATCAAACAAGGATTTTCTCCCAAATCATGGCAACCAAGCTTTGATACCAAATGTTGGAAATATGCAGCCATATAGACTAATTCCTCATAACCCAATAAGAAATTTAATGTACAACAAACTAGAAATCTACATGCAAAAGAAATAGATAATCATACCATCAATGGTGACACAAGATATACCCTAGGAAAACCCTCATAGGGAGAAAAACCCAACCTCCAAAAGCATGCATCTCTCATGCATTATTCATTAATAAACAACAAATACATATGCAAAGATCACCTTTGAAACATCAAGCTCTCTCTACCTGCACTCCATGTGAACAAGCATGTTACCATACATCCCAAGCCATGCTTCAAACCCTCACACAACCAACCTATAAGAGAAGCTACAAACCCAGCTAAAGGCAATAAGCCTTCACTCAACCAACCTCTACAACTACCAATGTGTTTGCTTTTATAGACATAAGCTCACACAAATATGACATGTGGTAATGCAATACCATATTCCCAAAACCATGTGTCTACAAAACCATTGACCCCACATTTGATTATTGGTACTAAGTTTTCCCAAATAATCAAATAATTAAAAATATTAAAGTAATTAACCTAATGTTACATGCAATGATTACAAGTGGTGTCCTAATAAATATCCAATGTGGATAAACACATCACATGATGTGCCACAATTAAATATTTATTTTACATAATAAAATAATACCAATGTTATGCAAGGTGTACAACACACCTACTCCAACATGTAGAACATTGACCCCCTTGTGTATTTATTAGGCATATTTATGGCATGATTTTTTGGGGTAGGAAAAGATGTTGAAAGGAGAACAAGCACGCTTGGTATAGCCAAGCATGAGCATGGGGAAATGAAGCATGGGTGTTTTGTGAACAAGCATCTACATCTATGGATTGGCACGTAAATGGAATGCTCGTAAATGAGTGCAGCCATGGGGGACAAGTGCCTTTGTTAGAAAATAAAGTGTAGGCTCAAACAAGCATCTATGTTAGGAATGAGCAAGGGTGCTAAAAAATGGGGCATGGGCATGTTTAAGTTAGTACATCAGGGATAGGCACCTACATAGGAAAATATAGAAAAGAGGTTTGGAACATTTTTTTCATGGTTTCTAGATGAGTATAGGTGTGTCTAGGGTTGATAGTCACATGAGATTACAGATCAACTATATTAGAGCTAACAAAGGATTGGGAGGAGTAGAAGTGGGGGTATCTAGAGATGGTGGGCATTTGGCATGTAGTAGCAATGTTGTGGACCAAGGCCCATAGAGCTATGTTGACAATGTTGAATGCACACAGCAACTGAGAGGGGGGTGAATCAGTTGTAACTTATAATTCCAAAACCCTCAAATACATTTAGATCCACTTCAATTCAATTAACCCTTAAACTATTATGATGATTAAGCATGAAAGAAAATAATAGAAATTGAATCAAATCAACATCAAACACAAGAGAGTACCAGATTTATGTGGAAAACTCAAGAAGGGAAAAACCATGACGAGGATTAGCTCACAATATAAAGTAATATCAACATCGAAAAACAATAGGCTCACTATCGGAAGGCTCACTGCCAAAAGGGTAACTGCCCAAAAGAAAGAAAGGTTCACTACTAAAATAGAGAAGATAGAGAAGATTGTTACAAGGAGAAAACTATCTCAATGCAACAAAGAAGTCCACCACCATGCCGTCATCACCTCTGCAGTCTCACTAAAGACTTATAGACACCTTCTTCTCACTACATGTAGTAATCTAACAAATGATAGTTTGCACTGCGTTCCATAAATTTGCACTCTATAACTCTGTAATTTGCATCACATACATCATATTCATCTATCTTACAATCCTTCAGTGACTCAACACTTATTTATACCATCTTCAATCTTGAAAACCTTCTCCAAGGTCGGTAAGGCTCCTTAATTTCACAAATTCAAATTAGGTTGGACCCAAAACATTCCCACAGTGGAAAGGAATGAAGGCAGACCACATTACACCTTAGCTAGGACCTAAATCCATTCATACATGTTACACCACGCTTCCACAATCATTGAAGAAACTCTGAAATTAGTGTAAACACCCAAGGTTGGCCGAACCGGTGTTAACACCATAAGCAATTATGTACACGCTTCCTTGTCACGTCTCTTTTTTATGGACTATATTATTATTATAGATTAGTGAACATTTACCATGATTGTTTTATTTCAAGTAAGTTCCACATGTGTGAAGGTAATTATCATGATGTTATAATTTACATAAATTAGAAAGTTGATTTAAATATTAAATATTATCAATATGATTATGATGTTTTTCTTCAACTATGTTTTTGGGAATTAACCTATTGACGTCAAGTTGAGTGCAAATGAATGTAGGTACTTGTTGAAGACGAGAACATGGTTGAGGTAGAGGTGTTCTAGCCACTTGGCAAGAACTGTTTGGGATGGTAAACTCCAATGCAATCACACACTCACGTAGTCTCATATTGCATTTTGAATGATTTATTATGCATTAATTGTGTGGATAATAAATGTGACTGATGTTTAGATGCTTAGAAAATATGGTGTTTTTAATTGTTAGGAAAATCCTTTTCAAATGCATAATTTAATTATAGATATTAAAAGTTCTTTTGATTATATTAAATAGTGAATATATATATGTGGTTATATTTTATTTTAATTAATACTAAATAAATAAATATTCCTATTTATATAAATATGGATGTTTGGAAGATAATATCTAAATTAGATTTAAACAATTATATTTAAATTGCAATAGATATATAGATATATATTATTTTTAAATATTATTTAAATGCTTCTTGATTGATTTAAAGTGTTTGTGTTATTAAAGATAAATAAATTATATTAATAATAACTATTATATTTAGAAATTTAAATATAAAAATTAAAAGAAATGGTTATTATTTATTTAAAGTTAGATAAATTACTTTATTAAATTATGAATATTATATTTAGAAATCTAATAATAATTCTATCATGCAAGATTAAAATAAGTTTATTTTATTATTTTTTTGTGGCTTTTGAAAGGCCAAATTTCATGCAAACTTAAATCAGACTTCAGTTATTAAAAAGCAAACGAAAACCTAAATTTTAAAACACCAAAAATAAGAATAGTTTTTGGGGATAAAAAGAAGAGGTATTCGACAGACATAAAAGGACCATAATGTTTTCGGTAGAAAGGGGATTTATCATCTACACTTTTATTTTTCTGGTAATCAACAAGACAGAGAGGATTAACC
Organism: Cunninghamia lanceolata; assembly: GCA_027924645.1. NCBI lineage: Eukaryota > Viridiplantae > Streptophyta > Pinopsida > Cupressales > Cupressaceae > Cunninghamia > Cunninghamia lanceolata. The sequence continues at coordinate 6,318,059 of BSBN01001281.1, forward strand.
TTGGATGTCAACGATTTTGAGCAGCAGAGCAGAAGGATCAATAATAACAGTAGAAATTCAACCTTTGGTAGCGAATAAAAGCAGTATTTTTCCTTGTTTTAAATTGCAATAAATTATGCTTGTGTATTACTATTAAAACATAATATTTCTAGCCTATATCATGATAGTTTCCAATCTGTGTTGACTTGGGTGGTCAGTATTTTTCTTTATGTTTCTTGTTTATGAGTAAAAGGTCCCTGTCATTCCTGTCGTGAACTATTAAGGACTGAGTAAAACTTCCTGTTGTGATCTCCTATCATTCCTATGACATTCCTGTCATGAACTATTAAGGACTGAGTAAAACTTCCTATTGCGACCTCCTATCATTCCTATCATGGTTTCCTATAATTCCTGTCACAGTAGCATGTGTTTTTTTTTGTTGCAGTTTCCTTTTGACTATTCTGTGTTGTAGCTTTTGTGGTGCAGTCATGGTAGGAGGGTTCACAAAATGAATTGTCTGTACTGTGCAACAAGAGTAAACACAATGGAAACAACTCAAGGAAATAGAACAAATGCAGATTCAATCAATCAGTATATCAAAGAATTCAAAAAGATATCAGCCGATGACATGCGGGCTTACAATTAGGGCTCATGGGCCTGATTACATACATGCGCAAGATAAAGATTTGAAGCTCCTTCGCACAAAATCTGAACTATGAACTTATGCGTATGCTTACAACTAGATAACTACTTTCCTAAGGATCTATTACATCAATATATATCATCTCCAAACCAATAGATTCCTCCGTGTCGGCCAAGGAAGATTACAAATTCCAAATAAGAGATGTAACGTGTGTACACAGATAGGTTGGACCTAAATGCATAGAACACTTCTGGAAAATGAGTGGAATGATATGTAGATCTTCAAGGAAGGTTAGCCACAAACCAAAGATCATTGAATGATGTGTCATTGGGCTCCAAAGATCAGAAAATACTTCTGCAAGTTTCTCCTTTATCTAGTTGTCTTTGATTATTTGGATGCTCTGTTATGAGAACAATCAAACTTCTGATAGAGTTATCTTTTCGGTATTGAAGTGTGGATCTCTGAATTCTGGATATGATGTAGATGAATGAATGTAGATGCTAAGTCTAGGTCTACAAGGTCTAAAATGTTACTATGGTAAAATATGGACCAAAATGCAAAAACTACTTCTGACTAAACTGTCTGAATTGAACTAGAAAAGAAACAAATTGAACTACAAACAAACTGAAATGCAAATGTTTTTGGTTGATGCAAGATTGCTTTTGAACTAGGGATACTCCTAAATCAGACATCTGGGGTTATTAAAAAAGTGAGTCCCTCACTTTGCTGGAGCTAGGGGAGAACCAAGACAGTCCACCTCAGCCTGAGAAATCCATGATGAATCTTCTTCCAGTCTGCCTTTCCACTTCACAAGATATTCTTTGTATTATCTTCCTCTAGTGCTGCATCCAATTCTATTGTCCAAAATGTCTTCAATCTGCTCCGGTGCTTGTTGTGGTAACTACTTCTTCAAGTCTTCTTCCATGTTGTCACTAAACTCTGCTTCATGATACTAATGTAGGTCTGCAATGTTGAAAATAGGTGAAATACCTAATGTTTTTAGTAGCTCCACTTCATATGCATTTCCTAAATCAAATTTTTTGAGTATCCTACAAGGTCCAAACTTCTTCATCTTAAACTTGTTATAAGTCCCAACTAGAAATCTTTCTTTTCTCAAGTACACCATCACTTCCTCTCCAAATTCAAATTCCTTATGTCTTCTCTTCTCATCAACCTTTTCCTTATACTTACTGTTAATATCCTCAAAATGCTTATTCACCTGATTATGCACTATCTTCATATAATCTACAAATTCTTTTGCTTCTACACATCTCTTTTATGATGATATCTCTTAATTTTGCTACTCCTCTAGGGTTTACTCTGGTAACAATCTCAAAGGGTGTTCTTCTGGTACTCATGTTCACTGAATTATTATATGCAAACTCTGCTTGTGAAAGAATCAAATCCCAACTTCTTGCTTTCTCTCCAACCAAACATCTCAACAAATTTCCCAAACTCCTATTCACTACCTCTATCTATCCATCAGTCTGTGGATGAAAAGTAGAATTGAACTTCAAATATGTTCATCTTTTTCCAAAGTGTCCTCCAAAAGTATCCAACAAAATTTGTATCTCTGTCTGAAACTATACTCTTAGGTAATCCATTTAATCTCACAATCTCCTTAAAAAATAGGTCAGCTAGATGCACTACATCAGTTGTCTTCTTATAAGGTATGAAATGAGCCATGTTTGAAAATTGGTCAACCACTACAAATATTGAGTTATGTCCACTCTGTGTCTTAGGCAATCCCATCACAAAATCCATGCTTATGTCTTCCCAAGGTCTCTTTGGTACTATCAAAGGTTTATACAATCCTATGTTTTGATTACTCCCTTTTGTAACTTGACAAACTCTACAACTCTGCACAAATCTCTGAACATCCTTATGTATCTAAGGCCAAAAGTAGTTTTCATTCACCATGGCCACAATCTTATCAATGCCAAAATGTCCTACCAGTCCACCACTATGCTTCTCCTTGATCAAATTATCTCTCATTGAACTTCTAGGTATGCACAATTGATTTCCTTTGAACAACATATCTTCTTGAATGGAATAGTCCAACCAATTACTCCTATCTATCACAATAGGTTCCTTACATGCTTTCCAAGATTCTGCAAAATCAGTGTCTCCCTTATACATGTGCTTCAATTCATTAAAACCCAACACTTCAACTCTCATCTTTGTCAACAAGTTTCTTCTTCTACTCAAGGCATCGACAACTTTGTTTGATTTTCAACTCCTATGCTTCAACACAAAAGTATAACTCTGTATAAACTCTACCCATCTCATATGTCTCTGATTCAACTTATCTTGACTGTTTAAATATTGCAAAGCTTGACGATCTATATAGAACACAAATTCCTTAGGCAACAAATAATGTCTCCACTTCTTCAGGGCTTGAATTATGGCATAGAACTCTTGATCATAAACTAAATATCTTCTCCTTGCATCATTCAACTTCTCACTAAAATATGCTACTGGTCTACCTTCTTGACTTAATACTGCTCCAATTGTATTTCCACTAGCATCACAATCAACTTGAAATACCTTATTGAAATCCAGTAATGCCAACACAGGTTTCTTTGTCACTTTCTGCTTCAACAACTCAAAACTTTTATCTACTCCAGATGTCCACTTGAAATCCTTTTCGTCACCGCTCATTGTCTCTGTCATAGGGCTACAAACTGAATTGAAATTTCTAATGAACTTATGGTAGAAACTAGCCAATCCATGAAATGATCTAACTTCTCCAATGCTCTCCAGTGTAGGCCATTCAATAATTGCTCTTACTTTCTTAGGGTCCATCTTCAATCCTTCTACAGAAATCACAAATCCTAAGTATACCAACTCTTCCCTCATGAAACTACACTTCTTGATATTTATCAGCAATTTCTGTTCTCTCCTGCAAAACTTGTTTAATATGCCACAAATGTTCCTCTTTTGTTTTACTAAAAATCAGAATATCATCCAAGTATACAATCACAAACTTACCCAAGAATTTCTTCAAGACTTCACTCATCAATCTCATGAAAGTACTTGGTGCATTTGTCAATCCAAAAGGCATCACTAACCACTCATACAATCCTTCATTTGTTTTGAAAGTAGTCTTCCATTCATCTCCTTCTCTGATTCTGATCTGATGGTATCCACTCTTCAAATCTATCTTTGTGAAATATCTTTCTCCACTCAAATAATCCATGATATCATCCATCCTAGGTAAAGGAAATCTATACTTAACTGTGATCTTGTTTATTGCTCTAGAATCAGTACACATTCTCCATTTTCCATCTTTCTTAGGTGCCAATACTACAAGTACTGCACAAGGACTCAAACTTTCTCTAATCAAACCTTTTCTTAACAACTCTTGTATCTATCTGTTCAATTCTTCATTCTATGTGTTGCTTTGTTTGGCAAAGTTGCTCTCGGTATAAGATCCATGTGATGATTGATACTTCAGATTGGTGGCAATCCTTTAGGCACATTATCTAATATGATGTCTTCATACTCTGTCAATAACTCTCTTATCTCCTCTGGTTGTGATTCTTCAATCTCCTTCAATGTTTCAGGCTTCTTAGGAATCAAAGCATAACACATATTCTCATGTCTCAAACCATCTAGAAATTTTCTTCCATCTACCAAACAGATTCTAGCATTCCCACATACCACATCTTTAAGATCATCCTCCAAAGGAATCAAAGTAATTGTCTTTCCATTTGTAGTTATAGTGTATGTATTCTTTCTCCCATCATGTATAGCTTTTCTATCATACTGCCAAGGTCTACCGAACAAGATGTGACAAACATCCATAGGCATAATATCACACAAGACTTCATCATGATAAGATCCAATATGAAATTTCACCAAACATTGTTCACTCACCAATACCTTATGATCATCCTAAATCCATGCTATCTGATATGGCTTAGGGTGTTTCAATCTTTCCAACTTAAGCTTACTCACCATCTCCTCTGAAACTAGGTTATTTGAACTACCACTATTAATCACAACTTTACAACACTTACCTCCTAATTTGCATCTAGTCCTAAACAAGCTCTTCCTTTGCGGTGGTTCCTCATTTGTCTCTGCTTGAAATAGTGCTCTCCTCATTATCAATGATTCTCCTTTCTCTAGTTTTCCCATTGAACAGGGATCCCTCAGTTCAACAGGTTCTTCTTCAACATAGGCTACTCTTCCACTATTTTCTGTCCTTTTACTTGTACTACCCTGATTACACTCAAATGCTCTATGTCCTTCATCTCCACACTTGAAACAAGTACCTTTGAATGTTCTCTTATCCCATCCTCTCCCTTCTCTTCTATACCCTTCATTCTAGTATGAATTATAGCTACCTTTGGGATGAAATTTTCTATCATTTCTCTGGTATGCACTATTATCTCTATCATCCTTCTTAAATGGGCTGTCAAAATTGTTCTACTCCAAATATGATCTATCTCCTCCAAAAAAGTTCTACCTCTCTAAAATTTACCTCCTCTGCCTCTTTATCTCTGATCATGTCCTTTATTCAGCTTCTCTTCAACTTTCAAGGCAAATTGATATGCTTCTTCTAAAGATGTCATCCTCACCAAGCTTAGTTCCTCTTGAATGTTCAATCTCAGTCCATTGATATATCTAGCCACTTTCTCCTTGCTTGCTTCACTATGTCCTATCCTTATGATCATTTTATGAAATTCTTCAGTATACTCCTTTACAGACTTCTCCTTGTGTCTCAGGTTTTGCAATCTCTTCAATAGTTCTAACTCATAGTCAGTAGGTATAAATTGATTCTTCAGTTTTGTCACCATCCTATCCCACTTTGTAATCTTTTCTTTCCCTCTTCTATTTCTTTCCAACTAGGCTTCTTGCCACCATATAGCAGCATGTCCTTTCAACTTTGTCTTTGCAAATTTCACCTTCTCCAGATCTTCAATTTCCTCATATTCAAAGTATTCTTCCATGTAATTTATCCAGTCAATCAATTCTTCACGGTTCAAATTACCAGTATAATTTGGCACATCAACTCTAGGTCTTTTTCCAATCTTTGAAATAGCTCACAGCATCTTCACTTTATCTGATTCTTCTTCTTCATCACCTCCTAGGGTTTCACCAGTTTGTTCAACAAATTGAAATTCTTCGTCCTCATCGCTTTCAATATTAGGTCTCAGTGTCAATCCTCTTCGCCTATCTTCTTCAACAACATCCAATCAAATTTGCATTATTTTCATTATCTCCATCATCTCATCTATTCTACTAACCATTGTTCCAATAGCAACAACTCTCCTCAGCGGCATTCTTCCTAGGATCAAGTGTAAACTACCTCAGGTTCGGTGATCAGGCTACAAGGTGACAACTACCTCACAATCAGTGATCGGTTGCAATACAAGTAGCCTACCTCAATTCGGTGATCTGTCCACAACAAGATCTTATGGAATTCCCTCGCCAACTTTGCTCAATTCGCTCCCAAAGATTCAAACTTTCGCTCTGATACCACTTGGTGCAGTCACAGTAGGAGGGTTCATAGAATGAACTGTTTGTACTGTGCAACAAGAGTAAACACAATGGAAACAACTCAAGGAAATAGAACAAATGTAGATTCAATCATTTAGTATATCAAAGAATTCAAATAGATATCGGCCAACAACATGCGGGCTTACAATTAGGGCTCACAGGCCTGATTACATACATGCACAAGATAAAGCTTTGAAGCCCCTTCACACAAAATTTGAACTATGAACTTATGCGTATGCTTACAACTGGATAACTACTTTCCTAAGGATCTATTACATCAATATATATCATCTCTGGACCAATAGATTCCTCCGCGTTGGCCAAGGAAGAATACAAATTCCAAAGAAGAGATGTAACGTGTGTACACAGATAGGTCAGACCAAAATGCATAGAACACTTCTAGAAAATGAGTGGAATGATATGCATATCTTCAAGGAAGGTCGGCCATGAACCAAAGATCATTGAATGATGTGTCATTGGGCTCCAAAGATCAGGAAATGCTTCTGCAAGTTTCTCTTTCAACTGGTTGTCTGTGATTATCCGGATGCTCTATTTTGAGAACAGTCAAACTTCTGATAGCAATATCTTTCTAGTATTGAAGTGCGGATCTCTAAATTCTGGATATGATGTAGATGAATGAATGTAGATGCTAAGTCCAGCTCCATAAGGTCTACAATGTTACTATGGTAAAATGCGGACTAAAATACAAAAACTACTTCTGACTAAACTGTCTGAACTAAACTAGAAACGAAATAAACTAAATTGCAAATAAACTGAAATGCAAATATTTTTGGTTGATGCAAGATTGCTCTTGAACTAGGGATGCTCCTGCATCATTCTGTCTAACATGTACCCTGATCTATAAATCATTTCCTCCTTGTTTTGTTGTTATACACATTTGGCTTCTTTAACTTTGATCGACCAAGCCTTCTATTCCATTTTGGATGCTAGTCTTCTTTAACCATGGTGTTGATATTGATTCGACTTGCTATTCTTATTCATTGTTTTGTTGTTCTTTTAAAAGTTGTTATAGTTCCTATCACAGAAATGACAACAAGGTCTGAATGTTATATAAACTTATTTTCATTATATAGATAAATGGAGTGAGATAGTTCCTGTCACAGATATGACAGTATGATTGATTAGTAAAACTTAGAATGACTATTACATGGTGAATTATGACTAAAATATGGATTGGAAATTATATCAATTTGATGAAACTTATGGATGTAACTGTATGAACAAATTGATGGATTATTGCTTGTAAAGTGTGTTTCTTTGATTGGAGTTTTGGGAAAAGGATTTGAAATGATTTATAGGAGGACATTGATTTGTTTTATTCTATTTACTTGATCTTGAGGAAAGATAGAGATAATATTTGACATAAGCATGCATGAAACCTCATTGTATGAGAGTGGAGTAGTCAAACCTCATCATTTGATTTTATTGCTCAGATTATGAAACAGTATTTGGATATGAAGTAAAATCATTATTTTCTACAATCTATTTAACCATGGAATTACAAATTGAGAATATAATCAGATTACAAAATCTATATTGCTTTATGATGTTCTTCATTATTGCTTGATCGAAAAGTGTTCTTTCTTTATTGATGCATGGGAAGGGATTAGAGGTGGTTATAGGTGATTTTGATTTGTTCATTTATTTATTTTGTTCATTGAATTATTGATTTATTGGGGAAATAAAGTAGATTCTTTTATTAGGCATGACGTCTTGGGTTTAATTTCTGGGCTAGGATGCTGAATGTGGATTATCAGAGATGGCTTTTCCTCTTTTCGGGAATTAAACCAAGTTACTATGTTTAAAGGTTTAGATCTAAACAAGATGACATTGAAAAAGATGTTTATTTTGTCTAGAAAACTTATTTATATATATCTTTGCCACATCTTATTGTGAGACAATCTATATTTCATTATTTAGAATTGCACATTTAGACATCAGGGTTGCATCAGGTGTTCCCTCCTGCTAGTTGTTTATAGGTAGCTAGACATTTTGTGGAGGGTTGGGTTTCCTTCATTTCATGAAGGGATCTGGGGAAGTGTAATGGGTTCATGGTTGGGTGGAAAAGCACCCGGGCCATGTTCCCGTCTCTCAGCTCGTAGGTGGTGGACCACTTAGTTCATGTGACTGATGAGTGTATTGATTTATTTATTCTTGTTGAACATGATTATTGTAAACTTGTAATTGGATGTATTATGGGATGATTGTCAAAGGACTCTGTATATGATTTTATAGTGCTTTTACCTGGGATGAGCACATGAATTGTAAGAATTAATGACTTATTTGATTTATATTGATGAGATTATCTTTTGGAAGATTTAAGTGAATTTTATGGATTCTTATTTATGAGGATTTCCTTTTGTGAAGATTTATTGACCTTATTGAATCTTATTTATGGGACTTATCTTTTACTTGTGATATTGTAATTAAGTGGATTAATTACACCCTTTTTATCTTTTATATTGTAATTAAGTCACGGATTAATTACATCTTTTTACTTTGGATATTGTGATGTTGTATTTAAGTGGATTATTTAATTCATTTTCCTTTTATGATGGTTTGAGGGCTTTTACATTTGGTATCAGAGTGTGGTTCCAGCATTGGGAACTCTAGGTGTGTGTGTTGCTTAGTTTGATCAAGCATGTGTGGGTCCTTGAGTATTGGCCTACTGTGAATAGCATGTGCCTGCTCTTCTTTTACGGGGTTTGATAGACCCTGATGATTGCTCTTAAGTATGATTGACTAGGTTCTTTTCTTCTTTTAGGGTTATGCATTAGTATGTGAAAGCGGATGTTGGATCATATGTTTGACTTATTTTATTTTGCCTTCTGATGAATGCTTTCTTGAAAAACATGTTGCATTGTTTTATTGAGAGCATGATCATGAATATGGATTCATTATGTGGCTATAAGAAAGATAGTATTACATTGCCTAATTGAAGTTTTAAGGAAAGAAATGATAACTATTGCTTGTAGGAAAGAACAATGTGTTGTGATATCTTGGTTTGTGAACCTGATTTTGTCCTAACTTAAATCTTGGTTGTTGAATGTTTGTTCTTTTGGGAAGTTGCCTTCCAAGATGGGTGCCAAATATGGGGAAACAGGGAAGTAGGTTTTCTTTTCAAAAACCTACCCACCATTAATCAGTTTTATGTATTTAATTCCCTGCCATATCATATTAAAGAGATGTTGCATTCAAGTTGGTGATGCATGTAGGTTAATAGAGATGCACCAGGTTGGGCCAGGCATTCTTCAATTTGATTGTGATTTCTTGGGTCAGAATGCAATCTTTTGTTGCTAGGTATCTTGAGCGATGTTGTGTGGAAATGATCTTATGATATAGAGGTGTTTGGGATCTTAGAGGACTAGGTTTCTTATGCGATTGAGTGTGTTCTCTTAACTCACCCCAATTTAGATCCAGGCATAAGGTAACATCGTACTCCCTTTCTAGTGGCTAGAATTAGTCACATAGTTCATGTAATGTGAAAACTTTTGAATTTGATATTTATCTTTTTGACTTTGATAATTTCTCTAAACGTTGTAAAGACCATCTTTAAAAATTTTATTCTTATTTAAGAAAAAGTATAGCCATCTAAATTTGATATTTACTTATATTGTGACCTTGATGGTCATGTTTGATTTACTATTGAAATTGTACACATTTTTATGACTTCTTGTTGGAATTGAAATTTTATTTTCTTCAAAATTTATTTATTTATTTATTATTGATGGCTATGCTTGAATATTTTAAAACTGTTGGTCATGTATCATGTTATGTTTTCTATCATGTCCATGACGAGCTTCTAATAGGTTGTGTAAGGGAGTAGGATGTGGAGAATATATTGTCTCCACTAGTAGAAAAATAGAAATAAATGACTAAAAAAAATACCAAAAATTGGTCATGTGATCAGTAGTTTGGTCACATGACCATTGATAGTTTATTGCTGGTCATTTATCTCGTGACCAAATTTATGACTAAAGAAATTTTAGTCGTTAATTTAGTCATCAATTTGGTAGTTTGGTAGTATATTTGATAATTTGGTAGTATATTTGGTCATTGATTGTTGTTAACTGGTATATTTGGTAATTTGGTAGTATATTTGGTCATTGATTGTTGTTAACTGGTCATTGATCAATAAATGATTAAAAATTACAGTCACTGCCAGTTCATTTGCATCTTTATTTTAAAAAAACTTAATCCATCTTTATTTAAATAAAAACTTAATCCACACAATCAACTTTTTAATTATAGTTTGATTAATAAACTTTTTATATTAAATTTTGATGAAATAGAAAGAACAATCCCCTTTACAACAAATCACTCACACCTCACAATCACTCACAAAAATCCACAATACATGAAAACCTTTAAGGCATACTCTGCCTAAACACAATATTTTGTAGCACAAAGAATTTTAATTTTATTGATTTTCAAAATAGAAATACAGATATTCCATTTCAGAAGAACTCCTTCCTCATGCCTAATTTTATTGATTTTCAAAACAGAAATACAAATATTACATTTTAGAAGAACTCTTTCCTCAGGCTGAGCTCATGAGGGAGACGATATGGCCCAAGAAACCCTTGCCTCTTCCACTCAGCCTGCTCTCCTCACCAAAATAGCTAGAGTCTGTTTCTTTTTCTTCAGGGCTCAAGGGTATCCGCATCAGTTTTCACCTGCCAGACCATATAATCACACAGAGAAGAATTAAATACATCTACATATAGATTTTATCTACACATTTTCACCAATTAAGTGTTAATCCATTTCTTCTAAGACTTTTATGAATTTTAATTTCTTTTACCCTGAGTGCCCTATAAGGTATTTTGCAAACACCTAATTTACAAATATGCCCTGCAAGGTCCATTGAATGCTGTTAGTTATTTTTGAGGCCCAGAACAAAAGAGAAACGTATCTTTCCACTTTCACATACCTTTCAATGGTCTAATAGAAATAGGAAATAACAACATATCAAAACCATCCTTGTTCATAGTGTACCACTTCTCCATACAGATGAAAGTTGTATCCATTTTTAGATAGAATCCAAATAGGAAAAAATAACTTATTGAAACAAAAAGATGGTAAATCATTATTATCATACACACCCAGCAATCACAAATGAAAAATAAATTAAGTAAATAGTTCTCGATGTTAAAAATAAATTAAGGAAAGAGGCAATGTAAATATCTTGCATTGAAATAAATTTTGGTATATTTTTAAAAAAGGCTGCAATGGGGTTTTCTCGCAAGCCCACACCATGTGCTTAGAGCTCCTTACGGTGGTCGCGGGAATCCCTAAATCGAAGCAGATTTTTAGTTTTTGTGCTAAAAAAATAAAGAACTGATGCAAATACCTAAAAAAAAGAATATTTCCTCCACTACCTTGGATCGATTCTTGGAAGGCGAATCTTCTGTTTTATGTTCGCACTCCCTTCCAACTCACCTACAATTTGATATGCTCACCTAAGTTATTTGCTTTCCACTATTTTCCCTTTCCTTTTCCTTTGAAAAAATATAAATCAAAATCCTAGAGCATCCAACTGGGAAAATTTAAACGACATGAGACTTTTTCTGACAAGATTTTTTTCCCAGCATGAGAACAACCGTGACAAATTTTTGCATCCAGATGGGAACATTTAAACATTTAAAAGACACGAGACTTTTTTTGACAAGATTTTTTTCCGAGTGTGAGAACAATGGTGACAAATTTTTAGTTTTTGTGCTAAAAAAACAAAGAACTGATGCAGATACCCTTAAAAAAGAAGATATGCTCCACTGCCTTGGATCGATTCCTTGGAAGGTGAATCTTCTATTTTATGTTTGCACTCCCTTCCAACTCACCTCAAATCTTGCAATGTGATATGCTCACCTAAGTTATTTGCTTTCAATTATTTTCCCTTCCCTTTTCCTTTGAAAAAATATAAAATTGAAATCCCAGAGCATCTAGCCGGGTACATTTAAACGAAATGAGACTTTTTATGACATGATTTTTTGCCAGCGTGAGAGAAAAACTGACTAGTTTAGAAAATCTTCTGGCATGAACTTTTTTACAGCGTGACAAACATTTCCAGAAGGAAATAAAAATGAGATGAAATAAAATAAAAGTAATACCTTTCTCTTTTTTCTCATATGGTGAGTGGCCGAGTGGTTTAAAGGGATGCTAGAGGGAGTAGAAGACTAATCGATCATTCTTAGTGGTCAGTTTCTTCAGCGGTCGCCATGGCTTATCAACAAATTGAGAGCTTAAGCTCACCCACATGCCTCACTATGATAAAATTTTAAGTGCCCTGCTCAGCTCCAATCATTCACAACAAAAATAGAGAAGCCGAAACATTAGGGTTTTGACCTTTCCTAGTTAGGGTTTACCTTTATGGTGCCTTAAAATTTTAATTTTAATATTTTGGTGCTCATGATTTTTGGTAGAAATTTTAATTTTAACATTTTGGTGCTCATAGTTTTACCCTGTCTCCTCAATATGAAGTCTTATATTAATATTCTAATATTATATTATAATATTATAAATATATTATAATATAAATCAATATAATATAAATATAAATAATATAATAAATAAATATAATATCATACTATATTATAAATATAATATTATAATATTATATTATATTATATAATAATAACATATCATATTATATTATATTGTATTGTATTGTAATATAATATATTATTATTATATTATATTATAATACAACCCACTTTTTTAATTATCCACTTTAATATCATATTGTCTGATCAATGATCAATTATTTAGTTGTGTTTTTTGCCCGATGACCAAATTAGTCAGTTATTTATTCATTTATTTGGTCATTTATTTGGTCATTTCAACCAATGACCAAATTAGTCATTTATTTAGTCACTTATAGTTGTGTTGCCAAAACTTTTGGTCATGTGACCAAAAGTTTGGTCACGTGACCAAAAGTTTGGTCATGTGACTAAAAGTTTTGGTCACCTGGTCATTTATTTGCCATATTTCTAGTAGTGCTCATAGCGAGTGTGTTACTAAGAGCTTTGGTAGATCGAGTTCATTAATTGTTGTTAGAGGTATTAACATTATTGAAGTGTTGAGGAAGATTTAAAATGGATTTTGGTGTCACTTTGGATGACTTGAAGTAAGTTGAAATTTTGTTTGAAGTTAAAGGTTTATGGGGTGAAAAGGAAATTCTGATAAGAAGAATTGGAAAAAAAATTAATAAAGAATTGATGAATGTTAAAAGGAGTAATATAGAATATATGGAAAGAATAAAGGAGTTAGGAAAGGAAAAGTAAAAAAAGATTTGTGAAAATGACCTTTTGGAAAAAGAATTGGTGAAAGAAGAGTTGAAGTTGTTTAAGAAATAAATAATTGTAAGAAAAATTGAAAAACCTAGAAGGAGAAAATTTCAAATAGAAAGATCAAAATGAAGAGTTAAAACAATTGTTTGTAACATGCCAAAAAGAAAATGAATGTTGGAAATCAAACCGTTAGTTTGTGAAGTATCATGTGACATAAATGATTTGTGTTCTTTTGATCAATCACTTGGAAGTTTGCTAAAGAATGTAAGGATGAAAATGATGATGAATCTGCTATCATATCTAGTTGTTTGGGTGATAATGTTGGTTTGAGAACCTTGAAGAAAATTGAATATATAGGTAGAGATTGTGTAAGCATGGGCAAGGAATCAAAGAGCCCATTGAGTCAATTGTGGGGACTAAGTATGAAAGTCTCAGGTATCGAGGTAAAGGAAAAGAAAAGATAAATGTTTTGCAAGTACTAAGAAGTCGTTTCAAGAAAAGGAGATTTTACATTGTTCACATTGTGATAGAGAAGGACATAGAAGAGAAAATTGTTGGAATTTACATCGTTGCAAAAAATTGTGATTCAAAAAGAAATCATAGTGAAAAGACATGTTGGAATAGAGAGTTAAAAATGAATCTAGGACAAGTTGTTTAAAAATGAGTTGTGGTTGGATAAATGTATTTGATTGGCAAAAGAAAAAAGAAAAGAATTAAACACATAACCAAAACAACTGAATATATTAAATAGCCAAGTGGAGAGAATAGTAAAGAAAATGAAGAAATTGAATTGTTTTAGCATTGTGCAAAAGCACGAGAAAGACAACGAAGAGTTTTTTGAGAATTTTGAATTGTAGATCATATTGAAGATAAAGTTTGGTTACAAGTAATGAAAGAGGAAATGGATTCCATTGGTAGGAATGATATGAGAGGTATAGCTTTAGAGGAGTTGTTTGCACAATCATTGGATATGACCTAGTTGGTGTACCTTTGGAGTTTTGTCTTATTGTTGGAGGACTGATTTTTTTTATATTATATTGTGTTACCATACGATTACATGTGCATTGTGATGATTGATTCTTGTCTATGATGAATTGAGTTATGCTTCCTTGGTGTGCATTAAAGATGTGATTATTACTCTTATGCTAGAAAAAATGTAACTGAGTGGTAGTTGTACCATGTGATGGATTATATACATTGAATTGGCATTTGTGCCATGTGAATTTGTTGATTAATTATATACTTGGATTTATTTGATGGATGCCATGTTAAATGTGAAATGGAGAGATTGTTTTGTATAAGGTCGAGTAGGACCAATAGTTTGGTGGATGGTGCCACATGGGAGGATGTAAAAGCACATTAACATGCATTGTTAGAATTGATGATACCTTAATGATACTTTGAGTTATTGTTATTGTTTTCTAATACCTTGATACTTTGTTGATGGTAGATTGATTCCTTATTTTTGATGTGTAATAAGACGTCAAGATGATGTCTCTTCCTAGTGGGGAAGGATGTCACGTCTAGTTATTATGGACTATATTATTATTCTAGATTAGTGAACATTTACCATGATTGTTTTACTTTGAGTAAGTTCCACATGTGTGAAGGTAATTATTATGATGTTATAATTACATAAATTAGAAAGTCAATTTAAATATTAAATATTATTGATATGATTATGATGTTTTGCTTCGACTTTGTTTTAGGGAACTAACCTATTGACGTCGAGTTGAGTGCGAATGAATGTAGGTACTCATTGAAGACAAGAACATGGTTGAGATAGAGGTGTTCTAGCCACTTGGCAAGAACTGTTCGGGATGGTAAACTCCAATATAATCACACACTCACGTAGTCTCATATTGCAATTTGAATGATTTATTATGCATTAATTGTGTGGATAATAAATGCCATTGATGTTTAGATGATTAGAAACTATGGTGTTTTTAATTGTTAGGAAAATCCTTTTTGAATGCATAATTTAATTATAGATATTAAAAGTTCTTTCGATTATATTAAATAGTGAATATATATATGTGGTTATATTTTATTTTAATTAATACTAAATAAATAAACATTCCTATTTATATAAATATGGATGTTTGGAAGACAATATCTAAATTAGATTTAAACAATTATATTTAAATTGCAATAGATATATAGATATATATTATTTTTAAATATTATTTAAATGCTTCTTAATTGATTTAAAATGTTTATGTGTTATTAAAGATAAATAAATTATATTAATAATAACTATTATATTTAGAAATTTAAATATAGGAATTAAAATAAATGGTTATTATTTATTTAAAGTTAAATAAATTGCTTTATTATTATGAATATTATATTTAAAAATCTAATAATAATTCTATCATGCAAGATTAAAATAAGTTTATTTTATTATTTTTTTTGGCTTTTGAAAGGCCAAATTTCATGAAAACTTAAATCAGACTTTAGTTATTAAAAAGCAAACGAAAACCTAAATTTTAAAACACCAAAAATAAGAATAGTTTTTGGGGATAAAATGAAGAGGTATTCGACAGAGATAAAAGGACCATAATGTTTTCAGCAAATAAGGGGATTTATCATTTGTGCTTTTATTTTTCTGGCAATCAACAAGATAGAGAGGATTAACCTTGGACGCCAACGATTTTGAGTAGCAAATGAGAAGGATCAACAACAACAGTATAAATTCGACCTTTGGTAGCGAATAAAAGTGGTATTTTTCCTTGTTTTAAATTGCAATAAATTATGGCTGTGTATGACTATTAAAACGTAATATTTCTAGCCTGTATCATGATAGTTTCTAGTTTGTGTTGACTTGGGGAGCCAATATTTTTCTTTATGTTTCTTGTTTATGTTTAAAAGCTTCTTGTCGTTCCTGTTGCATTCCTATCGTGAACTGTTAAGGAGTGAGTAAAACTCCCTATTGCGAACTCCTGTTGTTCCTATCGTGAACTGTTAAGGACTGAGTAAACTTCCTGTTGCGACCTTCTGTTGTTCTTGTCATGGCTTCCTATCATTCCTGTCACAATAACGTGTGTTTCTTTGTTGCAGTTTCATTTTGACTATTCTCTATTACGACTTCTGTCTAACATGTACCCTGATCTATAAATCATTTCTTCCTTGTTTTACTATTATAGGCATTTGGCCTCTTTAACTTTGATCGACCAAGCCTTCTATTCCATTCTGGATGCTAGTCTTCTTTAACCATGGTGTTGATATTGATTTGACCTGCTGTTCCTATTCATTGTTTTGTTGTTCTTTTAAACATTGTTATAGTTCCTGTCACAGAAATGACAGCAAGGTCTGAATGTTATATAAACTTATTTTTGTTATATAGATAAATGGACTGAGATAGTTCCTGTCACAAATATGATAATAGGATTGTTTAGTAAAACTTAGAATGACTATTATATGGTGAATTATGACTGAAATATGGATTGGAAATTATATCAATTTGATGAAACTTATGGATGTAACTGTATGAACAAATTGATGGATTATTGCTTAGAAATTGTTTCCTTGATTGGAGTTTTGGGAAAAGGATTTGAAATGATTTATAGGAGGACATTGATTTGTTTTATTCTATTTACTTGATCTTGAGGAAAGATAGAGATAATATTTGACATAAGTATGCATGAAACCTCATTGTATGAGAGTGGAGTAGTCAAACCTCATCATTTGATTTTATTGCTCAGATTATGAAATAGTATTTGGATATGAAGTAAAATCATTATTTTCTACAATCTATTTAACCATGGAATTACAAATTGAGAATATAATTAGATTACAAAATCTATATTGCTTTATGATGTTCTTCATTATTGCTTGATCGAAAAGTGTGCTTTCTTTATTGATGCATGGGAAGGGATTAGAGGTGGTTATAGGTGATTTTGATTTATTCATTTATTTATTTTGTTCATTGAATTATTTATTTATTGATTTATTGGGGAAAGAAAGTACGTTCTTTTATTAGGCATGACATCTTGTGGTTACTTTCTGGGCTAGGATGTCGAATGTGGATTATTAGAGATGGCTTTTCCTCTTTTTAGGAATTGAACCAGGTTACTATGTTTAAAGGTTTAGATCTAAATGAGCTGACATTGAAAAAGATGTTTATTTTGTTTAGCAAACTTATATATATATACATCCTCATGTTGTGAGACAATATGCATTTTATTATTTAGAATTGCACATTCAGACATCAGGGTTGCATCAGGCATTCCCTCCTACCAGTTGTTTTCAGGTAGCTAGACATTTCATGCAGGGTTGGGTTTCCTTCATTTCATGAAGGGATCTGGGGAAGTGTGATTGCTTCATGGTTGGGTGGAAAAGTACTTGGGCCATGTTCTTGTTACTTATTTTCCCGGATCGACAAAGGGTTTGCCAGTTCCTATGCACAAGCAGATCCAGCCAACAGAAATAAGAGGTTGCGTGAGCTGCCTCCCCTTCACTTCTGGTTCTGCCGCACCAAGGGGGGTGTCCCTATTTGATAAAGATGTAACATTTACTCTCCAAATGACATAAGGATTTAGCTTTCTAATGACAGGCAGAATACTCTCATTTTGGGACCAAGATTTGTGTGACAAATCACAAGGTTGGCAACATTCTTGGACATATGTGTCTGGTTAAGGATGAGAGTATGCAGGGGCTCCTAATCCTACTCCCACAACTAACAGGTTGGAATAATGAAATGGTTTGAATTTTATGGTTTGGATGCAAGACAGGGGCTTTGGATCATAACTACTTCACAAGAGCAGACCGGTGCCTATCTCAGGGCAAGGAGTCAACTAGATGTATACATAAGAATGGCTTGCAACTATCATTCAAGTTTCAAGGGGTCAG
This sequence comes from Cunninghamia lanceolata, assembly GCA_027924645.1. Taxonomy (NCBI): domain Eukaryota; kingdom Viridiplantae; phylum Streptophyta; class Pinopsida; order Cupressales; family Cupressaceae; genus Cunninghamia; species Cunninghamia lanceolata. Next base: position 6,336,347 of record BSBN01001281.1, read on the forward strand.
ATTTGATGCTTGCCTTACAAACACCACCCAAGGATGAGTATTTAACTATCTCTACTTACAAATATCCCAGTTGACATACAATCTTCTCCATACTCAACCTAAATCAATTTAATCCTCTCCTTGAAAAGTTAGAGATCAAGCATGTGATACAACAAAACTATATCCTAGAATCTGAGAAACCCTTAGCAACCAGATTCAAAAGAAGAAAATGCATACAACAAGTGGAGACAGACAGCAATACACATGCAAGAAGCATTTTTCATATAAAATTGACACTGAAACTAAACATGTGTGCAAGATACAACTCCGATGGAACACATAAACTCCACAGAGATACAACAAATAGGAAATGCTCTATGTTTCATTATTTTTGCCCCAAAATTGCCCAAGTCTTTGACAACCAAATATGACTGACATAGTTTGCATTTTATAACAAAACTATGTAGTCAGCCAAAATTACAACGGTCAACTCAAAAATTGCCAGATACAATGCATCATGAGAAATGGCACTCAAAATTTAATGTAGCTAGGAAGAAAAGGAAGAGAGCAGGTGGGCTCAGGATCTGAGCCACTGCTCAAAGACTTGCATCTTAAATCTAGTAGTTGTCTTGTCCATCGTCGACCCATACCACTGCATTTCTGCCATTAATGCTTCAGCTACCCACGGGATGCAACAACAGCGTGTCCATGGAGTTTTCCCGCTCAAAACAATACCTGCAGAGAAAGAAAACCATCACTCCAGCAAAATTAAAACACAGCCGTCGATCACCTCCCCATCGCTGAGATCTGCGGCTCAAAACACCTTTGAAAAGTCACGAACCAATAATATCGTGCCACGTAGGCACCTTGATCCTCCATCGCTGACTTTCTGCCTTCACCATTTTGCCTTTTCGCCCTTGTATATGCATATACAAATCCCTTTTTAAATCTTTGTATATGCAAGATGCATATACACACAACTGCTCAACATACAAGGTGGACCTGAAACTTTTATGCATCAGAATGTACCTCCTTTTGAAGTCCGGCTTGTATCTCTTTTATTTGCATCTCACATTGTATATCGGCATGTATACAAGCATCCAAACATACAAGCCGCGGACACCGGCCATTGAATTAGCTAAATTTAATCTTCGCATCGGATCTGGCTTATACATTGCTCCCTTGTATATTTGCTTGTATGTCGCATATACGATGCGAACATACAAGCCAAATATACAAACAACGGACCTCAAATTTTATACACTGGAATTGATTTCTCCGTCGGGCCTGAATTGTATCTTAGGAATGTATATTTGGTTGTATATCAAAATATACAACCGCAAACATATAAGTGGTGGGCCCCTGCCTCGCAACTGTAGCAAATGTATATTTGCACCTTTGTATGTTTTTCAATGCACCTCCACATGCAACCCGATATGCAAAGCGGGAAGATTCCCAGGAATCTGTGAAAGATTCTCCCTTTGTATATGCATCATTTCAAGCCCGATATCCATGTAAAATGCATACAACTCAATTTTTATCAATTTTTTGGAGGCCGATAGAGATTTCGCAAGCCTGCTAATGTACATTTTACCTGCATGTATATACAAACACCCTTGTATATACAAAGTGACATGCATATAAATAATTTTTGCATTTTTAACACTACAGAGGCTGAAAGAGTTAGAATTTTGGATTTTTTGGGAAGGTGCTTGCATATTTAAATGCTTGAAATTGGACTGCTCATGCAGGCGGCAACAATTCCTGTCTCTCGGCTCACAGGTGGTAGACCACTTGGTTCGTGTGACTAATGAGCGTATTGATTTATTTATTCTTGTTGAACATGATTATTGTAAACTTGTAATTGCATGTATTATGGCATGATTGTCAAAAGACTTTGTATATGATTTTATAGTGCTTTTACCTAGGATGAGCATGTGAATTGTAAGATTTAATGACTTATTTGATTTATATTGATGAGATTATCTTTTACAAGATTTTATTGAATCTTATGGATTCTTCTTTATGAGGATTTCCTTTTGTGAAGATTTATTGACCTTATTGAATCTTATTTATGGGACTTATCTTTTACTTGTGATATTGTAATTAAGTGGATTAATTACACCCTTTTTATCTTTTATATTGTAATTGAGTGGATTAATTACATCTTTTTACTTTGGATATTGTGATATTGTATTTAAGTGGATTATTTACTTCATTTTTCTTTTGTGATGGTTTGAGGGCTTCTACATTCCTCAAACCCAAAGACTACTCATGGACCACATGCCATGCTTGAGCACAATCTAGAATATCCCACAAACATCCTGAAAACCAACAAATTCCTCCCCAACAACTTTCACTTGTCACACAACCTTATGTTGTTTACCCAACATAATCAAATGTCTCTATCATGCACTGTAACTCAAGAAATCATCTTCTAGAGAGCCAAACCATGAACAACTTCAACTAAAAATAGATATTAACCTTATAAGTACACTTCCAGAATTGTAAGACCTAAAACCACTTTGCAGAGAAATGTGGAGCAAAGACATTTCTCCCAGACACATCTATACAACACAGTTCATATACTGGTGAACACATCTTCCTCTACAAATCAATCGAGCATGCCAAATTCTGAATGTAGCATCTCTAAACACCTCTAAAAAACATATCTAAACTACACAAGTAGATCTTCAATAACAAAGAAATGTGGATTAAAATCAAAACACTACTCTGTAATCCAAAATACCACTACCACACACTGTTTACTTGTTTTATTCAAATTTTCTCAAAAGCACTTGGAAACTAGGCACCAGAAACATATTATCACCATCTTCAGTACTTCCTCATCATTAGAGATAGCATCCATTCAGCACCAACTACTCATAATCTTGCAACATCTCTTACTCATACAGTTGACACCAATGACAACACAAGCTTGTTGATGTCAGTGACAACATCGACTACACATACTTGTAACAATCTCGCCCTTTGTCATTGATGGCAAGACATAATGTGAAAAACCATCAACACAACAACATCCTCATTACTATGCTTCATACCAACTCTTTTCCTTTCTCTTTCTATCCCCCTCATCTTGCTACTCTCTTCTTGACAACTAACTCTTTCCTTTTTCACATTGCTCTCTCTCCCCCTTTGACATCAATGGAAAAGGGATACACATTTCTCTCTATCATTCTCATACTTGTACCTACTCACCACTGCTTTGTAACATATTTTCTTTTACTACTCTTCATACCCACTTGACTGCAACAAATAGCATGACCACTACCTACTCCCCCTAAGAGGTAGCCTCCAACATCAGTCCAGAATAAAAAATGAATCTTGAAATCCAATAGACTGATGCATCTCCTTATGCATCTAGTTTAGAGAAGGAGGGGCAATAACCTTTAACTTCTCCTAGAGATACTCAAATGTATCCTTAGGAAAAGCCTTAGTGAATACATCAGCAACATGATCCTTTGTAGGCACATACTCAAGCTTCACTTCATTCTTTGTAACCTTCTCTCTCAAAAAGTGATATCAGATTGAGATATGTTTTGTCCTTGAATGCATCACTAGATTCTTTGAAATTTTAATAGCACTTGTATTTGTTGACCTATTGTTTCCTCTGTCCAGAGCCAAATAGTTCACCTTGTATTTTCCTTGAAAATCTTTTAGGAAATATCCCTATAGGCTTAAATCCTTCAAATAATTATTCTATGCCTTGCAAAAAATCCCAAAAAATCTCACCTCAAAAATCTTAGCAAAAAACTCAGAAAAACCCACAAATCTTTTAACTTCAAGTATTTTCTATCACTGGGATTTATTAGTTTCATGCTTGTATTTCAATATGCATTTTTGAATGTACATTCACATATACATTCGCCATTGTATGTTTGGAACATACATTCGCAATATGCAAAGGGCTAGATGCAATCGGCAAGCATACAAGGATGAATGTACATTTTGCAATGTATATTGGCAAGACATACAAAGGACTTTCACCTAAGATACAAAGTTGACATACAAGTGGGAATGTACAGTGGAATGTATATCACCAACATACAAGTCCAACATGCAAGGCCGATATACAAAGATAATATGCATCGGCTATAGTTGATGTACATCAATGTAGTGAACAAGAGAGAATGTATATTTTGCATTGTATGTTCCCGACATACAATCAAAACATACAAGGAAAAATGTACAGGGCTGACATACATTTGGTGGGGCCCGTGAAAGTACCAGGTAGAATGTATATCGGGTAGATGCATCGGCGGCGAATGTGCAAAGGGTCAGGTACAAGGGGCACATACAAAACCTTTTGCATATCGGCAATGTACATTTGAATATACAAAGGCCGAATGTGCGAATGGTGGGGTCCACGATATACAAAGGTGTTTGTATATCGGCGACATACAAAGAAAAGATGCAAATTCAATATACAAGGGCAATATACAAAGAAGAATACATACAAGCTAGACCCAACCCAGAAGTTAATTCTGACAAATTCAAGCATCGAGTCCGGCTTGTATGTATAAGTGCTTTGTATATTTGAACATACAAAGAAAAATACAAAGAAGGGTGATACAAGCTAGACCAAACAAGGCAATCAGATACAGCTAATGGTCATTTTGGAGTCCGTAGCTTGTATGTTTGCAGATACAAAGGCAATACAACTGGTGGGGTCAGCCAAGGCAAGCACTTTGCATGTATCTTCTACTTGTATGTTTGATTGTATGTTTCGATATACAAGGCAAGATACAAAGTTAACATACAATAGGTGATGCCCGCACATACAAAGGTGATTGTATGCATATTCAAGTCACAGATACAAAGAAACATACACAGGTGCTAATGCCATTTTTTGTATGTATGTTCTCTTTGTATGTTCGCACATACAAAGGTCATGTACAATGCGAGATGCAAAGGGTCAGATGCATGTTTCGCTTGTATATTTAAATATACAAATCTGAAATACAAAGAGGTGACATACTTTTGAACATACAAGGACATTTCATAGCCCGATATTTAAAGCACTTGGCATATGCAAAAGGAGTTGCAGAGAAGGTTTTAGATGCTAATTCAGGTAGCAAATTCAAGCGATATATACACAGATGTAAAGCGATATATACAGGCGGTTGACCAAAACTTTGACTGCCTGTATCTCCTTCATCTTGGCAAATTTTGACATGCTGTAAGAGGAAAAAATGCTCATTTTTGCCTCCTCTTTCATTTGGCAGGGTTTTCAGCAGGATTTTCTCACTTTCAAGTTTTGGATCTGGTTTTGCATATTCCAACGATTGGACGTTTCAGTGACTTTTGTAGATGCAAATGTAGATATTTGTCGAAGATAGACATGGAAGCTGCTCGCATTCAATGCCTAGAATATCTTCCATCATTTCAGGGGTGTAGATCGATGATCTAGTTGCTTGCATTGAAGACTCAGAATATCTCCCACCTGCCCTAGTTCCAGATCTTTTGCACCATAACTCCTTGTAGTTGAATGTCCCTTCAGGCAGATATTTTCTTGCTGCAGCTCCTAGAGCAAATTTTACAACCGACTTAGGACATTTTTGGAATGCTTTATATACGTATTCGATGTTGTAAATAAGGTTGGAAATTTTTTGAGCATTGAGGCTTTTCTGTTTCCAAACAGAGATTTCTGCCACTGTAACTTTGCCTTTCCATTAATTATATGCAAGTTATTTTTGCCTCTTTGGATTGAGTTTTAGTTTAGTGTGAATCTGCATATGTTTGCCTGTGAACATATTGTTCCTTTCAATCATCTTGTTACTCACCTTTACTAGGATCAGTTAAATCTGTGTATGTCTTACTTGTTGTATTTGGTTATGCTATGCATTTTCTCAGTGTTGTAGGAGTTCTTTTATGTAACTTGGTGGATCACCCTTTACTTTTCAGGTTATTTCATTTCATCTTTCATTCAAAAACATTCCTTCTCCCTTTTCCTCTGAGGATTTAGTAGTTTTAGGTGATAACCAGTTAAGGAAGCCAACCTTCTCTAGAGGTTTGATCTCATTTAGCAAAGTCCCACACTTAGAGATCATTCCCATGTTACTCCAGATTGCTGAAGTTTCACCACTACAGCAGAGGGTGCAAATCTAGGTGATAACAACTTTTGGCACGCTCGGTGGGACAGAGAGTTAGAAAATAATCAAAATACTATCTCCTATTACTGGTTTTGATGTACAACCAGTCATTTTTAGACCTGTGAGAGGTTAAAACTTGCATATCTAGCGACTCATATTGAGGAAAGACAAGCAGATCATTTTGTTGTTACATTATATGAGAAAAATTCAAACTTAGAGTTTAAGCTCATTTGACTATTTGCAGCTATCACCACCTAGAAGACAGGGGAGAGCTGTAGCAAGGACCCCAGTTTCCAAAAGAGTACAATCAACTCCTCTAAGTTTTAGGCCGGTTGCCCCTGTAGTTCTTGTAGCAGCTCAAGCAATCCTACCTCTAGCCATTCAAATGGCAAGGAATCAGCCATTTGTGGCTTTTGATGGGGGTAGTCCATTGAATTTAATAGTACATGACATCATACCTATGGTAGCTTTGAAGAGTCTGCCTTATTTCACAGGGGAGAATCAGACTACCCCTATTGAGCACATTAGAGATGTAGCTTCTCTATGTGGTGTTCATCATGTGACCCATGAGAATGTAGCCATCAGGTTGCTGGTTGCCTCTTTCAAGGGAAAAGCATTGCAATGGTTTAGGAGTTTACCAGTACAAACCATTACAACTTGGGATGATCTAGGTGACAAGTTAAATAAGCAATTTCAAGATAAATCAGACAACTTGTCACTAGTTGAACAGATGACTTCAATAAAGAGAGCTCCCCAGGAGCAAATGATGAATTTCAACTTTAGATTTCAGAAGACATGGGATAGAATTCCAGCCATGGTAAGGCCTCCAGCTAAATATGCTTTTCTATATTTTTTGAAAGCCCTAAATAGTGATATTTCAGTGATGATACAATCATTAGGAGGTACTAGTTTACCTGATGCATATGAAATAGCTATTAGGGTAGAGAATAGCCTGATTCAGGCTAGAAAAATAGCACCTAGACCACCAATGCCCATCTTCCCTGATATTCAAGCTTCAATGCCATTACCAATTCTATATTTTGCCCCTTTACATACTACTGCAGCATTACCAAGTACTGCCATTTCTGAAACTGCTTCTTCTAGCTCATCTCAAGAGTTAAAAGATATTAAAAATAGCCAACAGAAAATAGAAAATATCCTGCAAACCTTTGGGAATGAGTTAGTAAGCATAAAAAAGTAGCAGTCCCAGAACAGGCAACCTTATCAGCCACAACCTTATCAAGGGCAAAATCAGCCTTATTAGGCCAACATGCCTCCATATCAAAGCAATTACCAGGGTACTAGTCAAAACATGAACTAGAGGCCTTTTTAGCCTTATAATCTGGTGCCCATTAATGCTGTTAAGGACCTTGTCCCTATTCAGAATAACCTTGCAGCTGAATACGAATGGTGTTTTCCATGCAATCAGCCACACAATTAGGTAGCCTACTCAAATGGGGTTATAAATTAGGCTCTAATGGTACAGAATGTTGCAGTCTCTCATCTAAATACACCTCATGATGGGGTTGTGCAACAGCAGGACCAACCTCAAAATGATTCTACCTTCATAAATTGGTAAGAAGGTGAATTCTGTGGCGTAAACATCGATAATACTCCAGTTGCAGCCAATACAAGAGCCAAGAAGAGGGGTTATGAAGTAGATCAAGTAGAAAATAAAGAGAAAGGACATGCTAGTGCTTCTACTTCCCATGTTCCCCACATTTTACAAAGAAACACTTTAGCAGCAGCAAGGGAAATGCCTCATTTGCAGGTAGATACTATTGCTTCGAAGTCACAACAAAAGGTAAATGTCACTCCACCTTTCAATATTATTGAAAATATGAAGAAGATGAATGTGACCATGTCTATGTGGGATTCTTTAGCCATCCCAGGCCAAAAAGACATATTACAATTTGCCTTGTCTGATTTAAAAGTGTCCAATAATACAACTGTTGACCCAAATAGGACTGTCATTACCAATTCATCCCAGGATAACAACAAACAACCAAACAAAAATGCCAAACCACTTCTGTTTTATGTGTCTTTGATAATTAGAGACAAGTTAGTACATAACTGCATGGTGGATAGTGGTGCAAGTAGTTCTGTGATGCCGAAACAAATTGCAGACCAATTAGGATTAAAGTACCAACCCCTTGAGAAAGGTGTGCTTCAGTTAGATGGCACCACTCTTAATACTATGGGTGTGATCAAAGACCTAGGTCTCACTCTGCACACTTGCTCAAATGTTTCCATTTCCCAGGAAGTGTTCATCATAAATCTACCTCCCTATTTTGCCATGTGTTTATCAAGGGAGTTCACAACCAAAATAGGAGGATATTTATCCTCGAACTAGTCCCACATGTTTTTCAGGACCAGATATGGCACAAAAGTAACCCTAAAATCCAATTTACTTTCAAATCATCACATAGAGCCTTATGTTCCAAGTGTTGTTAATGCAAATTGCATTATTTCTGATAACCTTGAACTTGTTGCTGCTCAAGAGCTACAAGCTAAAAGCATACCAAAGGTGCTGTTAAAGGAGTGGGCCTTAGAAAATGTTGTTGATGATCCTGAGGGACACATCCAAGAAACTGGTATGGGAATTTACATACTACATGAGCATGAAACAACAATTCCAAATCTGGTAAAGAATACAGAACAATAGACAAAGCAGCAAAATGAAGTATGGAAAATGTACTTTGATGGCTCAAGGAATAGGAATGGATATGGAGGTGGTGCAATGCTTGTATCCCCACAAGGTGAAAATTACTATTCTTCTTTCCATTTTGCCTTCTCATGTACAAATAACACTGTTGAATATGAAGGATTAATCCAAGGTTTGCAGTGGGCAAGAAAGAGGAAAATTGGCTATTTGCAGGTCTATGGTGATAGTGAACTCATTGTAAATTAGGTGAGAGGGCTACATGTTACAAAAAATGATGTTTTGAAATGCTACAAGAATAGGGTATGGGATATGATTGAAGAGTTTGATGCTTTCAATTTGACCTCTATTCCATGAAATTAGAATTCCCATGCTGATAGGTTAGCTGCAATTGGGGCCCAGTTTGATATCCCCAACAATATTCAAAGAGAGAAGGTGTAGCCCCATGTAAAATAGTGGATAGGCCTTCTATCCCTGACAATAATATTCATTGGTAGGTTCTTGAAAGTGATGAGCAGATCTTGAGTTTCCTGTTAGAGGAGGATGAGTTTTCCATGATGAATCAGGATAAACTCAAGCAGCAATATGAAGATGGTCAAGTTATTCAGTTAAGGATAAATAAATTGCCCAAAGGATTGGTAACCTTGGAATCCATTTTTGGGACTGATGATCAGCTGAAGAAGAGCAAAACTGACATGCAGATAAAAGTGGAACATTATGAAGAGCTAGAAATTTTCAAGGGTAAGCTTCTCAAAATAAGTAAAATCTATTCCCCTAAAGATAGAAAAGCTTTCATTGCTCTGTGTCAAGAGTTTGAAGATGTGTTTGCTTGGGATTATTCAGACCTAAAAGGATTTGACCATCATATTGCCCAACATACCATAGAATTAGAACCAGGTGCTAAACCTATGAGGCAGAAGCAAAGACCTTTAAATCCAAAGCTTGAGCCTCTAATGATTAAAGAACTAACCAAACTGATCGAGGGAAAGATCATTTTCCTGATCAAGCGTACTTCTTGGGTCTCTAACCTTGTCCCTGTGAGGAAAAAGAATGGAGAGATTAGGCTGTGTGTCGACTTCAGAGACCTAAATAGAGCCTCCCTAAAAGACCACTATTCGCTACCCTCAATGGAGCAAATTTTGCAAGTAGTGGCTGGTTCTAAAAGATTCTCCTTGCTTGACAGATATTCTGGATACAATCAAGTGTTAGGTAAGGAGGAAGATCAATTTAAACTGCTTTCACCACTAAATGGGGCACCATGGCCTACAAGAGAATGCCTTTTGGTCTTTCAAATGTTGGCTCTACTTTTTAGAGAGCTATGGATATGGCTTTTAAGGGTTTGCTGTATAAATTGGTGCTTGTATATTTAGACGACATCACAGTTTTTTCTAAGAATGCATCTAAGCATTTATCACACTTAAGGTAGGTATTTGAGAGATACAAAGAGTTTGGGATATCACTCAATCCCAAGAAATGCATTTTTGATGTGCACAAGGGCAAGCTGTTAGGGCACGTTGTGTCGAAGGAGGGCATTACCATTGATCCTGAAAGAGTAAAGGCTATTTTGGAGTTGCCTTTACCCAGCCATAAGAAGGGACTACAAAGTTTTATTGGCAGAATTAATTTTTTGCGAAGATTTATTCCCAATATTACAAATCTGTTGAAGCCTTTGACATCTATGTTGAAGAAAAATATAGTTTTTAGTTCGACGAAAGAAGCCAGACTTAGCTTTGGTTCTATAAAAGAAGCATTGTCAGCTGCGCCAACCTTGGTAAATCCTAACTTCTCAAGGGATTTTATCTTGTATGCTTATGGTGGCCTGGATATAATCTCTACAATTTTGGCACAGCAGCAGAGTGATGGCTTTGACTAGCCAATCACTTTCCTTAGTCAGGGGCTAGAGGAGTATGAGCAGAGGTATAGTTTCGTTGAAAAACATGTCCTTGTAGTGGTAAGGAGCCTCAAGAAGTTTTGGCATCTGGTTTCTAATAATAAGATACATTTGATGGTTGCTCACCCTAGCGTGAAGGAGTTCCTATTGGGTAAGGATGTGAATGAGAAAAGGGCTGGTTGGATCACCAAGGTCATGGAATATGATGTGGAGATTAAGATAACCAAGCTTGTTAGAGGTAGAGGACTCAGTGAACAACTTGCTACCAGTCCTGAGACTAAAATAGAAAAGGAGGAAGAGGTGCTTCTGACCATTGAAGATGCACCTTAGGATGATACAGTAGTAGTGGGTACAAGCTAGGTTAATAACATGACCCAATTTTTGCAAATAGGTAAATGTCTAGCAGGTTTGGATAGAACCAAGAGAAGGTATTTCAGATTGCAGTCTGTTCCATATGTTTTAATAAATGGCATCCTTTTCAGAAAAGATTTCAATGGTGTATTGTTAAGATGCATTGATAATGATTAGACTAACAAGGTGCTGCATGAGTTTCATGATGGAACAACAGGGGGTCACTTTACCCCAAGGATTACTACTTGGAAAATAATGAGAGTGGGATATTACTGGCCCAGCTTATTCAAGGATGCCCATGCATGGGCTAGAAAATGTGTGAAATGTGCCATATTTGTAGGCAAAGAGAGGTTACCAGCTTTACCTCTATAGCCAATTCAAGTATAACAGCCCTTCATGAGATGGGGCATTGATTTTGTAGGTCCCATTAATCCACCATCAAGTGCAGGCCACAGGTGGATACTTACAGCTATAAACTATTTCACAAGGTGGATTGAAGCAATGGCTCTGAAGGAATCAAATAAAAATACTATTTTGAATTTTTACCAAGATTTGATATCCAGATTTGGGGTGCCTGAGTCAATTATCTCAGACAATGCTTTAGCCTTTGTAGGATTAAAGATAACTGACTGGGCTGTTAAGAATGGGATTTATTTGAATACTTCATCAAATTATTACCCACAGGGTAATGGTTTGGCTGAATCTACAAATAAGAGCCTCATAAGGATTGTTAAAAGATCAATGGAAGACAACCAGAGGACCTGGCACACTAGCCTGAAATATGCCTTATGGGTAGACAGAATAACTCCCAAGAGGTCTATTGGGAATTCCCCATATATGTTAGTTTATGGGAAAGAGGCAAGATTGCCTATATCTATGGAGCTACAAGCACTTGATATCATAAATCAGCTGGAGATGTTTGAAGCAGGGGATCCCATGGCTGTCAGATATGCTCAACTTATGGAGCTTGAAGAAATCAGAGACAAGGCTATGAAAACTATGGAGTATCATCAGCTTCAGACCAAAACAAATTTTGATCAGAAGGCCACTCCCAAAATCTTTAGGGAGGGTGATATGGTGCTCAAATGGCATGAGTTGAAAAGTAGACCAGGAAAGCACTCCAAGTTTGACAACATGTGGAGTGGCCCATTTCTCATCACTGAATGCAAGGAGCACAATGCATTTCAGTTATCAAATATGGATGGACAAAATTTGCCTATCCCAGTCAATGGGATACACTTTAAGAAGTGTTTTGAGGTATGAGTGTCTTGTAAATTAGTAGATTAGATTTCTTGCTTCCCATAAGTGCTGATGCACAATAGTCTAGATCCCTTTTGTTTGATTTCCCTAAGTGCTATCTAGCACAGTTGGAGGGGTTGCCTTCAGCATCTTTGTCTTGGTTTGGTCTTTAGGATGTTCTTCACTGCCAATGTCCTGAGTTGCTAAGACTTAGAATTGTTTGTGAAAGATATATTTTTAGTTTTGGTATGACTCCATGCCCAATGGATTCTTAAGGCCACTGGTCTAATTGTTCAGCAGGCAAACATCCCATAGAGGTCACCAAATTTTTGACCTATTTTTTCCTCTGTCCAGAGCCAAATAGTTCACCTTGTATTTTCCTTGAAAATCTTTTAGGAAATATCCCTACAAGCTTAAATACTTCAAATAATTATGCTATGCCTTGCCAAAAATCCCAAAAAATCTCACCCCGAGAATCTTTGCAAAAAACCTAAAAAAACCCAAAAATCTTTTGACTTCAAGTATTTTCTATCGCTGGGATTTCTTAGTTTCATGATTGGATTTCAATATGCATTTTTGAATGTACATTCGCATATACATTCGCCATTGTATGTTTGGAACATACATTCGTAATATGCAAAGGGCTAAATGCAATCAGCAAGCATATAAGGATGAATGTACATTTTGCAATGTATATTGACAGGACATACAAAGGACTTTCGCCTAAGATACAAAGTTGACATACAAGTGGGAATGTATAGTGGAATGTATATCGCCAACATACAAGTCCAACATGCAAGGCCGATATATAAAGATAATATGCATCGGCTATAGTTGATGTACATCAGCGTAGTGAACAAGAGAGAATGTATATTTTGTGTTGTATGTTCCCGACATATAATAGAAACATACAAGGAAAAATGTATAGGGCTGACATACATTTGGTGGGGCCTACGAAAGTACAAGGCAGAATGTATATCGGGTAGATGTATCGGCAGTGAATGTGCAAAGGGTCAGGTACAAGGGGTACATACAAAACCTTTTGCATATCGGCAATATACATTTGAATATACAAAGGCCGAATGTGCGAATGGTGGGGTCCACGATATACAAAGGCATTTGTATATCAGCGACATACAAAGAAAAGATGCAGGTTCGATATACAAAGGGAATATACAAAGAGGAATACATACAAGCTGGACCCGACCCAAAAGTTAATTCTGACAAATTCAAGCATCGAGTCCAGCTTGTATGTATAAGTGCTTTGTACATTTGAACATACAAAGAAATATACAAAGAAGGGTGATACAAGCCGGACCCGACAGGGTAATCAGATACAACTAATGGTTATTTTGGAGTTCGCAGCTTGTATGTTTGCAAATACAAAGGAGATACAACTGGTGGGGTCCACCAAGGCAAGTGCTTTGCATGTATCTTCTACTTGTATGCTTGCTTGTATGTTTCGATATACAAGGCAAGATACAAAGTTAACATACAATAGGTGGTGCCCGCACATACAAAGGTGATTGTATGCATATACAAGTCGCAGATACAAAGAAACATACACTGGTGCTGATGCAAGTTTTTGTATGTATGTTCTCTTTGTATGTTCGCACATACAAAGGTCATGTACAATGCGAGATGCAAAGGGTCAGATGCATGTTTGTATGTGCAAGTTTTGTATGCATGTTTCTCTTGTATATTTAAATATACAAAACCGAAATACAAAGAGGTGACATACTTTTGAACATACAAGGACATTTCATAGCCCGATATTCAAAGTGCTTGGCATATGCAAAAGGAGTTGTAGAGAAGGTTTTAGATACCGATTCAGGCGGCAAATTCAAGCGATATATACATAGATGCAAAGCTATATATATAGGCGGTTGACCAAAACTTTGACCGCCTATATCTCCTTCATCCTGGCAAATTTTGACATGCTGCAAGAAGCAAAAATGCTCATTTTTGCCTTCTCTTTTGTTTGGCGGGGTTTTTAGCAGGATTTTCTCACTTTCAAGTTTTGGATCTCATTTTGCATATTCCAACGATTAGACATTTCAGTGACTTTTGCATATGCAAATACAGATATTTGTTGAAGATAGACATTGAAGCTGCTTGCATTCAATGCCCAGAATATCTTCCATTGTTTTAGGGGTGCGGATCGATGATCCAGCTGCTTGCATTGAAGACTCAGAATATCTCCCCCCTGCCCTAGTTCCAGATCTTTTGCACCATAACTCCTTGCAGTTGAACGTCCCTTTAGGCAGATATTTTCCTGTTACAGATATTTTCTTGTTGAATGCTTTATATATGCATTTGATGTTGTAAATAAGGTTGGAAATTTTTTGAGCATTGAGGCTTTTCTGTTTCCAAACAAAGCTTTCTGCTACTGTAACTTTGCCTTTCCATTAAATATATGCAAGTTATTTTTGCCTCTTTGGATTGAGTTTTAGTTTAGTGTGAATCTGCATATGTTTGCTTGTGAACGTATTGTTCCTTTCAATCATCTTGTTGCTCACCTTTACTAGGATCAGTTAAATCTGTGTATGTCTATTTGCTGTATTTGGTTATGCTGCGCATTTTCTCAGTGCTATAGGAGTTCTTTTATGTAACTTGGTTGATCACCCTTTACTTTTCAAGTTATTTCATTTCATCTTTCATTCAAAAGCATTCCTTCTCCCTTTTCCTCTAAGGATTTAGTAATTTTAGCTGATAACCAGTTAAGGAAGTCAGCCTTCTCCAGAGGTCTGATCTCATTTAGCAAAGTCCCACACTTAGAGATCATTCCCATGTTACTCCCGATTGCTGAAGTTTCAAAGCTGCAGCAAAGGGTGCAAATCTGGGTGATAACAATATTATCATAGAAGATAGGAATAGGTTCATCATATATAACTTTGATATCCTTCAAGGTTTGCCTCATCCATAATACTTGTGTGCAACAAGATGCTACTGCAATGTATTCTGCCTCTGCAGTAGATAAAGCTATTAAATCCTGCTTCTTACTTAGCCATGACACCCCTCTGCCTCTAAGAAAGAATGCACCACTAGTGCAGAAGCACCTAACAAATCATGTTTTTGTTTGTATTAAGGTCAAACTGACCAATATTGTTTCTTTTCAATTGTTGTTGTTCAGTTGTAACCAACTGGTTGAGAAATGGTTGGCCTCCCATAGGAGTGAGTTAAAAGCATAGCAGAACGAACATTGGGGTTTGGTTCAGTTTTTTTGTCCTGATGTGTGTTCATTTCTGGAAGTATGTATGAATTGTGCTGAAGAATAATAAAGCTCTGTTCTGTCCCCTTTTGTGTTTTCTTGTTCTTAGATTTAAGGATTTTGTAATTGTGCTTAGTAGATTCCCATTTCTTGTAGTCTATTGCAAAATGGTTCACTGAAGCATTCCATCGGTACGGTTCCTATCAAGATCAATGGAATGGCTTTCTTGTACAAGTATTCATTTTTGTTTTCTATTTTATTTCTTTGTTTGGCGGCATAGAGGACCCAATTGGAGTATTTTACACAGTAGACGGCCTAGCATCTCCATGTGCTAGGGATTGGTTGGAGAGTAAATGAGTCGTAGAAATAGTAGAGGAGTTGAAGTCATTGTCGGTGAAACAGGGGCCATTAGAAAAATATTCCTCTCTCGAAGCGATAAGGATAGTCTAGTCGAGTGCGGGAAGAGTCTTGGTGTATCAGCTTAATAACACCGCAGTTCACCGAAGAGAGGTTCAAGCCATTGAATGGAAGTCGTGGTCTAAAGATTCATATCAGGATGATAAGGTCATAGGGTAGATAACTGGGCATTGGACTGACAATATTGGTCTTACCGATTGAGGCGTATCGGGGTGATAAGGGATAAGTGATGCTAACGAAGATCCATCAGGATAAATCAGCTAGCAGCAAGAGATCTTAAGGTTTGGCCGATATCATTCATTTGGCCAATGAGTGATCAGAGTGACTAACATATTGGTGAAGCAAATTTTAACGTGGCCGATAGTAATTGTCTTGCCGACAAGCGAAAGTCAAAGGTGACATTGGAGTGATTGGTGTATCGGTGAAGTAGAATCTAAAGTAGCCGATAGCACTTTTCTTACCGATAGGCAAGAAGTGTAGAGTCACCCATCAGAAAAGTTGTGATGTTGAAATGACAAGTTTGAAGATGATCGATGGTGATTTTCTTGCCGATAGGCAAAGAGTGTTGAACCTCACATCGGAGTGACTAAGACTTCAGAGAGTTAAGTTGTAAGTGGCCGATGGACAAAGTGTTGCCAAAAATCAAAGGAAGAGATCTGTTCACCGAGACTAGAAACGGTTCCAAAAGGTTCAAGAGTTCAAAAGTTTAATATTTGATCAATTGTCCATTTCTGCGATGTGCTCCTCATTATACTGGTATCAGAGACATAAAAGGTTCTGTGATTGATCTTGTATATGTCAGTAGAGGAGAGAGAAGGAGAGGCTAGCAATATGCCTCCAAAGGGAATGACCACTGAAGTGGTCAAGAAGTTCAAGGAGATGAAAGAGAAGATAAAAAGTGGAGTCAAGGAAGCACTCCAAGTAGAGTTAAAGGCATTGAGGATAGGGAAGAGGAAGAGAAAGAAGAAGAAGAAGAGGAACAAGAAGAGGTAGAGGTACCAACTGATCAAAAGTATTTCCTTGAAGCCATCAAGGTAATTGGCAAGGATTCTTTGGAGGTAAGGATAGAGATTGATATGTTCAGTGGAAAGATGAATGCTGATGAAGTCATGGAATGGATTGAGGCTCTAAACAACTACTTCGAATACAAAGAAGTTCCTGAGAATAAGAGAGTTAAATTTGCAAAAACCAAACTAAAAGGTGCTGCCCTTACGTGGTGGAATTATACCCAAGGAGAAAGGGTAAAGAATGGGAAGATTATGATTTCTTCATGGAGTAGAATGCTGGAGAAGATCAAGTCCCAGTTGCTTCCATCTGACTACGAGGTACAGATTTACAAGAAAATACAGAACCTCAAGCAAAAAGATATGGATGTAGCTACTTACACCGAGGAGTTTCACAAATACACTCTTCACTGTGGGTACATGGAGGAGGAAAAAGCTAAGGTGGCTAGGTATCTAAATGGTCTGAGGTTCAATATTCAAGATGAGATAAATTTATTAACCCCTGAAACCATGGAAAAATGCTTTCAAGTAGCATTAAGAGATGAAGAGAAGCTGAAGAGGAAAGGTGAGAAGCAAGGTAGAGGAAGAGGTGGCAGAAATTTTAGAGTCAGAGGAAGTTTTAGAGGAAGAAGTCCTAACCAAAGGCCTAATGGTGAGTCTAGCATAGGAGAGCAAGTTGGGGACTCAAGTAGCAGAGGAGGCTACCGAGGAAGAAGGCCTAATGGAAGAGGTGGGACAAATGGATTAGGTAGAAGATCCAAGTTCTCTAATATGAGATGTTATAACTGTAATCAGATACGGCACCCAACTTATTAGTGTCCAGAGAAGGCCTCAACTTCTCATGGTAATGAGAGAAGAACCACATTGACTCAAGAGGATGCAGGGAGTGTGACATCTCCTGAAGTGAATTTGACATCAGAGATGGGAAAATATCTGATGATCAAGAGGATGCTACTCAAGGAACTAGTGCAGACTAAACTGTCACAAAGAAGAGCTTTGTTTAGAGTCAACTGCAAGATCCAAGGTAAGGTTTGTAAAGTTATTATTGACTCTGGTTCTACTGACAATATTATAGGTAAATTGAAATTACAAAAGATACCCCATAGTTGTCCATATAGGGTCAGTTGGTTAAACAAGGGACAACATATAGTCATCAATGAACAAGCATGGGTAGAATTCAGTATTGGGGGGTATAGAGACAAGATTTTGTGTGACATCCTTCCAATGGATGCTTGCCATCTTCTACTGGGTAGACCATGGCAGTTTGACAGAAAGGCTCATCATTATGGGGAAAAGAATGCTTACTCATTCCAAAAGGATGGTGTAACTTATAGGATACAGTCATTGGTAGAAGGGGATCCATAGCCTATAGGATCTAGTGTAATGTTGGTAGGCGAAAAAGAATTCATGGATGCACTAAAGGAAGGTGGTGGAGTAAGTTTTTCTTTGATTGTGAAGCCTAAAGGGGAAAAGAAGGAAAATGTGAGAGAAGTAGGGCCTAAGGAGGTCAAAGATTTGCTTGAGAGTTACAAAGGAGTGATTGCAAAAGATATACCTGATTCCCTACAACCTATTAGAGACATCAGCCATTAGATAGACTTCATACCTGGAGCAGTACTCCCTAATAAGGCAGCATAAAAATAACCCCTCAGCAGAATGAAGAGATAGCAAATCAGGTTCAAGAACTCCTAAACAAAGGACTAATAAGAAAGAGCCTTAGCCCATGTGTAGTCCCTATTGTTTTAGCCCCAAAGAAGGATGGGAAATGGAGGCTTTGCACTAATTCTAGGGCCATCAATAGGATAACCATTAGGTATATGTTTCCTATTCCTAGAATAGAAGATCTAATGGATTATTTGAGAGGGGCCACTTATTTCACCAAGATAGACTTAAAGAGTGGGTATCACCAGATAAGGATAAGAGAGGGGGATGAGTGGAAGACGACATTTAAAACCAATGAATGGTTGTATGAGTGGCTTGTGATGCCTATTGGTCTTTCAAATGCACTAAGCACCTTTATGAGGCTAATGAATGAGGTGTTGCAGGAGTTCATAGGGAAATTTCTTGTAGTCTACCTTGATGATATCTTGGTGTTCAGTAAGAGCAAGGAAGAACACTTGAAACATTTGGAGATAGTCTTGAAAAGGCTGCAAGATCAAAAGTTACTTAAATACTTGGAAAAGTGTGACTTCATGAAACAAGAATTGGTGTACCTAGGTTTTGTCATCTCTAAGGGTGATTTGAAAATGGATCCTTCCAAGGTAGAGGCTATTTTGAATTGGCCTCCACCTAGGATAGTATGAGAGGTCAGAAGTTTTCATGGCTTGGCCACATTTTATAGAAAATTTATTAAGAACTACAGTGATATTTGTGCACCTATGTTGGAGAAAATCAAGGGTGGTAGTGAGGTTAAGTTTGTGTGGACAAAAGAAGTAGACTAGAGTTTTGAAAGTCTGAAGTAGAAAGTTGCCAAGTATCCTGTCTTAGTACTTCCTAATTTCAATAAGGCTTTTACCATTGAATGTGATAAAAGTGGGCTGGCCATAGGAGCAGTGTTGAGCCAAGAAGGCAGACCGGTGGCCTTTTTTAGTGAGAAATTGAATGAATCTAAGAGGAAGTACTCGTCTTATGATTTAGAATTGTATGCCTTGGTACAAGCTCTTAAAAAGTGGAGGCATTATTTGCTTCCCAAAGAATTCATTGTGTACACTAATAATCATGCTCTCAGTTTTTTGAATGGACAAGAAAAGCTTAGCCATAGACACATGAAGTGGGTGGAAAGTCTTCAAGCATACACCTTCACCATCAAGCATAAGAAAGGGATAACCAATAAGGTTACAGATGCTCTAAGTAGGAGGGTGTTAATAGTGCAAGAAGTGCAGCTACAAAGCATGGGTGTTGAGACACTCAAAGGATTGTATGAAGAGGACCAAGATTTCAAGGAGATTTACAAGGTATGCAGTGAGTTTGCCAATGCTTTCCACAGTGAATTTTCAAATTATACATTGTAGGATGGACTTTTGTTTAAAGGGAGTTAACTATGTATCCCTAAGTGTTCAATGAGGGATAATATAGTGAAGGAGAAACATAGTGGTGGTTTAGGAGGACATTTTGGACTCAATAAGACTTAGATCTGGTAAGAAGATTTTACTTTTGGCCAAAGGTGCAATCTGATATCAGAAGGTTTGTTGAGAGTTGCATGGTATGTCAGAGAGCAAAGGGGGTCTCAACTAATGTAGGACTGTACCAACCTTTGCCCATACCAGACAGACCTTGGGAAAGTTTGAGTATGGATTTTGTGATGGGGTTAGCAAAGACAAGGACATGTTGTGACAATGTGTTTGTTGTGGTAGATAGATTCAGCAAAATGGTGCACTTTATTCCTTGTAAAACTACCAATGATGCTAGCTACATTGCAGGTTTATTTTTTAAAGAAATTGTCAGGATTCATGGATTGCCTTTGAGCATTGTGTCTGACAGGGATAGCAAATTTGTGGGACATTTTGGGAGAACCTTGTGGAAAAGATTGGGTACAAATTTGTCCTTTAGTTTAGCCTACCATCCTTAGACTGATGGCTAAACTGAGGTTGTGAATAGGTCATTAGGCAATCTACTGAGATGTTTGACAAGAGAACATGGTAGTAGTTGGGATGTGGTACTCCCACAAGCAGAATATGCCTATAATGATTCTACAAATAGAAGTATAGGTCTAATTCCTTTTGAAGTTGTCTATGGTAGTCATCCTAGAGGAATTTTTGAATTGAGAGATGTTCAAGGGTTGGACAAAAGGAGTGGACATGCTGATACATTTGCAGAGGCCATGAAAGAGATCCATCAACAAGTCAGAGATACTCTACACAAGAATAGTCAGCAGATCAAGGCTAGAGTGGATCAAAGGAGAAGAGATGTGCAGTACCAACTAGGAGATATGGTCATGGTTCACCTTAATAAGAATAGACTGCCCAAGGGAAGCCACAACAAGTTGATGATGAGGAAAATTGGACCTTGTCAAATTTTAGAAAAATATGGTCCTAAAGCCTACAAAATTGAACTCCCTGATGATATTGCTATTTCACCCATATTTAATGTTGCTAATCTAACATTATATAGGAGTCCTGATATAGGAGTAGGTGCAACAGATTCTACCCAAGACAATGCAAAGTGGGTGTAGCATTTACCACCTAAGGAACCACCAAAACTGGAGTGCATCTTGGATAGCAGGATAGCTAAGAAGACTAGAAATTAGACCTATTTTAAGCACTTGGTTAAATGGCAAGGACTTCTAGACTCTGAAGCCACATGGATGCTAGAAGAAGACATCAGAAAGTAGGGTGGCGATTTGCAACAGTTAGTCTCTAAGAGGACTTGAGACAACTTTCACCTGGGGAGTATGGTGCAGGAGCACCTAACAAATCATGTTTTTGTTTGTAATAAGGTCAAACTGACCAATGTTGTTTCTTTTCAGTTGTTGCTGTTCAGTTGTAACCGACCGGTTGAGAAACGGTTGGCCTCCCACAACAGTGAGTTAAAAGCATAGTAGAATGAACATTGGGGTTCAGTTCAGTTTTTGTGTCCTGTTGTGTGTTCATTTCTAGACGTATGTATGAATTGTGTTGAAGAACAATAAAGCTCTGTTCCATCCCCTTTTGTGTTTTCTCATTCTTAGATTCAAGGATTTTGTAATTGTGCTTAGTAGATTCCCATTTCCTATAGTATGTTGCAAAATGGTTCACTGAAGCATTCCACCGGTATGGTTCCTGTCAAGATCGGTGGAATGGCTTCATTGTACAAGTATTCATTTTTGTTTTCTATTTTGTTTCCTTGTTCGGCGGCACAGAGGACCCAATTGGAGCATTTTACATAGTAGATAGCCTAGCATATCCATGTGCTAAGGTTTGGTTGGAGAGTGAACAAGTCGTAGAAATAGCAGAGGAGTTGAAGTCGTTGGTGAAACAGGGGCCATCGGCAAAATATTCCTCTCTCGAAGCAATAAGGATAGTCTGGCTGAGTGCGGGAAGAGTCTTGGTGTATCGGATTAATAACACCATAGTTCGCCAAAGAGAGGTTCAAGCCATTGAATGGAAGTCACGGTCTAAATATTCATATCAAGATGATAAGGTCATCAAGTAGATAACTGGGTGTTGGACTGACAATATTGGTCTTACCGATCGAGGCGTATTGGGGTGGTAAGGGATAAGTGATACTGATGGAGATCCATCAGGAGAAATTGGCTAGTAGCAAGAGATCTTAAGGTTTGGCCGATAGCATTTGTTTAGCCGATGAGTGATCGGAGTGACTAACGTATTGGCAAAGCAAATTCTAATGTGGCTGATAGTAATTGTCTTGCCAACAAGTGAAAGTCAAAGGTGACATTGGAGTGATTGGTGTATCAGTGAAGTAGAATCTAAAGTAGCCGATAGCACTTTTCTTTCTGATAGGCAAGAAGCATAGAGTCACCCATCGGGAAAAGTTGTCATGTCAAAATGACAAGTTCAAAGATGACCAATGGTGATTTTCTTGCCAATAGACAAAAAGTGTTGAACCTCACATTAGAGTGAATAAGACTTCAAAGAGTTAAGTTGTAAGTGGTCGATGGACAAAGTGTTGTCAAAAATGAAAGGAAGAGATCTGTTCACCGAGACTAGAAATTGTTCCAAAAGGTTCAAGAGTTCAAAAGTTTAATATTTGATCAATTATCTGTTTCCGTTGTGCGCTCCTCATCAACCACCACTTGTACTTTTCCTGTCATCTACACAAGTAGCCTAATCTGCATCTATATAAGCACTTATAGCAAAGTCATTATCCTTTGGATACCACAAGCCATGATCCATAGTGCTCTTTAAATATCTGAATATCCTCTTGACTCCTGCAACATGTGACTCTAGGATCTTTGAAATCTAGTCACAAGACAAATTGCATGCATAATATTTGGTCTAGTAGAAGTTAAGTATATCAATCCTCCAATCATTGATCTATACCTGCTCTGATTAGCTTTAGGATATTCATCATTCTTTCTTATCTTGCAACCAATAGCCATAGGGGTACATATTGGTTTAAAATCTTCCATTCCAAACTTCTTTAACATCTCCTTCACATACTTTGATTGTGAAATGAAAATACCTTTATCTATCTGATTGATCTATAGCTCAAGGAAGAATTTCATTTCCCCACACATTGACATTTCAAATTCTTTCTACATTTCATCTGCAAAATTCTTACACATACCTTCATTTCCACCAAAGATTATATCATCCACATATACTTCCATAATCAGAATTTGATCTTCTCCTACTTTGATGTACAAACTATTATCTATAGTACCTTTATTGAATCCTTGCTATAATAAGTACCTTTCAAATCTTGCAAACCAAGCTCTAGGTGCTTTCTTCAATCCATATAGTGCATTTTCAATCTACAAACCATATCCAGTTTATCTAATAACTGAAATCCATCTAGTTGTTTTATGTATACTTCCAATTCACCATTCAAGAAAGCAAACTTCACATCCATTTGATATACTTTGAAATCCTTATGTGCTACAAAAGCTAAAAACATCCTGATGGCCTCCATTCTTTCCACTGGAGCATAAGTTTCCTCATAGTCTATTCCTTCTACTTGTGAGTAACCTTTACAGACAAGCTTTTCTTTGTTTCTTACTACTTCTCCATTCTCATTCAGTTTGTTCCAGAATTCCCACTTAGTTCCAATCACATTTTTGTTTGCTAGTCTTGGGACAAGTTCCCAAGTCTAATTCTTTTCAATATGCATTAGTTCTTCTTCCATAGCCTTGATCCAATACTCATCCTTACATGCTTCAATTACTGTTTTAGGTTCAACTTCATAAAGTAAACATATATTCACCTATTCTTCAACAACTTTCCTTCATGTAAACACACCTTTGTTCTTATCACCAATGATCTAATCTTCAGAATGATGCTTCTACACATACTTGGGACTTTTAGGAGTATTTTTCGAAGCTTCTTCTTCTTCAATATACACTTCCTTTTCCTTAGCATTTTCTTCTTCTCTGTAAGAAGACTCATCTAATTCATATCCATTTACTTCTAAATTCTTCTATAGATCTTCATCAACTTTGACATTTGCACTCTCAACAATCTTTCTTAGCCTTCTAATATAACATTTGCTTCCAAACACTCTGAAGTATTTGGTATTAGGAATCCTTCGATACCATAACTCATAAGGAGTCTTTGTATTGTTTTCTCTTGCCTACGCTTTACTTAGTATATAAATAGTAGTATGAATTGCTTCTCTCCAGTAGACCTCTGGTAGATTTGCTTCTTTTATCATTGTCCTTGCATCTTCTTGAACAGTCCTATTCTTTCTTTCAACCACTCCATTCTGTTGAAGAGTCCTAGGGGTAAATAAGTGCCTCTTTATTCCATGATTCTCATAAAACATGTTAAACTCATTGGAGGTGAACTCTCCACCTTTGTTAGACATCAAACATTTGATTCTCATATCCATTTCATTCTTAACCATGACTTTGGATGCTTTGAACTTATCTAGGGCTTTTGATTTTTCTTTGAGAAAAGTAACACATGTTATTCTAGAATAATCATTAATCAATAGCATGAAATACATGTCACCTTGAAAACTCCTTATCTTGGTAGGACCACAAAAATCTATATGCACCAATTTCAATAGTCCGGAAGAAGATTAATCTTTGACTTTGAAAATTCTTCTTGCTTGCTTTCCAACTTGACATTCCTTACCAATAGCATTGATAAGCTTTGTAATCTTTGGCAGATCTCTCACAACTTGAACTAAACTTATTCTTACCAGGATATCAAAATTGATGTGACACAATCTTCTATGCCATAGCCAACTCTCACTAATTTGAGTCATGAAACAATAACCATCACCACCTTTGAGATGATAAACATTTCCATCTGTCCTGTTTCCAGTAGATATCACAGTTCTAGAATATTTTTTGATCTCACAGCCACCATCTTGAAACACAAGATTGTATCCTTTTCTGCACATTTGTCCAACACTCAATAGGTTATGTTTTAAACCCTTAACATAAAGAACATCATTGGTATTATGCTTTCCATCAAAACTGATTGAACCTATTCCACATATCTTAGCAGACGTATCATCACCAAATCTAACTAGTCCTCCATCATATTTTTCAAGTTTAACAAACTTACTCTTATCACCAGTCATATGATTTGAGCATCCGCTGTTAATAACCTAGTTGTCCTTTTCCTGCCTGGTATGAAAAGTAGACATCAAAGTTCCTTCAGCATTAATACTTACTCCCAGAGTCCTTTCCTTCATACATTACTTAGGGTTAGCAGCAACAGTATCATCTTTTAAAGCTATGAACAAACATTCATTATCCTCATCATTTTCATAATCAGATTCATCATCAGATATACTTGCATCTTCTCTAACATAATAGCTTTTCTTAAACATTTTACTTTTGTTCTCCCTATTTTTGCTTCTCAAAATTCTTTCTGGACATCTTGATGCATAATGACCTATCTTGCCACAACTAAAATACTTGAATGGTAACTTACCATTGTACTTACTAGTACCTAATTTCATTTTTCTCAAAAAGTTAGCTTCCATATCATCAGAATCCTCATAATCTAAATCCATAGTCTTCTCTAATTTACTAGCCTTAAAGGTAGTCTCAACTTTTGCACTACTTGTACCAAATTCTCTCATTTCAAAAGCAGACAAATTACCATACAACTGATCTCTGGTAAATTGATCCAAATTTTGTGATTCTTCAATAGCAGAAACTTTATGACTGTAAGCTTTGGGAAGAGTTCTAAGTACCTTCATTACCACTTCTTTTTCTTCTAGTTCTCCATGAAGACCTCTGATGCTATTGACAATTTCATCCACCTTCTGCAAGTATCTTGTGATGTTTTCATCTTCTGACATTCACATGGTCTCAAACATGATCTTTAGATTCTACATTTTATCTTTCTTGACCTTATCATCTCCTTCATAAATACTTTTTAACTTTTTCTAGATTTCATTAGCAGTTTTCAAGTTCATAACTTTCACCAATTCAGAATTAGTAAGACCACTTAAAAGAGCATACCTTTCTTTACCATTGGTTTTGTAGGCCTTGATCTCATTTGCAGTACTTGGACCATTTTTTGGTATAGTGTATTCAGTCTCAATAGACTTCTAGATCTCATATCCAAGAGAAATCAGATAACCTTCCATCCTTATTTTCTAGAATTCATACTCTGTTCCATTAAATAGAAGAACATCTTTCTTATGCGCCATCACAGATCTACCTCAAGTGGTTAAGCTTTGTTCCAAGGAATCTATCTCTGATACCAATTGTTGAATGCACAAGGATACTAAGAGGGGGGTGAATCAGTTGTAACTTATAATTCCAAACCCCTCAAATACATTTAGATCCACTTCAATTTAATTAACCCTTAAACTGTTATGATGTTTAAGCATGAAAGCAAATAATAGAAACTGAATCGCAAGAGAACACTAGATTTACATGGAAAACCCAAGAAGGGAAAAACCATGGTGAGGATTAGCTCACAATATAAAGTAATATCAACACCAAAAAATAATAGGCTCATTGTCAGAAGGCTCACTACCAAAAGGTTCACTGCCCAAAAAAAAGAAAGGCTCACTTCTAGAATAGAGAATAAGATAGAGAAGATTGTTACAAGGAGAAAACTATTTCAATGCAACAAAAAGGTCCACCACCATGCCATTATCACCTCCGCAGTCTCACTAAGGAATTGTAGACACCTTCTGCTCACTATATCTAGTAATCTAACACATGAAAGTTTGCATTGAGATCCACAAATTTGCACTCTATAACTCTATTATTTACATCACATACATCCTACTCATCTATCTTACAATCCTTTGGTGACTCGACACTTATTTATACCATCTTCAATCTTGAAAACATTCTCCAAGGTTGGTAAGGTTCCTTAATTTCGTAAATTCAAATTAGGTC
Source organism: Cunninghamia lanceolata (assembly GCA_027924645.1). Taxonomy (NCBI): domain Eukaryota; kingdom Viridiplantae; phylum Streptophyta; class Pinopsida; order Cupressales; family Cupressaceae; genus Cunninghamia; species Cunninghamia lanceolata. The sequence continues at coordinate 6,363,187 of BSBN01001281.1, forward strand.
AGACCTAAAACATTCCTGTGGTGGAAAGGAATGAAGGTAGACCACAACACACCTTAGCTAGGATCTAAATCCATTCATACACATTACACCATACTTCCACAATCATTAAAGAAACTCCACAATTAGTGTAAACACCCAAGGTTGGTTGAACTGGTGTTAACACCATAAACAATTATGTACACGCTACCTCAAACCCAACGACAACTTGTAGACCACATGCCATGCTTGAACACAATCTAGAATATCCCACAAACATCCTAAAAAACAACAAATTCCTGCCCAACAACTTTCACCCACTGGACAACCTTATCATGTTTACCCAACATACTCAAATGTCTTTGTCATGCATGGTAACTCAAGAAATAATCTTCCAAAGGACCAAACCATGAACAACTTTGACTGAAGATAGATATTAACCTTATAAGCACACTTCCAGAGCTGCAAGACCTAAAACCACTTTGTGGAGAAATATGAAGCAAAGACATTTCTCCCAAACACCTCTGTACAACACAATTCGTATACTGGTGAACACATATTCCTCTACAAATTGATTGAGCACGCCAAATTTTGAATGTAGCATCTCTAAACACCTCTAAACAACATATCTAAACTGCACAAGTATATCTTCAATAACAAAGAAATGTGGATCAAAACCAAAACACTACTCTATAATCCAAAATACCACTACCACACACTATTTACTTGTTTTATTCAAATTTTCTCAAAAGCACTTGGAAACTAGGCACTAGAAACATATTATCACCATATTCAGCACTTCCTCATCATCAGAGACAGCATCCACTCAACACCAACTACTCATACTCTTGCAACATATCTTACTCATATAGTTGACAACAATGACAACACAATCTTGTTGACATCAATGACAACACTAACTGCACATACTTGCAATAGACAACACTAGTGAAGCAATGGTATTCATAGGTGAGCACATTCCATCTCACAACAGGGGAGATTACAATGACCCTAGAGGATGTATGGAAGATTTTGTGGCTACCCATTCATGGATGAAGGGTATATTATTTTGAGTGTCATGATACCTGGGCCCTACAATTGGTGTTTAGGAGATCTGACATTCCCTAAGATGAGATGAAGATGGATTCAAATGGAAGCATATGGATGGTGGATGACATCCCATTAGTGATGGATGTAGTTTTCAAGGGCTGATTGCTTCATGACAAGACTAGTAGGTCTTTTCTGATTAGATTAGTGCATGTCCTGGGATATATGTTCTATGGGGAGAATATTTTTGCCTGGGGCCCCTATGTATTGGTGATGGTACACATAGATCTTCATTTGATTATATATATGTAGGGGAAAAGATTAGTGCATATGACACTCCTAGAAGTATTAGCATGGGATCATATTATAGTATTGAGACCTATTAGAGTGGGAGATTGATGGATAATGGAGGAGCCTTACGTGTTCAGCTAGAGAGGAACACTGCAATATTCATTGGTGGGAGATGTGAGCCATTGGCAATAGGTCATTGATGAGATGGATGGGGTGATTTGGAGATCCTATCAAGAGTGTGAGTATTGGCTTGAGGACGTGAATAAATTATTGTGGTTCATGACTCTATATTATATCATTAGGTGGCAAATGTACACTATTAAGAGATATCAGTCAAACATGGTGTGGTGACTGTTTGGTTTGAGGTAGGGCATTCTATTAAATAGGCTACATGTGTTTGCATGGGTGGCTTGGGATGAGTTATTAGGATGGGGAGCATGGATAGATCAACACTTGGTGAGTTGGATTAGGAGTCCATGAGGCTACAAGTGTGGGTACCACTAGGAGCATATGTGTAGGATGTAGTAGTTACACATGATTATTGATTATGGTGGGCTCAGAGGTGACCAATCAGATTGACATGACCATTGTTACCATAGGTATAGGGAGTCATACATGAGGTGTATAGACTAGCATGGTAGTGGCAGGGAGTGGTAGGGGGTAGAGGGCACAATAAGGGGTATAGAGGAGGAGGGTGAGGGTGATTCTAGGAGGTGTGGGTGGGTTATGGTAGAGATAGACACAATGTAGGCACAAATACCACAAGCATAAGGTCCTTAGCCACAAGAACAAACACAAAGGCAGGGATAGGCATAAGCATAGGCATAGACACATCTATAGGTATAGGGATAGGTACCATAAGAAGAAAGAGGAGATGATATGAATATTGATGGGGGAGGAGGAGGTGGATGGGATGGAGGAGGGGAGGAGGGGATCACTACAAGGGGGTGGAGGAGGGTGGGGTTTCGAGTCTTCGAGGAGGCAAGAGGGGGTGGAAGAGTTAGAGGAGTAGTTGGCTACAAGAGAGGTGGAGTTGGAGGTGATATAGATAGAGCAGGATCTAGCTTACAGGTGGAGATGGATAATGTGTAGGTGGAGAGGGATACTCTCTAAGAGAGACTAGATAGTTTGCCAAAAAACATGATGGGATCTAGGCATATCTATAGAGGGCCCAAGCGGATGTACAAAGACTCTGCTAGGAGCAATATTAGGTAAGGTCAGTGCTGAGTGTAGGAGGGTTGACACAGATAATGCTAGAGGAAAAGTGAGATACAACAAAAGTAGCTCAAGCAAGAAGGGAGGCCATGTACTATCACTCTTTTTATTAGTGAGTGGTACTAGCAGAGAAGAGATAGCCCTCATATGTAGAGCATGCATAGAGCTAGTTAGAGCAATCAAGATGATTTGGGATATTAGTATCGGTGGGGATGTAGCCACCTCCATTTCCATATGGTGGGGATCAATCAAGGTCCCATGGAGATAGCGCAAGTTAGGCATAGCTAGTTTATATGTACAAATGGTGTATTTTGATACATATATATTGATGTATAGTTCTATTAGTATGCTCTGCAAAGCTTCATGTATGATGACTCATTTTATATACGCTACCCCAATTTTAATGAGATATGTATATGTATGTTATTATTTATACTAGGGCTTGGAGAAAAAAAATTCTCCCTTTGATATTCAGTTGTACAGCCATACAGTCGTGAAATCTGTAGAGGCAAAAAAATTAAAAAAAAAATCCCTGCGCAAGAAAAATTAATCCTTGGACTATAGTTTGAAAATAAATATTATTTAGAAATTTCCATGTTTAAAACTATATATGGGGGAAAAAAATTATTGTGGGGCGGTATGAGGTCTGTAGAACCCCTACCCCCATACTTGGCATAGTAGAGGGGATAGTGCGTACAAGCTGTTGGGCCCTTGTCAGCCACCAATTGGTGGGACCAAATTGGCAGGGCCTTTGGCCCTTGGTCTCAACCCTCATTCAAGTCAAATGAACCTAAGCCTAGCCCCTTCATGGGCTATGAAGGATTTTAAAAATAAAAACTACATTTGATAAAGCCTGTCGAGTCTGGAAAGAAATTTGGATTTGAAAAATTTAAACATAGTTTATAAAACTTGAAATCTGCAGCTAGTTCGCTACCCTAGCTTAGCTAGTTCACTACCACCACCTTTACACCACCTTGGTGGGCCAAGCTAATCACTGCCACATCATGCTAATGTCATTCGTATGGATGATGATGTGGTGCAAGAGCACCTAGTTGATTTCATGCCTCTATGAGGCAATTTTGGTTTTAATTTTGTATCTTTGATGTAATAAGGTCATTGTTTACCATGTTTCATGTGTTTGAGTCCTTTTTAGGTTGCTAGGTAGTTTGTGGGACCTAATTGTTCAATTTTGCAAATGTTGTCTTTATTGCAAAAATGCAAAATCAAGGAATATGAAGGGTCATCAGTTGTAAATGAGAAGTTGAATGGTTAAAAACTCAAAAGATAGTTAGCAATGGTTGTCTTGGGTGGAAAATAAATCTAAATAAGCCTTGGGAAGTCAAGCTCAAGGTTGGTAGTTGGTTATTTTGGAGAAAAATCAATAAAAATACTCTATTTTCTGCATGTTCTACTGTATTTTTGTTGTTACAGTGAATTGTACAGCCTTGTACAGTCAAGTGGTGACATGAAACCAATTGGAGGTGATGTGTAATTGATTCTACTTTCTATTTCACTTTGTCCCATTGAATTTCATTGAGATTTGAGTGTTTTAAAGCCAAATTACTGAAGACTGGTCTATTTTAATTTGCTTGAAAGGCCTCTTGTCAAGTGGAACAGTCAATTTTACAGCCTTATGTTACAAAACAACCATATCTAAGTTTTGGAAATGTTGAAGAACTTCCAAAAGGGTATTCAAAATAGTTTTTAGTTTGTGGGTATGAGGTCTGCCCTACAAGTTATGTTAGAAAAAGCTCATTTGTTGTCCTAATTGGCCTAATGCTAAACGGTACAGTCAAGTTTTAAGTCTTGTGTTACAAAACACTCATACCTACAAATTTGATATGTTTCCAAATTTCAAAAAGGGTATCCGAATATGCAATTAGTTTCTAGGTATGAGGCATAGTTTGAAAAATATGTGGGAAAAGCCTAGTTTCAAGTGCTACAAGGAGAATAGTGAGATTGTGAGAGAAACCCACTAAGTTAGGGTTCTAAATTTGAAAAGCTTGTTTTGTTGTGTTGGTTTTGAGTTGGTTTGTGTTCACCCACCCTGCTCTGCATCAAATTGGTATTAGAGCCTAGGTCTGATCTAAAGAAGAGAAAAATTAAGTTGAAAGAAGAACAAAAATGCCTCCAAAAGGGAATGCCATTGCTAGAGAATTGATTTAGTTGAAGAAGAAACAAGCTAGAGATGAGAAAGAGATGAAAGAGTTGAGGGAGAGGCTTTCTACCCTAGAAACAAGTTAGAAGAGAGGTATGGTCACAGGTGATGTGAGTGACCATGAAGAGGAAGGGAAAAAGGAAAGTTCCCAAGGGTCCAAGGAAGAGATGGATCCTGATGACTTGAGGATGGCAAAACTCCTGAAAACAATCAAGGGAGATGAACACAAGATCAAAATGGATTTACCTATGTATGGAGGAAAGATGGATAGTGAAGAGATCCTAGATTGGATAGGAGCATTGGATAACTATTTTGACTATGAAGATGTGCCAGAAGATAAAAAGGTGAAGTTGGCCAAGACAAAATTGAAGGGCCACACTTTGCTTTGATGGGATTATGTACAAAGTGAAAGGAGAAAGAAAGGAAAGTCCAGAATCACATCTTGGGATAGGATGGTGACTAAACTCAAAGGTAAGTTCCTACCTGCTGGGTACACTATTCAATTGTTTAAGAGGCTTCAAAATCTCAAGCAAAAGGAGATGGATGTGCAAACTTATACAGAGGAGTTCTATAAGTTGAACATAAGAGAAGATCATATAGAAGGGGATGAAGAAATAGTGGAAAGATACATGAATGGGTTAAGATTTAACCTCCAAGATGAGTTAAGTTTGACAAACCCAAGGACGGTTGAGGAATGCTTTCAATTGGCAATTAAGCCTGAAGACAAACTAAAGAGAAGGCAATACAAGAAAAACAGGGGCAGAGGTAGAAATTCAAGAGGAAGAGGGTCATTTTCTAAGACAAGGTAGTCATATGAGAGCAAAGAGGATACAAGCAAAGTCCAAGACCAAGTTGCAGATTCAAGAGGTAGATTTAGAGGAGGAAGATCTAGTTTTAGAGATAGATTTGGGGGTCAAGGAAGAGGTTCTAATGCATTCACAGGAAGTTGTTATCAATGCAACAAGTTTGGACATCAAGCATGGCAATGTAATGAAGAATAGGTTTCTACTTCACATGGAGGAGAAAGAAGGAATCAATTGGTGCAAGAAGAGGACAATGAGAGTGTAAATTCTCCATCATAGCATATTGCTCCAAAGGTTGGTGAATCACTAATGGTAAGAAGAACTCTCATCAAAGCAGCAATAGATAAGGAGCCACCACAAAGAAGGACACTCTTCAAGACAAATTGTAAGTGCATGGGTAAGGTATGTAAAGTTGTAATTGATTCAGGAAGTACAGATAATATGGTTTCAGTTGAGATGGTTGAAAAACTTAAGTTGCCTAGGATACCACATGCTACTCCTTACAAAGTCTCTTGGTTGAATGAGGGTCAATATGTTTTGGTAAATGAACAAAGTTGGGTGGAATTCAATATAGGAGGATACAAAGATGAAATTTTATGTGACATATTACCTATGGATGTGTGTCATTTGCTGCTAGGGAGGCCTTGGCAATTTGATAGGCATGTTATGTATGATGGAAGGAGAAATATTTATGAGATAGAAAAGGATGGAATCTTCTATACCTTGACACCATTGAAAAAGGAGGACAAAGGACAAACTAAGAAAGCTAATGTGATGATGGTAGGTAGGAAGGAGTTCATAAAGGTAGAAGAAGAGAAGCACATAAATCTTGTAGCCACTCCTAAATCTAAAAACATTATGACAACAGAAATAAAGAATGACTTGGTTGTGGAGATCCAAGATTGGTGTAAAACGTATGTTGCCATGATGGTTGGGGAAGTGTTTCATTCATTGCTTTCACAAGGGGATGTTGGTCATTCTTTCACACTAGAGGTTAATAAACTTGAGTAAGTAGCAGACATAGGGGTACAACAACATGTGGAAGAGGTGAGCAGTAAGGGTGAAGAGGTCAAGGACAAGTTGCAAAGGGATGTAGACAAGTTCAATCACACACCTAAAGTAAAGAAGACGACAATTCATTTTAGGGATGGAAGAGGTTTGATAACAAGTAAAGAGGTAGGTTCAACAACATATTCAAGTGAAGAATAGATCAAAGATCATCCATCAAGTGAGGAACAACATTCTGAAGTGAGGAACAACATTCTCAAGTGAAGAATAGGTTAAAGACAAGGGATAGTGCCTATTTCAAGTATTTAGTCCATTGGAAGGGTGTACCACAAGAGGATATCACTTGGAGGTCAGAGAAGGACAAGATCACTTATGAATCTACTACTACAACACTATCCTCAAGGGGAATTGAGTTCATTTTGCCCAGGGAGTATGGTGCAGGAGCACCTAGTTGATTTCATGCCTCAATGAGGCAATTTTGGCATTTTTGGTTTTAATTTTGTATCTTTGATGTAATAAGGTCATTTTTTACCATGTTTCATGTGTTTGATTCCTTTTTAGGTTGCTAGGTAGTCTGTGGGACCTAATTGTTCAATTTTGCAAATGTTGTCTTTATTGCAAAAATGCAAAATCAAGCAATATGAAGGGTCATCGGTTGTAAATGAGAAGTTGAATGGTTAGAAACTCAAAAGACAGTTAGCAATAGTTTTGTTAGGTGGAAAATTAGTCTAAATAAGCCTTGGGAATTCAAGCCCAAGGTTGGTGGTTGGTTATTTTGGATAAAAATCAATAAAAATACTCTGTTTTCTACATATTCTACAATATTTTTGTTTTTCAGTGAATTGTACTACCTTGTACAGTCAAGTGGCGATGTGAAACCAATTGGAGGTGATGTTTAATTAAGTCTACTTTCTATTTCACTTTGTCCCATTGAATTTCATTGAGATTTGAGTGTTTTAGAGCCAAATTACTGAAGACTGGTCTGTTTTAATCTGCTTGAAAGGCCTCTTGTCAAGTGGAACAGTCAATTTTAAATCCTTATGTTACAAAACAACCATATCTAAGTTTTGGATATGTTGAAGAACTTATAAAAGGGTATTCAAAATAGTTTTTAGTTTGTGGGTATGAGGTCTGTCCTACAAGTTATGTCAGAAAAAGCTCATTTGTTGTCCTAATTGGCCTAATGATGAACGATACAGTCAAGTTTTGAGTCTTGTGTTACAAAACACTCATACCTGCAAATTTGATACATTGCCAAATGTCAAAAAGGTTATCCAAATCTGCAATTAGTTTCTAGGTATGAGGTTTGGTTTGAAAATTATGTGGGAAAAGCCTAGTTTCAAGTGCTACAAGGAGAATAATGAGATTGTGAGAGAAACCCACTAAGTTAGGGTTCTAAATTTGAAAAGCTTGTTTTGTTGAGTTGGTTTTGAGTTTTTTTGTATTCAACCACCCTGTTCTACATCATGATGTCAACATTGATGTCAGTCATATAGACGTATGGACAGGTTCCCTAAGGGGCCCCTTCTGGCCCTTGAAGTGCATTTTATTCCAGGGGCATAACTTTCACCCACAGTATTAGATAAATTTGCACTTCTTATAGGCATTGAAAAGGTCTCTTTAAGAGCTATGTAGTGGCATAGGTTTAGTCATCATATTTTTTGCATTACAATTTGGTGTCTAAAGCTAGACATTACTCCGGGATAGTTATTTGGTCATAACTTTTGCATACATAATTGGATTTTTTATTTCAGATAGGCGTTGGAGAGATCTTGTAGTGTACTATAGTTTGGATCATGTATATTTTTATTTTGGAGTGCAGAGAGAGGTTTGTAATTATCTGATCACTTGTGGGATCCTGAGATTTAGGATGTGATTGTGAGAGCATTTAGATGAATTTTTGGGCACAAACTTATGGGAGTGCATGTTATTATGAGACTATCATCATGGTATAGTAGGTTTTTAGATTTGGTGCTTCTAGGTATAGGTTTATAAGAGTTTTCAAAGTTTAGACTTTGAAGGAGACAAGTACATAGGTTGTCTTCTGGTTTGAGGACATGGTTGATACACATGTGAGACTAGGAGTCTTGTTTTAGTGGGATTCAAGTATAGGTATAGTGATGATTATTATTATGGTGCCATGGATATGCAGGTACATTTTGCACATTAGCAAGACATGATCATGTATGTAGTTGATAGGTATGGGTTATGATGTTTGATTCATGATTATAGGTGGTGGTGTGGTTTAGTTTTAGTAGGTTGTTCTTATCTCCTAGATGCCTTGTTTAGTTCTTTGACTATGGTTACACATTTGTGGACTTGTTTAGAAAATCAGATCTATGGTTGATTTGGTGTTTGAGTCTTGAAGTCTATAGGTTATCTTCTTTGATATCTTGGTTTGTAGGATATTAATGTGATGATGAGTTTAATTATTTGGGATAGTTGAGTTATGCAGTTAGTGGGTTTGGTATCACCTATTAGTTGTAGTGGGATAACTTAGATGTGGACTATCTATATCCATGAGATTAATTCAGTGTTAATGCAGGCTTTGTTAGTTGGCCTTGTTTGTGGTCATTTGTGCATTAGTATGTTGCATTTGGATGAGAGGATGGATGATTACAATGCTTGGATAGTCAGTGTTAGGACTTGTAGCATGTTTGTCATGATGTCATGGATAGCTTGGTTACATGGTTTTGTGTGAGCTTTTGACAGTGATGGTTTTATCTTCTTATCTTGGAAATTTTGGTTTTACTTTGGATTTATTGCTATTACAACAATGTGTGTGGACCATGGTGATCTTCATTTAGGAGATGGTTATCATGATGCCATGTGTAGCTCATATCATAGTTTAGCGAGAGTTTTGGTAGTGATGTGGATTTGTCACCTAGTGATGGATGATCTTCTATAGTGGTTATGTGTCATGGATAAACTCTTAGATTATGATTCTTATGCAGTATGAGTGCTTTGACATCTTGGGTACTGTTGTTAGGAGATGGTTATCTTCATGTGATTGGAGATGTTGATCCTTGGTTTAGAGGTTTTGGTATTGTGTCGTGGTTTACTCTGGATACTAGTTTGAGTGTTGGCATGATACAAATTCTCTTAAGACTAGGATGTTTGCATTGGTGCATGTGATCTCCTAGGAGGAGATGTTAGATCGTGATTTCATGTTGGGTTCCTAATTATGCATTTGGAGCATTGACAATGGTCTTGTTGGTTCTCTTGGTATTGAGTACATTGATCGTGTGCTTGGGAGCTTCATGATAGTGCATAGTTTATTTTGGAGCTTAGCATGGATTGATTGGTTGTAGGTTCTCATGGATACTTGGAGACTTGGGTAAGGCTAGATTTCTCTTTGGATTAGAGACATTTGTTGAGATAGTTACTCTTTGAAGTTTTCAACAGGAAGACCGAGGAGATTTTCATCTAGATATGGATGTGAATTTATGGACCTAGAGGAGATTATTCTTGGAGAGAGTCATTGCAACTTGGTGTATCCTAGAGGAGCATTCTCATTCCCCACTCTTGGTCTACTCAATAGATTATCATCTAAGAGGTATTTCCCATATTTTAGATGCATTTCCTTTTATGATTTATCTTCTCATGGTTATATTGGATCTTGAGCTATGGTTATTGGTTATGGACAGTTCGTTTGAGGGGTGTTAGCATGGTTATCTCCTTGTTCATATGAGTTTGATTTTCGATGTCATTTATGAGGAGTTTAGGAGAGGTTTATTGGGCTTACTCCTAGTTTTGGGAATGGATATTTGAGTTTGATCTACCTTGGTTAGAGAGGCTTACATCCATAGTGGTTACACATAATACATATGTTTATTTGATCTATGAGATTGAATGGTTGGGTGTTGTTATGGATTTTCATTTGGGGTTTTATAGGAGATCATACTTGACACAACTTAGCACTTTGAGGTGTTAGTAGAAGGACATGATATGATTTATAGGTTTTCTATCTTTGTTCTATGGCTACTTCATGGAGGTCCATCTTCATATAGTTGGACTTGGGAGAGTTATGGTGACATGTTGTGAGGGAGTATGTAGTAGTTGTGTTGCATGTGTAGATCATCATGATTGTTCTTGGTACTACATGGTTTTGATCATTAGCCACACCTTGGTTTGAGTGTTGATTGGTAGACTTGATATGCCTTGATCTATTTTTTAGATTTGAAATTACACATGTAGTGGGAGTTCCTGGATATGTATGTTATTTATTGACAAGTTTTATACATGAAGCTTGTGATTACAATAAATGGGGTGCACATGTTGTTGGCATGAATTTACTAATGTTGTTGATACCTAGGAGATATGGATGGTTGGATGTATTAGCATATGTTGTGGGTGCTATTTATAGTCATGTGGGTTTTTACCTTTGACAACAACTTGGAGCCTTTTTTATCATTTGGATTTGATGCTTGTGTTCTTTGTAATGGTGCATCTTCACCTTGGCATGTTTCTTTTCTTTCATAGGTGGAATGTTGGAGGATGAGAGGAGTTCTTGCTTGAGATGGTGGTCACCTTGGTTTAATTGCATGTATCTTGATGGAGCACAAGAGCATGCTACAGATTCATGTGGTTTCATGTATGGCTATGATGATGTATTTCATTGAGTGACCCTTATGTAATGTGTACAATAAGTGGGACAATGCCAGGAAAAAGGTGTGTTGTGCACCTTGCATAAAATGAAATATTTAATTATGTAAAATAAATATTTATTTGTGGTGCATCTTAAGTGATGTGTTTAGCCACATTAAATATTTATTTGGAACTACTTGTAAAGTTGTATGTAACATTGGGTTAGTTATTTTATGTGTCGGAGACATAGAATAATTAATTAATTAATTAATTGGAGAATAAAATAAAAACTTAGTTGCAAGAATTAAATGAGGGGTCAATGGTTTTGTGTACTCATGGTTTTGAGACACATAGTTTTCCCAATACCACAAGTTGTATTTGTGTGAGCTTGAGTCTATAAAAGAAAGCACATGGTTAGTGGTTTGTCTTGGTTGGTTGAGTGGGTTGTCATTGTAATGAGTTGAACTCTTGTGCGTGCATATGTGAAGCATGGCATAGGATGTGTGGTTGCATGCTTGGACACATGGAGGATGCATTGGAGGAGCTTGATGTTTTAGAAGTATTCATGGAAACTCTGTAAGTGTATTGTAATGTTTCATTGTTGAATAATAAATTGAGTGTGGATGCTTTTGGAGGCTAGGTTTTTCCTTCTTGAGGATTTTCCCAAGATATATATTGTGTTATCTTGTGGCTTGTCTATTTTATTTTTGCATTATGGTAATTTTGTAAGCTTGTATGCATCATTATCTCTCATAGGGTCATGTAGGAATTGGTTTGATCAACTTGGTAATTTCCTAACATCCATTAGGACCAGGAGCCTTACCTTTCATCATTTGGAGGACAACCTTTTCTAATTCCTCGAGAGTTATAGGCTCCATTAATAGACCATTCATTGTTGTAATAACTGTGATCTATGAGAACAAAATGAAGATTAAATACAAATCAAATGCAAAAACACACGATTATACCTTCCTTTTGACTCACAAATCCAAAAGGGAAGGAGTTGCATCCGATAGCTCCTCAGATTTTACCCAAGACTAGAATGTATGTGGATTGCTCAATTCTCGCAACACAATGTGGATTAGTGATTTGGACTTAGATGAAGATGGAGATAATGAGACATGATTTTGACATTATGGTGTTGAGATGAGGAGATTGTGGAGAGATTTTGGTAGAGGTTTGATGCATGAAGAAGTCCATCCTAATGGCTTAGAGAGGGGTCTCATTTATAGAGTTTTGGAAATAAGGACGGAGGGTGAGGATTAGAAGATGAGATCAAGGGCTAGGAATAAAAGTAAATCTTTTATTCATTTTGGGGAAAGGGGTGATTAAATGAGCATGGGTGTGAAGGAATATTTATGAATTAAAGATTCATATGGGGAATGGCAAATGAATTAAAAATTTATTTGGGGATAAGAGATGATAAATGAGGTATGGGGGTGGTAAGGGGTTTGTAAGAGAAGTAAATGTGATGTGTGATATATTTCAATTTTTTGTTTGGAGGATGTGGGGAAGGGTGCTAAACTAGGTTTGACCACCCAAATGAGAGGTTAGGATTAATTAAACATAGGTTTTGTTTAATTAATTCTAGGGCTAGGACGAGGTAGGGTAGGGTAGGGTAGGGTAGGTCAATTAGTAGGCTAGATTAATTAGATAAGAATGATTTATCTAATTAATAGGGATTAGGGAGATGGACAAAATAGCCAAATAAATATTAGAAATATTAATTTAATAGATGAGGATAGTGTTGTAAGATCTAGTGATAAATTAAATAAATTAATTGATCACAAGGGATAGACAGGTGGTTAGGGATTAACTGAATTTATTCAATTAACAAGAGGGATAAATTGGTTTGCAGAGCAAGTCAATTTTAGTTGTCTACAGTAACCAAAGAAGGGATGCATCCTAAAATAACCCTTTCCTCCTCCCCTACTATAGGACCACTTTCCTTAAACAAACAAGAAAAATGAGAAATAACTTCTTTTTTAATTTTATGAGATGAAGACAATTGAATTCCATGAGAGGAGATAACAGATGAAATAACATTACTAATTCTCCTTTCTTTAACTAAATTATGGAAAAAGGAGGTATTTTGATCTCCCTCTTGGAGCCAAGTGATCCTAGATTTCTACTTCCAAAAAATCTCTTCCTGTAGTTCCCATTCATGAAGCTTCTTTGAAAAAGAGGATTCCTCCAAAAGCCATTCCCTAGTCATGTCAAGTTCTTTGATCTAAAATGTAGTATCATTCAACTTTTCCTACACCTATTTCTTTTGCCAAAAAATGTTACTAAACCCATATTTATTCAACTATTTAAGCTTAAACTTAACAAATTTAAACCTTTTAAAAAGGAATAAATTTCAATACAAAAGGAGCGCTTGCCCTCCAACCACCATCCTATCACATTCTCCCAAATTAACTGATCATGAAGCCACATTAATTCAAACTTGAATGGAGGCTTTTTAGGAACATAAGAAAGAGATGAGAAAAAATTGATGGGCCAATGATTTGAATCATGCCACTATAAAAGTTCAAATGAACAAATAAAATTATCCCCAATCCAACCACCTAAGACTAAAAACCTATCCAAACACTCAAAAATGGAAGTAGATCCACACCTTCTATGATTCCAAGTGAAAAGACTCCCACTTGGCTTAGCATCCACAAGATTAATAAAAAGAAATATTTTCTCAAAACATAGCTAAAGAAGGATCAAGCCTACTCAAGTCCCCAAGTTTCTCATCAAGAGAAAGAATAGCATTAAAAACCCTTGCCAGAATTCAAGGGACAAAAGAAAACAATGAGTGAACAAACTGAATATGCGACTGTAAAAGAACCTTGCCTTAAAAATTTGTAGAAGCATAAAAATTGGACAATAAATTTGGGCTACCTAAATCAAAACATGTACCCACCAAAAATATATAATTCTTATAGTTTAACCAAGAAGAAGGTATAAGCCAATGAGGGTCCCACAAGCAACCTGGTGTAGGGGCACCATGGCAAATTTTGGTTTTTTTTGTTCTTAATAAGAGCCTAGGTGGATTTTGGATTCATAACTGATGTAATAAGGTCTATTTAAGACCATTTTAGATGCATTTGTGGTCACCTAGGGGCAGAGTTTTAAATATTGCATAATATTAGACAATCTATTTTTAGAATTTTAGTGGATAGGCTATTTTGAGCCTTCTTTTTGGCTTTTCCACGACCATGGAGTTATAAAACATGGGAGTTTCAATGTATGCAGGTTTTTAAGGCCTCACACGCCTTGAGGCATAGGAGAGAAGAAGTTTGGAGAGAAAAATTGATAAAGATTTCCAGTTTTCTGCACTTTCTTTTATTTTTTAATGTTTCAAAGCTTGGTATGGATCTGTATGGAATTTGTATGACCTACATGTGATGTGGTTAGAGTAATAATGGAATCTACTTTCTAATTATTTTTGTTTCACTCAATTTCATTGCGTTTTGTGAAAGTTATGGTTAAATTAGTGATTGTCATTTCTAGATTTTTAGCCTAATTGGCAAAAGGACAGTCCATTTTTTAGGGTTTCTATACAAAATAACCTACCTTGATTTTGAGATATGTTAAATATAGGCCAAATGGGTATTTAAATCAAGTTTCATTTCTTGGAGGTCAGTTGCATTTTGAAAGTTATGGCCAAAAAACCCTATTTGCTGCTCCATTTCAAATCTAGTCAAGAGTAGGATAAATCAGGATTTTACCTCTATGTTCCAAAACAACCCCACCTGCACTTGAAGTATGTTGTGTAAGAGGATAATGGGTATCCAAAAAAGTTTTTAGATCATGGATTTGGGTTGTATTTTGAAAATTATGTCAAAATTACCTTATTTACTGCTCTCATCAAAGCATAGTGGAAGTTTTTGAGAGAAGTCAATTGCTTGTATTGTGTTTGTTTGGGTGAATCCTCCATGCTTTGCATCAATTGGTATCAAAGATTAGAAGATCTAGTCAAGAGAGTTTGGTGTTTGTGTGTTTATGTTTGTGCAGGTTGAATAAAGGACCTGGATGCCAAGAGACTAGGTGGTGAAGAAGAGAGAAAACCTAGGTGAGGTGTCACAAAGACAAGAGGAAGCAAGGTTAAAGGGACTTGCTTGAAGAGAAGATGGATTTTTTGAGAAGGTACCTATAGGCTAAGGATTCACAAAAGAAGAAGCAAGAACAAAAAGAGAGGAAGAGGAAAGAGGAAAAGATGAGGCAAATAGAGGTTGAGAAAGAGATAAGAGAACTGAGGCAAGCTATGGAAGAGATGGAAAAAGATATGGAAAGAATAGTTTAGGAGTTCCAAATGAAGATGCAGCAATTGCAAAGTTGGCACTTATCAGTGAAGAGGAAGGTTAGATGGCCCATCAAGAAAATTGTCCAAAGAAGAAGACAAGCAAGGACAATAGCAATAGAGGAAGAATAAAAACAATCTCAGATAGAAGAAGAGGTAAGCAATAAAATGGTGAGTACATCTATGACTGTTTTGACATCAAGCATGGAAGAAATTCAGAAGGACAAGGTAGACATAGTTGTGGATGAGTCTTCATACCATTTTCAGTTGTTTGAGACTAATGAGCAAGATGAACAAGTAGAGAAGGATGTTGATAAAGTTGGTGTGGATATTCAAGTTGTTAATGAAGAGTTGTAGACTAAGATGCTTCAGTTAGATATTATCAAATTACAGGGGTCACCAAGAGAATGTGAAAAATAGAGAAAAGAATGCATGGGTGGTAATGGTACTAACCAAGTTGTTTTGGTGTATGACGTTGTTATTGTTATGATTCTAGTGTAGGTATCTAGATATGTAGATAGGAAGAAGCTTATGCCATTTGATAGGCCTAAACATCTTAGAAAATATTGGGGAAGCCCGAAGTGAAGATGAAGACTACATGGAGCTACTTTAAGGAAGACAAGGGCAGATCATAGAAGGCATCAAGAAGGAGCATTTAGAGGTGGATATCTCTTGTTACCCTCAATCCAAGAGGGCTTGGAATTTCTTTTGGTCAGGTGTATGGTGTAGGGGCACCATGGCAAATTTTGGTTTTTTTTTTGTTCTTAATAAGAGCCTAGGTGGAGTTTGGATTCATAACTGATGTAATAAGGTCTATTTAAGACCATTTTAGATGCATTTGTCACCTAGGGGCAGAGTATTAATTATTGCATAATATGAGACAATCTATTTTTAGCATTTTAGCTGACAAGCTATTTTGAGCCTTCTTTTTGGCTTTTCCATGACCATGGAGCTATAAAACATGGGAGTTTCAATGTATTCATGTTTTTAAGGCCTCACACACCTCAAGGTGGAGGAGAGAAGAAGTTTGGAGAGAAAAATAAATAAAAATTTCTAGTTTTCTACACTTTTTCTGTATTTTTGTTGTTTCAGAGATTGGTACGTATCTGTATGAAATTTGTATGACTTGCATGTGGTATGGTTGTAAAAATAATGGAATCTACTTTCTAATGTTTTTTGTTGCACTCAAATTCATCATGTTTTGTGAAAGTTAAGGTTAAATTAGTGATTGTCATTTCTAGATTTTTGGTGTAATTGGCAGAAGGACAATCCATTTTTGAGGGTTTCCGTGCAAAATAACCTACCTTGATTTTGAGATATGTTAAATAAGGGCCAAATGGGTATTTAAATCAAGTTTTTTTTTTCTTGGATATCTGTTCTGATTTGAAAGTTATGGTTGAAAAACTTTATTTACTGCTCTACTTCAAATCTAGTCAAGAGTAGGACAAATCAATATTTAACCTCTATGTTCCAAAACAACCCCACGCATTTGAATTATGTTGTGTAAGAGGATAATAGGTATCCAAAACAATTTTTAGATCACAGGTTTGAGTTGTATTTTAAAAATTATGTCAAAATTACTTTATTTGCTGCTCTCATCAAAACATAGTGGAAGTGTTTGAGAAAAGTCAATTGCTTGTATTATGTTTGTTTGGGTGAATCCTCCATGCTCTGCATCACAACCTAACCCTCCTATAGAGCCATGTGTACCAACACACTAACGCTAACTACCTTTCCAAAGAAATAAAGACATAACCAAAATTTCCTCCACATAAAGGTTTGTTTCCTGAAGGAAAATAATATTAGGCTTAAATGAATCTAGATAAGTTCTCTAATAGCCTTTTGATGAGGGGTGTTTCCCAAACCATTAGCATTCTGTGAAAGAACAATATTTTTTGAGGAATAGAAAAGTGAGAATCTAAAGTACGAATGACCCTAGATTCAACTAATGTTTCCCCTATCATCTTCACTAAATTCTAATAATTTTTTCTCCCCATTTTGGAGACTTTATCCATACTATTCTTTTTAAGTTTTTTTGTTGAAGACCTAATGGAGCAGGAGATTTCTTCTTAATACGAACACCATATTTAACTCGAACATATTGAAAGGCTTTTGGCATGGTACAATCCATAGATTCCTCAACTACAATAGCTGTCAAAATAGGAACAACAACATTATAATCAAAACCAACCACATTAGACTCATTCCTTCCACCTATCCCCTCTACCTAACTAGGAGAAAGAGGAGACCCCTCCTTAGGTAACACCTACACATTAGATGGATTTTGGACTTCTGGTGGTGGGAGCAAGGAAGAATCATGGAGTACCAAGTCCTAATTAGCTAAAGTTTTCTCAATTAGAGCATAATCAAGATCCTAAAAAGTCTCCAAAATATCAAATCTATTATTAGGAAGCCCCTTTGGAAGATCTTTTCACTAACACATCCTAGTCCTTCCTCTATTACAAGATCTCACAGAAATAAACCCATTTGATTCAAGCCCTTCTGTATGAGTTGGAGCTTTCCCTTTTGTATTTGCATTTTATTTAGCCATAGAGACCTTTGGTTAGGAATGAAGAGCATCAGAGACTTTCTTTGGGTAATTTCTCTAAAGATTGCCTTAAACATGACATACACAACATCTAAAAGGAAGAGCCTCATAATCCAATTGCTAAATCCAAATAATGTTTCCTAACCTAATATCTATAGAATTAGGAAAATGATTATTAAGATCAATCTCCACAAAAATATGGGCATATTTAGTCACCTTTCTCTCCAACATATGATGAGAAGGGCCCAAAGGTTTCCCAAGAATCATCGCAATAGATTGTAGAATATCCAAACTCTAGAATTCCATAGGTAAATGAAGAAGGTGGACCCAAACTAGAATTTGAGATGGAAGATCCTCCAAAAGATCAAATCCAACATGCCAAGTCTTAATGAACAACCCTACTTGGGTATGAAAATATATTCCTCCCTCAAATACCATATTTCAATCTACCATCTTTGAAAAACTATGAAGAAAAAGCTATTTACTACTAGGACAACCTCCATATCTCCCTCTGGTTGCCATATATGATGTGCCTAATTTTTCAAGAAGGGTAAAGTAGCTCAAAAACCCATAAATTTACAAATCATGGGATGCTTGAACAAATAAAGCACATCATCAATAATAAATTCTAGATTGATGACCAAAATACGTTGTTCCACACTTTTTGCAAACACCCATTGGATTGGGGATGATTCTCCACTCTTTGATCAGTTTTGGCATCATGCATAGCCTACACGAGAAAATTAATTTATTTATATGCCCAAAGGTCAAACCCTCATCCATTCAAATAGAATATTTAAAATAAAAAGACAAGGGTTCAACCGAACCCTCGCCAAATCTAGCCATAGGTGAGTCGCCTGGCCCTATAAGTATGAATAAGATGCATAGGCCTATATGGCAATCAAATCATGAGCTATAGTCCTAATTATCTACATTTAAGCATGAAATGTATATACCTCTCAGTAGCTTCCTTCTTGGAAACATGTTTTCATTGGTTTTTTCTCTTTTTTGTGCCTCCCTAACCTCCAAGCTAACCTTTTAAGGTACTACACACTTTCTTGTTAACCACCTAACCCTTGTTTGATAAATCATTTATGTTACTTGCTAGTCCTAACGACATGACTAATCCACTTCACAAGAGTAGAAATTAATTTTTATTAAGGGATTTTTCATCATTCAATGCTCTAGGATCATCCAATTGACCTTATGAAGCCCTCTATACCCTCAATTTGCATCTCCAAGTTGTCCTTTCTAGGTTACCCCTTATGTCTTTCTAGTCTCCCTAGGTGACCCTTCAACTTAAGTGTGGTCTCCAGGGGTGACTTACCCTAGTGAAATGGGTGACCCACTTTTTGGATGTCCTATCCCTTGTTTCAAGCCCCCAAAACCATTTTCAGCCTTTTAAAACCACTCTCCCACTTTCAAACCACCTATCCAAACCATCCCTTTTGGGACATGCCTTATGTCTTCTTGGTCTCCCTGGGTGACCCTACAACTTAAGTGTGGTCTTTAGGGGTGACCTTCTTTGGTAAAAGATGTGACCAACTTCCCGGAAGGGGCAACCCTATCATCTTTTCCATGCATGTTTTCTTCCAATTTTGGTCCATTTTTAGCTTTTCATTGAGAGTCCCTCCATGCATAACTGAGCCTTGACTTCCCCTAACTATTTATAAACTCTCAATCAATCTTTTCTTATTTCTTAATCAGTCTTTTGTTATCTCCATTTATTCTTCTATGATTTGCTCTCCAACCATTGTTGGAACTTTAAATCAAAGTTAGATCACTCATTAATAAATTATTTTAACTCTCCAATAACCACCATCTTTGGTGTGGATTTCAAGCCTATAAATACCCCTCACCTCTTCATTGTTTTTCATGCTAGGAATGTTCTTTTCATATTCACAAGCCTTTGAGCCTCTTAGTTTCTTTCTTTAGTTTTAGTTTTTGCAAAGCTTCAAAGATTTCCCTCAGGAGGCAAATTTATTGTTGCATTTTTTTGCTTTGTATTTATTTATTTCCATAGCATTTTTATGCTTATTTTAGGACTTCATTTGCCTTTTGCTTCCATCATAGATTCATAGCTCAAGCCATTGTCACTTCACAGGATCCATATGCTCAAATCCATTGCTTTTATCTAATTTTTATATCTTCTAAGATTGTTGCTACTCATTTTTATCATTGTTTTGTCTCTATTTCCAAGAGGAGGACCCCACTATTGTAGAGGAAGGAATGGTTTCCCCAATGGACTTTTGAAGACTCATGCTAGGCACTACCACTTGATTCATACACATTCCTTTATGCTTTCAAGTAGTAATTAAATCAAAATTTGCTCTTGGGAAAGTAACTCAATGTTTGCTCTTCTCTTGATAGGAAACTTTAGTTCTTTGCTTTCTTAGATTATTTTTTACATTGCAATTACTTAGTTTGTTTCAAGTTCCTTAGATAATTTCCATTATTACTTTTATATTAATTGTTATTTTCAATTCCATTAGATTACAAATTGAAAAACATTCCACAAAATACAAAAGAAAAACATAGTTTAGTTTGCATTTGAAAAGTCATATATTCTTGCATCTATTTTTAATTTCTTAGATAATTAGATCACATTGAAATTCAGAGAAAAAGAACCAAAATTGTATTGCATTCATGGGTAAGTGCATGAAAAATGATGGACAAAAAGAGGGTCAAAAGTGGTCACTTTTTTTTTTCTAAAATCAATTAAAGTTGAACTTTGATGAGTAATTCAGATATGTACACTCAAAATTTGAAAATATAATAAGAACAATAATTGTAGTACTCGTAATCTAGTTTCTAAACTACTAAATATTTAAAAAATGGTTAAGGTTAAGGTGGTGAATGTTGAATGCACATAAAAATGTTTATGTTTTTATCACTAAAATATAACATAGTGTCTGGTGTGCATCCCCTTTTTTTTCTATATCAAGTATTTTTAAAAATTAATTGGCGCAAATATAGTGAAGAGTGAGTACTACAAGTTATATATTTTTTTATATTTTTTTGTTGAATATTTTTTGTGATTTTTTGAAGCGGATCCATCCTAAACATTATATCACTGAATGTGCACATCACATAACTTACACAAAACTAATTGAAAATGTAATTTTGTTTTTTTGAATGTGTATAGAATTAAGTGTAGAAGAACCCTATATTTGTTTTTTCAAATTTGGATAAGCGGGTCAAAAGTTTTTAAAAAAATCAATACATATGTACTGGAGGAATATGAAGACACTCTTCAAAGAAAATAAAATAAATACCTTAACTTATTCAAAATATTTAAAAAATTGTATGGCTAGAAAGCTAATAAGCAACTCTTTATTCTGGTGGTGGTTTCATAAAAGTTTATTGCAAAACATGTAAACTTGATGAGGTTGAAATTTAACATAATGTCCACATGCATTTGTGTCTTTCTCTTCATCACCTTTAACGTATCATTGTGTACTATGTTTTGTTGTGTTATTTTGTATTTTAGATTGGTGATCGCCAATCGATACCAATGCTTGATCTGGATTCTTGATATGTATATTTGGACCAATGTGACTCTTATATGTGTGTGTTTGTTTATATTTATTTGGAGTTTCAACTTCACTATTTTTATTTAAATAACATGTTGGGTGAGTAGATATGATTTCCTTTAGTATGATTATGTTAAATGATTAATTGCATCTTGATCATATTTTTAGAATACTTGATTTAATTGAAATGGTCATACTAGATGATTAATATTTATTTATGTAATTTATGTCATTGCTTTGGATGTATTGTTACATTTTGGGTAGATGCATGTAACATTTGCATTGAGTATATAGGAAATTATAGGTATTGACCAATGAGTGAATGTGGAGTAGATGACATGGGACACTTGGGTATCTCACCTCATGATCCATGTGTTATTAAAACTAGTGAAAACCTCATCCGAATCGATTGCAATTTTTGATCCCCCTTGCGATAGACCTATGAATGTCTTCTTGGGTGTGTTTATATTTATCACCTGTGTGATTCTACATATGCTTGGTGTGCGAATTGATTTATTATCCCTTAGAAATCATCATTTTATGATATCATTTCCTAGTTAGTACAAAAACATTTAAATGATTGTTTTATGTTTTAGAAAATATTCAATTTGAAAAGGCATTTTAATTAATTTCTTGGTACTTGAAATAGATTAAATTCTATTTGAAAAGAATTATATTATTATTGTGTTAATGAAATTAGCTTTGGGAAAGTTAATTGGGGTTTAGCCTAATTTTGACTAGTGGGAAATAAGGAAAAAGTGCTTTGTAATTCTTATTCATTTTAGAATTTTGGAGAGAAAAATTGAAGAAAAAAATACTCTTTTGAAACCCTCTTCAAAGAATTTGATTTCTAAGTGCTTGGAATTGCCTAGATCTGAAAGATGATTGAAGGAGAATTGTTGGAATTGGAATTTGCATTCATAGAGGTAATCTTTTTCATGTATTCAAATGTGATTTGAATTTTTTATTGAAAATTTTCATTTGTAGGAAGTAGAAAAATTTGGAAAATTGATTTTCCTACAAAGTTGATGTCAAACAATATTAAAACTACACTTTTATTTCAAAAGTGTGTTGTTGGGTAGGAAGGGAATTAAAGGGTATGTTTGCATTTTCAATTTTTAAAATTCTTGGAAAATGTGAAAATTGTGTGAATTTCCTTGTTTTGGCCATTTAGATTTTGTTGGGAAAATTATGTGATTGGAAAATATTGTAGTTGGGTTCTTTTAGACCAAGAGGGTATTCTCAACTTTTTTAAATTTCTTGAATTATGAAAAAGTGAATTTTTGTGTGGGAATTGAGGAAGGATGCTCTAAGATCCATCAATGGCAGACCCTCA
This sequence comes from Cunninghamia lanceolata, assembly GCA_027924645.1. NCBI lineage: Eukaryota > Viridiplantae > Streptophyta > Pinopsida > Cupressales > Cupressaceae > Cunninghamia > Cunninghamia lanceolata. The sequence goes on from BSBN01001281.1 coordinate 6,385,980, forward strand.
ACATTCATAAAATTATTTTCATTTTTTTTAATGATTTTTAAAGAAAATTTTGAGTGTTTCATGTTATGTGGAATGATGGAATTCCTATTTATTTAATTTTATAGTTGCATTGGAAAACATTGTTTTTTATTTTCAGGGTCCTTGAAGGAGGATGCCCTTGATTGTGTGGGTTGGATAGTTCCCAACATGTTGGTTAATGTTGGATGCAAGGAGTGTACTGAAAAAGTGCCCTTGAACCTGTTTGAGTGTCTAGAGTGGTTTTCATGCACCTTGTGTCTCTTATGTGTGAGTGGTGGATGTACACCTTGTGTCTCTTATGTGTGTGTGGTAGGTGTGTACCTTGATCATCTTATGTGTGAGTGGTGGATGAGCACCTTGATGCTCTTGTGCAAGATTAGTGGCATCCTTACCTTGATGCTCTTATGAGAGTAGTGACACCATTTTGGAGATACTTATTGAGTGTATCCTTTTTTATGCATTGATTGGTGTGTATTCCATATGTTGCCTTTATACTCTTGTGGTGAGAGTAGTCACATGTCTGTTGTGAACATTAGTGATGCGAGCATTACCTTTTTGCACTTGTGTGTGTGATCTCATCTTGTGACTCTTGTGTGAGTGATGGTGTTTGAGACTCTTGTACTTGATTGAGTGTTCTATGTATTCCTTGGATTGGTGTGAGATGGTCATAATAACAAGTTTTTCATGATCATCTTCTTCGTAGCTCAGGGGTTGCCTAGAGTGGCATAGAAATCTATTATGCTTGATGATGGTAATATGGTAGGGTGGTGGGTAACATTTCCCCATTGGTCCTATTGAGGTGATATTTTAGGAGCTAGATGAGTTCTTTGTTCATTTAGAAACATTTGACTATATTGTACCATGTGCTTGTTGGGGCACTTTAGAGGTGATTTATTATGATGTATGTTAGTAGGTCACTTGATAGATATTAGAGATGACTAGAGGAGATAGCACAATATGCAAAGGCCAGAAGCTGACAAACGACACATCCCTATGTAATATATATATATATATATATATATATATATATATATATATATAGAAGTTAGTAGAATGTAAGCAAGTAAGCATGATAGGAGAATAGGAGTATATTCTGATGTAAGCCATGACATAGAAGTCATCTATGTAACTGTTCTGGAAGATGAAGAATGGATGTATACACTTGATTGCTATATATATATGTGGGGTCTGTTGGTACCAGGTAATTATGTGTGTTATCTTATTATGAGATATATGCAATGTTCTCTTTTGTTATTCATATGTTTTGTTGTCAATCTCTAGCTACCTGACCGGGGTATAAACTAACTACAAAGACTTGACTGAGGACTGGATCTCTGGACCGGTGTCTCTCTGCATTTCTTGCTAACATTTGGTTATGTTGCTAGGATCCTGGAAAAGGGTAGTTAAAGATTGCAAGTGCAAAACACTTGAGGAAGTAGAGCAAAGTTTTGGAAAGAACAAAAGGTGAGGCCGGTGGGAAAAATTTTCAAACTGCGGAGGAATTCACATCTCCTTAAGGTTTTTTCCTCTATGAGGGGGGTAGGCACTTAAGGGGATGGCTAGTGAGAAGGGAGTAGGGTCCGCAAGGACCTTCTAAATGATGTGTCTCTTCAAATAAGGACTACATGGGATATAAGAGGACTAATAGAACACCAAATTCAAAAACCCATGGTGAAAGGGGAAAAGTGGAGGAAAAGAGAGATCGGCGAAGAAATTAGGACTGGAATGGAAATAAGTGAAGAAGAGAGATTGAAACAAACTTAGGGGTGATAGGAGCATTACCATAGAAGGATGGAAAGCAAACACATGATAGAGGAAGGAAGGATAATGGAGAGTGAAGAGCATGCCACTATGGGTGCTGCCGAAAGGAAGGAAGAAGACAAGCACGTCATGAAGGATGTTGATGAGTGTGCTAGGGAGGGTGCTACTAGAGAAAGGAAATTGGGAGGTGAAGGAATAGAGGATGTGATGGAGAATGTAGAAGAGAAAGAGGAGTAGGTGAATTAGGGTTGGTACCACAAAGTGTCAAAGAAGATGAAGTAACACCAGAGATTTTGAAGATGGATGAGGAATAGATAGAGAAGCTAATTTGCTGAAGCATAGAGAAGATAAGAGTAGAAGGAGAAGATGTGATAAACATGGAGAGGAGTTATGGGGGTTTTGGAAGGTTATTTGAATCAACACTAGATGCCGACATGATTTCATTTACAAAGATAAGAGAATCCCCTAATTTGAAGAGACACTGTGAAGAGACACAACCCCTGGACCATGAACCACCCCGAGTGCCATATAAAGTCAAGAGAATTTTAGTTGAGAAGGAAGATATTTGAGAAAACAAAGAAGCAAAGAACATAGTAGAGATCCAAAGCAATTTTGTAGAGGCTTTAGGAGAAGAAAACTTTGAGATTTGATTACAAAGAGACAAGGGAAGAGAAGAGAAGAAAGTTGATAGAAAACAGTTGAACTGGAGAAGCGGACTAGAGGAAATTTACCACAAAGTGTCGTAGAGTGAGAGGAAAGCAACCATGGATACCCCAATTAAGTTACATGTGTTTGAGAAGGATAATATTGAAGCAGTGGAGTACATTTTTGTTTTGGAAGCTATTTGGAACTAGAAAGTATTAACAATGGATGAAATCAAGTTGTTTGACTTCATAGGCACCTTAAGGAATAAAGCATGTAAGTGGTATAGGAAGACATGCCCTGACAGTGACAAGGAATGGAATGAGATTAGAAAGCTATTTTTGGAGAACTTTGGAGTTCTGGATGTTCTGACAGAAGGAGTAAGTAAGATGAGAGATCTGATGCAATTGGAGAAGGAATAAATAAAGGAATTTGATAAGAGGTTCAAGGAGACAACTAGGAGATTGGAGGAACCATTGACTAAGAAGTAGAGGATAGAATGGCTTATTTCTAGGATAAGCCTTGAAATAATATCAGCCCTAGACAAAAGGGTGTTTGAAACATATGCAGAAGCAATGACATTGGCCTACCAGATAGAGTCTCAATCTTGGAACAAACAAGATAAGATGAAGGAAAACCTAGAATTGGAGAAGTTGAAGTTGGAGTTGGAGTAGTTGAAGCTGAGGTAGGAGATATTGGTGAAACAAGAGGAGAATACATAGAAGGAGAGACCTAATATTTGGTGTTCATACTACACAAGAGAGGGCCACTTACGAAATGAATGCCCTAGGCTAAGAGGTGAAAGACAATCGTAGCAATAAAAGTAGATACCAAAGTAACAATGAAAAAAGTCAAATTAGTATACTATGGATTATGCAAAGAATGGGATGACCATGAGACATCAGATTGTGCTTCACAGAACTTCCAAAGGAAGAAAGACTTTGCTGATGAAGAAGATGAAACATAGTATGGTGGAAATAATACAAGCTCTGTGGAGAGCAATAACATGAGAGAAGGAAATTCATATGATCAGGACTACAAGAAGCCAAGTTAGAGAAATCAAAGGAATATTAATGCAATACAAAACTCAAATTCTGGTTGTCCATCATATGGAAACAACTATAATAATGATGACAAAGATCAATTTGGAGGCTATAGAGGAGGCAAATGTTGTGGAAGAAATCAAAGGAGGGAGGATACCACATGCTTCAATTGTGGTAAGTTAGGACATTTTACTAATGAATGTTGGGCTAAAAAGAAGACACAATGTTCATTTTGTAATAGCATAGAGCATGACTTATTTTCTTGTGAGAGAGCACATCAATAATTCCAAAATGCACAACCACATTCTAAGAGTGATGAGTTACAAAACCTAAACAATAAAAAAGGAGCAAGGATCATAAGAAGAGCACCAAAAGATCAAGGAGCAAGAACTTGCTGGAAGAACAATAGAGAGGAGATAGGCATATCTTCAACAAAATCCACAGACAAAGAAGAGTACTATTAGAAGAACACACCAAGACATACTAGAAAGGAGAAAAGGAAGAAGAAGGGGAAAGCTATGGTAGTAACAAGGCAAGGAACCAATATTGGAAGGCATTAAATTAGTGAGATAGAAGAAGAAGATAGTAAGGAGGATGAAGAATTTGTTCCAACCAAGAAACAACATGAAGAAGTTGTGAAGGAGGCTAAACAAAAAATAAGAAAGGAGCAAGAAAAGGAGAAGCAATACAAGCAATATTTCACTGAAGAAGAAGTGGATGCTCTCAAGAAGCTAGCTCAATTGACACAACAACATAGACATTAGGGGAAACTTACATAAAAATAGGCTTCCTAAGGATGACATCATTAGTTTTTTGAGTTATCAAAAATCAACTAAAAGATGATATCAACTGTTACAGTGACATCATCCAAAATGAAAATAAAATTATTTATTTTATAAAATAAAACTTTCTAAAATCACATGAATTAACTCATGATGATTAATTTAACTCTACATATCCTATTCTATCTCAATCATCTTTCTAAATAATAGAGATTCTTTTTGTTTTTTAATTTATAATCTTCAGTTATATTATAGAAATTATTATATTTTCTAAAAAATAGTTTCATTCTTTAGGAAAAAGAAAATCTAAAAAGTATTTCAAAAATATTTCAACAAATCTTTTCTTAATTTTTTTCTTTTATTCCTTAATAGCATGAAAAATCATAAAACCTACTATAAACATAGTTAATATATTAATTCTACATCTATAAAATCATAAATTTAAATATATATAAAATTATAAATATATAAAATCATTAATCTATATATATAAAATGATAATATGAAACTTGATTTAATATATAAAATTTATAAAAATAAAATATTAAATATAAAATAAAATATCTAAACTACTTGTACTTTGCTACTATTTATAAATAATATAAACGTGTTTATTTAAATAAATATACATAAAAAATAATTGATGAATATTTCAAAGCTACACTCAATTTTTTTATTTAGTACTTTTTTATGCTAATTTAAATTTTATATACTAAAAAATTCTTTAAAAATAAAAATTCTTCTCACAAATTTTTTAAAAAATCTCTTTAAAATAAAAATAGGCTTCCTAAGGATGACATCATTAGTTTTTTGAGTTATCAAAAATCAACTAAAAGATGATATCAACTGTTACAGTGACATCATCCAAAATGAAAATAAAATTATTTATTTTATAAAATAAAACTTTCTAAAATCATATGAATTAACTCATGATGATTAATTTAACTCTACATATCCTATTCTATCTCAATCATCTTTCTAAATAATAGAGATTCTTTTTGTTTTTAAATTTATAATCTTCAGTTCTATTATAGAAATTATTATATTTTCTAAAAAATAGTTTCATTCTTTAGGAAAAAGAAAATCTAAAAAGTATTTCAAAAATATTTCAACAAATCTTTTCTTAATTTTTTTCTTTTATTCCTTAATAGCATGAAAAATCATAAAACCTACTATAAACATAGTTAATATATTAATTCTACATCTATAAAATCATAAATTTAAATATATATAAAATTATAAATATATAAATTCATTAATCTATATATATATAAAATGATAATATGAAACTTGATTTAATATATAAAATTTATAAAAATTAAATATTAAATATAAAATAAAATATCTAAACTACTTGTACTTTGCTACTATTTATAAATAATATAAACGTGTTTATTTAAATAAATATACATAAAAAAATAATTGATGAATATTTCAAAGCTACACTCAAATTTTTTATTTAGTACTTTTTTATGCTAATTTAAATTTTATATATTAAAAAAAATTCTTTAAAAATAAAAATTCTTCTCTCACAAATTTTTTAAAAAATCTCTTTAAAATAACTCAATGAATGAAAAATAAAAAAATTATTGGAAAAAAAAAAATAAAAAGCTAACAAATATTCACAATAAAAATATTATTAAAGAGAGACAAATAAAGGCACAAAAATAAAAAACTAAAAAATATTCACCATAAACATTTATTGGATAAAAAAAAGCTAACAATTTTTATTTATATTTTAAAGAAAGAAAACAAAAAAGCTATTGTAAAATATTCTTTCATTTATATACATGTTCAAAAAAATTAAAAATAAACTACTATAAGAGTTTGTTTTAAAATTAGGAAGTGTGGCTTTTCAAATATAACTTTTAGATAAAAGACTTTTTAAATAAAAAGTAAATAATCAAGAAAATAAATAATCTAAAGTGAAAAGTAAACTTGATTTTTTTAATAAATTATAATAGAAATATATGTTACCACTTTAGAAAAACAATAAACTTGAGTTTAAAATTTTTCAAATAAAAAAGAAATAATTAAGAAAAAAGAAATAATCTAAAATGAAAAATGAACTTGAGTTTTTAATAAATTATAATAGAAATATATGTTATCACTTTAAAAAAATAATGAACTTGAGTTTTCTAAGGAATTATAATAGAAACATATGTCTCCACTTAATTCATGTAGTTAAGTAATTTATATTTATTTATATTTAAATAATTGGTAGTATATGAGACAATTTTTGTTTTTTAGAGTTTCTTAGGAGGCCTATTTTTTATGTAAATTTCCCATAATGCTAATTAACAAACTAAAGCAATTCTCTAAATACTGGAACAAGGAGAAAGGTTAGAAAGGTCAACTCTGGAGGATGGGAAAGGATAGACAGAGATTGGAAGATAAAACCATTGATGGTGGATGTTCACATCAATCACAAAAAGGTTCAGAATGTAATGATAGATTTGGGAGCAGATGTCAACATGATCACAAGGAAGCTGTGGGAGCATTTAGGAAGACCTAAGTTGGCATACACCACTTACAAAATAATCTTGGTGGATGGATATAATATGTAGACGATGGGAACATGGAAGCAAGCTAAACTTAACCTGATGGGGATCAAACATGTCTTAGATTTCATTGTGGTAGCCATGAAGGGTCAGGGAGACACTTTCATTGCACTTTAGGGCTTGAGATGGTTTGGAGATGCAAATGGTGTCATAGACTCTTGGAGAGAAGAACTATCATTTTCCAATGAGAATAAAGTTGTCAATATTTCCTTGGGTTCATCATTGGAGGAAGCATACATAGAAGAAATCAATTAAGATGAATACAGTGACAAGGATGCAAAGAATATATATGCAATCACAAGGTTGGATGTAGAGGAGACAACAAAAGAGCTTAATTTTGAGGGTGAAGTGGAGATAGAGGATGATCACTATAGTACAGACAACGAAGAGGTTTTATAAGCTTGGATGAGAGAAGAACTGGAATTGAAAACAAGGAAAATGTTTGGTTATCAGAGGATATTCACAATCAAGACAGATGAAGAATACATTATACAATCCTCCACACTTCATCAGAACTCACCAGAGATCACTTGTAGCACATTCAAGGAGGATAAGGAAGATATGGAATAAAGATCCTACTAGGTAAGTAACATTTTGAAAGGAATTTCACATATTAAGTTGCCTAGGTTTTTAGGCATATAGGAACTACATATATACCTAGCAAAAATGGAGACAGTCTTTTTAGAGGAGAAGGTCAGATTACAAGTCGTACAACACACATTAGTATGCAATGCTACAAATTGGTGAAACACACACAAAGACACAATTGACCAGTGGTCAACATTCAAGATACTCATTAAGACAAGATATTTTCTAGAGGAAGGAGAATATGACAAAATATCCAAGTATCCAAGTTAGATTTCCCCATAAGAACATTTCTTCATGTGTATAATGGTATGAAAAGGTAGAAATGAATATAAAGAGGTATTATATTCACACTTATTTTATTGGACACTATCACCAATTACACAGACATGGTATATTAATCAAGAATAGAGGAAAGAAACCAAATATTGGGAAGAGTTACAAAAATACTTCATTCACACTTTTTCATTCTTTAGTCCAGACAAACACATACACACAACACTTATCATAATCTAGGAGATCACTTTTCAAGAAGAGGAAGAGGAAGATGCAGTCATACTGGAACAGAGACCATTACCAGAAAAAAATAGAAGGTATTTGGAAAGTCATTGGATGGATGAATAAAGAATAATATCCAAAGAAACACAAATGCTATAGAACATCACAACAACAAGAAGAAGAAGATAAAGAACCAGAAATAAAAGTAGAACAAGGTGAAAGAGAACTAGCAGAATCAACCTGACATTAAGGAAAATTACTACAAGCCCATCCAGCTAAGGGAAGAAAACATTACCAAAGAGGGAAAGCTAAAGATAGACAAGATAGGAGACTATTGGGATGAGAAGGAACTGGCACAAGTACTAGAAATTTTGTCTAAGTATGAGGGTTTGTTCCCCAGGAAGTTCACAGAGATGAAGGGAATCAAGGAGGAAGCCGAGGCTATGAAAATTCAACTGAACAAAGGCTACAAACCAATCGCGAAAAGGCCATACTGGATGAATCCAAATATGAAGATAAAAGTAAAAATAGAACTTGACAAGATGCTAGAAGCAGGGATCATAAAGCTAGTGGAGCAAGCAAAGTAGATTAGTCCAATGGTACTACAAAATAAGAAAACAAGAGAAATCAGGATCTATAAAGAATATAGAGAATTGAACAAGGCTTGTATTCATGATCCTTTCCCAACACCATTCATAGAGAAAATCCTAGAGTCAATTCTCAGCAGGGAAATCTATTCTTTCAGTCATGGTTTCTCCAGATATCACCAAGTAAAAATTAGAGAGGAAGTTCAACCTAAAACAACATTTGCATCTGAATTATGATCTTTCATGTATACTATTATGCCTTTTAGATTGAAGAATGCAGCTACAGTATTCAGTAGAATCATGGTAAATGCATTCAAGGAGTTTATACACGATTTTCTAGAAGTCTATGTTATGTCGTAAAAAGTTTCCCTATGACTTTTTACCTCCTTGATTAGCTCCTAGGTTCCCTTAATTTCATTATGCATGTTCAAAACTCATTCTAGAGCAATTTCCCCTGAAACCCATGTCAAATGGAGCCTAGGGTTCCACTTTAATGCTTAATCAAGACTCAAATCATGTCTTGGGACTTGATCACCTGTGCCCTAGTCTAGGATGATTTTCTAGGACCTAAATTTTAGGATGTCTACATAGGACCTTTAAAAGGTTTCCCTTTGTTGACCTTTGCAATTTGAATTACAAAAGTTAGTGTGAATGCATATATAAATGATTTTATGTCTTTATTTTACACCTAGATGGATAATGCAAACTTGTGATATTGAGCTAAGGGATTTCAAGGCATTCATTTTGTTGCAGAGCATAATTGTGTTGTTTTTGTGTTTGTTTGTTGCAGATTTGGATTCATTAATCCATCTCCTCATGATGTGAAAGATCTTCATCTTTGTGAGGGCTTCACCTCCAAGGTGACATCTATTTGTGTTTCAATCAATCTATTTCATCATTTGATTTGGCCTCTATCCTCCAAGGACATGCACTCTATCTAACAACGGTGTTGGAAGACTTGAATGTCATTTCAAGGCTTGACCTAGGCAAGCTCCTAAACACCACAACCCCCAAACCCCTCTCTTTGTGATTACAGGTTACAAGTGTAGGATTCGGTGAAGTGGAGTTGTAGAGAAGTAGAGCAGAGGATAGAGATTCAGGATCTGAGAAGAAAGTGTAGAGAATCAACCCTACTAGACTAGGGTGCTCACTCTGTAGTCCTCTCGATCAGCATTTTGAGAAACTTTAAAGCAAGTTATAGTCTTACACACCTCACTATTCTTGATCTACAGAAAAACTACCCTATTGGACTTAGGTGCCCGCCCCGTTGTCCCTGAAGTTTCCACCTCTGAAAATCTAAATCCTAGTATGTTTCTAATTTGTACCTAGTGCCTTCCTATGTGATTATCTATAGTAGTTTATTCATTTGTACCTGATTTCATTACAATTAGGGTTTGAGGCTTATTGGATCTAGGGTTTGACATATCTCTCAATATAATCTATCTTTCCATATTATTCCTAAGTGACATCAACCTATAGCTCAGACCTCTCCATCTATAGTGACTTGGCTCAATTGTTGTCCTTGAATGTTATTGTGAAAGGAGGGTTTGATTGGACACCTTTAACACTATCTCCCATCTTTCCAAACTTTTACACATAACATTTTGGTGAACACATGTTTTTAATGAAATTGCATCTTACTAAGTGTTGTAATCAATCTTTGCTTTCATTCATATCATATTAATCATCTTGCATTGAAACATTTTGCATCCATATGAAAACTTTTGAAAAAAATAAGTATTCTAGGCTTGCATCAAGACATAGTTTTGCATATTTTGTGTTGCATGTTATTAAAAAAATTTGATTTTCAGATATTTGCATCAGATCTAATATTTATTAAAGTATTTTTTCATTGCTTCATATAAAATATTGCATTTAAAATCTTCATTTGCTAGGGTTTTTCTTAAAAAGTTGCATTTCTCATATAACCTAGTCTTAGCAAAAACTAGGCTTTGTAGACAAAAAATCACTTTCAGATTTTACTACTCCTTTTCAACATTCATTCAAATCTAATTTTGAAGTGTAGTGTTGGATCATAATGCATACTTTTGCATCCTAGCTTTGAAACTTTCACCTTTTCAATTACACATTGTGTATTTCAACAAGCATAACTACATTTCTCCTTGTGGTTATTTTATTAGTTTGTGCATTGAGTATTTCATCAAGCAAATTAGAACAAGAAATCAAAGGACCGAAAAAGAATAATGCAACTGTCATCAGCAGGAAATAGAAATGATTCCCCTCCTCATAAGAAACAAAATACTTTCAACATATAGGATCTGGAGAAACGAGCATTGTATGATCATTACAAAAAGAAGAATCAATCAGGTATGAACTTCTCACACAATTTGTCACACTTGATGGAGCACCTCTCTAAGATGCTCACAAGTTTGAACTCCACTTAGATATATATGGTATAATATTGTGTTGTGTTGTACTCCCCCGTAATGTGTTATGTGTTGTTTAGGTCTCCAAGGATGACCCTTGATACTCTTGTAAGGTCAAGGATACTGGGAGTCTGCCTCTATTGTGACCATTCTTCTATTTGTTTCATCATTCTTCTATCCTTCTACCCTCTATTTTATTATTGTGTGTCATGCCTTAGGGGCATAGCATTGCAGTTGATGTCTTGGGGGCATCCTCCTACGTGGTGTTCCTAAGGCACTTGTTCTCCTCTCTCATTTTTATTGTTTACCTTCTTCAGTGGTTCTACCTAATTGGCGGATGATGAAAGCAAACAAATACTGATAAGGACTAATCGTTCCTTCAGTGAGTAAGCAAAAATGGACCTAGTCCATATATGAATATGGGGTTGATATATATATATATATATATATATATATATATATATATATATATATATATATATATATATATATATATATATCCGATGCTTGACTAATAGAATCACTCCGTGTGATGCATCATGTTATCTTATCTCTTTTAACAAACCTTTGCAATACATCTACTCCATGCACTTTGGATTGTTCTGTATCTCACCTTGTTGTTACACTCAGTTCCAAGATACTTGCAATATAAGCCCAACAACTATACTCATATCTGAACCCATAAGTGTAGCATTGGTTTCTTGGATGTTGTCTAATACATGCATAGATTTCATGATTTGATCTAGTTATTATCGTAGAGTAAGATGTTCTAACCTTATCTCTTGTTGATTATCTTGGCATATCTTATCAATGTGTTTGTGGGAACATTTGGTGATCATGGCACATGTCACCCTTGGGGGCATGGGCTTTATGAGAGCTCTTGTTCCCTTGTATGTTTTCACTCTACATTAATGTGCTTGATATCAGTAACTGACATTAACCACCTTAAGGTGGGGGCATGTATAATGGTATCTACTTGATTATTTTGACACTGACAAAGCATGTTTTTTCCCTCTCCGTGAGGAGGGATTTTGTATCTCCGGTGCAAGTACACATCCTTTTATAGAAAAAAACTACACTCTCCATGAGGAGGGATGATGTATCTCTTGAGCTATTGCACATCCTTTTACAAAAATCACTCATCACGAGGTGGGATGGTGTATCTCTTGAACTAGTGTACATCCTTTTATCCAAAGTCCTCTACGAAGGCAGGGTTGGATCTTGAGTCATCCTCCTTGAAGCATGTCTTTGGTAGTTGTGGTAGTGTAGCTCAACTTTTAGGTGTGTTTAGCATGTTTAAGATGGTAGGAATTAGCAATAATTTCCTTTTGTCACTCATGTTTTCCATGTATAAGATGTATAGTGTGTCTATGGCATGCTATGTGACACTCATTTATTCTGTGTCTTCCTTGCATGTTTGTTGTCTTGCCCCAAGTGTGGTCTAAAGGCATGTGGCAATGAGCCCCCTCCACATTCAGGTCTTTGTTTAGCGTGTTTTCCCCCAAGTGTGGTCTAAAGGTGCATGGTGATGAGCCCCTCCACATTCGGGTCTTTGTTTTGTGTGTTTTTGGTGGTCTAAAGGTGCGTGGTGATGAGCCCCCTCTACCCCCTAGTTTAGGATTTATTTTAAATATTATATCAATGTATTCTTCATTTATTGCATGACTGCTCTCATGTCTTCATTGTTTATTATGTGCTTTCACTGTATTTACTATGTTTTGCATGCTTCCTATAGTATTCTCTATGTCTTGCATGTATTCAATGTATCTTCTAGTGCTTACTTTAGATTGGGGGCTAGAAATAGTTCCTCAATCTTTGTGTATGCCTTAGCTTCTTGTTCCTAGCATGCTTGATGTGTTTTTGACAGTACTTTAATGCACGTATGGAATCATAAGATCATAGATACATTAAGTGGGTGCTAAATGTTATGTTGTAAAAAGTTTCCCTATGACTTTTTACCTCCTACTTTACCTCCTAGGTCCCCTTAATTTCATTATGCGTGTTTAAGACTCATCTCGGAGTAATTTCCCCTAAAACCCATGTCAAATGGGACCTAGGGGTCCACTTTAATGCTTAATCAAGACTCAAATCACGTCTTGGGACTTGGGCGCCCATGCCCTAGTCTAGGTTGATTTGCTAGGACCTAAATTTTAGGATGTCAACATAGGACCTTTGAAAAGGTTTCCCTTTGTTGGCCTTTGCAATTTGAATTATGAAAGTTAGTGTGAATGCATATAAAAGTGAGTTTATGTCTTGATTTTACACCTAGATGGATAATCCAAACTTGTGATATTAAGCTAAGGGATTTCAGGGAATTCATGTTGCAGAGTAGAATTGTGTTGTTATTGTGTTTGTTTATTGCAGATTTGGATTCATCAATCCATCTCCTCATGATGTGAAAGATCTTCATCTCTATGAGGGCTTCACCTCCAAGCTGACATCTATTTGTGTTTCAATTAATCTATTTCATCATTGGATTTTTTCTCTATCCTCAAAGGACATGTACTTTATCTAACAATAGTGTTGGAAGACTTGAATGTCATTTTGGGGCTTGACCAAGGTAAGCTCCTAAACACCACAACGCCCAAACCCCTCTCTTTGTGATTGTAGGTTTTAGGTGTAGGATTTGGGGAAGTGGAGTTGCAGAGAAGAAGAGTAGAGGATAGAGATTTAGGATCTAAGAAGAAAGTGTAGAGAATCAACCCTACTAGACTAGGGCACCCGCCCCATAGTCCTCCTGAGTTGCATTTCCAAAAACTCTTAAGCAGGTTGCAATCTTTTACACCTCACTATTCTAGATCTACATAAAAACTACCCTATTGGACTTGGGTGCCCACCCCGTTGTCCCCAAAGTTTCCACCTCTAAAAATTCAAATCCTAGTATGTTTCTAATCTGTACTTAGTACATTCCTATGTGATTATTTGTAGTAGTTTATTCATCTATACCCGATTTCATTACAATTAGGGTTTGAAGCTTATTGGATCTAGGGTTTGACAATCTATCAATCTAATCTATCTTTCCATATCATTCCTAAGTGACATCAACCCATAGCTAAGTCCTCTCCATTTGTAGTTACTTGGCTCAATTGTTGTCCTTGAATGTTATTGTGAAAGGAGGGTTTGATTGGACACCTTTAACACTATCTTCCATCTTTCCCAACTTTTACTCAAAACATTTTTGTGAGCCCATGTTTTTACTAAACTTGCATCTTACTGAGTGTTGTAATTAGTCTTTGCATTCATTCATATCATATTAGTCATCTTTCTTTGAAAACTCTTCCATCCACTTGAAATTTTTTGAAAAAAATAAGTATTCTAGGCTTGCATCAAGACATAGTTTTGCATATTTTGTATTGCATATCATAAAAAGATTTAATTTTTGGATATTTGCATTAGATCTAATATTTATTACAGTAATTCATAATTGTTTCATATAAAAACTTGCATTTAAAAGCTTCATTTGCTAGGGTTTTTCTTAAAATTTTGCATTTCTCATATAACCTAGTCTTAGCAAAAACTAGGGTTTGTAGACAAAAAATCACTTTCAGATTTTGCTACTCCTTTTCAACACTCATCCAAATCTGATTTTGAAGTGTAGTGTTGGATCATAATGCATACTTTTGCATCCTAGCTTTGAAACTTTCACCTTTTCAATTACACATTGTGTATTTCAACAAGCATAACTACATTTCTCCTTGTGGTTATTTTATTAGTTTGTGCATTAAGTATTTCATCAAGCAAATCAGGACAAGAAATCAAAGGACCAGAAAAGAATAATGCAACTATCATCAGCAAGAAATAGAAATGATTCCCCTCCTCATAAGCAACAAAATACTTTCAACATACAAGATCTGGAGAAACAAGCATTGTATGATCATTACAGAAAGAAGAATCAATCAGGTAGGAACTTCTCACACAATTTGTCACACTTGATGGAGCACCTATCTAAGATGCTCACAAGTTTGAACTCCTCTTAGATATATATGATATAATATTGTGTTGTGTTGTGCTCCCCTGTAATGTGTTATGTATTGTTTAGGTCTCCTAGGATGACCCTTGATACTCGTGTAAGGTCAAGGATACCAGAAGACCACCTTTGTTGTGACCATTCTTCTATTTGTTTCATCATTCTTCTATCCTTCTACCCTCTATTTTATTGTTGTGTGTCATGCCTTAGGGGTATAGTGTTGAGGTTGATGTCTTGGGGGCATACTCCTATGTGGTGTTCCTAAGGCACTTGTCCTCCTCTCTCATTTTTATTATTTAGCTTCTTGAGTGGTTCTACCTAGTTGGCAGATGACGAAAATAAACAAATATTGATAAGGACCGTGCATCCCTTTAGCGAGTAAGCAAAAATGGACTATATGAAGATGGGGTTGATATATATGTATGTATGTATGTATGTATGTATGTATGTCCAACACCTAACTAGTAGAATCACTCTATGTGATGGATCATGTTGTCTTATCTCTTCTAACAAACCTTTGCAATATATATGCTTCGTGCACTTTGGATTGTTTTGTATATCACCTTGTTGTTACACTCTATTCTGAGATACTTGCAGTATAAGCCCAATGACTATACTTGGATCCAAACCCGTAAGTGTAGCCTTGGTTTCTTGGATGTGATCTAATACATGCATAGCTTTCATGATTTGATTTGGTTATTATCTTATATTAAGATGTTCTAACCTTATCTCTTGTTGATTATCTTAGCATATGTTAGCAATGTGTTTATGTGAACATTCAACGATTGTGGCACATGTAACCCTTGGGGGCATGGGCTTTGCAAGAGCTCTTGTTCCCTTACATGTTTTCACTCTACCTTTATGTTCTTGATATCAGTAAGTGATATCAACCATGTTAAGGTGGGGGCATATATAATGGTATCTGCTTGATTATTTTGACACTAACAAAGTGTGTTTTTGCCCTCTCCATGAGGAGGTATGTTGCATATTTGGTGTGAGTACACATCCTTTTATAAAAAGCAAACTACCCTCTCCATGAGGAGGGATGATGTATCTCTTGAGCTAGTGTGCATCCTTTTACAAAAATCCCTCATCATGAGGCGGGATGGTGTATCTCTTGAGCTAGTGCACATCCTTTTATACAAAGTCCTCTGCAGAGTTGGGGTTGGATCTTGAGTCATCCTCCCTTAAGAATGTCTTTGGTAGTTGTGGTAGTGTAGCTCAACCATCAAGTGTGTTTGGTGTGTTTTAGATGGTAGGACTTAGCAATAAGCTCCTTCCATCGCTCGTGTTTGCCATGTATAAGACTTATAGTGTGTCTATGGCATGCTATGCAGTGCTCGTGTATTATGTGTGTTTTCCTTGCATGTTTGTTGTGTCTTCCCCTAAGTGTGGTCTAAAGGTGCATGGCGATGAGCCCCCTCCACATTAAGGTTTTTGTTTGGCATGTTTTCCCCCAAGTGTGGTCTAAAGGTGCATGGTGATGAGCCCCCTCCACATTCGGGTCTTTGTTTTGCATGTTTTTGGTGGTCTAATAGCATGTGGTGATGAGCCCCTTCCGCCCCTAGTTTAGGATTTATTTTAAATGTTATATTGAAATGTATTCTTTGTGTATTGCTTAACTGCTCTCATGTCTTGATCGTGTATTGTGTGCTCTCACTATATTCACCATGTTTTGTGTGCTTCCTATTATATTCTCTTTATCTTGCATGTATTCAATGTGTCTTTTAGTGCTTACCTAAGATTGGGGGCTAGAAATAGTTCCTCCATCTTTGTGTATGCCTTAGCTTCATGTGCCTAGCATGCTTGATATGTTTTCAACCATAATTTAATGCATGCATGGAATCATAAGATCATACACACATTAATGTGGGGGCTAAATGTTATGTCATAAAAAGTTTCCCTATGACTTTCCACCTCCTAGTTTCGCTCCTAGGTCCCCTTAATTTCATTATGAATGTTTAAAACTCATCACGAAGAAATTCCCCCAAAACCCATGTCAAATGGGGCCTAGGGGTCCACTTTAATGCTTAATCAAGACTCAAATAATGCCTTGGGACTTGGGCACCCACACCTTGGTCTAGGCTGATTTGTCAGGACCTAAATTTTAGGATGTTGGCATAGGACCTTTAAAAATGTGTCCCTTTGTTGGCCTTTGCAATTTGAATTACGAAAGTTAACGGGAATGCATATATAAGTGAGTTTATGTCTTCATTTTACACCTAAATGGATAATGTGAACTTGTGATATTGAGCTAAGGGATTTCAAGGCATTCACTATGTTGCAGAGAAGAATTGTGTTGTTATTGTGTTTGTTTGTTGCAAATTTGGCTTCACCAATCCATCTCCTCATGATGTGAAAGATCTTCATCTCTATGAGGGTATGTGTAGGATCATCGCAGGCCAAACAGTGGCAATAGGAAAAAAATCACGTTTTTACTTAGCCAAATTCGTGACTTGGCAAAGTTTGACTTTGAAATGGATATCTGTTTTGGTTTGGTACCAAACCAAAACGGATATCTATTCTCAAAACGGATATCCGTTTTCTTTTCTCTATTGTTTTCATTGTTTTTTATTTTATTATTTTAGCATTTTTAGCATTTTACTATTTAGGCATTTTAGCTATAAAATACAATCTAAATTTTAGAAAGATTGTATCATATGAAAGGGGCAACCTTGTCATCTTTTGGAATGCATGATTTCTTTTAGTTCCATCCATTTTGGCATCATTTATTCTTGTGATTGAGAGTTCTCTCCACCCCTGATTGAACCATTACTTCCCCTAACTAATTCTCCTATCCTCTTGACTCTCAATCAATTCTTTAGTCCACTCTTAATAAGTCTTCTATAATCTCTCAATCAATTATTTAGTCCACTCCCAATTAGTCTTCTATAATCTCTCAATCAATTCTTTAGTCCACTCCCAACCAACCCCACCATTCATGTTGCTTCTTCTACTATTAATACATCTCTCGCCATCATTTTTAGGGGAGACTATCCATTGCTTCCATTTATGTCAAATTCTTGTTAATATCTCTTATTCCATTTTCCATTGATCCCAACACATCATGGATAGTGAGTCACCTCAAAAGAGTTAAGCCATATTTTCATTACAACCCCCACAATAATTGTTATACTTTTACAGTCCTAACTTTGTGAGCCTTTTCCATTTCAATTTTAAGGATTTGAAGGTTCTTACACTCTCCATAAAATCTCCAAGTTCTCAAGGCATCCTTATTCTTCCCATTGTCATCAAGAGGATGTTCTAATTTCTACAAAGGAGGATACCAAAATGTTGGATCCTTGAGGACAAAAGCTAGCACAGGTGCCATAAAAAGATTTCTTGAAGCTTCGCATGTTCTTTACATTATTTTAAAAAGATTTCAGTAGTAATTAGAAAACTTAAATTTGCCTAAGAAAAGTAACAATTTGTTGCCTCTTGTTGCCTCTTCTTGGTTATTTTAAAAAGCAACAAGGTGAAGTGACACATCCTTATGACCAGCATCAAGAAGAACAACAGGAAGTGTATTTGGATCTTGGAAAAGATTAGGAAACAGAGGAACGTCCAGTTGATGAGAATAAAGAGCAAGATAAAGAACAACCGGATGACTGAGATAAAGAGCTCGATGTGGAACATTATATGACATAGAACCAACAAGATGAACATCAAGTTAAACAATGAAAAAGTGGTATTAGTTGCACCTATATAGAGAAGTGGTTTAGAGGTTGGTTAGGGGAATTATTTAGGGTTTAGAGGTTTAGGGTTGCTCGCGTTTAGGGGTTTAGGGTTTACAATTTAAAGAGAGATAGAGAGAGGGGACTAAAAGAGTTTGGGAGAGATAGAGGAGACAGAGGGGAGAGATAGGGACATAGAGAGTGAGAGGCATGTCCAAAGACATAGAGAGAGAGAGAGATTGAGAGGTAGAGGGATATTAGAGATAGGGAGATAGAGGTTTAGGGTTGCTTGGGTTTAGGGGCATTATTTAGGGTTTATGGTTTAGGGTCTTGGGGTTAGGGGTTAAGGTTTAGAGGTCTAAGGTTTAGGGTTTAGAGAGAGATAAAGGACCAATAGGGGGATATAGAGGAGTCTGAGGGGAGAGATAGGGAGATAAAGAGTGAGGGACATGGCAAGAGACAGTGAGAGAGATTGAGAGGTAGAGGGACAAAGGTGATAGGGAGATAGGGGAGAGATAGGGAGATAGTGGTTTATGGTTACTTGGGTTTAGGGTTTAGGGGTTTGGGGTTTAGGGTTTCTCAGGTTTAGGGGTTAGGGTTTAGGGGCATTATAATTTAGGGTTTAGGATTTATTGTTTAGGGGTTAGGGGTTAGGTTTAGAGGTTTAGGGTTTTGGATTTAGGGTTTATAGAGAGAGAGGAATGATAGGGAGATATAGAGGAGTCTGAGGGGAGAGAAAGGGAGAAAAAGAGTGAGGGACATGGCCAGAGACATAGGGAGAGAGATTGAGAGGTAGAGGGACAAAGGTGGTAGGGAAATAGGGGAGAGATAGGGAGATAGTGGTTTAGGGTTACTTGGGTTTAGGGTTTCAGGGTTTAGGGTTTCTCAGGTTTAGGGGTTAGGGGTTAGGGTTTAGGGGCATTATTTAGGGTTTAGGATTTAAATTGTTTAGGGGTTAGGGGTTACGTTTAGAGGTTTAGGGCTTTGGATTTAGGGTTTATAGAGAGAGAGGAATGATAGGGAGATAGAGAGAGGAGATCCAGGAGAGAGATAAGGAGATAGAGAGTGAGGCACATGGCCAGGGACATAGGGAGAGAGATCAAGAGAGGTAGAGGGATGGTAGAGATAGGGAGATAGGGGAGAGATAGGGAGATATAGGTTTAGAGTTGATTGGATTTAGGGTGTTCCTGGGTTTAGGGTTTCTTAGTTTTGTAGATAGCTAGATAGAAAGAGAGAGGAGACAGATAGGGAGAGATGGAGGTGACAAAGGGGAGAGATAAGGAGATAGAGAGTGAGTGAGATGTCCAGAGAAATAGGGAGAAGGATTGAGAGGTAGAGCTCGATGATAGAGATAGGGAGATAATGGAGAGATAGGAGATAGGGTTTAGGGTTGCTCACGTTTAGGGTTTAGGGTTTAGGGGTTCGGGGTTAAGGTTTAGGGGCATTATTTAGGGTTTAGGGTTTATGGTTTAGGGGTTAAGGTTTAGAGGTTTAGGGTTTAGTGTTTAGAGAGAGAAGACAATTAGGGAGATATAGAGTGAGGGACATGGCCAAAGCATAGGGAGAGAGATTGAGACCTGGTAGAGGAATGATAGTGATGGGGAGATAGTGAGATAGGGAGATAGAGAGATAGAGGTTTAGGGTTTCTTGGGTTTAGTGTTTAGGATTTAGGGGTTTATGGTTTCTCAAGTTTAGGGTTTAGGGGTTAGGAAATAAGGGTTAGGGGTTAGGGGTTAGGTTTAATCATGTGTTAATATAGGTTGTGGAGTGAGAAATGGGTGGTATGGGAGATCGGAAGACTAGTTTAAAGTTGGGCTGATGGATATATGTCACAATGAAAGGTTTAAAGGCTCGTCAAAAGTGGAGTGATCGAAGCATCGGTATAAGAATTTTTGAGTTGGTTGATAGTGTTTATCTTGCCGATAGGAAGAATGTATATGATTTGATGTTATTTGGGACTTTGAGAAGGTTTCCTAAAGCTAATTAAGCTTTAATCTATTTGAACTATGGGTTTTGATGGGTATTTCACCGTGTTTTGAGAGCTTCCACTGTGTGCTCTGCATCAGACCAATAGGGAGATATAGAGGAGTCCGAGGGGAGAGATAGGGAGATAAAGAGTGAGGGACATGGCAAGAGACATAGAGAGAGATATTGAGAGGTAGAGGGACAAAGGTGATAGGGAGATAGGGGAGAGATAGGGAGATAGTGGTTTATGGTTACTTGGGTTTAGGGTTTAGGGGTTTGGGGTTTACGGTTTAGGGGATTAGGGTTTCTCAGGTTTAGGGGTTAGGGGTTAGGGTTTAGGGGCATTATTTAGGGTTTAGGATTTAAATTGTTTAGGGGTTAGGTTTAGAGGTTTAGTGTTTTGGATTTAGGGTTTATAGAGTGAGAGGAATGATAGGGAGATAGAGAGAGGAGACCGAGGAGAGAGATAAGGAGATAGAGTGAGGCACATGGCCAGGGACATAGGGAGAGAGATCAAGAGAGGTAGAGGGATGATAGAGATAGGGAGATAGGGGAGAGATAAGGAGATATAGGTTTAGAGTTTATTGGATTTAGGGTGTACCTGGGTTTAGGGTTGCTCAGTTTTGGAGATAGCTAGATAGAAAGAGAGAGGAGACAGATAGGGAGAGATAGAGGTGACAAAGGGGAGAGATAAGGAGATAGAGAGTGAGTGAGAGAGATTGAGAAGTAGAGGGACAAAGGTGATAGGGAGATAGGGGAGAGATAGGGAGATAGTGGTTTATGGTTACTTGGGTTTAGGGTTTAGGGTTTCTCATGTTTAGGGATTAGGGGTTAGGGTTTAGGGGCATTATAATTTAGCGTTTAGGATTTATTGTTTAGGGGTTAGGGGTTAGGTTTAGAGGTTTAGGGTTTTGGATTTAGGGTTTATAGAGAGAGAGGAATGATAGGGAGATATAGAGGAGTCTGAGGGGAGGGATAGGGAGATAGAGAGTGAGGGACATGGCTACAGACATAGGGAGAGAGATTGAGAGGTAGAGGGACACAGGTGGTAGGGAGATAGGGGAGAGATAGGCAGATAGTGGTTTAGGGTTACTTGGGTTTAGGGTTTAGGGGTTTGGGGTTTAAGGTTTAGGGGTCAGGGGTTAGGGTTTAGGGGCATTATTTAGGGTTTAGGATTTAAATTGTTTAGGGGTTAGGGGTTAGGTTTAGAGGTTTAGGGTTTATAGAGAGAGGAATTATAGGGAGATAGAGAGAGGAGATGGAGGAGAGAGATAAGGAGATAGAGAGTGAGGCACATGGCCAGGGACATAGGGAGAGAGATCAAGAGAGGTAGAGGGATGATAGAGATAGGGAGATAGGGGAGAGATAGGGAGATATAGGTTTAGAGTTGAATGGATTTAGGGTGTACCTGGGTTTAGGGTTTCTCAGTTTCAGAGATAGCTAGATAGAAAGAGAGAGGAGACAGATAGGGAGAGATAGAGGTGACAAAGGGGAGAGAAAGGGAGATAGAGAGTGAGCGAGAGAGATTGAGAGGTAGAGGGACAAAGGTGATAGGCAGATAAGGGAGAGATAGGGAGATAGTGGTTTATGGTTACTTGGGTTTAGGGTTTAGGGGTTTGGGGTTTAGGGTTTCTCAGGTTTAGGGGTTAGGGGTTAGGGTTTAGGGACATTATAATTTAGGGTTTAGGATTTATTGTTTAGGGGTTAGGGGTTAGGTTTAGAGGTTTAGGGTTTTGGATTTAGGGTTTAGATAGAAAGAGAGAGGAGACAGATAGGGAGAGATAGAGGTGACAAAGGGGAGAGATAGGGAGATAGAGAGTGAGCGATATGTCTAGAGAAATAGGGAGAAGGATTGAGAGGTAGAAGGACGATAGAGATAGGGAGATAAGGGAGAGATAGGAGATAGAGTTTAGGGTTGCTCATGTTTAGGGTTTAGGGGTTAAGGTTTAGAGGTTTAGGGTTTAGTGTTTAGAGAGAGAGGACCAATAGGGAGATATAGAGTGAGGGACATGACTAAAGCATAGGGAGAGAGATTAAGAGGTAGAGGAATGATAGTGATGGGGAGATAGTGAGATAGGGAGATAGAGCTCGATAGATGTTTAGGGTTTCTTGGGTTTAGTGTTTAGGATTTAGGGGTTTATGGTTTCTCAAGTTTAGGGTTTAGGAGTTAGGAAATAGGGGTTAGGGGTTAGGGGTTAGGTTTAATCATGCATCCCAGTCATTCCCCTATCATTCCTATATATCCTATCTCTCCCCTCTATCTTTCCCTCTCCCTTATCGACGAAGCAAATGGAAACAAGAAAACTAGGACTCCCTTTCTCAGGTTTAGGGTTTATGGCTTAGGGGAATTATTTAGGGTTTATGGTTTAGGGGTTAGGGTTTAGTATTTGGAAGAATTATTTAGGGTTACTTGGGTTTAGGGTTTAGGGGTATTATTTAGGGTTTACGGTTGCATGTCAAAAGTAGTCTCTCTCTCTCTAAATCCGTAAACCCTAAATAATGGCCCTAATCCCTAACCCCTAACCCGCATCTACCTCTCTCCTGTATCTATTCAAAAGTGCCTTTAAAATACTATGAGATACCTTAGTATAAGTAAATCATATAAAAATCAAATATATATATCATCATAATCCTATATAAATTTTGATAGTATTTTATAGCTAAAATGCCTAAATACTTAAAATGTATGCAATGGTAAAATAATAAAATAAAAAAAATGAAATACAATAAGGAAAAGGAAAACAGATATCCATTTTGGAGATCATAAAAAGCCAAAAAGACTGCATTTTTGCAAACCTACGGCTTGCAAAAACGCAGTCTCATCTTCTAAAAAATGGATATCAACGCTGAGGAACGGATATCCGATCCAAAGAGGTAAGATTTCATGCATTTTTTTGGTTTTTGTGCTAAGTGGCTATGTTTTATAATTTAATTAGGTAAAATGGATGCACAAAATGAAAACCCAAACCCTCCACCACCAAACCCTCCCCCTCCAACAGTAGAAGAGAATATTCAAAGAAATATTGATCATATAAGCAGGATCATAGAAATGTATCGCCGCCACCCTCGACTGTCTATAATGACATCAAATTTAGAGGGAATCATTAATCATATTCAAACCTTGTCCACCCAACACGAATCATTTCGGCAATGGCGAGAAGCCAAGAAGGCCGAATATGCTGACGGTTTGTCATATGAGGAAGTCAAAGATTTAGAGATTACAAAAATTATGTTGGCCCAACACTTTGTCAATCCTAAAACTGGATTGCATGTTGATGTCCGTAAACCCAAATTTTCAATCAAATGGTGTATTCATGAGGGCATTAGTCAAAACTTTTGGGATCGTTGGTGGATGGTTTTTGATAAACCACCCAACAACAATTTAGATGTGCCTTTGTATTTCCTCCGTAAACTCTATGCAGAGTTCATCATGGGTCAACATGTTAATTATTTTGATTTTAGAGAGTTTCAAGGAGTGGGCAGAGGAATGCCTCAAGATAGACCTGGGGCAATTAGACAAGTACAAGGTCCCTATATTCCTCCTCCTGCTATCCCTTCTCCACCCCCAATGCAGCACCCAGACGTTGTTTCAAGTGCAACACAACAGGGCGTTAGTGCCATACACTCTTTGACCGAGCATTTGATCATACAAACATCTCAATTTGCACAAGCACATGATGAAGGTGATGATATTGGATCACCTGGTACCACTAGGCCGTCATCGTCCAGACATATATGTGTGCCCCATCATTGCATTTCTTGCAATCATTTATGCTTAGGTCCTATTATGGAGAGTAGTAAGCCACCGTTGAACACATCAGAGTATGATCTCCATTCATGAGATGAGGCAATGGGGTCTAGAACTCAAGCTGAGGGGTCAGGGACAAGAGTAGAAGCTACTGGATCAGTAAACATTAGAGAAGGAGAAATGCATGAACAATCTTTTGTGGAGGTAAAATTTAAAGTTAAATTTTATGGTCTATTCCATTTGAATATATTAACAACTTTATTAGTACTAATGTATCTAAGTGGGATAACAGTTGATGACAGAGGAGGAGTTGATAGAAGTTCATCATGCAACTTTATCTACCTTCCAATTTGGCTTGGACTTGCCGGTATAAATTGTTGTACACATTAACTTTTTTTTTATGCATTTATTTCTTTGTGAGTAATTATATATTAATTTATATCTTGATGTTAATTTTATTTTATAGCCAATCAAAAATGTGAATGATGTGGCATCTTTGCCAATAGTCTTTTCTTGAACCCCTGATCGACCCAAGGGACTATCATTTGCAGAACGGCTTTCTCAACGCCAACAAAGGGTGGAGGTAATTTGATTGAATTGTACTTTAATTGATAATTTAGAAAACTTAAATATTTGATTATAGTCATTTAGAGTCTTACATTCTTGTCCTTTTTAAGTGATGCAGGAGGCCTCAATGGTGGTATGTGCTTGTTTTCTAGTAGATAAGTTTTTGTGTAGTGCATTTCCTATTTTAAATGTATGCATTTCCTATTTTGTTTAATAATTATATATTAATTTATTTCAATGTTACTTTGCTTTTATGTAGTATGTTGAGAATGTGAGTGATGTGCCACCTTTTCCATCATGCTTCACTAGGACACCTGATCATCTTAAGAGAAAATCATTTGCAGAACGATTGTCCGAACAACAACATAGAGTTGAGGTAATTGAATTGAATTTTCTAAATAATTGATAGTTTTTCTAAATAAATGAAAGTTCTTAATTGTAGTAGATAAGAATCTATTTACTAACTTTAACTTGTGTTTTGACTTGTTAATGCAAGAAACTTCACCTCCATCAATTACTAGACATTTTGGTACAAAGAGGACACTTTTTCAGGATCCATCATAGATTGTTGATACATCATAGATTGTGGATCCATCACAGATTGTGGATACATCACAAATTGTGGATCCATCACAGATTGTGGATCCATCACAGATTGAGGGTCAAGTGGAATTGTAGTATTTGATGTAGCTATTTGGCATGTAGATTGTATATAGTTTTTGAGACATGGCATATGCCACATTTTGTAAAAAATATTTTGAGTTGGCATATTTGCCAAATTTTTGTATATGTCTACCATTATGGACTAGATTTTAATGTATATACACCTTGATATACAATATAATTTAAATTCCTTATGTGCAAGTCATGATACTTCCCATGATGCCATACATTATGATGATAGTTCTTTAGTCCATTGATGATATGTTTAGCATTGAGAATGGTTTTAGATCAAGAGAATAGTTTCAGATCAATAGAATCAATATTAAAAAATTCCTTATATATGCCCTAATCAAATAAGGTCATGATAAACTATTTCATCATGTATTTAGTCTTCATCTTGTCAAATTTTGTAAATATGTCAAAGTTGTCATATGAAAAATGTAAAAAAAATGCAAAAGTATGGAAGATGAATAGTCAAGTACTCAAGAGTCAATTGGAGACTATTGGTTTCCCTCAAATCATGTATAAATATGCATAAACTTGATGGAGTCAGCTTGTCATTGAGTCAAAAAGGTATTGATGGTTTGGAGTTACTTTAGTGTGTTCATATTGATAATATGTTCTCAAGAGAGTTTCGAGAATGTTTCAGGGATGCAGAGTGTTTCAGGATATCTTTAGGATGAATATTTGATATCAATATGGTTTTGAGTTTGAATTGGTGCCTTCATACATTAGGAATTGTCAGTTGATCATATGGACAGAATAAGTGTTGTCAGTTGAGTTGGCTTGTTTAGTTGAGTTGAAGAGGGATGTATGGATGGTCTCTATGAAGGCCAAATTGAAGAGTGAGAAGAATTATACACCCATTTTTAATCCTTCCAACTATTGCTCTTTCTAGTGTTTCTATGATCGTAATAAGGATGAGTGTGCTAATCAAAATACATCTTCATAGCCTAAGGGTGAGTGTTTCTTGTAATTCCCTAATTAGGCCCCAACTACTTCTTGGATGTCTAGAAGAAGTGCTTATTTGAGTATGGTGTAAAATGTTAGAACAATGATGAAAAGAAGAAGGGAAAGTCTAATAAGAGGTGAGACAAGTACTCAATCTCTCACTCCTCTCATTTTATTGATTCTAGCCAAGCTTATTTAGATTCATCAAAGATGAACCTTTTTAGTGGAGTGGTAGGCTGATCATAGATATCAATGTGGATGATAATCTAAGTTATGAGTGTCTCGTTTCTACTCACTTGGGCCAATATTCTTACCTTCTAGTCAAGACTTAGGGGTAAACAACTCCAAATTTTACATGGACTTTTAATGGAATATCCCCTCCAATGTGTAGCTTCAACCTTACTTATGATTAAGGAGCTCTGATCTCTTTAGAGTATCCCCTTTTGGAACTTGGTTCAACTATGTCTCTATCAATAATTAGTCACTTTTTTGAGCTTGGTTTCACCTAGGAAGATCATGGATGGAAGGTGTGTCATCTTTTGTTTACTTTTTGAACCCAACATCAAGAGCCTCCCTTAAGATTTAATCCATCAAAGATGGCTCAACACTAAATATCATGTCCATGTAGGTGTTTGACTAGCTTTAGATAAGTAATAGAAAGTTTTAAGACACACCATAATTGTGTTGGTTTCAAAATCATAGTTTTTCTTGTGGGAAACATAAATCTTTGGGTCAAGCCTAGTCCTAAAACAATTCATGTTGAGTTTTGCATTCTAAGTCTTGACTTATCACATAATATGATTTTGGGATGTCTTTGGACTATTGCTATGCAGGTTTTCCTTCTACCACTCAAGGTGGTTCAATTTCTCCATGAGGGAAAACTTCATGTTAAGGAGGTTGATGTTAATCCTTAGGAAAGGATTCATGATAAAACCCACTCATGAGTGGATTCCTTGGCAAAGTCAACCCCTGATACTCATTGTATATCCTACCTAGTAAACAATGACCAATTCAATCCAACATACTAAAGGAAGTATTTTAATTCTTTTGTGACACCTATTTACCTCAAGGAGAATCATGCACTCTCTTTCTCGTGCTCCTCCATAGTCTCTTTTTAGGGTATATGTTTAACAATGTCCCCCTTAAATTGGAGAACTCGGTCCTCTTTCATGTTCTTAAGATTTCCACCCCTATATGAGCAAGGCATATGCCTTCTCTAAGTACATTTTCTCCCTCTAGATTGATAATGAATGTTATCACATTATCATCAAGGTTCACTCCTTTGAATAATGTTGTTACTATAAGAACCTCATGAAATCTTCCTACAAGGATTTGCTCCTTTTCATCTCTCCTACCATATTAGATATCTTTTGATGCCTTCTTGAGTGATTACTACACTAGCCCTTTTGAGATTGGCATAGCCATTAGAGGATGAGAATTTGGATCAAAATATTCTACCCATGCGTGGTTTCTTTGAGGAAGGAAATACCATGGCCAAGGAAGATGTTTTTGAGGAGAACTTGGGCCCCACATCTAAATTAAAGATTACATATATTGGCAATGCAATTTTCCACATCTTGTTTGGATTACCACTGTCCTACACAAATTACTAATTATATTTTCCTAAGAGTATTCTAACATTCCCTCTTCTATCATTCCCTTATCCATCTTCATAGAACTTGCTTAGTAAACATATCCTTATGCATACAATTTTCTCCTTTAAAGGTGCATAAGACTATACATGCCACACACTATATTGTTTCACAGTTGAGGATGTTTTGAGCTATTGTCAGATCTCTGTTCTCCTACCTTGATTGTCACTGGTTACTCACTCTTCAAGTTTTGGTTAAAGAAAGGTTGTTCAATTTCTAAGATTTAAGGTCATTTCACTTATGTTGACCGGCCAAAGGGTTATTATACATTGTGACCACTGGCCCCATCTTTCTTCATCGGGTGGCAAAGTCTAAATCAAGGCAAATGGTCAAGTTCAGTGGTTTTTGTTTTTAAAAAATCTTTATCACCTTTTAGAGAAAAGGCTCGAGCGGGAAAAATTTTAAAAAATTGGAGCATGGAGCCTGTGATGAAAAATATTTTGTAGATCCCTGAGACCAAAAAATGCCAAACTTTGACCGGGTAGTTCTTAGAATTTGTGACAGTAATTTATGCTTTGTTTGGACCTACAGGTGCACGTGGCATCCTTCCACAATAACCTCTCTCATTTTTGGTCAACTCCATTCCGTTTGACCATGTTGAAATCAAACGCATTGGCGCAAAATGCTTCAATTTGATGCAGTGGAAAGGTGCTAGGTGCGACATTTTTCATTCCATAGCTCGTGGGGTCGAATGGACTGCGCCAACGTGTCAGGGTGGGGGGGTAAATGCTAGGGGAGGTCTCATTTCGTGCGCCAAGCGTCGCAGTCATTCCGGGCAAGAGGCTACCAACAAAGTCCCTTAAGATCCCTGAGACTAAAAAACTGCCAAACTTTGACGGGGCAGTTCTCAGAATTCGTTAAAGTTGGGAATGTTCTATTTGGACCTACAGGTGCACATGACATCCTTCCATAATAACCTCTCTCATTTTTGGTCAGCTCCATTCCGTTTGACCGTGTTGAAATCAAACGCATTGGCGCAAAATGCTTCAATTTGATTCAGTGGAAAGGTGCTAGGTGCGACATTTTTCATTCCATAGCTCGTGCAGTCGAACGGACTGCACCAACACGTCAGGGTGGGCAGTTAAATGCTAGTGGAGGTCTTGTTTTGTGCGCCAAGTGTCCCAGTCATTCTGGGCAAGAGGCTACCGGCAAAGTCCCTTAAGATCCCTGAGACCAAAAAACTGCCAAACTTTGACGGGGCAGTTCTCAGAATTTGTGAAAGTTGGGAATGTTCTGTTTGGACCTATAGGTGCACATGACATCCTTCCACAATAACCTCTCTCATTTTTGGTCAACTCCATTCCGTTTGACCGTGTTGAAATCAAACGCATTGGCGCAAAATGCTTCAATTTGATGCAGTGGAAAGGTGCTAGGTGCTACATTGTTCATTCCATAGCTCGTGGGGTCGAACGGACTATGCCAACATGTCAGGGTGGGGGGGTAAATGCTAGGGGAGGTCTCGTTTCATGCGCCAAGCATTCCAGTCATTCCGGGCAAGAGGCTACCGGCAAAGTCCCTTAAGATCCCTGAGACCAAAAAATTGCCAAACTTTGACCGGGCAGTTCTCAGAATTCGTGATAGTTGGGAATGCTCTATTTGGACCTACAGGTGCATGTGGCATCCTTCCATAATAACCTCTCTCATTTTTGGTCGACTCCATTCCGTTTGACCGTGTTGGAATCAAACGCATTGGCGCAAAATGCTTCAATTTGATGTAGTGAAAAGGTGCTAGGTGCAATATTTTTCATTCCATAGCTCATGGGCTCGAACAGACTGCGCCAACGCGTCGGGGTGGGCGGGTAAATGCTAGTGGAGGTCTTGTTTCGTGTGCCAAGCGTCCCAGTCGTTCCGAGCTGTAAGCTACCGGCAAAGTCAAAAGTTGCTAGGATTAAAATTTTGCATTCCACAGGTCCTAGGGCCGACGGTTTGCGCCAATGCGTCGGGGTGGGTGAGTCAATGCTAGGGGAGGTCTCATTTTGTGTGCAAAGCATCCCAGTCCTTCTGAGCTGTAAGCTATCGGCAAAGTCACTTTGCCGGTAGCCTCTTGCCCGGAATGACTGGGACGCTTGGCGCACGAAATGAGACCTCCACTAGCATTTACCTGCCCACCCTGACGTGTTGGCACAGTCCGTTCGATCGCACGAGCTATGGAATAAAAAATGTCGCACCTAGCACCTTTCCATTGCATCAAATTGAAGCATTTTGCGCCAATGCGTTTGATTTCAACACGGTCAAATGGAATGGAGTTGACCAAAAATGAGAGAGGTTATTGTGGAAGGATGCCACATGCACCTGTAGGTCCAAACAGAGCATTCCCAACTGTCATGAATTCTGAGAACTGCCCGGTCAAAGTTTGGCAGTTTTTTGGTCTCAGGGATCTTAAAGGACTTTGTCGGTAGCCTCTTGCCAGGAATTATTGGGACACTTGGCACATGAAACGAGACCTCCACTAGCATTTACCCGCCCACCCTGATGCGTTGGCATAGTCCATTCGACCCCACGATGAGTAGAACAAAAAATATTGTTCCAGTTGACACATTCTCAATCATTGACATGGATGATATCTCAATACTATTCCTTTAGGCACAATATGAGCTTCCAATGGAAGGCGCAATTGTGAGGTTAAGATGATGAAAAGTGTGCCTCATTCACAGTCATGTTTTACTTGTCTTCAATGATGATTCCTTGATTCAACTTAATCCTTTGATAATACATTTTAACCTCCTTGTGAAAGCGCACTTTCAAGGTTGCTTGAGCAAGAGCTAGCACCTCAACATCAAGGCACACTTTTGGTGTTCTAGAAACATGAACTAGCACCTCAAATAGTAAGGCACTCATTCTAGGTTGTTTATTCAATAATTGGCACTAGTCACGTATGGTGTAGAGAGGTAGATGTGCGCCCAAGTCATCATTTGATGCCTTCAATAACTATAAACTCCTTTGATGATGCATTTTATCCTTCCTATTCACTATCTAGCCTTAGACGCACATTTTAGGTTGATCAATCATAATCTAGTGCCCTAAGTACCAAGGCGCACTTTTAGATTAGTTTGATAAAGGATTAGCGCCTTCATTTCTAGGCGGAAGTTTGGAGTTGAAATACATCAAAATAACAAGTTTCTTCATCACTTCAAACATATTTAACACTTTGAAGATCTCCAATGCATGATTGAATATCAAGAAACCAATGTATCATTTCATGAAGGTCTTAAGTGTTGTAAATATGCATCTTCTTATTTAATCATGTGTTGTAAATGAAGGAAAGCAATGATTGCAATATTTGCACAAAACAGAATTTTTGATAAAGATTAAAAGGAAATGTTAAGAAAATGCAATTGGCAGGTGTAAATCCAAAGTGTGGAAGCATATACAAGGCATGTGAATAGTTTGGCATGACACCTCAAAGAGATGCTATCTCATGGAATGCAATGATTGCAAGATATGCACAAAATGGATTTTTTGAAAAGGCTTTAGAAACTTTGAAGCAAATACAATTGGAACGTTTAAAACCAAATTCTATAACCTATGCAAGCATTCTCCCTACTTGTACCAAATTAGGATCTTATATATACATATATGCACATAATGTCATGAAAATAATGTATAGTGTATATATCAAGCCATATAGGCATGTACAAATAAAACCATATGGGTATATACAATGATATACATCGATAACATACAAAAGTATGTTTACAAAGCCAAATACACATATGTAACAAAATGTCCCAAAATCAAATCTCCTATGGATTGCTATCAAATAATCTATGGCTCTTGCTAGGCCATGAAGATGGTGAACCAGTCAATGACTCATCTTCCATCGCTCATCGACTAGACCTCCTCGATAGAGATTTTTGAATTTCCACCTATTAATACAATCAAACAACGTGCACATTAATATAGAATTTAATATTCAAAATATATAACATGACATAAGTAATCAATCACTTACCACCAATTGGTGATCCCTTTTGATCATTTGTTGTCTCTCTTCTTCTATAGAGCTGGATGGGTAGGGGAGGTGACGTCCTGTGAGAAGCATGAACAAGCAGATTTAAAAGTAAACATGAATATCATAAATATGTACATTAAATGTTGCGCTTATTATAGGACTGTTCTAGTACTATTTTAGGACTGTTGTAGGACTGTTGTAGTTAAAACTATCCTAGTAGACATGTATAGGACTGTTATAGGACTGTCATCTCATGGAATACAATGATGGCAAGATCAAGGCTAGATTAATTATGACTATTATAGGACTTTTATAAGAATGCAAAGTAAGGAAGCATAGGCAAGGCACATGAACTGTTTGGTGGAATACCTCAAAGAAATGAGAATTTTGTCAAATGTTGTAGTTGCAATTGCCATGTGACACATGTATGTAATATGTGAAAGCATAGACAAGGCACATGAACTATTTGGCAAAAGACATCAAATACATGTCACCTCATGGAATGCCTTATGTAGAAAAAGGTACAAATGTGTAGTATTAAGAAATACAAATGAGAACTAAAAATCATACCTCGAGTATAGTCAAAATAACCTACGATGCCATACAAAATAATTTACGATGCCATGCAAAATAATCTACGATGCCATCTAAAATAACTTTATTCGTTGTCCTGTATAGTCAAAAGCATGCATTATAGTTATTAAAGTAACAAGATTTTTAATAAAACAATTCTAAAAAATAGAAAAAACAAGAACAAGTTAAGATAAAAAATGTCATACCTGTCCATCTGGAAGTTTAAATGCTAGTCAAGCGTACCTGAGGGGTCATCTCTTACCTTCAAAGTATCCAATATTGCTTCATGATCAGCATTACTAATTGTCCATAGTTCTTTTGATTTTTGTCTTCCACGATGCTTTAGTAACTTGACATTTGTTGCTACAACTAGGTGAGAATACATCAATATGGTTTTATTCTTCTCAAAGTCTTCAAAGGCCGGGATGCCATTCTTTTTAACCATATATGTTCGTAACCAAGTCCCAGCAATAACAACTGATCCTGTAGGATATGTGAACCCATCATCATCTGTCATAGGTTGTGTTAGCTTTTGTTTTCCTTGTACACATCGTGCCAACCAATAGTCTGACCTCTCTTCATTTCCATGCGGTGCAACAACTACATAAACATGACCTGGCTGTACAAGGTCTGAAAGATGTTCATAGTCAAATGAGCTCTCCATGTCATTGACGGAAGATGATTGACCTTCATATAAAGGGACTAAATATTATGGAATCCATGCATCTACCCACTC
This sequence comes from Cunninghamia lanceolata, assembly GCA_027924645.1. NCBI lineage: Eukaryota > Viridiplantae > Streptophyta > Pinopsida > Cupressales > Cupressaceae > Cunninghamia > Cunninghamia lanceolata. The sequence continues at coordinate 6,419,292 of BSBN01001281.1, forward strand.
ACTTGACTCACAATTGTTCCAATTACATTTAATACAACTCTGACAAAAACAAGCTAATTCTCGTGTCCAAATAGTCCATGTACTTGCATTTGAGCTTTGAAATGAATGCATCTTTGATGATTCACTGATTCTCTGACATTCCAATTTCTCTATCGCTATCCCATCATCAACCAACCAAAAGAACCTGCGCACTTCAGAATCAAGAGCCACTCCTCGTGACAATGCATAGTTACACCACTTAACAATGGAATCTACATCACTGAATGTAGCACCACCTCTAATCTTTAGTTCTTTAAAAAGAGCTCTCTTCACGCATGCACCTACTCCATCATGTTCACCTTTTCCATGCCCGGCTTCAAAAAAATTCTAAATATGAGGTATACCCTTCTCTACATGCATTTTGCTCAACCAATAGAAATTACGAGCATTCTTGAATTGACCAGTGCAATTATCTAACCAAATGAGATGTTGATCTATTCTAATATCTTTTTCTTGCAAGAACCCATAAAATTGTTGAAAACAATATTGCACAAATTCTGCTGAATGAGATCGATCATCACTCATGTAAAAATGGTATTCTCTGACAATCTTCCTGTTATCTTCTGTACTCTCGGGGGCATGTCTGTATGTGATGTGAACAAAAATAGCAATCTGAATAGAATTGTAGTACTGGGATTGAACTTCATTTTGGGGTTGCAATGTATAGTTTTCTGCAAAATCAACTACAGAGACAATAGTTCCAATCGGGAAAGAGTCTTTACACATCCTGAACTGTTGATCTAACCATCGAGACCTGTGGCTATGTCTGACATACTTGTAGAAAAGATTTTTCTTAAAATCATCAATAAAATCAGCAATACTTATGATGCAGAGGAAACGCAACAGAAGCTTACAAATGGGAAGGAGTCATTAACACAACCAGCATGTTAAAATCTTGGACATGCAGTATGTAATACCTATCGGCTTATCATCATCATCACATTTCTTGCTAACACAGACAGCATCATCATATTTTGAAGAGGCATGAAATATCCTCCTGCTAACTACTGTTCACTTCCTTATCGCCTTTCGCCTTTCGCCTGTCAGCAGCATCATGATACTCGACGAACACAATTATCCTCCTGATGATCACTATTCACTTAGCGCCAAACTCTATCGGCAGCATCATGATGTTTAGCATCATCTTCACCCTTCGTCGGTAGGATATGAAATATCCGGTTCCTCTCATATATCCTGATGACGACAACTTCAAGCACCTTTCCTTCGATGCTTACGTCACCCCGATATCCGACTACTTAAACAACAGCATCAGGATATGACTTATCCGGTCATATTGAAACATCCTGATGATGATACTCAACTTTATACTGATGACTTACGCCGATGCCAAAACACTTAGCGACAGTAGGATAAACTTGCATAGGGTGATATTCGCAATACCCTGATGACGATGACGTCACTTGCACCCGATGATGATGTCAGCAGGATATAAGACAATTATATCCTCCGCAACATGATAATGAATATCCGGTGATCTTTTCAATATCCTGATGATGACCTTTCCGGTCCTTAGCCAAAAAGTGAACTTTCACTCCTGCATGCGATAGCGATATGCGGATGATGGATACACACGAAAGATGATCCTGACGATGATATACACACTGAGTATATATCCAACCTATATCATCCTGATGCACTTGAAACATGCAATTTTTGCCAACTTCAGAACCTGATCCTGATAGCGATATACTCGTAGATGACGATACAATTCACTCCGTCTGGAAAAGCACATGCAGATCCCTGTATATCCGTCAGCTGCATGCAAACTCATAGAACCGCACAATTTCACAAAGAAAACATGATGATCGGGCCGGATCACCTTCAGATCAAAACTTAACAGTTTATCTTCCTAAACCCTAGCACATGAGGATGCTAGGTTGATTCATAGCATGCTGCCAATCGATCTCCCACACAATGAAATGCATAAATAGAAAACTAAAATACAACCTAAACTAACATGCATGACCATTCCACCGATTCACAGAATCAACCGGTGGAAGGGTTGAAAGAATCCATTAACTTGTAATCAGAACAGAAATCAAAACATAAACAGCTGATAAACCAGATAATGCAATTGATGAGATCTTATTTAGATGAAACACAAATGTCCTGTTTCTGCAATACTATCGAACAACAATGTTTCACAATGTCTGGCCTGATCTCTGGATCTCACTCAATCACCAGTACAACATAACATAACTACTACTCTAATCTCAAACCCTAACTGATCTGAGTTATTTATAGCAATATCCTACGAGTACTACCAACTCGATTCCCAGCGGCTGGGAGCTTCCAAACGGCTGGGAGAGGACAACTCATACTACCTGATCACGAGCTCTAACTGCCTGCACACTCTCCTAGGCTGATCTAATACATATGCATTGGTCCAATGGACCTTATTACATTATGAAGTCAAACATGCTAACAATAGACTAATGTCCTGTCATGCGGACAATGAACCTATATCCTGTCTTGTAGGGGTGCTCCTGCACCAACTTACCTCTCTTACAATCAACTCACATCTAGAACCTTCACCTCCACTTTTCAAATTGTATTTCACTGTCTCATATCTCTTTTTCTCAACCATTCTCTTTCCAAAATCATGCTCATTGCCCTCATGAAAACATGATACAAACTTTGATAACCCACCACATTGTAAACACTTTTCATTTAAACAATCATTCTTGTAGAACATGCAACCATCATCTCTAATACATAGAAATAAATCCAATAAGTCCCTAGATGACTTTGGTAGTTGAATTGCACCACACTCCTATAACATTTCGTTAGTGTGCAAAGTAGAACGAATATTGCATAATAATTCATGGTACATAGAAAATTCTACATGGTATTTGCAATAACATGTATTACGAACTTTAAGAGGAACACAATAAAATGGCTTAAGAGATTCAAATGCTCTTTGTGAGATTGTCATACCTGGGTGAGTTTCACAATATTGTTTGTACAATGTTGTTTGGCTACATTCCAAGTAATGTTTAGGATGTGGTGTGCGGTCTTTATCACCAATTCTTAACTTTACAACATCTTTTGCATTCGGTGATACCCTAGAGTTAGTGTGCCAAAATCGTTCAATTTCTTCCTTTGTGCTATCAATTAGCTTCTTGTCAACTCGTGGAAGCCTACCACTGAAAGCCCAAGTATCATTGGCAACAGGACTATCTAGCCTTGATCTTCATGCTAGTGCTTTTGACAATGTTTTACGATTCAATCTTAAGTCAACACAAGTTTGCCTCATTAATCGAGCATTTCTTAATTGTTTGCTTACTATTGAGGTTGTTATTACTCTACGGGCAGCTCTTTTATATTTCTCCTTGCTAGTCTTTCCAATAGAATTGAGTGCATTGAAAAGGCTTCTTACAATAATTTTATTCCAATCGGACACTTTGTTTAACCGAATCTTTAATTTCTTTAGTAAAGGTCTCATTTTGTACATCTTTAATAATTGCACAAAAAGTTGGCATTGTTCGGTTAATGTTTTCTTCTCAAAGTATTCATTGAAGAGTTTTGTAGCCCACAACCGAACCGTTCGTGATGACCTCTTGCCTTCAATTTTTTCCATTATGTTCTCATCAATTTCAAGTAACCATTTTGGGGTTTTTGGGTGTTTTCCAATTTCATCACGGTTATTCTCTTCTTGACAAATGTCCTCTCTTCTTATGAAATTTGGAGATACATTGATTGTTCTTGTTTCATCCATTTTTCAACCTCATCAATTTTATCAACAAATGGATTATGGAGTGCAATTTCAATATCATGATGTTCATATCCACTTTCTTCAAGTGCACGTCTTCATTTTTCTTCTTCTTCTTTGTCCATGGTATTGCTATTATGAATAGGTGTTTCATAACATTTTTCAATATTTTCATTTGCAATATCATGGTGAATTTCATTCTTATCTAACATTTCATTATAATCAAAATTAACATCTTCAAATTGCATGTCATTAGATGGTAAAGAAGAAGATTCACCTTGATGAGCATTTGCCAAACCCACCCTTCCAATCCTCTTCCTTTCCCTATCTTTTTTCCTAATTGCTTCAATTTCCTCCAATGTAACTTTCCTCCTCCTTTTTGCTTTACGATGACTGTTGCTCCCCATTAGGGGAACAAAAATATCACCCTTATGATTGTAACAAGAAAATTGTGTCTCCAAAAGTGCATAAAAATATTCCTTTCACTGTCATAGCCAAAAATCACGAGTATTTCGACAGCAGATGGTCTCTGGTTGCGGAAGTCGGGCCCAGAAATATTCCTTTTGTCTTTTTTTTGCTTTTCCAAAATGGATATCCGTTTTGGAAAACCCAATTCTTTGCAACGGACACTTGCAACGTCCATATGCCTACTACAAAATAGATATCCGGTTTATTATGTACATTTGGATTCTATACTAGGGATTCATTGTATTATTCAATAAACTTGTGAATTACCATCTAATTTCAATGTTTACACACTAATCCACCTAGGTATCAACTTAATAAAGCTCTGGATATAAGCCATTATTTGATTTTAGGCTATCATCAAATGAGGAGCTTCTAAAGGCAAAAATGTTGTCCCAAAAGAAGACTCAATGTTATTCGTAAAGACATTAGATTGTTAAAATACAAATTCGAGGTTAGATATTCCTTGGGCTATTTTAGTATAGAGAAGCAAAATTGCAACATATGACTATCCTAGGAATTAGAATGGTTGATCATAGGATATTCATGGCATTTTGATATTAATGGATGGATTGATGGATGTTTAGGGAGTTTAAGTTTAAATGTAATGTATGAGAATTCTTATTTATGAAGGATCTAATATGTCTTATGTCTTATTTGCAGGCCATTCAAGAAAGAAATGAAAAGATACGAAGGACTATCATAACACCTATTATAATTAGGTGCATCAAAGGATTGTCATCCAGGACCTTACCAATATGGGAAGTTATCAAAACCATGTCATGTTTAAAATTAAAGGCTTTATCACCTCTTTGTCCCTATAGGCCTATTAGAACAATAGGTCACATTTTATTCATATACTGGGGTTGAGAATAAACACTAAGCATTTGTAGTTATGGCAAGTGTAAATGGAAATAAATCACAACTTTAGACAATCTATCCTCTCCTAGATTGCACTGACTGAGTGGAAATTACAAATTCCCTATTAATGTCCTTTATATACTGAAGGTATGGGTGAGAAAGGTAAACTTTGTATGTTGTAGACAAGTGATGCAGAGCAACACATCAAAAGCTTACAAACAAGGTGTAAAATACCCATTAACCCACCAATTGCTCAAATAGCTTTTAAAATATCCTTCCCAAGGTCCAAACGAGACCGAAATACACTCTTTCTTTACTATCGGCAAGACATTTATGTTTCCACAGCGCGCTCCCTATCAAATTGGTAATGGATAGGGGTTTTTTCGGGGGAACGTTGAAAGGGTTTGGCCGATACAGGCCGACAGCGCCATTTAGGGTGAACTGTGGAATTTCCTCCGCATCAACCACTCTATTGGTATGTTTCTTGTACCAAACACTGGTCTAGAAGCACACATTTTCTGAATTGGTAGAAGTCTAGTTGGAGAAATGTGGTCTCCTCGACTACTATTATTGTAGGATATGCATAAACGGGTTTCTTGAAAAGGCTTTAGAAATTTTCAAGCAAATGCAATTGGCAAGTGTAAAGCTAGATTCTGCAACCTTTGTCAGCATCCTCTCTACCTCTACCAAAATGGGAGCTTTGGAATAGGGTATGGACATTCATCAAAGCATAATGGAAGTGGGATTTTTGTAGATATTCTAGTTGGAAATGCTCTGGTAGACATGTACGGAAAGTGTGGAAGCATAGACAAGACACATGAACTGTTTGAAAAAATGCCTCAAAGAAATGTGGTCTCATGGAATAAGATGATTGCAGGATATATACACACTTACTCCGATGTGAGATTCACCACCCTTGTCTATCGGTAAGACCAATACCCTTGGTGAGACTTTTTACTTACATTCTGACATTATAACTCTCCCCGATGTGTTTATCGTCCATTAGTCATTGGTAAGACTTCTACATCGGTCAGACATTCTCTTCGATTTCTGATATCGTATCTCACACCGAAAGAATAAACACCGAACTACACCATCGGCCACACTGCCTCTATCAGTGACACTTTTCTTCTCACCTCTGAGAGTCCATCTATTTCTGATGTTCCTTCTATTGGTGTGACTCCCTCTCATCGGTGTAGTTCTCAACTGTTCTTCTAATGTGCCGATAAATAACCCATCGGTGACACTTAATAATTGTCACCCCGATATGACTTGATCTGTGAGATCAATGTTGTCAGCTCAATGGAACTTTGTCTCTCTGATAACTATTGTCAGTCCAATGTCTTCGATTTAGCCTATACATAACATGACTTGTTATCACCGGTCAACTAACGTATCTTTTCCCAATTTTCCCGATATGGCCGGTCAACCTTTGTATCCTTTGACATGTACATTCACCATTTACAACCACGATAAACGATAGCAGGATATACACAAAATGTCCACGCATACATAAACGATATACCCATGGATTGTATCTTCGGTGAAACAATACCAATGGTACAAAATATGTTGCTTCTCTTCATCCAAAACCAATGGCAAAAATTTTTTGTTAAATCAACAAAACGGATATCCGTTCTGAAAACAGATATCTGTTTCTAGAACGGATATCCATTTTCAGAATGGATATCCATTTCTAGTTGCTTTTACCGAAGCAAAACGGATATCCGTCTTGCTTTGGTACAAAACAAGACGGATATCCGTTTTGATTGTTGACTTTTATGGATTGTAACGTGTTTTAATGTTTCAGTCTCTTCTTCGAACTTCACCCTTCGTGCTGACGACTTTTTTTTATGCAAAATTGATAAAACGAAAAGGGTTTATAGAAAAAATTGTTAGCTTTCTAAAAATATAAGATTTATTTGGTTATCATTTTATTAAATAATTATTAATAATTTTCAATATACCGTGTCTCTGAAATCCTGATGGACACACTGATTGAAAAGCATCCATAACTTTCAAACCATTTCACCTTTTTGAGATCTGAAACCTGCGTCACACTGTATGCTTTTTTGGCTATAGGTTAAAAAAAAAAATTGAATTTTGATTTTTTTTATCGAGTTAGGTTGGCTGGAAAATTACTTTTTATTTTTAAAAAAAAGTCACAGTAAAAAAATCATAACTAGTTATTTTATTAGAAAAAAATTTCAAATAAATATGCATCACATCCGGACATGAGTCCTCTACTTATTTTGAAAGTTTCAAAAAAATATATATATTTTTACTCATAGTTAGGTTGGCTGGACACACGCCCACTTTTTATTTTTTTCTGAAAAATTTAATAGCTGTTCATTGAAATATTCAATTTTCACTAAGTAAATTTAGTTTTTGTTTTAAAAAAAATAGTATCCTATAAACTAGATTCAATTATCTACAAATTTCATTCTTACATCTTTTTCAAATTGTATAGATAATCCATTCAAAATTTCACATGAACTTGATAAAGTCTGATTTTTTGTATTTTCATTGCCACTTAGAGGTATAGTTTGGCCCATCATGATCCTGCACATACCCATGAGGGCTTCACCTCTAAGGTGACATCTATTTGTGTTTCAATCAATCTATTTCATCATTTGATTATGCCTCTATCCTCCAAGGAAATGTACTCTATCAAAAAACAGTGTTGGAAGACTTGAATGTCATTCTGGGGGTTGATCGAGGAAAGATCCTAAACACAACCCCCAAACCCCTCTCTTTGTGATTGCATGTTATAGGTGCAGGATTTGGTGAAGTGGAGTTGCATAGAAGCAGAGTAGAGGATACAAATTCAAGATTTGAGAAGAAAGTGTAGAGAATCAACCCTACTGGACTAGGGTACCCACCCCATAGTCCTTCCGACTAGCATTTCTAAAAAATCTGAAGTCGGTTGCAGTCTTACACACCTCACCGTTCCATATCTAAACAAAAACTACCCTATTGGACTTGGACGCCTGCCCCCTTGTCCCCAAAGTTTCTGGCTCTAAAAATATGAATCTTGGTATGTTTTTAATTTGTACTTAGTGCCTTCTTGTGCGATTATCTATAGCAGTTTATTCGTTTGTACCTGATTTCATTACAATTAGGGTTTGAGCCTTATTGGATCTAGGGTTTGAGATAAATATCAATCTAATCTATCTTTCCATATCATTCCTAAGTGACATCAACCCATAGCTAAGTCCTATCCATCTGTAGTGACTTGGTTTGATTGTTGTTCTTGAATGTTATTGTGAAAGGAGGGTTTGATTGGACACCTTTAACACTATCTTCCATCTTTCATAACTTTTACCCATAACAGTATATTTGGATGATTGGACTATATTTGCACTGGTCAAAGATCACACACAAGCATTGAGATTGATGTTGAAAAAGTGTAGGAGTTTACAAATTTCTATGAACTTGAAGAAATGCACTTTTGTGGTACCATTTGGAACACTATTGGGTCATATCATATATAAAGGACTGATGGTTGATCCCTAAAAAATTGCTATTATTCAAAACTTACTACCACCAAAAACTACATCTGATTTCAAAATATTCTTAGGGTGTACTGGTTACCACCAGAAATTCATCAAGGGTTACGCAGCCATCTCCACACCTATGGAAGAACTACTAAAGAATAAAAAGGGCAAGAGTATTACCTGGAATGAGCAACATCAAATGACATTTGATACTCTGAAGTAAAAGATAGCAGAAGCACCCATACTCATATTTCCAGATAGGAAAAACATATTCCATGTTCATGTGGATGCATCAGGGATTGCAGTAGGAGTAGTGTTGAGCCAGCCAAGAGGTTCTAAGGATCACCCTATAGAATTTGCGAGCAAGAATCTGCCAAAAGCGGAGAAGAACTACACCACAACTGAAAGAGAAGCCCTAGCAATGGTATATGCACTATAGAAGTTCAAACATGACCTCTTTTCAACACCTTTTGTGTTCTATATTGACCATGAACCATTGACATACTTACTTAACAAGCCAATCATCCAAGGAAGAATGTGTCAGTGGCTACTTTTGTTTTAAGAGTTTGAATTTTCAATCATGGTGAAACCAAGAAAGCACAATCAGAGACTTGACTTTTTGTCCAAAATTGAGATAGGAGAAGATCTAGAGGAACAAGAAGAGGAGCTACCTGGTACAAATATATTCAAACTGATTGCAATACTGAAAGAACTAGAAGGCATAGCATACTTACTGGCTATAGGGGAATTTCCAATAGAGATGCCATCACAAGAGAAACAAAGTCTAATGTGGGATTCTTTTCCATACACAATAACTGAAGGAGATCTACACATCCAGGGAAAAGATGACATCATCAAGAGGGTAGTGTACGAACATGAGAGAGAAGAAATTCTAAGGGAAGCTCATGAAGGGATAGCTAGAGGACACAATGTTGAAGACATAATAGCAAGGAAAATCAAACTAGCTGGGTTATGGTGGCCTACACTTTTCAAAGATGCAACTTAGAGATATGTGAAGAATTGTGATGTCTGTCAGAGAATAGGAAGACCCACTACAAGAGATGAAATGCCACTGAGACCAATTTCAGCACATTTTCCTTTTTAGAAATGGGCCATTGACTTCATTGGACCTATAAATCCACTGGCAAAGAAGTCAAAAGCTAGATTCATCATTATCGGAGTAGAATACTTAACTAAGTGGGCTGAAGCACAACCAACAAGAGACTACACAATAAAAACTGATGCCAAATTCATCTATGAAAATATAATTACGAGATTTGGTTGTCCATTGAGCATAACAAGTGATCAAGGCAAGCATTTTGTAAACAAGATGATTTCAGAGCTACTGGATAATTTCATGATAACACACAATAGGAGTTCCCCATATCATCCACAAGCAAATGGTGCAAGTGAAGCCCTAAATAAGATCATTGGAGTAGCATTGACAAAGATGTGCAGTGGGAATAAAATAGATTGGGACCTAAAAATACCTGCGGTACTATGAGTATACAAGACAACCTTCAAAAGAACCACTAGGTTCACTCCCTATGAACTGGTATATGGACTAGATGCTACAATACTAGTACACTTCATACTGCCAAATTTTCAGACAACAAGGACTCTCAAATTAGGGGAAGAAGAATCTCTCACACAGAGGATTGAAGAATTGGAAAAACTGGATGAGGACATATTGATGGTAGCATATAATATGAACTTGGAAAGAAACAAACAGAAAGCTTGGCATGACATAAACTTAAGGAACAAGACATTCAAAGAGGGTGACTTAGTACTCCTGTATGACAGCAAGTTTAAGAAGCAAGGTAAACTGAAGACAAGGTGGCTAGGACCATATTATATTGAAGAATTTGTAGATTTTGGAGCAATTAGACTAAGGACCATGGAGGGAAAGTTGTCATCTAGATATGTTAATGGTGCTAGACTCAAGAAATATTATCAGCCAGAACAAGACATGTCTTGAGGACAAGACATAATTTCATGGGGGGATGATGTTAGCAGGTTACTTGACAGAGATCAAAACCGACCGGAGGAGATAGCAAAATATGCAGAGGCTGAAAGCTGACAGAGGACACATCCATATGTAATAGATATAGTATATATATATATATAGATAGATAGGAGTTATAAGAATGTAAGCAAGTAAGCATGATGGGAGAATGGGACTATATTCTGATGTAAGTCATGACATAGAAGTCATGTATGTAACTATTCTGGAGGATGAACAATGGATGTATACACTTGATTGCTGCTACTATATATATGGGGTCTGCAGGTACTGAGTAATTATGTGTGTTATCTTATTATGAGATATATGTGATGTTTTGTTCTGTTATTCTATACGTTTTGCTATCAATCTCTAGCTACTTGATTGGGGTATAAAATGATTGCAAAGACTTGATTGAAGACCGGATCTCCAGATCGATGTCTCTCTACATTTCTTGCTAACAATGTATATTCATGATTTGTATATTTTATTTATTAGAGTGTGATCCTTCCATGTTTGTGTAATGTCCCCTTTTGGGATTGCCCTAAAACTTTCCCTAGAATCACAAATTTAACATAGTTAGGGTTGTAACATACCAATTGAATGCTTTAAGCAAGATAATAATGATTTAGGTCTTGCAATCATGTTAGGTAACATTGCAAATAGAGTTCATGAAATAAATCTATATTTATTGCAAAAGCATCATATATTCATCATTATGCAGAAATTTCTAACTTTCTCAATAGTCCTTTGACATATAGATTGGATGAGAAACTACAGTAGCGGGGTGCCCTAAGCCATTCTTTCCCTTAAAGCAGATCTCATTCCTCCCCTTCTATTAGACTATTGCAGTATATCTTGATAATTATTAACTTATAGCAGAAATGTGTAATATATATAGAATTAAATAATAATTTCTATATTACCCTAGTGGATAGGAATATTCACACCTTAAGTTCTGATCTGCTACTCACTTCAGATATCTGCTCTTAAGTCATTTTATAATGCATTGTATTTCTTACTTATTTATTTCTAAGTATGCTTGCTATTATGATGAATTGATTGCCTTAAATGAGAATTGTTGTATAGAATATAAGTTATTTCTTGTTGTTATACTTCATATATCTTTCATTTTTATATTCTATTGTATATATTTATGAGTATCGTTAAATATTCTTTTTGCAGATTTATCTCTGTTATCTCCCCCTTTCTATTCACACTATCTTTCACATCTTATATTATTCCAAGAGATATGTCTTCAATAGAAGGATGTGTCTTTAACCAAGAGAGATGCCTTTACAAGAAGTGGCACCTCTTCTTATATGGATCGCATCCTTTTGTTAATGGTTAACAGTATGAGTGTTGTCTTCTATTATTAAAAAATGTAGCCCTTTACGAATCACTCCCCTTTGTTATTTGTCTCAAGCACTCCTCTTATAATCTTAATCGCACTCTTTAATTTATAATAGTCACTGCCCTTGTCTATTAAATCATAACTCTTGTCTTGTTTACATCGCTTCATTTAAACAAAAGTAATCTCTTAACCTTGAGTGCTCTACATGAAATCACATGCTTTCTTTATTTCAAATTGCTCTTCACTTTTCATATTTTACTAAGACATTTCAATCTTATATGGGGTTGAAATTTGATTAAAGATGTTTTTATTAATTTTATGAGTTATTAGGAATGGGACATGACAGTCTGCCCTTCCCAAGATTGCTTGTCCTCAAGAAATTACACACTAGGATGCTCTTGGAGTTGCTAGGATCCCAAATAGACATTGATTGTCCTTGAAAAATTGTTGTTAGTATGCTTGCTTTAATTCAACAATATTCTTTAACTTCATAAGGTTGATAACATATTTTAGAGTATGAGGACAATTTATTGTCTAATATTCTTCTTACTATTTCTCAATAACTCTCAACAACAAAACCAAGAGTTGGAAATTGGCAAGATATGTTATTTAAGACAAGTTTTCTCTCATTTCATCATCTAGGCAATGATACAAATTGTTGTGTCTTGCACACACGCCCCATTTTGCCAAATGGAGACCCCCTCTTTTGCTTTGGCTTGAAGTCTCAACCTTTCCTCCTTATGATGATGAGAAGGTGAATATGTGCTTAGAATTCAGGATTTGTTCCATATTTGAGTATTTTGCATGTTTGGAGTCATTTGATGTTGTGCATGATTGATTTGGAAGTGTATTGAGTGGCCTTGTGCTTGAAAGATAGCCATTTGTTGCCTTTTGTACTAAAATTGAGTGTTACTGCATTTTTCTCCAAAATCCCATGTCACTGGATATTGCCCTTGAAATTGCTTCTGCAAGATGTGTCATGTTCAAATCATCCTAGTTTCCAAGTCTTAGAGTTGCAAAATCATGTCAAATTTCACAAGATTTCACTAAGGGGTTCATATACTTTCATTCTAATGCATGGTCCTGAAGCCCTGATTTGGCTAAGTCTAAAACCCTGAAAACCCTAAAAACTGGCTAAGTCTAAAATTTGGTGGAACCTCAAAATTCTAGAATCTGCATATGAAATCCTATGGATCTGGAACCTATCTCAAACATCCTGAAAGTATATTTAAAAGTATTTAAAGTATAATTTCTTATACTTAAATATATTTTTAAATATACTTTCACCTTGGGAAGTTCAAAATTTGGGGCTAAAAATAGCCTCTACTGCACTTTGCGCTAAAACTGCCTCCTACCGACCTCTACGCTAAAATCATCCTTCACCGACTTCCCTCCAAGTTACCACTGAGACAATTTGGAAAATAAAGTGCTAAAATGAGCGTCAACCGACTTATGCTAATATTTGCCTTCACTGCACTTGGTCGATAGATAGAGAAATCTACGCTACTCGGTTGCATTGAAAATCCCCGCCAATGGAGTTAGCACTAAAAATAGGCCTCACGAACTTGCGTTGAAAACTACCTTCATTGACTTTAGTCAGTCGAACCTAAAATCCGCTCTAAGGTCGGTTAGACCTAAAATCCGTGCTCATGTCAATTGGACCTAAAATCAGTGCCAAAACCATTTTGCGCTAGAAACCCTCCTCACAGAATTGTGCTAAATTTGACCTCCACTGACTTTTAGTCCGTGAGACCCAAAATCAGTGCTTTCTGGTATTTTGGCCTGAAAATTGAGTTTTTTGAGGTGTAAATTAGATTTTCTTAATGGATTTGAATTATACAATCATTTTCCATATCATGACCAACATTTTTACCAAGTTTGTGTGGATTTTGGGCACGTTTTACAATAATTAATGCTACTGCACATAAAAAGTTCGTACCCCCCAAAAATCTTACTTTTTACAGAAAATGTTATAAAAATGCAAAATAAAAGTCCCCAAATGGATTCAAATGACCACAAAACCTCCTAGATCAATATATAGGCCAAATGGGTACTTGAAAATGGTAAAAAATTTTAAAAAATCATGCAAAAATTACTGGATCTGTGGAGATGAACATAAGAAAGTGACATTGACAATAAGCTATTTTTGACTGATCCATGACTACAAATAGACATATTTTGATTCAAAATGATGGAAAATGACTTTTTATGATGAAATTGATGCTTGGCCTTGTTGATTGCAGGTCTAAGAGGACAAAGGAGCCAATTGGAGCCATCTTGGAGGGATGAACACACGAAGATACCCTGGTGATCCAGAGATGTAGAAATGACACTCTATCAACCAAATTGATGTTAAACCTGCAAGAGGAAGTTAGTATGATGTCCAAAATGATGAAGATGAGTCCCAGGAGCTTAAAGACATAGGAGATCAAGTATACATCAGTGTTGTTCTTGCAGATCCAGTTCAATGTCCAAGACATGTTCATGCTTGTTCATAGCTACCCCATCAATCCAGTCATGCAATGATGATCCAACAAGCATCCAATTGGATACACTTTCACCCAAAATGTGCTGCATACACCTCTTGATTTAGTCAGCACTTGAAATCCCATGAATCCACATCAGCTCATATTTCCAAGTGTCATGTGACTCCATTTTGGCTTTATTAGGCCTTGAAAATTGACTTTTCCTCATATAAAACCAAATGGGTATCCATTTTGTCCAGATTTGATGTATTTGCAAGCTATATTTTGTCTTTTTCCTAAAGGACAAATACAAATCTGAAAATGCAACAAACTGATGTGTCTCATTAAATGCCATGTAATCTGGACCGTTGGTGTTGAGTTAATCTCCACCGTCTATTGAAAAACTCGGTATAGTGCCTTGTCTATAAAAGGGCCATCATTCTCTCATTGTAATAAGTAAGATTTGATACTAAATTGTTGAGACTTTGCCAAAATACAGTCAATACAATGCAAGTTTTGCAGGTTACTGGGAATTTGTGTTTATGTGTTATCTCAGTTTAGTTTTCATGGTTCATTTCAATCTAAAATTAGTTGATATTTAGTTGCATTTGTGATTAATCATTCAGATATTTGATGAATTTCTTGTCCATACCATTAATGGATTGCTGATTGTATGTCATTGTGCATGGTTAGTCTGGACATATCTATATGAGATAAGTTCATTTGTGTGATTTCATTGAGCTGTACCAAGAATTGGGTGTTTGATGAACCCTCTACAATTTGAAAATCATTACATTTCCTTAGAAGATTGCACAATCTCTGTGGCATTGTGGGCTACCTGGTTAAGCAGAGATTTGTTTATTGTTGGGAATCTGTCTATTTGTCTTATTATCATTTCTACAATTATCTATAGGATCTCCCTTATCCCTTCTCTCTCTCCCTCTCCTTTTGCATTTTATTAACATAAAGTTTATTAGATTTAGGATTTAAGCAGCATTACATTGATTGTTTGCTGGAATTTTAGACTTCACAGTCTGAACCATCTAGGGTTTCTACATATACATTGCTGCCATATTTCATAAACCCTACATTTCATGTAAGACCCCTTGTTGGCAGAGCTCGTGCATTCCATTGAAGTCATTCCAAGCAAGCTAAGAACTAGTTGTATTATCCTTGGGGCAATCCTATCTTGGATAGGATACCTTTTTCAAGAGAGGTGTGATACTAGCAATCATACCTGCATTGTTGTGTGCTAAAAACACCATCAACACAAACTCTTCATTACCCCTTGTTGAAATCTAAAATCATGATAGATTATGGAAATGTTGTGAATATCAAGATCCTACTCCTTACTTTTGCTTTCATGTAAAGGACCTAGATGTTTGAATGACAACTTCCCTATTCAAACAAAGTTTATGGTAAGTTTATTTCTAATGATAAGTTTATAGGGTTTTTGAATTACTTAACCTAGTTAAACAATTTGTTATACCCGTAGGTAATTAATATTTAAGTAAAACTTTATGGGATTGATAAAAAATGAAAGACGTACAATAGTTTAACATTCCTAGCAAGCAATAGGACTTAAATTTATAGGTTTACCCTAATGTCCAATTCTTGTTCCATCTTCTAATTCAATTAGAGGTTATCACTCGTCTTTGACATATCTCCATGTTTGGTACTAAATTTATTTTCCTATCTTGGAAAAGAACCTGATTTATTTAAACAATGTCCATTTATCCCAAGGTTGATAGGTGAGAATGGTCCTGGGATTTATGGGTCATGGCCCATAATATAATTTAGCATAGATAGGTTTATGTAACAAATTTGTTGTAACTTGATGTGTATCAACTTTATCTAAGATACTCTAATAAAAAAAGAACTTAGACCCTTGGATGAAATGATCTACTCTCTCTCTCTCTCTCTCTCTATATATATATATATATATATATATAGAAGTGAATTTGGTTGTCAGACAAAGTTCACTAAATCAATTTTATAGGTTACAAGGTAGATCTTATGTGGTATGGACTAGATTGTATTGCCATTGTTTCAATGAGGGTGGGATAGATCACTTGTTTGTACATTGTCTCTTGTGCCAAAGGAATAGAATAATTTATTTTCAATGATGTTCCCCTTCCATGAAGCTTGATGGATATATCTTACAATAAATTTCCAACATTTCTCCAAATTTGTAGGCTCCTAAAGAATTGATTTGTCTTCATTACATTCTCTCAAAATTGTTGTTTTGGCTTTTAAGAGATTGACCATCCTAGGTCAAGATGATACCTCATCTTGAAGTTTGAAAGATAATCTTAATCCATATTTTTAGTTATGCCTAAGTTTCTGTGACAACTAGTGGTGGCAATGTGTGGATTTTCATTTGAGAATTGGAAGTCAAATTATATCATTAGATTCAACTACGTTGAGTGTTTATGATTGATTGTTCCTTCCTTGGGAAACTTTTGATATTTTTGATTGCTTGATTTCCTATTGAATAGATGAGTGACAACTACTTATGTCAATGAATTGATTTATCCTTTATATATATAAATCTTGAAGGAGTCACTACTCTTCTTGGATGTCTTTTTCGAGAATAATACTTTACCTTTGAGTTGATTATTAGATTTATTTCCTATTGATGGTTTCTTCACAGGGAAATGATTCCTCTTTTGTATTTTATTGTTAAGGAAGTCCTACATTTGAAAGGTCACACTTTTTGTATTTTGGTTTTCATCCTTTCTCGCATCATCATTATTCTTGAGGACCTAAATTAATTTACTTATAAAATCACTTAGGTTTCTATTTTAAATTGAATTCTTCAATGATGTTTTGGATGTCTTTCTCAAATGAAATGTTCTCCCCTTTTATATCTCAAGTTTGAGGGAGACACTTTTTCGCTTCACTCGTTACAACTGTTCATTAGTGTTTGAAAATAAAGCTTTGATAGATTTGGTATTTTCATAATTTTTAAGCATAAAGTAATCTTAAACACACATGAAGTAAACTTGTTGAAGAAACATCAGACATGAAGCATACACATGAGTTCACGCGATACGAAGTATACACATGTAATATATGAATTGTACACATAAATGCATGTGAAGTATGAAGCATACACATAAATACATGTGATACATGAAATATACACATAAATACATGTGAAGCATGAAGCATACACATAAATACACATGATACACAAAGTATACACATAAATACATGTGAAGCATGAAGCATACACATAAATACACATGATACACAAAGTATACACATAAATACATGTGAAGCATGAAGCATACACATAAATACACGCAAGTCACGAAGTGTGAAGCATATACATAAATACATGTAATATACAAAGTATACACATAAGTACATGTGAAGCATGAAGCATACACATAAATACATGTGATACATAAAGTATACGAAAGACACAAAATATACACATAATATAAGGAGCATGAAGCATACACAAAGTATACACATAACTACATGTAATACAAGAAGCATGAAGCATACATGTAATACACAAAGTATACACATAAATACATGTAATACACAAATCATGAAGCATACATGTAATACATGAATTATATGTATAAATACACGTAAGATATGAAGCATACACATAATACATGTAATGTACGAAGCATGCACATGAATACATGTAAGTCACAAAGCATACACATGAATACACGTAAGTCAAGAAGTATACACTTGAATACATGCAAGTTATGAAGTATACACTTGAGTACACATAAGTCATGAAGTATATGAATGTATGTAAGGCATGAAGTATACACTTGAATACACGTAAGTCATGAAGCATATACATGAATGCATGTAAGGCATGAAGTATACACCTCAATACATGTAAGTCATGAAGTATACACTTGAATACATGTAGGTCATGAAGTATACACTTGAATACATGTAAGTCATGAAGTATACACTTGAATACATGTGGCTCATGAAGTATACACTTGAAGACATGTTGCATCAATTACCATTCACAGGATGGCACAAAGGATGCTCTAATACCATTTATAATGTCCCCTTTTGGGATTGCCCTAAAAATTTGATGCAGGAGCATCCTGTTGGTCATGATGTTAGTCATTCACAAACATAGAATAAAAGTTACACAACAACCTTTACTCATCTTGAAAGATACGATGAATTCAAAGAATTCATGATCCCAAGTCTCCGTTGATTAGGTCTTAATCTACTGACGTTACTCAGTGGTTGATGTGTGTTGCTATTTTCCATTCAGGGGCCTTACGTGTTTCTGCACTGTTCATCATCATCATCTTCAAATATCCTGCTCTGGATGTTCGCTCTGCATAAGTCTCCAACAATTCTACCTCTGCACTGTAAATTTAGTCAAATAATGTGCATACAGGCTGATATTTGCATGATTTCTACCATTATTTATGATTCTTTGCATGATATTTTCAATACTACATGCATTTAACTCAAATATGCTAAGGATCTTCAGTTACCTACGAGATTTCAGCATATTTCACTGTTTCTGCTTGTTATTTATCATGATTTGCAGTTATGGTGATGAAATAATGAAATTGAAAAAAGGAAAAGGGTTAGAGAGTGAGATTCCTAAAATTACTGGACTTAGATCACTGATTCACATACAAGCTCCCATACTTGCAATGAAAAGAAGGAAAACTAGAAATCATACTTCACCAGGACATTCCACAAATCCGCATGATCTAGTGCAAAGCTTCAAAGGAAAGTTGACAACAACATGTAATGAAATGAAAGCGCTTCCAGTTGAACACAGCATTCACCAGTACATATCCAGAAATCAACAGAAGATTACGTAAAATTTACAATCAGGATGTAATCTGGAACTTCATATTCATTCAGTATGCTCAAGAACAGGTACATTTACAGTGATCTGAAGAAAGAACCTTGACATTTCAACAATTCTATCCTCATTAGTCTCAGTAATCCGATCTCCTAACTTATTCTACAGTAATTGACTCTTTGCGCCAGATGCGTCTATGTATTCTAATGTATTCCCCTCCCCCTTTCTTAATGACAAGCTCTGGCCTTTATATAGAGCAAATGCCAGAAACGGCTACAATGATCCAAGGATTAGGATCCTCTCATAGCAAACAACGGCCCAGATGGAAAGCACATGCTTCATCAGTTAGCAAATGTACAGCTGGCACAGAATATTCCAGCATCTTCAACTTGATTCGGTCTCCAGCTGGCGAACAGTATATTTGACAATATCCTCCTCATTTCTGGCTCATGTTGCCTCCATGCGTAACTTTGTAATCATCAGCTTCAGCAGCATCATCATGATTTCAACGCTCAGCTTCAGCAGCATCATGACTTCAATATTCAGCTTTAGCAGCATCATCATGACCTCAATGTTCAACTTTAGCAGCATCATCATGATCTCCTGCAAATAAACAGACAAACACTAAGTTCATCATCATCATGATAAACAACAGGAAATAAACGCTTTATTAAACAAGCCCCCAATATGCGCAGCAACAGGCAATCGGGTCTTCAAAATTTCATCGCTTCATGCTTTCCCGCCCATTTTCATGTGTATCGGGTTCGAAATATGATGATGATGATCACAAAATAAACAAGGAAATAATCGCCCTTCAACCATCCTTAGAATCCGGCTTTGCATCATCATCATATTTGCATGTTTCGGGTCATCATCATCATATTCGCATGTTTCGGGATATCATCATCATATTCGCATCAGTGCGAACACACATGATCAGGATGACAAATTTACCTTAGGCCGACGGCAACAGTTATACCGACGCCAAACATCATGAGGATGACCAACTATATGCCTTCTGTCTGTCCGCAGGATATTTGAAATATGATGATCCTCCTTTCCTAATGCTCTGATGAAAAGCACATCAGGATGTTCACTTCTGCATACTGGGAAAGAAAGACATCGTCATCATCATCATGATAATGACAAACAGGAGGACTCAGAAAATGATCCTGCCGCTGAGGAAAATCATGATGACGTCATCGTCATCATCAGGCTTGGTTAAAATGCAGAGGGATGACGTCACCGTCATGTTTTATTAAGATCAGGAGGTAAAATGAAATATCGGGTCACCTCTAAGGAAGATGATCAGGTCAAGAAAGCGGTATGACCCTTTTTTCGGCCAAGGCAATCCGCTCGAAAGGTCAGGATGATGAACATCATCATCATCATATACGCACTGGGTGATCAAAACTATGGTCCTGCCGAAAGTCCTGATGACGTCATCAGGATATCCGGGGCTTGTGTTAATCTTCGAAGATGACGTCATCGTCATCATCATATTGGCGAACAGGATCATACTTCTCGGCAGGAGGATATTACGAACTGTCGGGTAGAGAAAGATTATGATGATGATGTCAACAAGACTAAGGAATGAAATATTACCCTCCGCTTCGAAAGATAAGGTGATCATCATGATCACGCAAAAAGGAGATCAGGAGGATATTAGGAAATGTGATCCTGCCATGAAAGATCATGATGATGATGATCACGCATAAGGACTTTGACGTGCGCGCGATAATTATGCAGATGGCATATTTCTTAAGCAAGGTGACGATGATCATCAGCATGATATTATCACATCGGGTGATTTTAAATATCATGATGCTCGCAATGTTGGAATATCGTGATGCTGATGATGTTAGAATATCATGATGATGATGATGTTTCCAGGGTCGCTTGATGGGAAAAGCTCACTAGCACTTAAGATTGACGTCCGGATGTTTCAGGACTGCATGATTTTTATCAGGTGATAGAGTAAGATCATGATGATGACCATTGGCGATATAAAAGACCGCCCGACGGGAAAAGATTACTACGACTTAAACTTGACGTCTGGATATTTCGACCTCAGGATATTATCGGGGGGCTTTCCAAATATCATGATGATGATGTTCATATAGCAATTATCAGGTTTGACCAAAACTTTGACTGCTCACAACTCCCTCATATGGACGAATTTTCAAGTGATGTAAAAGGCAAACCTGCATGGAATTTCAAGCTCTTTCTAACTATGAAGTCATAGAAACAAAATATGAACTTTGAGAAACTAACCTCATGATGATGACCTACCTCATCCTGACCTTCATGATGATGATGCACCTGACTTAATTTTTACCAAAACCGCCAGAAACAGACAACACAAGCCAAAACAAAAGCTGGGTCCCTGTTTTGCCAAGTCAAAATGGGGCGTGTTGTGTAACCACACAACACATCCCTGGTTCAAGAGCAATCTTGCATCAACCAAAAATATTTGTATTTCATTTTGTTTTCTTTCATTTTCCCAATTAGTTCAGTCAATAGCAGTTTCTGTATTTTGGTCTACATTCTACCACAATTTCATTTCAAACCTTGTGAAGTTGGACTTAGCATCTAGACATCATCATGCACATCATATCCAAAATTCGGATCATTTGGATCAGTTTTCAGAAAGTTATCGCTATTAGAAGATCAATTATTTTCTTAGGACAGAGCATTCAGATAGTCTCAGACGATCAACTAAAGGAGAAGACTTGCAGAACACTTCCACAACTTGTGGAGCTAAATGACACATCATTCAATATAGTTTGTGTCTTGGCTAAACTTCTTTGAGATTTACACATTGTTTTAGTCACTTGCAGATGATTTCCATATGTTTTAGGGCTGACCTATCCATGTACACACGTTACAGCTCTTTCATTGGAGTTTGTAATCTTTCTGGGCCAACGTAGATGATTCTTGTGATCTGGAGATGATATATATTTATGTAATAAATGCATAATAAAGTAGTTAATCAGTGATATATAGATTATAAGTTAGATTTTCTTCTATAAGGTGCTTCAAGGCC
This sequence comes from Cunninghamia lanceolata, assembly GCA_027924645.1. Lineage (NCBI taxonomy): Eukaryota > Viridiplantae > Streptophyta > Pinopsida > Cupressales > Cupressaceae > Cunninghamia > Cunninghamia lanceolata. Next base: position 6,441,573 of record BSBN01001281.1, read on the forward strand.
ATATCTTGCACATATCTTGTAACTGGAGAATCAGGCCTGTGAACCCTAATCTGTGAGCCCGCATGTTGCTAGTGTGTTTGTATTTGAATCTATGATATACTAAATGACTGAATCTACATTTGCATTCTATAATTGAGTTTCTTCTATTGTGTTTACTCTTGTTGTATGGTCTGGACTATTCACTCTGTAGACCCTCCTAACCGTGACTGCACCCAACTTGCCATGGAATCACAAATTTAATGTAGTTAGGGTTGTAACTTACCAATTGAATGATTTAAGCAAGATAATCATGATTTAGGTCTTGCAATCATGTTAGGTAACATTGCAAATACAGTTCATGAAATAAATCTATTATTATTGCAAAAGAATCATATATTCATCATTATATAACAATTTCTAACTTTCTCAACAATTCTTTGACATATAGATTGGATGAGAAACTACAGTAGGGTGCCCTTAGTCATTCTCTCCACTTTTCAGTGCAATAGGGTGCCTGTCTAGTTGTTCTCCCTATTTTCTACTATAGTGGGGTGCCCTAAGTCATTCTCTCCCTTAAAGAAGATCTCATTCCTCCCCTTCTATCAGACTATTGTAGTATATCTTGATAATTATTAACATATAGTAGAAATGTGCAATATATATATATATAGAATTAAATAATAATTTCTATATTAACCCAGTGGATAGGAATATTCACACCTTAAGTTTTGATCCACTACTCACTTCAAATATTTGCTCTTAAGTCATTTTATAATGCATTGTATTTCTTACTTATTTATTTTTGAGTATGCTTGTTGTTATGATGAATCGATTGCCTTATATAAGAATTGTTGTATAGCATATAAGTTATTTCTTGTTGTTATACTTCATATATCTATCTTTCATTTTTATATTCTATTGTATATATTTATGAGTATCATTAATTATTCTTTCTGTAGATTTATCTTTGTTATCTCCCCCTTTCTATTCACACTATCTTTCACATCTTATATTATTTCAAGAGATATGTCTTCAATAGAAGGATGTGTCTTTAACCAAGAGAGATGCCTTTACAAGAAGTGGCACCTCTTCTTATATGGATCACAGCCTTTTGTTAATGGTTAACACTATGAGTGTTGTCTTCTATTAATACAAATCACAACCCTTTATGAATCACTCCCCTTTGTTATTTTTCTCAAGTGCACCACTTATAATCATAATCACACTCTTTAATTTATAAATCACATATGCTTGTAACACATAATCATCAATGCCTTTTATGCAAATCATATCACTTCTTTAGTCATTGCCCTTGCTTATGTAAATCGTACCTCTTGTCTTGTTTACATCACTTTAGTTAAACAAAAGTAATCTCTTAACCTTGAGTGCTCTACATGAAATCGCATGCTTTCTTTTTTCAAATTGCTCTTCACTTTTCATATTTTAATAAGACATTTCAGTCTTATATGGGGCTAAAATTAGACTAAATGTTTTTATTAATTTTATGAGTTATTAGGAATAGGACATGATAGTTTGGGAAGTAGCCTCCATCATAAACTATTATTTTATGATGTCATTTGGTTGGAAAATGAATCATGTTCTAGATGGAATTTATCACGTTATAGCTTTATCTCATTTGTTGGAAATGGTTAACTGAGGATGTTGGAGTCCTCAATTTTATATGTTATGCTTAGAATATGCCATGGTGATTGTGTCATGCCCTAAATTTTACTCAACCTAAACCAAACACAACTACCAATTTTTTTTGACTTTCTAGTCCTACTAAGGTAAATTCAAGTTTTAAAGTTAATCTAGAATTGATGACATCAAGTTTACAATGTCCTCTCACTACTTAAACAATATTAGTTTGTATTTTTCCCTAAGTGTTTCCTTATTGAGATGTACAAAATTTTTCCTAGGTATCCTAGAGTATAGAATTTGGTCGCTCTTATAATTAATTTCCCATTTTCTATCTACATTTGTTTCCCTAGTATAGCTATAAAGATAAAAATTATTGCTTAATAATAACTTGACTATCAAGAGTTTTAAAATGAAGAGCTACGTTTAATATAAATAACCTTACACAAATAATAATGCATGGAACAAACTTTTAATGTGAATGAAACTATTTATTTACTTACTATTAACATCAATGGGACAAGAATCATTTGATGCTATCAAGACTCAAAAGATAGATTAGCTTAGTTTCAAGTTCTAAGCTATAAATGACAATTACTTATTGTTTCTAGTAGTTTTAGATTTAGATGTAACTACTTGCTACATTTTAATTCATATACTAAACTTTGATTTCATTGACTTAATGTTCAAACTAAACAAAATTTCCACTTGGTTATACTACTTTTCTTGAGCAAAGGTTTAAATAAGTTAGCTATTACTTTGTTGACTTAGTTTTCAATTCAGGATTTCCTTGCTCATTTGCAGTTCAAGAAGATCTCCTATATTTCTCTATGGAATTTATCCTATCTACTAGATTCATTCATTGAGATAAACTTTATGATTAATTACAACTCCAACTTATTACTATTAATGTCAAATTATAACCTTATAATTTATTGGCAATTGATTCACCACCACTAGACGAGTTTAACGTTTAATGATAATCCGATTCTAAGTTTGATTAATGTCTAAGTCAAGTTAAAATACATGTACATATATTACATCACAATATTAATGGTTTTAAAAAATTTAATTATGCCTTCATTAAATTTTAAATTGATAGATTTATTACAATTATGTTTTAACCCCATTTAACTTAATTTTTATTCCCTAAATCTTAATTTAAAAATTCTTAAATAGAAACTACCTTATTCTTAACTCAAAAACTAATTCTCTTCTTATTGATTTCCTTTGTTGAATCATACAATGTAATCAATATGATTTTACATTCAAATCATTTTTTTTTATTTAATATTTTCCAAATCAAGTGTATAAGAAATGATTACAAGATAATCTATGAAACATGAGGATCCTTGATAATTAAATAATGCAATGATAAAATCTGTTCTTCCAAAGAAACACATAACTTGCTTTTCTTGCACATCCATTTTTTACTTAAAACTTAACAATTGATCTTTTCTTTTTCTTTTCCCTCAATTGTATAAGTAACAACACAAGTTTTCTACTTTAACACTTTTCAAATGATCCACAAAATTTGGTACATAAAGTACATCATGAAAGAAATATGTCTTTCTCGAAAACAAAATAATATTTCTTTTATGTCCAAGAGACTTGAACAACTCCAAAACATCTTCAACCTCCATCCAAGAACCTAAAAGTGAACAAGAGAGGAAAACAATAATATGCCAATGGGCTCTCCACCCATCCATAGAGTTGTATAATAGCCCACCCCCAAGCATGGGGTAATCACTTAGCCATATGAAGCCTCACAACTCATACACAAGTATAACACCACTATTTTACATATACATAAAGCACAACACATTTCTATCACATTGGTTTACCTCAAGGGAAAACCACTTAGGAGGAGTGGGGGCTGAACCAGACATGGGGAACAAAATATATCATACTCTCCACCCAATCCACACCTTATACCTCCCAACAATATATATATATATATATATATATATAGGAGTAGCTCCCTCACATTGGGGCTTTTCATTTTTGGAATATGAGTAAATTCCATTTAGGTAATGGCCATTACCGGGGTATGAGTACCCTTGTATCTATGGGATGTGAGTATCCCTATATATATTTCACATAAAATATAAGGGGATACTCACATCCCATAGATACAAGGGTACTCATACCCCGGTAATGGCCATTACCTAAATGGAATTTACTCATATTCCAAAAATGAAAAGCCCCAATCTGAGGGAGCTACTCCCACTCAAAACCCCTATACATGGATGACCAAGGCTCCTCTATACAAGAGGGGGTCAACTCCCCTATAAAACACATAAAGAAAATCATATAACACAAAGTAAAGCATGTATTCACAAACCCCAACAAAATCCTTAAATAAAAAGTGTTCCTTCTTTCAATTTTCAATGCAAGATGACATATGGCATGAGTTACAACAATTTAAAATTAGATTTAAGAATGTAAATTAAAGCAGAAAATCTGAAACAAGATATTAAATGTAAATCATAAATTTCAATAGTAACTATGTCCTTTAAAAAAATTGTTTTTTTTTTTCTTTTAGTAAAATATAGCAATGAAGATATTTTAAATGTAATATGTATAATTATTAAATGACAAATTACTTTTGTTATAATCAAATCTAATGTAAAAATCAGAAATATAATTCATGCTATGATGATCTAGGTTTATGATATGCAAATAAGGCAACAAATATGGTTCTTTCAAGATTTACATTGAAATGTTTGTTTTTCCAATTTCACAAGAAACAAACCCTTAGAAAACAACATTTACATTTAATAAATAAATAAAACATATAATATTTAGGACATACAATATTTACATTTAACCAATAAAGAAAAACATATAATATTTACATTAAAACAACAAAGACAAATATATAAAATTCACATTTAATCAATAAAGAAAAAATATAATATTTACATTTAATCAATAAAGAAAAACATGATACCTCAATCGCAATATCCTACTAATGGTACAATCCTTGAATGAAAATCATAAAAATGAGCATCTCACCCCCTACTCCATGAAGAGTTTTTAAAGAGAAGAATGGAGTAACTTCCTACCCAAAACTAACTCAACCACCCAACTAACTCAACCAACCAACTACCTCAACCACTCAACTACCTTCCCATTTTCGTCACTTTTGTAATTGGAGCTTAAAGGATGGTCTAAAAACCTTTTAAAATATTATAAATGAAAAAAATAAACTTCTAACCTATGTACCTTAGACATAAGACAATTTTCCAAACATAAAATACAACCTAGACCTCTTAAAAACACTTAAAAATCATTTTAAAAATTACAAGGTTAAAACCCACACAAGAACATAATTATTTTATCACATAAAACTAAAAATAACATTTCTTAACATCATGGAAAATAGACCTTAGGGCTCCATGCCTAGGTCCAACATCACACAGAAAGACATAAAGTGGCTAAATAACCCCCATCATCCATTGACATAATAATTCTACATGTACACTCAACAAGAAGTGTTAGTACAATATATAGCCAAAATATATCCATCATAAATAACATATTAGCACAAATCCATTAGTAACCATAGACTAACATATAAAATTCATCACTCACAAATACATAAATCAAATAATCTCATCAAAGGATATCATATGGAATCGAATCATAAAATATAACATCCATAAGTATATCAAATATCATAATAAATAAATGTGCCATCCATAAGTATTGAATATCATAATCATTAAAATGTCTCTAGGAACATCAAGGATCTCAAATAAACAAGAGTACATAGAATATGGGTCTCATAGATTGATTGGGTTGTATTGTTCCTACATTATGATTGAGATTTCCATGTCTAGTTTTGGTCCATTTCGATGTTGGTGTCAAACAAGCATGGCATTCCGTTTAGAAATTATCATATTTGGTATGTATGTTAGCATATTGGTGAATGTTATATATTTCTATACTTGAGTTATTTTCATACTTTGTGATTATATAGCATGTTTATGGTTGTTTTGTGAGGCCAACTATTTTACCTCCTATATTTTGATCATTGTGCTAGTCAGTAGTGACTATGTTTCATATTTCAGACTTGATGTGTTATCTCACTGATTTGATATATGTGATTTGATTCAGTCATATTGATGATATACTGTGATTCGATATATGGATTCATATTAGATGTTATTTTGTTATGAGATTCTAGTTGATTATGTGATTGGAATTAATTGACATGTGATAGAAATGCAGTTAATTTGGATTTATGTATTGATGGATAGTGTTGTATTGTTTGCGTGAATTTAATTTTTAGTTGCTTCGGCTATCATTTTCATGACATAACTGACACTTGATCGAGATGTGCAGGTTATACTTTCCCTAGCCACAAGAAATCAAAGGTAGGATTCACACCATGTTATTCCCGGTTAAGTTGATCTGTTCCCAAGAGGGATAAGGATCACGTGTGAAATTGCATGATGATTTATTGTGCTTGGTTTGAATTTTAATTATTTTTATTTAAGCCTTAGTACTCCCTCTTTTTCTTATTTTGATTAGTATTATGTGTTGTAAAATTTTCATTGAGTTATGTCAATTGGTATTTTTTTTATTATTTTATTTGGGCCATTTATATGTGGATTTTTGACCCCTTTCATGACCCCTAGGGTCCCAAAAGTTACCCTAGGTGGTCAACCATGAGTCTAGGGTCAACTTGGACCACCTAACCCTAGTTTTGACTCACCTTAGGTCACCCTAACCCATGGTTGAGTCAAAGTGACGAAAATGGGGAAAAGGGGAGATGGGGATGGGCCTTGCCTTGGGAAGAGCACCTCTCCCATCCCTAGTTTTGGGAAACATTCCCAAGGAAGACTTGGGAGGTCTCCAAGAGTCCTCCCAAGCTCCCAAGTGAGTGGGAGCACCACTCAAGGCCATTGTCTTGTGGAAGGGTGAGTGGGAATCCAACTCACCATTTGTCTCCCTCCCACTTGTGTGGAAGCACAAGTGGATGAGGTGGAGATGGAGGTAAAGGGAGAGGAGGACACTTGTCATCCTCTTACCTTCTCTCTTTTCCAAGTGGCTTTGGTGGAGGGAAGAGATGGTGACAAATGTCACCACCTCATTCTCTCAAGGCCAAATAGAGGGCCTATAATAGCTCCTCTTGTAGAGGAGTGGGGGTTCTTCCATTTCTATTCTTTTTGCTTGCATTGGAGGGATTTGTTTTCTTTGCAAATTCAGACTTACTTACTAATTTGGAGGAGTTAGAGAAGGTTGGGGAAGAAAATTTTGAGAAGTTGGAAAGCTTGGGAAGGCTTGGAGCTCTTCACCAACTTCTACATCCTTTGTCAAGACCTTGAAGGTAGGCTCTTAACTTGTTTCTTGTTTTGCTTTTATGATGATCCATGTATGAATTTTGATTGTATGCTTGTTGCATTGTGTTGTTTTGCATTGGCTGTTGGGGTGGGTGTCATGGTGAGAGCACCTCCATTGGAGGAAATGCTCAACTAGTATGGGTAGGGGAGAGGAACAATCCTTGGGGGCTCTCCCATAGTTTATGTTTATGTGTTTTTGCCTTGAGGGCCTATTATCATTGGAGGAGGAGTTATCTATATGGCAAGAGTGCCAAGCAAATTGTTGTGAGATTCTTGTAGTTGTGGTGTTCAGGGATTTTGGCTTGAGGCCCTATGTTGAGATCTTCTTTATCATTGGGAGCCCCTTTAAGTTGAGAGGTCTATTCCCTACCCTCACCAAACTCATTTCACATGAGTTGTGTATTGTGTAAAGCCTTGCGTTGTTTGAGTGATTGTGTTTGTTTCTGCTGTGGATTGATACACCGTGTGGATTCCCCTACCTCCCTAGCTCGGGGGTGACCCACTTGCGGGTCTACGGTAGGGAGGAGAGCTTTCCCTTCTCGGTGGTTGTATTTGTTTTGTGGTAGTTGCTTCATTGCTGTGTAAAGTTGTAGGTTGAGTGAAGAAGGAAAGCAGGATGAGAGCCCACCCCTGTGTGACCTTGTAGTGCTACTTTGGCTGCTGAAGTCATGGCCATTATGGCCTTAATGTAATGTTGTTGAAACAGTTTTAGATTTCATGAAGATGGTTATCAAAATAAGTTTGGTGTAAAGTAAATAAAGTTTTCAATCTGTTTGAAACACTGATTATCCATCCTAGGATCATAAGTCAAGCTTTGAGGGATGCTTGAGAAATGTTGTTCAGGGTTCTATCTTTAAACTTTTTTTTTTTTGAAAAAAAAAAAAAAGATCATGCATTAGTTGAAATGGCTGTGGTATTTGCTTTGCATAGGAAGAAGGGAAATCCACTATGTTGCAGAATAGGATGTTTACCTACAAACAAAAAAAAAGGGGGGCACGGTTAATTCAGTTTTCTGGTTTATGTAAAAGAATTCTTAATACTTGTTGTTGAATAAAGGAAAGATAATAAAAATTATGTTTTGATAAAAGCACATATCTGTTATTTCATCTCCAGAAAAAAAATTAGTATGTATGAATGTTGTAAATAGATAGGTAAATTTATTTTTAGTATATGCACATATTCTCTCTTGAGTGAATTCAAATTGTAGTTAATTTCCTGTCTAGCTTGTCCTATGTGGATGAGATTTGGAGTTCATAGTAGTGACAAAAAACATACATTTCTGGTAAATCTAGTTAATAGTATTCCTTGGTTGTTTTTATACATATTGCAGATTTTCACCGCTTAAATACATACATCCAACTATTGTGTCCTACAAAATAATTTATATTTACACCTTGCAAACATATGTATGAATTTATAGGAATATATGTATACAGATTACATAGATATATATGTATATGGTGTGTGTATATATATATATATATATATATATATATATATACACACACACTTATATATAAGTATATATATATATATATATTTATTAAATTTTATAAATCCATGTTAAAATTATAAAAGAAATTACTTTTAGTAGTATCTAGATTTTTTTTTTTGACTGGGAATCTAGGGTAAAGGGGGAAATGCCCACGAGACTTTATACATTAGAAACTTTTTGAGCTGAAAACAAATTAAAAAAAAAATAGATAAAAAAATTTATTTTACAAAAAAAGGGGGGATTTGGTGGGACTCTGGACTGTGAAGTCCACAGTGCACCCATGATTGTATACGGTGTGGGGAGGAGGCATAGCCTCCTCCCCACACCCCCCTCCCTGAAACCTCCTATTGCGAGCCCTTCGCAGCTCTTTCCCACGCACAGACCGCAGCACCCTACAGACCGAGCTGTGGCCTTTCCTTCCTCGCGCCGCCAGACTCCCCAACCACCACCACCATTCATGCCACCCTCTGTGGCTGATACCATTGTCTCCCTCGCGCCACTCGTCCTCTTCCTATGCATTTTCCAGACCATGCCCTCACCACACAAAAAAAAGGGAACGCCCCTCTGCTATCCGCCGCCCGACCTCCACGGGACCATCGACCCTGCATAAAACAATACCCTACAGCACACATCTCTTGTGTTCATCCTTTTGATTTACATATAGAGTGATTTTTAATATGCAAACCACTCAAAAAAGAAAATATATAATAAATAGATATTGCATAGCAGATGAGCATATACCTTAAGCTCACTGTGTACCTCCATGGAGGTTAAGGGAGATACCTATGGCTTCCACCTCTGGACCAAACCCTAAGCAGCTTGAGCTTGTGGTAAGAGTAAAAGGAAACCAAACTAAATCACAAAAAGGGAAGAAATGAGAAAAGAGGGAATTAGGGCTTGTGAGGATAATAGAAGAAGACAAGGAATTAGGGCAACCTGGTCCTTAGAGGAGAGTTTTAAAGCAAATTATAAGCAAACTCACTAGGATTAGGGTTAGTTTGAGTTTGGGGGTTAGCATGCACACATTGTTTTGGTGAGATGGTCTTAAATTATGAGGATTTAAATTCCTTTTTAATTTATTTAAGACCTCACGTGAACTTTCCAATACTCATGATTATGTATGAGAGAAATATGTCATAATTATATAACTATCAAATGAGTCCTTATAATTATTTAAATATGAACAATATTATAATTAAATAAATATATATATAATGTTGTTTATTAATAAATTGGTAAAATCATTTAAATAATAAATATATTTAATTAATAGGTCTTCTTTTTGTGGTTCTTTTTCTATACTACATATAATTCATTTAAATAATTTAATTTATTTATTTTGATAAGTTTTTTTTTTTCTTCTCTTTTTATTAAAAAAAAATATAAATAATAATTATTTTTTTATTAAAAAAAAAACATGTATTATATTTTTTTTTATTTATTCAAGAAGGAAGCCTTTTGGACAAATCAAGTAAGGGTTGTAAAATTCTAGCCAATATTATGTACAACAACAATTAAATTATTTAAGGTAAATATATATGAGTTTGTTTTTTATATATTTCCAAGCAAGAGTATTATTCGTAAACGGAACTATATAACCATAGGTTAACTAAATTGAGTCAACCTATGCTTCCATTGGCGGCTAACCTAACTAAACTTGTAGGGGAAGAAAAATGACCAACCAAGAAAAGGGAGGCAAACTTTTAATGCCGAGATTAGCCTGAGCATAAACCCCATGAACGGCACCAAGCAATGATAGTTAAACCTATGCAAGTGGCTTGGGTTACCAGGTTAGTAAAGAGCTTAACCCCAAATAGGATAACTACGTAGTCAAGTAAGACGATAGTGTAATGAATATTCCCCCTCGTCGTTAACTCATCATGCAATATTTATTTGATCCTCAATAGATATCGATCCACGTATCCTGCTTAGCCACGTGCCATTTGGACACCATACTAAAACCTTTTGTTGTCCCAAGTCCTACTAGGGTTTGTTGTAGGAAGATTTTTATCTCGCCTAAGAAACTTAGGTTTCAAGTTGTTTAATCTAACCCTAGGAGTGACACACTTCGTGTCGCACACCCCTAGATAGCCTACATCTCTTTGAACTTGTTGTCATGTTTACGCCTCAAGTGTATTGCCATCGAGCACGCAAGTGTGTGCGAGGTGGTTCTTAGGGTTAGGGAGAAAATTTTTCATGGCCCGTGTCGTGACCACATGGCGAATGTGGTCATGACACAGGCATTTGTGTGTCACGTCTGCACGGAAGATGTGGGCATGACATGTTTAGTGGATTCCATGTGATTGGGATCCTTGTGGATGTGTCATTTTGGTGAGGTGTTGTGGTCAACCCTTCGTGTGACTTGTAGGTCGATTGTTGACATAGCTTGGCATGTTGGCCATATGTCAACATTGGATTGGTCTATTTGGATGCTTTTGTTTTTTTGGGAGAGGTGTGTCCTTGGTGTTCACCTTCTCTCTAGTGCCTTGGTGTTTGTTCTTTTCTTGCGAATCATTCTCCATCCTTGTTAAAAGAGCATTTTCAACACACATGTACATTGTCAAACTTGTGTGATCTTTGGGCTTTGTTTTGCCTTCTAGTGTCTGTAATGGATTATTGAGTGTTTCTAGGGTTTGTAGTGGCCTTGGGGAGGTGTGATAGTTGTTCCAAAACTTGTACCTTTGCAAAAAATTCTATTTTGGTGTTCAGGGACACTAGCACCCTAGGTGGTCTCCAATGCCGAGAAAGGACTCTAGCACCCAGTGAGGACACTAGTGCCTAGATGGACACTATAGCTAAGTGCTAGAGTCCCACAAAAGCACTAGAGTCCTTGAAATGTGTTGTCATCCTGTTTCACACTTTAGTCTTCGAGCCTTCGAATAGTGAGCATTTCTTAACATTTTTTTAGGAAACTTTGTATACAAAAGTTGTTCCCCTTGTTCCTTTGAGTCCTCCCATATTTTTATCTTGAATGGACATGATGTATTTTAGAATTTATGGTCATTTTTGTCTTGGGAAGTGTGCTTCACGTAGTGTCGTCTGGTTGTGGTTGTTTTCAGTGAAGGTTGTGAGCATCCTAGTGGATCCCCTTCTTGGTTGGTTTCCACCATGTGCTTGGAGGTTATGTTGTGTCATGTTGGGATGGATTTGAGGTTGTTATCACCCTCATCCTATTCCACGTGGTTGCAAGAGTGTGAGGTTGTCGATTGGAATCTGACCTTAGTCATGGAGTGAGTTCCATTCTCATAGGGTTATCATGTTGGCCTTGTCACATGATTGGTATGTCTTTTACTTGTGTTTGGTTGGTGTGTTTGGACCCTAAGTGGTCACCTTGGTTATTTTGCATCATGTTCTGGAGTCTCGTCATGGGATGATGTGATGTTTCTAATGCATGATTGTGTAATTGGGACATGCACATGTCACAATTACATCGTGAAAAATGTGTTCCTCCTAATTTTGTCCGCTAATGTCCTAGCATAACAGTTAGGGCATTACATTTAAATTCAAACTATTTTATATCAAAAACACAAATTTAGGATCCACAAGAGATGTCCAACCCTTAAGATTGGAAATACAAGCCTAAATGGGTGGGATCATTAAAAATTTGAACTCAAGGCATTAAAAATGTATACATCTTAAAACACATATGTGTTATGTTTTTTATAATGCTAATGCATTTTGTTGAAAATCTCAAGGTTGGCCACTAATTTGACCCCCATTTCCATGCACTTACACTCATTTAGAATTGCATTAATCAAAAACACAAAAAACATTAGAAAACTCAAAAAAACAAAATAAAGTCAAACCTTCGTTTCTATCACAAGGTCAATGTAATCAACACCTTCAACAAAGTCAACACAAACATTTCCCCCTCTTGTCTAGCATTCAATGTGCCTAGGTATTAGAGAAGATTATATAAAATCCATCCAAGACGAGATCAGGGAGAACTTCCATCATCCAATTCACATCCAACAAATAGAGAAGATAAGAGAAGCAGAGGAACACTGCCACAAATCATTGACCAACAAGAATTGATGCAAGTAACTCAAAATGAAGAGGAGGTTAGAATGCCTCTGCATCTTGAATGAATAAAACAATCTCCACGCTGGACTTAGGACAAGTCACTCTTCAGGTCATATCATTATCACAACAACAACAACAATTGAGCGCTTACATTAGCATAATCATTATCACACAAATAACCTAATTGCCATATGCAATGTTCTACTCCCCTGAGAATAGAACAACTCCTCAGTTCTACCTCCACTCAACTAACTCTTTCCACGAGAGTAGGAGCGACTAGAAGGTCACTCATAGCAAGGATATGGTTCATTTGTCGCGTTGGAGTCTAACTCACCCACAAATTATTTGAGTCACATTTTAAACAATACATGCCCAAGAATCATAAAAGAACTAGCACATCACAAAAATTAAAAACCATGTGAAAAACCAAAACAGAGGCAAACATGTGTCGAATCACAAGCAAGATAAATCCAATAAAGAAGCCATGCAACATTAATAGCACATGCATGCAACAACATGCATGGGCATGCATACTTACGAATGGTGGCAAAACACAAAAACCCTTTAGTTGCAGAGCTCAAAAAATCTGTTGCTTGAAGCTTCCCCCTTAGAAGACCCTATTATTTGTGCATTCTATTTTGTTTCTACTTTTTTATTTTATAAGATATCATTAATATTATGTTTATTATTAAATAGCATCATTAATTAATTTTATTTATTTATTTTTCTTTAATAAGACATCACTGATAGAATATTATGTTTATTATTAAATATTAATTACTTTACTGTCAAATTAAAATTGGGGGATTTTTATGTACTTGTAGTTACAACATGAAACTCCTAAAAATTAAAAAATTATTGTGAAAATTCAGAAATTTTACATAAATCTAAACACCCATTAAAAATGATATTCAATCAAGTAAACATGACAATTTTATTTAAACCAAAGAAGTGTTGAAAATTATTTTTCTGCAAACAATTTTATTTCATCTTTGTATTTAGTCAAATAGGTTTCCTGACTTCCTTCGGGGGCACTTCCATGGAAGAAAGGTTAAAAATAGCTGAAAATAATGTTATACAGACTTGAAAGAGAAGCTTAATACAAATGTGAGATGAAATTCGGACTGTGAAATTCAGGGCGAATATTGTGGCCGTGATAGATACAATCATATAATTGCAATACACAGTATGAGTATACACTCTTTCTCTGCATTCAAACTCTAAAATGGCTATGAAACTATCCAACATTGCGGCTGTGTTTTCTGGTCCCGGCTTGGCTGTTTAAAATAACATATGAATTGAAGAATTGGAGTTGCCGGTGGGAAAGGCTCCGCGGGGAATTTTAACATTGGAACAGCTAGGCATTCATGATCTGCACACAAATTTTAAGAAAATTTTAGATTTCCAGGAAAAATGCCCACTTGGATTTTCAACGCACAGAAATCTTGCATCACAGCTAAAGCAACATTAAATTCAGGAGGAAATGTCCATTCATTTTCTGTTTCTACGGAAATTCATTAATTACAGGCTTGATCATCAAGATTCGCATCTGGAAAGTGCATGCATTTTACAGCCGAGCACAGTACTTACATGCTCAGCACGAGAATCGGTACATGTCGAAGTCGACGATGGGATTGATAGTTGCGAGCTTCAATGAAAGATACTGCCCATAAAATATTAATGTAATAGAGGTAAGAAATTATGAAGTCCAGCTTTCAGAAAATGGAAGTTGTGAACTGTTTTTTTATTTTGGGGTTTCTTCAAAGTACTGTACCTCAACTTGCCGCTGCAGAGTCTGAACGTGATTGATGATTTCGTCCAGCATTAATGCTTTGCTCGTGCTCTGTACAAAAATTTCGAGTAAATTTAATGGAATCAAAACCGAATTGAAGGACGCAAGACAACATTAATAGTTGTATTAAAGCTTGAGATGAACGATGAACCGTACCTTACTGCATCCTGGAACCAGATTCTGCAAAATTTTCATTCTTTCGCTGATTTTTTCTCTTCGCGCCTGCGGCCAACGCAGAAATTTCATCAATTAGGCTCTGTTTTGGCTAAATCTTTGAAGTGTGCGAGAGCAAATATGTAAATTAACTTACTCTTTCGGCTAAGCTGTGGCTATCAGTGGCTTGACCTCGCCGTGCCCTAACATGAATGTAATCAGGCGGCGCCGGAGCCTTCACATTTCTTCCGTCCTCTGTTTTCGCTGTACAGTATTTACTCTTGCTTTGCTCTTCTTTGCGCTTGGAATCTTCAACGGCGTTCTTCTCACTCTCTGCTCTTTTGCAACGCTTTCGTTTCGGCCCCTCGGAATTCACAGCCTGCGCATCAAATTAAGTAGGCATGTAAAGCAGTAAGCAGACGAGAAAATAAAAATATACTGAACTTCAGGCTGTAAAATTTGGAGTTAAATTCTCAGAGAAAATAAAAAAATATTGAACTTTAGGCCGTAAATTTGGAGTTAAATTCTCAGAAAAAATAAAAATATACTGATCTTAGGCTGTAAATTTGGAGTTAAATTCTCAGAGAAAATAAAAATATACTGAACTTAAGGCTGTAAATCTGGAGTTGAATTCTCAGAGAAAATAAAAATATGCTGAACTTCAGGTTGTAAATTTGGAGTTAAATTCTCAGAGAAAATAAAAATATACTAAAATTCAGGCTGTAAATCTGGAGTTAAATTCTCAGAGAAAATAAAAATATACTGAATACTGAACTTCAGGCTGTAAAGTTTGGAGTTCAATTCTCAGAGAAAATAAACATATATGATCTTCATGTAAATTTCGAGTAATATTCTCAGACAAAATAAACATATATGATCTTCATGTAAATTTCGAGTAAAATTCTCAAGAGAAAATAAAAATATACTGAACTTCAAGCTGTAAATCTGGAGTTAAATTCTCAGAGAAAATAAAAATATACTGAACTTCAGGCTGTAAATTTGGAGTTAAATTCTTAGAGAAAATAAAAATATGAGTCAAATTCTCAGAGAAAATAAAAATATACTGAACTTTGGAGTCAAATTCTCAAAAAAAAAAAAAAAATATACTGAACTTCAGGCTGTAAATCTGGAGTTAAATTCTCAGAGAAAATAAAAATATACTGATCTTCAGGCTGTAAGGCTGTAAATTTAGAGTTAAATTCTCAGAGAAAATAAAAATATACTCTTCAGGTTGTAAATTTGGAGCTAAATTCTCAGAGAAAATAAAAATATACTGATCTTCAGGCTGTAAATTTGGAGCTAAATTCTCAGAGAAAACAAAAATATACTGAACTTCAGGCTGTAAATTTGAAGTTAAATTCTCAAGCTTTACTGTTGAAATTCTGAAGACGGAACTTCCAGGTTTCAGTCTGGCTTTAACATTAGGCATTTTAATGAGTAAAGCTCATACCTTGTCGACATTTCTGCGCTTCTTGCGACGGCCGTACTTTTCTTCATTTCCGGACATGGCTGATGTGAAACCTCTTTCGTTGCCGTTGCCATTGCTAACGATTCCTGCAGATTCCTCGTCTTTTTCACTATTTTCCTTCACAAAGGACGAATATTTCGCCGCCCTTTCTACGAACGCCGGGTCCGACGGAAACGCCGGCAAAGCTCCAGTCGGAGGTTCGATTCCTGTCAAACTAGAATTACACTGGCTCGTCCCTGCAGACTGCGCCATATTTTGCCCTGCCGCAAAGCACTGCTGCAAATCCCCTGCTAAATTCGCATTCGAATCTTCCGTTACAGCAAAAATCTCCGAGCCGCTAAGACGACTCGTCTGATGAAACAAATTGGGCGAACCACCGAGCAAAGCCGGTAACGAACTGTCTTCCATTAAAGCATCGGCGAACAGATTCTCCGACAACAATGCCTGCATTTCTTGATTAGACAAGAATTGCAACCAGTTCAAATCAAAATCCATTGCGAGAGTATCTATACAAACACCTTTCACGCCTCTAGCCGATTCAGAGCAGTCTGAATTTCTCAAGAAATCTTTGATATCTAACACCTTTCACGCCTCTAGCCGATTCAGAGCAGCCTGAATTCTTAAGAAATCAATGTAGCCGATTCAGAGCAGTCTTGATTTCTTAAGAAATCTATATAGCCGAATCAGAGCAGTCCGGATTTCTTAAGAAATGTATGATATGCAACACCTTTCACACCTCTATAATAACTCTATGATATCTAACACCTTTCACGCCTCTAACGTTTCAAGGCAGTCTTGATTTCTTAAGAAATCAATATAGCCGATTCAGAGGAGTCTTGATTTCTTAAGAAATCTATGCAGCCGATTCAGAACAGTCTTGATTTCTTAAAAAATCTATGATATGCAACACCTTTCACGCCTCTCAGAGCAATCTGAATTTGTTGAGAAATCTATGATATATAGGAAGCTCGACTCTCATTAAAGAGGTATAAATGTTCAAGAAGACCCTGGTGAAAAACAACACAGTAAATAGAAAAGTGTGGAATACATTGTACAGCGGATTTTCGATGCTTCGTAGGAAATATCTGGCAGTTAGGTCTGTGTAGAACAAAATCCAACCCATACTCAGCTCATTGGCTATTTTGTACTTGCGAATCACATGTAAACAATACCTCGCCGAAATACAAGGAAATCTAATCATTTTAATTTTGCTCTAAACATCATCTCATCTCATTGTAATCACGTTAAAACTTCCCACGGCACGTCACGACAAATATACGGTAAAAGTTGGCGGACAATACTCACCGTTAACTTTATGCGGAAATTCAGTGACTGAAAACCATGTTTTCCAACTTGCAATTTTCCACAGTACGAACAATTCTGTGGCCGTGCTGCCTTCATTTCTATATGCGCACGTACTTTTTTTCCCTTGGTTTTAATGGCAATTGGCTTTATTATAAATCCGTGGTCATTTCGATTTTGCCCTCGTTTTCCCTAATTTCCTATTGTAATTGTGCAAATTACATACTCGTGTTTTTATGTTTTCTTTAATTTTGACTAACATATTCATAGAATACAGTTTTTGGAGAAAACTCAGTGTAGTTTATTTGGATCCACATTTCGAATCACACTTCATTTCTATTCTTTCTTTTCTTCCTAATGATGGATCACAGAGTGTGATCCGAAACGTCGATCCAAATAAGCTACACACAGTTTTCTTCAAAAGCTCTATTCTATATCATGGACTGTGGAAATATCATGTCTACTATAACATACTCATGTTTTATGTTTTCTTTAATTTTGACTAGGTAGTTTATAAGTAATTTAGTTTTTTTTTTTAAATGAATTTGGTTTATTATTTTATTATATTTAGAGTTCATTATTATTTATTTTTAAAGATTAATCTTGATCTATAAATTTACTATTTATCACTTTGACTAGTTTTGTAGTTAAATTTGAAACCTAAATTTTTAAAATTCAAATTCAAAAGAAGATTTGTCAATTTCTTTTTACTAACTATTGTGATCCAACCCAACAAATGTTTGTATTGATTTGTGTGCTATGTTGTTGTATTTAATGACATACATTCATTCATTTTAAAATCATCATATATGGATGTTGGAATGTGAAGATAACATTTAGAGCAAAGAGCTTAAAGGAGAATCTTTTCTACATTGTCTACTTGTGACATCATCCACACACCATTGTATGATGCTTTTGTCTTTATGTTTCACTTAGAGCCATAACGGGTTTGACTGAGGATAACATTAAATATTACTTAATGTTTTTATGTTTCCTTAATTTAATGACTATGTAGGTTATAAGTATATATTTTTTAATGAATTTCGTTTATTATTTTATTATATTTAGAGTTCATTATTATTTATTTCTAGAGATTAATCTTAATATGTAAATTTACCATTCATCACTTTGACTCAATTTTACAGTTGTAAATTTGAACCCTAAATTTTTAAAATTCAAATTCAAAATAAATTTTGTCAATTTCTTTCTACTAACTAATGTGATCCAAGCTAACACATGTTTGTATTGATTTGTGTGCTATGTTGCTATATTTAATGACATGCATTCATTCATTTTAAAATCATCATATGTGGATGTTGGAATGTGAAGATAACATCTACCTAGAGCAAAGAGCTTAAAGAAGAATCTTTTCTACATTGTCTACTTGTGACATCATCCACACACCATTGCATGTTGCTTGTTGTCTTTATGTTTCACTTAGAGCCATAACGAGTTTGACTGAGGATAACATTAAATATTACTTAATGTTTTTATGTTTCCTTAATTTAATGACTAGGTAGGTTATAAGTATATATATTTTTAATGAATTTTGTTTATTATTTCATTATATTTAGATTTCATTATTACTTATTTTTAAAGATTAATCTTAATTTAGAAATCTGCTATTCATCACCTTGAATAAGATCTGCAGTTGTAAATCTGAACCCTAAACTTTTAAATTCAAATTCAAATATTTTTTGTCAATTTCCTTATGCTAACCATTGTGATCCAACCCAACACATGTTTGTATTGATTTGTGTGCTATGTTGTTGTATTTAATGACATTCATTCATTCATTTTAAAATCATCAACCCTGGATATTGGAATGTGAAAATAACATATAGATCAAAGAGCTTAAAAGAGAATCTATTCTACATTGTCTACTTGTGACATCATCCATGCACCATTGCATGCTTGGTTGTTATCTTTAATGTTTCACTCAAAGCCATAACGTTGATCCTCTAAGGGTGTAATTGAGGAGAACATGAGCCTTACAATTCAACAAATTCTCCAAAGGTGTTTGTAAACATTGCTAGTCCTTACTAAAAATTAGATATCGAAAGATCAAGATGAATAAATTCCAATAGTCACTTTTTTGATAGTTCATTCCGATAGGAACAAGTTCAAATCTATGCACTAGATCATTTATGCACTTATAAAGATTAGTTCCTCAAGTGTGGATCTAAACTAGAATGAAACACAATTACTTTGTAGGTATTTACATGGTCATCTGAGCAAGCCTTAACAATCCACCATTGTGGAAAATCAATTTTTGGCATCTTTTGCATCATTTTTCCACCTTCATATTCATTTCATTATCACATTTAAATTTATTTAATTTTTGCATTTAATTCAACATTTTTTATTTCATGTTCCAACTCTCTTATCTAGGTTGATTATGTATTTAAATGTTTTATTAATTTAATTAACCTAGACAATTTTATGTAAGTGGTGTTTTTCCACTTACATAAAATGGCAAATTTGACTTTCTTATACCCCTAAGATTTTGTTAGTACTATAGAGCAAGCTAAAGTCACTGCAAGAGAAAGCCATGATTGTACAACACCTATAGTTGACTTTCAACATCTACAGAAGGACATAATAATGGAGCATAAAGAGGGACACCTCCCTATGCTTAGGCATAGACATATATGTATCGCATCTAAGATATAGAAAAGAGAGAGAGAAACATCTGAGAAGATATTGTATAAGAGATGAATATGTGTTGAGAGGTTGATGATATGTACAACATGTTAATATAATGGAGATATGATTATTTACAAAATTTGATTTGTGTATATGATGAATGTGTGAATGTTGTATTTTATTTATGTATGTTATAATTGATCACACATATATATAATCCATTACATGTGTTCTAATCCTATTTCTTATCGACCATACTATGGTATAAATACAACATTAATAAATAATAAGTTCAAAACCATGGTCTGTGCTTCCTCTTGTCAAAATTTGGTTCTATTATTTAGACCATGGCAGTTGGTGGAAAGGAGAGGACCAAACCTTGAGGAATTTTTTGCAGTAAGGATATTTTTAGAGATAAGTGATCATACAAATTGGAAGGAAGTGGCTTTGATGTTTTACAATAAAATACACTAGGCCTTATCCTGTGAGAGGGGTTAGGCACCTAAATGATGAAAAATGGAAATGGGGAGGATCTTGAAAAGGATACCAAAAAGATATGATAGCTAAGGAATGTCTAGATTGAGGGATTAGGGATAAATAAAAGGATTAATGAATACCAAATTGAAAACACCCATGGCAAAAGGAGACAACAAAAATTTGAGGGAAAATTTTGAAGAGATCAAGATGGTAATGGAAACTAACATGGAAGAGAGGATATTGAAATAAGTCTAGGAGAGATGAGAAAGATACCACAAGAGGATGGAAAAGGCTAGGGAAGCCTCTTTATAGCACACTAGGAGGGAGCTATTGTTGAGAATGTTGAGAAGGTTGAGAATGTGGGGAGTTTTGATATTTTACCATTAGAAGGACATATAGTACGACTTAATTATAATGACACATTTAAGCATCTAATCACATGAATTAGAAGAGAAAAATAGAATTTGACTAAGTTATTAGACTAGATGAAATATTATGATAAATTTAATGTCATTAAAGGGAGGGCTTAGAAGCAGGGGTGCTACACTAGAAGTAGGGGTGTTTTGCTATTTGAATTTTTGACTCATGAGCCATATTCTAAACTAGATTTGTCAAATATTAGGGTTAGAATTAATGAAGGATTTGAGGGTTTAATAACCCCTATATATAAATTAAATCCTTTGAACGTTAATGTAGAATACTTAGATAAGGTGGTAAGTAAAAGTGTGGGTTTACAAAAGGAAAATATGATTAAAAAAACTTGGAGTTTCAAGAAAGAGAGAAGAATGTTGAAAGAGAGGATTCAAGGGGCATGTTTAACGAATTGGCCATCAACACAATTGAAGCACTTAAAGAAGGATAGAAGAGACCTATATTATTTAATGATATGTCATTAACTAATGAGAAATTATCCAAAAATATACCTCTTAAAATGAAGTGACACCTTGAAGATGTGATCCCTCAAACCCAGAGTCATCCCCATGTTGAACTTTTAAGTCAAGAAGAGTTTCATCCAAAGATATATTGACTGTGATTCTAAACAAAGGAAGATGAAAACAAAAGAGAGTTTGTAGTTTTGTGTGAAGAGTTATTAGGCAAAGAACTCTTTGATTTTTCCTAGGGACAAAGGTAAAATAAGTTCAAGTTCATTAAACAATAAAAAGTTGTCAAGAGCAACAAGAGTTCAAAGGATTTCAAGGAGAAGAGACCTAAAGAAGCAAGGACAAACTAGGAAGGCAGAAAAGAAAGTGAAGGAGTAACCTCATCTAACAACAATAAATTAGAGGTATCTATTGTATACGCTTAAAAATGACACGAGTCAGTCTAAATAAATATTCTTAATATTTATTTCATTCTAATTCTTCTATCAATAAATAAATAAACAAATTTATTTATTCGATTCATATTCCTCTAAGTTGATTAAATGCCAAAATATTTAATTACCTCTCCTAAAGTCAAAATTAAATAAAATCTTTTATTTAATTAAATTCTTCCAAACAATTAAATAATTCTTAATTATTTAATTAAATCACTTATTCCTCCAAATTTAAATAAATAAATCAAATTTATTTAAATTCTCTCAATCTCTAAAAATAAAATACAATCAAATATTTTATTTATTCTTCTATCTTGCACAAACAATTAAATAAATTTATTTATTTAATTTGCTTTCTTATCTTCTAAAAAATCTTCCAAATCTTCTAAAAATAAGTCTTCTTCTTCTTCATGCACACAAAATTAAATAATTTATTTTTAATTTCTCTTAAATCATGCAAAAGCAAATCTCAAGTTGAGTTAACTGACTCAATCAACCTTGTTTTATATCAATATCTCTTAAATTAGAAAAAGACATTCTAATTTATAAAAACAAATCTTATCTTTATAAAAGAAAGCAGTTAACTCAAATAAAATAGTTTTTGTGTGACACTTGTCTTCTTTCTATTCGCGCACGTTCTCTCAAGGTTTTTATACTATTGATCTTCTCATTCTTTCTACACTGTTGATCTTCTCTCTCACAAGTCTATAAATTGAACCCTCTTCTTCTATTTCATTCATCTAAGCTTTTAGTATTGTTACTCTACAGGAATTGCAGTGTGCCTTTGGCACCTAAGTCATTCCATTTGCTTGCGATCAACTTGTTACCATCACCATTATCATTGTTGTGAAGCTCATCTTCATTGCAATAAACTATCATAGCCATTCCCACTTGACCTCTTGGAATAGCAAGGAAGTGCACCTTCTGAGGGCCATATTCATACACAAGATCATTTGAGATAGGCAATCAATGGAAGCCATGAAGTGAAGAGGTTTGCAAAGGTTTGAAGTTCTTTCTTTTGATTGATTTCTTTGTTTCTATATTTCATTGAGTTATGGGTATTTATTGATATCATTGATATTTATGCATAATTTCCCTTAACACCTTTCACTCCCAAAATGGACCAGAACCACATCAAGTTTCCTATCTTTAACAAAGATACAAAGGAGGCCACATAGCACATATTTGTCCTTGAATCTACATGGAGAAGGAATGAAGTAAGGGACAACCAAACAAAGCTTTATGACTTCGTTGGTAGTCTAAGCAATGAAGCTTTTAAATGGTATATGAAGGAGTGTCCTCAACATAACAAGGAACGAGATGAATTAAAAAATAATTTTAAAGTTTTTCAATCTCCAAAAGTTCCTTTACAAAGCATAAGCAAGATGAGGGAAATATTGCAAAAGAAAGGAGAAACTATAAAGGAGTTCAATAAAAAATTTAAAGGGCTGGTTAGAATACTAGAAGAGTCACTAACTAGAAAATAAAGAGTGGAATGGTTTTTTCTTTGAACTACTAAATGGAATTAGGGCATCCTTGGATGGTAGAATTTTTAATACATATGTAAATGTAGTAGAATTAGCCTCTAAAATCAAAGTACAACCTTGGAGAATGGAAAATTAGATGGAAGAAAGCATAACAATAGAAAAGTTAAAACTAGAGTTCAAAAATTTGAAAATCAAACAAGATATTTAGCTAAGGAAGAAAATAAAAGGGAGATGTCACCCATTTAAAGAAAGAAAATATGGTGTGCACCTAATTCTCAATTTAAGGACATTTGAATAATGAGTGCCTAGTCCTCGAAGGGAAGAGAAGAGTTGTGACAATGAGAATAGAATTTGTGGAACCTCCAAGGAGGTTAAAGAGTGTCTTATATGTAATACATAGAGAATGGGATGACCATCAGATAGATGATCATCCCTCCCTACTATTCCAACTCAGGGATGAGTCAAAGTGTGAACCCTAGTGCAATCACATGAGTGAGGAGAATGAGTCAATCCATAGAGGGATGGAAAGAGCTAGGGGTTTGGTAGAAAGAGCATATCATATGTAGGATATGGGTATACAAAATTGTAATGGAGGAATAACCCACGTGTAATAAATCAAATAAAAGTAGCACCCCATATCCCAAATGATAGACCATGCACTAGTCACATAAATGATTCTAACAATCTAGAAGTGGCCATAATAAGGTTAAAGGAGGACATGAAGGGAAGAAGCAACATGCTATACATGTGACAAAGCAAGACACTACACAAATAAGTGTAGGGAAGATAAAAAGAAAACATGTGTATTCTATGACCATCCTACTTTTTTATTTGATTCTGTATACGCCTAAAAATGAGACGACTTTGTCCAAATAAATATTCTTAATATTTATTTAAGTCAAATTCCTCTATCAATAAATAAATAAATAACAAAATTTATTTATTTGATTCATATTCTTCCAATAATTAAATAAAATCAATTTATTTAATTAAATCAAATTTTTCTTCCAAATTTAAATAAATCAAATCAAAAATATTTAAATCCTTTCAATCTCTAAAAATAAAATATAATCAAATATTTTATTTATTCTTCCAAATTATGCACAACAATTAAATAAATTTATTTATTTAATTAGCTTTCTTATCTTCTAATTCTTCAAATATCTTCTAAATCTTCTAAAAATAAGTCTTCTTTTTCATGCACACAAAATTAAATAATTTATTATTTAATTTCTCTCAAATCATGCAAAATCAAATTTCAAGTTGAGTTATCTATTCAATCAACCTTGTTTTTATCAATATCTCTTAAATTAGAAAAAAACTTTCTAATTTATGAAAAGCATGTCTTATCTTTAGAAAAGAAAGTAGTTAACTCAAATAAAATAGCTTTTGTATGACACTTGTCTTCTTCTTATTCATGCACGTTCCTCAACAGTTGATCTTCTTATTCTTTCTATACTGTTGATCTTCTTTCTCTCAAGTCTATAAATTGAACCTTATTCCTCCATTTCAATCATCCAAGATTTAAGTATCGTTACTCTGCAGGAATTACAGCGCACCTTTGGCACCAATTCCTTCATTACTTGTGATCACACTCGTTACTACACACTACTATCATTGTTGTAAAGCTCCTCTTCATGGAGATATTATCATAGCCATTCCCATTTGACATCTTGGAATTATAGCAAGAAAGTGCACCTTTTGAGAGCCATATTTATAAACAAGATCATTTGTGATAGGTGATCAATGGAAGCTTCAAATTAAAGGAGATTTTCTTTGTTGTTGTTCCTTGTTTATTTGAATCTCTTTTGTTCACCATTTCATTGAGTTTTGGGTATCTTGATATTTGATATTACTGATTATTCATTTGAATCCAATTTTCCCTTAATAGATTCTTCTACACAACTCTCTAATACATGCAACTCTCTCTTGGCCCTTTCTTGGGTCTATGTTGTTGATTAGACTCCTATTTCTAAATCTTGTACTTAAGGGTTTATATTGTTGCATTTCTATTTACTTCTCCAAAGTGCTCACTCCTCTTCTACATCATGCTAGTAATTGTTTGAATAATATTGCAAAAATGTTTTTATCGCATTTAATTCTATATTTCTCAAGTGGTATATTTCTTGGTGACCATCACCTCCTCTTATTTAATCCAATATGCACACTAGGGTATTGTTCTCTCTAGACCAAGGATTAATGCTTATAAATTTACTTTTTTATTGCCATTCTTAGTCTTAGATGCACATAGACTAAGAAAACACTTTGTTTCAATCTCTATTTTCTATTTGACTACTCGTGGACGTTGAAAGACCAAAATAGGGGCTTGACCATTCTGGGAAAGATCCCAAGAAGTCCCAACCATTTTCTTGTCTTAGCTATAGATTTCTTGATGATCAACTCATACAATTTTTACATTCTCTCTCTTCTTTGTTACTTTTATTTCTCATTCCATTGAATTACATAGATTAAGTTATGTTTTTGTATTCGTACATATTTTGGTATATCCTAGGTCTACTATCTTGCTATGTCTATATCTTGGTGTGTAACATAGACCATTTTGGGCTTCAAAACTATATTTTGCTAGCAATTTTGGATGACAACATGTAAAGTGGATGATAGCATCACGCAAATGTTTACACATCATGCTAGCATCTTGGATAGTGAGCTTCATTTTTGTTAGGAAAAGGGTGTTGTACACCTTGCACAGGAATGCAATATTTTAGTTATATAAAATAAATATTTATTTGTGGTGCATATATTTGGTGGTGTTTAGCCATATTAAATATTTATTTGGGTCCATATTTTAAGTTGTATTGTAACATTGGTTAGTTATTTTATGTGTGGGAGACATAGAATAATTAATTAATATTTGGAAAACTTAGTATCAAAAAGTAAATGAGGGGGTCAATGGTTTTGTACTCTTATGGTTTTGAGACACATGGTTTTTCTAATAGCACAAGTTGTATAATTGTAATCTTGAGTCTACAAAAGCAAGCACATGGTTAGTGGTTTGGGTTGGCTAGATGAGTGGGTTGTCATTGTACCGATTTTCTCTTGTAAGTGCACATGTGAAGCATGGAATGGGATGTGTGGTTACTTGCTTGAACACATGTAGGATGCATTGGAGGAGCTTGATTTTTTAGAAGTATTCATGAAACTCTATAAGTGTATTGTAATATTTTATTACTAAATAATACATTGAGTGTAGATTCTTTTAAAGGCTAGGTTTTTGCCTCTTGAGGATTTTCATAGGGTATATCTTGTGTTATCTTGTGGTATGTCTTTTAATCTTTCCATTATGCTTATTTTGTAAGCTTGTATGCATCATTTTCTCTATGTAGGAAATGGTTTGATTAACCTGGTAATTTCCTAACAATCTTTTGGCTACATGGTCCTTTATGTTTGCTATTTATAGTTCAAAACCCACTTTACTCATTTTGTAATTTAGTTTTCTATATTAAAACATTTTCTAACCCATCTCTATGTTTTAGCTTGGTAAAATATATTATTTTACAAGTTAAAACATTCTAGAATTATTCTCGCATAATTTTGTTCTTTCTACAATAGAATAGTAGAAAAAAATTTCTTTTGAAAACTAGTTTTATCCTAGTGTAGTGATTTAAAAATATTAACTTAGAAAACATAATACATTTCTTGGTTAAACTAATTTTCAACATTACATTACTTTTCCAGTAGTTTTCCTTTATGTTCTAGTGTTTGTTTTTTGGTTATGGTATTGTTGATTTTGTATGGACTTTAATATGTTTGGTTACTACTAGTGTGCTGCTTGCCAGCTATTTGTGGCATGCTGTGCTTGTTTTGTTGACTATTGGGGTCTTTTGTTAAAGGGTTTTGCACCTTGGTTTGTAGCTTACTATAAATAAAAACATTACATTTTGGTCAACGTAAGCTTCATCACAAATCTAATAATGTTAGATTTGTTTCTTCAAACCTTCAATGCCTTTGATAAAACCTTTTCTAAGGAGGACTTTGACATGTTAGATGAGGTATTAGGTGACTTCATTCATGTCCCTTATTGTTCCTCACCTACTAAATCAACCTCTTCTATTTCTACATCATGTCATCCTCCTCAAAATCTAATTAATACAATATTCATTTCAAGCTCCATAAAAGAGCTTTAAAAACCACAAATCGTTGTACATGGCATACTTGATTTACCTCAACCTTCTCATTCTATAATTACTATTCAAGGCATGGATTCCTAATATCCCCTGTCCTAATTTATACACTCGTATTGCTCAATCTATAAAGTGTAATGTGAATGTGAAGTTATTAATTTCCACATGGTAGCCCACACATATAACACTCATAGGAATGAAAAGGTAACCCCTATTCCTATTTCTCTTCCTCCCCAACTCCTATTCTTCCATCAATTCCATGTCTTTCCATTAAGAATACTAGAGAGTATGATCTTATTGAGCAACTTTAAGCTACTCAAGCTAAAATCTCTCTTTGGGAGTTGATCTAAAATTCTCCTTCTTATCATGGCATTTTTCAAGAAGCTCTATAGAAGATTTTACTTTCATCTTCTACTAAGCCAAATGAAGTAGCTATTTTACTAGATTGTATCTATACTAATACTATCGATATTGTATTTCAATAGTATGAACTTCCTTATATATCAAGGTTCAAAAAAAAAATGAACCTCTCATTAAATCATTGTAAA
Source organism: Cunninghamia lanceolata (assembly GCA_027924645.1). Classification (NCBI taxonomy): domain Eukaryota; kingdom Viridiplantae; phylum Streptophyta; class Pinopsida; order Cupressales; family Cupressaceae; genus Cunninghamia; species Cunninghamia lanceolata. The sequence continues at coordinate 6,469,389 of BSBN01001281.1, forward strand.
AATAAATTATATTGGAATAAAATGTACCCTCGTTGATAATAGTTATGGTCTCAATATATGTAGTGTGGATCTTTTGAACTATATTAATGTTGATACACTTTTCATTTCTCCTATAGATCTTTCCATTTAGAGGTTTTGATAACATTAGTTTCCAAACATGAGGCACCATAACTCTGCCTATTAAGTTAGGCCTTGTTACATGACCTATAATGGTACATGTGATGCTAGGAATTATTTCCTATAATCTCCTCTTGGGTAGGCCATAGATTGATGTTATGACTGTATTCCTGTCTACCCTACATAAATCTATTAAGTTTGTTCATAACAATAAAACATTTACAATCAAGGCCAATCTAAATCCTCTGCAATATTGTTAGCAAACATATACATAGCACATATTTCTCATTCTATTGACGAGGATCCTCCATCTTTTTCTGAGTTTGAATCCTATTATGGCCATGGTTTTCAAATACTTTCAGAAATTGGATATAAAGATAGTGATATGAGTTGTAAGGAACAATGCATCAAGATCCCTTAGGAGCCTACACCACATCTCTCTATAGTGGGCCTTGGTTATTGACCTCCTCGCCACTCAATCCTTATATCATAACTTCACTGACATATCCATGATTTCTAAATACATTCTATTTCTTCTTTGTACCTGTGTTACAACCTAACTTGATTATAGAATCTTCTCAGTCACCTATACTAGCTCTTGATGTGTTCACTACTAGTGAAGCTCTAGCTAAATTTCTTTGTGTGTATGTTGGCATGCCTTCATATCATCACGATTGTTGATTCCCTTAGTCTAATGATCCTAATCTATCTCCTAACATCATACCAACCTTCCATCCATTATTGATGGTAAGGACCATAGTACCCTTTTAGTTGGGAGCCTATGGATGTTCCCATGGATCTCCATGATCTTAAAAAGGATATTCAAATTGGAGAATGTCTCTTATTGAAAGAGTGGTCTTCACATTCCCAACTCTTACATGACTTCCTATAAATCTTTGCTTGGACATATAAGATATGCCTGGCATTGATTCCAAGGTTGCGGTCTATAACATAGTGCTATATCATGACACACTGTAACCTATAAAAAAAAATGAAAATGCATCTCAAGGTGGTCCTCATGGTCAAGGTTGGTGCAGTCGTGATTAGGGAACCTTATTAGGTAGCCCAATCATACAGCCAAACAACACAACAAAAGCATAAACTCATAAACAACACATATTTCATTTGATTTTATTCAAATCTCTAACTTACAACTCTATGCCATAGTAATTTATCCACAATCACAACAAGATAACAATTTTATTTAATTATGCAGCTTTTACAGGAGTACAAAATCAATCTACTCTTCTTTAAAAAACTTTAACCTATTTATTTTTGCCATCTCCTCCAACAAAACTCCTTCAGCTATTCTCCTTCCATTATTCTAGGTGTCACTAGCCCATCAATAGCAGCCCCCTTGACATAATGCTCTGCCTCATCTTCCTTCACCAGGGAAATCACCCCCCTCCAATCTACTATCATCTTGCCTCTATTTTGAGAGGAAACCCCCCTAAACAAAATGACAATCACCTTTTGATTCTTCCTCCATGGAAGTTAAACAATTATGGAAATATTTTGTTATATAACTGGATATACAGGTTTTCAACAACCACTTGACAGTTGCCAAATGGATTAATAACACTATTTGATTAAAATAAGCATATTTTAATAAAGTCCCATACATCAACCATGTTGGGCCTTTTCAAACTTTAAATCTCCTTGTATCGGCTATCATCAAAATATCTCTTCCACAAACCAAGGAAGTCTTTATTAGCAAATGTAGATTTCCACAAACTTAAAGTTTTCTATCACTACTTATCAAAAAATTAGGCCTTTCGCAAACTAAAAGGTTTTCTGGTATAAAGCCTTTAATTATCAGAAAAATTTAACTTCCTCAAACCTTGTCGGCATATCAACAAATTTTGGGAATCACGAACCAGGTTGTAAACCCTAAACTTTACTGATACTAAGTGTTAGGCTTTCAACTACTTCCATTGGCAAAACATGTCTTTTACGAAGCCTTTGTTTTATTCTCAACAACTCTATTTACATGGTTGTTGGTGAATCAATGACTTTCGGAACCAACGAACTAGCCAAACTCATAAAACCTTTTTCTTCGATCGGCAATTTATTCTCTTCATCAACCAACATACTTTGACTTCAACCCTAAAAAGGATTATAAGTAAAATGAACCCTCAGTGAACCTAAGGGTTCGTGAACTAGTAGTTTTGCCTATTCGCAATCTTGTAACTTTGTTGACAATAAAGGAAGCTTCATCCAAATCTCACTTAAAGTGCAATCGACAAAAGTTCCCAAAGGCTAACTGAGGAAAACTTAAAAAAATTTCAACTTCTCTTTAAAGCTCAGTTAGTGAAATCACCCATTAGCAAACTATAAAATCGACAAACTGCCAAGTCAGTGAACTGAGTAGTTCACGAACCGAGGAAATTGTTGACTAGCTATAACTTAGTCAATTTTTAGCCAAATTTCACCAAACTGAAATAGGGGATACCCAATTGGCTCTTCTACATGATGATGCTCTTCACTTGCCCAATTTGAGACTGAAAATCTTCTTGAAGCAAACTTCCCAAAACCAACACAAAAGAAGACAAAGCACAACAAAAACTAAACAGAAACAAACCCAATATTTTTGGTTGATGTCGATTGCTCATGGACCTAGATGCTCGTGCATCAGACACGCCGAGTAAAAATTTTGTGAGCATGGGCTCACAAAATGGAGATGAATAGTAGAACTACCCTTCCAAGTTACAACAACCTGCAACAATCTCCATCAATGTAATAGGTTCATCAGAAACTTTCTTCCTTCACCTCTTTGAGCATTTGGCTGGGACACTTGTCATCCTCCTCCACCAATTGTGTACCTTCTTCCTCCTTCCTCTCATAGACTCACATCCACTATAGACCATCCTCCTCTACCAAAGGCTCTCTCTTCTCCTCCAAATACTCTTTCCTCTTCTCTCCTCTTTCATGGGATCCAAACCACCACAAACTGACCACCTCCACCAAGTTCCACCTGCATCATCTTTCACAACCTCTATACACAAACATATAGTATACAATTCAGCTATTGAAACTTCACCCTCTATAACAACATCCTCTTCTACTCCCACCATTGAAGGTAAATCATCATAACTGAATTCAAAATAAAAATTTACCTCATCCTTCTTCATTGCTACAACTTTTCCTTCTTCAACATTCGCTAGAATGTTTTCATTTTCACCATCCATTGCTATCACTACCTTCATATCCTCCAAAGGACTCACAACTTCATACTCTATCTTCTCATCCTCTGCTATCTTTGCTGCAACTTCTCTGCTTACTACTACACTTTCCTCTTTCTCACTCTTTCTATCCATGCCTTCATCGTGGAATACTGTTGCAATCCCTTCACTTCTTCTTTCTTCTTGACCCTCTTTACCTGCATATACAACATCACTTGCAAACACATATTTGTTAGAAAAATAATGGAACTCCTTCATACGCATATTTTCCTCTTCATCTTCACATCCTCAACTTGTTTCGTCACCTCTTTCTACTTATCTTGTAACGAACTCAAAATATATTCTTCCTCATCCTTTATTATGCTATATGTATTCTTCCTACCATCCTACACAACTTCTCTATCCCAAAGCCAAGGTCAACCCAACAAAACATGAGATATATCCATAAGTACTATATCACATACAATTTCATCCTTATATCTATGAATTTGAAAATCAACAATACATTGTTCACTTACCCATATCTGACAATCTACTTGCAACCAAGAAATACTGTAAGGGTTAGGATGATTTCTTCTCTTCAAACTTAGCTTCTCAACCATCTCTAGTGACACCAAATTATCTATGCTATTGTATCCACAACCACTCTGCAGCACTTTCCACCTAACTTGCAAATAATTTGAAACACATTGTTCCTTTGGATGGGCTCTTGCTTCTCTTTTTGTGGCTTCAAAAATTATTTCTTCATCATAAAATATTCTCCTGACTTCCAAGACATTCTTCCCAACACTCTCCTACACACTCACAAAACAAACTCTCCGCAACCTATACACACTTAAAGGTACACATCAATTCAAAAAACCCCTTCCAATTACAGGTCTCCTCACAACAAGATCACTCTCACAACCAACTCTCTCTCATAGCTTCAATGCCTTCTCTCATCTCTCAATTTCTCAAGACTCCTCACACACCTACAATAATTCTCTCGAGCTCTTCAGACAACACATCCACTTCTCTCCACTCATAGGTCCTTGTGCAGATTGCCTCACTTTCGATGCTCTGTCTACACACTCAAGACCATAGCTCTAATACCACTTGGTGCAATCGTTATCAAGGAACCTTATCAAGAAACCTAATCACACAAACAAACAACATAACAAAAGTATAAACTCATAAACAACACATATTTCATTTGATTTTATTCAAATCTCTTACAGCTCTATGCCATAGTAATATCCACAATCACAACAAGATAACAGTTTTATTTAATTATGCAGCTTCTTAAAGAGTACAAAATTAATCTACTCTTCTTTACAAAACTTTGACCTATTTATTTTTTCCATCTCCTCCAACAAAACTCCTTCAACTATTCTCCTATTATTTTGGGCATCACCAACCCATCAACAACAACCCCTTGACATAATGCTCTACCTCATGTTCCTTCACCAAGGAAATCACCCCCCTCCAATCTACTATCATCTCACCTCTATTATGAGAGGAAGTCCCCCTAAACAAAATGACAATCACCTTTTTATTCTTCCTCCATGGAAGTTAAATAGTTATGGAAATATTCCATTACAGAACTGAATAGACAGGTTTTCAACAACCACTTGACGGTTGCCAAACAGATTAATAACATTATTTGATTAAAATAAGCATATTTTAATAAAGTCCCATACATCAACAATGTTAGGCCTTTTCAAACTTTAAATTTCCTTGTATCGGCTATCGGCAAAATATCTCTTCCATGAACCAAGGAAGTCTTTATCAGCAAATGTAGCTTTCCACAAACTTAAAGTTCACTGTCGCTACTTACTGACAAATTAGGCCTTTCACAAACTAAAAGGTTTTCCAGTATAAATCCTTTAGTTATCAGAAAAAATAACTTCCTTGAACCTTATCAGTATATCGACAAAATTTGGGAATCATGAATCAGGTTGCAAACCCTAAACTTTACCAATACTAAGTGTTAGGCTATCAACTCCTTCCATTGGAAAAGCATTTATTTTATGAAGCCTTTGTTTTATTCTCAACAACTCTATTTACATGGTTGTTGGTGAATTGATGACTTTTAGAACTAGTGAACTAGCCAAAGTCAAAACCTTTTTCTTCGATTGGTAATTTCTTCTCTTCATGAACCAACAGACTTTGACTTTCAACCCTAAAAAGGCTTATAGACAAAATGAACCCTTAGAGAACCTAAGGGTTCGTGAACTAGTAGTTTTGCCAACTCAATTTGCAATCTTACAACTTTGACGACAATAAGAGAAGCTTCATCCAAAGCTCACTTAAAGTGCAATCAGCAAATGTTCCCAAAGGCTAACTAAGGAAAACTTAAAAAAAATTCAACTTCTCTTGAAATCTTAGTCAGTGAAATCACCTATCGATGAACTATCAAATTGACGAACTACCGAGTCGGCGAACCGAGCAATTTCCAAACCAGGGAAATTGCCAACTGGTTATAACTTAACCAATTTTCAGCCAAATTTCACCAAATTGAAATAGGGGATACCCAATTGGCTCTTCTACATGATGATGCTCTTCACTTGCCCAATTTGAGACTGAAAATCTTCTTGAAGCAAACTACCCAAAACCAACACAAAAGAAGACAAAGCACAACAAAAACTGAATAGAAACAAACCCAATATTTTTTGTTGATGTCAATTGCTCATGGACCCAGATGCTTCTGCATCAAAGGTTGAGATTTAAAATCTCCTAAAAGATAGTTTTATCCACCCGATTGAATATTCACTTTATATTTCCAACATTGTAGTTGTCATTGAACTTGATGGCCACTGATGAGTGTCAAATTGCACTCATAAAATACACCCTTTTTGCCTCTCTTTTGCCCTATTCAGTTCATCTTCCTTGTGTCTGCACTCAAATTAGTTAAGCAAGATTGTTCTAATTTGTGATTAATTAAGATAGATTACTTGAGATTAGAATTTCTGATTAAGTGGCTAATGTGCGTGGGATTAATGGAAAAATACAGAATTTCTCTTTCTTTTTGAATCAGCAGGTGTACATATCAGAAACAACGGTTTTGTGCATCTCCGAAGATCGCCTTCAATGATCTCCGGAGACTATAACAAAGAACAGTGACACCTGGGTTTTGAAGATTTGGGGAAATGACTCTCCAGAGCTCGGCGAATGTCTAGAATATCTCCAGAGCTCTGCGAGTGTCTGGAATATCTCCGGAGCTCTGCGAGTGCCTGGAATATCTCCGGAGCTATAGACAGGAACAACTATCTTCGGAACCTCCTGAGAATAGGGCATGTTCTAGTCAGAGCCACCAATCAGACACTTCAGCAACAATCCTAACACCCCCCTTACTTCACTCAAATCATCACCTGAGTGATGAAGGGTCAACTATCAGTTGAACTGCTGAAGTTTTATCTTTCCAAAGATTTTGCATAAGTTACGAACTGAACTAATCCAATATTCTTATTTTCAGGCTTTGATGCCCAAGTGTATTAAGATCTAAACTTAGACCTCTGAGTGGACTTCTGTTCCACTCAAGTCTACCCTTTTGCATGGTGATCTTTCATAAGTTAGATAGTTAAGTACAAATAAGAGATGGTGTCATCTCCTAGAAAGACTGATAGATAAGTTTAGTGATATATCATCACTCTTTTTATATATACTTTCAGAAATAGTAATGAAACAACAATGATAAGATTATTCTGATTTTCGGAGATTTTATTTCTGTTGTAGCCATACATTTCTCATGAATATAAAAATGAATGAAGTGGACTGAATTTAATTAGATCATCTTTAGTGCTGATTTCCTGCAATAGCCTTCAGCCTCAAAGGTGCGGAGCAAGGGCCCACTCTCACCAATCAGGCAAGAGGCTAGTATCTCTATTTTATTGTTTCAAGTTTTCTTTTATAAAAGTATTTCCTGTTTTAGTAGATAAATGCATGTTATCATTTTTTGCTTTGAGTACATTTCCTATTTTATTCTGTTTTACAGCATTCATTACATTTATTCAACAAGCAGATAGATTAGTCATTCTTTTAAGCTTTAGGATTAGCTATAAACTGGTCACTTAGAATCCCTAGTTGCAGACAGCCATGGACACAGCCCTAGTTCTTTGACATCTGAAAACAGATTAAATGATGAGGTACAACGACAACTCGTCAGCCACATTCACATTTGTATTGACTTTTGTGATCTCAACAAAGTTTCTCTTAAAGATGATTTTCCACTTCCCAACATACATATGATTGTTGACTCAATTGTAGGCCATGCACTTCTTTCCTTTATGAATGGCTTCTTAAGTTACAACCACATTCTTATTAACCCTCTCGACCAATACAAAATTGCCTTTACAACATTATGGGGAACTTTTTGTTGTGGTCATTCCCTTTCATGTAAAGAATGTTGGTACAATGCACCAACAATCCATGACCCTCATCTTTCATGACTTCATCCATAACATCCTTGAAGGTTATGTCGATGATATTTTGGCTAATTTTGTTCTTTGCCAAGATCATGTACCTAATATTCATCTCATTTTTTGATGTCTTCATCTATACAACATGCACTTGAATCTTTTGAAGTATGTCTTTGGTGTGGATAGTGGAAAACTTCTTAGATTTATTGTATCTCATCATGGCATTGAGGTTGACACTAAAAATATAGATGTTATTGTCAACATGCCACTACCTCAAAACATTTCTCAACTCCATAGCCTTTAAGGGAAGATTTAGTCCATTCATTTATTCATTTCATAGTTGGTGGATCATACCCCTCCCATTACACATCTAAAAAAGGATGTTCATTTTTTGTTGGAATGAGGAGTGTCAAAAGGCTTTTGAATTCCTTTAAAGTTATTTGACTAATCCCCCTATTTTAATGCCTTCCATTCTTGGATGTCCTCTCATTCTTTACACTTTTGCTTCATCTCATGTTATGGCCACTCTTTTATCCCAACACATGATGATGAGGGCAAGGTGCATGCCATTTATTATATCAATTGTACCTTGCTTGATTATCAAACTTATTACAAAATCGTAGAGAAACAATGTCTAGCTTTAGTGTTTTCTATAAACAAGTTGTGACATTACCTTCTCCATGAAGAAACACATGTCATCATAAAATTTGATCTTTTAAAACATTTATTTTCTAAGACTAACTTATTGGGACACCTAGCTAAATGGGTCATTCTTTTGACTAAATTTGACTTAAAGTTTGTTTCTTAAAAGGCTATCAAGGGACAAGTCATAGTTGATCATTTTACAAACACTTCCTCTCCTTTCTCTTTTCCTAGTCTTGATTCTTCCCCTAATAACCACATCCTCTCTATGGATATTGACTATTCTTGGGAATTATTCATTGATGGTTCAACATGTTGCATTGGTTTAGGAGTTGGTGTCATCTTGGTCCCTCCTTTAGGAACATTGATTACACTTTATTTTCATCTAGAAACTTTCAATGTACTAATAATATTGTTGAATATAGAGCCCTTATTTCTAGACTACATGTGGTGCTTTCTTTGTAGCATTAACTCTATTCAAACTCATGGTGATTCTAAATTAATCATAAGATAGGTTAATGGTGCTGATCAAGTGAAGAAAGATAAAATGTCCTAGTATTGTGACCTTTCCTTATCACTGCATCATTTTTCTTCTTTATCTATAGATACTATCCCATGCAAAGATAATCATCATGTGGATGTAATGGCTAGTGTTTCTTCCCTTGTCCCCTTGATATTCAATAGGTTATTATCACTTTTTTATTCATACACTTTCTATACCTACTATTGTGGATATTTCTTCTTATGACACCCTCTTTTGTTACACTGTCAATTTAGAAGAATGGTACTCTCATATATACAATTATATGAAAGATGGAACACTCCCTAATAACTCTTCTAAAAATGCTCACACTCGTATCCATAAGATTGTTGCATATTATATTCTTCTTTCTAATGTATTGTATTGGCAAGGTTACAATGACCTCCTTATTCATTATTTAACAAAATTTTAAATCCCAATTACTCTCCATGAGGCCCATTTAGTTACCTATGGAGGTCATTTTCTAGTGGAAGGTCATTAGTTCAAGCACTTATTTGTATGGGGTGTCCATGTGTTATAAATGGCTGATATAGGATTCCAATTTGCATAGATTGTACTCAAATCTTGTCAATTTTTTTGGAGGGGCATATTTTACACCATTATTTATTTTGGGGGATTTAATTATTAGTTTTTGTTATTTTTTGAGGATTGTAAGATTATGTCTTCATATAATTGCTTTCACACCTCATGTCATAAAATGGAAGTCTTGTCCTTTTTAGAAACTTGTAAGAACTCTAACATTACATTTATTTGTAGATGCACTAATATAAAGTGCCAAAACTGATTTTGTGTTCTCTTTTTTTTTGGGGGGGGGATTCTTGCACATAATAGTGTTCCTCTTTTGTACTTGTACTATTTTATAAAGTGAAATTGGGGGTTGTGTACGTGCCTTTGTTTTTTCATCACAACTTTATCCAGTGAGTGTCCCTCCAATGCAATGATCTAGCCTCATGTGTCCATGCCTTATTTTTCTACACCCTTTTTTAGTTGCTCGTACATCATTTTTGGACCTAATATTGCATCTACATCCATTTGAACACTTTTGTACCACATTTCATTTGATTTGCTAATATCTCATTATTGTCAGTATTATGGGGGGTATCATCACATGGTCAATGCTTCTTTAGTTTCATTCTAGAGTGAGCTATGTATCTATTTTTTGTTCTTATGTACTATTTGAATGCATTAGCTAGTTACCAATGCATTTGATGAGATGGAACCAACACCCTATAGACACTCTTACATTCCTTTTTCTAAAGGCAACCATCTACCTTATTTAGGTGATCAATATTCATGAGAATTTGGTTTGGTATCTTTGTAGAGCACCACTTGCACATATAGTTGTTGATAATTAAGAGGGGGGGGAATTAGTTATCTTAATTATTTCTACTTGCTGAACTTTCTTAACAATTAATGTAGCATCAATTCAAATAAGCAAACATAACCAGGAAATGGAAATACACATGACACAATATTTTTGATGTGGAAACCCTATTAAGGGAGAAAACCACGGGGTGATTAACCCAAGATTGTATTCTCTGTTAGAAGAATAGAAATACAAAACGACACTTGCCAATTAGGGCTCACTACCTAAGCACACTGCTCATAAGACGCTCACTGCCTACAAGAGACTCACTGTCTATGAGTTGTAAGAAGAATAATAAGATCCTTGAACTGATGAGAAGCATCCACATATGTTGAGGTTCGGTTCCGGTTAGGCTCAATACACTGATCTGCTGCACTTCATCCTTCCTCTCTTTGGTGCTGTTGACCAGTCACATACCGGACCTGTCTTTCTTCTTTCATACTATTCTTTTGCTTTTCTTCACACACGACACCACACAACATATATCTTCATACTAAAATCAATCTAGTATATATATGTTTGCACCAAGGATTTCATCCACTTTCTAGTCGGCATCCAGAATAGTCAATATTTATCCAAACTCTGATCTGTCAGCTGAATCTTTACTTATCAAGTAATGCAGATCAAAGAGATGATTATAGAAGTCATCAATCATGTCAGTCAATCATGAATGATACCTTAAGAATCTTGATCACCATTAACATCTCATCCAGAATAATGTCTGATGCTCTGTCGGTCAGTTCTTCCTCTGTTTGCACTGCCAAACAAGACTCCAATACTTGAATCCTCATATCTCTTCACTCTTTCATCACTGGAGGCTCAATTTCTAGATTCTATCCGTTAAGGTACTCCTCTTGACTTTCCCAAGTCTGCACTTTCCAAAGATTCTTCCTCTGAGAGATCCAGACCTCACTGTCGAACCTTGCCACAACACTTTGTTCTTGCTTACCGGACCACAACACTCTTCAATCTGACTTTTGGTATAGGCACACTATGTCCTACGGATGTGTGGGATGAACTTTGTTGCCATCAATGACAACAATCATGAAGCTCCAATGCGTCTCTTGCCAACAATCTCCCCCTTTGGCATTGATGGCAACACTTTGTGAAAAATGACTAAGTGTTATACTATACTCCCCCTTGGTTGATGCTCTCTTCTAATGTACATTTTTCTGGAGGTCCCCCTTAGCTGGATTCTGCATTTTTCACTGTTCCTCACCCCCCCTTTGACATCAATGGCAAAGGGTAGGGTCCGCACACCAAAATTCCCAAAAAATGAACTATACTTAGCCATATAAGTATATAAATAGGTTATACTTACATATACTGTAGTATGTCTGCAAAAGTTGTCTTCAACTGTACAACTTCTGTCGCCCAACTCTACTTCATCCTGTCCAAAATTGACATGTGACCACTCAACAGGAATGCAAAAGCTTCTGCCCTCTTGAGATCTGTCAGATCACTAGTCTGGGCTTTAGTCTGAGCATCAGTTAGAGCCTCATGCATGGCCTCTAACTTAGGGATAATGATTCTTCTAAGTTCATTCAACCTACTTATTTTGTTTTTCTTCTCCTTCTCAAGCTTCTTCATTTCATTTATGACTACAATAGTCTGACACTCTTGATTTACTATGGAGTAGGATAGAGGATCAAAACTTTGAGATAAACTTAATAGTTTATCCTCTTGCTCTTTTACTTTCTTCTCAATGTCCTTGGTCACTTTAGGCTAGGATAAACAAAATTTGTAAATATCACCGCCATCTTTGAGAGCATTTTCTAAGCTCTTTAACCCAATATTCATAACTCTCCTATCATTGGTTATTAACCCTTGTACTTCTGATAATCTTTTTATCGAAAACTCTTTCTGGACCTTATCTTCTACTGACTTCTCTAATGAATCAAAGTGTGTGCTAACACTATTTACTAGAGATTTGAGATTACTGAATGAGGAGGCTGAGGGATCCTTCTGAAAAGATGGCATGATCTTTTCTAGTACACCGGATGCAATGTCTATGATCTTGCAATCTTCCATGTGAGACTTTAGGAGTTTTTCTTTTGCTTTTGCCAAAGTAAAGGATGCTAGCTTTATGGTTTGAACTGGGGAGAGGGAGTTAAAATTGAGCATTCCTTGAAGAAGTTCCAGTTCATCAAATTCCATCATCTCCTTGGTTAAGAATTCTTCTACTGCTTCTGCTGTGTCTCTTGCTAGTGACAGGGTTTTGTCCCCTTCTGTAGCCTTACCACTATCATCTGTGGCCTTTTCTATTGGAGTTTTCTCTTCTTCTGCAACCTTACGACTGACATCTTGTTTTTGCTTCTCTTCTGCTTCTTGACTGATTACTCTTTCTTCTCCTTTAGATCCAGAATCTGCAGGGGAAACTGGAGGAGAGATGTTTGCTTGTTCATGGATCTCCTCTTCCGAAGTAGTGAATTCTAAGTCCTTATCCTTTTCCTTTACCTCTTCTGCTACCATCTCAGTAGATTCTTCTTTATTGTCCATTCCCAAGGGATCATTACCTAAATCCTCTATAACGGGAATATTTAATCTTTTATAGGCATTCCATAGGATTTCTTCTATTTCTTTTGCCACTTTATCAGTTTCTCCAAGCATGAGCTGATTCATTCTAGCCTTACTCCGGAACTCATCCTTGCAATCTTTGAAGATCATATCCATTTGTTTCAGAGTAATTGAAGGATAGAGCTGAATAACTATTTGTTCTCTAATCTCTAAGTCCTTAGCCTTGGCATTTTCTTTTCTCATTTCAAGTTCCATTTCTAAACTTTTAGGAATTAGAGAAATTATTTCAATAAAAGCTTTATTGTATATGTTCAAGTACTTAACTATGGCTTCCTCCAAGATTTTTCTATTTGCATCATAAAATTCTGTTATTGGTTGTAGGTTCCCATCCATAGTAATTACTTTGACTACATCATCTAAGGATAGAGTGGGCCTTTCAACAAACTCTTTTGTCTCTGCTTTCTTGTCTTCACTAGATACTTTCTTCTTCTTCTTCATCTTCTTTGCCTCCTCATCAGACTCAGTCTCTTCATCATCCTTCTGACTGATGTAAGACCTTGTGGCCTTTGTCTTAGTTCTTTTCTCTGCTTTACTGGATGATTTTGCTTCCGGTTTTGATGCCTTTGAGCTTTCAGCAGTTGTAGGAGCAGAGGTCTTAGAGGATCTGGTCCAGGAGGGGTCTTCCACCGGAGCACCTTCTTTCTCTACTTTTTCTTTTTCTTTCTCTGCCCTTTCTATCTTTTCTCTGTTTGTATCAATTGCCTCCTTAGATATCCCAAATTTCTTAGCGACTTCTTCAACTTCCCTTCTTACTTTCCTCTTTGTCTCTAGTTGTCTAAGTTCTACATGAATCTTTACACTCAACTCTTCAAAGGTTCCAAACCTTTCTGCCTTGGGGTCCTTGGGTTGACTAAGCAAGTGTTGAACATGTAGATCTACAATTTTCTCATCTACTTCATACCCCATTGGCATGATCCAGACTATCCTTGGCTCCACAACCTCCATTAGGCACTGATCAGTTTCTACCATAAAGCAAACTGTATCCTTATACTTTTCAACTAGAGATTTGGGAATTCTCTCTCTTACTTGCATCCTACTCTAAAAATTCTTGAAATAACCCTACAGAGCTATATTTCTAGCCTTAGCATTCCCAAGCCCATGCAAGTAGTCTTTGATTTGAATGGCAACAGGGCTGTCATTTTGCCATACCCAACCACTGGATCTAGGTAGCTCATTCATAAAGTAGAAAAACAAACACAATATTAGTCCACCATACTTAAAAGAGCTCTTCTTGTCCTTCTTGATCTTCTGTAAGTTTTCCATTAGTTGGCTTAGAAGTGTTAGATTTCTACCCAAGCATACAAGTGATTGAGAGAAAGCAAAATAGAAATCAGATATGAGCTAAATAAATTGTATTCAACTCAAGAGACTGTAAAGCATTACAATAGAATGGTGTGGTCATATGAGAGCAAGAGGTGGGTATATATATGATATTCCACCCAAGAGACTCAATACACAACCAATGTGGGATAAAGTGAAAAAGTCCCTAAGTAAGCTTAACCTAGTGTGAAAAGAGCTAAAGTGGAGAACAAGCTAAGAAAGAGATAGAAACCAAAGTAACCCTGTTCACACTAACAGCCCCCTTAAGTACAACTTGGGGGGAAATGTTGACAAAAACAAAAATGGGTCCCGGCAACAAGGCCTGATGAGGTACCCATGTACAAAGAATCCCCTCAAACAAAAAGGAAGGAGAAAACCCAGTGGGAAAAAACTCCCCCATGAAAGGATAAAGTAGGAAGGGCTAAGAGACCCCCCCAGAAGAGATGTCCCGCACCCCCAAGAGAGATCGAAGATGAACATACTTGCTCTCAGGGAAGGGTTTGGTGAAGATATCCGCATCCTGGTCAGAAGTCAGACAATAGTGAAGGTTGATGACATGGCCATGGATGAGCTCCCAGATATAGTGCATGTGGATCTCTATGTGTTTGGTCCACTGATGATGGACCAGATTCTGTGAGATCTAAATGGCACTCTAGTTGTCACAAAATATGACTGATGGCCGTTTGATTTGGATACCAAACTCAGTGAGAAGATTCTGAAGCCAAATGGCCTCAATAGCGGCATTCATAGCTCCCCGATACTCGGCCTCAGTAGAAGATAGAGCAATAGCAGACTGCTTCTTGCTCGACCAACAAACAGGACCTAAACCAAGTGAGAAGTTGTAACCTGAAGTAGACTTACGATCCTGAGAATCACTGGCCCAATCTGAATCTGTGTAGCCCACCAAGTCAAGCTCAATACCTGCTGCGTAGTGAATCTCAAAACTATGAGTACCCTGAATGTAGTGAAGGATCTGCTTGGCTGCTTTCCAGTGCAGCTCATGTGGCTCCTACATGAATCAAGAGACCATGCCTACAGCATATGAAATGTCGAGTCTCATATGAGTCAGATAAATGAGACTCCCAACAAGCTGTCAATACAAAGTGTCATCAACAAGTGGAGAAGAACACTGAGCCTCAAGTTTGACTCTAGAAAGGAAGGGAGTCGGAGCAGGCTTACAGTTAGCCATATGAAACCTCAAGAGCAAATCTAGAGCATACTTGGACTATGTGATGGTGATCCCGGAAGAAGACTAAAAGATCTCAATCCCGAGAAAGTAATGCAACAAGCCCCAGTCAGTCATCAAAAAACTGTCATGAAGGGCAGTTTTGACAGCCCCAATGGTGGATGAAGAACTCCCTGTGATCAATAAGTCATCAACATACAAAACTAAAAATAGGAGTGAATCATCCTGCTGCAGAATGTAGACATTGGGATCAGAATGGCACTGAGTGAACCCAACTGATAGAAGGAAGGAGTCCATCTTGGCATACCAGGCCTGAGGAGCCTGTTTGAGGCCATAGAGAGACTTCCAAAGACGGCACACAAGTGAAGAATCCTGAATGAACCCCTGTGGTTGCTCCATGTAGATCTCCTCCTGAAGGTCACCGTGAAGAAAAGCACTCTTCACATCCGTCTAGTGTACTTCCCAATGATTAGCTGCAGCAATAGCAAGAACAACTTGGATGGAATTCATTCAGGCAACTGGTGCAAAAGTCTTAGAGTAGTCAATCCTAGGAACCTGGGAGAATCCTTTGGCGACCAAGCAAACCTTATGCTTGTCAACTGACCCATCTGCTACAAATTTTGTCTGATAGATCCACTTACATCGAACAAGTTTTCTTCCCTTAGGAAGAGGGACTAGATCCCAAGTGTGGTTCCTCATCAAGGAACTATACTCCTACATAGCTATATCCCACTCAGAAATTCCAGAAGCCTCATGAAAGGACTGTGGATCTGAGGCAGTAGCAATGAAGACATGTGGAGCATCCTGAAACTGTGAATGAGTCCACCTAGTGTCTGATGGATCCCCAACCCAATCACCTACAGACTGCAAGGTCTGTCTAGCCCAAAGTGGACCAAAAGATGGAGAATCTAGAGGAGAATCATCAACCTCTGAATGATGACTAGGAGAGGAAGGAGGTGAGTCCTCTGAATTACTCTCTGCATTGGAAGTGGAGGTAGAAGATAGCTCAGGTGAATCTGACTCATTAGAAGATCTGTCATGTATCCCAAGTGACTCCAATGTCAAAGTAGGAGTTGGAGAAGTGATAGAAAGTGAGCTCGAAGAGCCCTCCTCAAATTGAACACTCCTTTCAATGAACAACTCATGTGTAGTAGGGTGGAGCAGCCGATAACCCTTCACACAATCAGGATAACCTACAAATATGCAAGGTCTACTTTGTGGATCCAAGGCCTTGCATTTCTCTGCAGGAATGTGGGCCCGTGTAGGAGAACCAAAAAATTGAAAGTGCTTAACTGATGGTTTTTGACCGCTCCAAGCTTCAAAAGGAGTGACTCCCTTCAAGGCTTAGTGAGGAACACGGTTCTAGATATAACAAGCACAGTTAATGGCCTCTGCCCAATACTATGGTGCAAGAGATCTAGAGTGAATCATGCAGTTCACCATTTCATTCAAGGACCTATTCTTCCATTCTGTAACACCGTTCTACTGAGGATTATACAGAACTAAATGCTGCAAATCAATCCCCTCTGAAGTGCAAAACCTCTCAAACCAATGGTTGACATACTCACCACCATTGTCAGTGCGCAAAACTTTGATGGCTTTCCCAGATTACTTCTCTACAAAAGTCTTGAAGTCTTGAAAGTGATCAAATACCTTAGACTTCTGTTTGAGAAAGTACACCCAAGTATATCGAGAAAAGTTATCAATGAATGTGAGGACATATCTAGCCCTACTGAAAGAAGGATGTTGAAATGGACTAGCCAAATCACTATGAACTAACTCCAGTATCTGTGAAGCTCTCCATGCCTTACCTTAGTCAAACTTTTCCTTAGGATGCTTACCAAGAATGTAACCTTGGCAAACACCACCTGAAAACTGAACTGAAGGCAACCCTGTGACTATGCTCTGCTGGTTGAGCTGCTGCAAGTAGCAGTAGTTAAGATGGCCAAACCGCTCATGCCATAATCTACTCTCATCATTAGAATGAGTGAGCAAAACAGTTGAAGGAGGATCAGGAACAAAGTCAGGAAATAGATAGAGCCGTGACTGATGATCTGCTCTCTCAATTGCAACTATAGAACCACTGTGCAACTCACGAATCTCCACTGAATCAGGGGTGAACTCAACCTGCTTGCCTAAACCTGTGTGAGTGATCTGGTATACCGATAGGAGATTAGTTGATAATGAGGGCACACAAAGAACATCATGGAATGTGCCATCACATCAACAGACCCTCTCCCACACACCTCAACAAGAGTGTCATCACCCATCAAAATAGAAAGCATAGTACACGGCTCCAAAGATGCAAGTTCTTCCTTAGATGAAGCCATGTGGTGTGAAGCACTCGAATCAAGAACCCAAGTGGATGGTGAAGAAGCAACTGCAACAAGGGCCTTGCCCTTTCCTTTCCCCTTGCTATTTTCTTTTGCCTTGTTAGACCCCTCATTAGAACTCTGTTTGATAAAGTCAGGAACACTGATATTATTCTTTTCAAGAATGTGTGTCAAGTGATCAATTTGTTTCTTCAGACATTTATGTTCATCATGACTAGGTCTTTTACAATAGGCACATTGGACCCTCTCTTTCTTAGGCTTGTCACCCTTGGAAAATTGGGTCTCAATAGTTGCTTTTGAAGCAACTGATATCTGATCCTTCTTCTCCTTGCTATTCATTTGTTTCTTATCCTTACTATTGTTGTTTCTACTTTGTCCTTTCTGTTCTTTTGTGCCTTGGTTGGCAACCAAGGCATGTGACTTAGAGGACTTAAGAGTGCCCATCTGGATTAGCTTGTCCTGTTCTCAAGTGAGACTGATAGCAAAATCATCTAAAGATGGCATGGTGAATTGAGTATCAAGTGCACCCTTAGTAGCATAGAAGGTAGAAACAAACACAGAATATTCTGAACTTAGCTTAGAGAGAATACTAAGAATCAGTTGTTCCTCTTTCTTTTCAATTCCACATTGCTTCAACTGTAATCTAATGGCCTTTAGCTTTGTGAAGAAGTCTTGTATTGTATCAAAATTATATGGATTTAACCCTATTAGCTCATTCTCCAATTGATGTCCCCTTAATTCATCTTGTTTACCAAAGAGATTTTGTAAAGTAGTCCATACATCATTTGGTGTTGTAGCAGATTCAACATGAAAAAGAAGATCAGGAGATATAGACATGCATAGAGTTCCAAAAGCTTCATCTAGTTTGTTATGAAATTTAGGCCTTTCTGCAAGTAAGGTTGGTTTAGTTTCTAGACCCATTGTTACTTTATATAGTCCTAACTTCTTAAGTTGGATAGTCATCTTGGACTTCCACTCATAGTAGTTATAGGGTGTTAACACAGGCACTGTTAATTGATCCATCTTAATGCAGAATTAGATTGTTGTTGTTGTTGTGAGGAAAGAAAAGATGCAAGAATAGACAAGACACCCCCCCTTTTCACTCAATCAAAGAATCCCCCCAAGAAAATTTGATTTGGCACTTTATATTTAGTGCATTTATAGCTCCCACTAGCAAGAAATACTAAGTGGTCTTGATTTCAATGTATTACAAAACCCTCATGAAGAGCATATGCTGAAACTATAACTTTGGCACAATATCCAAAGAAATAAATAGTACCACTATGATCTACTTAAAAAATCATGCACTTTCAAAAAAAGAATCGCCTCGATACGAGGTCGTATGTGAAAGTTATGATCCTCCGAAGTTCCCAAAAACGAGAACTGTGCAATGTCACGACTGAGAATCTAAATTTCTAAAAAATCTATACACTAAAATCAAAAAATGATTGTACCAGCATGTAGAGCACAAAAAATTAGATAAAATAAAAAAAAGAATCTCGCAAATCCGAGGTCGGGAGCCCGAGTTACGGCCTTTGGAAGTTGAATTGCAATTTCCAAAATGCCAATGGAGAGGGGTTTTGTTGTAGCTTTCTGACGTTGTTTCTGTAAAATATATAAGCTGTATGCAAAAACTAATAGATACCCAGATAGTTTTTCGGTGCTGCGAATTTCACACACACATTCCATCTCCCAACACAAGTTACAGCTCTGGTAGCTGTAGTACGTAAAAGTAAGATTCCTCCGCACTAAGGACTGTCAATGTCTACTCATTGAGTATGATACACCTCCTGGTGTCGGTAAGATTCTTCTTTACCGTCTAGCCCGGTCATTTCAAGTCTATATAAGGAAGCGTTGTGGGCATTTGTAATCAGAGTTCATAGAGTTTATAGAGTCTAAAGAGTTCAGAGAGAGTTTAGAGTCGATAGAGTCGATCAAGTAGATAAGTCTAGAGTTTGTAAGAGAAGTCCGAAGTCTCCAGTTGTGAATTGTCTGAGTCTGCTTTGTAAGAAGTTTTCTTTTGGTAATTAAGAAGCCGTAACCATTCGGCCTACAGCCTCCGTCGCTGTTTTGCTCAAAGATCATCAGTGTCTTCGTCTTCATACTCGTACTCTTCCGCGCTAGAACGCCGTGTGTGTGAAATTGGTATCAGAGTCTCTTACCTTGCCTGCTTATATCTAATTCTTAGTCACAGGTTAGAGAATTTATCACTTCACGAAGAACGTGTTGAGTTCTGTAGGGTTTCGCTTAAGGCGTTAGGATTTGAGTCTGTTATGCCCGTAAGTTTGGTTGTTGAAAAAGGGCTTTGTTGTTTTACTCTCCTGTAAAACCCCTGTAAGTGAAGCTGATATAATCCTAGTTCTCTCCTGCAAAAAGAATGGCAGAATTTCAAGGTTTCTCGCATCCTGATAATGGCGTTGAACGAGTTAATGAAGCATTTATGGAAGGAACGTTTGAACTTCCTGAAGTTCATCCTACTGAAGGCGATCTGGTAGCTCCTGAGATAGATACCTCTGGAGATGTCCTTGAAGGAACTGTAAGTAACTTTAAGCCTCCTATGCTTTCAGCTCAAGGTGTTTATAAGAAGAAAGCTTTAGCTAAACCTAGTCCTCTTAAGAATTTGTTGTTTAAATCTACTTTTAAAGCTTTTGTTATCCCTCGTATGAAGGTAGTTGAGTTAACCCTTGAGTATGATCCTACTCAGACTTTCCAGACCAAAATGTTACCTATTCTTCCTCCTGAAGAAATCGACTATATCCGTAGTCGATCTGATGTAAATTTTGTTCATTTTGGTGCAATCAGAGTCCTCATAGGATCATGTGTACCTGATAATATCCGTCCTATCTGTTATTTGTCCTTATGTGATAGGCGTCAAGTTGATTATAAACATGCTTGTCAATTGTCCAGCCTGAGTCGCCTTACAAAAGAAGCTGTTTGTTTCACCTATTATCCAAATCTGACTGTAGCAGCCAGAGATAAAGGATGTCCTGAAGTCCGTAAAGGATCATTAAATTGTTGGGGTATTTTCAGTTCATTATTTGGGTTAAATATGTTTGGGAAGTTTAAGTATGCCTCTGTCCAAGTTCAAGTCTTGTACTCCATGACCAACACCAATAACCCAGATATCTTAGAACAATTGCCATATGCTAAGACACTCCATGGTGAAGTCCAGTTACAGAAAGGTCATATGGATCACATAGATATTCCTGCCTCATGGAGGATAGATTGGATGAAACATGCCTCTCCTAGATTGCTTGAAAACATTTCTAGGGTGCATGAAGTGAAGGATAATCAGATAAGAGTTCTGCCTCGTAGTCTGTCTATAGGACATTCTTCTAATCCTTTCCTTGCTCCTCAATCTTCCTTTAAGTCTGCTACTTCCTCTCTTGGATCTTTAAGTTCCAGGAAAAAGGCTCAATTGTTTGTTGAAGTAGAGGAAGATCCCTTGAACACAGGTCCTGAACCTAGTAAAGGAAAAGAACAGGTCAGAAAGGTAGGAAGACAAAAAGAAAAGGTAGATCCCAAAAATGCTGATCATCCATTCTGTAATATGGCTCAAACTCTGCCTAGAGCAGAAACTTTTGAGTGGTTCAAAGAACAAGAATCGACTTACTATAGAAATGGTCGTTGGCCTCCTGTTAAGGGAATGTACCAAGCCTCTGAAGGAACTATTAGTTTGTTTCAATATGCATTCCAGCCTAAGACCTCTGAAGAGAAAGAACCTTCTTTAGAATTTAAGCAGAGAAATTACATTGGTCGGTTCTGTGCCCATTTGCAACAAAACCTTGATGATTGTTGTCTAGATATTCTGTCTCTGAAAGAAACTCTTGGTCTTGTACATACTGATGTGAAAAAATGTGGAAATATAGTGTATGATACTAATACTAAATTGAAGGAACATATAGTGCTGACTAATAGTCAGTATGATACTGTCCAGTCTAAATTTGCTGTTCTCACGTCTAATATACAAAATGTTCAAGCTACTGTGGACCCTCTTACTAATCAAGTCAGTAATATGTCTACCAAGTTTGACTCACTAGATACCTCTTTGCATGAGTTAACAACTGCCTTAGATTGGCTTGTAGATCATGAGAAAAAACCTGTTAGTACAGCAATGATAATCCCAGCTCCTGCAGTCCCTAAAGAGAAGGTATTCAAGAAAACAAAATTTTTGTCTTCTCCGGACCAACCTTCACAGCGTTTACCTACTCCTGAAGGACCATCTTCTGCTCAACCCAGAAGGCATTTTTCTTTGTGATCTACAGAAAATGTGACTCTAATTGAAAAAAATGTGTTTTGCACCAAAAAAATGGCATGGAAAGATTGAATCAGCTACCTAAGAAAAACAAAGGCATGCTGCAACCTGCAAGATTGATCAGAATAAATAAAATGTAAGCTGATTGTTAGATTTTAGCTCAAAGAGTCTTGAGGAAGCTATGAAAAAATCTTGCAACTGGCAAGTCAAAATATGAACCACCCTAGAAACTAGAGTTTTCTCCACACTTTTCTGTTTCTCCAGATCATTCAAAGATGCAAGAGAAGAGCATACTCATGTGCTTTAAAACCCACAACTCACAAACTAGAGTTTTTTCCACACTTTTTTGTTTCTCCAGATCATCTGAAGATGCAAGAGAAGAGCATACTCATGTGCTTCGAAACCCACAACTCACAACTCTCAGATTTCTAAAAAATGCTAACCCACAACTCACAACCGCTCTGATACCATGTTAGATTTCTACCCAAGCATACAAGTGATTGAGAGAAAGCAAAATAGAAATCAGATATGAGCTAAATAAATTGTATTCAACTCAAGAGAATGCAAAGCATTACAATAGAATGGTGTGCTCATATGAGAGCAAGAGGTGGGTATATATATGATATTCCACCCAAGAGACTCAATACACAACCAATGTGGGATAAAGTGAAAAAGTCCCTAAGTAAGCTTAACCTAGTGTGAAAAGAGCTAAAGTGGAGAAAAAGCTAAGAAAGAGCTAGAAAACAAAGTAACCCTGTTCACACTAACAAGGAGTTCACAAAGATCATAATCTGCATTCTTTCTCAACATTTCATACGCAGTATACACAGCAATTCCAGGTACTGAACTCTCCTTGTTGGAGTGATATATCTTATAGCCAATTATCATAGATGCAAACTTGATATCCAGATCAGAGATATCTTCTATGGTCATTGCTCTCTTATCAAATTTTGATCTGGTAGCCTCACTCACAGTTTGGTTTTTGACAGATTTGAGAACTGGTAGCCCACCGGAAGAGTGCAAACTGGTTATTGCCCTAATTGCATCCTTAGTGATCTTAAATGGTTTATCCAACCATAAGAAGTTATCATGCACTCTACTCAACACATACCAGACCCATTCATCTTCTTCAAAACAGGGGAAATGAATGCACTGACCAAAATGCTTATCCTGGATGGCTTGGTACTATGGTTTGAGTTCAAAAGCATCATCTATTAACTGATTGTGATAGATATCTGCCAGCTTGGATTCCCCAAAATCTTCAATGTTCGCATGAATGTAAACCCTAACATCTTCTATATGCAAAATACCAAGCAGAATGCTAGAAAATGCACCTGAGGGGTCCACTTCTAGAGATTTGTATGGATGCTTCTTAAATTTAGGGCATGGCCGATCAGAAATCTTCACCACATTTGGAGTAGCCATCTTTCAAAGATTTTCAGAGAGATATTCAAGAACAGAAAATACCTTTTACGCTTCTAGGTTTCACGGAGAGAGCCGGATTGATTGCTGGATGACTCGTCTTCTACAGGTGATCTTTGATGGGCTTGAAGGAATTTGTTGCAGAGCTCCTTTTCGCTTCTTCTTGAATGTAGAATGAACAAGTGTTTAATAAGAAAACCCTTATATTACTCCGCAAACCCTAATACCAAGTTGCAATAAATGCTCAAATTAAGTCATTTTGGTTTGCGTTGTTTTCCTTATTCGGATGACTTGATGAACTAGATCAATCTTGTTCTAAACATCTTGTGGATCTTCCATATCTTAACCATAGTTTATTTAGATGTTTCTCTTATGAACCCTTTAATCCACAACTCTCCTTGTGCCAGTTCCAGCACCAATTAACTAGTTGGGGGGAAAAGTTTTTCCTTGTGTCTCCCCCTGAGTTAGAGCTCACTTTTTAATTTCTGGAAGGAATATCAGCACCAGATTTTGGTGCGGATCAATCTCCTATATTTTCTATACTTCTCTTCACCCAAATTTTGTTCATCTCACTTTGAACTTCATCCGCATTCACTTTTCTTTTTCCCTTGTCTTGATTCTGATTATGATGTATCGAACCTCTTTTGTCCTGATTCTTGCTTCTACAGAATTTGGCAATATGACCGGATCTATTGCAATTGTGGCAAACAACATTTATTTGCATATTTGATAGATGTCCTTTTGATCTACATTGATTAGCCATATGACCCATTCTATTGCATGCAAAGCATCTACCATTGAATGAATTATTCATTTGCATATTTCTACATTCATGAGATTTATGACCATACCTTTTGTAGTTGAAACACTGTCCGGAGAAGGATGTATTAGTCTGATTTATTCTCCTTCTGCATTGATTAGCTTTATGACCAAAGTTATTGCAGTTGTGGCAGTATCCATTGAAGGATGGATATCTTTGAGCATTAGTTTGCCTTACTGGAGTTCTTCTAGGCCTGTTCCTTGGATTTTCTGATCCAAAATTTTTCTGACCAGATCCAGAGCTTTCACCTTTCTCATATCCCAAGCCACGCTTGTCATCTACCCTCTTTTGGCTTTCAAGAAGAACTTCAAGTTGAGCAGAACTTATCTTGAATTTTTCTTTGTATTCATTTGCTGTTTGAAGATCCTTTTTAAGAGTGTTAATTTGATCCTCAAGTTTTTCTTCATTATCTCTAGCATCTTCAAGATCAAATTCTAGATGCCTGATTATTCTATCCATTTTGTGGTACTCTTCTGACTTCTCCTTGAGAGATTGTCTTAGATCATCTTTAATTTTTATTTTCTCTTCAATTTCTTGTGTGAATTTCATAACTCCTAATTCCATTTCATGTCTTACCATAATGACCTCTTTTGATAACTTTTCACATAACTTGGTTTTCTCCTTCAGATCTTCATTTGAACCATTGTCTTCACTTTGACTTGCCAATTGCTGAAGTAGATCTTTTCTCTTTTTCATAGAGATACTCAGCTTCCCTTTTAGTTCATTTATGAAATCATCAGCCTGTTTGAGTCTTTCCTTCAATTCACTGACTCCAGAGTTTGATTGCTCAAGATCATCTAGGGCAGACTGAAGTTGCTCCCTCATACCATACACATCCATTTTAGTTCCCAGATCTTCCTCAAGCTGTTAGGCTCCTTTTGGAGGAACTTGGCTCTGATACAATTGTTGATAACTGAGAGGGGGGGTGAATCAATTATCTTAATTATTTCTACTTTCTAAACTTTTTTAACAATTAATGTAGCATCAATTCAAATAAGCAAACATAACTAGGAAATGGAAATACACATGACACAATATTTTTGACGTGGAAACCCTGTTAAGGGAGAAAACCACAGGGTGATTAACCCAAGATTGTACTCTCTATTAGAAGAATAGAAATACAAAATGGCACTTGCTAATTAGGGCTCACTACCTGAGCACACTGCTCATAAGAGGCTCACTGCCTACAAGAGACTTACTATCTACGAGTTGTAAGAAGAATAATAAGATCCTTGAACTGATGAGAAGCATCCACATATGCTAAGGTTTAGTTCCGGTTAGGCTCAATACACTGATCTGCTGCACTTCATCCTTCCTCTCTTTGGTGCTGTTGACCTATCACATACCGGACCTGTCTTTCTGCTTTCACACTATTCTTCTTTTCTTCGCACACCACACCACACAACATATATCTTCATATCGAAATCAATCTGGTATATATATATATATATATATATATATATGCACCAAGGATTTCATCCACTTTCTAGTTGGCATCCGGAATAGTCAATATTTATCCAAACTTTGATCTGTCGACTGAATCCTTGCTTATCAAGTAATGTGGATCAAAGAGATGATTATAGAAGTCATCAATCATGTCGGTCAATCATGAATGATACCTTAAGAATCTTGATCACCATCAACATCTCATCCGGAATAATGTCTGATGCTCTGCCGGTTAGTTCTTTCTCTGTCTGCACTGCCAAATAGGACTCCAATACTTGAATCCTCATATCTCTTCACTCTTTCATCACCGGAGGCTCAATTCCTGGATTCTATCCGTCAAGGTACTCCTCTTGACTTTCCCAAGTCCACACTTTCCAAAGATACTTCCTCTGAGAGATCTGGACCTAACTATCGAACCTTGCCACAACACTTTGTTCTTGCTTACCAGACCACAACACTCTTCAATCTAACTTCCAATATAGGCACACTATGTCCTGCGGATGTGTGGGATGAACTTTGTTGCCATCAATGAAAACAATCATGAAGCTCCAATGTGTCTCTTGCCAATAATAGTAGTGCTGATGGGGTCATTCATGTAGTGTTTTTCTATCTCTTTGATCATTGCACCATCTATAATTTTTGACCACACAGACTGTTTTTACCTTTGTGTCATTTATGAATATATGGTTGAGTTTCCACTTCACGGATTATTTTGTGCCCTCATGCCATTTGTGCATATATGGTTGAGTAGTGTTATTGAGGGCACTCGTGCATAGTTTGTGCCTTGATCATCTTGATCTACATTCATTGGAGGGTTATTTGATTCCAGAAAACACTAGTTCTTCTTTAACATAGTTTATAGCTTCTACATGCTTAAGGAGTTCATGTTCCTATCTTTTAGGGATAACTTTTTGAGGAGGTTTATTTGTCCTTCTCATTCTCTCTTTTGAAGAGGAGTTTTATTTTCCACTTGGTTTCTCCTTTTCTCTATTTGTGAGAGATATTTTGTACATGGGTACCTCATCAGGCCTTATTGTTAGGACCCATCCATGCATCTTTACAATTTTTATTGTTTATCTCTCTTCCTACTTATCACTTAAGGGGATTGTTAGTGTTAAAAGTGTTTTTACCTATCTAGTTAATCTCCTAGATACTAGGTCCTATTCACACTACACGTACACTCACTTAGAGAGGCTTTTTCACTTTTGCCTCACCTCATGTGGACTCAACACATGTCCCCACACTTTTCCCAAGTGTACTCACATGTGTCATTCACTTTGGAGGGTTAGTTAGTTGTCTACTCCTACCTTCCTACTTCCTCCTTATCCTACTTATACAAGGAGCCTCTTTGTATTTTGTAAGCTTCACATTTTTATTCATTGTATAATATTTGTCTTTCATTGTTCATATTTAGTTTTTTGGAAGGTTGTGTTGATATTGCAAGTTAATCTTGGCTGCTCTAACATGGGGTACTATTGGTAAAATATATAACAAGATTCTTTTGACTTTGCCAAGAAATGCTTGCAATGTTAGCAACACAGTAATGTAATTTGTGATCCTATACAAGAGATCTAATATCGAACATCCCCTTGGCCATTTTATTTTTGGGGTTTGGATTTGATTGGAAAAATTTCTCCACCTTCTTCTTAAGGACACACCTTTATCATCACTATTATGGATTATTTTATGCAATGGGTCAAGGTTGCTCCCCTCCACTCTACTATTGCTGAAGTATTTGTAAATTCTTACTAGATAATATTATTTCTTATTTTGGACTCCCTTCCACCTATGTTTTTAATAATGGCTCATCATTTAAGAACAAGGATGTGAAGCAACTCCTCAAAAACAATCACATTCAACAATGTCTTTCTACACCCTAGTATCCTCAATCTAATGGTTAGGTCGAGGCTTCTAACAAAACCATTGAGCAAATCTTGTGTAAAACTATTAATAAACACGGTTGTGATTGGAATACTCAAATTTATTATTCATTATGGACCTATTGTATGAGTATTTATATGGCTACTATTATAAATCCATATAATCTTATCTATGGCATTGATACCATCATGCCATTGGAGCTAGAGATTCCATCCTTGCATGTCTCACTTCAAGGGCTTATTGATGATAATACCTATTGTAACCATCATTTACAAGAGATTTAAATGGTTGATGAGCATCAAATAAATGCTTTAGAGTATCTTCAAGCCTATCAAAATACTCTCCATAGAACTTATAATTAGCATGTTCTACCTCATTCTTTTCAAATTGGTTACCTAGTCCTCTATGAGAACCAACACAATGTTAATGCTAGCTACCAACTAGAAGCAAAGGAAAATTTAGACCTAATTGTTTTAGACCATTCATTGTCACTTCTATTTATAGTTTTGGGGCCTACGACCTCTCTACTATTGATGGAAAACCCCTTAAGAAACTAGTTAATGCTTATCATCTCTATCTCTTACCCTTAAGCAACTTCATGGAGAGCATAACTCCCAAAGATAGATCTTCGTATTTGGCAATGTTATTGGTGCAAAATAAATCTATTCTAAAGGCAAAGGGAAAAACCTTTCCTATTGGCGAGGTGAGGACTATTCCTACCCCCACTCCTATTTTGAAACTTGCTTTGTCAAAATGGAGGGTCCAAAGGTTACTAATGTTTGATGACATTAATATTTCTCTTGGTTCATAAGTCAACTTTCATTCTTCTAATTCTCGGATTTATTTTCCTTTCTTGATGATTTTAACTGTATCGATATGAAAATTTTTGGTGTCCTTGTTCATGCAGAAACTCAAATTTTGGTCACAAGGGATGGATGCTATTTACTAAATGGAGCATATGGCTTTGTCGATCATGGGTCAAAAGGAAAATCTTTTACCATGTATGAACTTTCACATGAAATTTCAATGATACTCACAATTTCTTTGGAAATTTCTCCTTTTCCAATGATCTTTGTTTCTAAGTTCATTTTAGTATCCTTTCTTTTCTTCTCTTGCTCCATTTTATAAACACTAAAAGGATTTGGGTTTCATTTAATGACATGGATTTTTCCCATATGGCTAAATTGGATCTCATGAAACAAGGTGGAGGTGACGGACCTCATCTTGTAAACCAGAGGTCTTCCCAAGATCATTCTATAGATGGTTTCCCCATTGATTACATAGAACTTAATTGGAAGAGTTTTTGGACCCAAGGTGATTGAAAGACTTATCTTTCCAATGGTTTGGACATTTTGACTATTGTAGACCCTTAGGGTTGTAGTTCCTTGTGCAATATGTGTCCTATCATAATCCATCCTTTAGAGTAGAAAAAAATGGAAGAAGATTAAATGCAACTCCTTCATCTATAATAACACATTTGATGGTGATTTCATAAAATTGAACTTGTAAGTAGAGGGGAGAATCCCCTTTTTAGGCCATTTCATCATTTGATGGGAGTTTTGTAGGATAGAAAGTGAAAACACTGCTTTTATTGAGAAAAATGTCCTACTTCCAAAACATCAAGGAAGGTTTTTCGATGCATAGGCAAGTCTCTAAGTAAACCTACTACTTGTGTAAAAGAATATTCAGTGTGGTTTGATCATTTTGATCCTTGAATGACAAACACTTCTTAATTTTAGTCTATCTCTACGTGGCTCAAGGTATTCTGATCAAGAGTAGTTTGGTAATTTTATGATTGCTTATCTTTTTGTTGGGATTGAAGGAAAGTCATAAAATTTTGTTGTTGTACACTAGAGAGTTTTGAAATGGCTTTATTAAAATCATATAAAGTTTTTTTGTCATGCCATTTTGTTCTATGGAATAAGTAGTACATGTTGGGATTATAGGGAAAATGACTATCCTTGATATCCCTTTTGAGATTTTTGGTATGGCTTTTCATTTCTTGATGGATTCCTAATGTAACGTTAACATTTTTTTATTGAATTTTGGCTATCCCTAAAGTTTTTGGAAGACTATTTTAGAGTTCTTTTGAGTTATTAATCTTTTGTTTGATTCATGAGCTTTTCACCCATTGTCAATTGTAGCTTAGTCAATTTTCAATGCGCTTTCCAAAGCTTCTTCATAGGACATATATGGTAATTTTTATACTTCCTCTCTTGTATCCCTATTAAGGGAATGCATGAAAAGGTCTCACAATTCTTTGTGGTCTATACTTTGGGTGCTTGTTTATGAGTACAACACCTGTCTCCATCGAGTGACAAAATGTGGGCCACTAATTCATTCATATCTTGCTTCATGGTTAGGAATTCTCATCTTCATGTCTTGATTAGATTGTTCATGTTGAAATTTGTAACAAACTCTCCTATGAGTTGGTGAAAGTAGTGAATTGAGGCCTTAGGTAAGTGATAATACAAATCAAAGGCAATCCCTTCAAGCATCTTAGGGAAAATTCTTTCTACGACTCCTTCCCAAGGAAGGAGTTCTCTTTGGCCATAGAGTAAGATTTAATGTGTGAATTTAGATCTCCCTCCCCTTTGAATTTTGGTAGATTTGGGAGAGGACGTGGTAGCAACACATCACATATGTTATGATCCAAGGGATATTTTAAATATACAAGGTAAGTCCCTGAAAAATGCCCTGAGATACTGGCATTGAGAGCATGAGTCCCATAGATGGGACTTGTTGATTAGACCCATGATATATAGACACATTCACGCATGTTAGTTGAACTTGTGGATAGCCCTAGTAATGAACTTGAAAGTTGTGGGTTGGATAGGCTCCAACCAATTGTGAAATTTGTTGTATCATGTCATTACTTACATTGCATGAGTAAAAGTTTAAGGGGGTTTTGGGTTTCCCCATGGTCTTGTTTGATCCTAATTTTATGTGAGTTCACCTGTGTTCTATTTCTTTGGTTGTTTTGTCTTGAGGAGGTTGTTCGACTCTTGTAGCCTCTAATGTCATGATCTATTATACCAAAGTGGCTATGAGGCTAGCAGGGGTCACAGATCCTATTATTTGATCTTCTTCAATTTGTTATGAGATTTCATGGTTTCCTCCACTTGTGTGCTCTCTCAAGGAATTTTCTAGTTTCTCATCTTGGTCTGAAATATATGTAAGGCCACTTGGGCCTCTCTTGCTTCATGTAGGTGTTTCTATAAACATTTCATTTCATTGTCTATATGTGTTTACATTCCTACGTAGCAATTGAAGGTGATCTACTTGGTGGATTTATGATCGAATGAGCACTTAGTGTTCTTTTCCTTGGTTAGAGTGAGTTGGCTAAGATATTGCTTCTTGTTCCCATGTGGGATTGTCAAATGGAAGAGAACAATGAGTTTCTCGTAGGTTGATCTACTTGGTGGATTTATGATTGAATGAGCACTTAGTGTTCTTTTCCTTGGTTAGAATGAGTTGGCTAAGACATTGCTTCTTGTTCCCAAGTGGGATTGTTAAATGTAAGAGACCAATGGGTTTCTCACCTATCATTCTTGTAATCTAAATCTTCACAATTCAAGTGGTTTGTGGATGGTGCCAATGGGTCAGGTGGCACATGTACCTATTGAATGAGGGTATTTTAAGTTCCCTGGATGGAATATTCCCTAGATTTCGTTATGATTCTATCATATTCAGGGGTTTCATAGACATTGCAAAATAAATGGAATGGGGAGTGAAGAGGATGAAGGTAGTAAGCGAGATGAAAAAGAGAATGGAGAAAGGAAGTGAAAATGATGATGGAAACACAAAAAGCTCACCCTAGAAGGATCTACCCTTCACGTCAGGTTCACCAAAAAATGTGTTGTTTAGAATGTGAATTAGATAATTTGTGAGTGAGTTAGACTCCAACACAACACATGAACCATCTCCTTGCTAAGGGTGATCTCCTAGTCACTCCCTCTCTTGATGCAAGAGCCAATCAAGTAGAGGTAGGGCCAGGGGGTTGTTGTCTTCTTGTTCTGAGGGAGAAGAACATCATGGATGGTGGTTGGGTTGTTATCTTGATGTGTGTGTGGATGGTTATTTTGATGGATGCATTTGATTGCAATTGTAGTGATAATAATATGACTCAAAGGGTCACTAGTCTGAAGGTTGTTTTGTTTGTTTACGATTCAAATATGCTCTTGTCTCCTTTTCTCATTTTATATTATCTATTGTATCAGTTCTTACTGGTCTAGATGTGTTGATGATGTTCTTGATCTTCAATGGTTTGTTCTATATTTTCTTAGTTGTGAATTAGATGGGGGATGTTCTCCCCAATCTTGTCAAGGAAGGATCTTACCTAATCTTCCCTAATGCCTGGGCAAATTGATTGCTTGGAAAGAGGGGGAAAAGTTTGTGTTGTTGACTATGTTGAAAATGTTGACTATTGACCTCATGATGGTATTGAGGGTTTCCTGAATGCTTCATTTTGACTTGTTTGATGCATTGACCTCATGATGAAATCAAGGGTTTGATCACTTGTTTTATTTCTACATTTTCTAATATATATTTTTTTAATTGATGCAAACTATATGAATGTAGTACAATTTTTAGTTCTTTTTCTCTAAATTTTTATGTGATCTAATTATCTACGAATTGAAAATGGATGCAATGTAACTATATTTTCATTGTTTTGTGGAATGCTTTTTGAATCTAATATAATAAATGAGAAATAATGACTAATCTATGAAAAATGGAAATGAAATTTAATCTAGGAATGCAAGGAAAATCTAAACTAAGTAATTAAAAGAAAATATAATCTAATGCAATAAGCAGCCCTATCAAGAGAAAAAAAAAAAATTATTTACTTCCTCAAGAGCAGAGCTTTGTTCTATTTACTATTGAAAACATAAAAGGAACCTAGTATGAATTGGGCATTAGTGCTTAGTAAGTCCTCATAAGTCCTTCGTGGAAACCCTCTCTTCTTCTACAATAGTGGGGTCCTCCTCTTGGAAACAGGGATGAAGATGAGAGCAATTGAATTGAAT
Organism: Cunninghamia lanceolata; assembly: GCA_027924645.1. Lineage (NCBI taxonomy): Eukaryota > Viridiplantae > Streptophyta > Pinopsida > Cupressales > Cupressaceae > Cunninghamia > Cunninghamia lanceolata. The sequence continues at coordinate 6,501,901 of BSBN01001281.1, forward strand.
TTATCTTTGAAGCTAAGAGAACTGGAAAATGGGGATAGTTGATATGAGCATTTGAATGCTAAGAAGCACAATGGGATTTACCAATTAAGCTATGCAAATAAACAAAGGGCACATAGAGTCCTACATGAGCATGCGAATGCTATGGAGACAACTATATGCAAATCAAAGTAAGAGAAGAGATGCAATACTTAATTTGCATCCCCAAATGCATAGAGGAAGGGGGTATTTGTAGGTTAAAAATGAACACAAAAGGTTGTGGTAATTGGGGAGTTAGTAGATTTGATTGGGGAGTGATTTGACTTTGATTGAGAGTGAACAATGGTTGGAGAGTAGTCACTGACGAATAAATGGAGATAACACATGACTAATTGGGAGATAAAAAATATTGATTGGAAGATGAGATTAGATTGATTAAGAGTCATGAATTAGTTAGGGGGAGTTGGCAATCAGTTACACATGAAAAATCCCACAATCAGGGTTTAATTTGGAACAAATTTGGGCTAGAACTAGAAGAAAACACACATAACAAAAGATGACAAGGTCACCCCTTTTGAGAAGTGGGTCACCCTTTTACCAGGGTAGGTCACCCTTGGAGATCACACTTAAAATGTAGGCTTTCCTTTGGAGACTTTAATGACATAAGGGGTGACCCATAAGGGATGGTTTGCACAATTTGTTTTAGGGTTGGAGAATGACCTAGAAAGGTTGAAAATGGTTTTAGGAACTTGAAACAAGGCTTAGGATTTAGAACTGTAAAGTGGTTTGCCTCTTTTACTAGGGAAACTCACCCTTGGAGACCATACTTTAGTGGCTTGGTCACCTAGGGAGACCATGAAAATACAAAGGGTGACCCAGAACAAAAGACCCGAACAAGCAAATTGAGAGTACAAAAAGCTTGGGAAGGTTAATTAGATGGCTCAAGAAAGGTAAAATGATGAAAAATCCCCTAGGGAAAGTGAATTTACCCTATTTTGAAGTGAATTGGTCATGTTATCAAGGCTAGAAAGTGACATGATGACTTGTTGAACATGGGTTAGGTGACTAGGAAGACAGTGTGAGGACTTTAGAAGGTTAGTTTGGATATTGGAGAACACAAATAAAATGAAAAACACATGAAAACATGTCACCAAGAGAGAATCTGTTGAGAGGTTGTATATATTCCATGCTTACATGTACATGATTAGGACTATAGCTCATCCTCGAACTACCATGTAGGCTTGTGTGCCTTTTTCATACTTATAGTTTTAGAGAAAAGGAGTAGGGGATTTTCATCAATAATTAGCAGGAGTTCTCTATTTTTCCATGTCATCATAAATCTAATGGATTGAAATGATTAAGGACACATTCTTGATTGTTTAGAGTGCAATAGAGCCCTTTAACCATTTTTTGATCACATGAAGCATGCAAAAGAAAATTCATGGCATTTGTTAGGCTGCTTAGCATGTGACAAACTCTTTAGTTGTACATGGATCAATCAAGTGATAATTCTCTTAAATTTCAAATCCCCTACCACTCCTTTGAGTGTAGTCCAAAACAAGGCATGCAACCACTCTTGCATTACATGCAACAAAACATTGAATTTTGACTATGGCATGTGTAGCGTGGGAGGTATTTCAAATAGAGATTCAAATGGAGCACTGCAACAATTGATAGGGCATTGATGAGCATTTTATTCTTAGTTCTTGTTATTTTTTCCACAAAACATTCAAATGCGGATTTCCCTTTACTGACATGAATTTTGAATCTTGTATTTTTGGGGGAAATTATGTTGTATTTGGGGTTTATTCTATAAATAAAGGGCCCTTTGCTTGATTGTCTAGATTTCTCTTTGTATACATAAGCTCAATAAGCCTTGAATGAAATTTAGTTTCTTAATTTTTTGATTACTAGGCCCTAGATGAACCCCTATGTACATGTGTCTAGAAATATTTGGCCTTTTCATGTCTATATAATTATGTAAACATATTTTGAAAATTTCTAGACTCTGAAGCCCGATGTGGCATGTTATTGCAAGACAAGTTTGACAATTGAAACATGTTATCAAAAACTTTTGGTCAAAAGGGTCAAGTTCCAAATGTAATTATTTTGGCTCAATTTGTCATTCATTCTCTTCATATTTTAGTTGTGTTTCATGTAGTGATATTGCTTCATAGATAAATATGTATGCCACATACAACAATTGTACACAATAAATATCCATTCAAGGCTCTTCAATCATGTATGAAGTTATGTGAGCAAAGGATTAAGAACACTTGGTACATGCCCAACATATGGGTTTTCTAGAGGGATTGGTATTGATATTAACCATCTTCCTCCTAGTACCTTTTGCACCAATCCTCTCCAAATGTTCAAATAGATGTTCATAGAGGTAGTAGGGATGAGATCTACAAAGTCCAAATAAAATCAACTTGGATGAAACCAAATGAACCAATATCAACAAAAATGTAACACTAATTGAAGCACTATATTCATATAGAAGATGGATGCATTGTTCCTCCCAATTATACTAAGCTTGCTTTTGGTTTACGATTTCCTTTGGTTCAATTGTGAGTATGGTCTCATCAACATCACATGGAGTTAGATCATTTATTCTAAAGAGACCAATACATTTGTAGACTTCAACAATGAACTAGAGTTTGAAGAGCATTTTGTATTTAGGTGTTATTAGAAGATCCGTGATAATCATGGTTCTCTATGAGATCTTATTTATTATGAAGATCAAAGATGTTTAGCTCTATTCATCAAAGAAATGACCCAACATAGAGTTCACATTCTTAAGAGTCGTTAACACAACTCTTGGTCTCAATATTCACCTTTAGATTCATTTCTTCTTGATCTTAAATTTAAAGACACAAACATGCTCACTATAAATTATGATTCAATGTTTTTTTTTTTTTGGGGGAACTTTTTAAATAAAATATATTTTCTTGATGTTCCACCAACCAGGTTAATGGCGGACATAAAATGAATTTTCAGCAACAGTACATCGTACATCCATATCAAATGAAACATAAAAAGAGCTGTCACCCACATATTACTTTATAGCAAATGGCCATAGCTGCTGACCCAGAAATTTGAAGTCAAGTCATCTCAGTCATCACATGTGAGGGAATTCATATCCCACGAGAACACAATGGATGAAAATGTAGCTGGACTGCACTCTAACTTTCTCCATGAGAAAGCAAAGTTTCCCTTTGCTCCGTGTTGTACAAATTTTTCAACCTCAACAACACAGACAAAACAAAGACATGCTTTTAACATGTGCACTAAGTAAAGGATTCCAAACATCATCTAATGACGTAGTGTTGGAAGAGAAATGCAAGTCTTAGTTTTAATGTATTAAGCTTAATCAAGGATTACAGAATACAGACTTCCTGTCAGATTACTGGTAACAGTCAAAAGAGCAGAAGAATACAGACTACCAGTCAAAACTTACATTGCAGGCCAATAAAGTGAGATGGGTCAATTTCCCTTCACATGAAAATAAATGTTATTTCAATCCCTGACAAAAATGGTTAAAGTGGCTTGAATAATTAGCTTGAATAATTCATTCCTGTTGTACTGCCTGCCTGCCTTCATACATTACATAAATCAAATATATTCCTGGCATGCTTTGAGATTTATAGTGTGTAGATGGGTCAATTTCCCTTCACATGAAAATAAATGTTAGTTCAATCCCTGACAAAAATGGTTAAAGTGGCTTGAATAATTAGCTTGAATAATTCATTCCGGTGGTACTGCCTGCCTGCCTTCATACATTACATAAATCAAATATATTCCTGGCATGCTTTGAGATTTATAGTGTGTAGCTCGTTTGCAGTGCTTTAGAATGCGTTTAATGGGGCCAATATTTAGCTGCTCGTGAACGTTTACAGTCTGTAAATATTAGTTATCCATTGTTAAGAAGCGGTTCCATGGAGGGGAGCTTCTTAAATTATCTCACTGTGCTGAAATTTTTTAGGAGTATTTTAAAATAAGGGGTCCCATGAATTTTGTAGTTGCAGGTATGGTTTAAAACTTTAAGCTCTGAAATTTATGGAAGCTGGTGGTCTCATGAGGTTTTTAGTTTAATGCTAATTGATTTAGGGGAGATTTTTTAAGACCTACAAATAAAAAAATTAAAAATCATCAAATAAAAAAATTTCCTTCAAGAAATTTTCTAAATTAAATGGAAGGAATCCAAAAACTGGTAGACAAATCCCTAAATTGGTGGAGGAAAGTTTCAGCCCCACCTCAAATGCACCCTATCAAAATCAACCACCTAAAAAATAGCTGCTCCTAGTTTGGAGGAAAAGATTCTAATTTATGCCATAGCATGTTCTTTTTGGGATTTCATGGGACCCCTTCTCCTCAAAAATAGATCCTCTAGCAACCCCATAGGACCCCTTCCTTAATATCTATGCATGACACACTTAGTAGATATTTACCTTGAGTATCACATTTTTATATTGAACATGCTAATTTTATATTATTAGGATATATTGGTTTCACTTTTTTCTATTAATCTCATCAAATTTTCTAAATTTGATTTAAAGTTAATGTTTTTTGTATTTTCTTTTAAAAATATAATTAGTTTATGGTAATGTTGATTGGTCTATGCTAATATTGCTAGTAGGTATTTTTTAAAGAAAAAAATAGAAAAACAAACAAAACCAATCAAATGCCATGTAGCAAAAAACAAAACTATTTTCTAATGTTTATATGTATGCATATTGTGTGCAACTTTGTTGGCATGGAGTTCATGGAATTAATGTTTTTGTTTAAGTTTTCATTTATATCTTATGTGTCATAGTTTGTACTGCCCTAGTAAACATGAATGCAAAATGTGAAGGCATGTCAACAACTCAAATGGCACATAGGACACTAGAATTGTTAGTAAAAGATGCATTTTCTTCAATCTTTGTTAATTTTGCTAGTAGGTTTTTTTTTAAAAAATATTTTTAAAAAAAGATAATAGAAAAAAAATGTAGAACCAATCAAATGTCATATAGCAAAAAACAAAATTGTTTTCTACTGTTTATATGTATGCATATTGCATGCAACTTTGTTGGTGGGCAACTCATGGAATTAAGGTTTTTGTTTAAGTTTTCATTTATATCTTATGTGCCATAGTTTGCACTACCCTAATAGACATGAATACAAAATGCGGAGGCATGCAGGTAGCTCAAATGACATGCAAGACACTAAAACTGTGAGTAGAAAATGCATTTTCTTCAAGTTTTGTGATTGTATCAATAGGTATTGTGTTTAATTTTCATTTGAATCCAAATTGTTTGGCTTTGTGTGAGAGGTTTTCTTGTGTCTATTTATTGTTGTGTATTTTTGTTTTGTGCAAGAAGCATTGTTGGTCTGGAGTGTAACTTTTGTTTTCTTAATTTTTCAAGAGTTCTAGTTGGTCTAGAGGACAAGTTTAGGGCTTTGCATAGTGAGAGTTTTAAGGTTTACTATTATTTTATATAGTTATTCTTTCCATATTATTGTTGTAAATATTTTTTTTATAGGTGTGCGCTTTGTAGGCAACAAAGGTATACGTTTCTGGGCATTGCCTTTTTCTTGCTAGAACATAGAATATTTGAGGTATCAAGTGTAGATAAAAACATATTCATTGTGGGTTATTGATGGTGATGGTGATAAAGACTTGTCTCCCAATTGTAGCTCATGCTCAAAAAGTTTATGTGCTTGTCATCTAGTCATTTGGCTTATTTTCTTACATAGGCTTTATTTTTCAACTTTCCTAGCTTGGGCATTGTCTCCATGATTCTACAACACAAATTAAAGTAAGACCCCCTCAACATCCATTTTTGTAGACTATACAAATATTTTTTAGTTTGTTTTTTATTGCACATCTATCTCAAGTATGATTCCTCATTGTTCACCCTTATGAGTTGGAATCATACCCATGTGCTCACATTTAATTTGTAGAACAACAACATTTGTGGTTTTTGTATTACCCATTTTCTATATCCTCATTATTACAACAACCCATCTTTTTCTTTCTTCATAAACTAAAAATTGATGCTTGTGGGGACAACTACAACCTGACCCTTAGATTACTATGTTTGATTAGGTTTTTAGAAATATTTGCACAATAATATTGTATTTGAAATCTAAGCATGGATTTTTTTTTCTAGTGCATTGAAGAAAGTTATTTTGGTCATGTTTATAGTAGTGACCAAGGCCTGCAACTCACTAATATATAAAATGCCTAAATCACCAGTGAAGAAAATAAAATTTGATGGCCTATCTTGTAATTTTTATTAACACATTAGTTATCTACTAAAATTATGGTCTCTTTAAATTTAATATGTTTATAAACATTTGACAAATATAGTTAACGGTTGAGTTTGACGAGTTTTATGTTTTTGATTATATAAGATGGGAAAAGGGTCCTAGTCCCTTACATAACTAGATAGAGCATCAAAACAAGAAAGACTAAATAGTAAAAATCATTAAAAAAGCATTGGCTAGCTAAACACCCAAACCAAGCACCAAAATAGACAAAGATAGCAAAGAAACAACACACGTGAAGCACAGAAACATACCTGATAGCATAAAATCAAATATTATGATTAGCAACTAAGGAATCCCAGTCCAAGCTCATTGGATTTAGAGTGTCTTCCCACTTGGTTGCTCCCAAAGTCCTTTGATCCTCCTTTCTTTTTAGCTTCTTTTTTATGCCTCAAATTCCTCCTCTTGATAGTGCTTTCACTTATTGAGTTCATCTTGAAGGGTAAGGAAACTAGAAAATGTCTTTCTCATCATATCATTAGTGATTTTTACTAGATTATTCATTGCCTTTTCAACCTTAACCGACCTATTTTGATACAGCTTCATAGTGTCCCTTCCTTGAGTCTTTTCAAGTATATTCATTTTGACAAGAAGATCCTCTAGAGTAGTAGAAATTTTAGTTTATGAAGAAAGTATTTTCATTTTCATGGGTCTCATACCATAATCTTCCATTTGATCATTGTCTGGATCCTCACTGTCCATACCCAAATCTTCATTCTCCTCCTCCTCATTCAAGTCAAGAGAAATTAAATCATCCACTTCCTCAAAGTCACCTTCATTCCCAACTTTCTTTGTCTCCTAACTATGAGAATCTGAAATAATTTCCTACATAACTTTTTGAGAAACCTAGCCAACATCTCTTTTATCTTGACCTTTACCCCCACTATTAGCAATAGAAGCCTTGGAAATCCTAGCAGATCTCTGACCACCACTAATAGTACAAACATAGAACTCATCCAAGTTATCAGTATCTTTAGGGTTAAAAGGCTCAAAGTCCATATCAAGGTCCAAAAAATCTTTACTCAACTTAATTTTGATATTTTTCCTAGGATTTTTAGATGAAGAACCCATCCTAACCTCGTCCCTTTTTAGGGAAAGCAATATCTACTCTAGAGAAGAGGTGCTATTCTTTTTACCCTGAGATCTTTTAGTATTAGAAAGAAGAGGGTCTTCATTCACCCTTTCCATAACATCAAAAGTTGACACATTATCAACAAATGATAGTTTCTTCTTCCCCTTATCCCTAACAAAATGAGGATTACCAGAGATAACAACATTCTTCTTTGGGTCTTGAGGTTCACTAGCAGGGATACCCTCAGAAATAGAGTCACATTTCTTTCTACCCTTCCTACTCTATTTAGGGGTCTTCAAAAAAGGAGTACCAACATTAGGGATAATAGAGGAGGTTAAACATGGATTATACTAGTAAATGGAAAAGATTAAACCCTAGTGGAGAGGGGGGAGGCACCTTGCTTAATGCATTTTTTAAGAGACGATAGCAAGAAAAAAGGAAATCTAACAAGATTTCTATGCCTAAGATGATCAAGTAAAAGAACTTGATAATCATGGACTGTGGAAAACCTACATTCCAACATGAAATACTTGATGAGATGAAAGTTAACTAAGACCTAGGGTGAAGGAAGAGTAGTCCTATCATAACTATTCTGATGTCAAGCTATAGATTCTCTCTCCTTAAAAAGGAATCAATTAATTACTTTACTTTATACTTCCCTAGTTGCGAAACCTTCTTCCCTTCACAACTAAGTCTAGTAGCTTGACCAATCATCTCCTTAGTGACAGTAAACCTAACATCCTGATATGGAGTAAGAAGTGGACACATGCCTTTTTACCTCCTAGTTTAGCTCCTAGGTCCCTGTGATAACATTATACATTATAAATATTCATCTTGATGCAAAATCCCTTGAAACCAATGCAAATTGGGAACTAGGGGCCCATATTACACCTTACCCTAGACCAAAAAGGTGCCTTGAGACTTGGGCACCCACGCCCAAGTCCTCCCTAATTGGTCAGGGCAAATTTCAATGTATGTTGACATAGGACTTTTAAACGGGTCTCTCCTTGTTAGCTCTTTTGGTTAATTTCATGAATGTTAGTGGGAAAGCATATATAAATGTGTTTTTGAATTCATTATGAACCTAGATAGCAATAGCCAACTTGAAGCATTGGAGTAAAGAGCATTCAAAGCATTCATTGTGATTTTAGAGTAGATTTGTGTTGTCATTGTGTGTTTTGTTGTAGGTTTGAAGTTATCATCTATCTCTCCTTATGAATTGAAGAGCTTTCATCCTCCTAAGAGTTTCATCACATAGGTGAAATAATTTGTGTTCTTCATCATTTGATTTCATCATATCGATTTCATGTTTAGCCTCTGCCCTAAAAGGTCACACTCTCTCTATCAAACAATGGTGTTGGGAAGCTTGAATGCTATCCCGGGATTTGACTAAGGTAAGTCCCTAAACAACATAACCCCCAAATCCCTTTTCTTCTTATGTGCAAGTTACAGGTGTGAGATCTCAGAAAGTGAAGACACAAGAAGACTGAGTAAGGTTTAGGGTTTTGGGATCTAATGATATTTTGGGAATATTCCTATGTGCAAGACTTGGGCACCCACAAAATTGTCCTCCACCCATTTCAGGGTCTAGATTTGGCTTCAGGACAGTCTTTACAACATTTTCTCAATTTAGACCTTCAGTAGATTCTCACTTCCAGGACTTGGGTGCTTGTGAATTCATCCTTTGACACCTCCACTTTCAGAATCAAGTTCTCCTCTGTTCACTGATCTCAGTGCTTCTTTTGGATTGTTTGTATTTTACACTGTTTGTTAGTTATGCTCCAATCATCATAGAACTAGGGTTTAACGCATATTTGACCTAGGGTTTGATAGAAGGCTTGATTAAATCAGATCTTTTCATAACACTCTTGAGCACAAGATCTGTAGCTAAGTCCACCTCCATTTGGCAGTGATTTGGCTTGGTCTTGTCCTTGAATTTTATTGTGGAAGAGGGTTTGATCTAGTGTGCATGCTAGTCTTCATCATTCATCTTTTTCACACATAACACATCCACAATAGAAACCTCTGTGTTTTGCCAAGATTTCACAAATTGGGAAGTGAGGGCTTCATCATGGCCCTTCATGGCCTAAAAATAAGGTGTTATCCCTCCTTTCTCAAAGACATTCCATATCTTGACATTTTTCTTCAAGTAAACATAGGAAATAGGCTCAATCCACAAACATTTCCCTCCCATTTTCTCCACTCTTTGTATTTGTTAAAATGAGTTTTTCTAACAATAATCTAAGTAGGGGAAAAAATACTCTCATGTTGGATAACCTAACCCCTCCATTACTTCCAACTCAATGTCATAATAGGAGTGATACTTCATCCATCGATGGATAAATAATAATTGCTTCCCATAAATAAAAATATAGTCTTGGCATGAGCGGGCAAGAGAAGGAAAAATATGTTATGAATATACCTTCACATGTTTCTAAATATGAATCTTCTTGGAGTAACTAACTTCATTTCCAAAATCCATGCTATCCAAACTAAAGAACCCCTAAAAGGTGGTCATGCTTGAATAATGATTGCACTTGTCAATTTGCTTCATTATGAGCAATAACGCCCATAGGCATAGGAAGATCTTTGATATCATGCCAATAAACCCAATTTTCCTCCTCAATACCTAAGTTGGGCAATTGATCAACAACCTTATTCCCCTCGTAATATATATGGTTGATACTATAGCTTTTAAAATGTTTAAAGGAATCCCTTATATCTTCAATGTAATCCCTCAACTTCCAAGGTGGATTTCCACTACTCATAACCAAATCAAGGATGACCTTGGAGTCTTCTTCAATTTCAATATTTTGAATGCCATAGTGAAGAACACATTTGATTCTCCACCAAAGAACAACAACCTCAGCTTCATTATTGGCCTTTATAACAATACATGTAGCAAACCCTTCCACATAGTTCCTATGTCATCATGAATGATACCTCCTGGAGCAACTTTACCTGATTTTTTCCTTTGAGAAACCATCAAAATTGAGCTTCAACCAGCCTTGACATTGACATTTCCATTTGGTATGCTTCCTGACTAAGGCCTTTTGAGTATCTATATTATTTAAGATCTTAGTGATACCCCATTTTTTACTAATTCCAATCTAGTAGGTAGTCGGTAGATTTTTAGGTTTACCAACACTAGGAACATTCACATTTTCTTGAATAGCATGACACACCATCAAGGAGACATTCAAGGAATCCACTCTAGTATCCCAAAATATCCTATTATTTCTTTTTTTCCAAACTCCCCAAGAAACATGAGGGGCTTGCAACCAAAGCTCTCTTATAATAGGATGCTTAAAAGGAGGATTGTCATTCCAACCATGTACAAAAGTAAGAAGGTCTTTGAAATTTTCCCAAATTGTATTTCACCATAAATTTTAATTTTTAAAATAAATATAACAATTATAGCTGCAATAGTCATCAAATCTCCATCACTAGCTAACTAGTTTGCACCAAAATCATTCAAATTCCAACATAAACCCTTCAAATAAAATTTATTTTTATTTTCTAATATAAATGTCATTAAATCAGACCTACAACACTAACTTTATATAGAAGCATCTTCTACAACAATTTCCCACACTTCTACTACACACAACAATAATACATGCTAAAATACACGTGTATTTCACCAAAAACACCAAAAACCTAAGAATGGCATCCACACATGAAAATGCTAGAAAAAGGCATTGAAAATGTTGAAGTACAATAGTACACACAGAAACCAAACCCCCACACCATAGAAAACTCAAACAACACCTACAACACTCCAGAATGCTCTGAAATATCCTGCAAACACCAAAATCTCTGATTTATCTGAATCCTCTATGCTCAAATGCAACCTCTGATGTGAGATTGCTATTGCAACCCAAGAACACCACCCTCATATTTTTGGGAACTCATGTCCACTAGCCACAAGCTCCATCTCCAATGGTTTCCCTATCCATTGAAGTAATACAAAGCACCTGCTCTACAAGAAATTTGTAAAATTGGCAATAATCCCCCAAAAAACAACATTGCATCTTTTTATTGCTGGGAAAGGAAAACTTGGGTGCCCAAGATTCCCATGCCCATATTTTTGAGTTACACTCAACAATTTTCCCAAAATAAGATTGCAATAAAAAGCCATAACTCCCACTACTTTGTCATGCAAAAGCATAAAGTTGAAAAATTATTTTTTTGCCAACTCGCACATTCCCTCCAAGACCCCATGCCCAAGGATTGATTTTCCAACAATTAATGTGATTTATTTAATATTTATTTATTCATGATATTTGAAATTACTCTAGAACAAATAAAATATTAAATAATTATTTTTTCCTCCAAGCTGCCTTGTAGTCTGACTTACTATTTTTGGATAGGGGGGAACTTACTAAAAATATCTAAAATGCTATATTTGGAAAGGGGACATGACAAGTCCTTCCTCCTCAAGATTGCTTTTCCTCAATCAATGCAAACCAAGATGCTCTAGAATCATTGTGCCAATGTGATAAATCATGCTAAATTTTCCATAGAGCCTAGCTCCTGTACCTGTCAAGTGAGATAACTCTTGCCATAGAACACTATGTAAATTTGGAAACATAGATTTCTGTGTAACAATGTCATGAAACCAACAAACATATCCATGTAAAACTTTGTTACATTCACTCCAATTCCAAATATGAACCATAGCTTCCCCATGTAATTCTATGAACTCACCAAATGCCTTCCATTGTTTATAAGCACTAGCATGTGACAAATCAAACCTGAGACTCTTGCAACTTCTCCCAATGATATAAATCTGATTTGTGCTATTATTATGACTACTATAACAATCATTGCATCCATTGTAACAAAAAGTGCATCTTTGGGAAATAATAACTACTTCTTTCTTCAAAACACCAAAATATAAATTGTTAAAATGCATACTAGTTGGCCCAAACATTACCTCAACTTGAAGGATGGCACCTTTAACTTCATTATTTGATTTATAACAACAAAGTGTCTATAGAAGGACAACATGTATCATCATGTACCAGCAGCAAATATTCCACCCAACTTTGGCTATTAAACCACAAACAACAACTTGTTCCAAAAAAATGATGTATTCCTTGATTCCATCCTCTAGCACATACTTGTCATCCTTCACAATTACATCCAAAATTTTAGCAACCAAAGTATTTTGGACATACTCAACCATGATAGAAATCTTCCCATCTTTAAAGTTAAAACCAATGATACCAAGTATAGGTGCCATCAAAACAACATGAGCAACTACCTTCTTGTACAACTCCTATAATTTGGTCAACTCTTCAGAAAATATTTCACCCATGTAATAAGCTCTAAATTCAAAATAGATTATAATAATATAGGCACACTTAGGAAGCCCATTCCCATCATTGTTGTAACCCTCATCACGAATCCCAAAAATACTAATAATGACATCCTTGAACATACCTTTCCATTCTTGATGATGGACAAGCAATGGTTGAAACAAACTTACTAGAAGGTCATGTCCTACTTCATTTTTGTAGAGTCTCACTCTTCTCAAATTCTCCTCTATATATCCAAGGATAGCAAACCTGTATGCAACTTGTCTCCAAAACATGATACAAATCAACTTGCATGTAAGCTGAAAATAAATCATAAGTGTCACAAACCACTCCAAACCTCCTCATAGATAGTTTTATGATGGCTGGAGTAATTGTCACTAATAGTGGATACCTTCCATTATCATCATCATGCAAGTAAAATTCCTCAACATGTATCAATCTACAACTATTCATAATTGAAATCATTAAAATCAGAAACATACCAATGATGTAGAGACTGCAAAAATAGCAAACCTGAGTAACACTTATCAGTGTGATCAATGTGAAATTGATGGGCAGCCATGTATGAATCCAAACTATTTCCATAAACATCAGCAACATAGAGGTTGGAATCAAACATATAGTGACTAAAAATACTCCCATAGTGGCCACAAACTGAAAATTACTTAATCCCAAAATTGAAAGCACTGTTTTGATCTTTTCTAGAACTTCCTGTGTAGCATCCTTTTGGATACTTTGAGCACCAAAGGTCTGTCTCAAGTATATGATATTAGCTCTCCATGTAGATTCTTTGGAAAAAGGATCATGTTGGTAGAAAGCGTTCCAAGCTTTGATAGCCTTCTTTCTCCAAAAGTCACATTCGAAGCCAACTAGAATAATATGAAACTACTCAACTGAACTTTGGATTGCCTCATTACCATAGTCACACAAGAAGTGGCCTCCTTTGGTTCCTTGCAATTGACTCATAGGCTGCAAACATTGAATCATAAAAGTATTCACTTCATTTGACCTTTGTTCATGTCTGTTCAAATGGGGTCTTCCTCCAAAAGTTGTTCTAAACATGTTAACAAGATGAAATCCAATATTAATATTCTGTAAATTTTTTTTTTCATGTGCATATTTCTCCATAAGGTCATCTTGTAACTTCTCCTCATAAACACACAGAGTAGAAAAGGATAAGAACAAATACTCAATGTAACCCATGCAACTTCTAAAATGTAACTTGTGCATATGTTTCTTGCAAACATAGGTCTGATGGTAGCTACTTCTCCAATCAATTCTTGAAAAATGGTGTGAGATGATGTCATACTTACAACCCAATGTAAACTCTAAGGCATACTGAAATCCTCTGTCTAAAATAGAAAACCCATTTCTTGCATCTTTCAAATTCTTTCTCATGATTTGAATGGAGTCCCACCTTTTCATTAGTGAAGCCCAATCTCCTTCTCCTAAAACATAATATTCTTCCACAAACAGATGTGAGAAATATGCAAAAAATGCAATACATGAGTTGGTTACCTTGAAGTCATATGGAGATTCCTTTATAGCTAGAGCCTTCTCAAAGCTTGGAATAATGAAGCCATCTTGTGGAATCTCATTCTTCTTGAATTCCCCTCCAAACATCCAAGGATATAAATCCAACATGCAGCTTGATTATACAAATACCTTGCCATGCTCAATCATAAAATATATAATATCAAACTGACATATATTTTTCTTGCCATCTTCCCACCTCATACATTATGTTTGGTCACCATCTATAATCTTGTCTTCCATTTGGGGACTTAGCTCCAAGGAACCATCTATAAATATGGAACATTGATTCTTCATAATAGTATTAGTATGCACAATATACTCTATGTGATTTCTAATTAATTCCCTTTTAATCCATATGCAAGAGATATGAAATTTAACATCATCATTTACTCTACCATCTCTATTTTTTAAAGTGTCACCTAGATCCCATACTCTCATGTACAGACATACTCTTTCATCCTATTTATAATCATTTTCATGATGAAAAGGGTTTTACAGTGACATAGTAGGAAAAAATAAATCTAAAATGTGATCATTATTTTCATACCTTAGGCTACAATCAACATGCTCATCCACCATTGTCAAAAGAGACATTGTTGAGATATCCTCAACACTTCCATTCGAGTGGCTCAACTTTTTTGTGCTAGGGCTGACTATAATGTTCTTCCCAAGTGTATATCCATCCATGATGATATTCTGAGCATCAATCCTTGGCTCATTCCCAACATGAGCATGCTCTTCAGTTGAAGCTTCTGACAAGATAGTCTGAAAACCTTCTTGATCCACCTTCTTCTTTTCATTCTCTACTCCTATAAATTCTAAATCTTTCTCTTTGATTTCATTGATATTTTTCTGAAATATGTAACCATTAAAAATTAATAAATCATCCTCAATTACCCATGAACTTTTACCTTCAATTTCTATAGTGGAATCAATGCTTCATTCTGATTCTTTTTCTCCTTCATTTAAATCTCCAACATGCAAAGCTCCACTTTCTCCAACTTCTTGAAGATCTAATCCATCTTCTATTTATTTCAAAGTTCTCTTTTCTTCCTCTCTATACTTGATGTAGTACATGTCAAATGATTTTGTGGCTATAACATCTTTAGGTTCTCCTTGGTACTTGTCAAAAAATTTGATAATTTCCTCATGCATAGGTATAGTTTTTCTTGACAGTTTTAAATATCTTTGAAATGATAGAAAGTGTTTATACCTTTGATATTCTTCATACCATTTTTATATTGTCCTTGCATCATCAAGATTTTTCTATAACCACATTTTCTCCACAATGTTAGCCTACTCATTAGCAACAGCAACCATTTTATCACCTGGGTCTCCCTCATTCTTCTGACTTTCTTCATCCATGATTTTCTCTTCTTCAATACCCTACAGGCTGGAAAGATCTTTGCTATGATACCACTAAAATGTCCCCAAATTGTATTTTACCATAAATTTTAATTTTGAAAATAAATGTAACAATTATAGAGCTATAATAGCCATCAAATCTCCATCACTAGCTAACTAGTTTGCACCAAAATCATTCAAATTCCAACATAACCCCTTCAAATCAATTTTATTTTTATTTTCTAATATAAATGTCATTAAATCAGGCCTACAACATTGAGTTTACACTCTCCTAGGTCTTTTTATCCATCTGAAGCAGTATCTCATTTTCTTTCTAATCCTATGGACCTTGTGCAAAGTGGTGATAGGGTAAGGAATTTGGGTATTATGTTTGTTCAAAATGTTCATTTTTCAGTATACACTTTCAATGATGCCTTAGAGGATTATGATTTGCATTCAGGTACTGCTCTTGTGGGAGGTTTGTTTGATCACAGGAATCTCTTTCACTGCTCTGAACTTCACTGCCTTTTCAATGCATTTATGCATGGTCTCCAAAGCAACTGTGTTGTGTCCTTTTAGAATTCCATTCATTGTCACAGGCAAGGATTGGGGAATCATTTGGTAGACGTTGCTACAGACATTTTTAATACCTTGAACTTTTTGTTACGTTATGTTCCTCCTCCTCCTCAGCTAGCAGAAGCAGTGGTTCGTGATCCACAGGGTTTTGATGGTGAAGATTTGCAGGGGGATATCTAATTTTTGTGTTAACAGAAAGTTTTAGTTCTGATATCCGATGTAAAATTCAAGTGGCTAGTTTGTATTTTTTCTATTTTGACACAGAATTCATCTTGTTAGGTTTTGAGTTATAGACTCTTTTTGGATTGACTCATCCTTTTGAGTCGATTTTATTTTGAAATTGTCTAAAAAGGGCTACAACCGAAGGTTTTCTTTGTCGATTCTTTCCTACTGGTATGCCTTCTTGAATTTGGCATTTTGTAAACTTTATTATATATTTAATATAATTTTAGTGGTTTTACCACTTTTTCAAAAAAAAAAACACTAATTTTATACAGCAGCATCTTCTACAACAATTTCCCACACTTCTACTACACACAACAACAATACATGCTGAAATACACATGTATTTCACCAAAAACACCCCAAACCCCTAGAATAGCATCCACACATGAAAAGGATAGAAAAAGGCATTAAAAATGGTGAAGTACAATAGTACACATAGTAACCAAACCCCCAACCACAGAAAAATTGAACAGCACCAAGAAACATCACCTAAAACACTCCAAAATGCTTTGAAATATCCCGCAAACACCAAAATCCTTGAACTATCTAAATCCTCTATGCTCAAATGCAAACTCTGATGTGAGAATTCTGTTGCAACCCAAGAAATCCACCCTCATATTGCTAGGAACTCATGTCCACCGGTTGCAAGCTCCATCTCCAATGGTTTCCCTGTCCACTAAAGTAATTCAAAGCACCTGCTTTGGAAGAAATTTGTGAAATTGGCAATAATTCCCCAAAAAATAACATTGCATCGTTTTATTGTTGGGAAAGGAAAAATTGGGAGCCCAAGAT
This sequence comes from Cunninghamia lanceolata, assembly GCA_027924645.1. Taxonomy (NCBI): domain Eukaryota; kingdom Viridiplantae; phylum Streptophyta; class Pinopsida; order Cupressales; family Cupressaceae; genus Cunninghamia; species Cunninghamia lanceolata. Next base: position 6,519,058 of record BSBN01001281.1, read on the forward strand.
TCCCATGCCCACGTTTTTGAGTTACACTCAACAATATTCCCAAAATAAGATTGCAATAATAAGCCATAACTCCCACTACTTTGTCATGCAAAAGCATAAAGTTGAAAAAACTATTTTTTTGCCAACTCGCACATTCCCTCCAAGACCCCATGCTCAAGGAGTGATTTTCCAACAATTAATGTGAATTATTTAATATTTATTTGTTCATGATATTTGAAATTACTTTGGAAAAAAAAATATTAAATAATTATTTTTCCCTCCAAGCTGTCTTGTAGTCTGACTTACTATTTTTGGATAGGGGGAGCTTACTAAAAATAGAAAGTACTATTTTTTGGAAAGGGGACATGACAGTCTTTAGGCATAATCCACTGTATCGCAAACTTGGAGAAGATCGCCTCCCAAATTTCCCTAACAAATCTACAATGAAAAGAAAATGGTTAACAATTTCCTCATTAGCACAACACAAAGAGAATCTATTAGCCAAATAAAAACCCCAATTAATAAGATTATCCTGAGTGAGAATTCTATTGTGATTAGTTGTCCACCAAAATAAATTAATCTTGAGAATAAAGAATCATCCAATCAAAAAGATCATTAGGGAGACCATAAATCATAGAATAAGTAGAGGCCATAGTGTAATTTCCAGATGAATTAGGATCCCAGATGACTTCATCTTCTCTCCTGGGATAGGAACAGTTAGAACCATCAAGATAAACTTGGAAATCATTAATGATATCTTGGAACCCATTCATTTGAGCTAAAACAACCTAAAGATTCATCCACTTGAAAGTGTGACCTTGAGGAACCGCATAATCTTGAAGAACAATCCCTAACATTTGGGCCAACTAGGGCTACTTTAATCTTGAGAATTGTTGGTGTGTAGAAAGAGGGGGATTATTTAGCCAAGTGTCCTCCCAAAAAATATTTTTTCTACCATTCCCTACTCTCCACTGAATGTTAGCTATGAGAAACACCTCTAGTTTTCATCATGCTATTCCAAATCATAGAACCAATAGGAAGGCTAGTTTCATTGAGAAAACAAATAAGATATCTATTTTGAAGATATTTATCCTTGTTCATGGAAGACCAATCCTTATCTCCATTCAAAAGATTCCATCCTATTTTGGCCAAAAGGGCTTTGTTAAACTATTGAATACTTCTGATACCCAAATCACCATTCCTTTTATTTCTGCAAACCTTCTACCAACTAATGAGATCTAGCCTTTTCTTTTCCTCCATTCTAGTCTAAAGGAACTTATTCTAAATCTACTCAATTCTTTTAGCCATATTTATGTTATGATAGTGAGCTAATGAGAATAAACTTTGTAGGAATTACCACTCAATCTTTAGCATTTTTAGCTTCAAAATCAAGGCGAGGTCTTTATAGCCCACGAGACATGAATGGGCATGGATATCACACTCTATCCATAGTAGGTGGGAAATTTTTGAAAAATACCAGTCTTTATGTATATGAAAAAGGGATTGCATAGGGAGGGGCTCCTTTTGATAGAGTTGTAGCTTACAAAGTTTGTTGGGAAAAGGGATGCTATGATGCAAATATTCTTACAATGTTTGAGGGAGTAGATGTGTTATTTATTTCTCTTGCCTCTATCTCCCTCTTGGAGATTATTTTCAAGATGCTATTGCCATTAGAGCATTCCATGTTGTTTAGTTAGGAAAGGTAGTGGTTTATTCTACAACTAGTCACCTAGGTTCCTATTCAATGTGAAATGTGTCACCATGGATTATAACTATTAGAGAAAGTACCATTAGCATAAAAGTCCTCCACAATGCTTCTCTAGGAATGAAATAAAACTCATAGTAAGTATTGAACGTTCTAGCATTTATTTTTGAATTTTATTTATAACATCTTTAAATTCAATCCTATCCTATTAAAAAGATTGTAGAATAGGGGAATTGGTCTTTGAAGGTTATTGAATTTGTATTTTATTCCCATTCATTATCATAGAAAATTTATGAAGGACCATGTTAGATGCTAGGAAAGACTATTCTAGTTATCCTTACCAAAGAAGCAATTTTATCATCTAGTATCATTAGTGATGTCAAAGCCTTAGGCATGAATAAAACTATAGGTGTGCTATATTGTGACTTTTGTGATCATTTTTCATTGGTAGCTGTAAATTCTTTATCATAGAATTGAAAGGAAGCAAGGTGTGTGAAAAACACTTCCTACACTAATCTAAAGAGGAGAGATGAGTGCAAATTAATTTTAACCTTTACAATTACAGTGTTATTAACCCAACAATGGAGATATTGTAGCAATACACATACACATAGAAAGGAGAGAGAGAGAGAGAGAGAGAGAGAGAGAGAGAGAGAGAGAGAGAGAGGTGGGGAAAACCCTTACGGGTGAAAAACCCCACACTCCAAAACATATCTCAAATGTATTACAGTAAACAATCAAGGTTACAATACAGTTTCAGAGCCAATGCTCTTGCAGGAGTCTTCAACACTCATATCTAGAGATATTCTAGCAACATAATAGTACCTGTCAATCACATAATACATCTCCTCTCCAAGCACCTGTTTATAAAGAAGTTACAAGGCAAAATTGGGCCTTTCTTGGAAAGGGTGTCCAACTTGGCCTCATGGCCCAAAACCCATGCCCAGGGACACTTGTCTAACATTGCAGCATGGTCATGACACTTGTCACATCACCCCATCCCAGTATGGGAACCTAGTCCCAACTTGGGCAATGACAGATGCTCTTACACATCTTACGACTATCATAGAATCCGTCATAACTGACAGCTCTTACATCTATAAGAGAATCTGTCATAACTACCTAAAAATAGCATATTCTACTTACAACACATCATCACCCTCCTTGAGGTTCCCAAAGATGCCTTCTTCCAAGATGCTCTTTGACACATGTCTTCACCTGTCATAGAACCTTCTATTTCTGACTCTTACGTGTCATAGATTCTGTCATAGGAATATGTCATAACCATTTCGGTCAAGATTCACTTACACACTAGTCAAGATGCTAACACATGGAAAAATTGCTCTACCACTAAGTTGGATGCCTATCTCCTCATGTGAGGACAAAAGTACATGTGGTCACCTTCCATGTAGGATGACACATCACCGTGCCAACTGCCACAAGATGATGAAACAAGATTTGCATCCTAATTACAATAATAGGTAATAAATAAATATAGTACAAATAATAAATGCAAGGAATTACCAAGGTTGAGACACCTTAATTCTCAACATTCTCCCACTTGTTGAACACCTTGTAAGAGCTAATAGAATAACATGATTTAATTGCTATAGGCCAAGAGGCCCATAGACTCCGAAACCATCTGAACTTGTCTGTGCCCACTAGTTTTGTCAATGCATCTGTAACATTCTTCAAAGTGTCTACCTTCTCCAAATTCACCTTCCCATCCTCAACTATGTCTCGCATGAAATGAAACTATACATCAATATGCTTTGTTCTAGCATGGAAAGTTGGGTTCTTCACTAGGCAAATCGCACTCTAACTATCACAAAAAATAGTAATCTAACCTGCATCAACACCAATATCAGATCACAATCTCTTAAGCCAAATGGCTTCCTTACAAGCATGAGTAGCTGCCATATACTCAGCTTCTGTCATGGATAAAGCAACCACAGGTTGCCACTTACTCATCCAACTAATTGCAGCACCGAATAAAGTAAACACATAAGCATTGGTGGATCTCCTACTATCAATGCCACCTACCCAATCTGAATCCACATATCCACGAATACATACAAAATGTAGAGGTCTTGTAGGATGACCATGATAGCATATGGAATACTCAGAAGTACCCCTCAGATATCTGAACACTCACTTTACTGCATCCCAATGTACCCACCTGGGATTAGCCATAAATCAACTAAGGACTCCCACTGCTTGGGCAATGTCTGGTCTTGTACAAACCATAGCATACATCAAACTGCCAACAACACTAGCATAAGGTACTCTGCTCATGTCCTCCACCTCAGAAGGAGATTTTGGACAATCATTAATAGATAACTTTGTCCCCAAAAAAATAGGAACACACAATGGTCTACAATCTGCTATGCTAAACCTATCCAACATGGTCTTCACATACTTACTTTAGCTTAACCAAATTTTTATGGTAGCTTTGTCTCTTCTGATTTCCATTCCCACAATGTACTTGGCTGCCCCTAAGTTTTTCATCTCAAACTATGCTGACAACTGAGACTTCAAATCAGGAATCATATTCTTACCATTCCCAATTAACAACATATCATCAACATACAATGCAATGATGAGAATGTGATCATTGTCAAGCTTATAATACACACAATGATCTAATTTCAATCTTAGAAATCCAATGGACAACACAAAGGCATCAAATTTCATATACCACATCCTAGGAGACTGCTTCAAACCATACAAATATTTTTTCAGCTTGCAAACCAAATTTTCTTTACCTTTCTCTATGTAATGCTCTGGATGTGACATGTAAATCTCTTCCTCCAAATCACCATGAAGGAATGCTATTTTCACATCCATCTGCCCCATCTCTAAATCATAAGATGCTACAAGAGATAACAAGAACCGAATAGATGCCAACTTTGCAACAGGAGAGAAAATTTCACCATAATCAATTCCCTCCACTTGTGAGTACCCCTTCACAACCAGTCCGGCCTTGCACTTTTCAACACTACCATTTGCACCAAATTTCCTCTTGAACACCCATTTACAACCAACGGGTTTCCATCATTTAGGCAAAGGCACCAAGTCCCAAGTCTTATTCTTCTCCAAAGAAGCCATCTCATCTTCCATGGCCTCCTTCCAAGAACCTACATCTTTCATGCCCATAGCCTCTGTCATAGTTCTAGGCTCATCAGTGTTAGTAAGCAAGGCAAAAACACAACTAGAATCAAGCAATGAATAACCAAACCTATCGGGTTGCTTCCTTGTTCGTGTAGACCTCCTCAAAGGCTGAGGTTGAGGTTTTGCTTCTTCCAAGCTTTCAGAACTTCTAGAACTCTCCTCATCATCATGTCTCACAGGGTCTGTCAGTTTAGTCTTCTTAGGAGTAGAAGGAAACTGAACCACATCCTCTTTCCTTTCTATCTCTTCTAGTTGTAGAACAATGAAAGGTGTTAGCTCTCTAAAAATAACACTTCTGCTATACAACACTTTTTCAGCCACAGGATCCCAAAGCTTGTATCCTTTCACACCAACACCATATCCAATGAAAATACACTTAACAACCTTGTTCTCCAATTTTGACCTTTTCTCCCTAGGCACATGTGCATATGCCTCACAACCAAAAGCATGAAGATGTCTCACTAAAGGCTTCTTACCAGACCACACCTCCATAGGTGTCTTAAGACCAACAAGAGCTAATGTAGGAGACCTATTTACTAGGTAGCAAGCAGTGGCTATGGCTTTAGCCCAAAAAATTTATTCGATGCTTGCTCCACTAAGTATACTCCCAGCCTTCTCCATCAGTGTCCTGTTCATCCTCTCTACAACTCCATTTTTCTATGGGGTGTATGATGTTGTCTTGTGTCTTTCAATCCCATGTTCTTTATAGAACTTATCGAACTCTACTGAACAAAACTCACCACCATTGTCAGTCCTCAAACACTTAATTTTTTTACTAGTCTGATTCTCAACAAAAGATTTGAACTCTTTGAACCAACTAAAGACTTCAGACTTACTTCTGAGAAAATAAATCCATGTCCTTCTACTATAATCATCCATAAAAGATACAAAATATATAGATTTCAAAATTGAAGGAACACTAATAGGACCAAACACATCAGAATGAATAAGGTCCAACACACTAGAAGACTTGTGAGAACTAGAGTAAAACTAAACACGGTTTTGTTTTCCATATATACAATGTTCATAAAAGTCAAACTCGAGATTACAATCATTTAACCCCTTAACGAGGTTTTTATTTTTCAGGGTTATAAGACCCTTCTCACCAATGTGGCCAAATTTCTTATGCCATAACATTGTCTTTTTAGCAGGAAGCTTGACTTCCAAAGCATAAGCACCCTTGAGTACCCAAAAAGCACTACCATTAGAGTTTGATACAACATATTTCTTCATTGCTAGTTCAAATGGTGGGGATGAAGTGACTACAACTCTTTTCTTCAAGTCAGAAGAACTATTGCATTGTGAAATGCATGCCTCCAGCTGAAACTGAGTACCTCTCTAAGTACCCTTCGCAAGCACCATAGCTCCTCTAGTCATCTTGCATCTTTTTTTCAAAAAGACAACTTGCACACCTGCATCATTCAACTTACTTATAGAAAGCAAGTTCCATGCCAAGCTTGGGATGTGCATAACTCCAGTGATCCCCTTCACTCATTCATTAGGGAATCAGATTGAGACTCCTCCATGACCAACAATCTTCAGATGAGAATCGTCACCCAGGTACACTCTTCCACCATCGAACTCTTCATACTTCGTAAACCAGTCTCGATGCAAGGTCATGTGGAATGATGCACTAGAATCAATCAACCACACATCATCAGATGCATGGGTGGCCAAGGCTGTGATGAAGGCATCACCATCATCTTGTGACTTGTCAAAATTTGAATTTGCAACATTCTTTTTCTTCTTCTTTTTCTCCTCTTTGAATTCCTTTTAGAAATGCCTATATTTACCATAGTTCCAACAGAGAGCCTTGGACTTTCTAAGAGATTTGGATCTCCCACGGGATTTGGATCTACCCTTCTCAGCTTTCTTGTCCTTCTTTTTCCCTTTCTCCCTCGGTCTTCCATGAACCACAAGAGCCTCTTTGGCCGACTCTGTTGCTTTTCTCTGCATCTCTTCAGATAATAGTGAATACACTACCTCATCCATCTTGAAGGTAGTTGTAGTGCTTCTGATGGACATTACAAGATGATCCCACGAATCTAGGAAAGAATAAAGCAAGGTCATACATTGATCCTCCTCAATTTTCAAACCCACAGATGTCAATTGTGCAACTATCATGTTGAAAGCATTCATATGATCTGCAACAGATCCTCTGTCTTCCATCTTAAGAGCAAACATATTCTTTTTTAGGAAAGGATTGTTCACCAAGGACTTAGCCTGATAAACATTTCCCAACTTCTTCCAAAGTTCTTTCGCAATCTTCTCCTCATGGACATTCAATATGATAGAGTCAACTAAACAAAGTCTTATGAGACCCTTAGCCTTCTGATCTTTGAGATCCCAATCATCTTGTGGAGTTGCCGTAGGTTTTGTGCCATCAACGGTTTCCCATATGTCTCTATCAAAAAGCATGTCTTCCATGTTGAGTTTCCACAAATCAAAATTGGTTCTATTAAACTTCTCCACCTATACTCTTCTGGATGTGTCTGCCATCTCCTTCTTACAACAAGGTTTCATAATATTTTGCATAGACTCCCACTCAACCTAAGATTAGCTCAAAACACTCCTACCTAGCAGCTAGAACCAAAACTATCCAGGCTCTGATACCAACTGAAAGGAAGCAAGGTGTGCGGAAAACGCTTCCTACACTAATCTAAAGAGGAGCGATGAGTGAAAATTATTTTTAACCTTTACAATTACAGTGTTATTAACCCAACAATGAAGATATTATAGCAATACACATACACACAGAAAGTAGATAGAAGAGAGAGAGAGAGAGAGAGAAGATATACGTGGGGAAAACCCTTATAGGTGAAAAACCCCACACTCCAAAACATAGCTCAAATGTATTACAGTAAACAATCAAGGTTACAATATAGTTTAAGAGCCAATGCTCTTGCAGGAGTCTTCGACACTCATATCTAGAGATATTCTAGTAGCATAACAGTACCTGTCAATCACATAATACATCTCTTCAAGCACCTGTTTATAAAGAAGTTACAAGGCAAAATTGGACCTTTCTTGGAATGGTCATCCAACTTGGCCTCATGGCCCAAAACCCATGCCTAGGGACACTTGTCCAATACTGCAACATGGTCATGACACTTGTCACATTACCCCATCCTAACATGGGTGCCTAGTGCCAAGTTGGTCAATGAAAGATGCTCTTACACATCTTACAACTGTCATAGAATCTGTCATAACTGATAGCTCTTATAGTTGTAAGAGAATCTATCATAATTACCTAAAAATAACATATTCTACTTACAACACATCATCACCCTCCTTGGGGCGCCCAAAGATGCCTTCTTCCAAGATTCTCTTTGACACATGTCTTCACCTGTCATAGACCCTTCTATTTCTGACTCTTACACGTCATAGATTCTATCATAGGAATCTGTCATAACCGTTTTGGTCAATATTCACTTACACACTAGTCAAGATGCCAACACATGGAAAAATTGCTCTACCACTAAGTGGGATGCCTATCTCCTCATGTGAGGACAAAAGTACATGTGGTCACCTTCCATGTAGGATGACACATCACCGTGCCAACTCCCACAAGATGATGAAACATGATTTGCATCCTAATTACAATAATAGGCTATAAATAAATACAATACAAATAATAAATGCAAGGAATTACCAAGGTTGATACACCTTAATTCCCAACAAGAATGTGTTTGTGTTAGCTCTTAATTATCAAGTATAATTGAATATTGTAGATAAATTTGCATCTCAGGAGCTTGAGATCCCAACAAATTTAAAGGCAAGATTGTTGTCTGCCTTAGTGGTACCAATACCAGACTTAGAAAGGGTTAGTAGTTCATATGACAAGAGTAGGCATGATTCTCTAAAATTCACATCAAGCTATTGAATAACCTTTTTGTAAACCCTCATGCTAGATCCCTACAATTATATTGAATAGAATTGATGGGCATAATAAATTTTGATTATTCAACAATACCAAGTAGGTTTTCAAGGTAGTTAATTTAATTTTTATTAGTAGTACAATTTAAATATTCTTTTAGTTAAAGTTCCATTAAAGATCAAGAGCATCCATTTTGATATGGCACAAAATTGTGCTCATGAAAGTTTACTATTGGTTACATTTTTACCCCAAAAAACTTATTGAATTTAAAATCAATTCTAATTATGGAAAAATTATCCTCTATAGGCCAAAATACTCTTACTCCAAACATACTCAAGGTCATATTTCAAGTTTGATAATTTTGATGTTCTTTTATCTTCATTCTAACATTTCAAACCTAGGGATGTTTCTCAATTAAACAATTTAAGTGTCTAATGCAACCTGATATTATAGTTGTGGGGTTGAACATCCTTGTGGCATGGTCAGAATGACTTAGAAGTAGCAAATCCTAGTGATGGAAATAATTTTGATAAAAGACATGTTCCCTTCAACATAATTTCAAGCACATCTATGTCATGCACTTATGTTTTTGGTGTTGTAGGTTTACTAAAGGAAACATATCCTCATTGGAGCCCTACAACCATAATGTCAACAATTATGACTATAAGTATACATAGAATCTTGTACATAAAAAATCATGTTCATCCTTTAATAAACATAATTCCAATAAAAAATACATGGATAAGTTCATGAAGTTCATGTGAGTGCAAATTTGTAAATTAGTTTTTGTCTTGATTTTACTATACCACTTTGCATATAATTTTCCTCATGCTATAGAAATCATAGCTTTTAGATTGGACACTAGTAAGGAAAAAATTAATAAGTCATCAAACAAAATAGTAGGTCCTTTTGACTATGTTGTAGTTCATATTAATCCAAATATGGTCCAAGTCTTTGCCTAGCATTTGATAAATTAGAACATGACTATAACCCATTCTTTTGTAAATTGGGCTATAATTCTACCTAACTAAATATTAGAATAGGAAGAGCATTCTATTCTCAATAACATACATAGGCAATATAAAACATCAATATCTTTCTATTTCTGTCCTAAAGCTAAAAAACCTCTCTTTGTGAGAACTATAATTAATGTAAGAAAGGGACCAACAATTTTTAAAGAAAAAGTGAAGTCCCTTTGAGGAGTTGTGGTGGAACTAAATCCCAATAAACTTTTATTTTCCAAGATGAGAGATATAATCATTTTATGTGTAACTAAATCCAAAGAAGAGCTTAGGAGAAGATTATGCATTTGGATTTTGAACATGGAAACATGGTGATCACAATATGACAAGCCCCATTGTAGCAAAAGGAGTAATCAATATTTAGTTTTTAGCTTGACTAGGGTCAAAATCTTGTTTATTTTTATATTGTTTATTTATGTTCTCTTTCTTGGTTGTGTGTTTTACCATTTCATCTCACATTTTTAATGGTCCTTGTACCATATCCCCACAACAACAACATGGTATTTCATATCATGGTGCCATATGACATATGCTTTCTTGTGACCTCTTATTTTTGGTTAGTCCTTCACACACTTGGCACATTGTCATCATGATCCCTTATATCATTGTGCATAATGCTCAATGCTACAACAAAATCTGGTTGCTCTTTGCATGGAAATTTCCTTCCTAGCATGTACCTACTGTCAACCTTACCCAATCATCATGCATCATTATAATTATCCATAGCTTCATCCCTACACATTTTTATGTATTCCATCATTTATTTAATTGTCATTAATCCTAATGTTCATGCATCTAACCATCTACCCTCCCTTCCTTCTATCTACTCCAACTCCCTCCAATTCATTTGTCATTCCTTTAGACTTGGCTCTCCTTTTGAGAGACCACCTAGGTCCCCATAAACCTTCTTGCTCTTTCGAGGGGGCATCACTAACCCATTTCCTAATCTCCATTCTTCCAAATGACTAGGGCATCCTACAACTAATTCCATCTCAATAAGTGTCTATACTTATCTTCTTTGAAATAACATCACTTCTCTTAAGTCACAACACTAGCTCAAAGAGGGGCAAAATGTAGACACCTAAATTCACTTCTACACTTTAATCCAACATTGTCATGATTGTATCAAACCCTATCATTAATCCTACATCCTATCTTCATTGATTAATTAAATAAAATTATTTAATTAATTTGGTCATCTTTCCTCTAAGGATTAATTAAATATATCATATTTATTTAGCTAATTATACTAACCCCCCTTCATCAACTAATTAAATCATATTATCTTAACCTTCTTCTAACTATTTAATTAAATAAGACATGCTTATTTAATTAATTAGGCTAATGCACATTGACCCATTTTCCTCTTATTAAATATCCAATCTCCCTTCCAGTAAAATATAAAAGAAATTTCCCTCCAGTCCTCACCATCCATTTCAAACCCCAAATGCATCTTGACCATTCATCTTCACACATGTCTCCTCCACCACTTGCCTCCCCCTCATGCTCCCACATGTGCAAGTATTACAACTTGGAGCAATCCTATCCCTCCATCCCAAGATTCAATTTCCTTCATCTGCTTGGGCCTCCTTCATCTTCTTCCACACGCTTGCATCTCCTCTCTCCATCCATTCTAGGAAAATATCCTCCATCCATTAAGCACATTCAATCTCCTTCCACTTATGAGGAGGCTAGTTTGCACACTCATACAAGGAAATCCTAATTCTCCATATCATCTACAAATCCTATCCCTCCATGTCCATGGTCGAGATTCTATTTAAATAACTCTACCGAAAGAACAATTCATCAATCATCATCAAGCAAGTACATGCTACCCAATTTTGTAACTTTGAGCAAGAGAACAACTAACATTTATCATACAACTTATCAACTCATCTTGGAGAACATCCCAGCCATCAATGGAGGTATAATGCTTTGTTTTTCTTTATTTACATTATTATTTTTTTGTCCACTTTGATCAAAATAAAAGGGTATGTTTGGTATAGATTTGAGTTTCTTGTCTTCTGTGCATCTAAATCTCCTTGTGTTGTCTAAATTTCACATCCACACATGTAATCCAATCCAACACTATGACAAAACTTATGTCTTTACATATCATCAAGAAAAAACAAATGCTCACTCCAAAAAGGATTGAGGTTCTGATAAACAAAAAATTAACATTTTTCCTAAAAACACCACCATATATAAAAAATTCTAATTTCAATACATAACAATCCTTGTATAAATTGTTAATGATTTTTTTGGCCTGATAGATTATGGTACTTTTTTGTGCAAGATTGTGATCACTATTTAGTGATTCCCATGTTGATTTGGACATGAGCCTTCGTTGTGTTAACAACCACCATTTAGTTATCATTTGTATATATTGAATTGTTACATAAATTATTGTTTATTGCCCCAAAAATCTATCTTATTAGAGAATAAAGTTTAAGGTGATCAAAGTTTTTAAGAAATGGTTATTATTGTCAAAATATTAGAAGAAAATAAAAAGTATAATTTCTAGTTGATGCCTGATCTTATGCATCTTGTTCAACACTTGGACAAAGAGAGTGAATTTGAAGTACATAGACTAAATGGAGTATATGGTGCATGAAATGTAGGTTTGGGTAATGCAAGTTGATAACATTATCTTTCTTTCTATCATGATCTTATCCCAAACAATGACACACAATATTTAAATTTTGTAAGCCAAAAGTTTGAAAACAATTATGTTAGGGCATATGTGATGAATTATTTTGCCACCCATATAAACTTGTCCTTTGGGGAAATTATGTTTTTTTAGTTGTGATGATTGGATTTGGTAGCAATTTTAGAAGGACTTTTAGTACTTCTATTTTTCTCACATGTTTTATAGGGATAGTAAGGATTATTTATTGATGCCTATGTCTCATATGAGGCTTGGTGTTTATGCCCTACTTTATTTCACAATGGTATTCAATTTCTTGAGGCATGCAACTTAGTCATAGACTAGGTCACACCATGTGACATAGTCTAAATGATGTGGTCCAATTTGAGTTGTGTGACCTGGTATGTGATTAGCATGACCTATTGTAGTGTTCTTCTATTGTTTTTACCTATTTCTAAGAGACATAATTATTCTTAGAATCACAATGGCATATGTTTTATGATGGAGAGAAGGTTGCCAACTTCCTTGATAGAAGTCAAGTCCCTTCAAAGTTGTATATAGTTGAAAAACATGCCAAATAGAGATTCAATGCTAATTAAACTAGTATAACTAAGACTGAGCTTGAGATTAATATTAAACATTATTTTATGGGTGTCCTTGATATTGAAAATCAATTATCCTAATGACTCAGATGATGCCCCCAAATAGATGTTCCAAGATGCTTATTTCTCAATACTTTTGCTGTGTGAGATAATGAGATAATGCTCATATGTTTCAAAAGGTTGACCCTAGGTTGAGAAATTTGAATTTTGAAATATGAGGACTAGGTTGCACCATGTGGCATAGTCCTAGATGGTGAAATGTTGGTAATGATTATTGTTTTCAACCAAGGGGATTTGTAGTGGTGGTTGGCTAGTGGGTTCAAGGTTGAGTGTTAGTTTGTGCACCAAAGGGTTGAAATAAGTGTGAATAGGACTCTCCTAGCTAGGCTAAAATCTAACTAGTTGTATAATGTCCTTATTTACATTAGCACCCCCTTAAGTGAAACTTAGGGAGAATAGACAAATAAAGATGGGTCCCAACTATGAGGCCATGTCAGGTACCCATGTGCAAACAATTTTCTCATAAATGGAGTAAAGGAGAGAACCTAGAGGGAAATAAAACCCCTCTCCAAAAGAGAAAAGATGCATAAAAAATTGTACAAGTGAAGTAGAAATAAGGAGGACTTAACATGACCCCCCAGGGAATACTTCTATCACCAAAATACAATAAATGTTCCTCCCATAGGAGAGAAAAATAGAGAAGGTCTAGGTTACCTCCCCCCTCAAATAATTAGAAGGAAAGAACCCCATGCGAGGAAATATTCCTTCCAAAAATTGAGATGAGAAGAGAAAACATGCAACCTCCCCTCAAATTGACTCTTATAGTGCTGGTAGATGCTCAACACTAGATGCTAAAGATGATCCACAATTGTTGAACAACATTTCTCCCCTTGGGAAGAAACAAAACCACAAACGTGTGCAAGATATCTTCCCAATCTAGATAAGAATATGTAGGAAGAAGAATGAATGTATTCAAATTATACACATGGTCCAAATATAATAATGAATCCCATGATGATGTCTTTAAATGCTTATCAAAGGTCTCTAATCCATTGTCAAACTATGATGAAAGAAGATGAGGATGAAGAATAATTATATTCGAAGAAGATGATGATGATGCAACTACATTGAAGCCTTCATCAAATATAAGATGAATGTCCTAAATTTTGTTTTCCAAATTTGTAATGTGGGACTCTACAAATAAGGATGATATGTCTGGTATAAATGTGTCTTAATGAGGTGAATCAAGAAAAATGATATCAATATCCTACTACAAAGAATCACTAGAAGTAGATGAATCAACATTAGATTCAGATGTAGTAATAGAGGATGATGGAGGAGATGAGATCTCAATGTAAATCATTATAATACATTTCTCACCCCCAAATAATGTTGTTGTCTCACAAGATATTTGAGTGAGATCATATGATGATTTTGTAGGTGTTGGATTAGGTAAAGGAATATTATGATCTAGAAGAAGTTTCTTGATTTCATCAATTTTTCTTTGAATACAATCATCTTTAGTATGCTTTATATTTTCCTAGTAACTACATTTTACCTTCAATTATTTTTGAGGATTTTGTAGAATACTCAAATGGAAAGGAGAGAGAGTGAGAGACATGATAATTCATCCAAGATAACCAAGAAACTAATAAATGAAAATGCATAATCACAAGATTAACCCCTTGATTCAATCAAAGAACCTTGTTGGTTTTTTTTATTGTAATCCCTTAATTCTAAGGCATTTACCACAATATCTCGACATAGGGACCAAATCATCCATATAAAGGGAAGAAACCCATGATTAAATAAAGGGAAAGGAAAATCCAATGAATATAATGATGGAAATACCTCCTCTACACTTTGAGCCCTACCAATCTCAGGAGGGTGTTCCCAGAGATCTTTGAAGGTAGAGGGGAACTAATTGAGAATAAAGAATATCTCTAATTAAGGTAGCTAGACTAAATGATGTCTCTCAAAAATATAAACTGGTTAATTATCCCTGTAACTACAATCAATTATGTTTTTATACAACATAATTAACTAAGAGAAAAACAATATACACAGTTCCTCTAAAAATTTGCATCAATTGTGAGTTCACATAGAATTTGATAGGATTTATGATACTAGAATTTATGCATAATGGAAGAACAAATAAATTATGCAAAACTTACAAGCATAGCCAAGATGGTTTTAATTTTAAGAGGTGTGCATTGTTAGGTTCAACCACTAAACTAATGCCCAATCCTATAGTAATGGAGTCGTACTCGAACCAAAACCAATAATAATAGAAAAATTAGTAGCATTCAATTGAGCCTAAATGACTAGGTTTCTACCTTGTAGAAATATTAGACCCTCAATTGCTCTCCATTTTTATAAATATACCCATTCTTAGTTACCAAAACAAACTCAAATTCCCCACATATCAATCATGAAAGTGTGTTTACTTAATTATCTGAGAAAAACACTTTTACTGCATTCCTTGAAAACAAACTAACAAAGACTTGATATAGAGAATCACAAATGTAAACTCATGAATTCTTTAATACATTTGAATAGCCATGGAGACAAAATGTATAAATGATAACAAAAGTATGGTCTTATAATGATTTGTTGAAAAGATCGTATACAATAGAAAATGGACATAAAGAAACAAACTAAAGAAGAATTATCCTATTTCATCCAAATCCTAAGGTACCTCCGATAGAGGAAATAAGGCATGCAAATAAGAAAGAAAAATAAACAAACTTAGCTACCATGCAAAACTTGCTATGTTGGATGTGCTATTGATGTGCTTATGTGTAGGTGGCTCCTCAAAATGGAAGCATTACTTTTATTCTCACAAAGTCTTGAAAATGGCTTGGGTGATTGGCTATTTATAGATTTTATGGATTGGGATTGGATGGTCAAGATTGATTTGAAGGATCAATGGTTGAGGATTGTTGAGAGGAATTGATGCATGAGCATGCACCAAGTGGCATGCATTGGTTGGTGGATGGGAGATGTCCTTGGATTGAGAGGAAATCAAGGGTGGAAAAGTGAATTGGATAAAGTGAAGCGATGGGATTGAATGAGGATAAGAAGGGACAAAAGGACCTTTGTACAAGGGACCTTGACCATACTTTTGGAAGAGGCGCATGTGGTATTTGTTGCAAGTATGAGCCTAATCGGTGCTGTCATTTATGCCAACATATCTGTGTTGTCATTGGTGTCAACTGTGCTCCTATCTTGTTGTTTGCTTGTAATGAGTAAGATGCTTTATATTTACTTATGTAAGTAATCTTGATGTTGAGGATATTAAGAAAATTAGCTTCTCTGGTAGAAACAGTGAGTTGCAGTGGAAATAATGTATTGCATATAGAAGAACAATCCAAGAGATTGCTCTGCATTTCCTGTAGGATGAATAACTTTGTCTGTAGATTGGAAGTTATTTAGAAGTCCATCTGAAGATGCTATGTTTTGAGTTTGAGCCTCCGGTATGAAGAATTGAGTGAGTTATGTTCACCAGAGTAAAAATAACTTTTTTTGTATGTTTGGCAAAGACAGGGAGAAAGTATTATGGTCTGCATTCCTCTCCATTGAAGCATTTTGATATGCAGTTCTTGAGTTAAGTCTGAGATGATGTTAAGTGCTTTCAACTCCAATGATTCATGATTTGGTGGTCTACAAGCTATCCTTTCTTTATGACAGTAGCTGACAGTGTTGTTCTTATGCTCCAGTTTGAAGAATCTTCTTGATAGAGTGGTTAGAGATCGTGCGGTTGTTCCTGATGATTACAATATGCTTGTGGATCTCTCCTAATTGTGTTCCTACCTTTGGATTGGTCCACAAAGAGAAGTTTAGATCATAAAAGAAGAATGTTCTTAGAAAACCTAGTGTTAACTCCAGTCTTGGCCGACTTGGTTGATTTCACTATTTGTGGAGATGCATTGAAGATTGTAGAAGCATGTTGTGGTGTGGAGGATTGTGTTTGAGTCCTAGCTAAGTTGTGGCATGTTCATCATACTTCTCTACATCTTTCCTTAGCTAAATTTTGTAATAGGTCTAGACCTATTTCTGTGTATGTTTTGTAATGCTGACCTTGGAGAATGTTCCAATGGTTGATGAATGTAATGTCGACCTTGATGTACATTCCAAGGTTGATGAATTGTATAAAAGCATGTAATAGAGTTGAGAAAAAGTGTGTGAATGCGAAGATGAAGAGATAAGTATGAAGGTGTGAAAGAGTAGAGTAGAGAAGTTATATTATGCTTTAATGGAAATGAATCCTAACATGGAGTAGATGCTACTTAATCAGTTCACCACTTTGGCAGTGACCCACCCCTTGGCAGTGAGCCACCCTTTGGCAGTGAGCCATTCTTTGTAGTGAGCAATTTGGGCAGTGAGCCCTGTAGGTAGTGAGCCTCTATTTTTTGGTAACACCCATCGTGGTTTTTCCCTTTTAGGGTTTTCCACATAAAAATCTGGTGTCTACTATGTTGGATGTGTGTTTGTGATTAAGTTTATTGTTTCATTCTTTCATGGTTAAATCTGATTATAAGCAATTAAGTTGTTGATGGTTTGATTTCATATGAAGCTAAGTTTTTGGGACAACTGATTCACCCCTCCCTGTCTTAGTTGTCCAGTGCATTTCAATAATATTGTACAAGAGGCCATACCTTTGTATACATAGGAGGATGTTGAGGATTTGACTAGGATTAGGTTAGGGATAATGGAATGTTCAAGTAGGGGATTGGGTAATTAATTAGGTTTAGGTCACCTAATCAAAAGTGTAGAAAATAGGGAATTAAATAAATGTAAATATTTATTTAAATCACGAGATGGGGAAAGGGGATAATAGATAAATTAAATCTATCTAATGTTTGGACTATAGAGGAAGGGGATAAATGATTAATAAATCATTTAGGCTAGGGATAAGTACCAATATAGGTACCAATGTAGGTAAAGATGAATAGTGAAAAGACATGAATGGTGATTTTGACAATAAGGTATTGTAAATGATGGTTTGAAAGAGAATTAATCAATTAAATATTTAAACATGTGTTTATTTAGTTAATTGTGGAGGAAACATAGTTTAGGGATGAATTAGAGATATTTATGGATGTTTAGGGATGAGACAAGAGTGGACAATTTTAGGTATCTATATTTTGCCCCTCTTTGAGATGGTGTTGTTAAGTAGCATCATTTCAGAGAAAGATACAACATAGAAATAGGTAGGATAGAGGAAGATGGTAGGTTAAGGGATGAAGATTCCCTAGCCACTTAAAGTGAGAGTGACTAGGAGGGTTGATGGTAAGGATGAATGATGGGGATGATGCCCCCTTGAGAGGGTAGGTGGGTTCCAAGAACGTGGGTGTGCTCTCAAAAGGATGAAGAGGGTTGGATTAGAAAGAAGATAGTGGAATTTAAAAGCCCACATGGATGTGGTGATAGATGGGATAGGGTGGATGTAGGGGATGGTAGGGAGGGGTGATGCGGAAGATAAAAAGATTAGGGGGAAAAGTGGGTGGATACCAGATGTGTAAGTGACAAAGACATTCAACCCAAACCTTCTAGAAAATATGTTTGATAGGAATTCCTGATGAGGGATCTAGGGTTTCAACTCAAACCCTCTTGGAAATATCCTAGACATAAATTCATTGAAGAAGCTCAAGATTGCAATGAAGTGGAATGGAGGAAAGGGATGAATGCAAGCTGATTTGTTAACTCCATGGATAATGCATTATGCTGTACTGATAAATGAGAGCCATATTTATTTGATATGGCATGAGACTTTATGCACCAAGGTATAAGGAACCAAGGTGACAATGTGTCCCATGCATAAATGCCAACAAATAAGATCACAAGCAACCCTATGCCATAATAGCACCATGATAAGGAAAATCATAATACCACTGTGGCAGGTAGGTTACAAGGACCACTGTTGATGCAAGATAAAATGATAATGCACACACACAAGCAAGAACGCATGCACAAAAATGATACAAAGACAAACATGATGTTTCCCTTGGTCAAGATAAAAAGCCAAAGATTGATGGATTGATGATGATATTGGGTTGGGTCTCCAAACACTGCTAAAAATCCAACCCCTCCAATCACCATCCCTCTGCCTTCATCAAATTCCATCATTTGAGCTTAATCATCCAATTACTTGAGCTTAATCAAATCCCTTAATTTGAGCTTAATCAAGTCTCTCATAATCCACATCATAATCCATTCCCCCATCCACTAATCCTTCTCCTAATTCACCCAAATCCACTTCATCCTTAATCATAATCCATCTTCATCATCCAATCCTAATCCATTCCATCCCTAATCTTAATCCTTTCCATCTCCTTAATCAAACCTATCATCCATTCTAATCCAATCCCATCAATTATTCTTAATCATCTCATCCCTTAAACCCCCTAATCCTAATTCTAAATCCATTGTTGACCTTAATCCATTTCTCCGAAATGGACTTAGGATTTTTATGATTCTTTGATGTTGAGAGTGATTGTTGGGATTTGGGGATGGAATGGGATGTGGATGATCCATCTGGATTTAGCACTTTTTGTTTAGGGACCCACACCATTTTCATTTTTGTTTTTGGAGGTGTGAACTTATGCAACCTTTGGGATTTTGGATTTGGCTTGGATTTTGCGTATCAGTGCCCTACAACATGATATTCTTTAGGATTTTGATCTTTCACTTTATGTAGGGAGGAATCCAAAGTATTATTTTTGAATCCCATATGTTTTGGTATAGATTCATGCATGTTTAGACAATGTGTGTGCTTGTTGATCTGGATTAGGGATTTTGGGGGATTAGGATTTAGGGATATTAGATTTATAGATGGGGGTGTTGAGGATGGGGAATGAGGGGATTTGAGGAAGGGGATTTGAGGATGGTGATATTAGGAGATGGGGGGAGTGGAGGAAGTGTGGATTTGGGGATGGGACGACATTTGGATTTATGGATAGGATAAGATGGGGGATGTATGGTCACATGCTTTTTGGTTTGATGGATAAAATAGGATGGAGGTGGAGGGATTGTGACATATGATTTGGGGGTGCGATGAGATGTACCAGGTTTGGGATTGGTAGAACAAATTTTAGAAGGCACAGAGGTGGTACCAACATGTTTGGATTGTTTTCCTTTAGATGTATAGCCAAGGCCATGTGAGCACGAATGGAGTTTGACATGGATGAGATTTAAAATACATTGTTTGTGAAGGCCTAAGCCTTTACCTTGAAAATTCATGTGTTGGAGCATATGACACGCAATGGAATGTGTGTCATTTTTGAAACATGGTGCGAGTCCATTATTAGATGGAGGAGGAGGGGTGGTGGAAGAGGATTGTTCCTCTCCTACAAGAGAACCACCATGAATGAATGTAGCAGTACCAAGAGGATAGGATTCAGGATTCAGGATGGGGTTGATAAGTGATGGCAAGGGGTCAATGGGAGATTGTAAGGGAACAATGGGGGATGATGGGGAATTAATAGAGGATGGTGTAGGATCAATAGGAGATGGTACAAGATTAGGAATGGGATGAGTTGCGATACTTGGATCATGATTAGGATGGGGGTGGATGTTTCAATATGCTTTAGGCAAGGCTCTTGACATAATTAGATTTGCATGGATGATGTAGTGAGGGAGGAGCATGGAGTTTCAATAATTTGAATAGGCTCCTTGGATAGGGTAGATGGAGACATGGGTGATAATTTTGATAGGACTTTTAATGGAATAGAGGAGGTGGGTGATTTGGTTTTGATGGGTGCTAAGTGGATGACGAGACCATCAATGACACACTTGGGTGATTGAGGAGGAGTGGGATGGCATGACTCCACAAGTTTTTTTTCATGATTTTTTTATACTCTTAGCGAAGAGTCCTTGGACAAAAGATGATGTGGATTTAGTAGGGGATTTAGATGATGGATTAGATGGTGGATTGGATAGAGGAGTTGATGGATAAGGAGATGGTGGATTTGGATAGGAGGGATAAAGATATGAAGGATGTAGATAAGCAAGGTAAGGATAAGAAGGGTATGATGGATTAGGTGATGGTGGATAGAATAAATTTCCCTTGTCAAGGGTATCATAAGGATGACCATAGGGTATGTGATTAGGTGCGAGAGTGTAGGTTGTGCTAGAAAATACGTGGTCATGGGGTGATTGCATGCTTATAGATGGGCGAGGGTAGTTTATGGAAAGCTTACTTGCAAGGATTTCATCAAGGATTTTGTTTATAGCATGGTCAAGAAGAATATCATCATCATCGGGATTATATGAAGTCATGATTGGTTTGGATTTCAAATGATGTGATGTAAGATAACTTGATGATTTTGATTTTGATTTTGGACTAGAGGGATTTTGGATTGATTTGGATTAATTGGGATTTGGATTGATCAAGGTCAATGATATATGACACTTGATATGAGGATGGATTTGATTTGATTTGATTAGTCAAGGTCAAAGATGTATGATACTTGAACATGGTTGGATTTGGATTGATTGAGGTTAATTTTGATTAGGCCAAGGGCCCTTTGATGGTTGGATTGGATTGGATTCAATGATTGATTAAGGATGATTTGGATGATGATTTGGGGGAAATTATTAGAACTTGGAGAGGGTTGAAGGGTGTTAGCTCCTTAACCAATTTTTTTAATTTTCAAAGGATGATTTTTGAATTAAGGATTATAATTGAACTTTGATTGTGGATGGATATAGGAATTGTTTAGGAGTAAAAAGTGGACACATGCCTTTTTACCTCCTAGTTAATCTCATAGGTCGTCGTGTTAACATTATACATTTTAAATATTTATCCCGATGCAAAATCTCCTGAAACCCATGTCAATTGGGAACTAGGGGCCCATTTTATGGCTTACCTCAGACCAAAAAGGTGCCTAGGGACTTGGGCACCCCCGTCCAATTCCTCCCTGATTAGTTGGGGAAAATT
This sequence comes from Cunninghamia lanceolata, assembly GCA_027924645.1. Taxonomy (NCBI): domain Eukaryota; kingdom Viridiplantae; phylum Streptophyta; class Pinopsida; order Cupressales; family Cupressaceae; genus Cunninghamia; species Cunninghamia lanceolata. The sequence continues at coordinate 6,541,002 of BSBN01001281.1, forward strand.
TCAAAGCATGTTAGCATAAGACCTTTAAAAGGGTCTCTCCTTGTTGGCTCTTCTGGTTAATTTCACAAATATTAGTGGGAAAGCATATATAAGTGTGTTTTTAAATTCATTTCTAACCTAGATGGATATAGAAAACTTATGATCTTGGAGCAAAGAGCATTCAAAGTATTCATTGATTTATTGTTGTAGATTTGTGTTTGTATTGTGTGTGTTATTACAGATTTGGAATAATCATCCATCTCCTTATGAGTTAAAGGATCTCCATTCTCCTAAGGGATTCACCTTCAAGGTGATTGTTGTCATATTTTGCTTGACCACAAAAAATTCTTGTCCCCCTCTTTCTATCAAAGAAATCCGATCAAAGAAAGCCTAAATAGAAAGAGGAAAGTCTTAAATCCTACATTTACCCATGCTGTGTCTTGCAAAATTCCCCAAAATCTCACCTTGAGAGTCCTTGTAGAAAACCCAGAAATCCTTAAGCTTCAAGTATCTTCCATCATAGGGATTTTTCAGTTTCATGCTTAGTCTCTTTGTATGTATCTTTGTATGCATTTTTGTATGTATATTCACATATACATTCTCCAATGTATGTGCATATAAAAAGGCAGATACAAGAGAGAGATATAAGGGATTTTCGGTGAGACAAGCATTATCGGTGGCTCAGTTTGAGGTCTCCCCGATAGTTCGATGTGAAAGCATATACAAAGGAGGATGCAAAGAGATACATGTGCATATACGAAGGGCAAATACAAGGTCATATACAAAGTCGCATGCAAAGGTCAGATGCAATGTTTGTATGTACAAGCAATTGTATGCAGTTTTGTTTGTATATTCGCATTGTATATGCGATATACAAAAGGTGATGCAAAAGGGAATACATACAATCTAGACGCGAATGAAGAATCAAATGTGGCAGATTTCAAGTTGGGGTTTGCCTATTGTATGTATATGTGATTGTATCATCCCATATACAATCCTATATACAATTGCATATACAAAAGTTAGATACAACGTGGATATACAATGTGGACCCGACTGGGAAATTAAATTTGGCAAACTCAGTGGTGGGCTCTACAGTTGTATGTTGAAGTGCATGTATATGCCAATATGCAAAAAAGCAAAGATACAAGGCCGGACCTGTTCTAAAGTTCCATTCTAGTTGATAATCCATTGAGGTTCGCCTATTGTATATTCATGAGATTGTATCACCTATATACAATTGCGATGTACAAAGACACATACAATGTATTTTCAGTGAGATAATGAGTATCAGTGGCTCAGTTTGAGGTTTTTCTGATGGCCAATAAGGATGATACAGTGGTGGGTCCCAAGTTCAGCTCAACAACCAATGGAGTGATGACACGTGGCAAGAGAAGATATACAAAAGGTGATGCAAAGGTTAAGGTCCACTTTTGTATGTTGGCCATTGTATTGTATATACAATTGCACATACAAAAGCATATACAAAGGGAGATTCAAAGACATGTAAAGTGATTTGATATGCAAAATGCAAAAAGTGAAGAAATCACATAAGTACAAAATCGAAGGATTTAAAGGACTCGATAGCATGATGACGTCATCCAGGCCAGTTCTTTGCCCAAGTTCTATATGATGTTGACATCATCATGGTTTTTTACAGTGTATCTATTTTTATATGTCTGTATGCGTACAAATGACAGTTCTCTTGGTAGCAAGGATAAAATTGATGGCTGCCAACTCAGAAGCCAAAAATACAAGTTTGGTCAAACAGGGAAAATTCAAAGGCCGATTATATGGATACAGAGCCTGATTGTGCAGATGATCTCAGCGAGTGAGGATGTAGAAATTCAAATGAACAGGGATTTAAAGTGTTGTAAAAGCTCTGTCAAGGGGCGATATGTCCCATCCGCCATAAATATAAATCCGATCTCTCAACTACCATGCTTCAGATATTTTATGTATTCATTGTTGAAGATAGATGATTGAGCTACTAACATTCAAGGCCCAAAATATCTTCCACATGCCCTATTCTATATATTTTATTCCATAACTTCTTGTAGGTGGACGTCCATTCTGGCGATGATATTTTCTGACAGAGCCATGGGGAGAATTCATTGTAACTGACTTAGGGCAAATGCAAAATGCTATATATGCATAAACATGATATGTAAAAATGGTTGGAAGATTTAGTAATCTATGCTTCTGATTCCAAACAGAGCATTCCTCTAATGTAGCCTTGCCTTCTGATTAAATACATGCTAGTTATTTTTACCTCTTCATGCTATTTTAACTCTGTGTGATCTAAGAATGATGTGTTTGTGAATGTTTAATTCCTTCTAATCATCTCTTGCTCCTTGCCTCTATTAAAATCAGCTTGATCTGTGTATGTTTATTGGTTGTATCTAGTCATTTTGTGCATTTTCTCAGTTCGTTGAGGGTTCTTTAATTCAACCTGGTGTATCACCTAATTTCTATTTATGTTTCCTTCTACCCCTTTTTCCCTTGCAGCATTAGCACTAGGTTTAGATATATCCCTATAAGCGTTAGGCTTAGAATGAGGAACCAACCTTCTTTGGAGGTCTGATCTCAGTTTGCAAGGTCCCACACTTCGAGATCATTCCCATTGTGTCATTAGAATGCTTGGACTCTCTCGAAGCAGGGTGCAATTCTATTTGACAACAGTTTCTGGCACGCTCGGTGGGACAAATTAGACTATCATAGTCCACAAGTCTTTTATTCTTTGTTGATATTTGGTGTGTATGTCAACAACATTAGCCTATAGAGGCAATATTCACAAACCTAGCGACTCTACAAGCGAAGAATTAGCTAGTTTTAGCAGTCCAGGTACAAACAACTAATGAGGTTGGTGCTACTTGTTAGTTTTCTACCATTTGAAAGTATTTTCTCAACACCTGGTGACTCTTTTTGGTGTTATAACTCATTTCTTAGTGTTTCAAAACCCTGTTGCCTAGATACATTCCAAATTAGTTATCTAGACTTGCCTATGTTTCATGCTTTACTCTTGCAATGTCTAGTTATCAGTACTATGATGGTTTTTCACCTCCATTCCATGAAGATCATGCATGTATACCCTCTTACCAATCATATCACACAGAAAAGCTTGCTGGTTTTATTCCAAATGACCCTATAACAATAGATTACCAGCAGTCCTATCATGTTTTCCACCCTCCCATTCGTGCTCAACCTCAATATCAACCGATATATGATCAAGTTCAACCCCAAGAAGAGGTTTTTGATGCCAAGCAACATGACTATTCACACAGTCGGCCTCCAAAGCACCCTTACCAGAATGTATTGGATCTGATCCAAAAGTTTGACTATTTTTTGTGGGATTTGAGCCAAAATCTTGAACTTATGAAGATCAGTGATATTAGTAAGGAGTTCTCACACATGTATTGGATGTTGGTTGAAATTGAGAAGCAAAAAGAGATTACCTTGTAGCAACAAGATTTGAGTGAGCAATCCGCTGTTTATAATCAAGAGTGGGTGACAAAAAGAATACAATTTGAAAGAAATCTTGAAGGAGAGATAGCTGCTAAAAAGGAGCAAATGACATTTTTGTCTACTCAGGTGCAAAGTAGTCAAGCTTACTCAGATTATCAATGCCAAAAAGGGTGTGAAACCCAAGCAAGCCCCTCCATACCCAATTTCAAACATCCTCTCCCTTTCACACCTGCCCAACCTGCTGCAGAGGAAGCCCCAAAATTTAAGATTCCTACCTTCAAACAAATCTATCCTTCAAACCAAAGTGAATCTATGAAAGACCCTCAAACTTCTCTCCCATGGCGGCCTTCTTGGACCAAGCATCCTAGTTACAAAATACCAAACCTTGTAAAGGCCAATCCTCTCATACCAATTGAAAATTAGATAGGGGAAAAGGTTGTTAAGGTCATTTCAGAAGTGGATGATGCTGCCCTACTTCATGAGCTACTTGATTATGTTGAGGATGAAGAGGATGGGCAGTTGGTCGTGGATATGCAACAACATGGGGACTATGAAAATGATGGTAGATTGTTGCAGGTTGAGGCTGAGTACGACAGTGAGGTTCCAAACCATAAAGAAGGGCAAGCATGTTGCCCTATGCTAGATGATGGAGAGGCTAATGATACTGATATGCTTGAGGAGCTTCCATGCTTTATTGAAAATAATGAGGAGACTGAACATGGGCAAGAGCAAATTGAAGATTTGTTCATTATTTTTCTGCAGGGATCTCAGCTTCTTGGTGGGGAAGTCTTCTCTTGGTGGGGAAGTTCTCTAAGCCTAAGTTAGAAAATCATGAGCATCTTGTTCATGAGGTGGAGACAACCATCTCTTTAATTTAGATACAAGAGCTAGAGTTTTTAGACCAGCAAGACGAGAAAGAATCAGAACAGAGACATGAGATCAACCATGATGATTTGCATGTCACTTCAAGGGGATGCCCAATCAGGCATCTAGCCAGCTAGAGACACATCAAGAGGAGTCACCACTTGTCATGCTTACCTCTAAGCATGAAGTTGAGCATCAAAATGGGTGGGATCAACCTATTTATTCACAACAAGTTAGCAGCATCAGTAATCAGTCCAGGTGGATAGGTGAGTTTATCTCCATTTTATGGGGGATGTTTTATCATTTTGTCATATGCCCATCCCTCCCTTGCCATTTTTTAACTGCCCACATGCATGAGAAACATTGTAAATTGTTAAGGAGGGGCAGTTACTTTCAAGAACCAGTTAATGGCTTTGTTTAAGGTCACCTCTGACTGGTTAGTTTAGGATTAGAGTAGGTTTTATTTTAGTTTTAGATTTCCTTTCAATAAGTGCCCTTGCACTTTGTTGTATTCTCATTAGGAGATGCATGCTTGCTTGTTATTTTTTGTTTTGGCTTGGTAGCTTACTCAGTGTTTCAGCTCCTCTTTTCTTGTTATAGTCTCTTTTGACTCCATGCCCAATGGATGTATAAGGCCACTGATCTGATGTTTAGCAGGTAAACATCCCTGAGAGGTCACCAAAATGTTGTCATATTTTGGTTGACCACATATTTTGCTTGACCACAAAATATTCCTATCCACCTCTTTCTATCAAAGAAATCCGATCAGAGAAAGCCTAAATAGAAAGAGGAAGGTCTTCAATCCTACATTTCCCCATGCTATACCTTGCAAAATTTCCCAAAATCTCACCTTGAGAATCCTTGCAGAAAACCCAGAAAAACCCAGAAATCCTTAATCTTCAAGTATCTTCCATCGCAGAGATTTTTTAGTTCCACGCTTAGTCTCTTTGTATGTATCTTTGTATTCATTTTTGTATGTATATTCGCATATACATTCGCCAATGTATGTGCATATACAAAGGCAGATACAAGAGAGAGATACAAGGGATTTTTGGCAAGACATGCCTTATTAGCGGCTTAGTTTGAGGTCTCCCCGACGGTTCGATGTGAAAGCATATACAAAGGAGGATGCAAAGACATACAAGTGCATATACAAAGGGCAGATACAAGGTCATATACAAAGTCGCATGCAAAGCTCAAATGCAATGTTTGTATGTACAAGCGATTGTATGTAGTTTTGTTTGTATATTCACATTGTATATGCGATATACAAAAGGTGATGCAAAAGGGAATACATACAATCTGGACGTGAATGAAGAATCAAATGTGGTAGATTTCAAGTTGGGGTCCGCCTATTGTATGTATATGCAATTGTATCATCCCATATACAATCCTATATACAATTGCATAAACAAAAGTTAGATACAACGTGGATATACAATGTGGACCTGACTAGGGAATTAAATTTGGCAAACTAAGCGGTGGGCTCCGCAGTTGTATGTTGAAGTGCATGTATATGCCAATATGCAAAAAAGTAAAGATACAAGGCCGGACCTGTTCTAAAGTTCCATTCTGGTTGATAATCCATTGAGGTCCGCCTATTGTATGTACATGTGATTGTATTTCCTATATACAATTGTGATGTACAAAGACACATACAATGGATTTTTGGTGAGACAATGTGTATTGGTGGCTCAATTTGAGGTTTTTCTGATGGCCGATAAGGAGGATGCAGCAGTGGGTCCCAGGTTCAGCTCAGTGACCAATGGAGTGATGACACGTGGCAAGAAAAGATATAAAAAAGGTGATGCAAAGATTAAGGTCCACTTTTGCATGTTGGCCATTGTATTGTATATACAATTGCACATACAAAAGCATATACAAAGGGAGATTCAAAGACATGCAAAGCAATTTGATATGCAAAATACAAAAAGTGAAGAAATCGCATAAGTGTAAAATTGAAGGATTTAAAGGACCCGATAGCATGATGACATCATCCAGGCTTATTCTTTTCCCAAGTTCTATATAATGCTGACGTCATCATGGTTTTTTTACAGTGTACACATTTCTATATGTCTGTATGCATACAAACGACGGTTCTCTTGGATGCAATGATAAAATTGACGGCCATCGACTTAGAAGCCAAAAATGCAAGTTTGGTCAAATAGGGAAAATTCAAAGGCCGATTATATGGATACAGAGCCCAATTGTGTAGATGATCTCAGTGAGTGAGGATGCAGAAATTCAAATGAACAGGGATTTAAAGTGTTGTAAAAGGTTTGTCAAGGGGCGATATGTCCCATCCGCCATAAATACAAATCTGATCTCTCAACTGCCATGCTTCTGATATTTTATGTATTCATTGTTGAAGATAGATGATTGAGCTGTTCACATTCAAGGCCCAAAATATCTTCCACCTGCCCTGTTCTAGATATTTTGTTTCATAACTTCTTGCAGGTGGACATGCCTTCTGGCGATGATATTTTCTGACAGAGCCATGGGGAGAATTCATTGTAACCGAGTTAGGTCAAATACAAAATACTATATATGCATAAACATGAGATGTAAAAATGGTTGGAAGATTTAGTAATCTATGCTTCTGATTCCAAATAGAGCATTTCTCTAATGTAGCCTTGCCTTCTAATTAATCACATGTTGGTTATTTTTACCTCTTCATGCTATTTTAACTTTGTGTAATCTAAGAATGATGTGTTTGTGAATGTTTAATTCTTTCTAATCATCTCTTGCTCCTTGCCTCTATTAAAATCAGCTTAATCTGTGTATGTTTATTGGTTGAATCTAGTCATTTTGTGCATTTTCTCAGTTCTATGAGGGTTCTTTTATTCAACCTAGTGTATCACCTAATTTCTATTTTTGTTTCCTTCTACCCCCTTTTCCCCTGCAGCATTAGCACTAGGTTTAGATATATCCCTCTAAGCGTTAGGCTTAGAATGAGGAACCAGCCTTGTCTGGAGGTCAGATCTCAGTTCGCAAGGTCCCACACTTCGAGATCATTCCCATTGTGTCATTAGAATGCTTGGACTCTCTCCAAGCAGAGTGCAATTCTATGTGACAATAGTTTTTGGCACGCCCAGTGGGATAGATTGGACTATCATAGTCCACAAGTCCTTTATTCATTATTGATATTTGGTATGTATGTCAACAACATCAGCCTGTAGAGGCAATATTCACACACCTAGCAACTCTACGAGCGAAGAATCAGCTGGTTTTAGCAGTCCAGGTACAAACAACTAATGAGGTTGGTGCTACTTGTTAGTTTTCTACCATTTGAAAGTATTTTCTCAACACCTGGTGACTCTTTTTGGTGTTATAACTCATTTCTTAGTGTTTCAAAACCCTGTTGCCTAGATACATTCAAAATCAGTTATCTAGACTTGCCTATGTTTCATGCTTTACTCTTGCAATGTCTAGTTATCAGTACTATGATGGTTTTTCACCTCCATTCCATGAAGATCATGCATGTATACCCTCTTACCATTCATATCACACAGAAAAGCTTGCTGGTTTTATTCCAAATGACCCTGTAACAATAGATTACCAACAGTCCTATCATGTTTTCCACCCTCCCATCCATGCTCAACCTCAATATCAACTAATATATGATCAAGTTCAACCCCAAGAAAAGGTTTTTGATGCCAAGCAACATGACTATTCACACATTCGACCTCCAAAGCACCCTTACCAGAATGTATTGAATCTGATCCAAAAGTTTGACTATTTTTTGTGGGATTTGAGCAAAAAGCTTGAACTTATGAAGATCAGTGATATTAGTAAGGAGTTCTCACACATGTATTGGATGTTGGTCAAAATTGAGAAGCAAAAAGAGATTACCTTGCAGCAGCAAGATTTGGCTGAGCAATCCGTTGTTTATAATCAAGAGTGGGTGACAAAAAGAATACAGTTTGAAAGAAATCTTGAAGGAGAGATAGCTGCTAAAAAGGAGAAAATGGCCTTTTTTCTTCTCAGGTGCAAAGTAGTCGAGCTTACTCAGATTATCAATGCCAAAAAGGGTGTGAAACCCAAGCAATCCCTTCCATTCGCAGTTTCAAACATCCTCTCCCTTTCACACCTGCTCAGCCTACTGCAGAAGAAGCCCCAAAATTTAAGATTCCTAGCTTCAAACAAATCCATCCTTCAAACCAAAGTGAATCTATGAAAGACCCTCAAACTTCTCTCCCATGGCAGCCTTATTGGACCAAGCATCTTAGTTACAAAATACCAAACCTTGTAAAGGCCAATCCTCTCATATCAATTGAAAATCAGATAGGGGTGTATATCAAAAAATTTGGATTTATAAATGGAAATGATCAAACAATTGAAATGCATAACCTAAACCCAAATAATTCAATACCTCGAAGATGCAAGATGAGCTTGATTGATCAATTTGTTGTGTTGGTTGCTCGATTCTACAGCATAATGTTGATAAGGAAGATGCTAGAATGAATGATAGATGAAGGATGCAAAGGCTCTAATGATATTTCAACAGAATAAGGGTACTTGAAGCTCAATGCATGCTAATGGCTTATGAGGGGGTTGATTTATAGGAAAGGCTTAGTTCAAATGGACGGTTGAGATTAAAAAGCTAATTGATTGATGTGGATGGCTAGGATTGATTAGGTTATCCCACTCTTCAAGGGAGTTGTAGTCATTTGACAAGTGTCAAGGAGAATAGGGCTCATGTGTGCTTGTGTACATAAAAAGTACTACATATAAAAGATATTAAATAAAAGGCTGTAGTACCACTTATCTTTTTTAAATGAAAGAGGCACACACGTCAGCTAAATGATAAGATAAATTAATTAAATAAATAAAATTTATTTAATTAATTGGAAAGTCAGCTTATGATGAGAACTTAATTCAAATAAAATATTTGAATTAGTTGGGATATGAGTTGGATATTAATTAAATAAATAAAATTTATTTAATTAATTGGCTAAGTGGGATTAGGATATGATGTGGAAATTAATTAAATAAATAAAATTTATTTAATTAATTGGCTAAGTGGGATAAGGATGGGATTTTAATTAAATAAATAAAATTTATTTAATTAATTGGTTAATAGATAAATGGGATTGAGAGTGGGATTTAGGACAAAATGCTACATGATGTCTAGGATAATGTTTTTGACTAGGTGTTGCAGGACATGGACAAAGTTGGGACAATTTCGGGTGTCTACAAGGGGAAAAGGTTGTTAAGGTCACTTCAGAAGTGGATGATGTTACCCTACTTAATGAGCTACCTGATTATGTTGAAGATGAAGAGGATGGGCAGCTGGTTGTGGATATGCAACAACATGGGGACTGTGAAAATGATGGCAGATTGTTGCAGGTTGAGGCTGAGCATGACAGTGAGGTTCCAAACCATAAAGAAGGGCAAGCATGTTGCCCTATGCTACATGATGCAGAGATTGATGATGCTGATATGCTTGAGGAGCTTCCATGCTTTATTGAAAATAATGAGGAGACTGAACATGGGCAAGAGCAAATTGAAGATTTGTTTATTTTTCAGCAGGGATCTCAGCTTCTTGGTGGGGAAGTATTTTGTTTTGAGCATGTGCATGGCTCATTTTCTCAGCCTAAGTTAGAAAATCATGAGCATCTTGTTCATGAGGTGGAGACAGCCATATCTCTAATTAAGATACAAGAGCTAGAGATTTCAGACCAGCAAGAAGAGAAAGAATTAGAACAGAGACATGAGATCAACCATGATGATTTGCATGTCAGTTCAAGGGGATGCCCAATCAGGCATCTAGCCCAGCTGGAGACACATCAAGAGGAGTCACCACTTGTCATGCTTACCTCTAAGCATGAAGTTGAGCATCAAAATGGGTGGGATCAGCCTATTTATCCACTACAAGTTAGCAGCATCAGCAATCAGTCCAGGTGGATAGGTGAGTTTATCTTCATTTGGTGGGGGATGTTTTATCAATTTGTCATATGCCCATCCCTCCCTTGCCAGTTTTTAACTTCCCACATGCATGAGAAACATTGTAAATTGTTAAGGAGGGGCAGTTACTTTCAAGAACCAATTAATGGCTTTGTTTAAGGTCACCTCTGACTAGTTAGTTTAGGATTAGAGTAGGTTTTATTTCAGTTTTAGGTTTCCTTTCAATAAGTGCCCTTGCACTTTGTTGTATTCTCATTAGGAGATGCATGCTTGCTTGTTGCTTTTTGTTTTGTCTTGGTAGCTTGTTCAATGTTCCAACTCCTCTTTTCTTATTATAGTCTCTTTTGACTCCATGCCCAATGGATGTATAAGGCCACTGATCTGATGTTTAGTAGGCAAACATCTCTGAGAGGTCGCCAAAATGTTGTCATATTTTGCTTGACCACAAAATATTCCTGTCCCCCTCTTTCTATCAAAGAAATCCAATCAGAGAAAGCCTAAATAGAAAGAGGAAACTCTTAAATCCTACATTACCCCATGCTATACCTTGCAAAATTTCCCAAAATCTCACCTCGAGAATCCTTGCAGAAAACCCAAAAAAACCCAGAAATCCTTAAGCTTCAAGTATCTTCCGTCGTAGGGATTTTTCAGTTTCATGCTTAGCCTCTTTGTATGTATCTTTATATGCATTTTTGTATGTATATTCGAAAATACATTTGCCGATGTATGTGCATATGCAAAGGCAGATACAAGAGAGAGATACAAGGGATTTTTGGCAAGACAAACCTTATCAGCATCTCAGTTTGAGGTCTCCTCGATGGTCCGATGTGAAAGCATATACAAAGGAGGATGCAAAGAGATACAAGTGCATATACAAAGAGTAGATACAAGGTCATATACAAAGTCGCATGCAACGGTCAGATGCAATGTTTGTATGTACAAGCGATTGTATGTAGTTTTGTTTGTATATTCGCATTGTATATGCGATATACAAAAGGTGATGCAAAAGGGAACATATACAATCTAGACGCGAATGAAGAATCAAATGTGGTGGATTTCAGGTTGGGGTATGCCTATTGTATGTTTATGTGATTGTATCATCCCATATATAAAATCCTATATACAATTGCATGTACAAAAGTTAGATACAACATGGATATACAATGCGGACCCGACTGGGAAATTAAATTTGGCAAACTCAGCGGTGGGCTCCGCAGTTGTATGTTGAAGTGCATGTATATGCCAATATGCAAAAAAGCAAAGATACAAGGCCGAACCTATTCTAAAGTTCCATTCTGGTTGATAATCCTTTGAGGTCCGCCTATTGTATGTACATGCGATTGTATCTCCTATATACAATTGCGATGTACAAAGACACATACAATGGATTTTTGGTGAGACAATGTGTATCGGTGGCTCAGTTTAAGGTTTCTCCAATGGCCGATAAGGAGGATGCAGCGGTGGGTCCTAGGTTCAGGTCAGCGACCAATGGAGTGATGACACATGGCAAGGGAAGATATACAAAAGGTGATGCAAAGGTTAAGGTCCATTTTTGTATGTTGGCCATTATATTGTATATACAATTGCACATACAAAAGCATATACAAAGGGAGATTCAAAGACATGCAAAGCGATTTGATATGCAAAATGCAAAAAGTGAAGAAATCACATAAGTGCAAAATCGAAGGATTTAAAGGACCTGATAGCATGATGACGTCATCCAGGCCTGTTCTTTGCCCAAATTCTATACGATGCTAGCGTCATCATGGTTTTTTTATAGTGTATCCATTTTTGTATGTCTATATGTGTACAAATGATAGTTCGCTTGGCAGAAAGGATAAAATTGACGGCCGTCGACTCAGAAGCCAAAAATGCAAGTTCAATCAAACAGGGAAAATTTAAAGGCCGATTATACGGATATAGAGCCTGATTGTACAAATGATCTCAATGAGTGAGGATGCAGAAATTCAAATGAACATGGATTTAAAGTGTTGTAAAAGCTTTGTCAAGGGGCGATATGTCCCATCCGCCATAAATACAAATCCAATCTCTCAACTGCCATGCTTCAGATATTTTATGTATTTGTAGATTAGATAATGCAAAATGAGAGAAAACACCAAATCAAATGCAATAAAACAAAAGATTATACCTCACATACACAACCTAATCCCATCAAGGGAAAGAAGGAGCCTTTGCACCCAAATGAAGCTCCCAAGATCAAGATTGTCCCTAGACTTTAGATCCACATGTGAAATGCTCTTCAATTGTGCAACTCACTATTAACTCAAAGGTGATTTTGGCATGGTAACTTTGTATGAAAATGGATGATGAAAATGACTTGTGAGAGGTTGTATTTATAGACTTTTGGAGAGGATTTTGATCCAAGGGTGGAGATTGATTGGAGAGATCAATGGTGGAGGATGAAAGTGAGGTGGAGGGCCTAGATTTGATCTTGGAAGATGGAGGGCTAGGAATAAAAATAAATCTTTTATTCATTTTTGGGAAAGGGGTGAATAAATGAGGTTGGGTGAGATGGATTATTTGTGAATTAAAAATTCACATGGGGAAGGGTAAAATGAATTAAAAATTCATTTGGGGAAGAGTGGATATGACATGTGTAAGGGATGTGTAAGAGGAGTAAATGTGATGTGTGATTTATTTGAATTTTAAATTTGGAAGGTGTGGAGAGAAGTGCTAATGAGGATTTGACTTTCTTAATTAGGGTGATTAACCTAATTAATGTGGCTGGAATAAATTAGTAGAGGGATTAGAGGGGGGATAAGATTAATTAATTAATGATTTAATTAATTAATCCTAAGGCTAGGATGGGGTAGGCTAGAGTAGGCAATTAAATAATAGCTATTTAATTGTCTAGGGTAGGGATATGCTAATTAGTAGGCTGGATTAATTAGTTAACATGGTTTTAACTAATTAATTGGATTTAGGGAAAATGGGGAATTGATTTAATAAATTTTACATATTTATTAAATCACTTGGCTAAGGTTTGGACTATTGAATTAATAAAATTAATTTAATTTTGGGGATAAAATGGTGTGGATTTCGAAAATGAAAGGGGTGATTAATTAAATAAAAATTTAATTAATTGGTTGGAAAGGGAATTGGTAAGTTTAGGGATGTCGGAAGTCAGTTTGGTGGTCGAGACATTTTTAGGTGTCTACATTTGCCCCTCTTTGACATGGCGTCAGGACCTAGGAGGGAAGTGGCGTCAGGTCGAAGAATAAAAATATGCCCCAGCTGCCGGGAAGGAATGAGATGGATAAGGGATGCCCCCTCAAGAGGTTGGCGGGAAAAATAACAATTTTGCAGGTAAGCTCTCGAAAGGATGTGACGGAAGTGAAAGTTGGAGAGGTGCTGGAAAAAGAAGATGGTGGGAGCAAAAACAGAGGAAAAAGGCTGAGATCTGCACCCTAGAGGGAAAAGGAAGGGATGGAGGGAGGACATGGCCCACTATATTAGGAAAAGTGGGCCCAAAGAGTGCCACATTGGCACACTTTTGACCTTCTAGAAGAAAAGACAAAGGAGAGATGGGCGAGCGCAACCCACAGTTCCCGCGACTTCATCACATCTCAGAGTGATTCTGAGAGGTCGGGCGGTCACCCGAGGCTGGACCCCAGGTAGGGCCTAACCTGAACTTCATGATTTTTTACTTTACACACGTGTTTTTGGGTTTCGGGATATGGGTTAGGAGCGCGTGGCGCCATAGACAAGGTGGATTAGCGCAATCCTGCGGATTAGCACTATCCGCCAGGGTAGGGTAAGGTGATTTTGTCACCATTTTGGAGGAATATTGGCGCCATCGTCTGGATTGGCGTCAAAACTCAGGGCGAAGCAAATATGGCCTTTTGACACCATATTATGGGTAGAACGGCGCTATCGTCTGGAATAGTGCCATAATGGGGAATAGCGCTATTATTAGTTTTAGCGCTAAAAGTTTAATTGAGGTGAAAATTGATTGCTGCGCCATCGTCTGGATTGGTGCGATATAGGGCGCGCAGTAGCGCCAATGTCTACATTGGCGCGATACAGGGAGCGTAGTGGCGCCATTATCTGTATTGGCGCGATAGGTAGGGGAAAGTAGCGCTATTTTTAAAATAGCACTTAGGGACTGTCTGTGTGGGGCCACATGACTTGGGCATGTGAGACATTCAGAAGAAAAGGTGTGTTGGGGAAAAAAATAAGTTAGTATCTAATGAAGAAGTGGTGGATGCAGGATACATGGTGGTTTATACTGCAGTCACAAGAGTGACGAGTGTGATCCGTGATGCCGCTGTTTGATGAGGCATGGCGGCCTCGACTTGCGAGACTGGGGCTTTGGACAGTGGCAGTGATGCCAGTGCTGCGAGCTCATAGAGCTTTGATGATGGCCGCAGTGGAGCGATACCGCAGCGAGACTTCCAGCTTTCTGCTACCGACAGGAGAGATGACTATCACACTTAAGGATGTTTATCGCATCCTCAAGCTGCTGATTCATGGTCGACGTGTCAGGTATGACATGAGGAGGGGGCAAACTATGTTGATCAAAGTGTTCAAAGCAGAGCACGTGGTGTTTTCGGCAGACAGGAGGGAGATGGATTATGACAGGACACTGGCAGCGGGTGCAGATCCCTTTGCCTTATATTTGTGTGTGCTGATTGGAGGTGTGGTGCTATCGGATAGGCGAGGCAGAGGTTTTCCTGTGGGCTGGGGTGGGATGATAGAGGGGATGGTGAGTCATGATACTGTCTACGCATGGGGGCCAGTGATGCTAGCACAACTGCTTCACGAGAATCACACGGTCACCTATCTTCATGACAGGGCTTTATCTGCTAGGGTTACGCTGCTGCACGTATGGCTTTGGGAGCATATCCCCGTGTCTCGGCCGACATGTGGTTATTTTCGGTGCCTGTTTGAGGCATTTGTGTTTTTGTATCAGGATGCACTGTATACCTATACTGGACAGGTCTGCGACTGGCGGAGGATACTGGATGACGTGATTAGCGTGGTATACCATCCATATATTGATTGTGAGGAGTGGCCGGATGATGTGACCCATCTCCCATACACATTTCAGTAGAGATTTCTTATGGGTCATGCGGATCAGACCATAGAGATATACCTACCCTCACGGGTGATGCGACAGTTTGGACGGGTACAGGATGCGCCTCAACGGATGGTGATATATGCGTGGACACCGTGGGATACAGCCTACTGGCCCACAGCATTATAGCCACAGGTTGCGCTGAATGACTGGGTAGCACTTCGGCCAGTTTAGTGGGATTGGAGGAGCACAATGATGGATGCAGGTACTACGCCCGCTTATGAGGTATCGTGGCAGATGCATCAGCCCACTCGATTGATAGATCCGACAGTGGCGATATTAGAGGATGAGGGAGATGGGGGTGGAGATGATCCAGATGGGGATGGGGATGAGGTCATTGCAGATTTCATTGTGGAGGTGATGGATGATGGGTCGGAGAGGGTGATCGCTAGAGATGGTCAGCTTGTGGATGAGGTGGCAGCAGTGGCAGCGGGATAGGGACCAGTGGGGCAGGGGGCTCCAGCACAGCAGGTTCTAGCACAGCAGGTTCCTGCACAGTAGGTTCTAGCATAGCAGGTTTCAGCGCAGCAGGTTCCTGCACAGCAGGCCCAGGCTAGGGGCGGACGACAGGGTAGGGCACCGCGGCAGCGCGGTGGACAGCCGAGGATAGAGCAGGGTGATCTATCCCCATCACGGGTGGAGCAGCTGCGAGTCTGTAGTCATGATGCCAGGGCAGGGAGTTCAGCGGCAGGGATGGAGGCAGAGGTTGAGAGGCTGACGCCTCGGCGACGGTCACGGGAGGAGATGGAGGAGGTAGAGACACTACGTGCTCAGGTGGCCAGTTTAGAGGAGGCATTGGGGTGCCGAGAGGCTGAGTTGGGATAGCTACAGGGAGTAGATGGGCGGTTGGTAGTGTCAGAGGCTCAGTTGGCTCAGGCTAGAGAGGATATGGAGGATTTGAGGATAGAGCGGGATGCAGCGCTCGTGAGAGCACATCAGGTAGAGACTGCGTTGAGCAGTGCACAAGCTATGGGTGGGGGCCTTGCCCCGATTTTGGCAGGGATGCAGACTCAGCTGGCTCAGGCTTAGACACATGTGCATCAGATACAGGGGTAGTTGAGCCAGGCACAGGGATAGGTAGCTCAGGTATAGGGATAGGTAGCTCAGGTACGAGGGGAGCTAGCAGAGGCCAGAGCACGGACGGAGTATTATCGGGGGTTATACTATGCAGCTGTACCCGCAGCGCAGCGAGCACCGAGTTACCGCCAGGTCAGTAGATCAGGGGCGTCGAGATCACATCGATCTAGATCTATTCATTCAGTTCAGCAGATGATGCCTCCTCCCACATATGTGCCCCAGCAGGATCCTCAAGTACCAGTAGCACCACAGCCACAGCCGCCGCCAGGATCACAGGCTTGACCAGGGTCATCATCTCCTACCCCCTCAGAGAGAGGATCCTTGATGTGATGGTTATACCATGATAGCCCTTAGAGGCATTGTATCAGGACACTTTATTTTTTGATGATGTGAGCGATGTACATTTTTTTGCGGTGATTATATATGATGCGAGACTTCTGATGGCTTATGATATTCTATTGTGATGATGCTTATATGATGGATGCACATGTTATATTTTATATGTTGTGGATGTATGATGTTTTTTCAAATGATGTGTGTGATTTGGTGGATGCAATTATGTTTTTGTGATATATGCATGGTGTTGTGATTTTATGGACTATATGATGTAACTAAATATGCGGATTAACAAACATTTATTATGGATGAAAATGTATGGGATTATGTTATATGCCATTAGTTGTTTTAATGGTGATGTTGGTGATGTTGTAATGCAACTAAATGTTTATGAGATGTTGATATGTATGGAATGAAATGTGATGATGCTATTTTTAATATGCACCTATGATATGATGTGTAATGATATGCAGCTAAAATGAATCTACTTGTGTTTTATGCAAACTTAAATGGATTTAAAATGAACCTAAAATGAGATGCAAACGGATTAAAATGAACCTAACATGAGATGCAATCAGATTAAAATGAACCTAAAAGGATATGCAACTAAAATGGATGAAAAATGAACCTAAAATGATATGCAAATTGGTGGTGACATGTAGTTAAATGATATGTGCTAAATGCAGTATCGGTGATAGGTGGTATGCAAACTAGGTGATAGGTGAGGTAGCCTAATCCTGATACACATGATGTTCCTTGTGTTGACCCTGAATGGTGAGACTGTGGGAGAACATGTTAGGTGTTGGGGATGATAGGGGTGAGAGCATCTAGGGGATGGCGGTGGGGGGATTGGAGGATGGTTAGGTCATAAGATACCATGTCATTGAGGGGGGGGTTTGGTTTGGTTCAAGATGTGTTAAGTGGAGATAGGTTGGGATGATGGGGTTAGTGCAAGAGTTAGATTGGTGGGGGGGGTTGGAAAGTGTCGATCAAATCTAGGCCGATATGGGATAGGTGACTGAGTGATTAGGATGATGATGTTGAGCTAGTATCAGTAGTTGCACAAAATTAATTGAGAGCATTTCTTAGTTTAATGTAGCAATGTAGGATACAGTTCACATAGGTATGAAATGACCTAGGTGATGATGTATATTCGACGATTGCATGGACTAGACCCACAAACAATAGGTTGGTTTCATGCATGCCTAATGTAGTATAATCTTGTCTAGTAGAGGAAGGGGACTCATAGCAGTGAGTGTGAATAATGCATATAAGGTGTTGATACCTGTATATGCAAAATAGGACACATCATGCTAGAACCGACCGGGACTTCAAGATATGAATACTATTCTTGGAGTAATGAAACCAACCCACAAGCACAGCATACTGAAACAATGACTATGTCTACTCTAAGGGCTATCCGCTACGTACCATGATATAATGAGATCAAGGTAGCTTTGGAGATTACTTGGAGTGAGACAAAAAGATAAAAATCAATAAGCAAAAAGACCAACGAAAGATACAAATAGCCTTTGTGTGCTCTTGCCAAGAGACGTGATGATAGAATGATAGATTTTTGTCCATTGTAGGAAAGACATATCCTAGGACACAGATCTATTTTTTGATTGGAGAGTTTGTGGAAGATGGGCAAAAGAACATTCGGGCCAAATGGAAGATTATAGTTGGTATATTGCTTGATGATTTTTGCGTGAGGGACCATGTTTCAATGGTATGTGTAGCATGCATATCATTTCGTAGATCTTAGAAAGCTCAGTGAGTGGGAACCATCCCAATGGGTGGGATGGGTGCATCTTAGATACCTGAGTACTGGAAACATCCTTTGTATTCCAGACTGCCTACATACCCTGTGTCCACGGGATCAAGGTACTTTTAAGATGCAAGTGAAATGAATATGTAGTTCTGGCAAGACTTGATGATGTGGGAATGGTTGGCGATGTGATGTGATGATGGTTGAGGCGTGTTTAGATGATTGTGGTGGGATGTGAGATTGATGCATGGGGTGATTATTTTTGGATTTTCTAATTTTATGATGTTTTTGGATTTTTAGATTTTCTGATGTTTTTAGATGTTTTGATTTTCTGAACTGTACAAAGGAGAGCTTACAAGGATCCTTGTTCCATGGATGGGTTTGTGGGTGGGTGAGGTAGTGCGGGATGGGCGAACAAACTTGATGTTTCAGAATTTCAAGCCATGGGATGTGTGGCTATGGAGTGTTATGCTAGAAAGAGAACTTATTAGATGGTAGAACTAGCCATTACGCATGGCACCTGAAATAGGTTTTCACCATGGTACTTATCCAAGGCGTCACCGAGGTGATTTTCACCATTGGAAGTTTTTATTGCACTCTGATTTTTTCTTGATTTTTTTATTTTTTTGGTGTTTTTATTTTTTGTATATATATATATATTTTGATTTTTTGACCTGTGGTATCAGATGGGTTATGCATAGAATCGCTTGAGATGCAAGATGTTCATTGGCTCATCCAGAGGCTGCCCCTCGGGTGTTACAAGCTGATAAGCTCCTGACCCATAGTCGGCGGTGACGACATAAGGTCCTAGCCAATTAGGTTTGAATTTTCCTTGCTTCGGACGCTCTTGCAGGTTCTTTTGATTTTCCATTAGGACCAGGTCACCTACCTCAAACTTTCTAGTTCTGATCTTTTTGTTGTAGCTTCTTCTGAGGCAGTTTTGGTATGCCTGTAAGTGATTTAATGCATTCAGGCATTTCTCATCCAACAATTCAAGTTGATGCAACCTTGCAATGTGATAGTCTTCATCAGAGATAATATTTTGCAATGATACTTGGAGGGACAGGAGCTCAACCTCTATAGGTAAAATGGCTTCTAATCCGAATACTAGTGAGTATGGAGTGGCTCCAGTAGGAGTGCAGATGCTAGTGCGGTAAGCCCATAGGGCGGGGTTAAGTTGGAGGTGTCAGTCGCGGCCAGCTTCATTGACTGTCTTCTTTAAGATGCGGAGGATGGTTTTGTTAGAAGCCTCTGCTTGACTGTTTCCTTGGGGGTAATATGGCGTGGAGAAGCGGTGTTTGATGTCGAACTTCTCGCACAAAGTGCGAACTTCTTGGTTCTTGAATGGCTTCCCATTATCAGTGACAATGGAATGGGGGATACCGTAGCGGCAGATGATGTAGTGGAGAATGAACTTGGAGATTTGGATGCCTGTGGTGAAGGTGAGTGGTATTGCTTCCACCCACTTTGTGAAGTATTCAGTAGCAATTATTATGAATTTATGGCCATTGGAAGATGGAGGATGGATTTTCCCTACGAGGTCGAGTCCCCACTATGAGAAAGGCCATGGTGTTGTGATTGGTTGTAGCTCCTGTGCTGGGGCGTGGATGAGATCGCCGTGCTGTTGACATGGGAGGCATTTTCTGATAAACTGATGTGCATCCTTATCCATAGTGGGCCAATAATAACCAATCCTCAGGATCTTCTTAGAAAGAGCTGGTCCACTTGAATGTGCCCCACAAACACCTGCGTGTACCTCTTCCAAAGCTGCCTCAGCTTCCCTAGAGTCTAAACATCGTAGAAGCATACCATAAAGACTCCTTTTATAGAGGGTGTCACCTACAAGGATGAAACGGGAGGCTCGACGGATGAAGGATTTTTTCTGTGATGGGGATAGGTTGTTGGGGAGGATGTTATCATGAAGGTAGAGGTACGTTTCCTGATACCAGGGGGATAAAGGACCAACGATTTTGCACACTAGTTCAGATTGGGGAACGTCATATGCTGGGATGGGGAGCTCTTCGATCAGGAACTCACATTTCTTGCTGCCTTGCTTCATGTCAACCAGAGATCCAATGGTGGCCATTGCATCAGCCGCTTTGTTGTTTAACCTTGGGATCTGCTCAAAGTGGATGTCACCGAAATAATCTTTAAAGTCATCGACCATCTTCTTATAGGGAAGAAGCTTATCGTCCTTAGTTTTATATTCATTATTGACTTGCCTAATGACTAGTTGAGAGTCGCCATATACAGTTAGTTTTTCTATTTTCCATTGGACGGCCATTCGGAGACCTGTGATTAGGGCCTCATATTCTGCTACATTATTGGTGCATGGAAATGTGATTTTGAATGATTTAGGGATCATGTCTCCTTGAGGGGTAACAAACAAAACGCCTACCCCTGAGCCTCTGTGAGTGTAGGATCCATCAAAATACATCTTCCATGTATCTGTGGCTGGTGTGATTGTCAAGATGGCCTCGTCTGGAAATTCTGCTATTGTAGGATGTTCTGCCTGAATAGGTGCCTCAGCCAGCTGATCTGCTATGACTTGTCCCTTGATTGCCTTCCTCTCTGTGTATTCTATGTCAAATTTGGTGAGAATCATGACCCATTTTGCCATCCTTCCAGTGAGAGCTGCTCTGTTTAGCAAATATTTGAGTGGGTCGATCTCAGCAATGAGCTTAGTCTTGTGATTGAGCATATAATGTCTTAACTTTTGTGATGTGAAAACCAGGGCAAGACATGCTCGTTCAATCTGTGTGTAGTTAAGCTCATAGGAAATTAAGGTGCGACTGATGTAGTAGATGGCTCTTTCCTTCCCCTGCTCATTGTGTTGTGCTAACAAAGCCCCAATTGCTGTGTCGGTCGCAGAAATATATAAGAGGAGGGGCTCTCCTTGTCTTGGTGTAGATAGAATAGGGGGATTAGCCAGATATGCTTTTAGTTGGTCGAAGGCATCTTGACACTAAGTAGTCCAGGTGAAGGCTGTATCTTTCCTGAGGAGATGCTGGAAGGGTTGGCATTTGTCAGCAAGTTGAGTAATGAATCGGCGTATAGACTGTAGTTTTCCCTGCAGGCTTCTCAGTTGTTTCAAGGTTTTAGGAGGTGGCATTTTAGTAATAGCTTTGAC
Organism: Cunninghamia lanceolata; assembly: GCA_027924645.1. Lineage (NCBI taxonomy): Eukaryota > Viridiplantae > Streptophyta > Pinopsida > Cupressales > Cupressaceae > Cunninghamia > Cunninghamia lanceolata. Next base: position 6,562,626 of record BSBN01001281.1, read on the forward strand.
TTTTGCCGGGTCCACCTCGATTCCTCGTCTGGAGACTATGTATCCCAACAATTTGCCTGAAGTAACGCCAAAGACACACTTTTTTGGATTTAGACGAATATTATATTGCTCTAGCCTGTCAAAGATCTTCACTAGCACGTCTAAGTGTTCTTCTTGGGTCTTTGATTTGTCGAGTAAGTCATCAATGTAGTCCTCCATGATGTGGTGAAAGAGGTCATGGAAGATGACAGTCATTGCTCGTTGATAAGTAGCTCCTACATTCTTTAGGCCGAACGGCATTACTACCCAACAGTATGTCCCCCATGGGCATATAAAGGATGTTTTGTGCTGATCTTCTTCGGCAATTTTGATTTGATTGTATCCTGAAAAGCCATCCATTAGAGATAGCATCTCATGTCCTGCGGTAAGATCCACGATCATATCAATGTTGGGAAGCAGGAAGTCATCTTTCGGGCAGGCCTTTTTGAGGTCTCTAAAGTCAGTGCAACAACGGATTCTGCCATCTGGTTTAGCAACAGGTACTAGATTCAAGACCCATTCGGGATAATCAATTGGACGTATGAACCCCACATCTAGTAACTTTTTAAGCTCTGCTTTGACAAGAAGCGCCACCTGAGGATTCATCTTTCGGATCTTCTATTTGACTAGTTTGGCATCAGGACGCATTGCAAGATGATGTACAACCAAGGCAGGATCCAACCCTGGCATGTCTGCGTAGGTCCATGCAAAGTTGCGATTTCTGCGTGTGAAGAATGCCAAGAAGTCCTCCTATTTGAATAGGCTGAGAGATTCTACTCGATATGTGATTTTTAGGTCTTCCTCTGTCCCTAGATTCATTTCCTGCGCTGGTTCAACCAAGATGGGTGATCTGTCAGGATATACTTTATCTATTTCAGGGAGGCCCATGCTTCCATCTCCTGGCACCTCATGGAGGTTTTCACCAGGAGATACGTCCTTTATTTTTACTTTTTTAGGATCTGATACTGCCGTGGAACGGTTTTCACCATCAGATCCATTTTTTGTTTTTGTATTTTTGCGACTAGAAGCAGGGGTTGTCTCCCCAAAATAGGCAGCCGGATTGAGTTCCATGATGTATCCATCTCTGTGATCTCCCAAGGGGAAGTTGTCTCTTACTCCCATCATTTCAGCAATGGCTTCGTCATTAGGTGCGATATCCAAAATAGGAGGTCCTCATTGGTCCCAGTCGATGAGGTCAGGGTATACTAATGGTAGGTCATTGGATGATGAGGCGAGAGTAGTGACAGAGTAGATGGTGCAAATGGAGGAGGCAAAGAAATCGGCAAAGTCACTAAAGGAGTCTTGTAGGTCCGTTTCGTTAATATTGTCGACATCTAGAGAAACTGGAGCAAACTCAGCTAAGATACATTCGTCGGTATTAAGGATGTGTTGTGGTTGACCATACCCTAACCCTTGAGTATAGGGGTTCCTTGTTGCTTGCAGTGGTTCCACAATGCCCTGTTCATGAAGGCCAATGCCGCCTTGTCCTTTGTAACCCATGCTTTTGACTATCTTAGAACCTTTGCCGTAACTATTTGTTGGGATGGTGGGGATGTCTTGTTCTATTTCCTCATCCTTGTAAAGCCATGATGAAATATCTTCAAGTACATCTTGATCCAGAAGGTGTTTTTTCTCAAAGACGGGCGAGGGTTTGCATTTGATGATGACTGTGTTAGCTGCCTCTGTGTACAGAGTGCTAAATGTCTTAGGAGTGGGTAATAAGCCCATGCAAAAGGTGCCGTGAAGGTTGTATTCCCCACAGCCTTGGTCGCTGAGCTTGATCTTGACCTCAGGTGGTGAAGGTGTTTGGGATGAAGTGGTGGCGATGTTGGTAGGGTCGATGTATGAAGTGGAAGTTGTTGGGGTGATTTGGTTGGTGGCTTTATTGTACGGACAGAAGGTTTGGTTGTGTCCTTCCAGAAAACTACAGTATTGGAAGGGACGAGGATCGGCATAAATAGTGACTTCGGTGCCGTTGTGGGGGAATTTGAGACATTGATTGAAAGTGGAGGGGATGGCTTGCATGGCATGGATCTATGGGTGGCCGAGAAGAATGTTATAAGGGAGGTCAAGATCCAGAACCTGACATTTGGTTTCAAGGATTTTCTGTCCCACTTGAATAGGAAGCTTTATGGTACCTTCGGATAGCCTCTCGGTGTCATCATATCCTTTGATTGTTATGCACTTGCTAGCATCCACAACCACATCTGAGTACCCCAAGTGTTTTAGCAATTTTAGAGTGCATATATTTAGGCCGGAACCACCATCTATTAGGACCCTTTTAATGGTGTGTTTGTGAATGCGGACCTCGATGTGTAGTGCATCATTATGTAGGTGTTCAGAAGCAGGAAGATCTTTTTTAGAAAACGTGATATGGTGTGGTGTGGCAATATGGCCGACCATGGCTTGAAATTGATTGACATCCAAGTTTGTAGGGACTTGTGTTTCCAAAAGGGCCTTGTTGAGAATGTCCTTGTGGCGGGGTGATGTGCGAAGTAGTTCAAGGATGGAGATTTGCGCGGGTGTCTTTCCTAGATGGTCTAGGAGGTTGTATCGAGTGGTGGGTGATGGACGGGCGTTTGGATGAGGGGGGAGGGGATCAGATGTGGATGGGGGTGTTGGTTCAGTGGGAGGGGTAGTGCAAATTGAGACACAGCCTCAATGGGTTGTGACGGCGCAATCGAGTGCTTGTGCCCGAATGGTGATTGTGTTGACAGAATGGGATGAGGGTTCGATGCGGCCGACAATGGAGTCGTAGTGTGTGGGTGGTGGAGTGACATTGTACGCTTGATTGGACGATGAGGCTTTGTTATGGTTGGGCAAGGGATCCTTGTAAGCTCCAAGGTTAGCGTTTGGCGATGGCTGTGCATGTGCTCAAGGTTGACAAGATTTTGATCTATTAGGTCTTGAATACAATGTTTTAATTGCATGCAGTCCACTGTTTTATGGCCTGCCACACGATGGTATTCACAATAGTCATTTTCATTATACCATGCTGCCTTGAGGTCATTGTCTTGGCATGGTCTAACAGGTGGGAGTGTGATTTCTCCTTGCTTGAGACATCGATCGAGGATGTCCTCAATAGGTTCTGCTAACGGTGTGAAATTTTGACGAGGTTTGCGGGGTTTATTGGGTCCTCTTTGGTTATTGGTGTTTGCTACATACGTGTGTGCCGGTGTGTGATTTTGGATGTGTTGGACGGCCTTCACATCGGTGACGCCATCATTTAGATTATTTTTGTTCTTCCCCCAATACCGTGATTTATGATTGTGCTGCATATTGGTATTGTTGTTGGTATTGGGGGTGTTGTGCTTGGTTTTGTGGTTGTTGTTATTGTTGTTGTTGTTATTGTTGGATTTGGGATCGTAAAGTTTGATGGAACCCTTGGCAATGAGGGCTCGTTCAACAGTAGTGCCTTTGTCAATGACCTCTTCAAAGGTAGATGCGCAAAGAATTTGTAAGAGGAATCCTAGTTCCTGATTGAGGTTGGCCACGAACATGGTGACAAGTTGTTTTTTAGGAATAGGCCATGGGAGCTTGCTTGCTAGGCCCCTCCACCTTTGTAGGAAAGAAGTGAAAGCTTCGCTGTTCTTTTGTTTGGTGTTACAAAGGTCAGTCATAGACATCTCATGTTCAAAGTTGTAGGAGAAGTGGTTGACAAACTTCTCCGCAAGCTCGGGAAATGTTCGAATTCTAGGTGGAAGATGGGCAAACCATTCAGCGGCTTGGCCGCCAAGACTTCTTGGGAAGAGTCTCATAAGATATGTGTCGTTGTGAGAGACTTCGAGGCAAGCAATGTAGAATTCTCTAAGGTGGTCCCTAGGGTCTCCCTTTCCCTTGTATTTGTCAAATTTTGGCGTTTCAAAGTTTTTAGGGAAAGGGGGCATGTATAAGGTGCGATCAAATGGGTAGGGGCAAATATCCTCGAAGGAATAGTATTTGCATTTGCCCCCAGTTTGTAGGTCATCCACCTTTTGAATTAGGCCTTGTAGGATGGTGTTGAGATCCTGTGGTTGTTGCGGTTGGAATGTGTAGGGTTGTTGGTTAGTGAGATATGGGAGATGAGGCGAGATTTGATATTGGGGATTGGTTTGGTTGAGATGTTGGTATTGCGGGTTGGGGTTTGGATTGATTGGTGGCTTTTGTTGTTGGTGTGCGTATAGTTGTTGGAGAACATGTGGTGGTATTTGGGGATTGGGATTGTGTTGACCTGTGAGATTGACGTTGGGTATGTGGACGTTGGATGGGTTAGATGTGTTGTGGGATTGTTGGTGCGCGTAGAGTTGTTGGAGAATATGTGGGGGTATTTGGGGATTGGGATTATGTTGACTTATGGGATTGACGTTGGATGGGTTAGATGTGTTGTGAGTTTGTTGTGAGAATAGTTGTCGTAGGTATGCAAGGGTGTGAGGGTTTGGTGGGGGCACACTTGTGGAGGTACTTGCTTGTGTGATGTTGCCTTGTATGCCCATTGTGTTTGAAGCGGAGGGGTTGACAGTAGTCGTGGTAGTGGAGGTGATGACAGGTTGGGAGATGTTAGTAGTGGATGTGGAAGTAGTAGATGTGGTAGTGGTTGAGGTTGTGGATGTGGTAGATACGTTAGGTGTTGACGTTTGAGAGATGGTGGGTTGGGTATGTGATGTAGATGTTTGGATATTTGATGTGTTGGGGACAATTGTAGAAGTGGATGGTTGTGACGATGTCGTAATGGGGGGAAGTTGAGCACCAAGCTTGAGAAGATGGTCAAGATATCTCTTTGGGTCCGATCTTAGGACTTTATCAAGCAGGTCCATATTATCGGCATCTTGTGTGAAGCTCAAGACATCTTGGTCATCTTGGGATATGGTGGGGACATTTTGTGGTGGTGGTGGGGGTGGTGTTGGTGCTTGTGGTAAGAAGTGAAAAGGGTCATTGGTGCCAAATGGGGGGATGAAGGAATATGTAGGTGGATTGTATGTTTGATAAATGGGTATGTTGCTATTGTTGGTGTTAGGCATGCCAAAGGTCCATTGTTCTGCCATTTCTTGATTCTTTTTGTGTTGTGATCTTGTGATGGGCATACGCGTATGGATTTGATTTTCTAGACGTGGGATGAGATGGAGACCTTAGAGAATCGAATTGATTTTGTTGGACCCAAAGATGGATGTGGTAGTGAGATGGAGTAGAAGGGTATGTTGAAGATCGATATGTCTTTCCAAAGGTTTGATATGAATGGGTGATATGAATGGACGATACAAATTTTAGACCAAAGATGGATGATGAGAAAGGGATTTGATTTTTTTGATTTTTTGATTGATTTAGGATGATGAGGATGATATTTGTTGCTGTTTTTCAAATAGAGCTTTGGATAAGATCTAGATTTTGATTTGGCACACAAAAGGATGACGCTTTTCTTTGTTTGGGGTAGACTAATGACCTTACACAAAGAGAGGTGATTTGTTTTTTCCTTGAAAGGTAGACTAATGACTTTTCAAGCAAAAATGTGATGTTAAAGATAAGCTCTAGATCTAACTTTGGCTCAAAAAGGGTGACAAGATTTGATTGGTGATTTGTTGATGAGGTTTTGATTTGGATGTGGATTTTTGAAATGATTTTATATTGGTCCAAGGAGATATGCAAAAGGAATGAATGGGGATGGATAGATATGTATTTGGGCTGATTATGATGTATCAAAGGGGTCCAACAATGGTGGTGAGTGATCCTCTAAGGTCAAAGAGAATGTGTAATTTAGAAAACTTTGGAAGAAAATGGCTGGACGGTTGGCAGATTTCTGTGAGATGGGTATGGATTATGGCAGAACAGAAGGTGTAGATCACAACAAAATGGGTCTTTGCTTCAGGCAAGTCAATCTAAAAATAGCGCCAATCCACGGGTGAAAAGGTGCTACAATAAGACAGAGATGGCGCTGAAACAGGGTTTGACAGATTTCTGATGGCAAATTTTTGGATTTCTGAAGGTAGATTTTTGGATTTGTCTGTTCGAGATGTGATCAACTAATTTGTTCTGTAACAGGCACGTCAATCTCAAAATAGCGCCAATCCACTGGTGAAAAGGCGCTACAATAAGACAGAGATGGCGCTGAAATAGGGTAGACAGATTACTGATGGCAAATTTTTGGATTTCTGAAGGTAGATTTTTGGATTTGTCTGTTCGGGATGTGATCAACTGATTTGTTCTGTAACAGGCACATCAATCTCAAAATAGTGCCAATCCATGGGTGAAAAGGCACTACAATAAGATAGAGATGGTGCTGAAACAGGGTAGATAGATTACTGATTTGTCTTGTCTCTTGGCAAGTTGTTTTGTGAAAAAATCAAAGAACTTTAACACACATTTGATTTGTGAAATGACATGATTTCGTTCAGAACAAGCACACTTTTACAACCTAAGGTGAGATTGTGACAATATTTGTTGAATCCCCTAGCTGCGCCTATTCAAAGCGGGTAGCTCCAGGATCTTGGTAGCACCAGCTCCTCCTTACATTTGCACACACTTCTCACGCATACCAAGATCTGGGTTTCTTATAAGGCTTGACCCTCTCCAAACCTTTAGATTATCTCTACTACCTCGGCTAAGAACCACATGAATCAGGGCCGCTTCAAGGGTTTTGTCCTCTGCGTCAACAAATAGAAGGATTTTGGCTTACTACAACAATGGCTCTTAGTAAGGGCATCCGTTCAGGTGGTTATATGTGCGGCAGCGCTACTCTCCATTATGGAGTCTCTCAGCCTCCAAGGGTTGTGCCTTGGAGGGTTTATGGGGAGGTTGGCTGTTGGTATAACAAAACAACACCTATCGCTTGAGACTTTCGTCCCAAATGCCTTATTTTATATAGCAGCTTGGAAGAGCTTGGCTTTAGCTTGATGCCGCTTGGGTCATTCCCACCTTTCGAAGCGGGGTGGCAGGCCCTCTAAGGATTACAAAAGCAATACAATCATGAAAACACTTTTGATCCCCAAGTTCATACAAAGATGCGAGGGGAGAGCATACGTGTTCCCTATGATTATATCACACTCAACATGGTTCAATTTTAGATCTTTGGATTAGATGGGGGGTGATTAATGCAAAGTGTTGTGAGAAGTTTTTAATTCCCAAGATCACCAAAAGGTGCGAGGGAAGAGCATACACTTTCTCACTCTACTTGACACAATCACGAAGACACTTCACACAATTTTATAGATTGTCTTGATTAGATGCATGGAAATACAAGTTTGTTGTTCTTTTTATCCAATGAAGTATGCAATTTGTTGTTCTTTTTATAGCCCAAATTGAAGTGTTTTGATTGTTTGTTTGTTGGCACACAAAAAGAAGTATATTTTAGAGCACCAAAAGCAAATGTTATGATCACACACTTCAATCAAGGAGTTGTTTCGATTGATTTTAGAACACCAAATGGAAATGTTTGTCTAAGACCTAACAAAGCAAACAAAGGTTCGTTTTAGTTTCTAAATTAAAATGTTTGCTAACTAATTAACAAACCATCCTGCAAAAAGATTTCGTTAGTATCCGCAGTACCTGCAACAAATAGAAAGGCAAAATAGCGCTAAAACTGACATACACAGGCGCCACTGCGGGCAGAACAACTTGACTTATGTAAAATGGTGCTAAACTAATTTATGGCGCTAATTACAACCTAAGATAGCGCTAATTAAATTAAAGGTGTTGTTACAGAAGATAGCGCTAATAAATCCTAAGTTACGTGCTAAAACAGAGGATAGCGATAATCTGAAGTAGTGAAGGCGCCACTGCGCGGTGTTTCTGAATCTGGGGGAAGACACGGATGGCGCTAATCTAAAGGATGGCGTCAAAATGCTGAACTGGATGCTGCTTTGTCTCTTCTTTCAAAAATTTTCCATAACCTCCCCCTGTAATTCCTAGTTTTCCTGCAAAACAAAGAACAAATAACATAGCAAACAACAGGAAAACCAAAAAAACATAATGCGTGAGTAGGGTTAGTATTAAAAATAAATGCGTAGAAATAGCACTGAAAGTGGAATAGCACTGAAATGCGGCAGTGATGACGCCGCTACGATGGTCGAATAGCGCTGAACCTGTAAAAAGGCCGAATACTAACACAACAACTCACAAATAAGGATTAGATTGGACCTTGTGGGTCCCACCGGGCGTGCCAATGTAGATTAGATAATGCAAAATGAGAGAAAACACCAAATCAAATGCAATAAAACAAAAGATTATACCTCACATACACAACCTAATCCCATCAAGGGAAAGAAGGAGCCTTTGCACCCAAATGAAGCTCCCAAGACCAAGATTGTCCCTAGACTTTAGATCCACATGTGAAATGCTCTTCAATTGTGCAACTCACTATTAACTCAAAGGTGATTTTGGCATGGTAACTTTGCATGAAAATGGATGATGAAAATGACTTGTGAGAGGTTGTATTTATAGACTTTTGGAGAGGATTTTGATCCAAGGGTGGAGATTGATTGGAGAGATCAATGGTGGAGGATGAAAGTGAGGTGGAGGGCCTAGATTTGATCTTGGAAGATGGAGGGCTAGGAATAAAAGTAAATCTTTTATTCATTTTTGGGAAAGGGGTGAATAAATGCGGTTGGGTGAGATGGATTATTTGTGAATTAAAAATTCACATGGGGAAGGGTAAAATGAATTAAAAATTTATTTGGGGAAGAGTGGATATGACATGTGTAAGGGATGTGTAAGAGGAGTAAATGTGATGTGTGATTTATTTGAATTTTAAATTTGGGAGGTGTGGAGAGAAGTGCTAATAAGGATTTGACTTTCTTAATTAGGGTGATTAACCTAATTAATGTGGCTAGAATAAATTAGTAGAGGGATTAGAGGGGGGATAAGATTAATTAATTAATGATTTAATTAATTAATCCTAAGGCTAGGATGGGGTAGGCTAGAGTAGGCAATTAAATAATAGCTATTTAATTGTCTAGGATAGGGATAGGCTAATTAGTAGGCTGGACTAATTAGTTAACATGGTTTTAACTAATTAATTGGATTTAGGGAAAATGGGGAATTGATTTAATAAATTTTGCATATTTATTAAATCACTTGGCTAAGGTTTGGACTATTGAATTAATAAAATTAATTTAATTTTGGGGATAAAATGGTGTGGATTTAGAAAATGAAAGGGGTGATTAATTAAATAAAAATTTAATTAATTGGTTCGAAAGGGAATTGGTAAGTTTAGGGATGTCGGGAGTCAGTTTGGTGGTCGAGACATTTTTAGGTGTCTACAGTATTCATTGTTGAAGATAGATGATTGAGCTACTCACATTCAAGGCCCAAAATATCTTCCACCTACCTTGTTCCAAATATTTTATTCCATAACTTCTTGCAGGTGGACATTCCTTCTGGCGATGATATTTTCTGACAGAGCAATGGGGAGAATTCATTGTAATCGACTTAGGTCAAATGCAAAATGCTATATATGCATAAACATGGGATGTAAAAATGGTTGGAAGATTTAGTAATCTATGCTTCTGATTCCAAATAGAGCATTCCTCTACTGTAGCCTTGCCTTCTGATTAAATACATGCTGGTTATTTTTACCTCTTCATGCTATTTTAATTCTATGTGATCTAAGAATGATGTCTTTGTGAATGTTTAATTCCTTCTAATCATCTCTTGCTCCTTGCCTCTGTTAAAATCAGCTTGATCTGTGTATGTTTATTGGTTGTATCTAGTCATTTTGTGCATTTTCTTAGTTTTGTGAGGGTTCTTTTATTCAACCTGGTGTATCACCTAATTTCTATTTATGTTTCCTTCTACCCCCTTTTCCCTTGCAACATTAGCATTAGGTTTAGATATATCCCTCTAAGCGTTAGGCTTAGAATGAGGAACCATCCTTCTTTGGAGGTCTGATCTTAGTTCGCAAGGTCCCACACTTTGAGATGATTCCCATTGTGTCATTAGAATGCTTGGACTCTCTCCAAGCAGGGTGCAATTCTATGTGACAACAGTGATATCATTGTCATTTGAATCATTCTATCATCATTAATTTGTTTAGCCTTTGTCCTACTAGGGCACACACTCTCTATCATAGAACAGTATTGGGAAGCTTGAATACTATCCTAAGATTTGACTGAGGCAAGTCCCTAAACCCCATAACCCCCAAACCCCATTTCTTCTTGTGTGCAGGTTATAGGTGCGAGATCTAGAAAGGTGAAGACACAAGAAGGATGAGTGACAAAAAGGGTTTCAAGATCTAAAATAACTCTTAGAATATTCTACTAAAGAAGACTTGGGGGTTTGCCCTATAGTCCTCCTACTCAAATAGGTACTGAATCTGGCATCAGGACACTCTCTATGACATTTCTCTAGTTTTGAGTTTCTAAAGATTTTGTCTTTCTAGACTTGGGCACGCACCATGTAGTTCTTTAATTTTCCATCTATTAGGACACATGTTCTAACATCTCTCTAATTCCTCTGGTGAAATTAGTTTCTAAATATTTTCTCCGCATCTCCTGTTATGATTAGATCTTTAGAAATCTAGGGTTTTGTGCATTAGTTGACCTAGGGTTTGATAAAAGGCCTGATTCAATCTGATCTTTCCATAGCACTCTTGAGCACAAGATCTATAGCTAATTCCACCTCCATTTGGTAGTGATTTGTCTTGGTCATGTCCTTGAATGTTATTATGAAAGAGGGTTTGATTTAGCATGCATGTTTGTCTCCTTCATCCCCTTTTCCTTACATAACATTTTGGTGAACCCATAGCATCGAGCATTTGCATTTTGTTGAGTATTGAATTTAGATCTTGCATTCATTAATAATATACTTTTCATCATTCATTTTATCATGCCCACATTTCCCATGTGGTCACGACACGCATCACACGTGTCATGTCCACATTTGTCATGTGGTCATGACAGGAAATATCAAAAATTTTACCACACATCCCTAGAAACCCCTCGCACGCGTAAGCATGCTCAGTGGCGTTACGCTTAAGGTGTAAACATATCAGATGAAGGCGGGGTAATGCACTCACCTGCGCATTCCTCTACATGATGAAGGCCAACTAGGGGGTCGATGTGATGTGATTAACATCGCTAATAGGGTTAGGATCAAAGATCGATACCCTAGGTTAACCTAAGTGTATGATGGGATTTTGACATAAGTCAAAATCAAAATCAAAATTCTAGTACATGAGAAAATATAATTCAATACCAAAACCTAATGATGATAACCAGCAAAAATAATAATTTAATCCTAAGCAAGGTTAAATTTCACTAACCTAGGTAAACCCTAAATTCTAGAAAAATCTGGCAGCATAACACCTCACGGGCGTGATTAGGGTTTATTATAATAAAACTAATTTTGATCGAAAGTTTACTGTGTTGGTTTTAAATTAATTACGTTACACTAGTTAGATTGGTAGAATAGTTAATTAGTTTAATTAAAAACCCCAAAACTCATTAATGAAATCTCTACAAAGATGCCTAGAACATTTTTCAACAAAGCTCGATCAATTTGTTCTCCTTCACATTTTCTATCAATTAGAGCTATCACTGTATCCTTTACGTTATTCTTAATTTCTTGGTAGACCAGATCATGGAAGCATGTTATACTAACTTCATTTAGATAGTTTACTAGGTTTCCAATTGGGATTAAAAATGGCTAATTTAATTCTCTCTAAAAATAATTAAAAAGAAATAATAAAATTAATAACAATCTAGTTATATATTAACCTTGTTGAATTTAGTTTGAAAGCAAAGGATTAACCCCATTGTTTAAAATAAAAACATCTCAATAATTAAATTGGTGTAATCATTAATTAAAACAATAAAAATTCCTCTTCAATAATCAAATTAAAATTAATAAACTATAAATTCCCTCTAGTCATATACTATTCTATATATTACCATACCACTACAATTAAATAGAACATTCCCAAAAGAAATAAAAATTACCCATTCAATATTTATCTCAAAACCCCATTTTAAAATAAGAACATAAAACAAATGAACAAAATAAATAAAAGAATGGGAATAAATAAAATAAGTTTTAAAAATTCTCTTGCCCTAAAAGGCTCACAATAAAAAAAAAAATTTCCTTAAGGAAGAGAGGACAAAACCCTAGCCTCCATCTAGGTTGTTCATTTTGCTCCTTCTTCCATTTCTCTCTCAATTTCTCTTCTATGATTTTGTTTTGCAGCTCTTGGAGAAGCCATTCATAGCCACCACTCCAAGAAGTGCATATGCTAGACATATATATATACATACATTTTAAATGTGTATATTGAGATGAAGTGAGAGAGAGAGAGAGCTTGTAGGTGGCTGTGGTGTGGAGTTTATTGCCCATAGAGGGGCCGAAGGAGGAGTGGCAGATGACGATAGAGGTAGCTCTACTAGGGCAGCGGTGGCAGATCTGTGGAGAGCGGAGGGTGGACTGATTTTGCATTATTTCATGTTAATGGTTGAAAAGTCATAGTCTTGTATTTACACATTATGTATTTCAACAAACATAACTACCTTAATGTTATTGATCATATTAGTGGTTAGTGCATTGAGTGTTATAGGAATTTGCATGAGTTGTATAACCCACTGCCCTAATACAAACACCTTTGTAAGAAGAATTTGTAGACTAATGGGTTCTAGTGCTTTGAATAGCACCGATATACAAACATTAGAAAATCCATTACACAACTACTTTACGAAGGGTGAGTCAACATCTTTACAAGACATCACAAATACCACCATGACGGAAGAACAATCTTTTCATGATTCTGAAGATGTGATTGATATGGTTTCACATGTGCTTGAAGAACAAATCAAGAAATTGGACAAACAACTTGTTGATTTCCAACAAATTGTAGAACCTGCACATCTAGCTCAGGAAGTGGTACCTATTGTTGAGGGTGTAAGAGGATTGTTACAAGAAGGATAAGAAGGTGTTGACATTCTTCATGGATTATATCACATAGTGGATCATAACATTATGCCTTTGGCTAGCCACATGAATAACATTGAAAACTTATCACCACTGAAGTATATAAACTCATAGGTATCAGTACCCATACCGACTATTGGAATATCAACTTTTGCACCATCAATCCTCACTACTAATCCACAAGCTTGTAGTAATACTACCACTACTATGGGAACATCTACTAGAAACAATTACAAAGATGTTGCATTCAATTATCAAAACTCAGCACCTCCTACATATCCATACCCATGCATAATTATTCTCAACCACCCATCAACTCCATTTATTACCAACCACCTATCAATTTCAGAACTACAACATCAAATACTCTTGTCTCAAATCCACAAGCCACATCATCGAATGATGCTCTCCTAAACCAACATTTGCAAAGTATGTCATCCTTGTAGAAAAAAGTGACAAACTTGACTAATGCTTCCTCTCAACCTACTCTACCAACAAATCATGCTCGCAGTCCTTTATCTCATTCAATTTTGAGAGCTCAAATGCTTGACAAATTTGAGACTCCTCACTTTGAAAAGTGTAGTGGTAAAAGTGATCCTAATACTCAGGTGGCAGCATTCATAGCGATGTGTAGTGATTTATTCTTTAACAAGGCATTGTTAGCAAATTCTTTTCCTCAATCTCTCAAAGATACCGTTTTGGAATGGGTTTTCTCTCTACCTCCTAATTCAATACAATCCTTCTCACAACTAGTTGATCAATTCTCACAACATTTCAAAGAAAACATTGGACCTTTTATCTCATTGATTGATTTGATCCATTGTAAACAAGGTCTAAAAGAGAAATTAATGGAATTCATCAGTCGATATCAAGCTCTCATTGTGCAATACAATATCTAATTAAAGATGAGGATGTTTAGAAAGTATTCATTATGAATCTACAACTGAACATACGTGATAAAATACTTTTGATGAAGTATAGTTCTTTCCAACATCTATGTACAGCTCTCTGAGATTACCAGCTTTCAGCTAGTCAGTATGAGAATCATAGCTCATCAGCTCCTGTTGGTCAATCCGTAGCTGGAACATCTTAAAATTAATTTAAGAATAATAATAGGAACTTCATTAAGATCAATGGGAAACATTCAAACAATTTTCAATCAGAAGTGTCTGCCATTACGAAGCCTACTCAGACACCATTTCAATTCAGACAACAACAATGACAATTCACTCCATTATTAGATTCTCTCTATTTGATAATGACTCAGGTAGTGAACAAAAATATTTTGAAGCTTCCTCTTGCTCATCCATTCAAAAGTACTAAGATACAAGGACCTTCATTTGATGCTAATGCTTATTGTCACTATCACCGCTCACTGGGACATGATTGTCATGCCCGCATTTCCCATGCGGTCATGACACACAACACACATGTCATGTCCACATTTGACATGTGGTCATGACACGAACTACAAAAAACTTTTCTACCTATCCCTAGGAACCCCCTCGCACGCGTCTATGGGCTCAGTGGCAATGCGCAAGGATGTAGACATGTCAACATAACCGCAAAGGTGAAGGCCATCTAGGGAGTATGTGACACGTAGTGTGTTGCATCTAGGGTTAGACTGGTTAAGTAAATACAATAAGGCCATATTGGCCATGGCTCCAATAGCCAACACAAGGAAATATATGATCCCCAAAATGCACTCCTCTCAACTCCATTTCTCCACTCAAAACCTGCAAATGAACTCAACAACAAGAACAAGAAACCAGCCACTTCGAAAAGCTCTCCTCCCTACTGTAGACCCGCAAGTGGGTCACCCCCGAGCTAGGGAGGTAGGGATTCACACAGGTAGAACACTCCACAACAAAAATCAATCACAATAACACAACAACCCATAGGTTTATCACAAAACTCAACTAATGAAAATGAGTTGTTGAGGGTAGGGAATGGATCTCTCAACTTCAAAGGGCTCCCAAATGATAAAATGTCAAGCTCATGGCCTCAAGCCAAATAAAATCTCCCAAAACACCACTCTCCACAAATAAAATCACAATAATCTCCATGGCACTCTTGCCATTCAATAAACTCCTCCACGATAAAATCCCTCAAGGCGAAAATACATAATGTGGGAGAGACCTCAAGGAGGTTCCTTTCCCCTACCCATAACAAGTTGAGCATTACCTCCATTGGAGGTGCTCTCACCATACTCCCATCCCAACAACATAATGTAAAACAGCAAAACAACCAAAACTTTAACACAATACATTAAATAGCAAGGGTGAGAAAACAAGTTTAAAAGGCCTACCTTTAAAGCCCTTATAATGGAAGCAAGTTGGTGAAGAGCTCCAAGCCTTCCCAAGCCTTCCAATCCTTCAAGCCAAGCCTCTAACTCTCCAAACTCCTCCCAAAAATAGCAACAAGAATAAAATTGAAGAACCCCCCACTCCTCAACAAGAGGAGATAATATAGGCCATGAATTTGGCCTTGAGGAATGAGAAGGTGACAGTTGTCACCTTCTCCTTCCTCCTCTCATGCCACTTGCAAGGGAGAGGAAGTGTGAGGATGACAAGTGTCATCCTCTCATTCCCTCTCAATCCTCACCTCATCCACTTGTGCTCTCACACATGTGTGAGAGGACAAGTGGTGAGGTGGCAACTCCACTCACACCCACAAGAGGATAAGGGATGCCATATGGCATCCTCTTATTCTCTCAAGGAGCCATCTTCCTCCAAGATGCTCTCACACGTGTGTGAGAGTCTTGGGGGAAGCTCCCACACACTTGGGAGTCTTGGAGACCTCCCAAGTCTTCCTTGGGAAAGGGTTCCCAAACTTTGGGAAGGGAGATGAGTCTTTCCCAAGGCATGACTCATCTCCCACTTCCCTTATTTCAAATTTTCGTCACTTTTACCAAACCAAGGTTTAGAGTGACCAAACCTGAGTCAAATCTAGGGTTAGATAGTCCAAGTTGACCCTAGACTCATGGGTAACTACCTAGGGTAGCTTTTGGGACTCTAAGGTTCACAAAGGGGGTTTAAAATCCACTTTTAAATGGCCCATAATAAAATAAATACCAAGTGGTGTAAATCAAGTAAAATTATACAACACTTATTATAAATTAAATAGACAAGGGTACTAAGGCCAAAATAATAAAATTAAATCAAGTACTTAAATCAACATTCAAATTCAAACGTGATCCTTATCCCTCTTGGGAATGGATCAGATTTATAGGGGATAACATGGCGTGAATTCTACCTCTGATTTTCCCGTGGCTAGGCAATGTGAAACCTGCACATCTCGATCAAGTGTCAGTCATATCATGGAAATCATAGCCGAAGCAATTGGAATTAAATTCATGCAATTCGAATACATCAATAATCATCAATACATAACTCCAATTTAAACTGTATTTTAAATCATATGTCAGATAGTCGACATCACATAATTAATTAGAAACTCATCACAAAATATCATCCACTATGATCGAATCAAATCACATATGTCAAATCAAAGTCCTATCATAATCAAGAGATAAAAAACAAGTTTGCATAATAAAACCATAGTCACTAAAGGTCTGATAATGTCATCACAAAATAGCATAATCGATCAAAATAAGGGAGATGAAATAATCAGCCTCACAGTGATACTAAAAGATGTATGTGTCTTAACATGAAATTCAAGAACTCATCAATTCTAATGTGATACAGGTTACTGGTGTGAATGACAATGGAAATAAGTCACTAGCCCCTTTGATTCAAAACTTACAAATCTTCACTGATCCTTTTCCTAAACATAGCAACAACAACATGGTGGAATAAAATACAATAGAATTTGAAGATGACTATCTCAACTATGATGAAATAGTTGGTATGATAGAAGTTGATAAGACAAAAAGTGAAAATTTACCTCACCCATGAGAAAAAGGTATCTACGCTGAGGTTCCTCCTTTGTTATCCCTCTATGGATTGGGAGATAACCAAAATACACAAGATACACAATTGGAACAGCCTACATGTAATCACTTGAAGCAAGAGAAAGTGGTGACAATGAGAAGCATCCCATTTCATCATGAAAGGCTCATTCATCAAGCAACATAGAATAAGAAAGAAAAATAAAGGAAAAGAGCAAGGTGTGAATCATCCATGGAAAGAGGTAATGATTCTCCTCCCCACAAGCATAAGACAATTTCAAACATTCAAGGTCTTGAGAAACAAGCACTGCATGGTAATTTTGGAAGTAAACATCAATCAGGTATGAGTTCCTCACACATTTTACCATACTTGATGGAGCACCTCTCTAAGATGCCCACAAGTTTAGCCTCCTCTTAGATAGATATATTCATATGTGTATATGTTGTGATGTGTTCCCCTGTATTGTGTTAAATGTTGTTTAGGCCTCCAAAAAATGACCCTTGATACTCTTGTAAGGTCAAGGATACAAGGAGACCACCTCTGTGGTGATACTTCTTCTATTTGTTTCTCTATTCTTCTACTCTTCTCTCTCTTATTGTAATTGTTGTGTGTGGTGCCTTGGGGGCATAGCTTCCCATGTTGTGAACCTAAGCCACTTTTGTCTCCTCTCTCATTTTTAGTGTTTCCATTCTTTAGTGGCTCTACTAGTCAATGGATGACGAAAACAAATAAATACTGATAAGTACCATGCATCCCTATAGAAAGAATAAAATGGACCTAGTCCATATATGAAGATGGGGTTGATATATTACTGACGCTTGAATAGTAGAATCACCTCGTGTTGTGATTCATATTGTGAAATTGTTGTAACAAACCTTTGCAATATTCCAAGTCTGCTTCTATGCACTTTGAATTGTTTTGTATCTCACCTTGTAGCTACACTCAACTCTGAGATACCTGAAGTATAACCGCATGGCTATACTCCATTTTGAACCCACAAGTGTAGCCTCAGTCTATTAAGTGATATGTGAATTGATTTGGTTGTTATCTTAGAGTAGATTTTCTAACCAAAGCTTATATGTTGTTGATTATGTTAGAAAATGATATTGATGTGTTTGTGGGAACATTTGGTGATTGCAAGCACATGTCACCTTTGGGGCATGGGCTTTGCAAAAGATCTTTTCCCCTTGTGTGTTTTCACTTTACCTTAAATGTGCTTGATATCAGCAAACAAGATAAACCACTTTAAGGTGGGAGCATATATTGTGGTATTATGCTTAGATATTGATAAAGCATGTTTATGTAGGTGGGGTTGTGTACTTTGTTTTGTTTACGTATACCTCCTTTTTACTATAAGGCATATCTATGATGCAAGTTATGTAATACCTACTCAATAAATTATCAATAAATAACAATAATAAATTAAATTAGTCATCTTTATTTGAGCATGTGTAAAGGACATCCTTTCATCCATTCTAAGTGAGTAGATATTGCATGCTTTAGTAAGGTGTCGATAAGGGTTTTATGTGTTTGTTAATGATAAAATATATATTGTGGAATAGTGCTATAAATCATTTTATTTAGAACTTGAATATAAGATGATAATTTCCATAATTAGCATAGACTTTTTAATTTATAACAATCTAAGTAATTGTATGTAGAAATTTATGCTTTTTATCCAAGAGAATGGTTGGAATATTTTTGTTGTTATAACTTCCCTATTTTACACTGTAAGGAATATTTATAAACTTAATTGTTGCATGCACTTTTTAGAACTTGAATGATTTAGTCAGCATATGGTGTATTTAATCTTAAGAACAATATGAATGTGTATATTAATTAATTAATTTATTCTAGAAAATATTATCATTAACAAACACATAAAACCCTTATCGACACCTTACTAAAGCATGTAATATCTACTCACTTAGAATAGATGAAAGAATGTCCTTTACACATGCTCAAATAAAGATGACTAATTTAATCATTATTTTTGGCATTCAACTTCCTACAATGCATCAAGCAAAGAAAGACATAACTTATCATCATATATTCACTAATTCATTATATCATCCTAGACTTATTAAAAGAATGAACCCTTTATAGTCAATCCTACACCATACTAGAACAAATGTATTGAAACATAATTATTAGAAATCTAAGAACTTATATGATATTAATAAATTAAACATAATTTTAACTTATAATTTCTACCTACTCATTCCCATGGACATTGATATGAAACACACTTTCTATTATATTTCTTTCATCTTCATCTATACTATAATTTAAAGTTTTAGCAACATTCCTAAATTCTAATCTACATTTATATTATCCAAACACAAGTAAAATATAGCTTAAGGTATTTAATGAAGAGCCTACTAAATTTTCTATTCAATAAGAAAACCTTCAATTCCTAAGTCACTAAAGCAATGCACAAGTATCTCAAGAGTTCTATTGTCTCATACATGGCTAGTTACACATTAAAGATTCTAAGAAAATAATTCACTCTATTTACTTAAATGAGATTCTCATTTTTTATTATTGAACTATATAAATCAATTTCAATTGTTGACAAAACATTCTAGATGATTGGAAAAATGAATTTAATTGAATAGAAATAGCCTTGACATGAAAAACCACTCAGTAGTAAATCTATCATAACTTTCTTATTTCTTAGTGTAATTCTAGAATTCAATATGTTTTATAAAGGTAAGAATAAGGGGAATAAAACCTAGAAAACAATTAGAAATTTATGTAAGATGAGGAGATAGTGTTTACTGCAATTATCTCTTTCCCTCAAATCCAGATTTAACCCAAACTTGATCATAAATCGAGAATGATTTGATAACTCAAAAGTATTCCTTATATTATAATGAATGATAGAAATAATAAAATATAAAAGATTTGTTATATTTCTTTAATTTTGTCATTCAAATAACTATGCAATATATATATGTCTGATCTAACAACCGTTCTTATAAACTAATCAACATAAGGGTTTAATTGACCTTCTTGTACTACAAGTATATACTTGATTCAATCTAATTTTTGGATACAACTAAATATATGAAAGATTATCTAATCATACCCATTCCAAGAAAGAAAATATGAGAATTCATCTAACACACTTATGTAATGAGAATAATTCATTTCCAACAAAGTAAACTACCAACAAAACCCTAGAATTTTTTCTATAGTAGTGGTAAAAATGAGATAACTTTCAAAATAATTAACGAACTCTAAAACTGTAAAATGTCCTACAAAGATTAAATAAGTATTCACATAACCTAGAAACAAGTTTACAATCCCTATCATGTGTGGAAAGCAATTTATAAAACATCAGCAGGGTTGCAACAATACTAAAATCACAATAACTTTCTTAATACTTAATGAAATTCAAAACCTAGATGTTTCAGAAAGCTGAAAACATGATGCTCAAAACCCAGAAACCTTTTTATAAACTAATTGATATGATAAGATTAATTTCATGAGACAACAACAAGTTTTCTTAAAAGAAATTTCAGAATAACTTTAACATAAAAAATGGTGAGTTTTCAAGGAAATACCTCAAGGATTTAATTAATGAAGAATACCTCGAAATGCATCTGAAGAGAGACTCCAAGATTCCTTAATGTGAGAGCTTCCATATTATTCAGTTGAGCATTTCCTTTCTTCTACCTAGGATTCTATTGCCTCATGAAATTCAAAATTTTTTCATCTAACAAGTCACCGTGAATGTATGTTTTCTTTGCCTCATCGAAATATCAGAAATAAACCTAGGCTCTTCTCTTGATTTCCTCCTCCTCTTTGAAGCCAAACTTCCATCTCCTTATAATATCTCCTTTTGCCAAGTTTCATATTCTTCTTTTGGGCTCTAATGACTCCTTGTATTCCTCTTCTTGCTTGTGGCGTTCATTTCTTTTCCAAGAAAATGTGATTCTTCAGATTTCCTTTTATTTATTTTTACTTCCTGACTTGGATGCTTGAAGACTCTTCATGAGAAGATGACTCTTCATCTACCAAACTCATCACTTATTTTCTTGTGCACTAAAAATACATTAAAAGAACTTTAAAACATAATTTTTATGAATAAACAAGTACCCTACCCATAGGTGATTGATCTATAGTCTTAATTTTACTAAAAATAATGATAAAAGAGCTCTTATTCCCCACAATACACAAGAATAATTAATTTAAATCAATTAACTAAACCAAATCAAGACCTTACTACTAAATTCTATTCTCTTTATAACTTATACCATAATTTCATAAACAAATCTAAAATTATCTCCACTAACTTGAAACTATAAATAAATATTAATTATTCTCAATAAAATATCATAATTAATAAATAAGTTTCAAGTATGCCTTACACAGGTGGGGTTGTATACTTTGAGCGTGCCTCCTTTTCACCGTAAGGTGTCTACAGATGTGGGTGGGGTGGCATTTTAAAAGCCCTTCTATGAAAGGTGGGATTGTGTCTTCCCTTGAGCGGTTGCACATCCTTTTAAAGAAGTCCTCTGCAGAGGCGGGATTGGATCTTGAGTTATTCACCCTTAAGCATGTCTTTGGTAGTTGTGGTAGCATAGCTCAAACATTAGGTGTGTTTGGTGTGTCTTAGATAGTGGAGCATAGTGATGAGCTCCTCCCTATCGCTCGTGTTTGCTATGTATAAGACATATAGTGTGTCGATGACATACTATATGGCACTCATGTATTCCATGTGTCTTCCATTTATTTTATGTGTCTTCCTTGCATGTCTTGTGTGTTTTTGTGAGGCCTAAAGGTGCATGGTGATGAGCTCCCTCCATGTTGTGTTTTTGTGTGGTCTAAAGGCATGTAGCGATGAGCTCCCTCCATGTTGTGTGTTTTGTGTTAGGATTATATATTCATATAATTGTTTAATGCATGGTGTCTTATGTGACTGTCAAGTGTTTCTTATGTCTGCCTAACCTTGGGGGCTAGAAATAGTCCTTTAAACTAAGGGTGTGTCTTCGCTTTAGTGTTTGATGTGTTTGATATGCTTCTACCATACTTTAATGTGTGTACTGAATCATAATATCATACACACATTAAAGTGGGGGATAAATGTTAGGGAGTAAAAAGTGGACATATGCCTTTTTACCTCCTAGTTTAGCTCCTAGGTCCTTGTGTTAACATTATACATTTTAAATATTCATCCTGATGCAAAATCCACTAAAACCCATGTCAATTGGGAACTAGGGGCCCATTTCATGCCTTATCCCAGACCAAAAAGGTGTCTAGGGACTTGGGAACCTGTTCCCAAGTCCTTCCTAATTGGTTGGGGAAAATTTCAAAGCATGTCGGCATAAGATCTTTAAAAGGGTCTCTCCTTGTCGGCTCTTTTGGTTAATTTCATGAATATTAGTGCGAAAAATATATAAGTGTGTTTTTGAATTCATTTGTAACCTAGATGGATATAGCAAACTTATGATCTTGGAGAAAAAAGCATTCAAAGTATTCATTGTGTTATAGTTACAGTTTTGTGTTTGTATTGTGTGTGTTGTTGTAGATTTGGAATCATCATCCATCTCCTTCTGAGTTGAAGGATCTTCATTCTCCTAAGGGCTTCACCTTTGAGGTCATATCATTTTCATTTGAATCATTCAATCATCATTGATTTGTTTAGCCTCTACCCTGCTAGAGCAAACACTCTCTATCATACAACAGTGTTTAGAAGCTTGAATGTTATCCCAAGATTTGACTAAGGTAAGTCCCTAAACACCATAACCCCCAAACCCTATTTCTTCTTATGTGCGGGTTACAGGTACAAGATCTGGAGAGGTGAAGACACATGAAGAATGAGTGATGAAAAGGGTTTTGGGATCTGAAAGCATTTTCAGAATATTCAATTGTAGAAGACTTGGGCACCCGCCCCATAGTCCCCTGCTCGAATAGGTACTGAATCTAGCATCAGGAAACTCTCTACAACATTTCTCCAGTTTTGAGTTTCTAAAGATTTTATCTTTCTGGACTTGGGTGCTTGCCACATAGTCCTTCGACTTTCTAGCTTCTAAGACATAGGTTCTAACATCTCTCTAATCCCTCTGGTGAAATTAGTTTTTGAATATCTACTCTATATCTCCTGTTATGATTAGATCTTTACAAATCTAGGGTTTTATGCATTAGTTGACCTAGGGTTTTGATAAAAGGCCCGATTCAATCTAATCTTTCCATAGCACTCTTGAGCACAAGATCTATAGCTGAGTCCACCTCCATTTGGTAGTGATTTGGCTTGGTCTTGTCCTTGAATGTTATTGTGGAAGAGAGTTTGAGTTAGCATGCATATTTGTCTCCTTCATCCCCTTTTCTTTATATAACAGGAATGATAGATGATTGATTTAAGATGAGGTATGATTGGATTAGATTAGAATTATGTTGGAGAAATGGATTAAGCTCAAAAATGGATTTAGAATTAGGATTAAGGGGGATTAATGGATGATATGATTAAGGATAATTGATGGAATTGGATTAGAATGGACGATAGGTTTGATTAGGGAGATAGGAATGATTAAGATTAGGGATGGAATGGATTAGGATTAGATGATGAAGATGGATTATGATTAAGGATGTAGTGGATTTGAGTATTAGGAGAAGGATTAGTAGATGGGGGGAAATGGATTATGATGTGAATTATGAGAGACTTGATTAAGATCAAATTAAGGGATTGAATTAAGCTCAAGTAATGGGAATTGATTAATCTCAAATGATGGGATTTGATGAAGGGGGAGGGATGCTGATTAGAGGGGTTAGATATTTAGTGACATTTGGAGACCCAATCCAATGATGCATTCCCTCTAAGAAATTTAAATCTCCTAAATATTCAAATATCCCAAATATCCAAATCTCCCTAACATCCAAATCGCAAGAACCTCCTAATCAATGTGCATCTCAAGCTAAGAATCTATGCAAAATCATCCCATTGCATCCATGGTCTTGTTCCTAGCCTTGTTGAAAGCTTTGATCCAAAACATCAATCATCATCATTGGGATATATCGTTCCCAATCCTTGTATTGTTCTTATCATCAACAAAACAATCCAATATCATAATCAATCCATCAATATTTGGATTTTCATCTTGACCAGGGGAAACATCATGCTTGTCTTTGTATTATTTTTTCCATGCTTGCTTCTTTGTGTATGTGTGCATTATCTTTCTATCTGGCATCAACAATGGTCCATGTAACCTACCTACCATAGTAGTAACATGGTGCTATTACGACATACAGTTGCTTGTGATCTTATCAGTTGGCTTTTACACATGGGACACATTGTCACCTTGGTTCCCTATACCTTGGTGCATAACATCTCATGCCATATTAGATAAATATGGCTCTCATTTATCAGTGCAACATAATGCATAATCCATGGAGTTGAGAAATTAGTTTGCATTCATCCCTTTCTTCCATTCCGCTTCATTCCAACCTTGACCTTCTTCAAATATTTTTTTTCTAGGATATTTCCAAGAGTGAGTTGAAACCCTACATCCCTTATTAGGAATTCCTATCTAGTATATTTTTTGGAAGGTTTGGGTTGAACCTCTTTGTCACTTACCTATCTTACATCCACCAACATTCCTCCCTAATTCTTTTATCTTCTTGGTGTAGGAGCACCCACATGGCAAATTTTGCCTTTTGTGGTCCTAGTACGCGTCTAGTGGCTAAGTGGATTTATTTGCCACAATAAATCATTGTAATAAAGCCTATCTTAAGGCATTGCAGGTCATTTAGGATTAGGATCTCTATTTTTTTAAAGTTTAGAATATGCTATTTTGAGCAGTAGGTTAGTGGACGGCTATTTTTAGCATGTTTGATGGATTCCAACAAAAAAACCACTATGTTTTAGTGATGCATGTTATGTATTTATACTCTCACACTTTGTACAAGTGGAGGTGAGACATTGGAGGAAGTGAAAATGAGATTTGGAATGCAAAATATTGTAAAAAACACTATTTTTCTGCTCTTTTTTTGGTAAAACGTTGTTCCAGGCCGTACTACTGTATTGTACGGTACTTTCATGAGATGAAGTTCATTGTTTTTGTTAGGGGTGTGAGTTGACTTTCTTTTGCAATTGATTTGAGTTAATTTCATTGAGTTTTGCACATTTTACATCATTTTTGCTATGACTGGCTGTAAAGACTTGATTCAAGGGTTTGAATATTTTATAATGTTAAACTAACCCATCCCACTCTCTACGGCTACTGTGACTTGTGGGATGGGTCCAAAATAATAAGTATCACATGTGTTCATGTCTGTCTGCACAGGGAATATGATTTGGGGGTTGGCATGATGTTTTCATTGCCCTTTTTTTTGCATTTTTTCATTGAAAATGGGAGGTTTGAGGTAGGAAATCGATGAAACAAAGAAAGATAGGTCCATGAAATGGATGATTAAGCATGTGCAGGTGTATTGAAGAGTGTTTGGAGTGGTGGTAGAGTTGCTGGAGTTCTGGAGCATAGTTTTTCATTAAACCCTCATGAAAAGGCCTAGAAACAAGGGTTTTAGAGTTAGGAGCCTTGGAAAATGAGCCCATGAATATAAGTTGTGAAATGGGAGGTTTTGGCACCTTAGGAATGCTGTCCCTTTGAGTTTTGGGGTTAGAAAGAAGTTTAGAGTAGGGCTCCTTTGGAAAAGTGACCTATTTAGGCCTCTTGGAGTAGTGTAAGAAGAGTGTTTTGGGGGTGTTGGTCCAAAGTGACCTATAGTGCATGTTTGATATATTTTAGTATTCAATAATGGGTTTCCAAAAATGTTAAGAGTTTTGGGTTTCAGTGCCTGAGTAAAACGTTATGGACTGACAGTCCTTTTTCAAGGGCTACTGGGACAGTGGCAGCTAGGGAGCAGAGTACTTTGAATGAAGAGTATAGGCATGAGGGAGGTTTGGAATGGTTGTGCTTGAGTTGTTGAGAGAGAAGAAGACCTTGAGAAACCTTGTGTGGGTTTTGGAGTGTTAGAAATGCTTGATTTTGTTTTGAAGGAAGAGAGGTCTCTTGTGAAGAAAGACTATAAACGTGGTAGAAGAGTTGGGCATCAAAGTCCATTGATGTATAACATGAGGAGAATGATTAGTTTGTCTCCCAAATCTACATCAAGTGGTATCAGAGCTTAGTTAGTAGATCTTTGAAGGTGATTGGTTGAAGGTTATACAAAATTGCAAAGGAGAACAGTGAAGCAACACAGACGAATGCAGTTTTTAAGACCACCTGCAAGTGTCAAAGTAAGGTATGAACTATGATGCTAGATTCAGGTAGGCTAGATAATTTGGTGTCTCAGGAAATGGTGGATAAGTTGCAATTAGGAAAAATTACTCATGAATCACCTTATGTTATTTCTTGGTTGAATGGAGAGCATACTTTGTTGGTTAAGGAACAAAATTGGGTTGAGTTTAAGATAGGTGCATATAAAGATAAAATTCTATGTGATATTGTGCCTATGAGCATATGCCATATGTTGTTGGGAATACCATGGATATATGAAAGGTTTGCTGTGTATGATGGAAGGTGTAATAGTGATAAGATAATCAAGGATGGAATTTCATTTAATTTGATTCCATTGATGGAGAAGAATCAGGGACAAAGCAAGACAACAAGAATACTAATGCAAGGTAGTAGAGAGCCTATGAGGCATGAGAAAGGTAATTGTAGTGAAAGTACAGAGAAGAAGAGTATTGAGGCAGCCAGTGGTGATAGAGATGCAATGTTAAAGAGGAAAGGACAAGATGAGTTAATGAAAAAGACTATGTTAGTGAGGGTCAAAGATGAAATGACCTTAAGGATTCAAGAAAAGAATGGAAAGTGTGATGAAGACAAGAAAGGGACTAATTTCAGTTAAGTAAAGGCAGAGGTAGTTGTAGGATAGTCAAATACTGTCATAACAAAGGTATATAGATCTAATCTGAAGGATTGTGAGGTAAAGAAACTTGGGGTAGAAACCCTAGTAAGAGGAAAATACAAGATAAGGGTAGCTAAGATAGAGGAGAGGCAAGAATGGCCTAGCAAGGTCATGATGGAAGAGGACTATTGTCCACTGATTAGACAAGGGCATAAGGTGCAGTAAATGTCTGATGAAAGACAAGAAGGAAAGAAGCAAGTGTTTCACAGTGAAAGTTTTAGAAGACCTAAGGGTAAAGAGGTCTTAGATGTAAAAAGATTGAAGGTTGAGATGATGAGTAAAGGTAAAGTGAATGAAGAGATTGTGCAAAGCCTTGTAGGGCTTGTAAAGAGTGAAGAGATCAAGGTGGGAACAATATGGTGTCCCTTGAAGGTGAATGAAAACCATAGGTAGTCAAGTGCTGCTAAGACAAAGGTGTCTAGATCATAACATGCAGAGAGCACAAAAACAATAAGTTTGATGGCAAATAATGTGGTAGAAAAGCCAATGGAGGACATGGTGAGTAAATGACATTGTCCATTGATGGGCCAAGTAGTTGACGAGTATGAGGATATAGTGATAGCAAGGGTAAAGTGTCCATTTCAGGTAGAGAATATAGAGAACATGAGGTTAGAAAGTTTATTAAAAGTTGCAGAGAGCCAAGGTAATTGGCAAGGACAAATGATAGAGTTTGAAAAGGTTAAGAAAAAGATTATAGTAACTCCAGGATGTGCAAATGGGAAAGGATAGAGGTTGAAGAGAGTCTCCATGATAGAGGGGACAAAAGATGTGGTGATGATAGTGGTGGACCTAAGGAAGGCTAAAGTTAGAGTGAAGTCTCCAAATGAAGTGGAGAAGAGCCATAGGGCTGTGGTAAGGGCAAAAAGTTGTCCTTGGATGACAAGAGTGGTTGAGATGTAGTCTTATGCTGCCATGACAGTGGTTCCTAGATGGGAGTACTTGAAGCAGATGGTGAAGAGGATGTATAGGAGGCAAAGATTGAAGGGAGTTCTTTATTACTTCATTGTTTTGATGATTATGTTGATGGAGGTCAAACCAAGAGCTAAGATGAAAGGTGAAGGTCAAAGTGTGGATTGCTTTACAGAGGAAGGACAAAGTAAGAACAAAAGGATGGGGCTGATGAAAACACACCAGAGTATGGTGATGCAAGAGGACAATGGAAGAGAAGAGCTACTCTATATGGAAAAATTGAAGCCAAAGGTCAAAATGAAGCTGTTGCAAGGATTAGAAGGAGCATCAAGAGGTGGAGAACAAAGAGTTATTGTAGGAATGAAGACTTCCAAGGGACTTGGAAGAAATCTTATGGCTGGTTGTATGGTGCAGGAGCACCCACATGGCAAATTTTTCCTTTTGTGGTCCTAGTAGGAGTCTAGGTTGCTAAGTGGAGTTATTTTCCACATTAAATAATTGTAATAAAATCTATCTTAAGGCATTGCAAGTCATTCGGGATTAGGACCTCTATTTTTTTTAAAGTTTAGAATATGCTATTTTGAGCAGTAGGTTAGTGGAAGGCTATTTTTAGCATGTGTTGATGGATTTCAATGAAAAAACCACTATGTTTTAGTGATGCATGTTATGTATTTATACTCTCACACTTCGTGCAAGTGGAGGGGAGACATTGGAGGAAGTGAAAATGAGATTTGGATTGCAAAATATTTAAAAAAACACTATTTTTCTACTCTTTTTTCTGGTAAATGTTGTTCTAGGCCGTACTACTGTACTATACTATACTATCATGAGATGAAGTTCATTGTTTTATTAGGGGTGTGAGTTGACTTTCTTTTAAAATTGATTTGAGATAATTTCATTGAGTTTAGCACATTTTACATCATTTTTGCTGTGACTGGTTGTAAAGACTTGATTCAAGGGTTTGAAGATTTTATAATGTTAAACTAACCCATCCAACTCTTTGTGGCTACTGTGACTTGTGGGATGGGTCCAAAACAATAAGTCTTAGGTGTGTTCATGTCTATGTACACAAAGAAGGTGATTTGAGGGTTGTCATGATGTTTTCATTGCCCTTTTTTGTGCATTTTTTCATTGGAAATGGGAGGTTTGAGGTAGGAAATCGATGAAACATAGCAAACTAGCTCCATGAAATGGATGATTAAGCATGTACAGGTGTATTGAAGAGTGTTTGGAGTGGTGGTAGAGTTTCTGGAGGTCTGGAGCATAGCTTTTCATTAAACCCTCATGAAAAGGCCTAGAAACAAGGGTTTTAGAGTTAGGAGCCTTGGGAACCAATACCATGAATATAAGTTGTGAAATGGGAGGTTTTGACACCTTAGGAATTCTATCCCTTTGATTTTTGGGGTTATAAAGAAGTTTAGAGTAGGGTTCCTTTGGAAAAAGTGACTTATTTGGGGCTATTGGAGTAGTGTAACAACAGTGTTTTGGGGGTGTTGGTACAAAGTGACCTATAGTGCCTGTTTAATATGTTTTAGTATTCAATAATGGGTGTCCAAAAGGGTTAAGATTTTTGGGTTTTAGTGCCTGAGTAAAAAATTATGGACTGACAGTCCTTTCTCAAGGGCTACTAGAACAGTGGCAGCTGGGAGCAGAGTACTTTGAATGAAGAGTGCAGGCTTAAGGGAAGGTTTGGAATGGTTGTGCCTAAGCTGTTGAGAGGGAAGAAGACCCTGAGAAACCTTGTGTGGGTTTTGGAGTGTTAGAAGTCCTTGATTTTGTTTTGAAGGAAGAGAGGTCTCTTGTGAAGAAAGACTATAAACATGGTAGAAGAGTTGGGCATCAAAGTCCATTGGTGTATAACATGATGAGAATGATTAGTTTGTCTCCTAGCTCTACATCAAGTGGTGTCAGAGCTCAGTTAGTAGATCTTTGAAGGTTATTGGTTGAAGGTTAGACAACATGGCAAAGGAGAATAGTGAAGCAACATAGAGGAATGCAATTTTCAAGACCACCTGCAAGTGTCAAAGTAAGGTATGTGCTATGATGGTAGATTTAGGTAGGCTAGATAATTTGGTGTCTCAGGAAATGGTTGATAAGTTGTAATTAGGAATAAATACTCATGAATCACCTTATGTTATTTCTTGGTTGAATGAAGGGCATACTTTGTTGGTTAAGGAACAAACTTGGGTTGAGTTTTAGATAGGTACATATAAAGATAAAATTCTATGTGATATTGTGTCTATTAGCATATGTCATTTGTTGTTGGGAATACCATGGATATATGAAAGGTTTGTTGTGTATGATGGAAGGTGTAATAGCTATAAGATAATCAAGGATGGATTTTCATTTAATTTGATTCCATTGATGGAGAAGAGTCAGGGACAAAGCAAGACAACAAGAATACTAATGCAAGGCAACAGAGAGCCTATGAGGCATGAGAAAGGTAATTGTAGTGAAAGTGCAGAGAAGAAGAGTGTAGAGGTAGCCATTGTTGATAGAGATGCAATGTTAAAGAGCAAAGGAGAAGATGCGTTAATGAAAAAGACTGAGTTAGTGAGGGTCAAGGATGAAATGACCTTAACGATTCAAGACAAGAATGGAAAGTATGATGAAGACAAGAAAGGGACTGATTTCAGTCAACTAAGGGCAAAGGTAGTTGTAGGACAGTCAAATACTATCATAACAAAGGTATACAAATCTAATGTGAAGGATTGTGAGGTAAAGAAACTTGGGGCAGAAACCCTAGTAAGAGGAAAAGACAAGATAAGGGAAGCTAAGATAGAGGAGAGGCAAGAATGGCCTAGCAAGGTCATGATGGAAGAGGAATATTGTCCATTGATTAGACAAGGGCACAAGTTGTAGCAAATGTCTACTGAAAGAGAAGAAGGAAAGCAACAAGTGTTTGAAAGTGAAAGTGTTAGAAGACCTAAGGGCAAAGAGGTCTTAGATGTAAAAAGATTGAAGGTTGAGATGATGAGTAAAGGTAAAGTGAATGAATAGATTGTGGAAATCCTTGTAGGGCTTGTAAAGAGTGAAGAGATCAAGGTGGGAATAGTATGGTGTCCCTTGAAGGTGAATGAAAACCATAGGCACTCAAGTGCTACTAAGACAGAGGTGTCTAGATCAAAACATGCATAGACCACAAAGATAGTAAGTCTGATTGCAAATAAGGTGGTAGAAAAGCCAACGGAGGACATGTTGAGTAAACGACATTGTCCATTGATGGGACAAGTAGTTGATGAGTATGAGGATACAATGATAGCAAGGGCAAAGTGTCCATTTCAGGCAAAGAATACAGAGAACATGAGGTTAGAAAGTCTGGTAAAAGTTGCGGAGAGCCAAGGTAATTGGCAAGGACAAATGATAGAGTTTGTAGAGGTTAAGAAAAAGATTAAAGTCACCCCAAGAGGTACAAATGGGAAAGGATAGAGGTTGAAGAGAGTCTCCATAATAGAAGGGACTAAAGATGTGGTGATGATAGTGGTGGACCTAAGGAAGGATAATGTTAGAGTGAAGTCTCCAAATGAAGTGGAGAAGAGCCATAGGACTGTGGTAAGGGCAGAAAGTTGTCCTTAGATGACAAGAGTGGTTGAGAGGCAGTCTTACACTGCCATGACAGTGGTTCCTAGATGGGAGAAGCTGAAGTAGATGGTGAAGAGGATGGATAGGAGGCAAAGAGTGAAAGGATTTCTTTATTACTTCATTATTTTGATGATTTTGTTGATGGAGGTCAAACCAAGAGTTAAGATGAAAGGTGAAGGTCAAAGTGTGGAATGATTTGCAGTAAGTACAGAGGAAGGACAAAGTAAGAGCAAAAGGATGAGGCTAATGAAAACAAACCAGAGTATGGTGATGCAAGAGGACAATGCAAGAGAAGAGCTACTCTATATGGAAAAATCCAAGCCAAAGGTCAAAATGAAGCAGTTGCAAGGATTAGAAGGAGCATCAAGAGGTGGAGAACAAAGAGTTATTGCAAGAATGAAGACTTCCAAGGGAATTGGAAGAAATCTTATGGCCGGTTGTATGGTGCAGGAGCACCCACATGGCAAATTTTTCCTTTTGTGGTCCTAGTAGGAGTCTAGGTGGCTAAGTGGAGTTATTTTCCACATTAAATCATTGTAATAAAGCCTATCTTAAGGCATTGTAGGTCATTTAGGATTAGGATCTCTAATTTTTTTTTAAGTTTAGAATATGCTATTTTGAGTAGTAGGTTAGTGGAAGGCCATTTTTAGCCTATTTGATGGATTCCAATGAAAAAACCACTATGTTTTAGTGATGCATGTTATGTATTTATACTCTCACACTTTGTACAAGTGGAGGGGAGACATTGGAGGAAGTGAAAATGAGATTTGGAATTTAATATATTGAAAAAAACACTATTTTTCTTCTCTTTTTTTGGTAAAACTATGTTCCAGGCTGTACTACTATACTATACGATACTTTCACGAGATGAAGTTAATTGTTTTTGTTAGGGGTGTGAGTTGACTTTCTTCTACAATTGATTTGATGCAATTTCATTGAGTTTTGCACATTTTACATCGTTTTTGCTGTGACTAGCTGTAAAGACTTGATTCAAGGGTTTGAAGATTTTATAATGTTAAACTGACCCATCCCACTCTCTGTGGCTATTGTGACTTGTGAGATGGGTCCAAAACAATAAGTATTAGGTGTTTTCATGTTTGTGTGCACAGGGAAGGTGATTTGCGGGTTGGCATGATGTTTTCATTGCCCTTTTTTTTGCATTTTTTCATTGGAAATGGGAGGTTTGAGGTAAGAAATTGATGAAACAAAGCAAGCTAGGTCCATGAAATGGATGACTAAGCATGTATTGTATTGAAGAGTGTTTGGAGTGGTGGCAGAGTTGCTGGAGGTCTGGAGCATAGTTTTTCATTAAACCCTCATGAAAAGGCCTAGAAACAAGGATTTTAGAGTTAGGAGCATTGGGAACCGAGCCCATGAATATAAGTTGTGAAATGGGAGGTTTTGACACCTTAAGAATGCTGTCCCTTTGAGTTTTGGGGTTAGAAAGAAGTTTAGAGTAGGGTTCCTTTGGAAAAGTGACCTATTTGGGGCTCTTGGAGTAGTGTAACAGTAGTGTTTTGGGGGTGTTGGTCCAAAGTTACCTATAGTGCATGTTTAATATGTTTTAGTATTTAATAATGGTTGTCCAAAAATGTTAAGAGTTTTGTGTTTCAGTGCCTGAGTAAAAAGTTATGGACTGACAGTCCTTTTTCAAGGGCTACTAAGACAGTGGCAGCTAGGGAGCAGAGTACTTTGAATAAAGAGTGCAAGCCTGAGGGAAGGTTTGGAATGGTTGTTCCTAAGTTGCTGAGAGGGAAGAAGA
The DNA here is from genome assembly GCA_027924645.1 of Cunninghamia lanceolata. NCBI lineage: Eukaryota > Viridiplantae > Streptophyta > Pinopsida > Cupressales > Cupressaceae > Cunninghamia > Cunninghamia lanceolata. Next base: position 6,595,605 of record BSBN01001281.1, read on the forward strand.
CCCTGTGAAACCTTGTGTGGGTTTTGGAGTGTTATAAGTCCTTGATTTTGTTTTGAAGGAAGAGAGGTCTCTTGTGAAGAAAGACTATAAACGTGGTAGAAGAGTTGGGCATCAAAGTCTATTGGTGTATAAAATGATGAGAATGATTAGTTTGTCTCCTAGCTCTGCATCAAGTGGTATCAAAGCTCAGTTAGTAGATCTTTTAAGGTGATTGGTTGAAGGTTAGACAACATGGCAAAGGAGAATAGTGAATCAACACAGAGGAATGTAGTTTTCAAGACCACTTGCAAGTGTCAAAGTAAGGTATGTAATGTGATGGTAGATTCAGGTAGCCTAGGTAATTTGGTGTCTCAAGAAATGGATGATAAGTTGCAATTAGTAAAAAATACTCACAAATCACCTTATGTTATTTCTTGGTTGAATGAAGAGCATACTTTGTTGGTTAAGGAACAAACTTGGGTTGAGTTTCAGATAGGTGCATATAAAGATAAAATTCTATGTGATATTGTGCCTATGAGCATATGCCATATGTTATTGGGAATACCATGGATATATGAAAGGTTTACTGTGTATGATGGAAGGTGTAATAGCTATAAGATAATCAAGGATGGAGTTTCATTTAATTTGATTCCAATGATGGAGAAGAATCACGGACAAAGCAAGACAACGAGAATACTAATGCAAGGTATTAGAGAGCCTATGAGGCATGAGAAAGGTAATTGTAGTGAAAGTGTAGAGAAGAAGAGTGTTGAGGCAGCTAGTGTTGGTAGAGATGCAATGTTAAAGAGCAAAGGAGAAGATGAGTTAATGAAAAAGACTGAGTTAGTGAGGGTCAAGGATGAAATGACCTTAAGGATTCCAGACAAGAATGGAAAGTGTGATGAAGACAAGAAAGGGACTGATTTCAGTCAAGTAAAGGCAAAGATAGTTGTAGGACAGTCAAATACTATCATAACAAAGGTATACAGATCTAATGTGAAGGATTGTGAGGTATAGAAACTTGGGGTAGAAACCCTAGTAAAAGTAAAAGACAAGATAAGGGCACCTAAGACAAAGGAGAGGCAAGAATGGCCTAGCAAAGTCATGATGGAAGAGGAATATTGTCTACTGATTAGACAAGGACACAAGGTGCAGTAAATGTCTGATGACAGAGAAGAAGGAAAGTAACAAGTCTTTGACAATGAAAGTGTTAGAGGACCTAATGTAAAAAGATTAAAGGTTGAGATGATGAGTAAAGGTGAAGTGAATGAAGTGATTGTGGAAAACCTTGTAGGGATTGTAAAGAGTGAAGAGAACAAGGTGGTAAGAGTATGGTGTCCCTTGAAGGTGAATGAAAACTATAGGCAGTCATGTGCTGCTAAGACAAAGGTGTCTAGATTAGAACATGCAGAGGGCACAAAGATAGTACGTTTGATTGCAAATAAGGTGGTAGAAAAGCCAATGGAGGACATGGTGAGTAAAGAACATTGTCCATTGATGGGACAAGTAGTTGATGAGTATGAGGATACAATGATAGCAAGGGTAAAGTGTCCATTTCAGGCAAAGCATACAGAGAACATGAGGTTAGAAAGTCTAGTAAATGTTGTAGAGAGACAAGGTAATTGGCAAGGACAAATGACAGAGTTTGCAGAGGTTAGGAAAAAGATTACAGTCACCCAAGAGGTGCAAATGGGAAAGGATAGAGGTTGAAGAGAGTCTCCATGATAGAAGGGACAAAAGATGTTGTGATGATAGTGGTGGACCTACGGAAGGCTAAAGTTAGAGTGAAGTCTCCAAATGAAGTGGAGAAGAGCCATATGGCTATGGTAATGGCAAAAATTTGTCCTTGGATGATGAGAGTGGTTGTGAGGTAGTCTTATTCTGCCATGACAGTGGTTCCTAAATGGGAGAACCTAGAGTAGATGGTGAAGAGGATGGATAAGAAGCAAAGAGTGAAGGGAGTTCTTTATTACTTCATTATTTTGATGATTATGTTGATGGAGGTCAAACCAAGAGTTAAGATGAAAGGTGAAGGTCAAAGTGTGGATTATTTTATAGTAAGTACAGAGGAAGGACAAAGTAAGAACAAAAGGATGGGGCTGATGAAAACAAACTAGAGTATGGTGATGCAAGAGGACAATGCAAGAGAAGAGCTACTCTATATAGACAAATCCAAGCCAAAGGTCAAAATGAAGTAGTTGCAAGGATTAGAAGGAGCATTAAGAGGTGGAGAATAAAGAGTTATTGCAGGAATGAAGACTTCCAAGGGACTTGGAAGAAATCTTATTGCCGGTTGTATGGTACAGGAGCACCCACATGGCAAATTTTGCCTTTTGTGGTCCTAGTAGGAGTCTAGGTGGCTAAGTGGAGTTATTTGCCACATTAAATCATTGTAATAAAGCCTATCTTAAGGCATTGTAGGTCATTTAGGATTAGGATCTCTATTTTTTTTTTAAAGTTTAGAATATGCTATTTTGAGCAGTAGGTTAGTGGAAGGCTATTTTTAGCCTGTTTGATGAATTCCAATAAAAAAACCACTATGTTTTAGTGATGCATGTTATGTATTTATACTCTCACACTTCGTACATGTGGAGGGGAGACATTGGAGGAAGTGAAAATGAGATTTGGAATGCAAAATATTGAAAAAAACCACTATTTTTTGCTCTTTTTCTCTTAAAACGATGTTCTAGGCCATAGTACTGTACGGTACGCTACTATTATGAGATGAAGTTCATTGTTTTTGTTAGGGGTGTGAGTTGATTTTCTTTTGCAATTGATTTGAGGTAATTTCATTAAGTTTTGCACATTTTACATCATTTTTGTTGTGATTGGCTGTAAAGAGTTGATTCAAGGGTTTGAAGATTTTATAATGTTAAACTGACCCATCCCACTCTCTGTGGCTAATGTGACTTGTGGGATGGGTCCAAAAAAATAATTATCAAGTGTGTTCATGTCAGTGTGCACAGGAAGGTTATTTGGTGGTTGGCATGATGTTTTCATTGCCCTTTTTGTGCATTTTTTCATTGGAAATGGGAGGTATGAGGTAGGAAATTGATGAAACAAAGAAAGCTAGGTCCATGCAATGAATGATTAAGCATGTGTAGGTGTATTGAAGAGTTTTTGGAGTGGTGGTAGAGTTGCTAGAGCTCTGGAGCATAGTTTTTCATTAAACCTTCATGAAAAGGCCTAGAAACAAGGGTTTTAGAGTTAGGAGCCTTGGGAACCAAGCCCATGAATATAAGTTTTGAAATGGGAGGTTTTGACACCTTAGGAATTTTATCCCTTTGATTTTTGAGGTTAGAAATAAGTTTAGAGTAGGGTTCCTTTGGAAAAGTGACCTATTTGGGGCTCTTGGAGTAGTGTAACAATAGTGTTTTCGGGGTGTTGGTGCAAAGTGACCTATAGTGCATGTTTAATATGTTTTAGTATTCAATAATGGGTGTCCAAAAATGTTAAGAGTTTTGGGTTTTAGTGCCTGAGTAAAAAGTTATGGACTAAGAGTCCTTTTTTCAAGGGTACTAGGACAGTGGTAGCTAGGGAGTAGAGTACTTTGAATGAAGAGTACATGCCTGAGGGAAAGTTTGGAATCGTTGTGCCTGAGTTGTTGAGAGGGAAGAAGACTCTGAGAGACTTTGTGTTGGTCTTTGGAGTGTTAGAAGTCCTTGATTTTGTTTTGAAGGAAGAGAGGTGTCTTTTGAAGAAAGATTATAAACGTGGTAGAAGAGTTGGGTATCAAAGTCCATTGGTGTATAACATGATGAGAATGATTAGTTTCTCTCCTAGCTCTGCATCACTTCCTCATCACCCCCTCCCATCCCCTACATCTACCCTATCCCAACTATCCCCCCTTCCATGTGGTCTTTTAAATTCCACTCTCTTCTTTCTAATCCAACCCTCTTCATCCTTTTGAGAGTACACCCGCGTTCTTCAAACCCACCTACCCTCTCAAGGTGGCACCATCCCCATCATTCATCATTACCATCATCCCTCCTAGTCACTCTCACTTCAAGTGGCTAGGGAATCTTCATCCTTCAACCTACCATCTTCCTCTATTCTACCCAGCTATGTTTTATCTTTCTTTGAAATGATGTTTCTTCACAACATCATCTCAAAGAGGGGAAAAATGTAGACACCTAAAATTGTCCACTCTTTGTCTCATCCCTAAACATCCCTAAATATCCCTAAATATCCCAAATTCATCCCTAAACATCCCTAAACTACATTTCCTCCACAATTAACTGAATAAACACATATTTAGACAATTATTTGATCAATTACCCTTGAAACCATGATTTTACAATACCTTATAGTTAAAATCACTATTCATGTCCTTTTCACTATTCATTTGTACTTGCATTGGTACCTGCATCACTACTTATCCCTAGCCTAAATTATTTATTAATCATTTATCCCCTTCCTCTATAGTCCAAACATTAAATAAATTTAATTTATCTATTATCCCCTTTTCCCATCCCATGATTTAAATAAATATTTATATTTATTTAGTTCCCCATTTTATTTATTAGGTGACCTAAGCCTAATTAATTACCTAATCCACTACTTGCACATTCCATTATCCCTAACCTAATCCTATTCAAATCCTCCACATCCTCTTATGTGTACAACGGCACGGCCTCTTGGACAAGCCCACATGGGCCTCTTCCAGAAGTATGGTCAAGTTCCTTTGTACAAAGGTCCTTTTGTCCCTTCTTGTCCTCATTCAATCTCATCCCTTCACTTTATCCAATTCACTTGTCCACAATTGATTTCCTCTCAATCCAAGGACATCTCCCATCCACCAACCAATGCATGCCACTTGGTGCATGCTCATGCATATAAGATTCTCAACATTACTCATCCATTGATCCTTCAAATCAATCTTGACCATCCAATCCCAATCAAAAAATTTATAAACAACCTATCACCCAAGCCATTTTCAATACTCCATGAGAAGAAAAGTAATGCTTCCATTTTGAGGAGCCCCTACACATCAACACATCAAGAGAACATTCAACATAGTAAGGTTTGCATGGTAGCTAAGTTTGTTTAGTTTTCTTTATTATTTTCATGCCTTATTTTCTCTATCAAAGGTACCCTAGGATTTGGATGAAATAGGCCAATTCTTCTTTAATTTTTTTCTTTATGTCCATTTTCTATTGTATACATGGATTACAAAACTATCATGAAAACTCTCACAAATATACCTACAATTGAATGAATTAGACCATCTAATACATTATAGTTTAAAAACTATACCTAGATTGACTCCAATATTTTAGACCTTGCTTATAAATATATTCTAGAACCAACCCCCATTACAAATAATTAAATCTATATTTAAAGGAAGAGGCAAGGGTCATCTCACTAGATAATTAACACTTGTCAATTCTAGATACAAGTTTTCTATTACAAAATAGTTTATCTCCTTCTAGTTCTTATGGAGTGGTCATGTAATAGGATTTAGAGAAAGACAAAATATCATAAGTTCCTCACATCATCATACAAGATCTACTCCATATTTCTTATAGGGAAGGAAGAGAAAGAGTTGCAGCAACAACCTTCTCATAGATATTGTCACCTAGTTTACTTAGCTTTTTCCATAGGCACATGCATGAAGAAGAAGTAGAAATAAGATCCTCAGGCTGTATATGTACTCTTTCTAGAACAACAACTCCTCCCTCTATTGGTTTCTAGCTGAGAAGGTTTTAAAATTGAGCACAATAGGCATAATGTGGGGTCATAGTCTTTCCATGAGTCTGAAGGCTCAATCCTTCTTTGATTGGGGAGGCATTAAAATCCAATATGCAGCTAGAGAAAAGTGCACTTGTTTCCTCTATACTAGTTTGCTTAATCATTTCATGGTAATGTAGACTACATGCTATGTGTGGAAGCCCTAACACAACTTCCAACCCTATCTATAGCTAATCATTTTTGAAGGCAATTCTAGAGGAACTAGAACTATTTAATAAACCTAAACTTCCAAAAAAGGAAGGTGAGTAGGGAAAGGGATCTAGGAGGACAACATTGTGAGGGATAGGCTTTGGAGATCATTGGTGCAGTCATGGTAGCAAGGTTCATAGAATGAACTGTCCAGGCCCTACAACAAGAGTAAACACAATGGAAACAACAAAAAATCTATGGAACAAACACAGCTTCAGTCATTTAGTATAAAATAGAATTCAAATACAATCTAGCTAGCATTATGCGGGCTTACAATTAGGGCTCACAGGCCTGATTACAGAGTATTGGAATATGCACAAGATATAGCTTTGAAGTCCTCTCACAAAGGAGCCAAACTATCTATCTTCTAAATCATGAGAACTATGCTAACTACTTTCCTAGGGATCTATTACATCCTTATATATCATCTCTGGTACAAAAGATTCCTCCGTGTCAGCCACGGAAGGTCACAAACTCTAAGGAAGACATAACGTGTGTACATGGATAGGTCAGACCTAATCATGTAGAACACCTCTACAAATGAATGGAATGATGTGTAGATCTCGGGGAAGGTTAGCCACAAACCAAAGATCATTGAATGATGTGTCATTAGGCTCCACAAGTCAAGGAATGCTTCGCAAGTCTTCTCTTATAGCTGATTATCAGAGACTGTCAAGATTCTCTGTTATGAGAAAATAGTTGATCTTCTAACAATGATAACTTTCTGGTACTTAATAAAAATGCTCTGAATTCTAGATATGATGTAGATGAATGAATCTAGATGCTAAGTCTAGCTCCGTAAGATCTAAAATGCAACTATAGTAGAATGCTGACCAAAATACAGAAATTGCTACTGACTGAATTGAACTGGAAAATGAAAAGAAACAAACTGAACTGCAAACAAACTAAAATGCAAATGTTTTTCATTGATGCAAGATTTCTCTTAAATGAAGAATGAGACTACATCAGACATCTAGGGTGTTAGGCCTCATAATGTAGGTTGCTAATCCTAAGAGGATGCCATGCTCTATGCTTAGATTCGCACCTCACAATATTCAGGCGAGTGTGGTAAATTGCACACCAGACACCAAGGTTTATCTTCTACCATATGTGCCACATTTCTTTTTAGAGGGTCAGGGGTATCTTTGCCATAATGTTGCTTTCTGCTATTTTCAATGGGTCCCCCATCTTTCCAATTTGTATTATGTGGCATATCATGCAACCTGGGCCTTTCATGTCTATGCTGACCTTCTTGTTTAGTCTGCTGAATGTTTGGGTTCTGAGGATTTCTAGGGTTATCTCTTTTACTAACCATACCTATAGCTTTCTTGTTGTTCTCAATAGTTAATTCCACTTTCTATGCTTTAGCTAGGGTCGTAGGGCATCAATTTCTAAGTTCGTACCCTATTTTGGGATCAAATGCTTTCAGGTAAATGCTCAATGCTGCTAGATCAGTCAGTTTATATCCATGCGGTATTTTGTTGTGTAACTTGGAAAAATTTAGATTGAAATCATATACTGACTCATTTTGGTATTTTTGGATGCTTATCAATTCATACAATGCAAACTCAGGGGCATACTGATTGCCATATTGTTCCTTAAATTGATTATGGAAATCTGTTATTAAACTGATTGAAGCATTGGGTAAGCTGTTGAACCAGTCTCTTGCATCTACAGTCAGGGACATCATGAATAACCTCATTCTAACATCTTTATAGTCCATGCCAATATCTTGTATGAAAACATTGAAGCTTCTGATGTGGTCTTCAGCTGATATTGCACTATTCCCAGTGAACTTGGGAACTATATTTCTCCAATTACTGTCCATAGGATATGGATACAACTGATATCCAGTTAGATCAAATTGGCTACATATGTTTGTGAGGTTTTGAGGTGGGAAATTCATGGGTGGTGGATTAGGATAGTAATTATATCCACCTAGAGGTTGATGATAAGCATATTGTTGTGGGTTTATGTGGGTATTTATATAAAGATTTTGTGGTCTATAATACTGTTGGCTAGGGGGTGGGTAAGGATTAGCCATATGTTGAGAGGTGTTGTGCATGGGAGGTGGTCTAGGATTTTTAGGGAGGGTATTTTGATGACTTCTAGATGCTTGTGAATTGGATACACCACCTGTGTTTTGGTGTAAGTTTTACTATGGATTCCTCGAAGTGTTTCCTCTATGTGGAGGTACATATTTTGGAGGGGCTATTTTAGCCTTACTCTTTATCTGTTGAATCTCTTATTGCAACAACCTCTTAGTTTCTTCTATCTTGATCATCTCAAGTTCTTCCTGGAGCCTAAGCAGATCCTGTTATGCTTGATTCATACCTCCTAAATTCTTTGGACTTTCATTTATTTCTTGAGTTGAGAATCCATCTTTTACCCCTTCTCCCTAATGTAATGACATTTTAAAATCATATTCAGCTTGCCTTTGATCTATTTCCCTCATGGCCCATGCTTCACACTCAAGCTGTTCTTGAGGATCAGGTCTGTATTTTGCCAATATATCATCAGTTACTCCATCGAGATTTTCATTTGATTCATGCAAAGGTGTAAACTTATTGTGAATTGTGATAGTTTGCTCAATATTATCTTCTTGAGCCTTCTAGTTATTATTTTGGTGAGAATAGTTTGATGTTCCATTTCTCTTGGAGATGTTTCTAATTGGTGGAGATTGCAATTTCTTGCCTTCCATCTTGGATCTCCTACCATCCATTTGGAATGAACTTTCTATTATAATAGGTTCTAGTGTCGCCACCTATTTTGTAAATAGGAAAAAGTTTATAATTTATCTTTCTAGATTCTTCTTGCTAGCAGAGTTACCAAATTCAATTTCAAAATTTCTGACTTTATAAAAGAATGGTTTCTTACTAAGGTCCTTTATTTAGTCCCCAGTAGAGTCACCAATTTGTTAGGCCTCAAAAATGCAGGTTGCTAATCCTAAGAGGATGCCAGGCTCTATGCTTAGATTCACAACATTTTTGAACTAACATGATGGAATCAACTTTTAGGGTTTGATGACTCCCTGCACTTTAGGTCCTGCTACACCTAGGCGGGTGAACCTTGGGAATTAAAGTAGATTGAATGTAAATATTTTGACTAAGTAAATATATCTACCTACAGTGGCGAATGGTGTAGAATAGATAAAAAGCTTGCTAACTAATTCTATATCTAATATCTGATGAATGGTTGGTATAAATTCTATAAGCAATATCAAGGTAAATTTTATGACTGTGCTTAACTAGTAAAGGGGTTTTAAATGATGAGTTGAAATAAGACCAGTGCCTTGTTGGCTAAATAGAGTCAAATGGAAGACTAAGACTAGTGGCTTATAGTAGGTAGTAATTCTAATTGTTTGGCACAATATTTTAGTTTATAACTTGTATAAACATGCAAGGAAATGAATGACAAACTCTTCTTAATTATCTAATAGCTAAGATCAGATTTCTTGTTATTCACCAGAAGGAAATTTAATCCTTTCTTGAAGGAACCAATTGCATGAAATATGTAAGAATAATAGATAATATCAATTTGGAGATAGAATGGCAATTCTAATTATATGGTTCTTCTTAGTAATCCAAAATAACACTTCCAGGTTACTGTGATTGATTAGAAGGATTTTAATTCCTCTAATAGAAACCAATTAATCCAATCACACAACTACAACAAATGTGCACTGACAAATTAAATATATAGTTGATATATTAATCTGAATAACAAGGAAATACTGAACTGGAGACAACCATACAATTTAGTAACTTTAACAAACAATTGATGCCAAAATAAAACCACAGAATCAGAGAACTTCAATTTACTTCTTCAATAATATACTTGCAACATGGTCTTTTGAAACATTGTAAACTTCATGTATTATATCCTGCTACTGATGATAATTCAGCATTATATGTTCAGCTTATATATGAATACTTATGAAGAGACATAACTCTTCAAAAAGTCTTTTGGGAATCAACATGATTAACATAACAACAAATAAAAAATAACAATTCTTAAGCTCTATTCAACCATAAGTATAGCTAAGCAATGTGATCCAAGTACTTTTGGCTATGGTGGGTATCAGTGAATTCAATAGCGTTCTTTGTGATCACATCCATTATTACCATCTTCTCCAGGTGCTTATAGGCTTCTCCAGATACATATTCTTTTTCCTTGACAGCTCCTAAGGCTTCATGCAATAGAACTTGATAGTCTTTACTCCATTCTTCTTTGTTCTTCAATTCTTTATCATCCTTGAACAATGTGGGCACTCCTACTTTTGAGGCTTCGACACATTCTTTGGCATCATTCTTAAGTTGATCATAATACTTCTGATGCTACTCAATCAAATCTTTTGCATTGGAGGTATCTGTATCCTTACTCTGTGTCTCATTGAGTTTCTCCTGTAGCCTTTTGTCAAGCCTCTCATGCTCTTGGATCACTTTATAGTTTTGAGAATAAATATCCCAAAATTGGTTCAACCAATGCATCATGTTGGTATGCCTATTCTGGAGCACCGTTGCAAGTGTATCTATCTGAACTTGAGCAATTTGGTCAATAGATGGTGGTTGGGTACTTTGTGAGATTTCTCCTTGAGTTAATCTTTTTACTAACCCCCCGAAGGTTCTCTTAACAACATCTTTCAAATAATCATTTTCTTTTGTTAATCTCTCACGGCTTAGTTTATATGCATCTCGTTCTTTGATTAACATCTGAGCTTGTGCTTTATTCAACTTTGCAATGTTAATGCCAATGTCTGCAGTGATCAAGGGGTCAGTCTCCCCTGCCTTCAAAGTTATGACATGGCCAAAAGTCTTCTCAGTGTCTATAATGGTTGTCATCTTATGGGGACAATACAGGACCCATATCATTAATGAATTTTCATCATTATTATATTTGGTGCCCATATATACTTCTGTGACACCTTATGGAGTGAGCTTGTATTTATCATCTATGTTATGTAGAAAACTATCAAATACTAGAGTAGAATTCAAATCAAGACCAGGAAAGATCATCACCCCTACTTCTTTGAGCAGCTGTCTACCTTTACTAGGGGTCATACCTTGTAATTCATTATCCACTATTGTTTTCAACATATCAAGTAACTGTTTTTCATTGTTGGTAGAGATATCATCAACTGACTCCCTAATTTCTTTCCCCTTGCATTTATATAAAAATGATTTAAATTCTTTAGAATGAATAAATTTATCATCAGAAATGAAAGAATCATCTGCTACTTGTCTAGGATCCTCATCAATAGACTCTTCCTCATCATGTTCCACACCAGGAGACTGATAACATTACATTCTTCTTTTAGATATTATAACTACTTGTTGATGTGGTTCTTCTTCCTCTGCAGGTCCTTCCTCACCAGAGGATAACAACTCAATCTCTACAAGCTGTTTCCTCTTCTCATCTAGGTGCCTGTTATATTTCTCAACCACCAATTCAACTTCAGTCTCTTCTAAATTACTGATGATATCATCATGGGGATATGGGACATATGTGTATCCACTTGTTGTGCCTTGCACACATACCCCATTTTAAATGAGGACCCCCTCTTTTGATTTGTCTTGAGAGTCATTGGATCTCTTCATCTGGTAAGTGATTTAATGGTCAAAGTGCATTTTGACCTTGATTAACAGATGATATTGAAAATCACTTCAAAAATCTAATAGGATGAATCCTTATTTTCCCTTTAGGGGCCTTGAAATGACCTTTAGCACTAAAATCCCACCTGTCTGACCTTTGCGCTAAAATCTCACTTGTCTGACCTTAGTGGTAAATTCCCAGTGCTTCGGCCTTGTGCTATGTTCTTGTCTATCTGACCTGGCGCTAAAAATCATTGTTTCAAACTTTTGCGGTAAAAATGACCTTTTTTGACTTGCGCTAAAATCAACGATCACTGACTAAATCAAACAACCCTAAAAAGCCCGCAAGTCAGACAAACCTGAAACCTCCGCAAACCTGTGCAAACTAAACCTTTAAACTCAACACTAAATGAGCCCTTGTCTGACTAGGTCTGACACATTTGATTTCCCCTCTAGGTCCAAACTCAGGGAAAATAGCACAAACCCTAAACTGGTAGGTCGTACGCCTGTGCATTAATGGTAAATTCGCTAGAGAATATAAGGGGAAAATAATTCTTTTTTTTATTATTTGTATTTGTTTAAATAGGATTTTTGGAGCGCCGTTCTTGCTGAGTGATCTACCTCGAGCTCGAACCTGTGACCTACCTGCAAACCAACATACCATCGCTCCTACTAGGTAGGGTTTTCCCCCAATTATTCAAACTTCTATTTGTAAGCACTTAGGGTTTAGGCCAGATAGTAAGTTTTTTGCAAGAAAGTGATCGTAAAATAAGCATTTTGGGTTATGGTTTCCGTACCAACTATGAGTTTTCATTCAAAAAACCCTAGTTTTGAATCTCTGTGAAAGTGGACGAGTCACCATGTGTTAAAAACCCAAAAACTTAAGCTAATTTTCCCGTGAAACCCTTGAGTCTTCGTGGTGCTAAAACAAGGTCTGACCGACCTATAAAACGAACCATCATTTGGTCAGTCGGAGATCTCCAAAACTTGCGCCAAGCATTTAGTTTCATCTTGCATTAAAAACTCACTTGTCTAACCAACGCGCCCAAAACACTTTTCTTCGACTTGGTTGGAAGGTCTCAAAAACCCCGCAAGATTTAAAAAACACCTTTTGTGCTGAAAAGCCCTCGCTCTGACTTTGCACTAAAAGATCATGTCTCTGACTTGGTCGGATGACCCAAATTCCTCCGTAAAGTCAGTAGCCTACTAAAATCCTGCCAGAAACAATACCTCAACTTAGTGCTAAAAACAACCCCTTCCAACCTGCGCTATAATACCCTTCCATCGACTTAGTCAGACACTGTCGAAAGTCGTGCAAATCAACACAAGAGCATCAATAGACTTCACGCTGAAATCTCAACCGACCAACTTGACAACCCATCAAAACCTGCGCTAAACACTCAAAAGCATAGAAGGAAGTAAAATCTTTGGTTGGACCTGCCCATTTTCCCCGCCAAGATCGGATGACCTCAAATTTAGCACTTTTCTGCCTGAGGGTCAGACAACCCTCAAATTAGCGCAAAACCATGTAAATGATCGAATTTTCTAAAATTTTCAAAGAGAGATGTGATACTGAATTATTGACTCTGTGTCGTTTGAAGTAATACAAAGCAAGTTTCTACAGTACTTCTGAGAACTTGTGTCTTGTGTTGATTCAATTTGGTTTTCATGGTTCGCTTCTTGCTCTTCCATAGTTAGATTAGTTGTGCTTTTGTAATGTTCATGGTTTGCTAAAGTATTTGATTAATATTCTAAGTCCATACTTTAAGTTGTTTACTGATGGTAAATAGCTGTGTAAAGTTAGCCTAGGCTAATTATCGTGCTTAAGTTCAATTGTATTTCATAAGTTAAGTTGCGCCATTTATTGGGTATTTAACAAATGAATGCGATCTGAAAATCTTTTGACCTCCATTGAAGATAGCACCATTTTCTGCAGCACTGTAACACCCATTTCAGTTTGGTAACTCAGAAAGCTGGTTTAAAGTTTTGGAGTATTCGTCTACTGAAGATAACCCTTGCATTGTGAATGTCACTTAGGATTCTTCTAAACCCTAACCTTTTGCATTTTCTTTAAAACCATTGTTAGCTATTAGAATAAGAATTTCAACAGCACTGTATTTTTTTATCAGCTAAAAATCATAGAAGGGTTATGTGTATTTACTGCCCCAAACCTGAAGATTTGCAGATTGCATGTAAGACCCCTTGTAGGCACAACTAGACATACCAATTGAGAGATTCCAAGCAAGCTAAGACCTAGCTATATTATCCTTGGAGTAGTATTACCTAGGGTAAGATACTTTTCAAGAGAGGTGTGAAACCAACAGTCACACCTGCGTTGCTATGTGCTAAAACCACCATCAACAGAATTGGCACTAGAAGGAGGGCCCCCATTTTCCCTCTGGTAAAAATCAGCAAGTCTAGGGACTAGACAGAGGCACGCTAGATCTAGCTCAACTGGAGAAGAGCTACTGTCCCTAGCAGAATTCAGAAGAACAAGAAGGGATCAAGGAATACCCAGAGTCCCTCGAGCTCAGTTAGCCCCTAGGAATATTGTTGCAGCTCCCATTAATCCTCCCAACATGGCTTTCTTTGCAGGAAATAACTAGTCTCCTTTTCTATTCAATGATTACCATGATATGCCAAAGAACCCAGATAAGTTCTATTCAAAATTCAGGGTGAATGATCCAGATAGGATTGCAAATGAGCATATCAAAATCTTTGAATCTAATATGTTCATGTTGCAAGTACAGTATGAGGATGTGATATATAGGTTGTTCCCTTATTCTTTGCAGGAAGAAGCTTATTACTGGTTTGCTAACCTCCCTACAACATCCATAAATTCATGGCAGAACCTGAAGACTACTTTCCTGGATAGGTTTCCTATGCCTACCACCCCAGCTGATCTTTATTGATCTTTTGTGGAGATTCGCTAAGAGGAGGGTGAGATGATAAGTTCCTTTAACAACAGATTCCAAAAAGCTTACAGTCATTTGCAAGCTCCTTACATTGTAGATCAGGCTGCTACCATGCCTATTTACTATGCTTCCCTAGATAAACTTACCTCCACGTTTGCAAGGAGAGCTGACCCAATACCTACCAATTTAGCTCAAGCATATTCCATTACTGTCACTGTGAGTACCCAGCTAGGACAAACAGCTTCTAGTCCATTAAACCATATGGGGCCTGTTGCCATGCCAAATCAAATACCTATGATAAATGAAGCATTGGCTAACCATACTCCTGTGATGAACCCAATTCCAAAGCCAGCTGCAACACAAGCCTTGGTAATCCACCTAGGCAATCCAGTGGCTGAAATGCCTCCAGCACAAACACCTTTCCTACAGTCTTCAAAGACAGCCAAGACCAAAGAAGACAAAGATGATATCAAAGAGCTGGTTGAGCGAATGAAGAAGCTTACTACTGAGGTTAGCCACCTCAAGAACCAGAATGCTTATCTGCAGCAAAGGGGATAGAATCAACAACATTTCTAGAAACAACAGTACTCTCAGAATCAAAATTAGAACTAGTTCTTGAATCAAAATCAGTACCTAAATCAGAACTTTCAACAGCAGTCAAATCGATCTTGGAACACTAGACCAAACAATGGAGGAGTAGCTTCGCCCTTGGAGAATCAGAACAATGATACCAGGCCCCCAAGACCTATGATGTTGGCTGAAGCTACTTTATCCACCTAGTGTAGACTGCATAACATGCTCACTTTGAACTAGATTGTCCAGAATTCCAGATTGCATCCAGTATCTTCCAAATGGAGATCTAAAATGCTAAAAATTAGGAGACTCTGCTAACATGATATGAAATTGTTCCTTCTCAAAGATATGATACTGCCCTAGTTCTTGATAGTTATACAATCCCATTCCAAGATGATAATTAGCCTAAGGAAGAAGAGTCTGAAGAAGTTAATGCATATCAGCAGTACAACAAGATTCCTTACAACCTAAGAAGTAGTAAGCC
Source organism: Cunninghamia lanceolata (assembly GCA_027924645.1). Taxonomy (NCBI): domain Eukaryota; kingdom Viridiplantae; phylum Streptophyta; class Pinopsida; order Cupressales; family Cupressaceae; genus Cunninghamia; species Cunninghamia lanceolata. Next base: position 6,611,087 of record BSBN01001281.1, read on the forward strand.
CAAAGGCCCTTTCACCACTTCCATCCCTCCAAATAGTTATCAGATTCCACTTGACCCGAAAGCTACCAATAATCCTGAACCACCAAAAGTTCCTCATCAACCAATATATCAGGGTACTACTACTATTGCAGAAAATTCTGACATAGTGAAAATGGGGTAGTATGTAGCTGAGGAAGTTTAAAAAATGAAGGTTAGTCTTTCTATGTATGAGCTACTTAAGATACCTGAGGTTAGGACATCTTTTTTTCAAGACATAGGTGCTGGAACTAAGATTGATTATATACCAAAGGAGAATACCACCAGAGATAGCATTGATAAGGGGAAAGAAAGAATACATGTGACTAATGTAGAACATAAGATGACACTATACAAAGACAAGAGAGAAAGTCCTCTTTTCCTCTTAACACTCAGCATATTCAATAGGAACCTTCATAAATATTTAGTAGATTCTGGTGCTTCCACAAATGTAATGCCACTATCAGTTTGTAAGGCACTTGGGCTCACTCCAGCCAAGTCCTCTAGGAAGGTGACACAATTAGATAAAACTGAAGTGAATGTAGTGGGTGAGTTAAAAAGGATACACATGTAGTTGGCTTCTGATCCTAGGATACAACAATATATAGATATTCAAGTGGTAGACATTCCAGATCAATATGGCATGCTTTTGAGTAGAGATTGGTCTAGAACTTTGAATGGCTATATGGCAACTGACTTTTCTCATATGTTGCTACCATGGAAAGGATTGGCCAATCAGATACATATTGAAAGAGAGCCCAAGATGAAGCATATGATCATAGAATACAATCAGCCCAATGAGATTCTATTCTCAAAAGTTGATATGGGAGTTTACCTTCCACACACTAGTCAGTCAGAAGAAGTTCTTATGATGAGTTGTTTAAGACCCTCTAAACCACTTATAGAAAGATTGGAAAATATAGGAGCATATATTCAATCAGATGAAGGAGATTCTTTAGACGAAGATGAACCCAGGGTATTTGAGGGATTTCATGATTTTATAGCCAGATTTGCAGAAGATCAAACTGCTGTTGGGAAGCAGGTTCAAATGGAAGAGTTACTATTGCCAAACTAGTGTCGTATACATGATGCATCTCATTCCGAATTTACTTGCCAACTGTGTCAAGAGGCAGTCCAACAAGTGCAAAGACAACTGAAGATCCCCATAATTCCAAAGAAGGAACCAGCTATTGAAAAGAAGGAAGAACCTGAACCTCTACCTAATGGAAAGAAGTCTGTAACATAAAATGATGACAGAAAAGACTTTTGCTTATGGACCTTAAGATTCGATGGTTCAAGGTGCAGACAAGGGTCTAGTGCTGGGGTCAAATTGATCAACCCTACCGGGAGTTCATATCTGGCATCACAAAGACTACAATTTCCATGCACAAACAATGTCACTGAATATGAGGCATTGGTGCAAGGGTTGCTGCTAGAACTCCAGAAGAAAGTCAGAATTATCTAGGTGTTTGGTGATTCTGAGTTAGTGGTGAAACAAGTAAGAAAATAGTACTCATGTAATGATAAGAGATTGAATAGATATAGGAACAGAGTCTGGGATTTGATAGAGTGTTTTGACGGTTTTAATATCCAAGTCATCCCATGAAGATAGAATCACGTTGCAAATGCTCTAGCTCAAACAACAAGTACATTAGAGCCAACATCCATGGTAGGACTAAAGAAGTTTTCTGTCAAGTTTGTTGCTACCCCGTCTGTTCCTGATAATGTCACCAATTTCCAATTGTTTGAAGATGATCAGCACATAATTAATTTCCTTACTTCATCAAATGTGTTCACTACTCAAATAATAAATGAAGAAGAGATGGAACCTTTTGAAATGGATCTAGAAGGAGTACTAAACCTAAAAACAAACACGATCCCACGAGGAATGGTAGAATTGGGAAGATTATTTGATGCAGATAATTTAGGAACTCAAATAAAAGAGGGGAGTCTCCAGGAGGAAAGTGTGAACTATTTAATTTGGGAACAAAAGAAAATGTTAAGAATGTGTTCATTGGGAAAGCTAGTACCGAAGAAGAAAGGACAAGAATCATACATGTATTAAGAGATTACCATGAGGTTATAGCATGGAGCTATGAAGATCTAAAGAGGTACGATACCTCAATCATCATGCACACCATCCTGCTGAAACTAGGAGCAAAGCCATTCAGACAAAGGCAGAGACCAGTGAATACTCTGCTAGAACCATTGATTTTCAAAGAAGTTCAGAAGCTGCTGTTAGCTAGAATAATATTTCCAGTTAGACATTCTGCATGGGTAGCAAATTTAGTTCCAATCTGAAAGAAAAATAGAGAGATCAAGCTTTGTGTTGACTTTCGCAATTTAAACAAAGCATCTGAAAAGGATAATTACCTGCTACCCTCTTTGGACGAAGTATTACAGATTGTCAATGGGTCCTAGATGATGTCGTTCTTGGGTAGATATTCTGGTTATAACCAAGTAATGGTGGAATATGAAGACAGACTGAAGATATCCTTCACATATAAATGGGGCATCTATGCCTACCGCTGAATGCCATTTGGTTTAATACACTGATGCAACTTTTCAACATGCGATGGATGTTGGTTTTAAGGGGTTAATTGGAAAATGTATTATCATCTACATGGATGACCTCACAGTATTCTTGAAAAGGCAAGAGGTTCATGTAGCAGATTTGAGAAAGGTGTTGCAGCGATGTAAAGATTATGGCATATTGCTCAACCCCAAAAAGTGTATTTTTGGAGTAACTAAGGGAAAGTTGCTGGGACATGTAATATCTGAACAAGGAATATCTATTGACCCAGACTAGATCTAAGAAATACTGAAGATACCTCCCCCAACCAGAAAGAAAGAACTTAAGTCATATTTTGGTAAGATCAACTTTGTGCATAAATTCATTACAAGGTTTGCTGAAATCATTTAACCTCTCAACGCCATGCTGAAGAAAGATGCTAAGATGCACTGGACTCTAGAAGCCAAGGTTGCCTTCATAGAAATTAAACAAGCTATATCTAATGCTCCTGTCTTGGTGAGTACCGATTACACTTTGCCATTTCATATATACTCATTTGCTTTAAAGCATACTTGTGCTGCCATGTTGACACAAAAGAGGTTAGTTGATGATGAAAGGCCCATTGCTTTCATGAGTACCCCATTGAAAGACGTAGAGCTAAGGTATCCAAATGTGGAAAAACAAGCATACGCTCTAGTAAAAGCAGTTAAGAAATTTCGTCATTACATCCTAAGAAGACAAGTGATTGCCATAGTCCCAGATGCAGTAGTCAAAGCATTACTGATGCAGAGTGAATTAGGAGAAAGAAGAGGGAAGTGGGTCACCATACTGCAGGAATTTGACATAGATATTCAACCTATGAAATTGGTAAGAGGTCAGGCCCTGACTAGGACAATGGCTGAAGTGGGACTAGATCTAGTTTCTCAGCAATACTTGTTAGAAGATGTTTCGAAAGATGAGTGGTACGGAGATATCATATTTTATTTACTCAATCAATGCTATCCACCACAGCTGAATTTAGTACAAAGGAGAGCTCTCAAGCTTAAAAGCAACAGTTACATGATAAAAGGATTAGTCCTTTACAAGAAGAATCATGAAGGTATCTATCTAAGGTGTTTGGACAAATTAGAGGTTAATCAGGTGCTAACCAATTTTCATGAGAGATTTGAGACGGGTCATGGGTTAGCACACTCAACAGCTAATCAAGTTCTTCGTATTGGATATTACTGGCCAACCTTGTTCAAAGACAAATACTCACATGTAAGAACTTGTCATATATGCCAGACCGCTGCACACAGAGAATGACACGCAGCCATGCCTTTGCAACCAGTAGTGGAGGTATGACCTTTTGCTCAGTGGGGCCTCGACTTTATCAGTATGATCAATCCACCTTCCTCTGCAGGCCACAGGTATATTCTGACCGCTACTAATTACTGCACTCAATGGTCTAAAGCAATAGCTTGTAAGTAATGCACCACAGAGGTAGTTGTTGAGTTTGTTGAAAAACATATTATCACTAGATTTGGTTGTCCATTCACTTTAGTTTGTGATAATGGCTCTGCCTTTTCATAATTACATTTTTCTAACTGGGCATTTGATTATGGTGTTACTCTCAAGTTCTCATATAATTACTATCCACAAGGGAATGGGGTAGCTGAATCAACGAATAAAAATCTGCTTGAGGTTATTAAGAGACTATTGGACAAAAACCCCAAAGACTGGCATACTCAACTTAGGTTCGCTTTATGGGCTGATAGAATTTGACACAAAGCGACCTTGAACACATCTCCTTATCACCTAGTCTATGGGATTAAACCCATCTTTCCCATCCATTTGAGAATCCCAGTACTTCAATTCATGCAAGACTACCTTGAAACTGATGATCATTTGTCCTCTAGGTTGGCTCAATTACTGCACCTTGAAGAGAAACGCAATGCTGCCATAGAAAACTTTGCCAAACATTAGGGAGTCATAAAATGATGGTTCGATAAAAGAGCCAAGGTCAAAGCCTTCTGCATTTTTGATTTGGTCCTATATTGGGATAAGGCATATCAGAAGAAAGGAGAACATGGTAAGTTTGATAAACTTTGGTTGGGCCCTATCAGATCTATGAGATCCTTGGAGACAGTACATATTGACTCAAGAGCCTTATTGGTGAGGAGCTGCCATTGCCTATCAGTGGCCAATTCCTAAAGCACTACTTCCAGGCTTGAGAGGCAGTCATGACTCGTTTTAGTGTACATAGTTAGAGGTTGGTTTGCTTTGATTAGTTTAGGTTGCCTTTAGTTTAGTTCAATTTCCTTAGTTGTTAGGTGCTTCGCTTATATTAGTTGTCCTTCTGTCTTTGCTTGTTGCATTTGCTTTTTCGCGAGGTCTTTGTTTTGGTGTAGTGGCAGTTGTGTAGACCTGCCAATGCTTCTTTGTTGTGTGAATAATCGTGAGTTTTCCTTCGAGAAACCAAGGTTTCCACTTAGTCTTTGCTGTGGGTTCCATTATTATGCCAAGGAGTATGGTGTCTGTTCATTGAAAATAAGTTATTAGTTGGTGCACTTGAAGTATTTTCTAACCATATATCTTTCACACTTTAAATAATCCTAAGGTAGCTAGGTGAGTCTAGGTGATCTTGTGTTAGGTGAAAAGAGTTGATTTCCTCTCCTACCACATGCACTATCAATCAAAAAGAAGGCAAGTGACACTAAGTGTTGCCAACCTATACTGGGTAAAAATAAAAGGTGTTTTTTGACACTAGACCCATTATAGTGCAAATAAAAGAGACCGCCAAATTGCAAAATCCTTAGAAAAGATGCAGGCTAGAAATGATCAACATCAAAAGTCATCATACCAGAAACTCTACTGGTCATTAATCCATTTCAAGGCTCAACAATATTTCAAAATTTGAGCATTTCTTGGTGGTGGAATGATCTTAGCTTTCTAGCTTGTCTTAGGGGATCTTGGGTGAACTTAGGTGCTAAAGGATGGGAATGAATACAATTGAACACACTCAGGTTTTCAGGATGTGGATGGTTGCACTAGTTAGTGATCCTAGATTCCTTGATAAGGTACCTTGCTTTTTCATTTAATATGTGGGGAACACAAAAAATTGTGGGTTCAAACTGAATGTTTATCATCGAAATGCTTAGGAGCATTCCCCAGCAGAGTCACCATTTGTTGTGCCTCGCACACATGCCCCATTTTAAATGAGGACCCCCTCTTTTGATTTGGCTTGAGAGTCATTGGATCTCTTCATCTCGTAACTGATTGAATGGTCAAAGTGCATTTTGACCTTGATTAATAGATGATATTGAAAATCACTTCAAAAATTTGCTAGGATGAATCCTTATTTTCCCTTTAGGGGCCTTGAAATGACCTTTAGCACTAAAATCCCACCTATCTGACCTTTGTGCTAAAATCTCACTTGTCCAACCTTAGTGCTAAATTCCCATTGCTCTGACCTTGCGCTAAGTTCCTGTCTATCTGGCCTGGCACTAAAAATCATTATTTCAGACTTCTGCGCTAAAATCAGCGATCACCGACTAAGTCAGACAACCTCGAAAAGCCTGCAAGTTAGATGAACCCCAAACCTTCGCAAAACTATACAAACTGAACCTTTAAACTTAGCACTGAATGAGCCCTTGTCCAACTAGGTCTGACACATTTGATTTCTCCACTAGGTCTGAACTCAGGGAAAATAGCGTAAACCCTAAACTGGCAGGTCATACGCCTACGCATTAATGGAAAATTCACCAGAGAATATAAGGGGAAAATCATTCATTTTTTTTAATTATTTGCATTCATTTAAATGGGATATTCAGAGCACCATTCTTGCTGAGTGATCTACCTCGAGCTCGAACAGGCAACCTACCTACAAACCAACACGCCATCGCTCCTACCAGGTAGGGTTTTTCCCCCATTATTCAAACTTCTATTTGCAAGCACTTAGGATTTAGGCTAGATAGTAAGTTTTTTGCAAGAAAGTGATTGTAAAATTGGTATTTTGGGTTAGGGTTTCCATACCAACTATGAGTTTTCATTCAAAAAACCCTAGTTTTGACTCTCTGTGAAAGTGGACGAGTCACCATGTGTTAAAAACCCAAAAACTTAAGCTAATTTTCCCGTGAAACCTTCAAGTCTTCATGGCGCTAAAACAAGGTCCGACTGACCTGTAAAATGAACCATCATTTGGTTGGTCGGAGATCTCCAAAACCTGCACCGAGCACCTAGTTTCATCTTGTGTTAAAAACTCGCTTGTCCGACCAACGCGCCCAAAACACTTTTCTCCGACTTGGTTGGAAGGTCTCAAAAACCCCGCAAGCTTTTAAAAAACCTTTTGGGCTGAAAAGCCCTCGCTTTGACTTTGCACTAAAAGATCATGTCTCCGACTTGGTCAGATGACCCAAATTCCTCCACAAAGTTGGTAGCCTCCTGAAATCCTGCCGGAAACAATATCTGAACTTAGTGCTAAAAATGACCCCTTCTGACCTATGCTGTAATACCCTCCCACCGACTTAGTCAGACATTGCCAAAAGTCACGCAAATCAACACAAGAGCATCAATAGACTTCGCGCTAAAATATCAACTAACCAACTTGACAACCCATAGAGGTCGGTGACCTCCAAAACCCACTCAGGTCAGTACTCATCAAAACCTACACTAAACACTCAAAAGCATAGAAGGAAGTAAAATCTTTGGTTGGACCCGCCCGTTTTCCCCACCGAGGTCGGATGACTTGAAATTTAACACTTTTCTACCTGAGGGTCGGACAACCCTCAAATTAGCGCAAAACCATGCAAATGATCAAATTTTCTAAAATTTTCAAAGAGAGATGTGATACTGAATTATTGACTCTATGCCGTTTGAAGTAATACAAAGCAAGTTTCTGCAATACTTATGAGAATTTGTGTCTTGTGTTGATTCAATTTGGTTTTCATGGTTCGCTTCTTGCTCTTCCATAGTTATATTAGTTGTGCTTTTGTAATGTTCATGGTTTGCTGAAGTATTTGATGAATATTCTAACTCCATACTTTTAGTTGTTTGCTGATGGTAAATAGCTGTGTAAAGTTAGCCTGGGCTGATTGTCGTGCTTAAGTTCAATTGCATTTCATGAGTTAAGTTGCTACGTTTATTGGATATTTAAAAAATGAATGTGATCTGAAAATCTTTTGACCTCCATTGAAGATAGCACCATTTTTTGTAGCACTGTAACACCCATTTCAGTTTGGTAACTCATAAAGCTAATTTAAAGTTCTGGAGTATTCGTCTATTGAAGATAACCCTTGCATTGTGAATGTCACTTAGGATTCTTCTAAACCCTAACCTTTTGCATTTTCTTTAAAACCATTGTTAGCTATTAGAATAAGAATTTTAGCAGCACTTTATTTTGTTTATCAGCTGAAAATCATAGAAGGGTTATGTGTATTTGCTGCCCAAAACCTGAAAAATTGCATATTGCATGTAAGACCCCTTGTAGGCATAGCTAGACATACCAATTGAGAGATTCCAAGCAAGCTAAGACCTAGCTATATTATCGTTGGAGTAGTCTTACCTAGGGTAGTGTGCTAAAACCACCATCAACACCACTGAGGTTTTGTTTTCTCTGAGCAAGGTCAATGAAACGCTCAGGATCAAACCCTTTTTTTGCATCAGCACATCTCATATTGTAATGCATCAGTTTATCCAAAATGAGACCATAACCCTCCTTGGATATCACAGTAAAATCTCCAAAGCACAGAGTACTAGGCATAAAAGATTGTTTGTCATGGGAGCTCAAGTGCATCACATTAGAACAATTCATTTGTCTAACTATTTCTAGGTAAGCAATTCTGTCAGGAATAGTCTTAGGAAAGATAAAAGGAGTGTCCTCAAAACCATAAACTCTGACCATAGTAGCATCCTCAAAACAATACCAGTCTCCCCAGTTGTAACAGTAGGAGGACCACCAAAATCTTTAGGTCTAAGAAATCTTTTTATTTCATTTGATAATGAATACTCACATGGATGACAGAAATATCTATATAACACTTTCACACAGTATTCTTGAAACTAAACATAGCTAGAATGGGCATACCTACTGTCCCATATTTTGGTCCACATCTACATGGGTGACTTTTGCCCCTTCTGGTCTACTGGAACAACTTTGAATTTAGTTGGCCATAATCCCACCTCCTGGCCATAATAAAGCACCATGTGCTTGAGGAGTGAGTAATGTTCAAAGGAAATTGATTGGGCATTGTTCTTTATTGTTGTTAGACCAGAATCAATTCTACCAAAAACATAGGTAGCATAATGAAACTGCCTGGCATTATGGTGCTAGACGTCTGTGGCTATCACCATCAGAGGGATTGTCATGAAATCAGGGACCTCTGATCCTAGGACTTGGCCCATAGAGTAGTAAGTGTATTGTATGTATGGTTTGAATAATGACACATGAAATGGAGGTCCATCATTCTCATTGAGAGGCACCATTTCTCCCTCTACCCTAGGCCTATGAATAGGCAATCTCCATCCATTATATGTAGTATCCATTCTCCAATATTCTTTATCCAAATCTTCATAAACTATAGGGAAAATACATAAATCATCCAAGTCAAAAACTTCACTAATAGCATTCTTCAACAAATGTATAATAGGCTCCCCTTGCGGGTTGCATATGGCCTTGAGGCTTGGATTATAATGCCTAGCCAAAAGTTGGAGGAGTTCTGCATTTAGAAACACATCAGGAACAACCAATTTGCCTAAATTCAAGTGCCATAGATTTGACACTGAGAAATTCATGACTCTTATGTTGTAGTGGAATCTAAACAATTTCTGAGATATTTACACTTGTCTTCTAGTTTCTCCAAACCAAACATTTCTGAGATATTTACACTTGTCTTCTAGTTTCTCCACTTCTTTCATAAGTTGTGCAGACCTTCGGGCTTTGAGAGTTGATCCAAGTAGTTGGTCAATTAAGTCCTGGTTCAGTTTCCTCTCTTTTGTTTTCTCCTTAGGAGTTTTGTCAATTTTTTGTTTTTTAGGTTTACTGGTTTCACCCTGTAATTTTCTACCCTTTCCTTTCACTGGAGTTTCCATCACAAATCTTTGGACAGTAAATTCAAACTATAGGCTATTGCACAGAAGTTTGTATTTATGTACCTGTTATCTGAAGCGGTGATCGAATTCCCCTGTTTTCTCCTCCAAGTCTCTACTTACTTGCTCACTTCAGATAAGTCTTTCAAACTTAATTGCAATAGTTTCGAATAACATCTCAGAGGATTTCTTCATCGTCTGTAATTAATTGTTCCAGTGTTTCAATTTTCTTGATCATTGTGAAATGTCACATCATCATAACTTCTCTCATCGACATGACTTTTGTAATGTCAGGTCGACTTTAATATCCTCTTATGGCGCAAACATTTTCTCATGGATCAATCACTGTAACCCTTCATTTGTCTCCTCGATGTCATATTTCATATGTGAGTTTGTATCGGCAAGATATTCTCAGGATCTACCCGATGTAGAAGTGCGCATGGTCATCATCGACCTGACTTTCTTTATCGCTATGTGAGTAACATTATTCTCCGATCTCTTAAGTGTCTCTGATATGACTTACAGGGAGAGTCTTGTCAATGAACATGGTTATTGTTATCATTGAGATAAGATATGTCATTAGGATAACATATTTCCAGTTACCCGATTGTGGTTGTTTCCACGATATCTTCCTTTCCACTTACTTCATCAGAGAGACCTTCACAACATTTCACCAACATCGTTGTGAGTATTGTTTCGGCCAAACTTGCAAGCTTTGTTCTGACTTGTTCAGGTTTGCTGATGGTTCTTATTCTTCACACATATCGGTGTGAGCTATGCCAAAATAGTTTCATTGGTCTCTGAGACATTAGAATGTTGAAGACTCCTCAAAATTTCATTCTGATGTTCATCTCCTGCTAATGACCACTAGTTCCCTCCATTCCATGGGATGCTTGGTGAGAGTCCCACCAAATTCCTCCATTGGTGTGACTTATACTGTCAGGGGGCTTTTCAGAGTATTCTCTGATAGTCTCTCCTTATGCCTATAACCCTCATTGTTGATTTATTCAGTGTGACCATGCATTCTCTCTCTGATGAACGGTCATTAGTATTACTTTCTTCATCGGTGATTCTTGAGGTCTTCTCCCCAATCAGTAGTCTCATGCTGGTACTTATTTCAGCTAGTTTCTCATGGATCGGTATAACTAAAATGAGGTCATGCCAATATCAAGAAATTGAGGCCTTTTACATTATTTTGTGATAAAAGTCATAGGATTTTATGGGATATATCAGTTATTATTTTGATTTTGTGGGTGAAATGTTTTTTGGTTTGGTCAGACATGAGTGGGTATGAAGATAAGAAAATTTTAAATTTTCTTGTCCCAACACGGGGTTATTGAAAAATTGAGTCCCTCACTTTGCTGGGGATAGGGGAGAACCAAGATGGTCCACCTCAGCCTGAGAAATCCATGATGAATCTTCTTCCGGTCTACCTTTCCACTTCACAAGATATTCTTTGTATTGCCTTCCTTTAGTGCTGCATCCAACTCTGCTATCCAAGATGTCTTCAATCTGCTCCAGTGCTTGTTGTGGTAACTATTTCTTCAAGTCTTCTTCTATGCTGTCATTGAACTCTACTTCATGATACTGATATAAGTCTGCAATGTTGAAAATAGGTGATATACCCAATGTCTCCAATAACTCCACTTCATATGCATTTCCTGAATCAAATTTTCTGAGTATCTTAAAAGGTCCAAACTTCTTCATCTTTAGCTTGTTATATGTCCCAATTGGAAATCTTTATTTTCTCAAGTATACCATCACTTCATCTCCCACTTCAAATTCCTTATGTCTTCTCTTCTCATCTATGTTTTCCTTATACTTACTATTCATATCCTCCAAATGCTTCTTAACATGATCATGCACTGTCTTCATGTGATCTGCAAATTCCTCTGCTTCTACACTTCTCTTTTCTTCCATACCAATGTCTCTCAATTCTACAACTCCTCTAGGGTTCACTCTGGCAACAATCTCAAAAGGTGTTCTTCTGGTACTCCTATGTACTGAATTATTGTATGCAAACTTTGCTTGTGAAATAATCAAATCCCAACTTCTTGCCTTCTCTCCAACCAAACATCTCAACAAGTTTCCCAAACTCCTATTCACTACCTCTATCTGTCCTCAATCTGTGGATGAAAAGTTGAACTAAACTTCAAATCTATCTTCATCTTCTTCAAAAGTGTCTTCCAAAAGTATCTAAGAAATCTGGTGTCTCTGTCTAAAATTATACTCTTAGGTAATCGATGTAATCTCATAATCTCTTTGAAAACTAGGTCAGCCACATGTACTGCATCAGTTGTCTTATTACAAGGTATGAAATGAGCCATCTTTGAAAATATGTCAACCATTACAAATATAGAATCATGTCCTCTCCATGTCTTAAGCAATCCCATCACAAAATCCATGCTTATGTCTTCCCAAGGTCTCTCCAGTACTATCAAAGGTTTATACAATCTAGTATTCTAACTACTTCCTTTAGCAACTTGACAAATTCTACAATTCTACATAAATTTCCTAATATCCTTATGTATCTGAGGCCAAAAGTAGTCTTCACTCACCAAAGCCACTGTCTTATCAATGCCAAAATGTCCCGCCAATCCTCCACTGTGTTTCTCCTTGATCAAATTATCTCGCATTAAACTTCTAGGTATGCATAATTGATTTCCTCTAAACAACATATCTTCTTGAATGAAATAATCTAGCCACTTACTCCTATCTATCGCAACAAGTTCCTTATAGGCTTTCCAAGGTTCTACAAAATTAGTGTCTCCCTCATACATGTTCTTCAATTAATCAAATCCCAACACTTCACTTCTCATTTCTGTCAACAAGTTTCTTCTTCTACTCAATGCATCAACAACTTTGTTTAATTTTCCACTCCTATGCTTTAACACAAAAGTGTAACTCTACATGAACTCTACCCATCTCATATACATCTCTGATTCAACTTACCTTGACTATTCAAATACTGCAAAGCTTGATGATTTGTATACAACAAAAACTCCTTAGGCAACAAGTAATGTCTCCACTTCTTTAAGGCTTGAATTATGGCATAGAACTCTTGATCATAAACTAAATATCTTCTCCTTGCATCATTCAACTTCTCACTAAAATATGCTACAGGTCTACCTTCTTGACTTAATACTGCTCCAATCAAATTTCCACTTGCATCACAATCAACTTGAAATACCTTATTGAAATCTGGTAATGCTAAAATAGGTTGCTCTGTCACTTTTTGCTTCAACAATTCAAAACTTTTATCTACTCCTAATGTCCATTTAAAGTCTTTTCTATCACCTCTCATTGTCTCTATCATAGGGTTACAAACTAAACTGAAATTTTTTATGAACTTTTGGTAGAAACTAGCCAATCCATGAAATGATCTGACCTCTCCAATGCTCTTTGATGTAGGCCATTCAAAAATTGCTCTTACTTTATCAGGATCCATCTTCAATCCTTTCCCTAGAAAACACAAATCCCAAGTACACTAGTTCTTCCTTCATGAAACTACACTTCTTGATGTTTATCAATAATTTCTCTTCTCTCAACCTTTGTAAAACTTGTCTCATATGCCACAAATGTTCTTCCTTTGTTTTACTAAAAATTAGAATGTCACCCAAATATATAATCACAAACTTACCCAAGAATTTCTTCAAGACTTCATTCATCAATCTCATGAAAGTACTTGGTGCATTTGTCAATCCAAAAGGCATTACTAACCACTCATACAATCCTTCATTTTCCTTAAAAGTAGTCTTCCATTCATCTCCCTCTCTGATTCTAATATGATGGTATCCACTCTTTGTTGGCAAGAGACACTGTGTGGCTTCATAAGTGTTGTCATTGATGGCAACAAAGTCTATCCCACACATCCGCAATACATAATATGCCTATACCGAAAGTCAGATTAAAGATTGTTTTGATTCAGTGAACAAGAACAGAGTATGTAACAAGGTCCAACAATCAGGTTTAGATCTCTCAGATGGTGTAACTCAGCAAGTTGCGGACTTGGACAAGTCAATAAGGGTATCATGACTACTATATTCCAGGGATTTAGCCTTTGGTGATAAAGCATGAAAAAGATATGAACATCTAAGTGTTGGGTTCTAGTCAAGCAAAGCAGACAAAGGAATAACTGACCGACAGAGTATCAAACTTCAATCCGGATGAGTAAAAGGTGTTGATCAAGCAATTTGAGGGATCATATATTGTTGGCTGACATGATTAATGACTTCTATGTCTATGTTTTTGATACACATCACAAATCAAGCATGGATTCAGCCGACAGATCAATAACTTGAAAATATCTTGAGTGTTCTTGTTGCTGACTAGAAAGATGATGAAATCCTTGATGTAGATATATATTCCAGATGGATTCCAGTATGTAGGTGCGAATAGTAAAGAAGGAATGAAATAAAGTGCGAAGAAAAGCAGGAATAAGTGGGAGAGCTGCAATTCAAGTCCGGTATGTGACAGAGCAACAACATTAAATAGAGGAAGAATGAAGTGCATCAAATCAGTGTATTGTGCCTAACCGAAACTAAACTCTTCCATTGTAGATGCTTCTCATCAGTTCAAACACTTGATTATCTTCTGTAAGTTCTATAGACAGTGAGTCTCTTGTAGGTAGTGTGCCTCTTGTGAGCAGTGTGCTTGGGTAGTGAGCCCTAATTGGCAAGTGCCATTTTGTACTCCTTTATTCTTTTAACAGAGAATACAATCTTGGGTTAGTAACCCCATGGTTTTTCCCTTAATAGGGTTTTCCACGTAAAAATCCTTGTGTTATGTGTGTTGATTTTATTTTTGTTCTTATGATCACATATGCTTATATGTTTTGATGCTATATTGATTATTAAGATAACAAAAAGAAAAAGAAAGTTATGGAAATTTTGAGATAACTGATTCATCCCCCCTATTCATTATCTACCTTGTTTCCAACAATTGGTATCAGAGCTAAGTTCCTCTGAACAAAGCCTAACAGCTTGAGAAAGATCTGGGAATCTCAATGGATATATACAGTATGAAGGAACAGCTTCAGTCTGCCCTAGATGATCTTGAACAATCCCATTCTGAAGTCAATAATTTGAGAGAAAGACTCAAACAAGATGATGATTTCATAAATGAGCTAAAAGAAAAACTTAGTATCTCTATGAAAAAGAGAAAGGAACTCAAAAAATTAGCCAATCAAAGTGAAGACAATAATACTAATGAAGATATGAAGGAGAAAAATAAGCTATGTGAGAAGCTGTTAAAAGAGGTCATTATGGTAAGGCATGAAATGGAATCAGGGGTTATGAGATTCACCCAAGAAATTGAAGAAAAAAGGAAAATTGAAGATAATCTAAAACAATCCTTCAAGGAGAAAATAGAGGACTGCCACAAAATGGATAGAATAATCAGGCATCTTGAATCTGATCTTGAAGAAGCTAGAGATAATGAAGAACAACTTGAGAATCAGATAGACACTCTTAAACAAGATCTTCAAACAATAAATGAATACAAAGAGAAATTCAAGATAAGCTCAGCCCAACTTGAAGTTCTTCTTGAAAGCCAAAAGAGGGTAGATGATAAGCGTGGCTTGGGATATGAGAAAGGTGAAAGCTCCAGATCCAGTTAGAAGAACTTTGGACCAGGAAATTAAAGAAACAGGCCTAGAAGACCTTCTGTAAGGCAACCAAATGCTCAAAGATATCCATCCTTCAATGGATACTGCTTCAATTATAACAATTTCAATCATAAAGTAACTCACTGCAGAAGGAGAATGAATTAGAATAATTCATCCTTCTCCAGACAATGTTTCAACTGTAAAAGGTATGGTCACAAATCTCATGAATGCAGAAATATGCAAATAAACAATTCATTCAATGGCGGATACTTTGCATGCAATAGAATGGGACATATGGCTAATCAATGTAGATCAAAAGGATATCAATCAAATAAGTAAAGAAATGTTGTCTGTTACAATTACAATAGATCCGGTTATATTGCTAAATTCTATAGAAGTAGAAATCAAGATAGAAAAGGTCCAGTGCAGCATAATCAGAAACAAGATAAGGGCAAAGGTAAAGTGAATGCGGATGAAGTTCAAAAGGAGATGAGCAAGATTTGGGTAAAGAAGAGTACAGAAAATATTGGGGATAGATCTACACCAGAATCTGGTGCTGATATTCCTTCTGGAAACTAAAAAGGTGAGCTCTAGCTCAGGGGGAGCCACAGTGAAAAACAAATTCCCCCAGCTAGTCAACTAGTGCCTAAATTCAGCACATGGAATGCTGTGGATTAAAGGGTTCTCAAAAAAACATCTAAATAACCTTCAATAAAAATATGAAAGATCTGCATGAAGTTTTCCAAGATCTTAACCGCTCAAGTTAATCTGGTTCTAACAGCTATCTGGTAAAGTAAGATTTTCACAGACAGATCCGGTATGATTCAGAATTGAAATACTTTGACCTGCGGACCCATGACATGATTGAAGAAAAGAAAATACTTTGTCAATCCTCATTGACAATGATTCTAAGTTCAACGCAGTGACTTGAGAAGATCTCTCTCAAAACAGGGAAACCAGATAACTTAAGTTGTGCATTTATTACAAAAGGAAATTAGGGTTTGCACAAGGATAAAAGGGTTCTTTCACTCATTGTTTGCACATTTGCATTCGCAAAGAAGAAAAGAAGAGCTCTGCAACAAAGTTTCTACAATTCACTCAAGATCAACTGGAAAATCAAATTCAACCAACAATCTGTTCCAGCTCATATTTTGAATCCTAAAGCATGAAAAGGTACTTCCATTCTGAAAATCTCTCTTTGAATCTCTTGCAAAATGGCTACTCTAATGGTTGTCAAGGTCACTGATAGGCCGCGTCCTAGATTCAAGAAACATCCCTATAAATCTCTAGAAGTTGATCCTTTAGGCGCATTTTCTAGCATTCTACATGGGGTATTGCATGTAGAAGATGTTAGGGTCTATATCCATGCCAACATTGAGGAATTTGGAGATTCAAAATTAATGGACATCTATCACAAACAGCTAATAGAAGAGAGTTTTGAACTCAAACCTGAATTCAAGGCCATCCGCGATAAACACTTCAGACATTGCATACACTTTCCATGTTTTGCAGAAGATGATTGGGTCCGGTATGTCCTAAGAAGGATGCATGATAATTCTATGTGTTTAATGAGGCCCTTCAAGATAACCAAAGATGCCATCAGGGCAGTGACTAGACTGCATTCTTCTGGTGGGTTACCTGCACTTAAATATGTGAAGAACCAGATAGTAACTAAAGCCACCGGTTCTAAATTTGACAAAAGAGCCATGACCATAGATGACATCACAGAGCCAGATGTCAAGTTTGCCTCAATGATAATTGGGTACAAGATCTATCATTCTAGCAGGGAGAATTCTATGTCTAGGACAACAATCTATGCAACATATCAGATGTTAAGGGAAGATGCAGATTATGACCTGTGTGAACTCCTAAATCAACTATTAGAAAACCTGTAGAAGATCAAAAAGGATAAGAAGAATTCCTTTAAATATGGTTGTCTAATACTGTGTTTGTTCTTTTATCATATGAATGAGCTACCTAGATCACATGGTTGGGTATGGCAAAATGACAAACCAGTTGCAATTTAGATTAGAGATTATATGTATGGACTTGGTGCTGCTCAAGCCCAAAACACAGCTCTCTGAGGTTATTTCAAGAACTTTCAGAGCATGATGCAAGCCAAAGAAAGAATTCTTTAGTCCATAGTCAAGAAATACAAGGACGTAGTGTGCTTCATGGTTGACACTGACCAATACCTAATGGAGGTAGTTGAGCCAAGGACTGTGTGAATAATGCCTATGGGACATGAGGTTGATGAAAAAATCTTGGAGCTACATATTCAACACCTGTTGAGCTAGCCTAAGGACCCTGAAGCAGAAAGGTTTGGCACCTTTCAAGAACTAAGTGTAAAAATACATGTTGAGTTAAGACAACTGGAGATAAAGAGGAAAGTAAGAAGGGAAGTTGAAGAAATTGCCAAAAGATTTGGCTTATCAAAAGGGGCAGTAGATGCAAACAGAGAGAAAATGGAGAAGGCTAAGAAAGAAAAACAAGAAGCAAAGAAAGGAGATGTTCCTATACAAGCCTCCTCCTGGACTAGATCTTTTAAGAGCTCTACACCTTCCACTCCTAAAAGCTCAAGGGCCACCAAACCAGAAGTCAAGACATCCAGAAAAGGAGAAAAAAAGACAAAGAGCAAAGCTTCAAGGTCATATACAAGCCTTAAAGATGATGAAGAAACAAAATCCGATGAGGAAATCAAGAAAATGATGAAGAAGAAAACATCTGGGAAATTCTCTACTAGTAAAAATGAGGAAGAAAAGGTAGAGGAATTTGTTGAAAAGCCCACTCTTTCCATTGATGACATCATCAAGGCAGTTACTATGGATGGGAACCTACAACTAGTAACAGAGTTCTATGATGAATACAGTGATATAGACTAGAGAATTTTGGAAGAAGCTATTGTCAGGTACCTGAACATCTACAATAAAGCTTTCATTGAAATTATATCCTTAATTCCTAAGAGTCTAGAAAAAGTACTTGAATTGATAAAAGAGAATGCAAAGACAAAAGAATTAGAGATTCGAGAATAGATAGCAATTTAGCTTTATCTTTCCATCACTCCAAAACAAATGGACATGATCTTTAAGGACTGTAAGGATGAATTTCAGAGTAAAGCAAGAATGAATAAACTTATGCTTGGAGAAACTGACCAAGTAGCAAGAGAAACAAAAGACATCCTCAGGAATTCTTTCAAAAGATTCAATCTTCCTATTGTAGAGGAAATAGATAAAGAACCTTCTACCATGGATGTTGAAGGATTAAATGTAACCAATGAAGAATCTTCTGACAAAGATGTAGAATGATCAAAAGAGATAGATGAAGAGAAGTCGAAGGACTTGGATTCCTCTATTCCGGAAGAGGAAGTTCATGAAGTAACAAACACTAGTGACATCTCTCCTCTAGATCCCACTGTAGACATTCCACACTCTAAAGCTGAAGGAGAAGATAGAAGAGAAGAGAAAGTGATTCAAGAAGAAGAGGTTAAGGGAAAAGAAGAAGAACAAGTAGAAAAGACTAATGATGACTATTCTAATATCCCAAAAGAAAAGAAGACTCAATTGCCAGCAAGAGACACTGCAGAGGTAGTAAAGAAATGATGGAGATACATGAACCTAAGCTATTTCAAGGGCCACTAAATTTCGACTCTCTCTCCCCAGTTTCGACAATGAAAATAACATCTTTTGCTCAAGCCAAAGCAAAAGAAAAACTCCTGAAATCTCACATGGAAGACTGTGAACTATTGGAGATTACATCTGGGATACTGCAAAAGATCATGCCATCCTTCCAAATGGATCCTTCGGCCTCACCATCCGGTAACTTGAAATCTTTGGTAAATTCTATTAGCACTCATTTTGAATCTTTAGAGAAATCAACAGAAGCAAAGGTCCAGAAGGAGTTTTTAGGAAAAAGATTCATTGAAGTGCAAGGACTGATTACTAATGATAAGAGGACCCTAGACATTGGAATAAAGAGCCTTGAAAATGCTCTTAAAGATAGTGGGGACATATACAAATTTTGTTTATATTTGCCCAAAGTAACAGAGCACATTGAGAAGAAAGTGAAAGAACAAGAAGGTAAATTGTCAAGTTTATCTCAGAATTTTGATCCCCTCACTACCTCTCTAATGAATCAAGAATGCCAAGCTATTGTTATCATCAATGAAATAAAGAGGCTGGACAAAGAAAAGAAGAACATAATAAACAAAATCGGTGAACTCAGAGGGATAATTACCCCTAAGGTAGAGGCAATGCATGAAGCCTTGATAGATGCTCAGACCACAGCTTGGACTAGTGATCTGACATGTTGGGTCTAAAAAATGCAGGTTTCAAGCCTTAAGAGGATGCCAAGCTCTATGATCAAACTTGCAATGTTTTTAAACCAACTAGTAGAGTTAACCTAAATGGTTGATGACTCCCTACATTTTAGGCTATGCTAAACCTAGGCGGGTGAACCTTGAAAGATGAAGCAGATAAAAGGAATGTGTGACTCAAATGAATTTAGGGATCTACCCACAATGACATAAAGTGTGGAATAGATGAAAGCTTACAAACTACTTCTACTCCTAATACTAAGATCTGAGATGTAATTGTTTGAATAAGATTTTATGGAATCCTAGAGTGGAATTGGTATGACCAGTGCCTATTTCTATTGGGCTAATGGAGTCAAGGTGTATATGATATGATTTAATTACTGGTTACAATTCTAATTGTTTGGCACTTGTGTTTGTTTATACCTTATATAAACGTGCAAGCATGTGATTGACAAACTCTACTTATTGATCCACTTGATCCAACCAGGTTACTGTAACTTATTGAAAGGATTTTTAATCCTTTCTTGAAGGAACCAATCAATAGGATCACACAATGACAGCGAGTGTGTATTAACAAATGGAGTAGATCCTCAATTTGAATAACAAGACAATATCGAGTTGGAGACAGTATGGCAATCTTGTCAATTATACAACTCTTCTTACTAATCCAAATGTTACTTCCAAGTTACTGTAATCAATCAAAAAGATTTTAATTCTCAACAGAAACCAATTAATTCAATTACACAAAAACAACAAGTGTGTCTCGATGAAAATGAAATATCAACTTGGAAACTCAGGATCAAATAATAGAGAAATAACAATGTGGAGATAGCCAAATAATTGTTTAGCTTTAACAAACAATAGACACCAATATTAAATCACTAATTTATGCATTCTTCTCCATTATACAATTTCAAAAGATTTTACAATATACAACATAATGTTTTATTTTCGGCAACTGATCAATCTCTCCAGTTATCTAACTCCTACTTCTGATCATGATGTTTTTTCTAATCTACTAATTTTTTTGATTCTTTGCTTGATCTCATCTCCCATTTATACTGCATATTTTTAGGGTTGTAACCCTTCACTCTCGGTACATCTCTTCATAAAATAATTAATTAAACTTTCCCAAGGCACTCCTAAAAATTAAGGTATTTCACAATACCTTAGTCTTTATTCCCTTTCCCTTTTACACCTTTATTTGATAAAATATATTCATTCGAGTAAAAATGGTCATCCCTCTTCGGTGAAAATATTTCACTGCTTATTACATTCTTTAGGTAAAACAATTACCTACTAAGTTAATTCCTTAGAAATATTTTCCTCAGAATGAAAATGTTTTAAGAATCTCTCCTTGGGCAAAGTAATTATCTGCCTTATATCATCCTTGATGAAAATACTTCATACTTTGTTGAAAATATTTTACATCATGGGTAAAATGTGTGTCCCAAAACAATACTTATGCCATGATTATTTTAATAATTTTTTACTTTATATTAATATAGTTTCATCAAACTCTCATTTGATTTGTAAAAATATTTACTCTGGTTCTGTAAACTTCTCTTGATATATTCTTTTAATATTTCCTTTGTCACCCATCAGAAGGACTGTCATATTAATATTTATAACTATCTCCCTTGTTTTAATTAATACCAGCATATTGGGGAGGCTCCCTTTTTATCCTGTCGATACCATATTCTCCAATCGATTGCTTAGTTTATTCCTCCATCGGGCTATCAGAAACCAAGAAATTGTTCACTCCGATAGCTATTGTCTGCCCGATAAATACTTTTGTCATTATTTTAATGAATTTTCATTTCATATAGTTTCATTCATTGAATATATGATTTAAACCTCTATGGTAATCTCCACATTTCTAATTGATATCGGCATGACTAGGAGACCCAAATATGACCCTTGCCGATAAGCTATATCTACCCAATATTAGAGTTATATCTTGCCCATTGGTATATCGACGGGATTCAAGATTAGGTTATCGTGATACTCCGAAACCTTCTTGATATTAGGGTTTGTCAAAAACATTGTTTCTTCTGCTCCACTTCTTCATGCTCGAATTCATCACCCCATGCTCTAGCCCTTCCCATGGATCTCACTGGTTTTCTCTCCTCAAACTAATAATGATAAAAGTAATGTAGAGATCTAAGGTGGAGGTTTGCATTCTTCAGCCATAAATTTTGGTTTCTGGTATTTAAATAGCAAAGTGTTCGAAGTAGCTCTTGTCCATCACAAAGAGATGAATCATTTTCTTCATATGGTCTTGTTAACTTGAGGCCTGCATCAATTTTGTTGTGCGTGCAGTGCCTTAAAAGTGTCAAACTAGTATTAAGCCTTCAAATTGTGCTTCCCGTGCAACTGGGAAACTTCATCCATCAACCGTTGAATTTGATAAGCAAATCTTTTAAGAAAAGTTATAGACTACATGCTCATTTTGTAGTTCATAGAAAACTCTACCAGTTAACTAGGAGAAGGTGCACATGCTTTCTCTTTCTGAATGGCTGATAGAACCCCTTGAATTGGCTAAGAAATTAAAGACATGTGATGTAGCAATATCAAGTAAGAACTTGCAAACTTATTCACTTGTTGAGAGTCTTTCTTAAGTATATCGACATAACCTCCTCATTAGTGACATACAGAATCAAATGTAGATTCACTTTACTCCACACATGCTATCAAATCTGCCTCCATCTTTGTTTTGAGAAAACTCCCTTTTGTTCAAAGGCCCTTTTCATGCCACAACTCTAATTTTTTGCTAGATTACCTTCTTTCCCATTGGCTTCTCTTTTCTATTCGTAGATCTAAATCTTTAGCAATTTTTTTAGAGAAGAATCTCGAGAAAGATCTGAAAAGTTATATCCTCATACTAGACTATCAGCATCTTGCTCAAAATGTCCAAAAATAACATTAAAATTTAATGCTTGGTTGCTTCTTGTCAATACATCCGATGAGAGTTTGTATAATAGCCTTTACTAGACGTTGAATAGTTTTGCTTCTGAGTGTTTTCATCTTACACTTATTTTGTGCATCACGTTTCACTTGACAACATCTTTGTTGGGGCAATCTATCGAACTACTCTCATGTGATGTACATGCTTATACGTAACAGAGCATTTTTCAACTATAACATCTGAAAAGACCCCATTCCGTTGTGCTTTGATGCATATTTATACCTTATTTCAAAGTTCTCACTTTTGTACAGGATAGGAGGATGTTGGCAAATGTGCATTGATCAGGTTGGAAACCTGTTTGCTGTATATGGTAAAACAGTGTGACTACCTTGTGAGAATCATCATGTCTTTTGTACGTTGCAATAATTATATTCCATGAGACAATGTCTCGTTCTTTCATGTGGTCCAACACTTTATGAGTATGCGCCAAACTTATGCACTTGACATACACGTAAATATGCAGCAAATGAAAGTTGTCTGTGGGCAATAAAAGAGTGGACTTCTTTGCTTTGTGAAAGTGCGTTCCTGAGAATGCAAGTCTTATAATTATGACTAGAGCACACAAAATGTACATTGTCATTCATTAAGTCCCTCACTGAAATGTCCTTTCCATTTTGCTTCTATCATGTATATCATCTCCACTATCTTTTGGGTTGCAATCCCTACTTAGAAAATGTGATGTCATCAATGAATGAGCCAAAATTTGAATTTGAAATTCTTCATCGAACTAAAATTTTGCAGTGAAGTGTGCATGCCATGACCAACAATGAATCTTAGAGGATAATTGCTAATGGGGAGTTGGACTGGTAACTCTTTTGTATATAATGTTATGAGATTGACGACATCTTATGATTGGAGCATAAAAAATGTGCAGTATTATTTGGCATTCATTTCCCGCAATATTTACTAGTAAGAACTTTAGCTGCCTCCCAATCCTAATAACTTGGTTGCGATTCCTGATATTCGATTCAAAGATTTCATGACTGGAGCTTGAAGCATTAGGGTTTTGACATACAAATGGTGGCTTCAAAATGGTCTCATGTGTTCTTCCTTCACTAGATTCATGAAAGTTTGTTCTGCTTCATCACAACTTTCCCTGCTTGATTCTTGATAAGAGCTTGAGGTTGCTTCCTTGTCATATGTGTTGCTGAAATGAGCACCATTCTCTTCAACTGGCAAAACATTCACTCTTGAAATTTTAATGCTTTCAAAAGTTTTGCCTCCATTACCGTAAGTGGTCTTTGCAGAATTATTTGTGTTCTATATAAAGCTCAAGATAATGTTTGTCTTTGGTTGGAATATCACATCACTTTTAATTGAATTGAAGAACCATTTTGATTGTACTTCTGCCTTGTCATTTTTTTCAAGCAGTGCGGCAATCCTAGGCCTAAGATATTGTCTGAAAGCTACTTTGGCACATTGATAGAATTTGTATGGCCTTTTTAGTAGATAACAATTGTGAAGGATCAAAAAAATGCTAGTGGAAGGCATCTACTCTTTAGGTTTGAGAGGATTGCCAGAACCAATACCAAAATAGAGTCAAAACACCTTAAGTCATGGGAACCAGAGTAACGATTCTATCAGTTCTTCAATATCTTATCTTCCATATTTTCACCATCTACACTATCTCTCTTTGTAGCTCTATGCAAGACATAGTTTGCAGCATTCTTCAATGTCTTTCTTTTATTTTAGCAATTTGTATTGAGTCAATTTTTTCACTGTATTTGTGAGTACTGTCATCAAATTTTATACTATGGGAGCCTAAAATTTTAAAAAAATTGGTAAGAAATTTTAGGTCCCAACAGTGGCTGTCTGGGGATGTATGCCCCCTATGGGCATAGCAAGATCCCAGATCTCTAGGTAGCAGACCAATGCCTACTCCATTGGGCAATAGAGTCAACATTTTCTTTTTGCCCTAATCTGATATAATTTGAAGAATCACACCATAGTAGATGATCCAATGCCACCAGAAAAAGAAAAAGCCATGTTTCCCTCTATCAAAAATTTGATTTTCATCACGCTGTGAAACCATCCCGTCAATATTTTTAAAGCTCATCTGATTGAATACATTCATATTGTTGATCAACTTTCTATGCTCAATGTTGCTGGTATATTTTTCCTCATTGTGCAATTGAAATTCAAGTATAATCTGAACAATCTCATTTCTATGTGATATATTTTTGCTACATGAAGGGTATTCGTCTTCAATGCAACATTTTTCATTATTCTTCTTACTGTCATGCATTGTGAATTGACCTCCTGGATGATTTGAAAACTGGGAGTGCTCATTGTTCTCTTCATCATCATCACAATAATCAACTGTGGTCATTTCATCATATGACTTCCCTTCATTTATGGATTCATTACTAGCATTATCAGCATATTCATTTTCCTGACTATCTAAAAGCATTTCATCCGCTTCATAGAACAGGTTTACATATACATAAAATTTGTGTTCTGGCACACCTTGGTAAAATGTCATATGATCTTTCACTTCTTCATCATACAATGGGTTTGAAGAAATCTGAAAATCATTTTCAGATATGTGCATTTCCTCCTCATCATGAGTTTGCCCTGTTTGTTGAGAACAATCACCCTCTTCCTCCTCCAACTGTTGATTCAGGTATAGTGGTGGGTGGGCTGGGAAAAAAGGAACATCCATATTTTGAAGACTACTCTCATTTTTAAGTATATACTGGGGCTCCAAGTCTTGTGCAAAATTTTGATGATTGCAATTATGATCCCGGGTGAAGATTTGGTATTTTCAAACTTCATCATCATTTAAATCTAGAATATTATCACGAAAATTTTCACTTGCATATGTCTCATTTACTAGCTGCATTGCTTGATCAAATTCTCCATATTCATCTTCATAATAGTCATTGTAGTGGCTAAGGAATAGTCTTTTTAGATCTTTCCATGAAGAGATGCTTTGCATAGGCAAGCCTATAAACCATTCCCTTGCGTCATCCCTTAAAGATCTTGAAAAATAGCTCATAATGACATCTTCTAGAAAAATCTGAAAGTCCAAAATAAAATCCTAGAATCATTGTACATGCTTCTGAGATGATTCATACCATTCTCCATGAAATTTAGGGATATGCTTTAGTTTTTCTGTCAACTCGTAGGGATAAGGATTTGGGTAGCCTTGGATACAATTGTAGTAAAATGGTTTATCGATGGCTGAGATAAAGTTTGGAGGGCCATATGGGTTTTGGTAGATGGTTGATCTTTGGTCAGGGAATACGAGATACACTTTTATTTGGTATGAGGCTTGTGGTAAATAAATGTTTTTTTGTGCATGGTATGCAGTATATCAATTTCCTGAATCATGGGACACTTGTGAGTTCAAAGGATCATTATACCCATTTTCATTAGTTGTTGGTATATGTTGTAATGAACTTGAAGCCTGTTTGGCTTTTAATCGTTGTATTTCTTGAATCAACCCTTTTTTTGTAATAATTCCAACAATCCCTCTTCTTCTAACATATTCATTTTGACTATAGATGGTGCTGTTTACAAGTTGTAATTTATATTCTTCATTGAATTCCTTTTCACAGTCGCCACCTCTTATCAAAAGAGGAATGATTTTTCTTTTCCGGGTCCTTCTTACCAGCAAAGTTACCAATTCGTTTCAAAATTAAAAAGTTTACTAACTTTGTAATGAGATTATCTTTAACCGGATTCTGGATTACTCCCCAGAAGAGTCACCATTTTGTTGGGTCTCAAAAATGTAGGTTTCAAGCCATAAGTGGATGCTAATCTCTATGATTAGACTTGCAACGTTTTTGAACCAACTAATAGAGTTAACCTAAATGGTTGATGACTCCCTACACTTCAGGCTCTGCTAAACCTAGGTGGGTGAACCTTGAAAGCTGAAGCAGATAAAAGGAATGTATGACTCAAATAAATTTAGGGATCTACCCACAATGGCATAAAGTGTGGAATAGATGAAAGCTTGCAAACTACTTCTACTCCTAAGACTAAGATCTGAGATGTAATTGTTTGAATAAGATTTTATGGAATCCTAGAGTGGAATTGGTATGACCAGTGCCTATTTCTATTGGGCTAATGGAGTCAACGTGTATATGATATGATTTACTTACTAGTTACAATTCTAATTGTTTGGCACTTGTGTTTGTTTATACCTTATATAAACATGCAAGAATGTGATTGACAAACTCTACTTATTGATCCACTCGATCCTACCAGGTCATTGTGACTTATTGAAAGGATTTTTAATCCTTGTTTGAAGGAACCAATCAACAGAATCACACAATGACAGTGAGTGTGTATTGACAAATGGAATAGATCCTCAATTTGAATAACAAGACAATATCGAGTTGGAGACAGTATGGCAATCTTGTCAATTATACGACTCTTCTTATTGATCCAAATGTTACTTCCAAGTTATTGTAATCAATCAAAAGGATTTTTTTTACTAAAAAGAGGGGTAAAAATTTATTAAAACGAGAAGAACAAAGCAAGGAAATTACAAAGCTCTATCAAGCTCCACTAAGTGAGCCAAATGTTTAGACAGATCTGGGGGTAAATGATTCTGGTCCATCAAATTCCAATCATGAATATGTTCAGAAGCCCATTTAGCCAAACAATCAGCAACACTATTCCATTCTCTAGGAATATGAGTAAAAGAAAAATACTCCAACGAAGCACAGAGGTTCAGAATCTGACCCACAATCAAAGCCAAATGCCAGCTGGCATTATCTAAATGCCCCCTATTCAACAAGTTCACCACAACCTGGGAATCAGACTCACATATGATCCTTCGCCAGCCCAATTGGCTGCCACGCTCCATAGCCATTAAAATAGCCTGAGCCTCCATAAGATCATTAGTATGAAGACCCTTATAAATAGAGAAAATAAACTAAACATCTCCAAAGCTATCCCGACCAACACCACCAATTCTAGCATGACTAGGGTTTCCATGAGAAGAGCCATCTGTGTTGATTTTAAGAGTACCCTGAGGTGGAGGGGTCCATCTCCCCTCTCTATTCGCCTTCGGGGTAGGATGTCTACATCTGTTGCACATGAGCTGATGTTGTGGAGGCAGAAGATGAAGACGGTGACAACAACCAACATCACAAGGGTCCACTGATGCTGTAAGATCACACTTAGCTGCAACAGTATCCCCCAAAGAATGCATAATTTTCTGCCACAAGCAAGGGGCCACCAATGTCACCTCATGAAAAATCTGGCGATTCTGCTCCAACCAAAGGTTCCACATAATAAAGGAAGGGCCAATAGCCCAAGCAACCTAAAGAAAAGAAGTAGAAACAGCAACCTTACCCCACTGATCCACAAAATCCACCAAGGAAGAGACATGCCAACAGGGCATATTCCACACCCTCCACCAAAGATGCCAAATCTCCCTAGCATAGGAACATTGGAAGAAGAGATGAGAGACACTCTCCTCATAGTTATGACACAAAACACACATAGAAGGGCCTTGGAAACCATGCTTACACAAATTATCCCAAGTAAGGCAACAGTTTCATGCAACTAGCCACAAGAAAAAATTGCACTTGGGCCATGACAACTTGTGCCAGACATGCTTCCACCAAGGGACCTCGATGGCCCCAAACAACTGCTTACCAAGCTGCTTATAGCCAGTAGACACAGAGTACTTCCTGGATAAATCAGGACCATCCCAAGCTAAGACATTGGGTCCCTTCAAAGAATTACAAGCACGGGAGGCCAGAAGCTGAGCAAGCTCCCATCTATCCTCCTCAGTGCCCCAAGAGGCCACTCTGAGGGAAGCTTCCAACGATAGGTTACAGCTAAACCACAATGTTGTGCAAACTTATAATGCTCAATGGTATCCCAGCCAGCTGCAATAAAAACCTCAAAAAGAGACTGGAGATGAGGAAGAGAAGAGAGAATAGGTGGGTGGCCATCCCAAGAATCTAACCAAAAATAGTTTGTGACCCCAAATAGCAATTCCAAAAGAGCACATGCTTAATCAACTGAGCCCTAGCTTTTAAAGTATGCCAAATCATAGAACCACTCCCCTCCAGAGGATAGCGCGGGACATCACAAGGAGCAACACCCCTAATATATTTATGGGTGAGAATACATGCCCATAACTGATGCTGATTGGTACACCAACGCTAGTAAAGCTTAGCAGCAAGAGCTTGCTCATTCAAAATAGCAAAGCATAACCCAAGACCACCCTCCTACTTTGGTCTACACACAGAATCCCACTTAACAAGGCTCCACTTAGAAGATAGTAAGTTACCACTCCAAAGAAATTGATGAGAGAGGGAATCAAATTCCCTAAGGAAATACATAGGGGCCACTTGAACAAAACATTTGTAGATAGGAAGGCCCTAGATAACTGACTTGAGAAGAGTCACTCTAGCAGCTATAGATAACCACTGATGAGTCCAATAAGTCACCTTTCGCCTTAGCTTGTCAAGCAACATATGCTAGGAGGACCTAGGCTGACGCCCAACAACCAGAGGAATACCCAAATAGATAAAGGGAAGAGACCCAATTTGAAACCACAGAATAGCTGCAATCCACTGTTGGATAGCCTGAGGTGTATTAAAGAAGAAAATGGAAGACTTTTGCTCATTGACTTTCTAACCTGAGGCAGCAAGGTATATATCCAAAGCATGCCTAAAAGATTCAGCTTCACGAATACGAGCCAACCCCATAAGAGAAGTATCATCCATAAGCTAGAGATGGGAAATCGTTGGCAGACCCAAGCCCCACTGCCAGCCCTGAATCAAGCCTTGGGAAACCTTACATTTAAGAAACTAACTCAGCCCCTCCGCCATAATGATAAACAGATAAGGAGAGAGCGGGTCCCCATGATGAAGGCCCCCTAGTAGCACCAAAAGGCTTTGAAGGTTCACCATTCACAATAACTGAAAAAGAGGAGGAAGTCACACAACTCAAAGTCCAACTCACCCAGTCAGAAGAAAAACCAAAGGCCAACATAATCTTCTGAAGAAAACTCCATTTAACTCTGTCATAAGCTTTGGCCATATCCAACTTGATGAACATAGACTGATCCGAAGAAGTTGCCATGGAATGAATGACCTTAGAGGCTACAACCACCCCATCCAAAATTTGCTGGCCTACCACAAAGCCACCTTGCTCCTCAGAAATGACAATGGGCAGGCACTGTTTAAGCCTCTCAGCAATCAATTTCATTATAATCTTGTACACCACATTACAAAGTGCAATAGGTCTAAAGAATTCAAGCCTATTAGCACCTTCCTTTTTAGGGATGAGAACCAGAAAAGTAGCATTTAGGGCACAAAGCATCTTCTTACTATGGAGAGACTCCTAAACAACCTCCAACAAATCTAGCTTCACAATGTCCCAAAACTCCTATAAGAATTCAATTGGAAAACCATCAAGGCCAGGAGCTTTCCCCTTATTCATCCCAAACACAACATCCTCTACTTCAGACAAGGAAATTGGATGAGTAAGAGAAGCATACAAATCATTAGATATCAAAGGAGGAATGCAAGCAAGGATCATATTCTCCAAAGCCTTAGCAGGAGGTGAATCTTCAGTAAAAGGAGCAGAATAAAATTGATGAGCCTCTCTAGACAACGCCTATCGCAAGGAAATTGAAAGACCCTCAGAGTTAACAAGAGAAGAAATATAAGACTTATTCCGACGAGCTTGCATAGAATGATGGAAGAAAGTAGTATTCCTGTCACCCTCTTGAAGCTAATCAATCATTGCCTTTTGTTTCCAAAAAATCTCCTCACGGAGCTCCCACTCCTCCACCAACTTTAGAGCCTGGGATTCAGCATGTCCCAGAGCCTCTGAAAATCCCAAATCTTGAATTTGACAAGTAATAATAGCAAGATGATCCTACGCTTCCCTTTTCTTGGCCCGTAAATTGCTAAAACATGATCTATTCCATCGCTTAAGATGATACTTTATGAATTGCAACTTCTTAACAAGACAATACATAGATCTACCATACGCAGGGGCCCCATCCCGCCACCAGTGGGCCACCAGGTCATACAAGGATGATCCCAAAGCCACATAAGCTAAAATTTGAAAGGAGGATTCTTTGGAGAAGGAAAAGAAGAAGCAGAAAACTTAATTGGCCAATGATCAGAGCCACACCAATCAAGAATCTCAGAGCAAGTGACCATGCCACAGCCCATCCAAAAACTAGAAACAAGAAATCTGTCCAACCACTTAGAAATCACTTCTAGACCACTTTGTCTATTATTCCAAGTGAAAATACCATTAGAGGGTTTAACATAAACAAGAGCGAGAGAATCCACATTTGCCCGAAAAAGATCTGAAGTAGGACCAAGCCTAGGCAGCCCTCCTCTTTTCTCCTCCAAACATAACACAGAATTGAAATCACCAGCTAAGATCCAAGGAAGGAACGACACACAAGACCTAACAAACCTGATGTGGGTCCAAAGCTGGATTTTACCACGGATGTCAATCGAAGCATAAACATTACTGACCAAAATAGTCTCACCAGACTCCAAAACAGAAGCAACCACAGAAATAGAGGAATGGCTAGAAATCCACTATTGAGGAACAACCTTACATGGATCCCAGAAAAAAGCCAGCCCTCCAGAGTTTCCCTTAGAGCCAATACACTGACATTGACTAGAAGCCCAAATACAAGGAGTATAATGAAACATGGAGTCCACCAGAAGCTTACTCTCCTGAACGCAAAAGATATCTGGAGAATGAACCATAATCAAATCCTGACTAGCCTTTTGATGGGGGGTGCTATTCAACCCCCTTGCATTCCATGAAAGAATAATCATGAGGAAGGTGGAGAGAAAAGGGCATCAATGGTCTTAACCGACCCAGATTCCACCAATGAATCCCCAGTGGATTTAATCTTCTCCACATCCTTTTTGCGGCCAGCTTTTGAGGAATTCTCAAGATGACCCCTATTAAGAGGGCGTTGTAACACCCCTAGAACATGAGATGATCCCTACCCCTTACTAGCAGGCAACACCGCCTTAGCTAAATCAGCTAAAATAATGTCATCTTGTGGATCTACAGAGGCACCAGGAAGCCCAAAATTTTCCTGTTCCAAAGCCAGAGAAAAATCCTTAACAATAATCACCTGCACCAGCCCTGAATCCATACTAGTGGCCCCAGAAGAAAACTCAACAGGGATCCCCTCTTCCAAGGCCTGATTATCCAAGACCGCAAAATGATTGGGAGCTTGATCACTTTGTCTATCTTTTTAGGCCCGCTTCTGTCCCCTTCCTTTAGCCCTCAGCTTAACAGGAATGAAGCCATCCTTATTAATCCCATCCTCAGCCACAGACAATTTGCCTTTATCCCCCTTCTCCACCGAAGGCTCTGATCAAGGAGGAGAAGAAACCCCTATAGCTTTGGGTGCCCGAGGACATTGGCGCTAGAGGTGCCCATACTCATGACAAAAGTGGCATCGAAAGGGAAGGGATTCATAATCTAACCGTCGAATCCACAAAGCAGAGCCAAGACAAATTTCCACAGAATCCGGTAATGGATTATTTAAGTCAATTTCAACACAAATACGAGCATAGGAAAACACCTTTTTATCCAGAGTATTCTGAGTGATGGCGTTTGGCTTCCCCAGTAGAGCTACAATCTGGAGCAGAATATCCTCCTTCCAAAACTCCAGTGGTAGCCATGGAAAACGAACCCACACAGGAACCCGTGAAGGCATATCCTCTGCCATGTTAAAACCTCCATGCCAAGGCTTCATGAACAAACCAACATGATTGTAAAAATATGGCCCTCCCTCAAAAACATGATTTCGATCTGAAATATAAGAAAAATCAACCATGAAATAACCATTTGCTGCCACCAGAATATCAAAATCACCCTCAACCTGCCAGGATCGGCGTATCTAGGCCTCCAAGGCCGAGAGCTAGATACAAACACCTAGGAACTTACAAATTAGAACATGTTGGCTCCAGTAAGATATGTCCTCTTGTACCAATTTAGGAGAGATAACCAGTACCGGATGATCAAGACTTCGCGGAAAATAGCCATTCACTTTCTTAAGCTTAGAGCTCTCACCCACGAAAGAGGAGCCCTCAGGAAAACCCTGAGGGTGTTTCACACCTGCTGACACCAAGCTTTTTGAAACCCCTGCCAATCCTCCACACCCACAACCAAGCCCTACACACAGCCTTGCAACTACCTACAGGCGAAACGGAGGTCAAAATCTCGCGCCCAAAGAAACAACGCAAAATCCAAAACAGAAGACAACAGCCTCAGCTCGCCCCGTCAAGACTACACAAGTCCAAATCTACGCATAGCACCATGTAGAAGAAGAAAAAACTAGGCACATAAAAGGAAATAAAAGTCCTCCTGCACACAAAAAAACCCCACCCCACCCTTCAGCATGCAAAAACCACTGATCGAACACCCTGAAGCACATGCAAAGGGAAAAAATGACATGCAGCCACGGCTTCATAGGCCACGGGCTGCAATCCCTATGTCAAAACCTTCCTTAGCCATCCACCAGTTGTTTAGACTCTTATGACTTCTTGTTTGCTTTGGATTTCATTATGAATCAAAAGGATTTTAATTCTCAATAGAAACCAATTAATTCAATTACACAAAAACAAGAAGTGTGTCTCGATGAAACTGAAATATCAACTTGGAAACTCAGGTTCAAATAATAGAGAAATAACAATGTGGAGACAACCAAATAATTGTTCAGCTTTAACAAACAATAGACACCAATATTAAATCACCAATTTATGCATTCTTTTCCATTATACAATTTCAAAAGATTTTACAATATACAACATAATGCTTTATTTTCAACAATTGATCAATCTGTCCAGTTATCTAACTCCTTCTTCTGATCATGATGTTTTTTCTAATCTACTAATTTTTTTGATTATTTGCTTGATCTCATCTCCCATTTATACTGCATATTTTTAGGGTTGTGACCCTTCACTCTTGGTACATCTCTTCATAAAATAATTAATTAAAATTTCTCAAGGCACTCCTAAAAATTAAGGTATTTCACAATACCTTAGTCTTTATTCCCTTTCCCTTTTACACCTTTATTTGATAAAATATATTCATTTGAGTAAAAATGGTTATCCCTCTTCGGTGAAAATATTTCACTATTTATTACATTCTTTAGGTAAAACAATTACCTACTTGGTTAATTCCTTAGAAATATTTTCCTCAGAATGAAAATGTTTTAAGAATCTCTCCTTGGGCAAAGTAATTATCTGCCTTATATCATCCTTGATGAAAATACTTCATACTTAGGTGAAAATATTTTACATCATGGGTAAAATGTGTCCCAAAACAATACTTATGCCGTGATTATTTTAATAATTTTTTACTTTATATTAATATGGTTTCATCAAACTCTCATTTGATTTGTAAAAATATTTACTCTAGTTCTGCAAACTTCTCTTGATATAATCTTTTAATATTTCCTTTGTCACCCATCAGAAGGACTGTCATATTAATATTTATAACTATCTCCCTTGTTTTAATTAATACCAGCATATCGAGCAAACTCCCTTTTTGTCTTGTCGATACCATATTCACCAATTGATTGCTTAGTTTATTCCTCCATCGGGCTATCAGAAACTAGGAAATTGTTCACTCCGATAGCTATTGTCTGCCCGATAAATACTTTTGTCATTATTTTAATGAATTTTCATTTCATATGGTTTCATTCACTGAATATATGATTTTAGCCTCCATGGTAATCTCCACATTTCTAATTGATATCGGCATGACCAGAAGACCAAAATATGACCCTTGCCGATAAGCTATATCTACCCGATATTAGGGTTATATCTTGCCCATCAGTATATTGGCAGGACTGGAGATTAGGTTATCATGATACTCTGAAGCCTTCTTGATATTAGGGTTTGTCAACAACATTGTTTCTTCTACTCCACTTCTTCATGCTCGGATTCATCACCCCATGCTCTAGCCCTTCCCACGGATCTCACCATTTTTCTCTCCTCAAAGTAATAATGATAAAAGAAATGCAGAGATCTAAGGTGGAGGTTTGCATTCTTCAGCCATAAATTTTGGTTTCTGGTATTTGAATAGCAAAGTGTTCAGAGTAGCTCTTGTCCATCACAAAGAGATGAATCATTTTCTTCATATGGTCTTATTAACCTGAGGCCTACGTCAATTTTGTTGTGCGTGCAGTGCCTTAAAAGTTTCAAACTAGTATTAAGCCTTCAAATTCTGCGTCCCGTGTAACTAGGAAACTTCATCCATCAACCGTTGAATTTGATAAGCAAATCTTTTAAGAAAAGTTATAGACTACATGCTCATTTTGTAGTTCATAGAAAACTCTACTAGTTAACTAGGAGAAGGTGCACATGCCTTTTCTTTCTGAATGGCTGATAGAACCCCTTGAATTGGCTAAGAAATTAAAGACGTGTGATGCAACAATATCAAGTAAGAACTTGCAAACTTACTCAGTTGTTGAGAGTCTTTCTCAAGTATATCGACAGAACCTCCTGATTGGTGACATATAGAATCAAATGTAGATTTGTTTTACTCCACACATGCTATCAAATCTGCCTCCAACTTAGTCTTATGAACAGTTAATGAGAATGCCTTTGAATCAATTTCAACCATGTCATCTTCGTTGTGAGCAAACTCCCTTTTGTTCAAAGGCACTTTTCGTGCCACAACTCTAATTTTTTGCCAGATCATGTTCTTTCCCATTGGCTTCTCTTTTCTATTCACAGATCTAAATCTTCAACAATTTTTTCAGAGAAGAATCTAGAGAAAGATCTGAAAAGTTATATCCTCCTACTAGACCATCAGTGTCTTGCTCAAAATGTCCAAAAATAACATTAAAATTTAATGCCTGGTTGCTTCTTGTGAATACATCCGATGAGAGTTTGTATAATAGCCTTTACTAGACATTGAACAGTTTTGTTTCTGAGTGTTTTCATCTTACACTTATTTTGTGCATCACGTTTCATTTGATGACATCTTTGTTGGGGTAATCTGTCGAACTTCTCTCATGTCATGTACATGCTTATACCTAACAGAGCATTTTTCAACTATAACATCTGAAAAGACCCCATTCCATTGTGCTTTGATGCATATTTATACCTTATTTCAAAGTTCTCACTA
This sequence comes from Cunninghamia lanceolata, assembly GCA_027924645.1. Taxonomy (NCBI): domain Eukaryota; kingdom Viridiplantae; phylum Streptophyta; class Pinopsida; order Cupressales; family Cupressaceae; genus Cunninghamia; species Cunninghamia lanceolata. The sequence continues at coordinate 6,646,668 of BSBN01001281.1, forward strand.
TTGTACAGGCTAGGAGGATGTTGGCAAATGTGCACTGATCAGGTTGGAAACCTATTTGCTATATATGGTAAAACAGTGTGACTACCTTGTGAGAATCATCATGTCTTTTGTAAGCTACAATAATCATATTCCATGAGACAATGTCTCGTTCTTTCATGTGGTCCAACACTTTATGAGTATACGTCAAACTTCTACACTTGACATACATGTAAATGTGTAGCAAATGAAAATTGTCTATGGGCGATAAAAGAGTGCACTTCTTTGCTTTGTGAAAGTGCATTCCTGAGAATGTAGGTCTTATAATTGTGACTGGAGCACACAAAATGTACATCATCATTCGTTAAGTCCCTCATAGAAATGTCCTTTCTATTTTGCTTCTATCATGTATATCATCTCCACTATCTTTTGGGTTGCAATCCCTACTCAGAAAATGTGAATTTGAAATTCTTCATCAAACTAAAATTTCACAGCAAAGTGCACATGCCATGGCCAACAATGAATCTTAGAGGATAATTGCTGACGGGGAGTTGGACTGCTAACTCTTTTGTATATAATGTTATGAGATTGACGACATCTTATGATTGGAGCATAAAAAATGCACAATATTATTTGGCATTCATTTCCCGCAATATTTACTAGTAAGAACTTCAGCTGCCTCCCAATCCTAATAACTTGGTTGTGATTCCTGATATTCTATTCAAAGATTTCATGACTGAAGCTTGAAACATTAGGGTTTTGACATACAAATGGTGGCTTCAAAATGGTCTCATGTGTTCTTCCTTCACTAGATTCATGAAAGTTTGTTCTGCTTCATCACAACTTTGCTTGCTTGATTCTTGATAAGAGCTTGAGGTTGCTTCCTTGTCATATGTGTTGCTGAAATGAGCACCATTCTCTTCAATTGGCAAAACATTCACTCTTGAACCTTTAATGCTTTCAAAAGTTTTGCCTCCATTACTGTATGTGCTCTTAGCAGAATTATTTGTGTTCTACATAAAGCTCAAGCTAATGTTTGCCTTTGGTTGCAATATCACATCACTTTTAATAGAATTGAACAACCATTTTGATTGTACTTCTGCCTTGTCATTTTTCTCAAGTAGTGCGGCAATCCTAGGCCTAGGATATTGTCTAAAAGCTACTTCGACGCATTGATAGAATTTGTAAGGCCTTTTCAGTAGATAACAATTGTGAAGGATCAAAGAAATGCTAGTGGAAGGCATCTACTCTTTAGGTTTGAGAGGATTGCCAGAACCAATACCAAAACAGAGTCAAAACACCTTAAGTCATGGGAACCAAAGTAACGATTCTGTCAGTTCTTCAATATCTTATCTTCCATATTTTCACCATCTACATTGTCTCTCTTTGTAGCTCTAGGCAAGACATGGTTTGCAGCATTCTTCAATGTCTTTCTTTTATTTTAGCAATTTGTGCTGAGTCAATTTTTTCACTGTATTTGTGATTACTGTCATCAAATTTTATATTATGGGAGCCTAAAATTTTACAAAAATTGGTAAGAAATTTTAGGTCCCAACACGGTAGATTTAAGAAGGGCAGAAGCATATGCATTTTTGTTGAGTGGTCACATCTCCATTCTGGATAGGATGAAGCAGAGCTGGGCCATAGAGTTTGTACAGTTGAAGGCCACTTTTGCGGATATACTTAAGTATATGTAAGTATAACATATATATACTTATGTGGCCATATATAAGACAATTTTTGCAAAATTTCGGTATGTAGATTCTACCCTTTTCCATTGATGTCAAAGGGGGAGTGAGGAGTAGTGAAAAATGTGGAATCCAACTAAGGGGGAGCTCTAGTAAAATAGTACAAAAGATAGAGCATTAGCCAAGGGGGAGTTACTGCGACACACAACCATTTTTCACTAAGTGTTGCCATCAGTGTCAAAGGGGGAGATTGTTGGCAAGAGACACTATGTGGCTTCATAAGTGTTGTCATTGATGGCAACAAAGTCTATCCCACAGATCTGCAGTACATAATATGCATATACCGAAAGTCAGATTGAAGATTGTTTTGATCCAGTGAACAAGAATAGAGTATGTAACAAGGTCTGACAATCAGGTCTGGATCTCTCAGATGGTGTAACTCAACAAGTTGCGGACTTGGACAAGTCAAGAAAGGTATCATGACTACTGTATTCTAGGGATTTAGCCTCCAGTGATAAAGCATAAAAAAGATGTGAACATCTAAGTGTTGGGTTCCAGTCAAGTAGAGCAGACAAAGGAAGAACTGATTGGCAGAGTATCAAACTTCAATCCGGATGAGTAAAAGGTGTTGATCAAGCAATTTGAGGGATCATACATTGTTGTCCAACATGATTAATGACTTCTATGTCTATGTTTTTGATACGCATCATAAATCAAGCATGGATTCAGCCGACAGATCAATAACTTGCAAATATCTTGAGTGTTCTTGCTATCGACTAGAAGGATGATGAAATCCTTGATGCGGATATATATACTAGATGGATTCCAGTATGTAGGTGTGAATAGTGAACAAGGAATGAAATAAAGTATGAATAAAAGCAGGAATAAGTGGGAGAGTTGTAATTCAAGTCCGGTATGTGACAGAGCAACAACATTAAACAGAGGAAGAATGAAGTGCATCAAATCAATGTATTGTGCCTAACCAGAACTAAACTCTTGCATTGTAGATGCTTCTCATTAGTTCAAACACTTGATTATCTTTTGTAAGTTCTGTAGACAGTGAGTCTCTTGTAGGCAGTGTGCCTCTTGTGAGCAGTGTGCTCGGGCAATGAGCCTTAATTGGCAAGTGCCATTTTGTACTCCTTTATTCTTTTAACAGAGAATACAATATTGGGTTAGTCACCCTGTGGTTTTTCCCTTAATAGGGTTTTCGACATAAAAATCCTTGTGTTATGTGTGTTGATTTTATTTATGCTCTTATGATCACATATGCTTATATGTTTTGATGCTACACTGATTATTAAGATAACTAAAAGAAAAAGAAAGTTAAGGAAATTTTGAGATAACTGATTCACCCCCCCTCTCAGTTATCTGCCTTGTTTCCAACACTCTTCAAGTCTATCTTCGTAAAATATCTTGCTCCACTCAAACAATCCATGATATCATCCATCCTAGGTAAAGGGAATCTATACTTAACTGTTATCTTGTTTATTTCTCTAGAGTCAGTACACATTCTCCACTCTCCATCCTTCTTAGGTGCTAATACTACAGGTATTGCACAAGGGCTCAAGATTTCTCTAATCAAACCTTTCCTCAACAATTCTTGTACCTGTCTATTCAATTCTTCATTTTCTACCAGTATCATTCTATGTGGTGCTTTGTTAGGTAAACTAGCTCTCAGTATAAGATCCATGTGATGACTAATACTCCTTATAGGTGGCAATCCTTCAGGCACATTATCTGATATGATGTTTTCATATTCTGTCAGTAACCTTCTTATCTCCTCCAGTTGTGATTCTTCAGTCTTCTTTAATGTTTCAAGCTTCTTAGGAATCAAAGCATAACACATATTCTCATGTCTCAAACCATCCAAAAAATTTCTTCCATCCACCAAACAGATTCTAGCATTTCCACATACTTCACTCTTAGGGTCATCCTCTAGAGGAATCAAAGGAATTCTCTTTCCATTTGCTGTTATAGTGTATGTATTCTTTCTCCCATCATGTATAGCTTTTCTATCATACTACCAAGGTCTACCCAACAAGATATGACATACATCCATAGGCATAATATCACACAAGACTTCATCATGATAAGATCCAATATGAAATTCCACTAAACATTGTTCACTCACTACTACCTTATGATCATCCTGAATCCATGCTATCTGATAGGGTTTAGGGTGTCTCAATCTTTCCAACTTCAACTTAGTCACCATCTCCTCTGAAACTAGGTTATCTAAACTACCACTATCAATAACAACTTCACAACACTTACCTCCTGATTTGTATCTTGTTCTGAACAAACTTTTCCTCTGTGGTGGTTCCTCATTTGTTTCCACTTGAAATAGTGCTCTTCTCATCACAAGTAATTCTCCTTTCTCTGGCTCAATAACAGAACAGGGGTCACCTAGTTCAACAGGTTCTTCGTCCACATAGGCTACTCTTCCACTATTTTCTGTCCTCTTGCTTGTACTACTTTGATTACAGTCGAATGCTCTATGTCCTTCACCTCCACACTTGAAACAAGTGCCTCTAAATGTTCTCTTATCAAATCCTCTTCACTCTCTTTTGTATCCTTCATTCTGGTTTGCACTAGGGTTTCCTCTCAGGTAAAAATTTTTGTAATCTCTCCAGTAAGCATTATTATCTCTGTCCTCCTTCTTGAATGTATTGTCAAACTTGTTCTACTCTGAATGTGATCTGTCTCCTTTGGAAAATATTCTACCTCTCTAAAATTTACCTCCTCTACCTCTCTATCTCAGATCATGCCTTTTATTTAGATTCTCTTCAACTTCAGGGCAAACTGATATGCTTCTTCCAAAGATGTCATCCTTACCAAGCTTAGTTCTTCTTGAATGTTCAATCTCAGTCCATTGATATATCTAGCCACTTTCTCTTTGCTTGCTTCACTATGTCCTATCCTTCTAATCATCTTATGAAATTCTTTAGTATAGTCCTTCACAGATTTCTCCTTTTGTCTCGGGTTCTACAATCTTTTCAACAACTCCAACTCATAGTCACCAGGTATGAATTGATTCTTTAATTTTGTCACCATCCTATCCCACTTCGTAATATTTTCTTTCCCTCTTCTATTTCTGTCCAACTAAACTTCTTTCCACCATATAGTAGCATGTCCTTTCAATTTTTTCTTCACAAATTTCACCTTCTCCAGATCTTCAACTTCTTCATACTCAAAGTACTATTCCATGTCATTTATCCAGTCAATCAATTCTTTAGAGTTCAACTTACCACTATAGTTTGGTACATCAAGTCTAGGTCTCTTTCCAATCTTTGAAATAGCTCACAACATCTTTACTTGATCTGATTCTTCTTCTTCATCACCTCCTAGGGTTTCTCCAATTTGTTCAATAGATTGAAATTCCTCTTCATCATCACTTTCGACATTAGGTCTTAGTGTTAATCCTCTTCTCCTATCTTCTTCAACATCATCCAAATGAATTCACATCATTTTAATCATCGCCATCATCTCATCCATTCTACCAGCCATTGTTCCAATAGCAATAACTCTCCTCAGTAGCATTCTTCCTAGGATCAAGTGTAAATTGTCTCAAGTTTGGTGATCAGACTACAAGGTGACAACTGCCTCATGATCGATGATCAGTTGTGACACAAGTAACCTACCTTAATTCAGCAATTTGTCCACAGTAAGATCTTATGAAATTCCTTCGCAAACTTTGCTCAACTCACTTCCAAAGATTCAAACTTTCACTCTGATACCAATTGGTGCAGTCATGGTAGGAGGGTTCACAAAATGAACTATCCAAGCCATGCAGTAAGAGTAAACACAATAGAAACAAATCAAAAGATATGGAACAAACACAGCTTCAATCATTTAGTATCTAATAGAATTCAAATACAATCTGGTCGTCATCATGCAGCTTACAATTAAGGCTCACAACCCTGATTACAGAGTATCAAAATATGCACAAGATATAGCTTTGAAGTCCTCTAGTGAAGGAACTAAACTATCTATCTTCTAAATCATGAGAACTATGCTAACTGCTTTCCTAGGGATCTATTACATCCTTATATATCATCTCCAGTACAAAAGTTTCCTCTGCATTAGCCACAAAAGGTCACAAACTCCAAGGAAGAGTTGTAACGTGTGTACATGGATAGGTCAGACCTAATCATGTAGAACACCTCTGCAAATGAATGGAATTATGTGTGGATCTTGGGGAAGGTCAGCCACAAAGCAAAGATCATTGAATGATGTGTCATTAGGCTCCACAAGTGAAGGAATGCTCTGCAAGTCTTCTCTTATAGCTGATTATCAGAGACTGTCAGGATGTTGTTCTAATTAAACAACTGATCTTCTAATAGCGATAACTTTCTGGTACTTTGTTTAGGGTAAAATTGGATTTGTTGATCTTTTATGGTTTAGATGTTAAAATCCTCCTTCCACCCTAACATTGAAGGATCTAGGGTTGAGTGGCAAGCACTATCATAACCTAGGCCACTTGCAGATGTAGGGAAACTTGGATTAGGGAATTAATTATCAAATTTTCCTTCTCTTATGTCCAATTGACCATTAAAACCTTAATTATGCAAATACAACAACAAATTAATGAATTACAAAAAAAGCTCTTACAGACGGGAGTAAAATAGCAAATTAGAGAATACCTTTTTTGGGGGTTTCGAAGTAAAACAGTCAGGGACACTAGAGCGGGTGCCCAAGTCCAAGGTACCTATTTTTTTGGGGAATCTGGACCTTCTTCAAATATTCATCAGCCATGTAACTTCTATTTTCCTAAATCTATCTATAGAGGACACTGGACTGATCACCCTAGTCCTAGAAGTGCTCCTTTGTTTGACTTTTCTTCATATCCTAAATCCCTGATTTCTTCCAAGCTTTCCTGCAACTCCACTTTTTCTAGATGTGACACCTGTAACCTACAATCATAAGACTTGGTTTGGGGGTTGTGGTGTTGAGAGGCTTGCCTCAGTCAAATGCCGTAGGACACTTAAGTCTCTGAACACCATTGTCAGATAAAGAGGGTGTGCCCTTGTGAGGCAGAGGCCAAAAAACAAAGGAATCAATGATAAAAACACAATGATAAGTCACCTTGTAGTAAAGCTCTCATGGAGGAAGATGCTCTTCATGCCATGAGGAGATTGATGCTCAAATCTACAAATATTAACACATAAAACATACAAGTCTGCTCTTGCAACACAATAGAAAGCCTTGAATCACCTTAAGAACACAATAGATTGCTAGTAATCATCTAGTTTACAAATGAATGCCTACACATGCTTATATATGCAACTACAAGCATTCCCGCCAAGATTTCAAAAATCAAACTTTACCGTGTCAGCAAAAGAACCAACTAATGGTCATAAAATGACACCCAAAAATTGGGTTACCTAAAATAGGGCAGGACTAGTGCACGGGTGCCCTAGTCCTCCCCCCCTATTTTAGGTAGGGTACAACTCAAGGGGTCCTCCTAGGTCCCATTTGCCAAGAAACCCAGGTCTCATTCCATCAGGATGTTAAAATATGAACTAAAATGTCCTAAATGCATGCTAAAGACCCAAGAGCTAAACCTTATGAGGGAAAAGCCCCCAAGGGGACATTTTTCGACATTACATTTACCCCCACTTTAATGTATGTACAAACGCAAGGCTGATACATGCATTAAAGTAAGGTCACAAACACAACAAACACACCAAGCATGGAAAAGACACACCAATCATGTAGAAAATAGTACTAGGCATGCAAAACATGGAGAAGACAGTTACAATCACGCAAAACATGGAGAATATAGTCAATGCATAGAAGACACATTAATGCATGGAAGACATAAATGATATCTTTTCTTTTTCTTTTTCTGATATATATGAAATGCAAATGCAAGTACTGGAAAGTAAACCAACCTCCCATAATACATGATGTACTCATCATGCAAGTCTTTGTATATATGGGGCAACACACACGTAAGACATGCAAAACCTCCCAAAATGCATACAGTATATGGGGCAATAGACATTCCAAACAAAACAAGCATGCCAAAACACACACTTGAAGACATGGAGAAAACATGGCAAACAAGTGATGGTGTGTTCCCTATTTCTAGGCTCATCACCATCTCAGGCACATTACAAGCACACACCGACAATTAGGCTTTGCCACAACAATTGCCGAAAACACTCTTAAGGGTTGAGTTAGTCACAGAGCCGCTCCCTGCCTCCGCAGAGGACTTTTAAAAATGCAACCCCACCTGCGTCATGGAGATGCCTTATAGTGAAAAGGAAGCATGGCATACCACCCCACCCGCATTATGGAGACACCTTACAGTGAAAGGAGGTATGAACTCAAAAGTATACAACCCCACCCGCATCACAGAGACACCTTACAATGAAAAGGAGGTATACACAATAGATAGATTCATTGATTGCAAACAAACTTAGGATGCATGATGTACTCATCATACTAGCCTACACTTGAGGACAAGCACATTGCTAACATCTACAATAGACAACTTACCTTATATATGCCCCACCTTAAGGTGGTTGATATCATGCAACAATATCAAACATGTTAAGGTAGGAAGAAAACACACAAGGGAACAACAACTTTCACAAAGCCCATGCCCCCTAGAGGTGACATGTACTTTACGATTGCCAAATGTTCCCACAAACACATCCCTACAAGAAACATGTTAGTGTCTACAAGATTATGATAAACAACAACATTAATGCATATGATTATCCACACAAAGAGCCAAGGTTATACAATGAATTTAGAGTTTGAGGATAACCAGGGGTTGTATCACGAAGCTCTCTGAATCAAGTACCGCCAAGGCCAGATTCAAAGGCAAACAAAGGTGCATGGAGCAGAAATATTGTTAAGGGTTTTAAATGCAATAGAAACATCATAACATTCACTACACGGAAAGCACGAGTGCTTCCACTTGCCAAGTGTCGGATAAGATATACAACCCCATCATCATATTAGGAACTAAGTCCATTTGTTGATTTCTCTCGAAAGGGACACTAGGTCTGCATCAGTATAAATGTTTTTTGTCATCCGCCGACTAGATGGAAACACTAGTGGAAGGGAAAAAATAAATAAGAGAGGAGAAACAAGTGTCATAGGGATAGTCATGTAGGAGGTTGTCCCCAAGTCACCAACCACGATGCTATGTCCGTAAGACACTACACAATATTGAAATCAGAGAGAGGCAATATAGAAGAATGATGATATAAATAGAAGAAGGTCACAACAGAGGTGGTCTCCTGCTATCCTGAACCTTACGGGAGAATCTGAGGTCATCCCAGGAGGCCTAAACAACACATAACACATCACAGGGGAAGAACATCATGAGAGAAATAGAGGGTTAGAGATACTTACCTATAGGATCTTTCAGATGAAAGTCTTATCATCAAGTAAATCATCATCATCCTCCCACTCCCTAATGTTAGAGGAAAGTGGGACATAAGGTACCATAGCCCAATTCATCTCTTGCTCATCATGTTTTTTATTGTTAGGATCATGTTTGTTTGGTTCAATGTTAGGATCAATGTTTTCTTGTTGAGATGCCAAGTAAGCTCATCACCTTCTCTTTCTCCCTTTTGCAAGTTTACATTGGTATATTTTACGACTTAGTTTTTGTAACATAGGGCTTTGATTTGTTATGGATTTTGGTGTTGTAGAGGAAGAATCACCAAGATCAAAGGTCCTTTGTCTAGGTGGAATGTTTTCTTACTAAATCTTAGTTTTGTGCTTATTGTCTATCCTCTTAGTGATGTCCAAATGACTTGAATGTTCAAACAAAGGAGGGACATTAAAGGTCTTCTCTTCCTTAGTGAAATCCAATGTGTGTGAACAATCCACTAAAGGAAGAAGGTTGGTGGGAGGATCCACAGAGGTATGAATTTGATTATTGTTAAATGAATGCTTATTTTCTACCCATGGAATGCTCTTTGTTAAAGGGAGCTCTTCATTCACAAATGCTTCATCTTGGCTAGGGAGAGCAATGGAATTACTAAAGCTATACCTAGTCTTCTCATTTGAGTATTCAGTTATAATGGAATTAGGATAACCTATGGGATTATCATCAGCCTTTTCTTTGCTACTCATGGAGAAGAACTCAATTAAGCTTTCTAATATCGTAAGATGTTCACTCATGAGGGTTAAAAATTGGTGAAAATCAAGGTTTTTGATAAATGCATGCAAAGATACCATTGAAAAATGACATGCAGGTGCCATAATGAGATGCAAAATCAGATTTTAACAATTTTCCAAAAGTATGCAAAAGACAAGTGCAAAACTATATGCAGAAATGGTCTAAAATGCTTTATTTTTTGTACTTTTCCAATGTAAATGAATGAAACAAAAGGTGTTGTAAGGATTTTTATCAGGGGCAGAAAATTATATGTCTGATATCAGTCTAAAATGGAAATAAGATCACTCTCAACACACTCTTGATGCAAATCCAAGACAATGCCAAGCAAAATGTAGTGAAAATATGTCAAAATAGGGACTTTTTTCACCAAAATTTAATGCAAAAGAGCATAACAAAGGGTGTTGTGAGGAATATTACAATGGGCAGTGAATAATGTTAGAACTAATAGCCACTTGATAAAAAAAAATCCAACACAACATGCTTTTAGTGCAAACTAGGTAAAACCCTAGTGAAAATATAGCAAAAATAAGCTATTTTTCACATTTTTTTTAACTCCAAGACCTAGAAAAAGAGGTGTTGTAAGAAATTTTAGGAGGGAAAGAAAATAATATCAATAGTATCAGCCACATAAATCCATAAAATTGATCACAACACACTTGGAGTGCAAACTAGGTCAAACCCTAGGGCAAAAATAGCCAAAATGTGTAGTGTTTCGCCAAATTTTCACTACAAGAGCCTGTTAAGAGGGTGTTTTGAAGATTTTTAGGAGGGGAAGAACATAAATACCCTAATAATAGAAAATTAATGCAAAAATATCCTTCACAACACACATATAGTGCAAGTTTAGAGAGTTGATAAGGCCAAATTTAGAGAAAATCATTGTTTTTGAAGCCCTACATTTGAGATTTTGGGATAAAATTCTGAGTGAATGTTTTGAAGTCTGATTAATGATGAAATTAAATAGTCTTAGATCTGAAAATAATTTTCAAGGTTAATCATACAAAATGCCTATGCAAATTTAATGAAAATGCACCAAAATTGCTAGTTTTTGTTGAAATTTTCTATGCAAAAATTCAAATATTTTAAATCTAGAAGCAAATTCACACTAAAATGCAAGACTACAGACAAATTAAAATTTGAATGAGCCTCTAAAATCACTAGAAAATCTGATAAAATATTTTGCCTACAAGCCCTAGATTTTGGAATTACTAGGTTATATAAAATTGACAAAATTTCCACAAAACCCTAGCAATTAAATGATGAAAATGCAAAGCAAGATTTTGAATTTTTGAATTTTACTGTATTTTATATCAGATCTGATGCAAAAATTATGAATTAGGAAAATTTAGGGAGAATTGACACAATTTAGTGAGCCCAACAATGCAATTTTTTTGTATTTTTCTAATTTTTCAATTTTTAAAAAAATTTTCTCAATGCAATAAAGTAAATGCCTATATGAATGAATGAAATCACACCAAATCTGTAGAAAAACACTTAGAAATTTGTAATTTAAGTTCAAAAACATGGGTTCACCAAAATGTTTAGGGTAAAATTGGATTTGTTGATCTTTTGTGGTTTAGATGTTAAAATCCTCCTTTCACCCTAACATTGAAGGATCTAGGGTTGAGTGGCGAGCACTATCATACCCTAGGTCACTTGCAGATGTAGGGAAACTTGGATTAGGGAATTAATTATCAAATTTTCATTCTCTTATGTCTAATTGACCATTAAAACCCTAATTATGCAAATACGACAACAAATTAATGAATTACGGAAAAGCTCTTGAAGATGGGAGTAAAATACCAAATTACAGAATACCTATTTTCAAGGTTCCGAAGTGAAATAGTTGGGGACACTGGAGCAGGTGCCCAAGTCCAAGGTACCTACTTTTTTAGAGAATCTGGACCTCCTTCGGATATTGATCAGCCCTGTAACTTCTATTTTCTAAAATCTGTCTGCGGAGGACACTAGAGTGAGTGCCCTAGTCCTAGAAGTGCTCCTTTATCTGACTTTTCTTCAGATCCTGAATCCCTGATGTCTTCCAAGCTTTCCTATAACTCCACTTTTTCCAGATGTGACACCTGTAACCTGCAATCACAAGACTTGGTTTGGGGGTTGTGGTGTTTAGAGGCTTGCCTCGGTCAAACCCTGGAGGACACTTAAGTATCTGAACACTGTTGTTAGATAAAGAGGGCATGCCCTTGTAAGGAAGTGGCCAAAAACTGAAGGAATCAATGATAAAAACACAATGATAAGTCACCTTGTAGTGAAGCTCTCATGGAGGAAGATGCTCTTCATGCCATGAGGAGATTGATGCTCAAATCTGCAAATGTCAACACATAAAATATACAAGTCTGCTCTTGCAACACAATAGAAAGCCTTGAATCAATAGCTTGCTAGTAATAATCTAGTTTACAAATAAATTCCTACACATGCTTATATATGAAACTACAAGCATTCCTACCAAGATTTTAAAAATCAAACTTTACCGTGTCGGCAAAAGAACCAACTAACGGTCATAAACTGACACCCAGAAATTGGGGCTGCCCTAAAATAGGGTAGGACTAGGGTGCAAGCACCCAAGTCCTCCCCCTAAGTTAGGTAGGGTACAACTCAAGGGGTCCTCCTAGGTCCCATTTGCTAAGAAACCTAGGTCTCATTCCATTAGGATGCTAAAATATGAACTAAAATGTCCTAAATGCATGCTAAAGACCCGGGAGCTAAACCTTATAAGGGAAAAGCCCCCAAGGTGACATTTTCTGACATTACATACTTAATCCAAATGCTCCGAATTCTGTATATGATTTAGATGAATGAATCTAGATGCTAAGTCCGGCTTCGTAAGATCTAAAGTGCAACTACGGTAGAATGTAGACCAAAATACAAAAACTGCTACTAACTAAACTAAACTAGAAAATGAAAAGAAACAAACTGAACTACAAACAAATTGAAATGCAAATGCTTTTGGTTGATGCAAGATTTCTCTTGAACCAAGGATGCTCCTGCATCAATCATTCTTGATCCTCCCTTACCAAAGCTAGACTGAATGCAAAAGGATTTCATGATTTCAACAAAAACTCTAAATAATGCACATAATGAATGTCTCATTATTTAAATAGAGAAATAATGAAAATATCAAAGGTTAAAGAAAGAAAGCTCCATAAAAGGCACATGTACAAGATGATACACATCCCAAACTTGATTTTCCATCAAAGCATGAAAAAGCAACACACAAATGCAAATGAGGAAAATGTCGCCTCATCTTAGCAACATCAAGTCTAAACATTTAGTGTGAGGAATGTACCAGTCAATTCCTCATTAAGTGAGTGCATTTATTCACACCTAGGTGGATATCATGGGGATTTTTTGGGGTTTTTATTTTAGTCTATCTACCAAAGTTCACGTCACATAATATATAGTTCCCTTGACAATACTTTTGATTCAATTGATGCCAACACTGTGCCAGAGAATCAATCCCCATCTCCTCACAATTTGGAAGTGCAGGACATCATGAATATTTCCTGCTGCAATTAATTCCTCTTTTACTGACTAAAAGAACTCTGTGTACACTATTTCCTTTAACCTAAAGCATTTGGTTTCCATAGCTCTGACTAGACTGAAATGTTGTCACATTCATGGCACATTTGTACTAGATGAACCTATTTGACTAAATTAGTATTTTTATCAATTACCATGAAAATACTATGAGTACCACTGCTAGCATTAACTCTTTCAAATTTTGTATAAATCCTAGGCATAAATATTAGCAAGTGTAGGAGTTCGATGGCCATAGTAATTTATGAATCATCCAACACATGCCCACGTTACATCTGCTCTATTATAGACCTTGATGGTGGGATGAGAACTTAGCATGTCCTCCCCTTTTCTACTTTTATTTGGATTAATTGGGGACCCACCATTTGTTGACCAATCAAGAGTAAGCACATGGATGAGATCACCTTAGGGGGCATCATGACTAGTCAACAATGTATCACATGCTTGCTAGATAGAAATCATCTATTATGGGAGAAAGAATCATTGTAGAATCTCATCCACCCAAGGTCAATGGTCATCGCACATCATAATTTTGGTTCTAGGACCCATATCCAAAACTGTGATGCAAACATCCCTTTCAATGTAATGGGAAGAGGCCATGTGTCACTCCTATGACATCACCCCACATTGGTATTGCCACTTCAAAAATTTTCAAAGCACCGACCAATTAAACAATTATACTTGGGAATAAGGATGCACAATTGGAACCAAGTAATCACTTGTGACATCCAACAATACAACATGGGAACCACTTCCTACCATCAGGTGAAGAAAATTCCATTTGATTGATTTATCCACAATCGATAGTCATCACACATTGCAAGGATGTGACCAGTGTGAGACCTATGCACTCTTGTTTCTTTGAGATCCATGATGTTTCTAGAGACATTTGATGATTATGTTACTCAATACTTATGGATGGTGCACATTTATTTATTGTGGATGATTTTTGATATACTTATGGATGTTATATTTTTTGATTCAATTCCATATGATATACTTTGATGAGATTATTTGATTTATGTATTTTATATGATATTCTATGGTTGCTAATGGATCTATGATAATATGTTATTTATAATGGATTTATTTTGACTATATACTATACTGACACTTCTTGTTGAGTGTATAGGTGGATTATTATGCCAATGGTTGATGGGGGTCATTTAGCCACTTTATGTCTTCTAGTGTAATGTCAAACCTAGGCATGGAGTCCTAAGGTTTATTGGCCATGTATTAGAAATGTTCTTTGGGTGTTTTGTAACTGTGTGAAGTATAATACAAATGTGTGCATATGTGTTTGTTTGTGTAAAGTGATCTTGTTGAGTAGTGTTGTGAAGAGGTCCCAAGTGCCTAAATGTTTCCCCATGCTAGAGGGTGGGTCGTCTCACAACCCTATGGATGGGTGGAGAGCCCATTGGCATATTGTTGTTCTTCCTCTCTTTTTCATTTTTAGGTTCCTGGATGGAGGTTGAAGATGTTTTGGAGTTACTCAAGTCTTTTTGGAAATAAAAGAAATGTTGTTTTGTTTCAAGAGAGATTTCCTTGTTCCTGATGTATTTTGTGTATCAAATGTTGTAGATCATTTGTAAAAGTATTAGAGTAGCAAACTTGTGATGTTACACATGCATTTGAGTGAATATAAATTTGACAAGGTTTTCAATTACAGGAAGGTTTTGGTTGTTAGATTTGGCTATTCTAGCATGAAAATATTGTTGGATCTCATGTAGAAATATGCAAGTTTATTGAAATTATTATTAATGTTTACAAATAATTACAAAGGTTAAGGGGATTGAAGATAAAGTCTAGTACAATAAGTTAAGAGAAAGTACTTGTATGTTTAAACAAAAATCAAAGTCAATATCAAAATCTAAAAATCAAATCTGTATGAAAGAAATATGTAATTTGTGAGTGCTTTATCATAATGTATAATTCACATTTTGCATCTCATGGGTTTTGACACTTTATGTTTTTTGTCACCATTGTCTAAAAGTCTCTTTTTTTTTACTATGTATGAAACTATCATATGGATGTTTTAAGTGTTGAAATAGCAAGGTAAACAACATAATGAAAATATCTTACAACAACAAAGATTTAATTTGATTATGATGTGATTTAGTGAATAAACTTGATGTCATCGATTTTGGATAAACTTTAAAACTTGAATTTACCTTAGTAGTACTAGCAAGTTAAAAAAAATGGTAGTTGTGTTTGGTTTAGGTTGAGTAAAATTTAGGGCATGACAACCAGGTCCACCATCTAAAACAAAAATGTGAATAGCAGGTGTGATGCAATCAAGACTTGCCATCTGTCTATATCTATGATGTCATAGCAACATCTGCTTGTTTCTTCGTAGGATTTTATGACTCGGTAGACAAGTGGGACATGAGGAACCAATGGGATTATGCCTAAATATGCAGGGAAAGAGACACTTTAGACTACCTTTCAGTAAGTGTAGGGACACATGGCATGGAATTACATAGCATAGAAATAGCGTGGAGGTGCACTAGCCAAAATGTGATGCAAAGGGTGTATGTGATGCAATAAGGTTGAGCCATGTAGCACAAGGGTTAAAAAATAAAGTGCAAGGGGGATCATATGACCAAGACAATAGAACCAATGTAGAGATAGGCCATTGTCGGTAAGCAAAGCACTGGACTAATGCCAAACATGGGCGGAGTGGACATCAAGTGGTCATGCTTAAGTGGGGAAACTGGGTGAGCAAGTCACTGCTCACTTAAAACAAAAGAGAAAATGTAAGACCTAAAGCCCTTAAGCTACCAAAGACCTCCTTAAACCATAAACCCTAACAAACAATAGGGAAGCATGACCATGGAAAGAGAGCTATATAAAAACCTTCCAACAAACCCCCTAAACAATTTACAATGATGTGACACTTTATATGTAGTGTATTTATAATTGCCAATAGGTGGATTTGATGACATATGATTACAAACACTCAAATTAGAGGCATATGATGAAAGTCCAATTCTATTTAACACTATCAAGAAAAACCAAAAACTCCATTATGTAGTGCTAAAAAAATTAGGCACTATCAAAAAAATGGGACCCAAAAAGAAGTCTGTATATGCTCGAATGAGCCCTTTGAAGTTACAAAAATGGGAATTGTTCAAGGTTACCCTTGAGAATCTATGATTTTTTTAAAAAATATACATTAAATTTAAAAATTGATCACACCATAATATAGAGCATGAAAAAAGTACTCTAAATAAAAAATCACACAAAAAACAATTTTCTGTGGCCTAGAACAAGGCTTGTGGAGTTGAGTCAAACTTATAAATAGGCTAATGGAGAGGGGTCAAGAAATTGGGGGAGAATGGGTGGTGTTAGCATGACATTAGTAGATATAATATTCTTAAAATATGCTGGCATTGACATAAACTTTGTATATTCTTAGAATATTTTTTGGTAAAATAGAATATTCCTTAGATGACAATGAAATACGCTTGGTGGCTTGATGGTGCTTGGATGGTATGTATCTAGTGGCACCACTCCTATAGGTGGTGATTAAGCTATGAAACATTGGTGGAGGTGGTGATATATGGTCATGGTTGGGTGGTGTAGCATGAGCTCTGATGGTGTAAGCAGAGGTGGAGACCTCTTCTTTGGTGGTGAATGCTAGAGCCAGGTGGCAGAGTGGAGACTTCCTGATAGTACAACCAATGAAGTAGGTTTCTTTCCTATGACTGCAACCAGTGGGTATTAACCCATAGATAAAACCATGAACCACTAGTTAAAAAGATGCTAACCATAATATAACCATGTCTATGCATTGGTAGGCCATGTACCACAAATTGATCATTGGATAAAGCTCTAAATCACTAAATAAACAATGAAACCTCTAGATTAAGAAAAACACTGTGAACCAAAGCCAAGCCTCAAAGAACCAAACATGCATATTGATAGAGGATGTATGGACCTATATGATAGTATGGTAGCTATATAACCATATGACTACATAGATTTATACAGTGCATACAAAATTTCATACATAGTAGTAGTGCCCCTAAAAAATTGCCCAAGATTTTCTTATGTCAAAAATCAACATGTAGATAGGTAATCCATATGTTTGTGGGCCTTTTGGACCTAATGGCGAGGTATTTTTGGCTCCATGAGGCACCTTTGATAGGGATGAGTTCTATATTCAACCAAAGATAGGAATGGATTTTCAATTCATGGCTCTATTACCATGTTGGAGTGGCCAAGATCTAAATGCAGAATCTAATAACTTCCACAAATGAATTATGAGCATAATAAGCTAAATATAAATCATAAAAAAGTAAATTAAAATATATAATTAGGCCCTTGTATATAAAGGTAAGGATGAGATGAGATAATGGTTGAGGACTCTAACAACCTTACATGTGCATAGGACAAG
The DNA here is from genome assembly GCA_027924645.1 of Cunninghamia lanceolata. Lineage (NCBI taxonomy): Eukaryota > Viridiplantae > Streptophyta > Pinopsida > Cupressales > Cupressaceae > Cunninghamia > Cunninghamia lanceolata. The sequence goes on from BSBN01001281.1 coordinate 6,664,435, forward strand.
TGAACTTGATGTTTCATGTGCACATGAGATAGGTGTCTCTAAAGGTGTGTACATTTATCACATCCTTATGAGGTGAGACAAAAAGAAACAAATACCTAAGTGTGGACTTAACAAGAATGCATAGGACTCTCTTAGATAGGATAAAAGCTAAATAGTTGTATAATGTCCTTATTTACATGTTGATCATGATGTTAGTCATAAGCAAACATATAATAAAAGTTATAGAACAACCTTTACTCATCTTGAAAGATACGATGAATTCAAAGAATTCATGATCCCAAGTCTCCATGGATTAGTTCATAATCTACTGACGTTACTCAGTGGTTGATGTGTGTTGCTATTTTCCATTCAGGGGCCTTACATTGATTGATTAGATTCTGTTTCTGTAAAGATGCTACACAGAAAGGTCACTCTACACAGTATATTTCTTCAAATAATGTGTCTATACTTAGATATTTGCATGATATTTATCAATTGTACATGCTTTAACTCTAAATATGCTATGAATTTTTAGTTGTCTATGAGATGTCAACATATTTCATGTTATTTGCTTCTGATTATCTATTATTTGCAATTGTGATGGTGAATTTATGAAATTGAAAGAAATGTAAAAGAATACTTCAAATTTTGGTGAATCTTAGCTATTGAGTCACATACACACTTGATACAGTCATGAGGAGAAGAAATCAAACCATATTTTCACTAGGATGTTCCACAGCTAGATATAGATGATGCAAACTTCAAAGGATAATGAATGAAGACAATACATGCAGACTGATGAGCACTCCAAGGGACTACTCAGACTACTCATAATGTATCAAGAATTCAAACACAGACTACTCAGGATTTACGATGATTTGTAATCAAATTGGTCTTCTCTTTCATTAAGTATGCAAAAACATGTATGTTTACAATAACTTTGAAATAAGCCCTGATGTTTCAGCAATCAAATTTCAATTAAGCTTCTGAATGTTTAAAATAAGGCATCCCTGCACCTTTTATAGAATAAGGTGAGGGAGCGGTTACAAATGACCTGTGGTCAAGATTTATCAATTTAAGATCAATGGCAGATATTCCTTTTGACTTGGTCAACTATCTCTCGTGGCACAGGTTGCCAGCTGGCAACCATCTAGGTAACTTATTTTCTTCTAAGTACCTGATACATATGTTCCCCTTGTGGCACATCTTCATTTACTCCTCAGGTTCTTCTTCTTCATCATCACGATCATCATGATCATCACTTTTCATGTTGTCATCACCCTGATGAAGGTCACTTTGTATATGGACCTGCATTATCATCCTGATATTTTCATATGCTTCTACTATCTTATCAACCTCTCCAGCATCCTAAGTTTTGGCTTTATTAATAGCGTGCTTGTGGGCTTGAAATTTATCTCTGAGGACTTCTAATTTACCCTTCTTGTTGCTTAATGTTTTATTATAGTTCTCCACCCTCATTTTGATTCTCATGATCTTGTTCATTGCTTCTTCTGTCAGGTGGGTGAGAGGATCATCAGCCATCGGCTAGAAGTTATCGTGCAGAGCTTTTATGGCAAAGTCTGTGTCTTGGTTCTCAATTTTCCCCTCTACTTTTCCCTCTAGGGCTTCTAGGACTCCTGCTTCATAGGACATCATGCTGTGCAGTTTCACACTAATATCTCTTAACCTATTACTGCACTTCTTCAGTATATCACATTCAAACTTGAATTCTCTATACCAAATATCCACTAGCATGGAAGTGTTATTATTCAACACCTGATAATTTATCAGGACCTAAGGATTAATCCTCTTTATTTCACTCAGAGCACCCAAGGCTTTCTCTAACTGGAATGACCTTCTTCCAGCCTCATTCTGTACTTTATCAACCTTCTTCCTTGAGATACTCAAAGAATTCCACCTCTACAAAGAGGCTCTCACTACTTCCTCAGCTCCCGTGAGTGCTGACAGCATCCACTTTCTCATGATCACTGACTCATGCTTCATAAGGTCTAATTTGTTAACCTCCTCTTGAGAGATTCCAGTCAATGGGACTGCTTGATCTGATGATGTATTGTCAGGGTTAATCAACCCTTTTATGTATGAATGTAGCTAGGCAATGTGCTCTTTATGCTACTTATTCTTCTCCTTTTCTTTCTTCACCCTTTGGGTTAAATAATCAATTATATCCTTCCCTTCTTGACCCTCTTGGTCTTCATTGGCAAACCCCAAGTCAACTGTGGTGATCTAGAATTCTTCTAGGGTGATTTTGCCTTTCTCTTTCTCAACAATGGGAAGTGCTACTTGGGTGGTCCTTTTGCCTGTAGCAAGATCTCTCCTAATTGCAGATGTTAATCTAGCTTTCCTCTTAGGCTTCATGATGGTTTCTAAAAATAATGTTGAAACATCAAATTCTTGAATCTCAAAACCTGATTCCGTACCTATTTATTTCTCAAGCCATTCAGGTACTTGATCTCTGAATCCTTGGTGTCTATCATTATCATCATGTCCACCCTGATCTCCAGCATTTGTCTCAGTTCTCAATGGAGAGGGTAATTTACTTATTTCTTCCTCATGATATTCATCATGAGGGGGATCCTATTGTATTTCTTCTTCTTGAGGAACTTCCTCTTGCGAGGGAGGATCTTGCGGTGTATCTACATGCTGGTCCTGGACCTGATCTTGTACTCCCTCCTTTTGTGTTTCATCCACTTTGGGAATTTCCTCATCCTAAGGTATTTTTGTATCTGTAGATATCCTTGTGTTTGTACTAGGTGCATCAACTTGATCCTGGATCACATTCTACTCCACACCTGATGTATCTACCTCCTGAGTCTTAAGGTCATCATGACCTGATGTTTCTTTATCACCTAAGGTTCCTTGAGTCTGGGAGCATCATCACCTGATGTGTCTTTATCATTCTCACCCTTTTGTTGGACTTCTACTATTTTGGGCTCAGCTGGTATCTCCTATTATTGCTGGCCCATATCTGGAGTATGGCTCTCCACTTTTGTCTTCTTGACTACCTCAATATTTTCTGCTTTATTAGGTGCACCTACTTGATGTTTGGGACTTAAATCCTCCCTATATGTTAGGTCTATCACTGCAGGGCTAGTTACATGATCAACTAACTTATCAAGCCCAATTTGTTGGGTCGCCCTCTCTGGGCTACTTTCTTTCTCTTGCTCTGTTTGCTTCACCTCTTCTAATATTGCCATCTATGTTGATGGGGTTCCATGTGGGGTCATGCGAATGTTAGAAGTAAGGGTCTCCATCTACTAAGAAGCTACATTTTGTACCACCTCATCATCTAATAGGTCCACAGTTTCCTCCAGTGAGAAAGGACCACCTTGGCCTGCTCTAGTGGCTTCTTTTGCTTGCTCTTTAGCCTTCTCAGTCTTAAATTGAATGATGGTAGGAAGTGGCACATCATGTTGCAATTCTTTCTTGAACACTTCACTACCAGCTCCCATTAATACTATGGGGTCATTTCTTATCTCACCCCTCATAGATGTTCTCTATTTTTTAGGTGGTGATGCCACCAAGGGTGCCTTCCTCTTTCTTGTCCCCATCATGGGGTCATCACTTTCTAGCTCTACATCTACAGGTTCTTCTTCAATAAGGATATCCTTTCCCACATTCTTCTATGAGGTTTGGCCCTTATCAGGTACTCCTGCAATCTCCATAGTTGGCCTTAAGATTCTTTTTGTTCTTGGTTCATCTACCAAGGGTTGTACAGATGAGGCTGATGCATGTCCTGATGCAGATGCACCTTAAGCTGATATATCATTTCTTTCAATTATCACCCCCTTAGGTTCACTATCATTCTTCCTTCCTCTGGGGGGTCTTTTGCTTTGTTTCTGAGGTGGCAGCCTTTCTCCATTAGATTTTCTCTTCTCAACAAGAAAGTCATCATATTCTTCATCTGGAATCTCCTTCCTTTTCCTCTTGTTATCTACTATGATGGCCACACCCTTCTTCTTCAGTGTATTGATTTGTTCATTTACCCATTATTGGGTCAACTGCAGCACCCCACCTGTAAACTGATCTAATGAAATATCTTCAGGTTGCATTAGGTTAGGAGCTGAAATGGTGTCATTATACAAATTTTTATCTTCATACTCATTAGATATGGTCTTGCCATCATCTTTCTTTATTTGTGTAGGCTCTGGAATGCAATCAAATGCTTTAATCTGATTGAGGGTGAGTCTCTGATATTTTCTTCTTCTGACTTCAGCCTCATCCTCATAGTCAGTCCAGAAATCCTCTAAGTGCTTTTGATGTATGGGCTTCCCTATGATCTTTTGCATCCTTCCATAGGGGTCATATGATTTGGCCAATGGGAATGGCTATAGGTTCATTAGGTTTAGACGCCCTATGGCCTTCTTTATGCTTTCTAAATTAGGGCACATGTACCACCCTATAGTTACTGGAAACAATACTGGAGGTATTTTCTTATTTTCTTTATATGCATCCAGTATAGTAAATATCTATCTAAAAAACTCCATCAGGACTACCCCATCAATAGGGTACCTGGGTAGCATTAATGGCTGTGCTTCAAAACCTTCTATCCTGATGTAAGAAAATGTGGCAAACTGGATAAATCAGGTACCATGCTTGTATATAACTTCCTGAGCTTCCATGCTCAGTCTCTTGGTTCTATCCTCCTCCATTGTTCTAACTAGATGCATAGAGAATGCATCATTCACCAATTTATAGTCAAGGAGATAGTCTTTTCTCTGCAACTGAGGGTAATGGTCCCATTTATGGGCATCATTAATATTGCTTCCAATCTTTCCAACTGTGGTAAGTGCATCAAATGTACCCTTGTAAGCACATGAATATACAACATATGAAGTCATGTAAAATGAACACTCCAAGCATCCTAAGTTCATCATTTGTTCATCTAAAGCATCACTAATGATCTTAGCCCATAATGGCTTGTTATCCATATAAAGGCACATCATGATGACTCCATACATCCAATCCTTGAAACTTCCAGTAGTAGGCTAGCCTGTCACCTTGCTGAGTAGGGTATACTGATATTCATCATCAAAATCAAATTTGTATAGATGTACTGGCAATTTGGCAGATGCAGTGTAAGTGTTGTTCTTAGATCTCCACTGATATATCCTCTTTGTTGCAGTCTTTTTATTGTTTTCATATTCAATCTCCAGTTTGGGCAGATCCATACTGACTACTTTCTTTCCAACTAGGAGATTGATCGTAGATGTAATCCCTTTTATTGACAAATCTGCATAAACCCTTCCATGTTTTCCCACCCGCCTCGTCTGAGGGTTGTAATTTCTGGAACATTCTATTATCAATTTTGAAGTTTCCATGGAATAGGGAAATCCAGCTGCATACCACATTCCTAATGTAAATATGGTGTCCAGTAGGGTACTATCTTTATCATCATGCATCTTGGACGACCATGCTACCAAATCTATGTTTCCCTGATGAGTATCTCTAATGACACCATACTTGAACTGCACTCCCTCAGGTTGAGAAAACATAGGCTTAAGAAATTTAGACTTAGACATGTTCCTCCTAATGTTTGCCATGGATTCCTGCAATGAAAACAACTGGTCTTACCATAATATTCACATGCATGCATATAACATTATACATTTACGGCATCATGCATATTATATTCATTAATTTCTATTTCATCATGATATGCATACCTACAGTTTCAAACCACCGGAAAAGCATACTACCTGGACATACAGAAAATGACAATAGGAGGGTTTTTAATTACTTACCTGATAATGCTTATCTCCTAGTTTAAGCTGATGATTACAAAAAAGGGACTCAAATGATGATGATCACGCACTCCATTATGCTGTATGTTGTATGTCTGTCCACAGGTAACTTGTATGAGGGTTTGAATGTTTGCTCTGTAAATTCTCATTTCTTCGCAAGGTAAATGCAAAATGGCCTTGTAAATTCAATATTAACCACATTCATAGGGCAAATTAGGGCAAAACCGGATTAAATTGATTAGGACCATTGATCTTCTACACGAAATTCATGGATGTTGCTAGGTGCTTGCATCGTATTCGCAATCGGCAGGAATCCACCTACTGTATTTATGTGCATTTAATGTCATGGAGCAAGATGAGGGGGGTGATCTTCAAAAGATCAGGTGATATTCGTAATATGACCCCCTCTGTGTAATATGACCTTCCGCCTTTGAGCGGGAAAATTGATATCAAGGAATCGGGTGATATTGAGAATATTGGATCATGTTTTGAAGATTAGGGGATGTTTAAAATGTGACCGCTCAAAACTAAATTGACCCCCTTTCAAAAGATTGGGATGACGTCACCATCATGTTATTGAAAAAGGGGGATCATTGGAAATATACCTCCACGAGGTAAAAAGGATGATGATGTCACCGTAAGGGTAATTTTCTTTGTTCATCAGGGTTGGATGATGTCATCGACATATTGGCACCGGGATGATATTTTGTGACAAGGTGATATTTGCAATATCGGGTGATATTCGAAAGATCAGGTGATATTCAAAATATGACCCCCGTAAAATATATGAAGCTGTTTGACGGGTAAATACCACTATCACGTAAGATTGACGTCTGTAACTCCGGACCAAATGATTATCGGGTGATAAAATTGGATCAAGGTGATCTTACATAAGATGATTGATGTTAAGAAATATGACCCCCCTAGAATATCAGGTTTGACCAGGGCTTTGACTTGTCATAACTTTCATTCCCTAAGGAATATCAAGGTGATCCAAAAGGTAAACCTGTGTGAAACTTTGCACTCTTTCCAACCATGAGCTTATTGATATGAAATATTAACTTTGATGAACTAACCTCATCATGATGACTTACCCAGCTCCCTTATGTAGGGTCACCTGCGTGACTTACTTTTACCAGACCGCTGAAAAGCAGAAAAACCAAGAACAAGCCAAGCAAAAAGTTAGGTCCCTATTTTGTCAAGTCAAAATGGGGCGTGTTGTGTAACCACACAACATTACACTAACAACATTATCATCTATATTCATAAGAAAATATATAGGCACTAAATTTTGCTTGGCATTTTTATGAACTTATTTTAAATCATTAAATCAATTGAACTTTTTACTAAGGTGTAAAGTGGGAAGTTATTTTTCTTCTCAAACCTAGCATAGCAAACTCTACTAGTTCTCTTTGTCATCATATTATTTAGATTATTAGATATGAGACCATTTATGAAGAAATTAGGTTGCAAATTCAAGGACACATCTTCTAGGTTCAAGACCACGGGTTTGAGGATCAATACCACTAGTGTAGAATTGAACTAGAGCATAAACTAGATCATAGATTCTAATAATATAGATTTGATGATTGATTACTACAGAATTGACAAACTACCATATAAAAAGTTCAAACATCTTCTTGTCACATTTGAAGCTAAGTATGCCCATCACTCTTTTCCAATTAAGAATTTATTTATATGCATGAGCATGTAGTTTTTTAAGGTACATATTTGAATTCTAGGGTTAAATTTTTTTATCATCATTTAACCAATTTACCCTATATATTTAGTGTAGGGAGATTTTATTCCTCTACATAATTTGGTGAACCCATTTGATCTCACACCCCCTAGGTTTGTACCTTGGGGTTTGTCCTACTTTGCTATGTCAACTATATAAATTTTAATTGTATAATCTTTCATTTAAATTTAACTTCTACCTCATTTCTTTGATTCACCTAGGATTTTCACTTTTGTTAGATCATTACTTTCATCCAATGTTCATTGATTTTTATATCTTTCCTTATTGATCCTTATGGGCTTCTACATTGGGATCAAACCATCATGCATATATCAATGATTATAAATTATTTTCACACTTCATTGATTCTTATCCTTTGATCCTTAGTGATATTGTATTTTTTGTCCATATGGATGATGTTACATGTTCAATGAGCAAGTTGGTTTTATGCCTATCTACTTTCTACCCCTTCATAGACCTTATTATTAGTCTTCCTCCAATCTTAGAGGACTTCACTTTATTTTATTCTTTTCAATTATACCCATTGATGTGGTTTGTGACACACCAACTTAGGTGTGACAATGCTCCCACTTGAAATATAATTGACCCCCCTAACACTTCGATTACATAGTCAAGGATACCTAGCTTTCACTTAGAGGTTATGTAATTGTTCCAAATGAGAATTACTAGTATTTTTAAACCTTAATTGAAATTTAGAAATATGAAAATGATACACATTTTAACAAGATTCAAGTTTGTTTATAAAAAAACTAAAATATATTTTAGTTTAGCTCAAAATAACATGAATTTAATCCTACTCCTAAACTAACTAGCTTCTAACAAAGATAAATAGATTAATGGGGAAAAAGAAGGAATTTGAATGAACATGTTCATCTAGATTCCAAGCACTAGCTACCAAGTCTCCCAAGTAAGAAATAAAAAACATTAGAATAAAAATATAAAAGCACAACTTGAGTCTTCCAATAATGTAAAATTCTAGGAAATAAAGGAAGAAACATATTATAATAACAAATATTATTTACTTTTCAATTCTTTTTATTGTGTTTTACAATCATTTGATTTCCTTTTAACTCTGTGTATTTTTTTACCCTTTTTTGGCCTCTTTTCTCTTTCCCAATCCTAGTTCCATCATTCCCATACCACAATTATTCCTTTTTCCTATGTGCCTACCTATCATTTATTTCTTGATCTCTTTCCCCTCCTCATCCTATATAGTGTATTTCTTTTTGTTTTTTCATGTTCCTTTACCCCTTCTCCGAACCACCAATTAACTTGTTCACTTGTTCAAAATATTTAATGCATTCCTATCTCCTAACCTATGTGCAAATCCTCTAATTTGGCTCCTAAAATATCACTTTTTGTATCTCATCTTGATCCATAACCACCAACCTTGGATGGCCCCCTCCTCCCTTATCTTGTCACTAGAAATTAGGTTTTGCTCAATATTTGGGACTAGATTGCAACCTAGGGCACATGGGGTTGCTTGATCTTCTACCCTATGACTTCCAAAATTAAATATGAGGTACATTTAATGATGGTGTTTATATCCTTCTACATTTTTTTTCCAACATCCTCTTGAAAATCTATAAATAAGACCCCTCTCTCCCTCATTTTAACATAAGAAATTTTTTAAAATTTCCACTTGGTTGGTATTTTGTAGCTATTTTCTTTGAAGAAGTGAGTGTTCCTTAGTGCTTACTATATTTCAAAATTGTTCTTTCTATATTACAAAGTCTACAACAATAATTTGGAAGCACATGGACTTCTCTACAAGAATTCTATTTCCACTATGTGACTAATTTTCATGATTTTGCACTATGTGAGTGGGGTTTTCTTCTAATTCCATTAGGGTTTCACTTCTTTTTTCACCTAATCTACATTTTATCTTTCCTCTATCATATCTCATCCACTTCCATCCATCTTACCTCAATTCCATATCCATTTAGCCTCTCTATTTTATTTTCTACTCTCTCTTTGCCTCCTTCCAATCTCTAGTTTTCCTTAGTCTCAATTTGGACCTCCTAATTTCTTGTTAGATTTTATCAACACTTTCCTGATTTAATATTTTCCCTTCCTCAAATAAATCCCCTCACCATCCAAATCATTTTTTCCTTTTTTTCCCATTCACCCTTTCTTTTTCTTTTCCCACTTTATCTTTTCCTTTAAACCCTAGTCTACTAGTTTTTCTGCATCCTTCCCAGTTTCTCTTCAATATTCCTTTTTTCCATAAAAATATATTTTCTCCTTCTCATTTTAGTATATTTTCCATCCATAACATTTTTCCTTTTGTGTGCTTTCATTTTCTTTGTCTTTTCTATCTCCTAACCTCATCATTTCATAGCTTTGTTCCTTATTTCCACTTGCGATACTTCATTAGGTTTTGATAATCTATATTTTGAATTGGTGTAAATTATTAGTATATATTTTATTATAGTGTTTTATCATTGTCTTTTTCCATGTCGATTTATACTTCAAATCCCATAAGGGGACTAACCAAGGTAGACTCCCCCTTAACCACTTTGTTTTGTACAATTTTATCTATAGGTTGGTGTTTGTAGGTGAAATATAGAAGAATATAGGAGAAATATGACAAGGTCCAAGAGGGAAATGTGTTAGGAATAAACTAACAAATATTTCTATCAAATTTTATCCCATTCTATTATAGTGCACTAGGCCATCCCCTTGGACCAAGTTGCACCCTAGAATGCTAGGAGAGGACTAAGCTACCCCCAATGGTGTCACCCTACCTAGAAACCTTGTCCTTTCTATATTTTCACTCTAAATTTTATTGACAACTTTTTAATAGTCTCCATAGTTTAGACTAGTACAGTTTATAGTAGTGCTTAATAGGTGTATTCTTTCCATTTATCTATGTTTCTTATATTTTAGTGCATTTAAACTTGATTATCACATTTTTCCACTTCACATACCTATTTTATCACTACCCTAATAGGTGTCCATATAATAAATTATCATAAAACTATCTCAAACCTATCCTACAAGTTCTAGGTCTTTGCAACACATAAGACTAGGTCATCCCCATGACCAAACCACCCCTAGGGTGACCCTTAGGTAGCACTCTAGTCCTTCCATAAAAAATGGATGAAATTTCTCTAGGATATTCCTTACACACTTTTGTGTCCATTTTTATCTGTAATTTTATTTTATAGGTGCATTTGAATCTCATTTTTTGTTGTTTTCTATTTTTTAGTCTAGTGTGTGAAAGTTTATATTTCTATTATCTTGTCTTGTCTTGTCACTTGTTAATTGTTTATCCTAGCTCTTTTTGTTTAGGAACATAGTGTTAAAAAGTTTAAATTACACTATTTTACTTGCATTTTCACATTTCCTAACACTAATTAAAAATAAGCTCCACTTACACACTCAAATATTTTTAGGTTCTTTCATTTGGTGAACCTAGTCATTACTCCATGTCTACTTTCTAAGTTTTATAGGTTAGAGTTGCTTCTACATTAACCATGTTTGTATTAGTAATATAATCTATTTATTTGTGCTTATTAATATTCCTAATGCATGCTCTCTACCAAATCTTTCCATAGAGTGATACCTTATTCTGCTAGGCCTATTCCCCATCATAGTCCTCATTTAAATCCATCCATGGGAAGTATCTCTTCCTCTATCACCTTTTATAATGAAACCATGCCATTTCCCCCTACTATAGATATTTTTTATCAAGAAGCTTAACTTGATTTATAGAACCAAATGAAGATTGTGTCTCAACTTCAAGAGACCTTAAGAATACTATCAACCCTAATGTAGCCCCAATTCCTTTTGATTTGACTGACTCCTTAGGTAACCTTATATTAATTGATTTGGACAGGATAGAAGTTATACAATATATTAGACACATTGTGGATGCACATGCTCCTTAGTCTTATATTTTTTGACCTTTCAAAACCACTACTTCTGATTCTACTCCTTCTATGTCGCTTACTACATCAACTATTGGCTCTATTTCATATTGTTCCTTTCACCACCATCCAACCCCTCCATCCTAAAATTCCACCCTTTATTTTCCCTTCTATTCTTTTTTTTCCATGTTACATCTCATTTCATCTATATCTCCTCTTGTTTCTCCTATCATCCTGCCACCCACTTCTCACCCTGTCCACATCCCTTCCTACACTCATGTTCTTATGACTACTACTATATCTCCTCCTCCTACTACCATGATGTATTCTTGTACCTCCTCTACTTCTCCATCACCAAATATCTGTATTACTCCTATATTATCCCTTGATCTAACCCTATGTCCACCCAACCTGCTTCACTCTATCCTTCTTTCTCTACCTCACCCATCAAGCTCCTTCTCATCTATCACCTCATAAAGCTCCCTCTTACACCCCTCCACTACCCCATCCTTTATTTTCTCCCCTAAATCTTAATATGTTTCATGTCTTACACAATCTATAATAGATAAAATAGAAGTTAGATGCATTGTAAACCAATTCAAGGGAAATAACAATGGACCTCCACCATAACCAACTTTCCTATTACATTCTTTCCCACCCTGTTGGGATAGGAAAATTTAAAATTTTCTTGTATTCTTGCTCATCCATACCTGACCAAACCAAAAATATTTCACCCAAAATCAGAATAAAACAACTGATATATCCCATAAAATCCTATGACTTTTATTACAAATAATGTAAAGGGCCTCAATTTATTACATCGGCAAGACCTCATGTTAGTTATACCGATCCATGGGAAACTTGTTTAAAAGGCTATCGGCATGAGAATAAGGATCGGTGAGAAGATTTCAAGAATCACCGATGGAGAAAATCATACGAATGGCCTTTAGTCAGAGAGAAAGTTATCAGTCATGCTGATTGGTATAAGATATTACTATCCGCAAATACTCTACAAGACCTCTCGACGATGTAGATCATACCGATAAGAAATTTTGGTAAGACTCTCACCAATCATCTAGTGGAATGGAGGAGACTAGCAGTCATCGGAAGGAGACAAGCATTGGAAAGAAAGATTAAAAACTCTTCGACACTCCAATGTCTCATCGATTGAAGAAAAGTGCTTCGGCATAACTTACACCAATAAGTGTGAAGAATAAGAACCATTGGTGAAGAAATCCTCTGAGATAACATTCAAAATCATTACAATTAAACTTAACATAATTGTTTGAGAAAAGCCTACAAGCGGAGATTTGAAGCGGAAAACAGACGAATCAAGATCCTTAAAAATAAAGTGCATGTTGGTCAGAATGCATGTATACCAGATACAAAGGTGAATGGTCAAAGGTTTTGTATATTTATTTGTATGTATGCAAGATACAAATAGTGGAAGATACAAATGCATGAAACATACAAGACGATATACAAAGCTATATGCATGTTGCGGAACCGAAAAGATTATGAAATGAGGTTTTATTGTTGTATGTTTTGTGCATTGTATGTATGTTTTAGGTTATACATTTCAATATACATACAACGTGGAACTCAAGAAAGGTTGAAATTTGGTTAAAATGATGCATCATGACTTAAAGTATATCAGAAGATGCATTGCACTTTATATACATCGTGGAGCCAAAAAGTAAGTAAATTGTGGTTTATAAAAATGATAAGTCCGAAGAGGTGATACAAAGGAGTTTGTATGTATTCAGCTTTGTATCCAAAAAATTGGATACAAGTATTGTTGCATTTCGGAAGATACAATCATAAAAATGATGTGGGCTCCACCATTTGCATATTGGGCTTGTATAAATAACAATATATATCTTCGATATACAAGACGATAAACAAGTTAAAAGGATGCAAATAAGAGATACAAACCAGATGCGAAAAGAAAGTTAAATATTGAAAAGTCTTTGTATGTTCAGGGTACTTGTATGTTTATAATATACATACCCGATATACAAAGGAATAAAAAGCATCGCTGGGGATAAAAGGTAAAGAGAGGGTTTGTATAAGATGCTTTGTATGCATGCTTATACAAGATAACATACAAATGGCAATATACAAAGAAAATATACAAGAGAATAATATACAAAACCCAACATAATTAGAGATTTGAACATTATATACATCCGGTGGGGACCACATATGTATGTTGGAGATATATGTATACGATATGCAAGAAAGTAATACAACAGGATATATACAAAGGTGGATCCGAAGATAATTTCAATTTGTTTCATAAACCCAATAAAATCCGCACTTGTATAAGAAAGTGTATGGATACAATATACAAAAGGTGATACAAATGAATACATACAAGTCCAGACCTGATTAGAAAGTTTAAATTCTGAGAACTTTATGTGAGATCTGGGGCTGTATATTAAGAGGCATGAATTCGATATACAAGGCAAGAGTATACATTACTAGATATGTAATTAATTCCAATTTGTTTTATAGACTCGATGGAGTCTGTATTTGTATGTATGTCCCGAATGTATATACAAAAGTTGATATGAAGGAATTTCTGATACATATATATTTATCGTATCTCTGAGATGAATTTGTTCTTTGCCAGAGCAATATGAAGAGGGTCAGGGAAAGCAAGAATGAAATTTTCTTGATATTTTACAATATATAGATCAATGTATTGCTTTCAGTAATGAGAATAGGCAAAGCATATTTTACTAGTTACTGCAATATTGGAGGAAAGATCTTGCCAGGCTAGCAGTCATGGGCCCCTCTATGAAGATTAATAGAGCCCAGAACATGAGCATTGCATTTGCCTTTGTCTATCGCTTGTTTCTTAATTTTTATGCATTAGTTACCTGAAAGGGTGTATTTATGAATGGACACACTATTTAAGGCCTGAAGTTTGTCTCCTTTACACATATATAAGGGAACCAAGGTAGAAAAGGAAAAGATCACCCACAGAATCATCAACAGTAGAATATAATACACAAAGTTTACAATGTTTCTCAAAGACCATGTTGCAAGTTTATTATTGAAGAAGTAAATTGAAGTTCTCTGATTCAGTGGTTCTATTCTGGCATCAATTGTTTGTTAAGATTATTCAATTGTGTGGTTGTCTCCATTTCAGTATTTCCTTGTTATTCAAATTAATATATCAAGTATATAGTTAATTTGTCAATGCACATTTGCTGTATCTATGTGATTGAATAAATTGGTTTCCATTAGAGGAATTAAAATCCTTCTGATCAATCACAGTAACTTGGAAGTATTAGTTTCGATTACTAAGAAGAACCATGTAATTAGGATTTCCATTATGTCTCCAAGTTAATATTATATGTTATTCTTGCATATTTCATTCAATTGGTTCCTTCAAGAAAGGATTAAATTACCTTTTGGTGAATAACAAGAAATCTAATTGTATTAATTAGATTATTAAGAAGAATTTTTCAGTCATCTCCCTGCACATTTATACAAGTTATAAACTAAATATTGTGCCAAACACTTAGAATTATTACCCACTATAAGCCACCAGTCTTAGTCCTTCATTTGAGTCTGTTTACCCAACAAGGCACTGGTCTTATTTCAATTTATCATTTAAACCCTTTTATTTACACAATCATAAAATTCACCTTGATATTGCTTATACAATTTATACCAACCATTCATCAGATATTAGAATTAGTTAGCAAGATTTCATCTATCCTACACCATATGCCACTGTAGATATATCCATTTAATTGGTCAATACATTTACATTTAGTCTACTTTAATTCCCAAGGTTCACCCACCCAGGTGTAGCAGGACCTAAAGTACAGGGAATCATCGAACCCTAAAGGTTGATTCCATCGCGTTAGTTCAAAAATGTTGTGAATCTAAGCATAGAGCCTGGCATTCTCTTAGGATTAGTAATCTGCATTTTTGAGACCTAACACACCCATTTCATCCTAGCTTCAAGGTATCCCACCCTCCCCTATATTATGGCAAGGGAGACTACTACACATTTCTAGACATTTTACTCCCTTTCCTTGACTATGCCTATAAATGAGTGCATCTTGTTCAAAATTTTCCCATCATTAAAGGAGCACCACCTTGAGGTTTTCAATATTCAATCTCCTCCTTCACCACCTTCTTCATATGACCTACCATTAACTCATCCTCTCTTGAATATACTTATCTATATTCACTTCATTCCATTCCACCACCATCCCATATTATGTTTGAATATTCCACCTCTTTATTCTACATTTGCACCACTAGCTAATGAAAATGATTTCACTAATTATTCCTTTTTAGATGATGACCTCATAATTGATGAGCCTCCACCTAGTGGAGTTTAGAGGCCTTGTATATATTTATTATCTTACCCTAATTTTGTACCTATAGCCTCTATCATTGTGTTATATAGTCTCCTACTATGTGATGAGCTATTATACCATGCACTACTAGGGAACGAATGTGTGAACATTGTTTTGTGTTACTATCTCCTACCATGTGATAATTTATTAAGATAGACAATATTATTTTCTCTCCTATTTATGTTGGTTTCTCTTACCTCTATTTCTTCTCTTTCTTCTTTTGTTAAAGACTTGGGGATGATGCACAATATTAGGGACTCAATATCCCTTTTCATGCTAACCATTAGGATTGTTACATCCTCTTTTCTCTTCCCCTATATGTACCCATTTCTTTCTCTTTGTTGCTTCCTTTTTCATTATCTCTCAATATGGGGTTATAACATAGAGATATCAATTCCAATAGTTACATCTATTTCTTATGCACTAAAAATAATGAATAATTTTCCAAAACTTTTTTACATACACTTGTTTTGCCACACATTCATCTTCAGTTCTTATGTACCACAAACAAAATGCTTGTTCCTACCCACATATATCTCACACACTATTAATTTATATGAACAATTCTTAAAATTTTAGTGTGTTTAATTTAGATATTTTATCCCTTTTCACATCCACTAAACAAATACCACTTGCACTTGTCCTCATCACCCTATGATAGGTATGTTGATCACAAGTAGGTTTATGTATTTGATTCTCCCTTCTATATTCCTGATATCCAAACTTAGTAGTAACTCTTAGAATCTCATAGGTGGACCATCTTTCCCCTTCTTTACTCATCTAATTATTAAGTGCCATTATGCATGTAGATGTATATTGTTATGGAGTAAAATGTGTACCCTTGCCATTTTATACCTAGTTTAGCACCCAAGTGGACCTAAAACAATTAATTATCGATCCTGATGAATCTAAGCCCACCTTAATTTACACTCTCTAGAATTTGTGGGGCTAAAGGACCAGGGTGTCTAACACCTCGGCCCCAGATGTTAGCCCCAACCCTATTTTTGTGGTGTTATCTTAGAACACCTCCTTGGCTTATACATGTCAGCCACATTTGGTTTTATTCATTTTTGATGAGCAGGAATGCATATATAAGCAAGTTAGTCTATTCATTTGAACATCTAAGAAATCTGGGCACACTTACACACACACTCTCTCTCATGCTTTCTATTATTCTCTAAAGCTCTCTATGGTGGATTATTGTTGTTGCACTAACTTCTTGCAAGTCTTGTGAAGATCTCTCTACTTCTTTGGGCTACACCAACTTCTTGAGTCAAGTTGTGATGCCGCATCAAGAAAGTTAGGGTTTCCATGCTCATGATGAATTATTTCCTTCATGCTTTATTACAACATTCCATTCTACTTTAGATTTGCCTCTACCCTTCTAGGACACACTCTTTGATCTCTCATCATTTCTATTGTGGAGGTGGAAACACCATTCACAGATCTTGAATTAGGCAAGATCCTAAATAGCACCTAACATTCTTCCTTGTTTTATGTGTGTAGGTCGCATTCGGAGGAACCTCAAGATAACATGTTACAAGAGATAGGAAGACACACAGGTGAAGGCACCTAGATATGGAGATCTTGCAAAACCCTAATTAGGATCTAGGGCACCCAATACCCTAGTACCTTTATGTTCCTGAAGTTAGATCTAGGCTCTCCTCTGTTGTACTTTTAGATTTTTTGTAGCTGTTTCTGACAGTCTGTTATTCTCTGATCTTACTCAATTAGGGTTTCATGTTTTGCCCTAGTTTTGTTGGTTGAATTTGGTTGACACTCCTCTATACAAAAAAGGGTAAAAACCCATGTTGTTTAGATTTCCTTCATGGGTAGAAGCCAAGCTCAGTTTGTGTTCCAATGATGATATAAGAGGCTTTGACCTAGTTTAACCTTTTAGGCCCCTTTTCCATCAAACATTTTGGTGAACCCAACGTATCTTGCACTTTTGCATCCTTCTTGCTTTAGATCAAAGGTATTTTATGCCCTAGATCTGATTAAGTTAAATTCATTCATCATTTTACATAGTTATATAGCTTAATTTTGCTTTATTTCATAGTTAGGGTTTACAAAAACCTTAAATTCATAGAAGGCCTAGCTAGTCTTGAGCCTAGGGTTTGTAGATTCATGTTTTGTGGCATCATTTGATTGACTAAATTGATTTAATTTTCTTTAGCATATTTATTTTTGTGTTTAAGAAAAGAACATTCTTTCATCTTTGCATTAAAAATTAGAAAATCAAGCATTTGATTTAGGTTTACAAAAAAGCATATTTATCATATTGTCTATATTTCACAAGTTTAGATCATTAGAGCATGATATAAATCTCTAATTTTTGCATCAGATCTGATTGGTATTGCATTATTTAATCATTTCCTAGTGATATCTTTGGTATTTTCACTCTTTTTTTTTTTGAGAAAAAGTGGTAGAGCCACTAAAATTATATTAATTATAAAATGAAATTTACAAAATGCCAGATTCAATAAGGCATACCGACAGGAAAGAATTAGCAAAGAAAACCTCCGGTTGTAGCCCTTTAAAATAGATACAATACAAAATTAACTTAGAAGGATGAGTCAATCCAAAAAAAGTCTGTGGCTTAAAACCTTACAAGAATAAAACTTTGTGCAAATAGCACTATTACAAACTAACCAACTGATAAAGTCAACAGATAACAAAACTGTCTACAAAACACAAAGGTTTTAATTGCCCTTCTACAATTTTCATCATCAAGACCCTACAGATCAAGAGCTTCTTCTTCTACCAATTGCCTCCCCAACTATCACCTGTTAACTGGAAATATCCTTGTACTCAAACAAACCTCCCACAAGAGTAGTACCCAAATGCAAAACAAAATCCTCTAAAACATTAATAAAAGCATCTACAAGAAAAAGACCATTTTGAACAAACATAAGACTCAAATTTCTTACCATATCAAAGTTTTGCAAAAAAACCATAGGATTAAAAACTTCCTGCAAAAAATTTAGGTTAAGAAAAACTTCTTGCATAGATTTACCAAAGAGCAAAAGCTGCCACCCGTGGACATACTTCATGTCGAAGTGTCCAGGAATCCTTCTTCGCTATGACATACTTCCATCAGCTTGATTTTAATCTTGCCTCCCGATCTCACATCTCTTACCGATGGAGATTCTGTTTTTCACCTATCGGCAAGACTTTCAGCCACCCAAATACTTCCTTCGCCAATACACCAAAGAGCTAATCTTGTAAATGCAAGACTTGAGTTGCTACAACTGGTAAAATAATGTAACTTTCCCTGAAGTCATTGATACAGCTGGTCATCCTAAGTATCTAGCTCAAAGTATCTTTTCAATGTACATTCGCAATAGATAACTTCAACATACACTTACAGGATACACATGAAATGATACTCACATACATTTGTGTTATACACATGAAATGTTCTCAACATACATTAATGATATATACACAAATTGTGTATTTTCACTTATTCATTATTAGGGTTGTCAAAATATTGTATTTTTTAAAAATCTAGTTAATCTTGCACCTAGGGTATGTTGATAAAACTCTTGTTCCAAATTTTACTGATGATAATTAGTGGTAAAATCTGATGTTGCATTTCTATAGCACTTCATAATTACCATTTGTGTTAAAATTACGAAGAAAAAGTATTCTTTAATCACTTTAGAATTTTGGTTTAGGGAATAAGCATTTAAGATCTAGGGTTTGATGGTGAAACCCTAGCTAGTCTTCCATCTAGTTGTTATATTAGAAATCTTATTTTCAAATATTTTCTATGTTGAATATTTTATAAATCTAGTTGTACATTGTTGTATCATATTTGCATATAGTAGACAAGACATTTCATTATGGACCCTTCTTGTTCTCCCTGTTTGGAATCTTTGCATGCATATATTATATAGATTTTGATTTTTTTTCTAAATTCATTAATATGCATTCATAAGTTTTAGATCATATAGCATCCATGTATGATATTGATATTTCTATATGTTACATATATGATATCCTTTGTCACATACTTGATTTTTCTAGCTTCATGACTCTCATGGGTGTGTATCCTTTGATATTAGAAGACATTCTAAACTCATCTCCCTGAATTGTCATTAGAAAGATGATGGTGATAGTTATTCTTTTATTTCTACTACAAGCCATGATAATTCCATGTCTAATACCATTGGAATCACCTCTAATGCATATGTTTTGGATCCCTCTCCCAAAATCATTCCCACTTGTGAGGATATTTTGGTGGTAGTGGATGAGATCATTGATATATTTCTTAACATCACTCTACCCTCTCTTCATTCCAATGCTCTCCCTTCAAAAGATGAAGCATTAGTGGATGAAGAACCTTCTCTTATAATGGACCCCCCATGGGTAGATACTGGGCATTCATCTCATCATCCTAAATCTTGTATTTTTCAAAAAGATAACAATGTCAATTCCATCATCATTAATAGACTTATTCTGCCCACTAAAGGGATAGTGAACAAGTACATTAATGTTCAAAATATTCCTAAAATCATGGTACCTAACATAACTAATCTGCCTCCTTTCTCTAAACTTGTGATTACGGTTTGTGGTGTTCCAAAACCATCTCGACCTCCTGGTTACATCTTCAATTTTGCAAAACAAATTACTCAAAGGAATCAAGGTGTTCAAAATGTGTTGTAATGTTACACCCCATTCTAAAAAAAACATACTTATTATTTTTATTTTAAGAGGACAGATAGTTAGTCAGTGACAATATTATGATTAAAGTAATGTTGTATTAGGATAGAAAATGCATTTGATTTATATGATTTTATATGCAAGGAATAATTATCTACATGATGTTATTACTATGCACATGGTTAAATAATGTGATGAACTAACTACCATTGTGTGACTGAGGTGGATGCAAGAACAATGTTTTTTTTCCCTCCAAGATGAGGAGAGAGAGTATCACTATGGAGAGGGTGCTAGATCACGTGAATACAATGATCATTGTACCATATAGAAACACACACACACACACACACACTCAAATTAGAGGTTATGTCAATTTTGGAATAAGTCTTATTCTTTATGTTATTGGTTGCCTTAGTAATATTTTAACAATGTGATCATTCTGTACTTGTTTAATATTATCGTCATCATGTCGATGGCTTAATATTTTATGTCGACAATTAGTAAGTTTGTGTACATCTTTGAATGCCAAGATGATAGGAGTAATTGACCAATCAAGTCTAGTCTTGACATAAAGGCCTAAGTCAACTTTGCAAGACTTCATCATTGATATTGTGCTCATGAATAGCATAATTAAAGCATTCAAAAGAATCCATTAGTGACATCTATGAATTAGGTGTACTATTGTTCTTATTTTAAATTATTTATAATCTTAGTCAAGGTTAAATTTAATGTCTATCTTGTGGTAAAGGAAGTTAATTCTTGGAGACTCTTATCATGTTCTTCCCTAGATACTTGGAGGAGTGGATGGTTGAGAGAAAGGGGGAATAATTATGTGCAACTATTCTATAACCAACAGGGAGTGTGTTTATGATGGGTGGATAACAGATGTCGATAAGGGGAAGTCAAGAGCAGAAGCAGGACAATATCTCTTGGATTAGGAGAAGAGAATCAAGGAGAAGGAGCTCGATATGAGAGAATATTAGCTACATTAACAAAGTGACAAGTATGCCAATGAACCAGTAGTAAAGTGTCAATATTAAGCTTCATACTATATGTAAAGTCATTTCTATTTTCTAAGTAGGCCTTGAGAGGCTACAAGTTTATATGAATCAATTGCTATATGTGGTAAATAAAGCTTCTCTATATTTATATATGCTTTTGACTTAGGAATATATCTATGGATACTCGTAGAATGGTATTCTATTTCATTATAGTATTGAAGTTATATGCCTTTAGACAATCGTGAATGTTCTAGAAAGATTATGATAAATATAGATATCATTCATATCATTTAGAATTTGGTCTGTAGAATGATCAAAATTTTTGAGATATATATAGTTGATAGGAAGTCATGTATTTATATTCCTTTTAATGATAAATTCTATCCTTAAATGAATGTACTGTGTGTGAGATATTACCTTAGTATATCTATTGTGAGAACATTGGATATAAGCCAATATAGGCTAAACGGTTCGATGTGTTGTCAACTGTGTAGGGTTGATTTGACAATATCAATCTATACCTATCAATCGATGGAAAAACTTACTAGTTAAGTCAATAGCAGATTGAGAGCTTACTTATTATCTTATGCCTTGAGTAGACCAAAACATATTAGTATTATGATGTCATAGTATCCTTCTAAAGAAGCTATATTAGTTCGATGTTGAGAGGTATCATTACTCTTTGTTATTTATAAAAGTTTATAGCTTGTGAATGATAAATGACTTGATTAAAAGACTTTAGTTGAATAGACTTCACATTCAGATAATCATGCAAAAGAATCTATTTAACTTATGTCGTAGAGGTAGATAATATAAGTATTATAGTGTAGGAGCACCTTAACAAACTTTGGTAATGAGGTTGTCATGATGAGGTTCTAGGCCATCCTAGGATAAGTTTATGTTGTTTTGTCTCTATTTTACATGTAATAATCTCATTATTGACCAATGTCTATGTAATAATGTCTTAAAGCCCTGTAATAAGTCTTAGAGTTTTTTAAAAAGGGGTCAAGTGGTTAAGGGTTCATAGTATTAATTATGTGAACTTCATGTTTTACCCATAACCAATGATGGTAACTTGCAAAAGTTGGTTGAACCGGATATCAAATTGATGATAAATGATGTAACAAGTCCATGATCGAATGTAGATGAGAAAGGGTGAGTTTTGGGGAAGAAATACGAAGAGAAATTCTATTTTTTTACAAAATCCACATTTTTCCTGCTTTTCTATCTGTTACAGACCGTACTACTCCTTGGTACGTCATTGTTTAGGTTTGAAATGAATCTGAGGTGTTAGGGGATTGAGTTACCTCTCATTTGAATCCAATTTGAGAAGCCTTCTTTGAGTTTGGAAGGAGATCCATTTATTTTTCTAAAAACTGCCTGATAACTGTCAAAAAATAGGGTTTTGAGGCTGCAATGATGAACTAGGGCATTCCACCCCCTGTGACCACTATATTTTGGGTGGAATGGACCCTTTTTGTTTGTTAGGAGTTCAATTATTGATTTCAAGGCAGAAATGATAGGTTAGAGGGTTTGAGAGGAAGGTTTTTGTGTGTTTTTCTTGTGTTTTCATGGTGAAAAGAGGAACCACTGTAGGGTTTGGTAAAATATTGATAAGATTGATCAATTTGAGGGTTTCTTGAGTTTGTATAGATGATATTAGAGGTGTTCCAAGTGGTGGAAGAGTTTGGAAAGGTGTGGAACCTATATTTTCACTAAACCCTCATGAAAATGGCTTAAAACCAAGGGTTTCATGGTTAGGGTAGTTAGGGGTTGTACCACAAGACAAAAGTTGAAAAATTGGGAGTTTGGCAACTGAAATAAGGACTGTTTGTAGTTGTTAGGGATTGGGGTCAAGTTTTGTGAGTAGTTCCTTTGGACAAGAGGGCTAATTTGCC
Organism: Cunninghamia lanceolata; assembly: GCA_027924645.1. Taxonomy (NCBI): domain Eukaryota; kingdom Viridiplantae; phylum Streptophyta; class Pinopsida; order Cupressales; family Cupressaceae; genus Cunninghamia; species Cunninghamia lanceolata. The sequence continues at coordinate 6,687,759 of BSBN01001281.1, forward strand.
CCTAAAAATAGGGTACAATCACTTTTTGAGTTTGAATTTCCAAAACATAGTCAAGAGATTTTTTAGTATGTTCTACACCTCCCAAATAGGTATCCAAATCACTCATTGATTTCAAGGTGTGAAGTGTTATGAGGGAGTTATGCCTAATTTTTGTTGTTTGAAGGGCTACTAGGAGTTGGAGGCTTAATGTAGGTTTATGGTTAAGAAGGAACCCATGGGATTTGGGAGTGTTTCAATTGTGTTTAAGTGGTGGATTTAATCTTGTTAGATGCCTCTCTACACCTTTGTGAAGGTCTGAATCATCTTTTGCAAGATTGGAGCCTTAGAGGCCTAGTTCATTGAAGGGTCCTTGAGTGGATTTGGGAATCAATAGAAAGACAAGTTGTGAAGTTTGTATAAGTCAAGTGATTTGCCACCCTTTTCTCTACATCATATTTTCATTTTGATTTCTATGAGTAACCAAGATTTCTCATATACTACTTTTATTTCTGGTTAAGAGGAAACCATTCTTTTATCTTATATTTTGGCCAAGATGGGTCAATAGATTATTGTAAATTGCTTTTACCTCATAATGACAATATTATAGTCATTTTATATAGCTAACTTTGACAGGAAATTAGTCGAATATAATCATAGACTAAGGTAGACATATGTTAGTGGCAAGAGTCCTAGAAGTCTATAGACATCAAAATCAATGACTTTATGATGAATCAAGTATACCTTGAGAATGTATACCAAATTTAGTTATGAGAATAGAAATGGGTTGACAAGCCTTTGAGTAGATTGACATATTGTCATAGAAATGAGATTGCAAGAATGTAAAGAGGGGATCAATGTATGATTATAAGTCACCTAAGATCTCACCTTATACTTGTTTTATGGTAAAGGGTATATTTTTATGTCTTTAAGACTAATATTGAATAAAAAAAGTCTAAGTATGTTGATATAATATTTACTAAAATATAAGAATGCTATCTCCAATTTGAGAAAAGAGTGTGTGAACATATGAATTATTATATGAAACTTTGGAAAAAGTAATGCAAAAGTCACTTCTTGCATTTTTGATTCACTATGTACTAGATAGCTGAATAGTCAGAGTGGGTTATCCATAGCTAGAGCTAGACTAGAGTTGTAAGCCCAATTATTTTTAGCTAGGACATTGCACTAGTTCTTAGATGGTACAAAGAATCAGTTGATTCTCATTATCTATACCCTTGCAAAGGGAAGGGCCACTTCTAGAAGGAAGCTGTGTGGGGGACTGTCATTCTGTGGTTGGAGGAAAAAAATGAGGGTGATGCTCTCTCTCTCTTGTAGTTGACTGTCGAAGACTTATGAATAGGAAACATTACTTATTATGTAAATGAAAACGATAAATATTGTAAGTCGCAAGGAATGCGACCATCTGTTATTTTTTCTTGATAAAGTATAAAATTTGTAAGTCACATGTGAAGCGATCATCAAATGAAATTACATATTGTACTTTGAAATTGCAATGTTTTATTATTGGATTTTTTTGTTATAAAAAAAGAGAAATGAGATTTTTGCATTTATTGTATTTATTTTATTTAATATTCTAGTTGGGATGTTACACATGGTATCAGAGCTACCGGGTTCAACACTTGGACCTAGGATCTCATTGTGAGGTTTTGTAGATTGACAAGATATACTAATGATTAAAACATTTGTTCTTGTTTCAGAATGACAGGAAAGAGAAGGACAAGAAAAAAAGCCAAGAAAATAAAACCTAGGAATATGCCTAAGGTCACCATTAAGAAAGAACCATCTCCTGAGCCAAAAATGAAGGAACCAGTGAGTTACTCAGAAGGAGCTTGGCTTATTGATTTGGAAACACCAGCCGATTCACTCAAACATATCCACCTAGAGAGGAGGAAATAGATTGAGGTAGTAGAAAGGTTGCCAACCCCTACTATTGTTAAGATTAGTAAACCATCCACCCATCATGATATGCCTTTTGGGTATGGTCAAGATGCACCTGTAATAGGAAAATAGGTGTTGATTGAGTACTCATGAGTACACCCACCCACTAAGTTTGTGTTAGTTGATTTTGATGGGGAGGAGGAACCTGAGGAAATTCCTCTATCAGAAAGTGATATGTAGACAATTATTATGCATGAAAATAGAAAAGTTTTGTATTTTGAATAAGGATTTAAAAATCCATTAAGAGAATAAAGTAAAAATTTTGGGTTTTGTATTAACAAATGTATATGTGATGCATCTCTGAGTTTCTGTATTTCAATTTTATGATACTATATCAAAATTTCAATGTTTTGATAAATTTCTATGCAAATGTTAGGTGTTGATAAGTATTGTTATGGAAAATACTAGAAATCAACTAGGAGGGAGCCCTAGCAGCCCATATCATGAAAATAATACTATGGCAAAATTAGATCAAATTTTGTTAGTTTTAAACAAAGTGAATGAAATGTTGCAAACCCTAGAACAGGAAGTTAGAGGGGGAGAAAATGATCAAGAACACCACTCTGAGGAAAGAGAAGAATTCTATTTTCATGGTGAACTAAGAGTAAGTAAAAAAGACTCTCTACTTCATAATGAGGAAAAAAATCATCTTACCAATGAGTTAGTCTAAGATATGAAGAAAGTTATACCTCTTAAGTTCGATGGAACTGTGAGTGGAGACGTAGTTGAGGCTTGGCTAACAGAGATGGAAAAGTACTTTGAGATAAGAAATTACTCTGAGATCACTAAAGCTATATGGGGAGCATACCAATTAGTAGGAGAAGCATCCACATGGTCGATGAATAAGAAAATAGATTTAGGGTTGAGTTCCTTAAGTCTAACTTGGGAACAATTTGTGTTCATATTTAGGAAAATGTGGTTTCCCCAACTATACTTTGACCATAAATTGATAAATTTCCAAAATCTACATCAAGGAGATATGACTGTCATTGAATACTAGGAAAAATTTACTAGGTTGTTGAAATATGTGCCACAATATTAGAAGGATGAGAGATTTAGGATAAGGAAGTTTATTATGAGATTGAATGCTCAAATAGGTGAAGAAGTAGATGTCCATGGACCCACAACCATGGATCAAGTCTTTGAGAAAGCCATCAAGTAGGAGAAAAAGCTCAAATCCATCTTAGTATATTGAGAAAAATATTGAAATAAATTTAACTAGTCATTTTTCAACATTTTTCAAAAAGAGAAGTAGAAATCAAGAAACTAGAGAGAGAAAGCATGGTAAAAGTTCCAGATGTAACAGACGTGAACCCAAGGATGGAAATAGGGATTTTAATCCTAGAAAGAATGATGATAATTCCAACCAATCTTCAAGTGAAAAAGGTCCTCTTGGAGGGTGTTTTACTTGTGGAGGAGATCACTATGATAACCAGTGGCCCACTAAGAGCCAAGGAAATTCATATCGTGGAAATCCTTTACCTTCACAACAAACAACCTTCCAACAAAGAATTCATGTTGCTTTAGATAGTCGCCAAGCTGAGTATTAGGTTACTTCTATTGAAACTGTAGGTACACTTTTTGGAACCCTAATTTTTATTCTTATAGATACAAGAGCAACTAAAGTTTTTGTGAACCCTATTATACTTAATAAGATGTCTAGGAAAGTTTGTTTCATGGAAAATTCATGGAAATCAGAGTTTACAAACTAGTCAAGAGCTCAGGTAGAGCAATGTTTGTTTGAAGCCAGATTAACCTTACCCACTTTTCCATAGAGGTCAATCTATATGTAGCACCTCTAGGGTCTTATGATGTCATTTTAGGGATGAAATGACTATCACAACATAGGGCAAAAGTTGATTGTTTCTCCAAAATAGTAGAATGCCTAAATGATGTTAGAAATGCTATCCTAATCCAAGGATTTTAGAATGAAATGAAAACCATGGAAATTTCAATGATTCAATTAAAACAAAAAAAGTGAAAAGGTTTCCATATGTTTGTAATTAAGATGGATGAGGTAAAAGAAGAAGGGAAGGAAAAATCTCAGGAAAATTCAATAGAAGCATACCCTTATCTTCATGACTTTCAGGATGTATTTCTTGAAGACCTTCCAGGTCTTCCCTTGAAAGGGGTTTTTGATTTTTCAATCAATACTATTCCAGGTTCCGAACTAGTGTCCAAATCACCTTATCAGATGACTACCACTGAGTCAATGGAGCTGAAGGCTCAACTTCAGGAATCGTTATCAAAAGGGCTAATTAGACCCAGTGTGTCACCTTGGGGAGTGCTAGTGATCTTTGTCAAGAAGAAAGATGACACTCTACACCTTTGTATAGACTATCATATGCTTAACAAAGAAATAATTAAGAACAAGTACCCTCTACCATGCATAGATGATCTATTTGACCAAATGTGTGTTGCAACTATATTTTAAAAGATTGACCTAAGGTCAGGCTATCATCAGTTGAGACTGAAAGAAGAGGACATTCCTAAGAAAACTTATTGAACAAGGTATGGGTATTTTGAGTTCACAGTCTTACCTTTTGGTTTAACTAATGCCCCAATAGCCTTCATGAATTTGATGAACAATGTTTTTAGAGATTGTCTAGATAAATTTGTTCAAGTGTTTAGAGATGATATTATAATTTATTCTTGTAATGAGGAGGCACTCCTTCAACACTTGAGGATAGTTTGTAATGTCTCAGGGAGAATAAGCATTTTGGAAAACTATCCAAATGCACTTTCTTTAAGAAAGAAGTGCAGTGCTTAGGCCATGTCATATTGGCTAAGGGAATTGATGTGGATCCCCCAAAGATAAAGGGTATTTTGGAATGGCCTACACCTAAAAATGTTCATGAAGTACATAGCTTTATGGGATCAGTAGGATATTATAGAAAGTTTGTTTTGAACTCCAGAATTGCCCCCCATCACTTCCTTGCAAAGAAAAGGAAAATGATTTGAATGGTCAAATAAGTGCAAAGAATTCTTCAATATTATTAAAGGGAAATTGAATTTGGCACCAATTCTTAGAGTTCCAGACTAGAGGGTCATTTTGTTGTTGTGATTGATGCTTTAGGAGAAGGGTTGGATGGAATGCTAATGCAAGAAAACCAAGTTGTGGCCTAGGAATCTAGGAAGTTGTGACCCTATGAGTAGAATTATGCTCCTCATGATCTGGAATTAGTGGCAATTGTAATTGCTCTCCAAGTATGGAGGCATTATTTGTTAGGAAAGCAATTTGAACTAAAATTTGACAATCAAGGTTTGAAGTATATCTTCACACAACCTAACTTTAATGCTTGACAAAGAAGATGGTTAGAGCTCATTCTTTTCTATAATTTTGAGATTAATTATATTAAGGGTAAAGAAAATCAAGTGGCTGATGCCTTGAGTTGTAGAAGGCATATTACAACAATAGTGATAGTACAGTCCAATTTTTGAGCTCAGGTATTGAAGAGTTTGGCCAAAGATGAATATTATGAGAAGATTTTGAAAGCTCTAATAGAAAATCCTCAAGACACAAGGTATGATGGATTTAATTTTGTCTGATGGATTATTGAGATACAATAACCAAATTTATGTTCCAAATTAGAGAGATCTAATAGGAACTATGAGGAAAGAAGTGCATTCCACATCATATTCAAGTCACCCTAGAGTGACAAAATTGTTGTCTAATGTGAAACCCTTGTATTTTTGGAAGTGAATAAAGAATAATGCCACAAGATTTGTGGCAAGGTGTCTTTAATGTCAGCGAGTTACTTGGTTGAACACTAGCACTTAACAGGACTCTTGTATCCTCATGATATTCCTAAATGGAAATGATAGGTAACCAGTATGAACTTTGTTGAGGGATTGCCTATGTCATGTTATAAGCATGATGTTATTCTTGTTGTAGTGGAAAAAATTTCTAAGGTAGCTTATTTTATACCTGGTAACCTTACAAATGGAGCACCCATTTTAGCCAAGAAATTCATGCAAGAAGTTTTTAGATTGCATGGAATCTCTGAAAAGATAATCTCAGATAGAGATGCTCAATTAACTTTAAGGTTTTGGTAGACCTTGTTTTTAGCATTAGGGTCACAATTGAATATAAGCTCAACCTATCATCTAGAGATAGATGGTAAAACTGAGAAAGTTAATCAAATACTGGAGGATTTGTTGAGGACGTATTGCATGGATCAATAGTATAATTGGGAAGAGTAACTTCCACTAGTTGAATTTGCATACAACAATTCTCATCATTCTACATTTAAGATGGCTCCATTCAAAGCATTATATGACAAAAAGTGCTGAACTCCTATAAGCTGTGATAAGCTAGAAGATATGATTTTCCTTGGGCTATAAATGCTATTGGAAATGGAAGAGCATGTAAATCTAATTAGGAAAAGATTGGCAGAAGCTAATGATAGATAGAAAAGATATGCTGATGTCAAGTGTACACCCTAATAATTATTAGTAGGAGATAAAGTTCTCTTGAGAGTCAAACCACATAACAACCCAATTAGGTTTGGAAAGTTTTCCAAACTAGAACCAAGACATGTGGGACCTTTTGAAGTCCTAGATGTCATACCCACATTTCACGTGTGTTCACAACATGCAAACACACATGTTATGTCCACACATGACATGTCATGATATGACATACCAAAAAATATTCCCTATCTACTTTGAAAACCTCCCTCGCACACGCAAGCGTGCTTGATGGACTGTTTGTCTACGGAAGGTTCTACACACGTGAGCAAGTAGATTTCCATCTCTAAGATTGTGTCAGTTTAAACTACATCGTTTAGGTTTTCTCCGGTAGATGGTTGGCATTAAAACGTTTAATTCAATTTGTGTCAAATACCGACTTATTGATCTACTCTTAACCTTCTACATCTATCTATTTATTTTGACGGTTTAATTTTGCGATATTGTAGGAGTCCTTGAAAGAAGACTGGCCTAAGTTGTTGTCTTATCTTTACAGTCTATTATAGGGTGATCTATTGTATTTTAATATTCAAATGACCAAATAGATTGTCCCATTAATGTTTAATTATAATAACCCTTTTTCTTTTAACGTTGAATTTTAATCAACAATAATCTGTATTTTCATAAGTTTTCTCAACCATCGACTTCATATTTTCTCCACAATTAAATTCATTTACCCATCTAATTACTCATCTAATTTTTTGATAAAAAAGCTTGTCATGATCCAATATAATTATGTATTATATTAACAAACTTAGTTGTCTCCCAAAACAATTCTTACAATTAAATAACTACATTTAGATATAATTTATTTATATTTTTATAAGAGGAGCCTGGGCATACAACTTATATACCTTTGTTGTTTTTAAATCAATATATACTCCACTCACAAAATTAGAGTATATCCAACATACATATAATTAAGCACTTTTATAAATTTATCTATTTCATGGCTTTTAATGTTATATATATCCATTTTCTATCCATGAAATCAAACTAAAAGATTTTCCACTCACCACGCTAGAGTAAACTAAATATATAAACATATATATTTATACATGAGTTCATTTAGATGTATTTTTTTATTTATTTATTTATATTATAAATAGATAATGGATTTGTAAAGGTTTACAACATTTGTTATTGATAATATCATATTAAAGAGGCTCCACTCAGAAGTTAGGGGGTAATGTTAAAACCCCAAACACATAGCCCTGAAAACGAACAACCTTAAAAACTCTTTTGTTTTGCATTGAAGTGTGCTGCAGGGAGGTAGTGGAATGACAATGGCCATGGAAGCGTGGCGCTAGAGAAGGGCGATGGTAGTGGTAAGTGGAGGTTTGGCGCGTGGTGGGAAGCGCTGTGCGTAGGAGGCAGAGGTGGGACGGTGTCCACGGGTGGTGCTTTCAATGGCTCGCGAGCGGGGGGCGAGGGTTTTATCGAGCGGCAAGGATATGGAGAGGGAGGCCTATATAGGGCCGCAGAGTGATGGTTACTATGGGGATGTGGGAAGGGGCAGAGCCCCTCCCCACACCCTATTGCAATAAGCTGTGGTGGGGAATTTAACCCCCACCGCCAATTCCTTTATATGTTATCGGATATGCTTAAATATGCGAACTTCCTTTCTAATCTCTATTTCAATTTCGAACTTTCAATTTATATTTATTACTAATATATATCATTTTTATAATTACAATGAATTTCAAACCTATATATATATATATCAAGTGAACAATAATTTCATTTCCACAATTCCATTTTAACTGTACTACTAATTATTTATATATGCATATATATATCCATTTCACAATTTCAATAGTAATAAAATAAATGTAAATACAAATAAGACCCAATTTTCACAATTAAGTTTTAAAAGTAATTTAGATTTAAATATAAATATATCGATAATTGATTTATATAAATTGTATAACGAATATCATGGTAAGATAAATTCTTTTCACAATTTCAATATATCCTTTAATCAAATGAAAAAGAAAGATATTAACCATCTAAGATTGGTATTTGCCATTAGTGATTTCTATCAAGAAAACTTTAAAAAAAAAACTACATTTAAGAATCCGAAGTAAATACATTTAACTATTAATTCCTTATATTCCAAGAACACACATAGTTTAGTAACATTTCAATAAAGATTATTTCTCAATACACCTTAGATTGATTCCAAATCTAATTTAAATACACTTTACAATATTTCCAAATTCTGTAAGGGTAACTTCCTCATTTAAAGATTCATAAGATAAATTTAAACAACTGAACTCAACTCAACAACCATCTCACATTTTTCATTTAGATAATCAAGATCAATTAACTATAAAAACTCCCACCTCTCAAATACAATCCAAGGGAGTTATTTACTTGTACTCCCAACTTACACAAATGATGTAATTGTAAAACCCAATTAAAATTACAACAATGACATAATAAGGGAGGAATAACTCTCCACTCCCAAGGTAACAACTCTTACAACCCTTTTTTTTAGAGAGAAGTTCTCTCATCATCTTATACATAGTGAAACTCTAGAGACCAAGCTCTTAATGCAACAGGAAGGTAAACGGATTCTTTAACAAGGTAAAACTTCTTCAATCCCTTTCACATGCTTCAACATTAACCTGCAAGACAACAAGGGAAACAACAAACACCATCTAGCTCTCTTCCCTACCTTTGACCCGCAAGAGGGTCACCCCCAAGCTAGGGAGACCATCCTCATATCTAGGGTAAGATAGACTACTCACATCACAAACATAGAGCAACAACGAAGCAACGATCCACACACCCACCAGGTTGACACACATAACAAAGTCTCAGCTTAGGTGAGTACAAGGAGGGTAGGGGAGTAGACAATCTCTACTTCTAGGTGTCATCCTTTCACAATATATCACAAGGCCTCAAGCCAACATAATCACAAGGCCTCAAGCCAACAGTATAATCTTCCACAAGGCCTCAAGCTTTCCAATGAATCATGTAACCAAAGATAACCAAACAGGCTCTCAAAGCCAATAAGCCCTCAAGGCTAAAAATAGTACCAAATTGCCCTCAAGGCATATCATGTAACCAAAACCAGGATGACACCCGAGGAGGGTCAAACCTCCCCTCCCTAAACACGATGAGCATTACCTTCCAACTGGAAGGAGCTCTCTCTACACCCCAAACAAAACCCAAAAACAAACAGAAAATCTCATAGAAGACATTACAAGACTCTTTCAACAACCAAGATACAAACATGCATATCAAACATTAGACCACACAAGAGAATAGGTTAGTTCACCAACCTTCCAAAGCCCAATTATGGAAGTAATCTGATGAAGAGCTCCTTTCTTCTTCCTTCTCCAAATCTTCTTCTTTCACCTCAATGATCCAAAACCCCCCTTACTCTCCTCATCCCCCTTTCTTTTAAAACTAATTTCTTCTAATTTACTAATTTTCCAAAGTGGCGTTAAACAACTCAACTACAATTCCTCCATTATTCTAGTGGAACTTAAACAATTTACCCCCACTCCAAAAGATCCCCCATTATAGCCCACATGAAGAAATAAAAATAAAATTAAGTAATCTAAATTATAAGAGGGTGGGTGACACAACACCCTCATTAAGGGGAACCTACCAAAAAGGAGGCACTTGGAGACAAGCACTCCATTATTAGAGAATCATGGAGTTGCTCCATGACTTGGAAGTGGGCATGAGTGTGGATTCCACTCATCCCATGTCCCCCATGCTTCCAATTTCATCACTTTACTTCACCCTGAAGTTGAAGTGACCCTATGGAAGTTAACCCAAGGTTAACCTAGTCAAAAAGGTCCCTAAACCCAAGGGGTATAACCTAGGGTTGTTTTAAACCTAGTTAGGACTCCCATAGTCAAATAAAACACATGAAGAGGGTCAAAAAGAATTAAAGTTAAAACAAGATTCAAAACATCAACTTACAACACTTATCATAATAAAAGTAATTCAGAAAAATAGCCCTTATCCCCTTAACCTCATGCAATATTGACACATTAAAGCATTACCACATTTTTCCAAAACAAGAGGTTGATCTCAGATCCTCATGGAACTAGATTGGCTCACAAGGGGAACAATTTAGGATATGGGGATGGTTTCCTGTATATGTGGTTTCACTAGTAATACCTGCACACTCAAACTCAAAGTCAATAACTCATAGAGATATCATAGCTGAAGCAATTTAAATACTTGCATAACTAAACATACTACCATAAAACATACTGAAATCATAAGTCAGTTCCATATCTATTCATCATTTACTTAAATACAACATCTAACTATCATCACACAATTGTTTTCTTAAAAATCACATAGGTTCAATAATCAAGAATTCGGAAATCAATAGTCTCTCAACATAAACATAATACCAATAGTACTACAAATAGTCTCATGAACAGTAGTCTAAAAAGGTAGGCCTCACACTAGAAGTGGTTAATCTAGTTGCTTATAGGATAGCTCTACCACCAGTTCTTTCTAGAATACATGATGTTTTCCATGTATCTTATTTAAAGAAGTATATATCAAGATCTAATCATATACTTGATTGGAATGCTCTCCAAGTAAAGGACCCAGGGGTGGTCATAATTGAGCTTCTCAAAGTGCTTGAGGTATGCCTGCTATACCTACATCACAGAGAGGTTACTCAGTGCAAGGTTCAATGGGACCAGTATTAAGAGGAAAATGCTATATGGGAGGATTACAATGATTTTTATCAAAAGTTTCCACATATTTTTATGCAAACTTGATGTAAAAGAACATAATTGTTATATTTTTTTTTTATGGACACAATCATCAAGGACAATGATCTCTAAGGGGGGAGATATGTCACACTCCATTCTAAAATAAACATACTTATCATTTTTTGTTAGAAACTATTGATCATGATGTTAGTCATAAACAAACATAGAATAAAAGTTACACATCAACCTTTACTCATCTTGAAAGATACGATGAATTCAAAGAATTCATGATCCCAAGTCTCCATGGATTAGTTCTTAATCAACTGACGTTACTCGGTAGTTGATGTGCATTGCTATTTTCCATTCAGGGGCCTTACCAGATGCATAGAGAATGCATCATTCACTAGTTTATAATCAGGGAGGTAATTTACTCTTTGTAGTTGAGGATAATGATCCCATATGTGGGCATCATTAGTAGTCCCACCAATCTTTCCTATTGTTGTAAGTGCATCAAATGTACCTTTGTAGGCACATGAATATACCACATATCAAGTCATGTAAAACGCACACTCCATGCCCCCTAGGTTAAGGAGCTGATCATGTAGGGCATCACTTATCATTTTTGCCTACAGCAGCTTGTTGTCTGTATAAACACACATTAGGATGACCCCATACATCCAATCCTTAAAACTTCCAGCATCAGGCTGGCCTGTCACTCTGCTGAGTAGGGCTATCATATATTGGTATTCATCAAAATCAAACTTATACATATGCACTGGTAGTTTGGCAGCTACAGTATATGAACTATTTTTTGCCCTCCATTGGTACATTCTCTTCCAGGTGGTTTTCTTGTTATTCTCATATTCAATTTACAATTTCTTCAGATCTATACTAGATACCTTCTTTCCTAATGGCAAACTGAAAGTGGCTGCAATCCCCTTGATAGATAGATCAACATAAACCCTACCATGTTTCTCTACTTTTCTAGTCTGTGGGTTGTAGTTCCTTGCACATTCAACAAGTAATTTTGGAGCTTCCATAGAGTAAGGGAATCCTGCAGCACTCCACATCCCTGACACAAAAACTGTGTCCAACAAGGTGCTGTGATTCTTTTCATCACTCATCCTAGCTGACCATGCCGCCAAATCAGTGTTTCCTTGGTGTGTATTTGTGATGGCACCATATTTAAACTATACACCTTCAGGTTGAGCTAACATGGGCTTATGAAATTCAGCCTCTGACCTGCTCAGTCTCTTGTCTGCCATGGTCTCCTGCAATAAAGAGTACCCATCTTACCATACCATATTTCTCATGCATGCACATAACAATATATTCTCACGACGTGATGTACATTATACTCATTTATCATCCCTTCATTACAACATGCATAATTCATAGCTTCAAACTAGTAGAAATCATACTACCTGTACATGCAGAAATGGCAGGAGGGGTTTTCAATTACTTACTTGATTACACTTATTCTCCTGATTATGCTGATGATTATGTGAAAGGGACTCAACTACCAGTGATGTTCATGTGTTATGTTCTACTGTGAGTCGTATGCATCCACAGGTAGTTGTATGAGCATTTGAAAGCTTGGTGCCCTATAAAAACTCATTTTATCGCAAAGTAAATGTAAAATAACTCTATAAATTCACTTTTAACCTCCTCTTTAGGGTGATTGTAGGGCAACACAGGGTTTATTCAATCTCAACCATTGATCTCCTGTCATTAAATCATGGATGCTGCCAAGTGTATATATCACATTCATAATCAGAGGGAATCCACCTACTGTATTTATGGCATTTAATGCTGCATGGCAAGAGGAGCGGGGTGATCTTCGAAAGATCAGGTGATATTCAAGAATATGACCCCCTCGGTGTAATATGACCTTCCCCATTGGCGAGAGAACTTATGTCAATAGATCGGGTCAGGTTGAGAATATCGGGTGATATTCAAAATATCAGGGGATGTTCAGAATGTCTGGTGATGTTTATAATATCACCCCCTAAACTAAAGTGACTTTTCCTCGGAATATCGGGGTGACATCATCAGGATAATAACCTGTTTCATCGTTGTCGCATTATGACGTCATCGTCATGGAAATTTTCCTATCTCATCGGGATATATGGCATCATCATCATATTGGCTTAGGGTGATATTTTGCGCCAGGGTGATATTTTGAATATTAGGTGATATTCAAAAGATTGGGTTATATTCAAAATATGACCCCCACAAAATATATGACATTGTTCGACAGGTAAATTCTTCTATTAGCTAAAATTGACGTCCGGATCTCCAGATAAATGATTTATCGGGTGATAGGATTGGATCAGGGTGATCTTTTATAAGATGACTGATGTTAAGAAATATGATCCTCCCCCGAAATATCAGGTTTGACCAGGGCTTTGACTCACTATAACTCTCGTTTTCTAAGGAATGTCAGGGTGATCCAAAAGGCAAAGCTACATGAAATTTTGTAATCTATCCAACCATGAGGTTATTGTCATGAAATATTAACTTTGAAAATTTGAACTCATCATGATGACTTACCTAGTCCCCTCTATGCAGGATCATCTATGTTGACTTACTTTTACCAGACCGCCAGCAAGCAGAAAACACAAGCCAAGCCAAACAAAAGGTTGGGTCCCTATTTTGTCAAGTCAAAATGGGGCATGTTGTGTAACCACACAACAACTTGCCACCAAAGAAAACACCAAAATTCTAATGATTCAAGTGATGTGAACACATTCTAACATAGAATTCTAACTCTCTTTAAGCATAAGTATCATAATCTTTCTGAATGATAAAATGTCCTCATGGTAACAATGCTAACAAAGGATCAGTGGTGTGCAAATGATTAAGTATCCTCATCTTGAAAGCAAGTTGAAAACATGAGTATCTGATGTTAAGCTACATAGTTGGAGATCATCCCTCATAGCCAACCTGGATAGAGCCTTGCTGCTAGCAGGCGTTCATAGCCCCAGCAAGGTTATCTATACAATCCCCCTAAGTAGAGCCCCACTGCTAGCAAGCATCTATAGCCCCAATAGAGTTACTTAGATGGCCTAATTTTATTATATTTTAGATTTTTCAACATTTATACTCTATATATTTGATGTCATCATGTAAGCTCAGTGTGCAAAGTATGGTCACTTGTTGTTTTAGGTTGGAGGTTGCATTGGTAGCAAGGGAGTCCCTTTAGATTTTTCACTTAACACCTATACTTGTGTGTTCAACAAACCCAACGTTGTTAGGTGAGTCATTGTGAAAAAATCACTTTGGTTAAGAAAAGGCACCCTGATGAAAAGATATCACAGACCTGATCATAAGTACTTTATTAAAATGAGTCATAACCTACATATAAATGTGTTCTCATCACTTGAATCCTAACAATTTAGTTATTTTCTGGGGTGATGAGCTGCATCTTCTTAACTAACCAAAACAAAGACTCAATAAGCAAACAAGGCAAAAAACAAACAAAAATAAAACAACACTGTACAAACAACTATACAAATATACACTATGATACACATGACTGACATGAACCTACTTAGGCTTAGAAATAATGTTTGAGGAACTGTCCATTAACTAGTAATGGAACATCTTCACCTGTCAAGTGTTTAAGCCTAAAAGTGTTGTCTCCTAATATCTCAGAAATTTGGAAGGGACCTATCCATAATTTATCAAACTTATCATGGTCTCCTTTCCTCTCATGGGCTTTATTACACATTAGGACTAAATCAGATATCCTGAAGACTTTAACTTTGGCTCTTTTGTCAAACTAGTGTTTGACAACAGCCTGATGTTTGGCAAATTGATCAATTGCCTGACTTCTTTTCTCTTCCAAGTGCATTAGCTGAAGCAACCTGACTTCTTGGTTATTGTCCATGCCTAGGTACTCTTGGGAAAACTGTAGTGTAGGAATTTTTAGGTTTACAGGGAGGATGGGATCCACCCCATAGACTAAATGAAAAGGTGTATTTCCTAGTGCAGCCTTCATTCTAGTTCTATCTACCCACAAGGCATACTTTAGTAGGGTATTCCACTCCCTAGGGTTCTTTTCTATTAACTTCTTTATGATATTCAACAAATTTTTATTAGTGGATTCTGCCAATCCATTCCCTTGAGGATAATAATTGGATGAGAACTTTAGTATGATCCCATAATCAAAGGCCCAACTTGACAATTTAGTTGAAGCAAAAGCAGAGTCGTTATCACTTACCAGGGCATAGGGAACCCCATACCTGGTGACTATATTACTTTCCAGAAATCTAATGACATCATATGCATTGCAAGTTTTGGTGCTGACAACCTCGGTCCACCTGGTACAATAGTCAGTAATCGTTAAAACATACATGTGGCCTGAGGATGATGGAGGACTAATTGGTCCTATAAAATCCATGCCCCATTGTGCAAATGGGCATATCTCCATCACTGGCTGTAGGGGTTGGGCAGCATATCTCTCTCTGTTGGCAGCTACCTAACATGTATGGCAGCATTTAATATGTTCAACAGTATCCTTAAAAATTGTGGGCCAGTAATATCTTGCCCTGAGGATTGCATGTGTTGTGGCTAAGGATGACCCATGCACTATTCCAAACTTGTCATGTAACTCTGATAATACTTTATCTGCTTTAGGCCTCTCTAGGCATCTTAGGTATATTCCTTCATAATTTTTCTTGAAGAGGACACCCCCTTTCATCATATATTTCTGTGACCTTATTTTCAGGGCTCTTCTTTGCGAAGCCTGCAGTCTTGGAGGACATCTTCCAGTAATCAAGATATGCCTGATGTCAGAGTACCATTCTCCACTATCCTTCTCATTAATAACATACTGCTGACTTGTGATATTTGGATCAATCTCTGATATCATCTGGCTCAGTGCCTATCCTCTTACTAGTTTCATGGGTGTGATATCCATGTCATATTCCTGCAGGACAGTGATCCACTTAGCCTTCTTCTCACCTGGCTCACTCTACATCAATAACATCTTTACTACTACATCAGGTACCACATCAATCACTTTACTTCTTAGGATATACTGCCTAAATTTCTTCACTACTCTGACCAAAGCAAGAGACTGTCTTTCTACATCCATATACTTGAGTTCTGCATCTCTGAATGGGTAGCTCATGAATGCTATAGGCTTTTCTCCTTTTTCTTCATTTCTTTGTGTCAGCAGTGCTATAGAGGTATGCTCTGAAGCAAATGAGTAAATATAGAAGTCCTTAGTGTAGTCTGGACTAATCAGCACTGGAGCTTCAGATATAGATTTCTTTATGTCTTCAAAAGCTACTCTAGCTTCTGATGTCCATTCAATCTTTGCATCCTTTTTTAGCATAGCATTTAAAGGTCTAACTATTTCAGCAAAGCCAGTGATAAACTTCCTAACAAAATTTATCTTACCAAAGTAAGATTTGAGTTCTTTCTTGCTTCTAGGAAGCTGTATTTTCATAATAGACTCCACCCTATCAGGATCAATGATAATCCCATTTTCAGTTATCAGGTGGCCCAGTATTTTTTTGTTTGTTACCCCAAATATACATTTCTTGGGATTCAGGGATATCCCATAATGTTCACATTTTTTCAGCACACTTCTAAGATCTGTTACATGGTTTCCTCTATCTTTAGAGAATACTGTTAAGTCATCCATGTATATGACTATACATTTTCCTATTAAGCCTCTGAAGGCTATGTCCATTGCGCATTGGAATGTTACTCTAGCATTTATCAGCCCAAACGACATGCGTCTATAAGCAAATATCCCCCACTTTGTGGTGAAGGCAGTTTTCAGTCTGTCAATTTTGTCAACCATTACCTGATTATAACCAGAAAAACCATCCATGAATGACATCATCTTTGCTCCATTTACAATCTGCAGGACTTCATCTAAGGAGGGTAAAGGATAATTATCTTTTTTAGATGCTCTGTTTAGGTTCCTGAAGTCTACACATAGTATGATGTCTCCATTCTTCTTTCTCACTGGGACTAAATTAGCCATCTAGGTGGAGTGTCGTACAGGAAATATAATCCTGGCATTTAACAATTTCTTAACCTCCTCAAAAATTATAGGCTCTAGCAAGGCATTGACATGCCTTTGCTTATGTCTGAAAGGCTTGGCATCTGGTTTGAGGGGTATGGTATGAGTTATGACTGGTGTGTCATATGTTTTCAACTCATCATAAGTCCATGCTATGACATGGATGTAATCTTTGAGTGCCTGAGTTATTCCTTCTAACTCTTCTTCTGTGCACACCTTCCCTATCAGCACATTTCTTTTGTCATCATTTTGTCCAATATTCACTTGTGAATATTCTCCTCCATCTACTTTTGGAAGGTCCTTTTGCTTCAACATGTTATCCAGGTCAAAAGCTCTTTCTAACTCAATCATTCCTTTGGGAATCCTGTTGCTAGGCAACTCTAATATCTCTTCTTCTTCCCAAACATGATCTTCTACATTGTTCTCGTCTATGATCTGAGCATCAAATATATCTCTGTTGGAGATGAAATCTAGGATATGTTGATCGTCATCAAATACTTGGAGATTAGTAACATTATCAGGTACTGAAGGCACTGATACCAATTCTACTGAAAACCTCTTTAAACTAGAAATAGACAGTGGCTCTAAGGTACTAGCAACCTGGGCTAGAGCATCTGCCCTATGGTTCTATTCTCTAGGTATGTGGGTGATATTGAATGCATCAAAAGATTCTATTAGGTCCCACACCCTATGTCTGTAATTAGACAATTTCTTATAATTATAGGAGTAAATTACTCTCACTTGTCTAACAACTAATTCTGAGTCCCCATAGACATGCAAAATTTTTACTTTCTTCTTAAGGGCAAATAGTATCCCATGTATTAGAGCTTCATACTCTATCACATTATTGGTACAGGGGAATTGTAGTCTGTAGGCTGCTAGGTAGGACTTTCCTGATGGATCAATGAGACCAATCCCTACCCCAACACCTTGTTTTGACTTGGATCCGTCAAATCTAAGGATCCACGGCTTATCTTTAGCAGGAGGCTTAGCTGAGCCTTCTTTCTTCTTTGCAGCTCTGGTAGCTGCTCCAAATGATATCCATTTTAACTTAGGAATTTCAGCTTTCTCAGACTTCATCTTTCCTTTCTTTTGCAAAGCTGATTTTTCTTCTTTCTTTTCATCATCAGAAAGATGATCCTCTAAACTAGGCACTAAATGTCTCGTTAAAATATTTAATCATAGTCAACAAGCAGTTTCTGAGTGAGGTGCCTCATGCAACCTGCACCATCCTTCAATCAGTGCATCTTGTGGAGGTCTCTATTGTTCTATCATCTTTTTAATTTCTCTTGATAAAAACTCCTCAAATCTGGTCAGGTTACTGCCTCTGTCTTCATCAGATAACTCATAATCTGACTCCATCAAATAGTCACTCCCTAGGGTGATCTTATTATTTCTTTCCTTATTCTCATTACAGACCAAAATTTCTTTTATCATCTAGATAAAATCCTGATCCTGACTCATACCTTCTATTCCTACAACAGACAAACAAGAATCATTATGATCATCATCACTATATGTGGAACTTACCTCTAATGATGATGATGCCTCTTCGCATGTTTGCTTAAGCTCCAGCATATCAATGCAGGCTTCACAAGTTTTCTCAGAATGTGCTTCATCATGTAATATGTACTAACCATCAATCAAAATATCATGAACAGGTATATCCAATAATTGACAGTGTTCTACCTGCTTGGACAAGTATATTTCAAGGCTCTTGAATGATCTATTTCTATTTCATTTCCATGATCATGATCAGGTCTTAAAACTACAACATTATCATCATGAGGATGATCGTCAGGATCATGATCATCATGAAAATCATACATTAGGACTTCCTCTATCTTGACAGTCTGAGGTCTAATGGAGTAAACTCTAGGTTCAACATTCACGTACATGATCTCATTTGTTTTGTTGTACTCGGTGATCATGTGTTTCATTCTTGGTTCAGTATCTACCCTTATCTGGTTTGGTATACCTTTCCAAGGTAGCCACATATGACCGAAGTCGGTAGACATATATCCGTTGAGGGTTTTGGACCAATCTCTGCTGAGTAACATTCCATATGTATTAGGTATGTCAACTACCTGAATGTCAATATAGTACTGGATCCTGGGGTCTGATGCTAGTTGCATGTGAATGTGAGTTAACTCTCCTATTACATTCACCTTTGTTTTGTCTAGTTGGGTTACCTTCTTTAGATATTTAGCAAGATGCAACCCTAAAGCATTACATATGGACAAGGGCATGACATTGGTGGACGCTCCTGAGTCTACTAGATAGTTATGTAAATTCTTACCAAACATTCGTATGGTAAGGAGAAATGGAGGTGACTCACTTTTTATCTCTATATAAAGGCATGTGGGAGGTTTCTGCAGCTTGAATAGTAGTTGGGACTTTAGTTTTAACATTATTGTCTCTAACAGCATGATCTTTACCTCCAGACTAACCTGAAAAATGGCTATCTTCTTTGGGAGCAGGATCATCTAGTGATTTCATGAATGCTTTTTTAATGGCTAGAGTTTTTAGCAATTCTGACAAGGATAAGCTGATTTTGATCTTTTTCATCTCATCTGCTAGATAGGTGACTAACTTGTCAGATTCATGAGGCATATTTAAAACTTTTGAGGTTGTGTTTGGTGATGCTAAATATTGAGCATTGACCTTGGGAAATCCCAGATTATTGCTTGCTTTGGGATCAGGAGGTGTGTTGAAATTATTCAGAGGTAAAGAAGAGGTCAATGGACTAGTAGGTTTGTTGGCATTATTTCTCAAGTTATAGTTATGCTTACCCTAGTACTGCTGTTGGTAAGCATGTACCTCCTCATGTTCATTTGAGGGCTCATTGTCATCCTCAAAGGGAAAAACATAATTTGACTCAAAAGCCATAGCTGATTCTTCACATGTCTGGGTATAATGTTGATGCGATGACATAGTCTGTTGATAAGGCTGATTAGTATAGCTTTCTAGTACTAAAGATGAATCATATCCACAAGGAACAATCTCATTCCCTTCTACATGATGTGAATTTCCTGTAGTATTGGACACCTCAGTTTGGAAAATACTTGCAGCGATTTGAAATTGTGGACATTCTAACTCTACATGAGCATTAGTATTGTGTATCCTACACCAATTAGTGAGGGCTACCTCAGCAAGATTGACTCTAGTAGTCTGTTTAGCTTCACTAGGAGGCTGATTATCTAAAGGTGATGGTAAGGAACCATTATTTGTCCTGGATTTCCATACTCTAGGCTGTCTAGGGGGATTGTTGTTACCACTGTTATTGTTGTTATACCCCCTATCAGGATAACTAGGTCTGTCATTCATGTAACCTCTATTCTGATTAGGCTGAGAATAGAAGTTTTGGGTTCTCAAGTGAGTAATCTCAGTTGTAAGCTTCCTTAGCTGGGCTGATATTTCCTTGATTTCCTCTTTCTCCTCTTGGACCTTGGCCACTACATTTTCAGTTTGAGGTTTGAAAAAGGAGGATCCATGGTTATTGTTGGACTGATCAGCACCTTGAGGCACTTATGTCTAATTTGGATACTGTGGCATCTGACCATTTCCATTAGGAGGAGGAGGCATGATACTTAGTGGAGATATTTGCAATGGTGTTGGCATGACCGCTGGAGGTATCATAGCTCCATTAGGATATGTGCAGGATAACTAGGATATCCAGGTAGTGTAGGAAAGGATATGTTTGGTGTTGGAGCAGGTACCAGCTGCTGATTGAATTTGATAGCTTCCTGGAAAGCTCCTGTTAAAGTTGTGATTTCAGGGTGTGCTCTCCTGATGAACATGGAAGTCAGTGGATCTAGAGCTGAATAATAGATACTCCTGGCAGTAGCATCTGCTACAACATATGGGGCAACTAACTTGGATAGCATTTTCTGGAACCTAGCATTGAAATTGGCAATAGGTTCTCCTTCAAATCGCTTAATTGTGGCAAATAGGTGATAGTTCATTGAAGGATCTATTGGTACCTTGAACCTATCAGTGAAAGCTTTCTCTAGGAAAGCCCATGAATTAACTGAAGCCTGACCAAGACTAATATACCAATTATATGCATACAACGTCCTGATGCTCTATTCTGGCCCTACAACAGGCTTCCTTGAAAGTTTTGATGTGATCATCCGCATCTTGATATGGATGATACTTTGGACAAATCTTATTTGGATTTTTTGGCAAACCATGATAGGTAGTGAAAGTTAAAGGTGATTCAACTACAAAGAAAGACATAGCAACTGGTGGAGGTTGAGCCTGTGGTATGATTGGCTGAGGTTGGACTTGGGGTTGAGGCTGGACAGGAGGTGTCACAGATAGTCCTGAAGGTATTTGCAAACCAATAGGACTTATAGGAGGACGTTCAGGTGAAGGTTCTAATGCACTGGACCTTGGGGTATGATGAATATCAATAGTTCTTGGTCTAAACCCCCTGACAAGTAGTTCTTCAAATATTCCACCAGATCAGGATCTGGTATTTGGCTTGAGAGCCAGGATGTCTCAAATTTAAGCAAATCGGCTGGATAACTGTAAAGATTGGCTAGAATTTACCAGCAAAGGCTGTATTTATGGTCAGAAAAGTATACTAACTAGATATTTAAGGAATATTTGTAAAGATGCTGCAAATACGAGGTAATATTTGAAGTTCTGTGTCACAAACAGTAGGATATCAAGTTTTTAGGCTAACTACCACAAAGATTTGGGCAAATTTACACGAGACAAGGTCTATTTCTGCAAATTCATGATGATCAGCTATAAAGATTGCAATATTTATGATCGATCTTGAAAACTTCACACATGATTAGCATGTACAAGCTTAGAACAACAAATATTTATGTCTAATTGGAAATTTGGCGGTGTCTGAGTATTACCTTACGATCTTTATCATCACCTGAACTACTGATGATGACCCTCTTCCTATGGCCCTCCTTCTAGCACCAATTTATGTTGATCATGATGTTAGTCATAAACAAACATAGAATAAAAGCTACACATCAACCTTTACTCATCTTGAAAGATACGATGAATTCAAAGAATTCATGATCCCAAGTCTCCGTGGATTAGTTCTTAATCAACTGACGTTACTCAATAATTGATGTGCATTGCTATTTTTGATTCAGGGGCCTTACCAGATGCATAGAGAATGCATCATTCACTAGTTTATAATCAGGGAGGTAATTTACTCTTTGCAGCTGAGGATAATGATCCCATATGTGGGCATCATTAGTAGTCCCACCAGTCTTTCCTATTGTTGTAAGTGCATCAAATGTACCTTTGTAGGCACATGAATATACCACATATGAAGTCATGTAAAACACACACTCCAGGCCCCCTAGGTTCAAGAGCTGATCATGTAGGGCATCACTTATCATTTTTGTCCACAACAGCTTGTTGTCTGTATAAACACACATTAGGATGACCCCATACATCCAATCCTTAAAACTTCTAGCATCAGGTTGGCCTGTCACTCTGCTGATTAGGGCTATCATATATTGGTATTCATCATTCAAATCAAACTTATAAATATGCACTGGTAGTTTGGCAGCTACAATATATGAACTATTTTTTGCCCTTCATTGGTACATTCTCTTCTGGGTGGTTTTCTTGTTATTCTCATATTCAATTTGCAATTTCTTCAGATCTATACTAGATACCTTCTTTCTTAATGGAAAACTAAAAGTGGTTGCAATCCCCTTGATAGATAGATCAGCATAAACCCTACCATGTTTCTCTACTTTTCTGGTTTGTGGGTTGCAGTTCCTTGCACATTCAACAATTAATTTCGGAGCTTCCATAGAGTAAGGGAATCCTGCAGCACTCCACATCCTTAACACGAAAACTCCATCCAACAAGGTGCTGTGATTCTTTTCATCACTCATCCTAGCCAACCATGCTGCCAAATCAGTATTTCCTTGGTGTGTATCTATGATGGTACCATATTTAAACTGTACACCTTCAAGTTGAGTGAACATGGGCTTACAAAATTCAGCCTCTGACCTGCTCAGATTCTTGTCCGCCGTGGTCTCCTGCAATAAATAGTACCCATCTTACCATACCATATTTCTCATGCATGCACATAACAATATATTCTCATGGTGTGACGTACATTATACTCATTTATCATCCATTCATTACAACATGCATAATTCACAGCTTCAAACTAGTAGAAATCATAGTACCTGGACATGCAGAAATGATAGGAGGGGTTTTCAATTACTTACTTGATTACACTTCTTCTCCTGATTATACTAATCATTATGTGAAAGGGACTCAACTACCAGTGATGTTCACGTGTTTTGTTTTGCTGCGAGCCGTATGTGTCCGTAGGTAGTCGTATAAGGGTTTGAAAGCTCAGCGCCCTGTAAAAACTTGTTTTATCGCAAAGTAAATGTAAAATAACTCTGTAAATTTGCTTTTAACCTCCTCTTTAGGGCAATTTTAGGGCAACATAGGGTTTATTAAATCTCAACCATTGATCTCCTATCATTAATTCATGGATGCTTCCAAGTGTATATATCGCATTCGTAATCGACAGGAATCCACCTACTGTATTTATGGCATTTAATACTGTGTGGCAAGAGGAGCGGGGTGATCTTCAGAAGATTGGGTGATATTTTGAATATCAGGTGATATTCAAGAATATGACCCCCTCGGTGTAATATGACATTCCCCATTGGCGAGAAAACTTATGTCAATAGATCAGGTTAGGTTGAGAATATCGGGTGATATTCAAAATATCAGGGGATGTTCAGAATGTCTAGTGATGTTTATAATATCACCCCTAAACTAAAGTGACTTTTCCTCAGAATATCAGGGTGACATCAATAGGATAATAACCTATTTCATCATTGTCGCATTATGACGTCATTGTCATGTTTTGTAGAAAGGTTCTCTATTAGAAATATACCTCCGCGAGGTAAAAAGGATGATGACGTCATCGTCATGGCAATTTTCCTATCTCATCAGGATATATATTGTCATCATCACATTGGCTTTAGGGTGATATTTTGCACCAGGGTGATATTTTGAATATCAGGTGATATTCAAGAGATCAAGTTATATTTAAAATATGACCCCTGCAAAATATATGACATTGTTCGATGGGAAAATTCTTCTATTAGCTAAAATTGACGTCCGGATCTCTGGATAAATGATTTATCAGGTGATAGGATTGGATCGGGGTGATCTTTTATAAGATGACTGATGTTAAGAAATATGATCCTCCCCCAGAATATTAGGTTTGACCAGGGCTTTGACTCACTATAACTCTCATTTTCTAAGGAATGTTAGGGTGATCCAAAAGGCAAACCTGCATGAAATTTTGTAATCTATCCAACCATGAGGTTATTGTCATGAAATATTAACTTTGAAATTTTGAATTCATCATGATGACTTACCCGGTCCCCTCTATGCAAGATCATCTGTGTTGACTTACTTTTACTAGACCGCCAGCAAGCAGAAAACACAAGCCAAGCCAAACAAAAGGTTGGGTCCCTGTTTTGTCAAGCCAAAATGGGGCATGTTGTGTAACCACACAACAGAAACATGATTGTCATTGCACCAAAATACTAGACTGTTAATGTCTGATACAACTGCTAGAGTTAATGAATCAATAGGACGTGGTTAAGCCTTGTCATGAACCCAAGCACTATGCTGCATATTAGCACAAAGAGACCAAGGGCACACACCTTGCAATAATCCCCCTAGTGCAAGCAAGGGGTTCAAACCCTTGACCTAGACTCTAATACCAATTGTTAGAAAGACAGTTGCCGTTGCACCAAAATATCGACCTGTTAATTCTTAAAAGAACACTTATACACTGAGAGGGGAGGTGAATCAGTGTATGTTAAAGCTTTATAAGAAACCAATAATTAAAAATGAAAGGCACATATAAAAATCACACACACACACACACAAGAGAAACACCAGATTTACGTGGAAAACCTAGAATGGGAAAAACCACGGTGAGAAAGTTGCTTGAATTTACTGCTCAAATCCAACCTCACAATAAGCATAGATTACAAATGTTTTGCAGGTACCAACCCACAGGTACATCAACACCCAAGGCAATGTTTTGAGGCTACCACCTATAGGTACATCACACACCCAATCTAAAGCAAAGAGGCTACAACCCTTGAAGTTTACAGTTTCATATGTACAAAAATGGTTCTTCTGTAACCTGAAATGGACCATGTTATCACACACTCACTCTGTGTTTTACATCAACACAGTTGTCTTCTTTCTCTATGCAATCTACATTCTCTCCTTTCTCACAAAGTGAACAACAATATTCAATATGGTGAGCAAACCTTTTTCTTTGGATTCAATGTGTATAAAACACATTCATTTCAATAGGTGAACTGCCACAACCACTTCAAAACTAAATATAGATAGATCCATTTCATTCCACAACTGATCAAATTTGGTTGAACTGCTGCACTTGATTTCTAGCTCAAATATATTAGAAAAGTATCTTGAAACCAATCATTGTTTATTGTAGAGCATTCCCATTAGAATTACTAATATCCATTTCTACAAATCAAATGATGCTTATGTGATCCCACTGGATATGCTAGCATCATTAGCGATCTTCAAAAATGCTTGTATATGCCTTTTATAATCATAAAAAAAAAATCTTGTCCAAAACCATGCCTTAAGCACCCTTTGTTGGGGAAATCTCAGTTTTAAAACTAAGCATCTTCCTCCTTATCAGAAAAAGCATCCCTTTTCAACACCATTTCAAACTTGCCTTTATAACATTCTATTGGTAAAAAGTTATTATTTTGAGCTTACTCATGATTCCTTAATTATCAGCAAATGTAGAAATTTTAGAACTTGCCTTCATTCCCTTTTTGTCAGCAAATATACCCATTTCAAAACTTTAGTCCTTTGCTCACTTTATTGCCTTTATCAGTGAAATGACACTAATTCAAACTTATGCCCTTTAATGCCTTTATCGATGAAATCACATTATTTTGAACTTGCCGTACAATCCTTTGATTGGCAAATCCATGCTGGCATGAACTTGGCCAATTCATTTTCTTTGTTAGTAAAAAGACCATGTCACAAACTCATTAGTTTATTGGCAAATTGTTGACTATCTAAACTTATCTTTACTTCTACCTTCTATCAGCATATCAGCGAAAGGAGAAACTTTAGAACTTCAGAAATTCCTTCTCTTTGCTGGTGATATGGTGAAATCTTGAACGTTGCTCCATACTTAACCAATTCCTCTTTATCAGGGAATCGACTAGAATGAGAACATTAGAACTAGTTAGCTTTTTCTTCATTTTCCCAAAAATACTAGATTTCTTCTTCAAAACTAAGTCTTTGCCTTTGCCGAAGCTAAGCCATATTGGCTTATCGATGAAATGTTGAATCTTCAAACTAGTTCAAATTTTTTTTTCCCCAACTATGCTTTTTGACTTAAGTTTTGAGAAGGCATCTTCCACCTTCCTAAGCCATATTGGCTAGTCATCTTATTGGCTACTAGCAAAGTAGTTCAAAAACTTAACACTTCGCCAATATGACACATTGTCGATATAACACTAAAACAAAAAATTTGTCTTTATTTCAAATTGCCGATAGACTTCATTTTAATTTCAACGTTGCTAATAGAATAGATATGACTTCAACTTTATTCAAAGTTGCCGATAGACACTCTTTACACAGGTTCAAATTGAGGCTATTTTTCTAACAACATTAAACCTCTCTTTTCTTCCCAATTGCTGATTGAGTATAGTAAACTTCTCATTTATTCCAACTGTTGGGTTTACTGAAGCCTTTTTTCCTTGGTTCTGACTAAAAACATTTTTCTGTTTCTTGCCCTTTCCTTGCATTGACATCAATGACAATAATTCAACAATCTCCCCCTTTGTCATTGATGGCAACACTTTAACACTAGCAAGGAAACACCTGAACCTGAACATGCATTATCATACAAAATTCTTCCCCTTTGACATCAATTAAAAAGGGACTCATAGAAATAGAACAATGCAAACTTACTCCCCTTGAGGACAATCATCCTACAAAGTAACTAGGTACTAGTGATAAAGAAAAATTATGATAGACTCCCCCTAGATGAATACAATTTATATTCAAGTAGAGATAGGAGAAGAAATAATTCCTAGTTGTTGCCTGAGCTATTCAAAAGTCTCCTTTGGAAGGGGTTTTGTAAAGATATCAACCAGTTGATCTTTAGTAGCCACATATTCCAACTTGACTTCTTGTTCAACAACTTTCTCTCTGAGAAAATGATGCTTAATAGAAACGTGCTTTGTCCTTGAATGCATAAATGGATTATTTGAGATGTTTATAGCACCTATATTATCACAAAGAATGTTGACTGGTTCAGGAAAACTAACCTTAATGTCTTGCAGTGTTTGCTTCATCTATAGCACCTGAGTACAACAAGATACAACATCTATATATTCAACTTCAACTATTGATAGAGAAACTGATTCATGTTTCTTACTTAACCATGCTACTAATTTATCTCCTAGAAAGAATACACCACCACTAGTGCTCTTCCTATCATCCACACAACTAGCCCAATTTGCATCTGTGTATGTAGTTAAAGTAAAATCATCACCAACTAGATACCATAAACCATAATCAACTGTACTCTTCAAATATTTGAATATCCTCTTCACAACTTTGACATGTGTTTCCTTGGGAGCTGCTTAAAACTAAGCTACCATGCAAACAACTTGCATGATATAAGGCCTTGTTGTTGTGAGATACAAAAGACTTCCTATCATGGACCTATACAATGTTTGATCTGCTAAGGCTAAATCATCATCTTTTCTAAGCTTACACCTAGTGACCGTAGGTGTGCCAACCGACTTGCAATCTTCCATTTGAAAGGAAGCTAGGTGTGTGGAAATCACTTCGTACACTAATCTAATGAGGGGAGGAGAGTGCAAATTCAATTTTATCCTTACTATTACAACAATGTTAAACCCACTAATAGAGATAATAGAGATATTGCAGCAAACATATAAACAAGAAAGTGAGACAAAAGAAGAAAGACACAAGATATACATGGGGAAAACCCTTATCGGGTGAAAAACCCCACACTCCAAAACCTGCACAATGTATTAACACAACTAAAATGGTTTACAATACACTTGCAATGCAAGCTCTTAGGAGTCTTTGACACTCATATTTGGAGACAAACTAGCAGCATAACAATACCTATCAAACTTGTAATACACCTCCTCCTCAAAGCACCCGTTTATATAGAAAATACAAGGCAAAATTGCCTCTATCTTGGAATGCGCATCCAACTTGGCCTCATGGCCCAAAAACCATGCCTATGGACACTTGGTCAACATTGTAATATGCTTCTAACACTTGTCCATACACTCCATCCCAAATAGGTTTCCTATTTCCAAAATGGGCTATGACAGATGCTCTTATGACTCTTACGACTGTCATAGAATCTGTCATAGCAGTTACAACTTACAGCTGTAAGAGAATCTATCATACACAAGCTATAAATAGCATATTCTCTTACAACATGTCATAGTCCACCTTGGGGAACCCAAAGATGCCTTTTTCAAAGATACTCTTTGATACATGTCTTCACTTGTCATAGAATCTCCTATTTTTGACTCTTACATGTCATAACTTCATCATAGGAATCTATCATGACCGTTATGGTCAGTATTCCCTTACACAACATCCAAGATGCTGACACATGGAAAAATATTCCTACCATAAAGTGGGATGCCTATCTCCCCATGTGAGGACAAAATTACAAGTTGTCATCTTCCATGTAGGATGACACATCATTGTGCCACATCCCACAAGATGACAATATGAATTTACAATTTAATTTACAACATAGGCAATCAATAAATAAATACAATGAAAATAATACAAGGAATTACCAAGGTTGAGACACCTTAATTCCCAACACCATCTTGAATTTTTTCAGAATTTCCTTCACATCCTTGGTTCAAGAAATGAAAATCCCTGAATCTGATTGATTTACCTATAAACCAAGAAAGAATGCTAATTCTCCTAGCATGGACATCTCAAATTCTTTTTGCATAGTGTCAGCAATCTCTTTATACATTTTGTCGTTATCTCCACCAAATATTATATCATCAAGATAAACAATGACAATCAGCATATTATTATCTTCATGTTTAATATACAGATTGCTAGCTACTATACCTTTCTTATAGCCTTGATGTTAAAGATATTTGTCTAGCCTAGCATACAAAGCTTAAGGTGTTTTAGGCCATATAGTGCCTTCTTCAATCTACACACATAGTCTTTCTTTTCAGTCACTTTAAATCCTTTAGGCTACTCTCTATAAACTTTCTTGTCCAAGTACCCATTGAGAAATGTAGATTTCACATCCATTTGGTACACTTTGAAGCATTTATAAACTGAGTATGCAAGAAACATTCTAATGTAATCAAGTCTAGCCACTAGTGCAAATTTCTCATCAAAATCTATGCCCTCAACCCGAGCATATCCCTTGCATACTAATCGGGCTTTGTTTCTAGTTATCATCATTCGGTTTGTTCCTAAACACCCATTTTATGCCAATGACATTTTTATTGATAGGCCTTGGAACAAGTTCCCAAGTTTGATTTTTCTCTATTTGATTAAGTTCTTCCTTCATAGCTTCAATCCAACTATTATCCTTACTAGCTTCTTCATAAGACTTATGTTCTATTTTATACAACAAAGAACAATTTACCTACTCTTGTTGTGCTAGTTTCAACCTTTTCCTTGTCATGACACCATCATATCTATTTCCAAGAATCTAATTCTCAAAATGATTTCTTTTGACATACTTGGGTGGAGCCTTTGGAGTAGACTGTAGTTGCTCTTCTTCATCAGTATCACTCTTCTCATTCTTCTCTTGTGACTCTTCTTTTGTAACAACTTCTTCTTCATCATCATAAATAGGAACCTTTAAATATAGATCATTTCCATGAGGCAACTGAGAGAAATCTTCATCCAATCTAACATTTACATTTTCAACTATCTTTTTCAACCTTTTATTGTAGCATTTTAATGCTTTGCTTGTAGTTGAATAACCAAGAAAAATTCCCTCATCAAACCTTGGTTCAAATTTACTCAAGGTATCTTCATCCTTTTTATGAAACATCTACTTCCAAATATCTTAAAATACTTAATAGAAGGAGGTTTACCTATCCATAACTCCTACGGAGTCTTATCATGATGTACTCTTAATTTCCCTCTATTAATAATGTAAACAATAGTATGAGCTACTTCCTTCTAGTATCTATCATGCAGTTTGGCTTCATTCAACATTATTCTAGCCATATCCTAGACACTCATGTTCTTTCTCTCAATAACTCCATTTTGTTTAGTTTTAGCTGCAAAAAGATGTCTCTTAATCCCATGCTTCTCACAATATTGATCAAATTTGTTAGAAGTGAATTCTCCACCTCTATCAAACCTGAAGCATTTTATCCTTGAACCAATCTCAATTTCTACTCTAGCGTTAAAGATTTTAAATATTTCTAAAGCTTGAGATCTATCTTTAAGAAAAGTTACCCATGTCATCCTTGAATAGTCATCTATCAACAACATAAAGTACCTTTTTCTGTTAATGCTCTTGGTTCTAGTTGGTCCACACAAGTCTATTTGTATCGGCTCTAGAGGTTTTGATGTAGAGTACTCCTTTGATTTGAAACTAGCTCTTGTTTGTTTTCCTTCTTAACACTCTTTACAGAAGGAATTTTTTGGCTTGCCAATGCTAGGCAAGTGTCTGACTGCATTTTTCTTGCTTATCTTCCCCAGATGATCAAAGTTGATGTGGCCCATTCTTTTGTGCCATAACCAACTCTAATCACCTTGCCCTAACTAACATCTTTCACCCTTTGCCTCCTTCAAATGGTATAAATTGTTGTTAGTTCTATTTTCTTCAACAACAAGCCTACCAGAGCTAGCTTTTGTTATCTCATAGCCACTAGCATGAAATAACACATTATATTCCTTATCACACATCTAGCTAACACTAAGTAGATTATGATGTATTCCTTCTACATACAACACATCTTGAGCATTAGTTTTATCATCTATGTATAGAGTGCCCTTACCAACTATCTTTGCAGTAGTGTTGTCACCAAACTTAACAGATCCACTGTCTCATTTCTTCAAAACTATGAACTTGCTCTTGTCTCCAATCATATGACTAGAGAATCCACTATCTATCACCCAAGGATTGCCTTGTCCTTTGACATGAAAGGCTACTTGGACTAACATAGATTTTTCAACCTTCTTCTCTACCCAATGCCTTTTGAAAGTTTTCTCCTTTTATTCAAAAAGCTTTGTGGGTTCCTTTTCTTGAGTAGGGGGTGTAGACTTGTGATGTGTCATGGATTTTTCCTTTTGCTACTTTTGCATAGAAGTATGTGCAGGTCTGGCTTGTCTTGGAAGAGCAAATCTCCTTTCTCTTGTCTAGAAGGCTGAACAAACACACTTCTACAAAAATTTTCAATATGCCCATAGTTGTTACAATTATAACTGATATCGTTCATGTCAACTAAAGGGGCAAAAGAATTTCTGCATACAAAATTATGTCTATCCAGTCTTCTAAGTCTAGTTTTGCAATCTATTTCCTTGTGTCCAAACTGATTACAAGAAAAACAATAACCATGAAAAGCATAGATGAACCTAGCTTGGATTGCAAATTGAGTTTTGAATCTCCTCTTTGCATTATAGACTTTGACAAAACTATCATCTTCCTTTCTGAAATCTTCGGTCCTTTTATCCTTTCTAAATCCACCAGGCTTCCTTGAATTAGCATGTTTCTCAGACATAGCAGAGCTGGATTTGCCATGTTCTCTAACTTCCATTTCAGGGAAGCAATTTTCTTAGTAGTATTACTTTCTATAATCTTTTTAGAAAGGGCATCTTTGAAACACTTGTGCTCATAATAGCCTAATCCAACCATGTTGGAGAAAGATCTTTGACTACCAATTATCTTATAAAGAATTTATGAACTCTTCTCAAATTCAAGACTTCTGTTAAATTGTTCATTCACCTTATCTAACTCCTTTCTCAGCATGACAACTTTAGCCTCTAACTTCTAACACTCATCTAGTTTGTTCTTCAAACTCAAATTAGTTACCACTTCTATTCTTTTAGACTCCTCTAACTACAATTCTAGGTCTACAACAAGTTTATCAGATTCTTCAATCTTAACTTGTATTTTTCATTTTTTTTCTTTCAAACCTTAGATCATTTAAAGAAAAATTAATTCACCTTACAGATCAACTTCACCCTCCTTTTCCTCATCAGAGTCTTCATGATAATTTTCTAAAGGAGTATTTTCATCCTTTTTAATTTCAACAGCCATGAAAGCAATCTCATACTCTTCACTCGCATACGAATAATCATCTGAAGAACTACTTTCTTTATCTACAAACAAACTATTCTTCTTATTATAGTTTCTTCTTTTATACTTTGAGACTTCTTGACTCCTAGAACTATCTATTGGAAACAAGGTAGATAACTGAGAGGGGGGGTGAATCAGTTATCTCAAAATTTCTTTGACTTTCTTTTTTTTGTTATCTTAATATTGAGTGTTGTATCAAAACATGAAAGCATATGTAATCATAAGAACATAAATAAAATCAACACCCATAACACAAGGATTTTTCCTTGAAAACCCTATTAAGGGAAAAACCATGGGGTGACTAACCGAAGATTGTATTCTCTGTTAAAAGAATAAGGAGTACAAAAATGACACTTGCCAATTAGGGCTTACTGCCCAAGCACACTACTCATAAGAGGCACACTACCTACAAGATACTCACTATCTACAAATCTTATAGAAGATAATCAAGTGTTTGAACTGATGAGAGGCATCTACATATGCAGGAGTTCAGTTCCGGTTTAGGCACAATATACCGATCTGATGCACTTCATTCTTCCTTTGTTTAAAGCTGTTGTTCTATCACATACCAGACTTGAATTATTTTTCTCACACTTCTCCCTACTTTTCTTCACACTTTATATCATCACATGTTCACACACACTTACATGCTGAAATCTATCTGGTATATATATCTGCATCAAGGATTTTTATCAACTTTCTAGTCGGCAACAAGAACACTGCAAGTTATTAATCTATCGGATGAATCCATGCTTGATTTGTGATTGTATCAAAAACATAGGCATAGAAGTCATTAATCATATTGGCCAACAATGTATAATCCCACAAATTGCTTGATCAACACCTTTTACTCATCCAGATTGAAGTCTGATACTCTGTCGGTTAGTTCTTTCTCTGTCTGCTCTGCCTGACTAGAACCCAACACTCAGATGCTCATATTATTTTCTTGCTTTATCACTAAAGGCTAAAAATTTGGAATACAGTAGTCATGATACCTCTCTTGACTTGTCTAATTCCGTAACTTATTGAGTTACACCATCTGAGAGATCCGGACCTGATTGTCAAACTTGGTTACATACTCTGTTCTTGTTCGCCAGACCAAAATAGTCTTCAATCTGACTTCTAGTATAGGCATACTAAGTTTTACAGATGTGTGGGATAGACTTTGTTGCCATCAATGACAACACTTATGAAGCCACACAGTGTCTCTTGCCAACAATCTCCCCCTTTGGCATTGATGGAAACACTTAGTGAAAAATGGCTAAGTGTCGCATTAACTCCACCTTGGCTGATGCTCTGTCTTTTGCATTGTTTTACCGAAGCTCCCCCTTAGCTGGATTCCACATTTTTCACTACTCCTCACTCCTCCTTTGACATCAATGGCAAAAGGCAAAATCCACATACTAAAATTTTCAAAAATTGTCCTATACATAGCTGCATAAGAATATATATATGTTATACTTACATATACTTAAGTATATCCACAAAAGTAGTCTTTAGCTATACAAACTCTATGGCCCAACTCTGCTTCATCCTATCCAAAATGGAGATATGACCACTCAACAAAAATGCATATGCTTCTGCCCTTTTTAAATCTGCTAGATCACTGGTCCGGGTTGTGGTCTGAGCATCTGTCAAGGCCTCATGCATTGCCTCTAGCTTAGGGATAATTATCCCTCTGAGTTCACCCATTCTATTCATTATGTTCTTCTTTTCTTTGTCCAGCCTCTTTATTTCATTTATGATAACAATAGCTTGGCATTCTTGATTCATTAGAGAGGTAGTATGGGGATCAAAATTTTGAGATAAACTTAACAGTTTTCCTTCTTTTTATTTCATTTTCTTCTCAATGTCCTCTGTCACTTTGGGCCAAGATAAACAGAATTTGTATATGTCCCCACCATCTTTAAGAGTGTTTTCAAGGCTCTTTATTCCAATATCTAGAGTCCTCCTATCATTTGCAATAAGTCCTTGCACCTCAGTGAATCTTTTTCCTAGAAACTCCTTCCAGACCTTTGCTTCTGCTGATTTCTCTAGAGATTCAAAATGAGTATTAACAGAATTTACTAAGTTTTTCAAGTTACCGAATGGTGAGGCTGAAGGATCCTTTTGATAGGATGGCATGATCTTCTCCAGCATCTTGGATACAAT
This sequence comes from Cunninghamia lanceolata, assembly GCA_027924645.1. Lineage (NCBI taxonomy): Eukaryota > Viridiplantae > Streptophyta > Pinopsida > Cupressales > Cupressaceae > Cunninghamia > Cunninghamia lanceolata. The sequence continues at coordinate 6,722,452 of BSBN01001281.1, forward strand.
CTCCAATAGTTCATAGTCCTCCATGTGAGATTTCAAGAGTTTTTCTTTTGCTTTGGCTTGAGTGAAAGATGCTATTTTCATTGTCTGAACTGGGGAGAGAGAGTCAAAATTCAGTGGTCCTTGAAATAGCTCAGGTTCATCTATCTCCATCATTTCTCTGTTTAAGAAGTTCTTCACTATCTCTGCAGTGTCTCTTGCTGGTGATTGAGTCTTCTTTTCTTTTGGGATATCAAAATAGTCATCATTGGTCTTTTTTGCTTGCTCTTCTTCTTTTCCCTTCACCTCTTCTTGAATCACCTTCTCCTCTCTTCTACCTTCTCCTTTAGCTTTCAGAGTCTAGAATGTCTGTAGTGGGATCTAGAGGAGAGATGTCACCTGTGTTTACTGCTTCATGAACTTCCTCTTCCGGAACAAAGGAATCTAAGTCCTCAGACTTCTCTTCATCTATTTTTTTTGATCCTTCTACATCCTTGTTAGAAGATTCTTCATTGATTACATTTAATCCTTCAACATCCATGGTAGAAGGTTCTTCATCTGTTTCCTCTACAATAGGAAGATTGAATCTCTTCAAAGCATTCCAAAGGATATCTTTAGTTTCACTTGCTACTTGGTCTATTTCTCCAAGCATGTGTTTGTTCATTCTTGCCTTGTTCCAAAACTCATTCTTACACTCCTTGAAAATCATGTCCATTTGTTTTGGAGTGATGGAAGGATAGAGCTGTATTATTATCTACTCCCGAATCTCTAGATATTTGACCATTGCATTCTCTTTTCTCAGCTCAAGTACCTTTTCTAGGCTCTTAGGAATTAATGATATAATTTCAATGAAGGCTTTATTGTAAATGTTCAAATACCTGATAGTAGCCTCTTCCAGAACTCTCTTGTTAGTATCATTGTATGCATCATAGAATTTAGTCACTGACTGTAGGTTCCCATCCACAGTTATTGCCTTGATGATGTTATCAATGGAAAGAGTGGGTTTTTCAACAAATTCCTCTTCCTTCTCTTCCTCATCTCTGCTAGCAGAGAAATTTTTGGATGTTCTCTTCTTCTTCATTTTCTTGATTTCTTCATCTAATTCTATTTCTTGAGGCTTTGGTCTTCATTCTCTGTTCACTTTTGCTGGATGGCTTGACTTTCAGTTTAGTAGACTTTGAGCTTTTAGGGGTGACAGGTGTAGAGCTCTTGGAAGATCTAGTCTAGGAGGAGGCTTGTATCGGAACATCTCCTTTCTTTGCTTCTTGTTTCTCTTTCTTAGCCTTGTCCATTTTCTCTCTATTTGCATCCATAGCCTCCTTTGATAGGCCAAATCTTTTGGCAATTTTTTCAACTTCCCTTCTTACTTTCCTCTTTATCTCCAGCTGTCTTAACTCAACATGTATTTTTACACTTAGCTCTTGAAAGGTTCCAAACCTTTTGGCTTCAGTGTCCTTGGGCTAGCTCAGCAGATGTTGAATATGAAGCTCCAAGATTTTTTCATTGACTTCATATCCCATAGGCATTATTCACATAGTTCTTGGCTCAACTACCTCCATTAGGCATTGATCAGTGTCAACCATAAAGCAAACTGTGTCCTTGTATTTTTCAACTATGGACTGAGGTATTCTCTCTCTGGCTTGCATCATGCTTTGGAAGTTCTTAAAGTAACCCCAGAGGGCTGTGTTTTGGGCTTGAGCATCACCAAGTCCATATATGTAATCTCTAATCTGAATTGCAACTGGTTTATCATTTTGCCAAACCTAACCACTTGATCTGGGTAGCTCATTCATATAATAGAAGAACAGACACAGTATTAGACAACCATATTTAAAGGAATTCTTCTTATCAATTTTGATCTTCTACAAGTTTTCCAACAGTTGATTTAGAACAAGCTCACATAGATCTTAGTCTACATCTTCCCTCAACATTTGATATGTTGCATAGATTGTTGTGCCAGATACAAAATTCTCCCTGCTTGAATGATAGATCTTGTACCTAATTATCATTGAGGCAAATTTGACATCTGGATCTATGATGTCATCTATGGTCATTGCTCTTTTGTCAAATTTAGATCTGGTGGCTTCAGTTATTATTTGGTTCTTCACAGATTTAAGTGCAAGTAACCCACCAGATGAATGCAGTCCAGTCACTGCTCTAATGGCATCTTTAGTTATCTTGAAGGGCCTCATTAGCCACATGAAATTATCATGCATCCTGCTTAGAACATACCAGACCCAATCATCTTCTGTAAAACATGGGAAATGTATGCAATGTTTGAAGTGTTTTTCCTAGAGGGCCTTAAATTCAGGTTTGAGTTCAGAATTTTCATCTATTAGCTATTTGTGATAAATGTCCATCAATTTTGAGTCTCCAAATTCTTCAATGTTGGCATGGATATAAACCCTAACATCTTCTACATGCAGTACTCTATGCGGAATGCTAGAAAATGCACCCAAAGGATCAACTTCTAGAGATTTATAAGGGTGTTTCTTGAATTTAGGACGTGGCCTATCAGAGATCTTGACAACCATTGGAGTAACCATTTTGCAAGAGATTCAGAGAGAGATTTTCAGAATGGAAGTACCTTTTCACACTTTAGGGTTTGAAATAGGAGCCGGAACAAATCATTGGTTGAATTCATTTTTCAGTTGATCTTCAATGAATTGTAGAATCTTTGTTGTAGATCTCTTCTTTTCTTCTTCGTGAGTGCAAGTGTGCAAATAATGAGTGAAAGAATCCTTTTATCCTTGCGCAAACCCTAATTTTCTTTTGTAATAAATGTACAACTTAAGATATCCAATTGCCTTGTTTTGAGAGAGATCTTCTTGAATCACTATGCTGAACTTAGAATTGTTTTCAATGAGGATTGACAATGTATCTTCTTTTCTTCAATATGCCATGGGTTCGTAGATCAAAGCATTTCAATTCTGAATCATACCAGATCAATCTATGAAATTCTGCTTTACCAGATGGTTGTCAGAATTAGATTTACTTGAGTAGTTATAAGTCTTGTAAAACTCCATGCGGATCTTTCACATTTTGATTGAAGGTTATTTGGAGGTTTTTCTAAGAACCCTTTAATCCACAGTGTGATATGTTTACTCAATGTGTTGAATTTAGGAACTAGTTTACTGGCTGGGGGAAATTATTTTTCTCTATGACTCCCCCTGAGATAGAGCTCACCTTTTTAGTTTCTAGAAGAAATATCAGCACTAGATTCTAGTGCGGATCCATCCCCAATATTTTATGTACTCTTATTTACCGAAGTCTTGTTCATCTCCTTTTGAACTTCATCTGCAGTCACTTTACCTTTGCCCTTATCTTGTTTCTAATTATGTTCCACCGGACCTTTTCTATCTCGATTTCTACTTCTACAGAATTTGGCAATATGAACGAATCTATTGCAATTGTAACATACAACATTTCTTTGCTTATTTGATTGATATCCTCTTGATCTGCATTGATTAGCCATATGCCCCATTCTATTGCATGCAAAGCATCTACCATTGAATGAATTGTTTATTTGCATATTTCTGCATTCATGAGATTTGTGACCATACCTTTTGCAGTTGAAACATTGTCCAGAGAAGGATGGATTAGTCTGATTCATTCTCCTCTTGCGCTGAGTTACTTTATGACTAAAATTGTTGCAATTGAAGCAGTATCCATTGGAGGATGGATATCTTTGAGCATTTGGTTGCCTTACCAGAGGTCTTCTAGGCCTATTTCTTTGATTTCCTAATCCAAAGTTCTTCTGACTAGATCTAGAGCTTTCACCTTTCTCATATCCCAAGCCATGCTTATCATCTACCTTCTTTTGGCTTTCAAGAAGAACTTAAAGTTGGCATGAGCTTATCTTAAATTTTTCTTTGTATTCATTTGCAGTTTGAAGGTCTTGTTTAAGAGTGTCTATCTAATTCTCAAGTTGTTCTTCATTGTCTCTAGCTTCTTCAAGATTAGATTCAAGATGCCTGATTATTCTATCCATTTTGTGGAAATCCTCTATTTTCTCCTTGAGGGTTTGTTTTAGATTATCTTCAATCTTTTTTTTTTTCAATTTCTTGGGTGAATCTCATAACCCCTGATTCCATTTCATGCCTTACCATAATGACTTCTTTTGACAGCTTCTCACATAGCTTATTTTTCTCATTTAGATCTTCAGCAGTATCATTGACTTCACTTTGATTGGCTAATTTTTGAAGTAGTTCCTTTCTCTTTTTCACAAAGATACTAAGTTTTTATTTCAGCTCATTTATGAATTCATCAGCTTGTTTAAGTCTTTCTCTCAAATTATTGACTTTAGAGTGAGATTGTTCAAGATCATCCAGGGTAGACTGAAGTTGTTCCTTCATACCATATGCATCCATTATGATTCCCAGATCTTTCTCAAGTTGTTAGGCTTTGTTCAGAGGAACTTAGCTCTGATACCAATTGTTGGAAACAAGGTAGATAACTGAGAGTGGGGTGAATCAGTTATCTCAAAATTTCTTTGACTTTCTTTTCTTTTTGTTATCTTAATATTTAGTGTTGTATCAAAACATGAAAGCATATGTAATCATAAGAACATAAATAAAATCAACACCCATAACACAAGGATTTTTATGTGGAAACCCTATTAAGGGAAAAACCACAGGGTGACTAACCCAAGATTATATTCTCTGTTAAAAGAATAAGGAGTACAAAAATGGCACTTGCCAATTAAGGCTTACTGCTCGAGCACACTACTCACAAGAGGCACACTACCTACAAGAGACTCACTATCTACAAATCTTACAGAAGATAATCAAGTGTTTGAAATGATGAGATGCATCTACAAATGTAGTAGTTCAATTTTGGCTTAGGCATAATATACCGATCTGATGTACTTCATTCTTCCTTTGTTTAAAGTTGTTGTTCTATCACATACTGGACTTAAATTGTTGTTCTCACACTTCTCCCTACTTTTGTTCGCACTTTATTTCATCACATGTTCACACACACTTACATGCTGAAATCTATCTGGTATATATATCTGCATCAAGGATTTTTATCAACTTTCTAGTCAGCAACAAGAACACTGCAAGTTATTAATCTATTGGCTGAATCCATGCTTGATTTGCAATGCGTATCAAAAAGAAAGGCATAGAAGTCATTAATCATGTCAGCCAACAATATATAATCCCACAAATTTCTTGATCAATACCTTTTACTCATCTGGATTGAAGTCTGATACTCTACCGGTCAGTTCTTTCTCTGTTTGCTCTACCTGACTAGAACCCAACACTCAGATGCTCATATCTTTTTCTTTCTTTATCACTGGAGGCTAAATCTTTGCAATATAGTAGTCATGATACCCCTCTTGACTTGTCCAAGTCCGTAACTTACTGAGTTAGACCATCTGAGAGATCCGGACCTGATTGTCAGACCTGGTTACATACTCTATTCTTGTTCACTAGACCAAAACAGTCTTCAATCTGACTTTTGGTATAGGCATACTAAGTTCTACGGATGTGTGGGATAGACTTTGTTGCCATCAATGACAACACTTATGAATCCACACAGTGTCTCTTTCCAACACTATCTCGCTTTTGTTTTTCACTTAAAGGACAATTATAAGCATAGTGACTAATTTTTCCATAACTAAAGCATTTGAAAGGTAGTTTACCTTTGTATTTTCCAAAGCCTTTCTTCAGCTTTCTAACAAAATTTGCTTCTTCTTCACCTGAACTGGTACTTTGTCCTGAGTCTAGTTCAGTCTATGTGGCTTTTGAAGTCCTAAATGCTACTTCTTTCCTTGTTGATCCTATATTTTCACTTCTCATCTCATATGTTGTAAGTGATCCAAACAGTTCATCTAGAGTAAGCTTATCTAGATCTTTTGCTTTCTCAATTGGAGATACTTTAGAGTCAAATCTCTATGGGAGAGATCTCAGAATCTTCTTTACAACCACCTGATCTTTTACCTCTTCTCCAAGACCTATGATTGCATTTCTGGTGCAGTCACGGTAGGAGGATTCACAGAATGAACTGTCTAGACCATGCAGCAAGAGTAAACACAATAGAAACAACTCAAAGATATGAAACAAATATAGATTTAGTCATTTAGTATATCATAGAATTCAAATACAAATCAGTTGGCAACATGCAGGCTTACAATTGTTGTGTGGTTACACAACATGCCCCATTTTGACTTGACAAAACAAGGACCCAACATTTTTTGCTTGGCTTGGCTTGTGTTTTTCTGCTTTCGGTAGTTTACCTTTTGGACCACCCTGATATTCCTTAGGGAACGAAAGTTATGACAACTCAAAGTTCTGGTCAAACTTGATATTCTGGGAGAGGGTCATATTCCTTAACATCAATCATCTTAGCTAAGATCACCCTGATCCAGTTTTATCACCTGATAATCATTTGGTCCGCGAAACTCCGGACGCCAATCTTAAGTGATAGTGGTATTTACCTGTCAAACAACTTCATATATTTTGTGGGGGTCATATATTGAATATCACCTGATGTTCAAAATATCACCCTATCTTTCAAATATCACCCTGTCACAAAATATCACCCTAGAGCCAATATGCCGATGACATCATCCAATCCCGATGAATAAATAAAATCACCCGATGGTGACATCATCATCCTTTTTTACCTTGCTGAGGTATATTTTTGAAGATCACCCTTTTTATACAACATGATAGTAACATCATCATGATCTTTCGAAAAGAGGGTCACTTTAGTTTCAGGGGGTCATATTAAAAACATCACCCAACATTTTAAGCATCCCCTAATTTTTGAAACAATCCCAATGGTCCAAATATCACCCGATGTTTAAAACATGACCTGATATTTTGAATATCACCCGATATTCTGAACATCACCCGATCTCTTCGACATTAGTTTTCCTGCCCAAAGGCGGATGGTCATATTACACATAGGGGGTCATATTTTGAATATCGCCTGATATTCTGAATACCACCTAATCTTCTGAAGATCACCCCCCTCATCTTGTCCCATGACATTAAATGCACATAAATGCAGTAGGTGGATTCCAGCCGATCGCGAACACGATGTAAACACCAGGCAACATCCATAGATCCATGGTAGAAGATCAATGGTTTTAATCAATCTAACCTAGATTTGCCCTAATTCACCCTAAGAATAAGATTAACAGTGAATTTCCAAGGTCATTTTGCATTTACCTTGCGAAGAAGCAAAAATTTACAAAGCAGACATTCAAACCCTCGTATGAGCTACCTACGGATGCTAACAGCTTGTAGCAAAATAGAACACATAATCATCACTAGTATCTGAACCCCTTTCCTATAGTCATCAGCAGGATTTAGGAGATAAGCATTATCAGGTAAGTAATTTAAAAAAAAAAACCCTCCTATTGTCATTTTCTGCATGTCTAGGTAGTATACTTTTCATGTGGTTTGAAGCTCTAATTATGCATATCATGATGAAATAGAGGTTAATAAGTATAATATGCACAATGTCGTAAAGAATAATGTTGTATGCATGCATGTGAGTATCAAATAGTAAGACTAGTCCTGTTCATTGCAGGGATCCATGGCAGACATCAAAAGAAACAAGTCTGAGGTTGAATTCCTTAAGCCTATGTTTTCCCAACCAGAGGGAGTGAAGTTTAAATATGGTGTCATTGGAGATACACACCAGGGAAACATAGATTTGGTAGCTTGGTCATCCAAGATACACCATGATAAGGAAAGTACTATACTGGATGTCATTTTTGTATCAAGAATGTGGTATGCGGCTAGATTTCCATATTCCATGGAAGCTCCAGAGTTGGTGATTGAGTGTGCCAGAAACTACAACCCACAGACTAGGAAAGTGGAAAAACATGGCAGGGTTTATGCAGATTTGTCCATCAAAGGAATTGCAACTACTTTCAATCTACCACTTGGAAAGAAAGTAGTCAGTATGGATATAAAGAAACTGGAACTTGAATATGAGAAAAATAAGAAGAATGTGAGAAAGAGGATTTATCAATAAAGATCAAAGAATAGTCCTTACACTGCCTCTGCCAAACTACCAGTACACTTGTACAAGTTTGACTTTGATGATGAATATCAATATATGATTGCCCTACTCAGTAGAATGACAGGCCAACCTAATGCTAGAAGCTTCAAAGACTGGATGTATGGGGTTATCATAATGTGCATCTATACAGACAACAAGCCATTATGGGCTAACATGATCAGTGATGCCTTGGATACACAGATGATGAACCTAGGAGGCCTAGAGTGTGCATTGTATATAACTTCATATATTGTATATTCATGTGCCTACAAGGGTACATTTGATGCACTTATTACAGTTGGAAAGATTGGTGGCAATCTAAATGATGCCCACATATGGGACCATTATCCTTAGTTGCAGAGGGCAAATTACCTCCATGATTATAAATTAGTGAATAATGCATTTTCTATACATCTGGTAAGAACAATGGAGGAGGGTAGAACCAAAAGGCTGAGCATGGAAGCTTAGGAAGTTATATACAGACATTGTGCCTGGTTCATCCAGTTTGTTGCATTCTCCTACATCAGAGTAGAAGGTTTTGTAGGCCAGCCCTTAATGCTACCCAGGTACCCTATTAATGGGGTAGTCCTCATGGAATTCTTGAGACAGGTATCAACTATACTTGATGCCTATAAAGGAAATAATAAGATTCCTCCAGTTTTGTTTCCAATAACTATAGGGTGGTATATATGCCCTAATTCAGAAAATATAAAGAAAGCCATAGCCAGTCTGAACATGATGAACTTACAACCATTCCCATTGGCTAGATCATATGAACCCTATGGGAGGATGCAAAAGATCATGGGAAAGCCCATTCATCAGAAACACTTAGAGGATTTCTGGATGGACTGTGAGGATGAGGCGGAGGTTAGAAGGAGAAAATACCAGAGACTCACCCTCAACCAGATCAGGACATTTAATTGTATTCTAGTACCTGCACAATTGAAAAAAGATGATGGCAAGTTATTGTCAAATGAATATGAAGAGGAAAATGTGTTTAATGACACCATTTCAACCCCTAACCTGACACAACTTTAAGATATTTCATTGGATCAATTCACAAGTGGGGTGCTGCGGTTAGCCCAAACCTGGCTAGATGAGCAAATAAGTACACTAAAGAAGAAGGGTGTAGCTCTCACAGTAGATAATAAGAAGAAGAGGCAAGAGATTCTTGATGAGGAATATGAAAACTTTCTCATTGAAAAGAGAAAATCTAAGGGAGAAAGGCTACCACCTCAAGAACAAAGCAAGAGATTCCCTAGAAAGAAGAAAATTGATAGTGAACCTAAAGGGGTGGTAATTGAAAGAATTGATATACTAGCTGAAGGTGCATCTGCATCAGGATAGGCATCAGCCTCATCTGCATAGCCCTTGGTGGATGAACCAAGAACAAAAAGAATCCAAAGGCCAATTGTAGAAACTGCAAGAGTGCCAGAGAAAGGCCAAAGCTCACAGCAAAATATAGAAGAGGATATCCTTATTGAGAAAGAGCCATTGAATAAGGAACCTACAGAAGAAGATAACTCTATGAGGCTCACAAGAAAGAGGAAAGTACCCTTGGTGGCATCACCACCTAAAAGGCCAAGAACTTCAATGAGGGGCGAAATAAGACATGACCCTACAATATTAAGGGGAGCAAGTAGTGAAGTGTTTACAAAAGAGTTACAACATGATGTACCACTTCCTACCATCATTTAGTTTAAAACTGAGAAGGCTGAAGAGCAAGTAAAAGAAACCACTGGAGCAAGTCAAGGAGGTCCTTTCTCACTAGAGGAAACTGTGGACTTATCAGATGATGAGGTGGTAGAAAATGTTACCTCTCAGCAAATGGAGACCCTCGCTTCAAGTACTCACATAACTCCACAGGGACCCCCATTAGCACAAATGGTAGTATTAGAAGAGTTGAAGAAAGCAGAATAGGAAAAAAAAATAGCCCAGAGGGAGTAGCCCAACAAATAGGGCTGGATAAGTTAGTTGATCAAGTGACTAGCCCCGAGGTGATAGATTTAACATACAGGGAGGATGTAACACATCCTGAACATCAAGCAGGCACAGTTGATAAAATAGAAAATGTTGAGGAGATCAAGCTGGCAGAAATAGAAAGCAACACTCCAGATTTGGGTCAACAACAAGAAATACCTGTTGAACCCAAAATAGTGGAAGTCTAGCAAAAGGGTAGGGAAGATAAAGATATATCAACTGATGATGCCCTTAAGACTCAAGAAACCTCAGATAATAAAGAAATATCAAGTCATGATGACCTAAAGACCCAGGAGGTAGATACATCAGGTGCAAATCATAATGTGATTCAAGATCAGGTGGATGCACCTTTTTAAAACACAATGATATCCATAGATACCAATATGCCTCAGGACAAGGAAATTCCTAAAGTGGATGAGACATAGAAGGAGGAATTAAAATGTTAGGATCAGCATGCAGATACACAACATGATTCCCCTCCACAAGAAGAAGAAGTTCCTCAATAGGAGAAAGTACCACAAGATCCCCCTCATGAAGAGTATCATGAGGAAGAAACAAGAAAATCACCCTCTCCACGGAGAAAAGAGATAAATGCTGGAGATCAAGGTGGACATGATCATGACAGACATCATGATGATGGCAATCAAGGATCCAGAGATCAAATACCTCAATGGCTAGAGAAAGAAATAGGAATGGAAACAAGTTTTGAAATCTAGGAATTTGATGTCTTGACATTATTCTTAGAAACCATTATGAAGCCCAAGAGGAAGGCCACATTAACATCTGCAATAAGAAGAGATCCTACTACAGGCAGAAGGACCACCCAGGTAGCACTCCCCACGGTTGAAAAGGAGAAAGGCAAGATCACCCTAGAAGAATTCCAGATCACTATAGTTGATTTAGGGTTTGCAAATGAAGACCAAGAAGGTCAGGAGGGAAATGACATAATAGATTCTTTGACCCAAAGGGTTAAGAAACAAAAGGAGAAGAATAAGCAGCATAAAGAGCACATTGCCCAGCTGCATGCATACATAAAAGGGTTAATTAACCTTGATAATACACCATAAGATCAGGTAGTCCTAGGCAGTCCCATTGAGTGCAATTTCTCAAGAAAAGGTTAATAAATTGGACCTCATGAAGCATGAGTCAGTGATAATGAGAAAATGGATGTCATCTGCACTCACAGGAGCTGAAGAAGTAGTGAAGGCCTCTTTACAGAGGTGGATTTCTTTGGGTATCTCAAGGAGAAAAGTTGATAAATTGTAGACGGAGACCGGAAGAAGGTCATTCCAGTTGGAGAAAGCCTTGAGTGCTTTAAGCAAAATAAAGAAGATTAATCCTCAGGTCCTAATAGGCAGCCAAGTGCTGAATAATAACACTGCCATGCTGGTGGATATATGGTATAAAGACATTAGATTTGAATGTGATGTACTAAAGAGGTGCAACAATAAATTGAGAGATATCAGTGTGAAGTTGCATGACATGATGTCTTATGAGGCAGAAGTCCTGGAGGCCTTAGAGGGGAAAGTAGAAGGTAAAATTGAGAACCAAGACGTAGACTTTGCCATGAAAGCTATGCATAATAATTTCCAGTCGATGGCTAATGACCCTCTTAACCACCTGATAGAAGAAGCAATGACCAAGATCATGAGGATCAAGGTCAAGGTAGAGAATTACAATAAAACATTGGGTAGTAGGAAAAATAAATTGGAAGCCCTCAGGGATAAGTTCGAAGCACACAAGCATGCCATTGCCAAAGGTAAAACTTAGGATGGCGGAGAAGTTGAAAGAGTAGTGGAAGCATACGAAAATATCAGGACAATCATGCAAGTCCATATACATGGAGACATTCATCAGGATGATGAAGACACAGAAAGCGACGATCATGATGATCATGAAGATGAAGAAGAGGAACCTGATGAGTAGATGAGGATGCACCACAAAGGGAAATACATGCATCAGGTACTTAGAAGAAAATGAGTTACCTAGATGGTTTCTAGCTGGCAACCTGTGCCATGAGATACTATTGACCAAGTCCAAGGAGAATATGCACTGTAGATCTTAATGGATAAATCTTGATCGTGGATCATGTGTAACCTCTCCCTCACCTTGTTCTATAAAAGGTGTAGGGATGCTTTGTTTTAAGGTTTTGAAGCTTAATTGAAATTTGTTTGCTGAAATATCAGGGCCTATTTCAAAATTATTGTAAGCATACATATTTTTGCATACTTAATGAAAGAGAAGACCAGTTTGATTACAAATCATCGTAAATTCTGAGTAATCTATGTCTGAATTCTTGATATATGCTTTGATTTGTTGTGTCCCTTGGAGTGCTCATCAGTCTGCATATATTGTCTTCATTCATTATCCTTTGAAGTTTACATCATTTGTATCTAGCTGTGGAACATCCTGGTGAAAATATGGTTTGATTTCTTCTTTCTCATGATTGTATCAAGTGTGTATGTGGCTTAATAGCTGAAGATTCATCATAATTTGAAGTATTCTTTTCAATTTCTTTTAATTTCATAAATTCACCATCACAATTGCAAATAATAGATAATTAGAAGAAAATTATATAAAATATGTAGACATCTCATAGATAATTGGAAATTTATAGCATATTTGAAGTTAAAGCATGTACAATTGACAAATATCATGCAAAGATTTGAATATAGACACACTATTTGTGGAAATATCCTGTGCAGATAACCTTCTATGTAGCATCTTTACAGAAACAGAATCTTGCTGATGAGCAAACGTAAGGCCCCTGAATGGAAAACAAAAACACACATCAACCACTGAGTAACGTCAGTTGATTAAGAACTAATCCACGGAGACTTGGGATCATGAATTCTTTGAATTCATCGTATCTTTCAAGATGAGTAAAGGTTGATGTGTAACTTTTATTCTATGTTTGTTTATGACTAACATCATGATCAACATAAATTGGTGCTAGAAGGAGGGCTAAGTTAGAAGCACATCATCAGTAAGTCAGATTTGATGATGCAGACATCAAGGTAACACTGAAATACCCCCTGATTTCGATCAAATACGTAAGGATTTGTTGTTTCAAGATTGTACATGCTAATCATTTGTGAAGTTTTCAAAATTTACCATAAATATTTCAAGATTTGTAGTAAATCATCATGAATTTGCAAAGATCATTCCTATTTCAGGTAAATTTGTCAAAGCTTTGAGGTAATCTACCTTAAAAACCTGACATCCAGTTGCAAGTGTCACCAGACCTTAGTATCACCTCATATTTGCATTGTTCATGCAAATATTCTGTAAATATCCAGTCAGTTACCATTTCTGACCATAAATATAGTCGTTGCTGGTAAATTCCAATTGGTCTTTATAGTCAACCAGCTAATTTTCCTTAAAATTGAGAAATCCTGGCTCACAGGCCAAATACCAGGTCTAGGTCCAGTGGAATCTTTGAAGAATTACCTATTAGAGGATTTAGACCTAGGACTGTGGATATCCATCATACTCCCAATTCTAGTGTTTCAGGAGCTTCACCAGAATGTCCTCCTGTAACTCCTATTGGTTTACAAATACCTACAGGATCACCTATGACACCTCCGGTTCAGCCTTAGCCAGTCATACCTCAGGCTCAACCTCCACCAATTGCAATGTCTTTCTTTGCAGCTGAGTCTCCTTTAACTTTCACAACCTATCATGCATTACCAAAGAATCTTGATAAAATTTGTCCAAATTATCATCCCTATCAGGATGCTAATGATCACATCAGAACTTTCAAGGAAGCCTGTTGTAGGGCTAGAATTGAGCATCAGGACGTTGTATGCAGGTTATTTCCATTTTCCTTAGGGGAAGAGGCTTATAACTGGTATATTAGTCTCAGTCAAGGTTTAGTCAATGCATGGGCTGTCCTAGAGAAAGCTTTCACTAATAGGTTCAAAGCACCAATTGATCCTTCAATGAACTATCATTTATTCGCCACGATTAAGAGATTTGAAGGTGAGCCTATTGCTAACTTCAACGCTAGGTTCCAGAAAATGCTATCTAAGTTAGTTGCACCATATGTTGTAGTAGATGAAGCTGCTAGGAGCATTTATTATTCATCCCTGGATCCCTTGACTTCCATGTTCATCAGGAGAGCACATCCTAATGTAACAACTTTGGCAGGAGCTTTCCAAGAAACTATCAAAGTCAGTTAGTAGATAGTTCCTGCTCCTACACCAAACATAGCATTTCTGACACTTCCTATTTATCCAAGTTATCCTACCCAGCAACAACCTAATGGAGCCATGATGCCTCTTGCTGTGATGCCTAGTCCTTTGCAAATATCTCCATTGAGTATCATGCATCCACCTAATGGAAATGGCCAGATGTTGCAATATCCTGGATAGCCACAAATGCCTCAGGCTGTAGATTAGTCTAATCAGAACAATGGATCTTCCTTTTTCAAGCCTCAAACTAAAAATGTAGTTGCCAAGGTTCAGGAAGAGAAGGAGGAAATCAAGGAAATATCAGCTTAGCTAATGAAGATTACAACTGAGATTACTCACTTAAGGAGTCAAAACTTCTACTCTCAGCCTAACCAAAATAGAGGCTATAACAATGACAGACCAAATTATCCTGATAGGGGGTACAACAACAATGATTATAACAATAATGGCAATAATAATCCTCAAGGACAACCTAGAGTGTGGAACACTAGGCCAAACAATGGTTCCTTGCCATCACCCCTAGACAATTTGCCTCCTGATGAACCCAAACAAACTACTAGAGTCAACCTTGCAAAGGCAGCCCTCACTAACTGGTGCAGAATTCATAACACCAATGCACATGCAGAGTTAGACTGTCCTCAATTCAGAATTGTTGCTAGCATTTTTTAGACTGAAGTGTCTAATACTTCAGGGAATCAACCTCAGGTAGAGGGAAATGAAATTGTCCCTTGCGAATATGATTCTACATTAGTGCTTGAAAGTTACACTCATCATCCTTATCAGCAGACAGTGCCTGCTCACCAAGATTACACCCTGCCATGTGAGGAATTAGCCATGGCTTTTGAATCAAATTATGTCTTCCCCTTTGAGGATGAAAATGAGCCTTCAAATAAACATGAGGAGGTGCATGCCTACCAACAACAATATTAGGGAAAGCATAACTACAATCTAAGAAGTAATTCCAATAGACCTACTAGTCCATTGACCTCTTCCTTGCCTCCGAACAATTTTAATACACCTCCCCGATCCCAAGGCAAGTAATAACCCTGGTTTTCCCAAGGTGAATGCTCAGTATTTAACACCCCAGAATAATGTGCCAAAAACTATGAGTCTGCCTCATGAGTCTGACAAGTTGGTCACTTATCTTGCTGATGAGATGAAAAAGATTAAAATCAACGTATCCTTGTCAGATTTGCTCAAAACTCCTGCCATCAAGAAGGCATTTATGAAATCACTAGATGATCCTACTCCTAAAGAGGATAGTCACCCCCAGATCAGTCTGGTAGCAAAGATCATGCTGCTAGAGATCCTAATGTTAAACACAAGGTGCCAGCTACCATTCAAGCTACAGAGACCTCTCACATGACCTTATATAGAGATAAAAGTGAGTCACCTCCATTCCTAGCGACTATAAGGATGTTCAGCAAAAACATGCATAATTGTTTAGTAGACTCAGGAGCATCTACCAATGTGATGCCCCTGTTTATATGTAATACTTTAGGCTTGCATCCTGCTAAATCCTTAAAGAAGGTGACACAACTGGACAAAACAGAAGTAAGTGTGGTAGGGGAGCTAACTCATATTCACATGCAGCTAGCATCTGATCCCAGATTCAATATTATATCGATATTCAGGTAGTTGACATACCTGATACATATGGGATGCTACTCAGCAGGGACTGGTCTAAAACCCTCAACGGATATATGTCCACCGATTTTAGTCATATGTGGTTACCCTGGAAGGGGATACCAAACCAAATAAGAATTGATGTTGAACCTCAAATGAAGTATATGATCACTGAATATAACAAAACTAATGAGATCATGTATGCGGACGTAGAACCTGGAGTTTACTCCATCAGGCCATGGACTGTCAGGATAGAAGAAATCCTGATGTACGATGTTCATCATCATCATGATGACCCTCAGGATGACAAAATAGTTGTAGAGTCTAATAGTAATCCTGAGAATGATGATGAGGTAGATCACTTCAAGGATTTTGAGATGCACTTGTCTAAATAGGTAAAGAGATATCAATTGTTAGAATTACCTGTTAATGATATTCTAATGGATGGTTGGTGCAGGTTGCATAGTGAACCACATTCTGAGAAGACCTGTGAAGCATGCATAGACATGCTGGAGATAGAACAAGTGTACAGTGATGCATCATCATCATCATCATCATCAGAGGTAAGTTCATCAGACAGTGATAATGATAGTGACACTGATTGTTGTTTATTTCCCATAGGAATAGGAGAATCCACATAGCAAGATGAAAATCATGTTCAAATGACAGGGGAGATGCTGGTATGCAACCAGAATAATGTTACAAGAAAAAAGTAAATCACAAAAGGGAGTGATTGTTTAGTTGAATTAGATTATGAGTTATCTGATGAAGATAGAGGAAGCAACTTGTCTAAATTTGAAGAGTTTCTGAAAGAAGAGATCTAGAAGATGACATAGCAGCAGAGGTCTTCACAAGATGCTTTGATTGAAAGCTGGTGCAGGTTACATGAAGCACCTCACTCAGAAACTACATTGCCTAGTCCAGAGGATTTAACTTCTGGTGATGGAAAGAAAGAAGAGACCTCAGCTTCACAAAAGAAAGGAAAGGTGAAGTCTGAGAAAGTTGAGATACCTAAGTGGATGTCAAGTGGTGCAGCTGCCAGAGCTGCAAAGAAGAAGGAAGCCTTAGGTAAGCCTTTGGTTGAAGATAAGCCATGGATCCTTAGATTTGATGGATTCAAGTCCAAACAAGGAGCTATAGTAGGGATAGATCTCATTGATCCATCAGGAAAATCCTACTTGGCAGCATACAGACTACAGTTCTCATGCACCAACAATGTAATAGAGTATGAAGCTCTAATTCATGGGATACTATTTTCCCTTAAGAAGAAAGTAAAAATTCTACATGTCTGTGGAGACTCAGAATTAGTAGTGAGACAGGTGAGAGGAATCTACTCCTGCAATTATAAAAAACTGTATAATTACAGACACAGGGTGTGGGACCTGATAGAATCTTTTGATGCATTTAATATCACCCATGTACCCAAAGAATAGAACCATAGGGTAGATGCTTTAGCCTAGGCTACCAGTACATTGGAGCCACTGTCTATTTTAGGACTAAAAAGATTTTCAGTAGAGTTGGTATCAATACCTTCTGTGCCTGACAATGTGACCAACCTCCAAGTGTTTGATGATGATCAGCATATCCTAGACTTCATCTCCAATAGAGATATATTTGATGCTCAGATCATAGATGAGAACAATGTAGAAGATCATGTTTGGGAGGAGGAAGAAATCTTAGAGTTGCCCAGCAATAAAATTCTTAAGGGAATGATTGAGCTAGAGAGAGCATTTGATCTGGACAACATGCTTAAACAGAAAGATCTTCCAAAAACTGATGGAGGACAATATTTACAGGTTAACATTGGCCAGAATGATGAAAAGAAGAATGTCCTGATAGGAAAAGTTTGCACAGAAGAAGAGTTAGAAGAAATAACCCAGGCTCTCAAGGATTACATCCATGTCATTGCCTGGACTTATGATGAGCTAAAAATGTATGACACATCGGTCATCACACACACCATACCCCTCAAGCCAGATGCCAAACCTTTCAGACAGAAGCAAAGGCCTGTCAATGCTTTGTTGGAACCAATCATTTTTGAGGATGTTAAGAAACTGTTAAATGCCAGGATCATATCTCCCGTGAGGCACTCCACCTAGATAGCAAATCTGGTCCCAATGAGGAAGAAAAATGGAGACATCAGACTATGTGTGGACTTCAGGAACTTGAATAGAGCATCTGAGAAGGATAATTATCCTTTACCTTCCCTGGATGAGGTCCTACAAATTGTGAACGGTGCTAAAATGATGTCATTTCTGGATGGTTTCTCAGGCTATAACCAAGTGATGGTGGATAAAATTGATAGGTTGAAAACTACCTTCACCACAAATTGGGGGATATTTGCTTACAGGCGCATGCCATTTGGGCGATAAATATTGGAGTAACATTCCAGCGAGCAATGGACATAGCCTTCAGAGGCTTAATAGGAAAATGCATAGTCATATACATGGATGACTTAACAGTGTTCTCTAAAGATAGACGCAACCATGTAGAAGATCTCATAAATGTGCTTAAAAAATGTGAACAATATGGATATCCCTGAACCCCAAGAAATACATATTTGGGGTAACAATAGGAAAATTACTGGGCCACCTGATAACTAAAAATGAGATTATCATTGATCTTAACAAGGTGGAATCCATTATGAAAATACAGCTTCCCAGAAGCAAAAAGGAGCTAAAATCTTACTTTGGTAAGATTAATTTTGTTAGGAAGTTTATCACTGGCTTTGTAGAAATTGTTAGACCTTTAAATGCTATGCTCAAGGATGCTAAAATAGAGTGGACACCAGAGGCTAGAGCAGCTTTTGAAGACATTAAAAAAGCTATATTTGATGCTCCAGTTCTGATTAGTCCAGACTACACCAGGGACTTCTACATTTATTCATTTGCTTCAGAGCATACCTCTGCAGCAGTGCTGACATAGAGAAATGAAGAAAAGGAAGAGAAGCCCATAGCCTTCATGAGCTGCCCTTTCAAAGATGCTAAACTAAGATACATGGATGTTGAAAGGCAGGCACTTGCTTTGGTCAGAGCAGTAAAGAAGTTCAGGCACTATATTCTGAGAAGTAAAGTTATTGCTATGGTGTCTGATGCAGCAGTGAAGATGCTCTTAATGCAGAGCGAGCTAGGTGAGAAAAGGGCTAAGTGGATCACTATCCTACAAGAATATGACATGGACATTACACCGATGAAGCTAGTAAGAGGATAGGCCTTAAGCCAAATGATATCAGATATTAACCCCAATATCATGAGTCAGTAGTATGTTATTAATACAAAGGACAATGGAGAGTGGTACTCAGACATTAGGCACATCCTGATTACTGGAAGATGTCCTCCAAGATTGCAGGCCTCATAAAGGAGAGCCCTAAAAATAAGGTCACAGAAGTATATGATGAAAGGGGGCATCATTTTCAAGAAAAATTATGAAGGGGTATATCTAAGATGCCTAGAGAGGCCAGAAGTAGATAGATTGTTATCAGAGCTACATGACAAGTTTGGAATAGCACATGGGTCACCCTTGGCCACTACTCACACTATCCTCAGGGCAGGATACTACTGGCCTACCATTTTCAAGGATATTGCTGAACATTTTAAATGTTGTCATGTATGTCAGGATGCTGCCAATAGAGAGAGATATGCTACTCAACCCTTGCAGCCAGTGATGGAGATGCGACCATTTGCACAATGGCGCATGGACTTCATAGGACCAATTAATCCTCCATCATCATCAGGCCACATGTATGTCCTAATGATTACTGACTACTGTACCAGGTGGACTGAAGCTGTTAGTACCAAGACTTGTAATGCTGAAGATGTCATCAGATTTCTAGAAAGTAATATTGTCATCAGGTATGGAGTTCCCTATGCTCTGGTAAGTGATAATGGGTCTGCTTTTGCTTCAACCAAATTGTCAAGCTGGGCTTTTGATTATGGGATCATACTGAAGTTCTCCTCAAACTATTATCCCCAAGGGAATGGATTAGCAGAATCCACAAATAAAAATTTGTTGAATATCATAAAAAAGTTAATAGAAAAGAACTCTAGGGAGTGGAACACCCTTCTGAAGTATGCCTTATGGGTAGATAGAACCAGGAACAAGGCTGCATTAAGAAACTCACCTTATCACTTAGTATATGGGGTGGATCCCATCATCCCCATTAACCTAAAGATTCCTACACTGCAGTTTGCCCAAGAATACCTAGGCATAGACAATAAGCAAGAAGTCAGGTTGCTTCAGCTGATGCACCTAGAAGAGAAAAGAAGTCAGGTAATTGATCAGTTTGCCAAACATTAGGCTATTATCAAATGCTGGTTTGACAAAAGAGCTAGGGTTAAAGCCTTCAAGATCTCAGATTTGGTCCTGATGTGGGACAAAGCACATGAGAGGAAAGGAGACCATGGTAAGTTTGAAAAACTCTGGATAGGTCCCTTCCAAATTTCTGAGATATTAGGAGATAGCACTTACAGGCTTAAAAACTTGACAGGTGAGGATGTTCCATTACTAGTTAATGGATAGTTCCTTAAACATTACTTCCAAGCCTGAGTTAGCTTCATGACAGTCATGTGTATCATAGTGTGTATATTTGTATAATTGTTTGTATACTTTGGTTTTGTGTTTTGTTTTGTTTGCTTCTTGAGTTTCTGTTTTGGTTAGTCAAGATGATGTAGCTCATCACCATAGAAAATAACTAAATTTTTAGGATTCAAGTGATGAGAACAGATTTATATATAGGTTATGATTCATTCTGAGAAGTACTTGTGATTAGATCTATGATATCTTTTCATCAGGGTGACTTTTCTTGACCAAAGTGATTCTTTCACAATGACTCACCTAACAGCCTTGGGTTTGTTGAACACACAAGTATAGGTGTTAAGTGAAAAATCTAAAGGGACTCCCTTGCTACCAATACAATCTCCAACCTAAATCAGCAAGTGACCATACCTTGCACACTGAGCTTACATGATGACACCAGATATATAAAGTATATAAAATATTGAAAAATGCAAAAATATAATAAAATTAGGCAATCTAAGTAACTCTACCAGAGCTATAGATGTCTGCTAGCAGTGGGGCTCTACTTAGGGAGATTGTATAAATAACCTTGTTGGGGCTATGGATGCCTGCTGGCAGCAAGGCTCTATCTAGGTTGGCTATGAGGGATGATCCCAAACTATGTAGCTTAACACCAGTTACTCATGTTTTCAACTTGCTTTCAAGATGAGGATAATTAATCATTTGCACACACCTGATCCTTTGTTAGCACTGTTGCCATGATGAAACTATGTCATACAGAAAGATTATGATGCTTATACTTAGAAAGAGTTAGAATACTATATATGAATGTGTTCACCTCACTTGAATCATTAGAATTTGTTTGTTTTCTTTGGTGGCAAGTTGTTGTGTGGTTACACAACACACCTCATTTTGACTTGAAAAATAGGGACCCAACTTTTTTTGCTTGGCTTGCCTTGTGTTTTTCCGCTCTCAGCAATCTGGTAAAAGTAAGTCATGCAGGTGATCCTACATAGGGAAGCTAGGTAAGTCATCATGATGACGTCAATTAGTCAAAGTAAATATTTCATGTTAATAACCTCATGGTTGGAAAGAGTACAAAATTTCATGCAGGTTTGCCTTTTGGATCACCCTGATATTCCTTAGGGAACGAAAGTTATGAAAAGTCAAAGTTCTGGTCAAACTTGATATTTCAAGGGAGGGTCATATTCCTTAACATTAGTCATCTTATCTAAGATCATGATGATCCAGTTTTATCATCCAATAATCATTTGGTCCGCGAAACTCTAGACATCAATCTTAAGTGATAGTGGTATTTACCCGTCAAACAACTTCATATATTTTGCGGGGGTCATATTTCAAATATCACCCGATGTTCCAAATATCACCCTATGTTTCAAATATCACCCTAGAGCCAATATGCTGATGATGTCATCCAATTCTGATGAACGAAGAAAATCACCCAATGGTGACATCATCATCCTTTTTTACCTCGCTGAGGTATATTTCCGAAGATC
The DNA here is from genome assembly GCA_027924645.1 of Cunninghamia lanceolata. Classification (NCBI taxonomy): domain Eukaryota; kingdom Viridiplantae; phylum Streptophyta; class Pinopsida; order Cupressales; family Cupressaceae; genus Cunninghamia; species Cunninghamia lanceolata. The sequence continues at coordinate 6,744,281 of BSBN01001281.1, forward strand.
ACCCTTTTTACACAACATGACGGTGATGTCATCATGATCTTTTGAAAAGAGGGTCACTTTAGTTTCAGGGGGTCATATTAAAAGCATCACCCAACATTTTAAGCATCCCCTAATTTTTGAAACAATCCCGATGGTCCAAGTATCACCCAATCTTTAAAACATTACCTGATATTTTGAATATCACCCTATATTCTCAACATCACCCAATCTCTTCGACATCAATTTTCCCACTCAAAGGTAGATGATCATATTACACATAGGGGGTCATATTTTGAATATCACCTGATATTCTGAATACAACCTAATTTTCCAAAGATCACCCCCTCATCTTGTCCCATGACATTAAATGCACATAAATGTAGTAGGTGGATTCCAGCTGATCGCGAACACGATGTAGACACCTAGAAGTATCCATAGATCCATGGTAGAAGATCAATGGTTTTAATCAATCTACCCTAGATTTACCCTAATTTACCCTAAGAATGAGATTAAAAGTGAATTTCCAAGGTCATTTTGCATTTACCTTGCGAAGAAGTGAAAATTTATAGAGCAGACATTCAAACCCTCATATGAGCTACCTGTGGACACTAATAGCTTGCAGCAGAATAGAACATGTAATCGTCTGCGGTATCTGAACCCCTTTCCTATAGTCATCAGTAGGATTCAGGAGATAAGTGTTATCAGGTAAGTAATTTAAAAAAAAACCTTCATGTTGTTGTTTTCTGCATGTCTAGGTAGTATACTTTTCATGTGGTTTGAAGCTTTAATTATGCATATCATGATGAAATAGAGGTTAATAAGTATAATATGCATAATGCTGTAAAGAATAATGTTGTATGCATGCATGTGAGTATCAAATAGTAAGACCAGTCATGTTCATTGCAGGGATCCATGGTAGACATCAGAAGAAACAAGTATGAGGCTGAATTCCTTAAGCCTATGTTTGCTCAACCAGAAGGAGTGCAGTTTAAATATGGTGTCATTGGAGATACACACTAGGGAAACACAGATTTGGTAGCCTGGTCATCCAAGATGCACCATGATAAGGAAAGTACTATACTGGATGTCGTTTTTGTATCAGGAATGTGGTATGCGGTTGGAAATCCATATTCCATGGAAGCTCTAGAGTTGGTGATTGAGTGTGCCAAAAACTACAACCCACAGACTAGGAAAGTGGAAAAACATGGTAGGGTTTATGCAGATTTGTCCATCAAAGGAATTGCAACTACTTTCAATCTACCACTTGGAAAGAAAGTAGTCAGTATGGATATGAAGAAACTAGAAGTTGAATATGAGAATAATAAGAAGAATGCGAGAAAGAGGATTTATCAGTGGAGATCAAAGAATATTCCTTACATTGCCTCTGCCAAACTACCAGTACACTTGTACAAGTTTGACTTGGATGATGAATATCAATATATGATTGCCCTACTTAGTAGAATGACAGGCCAGCCTAATGCTGGAAGCTTCAAAGACTGGATGTATGGGGTTATCATAATGTGCATCTATATAGATAACAAGCCATTATGGGCTAACATGATTAGTGATGCCCTGGATACACAGATGCTGAACCTAGGAGGCTTGGAGTGTGCATTTTATATGACTTCATATATTGTATATTCATGTGCCTACAAGGGTACATTTGACGCACTTATTATAGTTGGAAAGATTGGTGGCAGTCTAAACGATGCCCACATATGGGACTATTATCCTCAGTTGCAGAGGGCAAATTACCTCGATGATTATAAATTAGTGAATGATGCATTTTCTATGCATCTGGTAAGAACAATGGAGGAGGATAGAACCAAAAGACTGAGCACAGAAGATTAGGAAGTTATATAGAGACATGGTGCCTGGTTCATCCAGTTTGCCACATTCTCTTACATCAGAGTAGAAGGTTTTGTAGGCCATCCCTTAATGCTACCCAGGTAGCCTATTGATGGGTTAGTCCTAATGGAATTCTTGAGACAGGTATCAACTATACTGGATGCCTATAAAGGAAATAATAAGATTCCTCCAGTTTTGTTTCCAATAACTATAGGGTGGTATATATGCCCTAATTTAGAAAATATAAAGAAAACCATAGCCGGTCTGAACATGATGAACTTACAAGCATTCCCATTGGCTAGATCATATGACCCCTATGGGAGTATGTAGAAGATCATGGGAAAGCCCATTCATCAAAAACACTTAGAGGATTTCTGGATAGACTGTGAGGATGAGGCTGAGGTTAGAAGGAGAAAATACCAGAGACTCACCCTCAACCAGATTAGGACATTTGATTGTATTCCAGTACCTACACAATTGAAAAAAGATGATGGCAAGTTATTGTCAAATGAATATGAAGAGAAAAAGGTTTATAATGACAGTATTTAAGCTCCTGACCTGACACAACTTGAAGATATTTCATTGGATCAGTTCACAGGTGGGGTGCTGCAGTTCGTCCAAGCCTGGGTCAATGAGCAAATAAGTACACTGAAGAAGAAGGGTGTAGGTGTCATAGTAGATAATAAGAAGAAGAGGCAGGAGATTCCTGATGAGCAATATGAGGACTTTCTCATTGAAAACAGAAAATCTAAGGGAGAAAGGCTGCCACCTCAAGAACAAAGCAAGAGATTCCCCAGAAAGAAGAAAACTGACAGTGAACCTAAAGGGGTGGTAATTGAAAGAATTGATATACTAGCTAAAGGTGCATCTGCATCAGTACAGGCATTAGTCTCATCTGCATAGCCCTTGGTGGATGAACCAAGAATAAAAAGAATCCAAAGGCCAGCTATAGAAACTGTAGGAGTGCCAGAGAAAGGCCAAACCTCACAGCAAAATATAGAAGAGGATATCCTTATTGAGAAAGAGCCATTGAATAAGGAACCTACAGAAGAAGATAACTCTATGAGGCTCACAAGAAAGAGGAAAGCACCCTTGGTGGCATCACCACCTAAAAGGCAGAGAACTTCAATAACGGGTGAAATAAGACATGACCCTGTAATATTAAGGGGATTTGGTAGTGAAGTGTTTAGAAAAGAGTTGCAACATGATGTACCACTTCCTACCATCATTTAGTTTAAAACTGAGAAGGCTGAAGAGCAAGTAAAAGAAACCACTGGAGCAAGTCAAGGAGGTCCTTTCTCACTAGAGGAAACTGTGGACTTATCAGATGATGAGGTGGTAGAAAATGTGACCTCTTAGCAAATGGAGACCCTTGCTTCAAGTAATTGCATAGCTCCATAGGGACCCCCATCAGCACAGATGGCGGTATTAGAAGAGTTGAAGAAAGTAGAACAGGAAAAAGAAAACAGCCCAGAGGGAGTAGCCCAACAAATAGGGCAGGATAAGTTAGTTGATCATGTGACTAGCCTCAAGGTGATAGATTTAACATACAGGGAGGATGTAACACATCCTGAACATCAAGCGGGCGCACTTGATAAAATAGAAAATGTTGAGGAGATCAAACTGGCAGAAACAGAAAGTAGCACTCCAGTTTGGGTCAACAATAAGAAATACCTGTTGAATCCAAAATAGTGGTAGTCTAGCAAAAGGGCAGGGAAGATAAAGATATATCAACTGATGATGCCCTTAAGACTCAATAAACCTCAGATAATAAGGAAATATCAGGTCATGATGACCTAAAGACCCAGGAGGTAGATACATCAGGTGCGGATCATAATGTGATTCAATATCAGGTGGATGCACCTATTTAAAACACAATGATATCCACGGATACCAATATGCCTCAGGATGAGGAAATTCCTAAAGTGGATAAGACACATAAGGAGGAAGTAAAAGATCAGGATCAGCATGTAGATACACAACATGATTCCCCTCCGCAAGAAGAAGTTCCTCAACAGGACGAAGTACCACAAGATCCCCCTCATGAAGAGTATCATGAGGAAGAAATGAGAAAATCACCCTCTCCACCTAGAAAAGAGATAAATGCTGGAGATTAGGGTGGACATGATCATGACAGACATCATGATGATGGCAATCAAGGATTTGGAGATCAAATACCTCAATGGCTAGAGCAAGAAATAGGAATGGAAATAGGTTTTGAAATCCAAGAATTTGATGTCTCGACATTATTCTTAGAAACCATTATGAAGCCCAAGAGGAAGGCCAGATTAACATCTGCAATAAGAAGAGATCCTACTACAGGTAGAAGGACCGGCCAGGTAGCACTCCCCATGGTTGAAAAGGAGAAAGGCAAGATCACTCTGGAAGAATTTTAGATCACTACAGTTGATTTAGGGTTTTCCAATAAAGACCAAGAAGGTCGGGAGGGAAAGGACATAATAGATTCTTTGACCCAAAGGGTGAAGAAAGAAAAGGAGAAGAATAAGCAACATAAAGAGCACATTGCCCAGCTGCATGCATACATAAAAGGGTTAATTAACCCTGATAATACACCATCAGATCAGGCAGTCCTATTGACTACAATTTCTCTAGAAGAGGTCAATAAATTGGATCTCATGAAGCATGAGTCAGTGATAATGAGAAAATGGATATCATCTGCACTCACAGGAGCTGAAGAAGTAGTGAAGGCCTCTTTACAGAGGTGGAATTCTTTAGGTATCTCAAGGAGAAAAGTTGATAAATTGTAGAAGGAGACCGGAAGAAGGTCATTCCAGTTGGAGAAAGCCTTGAGTGCTTTGAGAGAAATAAAGAAGATTAATCCTTAGGTCGTAATAGGCAGCCAGGTGCTGAATAATAACATTGCCATGCTAGTGGATATTTGGTATAAAGACATTAGATTTGAATGTGATGTACTAAAGAGGTGCAGCAATAAATTGAGAGATATCAGTGTGAAGTTGCATGACAAGATGTCTTATGAGGTAGAAGTCCTGGAGGCCTTAGAGGGGAAAGTAGAAGGTAAAATTGAGAACCAAGACATAGACTTTGCCATGAAAGCTCTACATAATAATTTCCAGCCAATGGCTGATGACGGTCTTAACCACCTGACAGAAGAAGCAATGAACAAGATCATGAGGATCAAGGTCAAGGTAGAGAATTACAATGAAACATTAAGCAGCAGGAAAAATAAATTGGAAACCCTCAGGGATAAGTTCCAAGCACACAAGCACACCATTGCCAAAGGTAAAACTCAAGATGGCAGAGAAGTTGAAAGAGTAGTGGAAGCATAAGAAAATATCAGGACAATCGTGTAGGTCCATCTACAGGGAGACATTCATCAAGATGATGAAGACATGGAAAGCGACGATCATGATGATCATGAAGATGAAGAGGAGGAACCTGATGAGTAGATGAGGATGCACCACAAAGGGAAATACATGTATCAGGTACTTAGAAGAAAATAAGTTACCTAGATGGTTGCCAGCTGGCAACCTGTGCCACGATATACTGTTCACCAAGTCCAAGGAGAATATGCACCACAGATCTTAATGGATAGATATTGATCATGGATCATGTGTAACCTTTCCCTCACGTTGTTCTATAAAAGGTGTAGGGATGCTTTGTTTTAAGGATTCAAAGATTAATTGAAATTTGTTTGCTGAAATATTAGGGCCTATTTCAAAGTTATTGTAAGCATACATATTTTTGCATACTTAATGAAAGAGAAGACCAGTTTGATTACAAATCATCATAAATTCTGAGTAATTTGTGTCTGAATTCTTGATATATGCTTTTATTTGCTGCGTCCCTTGGAGTGCTCATCAGTCTACATATATTGTCTTCATTCATTATCCTTTGAAGTTTACATCATCTGTATCTAGCTGTGGAACATCCTGGTGAAATATGGTTTGATTTCTTCTTTCTCATGACTTATCAAGTGTGTATGTGGCTCAATAGCTAAAGATTCATCATAATTTGAAGTATTCTTTTCAATTTCTTTCAATTTCATAAATTCACCATCACAATTGCAAATAATAGATAATCAGAAGCAAATTACATAAAATATGCAGACATCTCGTAGATAACTAGAAATTTATAGCATATTTGAAGTTAAAGCATGTACAGTTGACAAATATCATGCAAAAAATTGAATATAGACACACTAATTGTGGAAATATCCTGTGTAGATAAGCTTCTGTGTAGCATCTTTACAAAAATAGAATCCTACTGATGAGCAAACGTAAGGCCCCTAAATGGAAAACAACACATATCAACCACTGAGTAACGTCAGTTGATTAAGAACTAATCCACGAAGACTTGGGATCATGAATTCTTTGAATTCATCATATCTTTCAAGATGAGTACAGGTTGATGTGTAACTTTTATTCTATGTTTGTTTATGACTAGCATAATGATCAACAACAATTAAGGCTCAAAGGCTTGATTACAGAATATCAGAATATGCGCAAGATATAGCTTTGAAGCTCCTCCACACAAAATCTAAACTAAGGATTATGAATCAATTTCTAACTATCAAAATCTACTTTCTTAAGGAGCTATTACATCATTATCTATCATCTCCGGATCATAAGATTCCTTCGCGTCAGCCAAAGAAGATCACAAACTCCAATTAAGAGCTGTAACGTGTGTACATGGAAAGGTTAGACCTAAATGTATAGAAATCCTTAGCAATTGAATGGAATGATGTGTGGATCTTAGGGAAGGTTAGCCACAAACCAAACAATATGCTCCACAAGTTGAGGAATGCTCCACAAGTCTTCTCCTTCAGTTGATGTGTCTGAGACTGTCAGGATGCTTTGTTTTGAGAAAACAATCAATCTTCTAATAGTGATAACTTTTTGATAACTGATCCAAATGCTCTAAATTTTGGATATGATGTAGATGAATGAATCTAGATGCTAACTCCAGTTCTGTAAGATCTGAAATGCAACTACAGTAGAATACAGACCAAAATATAGAAACTGCTACTGACTGAACTGCCTGAACTGAACTAGAAATAAAAGGAAACAAACTAAACTACAAATAAAATGAAATGCAAATGTTTTTGGTTGATGCAAGATTGCTCATGAACTAGGGATGCTCCTACATCAGACATCTGAGGTTATTGAAAAAGTGAGTCCTTCACTTTACTAGGGCTAGAGGGAAACCAAAACGGTCCAACTCAACCTAAGAAATCCATGATGAATCTTCTTCCGGTCTAGCTTTCCACTTCACAAGATATTCTTTGTAATGTCTTCCTCTGGTGTTGTGTCCAACTCTGCTATCTAAGATATCTTCATTCTGCTCTAGTGCTTGTTGTGGTAATTGCTTCTTCAAGTCCTCTGCCATGCTATCATTGAACTCTGCTTCATGATACTGACATAGGTCCGCAATGTTGAAAATAGGTGATATACCCAATGTCTCTAGTAGCTCCACTTCATATGCATTTCCTAAATCAAATTTTCTGAGTATCTTACAAGGTCCAAACTTATTCACCTTCGACTTGTTATATGTTCCCACTAGAAATCTCTCTTTTCTCAAGTACACCATCACTTCATCTCCAACTGTAAATTCTGTGTCTTCTCTTCTCATCATCTTGCTCCTTTTATTTTTTGTTCTTATCTTCCAAATGCTTCTTAACCTGATTATGCATTATCTTCATGTGATCTGCAAATTCTTCTGCTTCTATACTTCTCTTTTCCTCTATACTAATATCTCTTAATTATGTTGCTCCTCTAGGATTCACTCTGGTAACAATCTCAAAAGGTGTTCTTTAGTACTCCTATTTACTGAATTATTGTATGCAAACTCTACTTGTGAAAGAATCAAATCCCAACTTTCTGCTTTCTCTCCAACCAAACATCTCAGCAAGTTTCCCAAACTCCTATTTACTACCTCTGTCTATCCATCAGTCTATGGATGAAATGGTGAACTAAACTTCAAGTCTATCTTCATCTTCTTCCAAAGTATCTTCCAAAAATATCCAAGGAATTTGGTTTCTCTATCTGAAAATTATACTCTTAGGTAATCCATGCAATCTCACAATCTCCTTGAAAAATAGGTCAGCTACATGCATTGCATCAGTTGTCTTCTTACAAGGTATGAAATGAGTCATATTTGAAAATTTGCCTACCACTACAAATATAGAATCATGTCCTCTCTATGTCTTAGGAAATCCCATTACAAAATCCATACTTATGTCTTCCCAAGGTCTCTCTGGTACTGTCAAAGGTTTATACAATGTAGTATTTTGACTACTTCCTTTTGCAACTTGACAAACTCTACAACTCTGCATAAACTTCCTAACATCCTTATGTATCTAAGGCCAAAAGTAATGTTCACTCACCAAAGCCACTATCTTATCAATGCCAAAATGTCTTGCCAATCCACCACTATGCTTTTCCTTGATCAAATTATCTCTCATTGAACTTCTATGTATGCACAACTAATTTCCTCTGAACAACATATCTTCTTGAATGAAATAGTCCAACCACTTACTCCTATCTATCACAACAAGTTCCTTACATGTTTTCCAAGGTTTTGTAAAATCAATGTCTCCTACTCAATGCATCTGCAACTTTGTTTGATTTGCCACTCCTATGCTTCAACACAAATGTATAACTCTGCATGAACTCTAACCATCTCATATGTCTCTGATTCAACTTACCTTGACTATTCAAATATTGCAAAGCTTGATGATCTATATACAACAAAAACTCCTTACACAACGAATAATGTCTCCACTTCTTCAGGGCTTGAATTATAGCATAGAATTCTTGGTCATAAATTGAATATCTTCTCCTTGCATCATTCAACTTCTCACTAAAATATGCTATAGGTCTACCTTCTTGACTTAATACTGCTCCTATTGCACTCCCACTTGCATCACAATCAACTTGAAATACCTTATTGAAATCCAGTAATGCTAAAACAAGTTGCTCTGTCACCTTCTGCTTCAACAACTCAAAACTTTTATCTTCTCCTGATGTCAACTTAAAATCTTTTCTATCACCTCTCATTGTCTCTATCATAGGGTTATATATTGAACTGAAATTTATGATGAACTTCCGGTAGAAACTAGCCAATCCATGAAATGATCTAACCTCTCCAATGCTCTCTGGTGAAGGCCATTCAACAATTTCTCTCACTTTCTCAGGGTCCATCTTCAATCCTTCCGCAGAAATCACAAATCCCAAATATACCAATTCTTCCTTCATGAAACTACACTTCTTGATGTTTATCAACAATTTCTCTTCTCTCAACCTCTGCAATACTTGTCTAATTTTGTCTTTCTGAAAATTAGAATATGATCCAAGTATACAATCACAAACTTACCCAAGAATTTCTTCAAGACTTCATTCATCAACCTCATGAAAGTACTCGGTGCATTTGTTAATCCAAAAGGCATCACTAACCACTCATACAATCCTTGATTTGTCTTAAAAGTAGTCTTCCATTCATCTCCTCTAATTCTGATCTAATGGTATCCACTCTTCAAGTCTATCTTCATAAAATATTTTGCTCCACTCAAATAGTTCATGATATCATCCATCCTATGTAAAGGGAATCTATACTTTACTATGATTTTGTTTATTGCTCTAGAGTCTATACACATTTTCCATTCTCCACCTTTCTTCAGTGCTAGCACTATAGGTACTGCACAAGGACTCAAACTCTCTCTGATCAAACCTTTTCTCAACAATTCTTGTATCTATCGATTCAAATCTTCATTCTCTACCGGTGTCATTCTATGTGCTGCTTTGTTAGGCAAACTAGCTCCCAATATAAGATCCATGTGATGATTGATACTCCTTATAGGTGGCAATCCTTCAGGTACATTATCTGATATGATGTCTTCATACTCTATCAACAACTCTTTTATCTCCTCTAGTTGTGATACTTAAGTCTCCTTCCTCAATGTTTCAAGCTTCTTAGGAATCAAGGCATAACACATATTCTCATGTCTCAAACCATCAAGAAATTTTCTTCCATCTACCAAACAGATTCTAGCATTCCCACATACTTCAGTCTTAGGATCCTCCTCCAAAAGAATCAAGGTAATTATCTTCCCATTTGATGTTATAGTGTATGTATTCTTTCTCCCATCATGTATAGCTTCCCTATCATACTACCAAGGTCTACCCAACAAAATATGACATACATCCATAGGTATAATATCGCACAATACTTCATCATGATAAGATCCAAGATGAAATTTCACCAAACACTATTCATTCACCAGTACCTTATGATCATCCTAAATACATGCTATCTAATAGGGATTAGGGTGTTTCAGTCTTTCCAACTTCAGCTTAGTTACCATCTCCTCTAAAACTATGTTATCAGAACTACCACTATCAATTACAACTTTACAACATTTACCTCTTGATTTGCATCTAGTTCTGAACAAACTCTTTCTCTGCAGTGGTTCTTCACTTGTCTCTACTTGAAATAGTGTTCTCCTCATCACAAGTGATTCTCCTTTCTCTGGTTTACCAACTGAACTAGGTGATCCAATAGGTTCTTCTTCCACATAGGCTGTTCTTCCATTGTTCTCTATTCTCTTGCTTGTACTACCCTGATTACATTCAAATGTTATATGTCCTTCACCTCCACACTTTAAAAAAGTGCCTCTAAATGTTATCTTATCAAATCCTCTTCCCTCTCTTATATACCCTTCATTTCGATATGAGTTATAATTACCTCTATGATGAAAATTTATGTCATTGCACCATTATGCATTATTATCTCTATCAACCTTCTTAAATGGGCTGTCAAGCTTGTTCTACTCTAGATGTGATCTGTCTCCTCTAGAAAATGTTCTACCTCTCTAAAATTTACATCCTCTACCTCTCTATCTCTAAACATGCCTTTTGTTCAACTTCTCTTCAACTTTCAGGGCAAATTGATATGCTTCTTCTAAAGATGTCATCCTCACTGAACTTAATTCTTATTGAATGTTCAATCTTAGTGCATTGATGTATCTAGCCACTTTCTCCTTTCCTGCTTCACTATGTCCTATCCTTATGATCATCTTATGAAATTCTTCAATAGACTCCTTCATAAGATTTCTCCTTTTGTCTCAAGCTTTGCAATCTTTTTAGCAACTCCAACTCATAGTCCGTAGGTATAATTTGATTCTTCAATTTTGTCACCATTCTATCCCATTTTGTAATCTTTTCTTTTCCTCTTCTATTTCTATCCAACTAAACTTCCTTCGACCATATAGCAACATGTCCTTTCAACTTTGTCTTTGCAAATTTCACCTTCTCTAGATCTTCAACTTCTTCATATTCAAAGTATTCTTCCATGTCATTTATCCAGTCAATCAATTCTTTAGGGTTCAAATTGCCAGTGTAATTCGGTACATCAACTCTAGGTCTCTTTCCAATATTTGAAATAGCTTGCAACATCTTCACTTGATCTAATTCTTCTTCTTCATCATCTCCTAGGGTTTCACCAATTTGTTCAACAGATTGAAATTATTCTTCATCATCACTTTCAACATTAGGTCTAGGTGTCAATCCTCTTCGCCTATCTTCTTCAACAACATCCAATTGAATTTGCATTATTTTCATCATTTACATCATCTCATCCATTCTACTAGCCATTGTTCCAATATCGACAACTCTCCTCGGTGGCATTCTTCCTAGGATTAAGTGTAAACTACCTCAAGTTCGGTGATCGGGCTACAAGGTGACAACTGCCTCACAATCAGTGATCGGTTCTGACACAAGTAACCTGCCTCAATTTGGCAATCTGTCCATAGCAAGAGCTTATGGAATTCCACCAACTTCTCTCAATTTTCTCTAAAAGATTCAAACTTTCACTTTGATACCACTTGGTGTAGTCATGGTAGGAGTTCATAGAATGAACTGTCCAGACCATGCAGCAAGAGTAAACACAACAGAAATAACTCAAAGCTATGAAACAAATACAGATTTAGTCATTCAGTATATCATAGAATTCAAATACAAATTGGCCAGCAACATGTGGGCTTACAATTAGGGCTCAAAGGCCTGATTACAAAATATCAGAATATGCGCAAGATATAGCTTTAAAGCTCCTCCTCACAAAATCTAAACTAAGGATTATGAATCAATCACTAACTATCAAAATATACTTTCCTAAGGATCTATTACATCATTATATATCTTCTCTGGATCATAAGATTCCTCCACGTTGGCTAAGGAAGATCACAAACTTCAATGAAGAGCTGTACCATGTGTACACAGATAGGTCAGACCTAAATGCATAGAAATCCCCCGCAATTGAATGGAATGATGTGCGGATCTCGAGGAAGGTCAGCCATGAACCAAACATCATTGAATGATGTGCAATTATGCTCCACAAGTCAAGGAATGCTCCGCAAGTCTTCTCCTTCAGTTGATGTGTCTAAGATTGTCAGGATGCTTTGTTCTAAGAAAACTGTCAATCTTCTGATAGTGATAACTTTCTCGTAACTGATCGAAATGCTCTGAATTCTAGATTTGATGTAGATGAATGAATCTAGATGCTAATTCTAGCTCCACAAGATTTGAAATGCAATTGCAGTAGAATGTAGACCAAAATATAGAAATTGCTACTGACTGAACTGGCTGAACTGAATTGGAAATAAAAGGAAACAAACTGAATTGCAAACAATGAAATGCAAATGTTTTTGGTTGATGCAAGATTTCTCTTGAACCAGGGATACTCCTACATCAATTTCTCACTTCGTCTACCCTGAGCATATATCTTGCAATACTCTCATCCTCTTGCATCTTTAAAGCCTCAAACTTACTTCTGTGAGTTTGTAGTTTTGCTTGCTTAACTCAATCATCACCTTCATAGATATATGCAACTTATCCCATATTTCCTTGGCAGACTTACAATGCATCACTTTGACAAATTTTATGTTGGTTAAACCACACAGTATAGTATTCTTCACTTTGGAATTATTCTCATAGGCTTTCTTCTCATCAGCAGTGAGAGTAAATGATGGTGGTTGTGGTTTGTAACTATTTACAAGAGATAGCCAAATATCATATCTAAGAGAGGTTAAGTAGGTCTCCATTTTGATGCTCTAGAGAGAATAATTGGATCCATCAAATAATGGTGTTTTACTTGAAGAAGAAACCTCTTGTCTTGGCATAATGTTCTTGAGACCGGATCTTCCTTAAGTGGTTAAACTTTTCTTCAAGGAACCTAAGCCTCTGATACCAATTGTTGAAAGAACACTTATACACTGAGAGGGGGTGAATTAGTGTATGTTAAAACTTTATAAACAACCAACAATTAAAAATGAAAGGTACATATAAAAATCACACATACATAAGAGAAACAATTAAGCATTGTCACGAACCCAAGCGTTGTGCTGCACATCACAAGGAGACCAAGGGCGCACACCTTGCAACATTTTTATTTCAAGAGGACATATAGTTAGTTAGTGAAAATATTATGATTAAAGTAATGTTGTGTTAGAATATAAAATTCATTTGATTTATATTATTTTATATGCAAGAAATAATTGTCTATAACATTATTATTATGCACATGGTTAAATAAAGTGATGGACTAACTACCATTATGTGACTGAGGTATGTAGAAACAATGTTTTTTCCCTCCAAGATGAGGAGAGAGAGTATCATCGTGGAGAGGGTGCTAGATTACATGAATACAATGATCATTGTGTCATCTAAAAACACACACACTCACATTAGAGGTTATGTCAATTTTGGAATAAGTCTTATTCTTTATTTTGTTGGTCACCTCAGTAATATTTTAACATTGTGATCATTCTATACTTGTTTAATATTATCATCATCATGTTGATGACTTAATCTTTTACATCAACAATCAATAAGGTTGTGTACTTCTCTGAATGCTAAGATGACATGAGTAATTGACAAATCAAGTCTATTCTTGACATAAAGGCCTAAGTCAGATTTGCAAGAATTTATCATTGATATTGTGCTCATGAATAGCATAAGTAAAGCATTCAAAACAATGCTTCAGTGACATCTATGAATTAGGTGTACTATTGTTTTTATTTTGAATTATTTATAAGCTTAGTCATGGTTAAATTTAACGTCTATCTTGTGGTAAAGAAAGTTAAGTCTTGGAGACTCTCATCATGTTCTTCTCTGGATACTATTGTGATGCTCACAACACGCCCCTTTTTGCTTCTTAGCAAAATGAGGACCCCTGCTATGGCTGGTTTTTCTTGTTGCTTCTGTGTGTGGGTCTACTTGGTGGTAAAGGCAAAAAGGTAACTACAAGTACAAACCTTGGTGAAAATAGAGGAAAATAACATTGAGTACTAGTGCATAGTATGGATGGATTCCTTGTTAAAAATGAACAGGGGTTACTTTTTGAATCATTTAAAAATTTGCCATATTTTGCAAGTTATAAGCATTTTGGGTAAATGTACAATCAGAGGTTTGTGTGTTCTATATACAAAGTTCTTTGTATGTACAAGGTCATTTCATATACAAATGCATTTGTATATCAGGTTGTTACCTTAGTCGCAAAAAGGAAGGTAATCAGGTTTTTGTATGTTGTTAGACTTGTATACATTTCTTGATTAATGTTTTATCTTAATATACATGTCGGGCCCAAAATGAGTCAAGGTTGAAATGAATGAATGATTGAAGTCCACTATGTATATTTGGGTTTGTATATTCGGTGAGTGGAAAATGTACAAGGAAGATATACAAGAGGTTATACATAGCGCATAACTGAGAAGGTATTAAATTTGACAAAGTCTTTGTATATTTTGCACTTTGTATATGTATGTTCGGTTATATACATTGCGTTTATATACAAAGTGCAATCGAAAAGGGTAAGAAATAACAAATAATTGTTGTATATTTCAGGTTTGCATATAGGGTGTCGGAAGACATACATTGTGAAATATACAACACATAATTTAAAGAGGATTGGAATATGATATAAATGATGCATTTTGGACTCAACGTATATTTGGTGATGCAGTTTATATACAAAGCACGAAACTGAAAAGTTATCAAAGACAATTAAGTCGATGTATATCACGTCTTGTATATTTCTTATAGACAACACCGATATACATTGCACTTTATACAAGTGTTGGAACCGAAACAGTTATGAAATATGGTTAAACTATTGTATATCTTCGCGCTTGTATGTATGTTCCGAAACATACATTGCTTTATACATACAAGCCGGAACTCAATGAAAGTGAAATATTGTTAAAACAATGCTTGACGTCCGAATTGTATATTAAAAGGTGTATTGAGTTATATACATTCCAGACCTGAAAGTAAATACACACTGATTTATATGAGGTAAAAGTTTGAAAGTGATACGAGGGTTATGTACATCGCGGAGAAACAATTTGAAGGGTACAGTGGACCTACCGGTTGTATGTTAGTGTTGTGTGGTTACACAACATGCCCCATTTTGACTTGATAAAACAAGGACCCAATTTTTTGGCTTTGCTTGTGTTTTCTGCTTGCTAGCGGTCTGGTAAATGTAAGTCAATGCAGGTGATCCTACATAAAGGGGATTGGGTAAGTCATCATGATGAGGTCAATTTTCAAAATTAACATTTCATTTTAGTAACCTCATAGGTAGATAGAGTATGAAATTCCATGCAGGTTTGTCTTTTGGATCACCCAGATTTTTCTTAGGGAACAAAAGTTATGATGAGTCAAAGATCTAGTCAAACTTGATATTCTGGGGGAGGATCATATTTCTCAACATCAGTCATCTTACGAAAGATCACCCCGATCTAATATTATCACCTGATAAAATCATTTATTCCGAACATCCAGACATCAAATTTATGTGATAACAATATCTACCCGACACGCTAACATCATGTATTCTGTGAAGGTCATATTTTAAATATCACCAGATATTTAAATATCACCCTGATATTTGAAATATCCGCTTGTCGCAAAATATCACCCTGAACCAATGTCCTGCTAACATCATCCAAACATGATAATCAAAGAAGAAAACATACTAATGACATCACCATCTTTTACCTCGCGGAGGTATATTTCCAAGCGTGACCCTTCCTACATAGCATGATGATGACGTCATAGTGCGACAACGATGAACCAAGTCTTTATCCTATTGATGTCACCCTGATATTTTAATAGGAGGTCACTTTAGTCTAGGGGGTGATATTATAAACATCACTAGACATTCTGAACATCCCCTGATATTTTGAATATCACCTAATATTCTCAAACCGACCCGATGTTTCGACATCGATCTTTCTACCTAAACGGATGATCATATTATTCCAAGGGGGTCATATTGTAAATATCACCCGATATTTAGAATATCACCCGATATTCAGAGATCACCCCGCGCTTCACCACCATAATATTAAATGCATGCAGATATGGTAGGTGGTTCCTGCCGATTATGAACCCAATACATACACTTGGCAAGATCCAGAAGTTTCGTATGAGAACATCAGCTATTGCATTCAATTAGTCCTAAGTTGCCCTAATTTGCCTTAATGGAGGGGGTTAAAAATGATTTATAGAGCCATTTCACACTTACCTTGCAATAAAATGAATTTTACAGAGTTCCAAGATTACAAATCCTCATAAGGCTACCTATGGATGCTTAGAGCTTGAATCAGAATGGTATACGAGAGCACTGCTGATAATCGAGTCCTTTCACAGATATCAACATAATTAAGAAGATAAACACATCAAGTAAGTAATTGAAACCTTCTGGTCATCAAATTCTACATATCCAGGTATCATGGAGTCTTCTGGTTTGAAATTTCAAATTATACATGTTAGGATAAATGAAATATGGAAAGAACAGTAGTATGCATGATGAATAATGAATATGTAATGTATATGCATGCTTATATATGTATCAATTGTAAGACCAGGTTGTGTTAATTGCAGGCATCCATGGCAGATAAATGGCTGGCTTAGTCAGAGGTAGAATTTTTGAAGCCGATGTTTGCTCGTCCTGATGGTGTTCAATTCAAATATGGTGCCATCACCGATACACACCAAGGGAATACAGATCTGGCTGCCTAGTCAGTCAAAATGAATGATGAAAAGAATAATAGCACCCTACTAGATGTAGTCTTCATGTTAGGAATGTGGAGTGCTGCTGGTTTCCCGTATTCTATGGAAACCCCTGAGCTGGTCATTGAGTGTGCGAGGAATTATAACCCAGAAACTAGGAGGATAGAGAAACATGGCAGAATATATGCTGACTTGTCAATCAAGGGTATTGCTGCTACATTGCTTTGCCACTGGGCAAGAAGGTTGCCAGCATAGATCTGAAGAAATCAGAAGTAGAGTACGAGAATAACAAGAAGTTTGCCAAGAAGAAGATGTATCAACGGAGGGCAAAGAATAGTCCCTATCCTGCAGCAACCAAACTTCCAGTACATTTATATAAGTATGACTTTGATGACGAGTACCAATACATGATAGCCCTATTGAGCAGAGTGACAGGCCAGCCTGATGCTGGAAGTTTTAAGGATTGGATGTATGCTATCATCCTAATGTGCCTTAACATGGAGAACAAGCCATTATGGGCCAAAATGATAACTGATGCTCTAGACGAGCAGCTAATGAATTTGGGAGGTCTAGATTGTTCTTTTTACATGACCTCATACATTGTCTATGCATGTGCCTATAAGGGTACATTTAATGGATTGACTATAGAGGGGAAGATTGGTGGCACTACCAATGATGCACACATCTGGGACCACTATCCCTAGTTACAAAGAGTTAACAACCTCCAAGATTATAAATTGGTGAATGATGCATTGTCAATGCATATGGTAAGGACCATGGAGGAGGATAGAACTAAGAGACTAAGCATGGAAGCTTAGGAAGTAATCTATAGGCATGGGGCCTGGTTTATCAAATTTACCACTTTCTTCTACATCAGGATTGAAGGATTTACAGGGCACCCTCTCATGCTCCCAAGATATCCAACTGATGCTGTAGTGTTAATGGAGTTCATGAGGCAGGTTGTAACAATACTAGATGCTTATAAAGCTAATAACAAGCTTCCTCTAGTATTATTTCCAGTAACAATGGGCTGGTATATGTGCCTAGACAGTGAAAATATTAAGAAAGCCATAGCTGGCTTAAATATGATGAACTTCCAGCCTTTTCCATTAGTAAGGCCATATGATCCTTATGGAAGGATGTAGAAGATCATGGGACAGCCCATTCATCAAAGGAATCTTGAAGATTTTTGGGCAGATTGAGAGGATGGGGCTGAGGCTCGAAGAAGAAGATACCAAAGGTTAACACTTAACCAAATCAGGACATTTGATTGCATCTCCATCCCAACACAACTGAAGAAGGATGATGGAAAGATAATGGCTGATGAATATGAACAAAAGAAGATATACAACGATACCATATCAGCCCTGGATCTTACAATGTAGGAGGATATTTCCTTGGATCCATTCACGGGTAGGATATTGCAGCTAACCCAAGCTTGGGTTGATGAGCAAGTAAATATGCTGAAGGAAAAAGGTATGGCCCTCACAGTAGATAACAAAAAGAAAGGACAAGAGCTCTCTGCTGATGAGTATGATGATTTCTTAAATGAGAAGAAATCCAAGGGAGAAAGGTTGCCACCCCAGCAAAAACAGAGCAAAAGACCTCCTAGAGGCAAGAAAAATACAGAGGAAACCCACGGGGTCATCATTGAGAGAATAATAGCCATAGCTAAGGAAGTGGCAACATTAGGAGAAGCATCAGCTGCAGGCCTAGCTTTAGCATCATCTGTACTTCCTTCATTGGATAAGCAAAAGTCTAGGAAAATCCAAAAGGTTGATGTGATGGTTGCTGGGACCTATAAAGAGGGTCAAGCTTCACAAAAACAAACGGAAGAGGATATTCCTCTTGAGGAAGAATATGAAGAGGAGGAAAGCCCCATATCTTTCACAAGGAAAAGAAAAGCACCTCAGGTAATAGAAACTACACCTAAGAAACCAAGGACTTCTATGAGAGGTGAAATCAGACAAACTCCTATAATATTGAGGGGAGCAGGTGGGGAAGCATTTAACAAGGAATTGCAGCACAATGTTCCACTTCCCACTATTGTAAAATTCAAGACAGAACAAGCAGAAGAGCTAATGAAAGAGACCTCTAAGGTAGTACAAAGCGGTCAAGTTTCATTAGATGAAACAGTTGACTTATCCGATGATGAGGTAGTGAAGGATGTAGCTTCACAAAAAATGGAAACCCTTGTTACTGGTGCCCAGATAGCTTCACATGAGATCCCATCAGTTTAGGCAGTATTAGAAGGGATGAAGCAAATAGAGCAAGAAAAAGAAAAGAGCCCGAAACATATTGCATAGAAAATAGGGCTGGATACCTACTGTGTGGTTACACAACACGCCCCATTTTGACTTGGCAAAACAGGGACCCAATTTTTGGTTTGGCTTGTGTGTCTGCTTCTGGGCGGTTTGGTAAAAAGTGAGTCGAGTGCATCATCATGCAAAACCATGATGAGGTAAGTCACCATGAGGTTAGTTTGTCAAAGTTTGTATTTCATCTCTGTGACCTCATATTTTGAAAGAGCATTAAAATTCAGGTAGGTTTGCCTTTTACATCACCTTGATATTCATCATGATATAAGAGTTATGAACAGTCAAAGTTTCGGTCAAACCTGATATTCACAAGAGGAAGGTCATATTGTTGAAGTTCATCATCATATTTGAAACATTCCCTCCGATATGTCATGCGGTTCAAATATCCGGACGTCAACTTTAAATGGTAGCAAACTCTTCCCGTCAAACAGTTTTATCTATCGCGAGCGTCATAATTCGCATGTAACCCGATGTGTCTTTATATCCTCCTGACGCAAATATCACCCTTAGCAAATATCCTGATGACATCATCTGAATACGATAAACGGAGGAACATACATCCTGATGACATCATCATCACATTTACATTGCCGCAGGATATTCTCTAAAACATGATCATGTTAGCCTAATATGATGATGACGTCATGATGCACTTCCGATGCGGGGAGTGAATATCAGGATGATGTCATCCTGATATTCCAAAAAGAGAGACATGTAAGTTTGTCTCGTCATCATCATATTTTGAAACATCACTTGATACACTGAAATATTCTCCTGATGTACTAAGCATAAACAAAGGTGCTTTCGTCACCTGAATCTTGTCGCGATAACAATGTCAATACGAGGGAGGATGATATTGAAACTCAACCCGATGATTGCGAATATCATCCTGCCCTCATGATATCCTATCATAGAGATATTCCCCACTCCCGTTGCCGCCATTATCATTTAATGCGCGCAGACATGCTAGGTAGTTCCCGCCGACCCCGGAACCTAATGAAACACCTGGTGAGATCCTGCATTTTCATACGAATAATCAAGGAACATGATCCAATCTGTCAGAGTTGCCCTAAATGTACCCTAAATGCGAGGTTAAAAGGTAATTCAACCACCATTTTCACATTTACCTTGTGGTAAACTTGTTTTACAGAGCACCAGCTTCCATATTTGCATACCAGCTACCATTGCACGATTTGACCTCACAGGCAGAAGGAAAGAGGTGATCATCAGCTGAATTAAGAATGTCTCAGCAATCTACTAGTATAAAAGGAAATCTGCATAACCAGGTAAGTGAATAAAACCCTCATCATATTGTTTCTGTTCTGGTATGATGATGTAAGTTCTGGTTTATGCACCCGTGCGATTAAGTAGTGTTGGAATTGATACAGTAGGCATAATGATTTATAAAGTCAACTGCAGTATGTATGCATATATGTACCTGTTATGAGATAGGATTGTCATTAATAACCAGGCACTCATGGTTGAGAAGCGACTGGTCAAGTGTCAGGAAGAATTCAGCAATCCCATGTTCTCTACTCAGAGGGGGGTCCTGTTTAAATATGGAGCAATCACAGACACCCATCAAGGAAGCACTAATTTGGAGGCCTGGTCAGCCAAGCTAAACAATGGACATGACAAGAGTCCTGTGCTGGACGCAGTGTTCGTATCGGGATTATGGAATGCTGCTGGTTTTCCATACTCTATGGAATCTTCGGAGCTCGTCATTGAGTGTGCCCGGAATTATAACCCTCAAACAAGGCAAGTAGTGAAGCATGGGAGGATATATGCAGACCTTTCCATCAAAGGTCTCTCCCAGACATTTGGATTGCCACTGGGCAGTAAGGTCAAAAGTGTAGACTTGAAGAAGTCTGAAAGGGAGTATGAAGCCAATAAAAAATCAGCCAGGAAGAACATGTATCCGTGGCGGGCTGAGAACAGCACATATAATGCAGCTGCCAAGCTTCCTGTGCACCTGTTCAAGTATGATTTCAGTGAGGAGTATCAATACATGATTGCACTCCTGAATAGAGTAACTGGCCAACCTGATACTGGCAATTTCAGGGATTGGATGTACGAGATAATAATGATGTGTCTATATTCAGACACCAAGCCACTGTGGGGCCAAATTATAAGTGATGCTCTGCATGAGCAACTGATGAACCTAGGAGGTTCAAATTGTGTGTTTTTCATGTCATCCTACATTGTTTATTCTTGTGCCTATAGAGGCACTTTTGATGCCTTGGTTACAGATGGGAAGCTCATAGGCACAAATGCTACATATATCTAGGATCATCATCCCCAACTGCAGAGAACCAACTACCTAAAAGATTACAAACTGGTCAATGATGCATTCTCTATGCATCTGGTAAGGACCATGGAGGAAGACAGAACAAAGAGATTGAGCATGGAGGCTCAAGAGGCAATCTACAGGCATGGGGCCTGGTACATACAATTTGCAACCTTTTCTTATATAAGGGTTGAAGGTTTTGACGGACATCCCCTGATGCTGCCAAGGTATCCTACCGACGCCATGGTACTAATGGAATTTATCAGGCAGGGCTCCACCATGATACAAATGTACAAGGATGCCAAGAAGCTGCCACCAATTTTGTTCCCAGTCAACATTGGCAATTACATGTGCCCTGACTCTGATAATATCAAGAAGGTGATGGTCACCCTAAATAAGATGAATCTGCAGCCGTTTCCAATAACAAGACCATATGATCCTTATGGCAGGATACAGAAGGTACTAGGAAAGCCTATTCACCAAAGGCACCTAGAGGATTTTTGGGCTGACTGTGAAGATGAGGCAGAAGCCAGGAGAAGGAGGTATCAGAGGTTAACTCTGAACCAAGTTAGAACTTTTGATTGCATCTCCCTTCCTCAACAATTAAAGAAGGATGATGGCAGGACAATGGTAGACGAGTATGAACAGAAAAAGATATATAATGACACGATCTCTGCACCTGACCTCATTATGCAGGAGGACATATCCTTGGACCCATTCATTGCCAGGACCCTACGCCTAACCCAAGCTTGGGTTGATGCACAGATAGAGGCATTGAAGAAGAAGGGTTGCCATTACGGTGGACAACAAGAAGAAAGGGCAGGATATCCCCGCGGAAGAATATGATGACTTCCTGTTAGAGAAGAGGAAGACCAAGGGAGATAGAGTCCCTCCACCACAATAGCAGAGAAAAAGACCCCCAAGGGGCAAGAAGGTGGAACAGGGGGTAGTATTTGCAGCTGAGCAGGCGGCAGGGTCAGGATCAAAATCAGCATCCCCTCCAGAGAAAGAAAGGCCCAAGAAAAGTAAGACAGCGGAGGCTGGAATCATGGAGACCCAAGAAGTGGGTCAATCTTCTAAACAACTAGGAGGAGAGGGTACCATCATAGAAGAAGAGCCTGAGGAGGAGGAGGCTCCATTGATAATAAAAAGGAAGAGGAGAGCTCCACAGGTGCTGGTGACTACCCCACCTAAGAAACAAAGAACCTCCATGAGAGGTGGAATAAGCCAACCCCCTACTTCATTACAAGGGGAAGGTAGTGAAGTGCACAAGGAACTTCAACATAATGTTCCACTTCCTACCATTGTCAAGTTCAAAACTGAACTTGCTGAGGAGCAGCTGAAAGAAACCTCCCAGACACAAGTGGAAGGGCATGTCTTGCTTGACGAGACAATAAACTTGTCTGATGATGAGGTGGTGTAGGATGTGGCTGCATAGGAGATGGAAACACTTGTTGCTGATGTAAGTATGACTCCTCACAAGCCTCCACCAGTTCAAACTGTGCTTGAGGAGATGAAACAAGTAGAAGAAGAGCAAGAAAAGAGCCCAGAGCAAGTAGCTCAGGAAATAGGGCTAGATACATTGATCACAGAGGTGACCAGTCCTGTAGTGGTGGATCTAATAGAGAAACAGGATGCAAGTCCTGAATAGCCAGCAGGATCACCTAACAGAAGAGATAGAGATGGCTGAGTTAGAAGGCCATGCTCTTGAAACTGGCCAACAAAGTCCACAGGATACAATGAAGGAACCTACTATAGTAGAGGTTCGGGAAGCGAAGGCAGATGAGAAAGAAACACTAGAGGATCCAGCTGCCAAGGTACAAGAAGTAGATGGTGTAGGCTCAGAAGAAGTAGTGACTACAGAGCAATCACCAGCACATCAGGCAGAGTCCCCAATATCTGGTGCAGTGGACAAGTCACAAGAAGAAGAAGAGGTGGGAATAGATGAAATAATGACAGAAGAGGGTCATGATCATCATGATCAGCATATAGATGCCCCTCAAGGGTCCCCATAGCATGAAGATGCTCCTCCGGAGAAGGAAATCCCTCAACAGGAGGAGGTGCCGCAAGATCAACAACAAAGGGAACATCAAGAAGAAGAACTGAGAAAGTCACCATCTCCACAACACTTGTTGATAGAAACAGGAGATATAGGTGAACATCAAGATGATGTTGAAAAACATGATCAGGTGCCTCCGTGGTTGGCAAAAGAGGTAAGTGCTGAGGACTAGCTTGAAATTCAGGAATTCGACGTCTCCACCCTGTTCTCTACGGATATAATGAAGCCAAAGAGGAAGGCCAGAATGACTTCGGCCATCAAGAGAGATCCGGCAATAGGGAGAAGGACCGTGCAAATTGCTATACCTGCGGTGGAGAAGGAAAAAGGTAAAATCACTGTCGATGAATTTTAAATCAGTACAGTAGATTTGGGCTTTGCCAATGAGGACCAAGAGGGTCAGGAGGGCAAAGATATCATTGACTCTCTAATTCAGAAGGTGAAAAGAGAGAAGGAGAAAAATAGGCAACATAAAGAGCACATTGCTCAGTTGCATGCCTATATCAAAGGGATGACCAATTCTGATGATACCACAACTGAACATGCAGTCCCATTGACTGCCATTTCCCAGGAGGAGGTAAATAAATTGGACCTCATGAAGCATGAGGTGTCCGTAATAAGGAGATGGATGTCATCCACATTGGATGATGCTGTAGAAATAATGAAGGCCTCTTTGAAGAGGTGGAGCACCTTAAGTGACTCCAAGGCCAAAGTGGATAAATTACAGATGCAGACCGGGAAGAGGTCTTACAAGCTGGAGAGAGTCCTGACCCTGTTAGGGGAAATAAGGAATATAAATCCACAACTGCTTATCAGTAAGCAGGTACTGAATAATAATACCGCATTATTAATAGATATCTGGTATAAAGACACTCAGTTTGAGTGTGGAGTCCTCAAAAGGTGTAATAATAAGCTTAGGGACATCAGCATGAGGCTACGAGATTTAATGGCTGAAGAAGCGGTGATACTGGAGGCTTTGGAAGGCAAGGTGGAAGGAAAAATAGAGAATCAAGATGAAGAGTCCGCCATTAAAGCTGTACATAGTAACTTCCAAGCAGAGACAGATGGTCCACCTATCCCTTTGACAGAGGAATTGATAGATAAAATAATGAGGATCAAGGTCTAGATGGAGAAATACAAAGAAACACTGCAGGATAGGAAAAATAAGCTTGACAACAGCAGAGACAAATATGAAGCACATAAGCACGCCATTGTCAAAGCAAAGACTCAAGATGGCGGAGGGATAGATCAAGTTGTGCATTCATACGAGCAGGTCCGTAGTAGTATGCAACCCCATATGCAGCCACGTCATCATCAGGATAGTGAGAGTTCAGAAAGTGATGCACATGATGATGACCCACATGAGTCAGCTAAGGAGCATGATGAAGATACATCATGAAGGGGATAATAGCATAAGTAGTATAGATAGTTGCCAGCTGGCAACTTGTGCCATTTTGTAAAGATTGACAAAATCAAGTGAATCAGGACCGTAGATTTGTATTGATAAATATAGATCGTAGATCTTTTGTAACGGATTCCTCACCTTATTCTATAAAAGGTGGTGGAATGCCCTGTTGAAACATTCAAAACTTAATTGAAATCTGTTTGCTGAAGTATTCAGGGCTTATTTCAAGGTTATTGCATATGTACATGTCTTTTTGCATACTTAATGAAAGAGAAGAGTATTTCGATTACAAATCTTCGTAAATCTTGAGTAATCTGTGTCTGAATTCTGGATATGTGCTTTGATTTGCTACATCCCTTGGAGTGCTCATCATGTTGCATGTATTGTTTTCATTCATCATCCTCTGAAGTTTGCATCAATTGTATCTAGCTGTGGAATATCCTGGTGAACATATGGTTTGATTTCTTCTCGTCATGATAGTATCAAGTATGTATGTGGATCAATAGCTGAAGATTCAACTTTAAATTGTAGTTTTCCTTTAATTTCTTTCAATTCTAAAACATTTCATTATCACAATGGCAAATAATTGATAATCCTAAGTAAATAATGCAAATATGCAAACATCTCGTAGGTGATCGCAAATATTTAGCATATTTGAATGCAAAGCATGCACAATTGAAAAATATCATGCAAAGATTGAGGTATCTTTACATCTGTTCATCTAATAACTGCATGATATGACTTCTCTGTAAAGAATTTCTGCAGGAATGTCATGATGATGGCACAATTTCACGTAAGGTCCCAAAATGGAAACAGCAACACACATTAACCTCTGAGTAACATCAGATGATTAAGACCTAATCACCGGAGACTTGGGATCCTGAATTCCTTGAATTCACAGTATCTTTCAAGATGAATAAACGTTAATGTGTACTTTTATTCTATGCTTGTTTATGACTAACATCATGACCAACATAAATTGGCACTAGAAGGAGGGCAATCCATACAGAAGACCGCGCGCATCATCATTATTTTTAGGTTCTATGATGCAGAGAGTAAGGTAACCTCAGATTATTTGTGAATTTCAAATATTACATAAATATTTACTGTAAGAAGCTCATATATGCTCATTTGATGTAAAGATTTCCAGATCTTACATAAATATTGCAAGCTTTACAGTAGATCATTCTGAATTCACTAATATTGGCCAAAGATCCATAAATCTGTTCAAGCTTTGGAAGATTTAGGCTTTAGATACTTGAGACCTCGTGCTAGAGGTCATTATACCCCAAATATCTTGTCATACTTGCAATATCTTCACAAATATTTCATAAATATCCAGTTTGATTAGCCATCTGACTGCAAATATCACTTCATTTGGTGAAATCCAGCCAATATTTGCAAAGTTTTAGCCAATTTGCCTCAAAATTGAGAAATCCTGGCTCACAGGATAAATACCAGGTCTAGATCTAGTGGAATCTTTGAGGAACTACCTGTTAGAGGTTTCAGACCTAGAATCGTAGACATTCATCATACTCCAGGGTCTAGTGCGTCAGGAGCTTCACCAGAACCTCCTCCTGTAACTCCCGTTGGTTTACAAGTACCTTCCGGGATATCTGTGACACCTCCTGTTTAGCCTCAGGGTATACCTTTGGTTCAACCCCAGCCAGCTACAACATCATCTCAACCTCCTTTGGTTGCAATGTCTTTCTTTGCAGCGGAGTCACCTTTGACTTTTAATGCATATCATGAGCTACCAAAGAATCTGGATAAACTTTGTCCAAAATATCATCCTTATCAAGATGCTGATGATCATATCAGGACATTTAAGGAAGCTTGCTGCAGAGCCAGGATAGAACATCAAGATGTGGTGTGCAGGTTATTTCCTTTTTCCTTAGGAGAAGATGCTTATAATTGGTTCATTAGTCTTGGCCAAGCCTCTGTTGGTTCATGGGTTGTCTTAGAGAAAGCCTTTCTTGACAGGTTCAAAGTCCCTATTGATCCATCTATGAATTACCATATGTTTGCTACGATCAAAAAATTTGAGCATGAACCTATCGCCAATTTCAATGCTAGGTTTCAGAAAATGTTATCCAAGTTAGTTGCCCCATATGTAGTATCTGATGCCTCTGCCCGGAGTATCTATTATTCAGCTCTGGATCCATTAACTTCCATGTTCATCAGGAGAACACATCCCGAGATCACTACATTGATAGGAGCTTTTCAAGAAGCTATCAAAGTGAATCAGCAGTTGATACCTGCTCCTACTCCAAATATAGTATTTCCTACCTTGCCTGGCATGCATTCACAATATCCCGCATCATATCCTGCAACATACTCTCCGCAGTATCCTGCACAGTATCCTAATGGAACAGTGATACCTCCAGCAGTCATGCCTACTCCTTTGCAAATACCTCCACTGAGCATCATGCCCCCTCCTAATGGAAATAGCCAAGTGCCACAATACCCTGCACAAGCCCAGATACCTCAGGGTGCTGATCTATCCAATAATAACCATGGATCCTCTTTCTTCAAGCCTCAAACTGAAAATATAGTGGCCAAAGCTCAAGAAGAAAAGGAGGAAATCAAAGAAATTTCTGCTCAATTAAGAAAACTCACCACAGAAGTGACACACTTGAGAAATTAGGGTTTTTAATCCCAGTCAAGTCAGAATAGAAATTATTCCAATGATAGACCAAATTATCCTGACAGAGGATATAACAACAATAATTTCAACAATAATGGTGGAAATAACAATAATCCACCTAGACAGCCTAGAGTATGGAATTCTAGGCCAAATAATGGTTCATTGCCATCACCGCTGGACAATCATCCTCCTGGTGAAGCTAAACAGATTACTAGAGTCAATCTTGCTGAGGCAGCTCTTGCAAATTGGTGTAGGATCCACAATACTAATGCACATGCAGAATTAGACTGTCCACAATTTAGAATTGCTGCTAGCATCTTTCAGACTGAAGTGTCTAACACTTCTGGAAATCCACCTCATGTAGAAGGAAATGAGATTGTTCCTTGTGGATACGACTCAGCTTTTGTGCTAGAAGCCTACACAAATGAACCTCGTCAGAATTATAACCATGCCTATGAAGAATCGGCCTTAGCTTTTGAAACAAACTATGTTTTCCCCTTTGAAGATGAAAATGAGCCTGCAAGGGAACGTGAAGAAGTACATGCATATTAGCAGCAATATCCTGGTAAGCACAATTATAACTTGAGGAGCAATGCCAACAGACCTGCTGGTCCATTGACATCATCTCTACCTCCAAACAACTTCAATACACCTCCTGATCCTAAGGCTAGCAATAACCCAGGGTTCCCTAAGGTGAATGCACAGTACTTGTCACCTCAAAACACAGTATCAAAGATTGTAAATACACCTCATGAATCTGACAAGTTGGTCAGCTATCTCGCTGATGAAATGAAGAAAATTACGATCAGCCTGTCCCTATCTGAGTTACTGAAAACCCCTTCCATCAAAAGGGCATTCATGAAGTCCTTAGATGATCCTGCCCCTAAAGAGGATAGCCATTTTTTGAGTCAATCTAGTGGCAAAGATCATGCTATTAAGGATAATATTATCAAGCCTAAAGTGTCAGCTACAGTCCAAGCTGTAGAAACCTCCCACATGACCTTGTATAGGGATAAAACCAAATCACCTCCGTTCCTCCTTACCATAAGAATGTTCAGCAAGAACCTGCACAACTGTCTGGTAGATTTAGGAGCCTCAACGAATGTTATGCCTTTGTCAATATGCAACGCCTTAGGACTGCATCCTGCTAAATCCTTAAAGAAGGTCACACAGTTGGACAAAACAAAAGTAAGTGTAGTAGGGGAATTAACTCATATCCACATGCAGCTAGCATCTGATCCTAGGATCCAGTATTACATTGATATTCAAGTAGTTGACATACCTGATACGTATGGGATGTTGCTCAGCCGTGATTGGTCTAAAACGCTTAACAGATATATGTCTACAGATTTCAGTCACATGTGGCTACCATGGAAGGGTATACCTAATCAGATCAGGATTGATACAGAACCTAGAATGAAACATATGATAACTGAGTACAACAGAACAAATGAGATCATGTACATAAACATAGAACCTGGAGTTTATTGCATCAAGCCGCAGACTATCAAAATAGAAGAGATCTTGATGCTTAAGCTGCATCATCATCATGATGATGATAATCAGGAGGACATGCCAGTCATAGATACTGATAATTATCCTGATAATGAGAATGAAATAGATCGCTTCAGAGATTTTGAGATACATCTGTCTAGACAGGTAAAACGTTGTCAATTGTTAAATATACCTGCTAATGATATTTTGATTGACGGATGGTGCAGGTTACACGACGAAGCACATTCAGAGAAGACATGTGAAACATGCTTAGAGATGATGATGCTAGAACAAACATACAGTGAGGCATCATCATCATATTTCGAGGTAAATGTTACATTTGCTGATGATGACGATAATAATTCTTATTTGTCTTTTGTAGGAACTGAAGAACTGACAGATCATGATGAGCATCCTATCCCGAAAACAAAGGAAATTTTAGTCTCTCTCCAAGCAAATAATGAAATGAAAGAAAAGATCACCCCAGGGAGTGATTGCTTTATGGAACCAGATTATGAATTGTCTGATGAGGACAAAGGTAGTGACCTGACGAAGTTCGAAGAATTTTTGGAAAAGGAAATAGAGAAGGTGATACGGCAACATAAATCTCCTCGAGAGGTCTTAATTAAAAATTGGTGTAGGCTGCATGAGGCACCTCACTCAGAAACAACTTGCTCACTATGTTTACACATCTTGAAAAAGCATACAGCTGCAGATTCAGAAGATCATCCTCCTGCTGAAACGAAAGAGAGAATAGAAAAGCCATCAGGCTCACAAGAAAAGAAAAAGAAGAAACTTAAGGATGATGATGTCCCTAAGTTAAAATGGATATCAGGTGGAGCAACAGCCAGAGCTGCAAAGGGAAAAGAAAGTTCAGCTAAATGTCCTGCTGAAGATAAACCTTGGATCCTGAGGTTTGATGGGTCCAAATCTAAGCAAGGTGCTATGGTAGGAATCGACCTGATTGATTCCATTGGGAAATCCTATCTGGCAGCCTATAGATTATAGTTCCCCTATACTAACAATGTAGCAGAGTATGAGGCTTTGATTCATGGAATGTTGTTTGCTCATAAGAGGAAAGTAAAGATTCTGCATGTCTTTGGAGATTCAGAACTAGTTGTGAAGCAAGTAAGAGGAATTTACTCCTGTAACT
The DNA here is from genome assembly GCA_027924645.1 of Cunninghamia lanceolata. Classification (NCBI taxonomy): domain Eukaryota; kingdom Viridiplantae; phylum Streptophyta; class Pinopsida; order Cupressales; family Cupressaceae; genus Cunninghamia; species Cunninghamia lanceolata. The sequence goes on from BSBN01001281.1 coordinate 6,774,515, forward strand.
ACAGAAAACTATCAAATTACAGACATCGTGTGTGGGACCTGATGGAAGACTTTGATGCTTTTAATATCACTCATGTACCAAGAGAACAAAATCATAGGGCAGATGCGCTAGCTCAAGCTGCTAGTACATTGGAGCCATTGTCTATATCTGGTCTAAAGAGATTTTCAGTAGAACTAGTGTCAGTACCATCAATACCTGACAATGTGACTAATCTCCAGGTGTTTGATGATGATCAGCACATTCTGAACTTCATTTCAAATAGAGACATATTTGAGGCTCAGATTATAGATGAGAATGGTATGGAGGATCATGTCTGGGAAGAAGATGAGATATTAGAGTTGCCTAGCAATAGAATCCCCAAAGGTATGATTGAGTTGGAAAGAGCCTTTGATTTGGATAATATGCTTAAACATAAAGATCTACCTAAGGCAGATGGAGGTCAATATTCACAAGTGAATATTGGACAAGCTGATGACAAGAAAAATGTCTTATTGGGTAAGGTTTGCACACCAGAAGAGTTAGAAGGAATAACTCAGGCCCTCAGGGATTACATACATGTAATTGCATGGACTTATGATGAGCTGAAGACATATGACACCTCTGTCATAACTCATACTATACCTCTCAAGTCGGATGCAAAACCTTTCAGACAGAAGCAGAGACTAGTCAATGCCTTGCTCGAACCAATAATTCTTGAAGAAGTCAAGAAATTGTTAAATGCTAGGATAATATTTCCTATCAGGCACTCCACTTGGGTGGCTAATCTTGTGCCAGTCAGGAAGAAGAATGGAGACATCAGGTTATGTGTAGATTTCAGGAACCTGAACAGAGCATCAGAAAAGGATAACTATCCTCTACCCTCATTGGATGAAGTTCTGGAGATTGTAAATGGAGCTAAAATGATGTCCTTCTTGGACGGCTTTTCAGGATACAACCAAGTAATGGTTGACAAAATTGACAGATTGAAAACTGCCTTCACCACAAAGTGGGGGATATTTGCATATAGACATATGCCCTTTGGACTCATAAATGCTAGAGCTACATTCCAGCGAGCAATGGACATAGCTTTCAGAGGTTTAATAGGAAAGTGTCTAGTCATCTACATGGATGACTTGACGGTATTCTCCAAGGAAAGGAGGAATCATGTTGTTGATCTCAGAAGTGTACTGAAGAAATGTGAAGAATATGGAATATCTTTAAATCCCAAGAAGTGCATATTTGGAGTCACAACAGGAAAATTACTAGGCCACCTGATCACAGAGGATGGAATTATCATTGATCCTGACAGGGTGGAATCTATTATGAAGTTACAACTTCCAGGAAGCAAAAAGGAACTCAAGTCTTACTTTGGTAAGATAAACTTTGTGAGGAAGTTCATCACCGGCTTTGCTGAGATTGTCAGACCTTTAAATGCTATGTTGAAAAAAGATGCACAAATTGAGTGGACACCAAAAGCTAGGACTACATTTGAAGATATAAAAAGGGCCATTTCAGATGCTCCTGTCCTCATTAGTCCAGACTACACCAAAGATTTCTACATCTATTCATTTGCTTCAGAACATACCTCTACAGTAGTGTTAACTCAAAGAAATGAAGAGAAAGAACAGAAACCAATTGCTTTCATAAGCTGTCCTTTCAGGGATGCTGAGTTGAGATATGTAGATGTTGAGAGACAGGCACTTGCATTAGTCAGGGCAGTAAAGAAATTCAAACATTACATACTCAGAAGCAAAGTGATTGTTGTGGTGCCTGATGCAGCAGTGAAGATGTTGCTGATGCAAAGTGAGCCTGGGGAGAAAAGAGCTAAATGGATTACTGTATTACAAGAGTATGACATGGAAATTACACCAATGAAGCTCGTAAGGGGACAAGCTTTGAGCTAGATGATATCTAAGATTGATCCAAACATCACTAGTCAGCAATATGTGATCAATGAGAAAGACAATAAAGAGTGGTATTCAGATATCAGGCACATCCTGATTATTGGAAGATGTCCATCAAGGATGCAGGCTTCATAGAGAAGAGCCTTAAAGATAAGATCCCAAAAGTATATGATGAAGGGAGGAACCTTGTTCAAGAAGAATTACAGAGGAATATACCTTAGATGCTTAGAGAAGCCAGAAGCAAGTAGAGTCCTGACAGAATTACATGATAAGTTTGGAACAGCACATGGATCAGCATTGGCCACAACACATGCAATCCTCCGAGCAGGATATTACTGGCCTACAATTTTTAAAGACACAGCTGATCATGTTAAATGTTGTCATGTTTGCCAGGTTGCTGCCAACAGAGAGAAATATGCTGCACAACCATTGCAGCCAGTAATGGAAGAGCGCCCATTTGCACAGTGGGGCATGGACTTCATAGGACCAATCAATCCTCCGTCCTCCTTAGGGCATAGGTATGTTTTAACAATTACTGATTATTGTACTAGATGGACTGAGGCTATTAGTAGCAAAACTTACACTGCAGATGACGTCATTAAATTTCTGGAGAGCAACATTGTCACCAGATATGGAACTCCTTATGCATTCGTAAGTGATAATGGGTCCGCCTTCATTTCCACCAAGTTATCTAGTTGGGCTTTTGACCATGGGATTATACTTAAGTTTTCATCTAACTATTATCCTCAAGGGAATGGTTTAGTAGAATCCACCAACAAGAATTTACTGAGTATCATAAGAAAACTGATAGAGAAGAACCCCAGGGAATGAAACTCATTTCTAAAGTATGCCCTATGGGTGGACAGAACTAGAATAAAAACTGCATTAGGAAACTCACCTTTCCAACTAGTATATGGAGTGGACCCCATCCTCCCTGTAAACTTAAAGATTCATACCCTACAGTTTGCCCAAGAGTACCTAGGCATAGACAATAAACAAGAAGTCAGGTTGCTTCAGTTGATGCACCTGGAAGAAAAAAGGAGTCAAGCAATCGATCAATTTGCAAAACATCAGGTTGTTGTCAAATGCTGGTTTGACAAGAGAGCCAGAATTAAAGCTTTTAGGATATCCAATTTGGTCCTGATGTGGGATAAGGCCCATGAAAAGAAAGGTGACCATGGTAAGTTTGATAGATTATGGATAGGTCCCTTTCAAATTTCTGAGATACTAGGAGACAGTACTTATAGGCTTAAAACCCTGACAGGTGCGGACGTCCCATTGCCAGTCAATGGACAATTCCTCAAACATTATTTCCAGGCCTGAATGACTTCATAACAGTCATGTGTATCATATTGTATATTTGTATAGTTGTTTGTACAGTGTGTCTGTTCTGTTTGTTTCGTTGTGTTGGTTGGGACCTTGTTCTGGTAAGTCAGGATTGTGCACTTCATCACCCTAGAAAATAACTAAATTGTTAAGGTTCAAGTAATGAGATCACATTTAGACATAGGTTATGATTCGTTGTAAGAAGTGTTCATGATCAGGTTTCTGATATCTTTTCATCAGGATGCCTTTTCTTGATCAAAGTGAATCAATCACAATGAAACACCTAACAGCCTTGGGTTTGTTGAACACACAAGTATAGGTGTTAAGTGAAAAATCTAAAAGGACTCCTTTGCTACCAATACAATCTCCAACCTAAAGCTGCAAGTGACTGTACCTAGTACAAATAAGCTAACATGATGACATCAAATACAAATTTTAAAGAGAAAATTAGAACAGAAATAAAATTAGGCCATCTAAGTAACTCTACCGGGGCTATAGACGCCTGCTGGCAGTGGGGCTCTACTTAGGGAGATTGTATAGATAACCTTGCCAGGGCTATAGATGCCTGCTGGCAGCAAGGCTCTATCCAGGTCGGCTATGAGGGATGATCCTCAACTATGTAGTTTAACACCAGTTACTCATGTTTTCAACTTGCTTTCAAGATGAGGATGATTAATCAAATGCACACACCTGATCCTTTGCTAGCATTGTTGTCATGACAAAATTTTATCATTCAGGGGATCATGATACTTATGCTTATATGGAATTAGAATACTATAGGTGAATGTGATCACATCACTTGAATCATTGGAATTTGTTTGTTTTCTTTGGTAGCAAGTTGTTGTGTGGTTACACAACATGCCCCATTTTGACTTGGCAAAACAGGGACCCAATTTTTGGTTTGGCTTGTGCGTCTGCTTCTGGGCGGTTTGGTAAAAAGTGAGTCGAGTGCATCATCATGCAAAACCACAATGAGGTAAGTCACCATGAGGTCAGTTTGTCAAAGTTTGTATTTCATCTCTGTGACCTCATATTTTGAAAGAGCATTAAAATTCAGGCAGGTTTGCCTTTTACATCACCTTGATATTCATCAGGATATAAGAGTTATGAACAGTCAAAGTTTCGGTCAAACCTGATATTCACAAGAGGAAGGTCATATTGTTGAAGTTCATCATCATATTTGAAACATTCCCTCCAATATGTCAAGAGGGCCAAGAAGGTAAGGATATTATTGATTCATTAACCCAAAGGGTGAAAAAAGAAAAAGAGAAGAATAAGTAGCATAAAGAGCACATTGCAAAGCTGCATGCATATATAAGAGGGTTAATTAACCCTGACGTTACCTCAACTGATCATGCAGTCCCATTAACTACTATTTCTCAGGAGGAGGTTAATAAGTTGAACCTCATGAAGCATGAATCAACAATAATGTTGAAATGGATGTCATCCGCACTCGATGGAGCTGAAGAAGTGGCAAAGGCCTCTTTGAAGAGGTGGAATTCTTTGGACACCTCCAGGAGAAAAGTAGATAAACTACAGATGGAGATCGGTAGGAGGTCATTTCAATTAGAGAAGATCATGAACATTTTGGACAAAATGAAGAAGATTGATCCACATATTCTAATAAAGAATCAAGTACTGAATAATAACACAGTCCTATTGATGGATATCTGGAATAAGGACGTCAGATTTGAATGTGATGTACTCAAAAGATGCAACAGTAAACTATGGAATATCAGCATGAAGTTACATGATATGATGTCCCATGAGGCTAAAGTTTTGGAAATATTGGAAGGAGATGCAGAAGGAAAGATAGAAAATCAGGATGAAGAGTTTGTCATCAAAGCTCTACATAGTAATTTCCAACTAGTTGCTGAGGACCCTCTCAACCACCTGACAGAAGAAGTGTTGGATAAAGTAATAAGAATAAAGGTCAAGGTGGAAGACTATAATGAAATGTCTAGCAGCAGGAGAAGTAAGTTGGAATCTCTCTGGAAAAAATATTAGGTGCATAAACATGCCATCACCAAAGTGAGAACTCAGATGGCAGAGAATTGGAGAAAATAGTGCAAGCATATGAAAATATAAGGACAGCTATGCAGGTCCATATTCAAGAAGACAGTCATGATGATGATGAAGATAGCAAGAGCAGTGAAAGTGATGATGATGACAAAGAGCCTGATGGGGATGCATCATAGAAGGGAATATATGCATCAGATGCTTATGAAAGTATAAGTTGTTTAGATGGTTGCCAGCTGGCAACCTGTGTCATGTGAGAAGATTGACTTAGTCAATGAGATGTAAACCGTAGATTTCAATAGATAAATCTAGATCATAGATCAATTGTAACTGCTCCCTCATCTTGTTTTATAAAAGGTGCAGGGATGCCTCATTTTTATTCATTCGAAACTTAATTGAAATCTGTTTGTTGAAGTATTCAGGACTCATTTCAAAGCTATTGTATATGTACATGTCTTTTGCATACTTAATGAAAGAGAAGAGCATTTTGATTACAAATCTTTGTAAATCTTGAGTAATTTGTGTTTGAATTCTAGATATGTTCTTTGATTTGCTACATCCCTTGGAGTGCTCATCATGTTGCATGTATTGTTTTCATTCACCATCCTCTAAAGTTTGCATCAACTATGTCTAGCTGTGGAACATCTTGGTGAACATATGGTTTGATTTCTTCTCATAGTGATAGTATCAAGTGTGTATGTGGATCAATAGCTGAAGATTCAACATTAATTTGAAGTATTTCTTTCAATTCCTTTCAATTTCAGAGCATTTCATCATCATAATTGACAATCTTAAGAAAACAATACAAATATGTAGATATCTCATAGATAACTGAACATATTTAGCATATTTGAGGTTACAGCATGTCAAAATGACAAATATCATTCAAGGATTTAAAGATAAACACAATATTTGAAGTATACCCTGTGTAGAAATAACTCTCTGTGCAGCATCATTACATGAAGCATCATCTTACTGATGAGATCTACGTAAGGCCCCAAAATGGAAACAACAACACACATCAACCTCTGAGTAACATCAGAAGATTAAGACCTAATCAACAGAGACTTGAGATCATGAATTCTTTGAATTCATTGTATCTTTCAAGATGAGTAAAGGTTGTTGTGTAACTTTTATTCTATGTTTGTTTATAACTAACATCATGACCAACATAAATTGGTGCTAGAAGGAGGGCCATCCATAGGATGAGGATCATCATCAGTAAAGATTGTAAGGTAACACTCAGACACCACTAAATTTCCAAGCTAGATGCAAATATTGGTTGTTTTGAGTTGATATACACTAGTCCTGTGGAAAGTTTTTGAAACCAGTCATAAATATTGCAATCTTTATAGTGGATCAGCATGTATTTGCAAAGATCAGCCTTATTTCAGGTAAATTTGTCCAAGCTTTGAGGTATCCTGCCTTAGAAACCTGATATCAACCTGCAAAGTGTTGTCAAATGCAAAAATCACCTCATATTCACAGCATACCTGCAAATATTCCATAAATACTAGCTCAATTTCCAATCCTGATCATAAATATAGTCATTGTTGGTATATTCCAACTGATATTTACAAAGTTCTAGCTAATTTGCCTCAAAATTGAGAAATCCTGGCTCATAGGATAAATACCAGGTCACGATCCTCCAGACCTTTTGACGAATTACCTGTTAGGGGGTTTAGACCTAGAACCATAGATATCCACCACACTCCAGGGTCTAGTGCATCAAGAGCTTCACCAGAGCCTCTTCCTGTAACTCTTATTGGTTTGCAAGTGCCTTTAGGACTATCTGTGACACCTCCTATCCAACCTCAATCCTAGGTTCAACCTCAGCCAACTGTACCATAGGCTCAACATCCTCCGGTTGCAATGTCTTTCTTTGCAACAGAGTCACCTTTGACCTTCACTGCATATCACGAGTTGCCAAAGAATCCGGACAAACTCTGTCCAAAATATCATCCTTATCAGGATGCTGATGATCATATCAGAACATTCAAGGAAGCCTGCTGTAGGGCCAGAATAGAGCATCAGGACATTGTATGTAGATTATTTCTTTTTTCCCTAGGGGAAGAGGCTTATAATTGGTTTATTAGTCTTGGTCAGAGTTCTGTCAGTTCATGGGCTATCCTAGAGAAAGCTTTTACTGATAGGTTCAAAGTACCTATTGATCCTTCAATGAACTATCACCTATTTGCCACAATCAAGCGGTTTGAGGGGGAACCTATAGCCAATTTCAATGCTAGGTTCCAGAAAATGCTATCCAAGTTAGTTGCTCCATATACTATAGCAGATGCTACTGTCAAGAGTATCTATTACTTAGCTCTGGATCCTCTAACTTCCATGTTCATCAGGAGAACACATCCTGAAATCACAACCTTGACAGGAGTTTTTCAAGAAGCTATCAAAGTGAATCAGCAGCTGGTACCTACTCCAACACCAAATATGGCTTTCCCTACATTGCCAGGCATGTATCCAACGTATCATGCACAATATCCTCCCCAACCACAGTACAATGGAGCTATGATGCCTCTAGCAGTAATGCCAACACCATTGCAGATATCTCCATTGAGTATCATGCCTCCTCCTCCTAATAGAAATGGCCAAGTGCCTCAGTATCCTACACAAACACCAACACCTCAGGGTGTGGATCAGAACAATAACATTGGATCCTCTTTCTTCAAGCCTCAAACTGAAAATGTAGTGGCTAAAGCTCAAGAGGAGAAAGAAGAAATCAAAGAAATCTCTGCTCAGCTAAGAAAATTAACTACAGAGGTCACTCATTTGAGGAACCAGAACTTCTATTCTCAGCCTAACCAAAACAAAGGCTATAACAATGACAGGCTTGGTTATCCTGATAGGGGGTACAACAACAATAATTTCAACAATAGTGGTGGAAATAATAACAATCCTCCCAAACAGCTTAGAGTATGGAACTCCAGGCCAAATAATGGCTCACTGCCATCACCCTTAGATAACTAGCCACCTACTGAAACCAAAAAGACTACTAGAGTCAATCTTGCTGAAGCAGCCCTCACTAATTGGTGTAGAATACATAGTACAAATGCTCATGCAGAATTAGACTGTCCAGAATTTAGAATTGCTGCTAGCATTTTCCAGACAGAAGTTTCTAATACTTCTGGAAATCCACCTCAGGTGGAAGGAAATGAAATTGTCCCTTGTGGATATGACTCTGCATTTGTATTAGAAAGTTACATTGATTAGCATCATTAGCAGACTGTGTCATCCCACAAGAATTACAACCTGGCAAGTGAAGAATCTACCATGGCTTTTGAGTCAAATTACGTCTTCCCTTTTGAAGATGAAAATGAGCCATCCAATGAACATGAAGAAGTGCATGCTTACCAGCAGCAATATTAGAGTAAGCATAATTATAATATGAGAAGTAACTCCAACAGACCTATTGGTCCATTAACCAATTCCTTGCCTTTGAATAATTTTAACACACCTCCTGATCCCAAGGCAAGTAACAATCCAGGATTTCCAAAGGCAAATGAATAGTATCTGTTGGTGCCTGAATTGACTGTCAGTTGATTTAGCAATTTTTCATGCAGGCACCTTCCCTAAAATCCAAAAAATTTTAAGTGTTGGCACCCCTTCAGTGTTTTGCAGCATCCACATCATCTTTCTTGAGGAAGGGGTCATCATGTTTTGCCCATCGGCATAAGTTTACTTATGTCTTGGCGATCGTATCAATAGCATGGTGTGTTCTTTGTATATCGCCAAGACTTTTGCCTATCGGCTGCGAAGATTGTGTTTCCACCGACGGTGTTGGTCATGCCGATGGGGGTAAGTCAAGTGTTCATTGGCAAGAGCTTGGTCTATCGGGCTAGCATTGTTTCGATCTGCCAATGTGAGGAGCTTGGCCGATGAAGAATCATCGGCGTGTGTTTGGCCGACGAAGGGATGAAGCCATGGTTCATCGGCGAGAGTTGTATTGTCGGCCTAGGTATTTTGAATTGTGCCGACGGTGGGAGGCTTGGCCGATGCTATGTCATCGGCGTAGGTCTCGCCGATGGAGGGGAGCATGGAGTGATAATCGGTGTGAGTGGTATCATCGGCAGAGGATGTTTCTGCTTGGCCGATGGTTGAGGGTCTCACCGACAGAGGATGTGTGTATCGGGGTGAGCAGTGTGGTCGGCCAGGGAGTTTCTCGTTGCTCCGATGGGTAATGTCTCGCCAAAGGGACGACTTGGCAATGTTTTGGATGGCCATCGGCGTAACCTTTGACATCGGCGTAGGTATTTTGTTGCTTGCCGATGGTTTTGGTCTCACCGACAGACAAGGAATGTGAAATAGGCGTCGGCATGACCGCTGTGGTCGGCAGGAGATTTGTGGAGCTGGCCGATGGTTCTCCTCTGGCCGATGGGGATGTTGGTGACTTGTGGAGATGTTGCGATCGGCGAGACCACTGTGGTCGGCAGGAGATCTGTGGGGTAGGCCGATAGTGTGTGTCATGGCGATGGGCTGTGGACGAAGGGTTGTGTGTCGAGCGTGGCAAAAGCGCTCGACACCTATTATGTGTGCGGCCCCTTTTTTAAACTAATGAAGGAGTCTCCTCACCGTGAATGTGGGATTATTCCCTTGTATATTTTGAACCCGTGGTTGAACGTGTTTTGGCAGGAAATCTTTTTTGTATGCAGCGACAGTTTTTTAGGTGACAACGGGTGGTTGAGACCCTTAATGGCGACTGTGCTGGGGCATGGGCGAGTTGTTGCACAGTCAGGTACCAGATTTTTGACATGAAGACTTCCAGATAGTGGCGCGTGGCTCGAGGTTCCTCTGCCTGTTGCTGTAATAAATTTTGAGCGCCATTCCTTTGAAGGGACTGTATCTGGCAGATTTTTTGTAATAGTCATGTAATTAATTGCTGTGGTACACTCTCTGGCTATTATAAGCAGACTGTGTTACCATTTTTCAGGTTGTTGAAAGTTGAAGATTTTTGGCTCTGTAATTCAAAACAAGCTGATCTGGTTGCTCTGTATAGCTAAACCTGTGAGTCTATGTATCTCTTGTTGTATGTTTTGGCATGAACCCACTGATTTCATGATTAATCTTATATGAGAAATGCTATCTTAGCATGTGTTTTGTTAATTCTGTCTCTAGTATTGCATGTATCTTTCTTCTGAGTCTGGGTATTTAAGGAATGTTCAGACTCTAGAACATAGAATTCCTATGTTGAATGTCTGATCTTTTAACTTCTGCTCAAGGGGTAGATTAAACTGTTTTCAGGTTGAACATTGGGAAGGGTATACTGCAGTAGGGATGCCATAAGTAGAGATAACTTAACACTCTGTGTTGGGAGATATCTGTAAGGCAGGTATCATATATATCCCCCTGAAATCCAGTTTTAGCTGTTCATGCTAATCATTCACAGGTGTATGTCTATTGACTCTAGGCCCTGGATAGGCACCAATCTTGCTTTGTGTTTGTGTTACAACCATGTCCAGCTTTGCATCCAAACTTAAACTCATAATCAAACTCTAAAACAACCATTAGGACATTGGAATTAGTTTTAGGATCCTCAGTCCTCTGTCTACAACTGCAAATAGGCCCAAAGCTAGCCCCTTTGCTCTTATCTTTCAGTTTTGGTCTACTTACAGGAGGACTCATCTGCTTTCTGTCAGCATCCCAGCCTTAGTATGCACATTATCATGGGTGTTGAGTAGGGAATACCCCCCTAGGTTTTGCAGAGCCTGAAGAAGAAGAGGAGATAAAATATAGAGTCTATCTCCTACACTGTTGGCCCCTGGCCCAGAGATCCTATTGATCATTGATGGCTACCTTGTAGGGAAATCTAGGAATAAGCATCCAGTCTGGGAAAAAACCAACAGTATCTATCACCACAAAATACAGTATCAAAGGCTCTTAGCCTACCTCATGAGTCTGACAAACTAGTCACATATCTAGTAGATGAGATGAAGAAGGTAAAGATTAGCCTGTCTCTATCAGAGTTGTTGAAAACTCCTACAATTAAGAAAGCATTTATGAAATCAGTAGATGATCCTGCTCCTAGAGAGGATAATCATTCCCTAGGTTAGCTCAGTAATAGAGATCATACTGCTAAAGATAACACTGTCAAACATAAAATGCCAGCTACTGTCCAAGCTACAGAAACCTCACATGACCTTGTACAGGGACAAAAGTGAGTCACCACCTTTTCTCCTCACCATAAGGATGTTTAGCAAGAATTTAAACAACTGTTTGGTAGATTCAGGAGCATCTACAAATGTCATGCCCCTGTCAATATGCAATGCTTTAGGGCTACATCTTGCTAAATCTTTAAAAAAGGTGACAGCTAGATAAAATAGAAGTAAGTGTAATAGGGGAATTAATGCATATCCACATGCAACTAGCATCTAATCCCAAGATCCAATATTACATCGATATCCAGGTAGTGGATATACCTGATACATACGGGATGTTGCTTAGTAGGGACTGGTCTAAAACCCTCAATGGATATATGTCTACTGACTTCAATCACATGTGGTTACCTTGGAAAGGTATACCTTACCAGATAAGAATAGATGCTGAGCCTAGAATGAAGCACATGATCACTGAGTACAACAAAACAAACGAGATCATGTATGTAAACATTGAACCTGGAGTTTATGCCATTAGACCACACACTATCAAGATAGAAGAGACCCTGATGCTTGACTTTCATCATCATCATGATGATGATCATCAGGAAGACATACCGACTGTAGAACCATATAATAACTTTGAAAATGAGAATGAAATAGACCGCTTCAGAAACTTTGAGGTGCATCTATCCAAGTAGGTAAAACATTGTCAATTGTTAGATATGCCTGTTCATGACATTTTGATTGATGGTTGGTGCAGATTACACGATGAGGCACATTCAGAGAAAACTTGTGAAACATGCTTAGATATGATGGAGCTGGAGCAGACATGCAATGTAGCATCATCATCATATGAGGTAAGTTCCATATCTAGTGATGATGATGATACTAAATCTTGTTTGTTTTCTACAGGACACACAAGTGAGGTAACAAATCAGGATGAGGATCATATCCTAAAAATAGAAGAAATTCTGGTATATAACCAGATAAATGTTAAGATGAAAGAAAAGATCACCCCTGGAAGTGATTGTCTAATTGAGTTAGATTATGAACTATCTGATGAAGACAGAGGCAGTAACCTGACCAGATTTGAAAAGTTTTTATCAGGAGAAATTAAAGGGATAATAGAACAAGGGAAGCATCCACAGAGTGCGTTGACTGAAGGATGGTGTAGGTTGCATAAGGCACATCACTTAGAAACTGCTTGTTCACTATGTTTACATATTTTAAAGAAGCATACAGTGCTTGATCCAAAAGATTATCCTCCTGATGATGAAAATAAAGAAAATGAATCAGCTTCCCAGAAGAAAGAAAACATGAAATTTAAGAATGCTGAAATTCCTAAGTTAAAATGGATATCAGGTGGAGTAGCTGCCAGAGCTACAAAGAAAAGAGGAAGTTCAGTTAAACCTCCTGCTGAAGATAAACCTTGGATCCTTTGATTTGATGGATCCAAGTCCAAACAAGGAGCTGGAGTAGGGATTGATCTTATTGATCCATCAGGAAAATCCTACTTAGCTGCCTACAGATTACAGTCCCCCTGCACTAACAATGTGATAGAGTATGAAGCTCTGATTCATGGGATACTGTTTGCTCTCAAGAAGAAGGTAATAATTCTACATGTTTTTGGAGACTCAGAATTAGTTATCAGACAGGTAAGAGGAATTTACTCTTGCAACTATAAGAAATTGTCAAATTATAGACACAGAGTGTGGGATTTGATTGAAGACTTTGATGCATTTAATATCACCCACGTACCTAGAGAATAGAACCATAGGGCAGATGCCTTAGCACAGGCTGCCAGTACATTAGAGCCTTTGTCCATATCAGGCCTAAAGAGATTTTCAGTCGAATTGGTATCAGTCCCTTCAGTACCTGATAATGTTACTAACCTCCAGGTTTTTGATGATGATAAGCATATCCTTGATTTCATCTCTAACAGAGGCATATTTGATGCTCAGATCATAGATGGGAACAATGTGGAAGATCATGTTTGGGAGGAAGATGAAATATTAGAGTTGCCTAGCAATAGGATTCCAAAAGGGATGATAGAGTTAGAAAGAGCTTTTGACTTGGATAATATGCTAAAGCAGAGGAAATTTTTAAAAGCTGATGGAGGACAGTATTCACAAGTGAATATTGGACAGAATGAAGACAAGAGAAATGTCTTGATTGGTAAAGTTTGCATGCCAGAAGAGTTAGAAGGAATAACTCAGGCCCTTAAAGATTACATCCATGTCATTGCATTGACTTATGATGAGTTGAAGACATATGACACATCAATCATAACTCACACTATAGCTCTCAAGCCAGATGCTAAACCTTTTAGACAGAAGCAAAGGCCAGTCAATGCTTTGCTTGAACCAATAATTTTTTAAGAAGTCAAGAAGCTGTTAAATGTCAGGATCATATTTCCTGTGAGGCTCTCCACTTGGGTGGCTAATTTAGTGCCAGTGAGAAAGAAGAATGGAGACATCAGACTATGTGTAGACTTCAGGAACCTGAACAGAGCATCAGAGAAGGATAATAATCCTTTGACTTCCTTGGATGAAGTTCTGCGGATTGTAAATGGTGCTAAAATGATGTCCTTTCTTGATGGCTTTTCTGGCTATAATCAGGTAATGGTTGACAAGATTGACAGACTGAAAACTGCCTTCACCACAAAGTGGGGAATCTTTGCTTATAGACGCATGCCATTTGAGTTGATAAATGCTAGAGCAACATTCCAGCGAGCGATGGACATAGCTTTCAAAGGCTTAATAGGAAAGTGCATAGTCATCTAGATGGATGACCTACAGTGTTCTCCAAAGAGAGAGGCAATCATGTAACAGATCTTAGAAATGTACTAAAAAAATGTGAAGAGTATGGGATATCTCTAAACCCCAAGAAATGCATATTTGGGGTGACAACAAGAAAGTTACTGGGCCACCTAATAATTGAAAATGGGATTCTCATTGATCTTGACAGGGTGGAGTCCATTATGAAATTACAGCTTCTAGCAAGCAAGAAAGAGCTCAAATCTTACTTTGGTAAGATAAATTTTGTCAGGAAATTCATCACTGGCTTTGCAAAAATAGTCAGGCCTTTAAATGCTATGCTAAAGAAGGATGCAAAGATTGAGTGGACATCAGAAGCCAAGGTAGCCTTTGAAGGCATAAAGAAAGCTATTTCTGATGCACCTGTCCTTATCAGTCTAGATTACACCAGGGACTTTTATATTTATTCATTTGCTTCAGAATGTACCTCTGCAGTAGTGCTAACTTAGAGAAATGAAGAAAAAGAAGAGAAACCAATTGCCTTCATGAGCTGCCCTTTTAGAGATGCTGAATTGAGATATGTAGATGTTGAAAGGCATGCACTTGCTTTGGTCAGAGCAGTAAAAAAATTCAGGCATTATATTTTAAGAAGCAAGGTGATTGCTACAGTGCCTGATGCAGCAGTGAAGATGTTGTTAATGCAGAGTGAGCCTGGTGATAAAAAGGGCTAAATGGATCATAGTTTTACAAGAATATGACATTGAGATTACACCCATGAAATTGGTAAGAGGACAGGCTTTAAGCCAGATGATATCAAAGATTGATCCAAACATCACAAGTCAGTAGTATGTTATCAATGCTAGGGATAATAAAGAATGGTACTCAGATATCAGACACATCCTGATCACTGGAAGATGTCCACCAAGACTGCAGGCTTCACAGAGAAGAGCCCTGAAGATAAAATCCCAGAAGTACATGATGAAAGAAGGAGTACTTTTTAGGAAAAATTATGAAGGAATATACTTTAGATGCTTAGAAAAGCTAGAGGCAAATAAAGTTTTATCAGAGTTACATGACAAGTTTGGTACAGCAAATGGCTCATCCTTGGCTACTACACATGCAATCCTCAGAGCAGGATATTATTGGCCCACAATCTTCAAGGATACAGCTGAACACATTAAATGATGTCATATATGTCAGGTTGTTGCCAACAGAGAGAGCTATGCTGTACAACCTCTACAACCAGTGATGGAAGCGTACCCATTTACACAATGGGGGATGGATTTCATAGGACCTATTAATCCTCCATCATCCTCAGGCCACAGGTATGTTCTAACAATTACTGATTATTGTACCAGGTGGACTGAAGCCACTAGCAGCAAGACTTGTAGTGCAAAGGATGTCATTAGATTTTTGGAAAGTAACATAGTCACCAGGTATGGGGTTCCCTATGCTCTGGTAAGTGATAACGGTTCTACTTTTACTTCAACCAAATTGTCAAGTTGGGCCTTTGATTATGGAATCATACTGAAATTCTCATCTAATTATTATCCCCAAGGGAATGGATTGGCAGAATCCACCAATAAAAATTTGCTGAATATCATAAAGAAGTTAATAGACAAGAACCCTAGGGAATGGAATACACTTCTGAAATATGCCTTATGGGTAGACAGAACTAGAAACAAGGCTGCATTAGGAAACTCACCTTATCATTTAGTCTATGGGGTAGATCCAATCCTCCCTGTTAACCTGAAGATTCCTACCTTGCAGTTTGCCCAAGAGTACCTAGGCATAGACAATAACCAAGAAGTCAGGTTGCTTCAACTGATGCACCTAGAAGAGAAAAGAAGTCAGGCAATCGACCAATTTGCCAAACATCAGGCTGTTGTCAAATGCTGGTTTGACAGAAGAACCAAAGTTAAAGCCTTTAGGATATCCGATTTAGTCCTGATGTGGGATAAAGCCCATGAGAAGAAAGGAGACCATGGTAAGTTTGATAAACTATGGATAGGTCCCTTCCAGATTTTTGAGATTTTAGGAGACAGTACTTTCAGGCTTAAGAACTTGACAGGTGAGGATGTTCGATTACCAGTTAATGGACAATTCCTCAAACATTATTTCCAAGCCTAAGTAGCTTCATGACAGCCATGTGTATCATAATGTATATTTGTATAGTTGTTTGTACAGTGTTTTGTTTTGCTTTTGCTTTGTTTGCTTGTTGAGTTTTGTTTTGGCTAGTCAAGATGATGCAGCTCATCACCTCAGAAAATAACAAAATTGTTAGGATTCAAGTGATGGGAACACATTTATATATAGGTTGTGACTCATTTTTGGTAAGTCATCATGATTAGGTCTATGATATCCTATCATCAGGGTACCTTTTCTTAACCAAAGTGATTTCTTCACGATGACTCACCTAACAGACTTGGGTTGGTTGAAAATACAAGTATAGGTGTTAAGTAAAAAATCTAAAGGGACTCCCTTGCTACCAATGCAATCTCCAACCTAAAACAACAAGTGACTATACCTTGCCTTTTGAGCTTACATGATGATATCAGATACATGAAGTATAAAAAAATTTAAAACAAAAAAATAAAAATAAAAATATAATAAAATTAGGCCATCTAAGTAACCTTACTAGGGCTATAGACGCCTGCTGGCAGTGGGGTTCTACTTAGGGAGATTGTATGGATAACCTTGCCGAGGCTATGAACGCCTGCTGGAAGCAAGGCTCTATCCAAGTTGGCTATGAGGGATGATCTCCAACTATGTAGCTTAACATCAGTTACTCATGTTTTCAACTTGCTTTCAAGATGAAGATAATTAACCATTTGCACACTACTAATCCTTAGTTAGCTTTGTTACCATGAGGACATTTTATCATTCAGAAAGATTATGATGATTATGTTTAGAAAGAGTTAGAATGTTGTGTTACAATGTGTTCACATCACTTGAATCACTGGAATTTTGATGTTTTATTTGGTGGCAAGTTGTTGTGTGGTTACACAACATGCCCCATTTTGACTTGACAAAATAGGGACCCAACTTTTTGGCTTCGCTTGTGTTTTCTGCTTGCTGGCAGTCTAGTAAAAGTAAGTCAATGCAGGTGATCCTACATAAAGAGGACTGGGTAAGTCATCATGATGAGGTCAATTTTCAAAGTTAACATTTCATATCAGTAACCTCATGGGTAGATAGAGTACAAAATTCCATGCAGGTTTGTCTTTTGGATCACCCAGATTTTTCTTAGGGAACAAAAGTTATGATGAGTCAAAGATCTAGTCAAACCTAATATTCTGGGGGAGGATCATATTTCTCAACATCAGTCATCTTATGAAAGATCACCCCGATCTAATATTATCACCCGATAAAATCATTTGTTCCAAACATCTGGATGTCAAATTTATGTGATAACGATATCTACCTGACATGCCAACATCATGTATTCCGCTAAGGTCATATTTTGAATATCACCCAATATTTAAATATCACCCCAATATTTGAAATATCCACTTGTCACAAAATATCACCCCAAACCAATGTCCTGCTAATGTCATCCAAACATGATAATCGAAGAAGTAAACATACCGATGACATCACCATCTTTTACCTCGCAGAGGTATATTTCCAAGCGTGACCCTTCCTACATAGCATGATGATGATGTCATAGTGCGACAATGATGAACCAAATCTTTATCCTGTTCACGTCACCCTGATATTTTAACAGGAGGTCACTTTAGTCCAGGGGGTGATATTATAAACATTACCAGACATTTCAAACATCCCCTGATATTTTGAATATCACCTGATATTCTCAAACCGACCCGATGTTTCGACATCGATCTTTCTACCTAGACGGATGATCATATTATACCAAGGCGGTCATATTGTAAATATCACCTGATATTCAGAATATCACCTGATATTTAGAGATCACCCCAAGCTTCACCGCCATAATATTAAATGCACGTAGATATGGTAGGTGGTTCTCACCGATTATGAACCCAATACATACACTTGGCAAGATCCAGAAGTTTCGTACGAGAACATCAGCTGTTGCATTTAATTCACCCTAAGCTGCCCTAATTTGCCTTAATGGAGGGGGTTAAAAATGATTTACAGAGCCATTTCACACATACCCTGCGATAAAATGAATTTTTATAGAGTTCCAAGCTTACAAATCCTCATAAGGCTACCTGTGGATGCTTAGAGCTTGAATCAGAACGGGATACGAGAGCACTGCTAATAATCGAGTCCTTTCATAGATATCAACATAATTAAGAAGATAAACACATCAGGTAAGTAATTGAAACCCTCTGGTCATCAAATTCTACATATCCAGGTATCATGGAGTCTTCTGGTTTGAAATTTCAAATTATACATGTCAGGATAAATGAAATATGGAAAGAATAGTAGTATGCATGATGAATAATGAATATGTAATGTATATGCATGCTTATATATGTATCAATTGTAAGACCAGGTTGTGTCAATTGTAGGCATCCATTGTAGATAAACGGCTGGCTAAGTCAAAGGTAGAATTTTTGAAGTCGATGTTTGCTCGTCCTGATGGTGTTCAATTCAAATATGGTGCCATCACTGATACACATCAAGGGAATACAGATCTAGCTGCCTGGTCAGTCAAAATGAATGATGAAAAGAATAATAGCACCTTGCTAGATGCAGTCTTCATGTCAGGAATGTGGAGTGCCACTGGTTTCCTATATTCTATAGAAACCCCTGAGCTGGTCATTGAGTGTGTGAGGAATTATAACCTAGAAACCAGGAGGATAGAGAAACATGGTAGAATATATGTTGACTTGTCAATCAAGGGTATTGCTGCTACATTTGGTTTGCCACTGGGCAAGAAGGTTGCCAGCATAGATCTAAAGAAATTAGAACTAGAGTACGAGAATAACAAGAAGTCTGCCAGGAAGAAGATGTATCAATGGAGGGTGAAGAATAGTCCCTATCCTGTAGCAGCCAAACTTCCAGTACATTTGTATAAGTATGACTTTGATGATGAGTACCAATACATGATAGCCCTATTGAGCAGAGTGACAGGCTAGCTTGATGCTGGAAGTTTTAAGGATTGGATGTATGCAGTCATCCTAATGTGCCTTTACATGGAGAACAGACCATTATGGGTCAAAACGATAAGTGATGCTCTGGACAAGCAGCTAATGAATCTGGGAGGTCTAGATTGTTCTTTTTACATGACCTCATACATTGTCTATGCATGTGCCTATAAGGGTACATTTAATGGATTGACTACAGAGGGGAAGATTGGTGGCACTACCAATGATGCACACATCTAGGACCACTATCCCTAGTTACAAAGAGTTAACTACCTCCAAGATTATAAATTGGTGAATGATGCATTCTCAATGCATCTGGTAAGGACCATGGAGGAGGACAGAACTAAGAGACTGAGCATGGAAGCTCAGGAAGTAATCTATAGGCATGGGGCCTTCTTTATCCAATTTGCCACTTTCTCCTACATCAGGATTGAAGGATTTATAGGGCACCCTCTCATGCTCCCAAGATATCCAACTGATGCTGTAGTGTTAATGGAGTTCATGAGGTAGGTTGTAACAATACTGGATGCTTATAAAGTTAATAACAAGCTTCCTCTAGTATTATTTACAGTAAAAATGGGCTGATCCTTATGGAAGGATGCAGATGATCATGGGATAGCCCATTCATCAAAGGAATCTTGAGGATTTTTGGGCAGATTGCGAGGATGAGGCTGAGGCTCGAAGAAGAAGATACCAAAGGTTAACACTTAACCAAATCAGGACCTTTGATTGCATCTTCATCCCAACACAACTAAAGAAGGATGATGGAAAGATAATGGCCAATGAATATGAAGAGAAGAAGATATACAACGATACCATATCAGCCCCAGATCTTACAATGCAGGAGGATATCTCCTTGGATCCATTCACGGGCAGGATATTGTAGCTAACCCAAGCTTGGATTGATGAGCAAGTAAATATGCTGAAGAAAAAAGGTATGGCCCTCACAGTAGATAACAAAAAGAAAGGACAAGAGCTCTCTGCTGATGAGTATGATGATTTCTTAAATGAGAAGAGGAAATCCAAGGGAGACAGGTTGCCCCCCCAGCAAAAATAGAGCAAAAGACCTCCTAGATGCAAGAAAACTGCAGAGGAACGCAAACGGGTCATCATTGAGAGAATAATAGCCATAGCTAAGGAAGCAGTAGCATCAGGAGAAGCATCAGCTGCAGGCCTGGCTTCAACATCATCTGTGCTTCCTTCATTGGATAAGCAAAAGTCTAGGAAAATCCAAAAGGCTGATGTGATGGTTACTGGGACCTATGAAGAGGGTCAAGCTTCACAAAAACAAATGGAAGAGGATATTCCTCTTAAGGAAGAATATGAAGAGGAGGAAAGCCCGATATCTTTCACAAGGAAAAGAAAAGCACCTCAGGTAATAGCAACTACACCTAAGAAACCAAGGACTTCTATGAGAGGTGAAATCAGACAAACTCCCATAATGTTGAGGGGAGCAGGTGGGGAAGCATTTAACAAGGAATTGTAGCACAACATTCCACTTCCCACTATTGTAAAATTCAAGAAAGAACAAGCAGAAGAGCTAATGAAAGAGACCTCTAAGGCAGTACAAAGCAGTCAAGTTTCATTAGATGAAACAGTTGACTTATCTGATGATGAGGTAGTGAAGGATGTAGCTTCACAAAAAATGGAAACCCTTGCTATTGGTGCCCGGATAGCTTCACATGAGATCCCATTAGTTTAGGTAGTATTAGAAGGGATGAAGCAAATAGAGAAAGAAAAATAAAAGAGCCCAGAACATATTGCACAACAAATAGGGCTGGATACCTTAGTCGATCAGGTAACAAATCCTGCAGTTATAGATTTGACATATGTAGAGGATGTAAATCCTAAGGATATGGTAGGTACACCTAGGGAAACACAGAATATTGAGAAAATCAAATAGAAAGAAATGGAGAAGAAAGCTCCAAGTATGGGTCAGCAACAACATGATACATCAGCTAAGCCCAAGACAGTAGACGTCTCACCAGGAGACAAGGAAGATAAAGAAACATCAGGTCCTGATGACCATAAGGCTCAAGATGTAGTTGATATAGGTTCAGAGCAGGTTATAGTTGCAGATAAGCTGGAAGAACCTAAGGTGGATAAGATACCCATGGAGGAAGTATAGGATCAAGGTCATGATAAACATGCAGATGATCAACAGGATCACCCTCCAGAAAAAGAAAGTCCTCAATAGGAGGATATACCCAAAGATCACCCTCATGAGGAGCATCATGAGGAAGAAATAAGGAGATCACCCTCCCCATCAAACATGATGGTGGATACCGGAGATCAAGGTGATCATCATGATGGTGATGGAGACCAACAGCTAAAAGATCAAGTTCCTTCGTGGCTCGAGAAAGAAATTGGTGCAGAACCAGGTATAGAGGCACCAGAATTTGATGTGTCTACATTGTTTTCAGAAACATTAATAAAGCCTAAGAGGAAGGCAAGATTAACTTCTGCAATAAGAAGAGATCCTATAACAGGTAGGAGGACTGCACAGTTAGCACTCCCTACTGTGGATAAAGAAAAGGGTAAGATCGCTCTGGATGAATTCCAGATTAGCATAGTTGATCTTGGGTTTGCTAATGAGGATCAAGAGGGCCAAGAAGGTAAGGATATTATTGATTTATTAACCCAAAGGGTGAAAAAAGAAAAAGCAAAGAATAAGCAGCATAAAGAGCACACTGCTCAGCTGCATGAGGAGGATGAGGTTAATAAGTTGAACCTCACGAAGCATGAATCAACAATAATGTTGAAATGGATGTCATCCGTGCTTGATGGAGCTGAAGAAGTGGCAAAGGCCTCTTTGAAGAGGTGGAATTCTTTGGACACCTCTAGGAGAAAAGTAGATAAACTGCAGATGGAGATCAGTAGGAGGTCATTTCAATTAGAGAAGATCATGAACATTTTGGATGAAATGAAGAAGATTGATCCACAGATTCTAATAAAGAATCAAGTACTGAATAATAACATAGTCCTATTGATGGATATCTGGAATAATGATGTCATATTTGAATGTGATGTACTCAAAAGATGCAACAATAAAGTACGGAATATCAGCATGAAGTTACATGATATGATGTCCCATGAGGCTGAAGTTTTGGAAATATTGGAAGGAGATGCAGAAGGAAAGATAGAAAATTAGGATGAAGAGTTTGTCATCAAAGCTCTACATAGTAATTTCCAACTAGTTGTTGAGGACCCTCTCAACCACCTGATAGAAGAAGTGTTGGATAAAGTAATGAGAATAAAGGTCAAGGTGGAGGACTATAATGAAACATCCAGCAGCAGGAGAAGTAAGTTGGAATCTCTCCAGAAAAAATATCAGGTGCATAAACATGCCATCACCAAAGCGAGAACTCAGGATGGTGGAGAATTTGAGAAAATAGTGCAAGCATATGAGAATATAAGGACAGCTATGTAGGTCCATACTCAAGAAGACAGTCATCATGATGATGAAGATAGCGAGAGCGGTAAAAGTGATGACGACGACAAAGAGCCTGATGGGGATGCATCATAGAAGGGAATATATGCATCAGATGCTTATGAAAGTATAAGTTGTTTAGATGGTTGCCAGCTGGCAACCTGTGCCATGTGAGAAGATTGACTTAGTCAATGAGATGTAAACTGTAGATTTCAATAGATAAATCTAGATTGTAGATCAATTGTAACTACTCCCTCATCTTGTTTTATAAAAGGTGCAGGGATGCCTCATTTTTATTCATTCGAAACTTAATTGAAATTTGTTTGCTGAAGTATTCAGGACTCATTTCAAAGCTATTTTATATGTACATGTCTTTTACATACTTAATGAAAGAGAAGAGCATTTTGATTACAAATCTTCGTAAATCTTGAGTAATCTGCGTCCCTTGGAGTGCTCATCATGTTGCATGTATTGTTTTCATTCACCATCCTCTAAAGTTTGCATCAACTATGTCTAGATGTGGAACATCCCAATGAACATATGATTTCTTCTCATAGTGATAGTATCAAGTGTGTATGTGGATAAACTAGATGAAGATTCAACATTAATTTGAAGTATTTCTTTCAATTCCTTTCAATTTTAGAGCATTTCATATCATAATTGCAAATAATTGACAATCTTAAGCAAACAATACAAATATGCAGATATCCCATAGATAACTAAACATATTTAGCATATTTGAGGTTACAGCATGTCAAAATGACAAATATCATGCAAGGATTTAAAGATAAACACAATATTTGAAGTATACCCTGTGTAGAAATAACTCTCTGTGCAGCATCATTACAGGAAGCATCATCTTACTGATGAGATCTACGTAAGGCCCCAAAATGGAAACAGCAACACACATCAACCTCTAAGTAACATTAGAAGATTAAGACCTAATCAACGGAGACTTGAGATCATGAATTCTTTGAATTCATTGTATCTTTCAAGATGAGTAAAGGTTGTTGTGTAACTTTTATTCTATGTTTGTTTATGACTAACATCATGACCAACAGTTAGTTTGTATGTTTATAATGCATATCCAATATACAGGCTAATATACAGGGTCTGGCTGTCAAAGAAATTAAATAACAGAAAATGCTTTGTATAGTTGGGCATTTGTATAATATACAATCCCGATATACAAAAGGCCATGGACATCGAGAAAGAGAGAGAAGGGTAAAAACATGATTGTATAAGGTGTTTGTATGTGCGCTTATACAACAAAATATACAAGCAAGATATACAAAACCAAAGGTAAAAATGAGTACGGTAAGACAAAAAGGGTAAGAGTGTTATATGATTGTATGCATAAAAGGCTTGTATGTTAAGATATACAACGAAAATATACAAAAGGAACATACAACGAAATATACAAAGGAGAAAGTATGCATGTTGAATCAAGCTAACTGTAAAAAGTTTGAAAAATATAAACACTGTAATAAAGGCCAAGAGTGTAGTGCATTAATTGTTGTAATTAATGCAAATTAACACTCAAACAAAGGGAAATTTAATGAGGGTTAGGGCATTTTTTATGTTATTTCGATTTCAGTATACTATTTTAAGTGAAAATTGTAGAAAAGAGAGTTGTTACAGTGGTTAAACAGAATTTACCAGAGTGACAATAGTTACAGTAGCTGGATAAAGGTGAAAACGATAAAGTAAGTCAATGGGTAAATGGTCGCAAACAACAGGTATTTATCCAAAACGCTGTTTATTTTCAGTTGGTTTAATACTATTATTTCAGTAATATTCATTGAAACATATGCATTTGGGCAAATTACTGCTTTAATGGTTAATTAGTTGACTAGAGCTTAATTAATTTAAAGTTTAAAACAGAAAGGAAAAAACGGGTTAGGGTAAATTGTAATAGTACAAATTCATGGTGAAAACCCTAAACTAGAAATTGAAATGACAATTAAAAGAAGTATGTTTCTACAGGATGGCCCCTAAACAGAAGAAGGATACAGGGAAAGAGGTGAAGAAAGAAAGAAAACCTTGGAAAGAAATAGAGAAAGAGGAATTGCCCATTCACAGAGGTTATCCATCACTGATTAGTACAAGTTGAATGGGCGCAGACATGAATATTGGGAATTATGATGCAGAAGATGTCCTAAAGAAGATCACTATTGCAGATGCGTCAAAAGATATGAAATGTATTTGGGAAAGTGGATTATACAGAGCTGCAGGTTTCCCACTGGCAATGGAGGCCAAGGATTTGTGTCTGGATTGTGTGACTTTATACAACCCATCTACAAGGAAGGTCATGCTGTATGACAGATTGATTGCTGACCTAACCACCGAGGGCATTGCAAGAACTTTTGGGTTAGAGATTACTGAGAAGATGAGTGATATCGACATTGATCAATATAATAAGGATTTCCAAACCAATGAGAAAGAATGTAAGAGTAATATATCTCATAACTAGTATAGCTCAGAAAACAAACCTAAAGCTGTGGCCACGATTCCTAAAAATTTGATGAGGATATGCTTTAAAGAAGAGATTTATTTGATGATCACTATGCTAAGCAGACTAGTTAGATTAAGAGATGGTACAAAATGTGAACCTTGGATGTTCACTGTCATAGAATTCATAAGAACAGGAGAAAAAGAGCAAGGGCAAATCCACTGGGCCAAGGTCATTAGCACAGCCATTTGGAGGCAAGCTATGCAGAGACAACAGAAGATGTTGCCATTTTATATGTCTTCTTGTGTATTATATTCCTGTGCTGCAGAAATTAGACCTTACATTCATGGAATAGAAAGAATAGGCAGCCTGGGAAATGGTCCTAATCAAAAGTTGGTGTATGAACATTACACTATCCTATAGGAGGAGAATGCCTTGAAGAATTTTGCTTTAGTGAATGATGTTTTTTATACTTATTTGGAAAGAATTTTGAGTGAGGAACCTGACAAGAGAATATCCAAAAGGGCAGAGGATGCAATTTGTTTGCATAGTTCTTAGTTCATACAGTTTGAGCATTTCACTTACATTAGAACTGAAGGATTTGAGGGAAAACCATTTATGTTCCCAAGGTACCCTTTTGACAAGTTGATTGTATTAGAGTTTTCAAGACAGAATTTGAATGTTTTCAGGATGTACAAGAAGAAGTTCAATAACAGAGGAAATGTGAAGTTACCATGGGCTATTGGTAGATATTCCTGCTACAGTGAAGATGTTGCAGGGTATTCTGAGCAAGAATTAAGATTCTATGGTTTCCAAGAATTTGACTTAACAAGGAGATTTGATCCCTTCCATAGGATTCAGAACTTTGTAGATAAAAAGTATAAACATCTGATACATATTGAGGATTTCTAGGCTGACTGCAAGAATGACAAGGAAGTAAGAAAAAGAGCTCACAAAAAATTGACTATCAAGCAGATGAAATCTATAGGGAATATATATGTGCCCCCAGAGGTTTAGGAGGATGACAGATAGTTACATCACAGCTATGCATTAGTAAGGATGGCTCCTATTATCGAGCCTGATTGGTCAAAACCATGGAATACATCTCTAGATGAGGTATCTAAACCAATATTATTATTTTCAAAAACATGGCTAAGGGATAGAATTGAAGAACTTAAAGCTGAAGGCAAAGAGGTCACCTACCCAAAGTAAGGAAGGAAAAGAAAGGCAGAGCCTATTGAGGACCTACAATGTTTTTACGAAAAGAAGAGAAAAATTGTTGAAGCCAAAATTGTAGAAAAGGATAAAAATGCTACATTGATGGATCCATGTGCTTTGGGGATAACAATAGCAGTGGCATCAGACACTTTTGTTTATGCAAAATCAATGAGTCATGAAGTGAGTGCAAAGGAAGCACAGGCTGCAAAAGAGACAACAGGGCAAATAGTAAGGAGGGCAATTCCCATAAGTTTATCAAAAGGACAAACTTCTAGGCCAGCTGATATAATTGGAGCACGGGAAGTAGGGGAAAAGATGAAAAATATATCTAGTGCCTCTACACCTTTAACACCAGGACAAACATTCATTAAGGTAAAAGTAGAATTGGCTAGAGAAAAGCTACAAGAGTCAAGTACCTATGAAGCCAAACAATCTATAGAGACTGTACACATTGAGAGTAGTGACAGTGAAGAGGGAATAATGTATAAGGGAAAGGCAGTTGACCTAGAAGAGGATTCTAGTAATTTTTTTAGTGAAGAAGAAGGGCCAAGCACTCAAGATGAAATAGGAATTGAACATGGCATGGAACATGAAGAAGAGAAAGTACAAGAGGAAGCAGGATCAGTAGATCCCTTTGGTACTTTGGTGCCACCTAAAATTATTAAGGATGTGCAAGAGAAAGCACATAAAATTGAAGAATCAGAGAAAGAGGATGCACCTAAAGAAATGATTATAGAAACAATTGCTTCAGCAGAAGAGGAAACAAAACAAGATACTTCAGGTACAGATGCATTAAATATGCTAAATATGTATGGTGAGCCAGGGGAAGAAGAGAAAAATATAGAAATTATGCAAGATCAAGAAGAAGAAGTAAAAGAGGATGATGTAAAGGTTATTTCACCAGTATATACAGAGCAACCACAGACAGAAAACATAGACAAATCAGAAGAAGAAATTAAAAGGCTTGAGGACAAAGAGGGAGGAGAAAAGGTAGATGAGAATGAACCTGAGGAGCATGCAGGAGATGATCAAAAGGAAGAATCATCAGCAGAAAGGGCTCTTGAGGAACAAATTCTAGAAGAGGAACAACAAGATCAACAACAACAACAAAATCTAGAACAGGTACCTGAGCAACAACAACAACAGGAGCAGCAACAAAGAGAAGTAGAGACGGAGAAACCTCATGAGGAGGTAATTGATGAAGAGAAAGCTACAGAGGGCACAAAAGAGGTTCCTACATGGTTGGAAGGAGAAATAAGGAGGGAAAAGAAAGAAATACAGTTAGCTCCAATTGATATTAAGAGCTTATTAGTAGAAAGGACAACTCCAAGGAAAGAGAAAAGAAAAGCTAGGACAATGTCAGCAATCTAGAGGGGTCCAGATGGATCAAGAACTCTAAACCTAGCTATACCACAAAAAGAAAAAGAAAAAGGTGAAATAGCCTTAGAAGAATATAAGATATTGAATATTGATCTTGGGCATTTAACAAGAGAACAACACCTCCATGAATGGGAGGATATGCACCAAGTAACAGCTGATATCCTAAAGAAGGATAAAGATAAATTAGAACATTTAAAAGGACATATTGTCCAGCTACAGCAATTCATTAAGGGGATATTTGATCCCAATGCCACAGTTCTTGATTTACCTACTAACATAGCAGTAGTGTCCAAAGAGGAGATAAAAGATATGGAAAATAAAAGGTTTAAAGCTAATATTTTTTGATGAGTGGTTTACTGATTTCATGCAAGAGGGAAAGCAAATAATAGAACAAGTTGTGGAAAGATGGAGGATAAGTTTAGAAGAAAAGAATAGATGTATGATACTTATACATAACTGCTAGATCTGAAAAAAGGAATGCAGGTCAAAGATTGAGCAGTTGAAAGAAATGGAAAGAAGAGTAGATGAATTGATTCATGAGGGAGCACTTAGTGTTGCATTGACAATTAAATTGCCAAGAACAATAATGGAACTTTAGTTTGAGGAAGATAACCTCAAAAGATGTACAACAATTATACAGGAGTTGGAAGAAAAAGTAGAAGATATGATAAAAATGCATAAGAGGATCATAGAAAGACTCCTACAACATGAATGTGTTGGGATGCCAACATATGATTTAGAGAGGGCTGTAATAGAATTCAAGGCCATATTCACACCTTGTTTAGAAAATCCTGATGCAATTCTTAGTAAGCAAATGATAGATACATTAATGGAAGAGCGAGCTAAAATGAAAAAATACAAGAAGAAAAGAGAAAGCTCAGAGAATGAAGAGAAGAAGTTAAAAGAAGGGGTGGTGATGCAAGAATATATTTTGGCAAAAAGTCTAGGGAGGACCGCACCTTTGTAGAAGGTGTAATTGACAATTTCAAAAAATATTTGAAAAAATGAGAAGGCAAACAAATGTAAAGGTTTTTGAAAAAAGGTCAAGTAAAAATGTCTTAGCGGGAAAGAGTCAACAAAGAAAAGGGGAACCTTATTTTGTAAAGATTCCAATGGCATCCTTTGAGTGAGAGAAAGATGCCAAATAGATATTTTGGGGTAGACGGTTAGAAACAAAAATACACTATTGATCAGAAATAGAAGGATCTCAACTATGGATTAAAGTAGTAGTTGTGGCCATTTGAAAGTTCAAAATTCTATATAAGAGACATGCTTACTTGTATAGTATTTACACAGGGATTTGTAGAAATTAGCATAGCAATTGTAATCTGTTTGGAGATTTTGAATAGGAGTATTTTAGTATAGAGGAGGTCGCCTGTGTCTACATTAAGGAATGCGTGGAAATGTCCAGCTTCTTTACTATATCTGTAAAGTATTGTAAGTTTTGGTGAATTTGATTAATAAAGCTAAGAGTCATACCTACATTGTAAACCATATATGGCTGTGTTTTGCATATAAATGAATCTGGAAGTCTGCGTCTATTTTCTGAGTGTCTTCTAGCTCTTCTTTATATTTGAAACAGTTTCTCTTAAAGCTTGCAATCTTGAATGCTTGTTTGTGAAAATATTCAAAACATTTGCATTTAATGATTTGATCTGTGAGTTAATTGAATTTGCTAAAACTTTACCATGTGCATAATAGGGCATTTAGATCCTGTAGCAAGTGAAGTTGAATTTGAATTTTCTCTAACTTTTCCCAAATTTTGAAATAATTAGCTGAAATGCAGAAATCTGAAAGAGATTGTCTAACATTTGAAGGAATTTAAAGCAATTGAACTGATAATTGACAATCTTTATATATATTTGAAAAGAAAAGCATGTTTTAACATAAATCATTCAAAGCTTTGATATACAGTACATGATTTATGCAAAGTGATAGTAATTTTGCTGATATTTGTAACAATTTGTGTAAATTGAGTCCAGTAAGTAGTCAAATCACCTTAAATCACGTAAGGCCCCTTACATATTATAGCTTTATAATAACCTACTAAACTATCCAACCGGTCAAGACCTGACCATACGAAAACTTGGGATTGAGTAATCATAGTTGATTTCTCCATATCTTTCAAGATAGTTAGGTTCATTTATGAATTTTAACTTTTGTTATGAATGTGTAAAAACAATCATCAATAGTTTTTAGCGCTAGGAGGGCCTGATTTGAGTTAGGGTTGAATTCAAGTAAAGCTGGCTCATAACCATAGAGTGACTAGGTCTAGATCCAATTTAGAAGACATATTTGTACAATTACCGGATAGGAGACAGAGTAAAGGTCCTTTGGTGTGGAATCCTAAAATAACACATATAGGAAGTTCATCTAGAATGCCTCCTAGATCACCTTTTAACATCCACAATATTGTACGTCCTGATAGTTCTTCATACAAATTCTTAAATCTCAGTTCAGGTCCTCCCAGAGGTCCTAGTCCTCCGAGAGGTCCCAGTCCTCCCAGAAATCCAAGTCCACCTAGAAATCTAGTTGTTCCTACAAGTCCAGGTCAAGCACAGATACCTACAATGGCTTATTTCAATGTCAATTCTCCTATCTACTTTGCTGATTATCATGACATGCCAAAGAACCTAGAGAAGATATGTCCTAAATACCATCTGCATCAGGATCTAGAGGATCATATCAGGATATTTAAAGTGGCATGCTTTAGAGCTAGACTAGAACATGAAGATGTTGTGTGTAGACTATTTCCTTACACTTTCAACGAACAAGCATCTAATTGGTATGTGAATTTACCTAATGGTTACGTTTCTTCCTAGACACTTATGGAAGAAGCATTTCTATCTAGATTTAGGGGACCAATAGATCCTTCCATCCTATATCATAAATTGGCCACAACCAAAAGAGGTGAAGGGGAACTAATTGATAACTTTAATGACAGGTTTCAAAAGGCATCTTCTAGGTTAGTGGCACCATACACAGTAGTTCTAGATACATTGTTAGCTATGTATTATGTTTCTTTAGATCCATTAACTGCTATGTTTGTCAAGAGAAAGCCTAACATAGATACAGTATCCAAAGCCTACAAAGTGGCAGCCTCTGTAAACTAGGAAATCAGGTAGACAACCTACAATCCATTCCTTAATGGAGGAATCCCTAGAATGCAACATCAAGCACAACCTTGGAATGGAGTTCCCACTAAGAATACTCTAATGCTAAATCCAGTCCCTACATACACACTTGTGTATAATCCTACCCAATTTAGGCTATAGTACCTTACACTGGTAATACTGCCAATCTAAATCAGAATAATGGCCAATCATTCTTCCAACCACCTCAGGATACATTTATAGCAAAAGCACAAGAGGAAAGGGAAGCTATCAAAGAAATCACTACACATCTAAGAAGATTGACCACTGAGATGACACAGTTGAGAAATGAGAATTTCTACAGTAGGAATAACCAGGGATATAATTAGAACTATAACCAGAGCCAAAACCAGAATTACAACCCCAACCAACATCAGAATTAGGGTTACAACTAGGGTCAGAGTTCTAATCAAGGTCAAAATCATAGTCAACATCAGAATCATAATCAGGGGCAATAGATGCAAAATAGAGGACCGGCTATAGATAACATGGCCTGGAATAACAATAACAAGAATCAGAATCAGCCTAGGCCACCTAAAAACTAGAACACAACGCCTAATAATGGCACTTTATCTTCTCCGTTTGAGAATGTGGATAACCAAGAAACAAAACAAATGGCTAGGATTCAAATGGCCAATGTAGCACTAAAGAATTGGTGTAGAATACATAACACTAGTGCCCATGCTAAACTAGATTGTCCTCAGTTTCATTTGGCAGCAAATATTTTTAATGTGGATGTACAAGCTCCTACCTGTAAGTTCTTAGTTCCTAAAGGTAATGAAATTGTACCCTCAAGGTATGATACTACTCTAGTCTTAGAAACTTTCACATTTAGAGAAGAGGAGGATGACCAATTGTTAGATGATGAACCATATTTTTGTGAAAATTTATATCCTGAGACAACCTTAGTCCTAAACACTTTTCAGTTTCCATTTGAAACTAAAAATGAGGTGTTGTATGAGACAGAGGAGGTGCAAGCCTTCCAATAGTCAAGTAAGAATCATAGTTACAACCTAAGAAATAACCCTAGGCCAGGGGGACCTTTCACCACTCTCACTCCTCCTAACAATTTTAATACCCCTCCAGACTAGAATGCTAGCAACAACCCTGCTATATTGAAGGCCAATCATAATCCAAATAATGGAACAATAGCACAAGAGGTCCAAAGTAGCAAAACAGAGACTGCAGAGACAATGAGGTTAATGAGTTATCTATCAAAAGAAATAAAGAAAATTAAGGTCAATATACCTTTGTGTGAATTGTTGAAAACTCCAGGGGTTAGAAATGCTTTTATTAAATCCTTGGATGCATCTATGATAGGAGATGTTTCTACTGAAGTAAATGTGCCTAATAGGGATACACAGTCAAAAGAAAAAAATATGAAAGCTGAGTAGCCATCCAACACCAATGTTGTAATGTATGCTGATAAAAAAGATGCTCCTCCTTTCTTGTTAACTGTTAGATTGTGTGGAAAAAACATACACAATTGTATGTTCGATTTAGGTGCCTCAGCCAATGTTATGCCTTTAGGGATATGAAAAACTTTAGCGCTGACTCCTGCCAAATCTTCCAAAGTTGTTACACAGTTAGACAAAACTGAAGTTAATGTAATTGGAGAATTAATGCATATTCAGATGTAGTTAGCTTCAGAACCCAGAGTAAGTCAGTTCATAGACATCCAAGTATACCTGTAAATTATGGGATGTTATTGAGTAGAGACTGGTCAAAAACTTTGAATGGATATATGGCCACCCATTTCTCACACATGTGGTTACCTTGGAGAGGTGTGCCAAATCAAATTAGAATAGAAGCTGAACCCAGGATGAAACATATGATCACAGAATACAATAGGACTAACGAAATATTGTATGCTGCCATTGAACCTGGTGTTTATAGGGTTACTAATAAAGGGGTATAGATTGAGGAGATATTAATGCTAAATTTTGGGGAAAAGCCTGTTAATAAAGAAACAAAATTATTTATTGAGTCTGATGGAAATTCTTCTGATGAAGAAAATAATGCATTGAATATGTTTAGTCAGGTCATCAGACAAGAGATGGAGAAGTGCATAGAACAAAATAGTCTAGTTCAATGCAAGTTGTACAAAAGTAAGTGTAGAGTTCATGGTAAGTCACATTCTGAAGAGAATTGTGGAATGTACAGAGATATTGTTAAATACTAGTACATAAAATGCACAAAGGGGATGGAACCCCAAGAAGGAAAGGTTAATCAAATAGAGAGTTATTTTCAGAACAACATAAATGAATCAACTCCAGATTTAAGAAAAGAGTCAAAAGGTAAAAAGTGTCTGTCATTCTGATTTTCAAACTGAGAAGATAACTGTACAAGTAGGCTAGAATGAATTGCCTAGGAGTAAACAAGATAGCATTGCACAAGTGATAGGAAAGGTAAAACATGCTAAAGAAAAATGTCAAAAGAATAGGGATGGCATGTGGACCTTAAAATGTGATGGTTCTAAATCTAAACAAGGTGCAGGTGCTAGGGTAGAACTGATAGATCCTCATGGCAAATCATATCTAGCAGCATATAGGCTACAATTTGCATGTACTAACAATGTTGTAGAGTATGAAGCTCTAATCTATGGACTGGTCATGGCTATAACGAAGAAGGTAAAAATGATCAGAGTATTTTCAGACTCTGAGCTAGTAGTCAAACAGGTAAGAAAAGTATATGCTTGCAATTATAACAGAATGGTGTGTTACAGGCATAGGGTATGGGATTTAATAGAGTCATTTGATGCTTTCAATATAGAGCATATCCCTAGAGAACTAAACCATAGGCCAGATGCACTAGCAGTTGTTGCTAGCACACTAGAACCTTTGACATTGTTTGGATTGAAAAGATTTGTTGTAGAATTAGTGAATGTGCCCATTGTACCAGATAATGTAACTCATTTTTAGGTATTCGAGGGGGATCAACAAATTGTAGATTTTCTAACTTGCAATGAAGTATTTGAGGCCCAAATTATTGATGAACAAGAGAGGCCTGATATGTCTTGGGACGAAGAAGACATAATCAACCTAAAAAGTAATTTTCTGCCTAAAGGGGTGATTGAGTTAGAACAGATATTTGACTTTGATGGAGTAGTAAAACAGAAGGACTTACCTAAAATAGAGGGAGGTAAGTGTGATTCCTATAACCTAGGAATAGAGCAGAACCCTCAGAATGTACAAATTGGAA
Source organism: Cunninghamia lanceolata (assembly GCA_027924645.1). Taxonomy (NCBI): domain Eukaryota; kingdom Viridiplantae; phylum Streptophyta; class Pinopsida; order Cupressales; family Cupressaceae; genus Cunninghamia; species Cunninghamia lanceolata. The sequence continues at coordinate 6,808,517 of BSBN01001281.1, forward strand.
AGGCTTGTTCTGAGAAAATTAGAGCTGAAGTTGTTGATGTTTTGAAAGATTACAAACATGTTATAGCATGGACGTATGAAGATTTAAAAACCTATGACACATCCATCATTACTCATGTGATACCTTTAAAGCTAGATATCAAACCATTTAAGCAAAAGCAAAGGCCTGTGAATGCACTTTTAGAGCCTTTGATATTTGAGGAAGTGAAGAAACTACTGTCTGCTAGAATAATTTTCCCTGTCAGACACTCAACTTGGGTAGCTAACTTAGTACCTATTAGAAAGAAAAGTGGAGATATTAGGTTATGCATAGATTTTAGGAATTTAAACAAAGCATCTGAGAAAGATAATTATCCTTTGCCTCCCATGGATGAAGTGCTGCAAGCAGTGAATGGGGCAAAGATGATGTCTTTCCTAGATGGATTTTCAGGGTATAACCAATCTTGGTTGATAAAGAGGATAGGTTGAAAACTACTTTCACATGTAAATGGGGTAACTATGCTTACAGGAGAATGCTGTTTGGACTAATTAATGTAGGTGTCACCTTTTAGAGAGCCATGGATATTGCATTTCGTGGACTGACAGGTAAGTGCATTGTAATTTATATGGATGATCTAACTGTGTATTCTAAAGATGCATCTACCCACGCTAAAGATCTGAGGAAGGTACTCAAAAGATGCAAAAGGTATGGAATTTCACTAAACCCTAAGAAATGTGTGTTTGGAGTAACAGAAGGAAAACTATTAGGGCATGTCATTTCTGAGAATGGGATATCAATTGATCCTGATAGAATAGAGGGAATCAAGAAATTGCAATTACCAAATACTAAAAAGGAATTAAAATCATTTTTTGGTAAAATTAACTTTGTTAGGAAGTTCATTACAGGGTTTGCAGAGATTGTGCGACCATTAAACGCCATGTTGAAGAAAGATGCAGATATAGAATGGACACTAGTGGCAAAAGCTGTGTTTGAAGATATCAAGGAGGCAATTTCTGAAGCTCCTATATTGGCAAGCCTAGATTACGCAAAACCATTGTATATTTATTCTTTTGCATCTATACATTCTATTACAGTTGCCTTGACATAGAAAGGAGAAAATGATGAAGAGAAGCCAATAGCTTTTATGAGTACACCTCTGAAAGATGCCCAGTTGAAATACTTGGATACAAAAAGACAAGCATTTGCACTGGTAAGAGCTGTAAAAAAGTTTAGACACTATATCTTACGTAGTCAAGTTAAGGCTATAGTACCAGATGCAACAGTGAAGATGTTGCTGATGCAGAATGAGCCTGGAGAGAAAATAGCTAAGTGGATCACCACTTTACAAGAACTTGACATGGAAATTATTCCTATGAAACTGGTCAGAGGACAAGCTCTAGTGCAAACTATAGCCAATACAGACCCAAATTTGGTAAAATAGCAATATGTATTGAATACCAATGAGACATTAGGGTGGTATGACGATCTGAACACGTTTCTGATATCAAGAAAATATCCAAGCAAAATGAAATCTTCATAGAGAAGGGCTTTAAAGATCAAAGCACAAAAATACATGGTGCAAGGAGGTCTTCTATACAAGAAGAACCGTGAAGGAATTTATTTAAGATGTCTAAATAGAGATGAAGCTAATAAGGTATTGCTAGACCTGCATGATAAGTATGGAACTGCTCATGGTTCCTATTTAGCCACAACACATAAGATACTGAGGGCAGGCTATTATTGGCCTACTATGTTTAAGGATATAGAGAATCACATCAGAAGTTGCCACATCTGTCAAACTATAGCAGATAAAGGGAGAAATCAAGCCAATCCATTGTAGCCAGTCATTGAGTCTAGGCCATTTGCACAGTGGGATCTAGATTTCATTGGAGTCATAAATCCTCCATCATTTGCAGGACACAAATTCATACTGACAGTGACTGATTACTGTACAAGGTGGACTAAAGCCGCATGCTGCAAATTCTCTACTACTAAAGTAGTCATCAAATTTCTTGAAGAGAACATAATAACCAGGTTTGGGGCTCCTTATTCGCTGGTATGTGACAATGGCCCTGCATTTTCTTCTTTAAAATTTTCTAAATGGACATTTGAACATGGATGTTTTAAAGTTTTCTTTGAATTATTATCTTCAGGGTAATGGGTTAGCTGAGTCAACAAATAAAATTTTATTAGATATAATTAAGAAACTCATTGAAAAGAACCCCAGAGAATGGAACACATTACTGAAGTATGCGTTGTGGGTAGATAGGACCAGAGTTAAATCAGCATTAGGCAATGCACCCTATCACTTAGTTTATGGGACTGATCCCATACTTCTAGTTAATTTAAGAATACCAGTTTGGAAATTTGCTAATGAATACTTAGGCTTTGATGATACAGAGAAGCCAGAATAATCCAACTGTTGTAGTTAGATGAGAAAAGAGATCAAGCCATTGAAAAGTTTGCTAAATATCAGGCAGTGGTAAAGAGATGGTTTAACAAAAGGGCAAGAGTCAAGACATTTAGAATTTCAGACTTAGTACTGTGCTAGGATAAAGCACATGAGAAAAAGGGAAGTCATAGAAAATTTGACAAGTTATGGCTAGGTCCATTACAAGTGTCAGAAATAATAGGAGACAACACTTTCAGGCTTAAGACCTTGACTAGAGAAGATGTACCATTACCAGTTAATGGCTAACACTTGAAACATTACTTTCAGGCTTAAGGTGAGGGTTGTTGGTCTGTTTTGTATCATAATGTGAATAATGTACAGTTTTGTTTTTGTTTTGTTGGTTTTTTGTTTTTTTTTTTGTTTTTTTGTGTTTTGTTTTGTTTTGGTTGCTTTGTTGTTTTTCTTTAGCAGAGATGTTTGTTTTGCTTTAGAGTATATAGGAGCAGATTAACAACCATTGAAAATAGTAGAAAATTCAAAACATTCAAGTGAATTATTTGAAATTTATGTATAATTTGTTGTGACTGTCATGACTGTAGAAAGTTAGTTAACTTGTGAAATTTTGTATTCAATAAGAATGGGTTGAGTATTCAAGGAAAGTTCTCACAATGACACACCTAAAATCCTTGGGTTTGTTGAACTTACCAGTGTAGATATTAGGTGAAAAATCAGAGGTCACCCTTGCTACCATTACAATTCTCAGCTTAATTTTAGCAAGTGACTATTCCTTGCATCATGAAGTTACAACTGAAATATCTTATGAAATATCTATCAAGTATAAAATATAAAATATAAATAAATGAATAAAATGGATTTTACTGAAATCTAGGTTAATTCATCTAAGTAACTCTACCAGGGCTATAGACGCTTGCTGGAAGTGGGGCTCTACTTAGGAGAATTGTAATGATAACCTTGTCGGGGCTATGGACGCTTGCTGGCAGCAAGGCTCTATCCGGTTGGCTATGAGGGAATGACATCAACTAGGTAGTCTAATGTCAGTCACTGGTTTGTTTAACTAATTTTCAAGATGAGGCTTATTTATCATGTGCACCCACTTAACTGAAAATGAAAATTCATGCACCTTATTGAATACATTAGGTTTCAAGTTGAATGATGATTTACAGAAAAGATAGTTGGAAATTATGAATTTATTTCATTTCAGTTTTCTTTAATGATTTTAATTTAATTGTTTTATTTGGTTGCTAGTTGTTGTGATGCTCACAACACGCCCCTTTTTGCTTCTTAGCAAAATGAGGACCCCTGCTATGGCTGGTTTTTTTTGTTGCTTCTGTGTGTGGGTCTGCTTGGTGGTAAAGGCAAAAAGGTAATTGCAAGTACAAACCTTGGTGAAAAGAGAGGAAAATAACATTAAGTACTAGTGCATAGTATGGATGGATTCCTTGTTAAAAATGAATAGGGGTTACTTTTTGAATCATTTAAAAATTTGCCATATTTTGCAAGTTATAAGCGTTTTGGGTAAATGTACAATCAGAGGTTTGTGTGTTGTATATACAAAGTTTTGTTAGATCTAGGGCACACAACTGAGAGGGGGGGGGGTGAATTAGTTGTGCAAAAACCTTGCTTCTATTTCAAGCACTTGATTCCTCTTTGTTAGTTAGCAGCATATCTATTAATCATTCATGAAAACAGAAAACATAAACACCGGAGCAGATAAACATCAACACATTAGACACCAAGATTTTTGACATAGAAAACCCAGTTAAGGGAACAACCATGGGGTGATTAACCCAAGGATTATTCTCTGTTAGAAGAATAAGAAAAATAGATGGCACATGCCAGTCAGGGCTCATTGCCCGAGCACACTGATCACAAAGAGGCACACTGCCTACAAAAGAGACACACTGTCTACAAGATCATAAGTAACACAACCTTGAACTGGAGAATGACATCTTCACCATGTCTAAATCAGTTCCATTTAAGCCCGAAGCACTTCTACTCTGTCTTTCACTCTTTCACTATACCACACTCATCTTCTCCACACCACACTTTGAAATGAACTCACAAACCTTTATTTATACAAGACATCAGCTTAGGAATAATAATCTAAGTCGGAAATCAACCATAAGAACATTCGCAAGATGAATAACACATCCGGTCGGCCACCACAAGAACATTCACAGGATGAACAACTCATCCGGTCAGCTAGTCTGAACAAGAACTTCATCCAAAAGAATATCTTCAATTCCAGGCTCTACCACCAGTGCGGACCAACAACACAACCTTAACATGATCCAAGAACCTTCACAAGCCTACCTGAATGACTAGGTACATCCGCACTTCCTCTACTCACTGGAATCTCTTCTCTTCCTCATCCAGAACTTCAAGAACACAGTCTATCGCCACTGTCATATTACCAGAGGTGCTTCCAGACCTCCAAACCACATACCAATTGAGATGACACAACACAAGGACCTCCCAAACACTCTATGCAATCTGCAGAATAGGACAATGCACTTCTGGATCTCACCAGACCTTTTTGTAACACTCTGTCACCCAAGAGCATCTCCCAGAACTAGTTCTACTTGATCGATCACAACTTCTTCACATCTTCATGCAGACCTCTGAAATCTTAACTGGATCATCTCAAGACTCATATTTACAAACCCTTTAATCCGCATCCTCTGAATCTCATCCTATTGAGTACTTTTGTCTTCTTCTTATCACTATTCTTCACTATTCTTGATTGAGACTAGTTTTCTCTATATCCTCAGCACACAGCTCATTCAATCCTTCTTGTCAAAGCAATATGAGTATGTTGACATCAATGACAACACTAGTTCACCTCATACTTGCAACAATCTCCCCCTTTGTCATTGATGGCAACATATGATGTGAAAAACCATCAAGACAAGAACTTCTCCTTTCTATCACAGCTCCCCCCATCAACAACAACTCTTCACATGTCTTCTCTTCCTTTATTGCTCCCCCTTTGATCATCAACCACTTGTTTTTCACATGTATTCTCTCCCCCTTTGCCATCAATGGCAAAGGGCTCATACTTGCAATTCGAACACATCAGAATCATACTAGCTGCTCCCCCTTAGTAGCAGCTCCCCATCATCAATCTAGATCACAAGATATGACTGTGATATGCACCAGACTGATGCACATCAGTGCATCCTAGTTCATCATCAAAGGGGCCATGACCCCTAACTTCTCCCGGAGATACTCAAAAGAGTCCTTGGGAAGAGGTTTAGTAAAGATATCTACAATTTGATCCTTGGAGGATACATACTCCAATCTGACTTCATCCTTGTTCACTTGTTCCCTTAGAAAGTGAAACTTGATAGATATGTGCTTGGTCTTAGAATGCAACACCAGATTCTTAGAAATATTAATTGCACTTGAATTATCATAGAAAATTGTGATAGGCTCCTCATATTCAACTTTAATGTCTCTTAACATCTGCTTCATCCATAAAATCTGAGTGCAACTACCTACTGCTGCAATGTATTCTGCTTCAGTTGTAGATAGAGATATTGCATATTGTTTCTTACTTAGCCAAGAAACCAATCTCTTTCCCAAAAAGAATGCTCCACCATTGGTGCTCTTCCGATCATCCACATCTCCTACACAATCTGCATCTGTGTAAGCATGAAGAGAGAAATCATGATCTCTAGGATACCACAAACCATACTCCACTGTCCCTTTTAGATATCTAAAAATTCTCTTGATTGCCATAACATGAGATTCTCTAGGATCAGCCTAAAATCTTACCACAAGACCAACAGCCTACATTATATCTGGTCTAGTCTGAGTGAGATACAACAATCCACCAATCATTGATCTATACTTTGTCTAATCTACCTTAGGAGAGTCATCATCTTTGCTCAACTTACATCCGGTTGCCATAGGAGTGTTCATTGGCTTTGAATCTTCCATACCAAATTTCCTCAACAATTCTTTTACATATTTGGTCTGAGAAATGAAGATCCCTTTCTTTGGTTGAGTAATTTTTAGACCCAAGAAGAAATTCATTTCACCAAGCATAGACATTTCAAACTCACTTTTCATCTGATTTGTAAAAGTTTTGCATGTACTATCTCTTCCTCCAAAAATGATATCATCCACAAACACTTCAACAATCAAAATGTTTTCATGATCAATTTTGAAATATAAGTTACTGTCAGCAGTACCTTTGTTGAATCCAATCTACACAATATGCTTATCCAACCTTTCATACCATGCTCTTGGGGCTTGCTTTAATCCATACAATGCTTTCTTCAACTTGCAGACCATATCATCATTATCAGACAATTGAAATCCATCCGGTTGTTCAATGTAAACTTCTTCTTCTAGATCACCATTTAGGAAGGCAGACTTGACATCCATCTGATATACCTTGAAGTCTTTGAAGGAAGCAAATGCAAAAAATAATTTGACTGCTTCAATTCTTGCCACCGAAGCAAAGGTCTCTTCAAAATCAATTCCTTCTATTTGAGAGTAGCCTTTGCAGACCAATCTAGCTTTGTTTCTGATTACTTCACCAACTTCATTCAGTTTGTTCTGGAAGACCCATTTGGTTCCAATCACATTCTTGTCTCTAGGTTTGGGAACAAGATCCCAAGTATGATTTTTCTCAATTTACATCAACTCTTCCTCCATTGCTTTGGTCCAGTTTTCATCATTGCAAGCTTCATTAACTGTCTTAGGTTCAATCTTTGAAATCAGACAGTATTCATTTGAATCTTGAGCAATTCTTCTCCTTGTTTGTACCCCTTTATTTTTGTCACCTATGATCTGATCTTCAGAGTGATTTAGAGTTACATACCTTGAAACTTTGGGAGTTTCTTACACTACTAATTCTTGATTAGGCTCATTTAGACAAACTTCTTCCTGATTTACCGGATCAGTCTGTATCTAAATTTCAGAGGAGGATTGAGCTCCTTGCACCAGAGAATCATTCTGATCATCTTCATCACATTCATAGAATCTTGAGGGCTTTTCAATTCTTTCATCAACCTTCACATTTGTACTTTCTATCATCTTTCTCAATCTCTTATTGTAACACCGGTATGCTTTGCTTTGAGTGGAGTAACCCAAGAAAATTCCTTCATCACTTCTGGCATCAAACTTTCCTAGATCTTCATCTCTTTTGATATAACACTTGCTACCAAATACTTTGAAATATCTCACAGTAGGAGTTACACCAAACCAAAGTTCATAAGGAGTCTTACCAGTATTGCTTCTAATTTGAACTCAATTGAGAGTATAGACTGCAGTGCTGACAACTTCTCTCCAAAACATCTGGGGAACATTTGCTTCCATCATCATTGTCCTGGATGCTTCCTGGATGGTCTGGTTCTTTCTCTCAACAACTCCATTTTGTTGTGGAGTCCTAGGGGCAGACAACTATCTCCTTATGCCATGTTTCTCACAAAAGTCTATGAATTCATCGGATGTGAATTCACCACCTCTATCAGACCTCAGACATTTCAGTTTCAATCCGGTTTGATTCTCTACCATAGCTTTGAAGATTTTGAACTTCTCAAGGGCTTCTAATTTCTCTTTTAGGAAGGTAACCCACATCATCCGGGAATGATCATCAATTAGTAACATGAAATATCTATGACCTTGCATACTCTTGATTCTTGTCGGACCACAGAGATCAGTATGAACTAATTCCAACAATCTGGTAGTGGACTGATCCTTGCTTTTGAAAGAGACTCTGCTCTGTTTACCTAGCTAACATTCTTTGCACAAACTATTTGTAGGTTTCACCAATTTAGGAAGATCTCTTACAGCCTGAGTATTGCTTAACTTGATGATGTTATCAAAATTCACATGGCACATCCTTCTATGCCATAACCAACTCTGATCAACTTGAACAAACAGACAACTTTTATTAGAACCAACTAGATGGAAGATATTACCTTTTGTTTGGGTACCAGATGCAATTTCAATTTTGGAGCTTGCAAAGATCCTGCATCTTCCATTTTTGAACCGAAGATCATAGCCTTCGTCCACCAACTGACCAACACTGAGAAGATTGTGCTTCAATCCTTCAACATATAGTACATTACCGGTTTTGCTCTTTCCATCAAAAGAAATAGTTCCCCTACCTCTGATTCTGCCAGTAGAATTGTCACCAAACTTTACCATTCCTCCTTCATACCTTTCCAAATCTAAGAACTTGTTCTTATCACCTGTCATATGGTGGGAACAACCACTGTCAATAACCCAATCATCCTTTTCTTCAACTTGGGCAGCCAAAGCTCTTTCTACAACCTTATGATTGACAGATTCAGAGGATATTGAATCTTCTTCCTTGATGGCAATAAACACCCATTCATTTCTGGATTTGCTTCCCATTTCTGATTCATCATCTGTTACTCCTTCATTATCATCTTCTTCATGAACATAATAGCAGTTCTTTTGAAACCTTTATCTATTAGTATTAGACCTTGCAGATCTTTCTAGACATCTTGAAGCAAAATGACCAATCTTATTGCAGTTGAAGCACTTAAAGGGTAGTTTTCCTTCATACTTACTGGATCCTCTTGGTAGTCTCTTTGCAATGAGGGCTTCAAGTTGAGCTATTTTTGCTTCTTCCTCTTCCATGTCTTTCCTTGCTTGATCATACCATGACAGCTTCCTTGAAGAGTTCTCTCCCGAATCAAATCTTTGCTTGCCTTTCACACAAGCACTAGCTTTGAATGTAGATTTAGTCTTGGGGGGATCATCTCCAAACTCAATCATTTCAAATGCAGCTAGTTTGCAAGCCAGTTGCTCTCTTGTGACAGTTGTATGGGCTCTGAATTCATCAATGGCAGCAACCTTGATTTTGTAGGCAGCAGGAAGGGATCTGAGAATTTTGCAAACAATTTCATTTTCATCCAGAATTCCACCAGCATTCCTGATTCCACACACCAGCTCATTCACTCTTGGCATAAAGGTAGTGATATATTCATCATCTCTCATCTTCAATCTTTGAAATTTTCCTTTCAGACTTTGCAACCTTGCACTCTTGACAAACTCATCTCCTTCATACAGAAGTTTCAGTTTAGTCTAGATCTCATATGCAGTTGGTAGGTCAATAAAATTTGAGAGATCTAAGTCATTCAATGCACTTAGAAGAGCTTCTTTGGTCCGCAGATTGTTTTCAGCATCTGTGATTTCATTTAGAGTTGTCGAACCACCCTGTGGAGGTACATTTGTTTTTGAACCATGGACAAGTACGCTTTTCCCATACACTTCAAGTGACATCTCATGTGACCTTTCTAGAGAGTGAAATTAGTTCCATCAAACTTCGGACTATCCTTCTTGTATGATGACATCCTGGATCTCCTCAAGCGGTTAAGCTCCTTTAAGAGGAACTTAGCTCTGATACCAATTGTTAGATCTAGGGCACACAACTGAGAGGGGGGGTGAATCAGTTGTGCAAAAACCTTGTTTCTATTTCAAACACTTGATTCCTCTTTGTTAGTTAGCAGCATATCTATTAATCATTCATGAAAGCAGAAAGCATAAACACCGGAGCAGATAAACATCAACACATTAGACACCAAGATTTTTGACGTGGAAAACTTGGTTAAGGGAAAAACCACAGGGTGATTAACCCAAGGATTATTCTCTGTTAGAAGAATAAGAAAAATAGATGGCACATGCCAGTCAGGGCTCACTGCCCTAGCACACTACTCACAAAGAGGCACACTGCCTACAAAAGAGACACACTGTCTACAAGATCATAAGTAACACAACCTTGAACTGGAGAATGACATCTTCACCATGTCTAGATCAGTTCCATTTAAGCCCGAAGCACTTCTGCTCTACCTTTCACTCTTTCACTATACCACACTCATCTTCTCCACACCACACTTTGAAATGAACTCACAAACCTTTATTTATACAAGACATCAGCTTAGGAATAATCATCTAAGTCAGCAATCAACCATAAGAACATTCACAAGATGAATAACACATCCGGTCGGCCACCACAAGAACATTCGCAAGATGAACAACTCATCCGGTCGGCTAGTCTGAAGAAGAACTTCATCCAAAAGAATATCTTCAATTCTGGGCTCTACCACCAATGCAGACCAACAACACAACCTTAACATGATCCAAGAACCTTCACAAGCCTACTTGAATGACCAGGTACATCCGTACTTCCTCTACTCACTGGAATCTCTTCTCTTCCTCATCCAAAACTTCAAGAACATAGTCTATCGCCACTGTCATACTGCTAGAGGTGCTTCCGGACCTCCAAACCACATACCAATCAAGATGACACATCACAAGGACCTCCCAAACACTCTGTCCAATCCACAGAATAGGACAATGCACTTCTGGATCTCACCAGACCTTTTTGTAACACTCTGTCACTCTGGAGCATCTCCCAGAACCAGTTCTACTTGATCGATCACAACTTCTTCACATCTTCATGCGGACCTCTAAAATCTTAACTGGATCATCTCAAGACTCATATCTACAAATCCTTTAATCCGCATCCTCTGAATCTCATCCTATTGAGTACTTTTGCCTTCTTCTTATCACTGTTCTTCACTATTCCTGATTGAGACTAATTTTCTCAATATCCTCAGCACACAGCTCATTCAATCCTTCTTGTCAAAGCAATATGAGTATGTTGACATCAATGACAACACTAGTTCACCTCATACTTGCAACAAGTTCTTTGTATGTACAAGGTCATTTCATATACAAATGTGTTTGTATATCGGGTTGTTACCTTAGTCGCAAAAAGGAAGGTAATCGGGTTTTTGTATATTGTTAGACTTGTATACATTTCTTGATTAATGTTTTGTCTTAATATACAAGTCAGGCCCGAAATGAGTCAAGGTTGAAATGAATGAACGATTGAAGTCCGCTATGTATATTTGGTTTTGTATATTCGGCGAGTGGAAAATGTACAAGGAAGATATACAAGAGGTTATACATAGCACGGAACTGAGAAGGTATTAAATTTGACAAAGTCTTTGTATATTTTGCACTTTGTATATGTATGTTCGGTTATATACATTACGTTTATATACAAAGCAGAATTGAAAAGGGTATGAAATAATGAATAATTGTTGTATATTTCAGGGTTGCATATAGGGTGTTGGAAGACATACATTGTGAAATATACAACATGGAATTAAAAGAGGACTGGAATATGATATAAATGATGCATTTTGGACTCAACGTATATTTGGTGATGTAGTTTATATACAAAGCACAGAACTGAAAAGTTATCAAAGATAATTAAGTCGATGTATATTGGGTCTTGTATTTTCTTATATACAACACCGATATACATTGCACTTTATACAAGTGCTGGAACTGAAATAATTATGAAATATGGTTAAACTATTGTATATCTTCGCGCTTGTATGTATGTTCTGAAACATACAAGCCAGAACTCAGCAAAAGTGAAATACGGTTAAAACAATGCATGACGTCCGAATTGTATATTAAAAGGTGTATTGAGTTATATACATTCTGGACCTGAAAGTAAATACAGTGCGATTTATATGAGGTAAAAGTACGAAAGTGATATGAGGGTTATGTACATCATGGAGAAACAATTTGAAGGGTAAAGTAGACCTACCAGTTGTATATTAGTTTGTATGTTTATAATGCATATCCAATATACAGGCTAATATACAGGGTCCAGATGTCAAAGAAATTAAATAACAGAAAATGCTTTGTATGTTTGGGTGTTTGTATAATATACAATCCCGATATACAAAAGGCCATGGACATTGAGAAAGAGAGAGAAAGGTAAAAACATGATTGTATAAGGTGTTTGTATGTGTGCTTATACAACAAAATATACAAGCGAGATATACAAAACCAAAGGTACAAATGAGTACAGTAAGACAAAATGGGTAAGAGTGTTAGATGATTGTATGCATAAAAGGTTTGTATGTTAAGAGATACAATGAAAATATACAAAAGGAACATACAACAAAATATACAAAGGAGAAAGTATGCATGTTGAATCAAGCTAATGGTAAAAAGTTTGAAAAACTTAAACACTGTAATAAAGGCTGAGAGTGTAGTGCATTAATTTCTGTAATTAATGTGAATTAACACTCAAACAAAGGGAAATTTAATGAGGGTTAGGGCATTTTTTTATGTTATTTCAATTTCAGTATACTATTTTAAGTTAAAATTGCAGAAAAGAGAGTTGTTGCAGTGGTTAAACAGAATTTACCAGAGTGACAATAGTTACAATAGCTAGATAAAGGTGAAAATGGTAAAGTAAGTCAACGGGTAAACGGTCGCAAACAACAGGTATTTATCCAAAACATTGTTTATTTTTGGTTGGTTTAATACTGTTATTTCAGTAATATTCATTGAAACATATGCATTTGGGCAAATTACTGTTTTAATGGTTAATTAGCTGAATAGAGCTTAATTAATTTAAAGTTTAAAACAGAAAGGAAAAAACAAGTTAGGGTAAATTGTAAAAGTAGAAATTCATGGTGAAAACCCTAAACCAAAAATTGAAATGACAATTAAAAGAAGTATGTTTCTACAGGATGGCCCCTAAACAGAAGAAGGATACAGGGGAAGAGGTGAAGAAAGAAAGAAAACCCTAGAAAGAAGTAGAGAAAGAGGAATTGCCCATTCACAGAGGTTATCCATCATTGATTAGTACAAGTGGAATGGGTGTAGACATGAATATTGGGAATTATGATGTAGAAGATGTGCTGAAGAAGATCACTGCTGTAGATGTGTCAAAAGATATGAAATGTATTTGGGAAAGTGGATTATACAGAGCTGCAGGTTTCCCACTGGCAATGGAGGCTAAGGATTTGTGTCTGGATTGTGTGACTTTATACAACCCATCTACAAGGAAGGTCATGCTGTATGACAGATTGATTGCTGACCTAACCACCGAGGGCATTGCAAGAACTTTTGGGTTAGAGATTACTGAGAAGATGAGTGATATCAACATTGACCAATATAATAAGGATTTCCAAACCAATGAGAAAGAATGTAAGAGTAAAATATTTCATAACTGGTATAGCTCAGAAAACAAACCTAAAGCTGTGGCCAGGATTCCTAAAAATCTGATGAGGATATGCTTCAAAGAAGAGATTTATCTGATGATCACTATGCTAAGTAGACTAGTTGGATTAAGAGATGGTACAAAATGTGAACCTTGGATGTTCACTGTCATAGAATTCATAAGAACAGGAGAAAAAGAGAAAGGGTAGATCCACTGGGCCAAGGTCATTAGCATAGCCATTTGGAGGCAAGCTATGCAGAGACAACAGAAGATGTTGCCATTTTATATGTCTTCTTATGTATTATATTCCTATGTTGCAGAAATTAGACCTTACATTCATCGAATAGAAAGAATAGGCAGCCTGGGAAACGGTCCTAACCAAAAGTTGGTGTATGAACATTACCCTATCCTACAGGAGGAGAATGCCTTGAAGAATTTTACTTTAGTGAATGATGTTTTTTATACTTATCTAGAAAGAATTTTGAATGAGGAACCTGACAAGAGAATATCCAAAAGGGTAGAGGATGCAATTTGTTTGCACAGTTCTTGGTTCATATAGTTTGAGCATTTCACTTACATTAGAACTGAAGGATTTGAGGGAAAACCATTTATGTTGCCAAGGTACCCTTCTAACAAGTTGATTGTATTAGAATTTTCAAGATAGAATTTGAATGTTTTCAGGATGTACAAGAAGAAGTTCAATAACAGAGGAAATGTGAAGTTACTGTGGGCTATTGGTAGATATTCCTGCTACAGTGAAGATGTTGTAGGGTATTCTAAGCAAGAATTAAGATTCTATGGTTTCCAAGAATTTGACTTAACAAGGAGATTTTATTCCTTCCATAGGATTCAGAACTTTGTAGATAAAAAGTATAAACATCTGATACATATTAAGGATTTCTAGGCTGACTGCAAGAATGACAAGGAAGTAAGAAAAAGAGCTCACAAAAGATTGACTATTGAGTAGATGAAATCTATAGGGAATATATATGTGCCTCCAGAGGTTTAGGAGGATGACAGATAGTTACATCACAGCTATGCATTAGCAAGGATTTCTCCTATTACCGAGCCTAATTGGTTGAAACCATGGAATACATCTCTGGATGAGGTATCTGAACCAATAATATTATTTTCAAAAACATGGCTAAGGGATAGAATTGAAGAACTTAAACCTGAAGGCAAAGAGGTCACCTACCCAAAGTAGGGAAGGAAAAGAAAGGCAGAGCCTACTGAGGAACTACAATGTTTTTACAAAAAGAAGAGAAAAATTGTTGAAGCCAAAATTGTAGAAAAGGATAAAAATGCTACATTGATGGATCCATATGCTTTGGGGATAACAATAGCTGTGGCATCAGACACTTTTGTTGATGCAAAATCAATGAGTCATGAAGTGAGTGCAGAGGAAGCACAGGCTGCAAAAGAGGCAGTAGGGCAAATAGTAAGGAGGGCAATTCCCATAAGTTTATCAAAAGGAGAAACTTCTAGGCTAGCTGATATAATTGGAGCACAGGAAGTAGGGGAAAAGATGAAAAATATATCTAGTGCCTCTACACCTTTAACACCAGGACAAACATTCATTAAGGTAAAAGCAGAATTGGCTGGAGAAAAGCTACAAGAGTCAAGTACCTATGAAGCCAAATAATCTGTAGAGACTGTACACATTGAGAGTAGTGACAGTGAAGAGGGAATAATGTATAAGGGAAAGGCAATTGACCTAGAAGAGGATTCTAGTAATATTTTGAGTGAAGAAGAAGGGCCAAGCACTCAAGATGAAATACGAATTGAACATGGCATGGAACATGAAGAAGAGAAAGTACAAGAGGAAGCAGGATCAGTAGATCCCTTTGGTACTTTGGTGCCACCTGAAATTATTAAGGATGTGCAAGAGAAAGCACATAAAATTGAAGAATCAGAGAAAGAGGATGCACTTGAAGAAATGATTACAGAAACAACTGCTTCAACAGAAGAGGAAACAAAAGAAGATACTTCAGGTATAGATGCATTAAATATGCTAAATATGTATGGTGAGCTAGGGGAAGAAGAGAGAAATATAGAAATTATGCAAGATCAAGAAGAAGAAGTAAAAGAGGATGATGTAAAGGTTATTTCACCAGTATATACAGAGCAACCACAGACAGAAAACATAGACAAATCAGAAGAAGAAATTAAAAGGCTTGAGGACAAAGAGGGAGGAGAAAAGGTAGATGAGAATGAACCTGAGGAGCATGTAGGAGATGATCAAAAGGAAGAATCATCAGTAGAAAGGGCTCCTGAGGAACAAATTCTAGAAGAGGAACAACAAGATCAACAACAACAACAAAATCCAGAACAGGTACCTAAGCAACAACAACAACAGGAGCAGCAACAAAGAGAAGTAGAGACAGACAAACCTCATGAGGAGGTAATTGATGAAGAGAAAGCTACATAGGGCACAAAAGAGGTTCCTACATGGCTAGAAGGAGAAATAAGGAGGGAAAAGAAAGAAATACAGTTAGCTCCAATTGATATTAAGAGCTTATTAGGAGAAAGGACAACTCCAAGGAAAGAGAAAAGAAAAGCTAGGACAATGTCAGTAATCTAGAGGGGTCTAGATGGATTAAGAACTCTAAACCTAGCTATACCATAGAAAGAAAAAGCAAAAGGTGAAATAGCCTTAGAAGAATATAAGATATTGAATATTGATCTTGGGCATTTAACAAGAGAACAACACCTCCATGAATGGGTGGATATGCACCAGGTAACAGCTAATATCCTAAAGAAGGATAAAGATAAATTGGAACATTTAAAAGGACATATTGTCCAGCTGCAGCAATTCATTAAGGGGATATTTGATCCCAATGCCACAGTTCCTAATTTACCTACTAACATAGCAGTAGTGTCCAAAGAGGAGATAAAAGATATGGAAAATAAAAGGTTTAAAGCTAATATTTTTGATGAGTGGTTTACTGATTTCATGCAAGAGGGAAAGTACATAATAGAACAAGTTGTGGAAAGCTGGAGGATAAGTTTAGAAGAAAATAATAGATGTATGATACTCATACATAACTACCAGATCCGAAAAAAGGAATGCAGGTCAGAGATTGAGCAGTTGAAAGAAATGAAAAGAAGAGCAGATGAATTGATTCATGAGGGAGCACTTAGTGTTGCATTGACGAATAAATTGCCAAGAACAATAATGGAACTTCAGTTTGAGGAAGATAACCTCAAAAGATGTACAAAAATTATACAGGAGTTGGAAGAAAAAGCAGAAGACATGATAAAAATTCATAAGAGGATCATAGAAAGACTCCTGCAACATGAATGTGTTGGGATGCTAGCATATGATTTAGAGAGGGCTGTAATAGAACTCAAGGCCATATTCACACCTTGTTTAGAAAATCCTGATGCAATTCTTAGTAAGCAAATGATAGATACATTAATGGAAGAGCAAGCAAAATGAACAAATACAAGAAGAAAAGAGAAAGCTCAGAGAATGAAGAGAAGAAGTTAAAAGAAGGGGGTGGTGATGCAAGAATATATTTTGGCAAAAAGTCCAGGGGCAGACCGCACCTTTGTAGAAGGTGTAATTGACAAATTCAAAAACTATTTGAAAAAATGAGAAGGCAAACAAATGTAAAGGTTTTTGAAAAAAGGTCAAGTAAAGATGCCTTGGCGGGAAAGAGTCAACAAAGAAAAGGGGAATCTTATTTTGTAAAGATTCCAATGGCATCCTTTGAGCAAGAGAAAGATGCCAACTAGATATTTTGGGGCAGATGGTTAGAAACAAAAATACATCGTTTATCAGAAATAGAAGGATCTCAACCGTGGATTAAAGTAGTAGCCGTGGCCATTTGAAAGTTCAAAATTCTATATAAGAGACATGGAATTGTAGAAATTAGCATAGCAATTGTAATCTGTTTGGAGATTTTGAATAGGAGTATTTTAGTATAGAGGAGGTCACCTGTGTCTATATTAAGGAATGCGTGGAAATGTCTAGCTTCTTTACTGTATCTGTAAAGCATTGTAAGTTTTGGTGAATTTGATTAATAAAGCTAAGAGTCATACCTACATTGTAAACCATATATGGCTATGTGTTTTGCATATAAATGAATCTGGAAGTCTGCATCTATTTTCTGAGTGTCTTCTAGCTCTTCTTTATATTTGAAATAGTTTCTCTTAAAGCTTGCAATCTTGAATGCTTGTTTGTGAAAATATTCAGAACATTTGCATTTAATGATTTGATCTGCTGAGTTTGTTGAATTTGCTGTAAATTTTACCATGTGCATAACAGAGCGTTTAGATCCTGTAGGAAGTGAAGTTGAATTTGAATTTTCTCTAACTTTTCCCAAACTTTGAAATAATTAGCTGAAATGCAGAAATATGAAAGAGATTGTCTAACATTTGAAGGAATTTAAAGCAATTGAACTGATAATTGACAATCTTTATATATATTTGAAAAGAAAAGCATGTTTTAACATAAATCATTCAAATCTTTGATATACAGTAAATGATTTATGCAGAGTGATAGTAATTTTGCTGATATTTGTAACAATTTGCATAAATTGAGTCCAGTAAGTAGTCAAATCACCTTAAATCACGTAAGGCCCCTTGCATATTACAACTTCATAATAACCTACTGAACTATCCAACTGGTCAAGACCTGACCATACGGAAACTTGGGATTGAGTAATCTTAGTTGATTTCTCCATATCATTCAAGATAGTTAGGTTCATTTATGAATTTTAACTTTTGTCATGAATGTGTAAAAACAATCATCAACAGATACTTGGAGGAGTGGAAAGGAGCATTAGATCTATTGCAAGCATGTGCCTAATCGATGTTGTCATTGATGTCAAAATATTCTTGTTGTCATTGGTGTCAACTGTATATTATTCTATTACTTGTTTAGAGGACTTGTATATTGAGGATATTGAGAAAATTGGCCTCTCCAGAAGAAACAAGTGAGTTACAGAGAAGTGCAATACAAATAGTGAGTTGTATGTTGAAGAACAGTTTGGTAAAATGCTCTGCATTTATTCTTGCTTGAAGATTGTGGTCTGTGGATTGGAAATAAGTTAGAAGTATGTCTGAGAATGCTACATTCTGGGTTTGAGCGATCCACATGAAGATCTGAGTGAGTTTTATTCACCAGAGTGAAACCTGCTTTTCTCTGTAAGTTCAGTTAAGACAGGAAGACAGTATTTGGCTCCGCATTCCTCTGCAATAAAGTATTTTATTTTGCAGTTCTAGAGGGAAATCTAGAATGATGATAAGTGCCTATAGTTGCAATGGTTCATGGTTTGGTGGTCCACAAGCTATCTTTCTTTTATGACAGTTGAAGATAGTGAAGCTCATGTGTTCCGATGAGAAGATTCCTATGGATAAAGTTGTTAAGGTTCATGTAGTTGCTCCTGATGATTATAGCGTGCTTGTGGATGTCTCCTAATCATGTTCCTATCTGGACTTTGGTCCACATTAATAAATTGTGATGGTGTGTGAAGATTGTTCCCAGTTAATGTAACATATAACTAGTCTTGGCTGACCTAGTTGATCCTAGTAACTACGAAGATCTTTGGAAGATTGTGGAAGTGTGTTGTGGCATGGAAAATCGTGTTTGAGTCCTAGCTAAGGTGTGACATAATCCATACTTCATTCCCCTTGCATAAAGTTGTAATAGGTCAAGACCTATTTTGTAAATGTTTGTAATACTGACCTTGGTGATTGTTCCAATGGTTGATGATTGTGATGCCAACCTTGATGATCATTCCAAGGTTGATGTAATGTATAAATACTTGTAGTTGAGTCATGGAAAAGGTGTCCTTGAGTGAAAATGATTATATATTAATAAAGGTCCAAAGTAGAGCAGAGGAGGGGCAGAGGAAAGAAGAGGAAGAGAAGAAAAGAGGAAGATCGGATCAGAGGAAAGGTAGAATAGTAAATTATTATACTTTAGTTGCAATAGTGAAAGGTGTTGATCATGGTAGTGAATAGGGTTTAATAGCCCTCAGGGTTTAACAACCCTTATTGTAATCTTGCTAGGTTTAGGGTTGTGGCAGTGAGCCTGCTAGACCTAGTTGTTCTTCATGGTAGTAAGCTAGTATGTTTAGGCCCATGGGGTGACGAATCTTAAACATCACTATTTCAAGATTACAATATATATTGAGAGTTAATCCTCTTTGTGGTTTTTCCCCACCTTGGGGTTTTCCACGTAAATCTAGTGTCTCTTGTGTTTGATGTTCTATCTGTGGTTAAGTTTCTAATTTCATGCTCTCATTGTTAAATCTTAATAATTATGGATAAGTGATGAATGTTTAAAATGTAGAAATTGGTTAAGTTTTGTGACAACGGATTCATCCCGCCTCTTAGTTGTCTAGTGCATATCAACAATTGGTATCAGAGACAAGTTCCTCTGAAGAAAGTTTAACAGCTTGAGGAAGATGCAAAATGTCTTACAAGAAGGAAGCACCACATTTTGATGGAACTAATTGTGTTCTCTGGAAGGCTTGGATGAAAAGCCATCTTCTTTCTCTTGGTGTCAAAGTTTGGAAAGCTGCAGAAACAACATACACCATACCTCAAAATGGTTTGATGACTAAAGATGAAATCAAAGAATATGAGATAGCCATTAAGGCAAGGGATGCTCTGCTAAGCTCATTAACTGACTCAATACTGACAAAAGTGGTGGATCTTTAAACTATGAATAAGGTATGGGAAAAGTTGAAAAATCTATATGAAGGAGATGATTTTGTGAAGGAAGCCAAGTTACAAAGTCTGAAAGTGAAATATAAAAGCTTGAAGATGAACAATGATGAAAACATATTAGCTTTTATGCAAAGAGTTGATGAACTTGTTACAGGGATAAAATCCATAGGCAAAACTATCAAAGAAAAGGAAATTGTTATGAAAATACTCAGATCTATGTCCAAGTCCTACTGTCACAAGGTGGCTATGATTGAAGAATTCATGCAAGTAAAAATAGTTAACAGGGATCAGTTGCTTTGTAAGCTTACTACTTTCGAAATGAGGGAGTTAGATGATGCTTTGCGAAAAGTTGAGACTGCCTTCAAAGCCAGTACTCCTAAAAGTACTTCCAGATCAGAAAAGTACAAGGTACAATCTGATGATGAGATAGATGAAGTTGAAGCCAACTTTGTGGATAAGATGCAAAGAGGATCTGATAAGTATAAAGGAAAATTACCTTTCAAATGCTTTTCCTATGGTAAAGTAGGTCATTTTTCTTCTAGATGTCCTAAAAGAATTGAAAGAAATAGAAGAAGATATGAGAATAGGCCTATGACCCAAAAGAAGTGTTATTATGTTGAAGATTTTGATGATGATGAAGAAGTATCAGATAATGGTGAACTATATAATGCTAATCCCTCTATAAATGAATGCTTGTTCATTGCTATTAAGGAAGATCCTGTGTCTACTAATTCTTCTAGTTGTATGGGTTATTGATAGTGGTTACTCTCACCACATGACTGGTGACAAAAGTAAGTTTGTAAGTTTGGAAAGATATAATGGTGGACTAGTTAGGTTTGGAGCTGATACAGTTGGTAGGATTTGTAGAAAAGGATCTATTTCTTTTGATGGCAAGCATAATACTGAAGATGTCTTGTATGTGAAAGGATTAAAGCACAATCTTCTAAATTTGTGGGTCAGATGTGTGACAAGGGCTATGACTTAATTCAAGGACAATGGATGCAAGATCAGGGAAAGCTCTAGAACAGTCATTGCAACTGGTAAGAAGACTAGAGGTAATATCTATCACTTGAAAGGAACCAAGAATTATTGGTTGTTGACTCAGATTGATGAGAGTTGGTTATGGCATAGAAGGTTGTGTCACATAAATTTTGATAATATTATGAAGATAAGTACTACACAGATTGTTAGAGATTTTCCTAAGCTTGTGAAGCTTGCTAATATAGTTTGTAAGGAGTGTCAATTTGGGAAAAAGACAAGAACAAGTTTCAAAATCAAGGATCAATCAGTTGGACAACTACTTGAGCTAGTGCATACAGATTTGTGTGGACCTACCAGAGTAAGAATTTTACAAGGAGACATGTATTTCATGATGCTCATTGATGATTATTCTAGAATGACTTGGGTCACCTTTTTGAAAGAGAAAGTTGAAGCTCTAGATAAATTCAACGCATTTAAGGCAATGGTTGAAAATGAGATGGATTTGAAAATCAAATGTTTGAGATCTGATAGAGGAGGAGAGTTCACATCAAATGAATTCAATTTCTTTTGTGAAGAGCATGGAATAAAGAGATAGCTATCTGTGCCTAGAACTCCACAACAAAATGGAGTTGTTGAAAGGAAAAATAGAACAGTTCAAGAAGCTACTAGAACCATGATGAAGGAAGCTCATCTTTCGGAAGAATATTGGAGAGAAGCAATTCACACTGCAGCATATATCCTAAACAGAGTTCAAGTAAAAGGTAACAGTTCAAAAACTCCCTATGAATTGTGGCATGGTAGAGTTCCTACTGTGAAATATTTCAAAGTACTTGGTAGTAGATGTTACATCAAAAGTGAAGAAGATTTAGGCAAGTTTGATGCTAGATGTGATGAAGGAATCTTTCTTGGTTACTCCACCAAGAGTAAGGCCTACTGGTGCTATAATAAGAGGTTGAATAAGATCATTGAAAGTACAAATGTTAAAGTTGATGAGTGTAAGGAAAGGTCTTTAGAATCAAGTGGATATGAGTTAGATGATCTAGATGTTTCAGAAGTGGTGCAACATGAAGACAACACAGATGAAGAAGAACAAGCTCTGGTAAGTGCTACCAAAACTCCAAGATATGTAAGAATCAGTCATTCTGAAAATCAAATCATAGGAGATAAGAGAAAAGGGATCTTAACTAGAAGAAAAGCTGCAGAAGAACAAGTAAATTTCTGTCTAATTTCTAAGATTGAACCTACAACTGTGAATGAGGCTTGCTAAGATGAGAATTGGATAAAGGCTATGGAAGAAGAATTGATGTAGATAGAGAAGAATCAGAGTTGGGATCTTGTTCCTAGACCAGCAAACAAGAATGTAATTGGTATAAAGTGGGTTTTCAGAAACAAAATGAATGAGAATGGTGAAGTGGTAAGAGACAAAGCAAGATTGGTATGCAAAGGATACACTCAAGTTGAATGAATAGACTTTGAAGAAACTTTTTCTCTAGTAACAAGGATTGAAGAAATAAGGATGTTTCTGGCTTTTACAGCATACCAAGATTTCAAGGTTTATCAAATGGATGTAAAGTCTACCTTCTTAAATGGAGAGTTGGAAGAGGAAGTCTATATCGAACAATCGGAAGGATTTCAGTCATCAAAAAAAGGGGACATGATATACAGATTGAAGAAAGCATTGTATGGATTAAAACAAGCTCCTAGGGCATGGTATGCTTGGTTGGATAGATACTTATATAGATAGGGTTCAGTAAAGGTACTATAGATAGTAACCTCTACTTCAAGATCAATGATGAACAAATCCTGATTGTTGCAGTTTTTGTTGATGATATTATTTTTGGAGGAAATGAAGGTATGTGCTCAGTTTTTGCTGGAGAAATGCAAAGTGAATTTGAAATGTCTATGTTTGGAGAGATGAACTTCTTTTTAGGTCTGGAAATAAGTCAATCAGATAAGGGTATCTTCATTTCTTAGTCTAAGTATGTGAAATAATTGTTAAAAAAATTTGGGATGGAAGACTCTAAACTAGTATGTACACCTATGATACCTAGTTGTTAGTTGAGCAAAGATGATAACTCACCCATGGTAGACTAAAAAAAGTATAGATCTATGATTGGAGGATTACTTTATCTGACTCAAACCAGACCTAACATAATGCATGCAGTGTGCCTTGTGGCAAGATTTTAGGCAGAATCCAAGGAATCACATGTGATGGCAGTCAATAGAATTCTGAGATATTTAAAAAGCACAATAGATTGTGGTTTGTGGTACCCTAGGGATAGTGACTTTATTCTCAGTACATACTGATGCAGATTGGGCCAGACGTGTGGATGATAGAAAAAACATAAGTGGAGGTGCATTCTTCTAGGGAAAAAGATTAGTATCTTGGCTAAGAAAGAAATAGGATTCAATATCCTTGTCTACTGCAGAGGCAAAATACATTGTAGTAGCATGTAGTTGCACTCAAGTGTTATGGATGAACCAGACTTTGAAGGACATTAAAGTTGTGTATGAAGAACCTATTGCAATCTTTTGTGACAATAGAAGTGCCATAAACATATCAAATAACTAGTGATGCATTCAAGGACCAAGCACATATCCATTAGGTATCATGTCCTAAGAGAAAAAGTGACAGAAAATGAAGTCAAGTTGGAGTATCTTTCTACCAAGGATTAGTTTGTAGATATTTTTACCAAGCCTTTACCCAAGGATACTTTTGAGTATCTTAGAGAAAAGTTAGGGGTCATCACCCTCTTGCTCTAAACTAATATGCACAATAGTGCATCAATCTATAGGTGTTCAGAAGTCTAGATTGATGCTTTTAAGGTGTACCTCTGAGGTGGAGTAGTCAGAAAGTTCAGAAGAGAGATTAGATCAGAGCAGAAGAGTGCAAGTATGTGCCCTTTGCCATTGATGTCAAAGGGGGAGAGAAGTCATGTGAAAAACTTAGAGTGCAGATGTGTAAGAGAAAGGGGAAGAATCTTGGAGAAAGAAAGAGTGCAGGTGTGTAAAGAGAAAGGGGGAGAATCTTGTCTTGATGGTTGTTGCAAATTTTCACATCATATGTTGCCATCAATGACAAAGGGGGAGATTGTTGCAAGTATGTGCCTAATCGGTGTTGTCATTGATGTCAACATATTCTTGTTGTCATTGGTGTCAATTGTATCTTATTCTATTACTTGTTTAGAGGACTTGTATGTTGAGGATATTGAGAAAATTAGCCTCTCTGGAAGAAACAAGTGAGTTATAGAGAAGTGCAGTATAGACAGTGAGTTGTATGTTGAAGAATAGTCTGGTAAACTACTCCATATTTATTACTACTTGAAGATCATGGTCTGTGGATTGTGTTGGTTATTTTCCCAAACTAGATGCTTGTTCCCAGTTATCCCTACAAGTTAGCCATTAGGGGCCAACAATATAGGAGATAGACTCTATAAAAATCTCTTCTTCTTTAGGCTTTGCAGAACCAAGGGGGGTATTCCCTATTCAACATCCATGAGGTATGTTTGTGGATTGACTGGGATGTTGATACAAAGCAGATAAATCCTCCTTTATGTAGACCAAAACTATGAAATAAGTGCAAAGGGGCTAGCTTTGGGCCTATATTCAGTTGTAGACAGAGGATTTTGGTCCTAAAACTACTTCTAAAGTCCTAAAGGTTTGTATATGAAGTTTGAGTTTGATTTATATCTGGATGCAAAACTAGGACTTTAGGTTACAACAGAGATACCAGACCAGATCGATGCCTATCCAAGGCTCGGAGTCAGTAGACATATATATGTGAATGTTTACCATAGACCTAAGAAAATAATCAGATTTCAAGGGGTTTCTAAAATGTCTGCCTTACAGATAATACCCAAGAGAGAGTGTTTAGTTATTTCTACTTACAAACATCATTACTGCAATGTATTCTTCTCAACACCTAATCCAAAACATTCAATCTACTCCTTAAGCAGAGGTAAGAGACTAAGTACTCAATATAGAAAACCTATATTCTAGAATATATAACACCCCTTAGATGTTCAGAGTCAAAAGAAAAACACATTCAGTCTGGAGATAAATAACAAAACACATGCAATGAAGCATTACTCATTTAAATCAACATGAAATTGATAATTTTGTACATAATACATACAACATACAACTCATAAACTCACAAAGACACCTGAAATAGAGTCACCAGAAAGTTGTATTCCTATTGCAGCACCAAAATTTGTCTAGTTTTCAACAACACAAGTAACATAGTTTGGCTTTTATACCAAGACTGTGTACCCAGCAAAAATTAATTACAAGGCAAATCAAAAATTTATCAGATTCAATGCATGAGGAATGGCGCTCAAAAATATTCAACACTGTGGGGAGACAAAGAGGAATGAGCAGATGGAATCGGGATCCACACCACTGTTCAAGGACATTCATCTTCAATCGGGTTGTTGACTTGTCCATCATCAACCCGTACCGCTGCAATTCTGCCATTAACACTTCAACTACCCATAGCCTCTCTAAAATGTAGCAACGACGTACCCCTAAAAATTTCCCGCTCAAAAATGGCCGCACACGCTCAGGAAAAATCCATGACTGTAGGTTCAAAACAAGACCGTCGATCATCCCTCTATCGCTAGGATCAACGGCACCAAAAAAGGTTGAAAAGTCATTAGCCAATGAAATCATGCCATGTAGGTACCTCATGTTTCTATTGCTGGCTCTTTCTCCTTTTATTTCACCTTTATCGCTCTTGTATATGCAAACCCAAATGCATATACAACATATAAGGCAGACGTCAAATGTTATAGAACAAACTAGAATTTAGTTCAGATTCAGCTTGTATCTCCATCCTATATCCATCGCTTTGTATATTACACACATAAAAGTGCAACATACATACAAGGCGGACCTCATTGCATCTATCCATCGGATTTGAAAAACCTTCAAGTCTAGGCCTTGTATCCTCATGAGTTTGCATATTGGCACATATACAAGTGTAAATATACAAATGGTGGGCTCGACCTATTTTCTCTCTCCTTTGCACATTTCCTTGAACATTGCATATACAAATGCAATGTACAAGCTGCGGATGCCACATTGCCTTAGAACAAAATGAAAATGACTTTAGGTCTGCCTTGCATCTTTGGAATGCATTTTCATTGTATGTTGCAGAACATACAAGGTCCCTTGTATATTTGCTTGTATCTTCAATTGTATATCACTGAATATACATTTCCCCTTTGCATGCAAACAGGGAATCTTCCCTAGAATATGTGAAATATATTCTCTCTTGTTTGTTGAACATGTACAAACCCACTTGTATATCCGTGGCACTATTCACTTTGCATGTCACGGGCATTTGTATATTTTTCAATGTACATTCCCTTGCACATACAAGCAAGGAATCTTCTCCAAAATATTCCTACAATGTATCTTCTCCTTTGTATGTTTCACTTGCATATTCTACATACAAGCTTGATATACAAGCAGGGCCGATATACAAATGGTGAATATTCTCATAATCTTACAGAAGATTCCCCCAATGTATATGCAACCTGATATACATCTAGAATGCATATAACTCAAATTTTTTACCATTTCTGGAAGCTGATTGAGATTTCACAAGCTTGTCAATAGATTTGATCACTTGCATACACAGAAACTTGGCACTTTTCTCATGTGCGACAAGAAAAAACATATTCCACATTGCAATGGGCCGGTTAACCTATGAACATTAAGGCACAAGGATGAAACCTAATAACTAGGAACCCTCCACAAAAAACCAGCATCAGAATAGGTAGAACGGTGCAAGACCCCAAGGCAGACAGAAATCTCAGGGTTTGAATGAGAAAACCTGCAAATGCCCAAGCTTAAAACCCCAAACATAAATGATTACCAATAGATTGGAAGTAAGTTAGAAGTATGTCTGAGGATACTACATTCTGGGTTTGAGCCATCCAGATGAAGATCTGAGTGAGTTGTATTCACTAGAGTGAAACATGCTTTTCTCTGTAAGTTCAGTTAAGACAAGAAGATAGTATTTGGCTCCGTATTCCTCCACAACAAAGTATTTTTCTCTACAGTTCTAGAGGGAAGTCTGGGATGATGATAAGTACCTACAATTGCAATGGTGTAATGGTTTGATGGTCCGCAAGCTATCTTTCTTTTATGACAGTTGAAGACAGTGAAGCTCATGTGTTCCAGTGAGAAGATTCCTATGGATAAAGTTGTTAAGGTTCATGTGGTTGCTCCTGATGATTATAGCATGCTTGTGGATGTCTCCTATTCATGTTTCTATCTAGACTTTGGTCCACATTAAGAAATTGTGATGGTGTGTGAAGATTGTTCCTAGTTAATATAACGTATAACCAGTCTTGGCCGACCTGGTTGATCCCAGTGATTGCAGAGATCTATGGAAGATTGTGGAAGCATGTTGTGGTGTGGAAGATCATGTTTGAGTCCTAGCTAAGGCATGGTGTGATCCACATTTCATTCCCCTTGCATAAAGTTGTAATAGATCAGGACCTATTTTCTAAATGTTTGTAATACCGACCTTGGAGATTGTTCCAATGGTTGATGACTATGATGCTAACCTTGATGATCATTCCAAGGTTGATGTAATGTATAAATACTTGTAGTTGAGTCATGGAAAAGGTGTCCTTCAGCAAAAATGAATATATATTAAGAAAGGTCCAAAGGCAAAGCAGAGGAGGGGTAGAGGAAAGAAGAGGAAGAGAAAAAAAGAGGAAGAGTAGAGGAGAGGAAAGGTAGAGCAGGAAATTATTATACTTTAGTTGTAAATAGTGAAATATGTTGATCGTGGTAGTGAATAGGGTTTAACAGCCCTCAGGGTTTAATATCCCTTATTGTAATCTTGCTAGGTTTAGGGTTGTGGCAGTGAGCCTGCTAGACCTAGTTGTTCTTCATGGTAGTAAGCTAGTATGTTTAGGCCTGTGGGGTGACCAAGCTTGAACATCACTATTTCAAGATTGCAATATATATTGAGAGTTAATCCTCTCCGTGGTTTTTCCCCACCTTGGGGTTTTCCATGTAAATTTGGTGTCTCTTGTGTTTGATGTTGTATCTTTGGTTAAGTTTATTATTTCATGCTCTCATTGTTAAATCATAATAATTGTGGATAAGTGATGAATGTTTAAATTGCAGAATATGGTTAAGTTTTCTGACAACTGATTCATCCCCCCTCTCATTTGTCTGACGAAAATATCAACAAGATCCATACTCTTATTTTCAAGCACTTTAGACCATGGATGGTTGAAAGAAAGGGGGATAATTATATGCAACTATTCTATAAGAGACAAGGAGTGCCTTTATGATGGGATGATAAGGGATCTTGATAAGGGGAAGTCGAGAGTAGAAGTAGGACAATATCTCTTGGATTGTGAGAATAGAAGTGAGGAGAAGGAGATCGATAGGAGAGAGTATCGACTGCATTAACAAAGTGACATGTATGCCAATGAACTAGTAGTAAATTGTTGATATTAATCTTCATACTATATGTAAAGTCATTTCTATTTTCTAAGTAATCATCGAGAGGCCACAGGTTTATATGAATCAATTGCTATTTGTGGAAAATAAAGCTTCTCTATATTTATATACGCTTTTGACTTAGTAATATATCTATGGATGCTCGTAGAATGTTATTTTATTTCAATATAGTATTGAAGTTATATGCCTTTAAAAAATTGTGAATGTTGTTTTCGGAAGATTATGATATATATATATATATATATATATATATATATATATCATTCATATCATTTAGAATTTGGTCTGTAGAATGATAAAAATGTCAAAGATATATATAGCCGATAGGCAGTCATGTATTTATATTCTTTTTAGAGATAGTTTAAATGTAAGTTAAACCTATGTATATAGGTCGAATGATATATATACTAGCCAATCATTAAGCTTGGATAAATTATGTTCTTATATGAATGTACTGTGTGAGAGATATTACCTTAGTATATCTATTGTGAGAACATTGGATATAAGCCAATATAGGCCACATGGTTCGGTGTGATGTCGACTATGTAAGGTCGATTTGAGAATAACAATCTATACCTATCTATCTATGGAAAGAACTTACCAGTTAAGTTGGTAGTAGACTAAGAACTTATTATCTTATGTCTTGAGTAGACCAAAACATATTAGTATTATGATTTCATAGCATCCTTCTAAAGAAGCTGTATCAGTTTGATGTTGAGAGGTATCATTACTCTTGATTATTTATAAAAGTTTATATCTTTTGAATGATCAATGACTTGATTAAAAGACTTTAGTTGAATAGACTTCACATTCAAATAATCATGCAAAAGAATCTATTTAACTTATGTCATATAGGTAGATAATATAAGTATTATCATTTTGATTTCTATGAGTAACCAAGAGTTCTCATATACTACTTTTATTTCCAGCTAAGAGGAAACCGTTCTTTTATCTTATATTTTGGCCAAGATGGGTCAATAGATTATTGTAAATTGCTTTTACCTCATTATGACAATATTATAGTCATTTTATATAGTTCATTTCAATAGGAAATTAGTCAAATATAGTCTTAGACTAAGGCAGACATATATTGGTGGCAAGAGTCTTAGAAGTCTATAGATATCAAAATCATTGACTTTATGATAGAATCAAGTATACCTTGAGAATGTATACCAAATTTATTTATGAGCACGGAAATGGGTTGACAAGCCTTTGAGTAGATTGACTAGTTGTCATAGAATTGAGATTGCAAGCATGGAAAGAGGGGCTCAATGCATGCTTATAAGTCACATAAGCTCTCACCTTATACTTGTTTATAGTAAAGGGTACATTTTTATGTCTTTAAGACTAATATTGAATAAACAAGTCAAAGTATATTGATATAATATTTACTGAAATATAAGAATGTTGTCTTCAAGTCGAGAAAAGAGTGTGTGAACATATGTAACATACAATCTCATACAACTTGGAATTACTCTAAAAAATTACTAAGAAAGTAAGTTAACATGTTTAATCATGAATAATTTTTTTCAATCATTTGCATAATATAAGAAACAAATGTATATCTTTTCTGAATATTTTTCAACCTTGAAATTACAATGTATTCAAAGATATATTCATAGTGAAAAAATTTCACTTTACATTTGAAAATAAATTGCACTTGGCAAAAAGAATAGTTTTACATATATTTGAAAATCATAAGTGAATAATGAAGTATACTGCATCTGGAATTTGATATCTATCTCACAAGTCTCAGTGAGTCTTCTTTTGTAGAGGGAGAGCATCATTTGAGTGCTTTTCTTCCAACCACAAATTGACATTCCCCCACTCATCTTCCATCTAGAAGTGACCCTACCCTTCATGAAGAGTATAGAAATAAGGAACCAACTAGTTTCCATCTAAGTCCTAGTGCTATGTCCTACATAACTCAATCAACCATACAACTCTAGGCAATCTTCTAGCTAAGTATGATCATTTTGATAGGTTATACAATCTAGACACAGTGAACCGACTAATGCATGCAGAGACAAATGCACCACTTTGGCCAAAGTTTCTCTATAAATAGATGTTTGAAATAAATGTATTTGTGTGTTCACACACCTCTAACTTGACTTGGAAACTACCCCATCCTACAGTTTGACTTTCTTGACTAGTAACTCTAGACATAAATTGTCTTGGCTAAACTCAAATCCTAGTCAATCTGACTTAGAATTTAATCCTTAATCTAGGATATATGAAATATGTAGGTTTAGGTGATTTAACCTTTCAAAGAGTCCCTCATTGTATACTTTCAAATACTAGGGTCTATGACTTCTTGTCACTCTACCTAATGACACAAAGGTTGAGCACTCTTATGTTATATATCAAGTTTTGACTCTATCAAGAAATCATTTAAATTTATCAAAATTGTTTCATGTTTTCTCAACCATTAATTGTCGACCATAATAAACAAAAGATTGATTCAATGTTATAACTATTTTAAGAGTTTTTGAGTTTTCTAAACCCTTCTAGGTTGATTCTAGGATTTTAACTTCTCTAACCCAATACAGAGTAATATCAAGTGCTCTTGTTTTCCAAAAGTAAAAATCTATAATAATATATGTTCATGAAAGCAATAAACTCTAGTCTTCTCCTGACCACTTGGGCATTGTTCGAATTCACATTTCTCATATCATGTATAAACATAGAACGTGAGGTTTATCCTCATTCATAAAGATCTTAAAGAACACTAACATTATCTTAAATAATATTTTGACTAAGTTTAATTTTTCAACCTAAATAGGTTTGAGTTTAAAATAATAAAATAATATTTTTGACCTCTTGGTCTTCTTAAGTCCGCTGACTTTTGATATAGGATAGGTTATGAACTCTTGTATAACTTCCTTTGAATATCATGGTAATGCTTATCATTATTTGTTTAATGCATATGTGATATTATATCTCGGTACTTAGGTGTTCATAGTGATATCTATATCATATATATATACTAAAATAAGTGAATATCTACCACAAAATATTTTGATTGTAAACAATAAAACTTATACATTAAATCATTGTGAAAAGAAGATCTATCTCCAAATAAACTTTTACAATCTTACTCCTCACAACTCCTAAGTTTAAATCAGAGTTCTCATAAAGTTCCACCTTTGCACTTATCTATATAGCTTATCAAGTTATAACATAGTTCCAAAATCTTAAGTCTATCAAGGCAACAAGGTTTACTATATGTATACTCTATGTGTTCAATGATATTAATGAAGTAGTGAAAACTTGTTCTTTCTAATACATCTATTTTAAGGATGACTCCTCAATAGGAAAAGTGAGGCCTTGCTTATAGGCAAAGTTTTGCATGCCTCAAGATCAAATCACTATTGGCACTACTACCTAATAGCATTGCATGAGATCTAATAGATTTCTACCATTCATAGCTCGCTCAAATTCTCTGTGCAAAATACTACTAAGAGTTCACAGTAAGAGTGATGGTCATTCTTAGCTTGTATAGACCTTACAAGCTTTAGAGGCATCATAATAAAGGTCATTAGATACACAGTCTGAGGCATTACACAATACTAGTGCTAGTTTTAATACTAGTTGTTGACATTGACACAATATCAACAATAACAACCACCATATTGCCCTACATTAGTCTCTTTCTACTTCCACTAAATACTAAAACATTCTATTGTTTATCTATGGTGGTTTAAATGGCTATGCAAAGATATTATACTGTCTCTCTCAAAATTCGTACTCTAATATTACATGCATCTTTTAGTGTTGATGGTTTCATTACATCTTTGTATATTCATATAGAATGGAAAATAATATGGTTTAAAATAATGGAGATCTTAGCATATAATAGATAACCTTACCTTCTAGTGTTGATAATTTCCCATGAGGCTCTAGGTACTAACAAAGCTCTCGTTGCATGAAGTCTTTCACTGCCCAATCTTTATAATATCAGACCTCACTATTCATGAACATAGCAGAGCTCTCTCTATGTTTGTAGTATTTTATTTCTTTATGCACTTGGAGTCACAAAAAATATAGATCAGCCCCCTCCACATTTCTATTAAACTTGTCAATAAGCCTTTTAAGGGCTTAACTTCACTCCATGCCTGTGGATTTCTTCTTGCTTCTCCTCCTATAAACAATCTATATGGTGCATACAGATAGAAAAGAGGTTACTGGTCATTAAAGACCAATCCTCCTTACCTCCATAACTAACGTGGATGAAGGAGTCGAGTCCCCATAACTAACATATAGTGGTTTGCAATAAATTTGCAACTACACCACCTCCCTTAAGAAGCTCAATGACAACAAAACAATAGGTTTAAACTAATAATTCATATATATATATATATATATATATATCAACATAATATTGGTGTATACAATGTATACTTACATTGTTTCTAACACTCGACAAAATATGAGAATGGGGTCAAGGTATTCTCCACCTCTCAAGATTACATAAACATCAAAATAGACAAAATAACATAATAGAATTCCAATTGGGAATTACTGATAGAAAAATAGTTTAACTACTATTGGCATTTTCCTTGTCAATGGTCAAATACTATCATGACTTAGTTTTTGATAAAAACCTCGACTTAATGGATCTAGTTGACAATCGATGATTTGTAAAGTTAAAACCAAACTTAGACCAATAAGTCAAACACAACTTACCAAAATCGATGAAGGTTCACTAAACTGTGAAATCATGAGACCTAGATGGAAACAATATGTTCTTATCCATATGTCTATTCTCTTCTCTCTGATGATGCTCTCCCTCTCTTTCTCAGAGGGTGGAAAACATGTTTCTTGGTTACAACTTGCAAATCACCAAACTGGGATTAGTGCATCGTTAGTCATTGATCCATATACCTTATGAATAAATAATCATGACATCTTATAATCACATGTCTAAATTATAATCATATAAACATAAACTCATGATATCTTTGATTTATCTTGACATTTTCACATAACGTCAAATCATTAATTCATGCACAATTAACTACTAATTATGTGGAAGTAAAAAGTAAAACATAGTCAAATTTTGGGGTGTGACAAAATACGACTTATTATATGAAACTTTGACCAAAGTAATACAAAAGTCACTGCTTGCATTGTTGATTCATTGTGTACAAGATAGCTGAATAGTCAGAGTGTCTTATATATAGCTAGAGCTAGACTAGAGTTGTAAGCCTGATTATTTTTAGCTAGGACACTACACTAGTTCTTAGATGGCACAAAGAATCAGTTGATTCTTAGTATCTCTACCCTCATAAAGGGAAGAGTCACTTCTAGAAGGAAGGTGTGAGGGGGATAGGCAGTCTATTGTTGGAGGAAAAGCACTAGGGTGATGCTCTTTCCCTCCTACAGTTGACTACCGAAGACTTGTGAACATGAAACATTACTTATTATGTAAATGAAAATGATAAATATTTTAAGTCACAAGGAATGTGACCATCTATTATTTGTTCTTAATAAAGTGTAAGATTTGTACTTGTCACATGTGAAGTGATCATCACCTAAAATTATATATTGTACTTTGAAATTACAAATGTATTTTTATTAGATTTTTTTGTTATAAAAAAAAGAGAAATGAGATTTTTTGCATTTATTGTATTTGTTTTATTTAATATTCTAGTTGGGATGTTACATGCAACAACCTCATGTAGTTGCTCACACATACAACATCCATAATAATAAGCAAAGTAAACAAGCACCAAGTGTGCCCACTTCTCTTCCACCTTCTTAACCTATTCTTCCTCAAGCACCTCATCTTTCTCAACATATTGGTAGAGAATACGACCTTGTCAAGTAGTTTCATGCTACTCCAGCTAATATCTCTCTATGGGATTTAATACAAACATTGCCTACATACCACATAATGCTCTAGGAGGCTCTACAAAAGGTAGTTATTCCACCTTCTATTATACTAAATGATCTAGCATCTCTGTTTAGTTTTATGCATGTGACAACAATAGATATCTTATTTCAACAACATGAATTACCTCCTATAGAGGTGCAAAACCAATATGAACCTCTTATGATATCCATCATTATTAATAAAATGAGGGTAAGATGCACTATGACTGATGGTGGATTAGGTATTAATGTTTGTGGCATAGACTTGTTATATAAACTTAATGCCAATACATCTCTCATCAAACCAGATACAATCTATATACATGGCTTTGATAATGCTGGTAGAAAATCAATAGGTATAATCACCTTAAATGTTAAGTTTGGACCTATGACATTGCATACCATTATGCATTTAATGCAGTCCCTAATTCTCTTTCATACAATCTTCTTCTTGGTAGACCATGGATCCATGCCATGGGGGAAGTTCTGTCTACCCTTCATCATTCAATAAAGTTCATTTTTGAAAACAAACTCCATATGATTGAAGATGATTTTGTACTGGAAAGCTACTTACAAACGGAAGTGAGACATCAAACTCCTATAAAAAATTTGATTTGTTCTTTAACAAAAGCCAAACCACTACCCTCCACTGCTAAAAATAGTAATGGTTAGGATAGTGTTAGTCCTTCGAATGCATTTTTAGTGATGATTGGGGTTTGTTAGATTTTACACCCACCTTTAAGGGTGAGCATAAAATCTCACCATCACTAATGTAGGAGCATCCATTAGTGTAAGGGCAACCTTGCATCACCCAAAAAATTTTTTTGATTCAAAATCATTGATGTTATTTTCATTTCTTTTCAAAATTAGTGTTTCTAGTTCTCGCTTGAATAATGATGTAGAACCTTTAGTTTTTCCAAACTGCTAAAAATAGCAAACTGCTATTTGTGGAAAGTTTGCATTTAGGCATGGATTGAAGAAAAAATTTACAAGAATCTTCATAAATGAAAAATAATACCTTTGGCAAAGGAATCGTAAATATCATTTGTGAGTTGAAAGATATTAAATTTTCTGTTTCCTGAAAAAATGCCTAAAAATTATTCAAATTTAGGTTTGAGGCACTAAATGGTCCTGTACAGGGCTAAAAATGGGTGGAATCAATAGAGAAAGTTCTTAGCACGTAGAACACTTCATGATCTTTCCGGCTCTTCAAACGGTTCATCAATCAGACACCCGAATCAAAATTTATGGCTCTCGAAAGTTGACCTATTTTTGGAGGGAGATGCAAAATTTGAAATTTGGCTGGAGGCCACTAAAAAGGCTATTAATAACCATTTTTGGGAACCCTTGGAAGTAGTAGAGATAAGGGGGAAAGTGTAGAGTCAAGAAAAGGTAGGAAAACAGAAACCCTAGTAGATTTGGAGCTATAGAAGGCAAATGATTTCAAAGCCTGGTGATAGGTAGTTGTAACATGTTGCAGCCTATGGAGGATTCATCCTCTGATTGTATTTGAGATTCTCTAATGTAATGAGTTGTCCAAATAAATAAAGAACATTCTATTTTTTGTGCACAATTTCTGTTATTATGTGTTTTGTGATAGATCCCCCTTCATCAATCACACCCAAAAACCTCGAAGGTAAATGAAATTTCTTCAACACAATCTCCTACTCCTAAAAAAATTTAAGTCAAACGTAATAATGATGGAACTTTTGATATTGATTTTATGACTAGTAATGATCTAGTTTCTTCTATAGAAATGACAGCCATTTGTGATAAAGGTTGTAAAATATCATCTCAATCTAATGAATCATCTTCTTCTAATGCATGTTGTTTTAATGATGAGGTCCCTTTAGATTTCAACCCTCATGGGCTTGTTGAAACAAATATGGACCCTCCTCACCATGATAAAAAGAATGATCCTTCTACATCTTCTTGAACACATGATGATAGTTCTCATTTCAGCAAAGATAGTCATATGACCTCTCCTCTTCCTTCAGACTTGGAGATGCATTATGGGTGTGGATTCAAAATCCTTTCTAAACAAGGATACAATAAAAATTGGTTAGGATACAAAGAACAAAGAATTAAGGAACCTGTGAAACCAACACTGCACTTGTCTAAAGTAGTTTTAGGTTTCTAACCTTCTCCTACATTCTCTCTACCATGTTCATAACAAAAAGGATTGCTTCCTACTCCACCTATATCTTCTCTTCTATCTCAAAGACTGCTTAATCACTCTTCTTCCTCCAAAAAGGATTGCTTCCTACTGCTTAATCACTCTTCTTCCTCCAACACACAAAAAGATTCAACATAATAATCATTTAACACCTCATTATTGTGCATATCATCAAGTGCTCAAGGCCATTCCACTAAGGAATTCCAAGTCTTGGGTGATAAAATTTAACAATGTTGAACATGGTATGACTTTAGAACTTTTCACCATGCTTTATGTAGTCCCTATAGCACCTTGTCCTCCATCCATTTTATAATAAGCAAGCTGGGGGAGGATGATTTGTTATAGGCTAGCTTGCAAGTGTGGTCCCTCCCTCTCATTTGTGTTATGCTTGTAAGTATTGTTATCCCCGTATAGTGATGTTTTGATGATTGTTAGTTCTTTTTGGACACCCTTCTTAGCACAAAGGTACAAGGAGAAAGAACATGTTGTGTCATTCCTCTATATGTATCTTCATTCTTCTATATCTCACGATGTGTAATTTCACTATTTTTCTTGGATAATTTAGCATCATTTCATTATTTGATTGTTATTTTCATGTGATCTTTCATCTATCATCTTCATATTTATGTGGCACCTTGTTGAAATTCTCGGCATCATACCATGACTACACAAGCCATTATGTATCATGTCTGCAAGCATCGCCTTGGTTTTCTCATCCCAAGGGTAGCCCCTTGTGGTGATGTAGCTTTTGAGAACACATATCATTTGGGCATGTGCTTTTAGAAATCTCTCGTACCTATTTTATATGCCTTCCTTACTCTACCTTAAAGGCAATTTCTCCTTGATGGATTTAGAAATCACTTTAAGGTGGGGGCATATATTGTGCTATGAGCCTTACTTCCATATTTCTATCAAAACACTTGTTGATTATCTTTATTATTGCACCCTCTTAGAAAGGATTGTGGCAAGCTTGGAAGCAAGATCTTGAGTCTATCTTGTTCTCCTAAGTTGAAGCTTCTTGCGTGATTGGGAGAAGGGTTGGAACGACCAACTTGAGTTTGGCTAAGTACCTTTTGATATGGTTACAATGCCTTCTTATTCTACAAGACTTCATGTAAATCCTCTTATGGGAGGTAGTTTGTGTATTCCCTTGAGTGGAAACACTTTTCTTGATGTGGATTATGTGTATTATGTGTTTGTGCCATCTTACTCTTCTCATTTTTAACTAACCCCTTCTTAGCATTCTTCTTATTGCATCTCAAGGAATGATGCATGGTGATTGAGACAACCGTTTAGATTGAGGCCTCTTTTGTCATGCTAACTCAGGGTCTTTTGTTGTGTGTTTCTTGTGATTTTTGTATGATGCATGTATTATCCTCATATATTCTTATTCTCTATGTATTCCTTATGTATGTCTCTTGATTGCATGTATTCTATGTGTGTTTCATGTGTATTCTATGTGTACTTCATGTCTATTGTGTATGCTTTGTGTCAAGCATGTATACTTTGTGTATTATGTGAATACATTGTGATTTCTCAAAGTATATTCCTTGTGTATGTCTTGTCTTGTCCCATGTTTTATAAAGTGCTTCATGTGTGTAAAAAGTATGCCTTGTATCTTATGTGTATGCAATTCATCATAGACTCCTAGAATCCTAAACTTGGGGGCTTGATCACCCCTCAATTTTGGTGACATTCTATGGCTTCTATGTTTGTGGTAATAGAAATATGTCTTCTTCGTACTTTAGTGCAAGTATGAGTGTAAGATCATACCCACACTAAAGTGAGGGCTAAATGTTATGGAGTAAAATGTGTACCCTTGCCATTTTACACGTAGTTTAAAGCACTCGAGTGGACCTAAAACAATTGATTCTCAATCCTGATGAATAAAAATAACAAAATAAACTTAGGAAAGGTCTAATCCCACCTTAATTGACACTCTCTAGAGTTTTGGGGGCTAAAAGACCAGGGTGCCTAGTGCCCTGGTCCCAGATGTTAGTCCCAACCCTATTTTTGTGGTGTCAGCTTAGAACACCTCCTTGGCTTATACATGTCAGCCCCATTTGGTTTTATTCATTGTTGGTGAGTGGGAATGTATATATAAGCAAGTTAGTTTATTCATTTGAGCATATAAGCAATCTAGGCACACTTACACTTTCTTTCTCTCTCTCTCATGCTCTCTATTATTCTCTAAAGATCTATATGGTAGATTAGTATTGTTAAACTAACTTCTTATAGGTCTTATGAAGATCTTTCTACTTCTTTGGGCTACACCAACTTCTTGAGTCAAGTTGTGACACCGCATCAAGAAAGCTAGGGTTTCCATTCTCAATGTGAATTCTTTCCTTCATACTTTATTAAAACATTCCATTCTACTTTAGATTTGTCTTTGCCCTCCTAGGACACACACTCTTTGATCTCTCATCATTGCTATTGTGGAGGTGGAAACACCATTCATAGATCTGGACTTAGGCAAGATCCTAAATAGCACCCAACGTTCTTCTTTTATATGTGCAGGTCATAGCTGGAGGAACTTGAAGATAACAATTTATAGGAGATAAGAAGACACATAGGTGAAGGCATCCAAATCTGGAGATCTTGTAAAACCCTAATTAGGGTCTAGGGTGCCTAGCTCCTTGGTACCTTTATGCTCTCGAAATCAGATCTAGATTCTCCTATGTTCCCTGATCTCTACTATACTTTCAAATTCTCTATATCTATTTTTGACAGTTTGTTATTATTTGATCTTGCTCAATTAGGGTTTCATGTTTTGCTCTAGTTTGGTTGGTTGAATTTCATTGAAAATCCTCTATACAACAAAGGGACAAAACCCCTATATCTTGGCTCTCCTTCATGGGTAGATGCCAAGCTCATTTTGTGTTCCAATGATGATAGAAGATGGTTTGACCTAGTTTAACCTTTTAGGCTAAGTCTCTCTTTTCCATCTAACATCTATATTCTTAGGTGGAAGTTATGGATAAATCTATAGGGGTGACATCCTAATAATTGAAATTCCTATAACCACATGGTTTAATATTTAGTGATGAACCCTTACATCTTAGTAGTTCCAAGGGGTTATATCATGGAGGTGGAATAAAAAATAAAAGAAAAGTTAAGAGAATACAA
Organism: Cunninghamia lanceolata; assembly: GCA_027924645.1. Lineage (NCBI taxonomy): Eukaryota > Viridiplantae > Streptophyta > Pinopsida > Cupressales > Cupressaceae > Cunninghamia > Cunninghamia lanceolata. The sequence goes on from BSBN01001281.1 coordinate 6,848,258, forward strand.
AGCCTAAGAGATATAATTCAAATATATATCAAAGAAAATTAATGGATATATATATATATATATATATATATATATATATATATATATATATATATATATATATATATATATATATATATATATATCAAAGAAAATTAATAGATATATATCAAACTTAAGTGAAAATACCATACTAGACTCAAGATGTTGATGTAGGTGTATCCTTGGGCATTGTGGAAATATTGTTTCATGTCTAGAGAAGTGAAAATTATGGTTAAGTTTAGTAGTTTGGGTGTCTATTAGTTTGTGGTTAACAATTTGTAGTGAGGAAAGTTAGTGCATTTCACCACATTGAGGAATTGGCTTCTACAATTTTGATGGTAGTTTTGTTTATTTTTATTTTATCTATTGTTAAAGTTTGAGGGTGATTAGATAAGTAAAATTTAGTAATTTGACTTGAGAGCATCTACAGGTTGACAATGATGTTTAGTATAACTATTTCTATTTGTGGTAGGTTATTTTGAGTTTATGTCAAAGGATGAATATTTGAGGAAGTTATATTAGATGTTAAGGATGTGTATGGTGTGTCATGTTGAGACTATCCATCATTTTCCTATTAAAATTTTGTAAGTTTGTTATAATAGGTTGATGACGAATTTTAGGTGGTTTTGATCTTTACACCATCTTGTGGCTAATGTAGATTATTTGGACAACTTAAGGATGCTATAAATATTTGGTTAATAATTGGAAGAAAGGAAGTGAAGAAGACATGGTATGGTAGAAGGCTAGAGTTTGAGTTTTGGGAACAAGAGGTGAGGTTTGAGAGGTTGAATAAAGGTACAAGGGGTAGATGTGGAATTCAATTTGAGGAAACATATAGGGGGTTAAGTAGATGTAATTATATTAGAGTAGTGGTATAATTATGAAGTTATATTATACTTTTTCTCATTATGCATCTTGCAAGAAGTTTTGGAAGTGGTGTTTCTATAATTTAGTTATTATATACATGTAAGGAGCTTGTGTGGTGACTATACATTTATGTAATCTTGTTGTAATCAAATAGCTATGTCATAGCATGTAATAGGGCCCATTGTGTATGTAAGGGTAAAATGCAGATCAATCAAATGAATTATATAAGACCCAAACATCAATAGAATAGGAGATAACAAGAAAGATTAAATGAAAATAGTAATGAATAACACAAAGCAAACCTTCCCTGAAATCGATGCTTCTGTTGTTTGCCTATTACAACTGTCCTTTTGCAGATGAAGTGAGCCCTCAGAGAGTGCACTCTTTTAAGCTGTGTTCGAGGAAGTTGATGGTAAATGGCTGTTGTGATATGTAATGAAGATAAGCTCCAAGGCAAGTATGTGATCTCAAGCTTGTGGATGGTAAAAGGGTGCCAAAGGCGCGCTAGTGAATTTCTGCAGAGTAACAATATCAAAAGCCTGGATGATTAGAATGGAGGGATGAAGCTTCATTTATAGACTCAGAAGAATGAGAATCAATGGTTGAGAGGAGATATGAAGATCAACGGCTGAGAATGGTTGAGGAATGTGCAACCAGTACAAATGTGACAAGTGTCCCAGCCCCATCATGAAAGAGGGGATGTGACAAAATTTATTGGAGAGTTAACTCCATTGACTGAATAGTTAACAGACTTGATTGATCAATTAGAAGAGTGGATTATGGAACTAACTGAATTGATTGAGGGATTGACTCAATTGACAAGTTAGTTAACACTTTTGATTGATTAGTTAACTAACCTCTGATTTGAGAAGAAATAGGACATGTGGGTGAGGGAAAATAAGATAATTAAATATTAAATATATTTAATTACATGTGCAACCTGATGAGGTGGACAAGGTGAGGTGGAAAAGGTGAGGTGTAAAGGTGAGGTGGATTTTTGAATTTAGAACTTAGGATAGAGGAATTTGGATTAATTAAATAATTTATGATTATTTAATTAGGTAGGACATTTAGAAGAATTTTAATTAAATAAATTGAATTTATTTAATTATGGAGCAGTGAATCAATTAAATAAATTTGGAATATTTATTTAATTAATAGAAGAAGGGAATAAATATTTAGAATATTTATTTAGGATGATTCGTGTCATTTTTAGGCGTATACATTTTGCCCATCTTTGATGCAATGTTGTTTATATTGTTGTTTCAAAGAAGTCAATAGTCTGATAGTGATACATGCCCCAGTTTGCCCCTGGTATAGGCTCACTGATGATAGGATGCCCCCTCGGGAGATTGGATGGGAAAAGGGCAAAAGATTCAGAGATGGACAATCTCAAGAAGACGAAGGGGTTAGGAGAGGCAAGAGGAAAAAGGACGTGTTGCAGGGAAACGGGAAGAAAACTGGAGGAAAAATAGGCACAAGAAGTAGTCACAGTCATCACCTAGCCAGAATTAGGGTTTGGAGGCTATAAATAGGAGTTGGGTCCACAAGAATAGTCATTTGTACACTTGTTTGCTCTAGATTGGATTGAGAGAGCTTGGAGCAAACTTGGAGCAGCATGGTAGCCAGAGCAGCAGACATTCCACATGAGGAGCATCGATTCGAGCGAGTCCATCGATTTGGGCGGCCAGCAGAGGTAGGACCCCCGGAATGTTCTTCAAAAAATTTCTCCTAGGGTCGATTTAGGGTGTCATAAATGCATGTAGAAAATAGGTCAAACATATGCACTGAAATGCAGAATAACGCATATGCGGCGCAAAGCGGCACTTTTGTCATTTTGCAGCGCATATGCCGATTTCAGCGGTGCATGCATGAAAACGGCGCATACGTGCATTGTAGCTGCGCTTGTGTAATTAGGCGACACATGTGTATTTAAGCGGCGCATATTTTTAATGTAGCGGCGCATGCGTGAAAGCCGCGCACATGTTGAATCTAGCAGTGCATTCATAATATGGCGGCACATATGCCGAATGCTGCGGCACATGTGCTGAATCAGCGCATATGTGCATAGTAGCGGCACATCTGTGTTTAGCGGTGCATATGCTGATTTTAGCGGTGCATATACCAAGAGACGGCACATTTACCACCTGTATTGGTGCATTTGCCTTGGATAGCCAATGCACTTAGCCAAATTGAATCAATTAGTGTCCTGTTTGACGTAGGAATCGATGAGCTATCTCTGAGATTGCAGGAATCTAGTCAAGAGATGTAGTGTGCTGTTGTGATCAATTTGAGATGCTAAGTTGAGTTGATATAGTTCAGTAGGTATGTTGAGTATGGTATATGCCATTTGAGACTGACGCGTTGCCTTGCTTGCTTGCAAGAGGATATTAGAGACACACTACAGTCGAGGGAGACATTTCCCATGCCCCTATTGCAGAGATACATGCTGACAGAGACAGACAGAGTGGCACTTGGTGCTATGGGTTTGGACTATGTTTGCTTCATGCCCGAGGTGTGGGCGAACCGTGGACTGCTGACAGCCGCTGTGGAGAGATTTCATAGCGAGGATGGGACCTTTCACTTTCCTATTGGAGAGATGACTGTGATGCTGGAGGACGTCTACCGGATACTGCACTTACCCGTGGTGGGTGAGTTAGTGGAGTATGACGCACAGCAGGATGCGGGACTCGCCAAGTGCTAGCGAGTGTTTGATGATCCCGAGCTGGTTGGACAGGTCATCTCGTGGCACGATATATACGATTGTTATGACTACTTCCTGGGGATTGTGGCTGGATTGATTGGGGGTGTTGTATGCCCTGATAGGAGATCGCATGGGTTCCCCATTGGATGGGGTAGGATCACGGAGCGGATGCTAACTGAGGGCACCTGATATGCATGGGGAGTCTGCGTACTAGCCCATTTGTACCATGACATGCATCAGGTGGTGTACCACCGCAGCACGAGTCTATCAGCTGGGGTACTATTGCTACAGTTTTGGTTGTGGGAGCACATAGCAGTGACTAGGCCGATATGTATCTTCACGAGGCAGCGAAGAGAGCCATATAGTTATGGCTATGTAGGAGTGATTTCCTAGCACATGCTGGGGAAGTTAGAGTATTGGAGGCACACCTTGGATGGAGTAGATGTGGTCGTCTGGTGACCATATCTGGATTGCGAGCCCTGGGACGACGAGGGGGACGAGCTGCCGTATTGCTTTCAGACCAGGTGGCTGATAGGCTGTACATGGCATATACTGGAGAGGCAGATGGTGGGCCAAGTGTTGAGACAGTTCAGCAGGAGGTAGGGCATGCCACAGGGATAGGCACTTTTTGCACAGACACATGTAGAGAGGGTCTGATGGGGGCCGATGGCTTCATATGAGGAGGCCCTAGCAGAGTTCCGTCAGACTTCTTATGTGGTGTGGGATATGCAGACAGAGATAGTAGATGCAGGGGTGACACAGGATTATGAGGATTGGATGACTGCACATCCTTTCCTGAGATATTCAGGACCTGGCATGCTGGTGCCTCGTATTGATGAGGCAGACTCAAAGGAGGAGGGACAGGTTGGCCCAGGGTGGAGGGGAGCTAGAGGAGGATGAGGACGAGGTGGTAGAACCAGAGAGAGGCTAAGACAGTGGAGGAGGATAGGTCAGGCCGAGCATGTAGTACCAGGACAGGTGGCACAGCAGTAGATACCTCAGCAGGTGCAGATGCCGCCACCCCAGCAGGTACCACAACAGCAGGTGCCCCAGCCACAGGGGCCAGGACAGGCAGAGGCAGCACAGGGGCTAGTAGAGGCAGAGGTGCATGAGAGGGCCATAGCCAGCCTGAGGGGATAGGTGCAAGCACTGCAGGCATAGCTGAGGAGGGCTGATGGCAGGCGAGAGACGGATGCAGCAGTTATTGCTGGGTTGACTCGCGAGAGAGATATGGCAGATGCACAGGTATGCATTATCCATGTAGAGCGGGACACTGCTGTGGCTGCCATAGGGATAGATGCAGCGAGTTCATTTTTGGTTGGGCAGGTGCAGCAGGCACAGGCACAGGTAGGCTAGTTGTAGATGCAGTTGGCACAGGTACAGGCAAAGCTTGCCAGAGCATAGTCACAGGCTCAGTACTATCGGGGATTATACCATGGTGCTGTGGCATCGAGTCAGAGGGCAGGGAGCTTCAGGAGTCAGTCTGGGGCTACTCTTAGAGTAGGTCCATCACAGTCAGGGGCTTCCATTATAGGTCCCCAATAGTCAAGAGCTAGCAGTGGTGGCCCACAGCAGTAGGGATAGACACAGACTAGATTTTGTACATTTTGGGACATGTATCACTGTCCATTTGGATGTATATTGTATGTGACACTTTGATTTTTGAGAGAGATGGTGATATTGTACATTTGGACCTCTTATATGATAGTATATATGATGATGCAGCTTTGTGTATCTATTGCATGCGTTATGAGATGATGACTTACTTCTATTGTATGATGTGATGTATGTGTAGAGTTAGATGGTCTATCTGATGCTATATGAGATGCTTTTTGATATGATGCTCTATGATGTCTATATGATTTAATGCTTCAAATGTATGCAAATGTAATATGATTGCTATGTGATGATGCAGCTTTGTGTATGATGTTATGGGATGTCTATATGATCTAATGTTTCAAATGAATGCAAATGTAATATGATTGCTATGTGATGATGCAGCTTTGTATGTGATGCACTTAGCTATGTTGTTTTTTAGATTTTATGTGCTTTAAGATGTAATGTAGTGCTAATGTATGGATGACCTAATGCATTGGGTGAGGTATTCTACTAACTTAATCACGTTCATGACTAGCCCTACATATGATATGAGATGCTCCTAAATGCTTTGTTTTTGTGAAGTCCAAATGTACTCTATCGACACAAGAATGACATGATAGATAGAAGAATGGGTGTGATAGAATGACTTAGAAACTTCATTTGATATTGTTACTCTGAGGATTGCATGGGATATGGATGCATGGATGTGTATATTGACATAGGATGGATGTTTTGCTTTTAGAGTGCTTTATTTCATCATTGGGCATTTTGTTTTTGGTACATTTTCTGAGATGTTGTAAGTGAATACAATCATCTAGGTATAATTGAACTGAGATGACCTGAGTATCACTTACATGGATTGTGATTTAGCAAGTGAATACAAGCATCTAGTCAAACTTGAATCTAGATGACCTGAGTACTTCTTGTGTTTCAACAAACAAGGATTGCCCCCGTTCATGTTATACCTTTGATGTCCTCGATGATCTTTTGCCGATCATGTCCTTAGACAAGGCTTCACATTACTAAAGTTTAATCCACAAATAGCAAACAAAGAAAGTAATCATGCCCCCATCATAGCATCTCTAGCTTTTGGCATCCTTGAGTAGCATAGGAAGGTATGATAGCAAAAATTAGTACTCAAACTATTAACCATGTTTCTGATCTACAAAGCATATTTGCGTTGATATGTGTTTAGTTCTTGCCTTAATTTGCATAAAATCATTTAGAAGACCTTGGGTAGTTGCTTTGCATTGGATAGGTTAAGATGCTCACAGTCAAGATTTCTGCTTGAGGTGCGGGTTCTGCTTGCATTTTCTTGTCTAGTGGGAAGATCGCACAATCCTTATTGGGGAGACGAACCCTAAGGGACTGACCTAGTGCCTCGGGGGTGCATTGCTAAATGGCCTTGCCTATGTGACGATGTAGAGGCAATGTAGTTCAGGGTAAACCCTAATGGACCATGGATGGACTAGAAGAAAGATGACAAGAATGAAGACAAGAAAGGGGATGAATCAGACCATGGAAGAAATGGAAGCCTCGGGGGTGCATTAGAATAATGGCCTTGCCTACGTGACAGTGCAGAGGCAACATAGTTCACGGACTTGGACCATGGACATTGACAAGAGACCCTATGCTAGGCTCACATTGAGGAGACGGTGTGGGACAAAACCTTGGTTGACAAGGCCACAAGGAGAGTATCAAGCCATGATAGGTAACTGTCCAGTGTTTATTTGTGGGATAGATATGGGTTGAATGGGGCAAATGGAGAAAGAATGGACTCAAGGTGATTGGATTCCCAAAGATGGAGAAGGCGGTTTATCACAAGTAATGCCTGTTTACCAAGTTTTCATCACTTGATTTTATTTGCACAAGAAGCTAGAAAGTAACATGACGCCTGATTGTCAGGTTTTCATCATGATACCTATCCAAGGCACCTATTTGCCAGGTTTTCACCAAAGGACGATTTTTTTTGTATGCTTTCTATTTTTTTCCAATTTTTTTTTTGAATTTTCTTTTTTTCAACTTTTTGATTTTTTTAATTTTTGATTTTTTGATTTTATTGTGCCCCCTTGCATTGCGGTTCTCCTAGGTATAGAACTGGCGAAGGTGCATGCTATTGATTGGATCATCTAACAACTCACCCTCTGAAGTGGCCAACTGATATGCCCCCGATCCACAAGCAACTACAATCACATAGGGCCCAAGCTAGTTAGGCTCGAACTTACCTTTCTTTTCTCTGTCTTGTTGATTGCAAGGGTTCTCTTTTAGAACTAGGTCCCCAACCTTAAAGCATCTTGGACGAACCTTGTGGTTATAGCTTCTGGACATCATCTGTTGATATGCTTTAAGATGATCGAAGGCTTTCCAGTGCCTTTCTTCTAGCAGCTCTAGTTCTTGTAACCTGTAGACTCTGTATTCTTCATCTGATATGAGACCTTTCAACGACACCCTGAGGGATGGTAGTTCAACCTCAATGGGGAGGATGGCTTCTAAACCACAGACAAGGGCATAGGGTGTAGCACCTATGGGAGTGCATATACTGGTTCTATAGGCCCACAAAGCAGGATTGAGTTGGACATGCCAATCGTGGCCAGCATCATTGACAGTCTTCTTTAGGATTTTCAGAATGGTTTTGTTTGATACCTTAGCTTGGCCATTACCTTGGGGGTAGTATGGAGTGGAGAAACGATGTTGGATTTTGAAACACTCACAGAGTTCCTGGACATCCTGATTTTTTAATGGTCTTCCATTATCCATTATGATGGATGAAGGGATGCCATATCTGCAAATAATGTAATTCAGAATGAAAGAGGAAATTTGCTTTCCTGTGATGGTGGTTAGGGGAACGGCTTCAATCCACTTTGTGAAATACTCAGTGGCGGTTATGATGAATTTGTGGCCGTTGGAAGAGGGTGGATGAATCTTTCCCACAAGGTCAAGTCCCCACTGGCAAAAGGGCCAGGGTGTCGTTAAAGGTCTCAACTCTTGAGCAGGTGTATGGATCAGGTTCCCGTGTATTTGGCACTATTTTCACTTTTTGACGAACTGATATGAATCCGTTTCCATATTTGGCCAGTAATAACCCAAATGCATGAGTTTCTTGGCTAAGGAAGGGCCACTGGAGTGTGTGCTGCATATCCCTTCGTGCACATCTTGCAAGGCAGTTATGGATTCTTCTTGTTCTAAACAACGGAGCAAAGTACCATCCAGACCACGTCGGTAAAGGGTATCAGCTATGATGGTGTAACGAGAGGCTTGTCAGATGAAAGTTCATTTTTAGTTGGAAGAGAAGTCCAGTGGGAGAATATTGTCCTTGAGGTAAGTGTAAGTCTTACCGTACCAAGGTGAATCAGATCCAACTAGGAGACAAATGGAATGGGTTTCAAGGAGATCATAAGCCAATTGCCGGATGGTTTCCACTAAGAACTCATACCGTGACTCATATTTAGGTATTTCTAGAAGAGAGGCTATGGTAGCCATTGCATCTACTACTTTGTTCTCTATCTTGGGTATTTGTTCGAAGGAGATGGTCCCAAAGTGTTCTTTGAGGTTGTCGACCATCTGTTTGTATGGGATGAGCTTCTCATCTTTGGTTTGATACTCATCATTGACCTGATTTATGATAAGCTGAGAATCACCGTAGACATATAGTGCTTGGATTTTCCACTCAGTGGCCATCTTGAGACCAATTACCAAGGCTTCATATTCTGCTATGTTGTTTGTGCATGGAAATAACAACCGGTAGGACTTCGGAATTGTGTCGCCTTGGGGGGTGATAAACAGGATACCTGCCCCTGATCCATGGTTGGTGTAAGACCTGTCAAAGTAGAGTTTCCAAGGAGATGTTGACAGAGTGAATAAAGACTCATCGGGAAACTCAAACTGCATTGGTGAAGTGTCTTGTAATGGTGCATCGGCTAGCTGGTCAGTGATGATTTGTCCCTTGATGGCTTTTCTGTCCACATATTCTATGTCATATTCACTGAGAAGCATTACCCACTTTGCTAGTTGACTTGTGAGAGCTGCTTTGCTGAGGAGATACTTCAATGGGTCGATTTTTGCAATGAGTTTGATAGGATGTGCCAACATGTAATGTCAGAGTTTTTGTGAAGCAAAAACTACCGCAAGGCATGATCTTTCTACTTGTGAGTATTCCAAATCATAGCCCACTAAGGTTTGACTGATGTAGTATATAGCTCTCTCCTTGTTCTCGTAATCTTGCTATGCTAGAAGAGCTCCAAGAGCAGTGGGTGTAGCAGATATGTAGAGAATTAAAGGTTTTCCTTGGATCAGAGGCATGAGTATGGGAGGATTCATAAGGTACTCCTTTAGCTTGTTGAATGCCTCTTCGCACTACTCATCCCATTTAAATGGAATGTTCTTATGTAGAAGATGGCTGAAAGGTTGGCACTTGTCTACCAGCTGTGAGATGAACCTGCGGATGGCCTGCAGCTTGCCCTGTAAGGATCTCAACTGAGTTAGAGTCTTGGGGGGTGGCATGTCCATTATATCTTTGACCTTGGCCGGGTCTACCTCTATTCCGTTTGCCGACACGATGAAGCCTAGCAGCTTGCCTGAAGCTACCCCAAACACACATTTCTCCGGGTTCAGTTTGACTTGGAATTGGTCCAGCCATTGAAAGACTTTTTCTAGGACCTCCAGGTGTGAGTCCCTTGTGAGATATTTTGCTAAGATATCGTCAACATAGTCCTCCATAGTTACATGCATCATGTCATGGAATATAGTTGTCATGGCCCACTGATACGTAGCACCTGCGTTTTTCAGCCCAAAAGGCATGACATTCTAGCAAAAGGTACCTCATGGGCAAGTAAAAGCTATTTTGTGTTGATCCTCTAGTGCTATTTTGATTTGATTATACCCTGAGAATCCGTCCATGAGTGATAGCATTGTATGTCCTGCAGTTAGGTCGACTATGATATCGATGTTTGGCAATGGAAAGTCATCCTTGCGGCATGTTTTGTTTAAGTCTCAAAAATCATTGCATAGTCAAACCCTGCCATCTAGTTTAGACATTGGCACAATATTAGATATCCATTCTGGGTAATCTATGGCTCTAATGAACCCCACATCTAGCAATTTCTTGAGTTCTTCTTTGACCAAAAGGGCTATATGAGGATGCATCTTTCTCAGCTTCTGCTTTACTGGTTTCACTCCTGGATCCAATGGCAAATGATGTAGAATTAGGTTTGGGTCCAAACCTGGCATGTCTGCATATGACCAAGCAAAGCTGCCTCTCTTCTTCTTAAAGAATGGTACAAACCTGGTTTTCTCTGGTGGCGTGAGAGATTTGGCAAAGTGGATAATCTTGGGCTACTCTTCGGTTCCAATATTCACAAGCTCTGTTGGCTCCACCACAATCTGTGACTTTTCCTGGTACATATCACTAGGGAGAGTGTCAAGCATTCCATCGTCAGGTTTTCACCGTCAAATGCATCCTTTCTTTTTACTATTTTGTGATCTGACACTGCCGCAAGGCAGTTTTCACTATCAGATCCATTTTTGATCTTGATGTTTTTATGACTGGAAGGCTTGGCACCTTCCCTGAAGTAAGCCACGGTATTCAGTTCGATAGCAAAACCAGCTTTATGATCTCCTTTTGGCAAGTGGTCCCTAAGTTCCATATAATTAATGTAAGCATCATTGTTCTGGAACATATCTAATTGGGGGGTTCCTTGCAGATCCCAGTCAATAAGCTCAGGGTGTAAGAGGGAAAGGGAGTCAGAAGAGAGACCTGATTCATTGATGGTGTGAATGGAAATGTTAGGGGCATTGGCGGGGGTAGAGTTCAGGGTGGTACTTTCTTCCAAGTTGTTTATCGCAATGGAATCTAAACTTTCCTCGAAAGCCATAATCTCAGGGGTGGGCAAATTAGACTCCAGTGGTCTGTCCCATTGCATTTGTCCCTCATGGTAGGGGATAAGAGTTTGGATGGTGTCAACTTCTTTGTCGTCGTAGGAGTGCTCTGTTAGCTCATCCCACTCATACTCATTTGAATCGTCTGAATCTGTGTCACTATCCACTTGGAGTGTTTGGATTGTCTCCACAAGGTAGGCATTTTCCTTGGCTTTACCCTTGCCTTTGTACCCTAGGCTAGTTGTGTTTCTAGCCGAAGAGGATGAAGAAGGTTGTGTAGGTTCAATGATTCCTTCTTTTCTGAGGCCTATGGGGCCTTGTCCTTCGTACCCCATCCTGTGCAAAATAGTCTCACCCCGCCCATAGAGTTCTGTAGGTAGTCTAGGTGGTTCTTGGGGTGTGTTTTCTTCTTCAGCATAGAGCCATTGCAGGAGATCTCGCTCCTCTGATTCATCAGATAAGGTCCCCCATTTTACAAAGGGATTTGCGGGAGCTATAGGAGGAGTAGATGGCTTTGGAAAATGTTTGGGTGGATGTTTGGGTTGGCCAAAAGAGCGAGGAGACAAAGGCATCTTGGGAAGGTTGAGGCTGTGCTCAATGGAGTACTCCCCCATGCCACTTTCTTTTATGATAAGTTTCAGTGGTTTGGGTCTTGAGGAGGAAGCTTCAGCGGTATGGTCCTATTGCGGGGTAGGAGAAATGTAGGCTCTGTTGTTAGGTATGACACACTTGGGTTTTGCAAGGAAAGAATTGCAATGCTGGTAGGGGTCGGGGTCGCCTTGAATGGTGACCCGCTTGCCATTGTGTGGGAACTTAATGCATTGATGATAGGTTGAGGGGACAACCTTCATAGCGTGGATCCATGGTCTCCCTAGTAGAATATTATAAGCAAGCTCCCGATCAAGGACTTGGCACACCACGTCTTTAATTACTGGTCCCACTTGAATGGGTAGGACAACCATTCCTTTTGTGGTTCTTTCTTCCTCGTCATATGCCTTAATTGTAATTTTCCTCCTTGGATTAACTGCTTGTTCGGAGAACCCCAGTGCAAGGACCAGCTTCAATGTGCAAATATTTAAACTGGCACCCCCATCAATGAGAACCCTCTTGATGTGGTGCTTGTGTATGAATGCAACAATGTGCAGAGGGGTGTTGTGGGGTTGAGATACAGAAAGGTCATCTTGCTTAGTAAACAATATGGAATTGGAGGATGTCAAATTGCCTACCATGGTTTGGAACTTCTCTTGGGCCAGGTTAGTGGGGACAGTGGTTTCCACTAAGGCTTTCTCAAGAATCTCCTTATGAGAAGGAGATAGACGCAATAGCTCTAATATAGAAATGTGAGCTAGAGTTTTCTGTAACTAGTCGATGACATTGTACTGATGGAAGGTGGGTGGAGATGGTGACGACCTTGGAGGAACGGTATTGAGCGTGACTTTACCGCTGCGGGTAATTATACTTCAACCAGTTCGGTTAGGTCCTAGTTGTTGGTTGGGTGAGATGACATTGATTTGTGGAATATGTTCAGAAATGCAGTTTATGGTGTAGTCAAATGGAACACTTGCATAGTTAGCATTACTCATCCCGCTGTTCTGATTTGACCAGTTGCGATTACTGTTGTTGTTGTTACTGTTGTTGCCGTTGTTGTTGTGGCCATTGTTGTTGTTGTTGTGGCCGTTGTTGTGATTGTTGTTATACAGCCTGTTGTGATTTAGAAGTGGATCCCTGTAGGCCACATGAGTTTCATTGGAGGTATGTTGTTGTGTCCCTCCCTGATTCTGATCTAGTATATCATGTATGACATTTTTGAGGCGGATGCAGTTGTTAGTTGTATGCCCCCTTCCTCGATGATATTCACAATAGTCTGTGTCCTTCCAGTAGGGAGGTTTGACTACATGCTCGTAATCACTTGTTGGCGGTAAAGAAATTTTGTTGTTAGCCAACAACTTCCTTAGTGCAGATTCTTGAGACTTGCCTAACAGTGTGAATTTTCTCCTTGGGTTTGAATTGAACCAAGGTCTAGGCTCCTGAGAGGGTAGTTTGTTGAGTGCCCCATTGTTTGTTTCTCCCTTAAGAGTGAATATGGGTTGTTGTTTAGGAGCTGCCACCTTGGTGTCAACTACCCCATCGTTTACCACATTCTTGTTCTTGGTCCAAAACTTTGATTTATCTGTTGTGTAATTGGAATTAGGTGTATCCTTGTATAGCTTGATAGCTCCTTTAGTGATCATAGCCTTTTCGATGAATAAGCCCATTTCGATGACTTTTGAGAATGATGTAGGGCATTGTATCTGAATTTGATAGCTAAGATCAGTATTCAAATTGTGGACAAACATTTCCAATAGTTGCTTCTCAGGTATATCATAAGAACACTTACTAGCTAGCTGTCTCCATCGTTGTAAGAAGGTGGTGAATGACTCACCACTCTTTTGTTTGGTGTTGCATAGATCTAGCATAGATACCTCGTGTTTCTATGTTGTAAGAGAAGTGCGTTATAAATTTATTGACAATTTCATCAAAAGTTTTGATTCCTAGTGGGAGACGCGAGAACCACTTCATAGCTTGACCACCTAAGGATCTTGGGAACAGTCTCATCAAGTAGGTCTCATTGTGAGCTACTTCTAAACATGCGGCATTGAATTCCCAGATATGATCTCTAGGGTCCCCCTTCCCTTTGTATTTGTCAAACTTTGGGACTCCGAACTGAAAGGGGAAAGGTTTCATGACCAAACTTTTGTCAAAAGGATATAGAGCTATATCTTCCAAAGAGTAGTGCTTGGAACTTGTACCGGTCTTAAGGTTGGATATCTCTTGCTTTAGACTTTTGATTTGTTGTCTCACGTCTTCCATAGGAGCATTTTGATCTATGGGTTTCTTGCCTCTATCTTTTGTATCTCTCTCATTTGCATGTGGGACTGTGTCATCCGTGCCCCTCTCATGATCATCACATCGTTGCTCATGATCATTGTCTACATTTTCCATGATGGAGCTTATGTCAAAGTCTACGGGGAGTTTGACTCTGAGATTAGCAAGATGGTGGAAGTATTTATCGGGGTCTTCAAGGAGCACCCTCTCTACTAGGCGTTGGAATTTTCTGTCTTGGATGTGCGCTACTAATTCTTCATGAGAAATTTCTTCGTCACCACCACGTGGTGGGGCAAGGTGATCAGATGAGTCAGCCATTTCAATTTGCTTGTTGTACTGGGATCGAGTAAGAACCATGAAAGGTGGGGTGGGATGAAGTGGACCAGGATTAGAAATTTTGGCGAGGTGCCAATTGAGACTATTGTGAATGGGATACCTAGGACAAGATTTGGACAAAGGATTCTCTCGCTTAACAACTTCAAGTAAGACAGTTGACACAAGACGCTAGCCACTAGTAAGGGTAGTCGATACCTGTCTTACTGTGTAGGGTTTAGTCATTCAACAAGACTACTAGCAAAGGTATGGTGACCTACTAGGCTTACGTGAATTCACTAATGAAACGAAGAAGGACCTATGTCGAACCAGTAAGGGATAGATTGATTTTGGGACAAGAGGCGTTTGGACAGAAAGTGAATGAGATGATTGACGAAAGAGAGACTTGGGTGAAACGAATGAAGACTGACTGCAAGGTTGAATTTGATCTTAGAAAGTGAAACTAGGCTGAAATGGGTGCTCCAATCAAGTGAAAATATTCTCTCAAAAATAGGGCAAGTGCTCACTGTCGCATATGCGCCGAAACAAATGCGCAGCAGAAATGAACACATGCGCCGTAAGTCGTAGTATATGCGCAGCTCTGGTTAAGTACAAATGCATAGCAATAGTAAGTATATGCGCAGTAATAGTGTATATGTGCAGCAAGTCGCTACAAATGCGCAACAGAAAGGAGTATATGCGCAGATCTGATATTTTTGGCAAAATTTTTGGATTTTTCTTTTGTTTTTGGTACTTTTTGGCTAGAAAAGGTCTTCCTGATCTAATATTATGAATTAACAGCAAGAAAACACAGTAAGCACAAAGAATATTTTGTAGTTTTTCATTGTTTTTGTAGTTTTTTTTTTCGACTCTATTTTGGACTAAACTGAACAAAAGCAAGCACAAAAATCCTAGGCGAGAAATGGATTATAAGGGATTTGGGCCACTAGAACAAGATGTATTTAATACGGGCAACCATTCAAGTGGTTACACGTGCGGCAGCACTACTCTCCGTTATGGAGTCTCCCAGCCTCAAAGGGTTGTGCCTTAGAGGGTTTTGGGGGAGGTTGGCCGTCGGTGTAACATAACAACACTCGTTGCAGGAAGTTTTCACCTCAAGCACAATTTATTTTAAGTGGCTTGGTAGGGCTTGGCGTTAGCCTGTTACCACTCAGGGTCGTTCCCACTTGGACAAGCGTGCATCCAAGGGCAGGCCCCTCCTAAAGGTTAAACAAATAGAATAACAAGTCTGGCACTTTGGTCACCCAGTTAAGGGGAGAACATAAGCCTATTGTCATTCGCAAGCACAGAATACACTGGTTAATCTAACCTAGTTAAAATTAGAAAAACTAAATGGGCTAATCTACTCAAACACAGAACTTTGAAGTGATTTTAGCAATATAGCAGTGGTTCAATTTTAACCCTAGAAATCAATGGTGAGTTCAGTTTTAAATCTGCGTAGCACGAGATAGTTAACTTTGAAGTTTTGGTCTCACAATATAGCAATAGTTCATTTTAACCTCAATATCAATGGTGAGTTCAGTTTTAAACCGTGTAGCACGAGATAGTTAACTTTGAAGTTTTGGTCTCATGATATAGCAATAGTTCTTTTTAACCTCAAAATCAAAGGTGAGTTCAGTTTTAATCCCAGATAGCAATAACTTAGAAAGTGTTGCAATGCAAGAAACAAATGATCCAGTTACTGCTTTCCTAATTAGAGCTAGGTGAGGATTTGAATGCACATCAGTTTTACTATCCCTTGGAAAGTGAAATGTGAACTATTTAAATGCAACTATATGGAACTAAACCCGAGCCTATCCTGAAAAATAGCTCCAGCAAACACCTGCGAAAAAGGTTAGCATTAGCAAATTCTCCTAGAAAAGTACTAAAACCATAGCCTATTACAAATGCACAGCTTCAGTGATTAGATGTGCAGAAATAATCAACAGAAGAGCAACAATAATGAATGCGCTACAACAGTGTGTAGAAGCGCAACAGGAATACACAGAAGTGTAGAAGGAACAAATGCGCAGCAATTTTGATCAAATGCACCGTATAAATGAATAGATGCGCAATGATTGTAAATGCGTAGTAACAGTGTGTATATGCGCAGTAAAAAGGAACATATGCGCAATATAATCAAAAGCACTGTAACAGTGCACAAAAGCGCAGCGAAAATAGACAGATGCGTAGAAATGATAGAAGCACCATAACAGTCTTTATATGAACCGTAGAAATGTTTAAATGCACTGAAATAACCTATGCGTGGCTTTGCGTGACTTGTACAAAACCTGCCTTCGAAAAAGCTCAGATTTTGATGAGATAAAGGGGCAAATGCCCCACGGTGGGCACCTAAAATGTAAGGGTAAAATGCAGATCAATCAAATGAATTATATAAGACCCAAACATCAACATAATAGGAGATAACAAGAAAGATTAAATGAAAATAGCAATGAATAACACAAAGCAAACCTTCCCTGAAATCGATGCTTCTGTTGTTTGCCTATGACAACAATCCTTTTGCAGATGAAGTGAGCCCTCAGAGAGTGCACTCTTTTAAGCTATGTTCGAGGAAGTCGATGGTAAATGGCTATTGTGATATGCAATGAAGATGAGCTCCAAGGCAAGTATGTGATCTCAAGCTTGTGGATGGTAAAAGGGTGCTAAAGGCACGCTAGTGAATTTCTGCAGAGTAACAATATCAAAAGCCTGGATGATTAGAATGGAGGGATGAAGCTTCATTTATAGACTTAGAAGAATGAGAATCAATGGTTGAGAGGAGATATGAAAATCAACAGCTGAGAATGGTTGAGGAATGTGCAACCAGTAGAAATGTGACAAGTGTCCCAGCTCCATCATGAAAGAGGGGATGTGACAAAATTGATTGGAGAGTTAACTCCATTGACTGAACAGTTAACAGATTTGATTGATTAGTTAGAAGAGTGGATTATGGAACTGACTGAATTGATTGAGGGATTGACTCAATTGACAGGTTAGTTAACACTTTTGATTGATTAGTTAACTAACCTCTGATTTGAGAAGAAATAGGACATGTGGGTGAGGGAAAATAAGATAATTAAATATTAAATATATTTAATTACATGTGCAACCTAATGAGGTGGACAAGGTGAGGTGGAAAAGGTGAGGTGTAAAGGTGAGGTGGATTTTTGAATTTAGAACTTAGGATAGAGGAATTTGGATTAATTAAATAATTTATGATTATTTAATTAGGTAGGACATTTAAAGGAATTTTAATTAAATAAATTGAATTTATTTAATTATGGAGCAGTGAATCGATTAAATAAATTTGGAATATTTATTTAGGATGATTCATGTCATTTTTAGGCGTATACAGTGTAAAGTTACATGGTTGTAAACACAAGGACAATTGTGAAATATTATGTTAATAAATTGTGGTGTTTTATGTGAATTAATGTGGTTTGTAGTGATCTGTGTGTGTGTTTATTATTTCTAGCTACATGGATGGATAGTCCTTCATTGGACCCTCCTACTATGATTGCATCATTTGGTATTAGAGTAGAAGGTTGGATTGCAGGAAGATTGTTGGAGTGTGGGTGTAAATGCGAGTGAACATGATCAATGTAGTTTCTTAAGAATGAGTTTTATTAAAAACTAAACTATGGTGATGATGTTAGGTAATTGAAGGTGTAAGTAGTTGAGGTGTGCTAAATTTTTTTTTACACTTGTAGAAATTAAATAAGTTTTAAGTTGTTTCAATCCACAAAGATTTGTATATAGAGTGCTAACTATGAGGCAATTTGTAAGGGGTAATTATGGACATATGACTGACCTATGTCTCATTAAGATACCACCAAAGATAGGGTGATGTTGTTAGAACACACTGATATACTGAGGGGGGGTGAATCAATATATGCCAAAAACTTAATCCAATTTAACTTAATCTTCAAATCTTTCTACTGTCTTAAACAGATAAAGAAACAAACTATGCAAATCAAAGCACAACACACAATCACATAACCATAACACTAAATTTACATGGAAAACCCTAGAAGGGAAAAACCATGGTGAGAAAGATGATTGGATCTATTGTCCAAATCTATCCTCACAAATAATAAATAGATTTACAAAAAGTTTTATGGGCTACAACCCAAAGGAAACTGCAACTCCCTGAATCACAATTTTTATGGCTTCAACCAAAGGAAGATAAAACTCCCTATAGTTCTACTACACTTACAAAAAGAGGCTATAACCTTTGTACAACACACTTGACAACTTCCACTAATCAATTATCTCTATAGCATCAACACCCTTCACATTGACATATATCTTCAATACCTCTGCTCAAACCACTCTACTAATTCCACAATACACATACTCTTTCACACTCACACATACATCCGTGTACACTCTCACACACTCGTTCTTTTGATCTTTCATTTATATTGTCCACAAGATTCAAAAAAATTCTCCTTTGTCGGCCAAGATGAAATGTGTAGCATGAAATGTACAATGGCCATAACAAGTCGATGCCCAAAGTCATGTAGAAATCCAATGTAGTTCAAACCAAGTGATAAACAAGACCTATTTTATCTTTGTACACTTCTTGAAGCTAGCGCACACTTCCAATCATATGGCGCAATCACCTAGATATATCAAGTCAGCTTCACAAACATCTATCCTTCCACATATTAGATCTAGACCTAAAGTAGTATCAGAGAAACCAAATAACATCATGTGGATCACTTCACAAGCATTATGACTTATAGAAATATTTCCATACATTCCTTTCTCTTAATTATGGATCTTCTTTATGGTGCAAACAAACAGACACTAAACTCAATAGCTCTTGCAAACTCTGATCACATAGTCATGATATCGAACATTGAAAAACATACTTACAATACTTCACAACATCTAAAACTTGAAATGGGCAAACATACAATCATTCTGAACTACCAAACAGAAAAGCCAAATATTGTAATGTGATGAAATGTGATGGCTTTCACATTCTCCTCTTGACAACCCTAATCAGCAAGATGATTTTGTCTTTAGTTTCTTGACTCTAGAGAACCTCTATGGTACATTGTAACATCTAAAACTTGAACATATCATACCCCTCATCTATATTTGACAATCCTTCAAGCCACAAGATCACATCTTCAAATGTGGAGAAATATAGAGCATTCCTCTGACTCTTTTTAACTACAACACCATTGTACAACTGTCTTCACTCTAATAGCTCTGGAATCTTCTGTGGTAACTTCTATGCTCTAAAATTTGGATCATACATACTTCACACCTATCTCGGTCTAACTTCCAAATTACAAGGCTCTACCTTCAAATGTGAAGGAATGCAGAGCATTCTCCCGAGCTTCTTCAGTGCATCTTCCTATGCCTTTGACTATTTGAAATACTTTAATCACATTCTTTCATATCTTATACAATGTTTATCATCAGGAGACAATGAATACAACATTAACAAAAAATTCACAACACCATAGATAACAATCACAACTTTTTCCATAAATAAAAAGGAATCTTCATGCTAGCACAACTTTCACCTATCCATGAACTTTAGTAGATAAGGTACAACTCTGTATAGAAGATACTGATCCATTAGTATGTTCAATACTTTCATCATCATTTTCTTCACCTCATAATACCTCTAATCATCACTCCTCTGTCTGCTCCTCTGATCATCACAACATATATACTTCACTTTGCTTTCTACCTCACAACACTTCAGATTACTTACTCTACTGTCATCACTAATCACCATTTTGTTGACATCACATGCAACCTTCACAACACACTTCTGCTGACATCAATGGCAACACATATGCAATAATATCCCCCTTTGGCATTGATGGAAACATGAACCTGATATGCAATTTCTCCCCCTTTGACATCAAGGACAAAGGTCTAGTAGTCGTATTCTGTACCTAAAATAACACATAAGATCTCCCTATCTATACAAACCTTATCATCCTTTTTAGTCTCTCTCTACATGCTCCCCCTGAGAAGTAGCATCCATAAATCTAGGGATAAAAATATATCTTGAATTATTCCCCTTGGACAGATGCACCATCTATGCATCTAGTTAGAAGGAGGGGCAACAACTCCTAACTTCTATCTGAGATATTCAAATTATGTACCTTTGGAAAGTTCCTTTGTAAATATGTCTACAACCTAATCCTTTATAGGTGCATATTCTAGTTTTACCTCTTGATTTGCACCCTTCTCTCTTAAAAAGTGATACTTGATGGATATGTGCTTGGTCCTAGAATGCATCACTAGAATATTTGAAATATTTATGGCACTTGTATTGTCACATAGGATAGGAATGAGTTCATCATACACTACCTTGATATCCTTCAATGTTTACTTCATCCACAACACTTGAGTGCAATAGGATGCTGCAACTATATAATCTACTTCTGTTGTTGATAAGGATATTGAATCCTACTTCTTATTGAATCATGAGGCCAATCTATCTTCCAAAAAGAAAGCTCCACCATTGGTACTTCTATCATCAACTCTGCCAGTGCAATCTACATCAGTATAAGCACTCAAGGAAATGTCATCACCTTTTTGATACCAAAATCCATATTCTAGAGTGCTCTTCAAATATCTAAAGATCCTTTTGACTGCCTTCACATGTGTTTCTCTTAGATCAGCTTGAAACCTTGCAACCAAGAAAACAACTAGCGTAATGTTAGGCCTTAATGCTGTCAAGTATAGTAGGCCTCTAATTATAGACCTATATAGAGTTTGATCAGCCTGAGGTGACTCATCATCTTTGCTCAAATGACAACCTCTTACTATAGGACTACTCATAGGTTTACAGTCTTCCATACCAAACTTCTTCAACATCTCCTTGACATACTTTTCTTGAGAGATAGAGATGCCATCATCTGATTGAGCAATTTGTAGTCCAAGAAAAAATGATAACTCACCTATCATAGACATTTCAGATTCTTTCTACATTTCTTCTACAAACTTCTTACACATCTCATTATTGCCACCAAAGATTATATCATCAACATACACAACAACTATTTGAATTTAATCATCCTCAATTTTGATATAGAGATTACTATCTGTGGTACCTTTCTTGCAGCCCTATTGGAGTAAGTACTTGTCCAACCTTGCATACTAAGCCCTAGGGGCTTGTTTGAGACCATACAAAGCCTTCTTAAGTCTGTATACCATGTTTGGGTCTTCTAATAACTGAAATCCATCAGGCTGCTCTAAGCAGACTTCTTCTAAGTCACCATTCAAGACTGTAGATTTGACATCCATTTGATATACCTTGAAACCTTTATGAACTGCAAATGCAAGAAACATCCTAATTTCTTTCATTCTTACCACCTAAGTAAAATTCTCCTCAAAATCAATTCCTTCTACTTGTGAATATCCTTTGCAAACCAACCCTGCTTTGTTTCTAACCACTTCTCTATCTTCATTCAATTTATTTCTAAATACCCACTTTGTACCTATCACATTTTTGTCTGTAGACCTTGGCACCAATTCCCAAGTCTAAATCTTCTCTATCTGATTTAGTTCTTCTTCCATTGCTTGTATCCATCCCTCATCCTTATTAGAATCATCAACAGTTTTTGGTTTTATTCTTGATAGTAAAGAAAAGTCTACCTATTCATTTGTCTTTGCAAATCTTCTTCTTGTCTACACTCCTTCATTCTTGTCTCTAATTATCTGATCTTCTAAGTGATTCTTCTAAACATATTTGGCAAGTGTCTTGGTAACCTTATCTTGTGTTTCTTCCTTTTCTTCAACTTCTTCTTCTTATGTGCAAGCAAGTTCATCTGACCAACAATCTTCTTGCTCATATATGGTTTGATATGACTCTTCATCAACCCTAACATTTGCACTCTCAACTATCTTCCTTAGTCTTTTGTTGTAGTATTTGTAGGATTTAATTCTAGTTGAGTATCCAAGGAAGATTCCTTCATCAGATCTTGAGTCAAACATTCCCAAACCTTCTTCATCTCTTTTGATGTAGCATTTGCTTCCAAAAACTTTGAAATACTTGATTGAAGCTAGTCTTCCATACCATAGCTCATAAGGTGTCTTGGTGTTGTTCGCTCTTAGTTGTCCTCTGTTAAGAATGTAGACAACAATGTGGACTGCTTATTTCCAATATGTATCAAGCAACTTGGCTTCACTCAACATTGTTCTTGACATCTCTTGAATAGTTCTATTCTTTCTTTCCACAACTCCATTTTTCTGAAGAGTTCTAGTAGTAGATAAGTGCCTCTTTATTCCATGTTCTTCACAAAATTCTTCAATCTCACTTGATGTGAACTCACCACCTCTATCAGACCTTAAACACTTGATTCTAGCATTCATTTCATTTTCAACCATGGATTTCAAAATCTTAAACCTACTAAAAGCTTTAGATTTCTCTTTTAAAAATGTAACCCATGTCATTCTAGAGAAATCATAAATAAGCAACATGAAATACCTTTCACCTTGTAGACTCTTTGTCCTGCTAGGTTTGCACAAATCAGTATGAATCAGTTCCATTGGCCTTGTATAAGGATACTCCTTGGTCTTGAATCTTATCCTTGTCTTCTTCCCAATCAGACATTCCTTGCATAAGGTGCTTGCAAGCTTGATGATCATTGGCATGTCTCTTACTGCTTGTATGGAGTTTATCTTCACAAGATTGTCAAAGTTGATATGCCCCATCATTTTGTTGCACAACCAACATTCATTTGTTTGTCCTAGGAGACAATTCCTTCTATTAACACATTTTAAGTTATACAAGTTGTTCTCTGTCCTAGATCCTTCTGCTACCAATCTACTAGACTTTACTCTTCTAATTTCACACCCCTGATCATGAAATATGAGATTGTATCCTTTGCTTCACATCTGACTTACACTGAGAAGATTGTGCTTAAGACCTTCTACATAAAGGACATCTTCTATTTGGATTTTCCATCAATGCTTATGGTGCACTTTCCACAAATCTTTACAGATGAATTGTCTCCAAATATGAATGATCTACCATTCCACTTAACAAGATTCATGAATTTGCTCTTTTTACCCATCATGTGGCTTGTACATCCACTATCTATTAACCAGAGATTTGTTTGTCCTTGAGAATGAAATGTTATTTGGAAAATCATTGAATTTTCAACTTCATTATTTGTTTCCTATCTTTTGGAAGAGTCACACTCCTTGTCTTGCTCAATAACATCTATCACCTAAGATTCTGGTTTTTCTAATCCACTCCTACAATATCTTTCTATATGTCAAAAATTGTTGCAAATATGACATACCTTATTGAAATCCACTAGTGAAGCAAGATGATTCCTACTTACAAGATTTCTTCTATTCATTCCAGACTTGCAATCCATAGCCTTATGACCAAATTTATTATAGATAAAACAATAACCATAAAAAGTATGATTGAACCTATTTATGAAGAATTGTCTTGAATGAAAAGCTCTTCCTTGAGGCATGATAGGAATAAGATCTACTTCTTCAAGGTCATCTAGATTTCCAAACTTTACTTTCTCCAATTTCCTTTTGAGTGACAGAATTTCTTTCTCAAGTCTTGTGCATTTATTTGTCTTGACTTCAATTATGGTTTTTTGTTCTTTGTTCTCTTTCCTTGCACATTACAAGTATTCAAGAGCAGAACTAAGTTCACCTTCAAAATCAACTTCACATTCTTCTTTATCTAGAATCTTGTCTAAATCATCAGAGATCACCATAGCCATGAATAGGTATTCTCCTCTTTCACCATTTGATGAGTAATGATCTACTTCTTCTGAGGATTTGTAGTCTTCTTTCGAAAGGAGGTTCCTCTTGAAGTTGTTCCTTTTGAAACCCTTGCTTCTATTTTCATTTTCTCCAAAAGGACATTTAGAAGCATAATGACCAATTCTTCCACATTTAAAACATTTGAAAGGTAACTTACCTTTATACCTGCCTGATCCCTTCTTTAGCTTTCTCACAAAGTTTGCTTCTTCTTCCTCAGATTCACTATATGAACTAGATGTTCCTTCATTCTTCACAACTTTGAAAGTAGCTTCTCTTTTGGATGTACCTATGACTTGATTTCTCATTTCATAGGTAGTGATGTACCTGAACAACTCTTCCATGGTGAGTGCCTTCAGATCTTTGGCTTCTTCAGTAGCAGATACTTTTGAATCAAACCCATGAGGGGGAGTTCTCAAGACTTTCTTCACAACCAATGAATCAGACAATTCTTCACCAAGCTCTCTGATTCCATTGATCGCTTCATCTACTTAGAGAAAATAGCCAGCAATGTTTTCTTCTTCTTTCATCCTTAGATTCTTAAACATTGTTTTGTAAGATTTTACTTTTACTTTCTTTACAGTGTCATTTCCTTCATAGAGATTTTTGAGCTTCTCCCATATCTCCTTAGTTGTCTTACACTGCACTACCTTGAGAAACTCTAAATTGGTCAAACCACTTAAGATGGAATTCTTGGCTTTAGCATTGTTTCATGAGCCTTCTACATATTTGAACTTGTAATAGGATGTTTAGGTTTAGTATATTCATCCATTGTACCTCTCCAAACATCATACCCTAGCGAGGTAAGATAGGCTTCCATCCTTACACTCTAGAAGGCATAGTTACTTCCATCAAATATTGGTACTTTAGAAGAGGACTCTTTCTGAGCCATGTGTTCTACTCCAAGATCTACCTTCAATTGTTAGGCTGCACCAAGGAACTTAGATCTCATATCAATTGTTAGAACATACTGATATACTGAGAGGGGGGGAGATGAATCAGTATATGCCAAAAACTTAATCTAGTTTAACTTAATATTCAAATCTTTCTACTGCCTTAACTAGATAAAGAATTAAACTATGCAAATCAAAGTACAACACACAATCACACAACTATAACACTACATTTACATGGAAAACCCTAGAAGAGAAAAACCATGGTGAGAAAGTTGCTTGGATCTATTGTCCAAATCTAGCCTCACAAATAATAAACAATTTTACAACAATTTCTATGGACTACAAAGCAACGGAAGCTACAAGTCTCTGAATCATAGTTTTTATGGCTTCAACCAAAGGAAGCTACAACTCCTTACAGTGCAACTACACTTACAGAAAGAGGCTACAATGTCATGTCCACCCTTATAGAACACTATAAGTATGGACATGAACACAAAAATGGAAAATTTTAATTTTTTCTAAACACTAGTTGAATAAATATGAGGAAGTAGTTTACCTAATTTGTACAAGTCTCCTACTGATGTCAAAATATTTGAAGGAGTATGCTACTTGTTTGCAACTATACAAGAAAAGGATTGAGCTAATTAGTTATACAAATTTACTCTAAGTAATGAACATGAAATCAAATAAACTAATCAAATGAACTAAATAGCAATATGATTGAATTCATGAGGAAATATTAAAATAGCTATATCCATTTTAGCATATCCATATAATCTAACTTGTGAATTAGGAATAACCAATCTACTAAAGTCATGCATATCATAAAGACAATAATTCATTATTTAACTGTGAATGAGAGATCATCTAGGAATAAATGTTTTCCAATTATATATATATATAGGATTATATATATACATAAATACACTAAATGTGGAATCTGAAAAGATATTTAAATACACAAGTGCATTCCTTATTCTAAAACCACAGTAAGAAAGATAGTAGTTCTGATATATGAAAAATTTATATTTTGAGTCTTACAATGTGAGAGATCATATGTATATATATATCTGTATGTGTGTATATATATATATGTGTGTGTGTGTGTCTGTATATATATATATATATATATATATATATATATAGTACACACACACATATATACCATGAGCATATAAAACTGAATTCAATAAGTATAAAACAGAGCTTGACATTATAATAAATGTGGATATACATCAAGTAAAATAGTATATACAATGATCATTTTACACATCATTGAATGCTAATATCTATATATATGTGTATGTGGATCTACATACAATATATATAATACTAAAGATATTTATCAATGAATATACAACAAAGGATTAAAAGTGTTAAGACTGTGAATAGCATAAGATATCAATATAATCAGCCACGACTGGGCCTATGCTGGCTCAACTAGGCCAAGACCAACCACATCCAGCCATGTAGTGGGGTGGCGGCCATGGCTCCCCATGGATCCCACATCCCTTTGGGCCATGGTAGCCATGGATGCCACGGCTTCCACAACCTTAAAACACCACAAAATTCATAACAAAAATACGCTATGATTTATAAATTTAAAACATAGTTTGCTAACATTAAATCTATTAAATGTTACTCATTTTGCTATATGAACTTTAAACTCGGTACTGCTAAATAAAATACATTTATCAATGTATAGTTTGTACAATATAAAATATTGAATCTTTGTGTGAATCTGGGGTTGGAAATCAACCCATATTTCTATTACAAATAAAATCAAATCATATTTTTACCACAACCATAATTTTCAACAAAAACACAATTGATTCCCAAAACCAGAGCTTTCTTTTCTATTCATAGTTTCCACCTACAAATGCCAAATGGCATAGAATGTTTCCCCATGGAAATAGCCAGAAATATACAATGAATCACTAACCAATTTAATAGGCAAATACAAGTCAGGAAACCAGATATATCATACATATATTTTTATTGTTTCGTCAAGGCATAAAATTGGATTCAAATTTCTTTTCTTGATTGGAACATACACCTACAATCCACATGAACAATCTAGTCTCGCTCTCCTCCCAACTATAGGGCTTGGTTTCCAAGCCCACCCCTAAGATGGAGATCAAACTCAAATGTCCAAATTTAAAATTTCACAAATAAACCCATAAATAAAACTAGTTTTAAAAACTAGATTTCACATACGCTGACTCACACACAAAGAATACTTTCTAGATTCTTGCAAAGGGGGAGAAAGGGGATTCCCTTCCCTCTTAGGGATTAAATTATAACAATAATCACTCTTCTTTTCACATGTAATGCCATCACAAAATCAACTCCACAACCTTTCAATCCCTCACTCCATAACAACCCACAACACAATTCCACCCATCAAATCACAACCATCTACACAACATCACAACCCTTCCATCCAAGACACAAAACACACCTCTACACCACAACCCTTCAAATCAAGAAAACCCCCACATCCTCCATAATGCAAATATGCCACAAAACTTCCCCAAGAGAGGATCCATGCATTCCTCAACCTCACATGAGGGAGGCTCTCAACCCTGAGGCGTGATCTACTCCCTTATATGCCCAAATCCCAATCATAATCAAACCAACAAGTTTATAAACAATTTGCAATAAAATTTCATTCATTTGCTCACACACAAAACACCATTGACATACAACAATAAATCACAACAAATTCCACAATTTGCATCCATAAAATTAAAAATAAATGAATTATCAAACTCTACCTTGGCTATCCAAGTTAGGAACAACCCAAGAATTTGGTTCCAATATGAAATAAAACCCTCTCAATTAGCAATTTCCAGCCATCTTCCAGCCATACTCTCCACCACCCACCATCTCCAAAAAAAATAAGAATCACAAATTTCTTTCCAGGATAAACAAAGAGGAGCCAAAAACCAAGAGCACATATGCACAACATGAGAGGAATGAATAAAATTCTTCTTCACAAAACCCTTTCATCTTCCAATTTGGATGTTTAAAATACAAAATAAATAAATAATACAAATTAAATAATGCAGCTTTTAAATAACCATTTTCAAATAAATGAAATGAAATAAAAATAATAACAACCATTTAAATTAAATACCTTCAAACCAATAATTCACATAAATAATTAAAATAAAGGGACCAAGATAATTAACCCAATAATCCCTGAGACAC
Organism: Cunninghamia lanceolata; assembly: GCA_027924645.1. Taxonomy (NCBI): domain Eukaryota; kingdom Viridiplantae; phylum Streptophyta; class Pinopsida; order Cupressales; family Cupressaceae; genus Cunninghamia; species Cunninghamia lanceolata. The sequence continues at coordinate 6,876,380 of BSBN01001281.1, forward strand.
AACCATTGGTTAACTTCAACAAAATCCAAAAAATCAAATAGAATTGGGCATTTGAGAATATCTCTGAACTAAAAAAGATCTAGGCTACCCACCTGTAAAACTCAATTTTGAACATCAGTATATCATGGGAAAAATAGCTGAAGCAACATATAAATATCAATGAACCAAAATGTCTAAAATAAAATAATTTATTAATTTTCACAATTAAACTACAATATTCATTTTTATGGAAATTAAATGCATAATCATCAACATCGCATAATTAAAAATATTTCATTAATCTAAAACACTTAATACCATCCATGATGCATAATAATGTCCACACACACATATATGTATAAAGTATGCATATCAAAACACATAAGTCCATGATCCTGAAATAGCATTATCAACCATGTCTACACAAAATGATCAAAATAGTCAACTAAAAACTAGTATCACATCCTAGTCTCAAGGGTAGTGCTAGCTAGGTGTCACATCCCCCCCCTAAAATTAGGCTTCCTCTTGGAAGCCCTAAAAAAGGTAAGGAAATAGAGACCTCACTTGAGCTGTATTCTCCCATGTCATAGTAGACTCATCGTAAAGATCCCACTAGACCTTGAGCTACTCCAATTGTCAGCCTCACAGTGCAAACGTTCACCGATCTGATATGCAAACAGGCTCCAGGATTAGTTGTTTGTCTTGTGGCACATGTAGAGCATCCCACTCCACAACATGAGATAAATTAGGTGCATACTTCTTAAGAACAAAAACATGGAACACATCGTGGATACGAGATAGGATGGGTGGCAATGCTAAGCGATATACAATGGGACTAATCCTCTCTAGAATCTCAAAAGGTCCAACAAATCTTACTGCCAACTTAGATCCCTTTCCATAATAGATAGAACTCTTATGTGGGTGAACATGCAACAAGACTCTATCCCCAACCTAGAACTCTTGATCCACCCTCCTAGTATCAGCATACTGCTTCTATTGGTCTTGTGCTATCTGCAGCTCCTCACGAATCTAGGTCACCTACCTATCCATCTCATGAACCAATTGTGTTAGGGATTGCATGCAAAATATATCAATTAAATGCAAATAAAGATTAAATAGAGGAATGGAAATACAAAAAAATAATAACAGCAAAAGACAAGTTTTAACATGGTTCACCCAAACTCGGGCTACATCCACCAATAGAGAGTCCAATATTATTATCCAGTAAATCAAACTTATTACAACCAGCAATCCTTGAAACTTAATACTGCTACAAAATGCTGCAATACATCTCAATGGAAACCCTAACCCTTAGCCACTTTTATCAAGCCTTATGTCAATTACAAAAATAGGGTTTTTTTATGTTAGCCAATAGAAAATAACTCCTGATGCCCCTTGACCCTATTAAATAATTTGGGGGGAAACTGCACTGATAAAAGTGGGGTTAATTTAACCTTTGAGTTTGATTAGGCTCCATATAAGAACACTTTGGTACCCATTATTATAGGAAAACTCTATCAGGTACAAGTACTCCTCCCAATGAGACTACCGATCCATGACATACATCTTGAGCATATCCTCCAATACCTAGTTCACCCTCTCTGTCTACCCATCTGTCTCTAGATGATAAATAGTGTTGAAATTAAGCTGAGTACCCAAATTATACCATAGGGTAGTGTTGCAAGTATGAGGTTAACCAGTGTTGTCATTGATGTCAACATACTCATATTGCATTGGTAAGAAGGATTGGATGAGCTGTGTACTGAGGATATTGAGAAAATTAGTCTCAATCAGGAACAGTGAAGAATAGTGATAAGAAGAAGGAAACTGTACTCAATAGGATGAGGATCAGAGGATGCGGATTAAAGGGTTTGTAGATATGAGTCTTGAGATGATCTAGTTAAGATTTCAGAGGTTCGCATGAAGATATGAGAAAGTTGTGATCGGTCAAGTAGAACCGGTTCCGGGAGCTGTTCTGGAGTGACAGAGTGTTACAAAAAGGTCCGGTGAGATCTAGAGGTGCATTGTCAGACTCTGCGGATTGGAAGGAGTGTTTGGGATGTCCTTGTGATGTGTCATCTCAGTTTGTACATAGTTTGGAGGTCTGAAAGAACCTATTTCAGTTTGACAGTCGCGACAGACTATGTTCTTGAAGTTTTGGATGAAGAGGAGAAGAGATTCCAATGAGTAGAGGAAGTGCAGATGTACCTGGTCATTCAGACAAGCTTGTGAAGGTTCTTGGATCATGTTAAGGTTGTTTTGTTGGTCCGCATTAGTGTTAGAGAAAGGAATTGAAGATATTCTTCCGGATGAGGATATTCTTGTTCAGATTGGCCGACCAGATGAGTTATTCATCTTGTGAATGCTCTCGTGGATGATTGCCGACTTAGATGATTGTTCCTAAGTTGATGTCTTGTATAAATAAAGGTTTATGAGTTCATTTCAAAGTGTGTGTGGAGTGGATGAGTGTGGTATAGTGAAAGAGCGAAGGGCAGAGTAGAAGTATCTCAGGCTTAAATGGAACTGATCCAGACATGGTAAAGATGTCAATCTCCAGTTCAAGTTTGTGATTCTTATCACTTTGTAGATAGTGTGTCTCTTGTAGGCAGTGTGCCTCTTGGTGAGCAGTGTGCTTAGGCAGTGAGCCCTAATTGGCATGTGCCATTCATTTTTCTTATTCTTCTAATAGAGAATAATCCTTGGGTTAATCACCCCATGGTTTTTCCCTTAACCAGGTTTTCCACGTCAAAATCTTGGTGTCGAATGTGTTGATGTTTATCTGCTTCTGTGTTTGTGTATTATGCTTTCATGTATGGTTAACTAATATGCTATTAACTAACAAAGAAGAATCAAGTGTTTGAAGTAGAAGCAAGTTTTTGTACAACTGATTCACCCCCCCTCTTAGTTGTGTGCCCTAGATCTAACAATTGGTATCAGAACTAAGTTCCTCTGAAAGGAGCTTAACCACTTGAGGAGATCCAGAATGTCATCATACAAAAAGGAAAGTCCAAAGTTTGATGGAACCAACTTCTCTCTCTGGAAAGGCCACATGAAATGTCACTTGGAGTGTATGGGAAAAGCATACTTGTCCATGGTCACAAAAGCATATGTTCCTCCACAGGGTGGTCAGACAACACTAAATGAAATCACAGATGCTAAAAACAATCTGCAGACCAAAGAGGCTCTTCTAAGAGCATTGACTGACTCAGAACTCTCAAATGTTATTGACCTACAAACTACATATGAGATCTGGGTTAAACTGGAACTTCTGTATGAAGGAGATGAGTTTGTTAAGAGTGCAAGGTTGCAAAGTCTTAAAGGGAAATTTGAAAGATTGAAGATGAGAGATGATGAAAATATCACTACCTTTATGCCAAGAGTAAATGAGCTGGTGTGTGGAATTAGGAATGCTGGTGGAGTTCTGGATGAAAATGAGATTGTTTGAAAAATTCTCAGATCCCTTCCTACTGCCTACAAGATCAAGGTTGCTGCCATTGATGAATTCAGAGCCCATGCAATTGTCACAAGAGAGCAATTAGCTGGCAAACTGGCTGCATTTGAAATGACCGAGTTTGGAGATGATCCTCCCAAGACTGAATCTACATTCAAAGCCAATGCCTATGTGAAAGGCAAACAAAGATTTGATCTAGGAGAAAACTCTTTGAGGAAACTGTCATGGTATGATCAAGCTAGGAAAGACATGGAAGAGGAAGAAGCAGAAATAGCTCATCATGAAGCTCTCATTGCAAAGAGATTGCCAAGAGGATTCGGTAAGTATGAAGGAAAGTTACCTTTTAAGTGCTTCAACTACAATAAGATTGGTCATTTTGCTTCAAGATGTCCAGAAAGATCTGCAAGGTCAAACTCTAACAGACAAAGGCTCCAAAAGAACTGTTATTATGTTCATGAAGAAGCTGATAATGAAGGAGTAATAGATGATGAATCAGAGATAGGAGACAAATCCAGAAATGAATGGGTGTTTATTACCATCAAGGAAGAAGAACCAATATCCTCTAAATTTGTCAATCATAAGGTTGTAGAAAGAGCTTTGGCTACCCAAGTTGAAGAAAAGGATGATTGGGTTATTGACAGTGGATGCTCTCACCACATGACAAGCGACAAGAACAAGTTCTTAGATTTGGAAAGGTATGAAGGAGGAATGGTAAAGTTTGGTGACAATTCTGCAGGTAGAATCAGAGGTAGGGGAACTATTTCTTTTGATGGAAAGAGCAAAACTAGTAATGTACTGTATGTTGAAGGATTGAAGCACAATCTTCTCAGTGTTGGATAGTTAGTAGACAAAGGTTATGATCTCTGGTTCAAAAATAGAAGATGTAGGATCTTTGAAAGCTCCAGAACTAAGATTACATCTGGTACTCAAACAAAAGGTAATATCTTCCATCTAGTTGGTTCAGATAAAAGTTGTCTATTTGTTCAAATTGATCAGAGTTGGTTATGGCATAGAAGGATGTGTCATGTAAATTTTGATAACATCATCAAGATAAGCAATATTCAGGCTATAAGAGATCTTCCAAAATTGGTGAAACCTACAAATAGTTTGTGCAAAGAATGTCAGCTAGGTAAACAGAGCAGAGTCTCCTTCAAAAGCAAAGATCAGTCCTCTACCAGATTATTGGAATTAGTTCATACTGATCTATGTGGTCCAACAAGAATCAAGAGTATGCAAGGTGATAGATATTTCATGTTACTGATTGATGATCATTCCCAGATGATGTGGGCTACCTTTCTAAAAGAGAAATCAGAAACCTTTGAGAAGTTCAAAATCTTCAAGGCTATGGTAGAGAATCAAACCGGATTCAAACTAAAGTGTCTAAGGTCTGATAGAGGTGGTGAATTCACATCCAGTGAATTCATAGACTTTTGTGAGAAGCATGGCATAAAGAGACAGATGTCTACTCCTAGGACTCCATAGCAGAATGGAGTAGTTGAGAAAAAAAACTAGACCATCCAAGAGGCAAATGTTCCTTAGATGTTTTGGAGAGAAGCTATCAGCACTGCAGTCTACACTCTCAACTGAGTTCAAATTAGAAGCAATACCGGTAAGACTCCTTATGAACTTTGGTTTGGTATAACTCCTACTGTGAGATATTTCAGAGTATTTGGTAGCAAGTGTTATATCAAAAGAGATGAAGATCTAGGAAAGTTTGATGCTAGAAGTGATGAAGGAATTTTCTTGGGTTACTCCACTCAAAGCAAAGCATACCGGTGTTACAATAAGAGATTGAAAAAGATGATAGAAAGTACAAATGTGAAGGTTGATGAAGGAATTGAGAAGCCCTCAAGGTTTTATGAATATGATGAAGATGATCAGGATGGTGTTCTGGTTCAAGGAACTCAATCGCTTCTTGAAAGTTAGATTCAGACTGATCCGGTAAATTAGGAAGAAGAGGTTTGTCTGAATGAACCTGATCAAGAAACCACAGTGCAAGAGACTCCCAAAGTTCCAAGGTATGTAATTCTAAATCACTCTGAAGATCAGATCATAGGTGACAAAAGCAAAGGGGTACAAACAAGGAGGAGAATTGCTCAAAATTCAAATGAATACTGTCTGATTTCAAAGATTGAACCTAAGACAATAAATGAAGCTTGCAATGATGAAAACTAGACCAAAGCTATGGAGGAAGAGTTGATGCAAATTGAGAAAAATCACACTTGGGATCTTGTTCCCAGACCTAGAAACAAGAATGTGATTGGAACCAAATGGGTCTTCCGGAACAAACTAAATGAGGTTGGTGAAGTAATCAGAAACAAAGCCAGATTGGTCTACAAAGGCTACTCTCAAATAGAAGGAATTGATTTTGAAGAAACCTTTGCTCCGGTAGCAAGAATTGAAGCAGTCAGATTATTTCTTGCATATGCTGCCTTCAAAGACTTCAAGGTATACCAGATGGATGTCAAGTTTGCCTTCCTAAATGGTGATTTGGAAGAAGAAGTATACATTGAACAATCAGATGGATTTCAATTGTCTGATCATGATGATATGGTCTGCAAGTTGAAGAAAGCACTGTATGGATTGAAGCAAGCCCCAAGAGCATGGTATGAAAGTTTGGATAAGCATCTTGTGTAGATTGGTTTCAACAAAGGTATTGCTGACAGTAATCTATATTTCCAAATAGATAATGAAAACATCTTGATTGTTGAAGTATTTGTTGATGATACCATTTTTGGAGGAAGAGATAGTTTGTGTAAAACCTTTGCAAATCAAATGAAAAGTGAGTTTGAAATGTCAATGCTTGGTGAAATGAATTTCTTCTTGGGTCTGCAAATTACTCAGACAAAGAAAGGTATCTTTATCTCTCAGACCAAATATGTGAAAGAATTGTTGAGGAAATCTGGAATGGAAGATTCAAAGCCAATGAACACTCCTATGGAAACCGGATATAAGTTGAGCAAAGATGATGACTCTCCTAGGACAGATCAGACCAAGTACAGATCAATGATTGGAGGATTATTGTATCTCACTCAGACTAAACCAGATATAATGCAGGCTATTGATCTTGTGGCAACATTTTAGGCTGACCCTAGAGAATCTCATGTTATGGCAATCAAGAGGATTTTTAGATAGCTAAAGGGGACAGTTGAGTATGGCCTATGGTATCCTAGAGATCAAGATTTCTCTCTTCATGCAGATTGGGCAGGAGATGTGGATGACCGGAAGAGCACCAGTGGTGGAGCATTCTTCTTGGGAAAGAGATTGGTTTCTTAGCTAAGCAAGACACAAGAGGCACTATCTTTGTCTACAACTGAAGCAGAATATATTGCAGCAGCAGGCAGTTGCACTCAAATCTTATGGATGAAGTAGATGTTAAGAGACATGAAAGTAGAATATGAGGAGCCTATCACAATTTTTTGTGATAATTCAAGTGCAATAAATATTTCTAAGAATCTGGTATTGCATTCTAAGGCTAAGCATATATCTATCAAATTTCACTTTTTGAGAGAACAAGTGAACAAGGGTGAAGTCAGATTGGAGTATGTGCCCTCCAAGGATCAGCTTGCAGATATTTTTACTAAACCTCTTCCCAAAGACTCCTTTGAGTATCTCAGGGAGAAGTTAGGGGTCATGGCCCCTCCGATGATGAACTAGGATGCACTGATGTGCATCAGTCTGGTGGATATCACAGTCATATCTTGTGATACAGATTGATGATGGGGAGCTGCTACTAAGGGGGAGCAGCTGGTATGATTCTGATGTATAACAAGTGCAAGTATAGCCCTTTGCCATTGATGTCAAAGCAAGAGAGAAGACATGTGAAAAATAGGTGGTTGATGATCAAAGGGGGAGAAGTAAAGGAAGAGAAGACATGTGAAGAGTTGTTGTTGATAAGGGGAGCAGTGACAAAAAAGAGAAGTTCTTGTCTTGATGGTTTTTCACATCATAGGTTGCCATCAATGGCAAAGGAGGAGATTGTTGCAAGTATGAGGTTAACCAGTGTTGTCATTGTGTCAACATACTTATATTGCATTGGTAAGAAGGATTGGATGAGTTGTGTGCTGAGAATATTGAGAAAATTAGTCTCAATCAGGAATAGTGAAGAACAGTGATAAGAAGAAGGCAAATGTACTCAATAGGATAAGGATCAGAGGATGCGGATTAAAGGGTTTGTAGATATGAGTCTTGAGATGATCTAGTTAAGATTTCAAAGGTCTGCATGAAGATATGAAAAAGTTGTGATCAGTCAAGTAGAACCGGTTCCGGGAGCTATTCCAGAGTGACAGTGTTACAAAAAGGTCCGGTGAGATCCGGAGGTGCATTGTCAGACTCTGTGGATTGGAAGGAGTGTTTGGGATGTCCTTGTGATGTGTCATCTCAGTTTGTACATAGTTTGGAGGTCCAAAAGAACCTGTTTCAGTTTGACAGTCGCGACAGACTATGTTCTTGAAGTTCCAGATGAAGAGGAGAAGAGATTCCAATGGAAGTGCGGATGTACCTGGTCATTCAGACAAGCTTGTGAAGGTTCTTGGATCATGTTGAGGTTGTTTTGTCAGTCTGCATTAGTGTTAGAGCATGGAATTGAAGATATTCTTCTAGATGAAGATATTCTTGTTCAGACTGGCCGACCGGATGAGTTATTCATCTTGAGAATGCTCTTATGGATGGTTGCCAACTTGCGAATGCTCTTGTGGATGATTGCCGACTTAGATGATTATTCCTAAGTTGATGTATTGTATAAATAAAGGTTTGAGTTCATTACAAAGTGTGTGTGGTGCAGATGAGTGTGGTATAGCGAAAGAGCGAAGGGCAGAGCAGAAGTATCTTGGGCTTAAATGGAACTGATCCAGACATGGTAAAGATGTCAATCTCCAGTTCAAGTTTGTGATTCTTATCACTTTGTAGATAGTTTGTCTCTTATAGGTAGTGTGCCTCTTTGTGAGCAGTGTGCTCGAGAAGTGAGCCCTAATTGGCATGTGCCATTCATTTTTCTTATTCTTCTAACAGAGAATAATCCTTGGGTTAATCACCCTATGGTTTTTCCCTTAACCGGGTTTTCCACATCAAAATCTTGGTGTCCAATATGTTGATGTTTATCTACTCCTATGTTTGTGCATTATGCTTTCATGTATGGTTAACTGATATGCTATTAACTAACAAAGAAGAATCAAGTGTTTGAAGTAGAAGCAAGTTTTTGTACAACTGATTCACCCCCCTCTCAGTTGTGTGCCCTAGATCTAACAGGTAGTCCAAAAGGATGAAGTAAAAACTAGATCTCTATCTAAAATAATTATCCTTGGAATGCCATGAAGTCTCACAATATTGTGCAAGAAAACCCTATCTATTGAAGCAACATTGTATGATGAACTCATTAGAGAGAAATGTGCCACCTTAGTTAGCTTATCCATGGTCACCATGATAGCATCATGCCACCGAGAAATCATAGGAATGTTGAAAGGTACAACACAACTAAGAGGGGGGGTGAATCAATTATATCAAAAACTTTAACTAAAATCACATTCACATTTACTTTCCTTAACTCCTTAAACTGTTATGCAGATTAAACATGAAAAGTAGATTCAAAACATGAACACATCAACACCATACACACATGAACACTAGATGCTTACGTGAAAAACTCTAAACAGGTAAAAACCATGGTGAGTGTTAGCTCACAATGTAATATGAAGGCACAATACCAAAAATGAGAAGCTCACTACCTTAGGGCTCACTGCATAAAATAAGTGCTCACTACAAGGGGTGGCTCACTATCGAGTTGTTGAACTAAGATAGTAGCATCTACACTATGCCTGAGTTTAGTTCCATTGAAGTGAAGTATATCTCCTATGTTCTGCTCTACTTTTACAATTCACACCTTATCTTCACATCTTCACATTCACACCTTATCTTCACATCTTCGCATTCACACCTTAAACATGAATTCATTACATGTATTTATACAATTCATCAACCTTGGAATATACATCAAGGTCGGCATTACAATCATCAACCATTTGAACAATCTCCAAGGTCAGCATATGTGAGGCCAATTATTTTACCTCCCATATTTTGATCATTATGCTATTCAGTAGATGACACTATCAGACCTTAGTGACTATGTTTCATTATGCAGACTTGATGTTTTATCTCACTGGTTTGATATGTGTGATTTGATTTGGTCATATTGGATGATATGTTGTGGTTCTATGTATGGGATATATATTAGATGTTATTTTGTTATAAGATTCTAGTTATTTATGTGATGTGAACTATTTGACATGTGATTGGATAATGCAGTTTAATTTGGATTAATGTATTGATGTTATTGTTGTATTCGATTGTGAGAATTTAATTCCAGTTGCTTCGGCTATCACTTGATCGAGATGTGTAGGTTTTACATTCCCTAGCCACGGGAAATCGTAGGTAGGATTCACACCATGTTACTCCCTATAAAGCCGATCCATTCCCAAGAGGGATAAGGATCACGTTTGTAATTGAATGATGATTTATTATGCTTGGTTTAATTTTAATTATTTTTAGCCTTAGTACCCTTTCTTTTTCTTATTTTTGATTAATATTGAGTGTTGTAAAATTTTATTTGATTTTTGCCACTTGGTATTTATATTATTTTTTTGGGCCATTTAAATGTGGATTTTTAACCCTTTTCATGAACCCTAGGGTCCCAAAAGTTACCCTAGGTGGTCAACCATGAGTCTAGGGTCAACTTGGACTATTTAACCCTAGTTTTGACTCACCTTAGGTCACCCAAAACCATGGTTGAGTAATAGTGACGAATTTAGGAAAGAGGGAAGATGGGGGATGGGCCTTGCCTTGGGAAGAACTCATCTCCCATCCCTAAGTCTTGGGAATCATTCCCAAGGAAGACTAGGGAGGTTTCCAAGAGTCCTTCCAAACTCCCAAGTGAGTGGGAGCACCACTCAAGACCCTTGTCTTCTTGGGGTGTGAGTGGGAATCCAACTCACCATTTGTCCCCCTCCCACTTGTGTGGAAGCACAAGTGGATGAGGTGGAGATGGAGGTGGAGTGAGAGGAGGACATTTGTCATCCTCTTACCTTCTCACTCTTTCAAGTGGCCTTTGGAGGAGGGAAGAGATGGTGACAAATGTCACCTTCCCTTTCCCTCAAGGCCAAGTGGGTGGCCTATAATAGCTCCTCTTGTAGAGGAGTGGGGGTTCTTCTCTTTTCTAGTTCTATTCCTTGTAATTTTTGGAGAGTTCTTAAAAATTTCAGTTTCTTTTCTAGTTTAGAGGAGTTTGGAGAAAATTCTAGAAGTTGGAAGGCTTGGGAAGGCTTGGAGTTCTTCACCAAACTACTTCCATTATAAGGGCTTGTAAGGTAGGCTTCTTAACTTGTTATCTCAACTTGCTTGTATAATGTGTTGTGTTTTAGTTTGTGGTTGTTTTGTGTTTTTGCATTGTGAGGATGGGATGGGTGTTATGGTGAGAGCACCTCCAATGGAGGTAATGCTCAACTTGTATGGGTAGGGAAGAGGAACAATCCTTGGGGGCTCTCCCACAGTTGTATTTGTGCCTTGAGGGCTTTTATTTGTGGAGGAGAATGTTGAATGGCAAGAGTGCCATGGAGAATTTATGTGATATTTGTGGAGGTTGGTGTGTTTTGGAGATTTTGGCTTGAGGCCATGTGTTGAGAGTTTCTTTTACCTTTTGGGAACCCTTTTAATTTGAGATGTCTATTCCCTACCCTCACCAAACTTATTTACATGAGTTAAGTTATGTGTTAATTCTATGGGGTTGTTCTATTTTTTGTTATTGTGATTGATCTTGTTGTGGAATGGAACCCTGTGTGAAATCCCTACCTCCCTAGCTCGGGGGTGACCCACTTGCGGGTCTATGGTAGGGAGGAGAGCTTTCCTTTCATAGTGGCTAGTTTTTGTTGTTTCATTGCTGTGTTCAGTTGCAGGTTGTTAAGTGAAGAGGTGGAGTGTTTTGGAGCTCAAGCTGGAGTACATAAAGCCCCCCTTTTGTGTGGCCTTTGTAGTATTCCAGTGGCTGATTTAGCCATGGTCTTAGAGGCCTTGTTGCTTGATTAAATTCTTGTAAAGGATGCTATGATTTCTGCCATAGAGTTGACTGGGAATAAATAAAGAAATGTAAACCTTGTGTTATTCTATTCAATGTTGTTTAGATCTTGTTTTATGAAGTTGGTTATCAAGACAAATTTGTGTATGAAAACAATGTTTTCAATCTATTTAAATACTGTTTAATTTCCCTAAGAGATGAGTTAAGAATAGAGATTTGCATGAGAAATACATTTGTGTTTATTTTGTTTAGATTTTATTGTAGATAAAGGAAGGAAATGCATTTTCTATTTTTGTGTAATGTTCCAAAAGAAAAGAGGTTAAAGTAATTTTCTGATTTGTGCAGTAGAAAGCTATAATAAAGTGTTGCAGAAAATAGGAGAAGGAGGATGTATTTCTATATAAGTTAAATTGCTCCAAACAAATACTTCCATTCTGTCATTAAATGTACAAATGAAAATAGTTAGGTTTGATACTAAGTTCCATTTACTTGATTTTAAAAAAAAAGAATGCTAGTATTAAAAAAGGGGGATTGGTAGTTAAGTAGAGATGTTGCATTCTGTTTTAGTCCAATGTTTAAGAAAATGGGGGTTATAGAATTATACACAGCTTAGCATTTTTTTTGTATATTCATGAACATACTTGTCTGTTTTAATAAAAAAAAAAGAAGCATATTATTGTTGCCTCCTTGTTTTCTGCCATTGTGAGTTTACAAAAAAATATATATGTATATATATAAATTATTACACATCTACATTTACTATTTGTATTTTTTTTTTAATGCGCCTGGTAAACTTTTTAACGTGACCGGTGACGCTGGTGCGACAAGCCCTCGGGCTCCACACAATGCTTTTGCCCGGAGCTATGAACCGGTGAGGCCACAACACGGGGGACCTCATCCCCAAGAAAGAACACTTCAAACCCGCAAGCTCATTGGCCCAGTGAAGGCGTAATGCCTGTGAGCTCGTTGGCCAAGCGGGGGTTTGAACTCTGGTGGCCGCCACTACAATCGAGCGACTTAACCACCGAACCACGCCCTTATCAGCACATTTACTATTTGTATTATAAAAGAAAGAAAATAGATTTATTTCAAGAAATACATATGTATATAAATATATATATATATATATATATACCTACGTATATATATATTTATATATAAATATATAAATGTAAATATATCCTATTTATAATATTTGGGTTTTTATATATAAAAACAAAAAATATATATATATAAAAATAAATAAATAAATAAAAAAGACTACCAGAGGGGGATTGTGGTGTTGCCACAGCCCACCCGTCTCATAGCAAAAGTGGGGTGTGGGTGGGGGCTCCGCCTCCCCCACACCCCACACCCCCCCTTACCCCCACCGTAGCCTCTGCAGTGCGCAGACCCCGGCTAACCTCCTCCCGCCACCCTCTGTGGCCACAAACCTCCCCCCTGCGGGCCACCACACAGCTCTCCGCCGCCCCCCCTCTGCAGACTCCACACCGCAGACCTCCTCTCCAACCCTCTGCCACACCTCATGCCCTCACCACTCCAAAACCGCCACCCTTTGCTTTTTACCACCGGGACTTTGACCTCGCCACCGGCTGTGTTCTCTCCACCCCTCAACCAGCTCCGCCACTGCCTAAACTCACCACCTACAATCCGCCACTCCCTCCACCTCTCCACCTCCAATGGCTGCCACCAACACCCTAAACCTGCACACAAAAAAAAGAAGACCAAACAAAAAAAATGGGAAGCAAAAGATTAGGGCAAGAGAGAAATAAAACAAAGAAGAAAGAATAAGATGGAATTAGGGTTGCATATGGGATCTTAGTGTTTTTAGAGATTAGGGCAAAATGAAATAAGAAATGAGGGTAGGGCAAATTAGAGTGGAGGAAATAATAGAGAATGATTTAGGGTTCATATTAAACGCTTAGAGTTTTAAGCACTTAGGGCTTTCTAATTTAGAAAATAATATTCTTTTTAAAAAATTTTTTGAGAGGGTCTTGTGAGGGAGAGGATTTAAATTTAAAATTCTTTTAAACCTCTTATTTCTTTTATTGTTAAGTTTTTAAACTCTTGGGATTTCCTTTGAAATATTTGAATTATTTTTGAATGGGTTAGTGTAAAACAATGGATTTTGCCTTGTGTGTTAAATTTGTTATTTATATAATTTTTGAAAGGGTTAAATTTATTTCTTGTGTTTAAATTCATTTAATAGGATTATAGTTTCATTTTTTTCCTAGGCAGAAATTTTACGTTGATATTTAGAAATGATTTTTGTATTATTATTTTACGGGGAGGGTTATTTGAACCCTCCTCCCTCATCCTTTTAATTTTTTGAGTGAGACAATAAATAAAATGCCCAAATTATACTTAGGGACGAACTCAGTTTCCTGGTTGAATTTAATTGGTGACTTAACGTTTTTGACTTATCAATTTATTTTAATTTATATCGTTATATCCTTTCTAAATTAATTTAATATTTATTTAATCATTTATTTTATTAATTTTTCCTATTGGTGTATTATTTAAAATTTGTTCTTAAGTTTTATTTGATTTTACTTAGGAAATTTATTTTTTCTTGTTGGTGAATTATTTTAAAATTTTATCTCTGTGTTTAATGGAGATGCGTTACACTGCTGAATTTCTGCTAGGCTTTTAGGGTTCATTTTATGCGTTGTGTTATTTAATTTTAATCCACCATCCCAACTTAATCACGTTCCATTTGGTCATCATAATTAATCACTTGTCGTTCCAAGTTTAATTAGGGTTCGTTGCAGGCAAATTCATCATCACCTAGGAAACTTAGGGTTTAGGTTATTTTAGTCTAACCCTAGATGTGACACCTTAAATGTCGCATACGCCCTTGATGGCCTTCACCTTCATGATACATTGACATGTCTACACCTACGCATATTGCCACCGAGCACGCAAATGCATGCGAAGGGGTACTTAGGGTTAGTCAGAAAAAAAAATCGTGGTTCATGTCATGACCACATGGCAGATGTGGTCATGACATGCATGTTCATGTGTCATGTCTGCACGGGAGATGTGGACATGACAGCATACATACATACATCAAGATATGACTGGACCTAAACAAACTTGCAAACTAAATTAATGAAAGAGGAACACTTCATGCCTTAGCTTAGACTCAAATGCATCTTCACACACTACCACATGCTTCCACAAGTCAGGACATTTGTCTGCAAAGAATGTTAACATCCAAGTTAGCTAGACTAGTGCTATCATCAAGAACACTTTGAACATATGGTTCCAAGGGCTTCATTTTAGCATACGGATTGGGCACACACCTTCAATGTATTCAGGGAACATCCATGAACATCATAGAATCATTTGGAAACTAGAAAATCCAACCGCTTTGAAGATGGATTATAGACTGCTCTCAATTAGACACTGTCAAACTCTGCTAATCAGAAACTTACTTTCTGGAGCACCAAATCATAAATTCTTTGGAATGAAGATAGCTAAGGGCCTTGTAAGATTAAGTCCAGAACTGCAAGACCAAATAACATACTGCAGAGGAATGCAGAGCAAAATACTTCCTTCCGGTCATATTGCAAACTTTGTCAGACATAGCCTTCACACCGGTGAATAGAACTTTTGTTGCACAATGATCCGAACCACCAAATTCTGGATTTAGCCTTTTCAAAACACTTCTTTAATTCATATCCAAAGCTCATACTCTAGTCTTTAACACAGGAAATATGTAGAGCAAAATACTCAGACATTGTTCTTCAATCCATTAACAAACAACAATGCTAGAAGATATAGTTGACACAAATGACAACATAGATATGTTGATATCAATGACAACACCAATTAGCACATACTTGCAAAAATCTCTCCCTTTTTCATTAATGGAAACATATGATGTGAAAAACCATCAAGACACAATTCTACTTCAGAACTCCCCCTTTGTTTTCATACTTCTGCATTCTTACTCCCCCTGCGTTTTTCACATGATTTCTCTCCTCCTTTGACATCAATGGCAAAGGGCTTCACATCTTCTCCACTGCACATACTTGGACACTTCTACTTTAATCATATTGGAATTATTCTTTACACCCCTTGATTGCAACAATCGTCTCAGATCACTACCTGCTCCCTCTGAAGGGTAATCCCCCTAAATTAGTCTAGAAGAAAATATTCTTTGAGGCATACTAGAATAATGTATCTTCTTATGCATCTAGTTCAATGAAGGAGGGGTAATAACCCCTAAACTTTCCCAAAGATACTCAAATATGTCCTTTAGAATGGCCTTAGTGAATATATCAACAACTTGATCCTTTGTAGGCACATACTCAAGCTTCATAACATTCTCTACAACTTTTTCTCTTTAAAAGTGATAATTGAAATGTGTTTTGTCTTTGAATGCATCACTAGATTGTTTGAAATGTTTATGGCACTTGTGTTATCACAAAGAATAGGGATTGGCTCATCATACTTAACTTTCATATCCCTCGAGGTTTGTTTCATCCACATAACCTTAGTGCAGCATGTTACTACAATAGTATATTCTGCCTCTATAGTAGACAAGGAGACTGATTCTTGTTTCTTGCTATGCTAGGACACTACCCTATCTCCAAGGAAGAATACACCTCCACTTGTATTTTTCCTTTCATCAACACAACTAGCCCAATCTCCATCTGTATAGGCACTTAGGGAGAAGTCATTATTCTTTGGATACCATAGACCATGATCTACACTACCTTTCAAGTACCTAAAAATATTTTTCACCGCCACAACATGTGATTCTCTAGGATTTGATTGAAATCTAGCCACAAGACAAACTGCATGCATGATATCTGGTTTGGTGGCAATCAGATAAAGTAGTCCTCCAATCATTGACCTATACTTGCTCTAATCAACCTTAAGAGATTCATCATTTTTTCTCAACTTACATCTAGTAATCATAGGAGTGCTCACCAGTTTAGAGTCTTCCATTCCAAACTTCTTTAGTAACTCTCTGAGATACTTTGATTGAGAAATTAAGATACCTTTGTCTGTCTACTTGATTTGCAATCCAAGGAAGAAATTCATCTCACATGGACATCTCAAACTCCTTCTCCATCTCATATACAAAATTCTTACACATTCCATCATTTCCACCAAATATAATATCATCCACATAGACTTCAATAATAAGGATTTGATCTATTCTTTCCTTGATATATAAATTTCTATCTGCGGACCCTTTACTGAAACCCTGTTGTAATAGATACTTATCTAGTCTTGCATACCAAGCTCTGGGAGCTTGCTTCAATCCATACATAGTCTTCTTTAACTTGCACACCATATTTGGTTGCTCTATGTATACCTCTTCTTCTAACTCACCATTTAGAAAGGTAGATTTCACATCCATTTGATACATCTTGAAATATTTATGTTTAGCAAAAGCCAAAAATAGTCTACTTGCTTCCATTCTAGCCACCAGAGAAAAATTCTCCTCATAGTCTACCCCTTCCACTTGTGAGTACCCTTTGCACACAAATCTTTCTTTGTTTCTCACAACTTCTCCAACCTCATTCAGTTTGTTCTAGAAAACCCACTTTGTTCCAATCACATTCTTGTTTGTAGGTCTAGGGACAAGTTCCCAAGACTTCTTCTTCTCAATCTACATTAATTTTTCTTCCATTGCCTTGACCAAATGTTTAATATCATTGCAAGCTTCATTTATTATCTTAGGTTCCACCTTTGAAAGTAAACAAAAATTTACTCGTTCTTCTGTAGCTATCCTTCTTGTCAATACACCTTTCCTTTTATCACCTATAATTTGATCTTTAGAATGAACTCTTTGCACATACTTGGGAGTCTTTGGATTTCTTTCAGGAGCATCTTCTTGAATTTATTCTTCTTCAGGAGCAACTTGTACTTCAGTCTGATATTCCTTTTATTTTACTTTTTCTACCTTCTCCATGACAACAAGTTCATCTGATTCATACCCATCCAATTGAATATCTTCATCTACCTTTACATTTGTGCTTTCAATGATCTTTTTCAATCTTTTATTATAGCACTGGTAAGATTTTCTCTTGGTTGAGTAACCTAGGAATATGCCTTCATCACATCTAACATCAAATTTCCCTAATTCTTTGTCTCTTTTGATATAGCATTTGCTTCCAAACACTTTGAAATATTTGAGTGTAGGAGTATTACCATTCCATAGTTCATAAGGTGTCTTGGTCTCTTTTTCTCTAATCTGCACTCTGTTCTGAATATAAACAATAGTGTGTATTGCTTCTTTCCAGTACACTTCTAGTAGGTTTGCTTCCTTGATCATTGTTCTAGTAGCTTCTTAAAAAGTTCTATTCTTTCTTTCAACCACTCCATTTTGCCAAGGAGTCTGGGGGCAGACAAATGTCTCTTTATTCCATGTTCTTCATAGAAAGCATTGAACTCATTTGAAGTAAATTCACCTCCTCTATCAGACCTTAAGCACTTGATTTTTAGATCTAATTCATTTTCCACCATAGGTTTGAAAGTTTTAAACTTGTCTAGGGCTTCTAATTTTTCTCTAAGGGAAGTAACTCAAGTCATTCTTGAATAATCATTAATAAGAAGCATGAAATACCTATCACCTTGGAGACTTGTTACTCTTGTAGGACCACAAAGGTCTATATGCACCAACTCTAACAGATTGACAAATAATTGTTCTTTGCTTTTGAAGGTCATCTTTGTCATCTTCCCCAATTGACAATCTTTACATGTAACATTGGTAGGCTTCACAATCTTAGGTAGACCTCTTACAATCTGAGCAATACTTATTTTCACCAGATCATCAAAGTTGATGTGACCCATTATTCTATGCCATAGGTAGCTTTCATCTGTCTTAGCCAGTAAACAATGGTTGTCAAAGCCTTTCAAGTGATAAATATTACCATGAGTCTTCTTAATAGCTGTAATTATAGTTCTGGAGCTTTTTCTTATCTCACATCCTTTGTCCTTGAACACAAGATTATATCCATTGTTACACATTTGTCCAACACTTAGAAGGTTATGCTTCAAGCCCTTAACACAAAGAACATCATCTGTATTATGCTTTCCATCAAAAGTAATTGATCCTTTTCCATAAATCTTACCAACTGCATCATCTCCAAATCTTACCACTCCTCCATCATACTTTTCAAACTTGACAAACTTACTTTTGTATCCAGTCATATGATTTGAACATCCATTGTCAATGATCCATTCATCTTCCTTTTGAGCATGAAATGTAGACAACTCTCCTGGACTTCTATCCTTCACGCAGCTAGCAAGATTAGCAGAAACAGGTTCTTCTCTAAGTGCAATAAACAAGCATTCACTACTATTGCCATCATTAGAACTATCATCATCAATTACACCATCATCATCTCTAACATAGTAACTCTTTCTTACCATCCTTCCTTTATTTTCATTGAATTATAAGGCTCATTTTGAAGCATAGTGACCAATTTTTCCACAGTTGAAACATTTGAAGGGTAACTTACCTTTGAATTTTCCTTTGCTAACTCTTTTTATTTTGCTTGCAAACTTAGCCTCAAGTTCTACAAAATCTTCTTCATCTAATTCCATATCATACTTCTCTGATCTAGAAGTCTTTTCTTCCTTGGCCTTGAAAGCAGTCTCAGTTTTCACATTATGATCAGTAGTACCAAATTCTCTTATTTCAAAGGCAGCTAGTGTTGATAACTGAGAGGGGGGGTGAATCAGTTATCCTAACTATTTATGCTTTCTAAACTTTATTAATAATCAATGTAACATTAATTCAAATGAGCAAACATAACCATGAAATGGAAAGACACATGACACCATATTTTTGACGTGGAAACCTTGTTAAGGGAGAAAACCATGGGGTGATTAACCCAAGATTGTATTCTCTGTTAGAAGAATGGAAATACAAAAATGGCACTTTCCAATTAGGACTCACTGCCCAAGCACACTGCTCACAAGAGGCACACTGCCTACAAGAGACTCACTATCTACAAAAAGAGTGTTATATAATACTTGAATTGATTGGGAGCATCTACATATGCTAGAGTTCAGTTCCGGTTAGGCTCAGTACACTGATCTACTACACTTTATCTTTCCTCTTCTTTTATGCTGCTTTCCTTTGACATACCAGACCTTCCTTACTGCTTTCGCTCTGCTCTTCTGCTTTTATTCACATATCACTTGCAACCACAACACTTCTCATAACTAAATCCTGTTAGATCTAGGGCACACAACTGAGAGGGGGGGTGAATCAGTTGTACAAAAACTTGCTTCTACTTCTAATACTTGATTCTTCTTTATTAGGTAATAGCATATCAGTTAACCATTCATGAAAGCATAATGCATAAACACAGGAGTAGATAAACATCAACACATTGGACACCAAGATTTTGACGTGGAAAACCCAGTTAAGGGAAAAACCACAGGGTGATTAACCCAAGGATTATTCTCTGTTAGAAGAATAAGAAAAATGAATGGCACATGCCAATTAGGGCTCACTGCCCAAGCACACTGCTCACAAAGAGGCACACTGCCTACAAGAGACACACTGTCTACAAAGTGATAAGAATCACAAAATTGAACTGGAGATTGACATCTTTACCATGTCTGGATCAGTTCCATTTCAGCCCGAGATATTTTTACTCTGCCCTTTGCTCTTTTGCTATGCCACACTCATCCACTCCACACACACTTTGAAATGAACTCACAAACCTTTATTTATACAAGGCATCGACTTAGGAACAATCATCTAAGTTAGAAATCATCCACAAGAACATTCGCAAGTCAGCAATCATCCACAAGAACATTCGCAAGATGAATAACTCATCCGGTCAGCCAGTCTGAACAAGAATATCTTCATCCGAAAGAATATCTTCAACTCCGAGCTCTAACACTAATGCGGACCAACAACACAACCTCAACATGATCCAAGAACCTTCACAAGCTTGCCTGAGTGACCAGGTACATCCGCACTTCCTCTACTTACTAGAATCTCTTCTCCTCTTCATCTGGAACTTCAAGAACACAGTCTGTCACGACTGTCAAACTGAAACAGGTTCTTCTAGACCTCCAAACTATGTACAAACTAAGATGACACATCACAAGGACATCCCAAACACTCCTTCTAATCCACAGAGTCTGACGATGCACCTCCGTATCTCACTGGACCCTTTTGTAACACTCTATCACTCCAGAGCATCTCTCGGAACTGGTTCTACTTAACCGATCACAACTTTTTCATATCTTCATGTGGACCTCTGAAATCTTAATTAAATCATCTCAAGACTCATATCTACAAACCCTTTAATCTGCATCCTCTGATCCTCAACCTATTGAGTACATTTGCCTTCTTCTCATCACTGTTCTTCACTGTTCCTGATTGAGACTAATTTTCTCAATATCCTCAATACACAGCTCATCCAATCCTTCTTACCAATGCAATATGAGTATGTTGACATCAATGAAAACATTGGTTAACCTCATACTTGCAACATTCTCCCCCTTTGTCATTGATGGCAACATATGATGTGAAAAACCATCAAGACAAGAACTTCTCTTTTCTGTCATAGCTCCCCCTATCAGTAACAACTCTTCACATGTCTTCTCTTCCTTTATTGCTCCCCCTTTGATCATCAACCACTTATTTTTCAAATGTCTTCTCTCCCTCTTTGACATCAATGGCAAAGGGCTCATACTTACACTTGTAACACATCAGAACCATACCAACTGCTCCCCCTTAGTAGCAGCTCCCCATCATCAATCTAGATCACAAGATATGACTGTGATATCCACCAGATTGATGCACATCAGTGCATCCTAGTTCATCACCGGAGGGGCCATGACCCCTAACTTCTCCCTGAGATAATCAAAAGAGTCTTTGGGAAGAGGTTTAGTAAAAATATCTGCAAGTTGATCCTTGGAGGGCACATACTCCAATCTGACTTCACCCTTGTTTACTTGTTCTCACAAAAAGTGAAATTTGATAGATATATGCTTGGTCTTAGAATGCAATACTAGATTCTTGGAAATATTTATCGCACTTGAATTATCACAGAAAATTGTGATAGGCTCCTCATATTCTACTTTCATGTCTCTTAACATCTGCTTCATCCATAAGATTTGAGTGCAACTGCCTCCTGCTGCAATATATTCTGCTTTAGTTGTAGACAGAGATATTGCCTCTTGTTTCTTGCTTAGCCAAGAAACCAATCTCTTTCCCAAGAAGAATGCTCCACCACTGGTGCTCTTCCAGTCATCCACATCTCCTGCCCAATCTGCATCTATATATGCATGAAGAGACAAATCCTGATCTCTAGGATACCATAGGCCATACTCAACTGTCCCCTTTAGATATCTAAAATTCCTCTTGATTGCCATAACATGAGATTCTCTAGGGTCAGCTTGAAATCTTGCCACAAGACCAATAGCCTACATTATATCTGGTCTAGTCTGAGTGAGATACAATAATCCTCCAATCATTGATCTGTACTTGGTCTGATCTGTCTTAGGAGAGTCATCATCTTTGCTCAACTTACATCCGGTTGTCATAGGAGTGTTCATTGGCTTTGAATCTTCCATTCCAAATTTCCTCAACAATTCTTTCACATATTTGGTCTGAGAGTTAAAGATACCTTTCTTTGTCTGAGTAATTTGTAGACCCAAGAAGAAATTCATTTCACTAAGCATTGACATTTCAAACTCACTTTTCATTTGATTTGCAAAGGTTTTACACAAACTATCTCTTCCTCCAAAAATGATATCATCAAAAAATACTTCAACAATCAAGATGTTTTCATTATCTATTTGGAAATATAGATTACTATCAGTAGTACCTTTGTTGAAACCAATCTGCACAAGATGCTTATCCAACCTTTCATACCATGCTCTTGGGGCTTGCTTCAATCCATATAGTGTTTTCTTCAACTTGTAGACCATATCATCATGATCAGATAATTGAAATCCATCTGGTTGTTCAATGTATACTTCTTCTTCCAAATCACTATTTAGGAAGGCAGACTTGACATCCATCTGATATACCTTGAAGTCTTTGAAGGTAGCATATGCAAGAAATAATCTGACTGCTTCAATTCTTGCTACCGGAGTAAAGGTTTCTTCAAAATCAATTCCTTCTATTTGAGAGTAGCCTTTGCAAACCAATCTGGCTTTGTTTCTAATTACTTCCCCAACCTCATTTAGTTTGTTCCAAAAGACCCATTTGGTTCCAATCACATTCTTGTTTATAGGTCTAGGAACAAGATCCCAAGTGTGATTTTTCTCAATTTGCATCAACTCTTCCTCCATTGCTTTGGTCCAGTTTTCATCATTGCAAGCTTCATTTATTGTCTTAGGTTCAATCTTTGAAATCGGACAGTATTCATTTGAATTTTGAACAATTCTCCTCCTTGTTTGTACCCCTTTGCTTTTGTCACCTATGATCTGATCTTCAGAGTGATTTAGAGTTACATACCTTGGAACTTTGGGAGTCTCTTGCACTGTTGTTTCTTGATCAGGTTCATTCAGACAAACCTCTTCTTCCTTATTTACCATATTAGTCTAAATCTGACTTTCAGGAAGGGATTGAGTTCCTTGAACCAGAACACCATCCTGATCATCTTCATCATATTCATAAAACCTTGAGGGCTTCTCAATTCCTTCATCAACCTTCACATTTGTACTTTCTATCATCTTTCTCAGTCTCTTATTGTAACATCAGTATGCTTTGCTTTGAGTGGAGTAGCCCAAGAAAATTGCTTCATCACTTCTAGCATCAAACTTTCCTAGATCTTCATCTCGTTTGATGTAACACTTGCTACCAAATACTCTAAAATATCTCACAGTAGGAGTTATACCAAACTAAAGTTCATAAGGAGTCTTATCGGTATTGCTTCTGATTTGAACTCGGTTGAGAGTGTAGACTACAGTGCTGACAGCTTCTCTCCAAAACATCTGAGGAACATTTGCTTCCATCATCATTGTCCTGGAAGCTTCCTAGATGGTCCGGTTCTTTCTCTCAACTACTCCATTCTGCTGTGGAGTCCTAGGAGCAGACAACTATCTCTTTATGCCATGCTTCTCACAAAAGTCTATGAATTCACTGGATGTGAATTCACCACCTCTATCAGACCTTAGACACTTTAGTTTCAATCTAGTTTAATTCTCTACCATAGCCTTGAAGATTTTGAACTTCTCAAAGGCTTATAATTTCTCTTTCAGAAAGGTAACCCACATCATCTAGGGATGATCATCAATCAGTAACATGAAATATCTATCACCTTGCATACTCTTGATTCTTGTTAGACCACATAGATCAGTATGAACTAATTCCAATAATATGGTAGAGGACTGATCTTTACTTTTGAAGGAGACTCTGCTCTGTTTACCTAGCTGACATTCTTTGCACAAACTATTTGTAGGTTTCACCAATTTTGGAAGATCTCTTACAGCCTGAATATTGCTTATCTTGATGATGTTATCAAAATTTACATGACACATCCTTCTATGCCATAACCAACTTTGATCAACTTGAACAAATAGACAACTTTTATTTGAACCAACCAGATGGAAGATATTACCTTTTGTTTGAGTACTGGATGCAATCTCAGTTCTAGAGCTTTCAAAGATCCTGCATCTTCCATTTTTGAACTAGAGATCATAACCTTTGTCTACTAACTGTCCAACATTGAGAAGATTGTGCTTCAATCCCTCAACATATAGTACATTACCAGTTTGCTCTTTCAATCAAAAGAAATAGTTCCCCTACCTCTGATTCTACCTACAGAATTGTCACCAAACTTTACCATTCCTCCTTCATACCTTTCCAAATCTAAGAACTTGTTCTTGTCACCAGTCATGTGGTGAGAACATCCACTGTCAATAACCTAATCATCCTTTTCTTCAACTTGGGCAGCCAAAGCTCTTTCTACAACCTTATGATTGATAGATTCAGAGAATATTGGTTCTTCTTCCTTGATGGCAATAAACAACCATTCATTTCCAGATTTGTCTCCTATCTCTGATTCATCATCTATTACTCCTTCATTATCAGCTTCTTCATGAACATAATAACAGTTCTTTTGGAACCTTTGTCTGTTAGAGTTTGACCTTGTAGATCTTTCTGGACATCTTGAAGCAAAATGACGAATCTTATTGCAGTTAAAGCACTTAAAAGGTAACTTTCCTTCATACTTACCAGATCCTCTTGGCAATCTCTTTGCAATGAGGGCTTCAAGATGAACTGTTTCTGCTTCTTCCTCTTCCATGTCTTTCCTAGCTTGATCATACCATGATAGTTTCCTTGAAGAGTTTTCTCCCAGATCAAATCTTTGTTTGACTTTCACATGGGCACTGGCTTTGAATGCAGATTCAGTCTTGGGAGGATCATCTCCAAACTCAGTCATTTCAAATGCAGCTAGTTTGGCAGCCAATTGCTCTCTTGTGACAGTTGCATGGGCTCTGAATTCATCAATGGTAGCAACCTTGATCTTGTAGGCAGCAGGAAGGGATCTAAGAATTTTGCAAACAATCTCATTTTCATCCAGAACTCCACCAGCATTCCTGATTCCACACACCAGCTCATTTACTCTTGGCATAAAGGTAGTAATATTTTCATCATCTCTCATCTTCAATCTTTCAAATTTCCCTTTGAGACTTTGCAACCTTGCACTCTTAACAAACTCATCTCCTTCATGCAAAAGTTCCAGTTTAACCCAGATCTCATATACAGTTGGTAGGTCAATAACATTTGAGAGTTCTAAGTCAATCAATGCGCTTAGAAGAGCCTCTTTGGTCCGCAGATTGTTTTCAGCATATGTGATTTCATTTAGTGTTGTCGGACCACCCTGTGGAGGAACATATGCTTTTGTGACCATGGACAAGTATGCTTTTCCCATACACTCCAAGTGACATTTCATGCAGCCTTTCCATAGAGAGAATTTGGTTCCATCAAACTTTGGACTATCCTTCTTGTATGACGACATCCTAGATCTCCTCAAGTGGTTAAGCTCCTTTCAGAGGAACTTGGCTTTGATACCAATTGTTAGATCTAGGGCACACAACTGAGAGGGGGGGTGAATCAGTTGTACAAAAACTTGCTTCTACTTCTAATACTTGATTCTTCTTTGTTAGTCAATAGCATATCAGTTAACCATTCATGAAAGCATAATGCATAAACACAGGAGCAGATAAACATCAACACATTGGACACCAAGGTTTTGACGTGGAAAACCCAGTTAAGGGAAAAACCACGAGGTGATTAACCCAAGGATTATTCTCTGTTAGAAGAATAAGAAAAATGAATGGCACATGCCAATTAGGGCTCACTACCTGAGCACACTACTCACAAAGAGGCACACTGCCTACAAGAGACACACTGTCTACAAAGTGATAAGAAGCACAAATTTGAACTGGAGATTGACATCTTTACCATGTCTGGATTAGTTCCATTTTAGCCTGAGATACTTCTGCTCTACCCTTCGCTCTTTCGCTATGCCACACTCATCCACTCCACACACACTTTGAAATGAACTCACAAACCTTTATTTATACAAGGCATCGACTTAGGAACAATCATCTAAGTTGGCAATCATCCACAAGAACATTCGCAAGTCGGCAATCATCCACAAGGACATTCACAAGATGAATAACTCATCCAGTTGGCCAGTCTGAAGAAGAATATCTTCATCTGGAAGAATATCTTCAACTCTAGGCTCTAACACTAATGTGGACTGACAACACAACCTCAACATGATCCAAAAACCTTCACAAGCTTGCCTAAGTGACCAGGTACATCCGCACTTCCTCTACTTACTGGAATCTCTTCTCCTCTTCATCCAGAACTTCAAGAACACAATCTGTCGCGACTGTCAAACTAAAACAAGTTCTTTCAGACCTCCAAACTATGTACAAACTGAGATGACACATCACAAAGACATCCCAAACACTCCTTCCAATTTGCAGAGTCTGACAATGCACCTCTAGATCTCACCGGACCCTTTTGTAACACTCTGTCACTCCGGAGCATCTCCCGGAACCAGTTCTACTTGACTGATCACAACTTTTTCATATCTTCATGTGGACCTCTGAAATCTTAACTGGATCATCTCAAGACTCATATCTACAAACCCTTTAATCCGCATCCTCTGATCCTCAACCTATTGAGTATATTTGCCTTCTTCTCATCACTGTTCTTCACTATTCCTGATTGAGACTAATTTTCTCAATATCCTCAGTACACAGCTCATCCAATCCTTCTTACCAATGCAATATGAGTATGTTGACATAAATGACAACACTGGTTAACCTCATACTTGCAACAAATTGATCTTGTATATATATCCGCACAAGTGATTTCATCACCTTTCTAGTCGGTACCGGAATAGTCAATATTTTCCATAAACTCTGATCTGTCGGCTAAATCCTTGCATACCAAGTAATGTGGATCAAGGATATACTTGTGGAAATCATTAATCATGTTGACCAAACATAATTTATGCCTTCATAACCTTTACCAACATCAGAAACACATCTAGAATAATGTCTGATGTTCTGCCAGTCAGTTCTTCCTCTGTTCACACTGTCACTTGGGAACCCAACACTCAAGCATTCATATCTCTTTATCCTTTTCAAACCGAAGGCTCAAACCTTGGGATCTATCAGTAAAGATACTCCTCTTGACTTCCCTAGATCTATACTTCACCAAGATACTTCCTCTGAGAGATCCGGACTTGTCTGTCGGACCTTACTGACTGCTTTGTTCTTGTTTACCGGACCATAACATTCTTCACTCTGACTTCCGGTATAGACATACCATGTCCTCTGGATGTGTGGGATGAAGTTTGTTGCCATCAATGACAACATTCATGAATCCATATAGTGTCTCTTGCCAACAATCTCCCCCTTTGGCATTGATGGGAACACTTAGTGAAAAATGACTAAGTGTTTACACTATGCTCCCCCTTGGCTGATGCTCTATTTTTATATACATTTTCCGAAACTCCCCCTTAGTTGGATTCCTCATTTTTCACTGCTCCTCACTCCCCCTTTGACATCAATGGAAAAGGGTAGGGTCCACACACTAAAATTTCCAAAAGCAGTCTATACATATCCGCATAAGTATATATACAAGTTGTACTTACATATACTTAAGTATGTCTACAAAAGTATTCTTCAACTGTACAACTTCTATCGCCCAACTCTACTTCATCCTGTCCAAAATTGAGATGTGACCACTCAACAGGAATGCAAAAGCTTCTGCCTTCTTAAGATCTATCAGATCATTGGTCCGGGCGGTAGTCTGAGCCTCACTTATGGCCTCATGCATGGCCTCTAACTTAGGGATAATGATTCTTCTAAGTTCACCCATCTGGTTAATTATGTTCTTCCTTTCCTTCTCAAAATTCTTTATTGCACTTGTCATTGCAATAGACTGACACTCTTGATTTACTATGGAGGATGAGAGAGGATCAAAACTTTGGGACAGACTTAGGAGTTTATCCTCTTGTTCTTTTACTTTCCTCTCAATGTCTTTGGTCACTGTGGGCCAAGATAAGCAAAATTTGTACATATTTTTGCCATCTTTAAGAGCATTTTCCAAGCTCTTTATCCCAATATCCATAACTATCCTATCATTTGTTATTAGACCTTGTACTTCAGAGAATCTTTTATCCAAAAACTCCTTCTAGACCTTTTCTTTAGCTGACTTCTCTAGAGAATCAAAATGTGTACTAACACTGCTGACTAGAGTTTTGAGATTACCAGAAGAGGAGGCTGTGGGATCCCTCTGAAAAGATGGCATGATCTTTTCCAAAACTCTGGATGCTACCTCTATAAGATCACAATCTTCCATGTGAGATTTCAGTAGTTTCTCTTTAGCCTTCACATTTGCAAATGAAGCTATTTTCATTGTTTGCATCGGTGATAGAGAGTCAAAGTCTAATGGCCCTTTTAGCAGTTTCAGTTCATCAATCTCATAGTTGCTTTTGTCGAAAAGTCCTTGACTGATTCTACAGTGTCTCTTGTTAGAGACAGATTTTTCTTTTCTTCTGTAGTCATAGAACTATCTTTTGGAGCTTTTTCTCCTTCTACATTCTTACCACTAGCAGTTGTGGTCTTCTCTGTTGAGGTCTTCTCTCCTTCTACAACCTTGGTACTCTCATCTTCTTTTCCCTTCACCTCTACTTCTTTATCCTTTACTCTTTCTTCTCCTTTTGATTTGGAGTCAGCAAGGGAAACCAGAGGAGAGATGTTAGTCTGTTCATGGACCACCTCTTCCAGAGCAGAGGATTCCAAGTCCTTAGCTGTTTCTGCACCAGAGTCCATTACCTCTTCTGTTATTTTCTCAGTAGACTCTTCTACAACACTTGTGGTTGAGGGGTGAGTACCCAAGTCCTCTATAACTGGAATGTTGAATTTCTTAAAAGTATTTCAGAGGATCTCTTCAGTCTCTTTTGCCACTTTGTCATTTTCACCAAGCATTAGCTGATTCATCCTGGCTTTGCTCCTGAACTCATCCTTACAATCTTTGAATACCATGTTCATTTGTTGGGGAGTGATTGAAGGGTATAGCTGAATTGCTGTCTGATCCCAGATTTCTAGATCTTTTGCTCGAGCATTGTTATTCCTCATTTCAAGCCTTTTCTCTAAGCTTTTAGGAATTAGAGAGATAATTTCAATAAAAGCTTTATTGTAAGTGTTCAAAAACTGAACAATGGCTTCCTCTAGAATCTTTTTATCTGCTTCATTATAAGCATCATAGAATTCTGTTAAGGGTTGTAGGTTCCCATCCACAGTGACTACTTTCACTACAACATCTAAGGATAGAGTGGGTTTCTCAACAAATTCTTCTTCCTTCTCTTCTTCTCCTTGACTGGTAGAGTGTTCATTGGATGATTTCTTCTTCTTTTTCAGTTTCTTTATCTCTTCATCTGATTCAGTTTCCTCATCATCCTTTAGGCTAACATAGGACCTTGTTGCCTTTTTCTTTGTTCTCTTTTCTCCTTTTCCGGATGCCTAGACTTCCGGTTTTGATGTTCTTGAGCTTTTGGCTATGACAGGTGCTGATCTCTTTGATGATCTTGTTCGGGTGGAAGATTCTACCAGAGCACTTTCCTTACTTTTCTTTTCTGCCTTTTTCTTCTCTTCCTCAGCCTTTTCCATCTTTTTCCTATTGGCATCAAGTGCCTCCTTTGAGATCCCAAAGCCTTTGGCAACATCTTCTACTTCTTTTCTCACTTTCCTCTTGATCTCTAGCTGCCTTAGCTCTGTATGAATTTTCACACTTAGTTCTTCAAAGGTTCCAAATCTTTCTGCTTTTGGGTCCTTTGGCTAACTGAGCATGTGTTGAACATGTAGCTCTATAATTTGTTAATCAACTTCATACACCATAGGCATGATCCAGACTGTCCTTGGCTCTACTACCTCCATTAGGCATTGATCAGTGTCTACCATGAAGCACACTGTATCCTTGTATTTCTCAACTACTAATTTGGGGATTCTTTCTCTGATTTGCATTGTATTTTGAAATTGCTTGAAGTAACCCCACAAAGTTGTATTCCTTGCCTTAGCATCCCCAAGTTCATGCAAGTAATCTCTTATCTGAATTGCTACTAGTTTGTCATTTTGCCATACCCATCAATTTGATTCGGGTAGCTCATTCATGAAGTAGAAAAATAGACATAGTATTAATCCACCATATTTAAAGGAGTTCTTCTTGTCCTTTTTGATCTTCTGTATGTTTTCCATTAATTGGCTCAAAAGAAGTTCACAGAGATCATATTCTGCATTCTTTCTCAGCATCTCATAGGTAGTATATACTGCAGTTCCAGATACTAAATTCTCCCTACTGGAGTGATATATCTTGTATCCTACTATCATAGATGCAAACTTGACATCTGGGTTAGTAATATCTTCAATGGTCATTGCCCTCTTATCAAATTTTGATCCAGTGGCCTCAGTTACAATGTTGTTTTTGACAGATTTGAGGACAGGTATTCCTTTGGAGGAGTATAAACCAATTACTGCCCTAATTGCCTCCTTAGTGATCTTGTAAGGTCTATTCAGCCATAGGAAGTTATCATGCACCCTACTCAATATGTACCGGACCCATTTATCTTCTTCAAAGCAGGGGAAATGAATGAACTGATCAAAATGCTTCTCCTGGATGCCCTTATATTCTAGTTTAAGCTCAAAAGCATCATCTATCAATTGTTTGTGATAGATGTCTCTTAGTCTGAATTCCCCAAACTCTTCAATATTTGCATGTATGTAAACCCTAATGTCTTCTGTGTGCAAAACACCATGCAGAACACTAGAGAATGCTCCTAGGGGATCTACCTCCAATGATTTTTATGCATGTTTCTTAAATTCAGGGTGGGGCCTATCAGAGATCTTTACTATATTCGGAGTATCCATCTTCAAAAGATTTGCAGGGAGATATTGAGAATGGAAAATACCTTTTGTGCCTTTCGGTTTTACAAAGTTGGCGAGATGATTTCTAGATGAATTGACTTCTATAAATGATTTCTAATGAACTTGAGGAATTTTGTTGCAGAGCTTCACTTTTTGTTTCTTCTTGAATGCAGAATGAACAAGTGATTAATGAGAAAACCCTTATATTCTCTGTACTTTTCTTCACCCAAATCTTGTTCATCTCACTTTGAACTTCATCTACAGAATTTTGCAATATGACTGGATCTATTGCAAATTTGGCAAACAACATTTCTTTGCATATTTGGTTGATATCCTCTTGATCTGCCTTGATTAGCCATATGACCTATTCTATTGCATGCAAAGCATCTAGCATTGAATGATTTGTTCATTTGCATATTTCTGCATTCATGAGAATTGTGACCATACCTTTTGCAGTTAAAACACTGTCTGGAGAAGGATGAATTAGTCTGATTCATTCTCTTTCTGCACTGATTAGCTTTATGACCAAAGTTATTGCAGTTGTGGTAGTATCCATTGAAGGATGGATATCTTTGAGCATTAGGCTATCTTACTGGAGGTCTTCTAGGCCTGTTCCTTGGATTTTCTGATCCAAAATTCTTCTGACCAGACCTGGAGCTTTCTCCTTTCTCATATCCCAAACCATACTTGTCATCTACCCTCTTTTGACTTCCAAGAAGAACTTCAAGTTGAGCAAAAATTATCTTGAATTTCTCTTTATATTAATTTTCTATTTGAAGATCCCTTTTGAGAGAGACAATTGATCCTCAAGTTTTTCTTCATTATCTTTAGCATCTTCAAGATTAGATTCAAGATGTCTGATAACTCTATCCATCTTGTGGCAATCTTCTGATTTCTCTTTGAGAGATTGTCTTAGATTATCGTCAATTTTTCTTTTCTCTTCAACTTCTTAGGTAAACTTCATAACTCCTGATTCCATTTCATGTCTTACCATAATGATTTCTTTTGATAACTTTTCACACAACTCAGTTTTCTCCTTCAGCTCTTCATTTGCATCATTTGCTTCACCTTGTCTTGCCAATTGTTGAAGCAGCTCCTTTCTTTTTTTCATAGAGAGACTTAATTTGTCTTTTAGTTCTCTCATGAACTCATCAGTCTGTTTGAGTCTTTCCTTTAATTCATTGACTTCAGAGTTTGACTGTTCAAGATCATCAAGGGCAATCTTGAGTTGCTCTCTTAAACCATATGCATCCATTTGAATTCCCAGATCTTCCTCAAGCTGTTAGACTCTATTAAGAGGAACTTAGCTCTGATACCAATTGTTGATAACTGAGAGAGGGGGTGAATCAGTTATCCTAATTATTTATGCTTTCTAAACTTTATTAATAATCAATGTAACATTAATTCAAATGAGCAAACATAACCATGAAATGGAAAGACACATGACACCATATTTTTGACGTGGAAACCCTGTTAAGGGAGAAAACCACGGGGTGATTAACCCAAGATTGTATTCTCTATTAGAAGAATGGAAATACAAAAATGGCACTTGCCAATTAGGGCTCACTACCTGAGCACACTGCTCACAAGAGGCACACTACCTACAAGAGACTCATTGTCTACAAAAAGAGTGTTATATAATACTTGAACTGATTGGGAGCATCTACATATGCTGGAGTTCAGTTCCAGTTAGGCTCAGTACACTGATCTACTGCACTTCATCTTTACTCTTCTTTTATGCTGCTTTCCTTTCACATACCAGACCTTCCTTACTACTTTTACTCTGCTCTTCTACTTTTATTTGCATATCACTTGCAACCACAACACTTCTCATAAGTAAATCCATCTTGTATATATATCCACACAAGTGATTTCATCACCTTTCTAGTCGGTACCAGAATAGTCAATATTTTCCATAAACTCTAATTTGTCGGCTGAATCCTTGCATACCAAGTAATGCGGATCAAGGATATACTTGTGGAAATCATTAATCATGTCAGCCAAACATAATTTATGCCTTCATAACCTTTACCAACATCAGAAACACATCCGGAATAATGTCTAATGTTCTGCCAGTCAATTCTTCCTCTGTTCACACTGTCACTTGGGAGCCCGACACTCAAGCATTCATATCTCTTTATCCTTTTCACACCAGAGGCTCATACCTTGGGATCTATCAGTAAAGATACTCCTTTTGACTTCCCCAGATCTGCACTTCACCAAGATACTTCCTCTGAGAGATCCAGACCTATCTGTTGGACCTTACTGACTGCTCTGTTCTTGTTTACTGGACCATAACATTCTTCACTTTGACTTCCAATATAGACATACCATGTCTTGCGGATGTGTGGGATGAACTTTGTTGCCATCAATGATAACATTCATGAATTCATATAGTGTCTCTTGCCAATAGCTAGTTTACCAAGCAATTGATCTTTTTTAAGTTTCCCTGACTCAAGCAATTCTTCAATGGTATATACCTTGTGACTATAGGACTTTGGAAGAGTTATGAGTATTTTATCAATAACATCTTCATCTTCTAACTTTCCATGAAGGGCCTTGATGATGCTGACAACTTCATCAATCTTCTGTATATAATTTGTTATGTTATCATCTTTAAACATTCGCATGGTTTCATATGTGGTCTTTAAATTCTGTAACTTAGGTTTCTTGACAAATGCATCACCTTCAAAAACATTCTTTAGTTTCTCCTAAATTTCATAAGTCATTCTAAGATCCACCACTTTAGCCATTTCACCATTTGATAAAGCATTCAATAGAGCATTTTTAGCTTTGTGATTCAATTCAAACTCCTAAATTTCTTCTTTAGTCTTTGGACCATTTTTAGGTATTTCATATTTCATTTTGACTATCATCCAGACACTGTAACTAATGGAAATACGATAACTTTCTATTTGTACCTTTTAGGATGTGTAGTCAATTCCATCAATCTAAGGTGTGTCCTTTTCGTGTGCCATCCCAGATCTTGCTTAAGCTGTTAGGCTTTCTTCAAAGGAACTTGCTCTGATACCAATTATTGAAAGGCACAACACAACTAAGAGGGGGGGTGAATCAGTTGTATCAAAAACTTTAACTAAAATCGCATTCACATTTACTTTCCTTAACTCCTTAAACTGTTATGTAGATTAAACATTAAAAGTAGATTCAAAACATGAACACATCAACACCATACAGACATGAACACTAGATTTTTACATGGAAAACCCTAAATAGGGAAAAACCACGTTAAGTGTTAGCTCACAATATAATATGAAGGCACAATACCAAAAATCAAAGGCTCACTGCATAAAATAAGTGATCACTATAAGGGGTGGCTCACTACCAGGGGTTTGGGTCACTGCCGAGTTGGTGAACTAAGATAGTAGCATCTACACCATGCCTGAGTTTAGTTCCATTGAAGTGCAATATATCTCCTCTGCTCTGCTCTACTTTTACAACTCACACCTTAAACATGAATTAATTACATGTATTTATACAAGTCATCAACCTTGGAATGTACATCAAGGTTGACATTACAATCATCAACCATTGGAACAATCTCCAAGGTCGGCATACATACATACATTAAGATAGGACTAGACCTAAACAAAATTGTGGACTAAATTAATGAAAGAAGAACACTTCATGCCTTAGGTTGGACTCAAGTGCATCTTCACACGCTACCACATGCTTCCACAAGTCAGGAGATTCCTCCTCAAAGAATGTTAACATCCAAGTCGGCCAAACTGGGGCTATCATCAAGAACAGTTTGAACATACACTTCCAAGGGCTTCTTTTCAGCATGTGGATCAGGCACACACCTTCAATTCATTTAGGGGACATCTACGAACATCATAGAATCATTTGGAAACTAGAAAATCCAACCAAACAAATCTCAACTAACTTTTCTTGAAGATGGATTACAGACTACTCTCAATTAGACACTATCAAACTCTGCTAATCAGAAACTTGCTTTCTGGAGCACCAAATCACAAATGCTTTTGAATGAAGATAACTAAGGACCTTGTAAGATTAATTCCAAGACCACAACACCAAAGAACATACTATGAAGGAGTGTAGAGCAAAATACTTCCTTCCTATCACACTGTAAACTCTGTCAGACACAACCTTCACACTGGTGAATAGAACTTTTGCTGCACAATGACCTAGACCACCAAATTCTAGATTTAGCCTCTTCAATTTCTTCTTTAATTCATATCCAAAGCTCATACTCTAGTCTTCAACACAAGAAATATGTGGAGCAAAATACCTAGACAGTGTTCTTCAATCCATTAACAAACAACAATGTCAGAAGATATAGTTGACACAAATGACAACACAGATATGTTGACATCATTGACAACATTAATTAGCACATACTTGCAACAAGGAAGGCCTACAATGAAATCCATTGATATGAAATCTCACTTTCACTCTGGAATAGCATGTGGATGTAACAATTTGGCCGAGTGCTAATGTTTGGCTTTCACCCTCTAACACTCAAGGCAGCAGGCAATAAACTCTACTATATCCTTCTGCATACCTTCCTAGAAGTAGAGTTTCTAAAGATCTTCATGCATTTTCTTGACACTTGGATGTGTTGCATATGGTTCTCTATGATCCTCTATAATAACAATGTCTCTAAGGTTCCCCAAAGAATAAACATAGATATGTCCATAGTGTCAGAGCAAGCCATCATCATCGAAAGAATACCCCCCAAATTTGTCCCTCAATGGACCCTACAGATGGACTATCTCACTATACAAAGCATTTGGCAAGAAAAGATCCAAGAAACACCCCCTTAGATCTTTCTTCATTGAGAATGAGAGCAAATCATGTCTTCACCTACTAAGAGCATCTACCACAACATTCTCTTTTCCTTTAATATACTAGATCTCTAAATCATATTCGCATAGAAACTCTATCCATCTATGCTGTCATGCATTGAGGTTGGGCTGAGAAAAGATGTACTAGAGGCTCTGGTGATCAGAATGTAACTCAAATAGGTGTCCAAGAATAAAATGGTGTCACTTAGTCAAAGCATGTATCACAACTGCAAGATCCAAGTCATGAGTCAGGTAATTAAGCTTGTGTACCCTCAACTTGGGAGACTCGAAGGCAATCACATGTCCCTCCTGCATGAGAATCTCTCCAAGTACCTCATTCGAAGTGTCTGTGCAAACAAAATAGTCTCTTGTAGCATTTGGAATCACAAATATAGGAGCATTGGTGAGTTTCTCTTTCAGAATCTAAAAAGATCTCTCACATTGTTGATCCATACAAATTTCTTGCCCTGATTTTGAAGAGAAGTAATCAGATGCACGATCTTGGAGAAGCCTTTCATGAATCTTTTGTAGTAGCTAGCTAGACCCATAAAACTAATAACCTCAGTAACATTAGTAAGAGTGGACCAATCCAAAATAGCTTGAATCTTAGAAGGGTCCATTGAAATCCCATCTACTGAAATGATATGTCCTAAGTATTAGATCTCTATCTAGAAAAAAAATGCATCTAGCAAGATTAGCATAAAGCTAGTTCTCTCTTAGGAATTGTAATTCTAGCTACAAATGCTCCTTATGCTTCTCTACTATGTGAGAATAAATCAAAATGTCATTCAAAAAGATGACTACAAACCAACCTAAGAAGGTGTGGAAAACACCATTCATCAAGCTCATAAAAACTACTGGGGCATTGGTCAATCCAAAAGGAACTATAGTAAACTTGTAGTGACCATAGAATGCACAAAAAGCTATCTTATGAATGTCAGCTTCTACTATCCTTAGCTAATGATAACCTAACTTCATATAAATCTTTGAGAAAACCTTCGCTCCCTCAATCTGATCGAACAAATCATCCATCCTCAAGAACATGTAGTGATTCTTCACTATGAGCTTGTTCAATTGTCTGTAGTGAATGCAAAGGTGAAGAGAACCATCTTTCTCCTTCACAAAGATAATAGGTGCACCCCAAGGAGATACGCTCTAATATCAATTGTTAGAACATATTGATATAATGAGAGGGGGGTGAATCAGTATATACCAAAAACTTAATCCAATTTAACTTAATCTTCAAATGTTTCTACTACCTTAACCAAATAAAGAATCAAACTATACAAATCAAATTACAACACACAATCACACAATAATAACATCAAATTTACATGGAAAAACCTAGAAGGAAAAAATGACGGCAAACAAACTGCTTGGATCTACTATCCAAATCTAGCCTCACAAATAATAAATAGATTTACAAGTTTTATGGGCTACAACCCAAAGGAAGCTACAACTCCCTAAATCATAGTTTTAATAGCTTCAACCAAAGGAAGATGCAACTCTATATAGTGCTACTACACGTACAAAAATAGGCTACAACCTCTGTATGATAAACTTGACAGATTCCACTGATCAATTACCTCTGCAACATCAACACCCTTCACACTGACATATATCTTCAATACCTCTGCTCAAACCACTTTGCTACTTCCACAACACACATACTCCTTCACACTCACACATACATCCTCGTACACTCTCACACACTTAGTCTTTTGTAACAAACTTTGATCTTTCATTTATATCCTCTGTAAGCTTCAAAAACTTTCTCCTTTGTTAGCAAATATGAAACATGTTGCATGAAACGTGCAAGGACTACAACAAGTTGGTGCCCAAAGTCATGTAGAAATCTAATGCATTTCAAACCAAGTGATAAGCAGGATCTATTTTATCTTTGCACACTTCTCAAAGCTAGCACACACTTCCACTCACATGGTGCAATCACCTAGATATATCAAGTTAGCTTCACAAACATTTATCCTTCTACATGCAATAGATGTATTATCAATGTTTTAGGAAGAATGGAGAAGATGTATTAGATATTGAAGGCCATGCAGAACTAAATGGATGCATTGGAGTAAGACTATTGAAGGAACCCTAACTCTAGGGATAAGGAAAGTGAGAAAGAGAAGGAGGAAGATCCTATATAATCAAGTGGAAGTGAAAGGGACAAGGAAAAGAAGATGACAAAGGAAATAAATCACATTGGAAAGAAGACTAGAGTGGACATTCTAAACCATTTTGGAAATTTGGACTCTGAGGAGTTGATAGACTAGATCATGGATCTAGAAGAGCATTTTGAGTATGAGGATATTGTGGACCTAGATAAGGTGAAATTTGTGAAAACTAAAATAAAAGTTCAAGTAGAAATATGGTGGAAGGAAGTTCAAATAGAGAGGAATAGAAGAGGAAATCAAAACATTGTAAAGTGGGACTAGATAGTGGAAAAGTTGAATTCCAAGTTCATTCTTGTGAATTACTAGTTAGAACTATTGAAGGGGCTACATAATTTGTGGTTATATAGAGAAACATGACTGTGAACAAATACATCAAGGAGTACTACCGACTAACAATTAGGTTAAGCCACCATGAAAAGGGAGCTAATAAAGTGGAAACTACATGAATGGGTTGATGGAATCCATTAAAGGAGAGTTGGGCATGTGGAATACCTAGATAGTAGAGGAGGCCTACTGGTTAGAACTAATTGCATAAAAGTTGAATTGAAAGTAGGAGGATAGATAGAGCCAATAGAGAGAAAGAAGAGAGGTATGGTGACAAAAGAATGTGATGTATTGATAAAAGATCAACCTCAAGGGGTCAAGGAAGAGGTATATAGCACTAAAATGAGAGGGAAGGTCAAGATTCCCATAGTGGAGAGAAAGAAGATGATATTTTCTACTAAGTTGATAGTAGTGACTACCACAAAGGATTATATGTTGGTTGAGGTTATTGCAAAGATGAAAGAGTAGAAGTTATGTGCTATAGAGAGGACCAATAGGAGCATGGAAGGTATTCCCAATAGGGTAGAGGAGGATATGAGAGAAAAAGTTAGAAATGCTTTAAAAAACCTATTTTAGGTGTGGAGAAGGACATAAGGAATTTAAGTGCTAAGGAAAGAGGGATAAGGGTACTCACAAGAGCTATGTATGGATATGAGAGGTCACCCATCTTAGTGAGGAATCTAGAATGTGGGGGTTCACTAGTTTCATGGAGAGCCTTGAGGTGCGACATGTGGGGTGACATGAAATAGAGGAAGAGTCTGTTTAGGACTAGATACAAATCTAGCAATAAGTGTTGTGAATTGGTAGTGGATAGTGGCAACACAAATAATTTCGTGTCTATGGAGATGGTGAACAAGTTGGGGATAAGAAGGATGAAACACCTACACCCATACTGAATTGGTTGGTTTCAACAAGGGGATATAATTCTAGTGGAGGAATAATGTTGGGTAAAGTTCAACATTGGAGCATATTATGATGAGATGTGTGATATTGTGTTGATGGATGTGTACCATTTCTTTTTGGGGTAGCCATGGCATGATGACAGAGAAGATGTGTATGATGGGAAGGATAACACTTACGTGATCTAAAAGGATGGTTAGAAGCACAAGCTAATGCCACTGAGGGAAAGTGAGGGATAATTTTGTAATAGCATGAGGGTGTGCATTAGTGAGGAGTTATGTGAGTTGATTCCAAAGATGTGTGACATTTCTAGAACATTAGGTACAACCACAAATGTAAAAGTAGTATATTAGAAAGAATGTGAGAATGGATGTCACCAAAATGAGGCCATCTAGAGAACAAGATAGATGAACAAGAGGATGATGAGCTATGATGAGGAACATGTGGCAATAGGGAGCATAACAAAAGTGTATGTGGCATATAGGAAGGAGTTAGATAGATTTGAGGGATTAGTTGATGGAAAAGGTAAGTGGGCCATGACTGGATACAAGACAAATACCAAAGGTGGGGAGAATGGTTTGTGGAATAGGTGACTAATAACATGGTTGAAATTAGTGCTCAGGCTAGATCTCTTGAGGCATACCTAAGGAGGTGGAAGGAATGAGTTGGAATTGTCAAGTTGGAATCTCTAGGTAGGGGTAGCCTATCATAGAAAATGAGTTATTAATTTTTATTGTAATCCCAAGATTCTAATACAAGTGAATCCTTGGACATCATGGAAATCTTATGTCATGTCTAGAGAAGTGGAAATTGTGGTTAAGTTTAGTAGCTTCTATGTCTATTAGTTTATGGTTAATGGTGTGTAGTAAGGAAAGTTAGCGCATTTCACTACATTGAGGAATTGGCTTCTATGGTTTTAATAGTAGTTCTATTTATTGTTATTTTATTTTTTGTTAAAGTTTGAGGGTGACCAAATGATTAAAAGTTAGTAATTTGGTTTGAGAGTGTCTATCGGTTGACAGTGGCATTTAGTAGAACTATATCTATTTGTTTCAAGTTATTTTGAGTTTGTACAAAGATTAATATTTTAGGAAGTTATATTAGATGTTGAGGATGTGCATGGTGTGCCACACGGAGATTGTCCACCAATTTATTGTTGGAATTTGTAAGTTTACTATAACAAGTCAATGACATGTTTCATGTGGTTTCAATCTTTAAGCAATCTTGTGGTAGAAATAAATCATTTGGACAAATTAAGGATGATATAGATATACTTGGTTAAGAATTGTAAAAAATTAAGAGAAGAAGATATGCTATGGTAGAATCTTAGGGAGTTTTAGTAGTGAGGGGTGAGGTTTGAAAGGTTGAGTAAAGGTACAAGGGGTATGATGTGAAAATTAGTCTAAGGAGACGTATAGGGGATAAGTGGATGTCATTACTATAAAGTAGTGGTAGAATTATTTTTATATTGTACTACTTATCATTAGGCATCTTGCAACAAGTTTTGGAAGTGGTGTTTCCATATTTTAGTGATTATATGCATGTAGGGATCCTTTGTGGTGACTATCCATTCATGTAATCTGTAGACACCTAAAATTGTCCACTCATTATCTGACTTCTTCCTCCTCAATCAGGACATCATTAAATGACTTTCTTCTACAATTAACTATATAAACACTTGTTTAGATGGTTAATTATCCAAACCCCTTCTAACAGTGATTACAGTAAAGTAGTGGTAGATTTTTTTTATATTGTACTACTTATCATTAGGCATCTTGCAAGAAGTTCTAGAAGTGGTGTTTCCATATTTTAGTGATTATATGCATGTAGGGATCCTTTGTGGTGACTATCCATTCATGTAATCTGTAGACACCTAAAATTGTCCACTCATTGTCTGACTTCTTCCTCCTCAATCAGGACATCATTAAATGACTTTCTTCCACAATTAACTATATAAACACCTGTTTAGATGGTTAATTATCCGAACCCCTTCTAATAGTGATTAAATAATATTTTATTATGAAATCACTATTCATGCACTATTCATCTGTACCATCTCCTAGCATTAATTGAATAAATTTATCATTTTTTCAATTAATCAATCCTCTTCCGTAGTCCAACATTAGATAAATATTTATTTTTCTAATATCCTTATCTCCATCCTATAAATTAAATAAATATTTCTATTTATTTAATTCCCTATTTGTGCACTTTTGATTAAGTTGACCAATCCACTTAATCAACTTCATCACATGCTTGCACATCCCAACTATTTCATTAACCAATTCAAATCCCTCACATCTTCCAACATGTAAAAAAACATGAGCTTTTGTACAAGACCACATGGATCTCTTACAAAGGGATGGGCAAGTCCTTTGTACAAAAGGATCTTGTTTGTCCTCCTTTGATCCTCTCCATCCACTTTATTGAAGACCATCCTCAATCCTCGATCTCTCCTTTATCCAATGACTCCTCTTATCCTCCAATCAAATCATGCCACTTGATTTCCTCTCATAAATCAAATCCTCTCAACAATCCTCATCCATTGATCTCCCAAATAAATGCTATACATCCAATCCTCATCCCAAAGATCTATAAATATCCATCAAACCAAGCCATTTTCAAGTCTCCATCAAGTGCAAAAGTATGTTGTCAATTTGAGGAGCAATCAACATTCATCCAACATCAAGGAGCACATCTAAAGAACAAGGTTTGCACATGTGTTGTTTATAGTTTAGCTTCATATGTTTGTATGCATTCCTTATTAGCTCAATCATGAAGTTGCATTTCTTAATGAATGAAATAGGTTTATATTATTTTAGCTTGTTTTTATGTTCATTTTCTTATGTATACATAATCTTATTGTAATAAAATGACTATGGCTTGGCATGTAAGAGGGCCAATTGTAGTAACTTATGTGGTTGTAACCATAATGATAATTGTGCAAGATTATGTTAATGAATAAATTGTGGTGTTTTATGTGAATTTAAATGGTTTATGGTGATTTGTGTGTGTGTTTATTGTTTCGAGCTACATGGTTAGATATTCCTTCATTGGACCATATTATCATGACTACATCAAATGTTCCATTTCTCCTCCTTCCATTTCTATCTCAATCTCTCTCATGAGTCATTATAAGATTAGATTTTGATCTAGGATGCCTTCTTTGCTCTTTCTTCCAGCATCTATGTCATGAGAATGAACTTATATAATTTACCATATCTCCTCCACACTTTCATCCCTCGATCCCCATACACTTGACTATTCCTTTACATTTCTTAAACTCCTTAGTCTATAATGATAGAATATTTGAATAATTCAAGGAAAGATACTTATAATATCCACATACATATATTATATTACCTAATTAACCTTCTCTTACACTTTTCCCCCACATCCACTTGATAGTACAAGCTATATACTAAAGTTGGAACTAAGTAAACTTCTTGCTTGTGTTGGCGCATAAGCCAAAGGTTGCACTTTCAAACCCATTGATCCATGTTGACACTCTTCTATGTACTCATGGTTATTTTTCATCCTTTCCCTTCTCCCTCTTTTTTTTCCACTTCCATGATTCAATTTCTTTACTTATTTTTCACTTGTTGTTTATCTCTTGATTTTTTCCTTGATCTTGATCTTACATTCTCCTATTTCTCATGTTTGTTCTTCTTCCATTCCTTGAATATTTTTACTATTTATGCTCACTCCTATTTATATTTCAAGTCTCCCTTTTGCTTTAAAACTATATTTTTTGTTGTACTTCACTTTATATAATGGAAAATAGGATGATAATCCATATGTTAGCTACTATTATATATTACTATTAGGATTGACTCCATCCACATAGTTTGGTGTAGTATTGATCTTACTTTTTTCACTCCTTAATTTTTTTAGTCTCTTCTATCTCTCATATTTCCTTTCTAGTTTATGCTTAGATTGTTTCATTGTGTTTTAGGTATGTTTCCTTTCCATGTTTGAATTTACCATATGTGGTGTTATGTATTTTATCTTGTTAGTGTACAATGATTAATTTATTTGGATGCTTTGTAGGATAGGTATATGTAGTTTATTGAAGATCCAAAACCAAATTTGAAGATTGATATCTCTCCTATGGTAGCTGTATCCTTGAATATTTCATGACTATCTATATATTTACTAGCATACTCACACTTGCTCATGAGCATGAACATTGACACTAACTTCTTTTCTTAAAATAACTGTTGCAAGTATGTGCCTAATCAGTGTTGTCATTAGTGTCAACTATGTCTTACTTTGTTGACAATATTGAGAAAAGTAGCCCCTCCAGTGATAACAATGTGTTGCAGTAGAAATAGTGCATTACAAGTAGAAGAATAGTCTATAAAGAATGCTCCGCATTTCCTGTAGAATAAATATCTTTGCCTATGGATTGGAAGTTATTTAGAAGCTTGTTTGAAGATGTTATATTCCAAGTTTGAGCCTCCAGTATGAAGACTTGAGAGAGTTATGTTCACCAGAGTGAAAACAACTTTTTTTATGTGTTTGATGGTAATAGGGAGAAACTGTTTTGCTCCGCATTCCTCTGCATTGAAGTATTTTGGTTTTCTGTTCTAGAAGTAAGTTTGTGTTGATGTTAAATGCCTTCAAGTGTAATGGTTCATGATTTGGTGGTCTGCAAGCTATCTTTTACTCATGACAGTGGCTGGCATTGTTGTT
The DNA here is from genome assembly GCA_027924645.1 of Cunninghamia lanceolata. Classification (NCBI taxonomy): domain Eukaryota; kingdom Viridiplantae; phylum Streptophyta; class Pinopsida; order Cupressales; family Cupressaceae; genus Cunninghamia; species Cunninghamia lanceolata. Next base: position 6,920,192 of record BSBN01001281.1, read on the forward strand.
CTTTTGATCTGCTTTGAAGAATCTTGTTGATAGAGTTGTTAGAGATCATGCGGTTGTTCCTAGTGATTATAATGTGCTTGTTGATGTCTCCTAATCATGCTCCTACCTTTGGATTGGCCCACAAGGTGTAATGCAGATTGTGTATGAAGCATGTTCTTGAGGACACTTGTGTTAACATCAGTCTTGGCCAACCTAGTTGAATTTGTCACTTGTGAAGATGCATCAAAGATTGTGATAGCATGTTGTAGTGTGGAGGATTGTGTTTGAGTCCTATAGCTAAAGTGTGGTGTGATCTGCATACATTCCTACATATTTTCCTTAGCTAAATTTGTATTAGGTCCAGACCTATTTTATGTATGTTTGTAATGCTGACCATGGAGATTGTTCTGATGGTTGATGATTGAAATTCTGACCTTGATGATCATTCCAAGGTTGATGGAGTGTATAAATACATGTAATTGAGTCCTGAAAATGTATCCAAGTGCGAAGATGAAAAGATAAAGTGAGAGAAGTAGTAGAGTAGAGCATAGATGTTTGTGCTTCAATGGAACTGAACCTTGGCATAAAGTAGATGTTGTTATCTCAGTTCAACCCTTTTCCAATGAGCCTTCTTTTGGCAGTGAGCCACCCTTTGGCAGCGAGCCTTTCTTTGTAGTGAGCAATTTGGCCAGTGAGCCCTGTAGCCAGTGAACCTCTAATTTTTGGTATTGATATAACTTATATATTTCTATGGACTAACACCCATCGTGGTTTTTCCCTTTTAGGGTTTTCCATGTAAAAAATCTGGTGTCTCTTGTGTTGATTATGCATTTGTGTTGAGCTTCTCATTTTATGTTTTCATGGTTATATCTGAATATAAGTAATTGATAAGTTGATGATTGAAATTGGTTAAAAGTTTTAGGACAATTGATTCACCCCCCCTCTTAGTTGTCTGGTACAATTCAACAATTGGTATCAGAGGCAAGTTCCTCTAAAGAAAGCCTAACAGCTTGAGGAAGAACCAGGATGTCTTATAAGAAGGAAACTCCACATTTTTATGGGACAAATTATACTCTTTGGAAGGCACGAATGAAAAGCCATCTTCTCTGTCTTGGTTATAAAGTATGGATAGCTACACTATCACAATTTGTCATGCCTGAAGGTGGTTTGGCAACTAAAGATGATATCAAAGAATATGAGCTAGATGTCAAAGTAAAGGATGCTCTGTTAAGTTCCTTAAGTGACTCAGTGTTGACAAAAGTTGTGGACCTTGAATTTGCAAATGAGGTATGGGAGAAGCTAAAAAAATTGTATGAAGGAGATGATTCTATAAGAGAAGCCAAGCTACAGATCCTAAAAGTAAGATATGAGGGTTTGAAGATGAATGAAGATGAAAACATAACAACCTTTATGCAAAGAGTTGATGAACTTGTCATTGGAATAAAAGGTATGGGAGGAACTCTCACTGATAAGGAAGTTGTGATGAAAATTCTCATATCACTACCAAAATCCTATAGTCACAAGGTGGCTACTATTGAAGAATTTATGAATGTGAAAACTATTGACAGAGATCATTTACTTGGAAAGCTTACAACCTTTAAGATGAGAGAATTTGGTGATGCTCTTCCAAAATTTGAATCAACTTTCGAAGCTAGTACTTCAGAAAAGATTTCCAGAGTTGAGAAATATAAAGTGGATGATGACTATGATTAAATTGAAGCTAACTTTGTTGACAGGATGCAAAGAGGTTCGGGTAAGTTCATGTTGAAATTAGGGCAAACAACTAAGAGGGGGGTGAATCAATTGTCACAAAACTTTTATCTTTTGTTGCATTTAATCTTCTTTTCCACTTATTAATAGATTAATGATATAAGCATGAATCAACAACACATGAGCAGAATCATAATCAACACACAACACCAGGATTTTTACGTGGAAACCTAGTTAAGGGAAAAACCACGGTGGGTGTTAACCCACAAGATTTGTTCTTTGTCAAAAGAATAGAAAAATTGGAAGGCACTTGCCTTTGGGCACACTGCCCAGAGCTCACTGCTCAAAGGAGGCTCACTTCCTACAAGAACATTCACAATGTTAACACAGAAAGATTGAACTAAGAAACAACATCTTCTTCATGCAAGGTTTAGTTCCATTGAAGCACATAACACCTCTATTCCACCCCCACTCACTTCCTCACTACATCCACATCTTCTCTCATCACCACACATTTCCATGACTTCACAACACTTATTTATACATGACATCGACTTTGGAATGAACATCAAAGTCAGCCTTACAATCATCTATTTGGAACATTCGCCAAGATAGCCATTACAAGCAATTACAATCACAAGACTTATAATGCTACATGTAAACTATTACACTATTAGAAAAATGTAGCTAGGACTCAAATCTTTCTTGATAAACATGCCACGCTCCATAGAACTCTTCTTACATCATCTACAACATGTACCAAGCATCCGGTCGGCCAAGACTAGAAATAACAACACTCAAGGAGAAATCTTCAACCACAAGCTCAATCCTCAATGCGGACAACCAACACAATAGGCACATAATCTAGAGACTACCACAAGCACAATTAAATTTACAAGAACAACCGCATCACCTCAAATCACCAAAAATACTTACATCTTCATCTGGGAACTTAAGAACACCAACTGTCATGACTGTCACACTAGAAAGATTGCTTGTGGACCTCCAAACCATGAATCACTTGAGTTGAGGATACACACCAACATCCCAAACATATCGTTAGAACCACAGACCATAATATTCCAATGCGAAGCAATCCAGACCAAACTCATGTCACTCTGTTACCTCTAAACAACTACAAAACTTGGTTCTAATTAGATGGCCATAACTTCACAAATTCTCCATGCAGACTTCTCAAATCTTTACTGGAGCAACTTCAGACAATCCTCTACAAACCCTTTAATCTACAAACTCCAATCTTCATCTCACTAGGAATGCGGAGCAATCTACTTCACTAAACTGCACTGTCTTCACTGTTTCTGACAGAGAGATATGTAACTCACTTGTTTCTTCCAGAGGGGCTAATTTTCTCAATATCCTTAACATACAAGTCTTCTAAACAAGTAATAGAATAAGATACAGTTGACACCAATGACAACAAAGATATGTTGACATCAATGACAACATCGATTAGGAACATATTTGCAACAATTGCCCCCTTTGTCATTGATGGGAACATATGATGTGAAAAACTATTTCAACCATCAAGACAATAACTTCTCCCCCTTTCTCTTATCACATCTGGAACCACTTTCTTCACTACTCCCCCTTTCACCAGCAACTACTAACTTCCATCCAAGTTTTTCACATGACTTCTCTCCCCCTTTGACATCAATGGCAAAGGGCACATATTTGCAATCACCTCTTACCCTTTTGTTTCTGAGCTCAAAACATACCAACTACTCCCCCTGAGTAGCATCCCCTTAACACTGATCTGGATCACAAGATATGATTGTGAGTTCCACTGGACTGATGCACACTAGTGCACCTTAGTTCTGAACAGGAGGGGTAATTACCCTTAGCTTCTCTCTAAGATAATCAAAAGTGTCCTTAGGTAGAGGCTTAGTGAAGATATCCACAATCTAATCCTTTGAAGGAATAAACTCCAATCTGACTTCATTCTCATTTACCTTCTCTCTCAAAAATTGAAACTTGATGGATATGTGCTTTGTCTTTGAATGCAACACCAGATTCTTTGAGATGTTTATTGTACTTGAATTATCACAGAAGATTGTAAGAGGCTCTTCAAACACAATTCTGATATCCTTCAACATTTGCTCCATCCACAAAACTTGAGTACAATTATGTGTTGCTGCTATATACTCTGCCTCTGCAGTAGACAGAGATATTGCCTCCTACTTTTTTTTCAACAAAGAAACCAATCTCCTTCCCAATAAAAATGCACCACCACTAGTACTCTTCATGTCATCCACATCTCCTGCCCAATTAGCATCTGTATATGCATGAAGAGTGAAATCATCATCATTAGGATACCATAATCCATAATTAGATGTTCCCTTTAGATATCTAAAAATTCTTTTGACTACTACAACATGAGATTCTATAGGATCATCTTGAAATCTAGCAACAAGGCCAACTACATTCATAATATCAGGTCTGGTATGACTCAAATAAAGTAGTCCTCCAATCATTGATCTATACCTTTTCTAGTCTGCCGTAGGGGAATCATCATCTTTACTCAACTTGCATCCGGTTATCATAGTACTCACTGGTTTTGAATCCTTCATTCCAAACTTTTTTGACAACTCTTTTACATACTTAGACTGAGATATGAAGATGCCCTTATCTAACTGAATGATTTGTAGACCCAAGAAGAAATTCATTTCACCAAGCATGGACATCTCAAATTCACTTTGCATCTGATCAGCAATTTTTTTACATTTTCTCACATTTCCACCAAAGATGATATCATCAACAAATACCTCAACAATTAAGATGTGTTCATGATCAATTTTGAAATAAAGATTACTATCAGTTGTGCCTTTACTAAAGCTTAACTTTAGTAGATACTTATCTAGTCTTGCATACCAGGCTGTTGGGGCTTATTTAAGTCCATACAACACTTTTCTTAACCTACATATCATATCTCCTTGATCAGACAACTGGAATCCTTCTGGTTGCTCAATATAGACTTTTTCTTCCAAATCTCCATTTAGGAAAGTTGACTTGACATCCATCTAGTAAACTTTGAAATCTTTGTAAGCAACAAAGGCAAGAAATAATCTAACTACTTCGATTCTTTCCACCAGAGAAAAAGTTTCTTCAAATTCAATTCCCTCTACCTGAGAATATCCTTTGCACACCAATCTTGCTTTATTTCTCACAACTTCACCATTTTCATTCAATTTATTCTGGAAGGCCCATTTAGTTCCAATTACATTTTTGTTTTCAAGTCTAGGAACAAGATCCCAAGTATGATTCTTTTCAATTTGAATTAATTCTTCTTCCATTGCTTTTACCCAACTTTCATCATTACAAGCTTCATTCACTGATTTTGCTTCAATCTTTGAAATCAAACAATACTCCTCTTGTTCTTCAACAATTTTTCTTCTAGTTTAAACACCTTTACTTTTATCTCCTATGATCCGATATTCAGAATGATTCAACCTTACATATCTGGGAGTTTTGGGATTTTCTTGAACTTCTAATTCTTGAACTTGTTCCTTAGCATTTACACTAGCTTCTTGAGTCATTGGATTCTCTAGAGCAATCTGAATCTGATTTTGAGAACTTTCATTTTGATCATCTGATTCATATCCACAAGACTTGGAAGGTCTCTCCTTGCTTTCATCAACCTTGACATTAGCACTTTCAACAATCCTTTTCAATCTCTTGTTAAAGCACCGGTATGCCTTGCTTTGGTTAGAATAACCTAGAAATATTCCTTCATCACACCTTGCATCAAACTTACCTAGATCTTCATCTCTTTTGATTAGCATTTACTACTAAAAACTCTTAAATATTTCAAAGTAGGAGCATTACCAAACCACAGTTCATATGGAGTTTTACTAGTATTACCTTTGATCTGCACCCAGTTGAGAGTGTAAACAACAGTACTCACGGCCTCTCTCCAATAGACATTTGGAACATTTTCTTCCATCATCATGGTTCTAGCAACCTCTTGAATAGTCTAATTCTTCCTTTCCACAACTCCATTCTACTGAGGAGTCCTAGGAGGAGATGACTGTCTTCTTATTCCATGCTTTTCACAAAATGCATTAAACTCACCGGAGGTAAACTCTCCACCTTAGTCATATCTAAGACACTTTATCTTCACACCAATCTCATTCTCCACCCTAGCCTTGAACACCTTGAATTTGTCAAGAGCCTTAGATTTCTCTCTCAAGAAAGTGACCCACATCATTTGGGAGTAATCATCAATCAGCAACATAAAGTATTTGTCTCCTTGCAAACTCCCAAATCTGGCAGGACCAGACAAATCAATGTGCACAAGTTCCAACAATCCACTTGAAAATTGTTCTTTACTTTAGAATGTAGTTCTGTCCTGTTTGCCCAACTGACATTCCTTACATGTGCTATTAGCAAGTTTTACAAGCTTTGGAAGATCTCTCACAGCCTGAGTAGTACTTATCTTGACAACATTATCAAAGTTTACATGACACATTCTCCTATGCCATAACCAACTTTGATCAATCTAAGCAATCAAACAACTTTTACCAGTACCACTTAAATGAAAGATATTACATCTAGTTTGTGTAACAAATGCAATCTCAGTTATGGAGCTTTCAAAAATTCTACATTTTCCATCCTTGAATTGGAGATCATATCCTTTGTCAACCAACTGTCCAACACTGAGAAGATTATGCTTCAACCCTTCTACATACAAGACATCATTAGTGTTAATCTTACCATCAAGAGAGATGGATCCTCTACCACAGATTCTACCAGCTAAATTGTCTCCAAACTTCACAATTCCACCTTCATAACTTTCTACAGTTACAAACTTACTCTTATCACCTGTCATATGATGAGAACATCCACTATCAATCACCCATTCATCCTTTTCTTCAACTTGAGCAGCCAAGGCACTTTCCACATTCACACAACTAGTAGATTTAATAGGCACTGGATCTTCTTCTTTGATAGTAATGAACACCCATTCATTTCCAGAGATACTCCCCTTATCAGATTCATCATCTATAACTCCTTCATCAAAAGCTTCTTGGACATAGTAGCATTTCTTCTGAAACCTATGTCTATTTGGGTTTGTCTTTGAAATCCTCTCTGGACATGTTGAAGCAAAATGACCAATCTTATTGCAAGCAAAACATTTTGAAAGGTAACTTTCCTTCATACTTACTGGATCCTCTTGGTAAAATTTTGGCAAAAAGGGCTTCAAGTTCTTCAAGCTCCGATTCATCTTCTTCAAGTTCCTTGCCTTCTCATATCTGGTTAGTCTTCTTGAAGAGCTTTCACCTAGATCAAATCTTTGCTTCCCGAAAATACTGGCCTTAAAAGTAGATTATGATTTAGGAAGAGAATCACCAAACTCACTCATTTCAAATGATGAAAGCTTGCCAACCAACTAATCCCTTGTAATAGTTGTTACAGTCCTAATTTCCTCAATAGTAGCAATTTTATGCTTGTATGAAGTAGGTAAGGATCTAAGTACCTTAGCAACAATCTCTGATTCTTCCAGTATTCCACCAACACTCTCAATACTGCTCACAAGTTCATTCACTTTCTGCATATAGGAAGTGATGTTTTCATCTTCACTCATCCTCAAACATTTGTATCTACCCTTCAGGCTCTGCAACTTAGCACATTTGACATATGCATCACCTTCATACATTCTGATTGTTGTAAAGAGAGTAATTTGTTCTATCAAATCTTGGATTGTCCTTCTTGTATGTCAACACCCTGGATCTCCTCAAGCGGTCAAGCTTCTTTGAGAGGAATTGGCTCTAATACCAATTGGTGAAATTAGGACAAACAACTGAGATGGGGGGTGAATCAATTGTCACAAAACTTTTATCTTTTGTTGTATTTAATCTTCTTTGCCACTTATTAATAGATTAATGATATAAGCATGAATCAAAAACACATGAACAGAAACATAATCAACACACATAACACTAGGATTTTTATGTGGAAACCTGGTTAAGGGAAAAACCATCTTCATCACCAAAAACACTTGCATCTTCATCCAGGAACTTAAGAACACCAACTGTCATGACTGTCACACTAGAAAGATTGTTTGCAGACCTCCAAACCACGAACCACATGAATTGACGATACACACCAATATCCCAAACATACCTCTAGAACCACAAACCATAATATTCCAATGCGCAGCAATCCAGACCAAACTCCTGTCACTCTGTTACCTCTAAACAACTGCAAAACCTAATTCTACTTAGATGGCCATAACTTCACAAATTCTCCATATGGACCTCTCAAATCTTTATTGGAGCAACTTCAGACAATCCTCTACAAACCCTTTAATCTACAGACTCTGGTCTTCATCTCGCTGGGAATGTGGAGTAATCTACTTCCTTGAACTGCACTGTGTTCACTGTTTCTAACAGAGAGATATGTAACTCACTTGTTTCTTTCAGAGAGGCTAATTTTCTCAATATCCTTAACATACAAGTCTTCTAAACAAGTAATAGAATAAGATATAGTTGGCACCAATGACAACAAAGATATGTTGACATCAATGACAACACTGATTAGGCACATATTTGCAACAGTTCAAAGGTAAATTACCTTTCAAATTTTTCTCTTGTGGTAAGGTAGGCCATTGTGCTTGTAGATGTCTAGAAAGAATTGAAAGAAATAAGAAAAGATATGAGAGTAGATCTAGAATCCCAAAGAAATGCTATATTAGAGATTTTGATGATGAAGGTGTGACTAATGATGAATCTGATGATGCTAGTACTAGTGCAAATGAATGTTTATTGCTATTAAAGAAGATCCTGTGTCTACTGATTTTGCTAACTGTGTAAATGATGAAAAACCAATAGAAGAAAGTACCTTGGCTATTTAGGTTGAGAAAGATAAGCATGAAAGGATTACTGATAGAGAATGCTCACATCACATGACTGGTGACAAAAGTAAGTTTGTAAGTTTGGAAAAATAAGATGGACTTAGGTTTGGCAATAATGCAGCTTGTAAGATTTGTGTAAAAGGATTTATTTCATTTGATGGAAAGCATAATACTAACAATGTTTTGTATGTGAAGGGTTTGAACCATAATCTTTTGAGTGTTGGTTAGATGTGTGACAAAGGATATGATCTAAGATTCAAAGACAATGGGTGCAAGATCATGGAAAGCTCCGGAACTATGATTTCTACTGGTAAGAAGACAAAAGGTAACATCTATTAATGGAAAGGAACTAATTATTATTGTTTATTAGCTTAGGTAGATGAAAGTTGGTTGTGGCATAGAAGGATGTGTCATATAAACTTTGATAGTCTCGTAAAGATAAGCTCAAGTCAGGCTGTGAGAGATTTACCAAAACTTGTGAAACCCTCCAACTCAATTTGTAAGGAATGTCGTTGGGAAAGCAAATAAGGACAAATTTCAAGAGCAAAGAACAATTTTCTATCGATTTGCTGGATCTAGTGCATACAGATCTCTGTGGTCCTACAAGAATGAGAAGTCTACAAGGTGATAGGTACTTCATGTTTCGCATTGATTATTATTCTAGAATGACTTGGGTTACTTTTCTAAGAGATAAATTAGACGCCGTAGAGAAATTCAAATCTTTCAAGGTAATGGTTGAGAATGAAATAGATTTGAAGATCTAATGCTTGAGATCGGATAGAGGAGGTGAGTTCACATCAAATGAATTTAACATTTTCTGTGAAGAGCATGGGATAAAGAGATAGCTATCTGTACCTAGGACTCCTCAGTAGAATGGAGTTGTGGAAAGGAAGAACATGATAGTTCATGAGGCTGCTAGGACAATGATGAAGGAAGAAGGTCTGCCAGAAGTCTTTTGAAAAGAATCTATTCTCACTGTTGTCTATATTCAAAATAGAGTTCAAGTGAAAGGTAATGGTACTAAAACTCCCTATGAATCGTGGTATGGAAGAATTCCCATAGTAAAATACTTCAAAGTCTTTGGAAGCAAATGTTATATCAGGAGAGATGAAGATCTAGGAAAGTTTGATGCAAGATGTGATGAAGGAATCTTTCTTGGATACTCTACCAAGAGTAAGGCTTACTGGTACTACAACAAAAGGCTCAAAAAGATTATTCAAAGTGCAAATGTGAAAGTAGATGAAGGAAAAGAAAGAATATCAGACCTGAGTTGTTATGAACCAGATGAACCTGTGACTATAGAAATTGAAGAGAAAGATGAGCAAGCAGATAGTTAGGATGAAGAAGAGGCTCCGGAAAGTGTTGTCAAGACTCCCAAGTATGTAAGGATTAATCATTCTAAAGATTAGATTATAGGTGACAAGAACAAAGGTGTGCTAACAAGAAGAGCTTTAGAGGAACAAGTCAATTATTGTTTGCTTTCAAAGATTGAACCAAAAACTATGAATGAAGCATGCAATGATGAAAATTGGGTAAAAGCAATAGAGGAAGAACTACTATAGATAGAGAAGAATGAAACTTGGGAATTAGTTCCTAGACCTATTGATAAAAATGGTATTGGAACTAAATGGGTCTTCAGGAACAAGATGAATGAAAATGGAGAAGTTGTAACGAATAAAGCAAGACTTGTATGCAAAGGATATTCTCAAATTGAAGGGATAGATTTTGAAAAAACCTTTGCCCTAGTAGCTTAGATTGAAGCAATCAGAATGTCTCTGGTGTTTGCAGCTCACAAAGATTTTAAGGTATATCAGATGGATGTGAAATCTGCCTTCCTGAATAGTGAATTAGAAGAGGAAGTATACATTGAGCAACCAGAGGGATTTCAATTGTAAAATCAAGGTGATATGGTACACAGGTTGAAGAAAGCATTGTATGGACTCAAACAAGCTCTTGGAGCTTGGTATGCAAGGTTAGACATGTATTTATTACAATTGGGATTTAGTAAAGGCACTGCAGATAGCAATCTGTACTTCAAAATTAATGATGATCAGATCTTGATAGTTGAGGTATTTGTTGATGACACACACACACACACACACACACACACACACACACACACACACACACACACACACACACACACACACACACATACCATGAGCATATAAAACTGATTTCAATAAGTAAAAAATAGAGCTTGACATTATAATAAATGTGGATATACATCAACAAGTAAAATAGTATATACAATGATCATTTTATATAGCATTGAATGCTAATATCTATATATATATATATATATATATATATATATATATATATGTATGTGGATCTGCATACAATATATATATATATATATAATACTAAAGATATTTATCAATGAATATACAACGAAGGATTAAAAGTGTTAAGACTGTGAATAGCATAAGATATCAATATAATTGGCCATGACTGGGCCTGTGGTGGCTCGGCTAGGCCAAGACCCACAACATCCAGCCATGCAGTGGGGTGGTAGTCGTAGCTCCCCATGGCTCCCACATCCCTTTAGGTCATGGTAGCCATGGATGCCACGACTTCCACAACCTTAAAACACCATAAAATTCATAACAAAAATACACTATGATTTATAAATTTAAAACATAGTTCGCTAACATTTAATCTATTGAATGTTACTTATTTTGCTATATGAACTTCAAACTCAGTACTGCTAAATAAAATACATTTATCAATGTATAGTTTGTACAATATAAAATATTAAATCTTTATGTGAATCTGGGCTTGGAAATCAACCCATATTTCTATTACAAAAAAAATCAAATCATATTTTTACCACAACCATAATTTTCAACAAAAATACAATTGATTCCCAAAACCAGAGATTTATTTTCTATTCATAGTTTCCACCTACAAATGCCAAATGGCATAGAATGTTTCACCATGGAAATAGCCAAAAATATACAATGAATCATTGACCAATTTAATTGGCAAATACAAGTTAGGAAACTAGATATATCATACATATATTTTTATTGTTTCTCCAAGGCATAAAATTGGATTCAAATTTCTTTTCTTGATTGGAACATACACCTGCAATCCACATGAACAATCTAGTCTTGCTCTCCTCCCAACTATAGGGCTTGGTTTCCAAGCCCACCCCTAAGCGGGAGATCAAACTCAAATGCCCAAATTTAAAATTTCACAAATAAACCCATAAATAAAACTAGTTTTAAAAACTAGATTTCACATAGGCTGACTCACACACAAAGAATCCTTTCCAAATTCTTGCAAAGGGGGACAAGGGGGATTCCCTTCCCTCTTAGGGATTAAATTATAACAATCATCACTCTTCTTTTCACATGTAATGCCATCACAAAATCAACTCCACAACCTTTCAAACCCTCACTCCATAATAACCCACAACACAACTCCACCCATCAAATCACAACCCTTCCATCCAAGCCACAACACACACCTCCACACCACAACCCTTCAAATCAACAAAACTCCCACATCCTCCATAATGTAAATATTCCACAAAACTTCCCCAAGAGAGGCTCCATGCATTTCTCAACCCCACATGAGGGAGGCTCTCAACCCTTAGGCATGATCTGCTCCCTTATATGCCGAAACCCCAATCACAATCAAACCAACATGTTTATAAACAATTTGCAATAAAATTTCATTCATTTTCTCACACACAAAATACCATTGACATACAACAATAAACCACAACAAATTCCACAATTTTCATCCATAAAATTAAAAATCAAATGAATTATCAAACTCTACCTTGGCTGTCCAAGTTAGGAGCAACCCAAGAATTGGGTTCCAATATGAAATAAAACCCTCTCAATCAGCAATTTCCAGCCATGCTCTCCATCACCCACCATCTCCAACCAAAACAAGAATCACAAATTTCTTTCCAGGACAAACAAAGAGGAGCCAAAAACTGAGAGCACATATGCACAACATGAGAGGAATGAATAAAATTCTTCTTCACAAATAAATTTCACAAAACCCCTTTCATCTTCCAATTTGGATGTTTAAAATACAAATTAAATAATGCAACTTTTAAATAACCATTTTCAAATAAATGAAATGAAATGAAATTAATTACAACCATTTAAATTAAATACCTTCACACCAATAATTTACATAAATAATTAAAATAAAGGGACCGAGATAATTAACCCAAATATCCCTGACACACAACCATTGGTTAACTTCAACAAAATCCAAAAAGTAAAATAGATTTGGGCATTTGAGAATATCTCTAAACTAAAAAGGATCTAGGCTACCCACCTGCAAAATGGATTTTCGAACATCAATATATCATAGGAAAAATAGCCAAAGGAACATATAAATATCAATTAACCAAAATGTCTAAAATAAAATAATTTATTAATTTTCACAATTAAACTACAATATTCATTTTTATGGAAATTAAATGTATAATCATCAACACCGCATAATTAAAAATATTTCATTAATCTAAAAAATGTAATACCATCCATGATCCATAATAATGTCCACACACACATATATGTATAAAGTATGCATATCAAAACACATAAGTCCATGATCCTGAAATAGCATTATCAACCATGTCTACACAAAATGATCAAAATAGTCAACTAAAAATTAGTATCACATCCTAGTCTCAAGGGTAGTGCTAGCTAGGCCTCACATCCTCCCCCTCTAAAATTAGGCTCCCTCCTAGAAGCCCTCAAAAAGGTAAGGAAACAAAGACCTCACCTAAGTTGTATTCTCCCATGTCATAGTAGACTCATCGTAAAGATTCCACTAGACCCTAACCTACTCCAACTGTCGTCCTCACAGTGCCAATGCTCATCGATCCAATATGTGAACAGGCTCCAGGGTTAGTTGTTTATCTTGTGGCACATGTAGAGCATCCCACTCCAAAACATGAGATAAATTAGGTGCATACTTCTTAAGAACAAAAACCTAGAACACGTTGTGGATACGAGACATGATGGGTGGCAATGCTAAGTGATATACAATGGGACTAATCCTCTCTAGAATCTCAAAAGGTCCAACAAATCTTGCTGCCAACTTAGAGCCCTTTCCATAATGGATAGAACTCTTATGTGGGTGAACATGCAAGAAGACACTATCCCCAACCTAGAACTCTTAATCCACTCTCCTAGTATCAACATACTGCTTCTATTGGTCTTGTGCTATCTGCAGCTGCTCACAAATCTAGGTCACCTAGCTCTCCATCTCATGAACCAACTGTGTTAGGGATTGCATGCAAAAGATATCAATTAAATGCAAAAAAAGATTAAATAGAGGAATGGAAATACACAAAAATAATAACGAGAGACAAGTTTTAACATGGTTCACCCAAACTCAGGCTACATCCACCAACAGAGAGTCGAATATTATTATCTAGTAAATCAAACTGATTACAACCAGCAACCCTTGCAACTCAATACCACTACAAAATGCTACAATACATCAAAATGAAAATCCTAACACTTAGCCTCTTTTATCAAGCCTTATGTCAGTTACAAAAATAGGGTTTTTTTATGTCAACCAATAGAAAATAACTCCCAACTCCCCTTGACCCTGTTAAATAATTTGGGGGGAAACCACACTGATAAAAGTGGGGTTAATTTAACCTTTGAGTCTGATTAGGCTCCATATAACAACACTTTGGTGCCCATTATTATAGGAAAACTCTATTAGGTACAAGTACTCCTCCTAATGAGACTATTGATCCATGACATACAACCTGAGCATATCCTCCAATACCTAGTTCAGCCTCTTTGTCTACCCATCTGTCTCTAGATGATAAATAGTGCTGAAATTAACTTGAGTACCCAATGTATATTGTAGGGCAGTCCAAAAGGATGAAGTAAAAAATAGATCTCTATCTAAAATAATTATCCTTGGAATGGCATGAAGTCTCACAATATCGTACAAGAAAACCCTGGCTATTGGAGCAGCATTGTATGATGAACTCATCAGAGAGAAATCTACCAGCTTAGTTAGCTTGTCCATGGTCACCATGATAGCATTGTGCCATTGAGCAATCATAGGAATGTTGAAAGGTACAACACAACTAAGAGGGGGGTGAATCAGTTGTATCAAAAACTTTAACTAAAATCACATTCACATTTATTGTCCTTAACTCCTTAAACTATTATGTAGATTAAAGATGAAAAGTAGATTCAAAACATAAAGACATCAACACCATACACACATGAACACTAGATGTTTACGTGGAAAACTCTAAATAGGGAAAAACCATAGTGAGTGTTAGCTTACAATGTAATATGAAGGCACAATACCAAAAATTAGAGGCTCACTACATAAAATAAGTGCTCACTACAAGGGGTGGCTCACTACTAGGGGTTTGGCTCACTGTCAAAGTTGGTGAACTAAGATAGTAGCATCTAAACCATACATGAGTTTAGTTCCATTGAAGTGAAGTATATCTCCTATGTTCTACTCTGCTTTTACAACTCACATGTTATCTTCACATCTTTGAATTGACACCTTAAACATGAATTCATTACATGTATTTATACAAGTCATCAACCTTGGAATATACATCAAGGTCGGCATTACAATCATCAACCATTGGAACAATCTCCAAGGTTAGCATACATACATACATCAAGATAGGACTGGACCTAAAAAAACTTGCGGACTAAATTAATGAAAGAGGAACACTTTATGCCTTAGCTTAGACTTAATTATATCTTCACACACTACCACACACTTCCATAAGTCAGGAGATTCATCTGCAAAGAATGTTAACATCCAAGTCAGCTAGACTAGTGCTACCATCAAGAACACTTTGAACATACGCTTCCAAGGGCTTCATTTTAGCATACAGATCAGGCACACACCTTCAATGCATTTAGGGAACATCCACAAACATCATAGAATCATTTGGAAACTAGAAAATGCAACCACAATAGATCTCAACTCACTTTTCTTGAAGATGGATTATAGACTACTCTTAATTAGACACTGTCAAACTCTATTAATCAGAAACTTGCTTTTTGAAGAACTGTTGGGTGAATATTTTGTCGTCAACTCACTGACGGCAAAATGGTTATATCAACCGCAGTATGATGAGATAAATCTCTCCTCTCATCAAGGGGAGGTTCCCTTTTAACTATTACAAATTTATTTACACTAAATACTAGCTTTGGGGGTGTGTTACATTCATCCTTTTCTCTTCTTTCAGAAAAGATGTTTACAATATTTCACGGTAATATTCAATAATGCTTGTACACTTAAACAATAATCAACAATATTCTTGTAAGTTGAAGCACAAAGTCTTTCAACTTACTTCACAAAAAGATTCACGAACCAAGTGAATAATCTCAAGTACAAAGTCTTCAAATTATCCCCAGAAAGATTTTAAAAGTAACCGTATCACCAGTTGGAGCACAAAGTCTGTCAACTAACAACACCACTGATTCACGTGAATGTGGTTGAAAATCATAGCACAAAGTCTACAAGCTCTCAACACAATTCATATACAAAGTGAACAACTACAAGCTCAAAGTCTTTATAATCCTTCACCAAGAAACACTTTCAACACACATAGATTCAAGGAAATAATATAACACAAAGTTTATATAACTTATCTTGAATGTCCTCCAATCATAATAACTAAGCACCACTTTATCCAATCAATCAACAAGAGAAATCAGCAAAAATGCCATATGTACATCCTCGCTCATACAAATTCGATTCAACACAGAGTCTGATATCAAAACTTGCCTTGTTTATTGATTGGAATTGATCATACAATTTGAACACAAAGTCTCAAAGTTGTGTCACAATTTGGGCAGCACTTTGTTGCATAAGATAAAAGATATCTATTACAATAGAGGCCCTCTTTATTTATAGGGAGGAGCCTGGAGCAAAAATAGGAAATTTACAACTACTTTGACTTATTCAACAAAAGAGTCCTATTTGACTTGGGACTTCCTTTTGTCTCACATGTAATTACATTTTGGAAAAATACATGTGAAAATGTCCAAAATTGATTCAAAAGTACATATGAAAAATAGAAAATATACTAAGGCAAAGATCACATTTATCAACTCCCATCAACATCCTTCTTGAGAGAAACTTCCATCCATTGTTATCACCATTTGCATTTCTAGGCTGTCTGGTCCAAAAGTGTCCTTGGAAATGACACAAGTTCTTGTTACTGAAACTTTCACGAAGGTAGAAACCTTCACATGTTTACCCAGAACTACCTTGAGAATGTCCAAGGTCAACTGTGTATCCGACAACTTATCCATAGGAGCCACTGAGAAAGCTTGATCTTCGAACTCCTTTGGATCATGTTATTGAATTCCTGTCTTTTTATTTGTGGAAAGAAACTTTTGGTCTCTTTGACTGGAAATTACAGTAGCGAGGGAGAATTGAGCATTTGCATGGGCTTTGAAGGGCTAAAGTGCAATTAGAGCGAAAAACTGAGTGAAAGTGGGCTAAAGTTAACAACTTGAAAAATTTCCCAGTGTTAGAAATTTTTTAGGGAGTGAGTGCACGGGCGGCAAAAATTGCCGCCCTTGCATGTGAAGGGAATTGCTTTTGTGCATGGGCGGCAAAAATCGCCGCCCTTGCATGTGACAAAAAGCTTAACATGCACGAGCGGAAAAAATCGCCGCCCTTGCATGTGACAAAAGGCTTAACATGCACGGGTGGTGCATGTGACAAAAGGCTTAACATGCACGAGCGGCAAAAATCGCTGCCCTTGCATGTGACAAAAGGCTTAACATGCACGGGTGGCAAAAATCGCCGCCCTTGCATGTGACAAAGGGCTTAACATGCACGGGCGGCAAAAATCGCCGCCCTTGCATGTGACAAAGGGCTTAATATGCACGGGCGGCAAAAATCGCCGCCAATGCATATAAAGATGCAATGGAGGTAAAAATCGCCGCCATTGCATGTGAAGATGCAATGGAGGCAAAAATCACCGCCATTGCATATAACAAAAATTTACTAACTCTAAGATGCAATGGAGGCAAAAATCACCGCCAGTGCATATGAACATGTAATGGAGGCAAAAATCCCCGCCAGTGCATATGAACATGCAATGGAGGCAAAAATCCCTGCCATTACATATAACAAAAATTTACTAACTTCTAAAAAGTGAAATTTTCAATTAGACTTGTTTTGCAAAATTCAAGAAATCGACACAAGTTGACGCTCGAAAGGATGTTCCAAGGCTAGGAGACCACGCTCAAGGGCAAATGTGATTCACCTCGTTTTGCGTGTTTAGAGTTGTAGGCTACAAAATGGATAAATTTTGTAGGGGTCATCCTACAAATTGAGCGCAACTAAATTTGAGGATAACAAGAACCAAATCATAAATGCTTTGGAATGAAGATAGATAAGGACCTTGTAAGATTAAATGCAGGATTGCAAGACCAAAGAACATACTGCAAAGGATTGCAGAGAAAAATACTTTCTTCCTATCATATTGCAAACTCTATCAAACATAGCCTTCACACTAGTGAAAAGAGCTTTTGTTGCATAGTGATCCAAACCACCAAATTCTAGATTTAGCCTCTTCAAACACTTCTTTAATTCATATCCAAAGCTCATACTCTGGTCTTCAACACAAGAAATATGTAGAGCAAAATACTCAGACAGTGTTCTTCAATCCATTAACAAACAACAATGACAGAAGATATAGTTGACACAAATGACAACATAGATATGTTGACATCAATGACAATACCAATTAGCACATACTTTCAAAAAACTCCCCCTTTGTCATTGATGGAAACATATGATGTGAAAAACCATCAAGACACAATTCTACTTCAGAACTCCCCCTTTGTTTTCATACTTCTGCACTCTTACTCCCATGACTTTTTCACATGATTTCTCTCCTCCTTTGACATCAATGGCAAAAGGCTTCACATCTTCTTCACTGCACATACTTGCACATTCTACTCTAATCATATTGGAATTATTCTTTACTCCCCTTGACTGTAACAATCATCTCAGATCACTACCTACTCCCTCTGAAGGGTAATCCCCCTAAATGAGTCTAGAATAAAATATTCTTTGAGCCATACTAGACTAATGCATCTTCTTATGCACCTAGTTCAATGAAGGAGGGGTAATAACCCCTAACCTTTCCCAAAGATACTAAAATATGTCCTTTGGAAGGGCCTTAGTGAATATATCAGCAACTTGATCCTTTGTAGGCACATACTCAAGCTTCACAACATTCTCTGCAACTTTTTCTCTTAAAAGTGATAATTGAAATGTGCTTTGTCTTTGAATGCATCACTGGGTTGTTTGAAATGTTTATGGCACTTGTGTTATCACAAAGAATAGGGATTGGCTCCTCATACACAACTTTGATATCCCTCAAGGTTTGTTTCATCCATATAACCTGAGTGCAACATGTTATTGCAACAATATATTCTACCTCTACAGTAGACAAGGAGACTGATTCTTGTTTCTTGCTATGCTAGGACACTACCCTATCTCTAAGATAGAATACACCTCCACTTGTGCTTTTCCTTTCTGTTTAGGGTAACATTGGATTTGTTCGTCTTTTGTTGTTTAGATGTTAAAATCTGCCTCTCCACTAAACATTGAAGGATCTAGGGTCAAGTGGCGAGCATTATCATACCCTAGATCACTTGCAAATGAAGAGAAACTTGGATTAGGGAATCTAATTATTAATTTTCCTTCTCTTATGTCCAATTAACCATTAAAACCCTAATTATGCAAATACGGCAACAAATTGACAAAAGATAGAGAACGCTCTTGGAGACGGGAGTAAAATGAAAAATCACATAATATCTATTTTTGGGGTTCTGAGGTGGAATAGTCAGGGACACTGGTGCGGGCGCCCAAGTCCAAGGTACCTTTTTTTTTTGGGAATCTAGACCTCCTTCCGACACTGATCACCCCTGTAACTTCTGTTTCCTGAAATCTGTCTGCAGAGGACACTATTGCGGGCACCCTAGTCCTGGAAGTGTGATCCTTTATCTGACTTTTCTTCATATCCTGAATTCTTGATGCCTGCCACTCCTTCCTGCAACTCCACTTTTCCCAGATGTGACACCTGTAACCTGCAATCACAAGACTTGGTTTGGGGGTTGTGGTGCTTAGAGGCTTGCCTCAGTTAAGCCCCAGAGGACACTTAAGTCTCCGAACACCGTTGTCAGACAAAGAGTGCATGCCCTTGTGAGGCAGAGGTAAAAACCAAAGGAATCAATGATAAAAACATAATGATATTTCACCTTGTAGTGAAGCTCTCATGGAGGAAGATGCTCTTCATACCATGAGAAGATTGATTCTCAAATCTACAAATATCAACACATAAAACACACAAGTATGCTCTTGCAACACAATAGAAAGCCTTGAATTACCTTGAGAACACAATAGCTTGCTAGTAATCCTCTAGTTTACAAATGAATGCCTACACATGCTTATATATGCACCTACAAGCATTCCCGCAAAGACTTTAAAAATCAAACTTTATAGTGTCAGCAAAAGAACCAACTAACGCTCATAAACTGATACCTAGAAATTAGGGATGCCCCTAAATAGGGCAGGACTAGGGCATAGGCACCCAAGTCCTCCCCCCTATTTTAGGTAGGGTACAACTCAAGGGTCCTCCTAGGCCCCATTTTCCGTGAAACCTAGGTCTCACTCCATCGGGATACTAAAATATGAACTAAAATGTCCTAAATGCATGCTAAATACCCGGGAGCTAAACCTTATGAGGGAAAAGCCCCCAAGGGGACATTTTCTGACATTACATTTAGCCCCCACTTTAATGTATGTATGAACACGAGGCCCATACATGCATTAAAGTAAGGTCACAAACACAACAAACACACCAAGCATGGAGAAGACACACCAATCACATAGAAGACAGTAATATTCACAGAAAACACAGAGAAGATAGTTACATTCATGCAGAACACGGAGTAGACATTCAATGTATAGAAGACACATTAATGCATGGAAGACAAAAATGATATCTTTTCTTTTCTTTTTCTCATATATATGCAATGCAAATGCAAGTACTGGAAAGTAAACAAACCTCCCATAATACAGGATGCACTACCCGAGGGTGCAAGTCTCTGTATATATGGGGCAACACACATGCAAGACACGCAACAACTCCCAAAAATGTGGGAAGTACTACCCGAGGGCATTGATCTCTGCATATGGGACAACAAACACGCCACACAAAACAAGCACGCCAAAACACACACACTTGAAGACATGGAGAAAACACGGTAGACAAGCAATGGTGTGTACCTATTTATAGGTACAACACCATCTTAGGCACATTATAGGCACACACTGATGATTGGGCTTCACCACAACAATCACTGAAGACACGCTTAAGGGTTGAGTTAGTCACAAAACTACTCCCCGCTTCCGCAAAGGACTTTTGAAAATGACTGGATGATGTAATCTGCTCCAAGAAATACACCATCCCTGCCTCTATAAAGGGCTTAAGAAAAAGGATATGCTTGATATCCCACCTCTGCAGAGGGCTTACATGATTGATTGATTGATTGCAAACAAACTCAGGATGCACGATGCACTACCTTGGGGCACAAGTCTTTGCATCTAAGGTCAAACACATTGCTAACATCTATAATAGATAGCTTACCTTATA
Source organism: Cunninghamia lanceolata (assembly GCA_027924645.1). NCBI lineage: Eukaryota > Viridiplantae > Streptophyta > Pinopsida > Cupressales > Cupressaceae > Cunninghamia > Cunninghamia lanceolata. The sequence goes on from BSBN01001281.1 coordinate 6,941,416, forward strand.
TATACCCCCACCTTAAGGTGGTTGATATCAGTTATTGATATCAAGCACGTTAAGGTAGGAAGAAAACACACAAGGGAACACCGACTTTCACAAAGCCCATGCCCCCCAGAGGTGACATGTACTTTACAATCACCAAATGTTCCCACAAACACATCCCTACAAGAAACATGTTAGTTGCAAGATCATGATAAACAAAAACATCAATGCATATGATTTGACCTTACAAAGAGCCAAGGTTATACAACGAATCCAGAGTTTGAGGATAATCATGGGGCTATATCATGAAGCTCTCCGAATCAAGTACCGCTAAGGCCAGATTCAAAGGAAAACAAAGGTGCACAGAGCAACAGTATTGTTAAGGTTTGTAAATATGACAGAAACATCATAAAATTCACTACGTTGGAAGCATGAGTGCTTCCATTAGCCAAGCATCGGATAAAATATACAACCCCATCATCATATTAGGAACTAGGTCAAATTTTTTTATTGCTCTCAAAAGGGACACTAGGTTCACATCAGTATAAATGTTTGTCGTCATCCGCCCGCTAGGTGGAAACACTAGAGGAAGGGAAATAATAAATAAGAGAGGAGAAAACAAGTGTCTTAGGGACAGTCACATAAGAGGGTGCCCCCAAGTCACCAACCACAATGCTATGTCCGTAAGACACAACACACAACAATGAAATCAGAGAGAGAGCTATTAGTTTCAAGACAGACAACTGAGAGGGGGGGTGAATCAGTTGTCTCAAAAATTTCTCTTATTAACCACTTAAATCCTTCTTGTAATTCAATAGCATAATAATAAATCAATCATGGAAACACAATGCAACAATTCAAGAGCAGAAATACATTAACACATATGACACCAATATTTTAATGTGGAAAACCTAGTTAAGGGAAAAACCATGGGGTGACTAACCCAAGATTGTATTCTCTGTTAAAAGAATAAGAAGATTAAAATGGCACATGCCAATTAGGGCTCACTGCCTGAGCACACTACTCATAAGAGGCCCATTGCCTACAAGAGACACACTGCCTACAGAATGATAAATATTACATACTTGAACTGAAGAATAGCATCTTCACCATGCTTGAGTTAGTTCCATTTAAGCCCAACACTTCTACTCTGCCTTCCATTCTTCTCCTCTCTACCACACTCTCATCTCTACCAAGATGCTTTCGAAATGACTTCACAACTTCTTATTTATACAAGACATTGACTTTGGGATAATCATCCAAGCCGGCATACTTTACAGAGGAAATACACAAATACAACTTGACCAATTACAAAAGACTTCATGTGAATCACCACACTATCAACTACATAGATCTGGGACTTTAATCTTCTTTGAGGAACACGCCATGCTTCGCAGAACATCTTCAAGATCATCTACAAGATGTGTAACTCATCTGGTCGGCCAAGTTTAGGAAGAACATAAACATCCAGAAGTAATTCTTCAATTACAAGCTCAATCTTCAATGTGGACCACCAACACAAAGTGGACATAATCCAGAGACCTCCACAAGCTTGCCTGAATCACCAGGAACATCCACACTACTTCTTCTTACTGAAATCATTCTCTCCTTCATCTGAAACCTCAAGAACATAGCCTGTGATCACTGTCATATTGGAATAGATGCTTGTGGACCTCCAGACCATGAACCAATTGAGTTGTCAATTCACATTGAATTCCTAAACACTCCACCAAATCCGCAAAACAAGATATTGCATTTCTGTATCTCACCAGACCTATTTTTGTCACTCTGTCACCTCTGAACATCTGCCAGAACCGGTTTTACTCATATGGCCATAACTTCTTCAAATCTTCATGCGGACCTCTCAAATCTTTACTGGATCACCTTTAGACACATATCTACAAACCCTTTGATGTGCATCCTCCGATCTTCATCTTAGTTGGGATTTTTACTTCACTATTCTTTTTTGTTCCTGATAGGACTAATTTTCTTAATATCCTCAACATACAACTCATCCAATCCTTGACATCAATGCAATAGGAGTATGTTGACATCAATGACAACACCGGTTAGGCCCATACTTGCAACAATCTCCCCCTTTGTCATTGATGGCAACATATGATGTGAAAAACTATTTTAACCATCAAGACAAGAACTTCTCCTCATTGACTGACATAACTCCCCCTATCAACAACAACCATTCACATGTCTTATCTTCCTTTACTACTCCCCCTTTGATCAGCAACCACTTTTTGTTTTTCACATGTCTTCTCTCCCCCTTTGACATCAATAGAAAAGGGCACATACTTGTATCACTCAGAATCATACAGATTGCTCCCCCTGAGTAGCAGCTTCCTATCATCAATCCAGACCACAAGATATGACTGTGAGATCCACCAGACTAATGCACATCAGTGCACCTTAATTTAGAACTGGAGGGGTAATAACCCCTAACTTCTCCCTGAGATACTCAAAAGAGTCCTTAGGTAGAGGTTTAGTAAAAATATCTACAATTTGATCTTTGGAGGGCACAAACTCTAATTTGACTTCATTTTTGTTCACTTGCTCTCTCAAAAAGTGAAACTTGATGGATATATGTTTTGTCTTTGAGTGCATCACTGGATTTTTTGATATATTTATTGCACTTGAATTATCACAGAAGATTGTGATAGGTTCCTCATACTCCACTCTGATGTCTCTTAGCATTTGCCTCATCCACAATAGTTGAGTACAACTACCTACTGCTACAATATATTATGCTTCTGCAGTGGATAGAGATATTACCTCTTGTTTCTTTCTCAGCCAAGAAACCAATCTTTTCCCTAAAAAGAATGCTCCACCACTGGTACTCTTCTGATCATCCACATCTCCTGCCCAATCCACATTTGTATATACATGAAGAGAGAAATCATGATCTTTAGGATACCATAAACCATACTCAACTATTCCTTTTAGATATCTAAGAATCCTCTTGATTGCCATGACATGAGATTCTCTAGGATCAGCTTGGAATCTAGCAACAAGACCAACAACGTTCATAATATCAGGTCTAGTTTGAGTAAGATATAATAGTCCTCCAATCATTAACTTGTACTTTTTCTAATCAGCCTTAGGAGAGTCATCATCTTTGCTCAATTTACATCCAGTTTCCATGGGAGTATTCATTGTTTTTTGTCTTCCATCCCAAATTTCTTCAACAATTCTTTCACATATTTGGTCTGTGAAATGAAGATTCCTTTCTTTCTTTGAATGATTTGCTGACCCAAGAAGAAATTTATTTCCCCAAACATGGACATCTCAAATTCACTTTTCATTTGATTTGCAAAAGTTTTGCATATACTATCTCTTCCTCTAAAAATGATATCAAGAACAAATACTTCAACAATCAAGATATTTTCATGATCAATATTGAAGTACAAGTTACTGTCTGCAGTACCTTTGTTGAAACCAATCTTCAAAAGATGCTTATCCAGTCTTTCATACCAGGCTCTTGGGGCTTGTTTGAGTCCATACAATGCTTTCTTCAATTTGCAAACCATATCACCATGATCAGACAATTGAAATCCATCCGGTTGCTCAATATATACTTCTTCTTCCAAGTCACCATTCAGGAAGGCAGAATTGACATCCATCTGATATACTTTGAAATCCTTGAAGGTAGCAAAGGGAAGAAATAATCTAACTGCTTCAATTCTTACCACCGGAGCAAAAGTCTCTTCAAAATCAACTCCTTCTACTTGGGAATAACCCTTGCAGACCAATCTAGCTTTGTTTCTGACTACTTCACCATATTCATTTAGTTTATTCTAGAAGACCCATTTGGTTCCAATCATATTTTTGTTTCTAGATCTGGTAACAAGATCCCAAGTGTGATTTTTCACAATTTGCATTAGCTCTTCCTTCATTGCTTTAGTCCAGCTTTCATCATTGCATGCTTCACTCACAGTTTTTGGTTCAAACTTTGAAATTAGACAATACTTTTCTAAGTCTTGAGAAATCTTTCTTCTTGTTTGAACACCTTTTCTTTTATCACCTATGATCTTATCTTTAGAGTGATTTAGTCTTACATACCTGGGAGTTTTGGGAATTTCTTGCACTTCGATTTCTTAAACAGGTTCATCCAAACTTATCTCTTCTTCTTGATTCTCTAGATCAGTCTGGATCTAAATTTTAAAAAGGGCTTGGACTTCTTGGACCAAAACATCATTCTTATCATCTTCATCATATTCATGAAACCTTGAGGGTTTTTCAATACCTTCATCAACCTTCACATTTGTACTTTCTATAATCTTTCTCAATCTCTTGTTATAACACCGATATGCTTTTCTTTGAGTAGAATAACCCAAGAATATTCCTTCATCACTTCTAGCATCAAATTTGCCAAGGTCTTCATCTATTTTAATATAACATTTGTTACCAAAGACTCTAAAATACTTCATAGTGGGAGTGATGCCAAACCAGAGTTCATAAGGGGTCTTACAAGTATTGCTTATGATTTGTACTCGATTAAGAGTATAGACAACAGTGCTTACGACTATTCTCCAGTAGATCTGAGAAACATTTACTTCCATCATCATGGTTCTAGATGCTTCCTGGATGGTCCGGTTCTTTCTCTCCACTACTCCATTCTGCTATGGAGCCCTTTGAGCAAACAACTGACCTTTTATCCCATGTTTCTCATAGAATTCTATAAACTCTCCAGATGTGAATTCTCCACCTCTATCAGACCTGAGACATTTTTTGTTTAATCTGGTTTCATTCTCTACCATAGCTTTGAATATTTTGAATTTCTTAAGAGCCTTAGATTTCTCTTTTAGAAAAGTCACCCACATCATCTAGGAGTGATCATCAATTAATAACATGAAGTATCTATCACCTTGTAAACTTCTAGTTCTTTTCAGTCCACATAGATTAGTATGAACTAAGTCCAACAATCTGGTAGAAGATTGTTCCTTACTTTTAAATGTGACTCTGCTCTACTTACCTAACTGACATTCTTTGCACAAACTAATAGTAGGTTTCACTAGTCTTGGAAGATCTCTTATAGCCTGAGTGTTTCTTATCTTGATGATATTATCAAAATTCACATGACACATTCTCCTATGCCACAACCAACTCTGATCAATTTGAACAAATAAACAACTTTTTCCAGTACTAACCAAGTGGAAGATATTACCTTTTGTTTGAGTACTGGATGCAATCTTTGTTATGGAACTTTCAAAGATCTTACATTTTCCATTTTTGAATCGGAGATCATAGCCTTTGTCCACCAATTATCCAACACTGAGAAGATTGTGCTTTAGACCTTCAACATACAGTACATTACTGGTTTTGTTCTTTCCATCAAAAGAAATAGTTCCTCTTCCTCTGATTCTACCAGCAGATTTATCACCAAATTTTACAACTCCTCCTTCATATCTTTCCAAATCTATGAACTTATTTTTGTCACCTGTCATATGGTGGGAGCATCCACTGTCAATGACCCAATCATCCTTTTCTTCAACTTGGGCAGCCAGAGCTCTTTCTACCATTTTATGATTGACAGATTCAAAGGACATTGGATCTTCTTCCTTGATGGTAATAAACACCCATTCACTTCTAGATTTGTTTCCTGTCTCTGATTCATCATCTATTACTCCTTCATCATCATCATCTTCATGAACATAGTAACATTTATTTTGGAATCTTGATCTGTTTGGATTTGCCCTTGAAAATATTTCTAGACACCTTGAGGCAAAATGACCAATCTTATTGAAGTTGAAACATTTAAAGGGCAATTTTCCTTCATACTAACTGGATCCTCTTGGTAGTCTTTTTGCAATAAGGGCTTCAAGTTGAGCAGCTTCTGCTTCATCTTCTTCTAGATCTTTTCTTGCTTTTTCATACCATGATAGTTTCTTTGAAGAGTTCTCTCCCAGATCAAACTTTTGTTTGCCTTTTACAGAGGCACTAGCTTTGAATGCAGATTCAGTCTTGGGGGGTGCATCTCCAAGCTCGGTCAATTCAAATGCAACAAATTTTCCAACTAATTGATCTCTTGTGATATTTGAAAAAAATCTGAATTCTTCAATGGCAGCAACCTTGTATTTGTAAGCAGGAGGTAGGGATATGAGAACTTTGACAACAATCTCATCTTCATCTAAGATTCCACCAGCACACCTAAAGCCACAAACAAGCTCATTTACTTTTGGTATAAAAGTAGTGATATTCTCCTCTTCATTCATCTTTAGGTTTTCAAATTTTCCTTTCAGACTGTATAGCTTGGCACATTTAACATATTTGTCTCCTTCATGCAGAAGTTCAAGTTTTTCCCAAATCTCATATGCAATTTTTAGATCTATAACATTTTTCAGCTCTAAATCAGATAAGGCACTTAGAAGAGATTCTTTAGCCCGAAGATTGTCTTCAGCATCTCTGATTTCATCTACAATTTTTGGACCATTCTTTGGAGGAACATACTTCTTTGAAGCCATGATCCAATATTGCATTCCCATACATTGTAGGTGGCATTCCATGTAGCTTTTCCAAAGAGTGTAATTGGTTCCATCAAACCTCAGACTATCCCTCTTGTAGGAAGACATCTTGGATCTCCTCAAGCGGTTAAGCTCCATTTAGAGGAACTTGGCTCTGATACCAATTGTTAGTTTCAAGATAGACAACTAAGAGGGGGGGCTGAATCAATTGTCTCAAAAATTTCTCTTATTAACCACTTAAATCCTTCTTGTAATTCAGCGGCATAATAATAAATCAATCATGGAAACACAATGCAACAATTCAAGAGCACAAATACATTAACACATATGCCACCAATATTTTAATGTGGAAAACCCAGCTAAGGGAAAAACCATAGGGTGACTAACCCAAGATTGTATTCTCTATTAAAAGAATAAGAAGAATAAAATGGCACATGCCAACTAGGGCTCATTGCCTGAGCACACTGCTCACAAGAGGCCCATTGCCTACAAGAGACACACTGTCTATAGAATGATAAATATTACATACTTGAACTGAAGAATAGCATCTTCACCATGCTTGAGTCAGTTCCATTTAAGCCCAACACTTCTGCTCTACCTTTTGCTCTTCTCCTCTCTACCACACTCTCATCTCTGCCAAGATGCTTTCGAAATGACTTCACAACTTCTTATTTATACAAGACATTGACTTTGGGATAATCATCCAAGTCAGCATACTTTATAGAGAAAATACACAAATACAACTTGACTAATTACAAAAGACTTCATACGAATCACCACACTGTCGGCTACACAGATCTGGGACTTCAATCTTCTCTGAGGAACATGCCATGCTTTGTAGAACATCTTCAAGATCATCCACAAGATGTGTAACTCATCCGGTCAGTTAAGTTTAGGAAGAACATCATCATCCGGAAGTAATTCTTCAAGTACGAGCTTAATCTTTAATGCAGACCACCAACATGAATTGGACATAATCCAGAGACCTCCACAAGCTTGCTTGAATCACTAAGAACATCCACACTACTTCTGCTTACTAAAATCATTCTCTCCTTCATCCAGAACCTCAAGAACATAGTCTGTGATCTCTTTCATATTGGAATAGATGCTTGTGGACCTCCAGACCATGAACCAATTGAGTTGTCAATTCACATTGACTTCCTAAACACTCCACCAAATCCACAGAACAAGATATTGCATTTCTGGATCTGACCAGACCTATTTGTGTCACTTTGTCACCTTTGAACATCTACCAGAACTGGTTTTACTCATATGGCCATAACTTCTTCAAATCTTCATGCGGACCTCTCAAATCTTTACTAGATCACCTTTAGATACATATCTACAAACCCTTTGATGTGCATCCTCTGATCTTCTTCTTAGCTGGGATCTTTACTTCACTGTCTTCATTGTTCTTCTTTGTTCCTGATAGGACTAATTTTCTCAATATCCTTAGCATACAACTCATCCAATCCTTGACATCAATGACAACATCGGTTAGGCCCATAATTGCAACAAGAGCAATATAGAAGAATGATGATACAAACAGAAGAAGGTCACAGCAGAGGCAGTCTCTTGGTATCTCTAACCTTACGGGAGAATCTGAGGTCATCCCAGGAGGCCTAAACAACACATAACACATCACAAGGGAAGCACATCACAAGAGATAAAGGTTTAGAGATACTTACTTGTAGGGTCTTCATATTATATCTTGGAGCTCTCAAACATCTTGGAGAGGTACTTAATCATGTTTAATGCAAAACTTGAGTGGTTCTTATGAAAGTCTTGTTTGTTATTATATGATGCTTGTTCATTAAATCCTTGTTTAAATGAGATTTTTTGGTGCTTATGAGGGGGAGAACCACTATTATTTCTGACTGTTGATTGTTGTCTTGCTATTTTCTAATTTTTAGTGAGTTTTCATTGTTGAATCTTTCTAGGACAGTAACGGGAGTCATCCTGTACCATCTTATTCGTCTGTATCGGTTGTTGTTCTTTCTTTTCTGATGTATTTTGATTATCTCCCGATCCCTATAAGGATAATGGAGGAGTAACCTCAGCATAAATTTTGTTTCTTCGTCAATAAGGTGGATTATCCATTTGTTTCTTATCGACTTTAATCATACCCATGATACTATCATAGTCCAAGTAGTCATCCTCATCTACTTCCACTAAATCATGTTCCACCATATTATTTTTGGTATGCTTAGTAAAAGGATTAGTGAAGATTTGTAAATTTTGATTTGGCAGAGAAACTGACTTATTTCCATTATTATTCACACCCAATACTTGGATGACATTTGAATCAATAATGTCATGTATCTCATGTTTAAGATGCATACATCATTCAGTGTCATGTCCTTGTGTCCGATGATAATGGCAAAAGGAATTAGCATCAAAGTAAGGTCCTTGTTTACTAGGATCAATAGGCTTGATCAGGGGAAGCTTTAGAATGTTATTACTCACAGCTTGATTCATGATATAATGATAGGACTTAGATATTGAAGTAAACTTTCTTGGTTGATATGATGTTTTCTTTGGATTATTTATAGCAGACACATTCATATTTGGTCCATTAATCTTGATGAAACTCCTATTATTGTTCCTCTTAAAATTGTTTTGTGATAATCCACCCGTGGATTGACCAACTTGAGCCGATGAGTTTTGGTTTTCATACTGACTAGATGAAAGTTGATAATCACGAAGAGAGATGCATAAATGTTGAAAGGAATTATATTTCATCAAGAGAATCTTATCACAAATATTAGGTTGTAGATTTGTAATGAATATCTTTTGAACATCCTCATCTTTCATCTGATACTAAATTTATGCATATAGTCCTTGATATCGACTAATGAATTTAGTCAACTTTTCTTTGGGACCTTGTTTTCATTTAACCAAGTCAATAAGAGTGACTTGGGGTCTGATATTTGATTGAAAATGTTGTATAAATTGATCAATCAACTATGAAAATAAGTGAATTGAATTCGGAGGCAAAGAGCAAAACCATTCTAAAGTAGTATCTTTGAGAGATTACGGGAAAAGTTTTGCTAACAAATCCTCTTCAAAATAAAAGTTACTACACATAGCTGTGAATGCTACCACATGGATATTAGGATCTCCTTTTCCACCATATTTTTCAAAGAAAGGAGTCTCAAACCTCTCAGGAATAGGGGTTCTCAAGATTGCATAGGATAATGGATTACAGGCATGATATGTTGGTAGACTAGGCTATGAAGAATTTGTCAAATTTGTTACCTTTTGTTGCAAAGCAGTCATGCCCTATAAAAGTTGGTTTAGGATGGCATCATTGGGGGATGCAGTTTGTTGTGAGAATTTAGAACCAAGGTGAGGAGGTGATTGAGTTTGAGATACAATATGCAGAGGCTGAGAATATGTTAATGGTGGTTGGCCATAATGATAGGTGGAAGATGGTTGCGAGTATGTAATAGGTAACTAGAAATGAGTGGAATAGATAGGAGGTTGAGAACAATTATTCATAGAAGATGTCCCTTTAGGAATCAAATTTTGATAATTAAATCCTACAGCTTTGTAATTAGTGCCATTAGATACTCCAATACAAGTGGTAGCATTAATACAAGCGTTCGTATTAGTTGTTAAGATCATTGATGTAAAAGTGGATATTCCTGTATTTGGTATAGGTATGGAAACTTGAGTATGAGATAGTGATATAGTGTTATTTATGGTTACGTACATTTGGTTACTAGCATGATATTGGTTTGTACTATATGTGCTAGACCACCAAGTGCATTAACACCATCTTGTCCTTCTTTTATCAATTCTCTTATATTATGAATTGTAGGAACGACTTCTTCAGTTGTTCTCTCATTTTCCATGAATGTTTGAAATTCAGCTAGGTCTTTATCCAACTTTTCTATTTGCTCCTTAGATACATATCCTATTGCCTCAATAGTGTTATCAACATCATGAAAAGTTCGTTCTTCCATTGTGGTTGGAGGATGTATAATATCTTGCACCATTTGAGTTTCTCCCTTTATAAAGAAGGTGTCCAAAATACCAACTTCTTCAAGAGCATTAGATCCCATTAATCTTTTACTTATTCTCAAAGGGATATTGTTTTTAGGACAGCATGTCATAAATCTTATACAAAAGTATACAACACACAATGCGCAAACCAAGAGAACAAATCCTAGGAGAAGGATATGGTTGACGGCCAAAATGCTTGGTTTTTTGTACTCTTTTCAATGCAAATGAATGAATTAAAGGGTGCTATGAGGATTTCAGTCAAGGGAAGCAAGTTATATTTCTGATATCAGTCAAAAACAGTAATATAATCACACTCAACACACTCTTGATGCAAATCCAAGGTAATGCCAAGTCAAAATATAGTGGAAAGATGTCAAAATAGGCACTTTTTTTCACCAAAATTCAATACAAAAGAGCATAACAAAGGGTGTTGTGAGGAAAATGATGATGGACAAAAAATAATATTAGTAATAACAGCCACTTGGTGCCAATATACCCATCAAAACATGCTTTTAGTGTCACTTAAGGTTAAACCCTAGTGAGAATATAACAAAAATAGGCTATTTTTCACGTTTTCCAACTCCAAGACCTAGTAAATGAGGTGTTGTAAGGAATTTCAGGAGGTAAAGAAATGAATATAAATAATATCAGTCACCTCAATCCATAAAATTGATCACAACATGCTTGGAGTACAAACTAGGTCAAACCCTAGAGCCAAAATAGCTAAAATGTGTAGTTTTTCACCGAATTTTCACTACAAGAGCCTGATAAAAGGGTGTTGTGAAACTTTTTATGAGGGGAAGAAAATTATTACCCTAATAAAAAAAAATTAATGCAAAAAAATCCTTCACAACACACCTATAGTGCAAGTTTGGAGAGTCGATAAGGCCGATTTTAGTGAAAATTGTTGTTTTTGAAGACCTAGGTTTGAGATCTTGACACAAAATACTATAAAAATGATTTGAAGTCTGATTTATGATGAAATTGAATTAATCTTAGATCTGAAAATTATTTTCAAGCCTTAACATGCAAAATACCCATGCAAATTTAATGAAAATGCACCAAAATTGCTAGTTTTTTGTTGAAATTTTCTATGCAAAAATGCAAATATTTTAAATCTAAACCCAAATTTGCACTAAAATAAAAGAATACAGTCAAATGAAAATTTGAATGAGCTTATGAAATCAGTATAAAAATCTGATAAAAAGATTTTTCCTAAAAAGCCTAGATTTTGGAATTACTAGGTTATATAAAATTGTCAAAATTTTCACAAAACCCTAGCAATTAAATGATGAAAATGCAAGGAAAATTTTTGAATTTTTGTATTTTTCTATAGTTTATATCAGATATGATGTAAAAATCATGAATTACGAAAATTTAGGAAGAATTGATGCAATTTAGTAAGCCAAACAATGCAATTTTTTTTTGTATTTTTCCAATTTTCAATTTGTTTGAATTTTTCTCAATGCAATAAAATAAATGACCAAATGAATGAATGAAATCACACCAAATATGAATAAAAACACTCAACAAGTTGCAATTTAAGTCCAAAAACATGGGTTCACCAACATTTTTAGGGTAAAATTGGATTTGTTGATCTTTTGTTGTTTAGATGTTAAAATATGCCTCTCCACTAAACATTGAAGGATCTAGGGTCAAGTGGAGAGCACTATCATACCCTAGATCACTTGTAAATGAAGGGAAACTTGGATTAGGGAATCTAATTATTAATTTTCCTTCTCTTATGTCTAATTAACCATTAAAACCCTAATTATGCAAATACGGTAACAAATTGACGAAAGACAAAGAAAGCTCTTGCAGACGGGAGTAAAATGACAAATCATAGAATACCTATTTTTTGGGTTCTGAGGCAGAACAATCAGGGACACTGGTGTGGGTGCCCAAGTCCAAGGTACCTACTTTTTCAGGGAATTTGGACCTCCTTCCAACACTGATCAGCCCTGTAACTTCTGTTTCCTGAAATCTATCTATGGAGGACGCTGTTGTGGGTGCCCTAGTCCTAGAAGTCCTCATTTGTCTAACTTTTCTTCAGATCCTGAATTCTTGATGCCTGCCACTCCTTCCTACAACTCCATTTTTCCCAGATGCAACACCTATAACCTACAATCACAAGACTTGGTTTGGGGGTTGTGGTGTTTAGAGGCTTGCCTCAATCAAGCCCCGGAGGACACTTAAGTCTCTGAACACCATTGTCAGACAAAGAGTGCATGCCCTTGTGAGGTAGAGGCAAAAACCAAAGGAATCAATGATAAAAACACAATGATATGTCACCTTGTAGTGAAGCTCTCATCGAGGAAGATGCTCTTCATTCCATGAGAAGATTGATGCTCAAATCTACAAATATCAACACAAAAAACACACAATTCTGCTCTTGCAATACAATAGAAAGCCTTGAATCACCTTGAGAACATAATAGATTGCTAGTAATCCTCTAGTTTACAAATGAATGCCTACACATGCTTATATATGCACCTACAAGGATTGCCTCCAAGATTTTAAAAATCAAACTTTATCGTATTGGCAAAAGAACCAACTAACGGTCATAAACTGACACCCAGAAATTGGGGCTGCCCCAAAATAGGGTAGGACTAGGGCATGGGCGCCCAAGTCCTCCCCCCTATTTTAGGTAGGGTATAGCTCAAGGGGTCCTCCTAGGTCCCATTTGCCATGAAACCCAGGTCTCATTCCATCGGGATGCTAAAATATGAACTAAAATGTCCTAAATGCATGCTAAAGACCCAGGAGCTAAACCTTATGAGGGAAAAGCCCCCAAGGGGACATTTTTCAAAGTTACACTTTCATCAACACAACTGGCCCAATCTGCATCTGTAGAGGCACTTAGGGAGAAGTCATTATTCTTTGGATACCATAGACCATGATCTACAGTACCTTTCAAGTACCTGAAAATCCTTTTCACTGCCACATGTGATTCTCTAGGATCTGATTGAAATCTAGCCACAAGACAAACTGCATGCATGATATCTAGTTTGGTGGCAATCAGATAAAGTTGTCCTCCAATCATTGACCTATACTTTCTCTGACCAGCCTTAGGAGATTCATCATTTTTTCTCAACTTACATCCAGTAATCATAGGAGTGCTCACTAGTTTAGAGTCTTCCATTCCAAACTTCTTTAGTAACTCTCTAAGATACTTTGATTGAGAAATGAAGATACCTTTGTCTGTCTGATTGATTTGCAATCCAAGGAAGAAATTCATCTCACCACACATGGACATCTCAAACTCCTTCTGCATCTCATCTACAAAATTCTTACACATTCCTTCATTTCCACCAAATATAATATCCTCCACATAGACTTCAACAATCAGGATTTGATCTATTCTTGCCTTGATATACAAATTGCTATCTGCGAACCCTTTACTGAAACCCTGTTGCAATAGATATTTATCCAGTCTTGCATACTAAGCTCTGAGAGCTTTCTTCAATCCATATAGAGTCTTCTTCAACTTGCACACCATATCTGGTTGGTCTGATAACTGAAATCTATTCAATTTCTCTATGTATACCTCTTCTTCTAACTCACCATTCAGAAAGGTAGATTTCATATCTATTTGATACATCTTGAAATCTTTATATGCAGTAAAAGCTAAAAATAGTCTGATTGCTTCCATTCTAGCCACTGGAGCAAAAGTCTCCTCATAGTCTATCCCTTCCACTTGTGAGTAGCCTTTGCACACAAGTCTTTCTTTGTTTCTCACAACTTCTCCAACCTCATTTAGTTTGTTCTAGAAAACCCACTTTGTTCCAATCACATTTTTGTTTTTAGGTCTAGGGACAAGTTCCCAAGTCTTGTTCTTCTCAATTTGCATTAATTCTTCTTCCATTGCCTTGACCCAATGTTCATCATTGCAAGCTTTATTTATTGTCTTAGGTTCCACCTTTGAAAGTAAACAAAAATTTATTTGTTCTTCTGCAGTTCTCCTTCTTGTCAATACACCTTTCCTTTTATCACCTATAATCTAATCTTTAGAATGATCTATTTGTACATACTTGGGAGTCTTTGGATTTCTTTTGGGAGCATCTTCTTGAATTTATTCTTCTTTAGGACCAACTTGTACTTCATTCTAAACTTCCTTTTCTTTTCCTTTTTCTACCTTCTCTGTGACAACAAGTTCATCTGATTCATACCCATCCAATTGAAGATCTACATCTACCTTTACATTTGTGCTTTCAATGATCTTTTTTAGTCTTTTATTATAGCACTGGCAAGCTTTTCTCTTTTTTGAGTAACCTAGGAATATGTGTTCATCACATCTAACATCAAACTCCCCTAATTATTCATCTCTTCTGATATAGCATTTGCTTCCAAACACTTTGAAATATTTGAGTGTAGGAGTCTTACCATACCATAGTTCATAAGGTGTCTTGGTCTCTTTTTCTCTAATCTACACTCTATTCTCAATATAAACAACAATGTGTATTTCTTCTTTCTAGTACACTTCCGGTAGGTCTGCTTCCTTGATCATTGTTCTAGTAGCTTCTTGAGTAGTTATATTCTTTCTTTCAACCACTCCATTTTGCTGAGGAGTCCAGGGGGTAAACAAATGTCTCTTTATTCCATGTTCTTCATAGAAAGCATTGAACTCATTTGAAGTAAATTCACCTCCTCTATCAGACATTAAGTACTTGATTTTTAGATCTAATTCATTTTCAACCATAGCTTTGAAATTTTTGAACTTGTCTAGGGCTTCTGATTTTTCTCTAAGGGAAGTAACTCAAGTCATTCTTGAATAATCATCAATAAGAAGCATGAAATACCTGTCACCTTGTAGACTTCTTACTCTTGTAGGACCACAAAGTTCTATATGCACCAACTCTAATAGATCGGCAAATAATTATTCTTTTCTTTTGAAGGTCAACTTTGTCATCTTCGCTAATTGACAATATTTACATGTAACATTGGCAAGCTTCACAATCTTAGGTAGAACTCTTACAATCTGATCAATACTTAATTTCACCATATCATCAAAGTTGATGTGACCCATTCTTCTATGCCATAGGTATCTTTCATCTATCTTAGCCAGCAAACAATAGTTGTCAAAGCCTTTCAAGTGATAAACATTACCATGAGTCTTCTTACTAGCAGCAATTATGATTTCGAAGCTTTTTCTTATCTCACATCCTTTATCCTTAAACACAAGATTATATCCTTTGTTGCACATTTGTCCAACACTTAGAAGGTTATGCTTTAAGCCCTTGACACAAAGAACATCATCTGTATTATGCTTTCCATCAAAAGTAATTGATCCTTTTCCATAAATCTTACCAGTCCTCCATCATACTTTTCAAACTTGACAAACTTACTTTTGTCTCTAGTCATATGATTTGAAGATCCACTGTCAATGATCCATTCATCTTCCTTTTTAGCATGAAATGTAGACAAATCTCCTAGACTTCTATCCTTCACACAGCTAGCAAGATTAGCAGAAATAAGTTCTTCTCTAAGTGTAATAAACAAGCATTCACTACTATTGCCATCATCAGAACTATCATCATCAGTTACACATTATCATCTCTAACATAGTAACTCTTTCTTACCATCCTTCCTTTATTTTCATTGAATTATAAGGGTTTGTCAGGACATTTTGAAGCATAGTGACCAATTTTTCCACAATTGAAACATTTGAAGGGTAACTTACCTTTGAATTTTCCTTTGCTATCTCTTTTTATTCTTCTTGCAAACTTAGCCTCAAGTTTTGCAAAATCTTCTTCATCTGATTCCATAGCATACTTCTCTGATCTAGAAGTCTTTTCTTCCTTGGCCTTGAAAGCAGTCTCAATTTTCACATTACCATCAGTAGTACCAAATTCTCTTATTTCAAAGGCAGTTAGTTTACCAAGCAATTGATCTTTTGTAAGTTTTCCTGACTCAAGCAATTCTTCATAAACATTCTTTAGTTTCTCCCAAATTTCATGAGTCGTTCTAAGATCTACCACTTTAGCCATTTCATCATTTGATAAAGCATTCAATAGAGCATTTTTAGCTTTGTGATTCAATTCAAACTCCTGAATTTCTTCTTCTATCTTTGGACCATTTTCAGGTATTTCATATTTCATTTTGACTATCATCCAAACACTATAACTTATGGAAATAAGATAACTTTCCATTCGTACCTTCCAGTATGTGTAGGTTGATTCCATCAATCTGAGGTGTGTCCTTTTTGCGTGACATCCTAGATCTTCCTTAAGCTGTTAGGATTTCTTCAAAGGAACTTGCTCTGATACTAATTGTTGAAAGGCACAACACAACTAAGAGGGGGGGTGAATCAGTTGTATCAAAATTTTTAACTAAAATCGCATTCACATTTACTTTCCTTAACTCCTTAAACTATTATGTAGATTAAACATGAAAAATAGATTCAAAACATGAACACATCAACACCATACACACATGAACACCAAATTTTTACATGGAAAATCGTAAATAGGGAAAAACCAAGGTGAGTGTTAGCTCACAATATAATATGAAGGTACAATACCAAAAACTAGAGGCTCACTTAGTAGCATCTACACCATGCCTAAGTTTAGTTCCATTGAAGTGCAGTGTATCTCCTCTATTCTTCTCTACTTTTACAACTCACACCTTATCTTCGCATCTTCGTATTCACAGCTTAAACATGAATTAATTACATGTATTTATACAAGTCATCAACCTTGGAATGTACATCAAGGTCAGTATTACAATCATCAACCATTGGAACAATCTCCAAGGTCGGCATACATACATACATCAAGATAGGACTAGACCTAAACAAACTTGTGGACTAAATTAATGAAAGAGGAACACTTCATGCCTTAGCTTGGACTCAATTGCATCTTCACATGCTTCCACAAGTCAAGAGATTTGTCCTCAAAGAATGTTAACATCCAAGTCGGCCAGACTAGGGCTATCATCAAGAACACTTTGAACATATGCTTCCAAGGGCTTCATTTCAACATACGGATTGGGAACACACCTTTAATTCATTCAAGGGACATCCATGAACATCATAGAATCATTTGGAAACTAGCAAATCCAATCGAATAAATCTCAACTCACTTTAGACACTATCAATTAGACTACTCTCAATTAGACACTATCAAACTCTGCTAATCAGAAACTTGCTTTTTGGAGCACAAAATCACAAATTCTTTTGAATGAACATAGCTAAGGACCTTGTAAGGTTAATTCCAAGACCACAAGACCAAAGAACATGCTGCGGAGGAATGTGGAGCAAAATACTACCTTTCTGTCACACTGCAAACTCTGTCAGACACAACCTTCACACTAGTGAATAGAACTTTTTCTGTACAATGATTCAGACCACCAAATTCTTGATTTAGCCTCCTCAAATGCTTCTTTAATTCATATCCAAATCTCATACTCTAGTCTTCAACATAGGAAATATGCGAAGAAAAATACTTAGACAGTGTTCTTCAATCCATTAACAAACAACAATGTCAGAAGATATAGTTGACACAAATGATAACACAAATATGTTGACATTATTGACAACACTAATTAGCACATACTTGCAACAAGGAAGGCCTACAATGAAATCCATTGATATGACATCTCACTTCCACTCTGGAATAGCATGTGGATGCAACAATCTAGCCGGGTGCTAATGTTTGGCTTTCACCCTCTAACACTCAAGGAAATAGGCAATAAACTCTGCTATATCCTTCTACATACCTTCCTAGAAGTAGAGTTTCTAAAGATCTGCATGCATTTTCTTGACACTTGGATGTGTAGCATATGGTTCTCTATGATCCTCTATAAGAATAATGTCTCTAAGGTTCCCCAAAGAATGAACATAGATACGTCCATAGTGTCAGAGCAAGCCATCATCATCGAAAGAATACCCCTCAAACTTGTCCCTCAACAGACCCTAAAGATGGACTATCTCACTATACAAAGCATCTGGCAAGAAAAGATCCAAGATATGCCCCCTTAGATCTTTCTTCATTGACAGTGAGAGCAAATCATGTCTTCACCTACTGAGAGCATCTGCAACAACATTCTCTTTTCCCTTAATATACTAGATCTCTAAATCATATTCACATAGAAACTCCATCCATCTACGTTGTCGTGCATTCAGGTTGGGCTGAGAAAAGATGTACTAGAGGCTTTGGCGATTAGAATGTAACTCAAATAGGTGTCTAAGAACAAAATGGTGTCACTTAGTCAAAGCATGTATCATAGCTGCAAGCTCCAAGTTGTGAGTCAGGTAATTAATCTTGTGTACCCTCAACTTGTGAGACTCGAAGGTAATCACATGTCCCTCCTGCATGAGAATCGCTCCAAGTACCTCAATCAAAACATCTATGTAAACAACACAATCTCTTGTGGGATCTGGAATTGCAAAGATAGGAGCACTGGTGAGTTTCTCTTTTAGAATCTGAAAAGATCTCTCACATTGTCGGTCCATACAAATTTCTTGCCCTGCTTCTAAAGAGAAGTAATCGGATGCACAATCCTGGAGAAGCCTTCCACAAATCTTTTGTAGTAACTAGGTAGACCCATAAAACTAATAACCTTAGTAACGTTAGTAAGAGTGGACCAATCTAAAATAGCCTGAATCTTAGAAGGGTCCATTGAAATCCCATCTACTGAAATGATATGTCCTAGGTATTGGATCTCTGTCTAGAAAAAATTGCATTTTGTAAGATTAGCATAAAGATAGTTCTCTCTTAGGCACTGCAATACTAGCCACAAATGCTCTTTATGCTTCTCTACTGTGTTTGAATAAATCAAAATGTCATTCAAAAAGATGACTACAAAATGACCCAAGAAGGTGTGGAAAACACCATTCATCAAGCTCATAAAAACTACTGGGGCATTGGTCAATCAAAAAGGAACTACAGTAAACTTGTAACGACCATAGAATGCACAAAAAGCTATCTTATGAATGTTAGCTTCTACTATCCTTAGCTGATGATAACCTAACTTCATATCAATCTTTGAGAAAACCTTTGCTCCCTCAATCTGATCGAACAAATCATCCATCCTCGACAACATGTAGCGATTCTTCACTATGATCTTGTTCAACTGTCTATAGTCAATGCAAAGGGGAAGAGACCCATCCTTCTCCTTTACAAAGATAACAGGTGCACCCCAAGGAGATACGCTCTGATATCAATTGTTAGAACACACTGCTATATTGAGAGGGGACAAATCAGTATATGCTAAAAACTCAATCCAATTTAACTTAATCTTCAAATCTTTCTACTACCTTAACCAGATAAAGAATCAAACTATACAAATCAAATTACAACACACAATCACACAACCATAACACCAAATTTATGTGGAAAACTCTAGAAGGAAAAAACCATGATGAACAAACTGCTTGGATCTACTGTCCAAATCCAGCCTCACAAATAATAAATAGATTTACAAGTTTTATGGGCTACAACCCAAAGTAAGCTACACTCCCTAAATCATAGTTTTTATAGCTTCAACCAAAGGAACATACAACTCCGTACAGTGCTACTACACATACAAAAATAGGCTACAACCTCTGTACAACAAAATTGACAAATTCTACTGATCAATTACCTCCGCAGCATCATCACCCTTCACACTAACATATATCTTCAATACCTCTGCTCAAACCACTTTGCTACTTCCACAACACACATACTCCTTCTTCACACTCACACATACATCCTCGCACACTCTCACACACTCATTCTTTTGCAACAAACTTTGATCTTTCATTTATATCCTCTGCAAGCTTCAAAAACTTTCTCCTTTTTCAGTAAATATGAAACATGTAGCATGAAACTTGCAATGACTACGAAAAGGTGTCCAAAGTCATGTAGAAATCCAATGCGGTTCAAACCAAGCGATAAGAAGGATCTATTTTATCTTTACACACTTCTCAAAGCTAGCACACACTTCCAATCACATGGTACAATCATCTAGATATATAAAGTCATCTTCACAAACATTTATCCTTCCACATATTAGCTCCAGACCTAAAGAGGTACCAGAGAAACCAAATAACATCATGTGGATCACTTCACAAGCATTATATGAATTAAAAAAAAAACATTTCCATATAATCCTTTCTCTGAATTATGGATCTTCTTTATGGTGCAAACAAACAGACACTAAACTCAACATCTCTTACAAACTCTGATCACATACTCATGATATAGAATATTGAAAAACATACTTGCGGTACTTCACAATATCTGAAACTTGAAATGGGAGAACATACAATCATTCTAAATAGAAAAGCCAAACATTGTAGTGCAGTGAAATGTGGCGGCTTTCACATTCTCCTCCTGACAACCCTAATCAACAACATGATTTTGCCTTTAATCTACTGATTCCAGAGAACCTCTGTGGTACATTGTAACATCTAAAACTTGAACATATCATACACCTCATCTATATCTAACAATCTTTCAAGTTGCAAGATCACATATTCAAATGCGTGGAAATGTGGAGCATTCCTCTAACTCTTTCTAACTATAACACCATTGTACCACTGTCTTCACTCTGCTAGCTCTAGAATCTTCTACAGTAACTTCTATGCTCTAAGATTTGGATCATACATACTTCACACCTCTCTCTATCTAACTTCCAAACCACAAGGCTCTAACTTCAAATGTGGAGGAATGTAGAGCATTCTCCCAAGTTTCTTCAGTGCATCTTCTTGTGTCTTTGATAGTTTGAAATACTTTACACACTTTATTTCATATCTTATGCAATTCTTATCATCAAGAGACAATTAATACAACATTCACACACTATAGATAACAATCACAACTTTTTCCATAAAAAACAAGAATCTTCATGCTAGCACAACTTTGACCTATACATGAACTTCAGTAGATAAGGTGCAACTGTGTATAGATGATATTGATCTATCAGTATGCTCAAGACTTTCATCATCATCATCTTCTTCACCTCATAATACCTATGATCATCACTCCTGTTGTGATGTTCACAACACACCCCATTTTGCCCCTTAGCAAAACGAGGACCCCTGCTGTCGCTTTGCTTTTTGCTTCTGCTTGTGTTTGTTCTGTCTGGTGGTAAAGGGAAAAGAGAGTCAAATTTGCAAACCTTGTTAAAAATATGGAAAAATGTATTTTTAGTACCATTGCATAATATGGTTGGATTCCTTGCGAAAAATGAGCCAAGGTTGCTTTTTGAACCATCGTAAAATTCATCATATCTTGCAAGTTATGATCATTTAGGTAAAATGAACTATCAGGTTTTGCATAATATACAGTCAGTTGTTTGCCCTTTTTGTTGGAATTCATTTTAAATTTCAAGAAAATTCATACTTAGTGGTTCCAGGTCGTGGGCAATTTTGTCTGGGTTCCACTCTGTATGTTACATTTGATTATTTTGTAGAAAGAACATCGGCCTAACAATAGTGATCGGTGGAGTTTTGAAGTGTTCCACTGAAGTAGGGTTTCTCGTCGATGAAATTGTCATCGGTATAACCTTCAGGTATCGGCCAAGTTTCAAACGGTTACCCCGAAGCATGTGGTCTCGCCGATGGTATGCCATCGGCATAACCTACACTGTCGGCGGTGTTTTGTTATGTCTTAGCGATAGGCGGGAGTCATGCCGACGAAGTGGCATCGGTATAACGAAGGCCATCGGCGGAGGAGATTTGTGAGTTGCCGATGGGCCATCTCACGCCGATGGTGAACAACGAAGGGGGTTATCGGCGAAACTCTTGCCGATAAAGGTATCGGCCAAGGTAAAGGCATCGGCGGAGGGAAATTATGAGGCGCCGATGGGCGATCTCTCGCTGATAAACATCAATGAAGGAATCGTCGGTAAGAGTCTCACTGACGGGGAGACATCGATGTAACGAAGGTCATCGGCGAAGGAATTTTGGGGCCCGCCGATAGCGATAGTCACGCCGATGGGCAGGAATGTACATAGAGGTGGAGTTTTTAAACATTTTTTTTCCGCCAGTAGCATTTTTGGTCAGCGATAGTTGACCCGATGGGTTTTGAACAGTTTGTGTACATTTTGAACGTAGCTTCTGCTAATTTTGGACCCGATTTCCACATTTTGCATGGTCACCCTGATTTAAACAGATATTTTTGGTTTCTTGCTGTTCGTTTGATAAATATGGTACTTATTGCTTGTCTTGTCTTGCAGGCTTGCAGTCGAGGAAGCAGCTAGAAATTCAACACAGTGACCTCATGGAGGAAGGAAATCCAATCTCAGGAGTAGGAAGATAAAGATGAAGTGCGAAGAAGTCAAGGCCAACCAAATGAAGAACAAGGTTGCAGCTGAGAGTATTACTACAGCAGACAAACAAGAGTTATTGCCGAGCTGCCAGAACTTCTTAGAAGGGGCAATATTTCGCCCAGATTTGACACTGCTCAGAGATATTTTGGAAGATCTGGTTCATCTGTATTTATTGCTTTAACCAGGGGTTCAGTTAGGTTTTTGCTGTAGTAAGGACAATCAGAGAGTCTTTATATTGTGCCTCTCTACATTGTAATACTTTACAACAGGGGCTACACAGGGATTTTTAGGAAAACACAGCAAGTTAGCTTAGTTTAGATTAGAAGTAGAAGAAGGAGGTCACCTGTTTGTCTGCAGTAAGGTGCGCGTGGAATGTCTGGCTGCCTTACTGTATCTGTAAAGCTTGTAAGTTCTCTATAGTATGATCAATGAAACTAAGAGTCATTCCTACATTGTAAATCATGTATGACTATTCGTTTCTAATACAATAGAATCTAGAGTTCTGCATCTATCTTCTGAGTGTTCCCCTGCTCTTCTTTGTGTTTTGAAATATTTTCTTTGAGAGCTTGCAATTTTAAATGTATGTTTGTGAAAATGCTCAGAACTTGCATTTAAGGTTTTTATTGTGGATTTGATCAAATTATTGTAGTATTTACATAGTGAATAACAGAAACAATTAGATCCTTCAGTAAATTAAATGAGGTATAGATTAGATCTTTCTAACTTTTCCCAACCAATCTGAAATATTTAGCTGAAAACATAGAAATCTAAAGGAAATTGTCTCAAATTTGAAGAAGCATGCATAACAGAGTTAAGAGTAGACAGTTTTCATAAATGTATAAAAGAGAAGGCTGCAATAATTCAAGAAAACCATCTGAATTTGCAACACAGTAACACTTGTATGCAAATGAACAAAATACTTGTTGAAATCTATGATTCTTTTGCATATTCTTAGTCCATTAAACCACCAAACAACCCTAAACTAAGTAAGGCCCCTTGAACATTACAGCTTCACATTGGCCAACTGAACTTGACCAACCGAACCATTGTAGACTTGGGATTAGTTGAATCTTAAATGATTCCTTCTTATCTTTCAAGTATAGTTTCAGTTCATTATATGTGAATTTTAACTTATTGTTATGATTGCATCAAAACAATCACCAACAGTTTTCTGGCGCTAGAAGGAGGGCCTTCCTGAGTTAGGGTTCATTTCAAACTGGCTAATGACAGTAATAGAGTGACTAGGTCTAGATCTAGTTCAGGAGATATATTTGTGCAACTACCTGATAGAAGGCGAAGTAAAAACCCTTTAATTTGGAATCCAAAGATATTGCAAATGGGAAGTTCATCTGGAACACCTCCTGGGTCACCTTTTCACATCCATAGTATTGTGAGTCCTGACAGATCACTGTTCAGATCTTTAAATCTTGGTTCAGGACTCCCGGAGGTCTCAATCCTCCTGTAAATCCTAATCCACCAATCAATCCAGGTACTCCTGCAAGTTCAAGTCAAGCTCAAACACCTGCAATGGCTTATTTCGATGTCAATTCTCCCATACTCTTCAATGATTATCATGAGATGCCAAAAAATTCGGAAAAGATATGTCCCAAATACCAGTTGCATCAGGACCCAGAAGATCATATTAGAATATTTAAGGAAGCATGTTTTAGGGCTATGTTAGAGCACGAGGATGTTGTGTGTAGATTGTTTCCTTACACCTTTAATGAGCAGGCCTCTAGCTGGTACGTAAACTTACCCAATGGTTACATTTCTTCCTGGGCACTTATGGAAGAAGCATTTCTGTCAAGATTTAGAGGACCCATTGACCCTTGCGCTTTGTATCATAAATTGGCTGCTATAAAACGAGGTGAGGGAGAGCTAATTGATAATTTCAATGACAGATTTCAAAAGGCCTATTCTAGGCTGGTAACCCCTTATACCATAGATGATGCTCCCTTGTTGGCTATGTACTATGCTGCCTTGGATCCTTTAACCGCCATGTTTGTCAAAAGAAAACCTGACATAGATTCAATATCCAAAGCCTATAAAGAGGCAGCCTCAGTGAACCAAGAAATGAGGCATACAACTTATAGTCCATTTGTCAATGGAGGAAATTTTGGGGTGCAAAATTAGGCACACCCATGGAATGGAGTCCCTGTGTAGCATGCTCCACTAGTAAATCCGGTTCCTTCTTACACACCTATGTATAATCCTACTCCAATCCAAGCTATAACTCCTTACACAGCTAGTACTTCCAATAACAGTCAAAATAATGGTCATCCTTTCTTCCAACTTCCTAGGGATGTAACTGTGGCAAAAGCACAAGAGGATAGGGAAGAAATCAAAGAAATTACTGCACATTTGAAAAGATTAACAACTGAAGTGACAGAGCTAAGAAATGAGAACCTCTATGGAAGAAGCAACCAAAACTACAATCCACATCAAAATCACAACCAAGGCCAAAATTAGAATTATAGTCTCAATCAAAATCAGTAGTACAATCAGAACCAAAACTACAATCAGCATCAAGGCCCCAGTCAGGGGCAACCAATGCAAAATAGGGGGCCAGTGATAGATAATAGGACCTGGGGCGATAATAACAGAAATCAAAATCAACCTAGGCCACCCAAGACATGGAACACTGGGCCCAACAATGGTACTCTGGCTTCTCCTTTTGAGAATACAGATAATCATGGTACAAAACAAACGACTAGCATACAAATGGCCAGTACAGCACCCAAAAATTGGTGCAGATTTCACAATACCAATGCCCATGCTGAGCACGACTGTCCACAGTTCCACTTGGCAGCTAGTATTTTCAACATAGATGTACAGCCTCCTACCTCTGAATTTCTCATTCCTAAGGGTAATGAGGTAGTACCCTCAGGATATGACACATCATTAGTCTTAGAAACGTTTACCTTTGCAACTGCAGAAGAGAAAGAGGATGAATTACTAGAGGATGAACCATGCTGTTGTGAAAGTCTTTATCCTGAATCAGCCTTTGTGTTAAATGCTTTTCAGTTTCCTTTTGAATCTGAAAATGAGATATTAAATGAAACAGAAGAGGTGCAGGCCTTTCAACAGACAAATAAAAGCCACACCTACAATTTGAGGAACAACCCTAGGCCGGGAGGACCTTTCACCACTTCCACTCCTCCGAATAACATCAATACACCCCCAGATCAGAATGCTAGCAACAATCCTGCCATACTTAAAGCTAGTCAGCACACAAATAATGGAACAACAGTGCAAAAGGATCAAACAAGTAAGACAGAAGCAATAGAGACAACAAGATTAATGAATTACTTATCAGAGGAAATAAAGAAAATTAAGGTCAGTATACCTCTAAATGAATTATTGAAGACCCCAGGGATCAGAAATGCTTTTTTAAAATCCCTGGATACATCCATAACAAACAAGGTGTCTGCTGATATAACTGTTCCTAATAGTGATTCACCACCTAAGGAGAAAGGTAAGAAAGTTGAGCAGCCTTCTAATACAAATGTAGTAATACATGCGGATAAGAGGGATACTCACCCTTTCTTGTTAACTGTTAGGTTGTGTGGGAAGAATATACACAATTGCATGGTAGATTCTGGTGCTTCAGCCAACGTAATGCCCTTAGGAATATGTAAAACTCTCGGGCTGACTCCCACCAAATCTGCCAAGGTTGTCACGCAATTAGATAAGACCGAGGTTAGCGTGATAGGAGAACTCATGAACATTCAAGTGCAATTAGCTTCAGACCCTAGGGTAAGCCAAATCATTGACATTCAAGTAGTGGATATACCCGTAAATTATGGAATGTTGCTAAGTAGGGATTGGTCCAAGACATTAAACGGATATATGGCTACTGACTTTTCACACATGTGGTTACCTTGGAGAGGCATCCCAAACCAGATCAGAATAGAGGCAGAGCCCAGAATGAAACATATGATAACAGAGTATAATCGAACTAATGAAATATTATATGCTGCTGTTGAACCAGGTGTCTATAGAATTACCAACAATGGGGTGCAGATTGAAGAGATTATGATGTTAAACATTAGAAAAAAGTGTGTCAGCAATAGAACGACACTATTCATTGAGTCTGACGGAAATCCTTCAGATGAAGAAAACAATGCAATAGACAAATTTGGTCATGCCATTAGACAAGAGGTGGAAGAGTGCGTTAAACACAATCTCCCAGTCCAATGTAAGCTATATAAAAATAGGTGTAGAGTCCATGATAGGCAACATTCTGAGGAGAATTGCGAAATATGCAAAGACATCATTGAATATGAATACAAAAAGTGCATAGGGAGGGTAGAGTCACAAGAGGAAAATGAGAATCCTGATCCAACACAGAGATATGTTCAGGATAATATAGATGCCTTGATTCCAGATTTAGGAAAAGAAATAGAGGACAAGGGTAGTTATCTTTCTGAGTTGCAAACTAAAAACACACATATGCAAGATAACCAAACGGAAAAACCCATGAATAAACAAGACAATGCCCCACAGGCAATAAAAGGGACGAAGTATGCCAAGGTAAAAGATTAGAAAAGTAAATATGGCATGTGGACGTTAAAATGTGATGGGTCCAAATCAAAACAGGGCGCAGGTGTGGGTATTGAACTCATAGATCCTCAAGGTAAATCACATTTGGCAGCATATAGATTACAATTTTCCTGCACTAACAATATTGCTGAATATGAGGCCCTAATTTTAGGACTTGTCATGGCCATCAAGAAAGGGGTAAAAACCATCAGAGTATTTTCAGACTCTGAATTAGTAGTCAGACAAGTGAGGAAACTATATGCCTGCAATTATAAGAAAATGATTAGTTACAGACATAGAGTATGGGGTTTAATGGATTCGTTTGATGCTTTTAACATAGAGCACATTCCTAGAGAGCTGAACCACAGGCCAGATGCGTTAGCAGTTGCTGCTAGTACATTAGAACCATTGACACTGTCAGGATTAAGACGATTTGTTGTTGAGCTAGTTAACATGCCCAGTATACCAGACAACGTTACACACTTTCAGGTATTTGGAGGGGATCAGCAAATTATTAATTTTTTGACTTGTAATGAGGCATTTGAGGCCCAAATCATTGATGAACAAGAAAGGCCTGAAGTAACATGGGACGAAGAAGATATGATCAACTTAAAGAGCAACTTCTTACCAAAAGGAGTAATTGAATTAGAACACATCTTTGACTTCGACGGAGTAATAAGACAGAAAGACTTACCCAAAACAGAAGGGGGTAGGTGTGATTTACATAACTTAGGGACTGGGCTAAATCCACAAAATGTACTAATTGGGAAAGCTTGCTCTGAGAAAATTAGAAAAGAGGTTCTGGACGTTCTGAAAGAATATAAACATGTCATAGCATGGACTTATGAAGACTTGAAAACATTTGATGAGTCCATCATAACTCACGTAATACCTTTAAGAAAAGAAGTCAAACCATTTAGGCAGAAACAGAGGCTTGTAAATGCCATTCTAGAGCCTTTAATCTTTGAGGAAGTTAAAAAATTACTGTCCGCTGGAATAATTTTCCCAGTCAGACATTCTGTCTGGGTAGCTAACTTAGTACCAGTGAGGAAGAAAAATGGAGACATCAGGTTGTGCGTAGACTTTAGAAATTTAAACAAGGCATCTGAAAAGGATAATTATCCTTTGCCCCTAATAGACGAAGTACTGCAAGTAGTAAATGGCGCAAAGATGATGTCTTTTTTAGATGGTTTTTCAGGTTATAATCAGGTCTTAATTGATAGAGAAGATAGACTAAAAACCACCTTCACTTGCAAATGGGGAAATTATGCGTATAGAAGAATGCCTTTTGGTCTGATCAATGCAGGTGCCACTTTTCAGAGGGCCATGGACGTTGCATTCCGTGGATTATCAGGTAAATGCATTGTTGTGTATATGGATGATTTAACTGTGTATTCCAAGGATGCATCTACCCACACTGAAGACCTCAGAAAAGTACTCAAGCGATGTGAAAGGTATGGGATTTCCCTTAATCCTAAGAAATGTATATTTGGCATAACTGAAGGTAAATTATTAGGCCATGTCATTTCTGAAAATGGAATTTCAATTGATCCGGATAGAATAGAATCCATAAAAAATTTGCAAATACCAAATAGTAGGAAAGAGTTGAAATCATTTTTTGGTAAAATTAACTTTGTTCGGAAGTTTATAATAGGTTTTACAGAGATCGTGCAGCCGTTGAATGCCATGTTGAAGAAAGATGCACAGATGGAATGGACGCCAGTGGCCAAAGCCGCATTTGAAGATATCAAGGAGGCAATTTCTGATGCCCCTGTATTGGCAAGTCTAGACTACACAAGCCCGTTTTACATCTACTCCTTTGCATCTTCTCATTCTGTCGCGGCTGCCTTGACACAGAAAGGTGAAAATAATGAAGAGAGGCCCATAGCATTTATGAGTGCGCCTCTGAAGGATGCACAGCTGAGATATCTAGATATCGAAAGATAGGCATTCGCATTAGTAAAGGCTGTGAAAAAATTTAGACACTACATTCTGCACAGCCAGATCAAAGCCATAGTACCAGACGCAGCAGTAAAAATGTTGCTGATGCAAAATGAGCCTGGAGAAAAAAGAGCCAAATGGATCACCACACTGCAAGAATTTGACATGGAGATCATTCCCGTAAAGCTGGTCAGAGGGCAGGTGTTGGTGCAGACAATAGCAAACATGGATCCAAATCTGATAAAACAACAATATGTATTGAATTCCCAAGACGCATCAGGCTGGTACGATGATTTAAGCACCTTCCTGATAGCTGGAAAGTACCCAAGCAAGATGAAGGCTTCTCAGAGGAGAGCTTTGAAGATTAAGGCACAAAATTATATGGTACAAGGAGGTCTTCTATTCAGGAAGAACCATGATGGAATTTATCTGAGATGCATAAACAGAACTGAAGCTGATAGAGTGTTGACAGAACTACATGACAAGTACAGAACCGGCCATGGTTCCCATTTAGCTACAACACACAAAATATTGAGGGCGGGCTATTACTGGCCCACTATGTTCAAAGATACTAAGAGTCACATCAGAAGTTGCCACACCTGTCAAACTGCAGCAGACAAAGGGAGAAATCCGGCCAATCCACTGCAACCTGTGATCGAATCCAGACTGTTTGCACAGTGGGGCCTAGATTTTATCGGAGTCATCAATCCCCCATCTTCTGCAGGACAAAATTTATATTGACGGTAACAGACTATTGTACAAGGTGGACTGAGGCCACCTGTTGCAAATTTTCCACAACTGAGGTAGTTATCAAGTTCCTTGAAGAAAACATTATCACCAGGTTTGGAACGCCCTATTCATTGGTATGTGATAACGGCCCTGCTTTCTCTTCTTTAAAATTTTCTAAATGGGCATTTGAATATGGGATTATTCTAAGGTTTTCTTCGAATTATTACCCTCAAGGTAATGGACTGGCTGAATCAACAAACAAAATTTTATTAGACATAATCAAGAGGTTAATTGCCAAAAGTCCTAGAGAGTGGAATACCCTGTTAAGATATGCATTATGGGTAGACAGGACCAAGTTTAAAATAGCTTTAGGTAGCACACCTTATCACTTAGTTTATGGGACTGATCCCATACTTCCGATTAATCTGAGAATACCAACCTGGAAGTTTGCCAATGAATATCTAGGCTTTGATAACCATAGGGAAGCCAGAATAGTGCAAATGTTACAACTAGAGGAGAAAAGAGGTCAAGCCCTCGAGAAGTTTGCCAAACACCAAGTGGTTGTTAAGAGGTGGTTTGACAAAAGGGCAAGAGTCAAGACATTTAGGATATCAGACTTAGTGTTGTGCTGGGACAAAGCACATGAAAAGAAAGGAAGCCATGGAAAATTTGATAAATTATGGCTAGGTCCATTACAAGTCTCAGAAATAATAGGAGATAACACCTTTAGACTTAAGACCTTGACTGGAGAAGATATGCCATTACCAGTTAATGGCCAGCATTTGAAACACTACTTCCAGGCTTGAGGTAAAAGGGGGGGGGGGGGGAGTCCTTTTTTCTTAATGTAAAGTGCTGGGGGTAATGTACAGTTCTTCTTTTGTGTTTTCTTTTGGGTTGGCTGTTTGTATAGTTTGTCTTCTGTTTGTTTTTGCTTTTTGTTTCTTTCTGTTTGTACAGTTTTTCTTTTGTTGTGTTGTTTGTACAGCCTGTTTGTTTAGTTTGTTTGTTGTCTCTTCAGCAGGGATCTTTATTTTACTTTAGAGTATTAAGGAGCAAAACCAGCAACCATTCAAAACAGTATAAAATTTAGGGTATTCAATTTAATCATTTACAATTTACACATAACTTGTTACTGTCATGAATGTAGAGAGTTGTTCATCTTCTGAAGTTTTGTATTCAATAAATGTGATTGAGAATTCGAAGCAAGTTTCTCACGATGACACACCTAAAATCCTTGGGTTTGTTGAACTTACCAGTGTAGATATTAGGTGAAAAATCAGAGGTTACCCTTGCTACCATTACAATTCTCAGCTTAATTTCAGCAAGTGTCCACTCCTTGCATCATGAAGTTACAAATTGTTATATCTTATGAAGTCTTTCAAAATGAGAAAATAAAAATAAATAAATAAATAAAGCGGATTATACTGAAAATCTAGATTAAGCCATCTAAGTAACTCTACCAGGGCTATGGACGCTCGCTGGCAGTGGGGCTCTACTTAGGAGAATTGTAACGATAACCTTGCCGGGGCTATGGACGCTTGCTGGCAGCAAGGCTCTATTCGGTCGGCTATGAGGGAATATCCTCACCTACGTAGGCTAATGTCAGTCACTGGTTTGTTCAACCGATCTTCAAGATGAGGATAATTAATCACGTGCACACAATTAAACTGAAAATAGAAATTCATGCACCCTTATTGAATACCTTAAGTCAGAAGTTATGAGTTCATTTCATCTAGTTTCCTTGAACACTCTGAATTTAGTTGTTTTGTTTGGTTGCTAGTTGTTGTGATGTTCACAACACGCCCCATTTTGCCCCTTAGCAAAACGAGGACCCCTGCTGTTGCTTTGCTTTTTGCTTCTGCTTGTGTTTGTTATGTCTGGTGGTAAAGGGAAAAGAAAGTCAAATTTGCAAACCTTGTTAAAAATATGGAAAAATGTATTTTTAGTACCATTGCATAATATGGTTGGATTCCTTGCGAAAAATGAGCCAAGGTTGCTTTTTGAACCATCGTAAAATTCATCATATCTTGCAAGTTATGATCATTTAGGTAAAATGAACTATCAGGTTTTGCATAATATATAGTCAGTTGTTTGCCCTTTTTGTTGGCATTCATTTTAAATTTCAAGAAAATTCATACTTAGTGGTTCTGGGTCGTGGGCAATTTTGTCTGGGTTCCACTCTGTATGTTACATTTGATTATTTTGTAGAAAGAACATCGGCCTAACAATAGTGATCGGTGGAGTTTTGAAGTGTTCCACTGAAGTAGGGTTTCTCGTCGATGAAATTGTCATCGGTATAACCTTCAGGTATCAGCTGAGTTTCAAACGGTTACCCCGAAGCATGTGGTCTCGCCGATGGTATGCCATCGGCATAACCTACACTGTCGGCGGTGTTTTGTTATGTCTTAGCGATAGGCGGGAGTCATGCCGACGAAGTGGCATCGGTATAACGAAGGCCATCGGCGGAGGAGATTTGTGAGTTGCCGATGGGCCATCTCACGCCGATGGCGAACAACGAAGGGGGTTATCGGTGAAACTCTCACCGATAAAGGTATCGGCCAAGGTAAAGGCATCGGCGGAGGGAAATTATGAGGCGCCGATGGGCGATCTCTCGCCGATAAACATCAATGAAGGAATCGTCGGTAAGAGTCTCACCGACGGGGAGACATCGATGTAACGAAGGTCATCGGTGAAGGAATTTTGGGGCTCGCCGATAGCGATAGTCACGCCGATGGGCAGGAATGTACATAGAAGTGGAGTTTTTAAACGTTTTTTTCTGCCAGTAGCATTTTTGGTCAGTGATAGTTGACCTGATGGGTTTTGAACAGTTTGTGTACATTTTGAACGTAGCTTCTGCTAATTTTGGACCCGATTTCCACATTTTGCACGGTCACCCTGATTTAAACAGATATTTTTGGTTTCTTGCTGTTCGTTTGATAAATATGGTACTTATTGCTTGTCTTGTCTTGCAGGCTTGCAGTCGAGGAAGCAGCTAGAAATTCAACACAGTGACCTCATGGAGGAAGGAAATCCAATCTCAGGAGCAGGAAGATAAAGATGAAGTGCGAAGAAGTCAAGGCCAACCAAATGAAGAACAAGGTTGCAGCTGAGAGTATTACTACAATAGACAAACAAGAGTTATTGCCGAGCTGCCAGAACTTCTTAGAAGGGGCAATATTTCGCCCAGATTTGACACTGCTCAGAGATATTTTGGAAGATCTGGTTCATCTGTATTTATTGCTTTAACCAGGGGTTCAGTTAGGTTTTTGCTGTAGTAAGGACAATCAGAGAGTCTTTATATTGTGCTTCTCTACATTGAAATACTTTACAACAGGGGCTACACAGGGATTTTTAGGAAAACACAGCAAGTTAGCTTAGTTTAGATTAGAAGTAGAAGAAGGAGGTTGCCTGTTTGTCTACAGTAAGGTGCGCGTGGAATGTCTGGCTACCTTACTGTATCTGTAAAGCTTGTAAGTTCTCTATAGTATGATCAATGAAACTAAGAGTCATTCCTACATTGTAAATCATGTATGACTATTTGATGCAGAGTGGGACGCAACGGAGGCTAACTAACAGGAAGGAGCTGCCAACAATACAAACAACCTGATGAAAATGTCTATCGGCTCAGCATCATCATCATATTTCCTAGAGACACCAACAGCATCATCATATTTCGGTCGGGCACAATTATCCTCCTGCCGACTACTGTTCACGTCCTCCACCTATCGCCTATCATCATCATCATGATAATCAACGGGCGCAAACATCCTCCGGTTGCATTGTTCATCAGGTGCCAAATACAAGCGGCATCATCATGATATTCAATATCACCTTCGTCAGCAGGATATCCAAATATCCGGTTGCTCTCAATATCCTGATGACAAACACCTTAACACCTTCCCTTCGATGCTCCACTGCCCGACGATACAAGCAACAGCATCATGATATTGTTCATCTGGTTCCTCGAAACCTCCTGATGATGCTAATACAACTTCCTGCCTACGCCGATACCTTACCACTTAGTGACAACAGGATAAACTCGCATTGAGGGATTTCTTAATATCCTGATGACGATGACGTCATATCCTGATGACGATGACGTCACACATCATCCTGATGAACTCTTCAACACTTAGACAAAAAAACTTAACTTTCACACCCGCATCTGCTAGCGATACGCGGATGATGAGCTTCTCCGAGAGATGATCCTGACTGCGATATATACACTGAGTATATATCCAACTCAAAACATCATGATGCACTTGCAACATGCAAACTTCAACAACTTCATGACCCGATCCTGATGGCGATGGATTCGCAGATGATGATGCGGCTCGTTCCGACTGGAAACGCTCATGTAGACTCCTGTGTATCCGTCCACTGCATGTAAGCACTCCGAACCGCTCTATTTCACAAAGATCATGTGACGACCGGGCCGGATCACCTTCAAACCAAACTCTGACAACTTATCTTCTAGACCTAGCACATGAGGATGCTAGGCTGATTCACAGCATGCTCCTAACAGATCTCCTGAACAATGCAATGCATAAACAGAAAACACAAATGCAACCTAAGCTATGATACAGGACCATTCCACCGATTTGCAGGATCAACCGGTGGAAGGGTTGAAAATACCCATCAACTTGCAAACGGAAAGGAAATCAACACAGATACAACTGATACAACCAGATACTGCAAAAGATGAGATCTTATTCAATTGAGATTCAAATGTCCTGCTTTTACAATTCTGCTTCACACTATCTGAACTGATCTCCAGTACAGCATATCACCAGTACTACTCTCCTGAACATAACATCTACCAAACTCAATATGAACTATCAATATGAACTGTGTCTAAACCCTAACAGGTCGAAGGTATATATAACAAATCCTTCGAGTACTACCAACTTCACTTCCCAGCGGCTGGGAGCTTCCAAGCGGCTGGGAGAGAGGACAGCTCAGACTACCTTATCCCGATCTCTAACTGCCTACACATACTCCTATGCTGATCTAATACATAGCATCGGTCCAATGGACCTTATTACATGATAAAGTCAAACATTCTAAAAATAGACTATCCTGTCATCATGCTGATCATTATCCTATATCCTGATCATGTATGTCATCATGCGGACCTATATCCTGATCATGTGCGGGTGCTCCTGCACCATACTCCCCAAAAGAAGAAATCTCAAGTCCACTTGAGATGAGAGTATCAAGGTCGGCACCATGCTTCTGTATCTGTTCTGCAGTCATCCATACTGCTTCAGAAGTCGGCTGTCCCTTCCAAGAGATGAGGTACTCCAAGTACTTCTTGTTCCTGGTCTGTTTGACCACTCTAGTGTCCAAAATCTGCTGTATCTGTGGAGGATCATGTTGAGGAATGTCTTCAGCAACTGTATCCTGTAGGATATCCTGATCTGCATCTGGATTAGCCTTGTATGGAGTTAAGTCACATACATTGAAGATAGGAGATAAACCAAGATCAGGTGGGAGTTGGATCTCATAAGCATTTTGTCCATGCTTTTGCAAAATCTGACATGGTCCAACTTTCTTTTGCATGAGCTTAGTATACTTCCCCTTAGGAAGCCTGTCTTTCTTCAAGTAAACCCAAACCAAATCTCCAACAGCAAATTGAACATCCTTCTTCTTCTTATCAGCATATTCCTTATATTTCAATGTGGTTTGCTGGAGTTGGGTTTTGACTTGATCATGAACTTCTTTGATGGCTTCAGCAAAAGCTTCTCCATCTGCACTAACAGGATCTGCTGGAGGTAGATCTCGCAACTCCAAAATTCCTCTGGGATGCATTCCATACACTACCTGAAAAGGCAATTTTCCTATGCTCCTGTTGACAGTATCATTATATGAAAACTCAGCTTGAGACAGAATATTGTCCCACTTCTCTCCATGCTGTTTTGTCAAGCATCTCAGTAGATTCCCCAAAGAACGGTTCACTACCTCGGTCTGTCCATCTGTTTGAGGATGATATGCAGAGGAAAAAGATAAATTGGTTCCCAGCTTCCTCCATAGGGTTCTCCAAAAGTGACCCACAAACTTCACATCCCTGTCTGAAACTATGCTCAAAGGCAACCCATGAATTCGGACAATCTCCCTGAAAAATAAATCTGCAATATATGAGGCATTAGCAGTGGTTTTGCATGGCAAGAAATGTGCCATTTTACTGAATCTATCCACTACAACAAAGACACTGTCAAATCCTCTCCTGGTCCTTGGTAAACCCAAAACAAAATCCATACTGATACTTTCCCACGGTCTGGAAGGAATGGGTAAGGGCTGATATAACCCTGCATTAGTTGACCTGCCTTTAGCCTTCTGACAAATTACACAGGTTTCTACAAATTTCCTGACATCTGACTGCAACTTAGGCCAGAAATAATGCCTCCTGACCAGATCAAGGGTCTTGTCTAGACCAAAATGACCTGCCATGGCTCCACAATGTTTCTCCTTGATTATATTTAACCTCATAGAACACCTTGGGATACACAACTGTCCACCCTTGAACAGCAATCCATCCTGGATCAGGAATTCAGAGAACTCAGCATGGTATTTCTCCCCAAAAGAAGTACAGACCTGATATATCTCTCCAAAATCAGCATCAGACTCATACATGGTCTTGAGTGAATCAATACCAACACTCTCTAACTGAATCTGATTGACTGTGAGAACTCTTCTGCTCAAAGCATCTGCAACTTTGTTCTTAACCCCTTTCTTATGCTTCAAGGTAAAAGTGAAAGCCTGTAAGGTCTCTACCCACTTCATATGTCTGTGGTTCAGCTTCTCCTGGCTATTGATGAAACTCAAAGCCTGGTTGTCTGTGAAAACTATGAACTCCTTTGGCAGTAGGTAATGCCTCCATTTCTTTAGGGACTGAACTAAGGCATACATTTCTAGATCATATGATGAATACCTTTTCTTAGCATCATTGAGCTTTTCACTGAAAAATGCAATTGGTCTACCCTCTTGACTGAGTACTGCTCCAATGGCCATGTGACTGGCATCACACTCTACCTGAAAGATCTTGTTAAAATCTAGAAGTGCAAGGACTGGCTGCTGTGCCACCTTCCTCTTCAATGCCTCAAAGGAATCATCTGCTCCTTGAGTCCAAACAAACCTGCACTTCTGTCCTCCTTTGATGGTATCCAGCATGGGTGCACAAATATGACTGAACCCTCTGATGAACTTCCTGTAGAAGGTTGCTAACCCATGGAAACTTCTGACTTCATTCATGGTCTGTGGAGTTGGCCAATTCAATATGGCACTCACCTTCTCCTTATCCATCTGCAGCTTTCCTTGTGAGATGACAAAACCTAAATATGTGATCTCCTGTTTCATGAACAGACACTTGTCCAAGTTTATCATCAGCTTCTCTTCATGTAGCCTCTTGAGAACCAGATCTATATGCCTGAGATGT
Organism: Cunninghamia lanceolata; assembly: GCA_027924645.1. Classification (NCBI taxonomy): domain Eukaryota; kingdom Viridiplantae; phylum Streptophyta; class Pinopsida; order Cupressales; family Cupressaceae; genus Cunninghamia; species Cunninghamia lanceolata. The sequence continues at coordinate 6,978,775 of BSBN01001281.1, forward strand.
TCTTCTCTGGTGTTACTGAAAATCAGAATGTCATCTAAATAGACTATGACAAACTTACCAATGAATTCCTTCAGAACCTCATTCATCAGCCTCATGAAAGTACTAGGGGCATTAGACAAACCAAATGGCATAACCTTCCATTCATACAATCCTTCATTTGTTTTGAATGCTGTCTTCCACTCATCACCTGGTCTAATCCTGATCTGATGGTATCCACTCTTCAAATCTATTTTGGTAAAGTACTTAGCACTTCCCAAACAATCAAGTAAATCCTCAATTCTGGGGATTGGAAACCTATACCTGATTGTGATCTTGTTGATGGCTCTGGAATCTGTACAAAGCCTCCAAGTGCCTTCCTTCTTAGGTGCTAGTACAGCTGGTACTGCACATGGACTCAAACTCTTCCCAATCAGACCTGAATTCATCAATTCTTCAATCTGTCTGGCTACTTCTGCATTCTGTTCTGGGGTAAGCTTATAAGCTGCTTTATTTGGGAGTGTAGACCCTGGAATCAAGTCTATGCAATGACTGATATCTCTGACAGGTGGTAGGGATCTTGGCATTCCCTCTGAGATAACACCTTTGTACTTATCCAATAACTCTTGGACAGTTGGGTCTATCAACCTTGGCTTCTTCTCTTTCTTGGCTTCTTGCTGTTGTTTCTTATTCACACTCAGACATGGGATTAGGGCATATGCAACTGCACCTTCTGCTGCTACTTCTTTCATGAACTGTTTGCCTTCCATCAGCATGACCTTCACTTCTTTGCCTTTAGACTTCTCCTCTTTCTCCTTCAATGGGAATAACGTTACTTCTTTACTATCTTTAGTGATTTTATAGGTGTTTTTAACACCATCATGCTGTGCCTTCAGATCATATTGCCATGGTCTACCAAACAAAAGGTTGCAAGCATCCATCTTGGTGATATCAAACAACAACCTATCCTTATATCCACCAATCTGAAATTCTACCCAAGCCTGCTCTTCTACAGTTGTCTGCTGTCCTTGAGTAAGCCATGAGACTTTATATGGAGATGGGTGAGGCAATCTCCTAAGCTTCAGCTTTGTCACCATTTCTTCAGACACAAAGTTCTCAGTAGAACCAGAATCAATCAAAACCTTACACGCCTTACCTCCTGCTTTGCAAGTGGTTCTGAAAAGGGACTTCCTTTGAGGGGCTTCTTTATCAGGTACCTTCATGGTAGTCACTGTTCTTCTCATCATCAGGGACTCTCCACTTTCTGGATATCCATAATTCTCAGGACCATTCACACTCTGGAAATCATTAGAGCTTGTCCTGCTTTGATTATCAGGTTCATTGACCAGATTTGTCCTCCTTTCTCCTGCTGAGCTTGTGGCCTTGTCTGGACATCTGCTGGCTATATGGCCTTCTTTGTTACAGTTGTAACACCTGATGGATCCTCTGCCCTGGGATCTTCCTCTGTAAGGTCTTCTACCTCTGAAGTTTCCTTGCTGACCGAAATTCTCTCTCTGATTCTGACTATTGTTGCCCTTGCTATTGTCCTGACTGGATTCTCCTTGATATCCCTGTCCATGTCCTCTGCCTCTGAAAGGACTTCTTCCACCTCTTTGTTGTCTTCCTCTTCCTCTATTGTTTTGATCTTGTTTTCTCTTCAGCTTTTCTTCCACTTTCAATGCCAACTGAAAGCTTTTCTGCACTGTATCTGGGTTATGCAGACTGAGATCTTCCTGAATATTAAACCTCAATCCATTAAGGTATCTGGCTACCTTTTCCTCTTCACTTTCTTTCACCTTTGTCTTCATACAGAGTTTCATGAACTCTTCTGTATATGAGCTGACATCTAGCTCCTTCTGCTTCAGGTTCTGCTTCCTCTTGTGTAACTGGATACTGTAATCCAAAGGAATATAAGCCTCCTTTACCAATTCCATCATCTTCTTCCATGTGGCAACTCTACGTTTTCCCTCCTGTACTCTATCATCCTGAACAAAGTTCCACCATGTCAAGGCAGCTTCTTTCATCTTTGACTGTGCTATCTTCACTCTCTGCTGTTCTGGTATCTCCTCTGTTACAAAGAAATTGTTCAAACAATCTATCCATTCCATTACTGAATCAGGGTCCATCTTACCTGTAAATACTGGCAAATCCAGCTTCACATCCATGGTTCTCCTCTCCATGGCCTTGAGGGCATTCAACAGCGGTCTCTGGTCTGCAGGAACGACCTCCTCACTCCAATTAGGGATCTCTTCTTCTTCCCTATCATCTTCTCTACCAGAACCTACTTTGCTCGTCAACTTTGCTAACTCATCTTTCAACTCCTGATTCTGAGCCTTCACGGCCTTACTTTCTGCAATCTGTTTCTTCACCAGAACTGCCAACTCAGCGTTGGTCATCCTTGCGGGAACCTCAGATGTTCCTTCTTCGTCTGACATCCTGCTTATCCTTTCCAGAAGATCCTAACCTTTGCTCTGATACCACTATGATGCAGAGTGGGACGCAACGGAGGCTAACTAACAGGAAGGAGCTGCCAATAATACAAAAAACCTGATGAAAATGTCTATCGGCTCAGCATCATCATCATATTTCCTAGAGACACCAACAGCATCATCATATTTCGGTCGGGCACAATTATCCTCCTGCCGACTACTGTTCACCTCCTCCGCCTGTCGCCTATCATCATCATCATGATAATCAACGGGCGCAAACATCCTCTGGTTGCACTGTTCATCGGGTGCCAAATACAAGCGGCATCATCATGATATTCAATATCACCTTCGTCAGCAGGATATCCAAATATCCGGTTGCTCTCAATATCCTGATGACAAACACCTTAACACCTTCCCTTCGATGCTCCACTGCCCGACGATACAAGCAACAGCATCATGATATTGTTCATCCGGTTCCTTGAAACCTCCTGATGATGCTAATACAACTTCCTGCCTACGCCGATACCTTACCACTTAGTGACAACAAGATAAACTCGCATTGAGGGATTTCTTAATATCCTGATGACGATGACGTCATATCCTGATGACGATGACGTCACACATCATCCTGATGAACTCTTCAACACTTAGACAAAAAAACTTAACTTTCACACCCGCATCTGCTAGCGATACGTGGATGATGAGCTTCTCCGAGAGATGATCCTGACTGCGATATATACACTGAGTATATATCCAACTCAAAACATCATGATGCACTTGCAACATGCAAACTTCAACAACTTCATGACCCGATCCTGATGGCGATGGATTCGCAGATGATGATGCGGCTCGTTCCGACTGGAAATGCTCATGTAGACTCCTGTGTATCCGTCCACTGCATGTAAGCACTCCGAACCGCTCTATTTCACAAAGATCATGTGACGACCGGGCCGGATCACCTTCAAACCAAACTCTGACAACTTATCTTCTAGACCTAGCACATGAGGATGCTAGGCTGATTCACAGCATGCTCCTAACAGATCTCCTGAACAATGCAATGCATAAACAGAAAACACAAATGCAACCTAAGCTATGATACAGGACCATTCCACCGATTTGCAGGATCAACCGGTGGAAGGGTTGAAAATACCCATCAACTTGCAAACGGAAAGGAAATCAACACAGATACAACTGATACAACCAGATACTGCAAAAGATGAGATCTTATTCAATTGAGATTCAAATGTCCTGCTTTTACAATTCTGCTTCACACTATCTGAACTGATCTCCAGTACAGCATATCACCAGTACTACTCTCCTAAACATAACATCTACCAAACTCAATATGAACTATCAATATGAACTGTGTCTAAACCCTAACAGGTTGAAGGTATATATAACAAATCCTTCGAGTACTACCAACTTCACTTCCTAGCGGCTGGGAGCTTCCAAGCGGCTGGGAGAGAGGACAGCTCAGACTACCTTATCCCGATCTCTAACTGCCTACACATACTCCTATGCTGATCTAATACATAGCATCGGTCCAATGGACCTTATTACATGATAAAGTCAAACATTCTAAAAATAGACTATCCTGTCATCATGCTGATCATTATCCTATATCCTGATCATGTATGTCATCATGCGGACCTATATCCTGATCATGTGCGGGTGCTCCTGCACCACTATTCGTTTCTAATACAATAGAATCTGGAGTTCTGCATCTATCTTCTGAGTGTTCTCCTGCTCTTCTTTGTGTTTTGAAATATTTTCTTTGAGAGCTTGCAATTTTAAATGTATGTTTGTGAAAATGCTCAGAACTTGCATTTAAGGTTTTTACTGTGGATTTGATCAAATTATTGTAGTATTTACATAGTGAATAACAGAAACAATTAGATCCTTCGGTAAATTAAATGAGGTATAGATTAGATCTTTCTAACTTTTCCCAACCCATCTGAAATATTTAGCTGAAAACATAGAAATCTAAAGGAAATTGTCTCAAATTTGAAGAAGCATGCATAACAGAGTTAAGAGTAGACAGTTTTCATAAATGTATAAAAGAGAAGGCTGCAATAATTCAAGAAAACCATCTGAATTTGCAACACAGTAACACTTGTATGCAAATGAACAAAATACTTGTTGAAATCTATGATTCTTTTGCATATTCTTAGTCCATTAAACCACCAAACAACCCTAAACTACGTAAGGCCCCTTGAACATTACAGCTTCACATTGGCCAACTGAACTTGACCAACCGAACCATTGTAGACTTGGGATTAGTTGAATCTTAAATGATTCCTTCTTATCTTTCAAGTATAGTTTCAGTTCATTATATGTGAATTTTAACTTATTGTTATGATTGCATCAAAACAATCACCAACAACTCCTTTGTCTGCTCCTTTGATCATTACATCATATACATATCACTTTGCTTTCTAGCTCACAACACTTCTGATTACTTACTCTATTGTCATCACTAATCAACATTCTATTGACATCACATGCAACCTTCACAACACAATTATGTTGACATCAATGACAACACATATGCAATAGAGGTATTATCAATGTTTTAGGAAGAATGGAGGAGATGCATGATATGTTGAAGGCCATGTAGAACTAAATGGATACATTGGAGTAGGACTATTGAAGGAACCCTAACTCTAGGGACAAGGAAAGTGATAAATAGAAGGAGGAAGATCCTATTTAATCAAGTCGAAGTGAAAGGGACAAGGAAAAGAAGATGACAAAGGAAATAAATCACATTGGAAAGAAGACTAGAGTGGACATTCTAAACCATTTTGGAAATTTGGACCCTGAGGAGTTGATAGACTAGATCATGGATCTAGAAGAGCATTTTGAGTATGAGGATATTGTGGACCTAGATAAGGTGAAATTTGTGAAAACCAAAATAAAAGTTCAAGTAGAAATATGGTGGAAGGAAGTTCAAATAGAGAGGAATAGAAGAGGAAAGCCAATCATTGTAAAGTGGAACTAGATAGTAGAAAAGTTCAATTCCAAGTTCATTCTTGTGAATTACTAGTTAGAACTATTGAAGAGGCTACATAATTTGTGGTTATATAGAGAAACATGATTATGAACAAATACATCAAGGAGTACTACTGACTAACAATTAGGTTAAGACACCATGAAGAGGGAGCTAAGAAAGTGGGAACTACATGAATGGGTTGATGGAATCCATTAAAGGAGAGTTGGGAATGTGGAATACCTAGATAGTAGAGCAGGCCTACTAGTTAGAACTAATTGCATAAAAGTTGAATTGAAAGTAGGAGGAAGGATAGAACCAATAGAGAGAAAGAAGGGAGGTATGGTGACAAAATAATATGATATATTGATAAAGGATCAACCTCAAGGGGTCAAGGAAGAGGTATATAGCACTACAATGAGAGGGAAGGTCAAGATTCCCATAGTGGAGAGAAAGAAGATGATATTTTCTACTAAGTCGATAGTAGTAACTGCCACAAATGATTAGATGTTGGTTGAGGTTATTGAAAAGATGAAAGAGTAGAAGTTATGTGCTATAGATAGGACCAATAGGAGCATGGAAGCTATTCCCAATAGGGTAGAGAAGGATATGAGAGAAAAAGTTAGAAATGCTTTAAAAAACCTATTCTAGGTGTGGAGAAGGACATAAGGAATTTAAGTGCTAAGGAAAGAGGGATAAGGTTACTCATAAGAGCTATGTATGGACATGAGAGATCACCCATCTTGGTGAGGAATCTAGAATGTGGGGGTTCACTAGTTTCATGGAGAGCCTTGAGGTGTGACATGTGGGGTGAGATGAAATAGAGGAAGAGTCTATTTAGGACTAGATACAAATCTAGTAGTAAGTGTTGTAAATTGGTAGTGGATAGTGGCAACACAAATAATTTGGTGTCTATGGAGATGGTGGATAAGAAGGATGAAACACCTACCCCCATACTAAATTGGTTGGTTTTAACAAGGGGATATAATTCTAGTGGAGGAATAATGTTGGGTAAAGTTCAACATTGGAGCATATTATGATGAGATGTGTGATATTGTGTTGATGGATGTGGACCATTTGTTTTCGGGGTAGCCATGGCAAGATGATAGAGAAGATGTGTATGATAGGAAGGATAATTTTGTAATAGCATGAGGGTGTGCATTAGGGAAGAGTGATGTGAGTTGATTCCAAAGATGTGTGACATTTCTAGAACATTAGGTACAATGACAAATGTAAAAGTAGTATATGAGAAAGAATGTGAGAATGGATGTCACCAAAATGAGGCCATCTAGAGGACAAGATAGATGAACAAGAGGATGAGGATCTATGATGAGGAACATGTGGCAATAGGATGTATAACAAAAGGGTATATGGCATATAGGAAGGAGGTAGATAGATGTGAGGGATTGGTTGATGGAAAAGGTAAGTGGGCTATGAATGGATACAAGACAAATACCAAAGGTGGGGAGAATGATTTGTGGAATAGAGTGACTAATAACATGGGTGAAATTAGTGCTCAGGCTGGATCTCTTGAGGCATACCTAAGGAGGTGGAAGGAATGAGTTGGAAGTATCAAGTTGGAATCTCTAGGTAGGGGTAGCCTATCATAGAAAATGAGTTATTAATTTTTATTGTAATCCCAAGATTCTAATACAAGTGAATCCTTGGACATCATGGAAATCTCATGTCATGTCTAGAGAAGTGGAAATTGTGGTTAAGTTTAGTAGCTTCTATGTCTATTAGTTTATGGTTAATGGTGTGTAGTGAAAAAAGTTAGCGTATTTCACTACATTGAGGAATTGGCTTCTATTGTTTTAATAGTAGTTCTATTTATTGTTATTTTATTTTTTGTTAAAGTTTGAGGGTGACCAGATGATTAAAAGTTAGTAATTTGGTTTGAGAGTGTCTATAGGTTGACAGTGGCATTTAGTAGAACTATATCTATTTGTTGCAAGTTATTTTGAGTTTGTACAAGGATTAATATTTTAGGAAGTTATATTATATGTTGAGGATGTGCATGGTGTGCCACATGGAGATTGCCCACCAATTTATTGTTGGAATTTGTAAGTTTACTATAACAAGTCAATGACATGTTTCATGTGGTTTCAATCTTTAAGCAATCTTGTGGTAGAAATAAATCATTTGGACAAATTAAGGATGATATAGATATACTTGGTTAAGAACTGTAAAAAATTAAGAGAAGAAGATATGCTAAGGTAGAAGCTTAGGGAGTTTTAGCAGTGAGGGGTGAGGTTTGAGAGGTTGAGTAAAGGTACAAGGGGTATGATTTGGAAATCTATCTAAGGAGACGTATAAAGGATAAGTGGATGTCATTACTGTAAAGTAGTGGTAGAATTATTTTTATATTGTACTACTTATCATTAGTCATCTTGCAACAAGTTCTGGAAGTGGTGTTTCCATATTTTAGTGATTATATGCATGTAGGGATCCTTTGTGGTGACTATCCATTCATGTAATTTGTAGACACCTAAAATTGTCCACTCATTGTCTGACTTCTTCCTCAATCAGGACATCATTAAATTACTTTCTTCCACAATTAACTATTTAAACACTTGTTTAGATGGTTAATTATCCAAACCCTTTCTAACGGTGATTACAGTAAAGTAGTTGTAGAATTATTTTTATATTGTACTACTTATCATTAGGCATCTTGCAACAAGTTCTAGAAGTGGTGTTTCCATATTTTAGTGATTATATGCATGTAGGGATCCTTTGTGGTGACTATCCATTCATGTAATCTGTAGACACCTAAAATTGTCCACTCATTGTCTGACTTCTTCCTCCTCAATCAGGACATCATTAAATGACTTTCTTCCACAATTAACTATATAGATTCTTGTTTAGATGGTTAATTATCCAAACCCCTTCTAACAGTGATTAAATAATATTTTATTATCAAGTCACTATTCATGCACTATTCATCTGTACCATCTCCTAGCATTAATTGAATAAATTTATCATTTTTTCAATTAATCAATCCTCTTCCATAGTCCAACATTAGATAAATATTTATTTTTCTAATATCCTTATCTCCATCCTATAAATTAAATAAATATTTCTATTTATTTAATTCCCTATTTGTGCACTTTTGATTAAGTTGACCAATCCACTTAATCAACTTAATCACATGCTTGCACATCCCAACTATTTCATTAACCAATTCAAACCCCTCACATCTTCCAACATGTAAAAAAATAGGGGCTTTTGTACAAGACCACATGGGTCTCTTACAAAGGGATGGGCAAGTCCTTTGTACAAAAGGGTCATGTTTGTCCTCCTTTGATCCTGTCCATCCACTTTATCCAAGACCATCCTCAACCCTTGATCTCTCCTTGATCCAATGACTCCTCTTATCCTCCAATCAAATCATGCCACTTGATTTCCTCTCATAAATAAAATCCTCTCAACAATCCTCATCCATTGATCTCCCAAATCAATACTATACATCCAATCCTCATCCCAAAAATATACAAATATCCATCAAACCAAGCCATTTTCAAGTCTCCATCAAGTGCAAAGGTATGTTGTCAATTTAAGGAGCAATCAACATTCATCCAACATCAAGGAGCACATCTAAAGAACAAGGGTTGCACATGTGTTGTTTATAGTTTAGCTTCATATGTTTGTATGCATTCCTTATTAGCTCAATCATGAAGTTGCATTTTTTAATGAATGAAATAGGTTTATATTATTTTAGCTTGTTTTTATGTTCATTTTCTTATGTATACATAATCTTATTGTAATAAAATGACTATGGGTTGGCATGTAAGAGGCCAATTTTAGTAACTTATGTGGTTGTAAACATAATGATAATTGTGCAAGATTATGTTAATGAATAAATTGTGGTGTTTTATGTGAATTTAAATGGTTTACGGTGATTTGTGTGTGTGTTTATTGTTTCGAGCTACATGGTTAGATATTCCTTCATTGGACCATATTACCATGACTACATCAAATGTTCCATTTCTCCTCCTTCCATTTATATCTCAATCTCTCTCATGAGTCATTATAAGATTAGATTTTGATCTAGGTTGCCTTCTTTGCTCTTTCTTCCAGCATCTATGTCATGAGAATGAACTTATATAATTTACCATATCTCCTCCACACTTTCATCCCTTGATCCCCATACACTTGACTATTCCTTTACATTTCTTACTCTTTAGTCTATAATGATAAAATATTTGAATAATTCAAGGAAAGACACTTATAATCTCCACATACATATATTATATTGCCTAATTAACCTTCTCTTACACTTTTCCCCCACATCCACTTGATAGAACAAGCTATATAATAAATTTGGAACTAAGTAAACTTCTTGCTTGTGTTGGCGCATAAGCCAAATGTTGCACTTTCAAACCCATTGATCCATGTTGACACTCTTCTATGTACTCAAGGTTATTTTTCATCCTTTCCCTTCTCCCTCTTTTTTTTCCACTTCCATGATTCAATTTCTTTACTTATTTTTCACTTGTTGTTTATCTCTTGATTTTTTCCTTGATCTTGATCTTACATTCTCCTATTTCTCATGTTTGTTCTTCTTCCATTCCTTGAATATTTTTACCATTTATGCTCACTCCTATTTATATTTCAAGTCTCCCTTTTGCTTTAAAACTATTTTTTTTGTTGTTCTTCACTTTATATAATGGAAAATAGGATGATGATCCATATGTTAGCTACTATTATATATTACTATTAGGATTGACTCCATCCACATAGTTTGGTGTAGTATTGATCTTACTTTTTTCACTCCTTAATTTTTTTAGTCTCTTCTATCTCTCATATTTCCTTTATCTTACTTGCCTACTGTTGTGCTCTATTTAGTCTCTCTTTTTGTTCCTTAAAGGAATGTTTTTGTTTTATACCCTTATGGGTATTTGCTTTGACACATTTCCCACTTATTTTCTCTTCTGTTTTATCATTAGCATATGTATTTCCCCATCTATATTTCCTCTCTTCTACCTTCCTCCATCACTATGGGTATCACATCCTATTTCTCTTTCTCATGCTTTCCTTCTACTTCAACATCATAATTTTTTTCTCTTTCTACCTCATCTTTTCACTATCCTTATTATTACCCATTCTAACTAGTTTACTTTAGGGGACATTGTGAACCTTTACCACTTATGTTTTCCTCTCTCTTTGGGGCATGAACTTGGTGTCCTCTATTCTACTCTCATACTTTTCACTTCTCTTATGATATATATGGATCGATTGGAGGAACATGACCTTGGTGTCTTCCTTTTCTTTTTATCCTCATCCCTTTACTACTTAGTCACTTGGCAGAATGAGCTACTTGTTCCCCCTAGGCTCTCTCTTTAGCATAGCTTAGGGGCATGATGTATATGTTCCCTTTTTGCATCACCTTTTTTTATCCTAGCATCAAATCCTTAGCATTTTTCCTTTCTCCTATTTTTCTTTTCCTTAAATTTACTAGTTCATATTGTTTTTTATTATTTAAGGCAGCTAAACAAGGGGCCAAACCCTTAACAAAAATAGAAAGGCCTGAAGACAAAATAGAGCCTTACACCAGAAATAGCATATATCACCAGTACATAATGCCAACAGAACCAGCAAAACTAGCCACTAAAACTAAGGCCAAAAAATAGAGTAACAGAGTATCAGCAGTAAAATAACAAAGACAGAGGAGACCACAGCTCTCCTTACTAGACCATAGAGTTAATAATAGCATCCACTTTTTCAGCCAAATCATCACTATCAGTATTGACAGTAACCCCCAAATTCTTCAACACAGAGAAGTTGAGGAGAATAGAGGTCTTGAGCACAATGGATAGAACCCATTCCAACTTCGCAATGCAGACCTGTAGACTAGCAAGATCAGCCCCCGGACCATCATCAGTCTCCATAGCATCCTCGGCTTCTTCCACAAACATATCGCCCGCTTTGTCAGCATGGCCAGCAGAGTTAGCAATTTCCTCCCCTGTATCATGCATTTCCTGCTTGTCTTCATCATCACCTGAAATATCCTGAATCTCCACATCCCTGTCATCCTCCCCCCCGGGTGGATTCATCCGAGCCGCTTTCAGAATAGTTGATGAACTTGGCAGAGGGAGCTGGCCTGCCAGCAATACACCCAGACCACTGAACTACAGAAGAAAACCCCCCCCCACACGCCTTCTTCACAGAGGAATCCCTTCACTGTCCCACCAGGGTCCTACCAAGGGTTTTAGGGGTCCCAACCACTGTCTTCCCAGTACCCATTTCACCAGTAATCTTCCACTTTTTACCCTTCTTAGAAATAGTCGGGCCTGGGGAATCGACAGGATTTGCCACAGGAGTGCAATCTGTAGTAGTTTTGATAGGAACAGGGGAGGGCCCAGGTTCATCAACATCAAGAATATCCTTAAGATTAGAGGAGGGCTCGCCATCCCCACTAGTGGCAAGAATGGATTTAGAGGGCTCGAGGGCAAGATGATGATTATACAAATAGAGAATAAGGCCCTGGTGGAGAGGGATAGGCTTCAGAGTAGGGTTTTTAGCCATTTTCACCTGAACCCTAAGGACATAAAACTCCAGGAAAGAAAGCAAATAAAATAGAAAACTAATTTTAGCATTTTTTTGGAAATGATTTAACAGGGGGAGATGGTAATTATAAAACCTGGTAAAGTGGCCCTTGAGGGTAAAGTATTTCACAAGGATGAAACAAATAGCGTCCCATGGCTCTGTCAAAGCTGCCCTGGTAAGGGACCAATTCTTCACCATCTTCGAGGAATAGTTGCTAGCTGGAGAGGTCTACAATTTTAGTTTGTGTTGCAGCTTCAAGCCCTGGGTAGACATACCAGTAGCCATAGCTATTACGCTTTCAGAAACTTCAAATCTGATGCCACCCACCAAAACCCATCGATTCTGCCAAGACCACGCAAACCATTCAGAAAGAGCTTCATTATAACCATTAAGCCTCTCCAAATAGGGGCTAATCCCACCCTCCTTGCAGTAATGCCAAGCAACCAAATTGTCCCTAAATTCACAGCACGAGACATGTTCAGTTCTAATTCTGTCACCCCCCATAGCGGTATGACAGCGCATTCCACAGAAACCCCCAGACTCCTCAGTAGTCTTAACAGGAGAATTACAATCATTAACAAGGTAGATAATGTGGGTAATAACATCACACACAATCTCATAATAATGGGAAGCCTTACAGACACCAATCCCATGCTTAACCATAATTATGCGGCACAAGCCATGATGATCTGGCCATCTGTTCACCTTATGAGAAAGAGGAGCAGATTTGACATTAGGAAAAGTACAAAAGGATGCATACTTCAAGGGACACGTCAGCCCCTTCCCAAGGAACTAAAAGTATGAGCTGTCTTTTGAACACATCAGCCTCCTCAAGACCCAGCCACTTCTTTAAGAATAATATTCTTAATATTCAAAGGAAGGTAATCAAATTGGCACCAAACCCTCCAATTTGAATAATGCTGTCCGAGTTCAGCACAAGCGTCTACAACACCATTGCCCTCATGGTAAATATGAGAGATATTCACATTAATAAACCTCTGCAAGAGAAACTGAATATCTCTGATAATGTCTTTCAACTGAATACCAACATTTGATTTATTAGTGATGGCATCAATGACCATTTTAGAATCTCCCTAAATCTCCAAACTTTGAATACGAAGGGATATGGCTAATTTAAGCCCCCAAAGAAGAGCCATAGCCTCAGCATAGTTATTGCTGTGACAACCCAGACCTCCAGCACAGACAGAAAACATCCATCCTTTATCATCACAGATGATCCCTCCCCCACTAGCTGTACCAGTAAGCTTAGAGGCCCCATCAAAATTAAGCTTCATCCAGTTAGAAATTAGAGGCTACCATTTAGTGTGAAGTCTCTGCAACAGTTTAGTATTGTTATAAGCCAGAATATGGTTGAGAACCTTCCAGTTTACCGCAATTTGTTCTTCCTCCAGAGTCAGAGGTTTCTCTGCAGTGCGGATATGGGCTGAAGTAACACTCTCCACAAGAGTCTTAATAAAAGTATGAGAGACCTGAAAGACCTCTCGCGTAGTATCCCTAAAGATCTGATGGTTGTGCTCTTTCCACAAAGTCCAACTCAAACACGGAAGAGTCTGATTCCATAACTCAACGAGCCAGGGATGGGAGAAGGGAGGATACCAATTGTTAATAACTTCTAGGATATCAGAGTTGCAAGCCCACTGAATACCAAAATTGCTGAGGATAAGGCTCCAAATATCCTTAGCAAAGTTACAATGAAAAAACAAATGAGAAACTGTTTCCTCCTTTTCACAGCATAGACAGCATCTGTTGACCAAGGTGAAACCTCTCTTCTGCAAATTATCTTGGGTCAGAATTTTGTTATGAACAGAGGCCCACCAGAACATGTTAATTTTCAGGATCAGTTTGTGATTCTAGACTTTTCTCCATATCTCCTTTCGATGAAGCTCAGGGACCAATAAGTGATAGGCAGACTTAACAGAGAATCGGCCATTCTTATCTGGCCACCAAAATTGCTCATCTTCACGAGGGAAGAGGGGAATTCTAACTTCATGAATCAACTTTTGAACCAATTGAGCTTTAGAAGCCAGGTCGGGGCGATGGGGACAGCAATCCAACAAATTCCTCCAGCTCCTGTGACCATTATTGTTGGATATATAATCACTGACCTTATGGCCAAAAAATTGAGTAGCAATGCCAGCAATCGCACCCATATCTCTCTGAGAGATGAGAGCCTTGTCTTTTAGCCAAATATCAGTCCAAAACTTGATACCCATAGTTCATATTGTTTTCTCTTCTTTGCCAATTAAGTTAAATGGGGGCATATATTGAACATCACTTAATGTTACTTCTTATCTTGATCCTTGACCATGATTATGAGAACTAGCATATCCTATCACTTTAGACCAAGATTGAACTCCTTATGCAATTAGGTGGTTACCAATATAACTATTGATAACGCAATCAATTTCTAGTTTCTAGTTTCTACTTTCCTTGTTTGTGTGGAAAGCTCGAAGCTAAGTGTGGCAAACTAAAAGTTATTTTCATTAGTTTCCATTTACTAGTTTACCTTTTTTTTATTGTCATCATTATCAAATTTTGCTTTTGGATTGGCCTACCCTCATTTTTGGGTAGCTACCTTACAACCCTTATTGTCATGACCATGTCCTATTTCCCATTTCTATTTTTCTAGTTTCTTGTTTCCATTTACAATTTCCAAGGTGTTATTCCTCTATTCATTGTGGGTACATACTATAGTCTCATTCCTCACTTTCTTCTATGCAGAAAATTTTCATAGGTTCATCCCCTAAAACATAGTGGTTGATTTTAAGTGTGGTTTTTAGGTGTTTCCTTAGGAATTTATGATATGGAAAATATAATTACTTTCTAGTTTATGCTTAGATTGTTTCATTGTGTTTTAGGTATGTTTCCTTTCTGTGTTTGAATTTACCATATGTGGTGTTATGTATTTTATCTTGTTAGTGTACAATGATTAATTTATTTGGATGCTTTGTAGGATAGGTATATGTAGTTTATTGAAGATCCAAAACCAAATTTGAAGATTGATATCTCTCCTATGGTAGCTGTATCCTTGAATATTTCATGACTATATATATATTTACTAGCATACTCACAATTTCTCATGAGCACGAACATTGACACTAACTTCTTTTCTTAAAATAACTATTGCAAGTATGTGCCTAATTAGTGATGTAATTGATGTCAACATATCTTTGTTGTCATTAGTGTCAACTGTGTCTTACTTTGTTGACAATATTGAGAAAATTAGCCCCTCTGGTGATAACAATGTGTTGTAGTAGAAATAGTGCATTGCAGGCAGAAGATGTCAAGGTTAGCCGGCAGAAGATATCAATTAAATGCAAATAAAGATTAAATAGAGAAATGGAAATACATAGAATTAATAACAGCGAGAGACAAGATTTAATGTGGTTCATCCAAACTCGGGCTACATCTACCAAATAGAGAGTCCAATATTATTATCCAGTAAATCAAAACGATTACAATCAGCAATCCCTGCAACTCAATACCACTGCAAATGCTAAAATACAATGCCCAAACCCTAACCCTTGGCCACCTTTTATCAAGCCTTTTTGTCGGTTACAAAAATTAGGGTTTTCTTATGTCGGTCATAAAAAATAGGATTTTTTTTAAGTCGGCCCTAGGATTTTTTAAGTCGGCCCTAAAAAAAATTTCTCGGGGGCTGCTGCCCCCAAACCCCCGCTTGGGGCCCGGCTCGGCCCTGAACCCCAGTGAGGATACATGGCTAGTGTATAGTACTTTCTTGATTAGTCACCACCTACCAACAATCTCCCACTTGGAGACTGATCAGGCTCCACACCAACACAGAAGAATTGTCCAGAAGAATACTCCGCGTTTCCTATAGAATAAATATGTTTGCCTGCGGATTGGAAGTTATTTAGAAGCTTGTTTGATAATGTTATATTCCAAGTTTGAACCTCCAGTATGAAGACTTGAGAGAGTTATGTTCACCAGAGTGAAAACAACTTTTTTTGTGTGTTTGATGGTAACAGGGAGAAAGTGTTTTGCTCTGCATTCCTCTGCATTGAAGCATTTTGGTTTACGGTTTTGGAAGTAAGTCTGTGTTGATGTTAAATTCCTTCAAGTGTAATGGTTCATGATTTGGTGCTCTGCAAGCTATCTTCTACTCATGACAGTGGCTGGCAGTGTTGTTCTTTTGCTCCAGTTTGAAGAATCTTGTTGATAGAGTTGTTAGAGATCATGTAGTTGTTCCTAGTGATTATAATGTGCTTGTGGATGTCTCTTGATCATGTTCCTACCTTTGGATTGGCCCGCAAGGTGTAATTCAGATCAGGCATGAAGCGTGTTCTTGAGGACACTTGTGTTAACATCAGTCTTGGCTGACCTAGTTGAATTTGTCACTTGTACAGATGCATCAAAGATTGTGATAGCATGTTGTAGTGTGGAAGATTGTGTTTGAGTCCTATAGCTAAGGTGTGGCATGATCCACATACATTCCTACATCTTTTCCTTGGCTAAATTTGTATTAGGTCCAAACCTATTTTATGTATGTTTGTAATGCTGACCTTGGAGATTGTTCCAATGGTTGATGATTGAAATGTCAACCTTGCTGATCATTCCAAGGTTGATGGAGTGTATAAATACATGTAATTGAGTCATGAAAATGTATCCAAGTGCAAAGATGAAAAGATAAAGTGAGAGAAGGTGCAGTTCAACAATTGGTATCAAAGCCAATTTCCTCTGAAGAAAGCCTAACAACTTGAGGAAGATCCAGGATGTCTTATAAGAAGGAAACTCCACATTTTTATGGGACAAATTATACTCTTTGGAAGGCACGAATGAAAAGCCATCTTCTCTATCTTGGTTATAAAGTATGGATAGCTACACTATCACAATTCGTCATGCTTGAAGGTGGTTTGGCAACTGAAGATGATATCAAAGAATATGAGCTAGATGTTAAAGTAAAGGATGCTCTGTTAAGTTCCTTAAGTGACTCAATGTTGACAAAAGTTGTGGACCTTGAATCTGCAAATGAGGTATGGGAGAAGCTGAAAAATTTGTATGAAGGAGATGATTCTATAAGAGAAGCCAAGCTACAGATCCTAAAATTAAGATATGAGGGTTTGAAGATGAATGAAAATGGAAACATAACAACCTTTATGCAAAGGGTTGATGAACTTGTCACTGGAATAAAACATATGGGAGGAACTCTTACTGATAAGGAAGTTGTGATGAAAATTCTCAGATCACTACCAAAATCCTATAGTCACAAGGTGGCTGCTATTGAAGAATTTATGACTGTGAAAACTATTGATAGAGATCATTTACTTGGAAAGCTTACAACCTTTGAGATGAGAGAATTTGGTGATGCTCTTCCAAAATTTGAACCAGTTTTTGAAGCCAGTACTTTAGAAAAGATTTCTAGAGTTGAGAAATATAAAGTGGATGATGACTTTGATTAAATTGAAGCTAACTTTGTTGACATGATGCAAAGAGGTTTCGGTAAGTTCATGTTGCAATTAGGGTAGAGAACTAAGAGGGGGGGTGAATCTGTTGTCACAAAACTTTTATCTTTTGTTGCATTTAATCTTCTTCGCCACTTATTAATAGATTAATGATATAAGCATGAATCAACAACACATGAGCAGAAACATAATCAACACACATAACACCAAGATTTTTATGTGGAAACCCGGTTAAGGGAAAAACCATGGTGGGGGTTAACCCAAAAGATTTATTATTTGTTAAAAGAATAGAAAAATCAGAAGGCACTTGCCTTTGGGTGCACTACCTAGAGCTCACTGCTCAAAGGAGGCTCACTGCCTACAAGAACATTCACAATGTTAACACAAAAAGATTGAACTGAGAAACAACATCTTCTTTATGAAGGGTTTAGTTCCATTGAAGCGCACAACATCTCTGCTCTACCCCCACTCACTTCCTCAACACATCCACATCTTCTTTCATCACCACACATTTCCACAACTTCAAAACACTTATTTATACATGACATTGACTTTGGAATGAACATCAAAGTCAGCCTTACAATCATCTATCTGGAACATTCTCTAAGATAGGTATTACAAGCAATTACAATCACAAGACTTATAATGCTACATGTAAACTATTACACTGTCAGACAAAAATAGATGGGACTCAAATCTTCCTTGATCAACATGCCACGCTCCATAGAACTCTTCTTAGATCATCTACAACACGTACCAAGCATCCGGTTGACCAAGACTAGAAATAACAGCAACACTCAAGGAGAAATCTTCAACTACAAGCTCAATCCTCAATGCAGACCACCAACACAATAGGAACACAATCTAGAGACCACCACAAGCACAATGAAATCAACAAGAACAACTGCATCACCTCAAATCATGAAAAACATGTCCATCTTCATCTAGGAACTTTAGAACACCAACTGTCATGACTGTCACACTAGAAAGATTTCTTGTGGACCTCCAAACCACAAACCACTTGAGTTGTGGATACACACCAACATCCCAAACATACCTCTAGAATTGCAGACCATAATATTCCAATGTGGAGGAATTCAGACCAAACTCATGTCACTCTATTACCTCTAAAGAACTGCAAAACCTAGTTCTACTTAGATGGCAATAACTTCAAAAATTCTCCATGTGGACCTCTCAAATCTTTACTAGAGCAACTTTAGACAATCCTCGACAAACCCTTTAATCTACAGACTCTGATCTTGATCTCACTGGGAATGCGGAGCAATCTACTTCACTAAACTGCACTATCTTCACTATTTCTGACAGAGAGATATCTAACTCACTTGTTTCTTCTGGAGGGGCTAATTTTCTCAATATCCTCAACATACAAGTCTTCTAAACAAGTAATAGAATAAGATATAGTTGACACCAATGACAACAAAGATATGGTGACATCAATGACAACACCGATTAGGCACATATTTGCAACAATCTCCCCCTTTTTCATTGATGGCAACATATGATGTGAAAAACTATTTCAACCATCAAGATAGTAACTTCTCCCCCTTTCTCTTATCACATCTACAACCACTTTCTTTACTACTCCCCCTTTCACTAGCAACTACTAACTTCCATCCAAGTTTTTCACATGACTTCTGTCCCCCTTTGACATCAATGGCAAAGGGCACATATTTGCAATCACCTCTCACCCTTTTGTTCTTGAACTCAAAACATACCGACTACTCCCCCTGAGTAGCATCCCCTTAACACCAATCTGGATCACAAGATATGATTGTGAGTTCCACCTGATTGATGCACACTAGTGTACCTTAGTTCTGAATAGGAGGGGTAATTACCCCTAGCTTCCCTCTGAGATAATCAAAAGTGTCCTTAGGTAGAGGCTTAGTGAATATATCCGCAATCTAATCCTTTGAAGGAAAAAACTCCAATCTGACTTCATTCTCATTTACCTTCTCTCTCAGAAAGTGAAACTTGATGGATACGTGCTTTGTCTTTGAATGCAACACCAGATTATTTGAGATGTTTATTGCACTTGAATTATCATAGAAGATTGTAATAGGCTCTTCAAACACAATTCTGATATCCTTCAACATTTTCTTCATCCACAAAACTTGAGTACAATTACGTGTTGCTACTATATACTTTACCTCTGCAGTAGACAGAGATATTGCCTCTTTCTTTTTTTTCAACCAAGAAACTAATCTCTTTCCCAAAAAAATGCACCACCAGTAGTACTCTTCCTGTCATCCACATCTCCTGCCTAATCAGCATCTATATATGCATGAAGAGTGAAATCATCATCCTTAGGATACCATAAGCCATAATCAGATGTTCCCTTTAGATATTTGAAAATTCTTTTGACTACTACAACATGACATTCTCTAGAATCATCTTGAAATCTAGCGACAAGGCCAACTGCATTCATAATATTAGGTCTGGTATGAGTCAAATAAAGTAGTCCTCCAATCATTGATCTATACCTTTTCTAGTCTGCCTTAGGGGAATCATCATCTTTACTCAACTTGCATTCGGTTATCATAGGAGTACTCACTGGTTTTGAATCCTTCATTCCAAACTTTTTCAACAACTCTTTTACATACTTAGATTGAGATATGAAGATGCCCTTATCTGACTGAATGATTTGTATTCCCAAGAAGAAATTTATTTCACCAAGCATGGACATCTCAAATTCACTTTGCATTTTATTAGCAAATTTTTTACACTTTCTCACATTTCCAGCAAAGATGATATCATCAACAAATACCTCAACAATTAAGATGTGTTCATGATCAATTTTGAAATAAAGATTACTATCAGTTGTGCCTTTGCTAAATCTTAACTTGAGTAAATACTTATCTAGTCTTGCATACCAGGCTCTTGGGGCTTATTTAAGTCCATACAATGCTTTTCTTAACCTACAGATCATATCTCCTTGATCAGACAACTAGAATCCTTCTGGTTGCTCAATGCTCAATGTAGACTTCTTCCAAATCTCCATTTAGGAAAGCTGACTTGACATGCATCTGGTAAACTTTGAAATCTTTGTAAGCAGTAAAGGCAAGAAATAATCTGACTACTTCGATTCTTGCCACCAGATAAAATGTTTCTTCAAATTCAATTCCCTCTACTTGAGAATATCCTTTGCACACCAATCTTGCTTTGTTTCTCACAACCTTACCATTTTCATTCAATTTATTCTGAAAGATCCATTTAGTTCCAATTACATTTTTGTTTTCAAGTCTAGGAACAAGATCCCAAGTATGATTCTTTTCAATTTGCATTAATTCTTCTTCCATGCTTTTACCCAACTTTCATCATTACAAGCTTCTTTCACTGATTTTGGTTCAATCTTTGAAATCAAAAAATACTCCTCTTGTTCTTCAGCAATTTTTCTTCTAGTTTGAACACCTTTATTTTTATCTCCTATGATCTGGTCTTTAGAATGATTCAACCTTACATATCTGAGAGGTTTGGATTTTCTTGAACTTCTAATTCTTGAACTTGTTCCTTAGCATTTGCACTAGCTTCTTGAGTCATTGGATTCTCTGGAGCAATCTGAATCTAAGTTTGAGAATTTTCATTTTGATCATCTGATTCATATCCACAAGACTTGGAAGGTCTCTCCTTGCTTTCATCAACTTTGACATTAGCACTTTCAACAATCCTTTTCAATCTCTTGTTAAAACACCGGTATGCCTTGCTTTGGTTAGAATAACCCAGAAATATTCCTTCATCACACCTTGCATCAAACTTACCTAGATCTTCATCTCTTTTGATTAGCACTTACTACCAAAAACTCTTAAATATTTCAAAGTAGGAGCATTACCAAACCACAGTTCATAAGGAGTTTTACTAGTATTACCTTTGATCTACACCCGGTTGAGAGTGTAAACAACAGTACTCACGGCCTCTCTCCAATAGGCATGTGGAACATTTTCTTCTATCATCATGGTTCTAGCAGCCTCTTGAATAGTCTAATTCTTCCTTTCCACAACTCCATTCTACTGAGGAGTCCTAGGAGGAGATGACTGTCTTCTTATTCCATGATTTTCACAAAATGCATTAAAATCACCAGAGGTAAACTCTCCACCTCTGTTAGATCTCAAACACTTTATCTTCACACCAATCTCATTCTCCACCCTAGCCTTGAACACCTTGAATCTGTCAAGAGCTTCATATTTCTCTCTCAAGAAAGTGACCCACATCATTTGGGAGTAATCATCAATCAGAAACATAAAGTATCTATCTCCTTGCAAACTCCTAACTCTTGCACGACCATACAAATCAGTGTGCACAAGTTCCAACAATCTACTTGAAAATTGTTGTTTACTTTTGAATGTAGTTTTGCCCTATTTGCCCAACTGACATTCTTTACACATGCTATTAGCAGGTTTTACAAGCTCTGGAAGATCTCTCACAACTTGAGTAGAACTTATCTTGACAACATTATCAAAGTTTACATGACACATTCTCCTATGCCATAACCAACTCTGATCAATCTGAGCAATCAAACAACTTTTACCAGTACCACTTAAATGAAAGATATTACCTCTAGTTTGTGTACCAAATGCAATCTCAGTTTCGAAGCTTTCCAAAAGTCCACATTTTCCATCCTTGGATCAGAGATCATACCCTTTGTCAACCAACTATCCAACACTAAGAAGATTATGCTTCAACCCTTCTACATACAAGACATCATTAGTGTTATTCTTACCATCAGGAGAGATGGATCCTCTGCCAAAGATTCTACAAGCTGAATTGTCTCCAAACTTCACAATTCCACCTTCATACCTTTCCATACTTATAAACTTACTCTTATCACCTATCATATGATGAGAACATCCACTGTCAATCACCCATTCATCCTTTTCTTCAACCTGAGCAGCCAAGGCACTTTCCACATTCACACTGTAATAGCCTAAAATTGGCTCAGATTGAATTAAGTAAATATTCTGATATTTATCTTAATTCTTATTTTCTTCTGTCAATTAAATAAATATTCAAAGCTTATTTGATTGATTCATTATCCTACAAATTAAATAAAATCATTCTATTTAATTGAAATTCCTAAATTCTTCTAATGTCTCAAATCCTAAATCCACCTCACAAAATCCATCTCATCAATCCACCTCATCCTTCCACATCATCCCTTCCACCTTACCATTTTGCACGTATAATTAAATATTCTTAATATTTAATTTGCTAATATCCTCCAAAATTCAAAATTGAATTCTTAATTCAATGTCCCCCATTATTCTCCACCAAATTGAATTCTAAATTCAATGTCCCCCATTATTCTCCACCAAATTGAATTCTAAATTCAATGTTCCCCATTATTCTCCACTAAATTGAATTCTAAATTCAATGTTCCCCATTATCATCCACCAAGGATTCTTAATTCAATTGTCATAACTCACTATCCTCCACTCTGAATTTTTAATTCATCCATTATGAATTAAAGATTTTCCCATTCACACACACACAACTAGCAGATTTAGTAGGCACCAAATCTTCTTCTTTGATAGCAATGAACACCCATTCATTTCCAGAGGTACTTCCCTTATTAGATTCATCATTTGTAACTCCTTCATCAACAGCTTCTTTGACATAGTAGCATTTCTTCTAAAACCTATATCTATTTGGGTGTGGTTTTGAAACCCTCTCCAGACATCTTGAAGAAAAATGACCAATCTTATTGCAAGCAAAACATTTGAAAGGCAACTTTCCTTCATACTTACCGGATCCTCTTGGTAATATTTTGGAAAAAAGGGCTTCAAGTTCTTCAAGCTCTGATTCATCTTCTTCAAGTTCCTTCCTTGCCTTCTCATATCTGGTTAGTCTTCTTGAAGAGCTTTCACCTAGATCAAATCTTTGCTTCCTGAAAACACTAGCCTTAAAAGAAGATTTTGATTTAGGAAGAGAAACACCAAACTCACTCATTTCAAATGCTAAAAGCTTGCCAACCAACTAATCCCTTGTAACAATTGTCACAGTCCTGATTTCCTCAATAGCAACAATTTTATGCTTGTATGAAGTAGGTAAGGATCTAAGTACCTTGGCAACAACCTCTGATTCTTCCAGTATTCCACCAGCACTCCTGATACTGCTCACAAGTTCATTCACTTTCTACATATAGGAAGTGATGTTTTCATCTTCACTCATCCTCAAACATTTGTATCTACCCTTCAGGCTCTGCAGCTTAGCACATTTGATATATGCATCACCTTTGTATAGAGTTTCCAACTTCTTCTAGATTTCATGAGCAGTTTTCAATTCTACGACATTTTTCATTTCTGTATTAGTCAGGGCACTCAATAATGCTTCTTTAGCTCGAATGTTGTATTCAGCATCTTTGAGTTCATCTGGAGTTGAAGGGCCTTTCTCTGGAGGCTTATACTCATCCTTAGTTATCAACCAATAAGGATCACCTAGGCATTGCAAATGACATTCCATCTGATTCTTCTAAAGAGATTAATTTTTTATGTCAAATCTTAGACTGTCCTTCTTATATGTTGACACACTGGATCTCCTCAAGCAGTAAATCTTCTTTGAGAGGAATCGGCTCTGATACCAATTGTTAAAATTAGGGTAGACAAGTAAGAGGGAGGGTGAATCAATTGTCACAAAACTTTTAGCTTTTACTACATTTAATCTTCATTGCCACTTATTAATAGATTAATGATATAAGCATAAATCAACAACACATGAGCAGAAACATAATCAACACACATAACACCAAGATTTTTACGTGGAAATCCAATTAAGGGAAAAACCATGGTGGGGGTTAACCCACAAGATTTATTCTTTGTTAAAAGAATAGAAAAATGGGAAGGCACTTGCCTTTGGGTGCACTGTCCAGTGCTCACTGCTCAAAGGAGGCTCACTACCTATAAGAACATTCACAATTTTAACATAGAAAGATTGAACTGAGAAACAACATCTTCTTCATGCAAGGTTCAGTTTTATTAAACCACACAACAGCTCTGCTCTGCCCCTACTCACTTCCTTGCTACATCCGCATCTTCTCTCATCACCACACATTTCCATGACTTCACAACACTTATTTATACATGACATCGACTTTGGAATGAACATCAAAGTTAGCCTTACAGTCATCTATTTGGAACATTCTCCAAGATAGGCATTACAAGCAATTACAATCACAAGACTTAAAATGCTACATGCAAACTATTACACTATCAGCCAAACACAGCTGAGACTCAAATCTTCCTTGATTAATATGCCATGCTCCATAGAACTCTTCTTAGATCATCTGCAACACGCACCAAGCATCCGGTGGGCCAAGACTGGAAAGAACAACAACACTCAAGGAGAAATCTTCAACCATGAGCTCAATCCTCAATGTGGACCACCAACACAATAGGCACATGACCCAGAGCCCACCACAAGGACAATGAAATCAACAAGAACAACCGCATCACCTCAAATCACCAAAAACACTTGCATCTTCATCCAGGAACTTAAGAACACCAACTGTAATGACTGTCTCACTACAAATATTGCTTGCAAACCTCCAAACCATGAACCACATGAGTTGAGGATACACACCAATATCCTAAACATACCTCTAGAACTGCATACCATAATATTATGATGCGGAGCAATTCAGACCAAACTCCTATCACTCTGTGACCTCTAAACAACTGCAAAACCTAGTTCTACTCAGATGGCCATAACTTCACAAATTCTCCATGTGCATCTCTCAAATCTTTATTGGAGCAACTTCAGACAATCCTCTACAAACCCTTTAATCTGTAGACTCTGGTCTTCATCTTGCTGGGAATGTGGAGCAATCTACTTCACTGAACTACACTGTCTTCACTATTTCTGACAGAGAGATATGTAGCTCACTTGTTTCTTCCGGACAAGCTAATTTTCTTAATATCCTCAACATACAAGTCTTCTAAACAAGTAATAGAATAAGATATAGTTGACACCAATGACAACAAAGATATGTTGACATCAATGACAACACCAATCAGGCACATATTTATAATAGTTCAAAGGTAAATTACCTTTCAAATGTTTCTCTTGTGGTAAGGTAGGTCATTATGCTTCTAGATATCCAGAAAGAATTGAAAGAATTAAGAAAAGATATGAGAGCAGACCTAGAGTCCCAAAGAAATGCTACTATATCAGAGATTTTGATGATGAAGGTGTGACTGATGATGAATTTGATGATGCTAGTACTAGTGCAAATGAATGTCTATTTATTTCTATTAAAGAAGATCCCGTGTCTACTAATTTTGCTAGCTGTGTAAATGATGAAAAACTAGTAGAAGAAAATGCCTTAGCTGTTTAGGTTGAGAAAGATAAGGATGAATGGATTATTGATAGCAGATGTTCACATCACATGACCGGTGACAAAAGTAAGTTTGTAAGTTTAGAAAAATAAGATGGACTTAGGTTTGGAGATAATACAGCTGGTAAGATTTGTGTAACAGGATTTATTTCATTTGATGGAAAGCATAATACTAACAATGTTCTGTATGAGAAGGGTTTGAACCATAATCTTTTGAGTGTTGGTCAGATGTGTGATAAAGGATATGATCTAAGATTCAAAGACAATGGGTGCAAGATCATGGAAAGCTCTAGAACTGTGATTGCTACTGGTAAGAAGACAAAAGGTAACATCTATTAATTGAAAGGAACTAATGATTATTGTTTATTAGCTCAGTTAGATTAAAGTCAGTTGTGGCATAGAAGGATGTGTCATATAAACTTTGATAGTCTGGTAAAGATAAGCTCAAGTCAGGCTGTGAGAGATTTATCAAAACTTGTGAAACCCTCCTGTAGACACCTAAAATTGGCTTGCTTCGCAAAACAATTTCCCATATCTTGACACCCTCATTATCCCTCCTATTAATTAAATAAATTCATTTTATTAATTAATGTATCCCTCATTATCTACCTTGACCATTTACCCATCCCTTGTGATCAATTAATTCACTTAATTTATCACTAGACCTTACAACTATATCCTCATTTGATTAAATAAATATTCACAATATTTATTTAGTTAAATTGTCCTTTTGGCTAATCCTCATTGATTAGATAAATCATGGTTATCTAATTGATCTACCCTACTAATTGATCTACCCTAACCTACCCTAGCCTACCTCATCCTAGCCCTAGGATCAATTAAGCAAAACCTTTGTTTAATTAGTCCTAACCTCTCATGTGGGTGGTCAAACCTAGTTTAACACCCTTCCCGACATCCCCCAAATTAAAAATTGAAATAAGTCACACATCACATTTACTTCCCTTACAAGCCCATACTCATTCATTACCTCTTATCCCCAAAATGAATTCTTAATTCATTTCCCATTCCCTAAATGAATTTTTAATTCATTTCACATTCTTTCACACCCATACCTCATTTATCACCCCTCTTCCCAAAAATGAATAAAAGATTCACTTTTATTCATAGCCCTTGATCTCATCTTTCAATCCTCACCCTCCATCCTCCTCTCAGAAAATCTATAAATGAAACCCTCTCCAAGCCATTTGAGAGCGACTCCTTCATGCATCAAACCTCTACCAAAATCACTCCACAATCCCCTTATCATGCCACCATAATGCCAAAATCTTGCTTCATCTCCATCTAATCTATCTGAATCCACTTGTCTCCCATCTAAATTGTGTTGAGCATTTTGAGCAATCCACATTAGTCATTCTAATCATGGGTAAAATCTAAGGAGACTAATCGAGTGCAATTCCTTCCCGCTTGGATTTGTGAGTTCATTATGGAGGTATAATCATTTGTTATTTGCATTTGATTCTTATTTAATCTTCATTTTGTCCTCATTGATCACATTGCCATGCCCGGTGGGACCCACAAGATCCAAATCTAATCACTTGTTGTGAGTTTTTGTGTTCTAGACGTGCTTTTACAGGTGCAACGCCATTCACCCTACACAGTGGTGCTAACACTCGTGCATTTTAGCACTATACTCTGTATTGGCGCTATTTTAGACGGCACATTTTTAGTTTCAAACACACTCACATGTCTCATTTCAAATGGTTTCCTTGCTATTTTCTACACCTAACTGCTCTCTGTTTTGTAGGAAAAATAGGAAACACAAGGGGAAGTTATGCTAAATTTTTTGTAGAATTTGTACATGCACTTTGGCTTTTCTTTTTGCCTTGCTTTTCACTTATCAACACTAACAACGCTAATGGGAACCTTTCATGGTGCAGCCTAAGCTCTATTTCCACGAAGAAAAACACTTTCTTGTAGGCCGGATGAGTTCAGTGCCGTATCAGCGCTATCACCCAGATTGGCGCTATCCGTAGGCATAACCAGACCCCTGACAAATTCTGCAGTGGTGCTTTTATCGATCTATTTTGGCGCTATCTTGTTCTTTAACGCCTTCTTTATCATGTATTAGTGCTAATACTGTAGTAGCACCTTCATTGTAATATTGTAGCGCTATCGTCTGTTTTGGCGCCTTAAGGGTTTGTAATTAGCGTCATAGTTCCAATTGGCACTATCTATAAAAGTGTCAATTTCTGTTTGTTGTCTGCGCGTAGTGGCACTATTGTATATCTATTTTGGTGCAATTTGGAAAACTAACTTTGTTGTTTGTGCAGTTGTTGACAAGTGTTTTTGCAGATCTTTGCTATTATTTTGGAGATACTAACTAACTTCTGTAGGGTGATTTCATTTTTGTTTTAACACTTCAATTTTCAAAATGAACCCTTTTGCATGATTAGTTAGGCAAACATTTTGACTTGGTGCAATTAAAATTGAACAAACAAACAAATCCTTTGTGAGAAGTGTGTGCCCAACATTTACTTTGGTGCTCTAAAATTTACAGTTTGTGTGCCAACAACAACAAATCAAACACTTCAATTTAGGCTTTAAAAAGAACCACAAATTGCATCAATTGAAAGCATTGGGTTAAAAGGAACAACATCTTGCATCTTTCATGCATCTAATCAAGAAAATCAAAGTAACTTCTATGAAGTGTTTTCGTGGTTGTGTTGGTGGTGTGAAAAGCATATGCTCTTCCCTCGCACCTTTTTGGTGACCTTAGGAATCAAAAGCTTCTCACTAAACTTGCATTAATCACCCCCAATCTAAATCCAAAGAAATAAAATGAACCATGTTTAGTGTGATGCAAACACAAATAGTATGTATGCTCTCCCCTCGCATCTTTGTATGAACTTGGGGATCAAGAGTATTTTTGTGTTTGTATTGCTTTTGTTAATCCTTAGAGGGCCTGCCACCCCGCTTCGAAAGGTGGGAATGACCCAAGTGGCAACAAGCTAAAGCCAAGCTCTTTTAAGCCGCTATATAAATTAAAGTGTTTGTGATGAAAGTCATAAGCAACATGTGTTGTTGTGTTATATCGATAGCTAACCTTCCCCAAAACCCTCCAAGGCGTAACCCTTGGAGGTTGGGAGACTCCATAACAGAGAGTAGTGCTGCCGCATGTATAACCACCTAAACGAAAGCACTCACTATGAACCTTTGTTTTAGTGGCCCAAATCCCTAAGGTTTTACATGCTTGATTATCACATTTTTCATAAATCAAACCTTTGGCCATTGTGTTTTCTTGCTTGATTGTTTGTCTACTTGCCAAGAAAAATCAAACTCATCCATCAATCCAACCATTCGCATCCTTTAACGCCATTCCTCTCTATTTAAGCATCATTTTCCATCTATTTTAGCACCTTCTTCATTCATGTCCAAAAATCAAATTTTCCCATCAAAAACATCAATTTTATAAGCCCATCCAACACTACTAAACCATCCCCCCATTTATCAAATCCCATCAATTGAGCTAGTCCAATCCCTTTATGTGAGCTTTATTAAATTCATCATAATCCACTTCATCCCTAGTCATAATCATCTTCATAATCCTTAATCCAATTCATTATCATTATCTTAATCCCATTCTTTCATCCATTTGATCAACATTATCCAAATGCTCATCCCAAAATCAACCCCAAGTCAAAATCATAACATCAATCCAAAACCAAAATCAAATCCAACATCAATCATCCCTCATCCATTGTCAACTCTAATCAAACATTCCAATTCCTTATCCTTAATCAAAGATCATCTTTTGCAAATATCATCCCAATCCAAAATCCAAATCAACCCAATCAAAAAAATCAAGACCTTAGTCAAACACATCAACCCTCTTGCTTAAGATCAGTAGTCTATCAAAAGCATAGAGAGCCATCCAACAAAAAAAAATCAAATCAAACCATCTTAAGGTCCTAAAATTTGACTCCCCAATATCACAATCATCCATCATCCCCCATCATCCCATACCATCTCCAACAAAATGGATCTTTATGAAGCAATACAACAATTACAAAGACATAGAAAAGTCTATGAGAACA
This sequence comes from Cunninghamia lanceolata, assembly GCA_027924645.1. Taxonomy (NCBI): domain Eukaryota; kingdom Viridiplantae; phylum Streptophyta; class Pinopsida; order Cupressales; family Cupressaceae; genus Cunninghamia; species Cunninghamia lanceolata. Next base: position 7,008,555 of record BSBN01001281.1, read on the forward strand.
TGGATCCTAATGCTAAGGAACAATTCAAAAATGACATTAAAGATATACCATTAACACACCTCATTATTGGAGAATCCCAAGCCCCTACCCAACCTCCATCATATCAACAAACACCCTACACATCATCCCCATCCACATCATATCAACCATCATTCTATCAACCTTCATATCAACCGCCAACATCCTACATATCCACACCATCAACCTCATATCAACCTTCATCATATGAACCTTTACCCTCATATCATTCACCATCCCCTTACACATCCATGCCATCATACCTATCCAATCAACCTATACCTCCAACTTATCCATCCCCCAACCTTTGTCATGCTAACTTTGATCAAGGGAACACCAATCTAGCACACCTTATATCCAAAATCCAAACCTTATATCAACAACCAAATCCCCCATCCTCTAATCCCCATTCTATCAACCTTAATCCATCACCCTACCTACCTTACAATCCATCAATCCCAACCCCCCCATCACAATATCCCTCCAGGATTATCAACCTTAATCCATCACTTTATGTATCTCCCAATCCACCAACCCCTATCACACATCCACCATCTAATCCACCATCAAATCTTCCAAATCCTAACACCACGACATCCAACAAATCCTTGAGGGATTTCCTCCAAAGAACATCACCAAACAAAGCAAAGGAATCCCCCAAATCCCCCACCCCTCCAACACCACCATCTAGTCCAACACTTATCATTGAACCCATCCATGAACCATCACTACCTAATCCCATCACCCACCTATCCAATCCCAATCCTAATCCCACACCAACCACCATCATTATCCATCCATTATATTGTTCTTCAACCCATAAACTCATGCAGGATGCCATCCATTGGCTAGTAGCAAGGAATCAAACACCCTCACACAATCCAACATCCACCAAACCTCTTGAAAAGTCCCCTATCATAACTCAAGATCCAAGCATTGCATTACCTATCAAAGCACCTATCACATCCATCCAAAAACCTATCACATCCATCCAAGCACCCACCACATCTATCCAAGTCATTCCCACTTCTATCCAAGCACATGAGATATGTCAAGAATAAAATCCAAAGCATGTTGAAACAACAACCCCTTCTCCTAATCAAGATCTAACCATCCCATCTAATCCCATCCATGATCCCCTCCCATCCATTGATCTAATTATTGATCTCACCCCATCTTCTACCACCCCTTCACCATCCCCCATGAATCCTTCACCTCCATCTACCAATCCCATCCAAAATCCATCCCCTTATCCACTTGGCACAAGCACTTTCATCCATGGTGACTCCCTTGTAAGAGGTGAACAACTTCTATCCACCACCTATCTTTCTCCAACAAATAATGGACTCGTGTCTTGTTTCCAAAGCACCAAACATCCCATTGCATGTCGCATACTCCAACACCTGGACTATCAAGGAAAAGGCTTAGGACTTCATGAGCAAGGCATCTTGGAGCCCATCCACACCACATTCCATCCATCTTCACATGGCCTTGGCTATGCATCCCAAGACAAACAAAATGAACATGTTGGTACCACCCACACACCTTCTAAAATCCATTCATCCAATCCCAAACATAGTGCATCACATTGCACTCCAAAAACATATGTCACCATCCCTCCTCTACCATCCTATCATTTGCAAAAGCATGTGACCATCCATCTTCCTCCATCAAATTTACCTCCACTACTTCCAACTCCAAATATTCCTATTAAATCCACTTTACCTCCTATTCTACCAACTCCCAACATCCCTATTCACAAATCCTATTATCCTCCCATCCGCCCAAACATCCCTATCCATAAATCCCCTCATTCATTTATACATAAATCCATTTTTTACCTCTCCACCCATAAATCCCCTAAAATTCCCAATCAAGACCAACAAAGGCACACATCTTTCAAACATGAAGCTTCCCCCAAATCCATGGGATTCAAAAGTAATAATTTGAATGCCTCAACTCATAAAGCACAAAAGCTTAAAGATGTTATCCCTTCCAAGCAAAATCAAAAATCCAAAAGGCTATCAAAACCCCCACCATCAAAAGAAAAAGAAAAAAGAAAAATAGTGTGGGTCCCCAAACAAAAAGCAACAAACTCTAATGAGGCATTCACCTCCCAATCTACTGCAAAATCCCAAACATCCCACTCCCCATCTAAAAATCTCCCAAATCCTAAGTCCATTTGGGTCCCTAAAACCCCAAATCAACCATCCAAAAATCCCCCATCCCGATCCCCATTACTCCCAACTCCACATCCAAAATACAAGCTTCCAAATACATCACGGTGTGTGCAACTGTTGGTCTTGGTTCCCCTCCATCACTTGACATTCCCACATACCCCCATCTCTTCATCTTTCATTCACTATCCTACATATCTTCCCCATCACATTCCTATGGTCCATGCTTTTGCATAATCCACATAATAATCCACATAATCCACACAATAATCCACTACCCACCATCCATACCATCTTCTCCTATCTACCAACAACCCATGCAATCATCATCCAAAATGCAATCCAACATGGGACCATCTTCTCCTTGCTATGGAAATAGATGCTATAGTCCCCATTCCTTCCAAAAAAGAAAAAAAAATCAAAAAATCAAGAAAATAGTAAAGAGAAAAATCCGTCCAATGGTGAAAACCACTCCTTGTGGCACCTTGGACAAGTACCGTGATGAAAACCCCTTGTGGGCATCATGCGTAATCCCTTCTCCATCCATTTTGTATCCCTACACTTGGGGGCAAAACCATATCCTTCATCCACATCCATAATATCATTTGCACATCTTATCCACTATCTTATCACATTCCTATCCACCATCGTCTATTTATCCTATCATTTTCCATCCATCCTATCCATTATATCTTTCTTTTACCATCTCCCACCTTAGATCTTGATAAAGACAAGGGGCAAAATATCAACAACATGCTTTGGAAACCTCTTGGCATACTCCCTTTTTAAGTATATCCTCCATCCATTCAAACATGAACCCATCATGCAAATTTCTAAGCATTAGGGCATATGATTCCTTGCAACCTAGCCCTTGGAGAAAATCTTGAAATCCACCATCCATATATCATGCATACCTATCCTACCCCTCATCCTTATCTTCCATCTATCTAACACGCATCCCTATCACTTGTCCATTCATCTATCATGAATTAGATATCCAATCCCCCTATCCAACCCCATCACCTTCACCTCTAGACTTGGTGTTCCCTTGTCATTGCTATCTAGCATAAAGGTTATCCACATGCAATCCAATGCAACCATCTCATAATAAACCATTCCTTTTCACAAAATCAAAAAATCCAAAAACATCACAAAAAATAAAAAAATCCAAAAACATCACAAAATCAAAAAATCCAAAAACAATAGAAAACACAAAAAATCCCCAAAAAATAAATATCCATCACAAAATCAACATTGCTCCATCAACATCTCATCATCTTACAACATCATCACATCTATCATCATCCCACATCATCATCACAAATTAGAACTACATATCATAACCACTTGCATCTTAATGTGCCTTGATCCCGTGGATACAGGGTATGTAGGCAGTCTAGGATACGAAGGATATTTCCAGTACTCAGGCACATAAGATGCACCCATCCAACATGCTGAGCTTACACTAGATCCAAGCATCGCATCACCCATCAAAGCATCATCCCTTATCAAAAATCATCAACTATCAAATCAACATCAACCACAACTTGTCACCATCATATCTTGAGCCAATCTTACAACATCAACTAAACATGATCCAATCATCAATCGATTCCTACCTTAGGATATATCTTTCCTACAATAGGTAGAATCTATCAAATCATCATCCATCTTTGCAAGAGATACAATGGTTACTTGTTTGGTTCGTTGGTCTTTTTGTTTTTGATTTTTATCTTTTGTCATATTCGAAGATCACATCAAAGCTACCTTGATCTCACTTTATCATGGTATGTGGTGAAAACATCTAGAATGGGGCATAGTCTTGCTTTTGTATGTTGTTCTTGTGGGTTGGTTTCATTACTCCAAGCTAGTATTCATATCTTGTAGATCATAGGGTCGGTTCTAGCATATTGATCCCCTTATGCATCTAAGGTTCATCATACCTTTCGTGTACTAAGTACTTATGCTATGAGTCCCCTTCCCTCGTCTAGACAAGGTTGTACTATCTTGGGCATGCATGAGATCATCCCTTTCTCTGCGTGTCTAGTCCATGCAAATGTTGGATAAACATCATCACCTTGGTCTTCTATACCCTGGTGAAAATATCCACTTTGCTATATCAAACCTAGGATTGCTCTAAATCATTTTCAGCACATTGATCATCCACCAATCAATCTCCCAACATTATCACACTTTCATCTCGCCCCTTATCCTCCAACCACTTCTACCAATCTGTTCCATCCATTTCAAGAGCACAACTGCGTTCTTGCAACCTGCCTATCCTCTCGAGGGGGCATCACCCTTACCAATTATCCCCAAACCTTACCCTATTCTTCCAAGCCAAAATCTTTTTTCTATCCAATCCAACTCTATGTTTTAACTTCTTTGAAATGATGTTACTTAGCCGCAACATCATCTCAAAGAGGGGAAAATGTAGACACCTAAAATTGAATTACTTTGCAAATCAATTTCCCGTACCTCGTACACTAATTTATCCCTCCTATTAATTAAATAAATTTATTTTACTTAATTAATTTATCCCTAACCATCTGTCTATCCCTTGTGATCAATTAATTCATTTAATTTATCATTATACCTTATGATTATATCCTCATTGATTAAATGAATATTCTCAATATTTATTTAGTTAATTTTGTCCATTTCCCTAATCCTTGTTAATTAGATAAATCATGCTTATCTAATTAATCTACCCTATTAATGAGCATATCCCTAGCCTAGTTGATTAAATAGCAATTATTTAATCAATCTACTCTAGCCTACCTATCCCCTAGATGTAAGTTAATTAAGCTAAACACTTAATTAACCTTGCTTAGCCCATCCTCCCACACACCTTTGAATAAAAATCAATTTTTTATTCAAAGGGTCAAATCCTCCTTACCCCTCATTTATCACTCTCTTACACATGTAAGAGTACATCTTCACATCTCCACATAAAAGTGAATTTTTAATTCACTTGTCATATCCCCTCTTCCCAAAAATAAATCTTTTATTCAGTTTTGTCCTCCACACCTTTCCCCATGTGAATTTCAAATTCACAAATAATGAGAGCCCTCCAATCCCATTGACCAAGCTTCAACCATTGATCTCTCTCATCCACTCCTCTTGTGACACTTGTCACAAGGCTATGGCTTCAATCCTAACCCTAACTCTCATTCATTCCTAGCCCTTGATCTCATCTTTTGATCCTCACCCTCCATCCTCATTTCCAAAACTCTATAAATGAAACCCTCTCCAAGCCATTTTAGGAGGGACTTCTTCATGCATCAAACCTCTGCCAAAATCACTCCACAATCTCCTCATCATACTATCATAATTCTAAAATTATCCCTCATCTCCATCTCCATCTAAGTCCAAATCACTCATCTCCATTGTGTTGAAAGCATTGACCAATCCACATACATTCTAGTCTTGGGTAAAATCTGAGGAGTTCGTGGGTGCAACTCTTTTCCCTCTTGGATTTGTGAGTCAAAAGGAAGGTATAATCATTTGTTTTGCATTTGATTCTTATTTAAATCTTCATTTTGTCCTCATTGATCACATTGGCATGCCCAACTTAGCATCAAATCAGCATCAACCACAACTTGTCACCATCATATCTTGAGCCAATCTTACAAAATCAACTTAGAATGATCCAATCATCTATCAATTCCTACCTTAGGATAAATCTTTCCTACAAAAGGCAGAATCTATCAAATCATTATCCATCTTGGCAAGAGAGACAATGGCTACTTGTTTGGTTCATTGGTCTTTTCATTTTTGATTTTTTATCTTTTTTGCCCTATTCGAAGATCACATCAAAGCTATCTTGATCTCACTATATCATGGTATGTGGAAAAAACATCTAGAATGGGGCATAGTCTTGCTTTTGTCTACTGTGCTTGTGGGTTGGTTTCATTACTCCAAGCTAGTATCGGTTCTAGCATATTGATCCCCTTATGCATCTAAGGTTCATCATACCTTTTTTGTACTAAGGACTTATGCTGTGAGTCCCCTTCCCTCATCAGGACAAGGTTGTACTATCTTGGGCATGCATGGGATCATCTCTTTGTTTGAGTGTCTAGTCCATGCAAATGTTGGATACACATCATCACCCTGGTCTTCTATACCTTGGTGAAAATATCCACTTTGCTATATCAAACCTAGGATTTCTCTAAATCATTTTCAACACAATGATCATCCCCAAATCAATCTCCCACCATCATCATTCTTTCATCTCACCACTTATCCTCCAACTACTTCTACCAATCTCTTCCATCCATTTCAAGAGCACAACCGTGTTCTTGCAACCCGCCTATCCTCTCAAGGGGGGATCACCCTTACCAATCACCCTTACCAATTATCCCCAAACCTTACCCTATTCTTCTAAACCAAAATCTTTTTTCTATCCAATTCAACTCTATGTTTTAACTTCATTGAGTCGCAACACCATCTCAAAGATGGGAAAATGTAGACACCTAAAATTGGCTTGCTTCGCAAAACAATTTCCCATGTCTCAACACCCTCATTATCCCTCCTATTAATTAAATAAATTCATTTTATTAATTAATTTATCCCTCAATATCTACCTTGACCATTTACCCATCCCTTGTGATCAATTAATTCACTTAATTTATCACTAGACCTTACGACTATATCCTTATTTGATTAAATAAATATTCACAATATTTATTTAGTTAAATTGTCCTTTTCCCTAATCCTCATTGATTAGATAAATCATGGTTACCTAATTGATCTAGCCTACTAATTGACCTACCCTAACCTACCCTAGCCTACCTCATCCTAGCCCTAGGATCAATTAAGCAAAACCTCTGTTTAATTAGTCCTAACCTCTCATGTGGGTGGTCAAACCTAGTTTAACACCCTTTCCCACATCCCCCAAATTAAAAATTGAAATAAGTCACACATCACATTTACTTCCCTTACAAGCCCATACTCATTCATTACCTCTTATCCCCAAAATGAATTCTTAATTCATTTCCCATTCCCCAAATGAATTATTAATTCATTTCACATTCTTTCACACCCATACCTCATTTATCACCCCTCTTCCCAAAAATGAATAAAAGATTCACTTCTATTCATAGCCCTTGATCTCATCTTTCAATCCTCACCCTCCATCCTCCTCTCAGAAAATCTTTAAATGAAACCCTCTCCAAGCCATTTGAAAGAGACTTCTTCATGCATCAAACCTTCGCCAAAATCACTCCACAATCCCCTTATCATGCCACCATAATGCCAAAATCTTGCTTCATCTTCATCTAATCTATCTGAATCCACTTGTCTCCCATCTACATTGTGTTGAGCATTTTGAGCAATCCACATTAGTCATTCTAATCATGGGTAAAATCTGAGGAGACTAATCGGGTGCAACTCCTTCCTGCTTGGATTTGTGAGTTCATTATGGAGGTATAATCGTTTGTTATTTGCATTTGATTCTTATTTAATCTTCATTTTGTCCTCATTGATTACACCTCCAACTCAATTTGTAAGGAATGTCAGTTTGGAAAGTAGATAAGGACAAGTTTCAAGAACAAAGAACAATTTTCTACTGATTTGTTGGATCTAGTGCATACAGATCTCTGTGGTCCTACAATAATGAGAAGTTTACAAGGTGATAGGTACTTCATGTTTCTCATTGATTATTATTCTAGAATGACTTGGGTTACTTTTCTAAGAGATAAATTAGAAGCCATAGAGAAATTCAAATCTTTCAAGGTAATGGTTGAGAATGAAATAGATTTGAAGATCAAATGCTTGAGATCGGATAGAGGAGGTGAGTTCACATCAAATGAATTTAACATTTTCTATGAAGAGCATGGGATAAAGAGATAGCTATCTGCACCTAGGACTCCTCAGCAGAATGGAGTTGTGGAAAGGAAGAACAGGATAATTTAGGAGGCTTCTAGGACAATGATGAAGGAAGAAGGTTTGCCAGAAGTCTTTTGAAAAGAATCTATTCACACTATTGTCTACATTCAAAATATAGTTCAAGTGAAAGGTAATGGTACTAAAACTCCCTATGAATTGTGGTATGGAAGAATTCCCATAGTAAAATATTTCAAAGTCTTTGGAAGCAAATGTTATATCAGGAGAGATGAAGATCTAGGAAAGTTTGATGCAAGATGTGATGAAGGAATCTTTCTTGGATACTCTACCAATAGTAAGGCTTACTGGAACTACAACAAAATGCTCAAAAATATTATTGAAAGTACAAATGTGAAGGTAGATGAAGGAAAAGAAAGAATATCATACCTAAGTTGTTATGAACTAGATGAACCTATGACTATAGAAATTAAAGAGAAAGATGAGCAAGCAGACAATCAGGATGAAGAAGAGGCTCCGAAAAGTGTTGTCAAGACTCCCAGGTATGTAAGGATTAATCATTCTGAAGATGAAATTATAGGTGACAAGAACAAAGGTGTGCTAACAAGAAGAAGAGCTACAGAGGAACAAGTCAATTACTATTTGCTTTCAAAGATTGAACCAAAAACTGTGAGCGAAGCATGCAATGATGAAAATTGGGTAAAAGCAATGGAGGAAAAACTACTGCAGATAGAGAAGAATGAAACTTGGGAATTAGTTCCTAGACATATTGATAAAAATGTTATTGGAACTAAATGGGTCTTCAAGAACAAGCTAAATGAAAATGGAGAAGTTGTAAGGAATAAAGCAAGACTTGTATACAAAGGATATTCTCAAATTGAAGGGATAGATTTTGAAGAAACCTTTGCCCTAGTAGCTCAGGTTGAAGTAATCAAAATGTTTCTGGTGTTTATAGCTCACAAAGATTTTAAGGTATATTAGATGGATGTGAAATTTGCCTTCCTAAATAGTGAATTAGAAGAGGAAGTATACATTGAGCAACCGGAGGGATTTCAATTGTAAAATCAAGGTGATATGGTATGCAGGTTGAAGAAAGCATTGTATGGACTCAAACAAGCTCTTGGAGCCTGGTATGCAAGGTTAGATGTGTATTTATTACAATTGGGATTTAGTAAAGGCACTACAGATAGCAATCTATACTTCAAAATCAATGATTATCAGATCTTGATAGTTGAGGTATTTGTTGATGACACACACACACGCACACACACACACACACATATACCATGAGCATATAAAACTGATTTCAATAACTATAAAATAGAGCTCGACATTATAATAAATGTGGATATACATCAACAAGTAAAATAGTATATACAATGATCATTTTATATAGCATTGAATGCTAATATATATATATATATATGTGTGTGTGTGTGTGTGTGTGTGTGTTTGTTTGTGTGTGTGTGTGTGTGGATCCATGCAGTGGGGTGGCGGTCGTCGCTCCCCACTGCTCCCACATCCCTTTGGTTCATGGTAGTTGTGGATGCCACGGCTTCCACAACCTTAAAACACCACAAAATTCATAACAAAAATACACTATGATTTATAAATTTAAAACATAGTTTGCGAACATTTAATCTATTCAATGTTACTTATTTTTCTATATGAACTTTAAACTCAGTACTGCTAAATAAAATATATTTATCAATGTATAGTTTGCACAATATAAAATATTGAATCTTTGTGTGAATCTGGGGTTGGAAATCAACTTAGATTTCTATTACAAATAAAATCCAGTCTCGCTCTCCTCCCAACTCTAGGGCTTGGTTTCCAAGCCCACCCCTAAGTGGGAAATCAAACTCAAATGCCCAAATTTAAAATTTCACAAATAAACCCATAAATAAAACTAGTTTTAAAAACTAGATTTTAAATAGGTTGACTCACACAAAGAATTCTTTCTAGATTCTTGCAAAGTGGGAGAAAGGGAATTCCCTTCCCTCTTAGGGATTAAATTATAACAATAATCACTCTTCTTTTCACATTTAATGCCATCACAAAATCAACTCCACAACCTTTCAAACCCTCACTCCATAACAACCCACAACACAACTCCACCCATCAAATCACAACCCTTCCATCCAAGCCACAACACACAACTCCACACCACAACCCCCACATCCTCCATAATGCAAATATGACACAAAACTTCCCCAAGAGAGGCTCCACACATTTCTCAACCCCACATGAGCGAGGCTCTCAACCCTTAGGCGTGATCTACTCCCTTATATGCCCAAACCCCAATCACAATCAAACCAACAAGTTTACAAACAATTTGCAATAAAATTTCATTCATTTTCTCACACACAAAACACCATTGACATACAACAATAAACCATAACAAATTCCACAATTTTCATCCATAAAATTAAAAATCAAATGAATTATCAAACTCTACCTTAGCTGTCCAAGTTAGGAACAACCCAAGAATTGGGTTCCAATATGAAATAAAACCCTCTCAATCAGCAATTTCCAGCCATCTTCCAACCATACTCTCCATCACCCACCATCTCCAATCAAAACAAGAATCACAAATTTCTTTCCAGGACAAACAAAGAGGAGCCAAAAACCAAGAGCACATACACACAACATGAGAGGAATGAATAAAATTCTTCTTCACAAATAAATTTCACAAAACCCCTTTCATCTTCCAATTTGGATGTTTAAAATACTAAATAAATAAATAATACAAATTAAATAATGCAACTTTTAAATAACCATTTTCAAATAAATGAAATGAAATAAAATTAATAACAACCATTTAAATTAAATACCTTCACACCAATAATTCACATAAATAATTAAAATAAAAGGACCAAGATAATTAACCCAAATATCCTTGACACACAACCACTGGTTAACTTAAACAAAATCCAAAAAATCAAATAGAATTAGGCATTTGAGAATATTTCTGAACTGAAAAGGATCTAGGCTACCCACCTACAAAACTCAATTTTGAACATCAATATATCATGGGAAAAATAGATGAAGGAACATATAAATATCAATTAACCAAAATGTCTAAAATAAAATAATTTATTAATTTTCACAATTAAACTACAATATTCATTTTTATGGAAATTAAATGCATAATCATCAACATCACATAATTAAAAATATTTCATTAATCTAAAACACCTAATACCATCCATGATCTTCACTCTCCAAGAAATGCAGAGTAGTCTTTTGGGCTGTTCTTTAGTATGCAACTCACTGTCTTCACTGTGATTCACTATTTCCTTTCTAATTTTTTCAGAGGGGATAATTTTCTCAATATCCTCAACATATAAAGCTTCTAACCAAATAACAAAATAGGATACAATTGACACCAATGACAACAAAGATATGTTGACATCAATGACAACACCGATTAGGCACATACTTACAACAATCTCCCCCTTTGTCATTGATGACAACATATGATGTGAAAAACTGCAACAACAATCAAGAAAAGATTCTCCCCCTATCTCTTTACATATATACACTCTTTCTCTTTGATTTTTTCAAATGATTTCTCTCCCCCTTTTACATCAATGGCAAAGGGCACATACTTGCACTCTGCTGCTCTGATTCAATCTCTCTTCAACTGACTACTCCCCTAAGACGTAGGCCTTACAGGCATCAATCCAGATGTGGAGATGGATTTTTAGGTACCTCTAAACTGATGCACTTCTATGCATTTTAGTTTAGAGGAGGGGTGATAATGCCTAACTTTTCTTTGAGATACTCAAAAGTATCCTTAGGCAGAGGCTTAGTGAAAATGTTTGCAATCTAATCTTTTGTAGATACATATTCCAACTTGACTTCATTCTTTGTCACCTTTTCTCTCAGAAAGTGATATCTTATGGATATGTGCTTTGTCCTTGAATGCATTACTAGATTCTTTGATATGTTTATGGCACTTTTATTGTCACAAAAGATTACAATTGGATCTTCATACACAATTCGGATGTCCTTCAATGTCTGCTTCATCCATAACACTTGAGTGCAACTACATGCTGCTATAATGTATTCTTCTTCTGCAGTAGATAGAGATATTGAGTCTTGTTTCTTTCTTAACTAGGATACTAGCCTTTTTCCTAAGAATAATGCATCTCCACTTGTACTTTTCTTGTCATCCACATCTCTGACCCAATCTACATCAGTGTATCCACTGAGAGTGAAATCATTGTCTTTTGGATACCACAAACCATAATACATTGTGTCTTTCAAGTATCTCAGTATTCTCTTGACTGCCATCACATGTGACTCTTTAGGTTCTACTTGAAATCTTGCCACTAGACAAACTGCATGCATTATGTCAAGTCTGGTTTGGGTCAGATAAAGTAATCCTCCAATCATAGATCTATATCTTTTCTGATCTGCCATAGATCAGTCATCATTTTTACTCAACTTACAACTAGTTTCCATGGGAGTGCTTACTAGTTTGGAGTCTTCCATCCCAAACTTCTTTAACAACTCTTTCACATACTTAGACTGAGAAATGAAGATACCTTTATCTAATTAGTTAATTTGTAGACCTAAAAAGAAATTCATCTCACCAAACATGGACATTTCAAATTCATTTTGCATTTCCCCAACAAAAACCATGCAAATATCTTCATTGCCTCCAAAGATAATATCATCAACAAAGACTGCAATAATTAGGATTTGTTCATCATTTGTCTTGAAATAGAGATTATTGTTAGTATTACCCTTACTGAACCCTAATTGTATCAGATGTTTATCCAATCTTGCATACCAAGCCCTGGGGGCTTGTTTTAGTCCATACAATGCTTTCTTCAATCTGCACACCATGTCACGCTGATTTGATGACTGGAATCCTTCTGGTTGTTCAATATAGACTTCTTCTACTTCTCCATTCAAGAATGCAGACTTTACATCCATTTGATATACCTTGAAGTCTTTGTAGGATGCAAAAGCTAAGAACATTATGCAAAAGCTAAGAATATTCTTATTGCTTCAATCCTTACTACTAGTGCAAATGTTTCCTCAAAATCTATACCTTCAACTTGAGAATATCCTTTGCATACCAACCTTGCTTTGTTTCTCACCACTTCACCATTCTCATTCATCTTGTTCCTAAAGACCCATTTGGTACCAATTACATTTTTGTCTATTAGTCTGGGAACAAGATCCTAAGTCTTATTCTTCTCTATCTACATCAATTCTTCTTCCATGGCTTTTACCCAATTTTCATCATTGCAAGATTCATTTACATTTTTAGGTTTCACTCGAGAAATCAAACAATAATTAACCTGTTCATCAGTAGCTCTTCTTCTGGTCTAAACTCCTTTACTCTTATCTCCTATGATATGATCTTCAGAGTGATTTAACTTCACATACCTAGGTGTCTTAGTAATGATTTCTAGAGCTTGTTCTTCTTCTTCCTCTGAGTTTTCTTCTTGCTACACAACTACTTTGCTTGCAGAGACATCCGGTTCATCAGATTCATATCCACTTGATACCTTTTCCTTGATTTCATCAACTTTAACATTTGCACTCTCAGTGATCTTCTTCAACATGTTATTGTAACACTGGTAGGCCTTTCTCTTGGTAGAGTATCCAAGGAAGATGCCTTCATCACATCCTGCATCAAACTTACCTAGATCTTCATCTCTTCTGATATAACACTTGTTACCAAAGACTTTAAAATATTTCACAGTAGGAGCTTTACCATGCCACAATTCATAAGGAGTCTTAGAACTATTACCTCTTACTTGAACTATATTAAGGATGTATGCAGTAGTGTGAATTGCCTCTCTCCAATATACTTCTAGTAGGTTAGCCTCCTTCATAATTGTTCTAGCAGCCTCTTGAACTATCTTGTTTTTTCCTTTCAACTACTCCATTTTGTTGTGGAGTCCTAGGTGCAGATAATTGTCTCTTTATCCCTTGTTCTTTATAGAAGAAGTTAAACTCATTTGATGTAAACTCTCCACCTCTATCAGACCTCAAGCACTTTATCTTCAAGTCTAGCTCATTCTCATCCATCGCCTTGAATGCTTTGAACTTTTCTAGGGCTTATTATTTTTCTTTTAAGAAGGTAACCCAAGTCATTCTAGAATAATCATCAATTAGCAACATGAAATACCTATCTCCTTGTAGACTTCTTACTCTGGTAGGTCCACATAGATCTATATGCACTAATTTAAGTAGTCTATTAATAGATTGATCCTTGCTCTTGAAATTTATTCTTGTCTATTTTCCAAATTGGCATTCCTTGCACAAAGTATCAGTAGGCTTCACAAGCTTGGGTAGATCTCTTACAGCCTGAGTGGAACTTATCTTCACAATGTTTTCAAAATTGATATGACACAACCTTCTATACCACAACCAACTTTCATCATTCTAAGCTAGCAAACAATATTCATTAGTCCCTTTCAAATGATAAATGTTACCTCTTGTCTTCTTACCAGTTGCAATCACTATTCCAAAGCTTTCCAAGATCTTGCATCCATTGTCCATGAATCTGAGATCATAACATTTTCCACACATCTAACCAACACTTAAGAGATTGTGATTTAATCCCTTCATATATAAGACATCATCAATGTTATGCTTGCCATCAAAAGAAATGGATCCTTTTCCACAAATCTTACCAGTTGTATCATCACCAAACCTAACCAGTCCTCCATCATATGTTTCCAAACTTATGAACTTACTTTTATCATCAGTCATGTGATGAGAGCATCCACTATCAATAACCCATTCATCTTCAACAATTTGAGCAGCCAAGGTACTTTCCACTAGTTTTTCTTCCTTCACATAGCTAGCAGGATTAGTAGACACAGGTTCTTCTTTAATAGCAATAAACAAGCATTCATTTCCAAAAGTACTAGCATTATCTAGTTCACCATATGATACTCCATCATCATCAAGATCTTCAACATAATAACATTTCTTTGAAATCCTAGGTCTATCTGGTCTTGGCTTGGGAACTCTAGTGGGGCACCTAGAAGCATAATGACCAACTTTACCACAACTAAAACATTTGAAAGATAAATTTCCTTTGAACTTACCAGTACCTCTGGGCAGACTATTAACAAAGTTGGCTTCAAGTTATTCAAGCTCATAATCTGGTTCCACCTTATACTTTTCAGATCTGGGGGTTCTTTCAGAAGTGCTGGCCTTGAAAGCAGTCTCTTTCTTTGGAAGTGAATCACCAAGTTCTCTCATTTCAAAGGTAGTCAGCTTCCCTAGCAACTGATCTTTTTTAATCTTGGTTACTGTCATTATTTCTTCAATTGCGGCCACTTTATGACAATAAGATTTAGGCAGCAATCTAAGAATTTTGTTCACAACTTCAATATCCTCAATCTTTCCTCCTACACTTCTAATGCTACTGACAAGTTCATCGACCTTTTGCATGAAGTATGTTATGTTGTCATCTTTGCTCATCTTCAAACATTCATATTTTGCCTTCAAACTCTACAACTTGGTACTCTTCACAAATTCATCTCCTTCATATAGAGTCTTCAGCTTTTCCCAGATTTCATAAGTAGTTTCTAGCTCCATGATCATTTTTACTTTGATATCAGATAAGGCAATCACCAAGGTATCTTTGGATTTTATGTTCAACTCAAATTCCTTGATCTCATCTTCAGTTTGCAAACCATTCTTTGGTATTTCATACTTATTTTCAGTTATTTTCCAAACACTATAACCCAAGCAGAGGAGATGGGTTTTCATGTGGATCTTCCAGATGAAGTAGTTTGTTCCATCGAATTGCAGACTTTCCTTCTTATATGACATCCTGGATCAGACTCAAGCAGTCGAGCTTTCTTTTGAGGAACTTGACTCTGATACCAATTTTTGAAATGAACCAGACAACTAAGAGGGGGCTGAATTAGTTGTCTTATTACTTAAATAATTCTGCACCTCAAAATATTAAACACTTATGTTGCAAGTATGAGGATAACCAATGTTGTCATTGATGTCAACATACTCATATTTCTTTAATGAGAAGGATTGGATGAGATGTGTGCTGAGGATATTGAGGAAATTAGTCTCAATCAGGAACAGTGAAGAATAGTGATGACATTAAGGTAAAAGTCCAAGATAAGATGAAGATCAGAGGATGCAGTTTAAAGGGTTTTCAAATATGAGTCTTGAGATGCTCCAGTCAAGATTTTAGAGGTTCACATGAAGATCTAAAGAAGTTATGGTCGCTCTAGTAGAACTGGTTCTGGTAGATGTTTAGTGGTGACAAAGTGTCACAGATTGGTCCGGTGAGCTCCGGAATTGCATTATCTCATTTTGTAGATTGGAGGGAGTGTTGAAGAAGTTAGTGTGAAGTGACAACTAGATTTGTTCATGGTTTGGAGGTTTGAAATCACCTTTTTCATTGTGACAGTGGCGACAGACTGTGTTCTTGAAGTTCCAGATGAAGAAGAGAAGAATTCCAGTAAGCTAATAAAGTGCGGATGTTCTTGGTGACTCAGGAAAGGTTTTGGTGATCCTTGGATTGTGCACAATTCTTATTGTTGGTTCGCATTGAAGTTAGAGTTTGGATTTGATGTAAAGACCACCGGTTGTTGGTGTTCTTCCTGAGACAGGTCGACCAGATATATTACACGTCTTCCAGATGATTTAAAAGTGTTTGCCAACTTAGATGATTGTTCCTAAGTCGATGCCCTGTATAAATAAAGGATTGTGAAGTCATTCGAAAGTGTGAAGTGTGTGGATGAGTGTGGCATAGCGAAGAAGAAGAGAGAAAGATAGAGCAGGAGTTTTTGGGCTTAAATGGAACTGATCCAGGCATGGTAAAGATGTCAATCTCTAGTTCAAGTTTGTGATACTTGTTACTTTGTAGATAATGTGTCTCTTGTAGGCAGTGTGCCTCTTGTGAGCAATGTGCTCAGGTAGTGAGCCCTAATTGGCATGTGCCATCTATTTTTCTTATTCTTCTAATAGAGAATAATCCTTGGGTTAATCACCCCGTGGTTTTTCCCTTGACCGAGTTTTCCACATCAAAATCTTGGTGTCTCATATGTTGATGTGTATCTACTCTGGTGTTTATGCTTTATGCTTTCATGAATGATTAATTGCTATGCTATTAAATAACAAAGTGGATTTAAGTGTTTGAATTGGAAGCAAGTTTAGGATAACTGATTCACCGCCCCTCTCAATTATCAACAATTGGTATCAGAGCTAATTTCCTCTAAAAGGAGCTTAACCACTTGAGGAGATCCAGAATGTCATCATACAAGATGGATAGTTTGAAGTTTGATGGAACCAACTTCTCTCTTTGGAAAGGTTGCATGAAATTTCACTTGGAGTGTATGGGAAAGGTGTACTTGTCCATGGTCACAAAAGCATATGTACCTCCATAGGGTGGTTTGACAACTCTAAATGAAATCACAGATGTTGAAAACAATCTGCAGACCAAAGAGGCTCTTCTAAGTGCTTGAATTGACTCAGAGCTCTCAAATGTTATTGACCTACCAACTGCCTATGAGATCTGGATTAAATTGGAACTTCTGCATGAAGGAGATGAGTATGTTAAGTGTGCAAGGTTGCAGAGTCTAAAAGGGAAATTTGAAATACTGAAGATGAGAGATGATGAAAATATTACTACCTTTATGCCTAGAGTAAATGAGCTGGTGTGTGGAATTAGGAATGCTGGTGGAGTCTTGGATGAAAATAAGATTGTTGGCAAAGTTCTCAGATCCCTTCTTGCTGCCTACAAAATCAAGGTTGCTGCCATTGATGAATTTAGAGCCCATACAACTGTCACAAGAGATCAATTGGCTGGTAAACTGGCTGCATTTGAAATGACCAAGTTTGGAGATGATCCCCCCAAGATTGAATTTGCATTCAAAGCCAGTGCCTCTATGAAAAGTAAACAAAGATTTGATCTGGGAGAAAACTCTTCAAGGAAGCTGTCATGGTATGATCAAGCAAGAAGAGACATGGAAGTGGAAGAAGCATAAATAGGTCAACTTGAAGCCCTCATTGCAGAGAGACTGCCAAGAGGATCTGGTAAGTATGAAGAAAAATTACCCTTTAAGTGCTTCAACTGTAATAAGATTGGTCATTTTGCCTCAAGATGTCCAGAATGATCTACAAGGTCAAATTCCAACAGACAAAGGTTCCAAAAGAATTGTTATTATGTTCATGAAGAAGATGATAATGAAGGAGTAACCGATGATGAATCAGAGATAGGAAACAAATCCAGAAATGAATGGGTGTTTATTGCCATCAAGGAAGAAGATCCAATATCCTCTGAATCTATCAATCATAAGGTTGTAGAAAGAGCTTTGGCTGCCCAAGTTGAAGAAAAGGATGTCTGGGTTATTGACAGTGGATGCTCTCACCATATGACAGGTGACAAGAACAAGTTCTTAGATTTGGAAATGTATGAAGGAGGAATGGTAAAGTTTGGTGATAATTCTGCTGGTAGAATCAGAGGAAGGGGAACTATTTCTTTTGATGGAAAGAACAAAACCGGTAATGTACTGTATGTTGAAGGATTGAAGCACAATCTTCTCAGTGTTGGATAGTTGGTGGACAAAGGTTATGATCTCCGGTTCAAGAATGGAAGATGCAGGATCTTTGAAAGCTCCAGAACTGAGATTGCATCTGGTACTCAAACAAAAGGTAATATCTTCCATCTAGTTGGTACTAATAAAAGATGTCTATTTGTTCAAGTTGATCAGAGTTGGTTATGGTATAGAAGGATGTGTCATGTAAATTTTGATAACATCATCAAGATAAGCAATACTCAGGCTGTAAGAGATCTTCCAAAATTGGTAAAACCTACAAATAGTTTGTGCAAAGAATGTCAGCTAGGTAAACAGAGCAGAGTCTCATTCAAAAGCAAGGATTAGTCTTCTACCAGATTATTGGAATTAGTTCATACTGATCTATGTGGTCTAATAAGAGTCAAAAGTATGCAAGGTGATAGATATTTCATGTTACTGATTGATGATCATTCCCAGATGATGTGGGTTACCTTTCTGAAAGAGAAATCAGAAGCTTTTAAGAAGTTCAAAATCTTCAAGGCTATGGTAGAGAATCAAACTAGATTAAAACTAAAATGTCTAAGGTCTGATAGAGGTGGTGAATTCACATCCGGTGAATTCATAGATTTTTGTGAGAAGCATGGTATAAAGAGATAGTTGTCTACTCCTAGGACTCCACAGCAGAATGGAGTAGTAGAGAGAAAGAACTAGACCATCCAGGAAACATCTAGGACAATGATGATGGAAGCAAATGTTCCCTAGATGTTTTGGAGAGAAGTTGTCAGCACTGCAGTCTATACTCTCAATCGAGTTCAAATCAGAAGCAATACTGGTAAGACTCCTTATGAACTTTGGTTTGGCATCACTCCTACTATGAGATATTTTAGAGTATTTGGTAGCAAATGTTACATTAAAAGAGATGAAGATCTAGGAAAGTTTGATGCTAGAAGTGATGAAGGAATTTTCTTGGGTTACTCCACTCAAAGCAAAGCATACTGGTGTTACAATAAGAGACTGAGAAAGATGATAGAAAGTACAAATGTGAAGGTTGATGAAGGAATTGAGAAGCCCTCAAGGTTTTATGAATATGATGAAGATGATCAGAATGGTTCTCTGGTTCAAGGAGCTCAATCCTCTTCTGAAAGACAGATTCAAACTGATTCAGTAAATCAGGAAGAAGAGATAGGTCTGAATGAGCTTGATCAAGAAATAGAAGTGTAAGAAACTCCCAAAGTTCCAAGGTATGTAAGACTGAACCACTCTGAAGATCAGATCATAGGTGACAAAAGAAAAGGTGTGCAAACTAGAAGGACAATTGGTCAAAATTTAGATGAATATTGTCTGATTTCAAAGATTAAACCTAAGACAATAAATGAAGCCTGCAATGATGAAAACTGGACCAAAGCAATGGAGGAAGAGTTGATGCAAATTGAGAAAAATCACACTTGGGATCTTGTTCCCAGACCTAGAAACAAGAATGTGATTGGAACCAAATGGGTCTTCCGAAACAAACTAAATGAAGTTGGTGAAGTAATCAGAAACAAAGCCAGATTGGTCTGCAAAGGCTACTCTCAAATAGAAGGAATTGATTTTGAAGAAACCTTTGCTGTGGTGGCAAGAATTGAAGTAGTCAAATTATTTCTTGCATTTGCTGCCTTCAAAGACTTTAAGGTATATCAGATGGATGTCAAGTCTGCCTTCCTAAATGGTGATTTGGAAGAAGAAGTATACATTGAGCAACCTGATGGATTTCAATTGTCTGATCATGGTGATATGGTCTGCAAGTTGAAGAAAGCACTGTATGGATTGAAGCAAGCCCCAAGAGCTTGGTATGAAAGATTGGATAAGCATCTTGTGCATATTGGTTTCAACAAAGGTACTGCTGACAGTAACTTATATTTTAAAATTGATCATGAAAATATCTTGATTGTTGAAGTATTTGTTGATGATATCATCTTTGGAGGAAAAGATAGCATGTGTAAAACTTTTGCATATCAAATGAAAAGTGAGTTTGAGATGTCTATGCTTGGTGAAATGAATTTCTTCTTGGGTTTGCAAATTACTCAAACAAAGAAAGGGATCTTCATTTCTCAGACCAAAAATGTGAAAGAATTGTTGAGAAAATTTAGGATGGAAGATTCAAAGCCAATGAATACTCCCATGGCAACTGGATGCAAGTTGAGCAAAGATGATGACTCTCCTAAGGCAGACCAGACAAAGTACAGATCAATGATTGGTGGATTGTCGTATCTCACTCAAACTAGACCGGATATTATGCAAGCTGTTGGTCTTATTGCTAGATTCTAGGCTGATCCTAGAGAATCTCATGTCATGGCAATCAAGAGAATTTTTAGATATAAAAAAGGGACAGTGGAGTATGGTTTGTGGTATCCTAGAGATCATGATTTCTCTCTTCATCCATACATAGATGCAGATTGGGTAGGAGATGTGGATGAGCGGAAGAGTACCAGTGGTGGAGCACTCTTTTTGGGAAAGAGATTGGTTTCTTGGCTAAGCAAGAAACAAGATGCAATATCTCTGTCTAGAATTGAAGCAGAATACATTGCAGTAATAGGTAGTTGCACTCAATTTTTATGGATGAAGCAAATGCTAAGAGATATTAAAGTAGAGTATGAGGAGCCTATCACAATTTTCTGTGATAATTCAAGTGCAATAAATTTTTCTAAGAATCTAGTGTTGCACTCTAAGACTAAGCATATATCTATTAAGTTTCACTTTCTGAGAGAGCAAGTGAACAAAGATGAAGTTAGACTAGAGTTTGTGCCCTCTAAGGATCAGATTGCAGATATCTTTACTAAACCTCTTCACAAGGACTCTTTTGAGTTTCTTAGGGAGAAGTTAGGGGTTATTGCCCCTCTGGTGATGAACTAAGAGGCACTGATGTGCATCAGTCCGGTGGATATCACAGTCATATCTTGTGATCCAGATTGGTGATGGGGAGCTGCTACTCAGGGGGAGCAGCTGGTATGATTCTGATGTGTTAAAATTGCAAGTATGAGCCCTTTGCCATTGATGTCAAAGGGGGAGAGAAGACATGTGAAAAACAAGTGGTTGTTGAACAAAGGGGGAGCAGTAAAGAAAGAGAAGACATGTGAAGAGTTGTTGTTGATAGGGGGAGCTGTGACAGAAAGGAGTTCTTGTCTTGATGGTTTTTCACATCATATGTTGCCATCAATGACAAAGGGGGAGATTGTTGCAAGTATGAGGATAACCAGTGTTGTCATTGATGTCAACATACTCATATTGCATTAATGAGAAGGATTGGATGAGCTATGTGTTGAGGATATTGAGGAAACTAGTCTCAATCAGGAACAGTGAAGAACAGTGATGACATTAAGGTAAAAGTCCAAGATAAGATGAAGATCAAAGGATGCGGTTTAAAGGGTTTTCAGATATGAGTCTTGAGATGCTCCAGTCAAGATTTTAGAGGTCCGCATGAAGATCTGAAGAAGTTATGGTTGCTCTAGTAGAACCAGTTCTGACAGATGTTCAGTGGTGACAGAGTGTCACAGATTGGTCCGGTGAGCTCCGGAATTGCATTATCTCATTCTACGCATTGGAGGGAGTGTTGAAGAAGTCAATGTGAAGTGACAACTAGATTTGTTACTGGAAGCACCTTTTTCATTGTGCCAGTGGCGACAGACTGTGTTCTTGAAGTTCTAGATGAAGAAGAGAAGAATTCCAGTAAGCTGATAAAGTGTGGATGTTCTTGGTGACTCAGGAAAGGTTTTGGTGATCCTTGGATCGTGCATAATTCTTATTGGTGGTCCACATTGAAGTTAGAGTTTGGATTTGATGTAAAGACCACCGGTTATTGGTGTTCTTCTTGAGACAGGCCGACCGTATATATTACACATCTTCTGGATGATTTAAGTGTGAAGTGCGTGGATGAGTGTGGCATAGTGAAGAAGAAGAGCGAAAGGTAGAGTAGGAGTTTTTGGGCTTAAATGGAATTGATCCAGGCATGGTAAAGATGTCAATCTCCAGTTCAAGTTTGTGATACTTGTTACTTTTTAGACAGTGTGTCTCTTGTAGGCAGTGTGCCTCTTGTGAGCAGTATGCTCGAGCAGTGAGCCCTAACTGGCATGTGCCATCTATTTTTCTTATTCTTCTAACAGAGAATAATCCTTGGGTTAATCACCCCATGGTTTTTCCCTTGACCGAGTTTTCCATGTCAAAATCTTGGTGTCTCATATGTTGATGTGTATCTGCTCTGGTGTTTATGCTTTATGCTTTCATGAATGATTAATTGCTATGCTATTAAATAACAAAGTGGATTTAAGTGTTTGAATTGGAAGCAAGTTTAGGATAACTGATTCACCCCCCCTCTTAGTTATCAACAACTTGTCCATTGATTGTTATTATTAAGTCATGAAAACATAAACTCAGAAACATAAACACAATTGCAAGATCATACACAAGAGACACCAGATTTTTACGTGGAAAACTTTATTAAGGGAAAAACCATGGTGGGGATTAACCCACAAGATATATATGTAAATCTCAATACTAAAAATTAGAGGCTCACTGCCCACAAAAAGGCTCACTACCAAGAGGTGGCTCACTACCAAAGGGTGGCTCACTGCCAAAAGGTTGAACTGAGATAACAACATCTACTCCATGCCAAGGTTCAGTTCCATTGAAGTTCAAAACACCTCTGCTCTACTCTAGCAGCTAATCTTTTGTAATCATGGTTACTGTCATTATTTCTTTAATTGCCACCACTTTATGACAATAAGATTTAGATAGTGATCTAAGAATTTTGTTCACAACTTCAATATCCTCAATCTTTCCTCCTACACTTCTAATGCTACTGACAAGTTCGTCGACCTTTTACATGAAGTATGTTATGTTGTCATCTTTGCTCATCTTTAAACATTCATATTTTGTCTTCAAACTCTACAACTTGGCACTCTTCACAGATTCATCTCCTTCATATAGATTCTTCAGCTTTTCCTAGATTTCATAAGTAGTTTCTAGCTCCATGATCCTTGTTACTTCAACGTCAGATAAGGCACTCACCAAGGCATCTTTGGATTTTATGTTCAACTCAAATTCCTTGATCTCATCTTCAGTTTGCAAACCATTCTTCGGTATTTCATACTTATTTTCGGTTATTTTCCAAACACTATAACCCAAGCAGAGGAGATGGGTTTTCATGTGGATCTTCTAGACGGAGTAGTTTGTTCCATCGAACTGCAGACTTTCCTTCTTATATGACATCCTGGATCAGACTCAAGCGGTCGAGCTTTCTTCTAAGGAACTTGGCTCTGATACCAATTGTTGAAATGAACTAGACAACTGAGAGGGGGGTGAATCAGTTGTCTTATTACTTAAATAATTCTATACCTCAAAATATTAAACACTTGTCCACTGATTGTTATGATTAAGTCGTGAAAGCATAAACTTAGAAACATAAACACAATTGCAAGATCATACACAAGAGACACTAGATTTTTACGTGGAAAACTATGTTAAGGGAAAAACCACGATGGGGGTTAACCCACAAGATATATATGTAAATCTCAATACCAAAAATTAGAGGCTTACTTCCAATAGGGCTCACTGCCCACAAAAAGGCTCACTACAAAGAGGTGGCTCACTGCCAAAAGGTTGAACTGAGATACAACATCTACTCCATGCCAAGGTTCAGTTCCATTGAAGCTCAAAACACCTCTGCTCTACTCTACTACTTTACTTCACTAAACTATCTTCACATCTTCACACTTGGATGCAATTTCATGACTCAATTACAAGTATTTATACACTACATCAACCTTGGAATGTTCATCAAGATCGGCATTACAATCATCAACCATTGGATTATTCTCCAAGGTTCGCATTACAAACATACATAAAATAGGCATGGACCTAATACATAATTGGCTAAGGAAATGTAGTAAAGATGTATGTGGATCACTCCATGCCTTAGCTGGGACTCAAACACAATCTTCCATGCCACTCCATGCTTCTACAATCTTCAATACATCTTCACAATCACTGGAATTAACCAAGTCAGCTAGGACTGGTTACACATTATGTTATATGGGAACAAAATTCAAACACAATCGCAATTCCTTAACTCAGACCCATGTAAATGTAGGAACATGATCAGGAGGCATCCACAAGCATGTTGTAATCACCAAGAGAAACTTCACAAACTCTAACCACTTTATCCATGAGATTCTTCACACCAGAGCACATGAACTTCACTGTCTTCAACTGTCATAAAAGAAAAATAGCTTGTAGAACACAAAATCATGAACCATTGTAGTTGTAGGCACTTATCATTATCCTAGACTTCCCTCTAGAACTGCAAAGAAAAATAATTCAATGCAGAGAAATGCGGAACAAAATACTTTCTCCCTGTGACTAGTGAATAATCAGAAAAAGTAGGTTTTACTCTGGTGAATGTAACTCACTCAATTCTTCATACCAGAGGCTCAAACTTAGGATTTAACATCTTTAGACATGCCTCTAAATGACTTCCAATCTACAGACCAAGATGTTCACTCTCCAAGAAATGCGGAGAAGTCTTTTGGGTTGTTCTTTAGTATCCAACTCACTGTCTTCACTGTGATTCACTATTTCCTTTCTGATTCTTCTAGAGGGGATAATTTTCTCAATATCCTCAACATATAAAACTTCTAACCAAATAACAAAATAGGATACAGTTGACACCAATGAAAACAAAGATATGTTGACATCAATGACAACACCGATTAGGCACATACATGCACCAAGTTCATGTGTAGAGTTATACTTTTGTGTTGAAGGATATGAGTGGAAAATCAAACAAAGTTGTAGATGCCTTGAGTAGGAGAAGGAATTTTTTGATAGAGATGAGAGTTGAAGTGTTAGGATTTGAGGAATTGTAGAACATATATGAAGAAGATCTTGATTTTGTAAAACCTTGGAAAGCATGTAAGGAAATTATTGTGACAGATATGAGTAAGTGGTTGGATTATTTCATTCAGGAGGATATGTTGTTCAAAGGAAACTAGTCATGTATACCTCTGACTTCAATGAGAGATAATCTGATAAAGGAGAAGCATCGTGGTGGATTGGTAGGACATTTTGGCATTGATAAGATAGTGGCTTTGGTAAGTGAAAATTACTTTTGGCCTCAGATACATAAGGATGTTAGGAAATTTGTGTAGAGTTGTAGAGTTTGTCATGTTGAAAAAGGGAGTAGTTAGGATGTTGGATTGTACAAATCTTTGATAGTACCAAAGAGACCTTGGGAAGACATAAGCATGGATTTCATAATAGGATTGCTAAAGACACAAGGAGGACATGATTCAATATTTGCAGCGGTGGATAGATTTTTAAAGATGGCACATTTCATACCTTGTAAGAAGACAACTAATGTAGTTCATGTGGCTGACCTATTTTTCAAGGAGATTATGAGATTGCATGGATTACCTAAGAGCATAATTTCAGATAGAGACACAAGATTTCTTGGATACTTTTGGAGGACACTTTGTCCAAGAAGATGAAAACAAATTTGAAGTTTAGTTTATCATTTCATCCATAGACTAGTGGATAGTCAGAGGTAGTAAATAGGATTTTGGGAAACTTGTTGATATGTTTGGTTGGAGAAAAGGAAGAAATTGGGACTTGATTCTATCACAAGTAGAGTTTTCATATAATAATTCAATGAATAGGAGTACCAAAAGAACACCATTTAAGATTGTGACAAGAACTAAGGAGTAGCAGAGTTGAGAGATATCAATATGGAAGACAAAAGGAGTGCAGAAGCATAAAAAATTACAGGACACATGGAGACAGTGCATAATCAGGTTAAGAAGCATTTGGAGGAGATGAACAGTAAGTATAAAGAGCAAGCAAATGAGAAGAGGAGACACAAGGAATTTGTAGTTGGAGATGAAGTAATAGTATATCTGAGAAAAGAAAGATTTCCAGTTGGGACATATAACAAGTTAAAGATGAAGAAGTTTGGACCATGTAGGATACTCAGAAAGTTTGATTTAGGAAATGCATATGAAGTGGAGCTACCAGAGACATTGGGTATATCACCTATTTTCAACATTGTAGACCTATATCAATATCATGAAGCAGAGTTTAGTGATAGTATGGAAGAAGATTTGAAGAAGCAATAACCACAACCACTAGAGCATATTGAGGACATCTTGGACAATAGAGTTGGATGTAGCACTAGAGGAAAACAATACAAACAATATCTTGTGAAGTGGAAAGGTAGACTGAAAGAAGACTCATCTTGGATTTCTCAGGCTAAGGTGGATTGTCTTGGTTTTCCTCTAGCCCAGCAAAGTGAGGGACTCACTTTTTCAATAACCCTAGATGTCAGATGCAGAAGCATCCCTGGTTCAAGAGCAATCTTTCATCAACCAAAAACATTTGCTTTTTAGTTTGTTTTCTTTTCATTTTCCAGTTCATTCCATTCAGTTCAGTCAGTAGCAGTTTGAGTATTTTGGTCCCCATTCTGCCATAGTTTCATTTTAGACCTTATGGAGCTAGACTTAGCATCTAAACACCTTCATGCACATCATATCCAAAATTTAGATCATTTGGATCAAGTACCGAAAAGATATTGCTATCAGAAGATTGACTATTTTCTCATAACAGAGCATCTGACAGTCTCAGACAATCAGCTAAAGGAGAAGACTTGCAGATCATTTCATGACTTGTGGAGCTAAACAACACATCATTCAAGGAACTTAGGATCATGGCTGACCTTCCCTATGATCTGCATGCTATTCCACTCACTTGCAGAGGATTCCCATCTATATAGGTCCATCCTATCCATGTACACACGTTACATCTCTTTCATTAGAGTTTGTAATCATCCTTGGTTGACGCAGAGGAATCTTGTGTTCCGAAGATGATATATAATCATGTAATAGAGGCATAGGAAAGTTGTTAGCATAATTTACAAATTGGATAGTTTGAATTTCTTTTGTAAGGCACTTCAAAGCTATATCTTGTGCATTTACTGTAATTGAGGAATCAGGCCTGTGAGCCCTAATTGTAAGCCTGCATGTTACCAACCAGTTTGGAAGAATTGAAAAAGGAAAATAGTTTGCAAAAGAATGAGATCTATCAAGATTGAAGGAGAAGGTTAATAAGTTAGAGCAGTCACTTGTAGCATTTAGAAAAGAGAATGAAAGCCTAAGATCTAAGCTTGTATTTTTTTATGTTCTTGTGATACTAATGATTTATGTGATGATGCAAAAGTTTCTTTAGTCAGTGAGATTGAAGATGACAGTGTAACTAAGCATGTAGTTGTTGGTGATGGTATTGGTTTCAAAATCATGCAGAGAATGGGATATGAAGGACAAGGATTGGGAAAGCATCAACAAGGAATTACAGAACCTATTGAACTAGTAATAAGATCAAGAAGTGAAGGCCTTGGATATGCTAGAGGTAAGGATGTTGTTGCAAATTCAAACAAATCAAATAAGGGAAGAGGAGGTATGTATTGTTCACATTGTAATAGACATGGGCATGAAAAGGAAATGTGTTGGGATCTATACCCTTGTAAGTTTTATGGATTAAGGAATCATTCTGAAAGGATGTGTTGGGATAAAATAAGGAGGAGAAAATCTATGGCAGGTTGTATATAGAAGAATTATGGATGGATCGATGGACAGGAATGGAAACATGTTACTTGTATGTTTAGAGGGAGGCATAAACAAAAGTATTCATGTGTTGGATTAGGATGTAGAGAAAGAAGACCTTATGCGGAGCAAAACAAGGATAGTAATTCATTATACATAGGGAGAAATGATAGGAGTCACAAGTCTTATCACAATGAAGGATACAGAAGAGATGAAAGTGGATTTGATAGAAGACCATTTAGAAGAACCTATTTTCAAGTTTGGAGGAGAAAATAATCAAACAGTGGATGTCAACAAGAACCTATTACCAACAAAGCTAATGAAGGAGAAGTAGTACATACTTCAGAAACAATTTGTGCAGAGGAAGAAGAGCCTATTAATATAGAGATAGTTTATGCAAAAGAAGAAGAGCCTGTTGAAATAGAGATAGTTTATGCAGAGGAAGAGGAACCTTTTTAGACATCAGATTTGATAGAGAAATTAGAAGAAGGTGAAGCAGTGATCTTAATAAGAATTATGTTATAAACTAATCATCGGAGGAAGCAATGCAAGAGAAAGTTTGTTTGAACAAGTGTGAAACATAACAAAAAAGAGAAGTTCATGTGGCAGAGAAAGAGGGAATGAAAAAATATTCTACTAGAATGAAGTAAATATGGATAAAGAAACATAGATGAGTAAAGGGAAAGTGTATGCAGAGAGGAAACTATGAGATTTTGATGAGTGCGGAAGAAATTGTGACAGGAATCTGGACTTAGACAGAGTTGCAGAGAAGAATTCAAGAATGTATTAGGAAATAACTTATTGTTCTAGAGGATGCATATATGCATTGATTGACTCTTAATGGATTGAAGTATACATTGATCTTGAGGCTACTTGCGGAGAAGACTTGCTCAGACCGCTGATCATTGAGGCAGTGTAAGGCTTGCAGGGAGACCGCCGAACCTAGACCATGACAAGATGAAGAATTTGAGATAGCTTGCAGAGAAGACTTTCTTAGACCACTGATCATTGAGGTAGTACAAGGCTTGCAAGTAGAATGCTGAACTTAGAAGAACTTGAGGCAATTTTGTAGGGTGGACTTGAATAGACTGTCGACCTTGAGGCAGTTGCAAGTACCTGAAAATAGACCTCCGAAACTATCCTAATATTTTGACATAATACTGAACAAATTGTAGAGGCTCACTTTTCTATTAACCTTGAGAGTCTAATGCAGGAGCATCCAGAAGCATTCAAAATAGTTGGGACAATTAACAGTGAAATTGTAGAGTATCGAGAGAGTGACCTTTGAGAATACCGCATTTTACTGCATTTGCATTTCAAAGATTGCGAAGATGGACTTAACATCTAGACATAGTCATCCACAACATATTTAAAATTTAGATCATTTGTGTTTGATTCTGGAGAGATATTTCTATCAGAAGAGTACCTTCTTTTACCTGTTTTCACAGAGCAGAGCCGACTGTGTTCAGTGAAGTCTAATCAGCTTGCAGATCAAATCCATTACTTGTGGAGCCTAGAGGAACATTATTAAGTGAAGTATAGGACCTGGCTGAGCTTCATGGAGATCTGCATGAAGTTCTATGCATTAGTTGAGAAATACCTTATGTTTAGATCTGACCTATCCATGTACACACGTTTCATAACTAGCCATTCCAATTAGGCTGACTTGATAATGATTTGAAGGCTTACAGAGGATATAAATAAAGGACCATGATTGGTTACAAGGCACTAGGGATGAAATGAACAAGTAAGTGAAGACATGAAGCAAATTCATAAGTGTTTTGATCCGAAGAAGAAGCAGAAGTGAAGCAAAGTGCAGAGCAAAGATTCAAGAAGTTGGCAAAAGAAATCATGAAATAATATGTTTGTATAAGTCTTTTGTAATCCCTGGGCTATGGTCTAGCATCTGTAAAGCCCTTGAGGCATGTGTAATTTGATTTGAAGTTATAATATTTGAGGAATAAGCTTTGAAGGCTAGGTTTTCCCTGTTAGGGTTTTCCCAGGATATATCTTGTGTCATATGTTCATGAATATCTTTTGTCTTTCTATTGATTAACTGTAAGCTTCCATTGTATATCTATATGATCATGGTGTTAATTGTTTAAGGCTGCAAGGTTGAACAGTCCCTCACCAGACCCTCCTAACCTTAACTGCATCATAATCTCTACTCACCATCAAGTATATATTCATTGTATCTTTTATTCCATACCCTTGACTATGTATGGTTCATTGTTTGTACCTTTGTGATTGACTTCTTCATAACTAGATTTATTCACCATTATTGGTGACCCTTTGGAATTATCTAACCTTTACCTGAGAATAAAATCTTATTTTCACTCTATGCACCATTATTTTATCTATGACAACGAGGGAAGAAATACTTTGTGATTTCATACCTTTTATGATCCTTGTGTTGACTATGGCATCTCTGGCATGTCTGGCATGTCACTCAACTTGTATACCTTTCTCAAGATAATATTTCCATAATACTATTAATATATCTTCCATGACACTTATCTCTTCTTGATTGCAGCCTTTGAAACATTAATAGGGTCATTATATGGTTTGTCACAAACCAATGGCATAAAGTTCCCCAAGGAGGGTTTTAAAGTCTAAACCCTTAGCTGGTTGTCAACTCCCAATGTTTGATAGCTTTCTATAGTGAAAACATGATACAATTATGAAGGATGAATCATGGAATATGTGATACACCATTGAATACAACTAAATTGGAGACAACATGCTTGAACTGATACAACATGATACATACATCACTACACATGTAATGTCTTAGTTTCAAAGATGAAGAATGAAGATCAGAAGCTCCCCTTGAAACTATACCAATTATAAGAACATATCATTACATAGTTTACACACAAACTTTCAAACTATTTCTCAAGCTCTTTATATTCTTGTCCACTATCCTAGATCTCTGTATGCATATTGCAAGCCTCTGTTAGGGCAGAATCACTCACTGAGAAAATTGAAAGAGAACTCATTCTTTATGATATACACTGTCCCTTTATACTTTTGTACAGTCTCTAAATCTCTATCAAGTTATCATACAATTTCCTCAACTTCTACAAGGTTTTATATAAGATTTTGGAGTGTTAACAAGGATCTTAAGAGTTCTATTTAGAATGCATACATGGTTTATACCCTTAAAGATTTATGTCCCTTGCATCTGTACACCCTATCAAACATTAATACCTCATACCCTACTTAGACTTGTAGGGTTTTATGCATGGCATATTTAGACATATCTCAGAGGGTTTATGTAAACTCATATACTGATTAGCAACTCTGTGAAGTCCAACTTCCATAACCAAAATGGAGAGTCAAATAAATCTTAGTCTTCTAATCAGGACCTTATGAAGCCTCCCCTACTTGTGCACTATTTGAAGACAAATCATAGATTCTTCAGCATATCTTTTTCTTTATATTATGTTAAAAGTTTCAAAAAGACATTTATGGAACTCTTAAATAGTTGGTAGAGCCTACAACACTCTAGACATATTTTGAGTACCATTCTCTCCTCATCCTACCTTGAATGGATAGTGTAGACTTTGAATAATTTGAAGCTTCAATAAACATGATCTCTTCTCCTTTTGAACCATGAATCATTGGTGTTCATACATTTATGTCTATAAAGAACTTTTTTCCAAGATCTTCTACTAAATTAAAACCCTAGTGTTTCACAAAATAACCTTACAACACTCTCTTAGATCTGTATATACTTTTCTTACCACTGTGCAAGTTCTCTAAATGATTGTATAGATTTCTATATAACAGTGAACCTCTTTAAACAAACCATGCCTTCATAGTGGACCTCTGTCCATCTTAACCGGCATATTAGTACCTTCATATTCTTCCTTGACAACTTAATGACACCCAAAATATCTTGACGAAACTAAAGATGAATGTGCAGATAGGAAGACTTGGTACAAATTGATTGGTTCTTTTCATGTTCAAAGATCTTTTACTAGGTTGACTGTAGAATATATGATATGCATATCCCTCAAAAGAGAACATGCAAGCTTATCAAAAACAAGGATATACACTTTACAACTTGGTGCAGGAGCACCTACCTGACAGCTGGCCTCCATGAGGCAGTTAGTATGTTTTAGGTCTTGTTAATGTTTTCAAGAAGGTCTGATAAGACCAATGCATGTAATAAGGTCATGTTGACCATACTTTACTATTTTTAGCTAGTTTGTTAAGACAGTTGTTATGCTGTAGGTCCGGTTGGATCTCCCAGCCGCCTGGAGAGATTTCCCAGCCGCTTGGAGTCGAGTGGTAGTACTCGCCAGAGATCCTATTTATGCATGGGGATCGGTTGGTTTTAGATCATCGAGCTAGGTTGCACAGAGTGAGACAGAGAGGAGAGACTAATCATTGTATTGCATCTTTTGAAATCAAATAAGAGATCCTGTTTGTGTTCATTTTCTGTTTGATCTCCATTGTGAAATTGATTTGCTATTTTGGTGGTTACATGGATTCACTGATCCATTCCACCGGTTGATTCGTCGAATCGGTGGAATGGCCATGTACAGTAGGTTAGGGTTTAGTCTACATTTTGTGTTTGTTTGCATGCAGGTGTGCAGGATCGTCGTCGAAAGGTGTTGAGAACCCTAGCATGGGTATGTGCTAGGTCGTGCTGGTTGTTAGAGTTTGGAAGATCACCCTGAAAGTAGATCGGGTCATCCCAGGAGGTTCGGCGGATCGAAATTCACTAAGGTTCAAAAATCTGTCACAACGGCATCATCAGGATATTTCTGTGTATATCCTGCAGTTACTTCGGGCATCATCCGAATAAGTGGAGATGAGCATGATGCAGTCGGTTGCATAAAGTGAAAGTGCATTGGGGTGATCATCATCCGGTGTTGCCGAGGAGGAGCATATCGGCATAAGGTAGAAGATCAGGTTGATAAAACCATCGCGGGCCGATAATGTTAAGTTTGGCCGACAGTAGGATATTGAAGAAACTACATGTGACGTCATCGTCATCAGGATAATCGTCATCAGGATATCGGGGTGATGTAAGCATCGAAGGAAAGGTGCAAGAGGTTGTCATCATCAGGATATATGGGAGGAACCAGATGTTCTATATCCTGCTGATGAACATGATGTTGAACATCATGATGATGAAGAAAGAGGTTGGCAGTAAGATGAATAGTGAACATCAGGAGGATGTTTGCGCTTGCTGAATATGATGATGCTGCCGATAGTCAGATATGATGATGCTGCTGACAGGCGAAAGGGTGAAGGTTTGTCTGCAGGAGGATATCGGTCGGCAGAGCAAATATGATGATGCTGACAGTGTTAAGGAAAATATGATGATGATGAAGGGTTGCGGACATCCATGCTGTATGTCAAGGTTTTAGTGTGGATGCCTCTACATCATAGTGGTATCAGAGCTCAGCAAAAGGTCTGGGCTGTTGTGTGTTGATTCTGTCACCAAAAGGACAGAGGTAGAGCAGTGAGAGGTTGACAAAATGCCTCTGAAAGGTAGTGGTACTGCAAGGGAATTGCAGGAGATGAAGGAAAAACATGCCAGAGAGATGAGGAAGATGAAGGAGCTTGCTGAAGCACTTCAAGCCAGGCTTGTAGCCCTGGAAAAGAACAAAAAGAGGGAAGTAGAAGACAGTGAGTCTGAAGAAGATGAAGATGCTGCTGAAGAGTATGAAGAGGTAGCTGAAGATCTGGATGCTGAAGACTAGAGATTTGCAAAACTGTTAAAGGCAGTGCAGAGTGATAAACCTAAGGTAAAGGTTGATGTTTCCAAGTATAATGGAAGTTTGAATGAAGATGAGTTACTGGATTGGATTGCTACACTTGATAATCACTTTGAATGTGAAGATGTTGCTGAGGATCAGAAGGTAAAGATTGCAAAGACCAAGTTAGGAGGTCATGCTTTGGTTTGGTGGGATTATGTACAATCCGAGAGAAGGAAACAAGGGAAGTCAAAGATCACTTCATGGGATAAAATGGTAGCAAGGATCAAAGGTAAATTCTTGCCTAGGGATTATGAAATTCAGATGTTTAAGAAGCTGCAATTTTTAAGGCAGAAGGAAATGGATGTGAAGGCATATACTGAGGAGTTTTATAAATTGAGTATGAGATCTGGTCATCATGAGAATGAGGTAGAAAAGGTGCCTAGGTACTTGGCTGGTTTGAGATTGAACATACAGGATGAGTTAGTTTTAGCTAACCCTAAGAGTGTGGAGGATTGTTATCAAATGGCAATCAGGATTGAAGAAAAGATGAATAGAGGACAAGATAAGTCCATGAGAGGAAGAAGCAGCAATATGAGGGGAAGAGGAGCAGCCCCTACAACAAGGCAAACCAATAAGGGTCAAGAAGACATTGGTAAAGGACAGGGACAGTCTGATTTCAGAGGTGGATGGAAAGGTAATAGAGGAAGATTTGGAGGTGGTAGAGGTTCTACTACATTTTTAGGAAAGTGTTACACCTGTGGTGAGTTTGGTCATCCATTTTTCAAATGCCCAGAAAGCAAAGGTTCATCATCCAGAAATGATAGAACGAATGACAAGAGAGTACAACTTGTGCAAGAAGAGAAAGTAGAGCAAAGTGTGCAGAGTTCTAACACTTATCAAGGAGATAGAGTTCTTGACAATTATGCATATCCTGAGGAGGGAGAAGCATTGATGCTTAGAAGAATTAGTTTGCAGGCATCAAAGGATATGATGCAAAGAAGAGCTCTTTTCAAGACCACATGCAAGAGCAAAGGTAAAGTATGTAAGGTTGTCATTGATACTGGTTCAACAAACAACATGGTATCTCAGGAAATGGTGGATAAACTGCATTTGGAAAGGATTCCACATCAACACCCTTACAAGGCATCTTGGGTGAGTGATAGTCAATCACTTTTTGTCTATGAACAGGCATATGTGGATTTTCAGATTGGAGCATATCATGATAGAGTTTTGTGTGACATTTTGCCCATGGAATGTTGTCACCTACTGTTGGGTAGACCATGGCAATTTGATAGGAGGGTACTGTATGATGGGTATGCTAATACCTACACCATCAAGAAAGATGGGAAGACTATTATGTTGATGCCATTGCAGGAAAATGCTGCAGTATAGGGGGTAGCCAAAATCATTCTAGTGGGAAAGAAGGAATTTGTGCAAATGCCTATAGGAGCAGGCATAAAGGCAGTTGAGGACACTGCAGGGAAGGGAGTTGTTAAGGACAACAGGTTGAAGAAAATTACAGTTTTGACTAACAGAGGTCAGCAGCAGGTTCAGAAACAGGTTTGCACACAGCAACCAGTTGAGAGGAATGACAAGGATGTTGTCATAGTTGGGACTATTGTTTGTCCTATAAAGGTTGAAAGGAAGACAGAGTTGAACACTACAGAAGTTCAAGAAGCAGTTCAGATAGAGGTTCTGGTCAGACAACTTGACAAACACAAGGTATGTGAGAGAAGGGCCTACATTGACAGGCATGAGGATTTACTTGCAACAAGGCAAGTTACAGTTCAGAAGTCTTGGAGCAGCCAAGAGCCAGCAGAGGATAAAGCTGGAACAGGTCAGAACACTGACATGACAAAGTGTAAAGGTGGAGGATTTCCACAACTAAACTCATGGGACATGAGTTCTTTTCTATTGGGGAGTATGGTGCAGGAGCACCTACCTGACAGCTGGCCTCCATGAGGCAGTTAGTATGTTTTAGGTCTTGTTAATGTTTTCAAGAAGGTCTGATAAGACCAATGCATGTAATAAGGTCATGTTGACCATACTTTACTATTTTTAGCTAGTTTGTTAAGACAGCTATTATGCTGTAGGTCCGGTTGGATCTCCTAGCCGCCTGGAGAGATTTCCCAGCCGCTTGGAGTCGAGTGGTAGTACTCGCCAGAGATCCTATTTATGCATGGGGATCGGTTGGTTTTAGATCATCGAGCTAGGTTGCACAGAGTGAGACAGAGAGGAGAGACTGATCATTGTATTGCATCTTTTGAAATCAAATAAGAGATCCTGTTTGTGTTCATTTTCTGTTTGATCTCCATTGTGAAATCAATTTGCTGTTTTGGTGGTTACATGGATTCATTGATCCATTCCACCGATTGATTCGTCGAATCGGTGGAATGGCCATGTACAGTAGGTTAGGGTTTAGTCTACATTTTGTGTTTGTTTGCATGCAGGTGTGCAGGATCGTTGTCGAAAGGTGTTGAGAACCCTAGCATGGGTATGTGCTAGGTCGTGCTGGTTGTTAGAGTTTGGAAGATCACCCTGAAAGTAGATCGGGTCATCCCAGGAGGTTCGGCGGATCAAAATTCACTAAGGTTCAAAAATCCGTCACAACGGCATCATCAAGATATTTCTGTGTATATCCTGCAGTTACTTCGGGCGTCATCCGAATAAGTGGAGATGAGCATGATGCAATCAGTTGCATAAAGTGAAAGTGCATTGGGGTGATCATCATCCGGTGTTGCCGAGGAGGAGCGTATCAGCATAAGGTAGAAGATCAGGTTGATAAAACCATCGCGGGCTGATAATGTTAAGTTTGGCCGACAGCAGGATATTGAAGAAACTGCATGTGACGTCATCGTCATCAAGATAATCGTCATCAGGATATCGGGGTGACGTAAGCATCGAAGGAAAGGTGCAAGAGGTTGTCATCATCAGGATATATGGGAGGAACCGGATGTTCTATATCCTGCTGATGAACATGATGTTGAACATCATGATGATGAAGAAAGAGGTTGGCGGTAAGATGAACAGTGAACATCAGGAGGATGTTTGCGCTTGCCGAATATGATGATGCTGCCGATAGTCGGATATGATGATGCTGCTGACAGGCGAAAGGGTGAAGGTTTGTCTGCAGGAGGATTTCGGTCGGCAGAGCAAATATGATGATGCTGACAGTGTTAAGGAAAATATGATGATGATGAAGGGTTGCGGACATCCATGCTGTATGTCAAGGTTTTAGTGTGGATGCCTCTGCATCACAACTATTAATAACCCCATGAAGGTTCTTCTACAACTACAATTTGAGATCCTCAATAAGTTGATTAGATTCTTCACAGTTTAATTTTAGTTTTTCTTTTTGCCTTTTTTCATTCTTTAATTCATTTAAAGAAGCAATAAATTCAATTTCAAGATCAACTTGGGCTTCCTCTTCATCATATTCATCTTCTTCTAACCTTGTATCTATTTCAATTTGTGAGCCATTTCTTACAACTGCTTCTCCATCATCATTTGTATTTGGTTTTGGTGGTGCTTGTTGATTAGAATTCTGTTGGGTATTTCTTTTTTTCTTGTTTCCTTTTCTTTTTGCCATAGTGTTCCACTACCAAGATCAACCTAAGTCTATTAGACTTCTACAAGGAACCTGCAACTCTGATACCAATTGTAGGAACACACTAGACCACTAAGAGTGAGGGTGAATCAGTGGTACACAAAAATTAATTCAATTAATCAACTTACTTTGCAATGTCAATTATCTTCACATCAAGACACTTAGAAAGAACTGAGATCACACAAGACACACCAAAACACATGCATATATGTGGAAAACCCTAGATGGGAAAAACCATAGGAGAAATGCTTCTTGGATCCACTATCCAAATCTAGCCTCACAAAATATCTAATCACTTATACAATAGAGGCCTCATTGGCACATAGAATCTCACTGATTACAATTTAGAGCACCAACCCCTTGCAAATTTAGGAGCATCAACACTAATGCAAATAGACTACAAATACAAAGTACTACTCTCTTTACATTGACATCATAGGTTACAGATGGATTCTATAACTCTCTCACTTAATCACATCTACTCTCTTTGATTTGTAGTCTTACATCAATAACCCCTTTCAACTCTCACACATATGATATATACACTATCAGCCAAAAACCACATCCCTACTACTCAGATAGAGAAAATCCTTACAAAATTTAAGAACACATCATCAAACTGCTTTCATACAATATCATCAATAAGTTCACCTTTCTTTTTCAAGCCTTCTATACACATAATGTGTATATATCTCTGCATATCTCTGTTCTCTTCAGTCTGCATATAACAATTGTACTTTCCTTTTGGCAACTATTCAAAGGATATGTCTTTAGAATTCCATCAACAACCACTCTACTCCTTTTACAATCAGATTTCATGAATGATTCTGCAATAATTTCATCAACTACTCTGTACACAAAAATATGCTTGATTTATCATAACATTAGACCATCCAAATCCATGAGACACACAACTACATTTTGGTTTTAAAACTGCCTAACCATCGCTTTCAAAACTAGTTACAAAAACTGATCAAAACTGCTACAAACAAAGAATACGTGTAGTTGCCCAACAAATGCCAATCACCTGGAGATAGTCATTGTGCATTTAAACTGCCACCGTAGTTCTTGTTCTTTGCGCCACTATAAAATTAAACAAGGATCATTGATTTAGACCTTCATGCCTAAATGTTTTCAATTAAACCTCTGTCTGGATGGGAGGCACCGGTCACCACTAAGGTGAGGGACTGGTCATTCCACGGGAATGGCAACTTAAGTTATTACTTAAGTCATAGGTGACCGGTGACTATAAGTCACCTTTAAACATAACAAAAATCAACTTTAATGTTTTGAGTCCACTTTGAAACTTTAATTTAGGGATTAGGGTTTAGTATCCAAAGGATTTAGATCTTGACTTTAATAACCCTTTAACATTTCAATAATGACAATACTAACTTGAAATTTGTCCCCATCACTTTTGAACTTGATTATCTGTGACAAAGAATGAAAGATCATATATTGTCTTGTCTTCTTTGTATGTTGAAATATCATAAGAAAACCCTTAAATTTTGTGGACAAAACCTAGATATCAATCCATACTGCAATGGAGGACATTATAATTTTGATGTAAACTACCATGATGCTACACTCATGCCATACATATAAACATTGATACAATCACTACTAATCATGTATCTCCTAAATGAGTGCCCTTTCAACATTACATACAACTACAATTCCCCTTTGACATTAGACATGCTTCTTCCATAAGACTGAACTTTCACAACAAAATACTACCATGCATTTGACCTAGCAATTGTATATGTTGACATTAATGCCAACACACAACACAATATGCCAACTTGCCAACATGGCTCCCTTCCCCTAGCTTGTGATTAAAAATTAGATTTTCCTAGGCTTCAAAACTAGATTGCACTCTAGGGCATATGGGGATGGCCTAGTCATTTTATCCTATGAATTATAAAAGTAAATGTGACGTGCACTTAATTATGGTGCTTAGATCCTTCTACATTTTCTTAATAACTTCCTCTTGAAAATATATAAATAAGACCCCCATCTCCCTAATTTTAATATATGGGTGACAAATTTCCTACTTGGTTGCTATTTTGGAGATATTTTCTTTGAATAATTAAGTGTTCCTTAGTGCTTAATATATTGTAGTATTATATATGTTGTCTACAATAATTCTCTTCCCACTAGGTGACTATTTTTCATGATTTTGCACTATGTGAGTGGGATTTTCTTCTAATTCTATTGGGGTTTCACTCCTTTTTCCCATAATCTTAATTTTCTCTTCCCTATACCATCCCTCATCCCTTTCATCCATTTTTCTTCAATTATATATCTACTTAGTCTCTCTTTTTCATCTCCTACTCTCTCCTTTCATCCTTCCAAGCCCTAGTTTTCTTTAGTCTCTGTTTTCCTCTCAATTTCTTGTTATATTTTTTTATGTACCTAGGGATATGATATAGTAATGTATTTGGGTGGATGGATATGTTGACATGTGGCACACATCCCTTAATTTAGTTATATTGGGTCATGTGGAAAACTTTTGTAATTAATTATATCAGGTGATGAGTAAGATAACATTGGGTTTACCCTTCCACTATGTTATTAGGAGGTTATATATAGGAGTCGAATACCATTGTAAGAGGTGTGTTGAGTATGATATTGTATTTGGGATCTCTTGGAGATATATCATGGAATGACTTATTCCTTAAGGAGTAATGTACAATGTTACCCTACCTCAAGGGTTTATTCTATTTCTACATATATTGGATATTAGGGCATCTTGGCCCACAAACATATCTTCTATTGTGTGGGATATATCTTCTACATTATATTATTTTCATTAATATATGTGTGGATCTTATCCAGTGGTATCAGAGCTATGATTTCAGTAAATGTGGACAAAACCCTAATTTTTGAAGATTTGCCTATATATTTCAAATGATTATGTAACTTTTTTGACAAAAGGTAGAGGATCATCTAAGGATTCTACAATCCAAAATTTAGGTTTCTACCATCAATATTGAGTAATTTATTACAATTTTATGTTTTTTCGTAATTCACTTTTGAGGTCACAAATTATAGAATTTTTCTAATATTTTTACATTTTTGGAAAGCTCATCAAAATTTATCATAGGTCTATTATTTTTATTTTTATATTTGAGGCTAACTATATCATGAAATGGTCAAATATAAGTTTGGTTCCTATGTTTGATAAAAATGGAAATGATAGAGTCCAAGAATGGAGCGAAGCGAAAGATGCGAAGGAGTAGGCACAGGGAAGAAGGAAGGAGATCCTTTGGGTTAGATAGGCATTTTCCAAGCTGGTGAGGGTGCAAAGTTGGAGTGAAGAAAAGAGAAAAGGGCCACCATTCTTGGGCGGCCAAAGCTGAGAAGGAAATTCCCTAGGAGAAGATTCAAGAATAGGTGATTGTAGAGGGTTGGTGAAAAAAGGTAGAGAAACAAATAGAGTTTTCTCCAATCCACAGAGGTAGGAGTAGGTTGCATGGCCAAGAATCTCAAAGGAATTATCATAGATGGCCAAACTAGCCTAGGCAAGAAAATGGGGATTTTTCAAATAGACGCAGATGGAAGTATTTTCACAATGGAAACCCTAACTTTTTTGGAAAGGGTAGTGCCGGTAAGAAGCATTTCTTAGGGCAATGGGATAAGAAAGCTGTGACTTTGAGCTCTAACCTATTAGGTCCACCTATTAGGTGCATTTAAGAACTAGGGTTAATCATAAAATGGTTTGGTTTGAACCTTAACTGGGAAAAACTAAGGAGCTAGTGGCAAGAGTGTTGGGGAGAAGATTTAAGTTTCAAGGATTTGGTGAATGGGTTCTTCATTGTCATTTGTTCATCTATTTCTATCAAAAATGAAATTTTAGAAGGTATTTGGTTGATGGATGGGTATGGATTTTATATTTGCAAATGGGAAGTAGGGTTCGACCCTACCAAGCATCAGTTAGCATTTGTCTAGGATTGGTGTAAACTTCCCAACCTTCCTTTGGAATTCTGGAAGCTTGACATTTTGGAAGAAATTGGGAATAATTTGGGGAAATATGTATGTGTGGAGGAATGGTCAGGGAAAGATGAGTTGGAGACCTGTGTAAGGATTTGTGTGGAAACACGATCCTCTGATTCTCAATAGAGAGAGTTAGAGATCTTCACAGAATGGGGGATGCTCAATCAATCCCTAATTTTTGAGTTGAAACCTTTAGGTCATTTGATAAGCACTTTGGGATGACACTCTTGGGATAGGCCTTCTATAGATGTCTACAAGGAAAATCTGGATCCAGCCCCAGAGGGAATGGATGTTGAGAGAATGGAAGGGAATATGGAAAATAAAGCCCTTAATAATGATTCCAAAAAGCAGCGGCTCCCCTTGGATAAGGATACAAACTCAGAGGAAGTAGATCAGGTCAAAACATCTGTAGAGATGAACAAGGCCCTAGATGAGAAGATGGATGAATTTTTGAACCTAATTGATAATGGGGTTAGATTAGAGAATATTGATTCTCTCTTGGAAGTTAGCAAATAATTAGTGGATCTAGCTCAAGAAGCCAAAGAAGCCTCTCTGGGAGGTAACTGTGAAGAGCTAGAGTTAGATGTCGATTAGGAAGACAATGATGATTTCCTAGAAGTTGGTTTTGAGTCAGAGGCAAGGATTGAGCATTTGGCTGAACTGAATCCAGGTAAGCTAGGTCTTTTCCAATTGGAATCAATAAAAACTTCACCAGATTGTGGAGATAGCAAAAAGCATGGTAGGCCTCCTAATTCTGAAAAACTCAAAATTGATGGTGAGGCTAGTGGTCAGAAAAAGATCATTGAGATGTTAACAGTAGGGAAGGGTGAGACCCCTCCTGAAGAAAGATGAAAATCCTAACATGGAATGTTAGGGGCATCAATGCTCCTAACAGAAGATGTCTGGTTAGGCATCATTTGGAGATGTCCCAAGCAGAAATTTGTATGCTTCAGGAAACAAAACTAAGTGCGGATGAGATTGTGACTTTGGAAAAATAACTAAAATTTTGGAAAGTCATGGTAGTGAGTGTAGAAGGCTAGTTGGGAGGTTTAGTCACCTTGTGGCACCCCAATAAGGTGGCTTTGGATAGAGTTACAGGTAGCAACAGATGGTTG
The DNA here is from genome assembly GCA_027924645.1 of Cunninghamia lanceolata. Classification (NCBI taxonomy): domain Eukaryota; kingdom Viridiplantae; phylum Streptophyta; class Pinopsida; order Cupressales; family Cupressaceae; genus Cunninghamia; species Cunninghamia lanceolata. The sequence goes on from BSBN01001281.1 coordinate 7,051,178, forward strand.
GCTTGTAAAGATAGGAGTTTTTCTTCAAACTTGACTTTTTTCTAGATTAACGTTTACAAGCTGAATGCGTACCTTCAAAAGAGAGAAGTATGGAGGGAAATTAGTCTTTTTTATAGCTCAGTGAAGCCATAGACTTTTGCATAATTGGAGGGGATTTTAATGCAATTCTTCACTCTAAGGATAAGTGTGGAGGAGTGGGCCGAAAGCTTCAGTCCCAAATAGACTTTGAGGATTTTGTTGAGAGGTTTCAATTGTTTGTGATTCCTATGGCCAATGGGACCTTCACATGGACAAATAGATAGTTGTGCTTTTGTTCGATTACCAAGAAATTAGATAGGTTTCTCTTTAAAGGTGACCTAGGGAGTTTTCCCTTCTCCCTGGATAGAAAGATCCTTCCTTTCTCTGGGTCGTACCATTTCCCTATCATCCTTGAGGTCATAGGTGAGAAGAAGCCCTTCAGAAGCCCTTTTAAGTTCGAGGAGATGTGGTTCAAAGACCCAAATTTCATGGAATTGATGGCTCAATGATGGAATGAAACTTAGGTATTGGGTTATAAAATGTTTATCTTATTAACAAAACTAAAAGATTTGAAGTGTCGCATTAAGGAGTGGAGTAGGGAAAGTTTTAAAAATATCTTTGTGGAAAAGCAGAAGCTTAAAGAAGAGCTGGGGTCTCTTAATGATGAAGTATGCAGAGTTGGAATGGATAATGCAAGATTTTTGAAAGAAAAAGAGTTGCTTAACAAATTGAGTGACATTTTGGAGAAAGAGGAAATATTTTGGCACTAAAAATCAAGGGATCCATGGCTTAGTGTAGGAGATAAGAACACAAAATTTTTTCATAATTCCACCTGTTGATTGGTTTGTGATGTTAGTCACAACCAAGCACACAAAACAAAAGTCACACAACAACCCTTGTTTATCCTGAAAGATACGATGAATTCCAAGAATTCATGATCCCAAGTCCCCGTCGATTAGTTCATAATCTGCTGATGTTACTCTGTCATTGATGTATATTGTTGTTTTCCATTTTGGGGCCTTACGTAGATTAGTAGATTCTGTTTTTGCAACTATGCTATACAGGGAAGTTACTCTAAACAGTATATATCTCCAAATGATGTGTCTAAGTTGATATTTGCATGAGTTCTACCCTTATTTGTGATTCTCTACATGATATTTTCAACAGTACATGCATCAAGCTTAAAATACACTAATGATATTCAGTTGTCTTTGGGATGTTAGCATATTTTTCTATTCTGCTTCTCATTTATCATGATGTGTAGTTATGAAAGTGATTTCAATGAAATTAAAATGAGAAAAAAGGGTAGAGAGTGAGATTCCTAAAATTACTTGACTGAGATCATTGATCTACATACATGTTCCCATACAACAATGGAGAGTAGAAAACTAAAATCATACTTCACCAGGACAGTCCACAAATCTGCATGATTTAGTGCAAATCTTCAGGGGAAAAGTTGACAACAACATGCAATGAAATGAAAGCGCTTCTATAGAACACAGTATTCACCAGTACATATCCAGAATTCAACTTGAAGACTACTTAAGGTTTACAATCAGGGTATAGTCTGAAACTTCATCTTCATACAGTATGTTCATAAAATAGGTACATTTACAATGATCTGAGGAAGGGACCTTGATTATTCCAACAATCTAGTCCTCACTAGTCTCAGTAATCCGATCTCTTCCTAAAACTATTATAGGTCTAATTTTTTGTATAATTGACCTCCTCCTCTTCCTGTATAGTACAGGGGCTCAATATATATATCTCTAGTTTTTCCCCAATCTGGTGCCCAAAAACCCTAGGAGATCAACGGCCAACATCTTGAAATGTAGCATCCAACAGTGAGAAATGAATCCTGCCAAGAATTTGAGCAACATACCCAGATAGGGCGCTGCTCCTTCAATAATGTTTCCATCTGCAAACTCCCCTACATTGAAAGCTTCATCTCCTTCTAGTGTGTTTGGCTTCTCAAGATCTGGCCCGTCGCCTGGGACGTCATCGTCATTTAAAACCCCACCTTTGTGTTCACCTGCACGCTGTTACTGTGTTGGCAACTCTGCTTCTTCCCAGGAACTCCAACAATCTACAATAAACAAGCAGGAATTAGCACCATCGTTTAATAAATCAGCAGGAAAAATGAACATCTACATTAAATCAGGCTCCAAATGCATAAACACAACCATCGGGCTCAAAAACCATGGAAAATGTGCATCAAAATGCCTATACAGCGCTAAAACCAGTCGGGTCAACCATCGTTGACCAAAAACACACATTTGGGCTCCAAAAATGGATTCAAAAATCTATCACTTCTACCTTCTCGCCCTTAATTTCCTTGTATATCGCAATATACAAGTCGGACGCAGTACAACGAATTAATCGAATTCCAATCCCTTTAAGTTCCGCGGCTTGTATGAAGTCTTTGTATATCCTACAGTCATCGATCATACAAACCCCAAATATACATGGATTTAATGTTATTCCATAGCTATTTTGATTCCGCCACTTGTATATTTCGATGCATATCGGTTTGTATATCATAACATACAAACGCGAAAATATACAAGCACTTAATTCAATTGCATAACTTTTCGAATCCACCCGATGTATATCCCGATGTACATCGTGCTTGTATCCCTTGATATACATTTCGAATGCGATACAAGCACTTAACCAAATTTAATCCTGCATTGAGATCCACCTTGTATACTCCTTGCAATGTATCAATATACAAGGCGCGAAATATACAAGGGCTTTTCATTATTTCATATTCATTTCAAATCTGCCCCTTGTATATTTCATTTGTATGTATATATTGTATGTCTTGCTTTTGTATATTCTAAAACATACAACGATTTAAGTCCATTTAATAAACTTTTCAGGTCCGCGTTGTATATTGGGCTTTGTACATTGGGCTTTGTATATCGAAACATACAAGCGCCAAATGTACAACGACTTAACTTGCCTTAACTTTCTTTTCATGTCTGCGCGATGTACATTTGCATTGTATCTCTTAGACATACACTTCAGGCTCGATACAAGCATTAAATCGGGTTTGATTTTCCTTTGGATTCCAACTTGTATAAACTGTTGCATATCGGCTTTGTATGTCGAAATATACAAGCCAAAACTATACAATGATTTAACATTGTTTAACAATCACTTCGGGTCCGCGTTGTATAAGGTCCTTGTATATATTACCTTGTATGTTTTTACTTGCTGAACATACAAACGAAAGATACAAAGTGGATTTAAAACATTAATTTATTTCAACTCTAAGTTAGTTTGGATCCATCTTGTATGTATAAATCAAAAACCTTTATTAAAATGCATATAAGAAAAAAAGACATACAATTGCCTTTGTATATGAAAGTGATGCATAAAGGGCAATGTATGTAATATTACGACGACCCAACATGCAAACAAATAATGCATATGCAACCTGATAGCCCATGTGACTAAGTATAAAACAAACCCTACATATACAAATGACTTTGTATATGCACAGCGATATACAAAGGGCACTGTTCATGCAACATACAAACCTGAATGTACATTTTACCAAAATGATCATAACTTGCAAAATATGGCAAATTTTAAGCTGGTTCAAAAAGCAACCCTAGCTCATTTTTGACAAGGAATCCAACCATACTATGCACTGGTACTGAAATGCATTTCTTCTTCATTTTTAACAAGGTTTTCAATTTCAACCCCCCTTTTCCCTTTACCACCATAAAAAATGACACACACAAAAGCAAAAGCGACACCCACAGCAGAGGTCCTCATTTTGCTAAGGAGTAAAATGGGGCGTGTTGTGAACATCACAACAACTAGCAACCAAATAAAACAATTAAATTCAAAGTGTTCAAGAAAACTAGATGAAATGAATTCATAACTCCCAACTATCTTTCCTATAAATTATTATCCAACTTGAGACCTAAGGTATTCAATAAGGATACATGAATTTTCATTTTCAGTTTAAGGATGTGCACGTGATTATTAAGCCTCATCTTGAAAATTAGTTAAACAAACTAGTGACTGATATTAGACTACGTAGGTGAGGACATTCCCTCATAGCCAACTGGATAGAGCCTTCCTGCCAGCGAGCATCCATAGCCCCGGCAAGGTTATTGTTACAATTCTCCTAAGTAGAGCCCCATTGCCAACGAGCATCTATAGCCCCGATAGAGTTACTTAGATAGCTTAATCTGGATTTTCAATATAATCCATATTATTTATATATTTTTGTTTTATATTTTCTAATTTTTGAAAGAGATTTCACAAGATATTGTAGTTGTAACTTCATGATGCAAGGAGTGAACACTTGCTAAAATTAAGCTGAGAATTGTAATGGTAGCAAGGGTGACCTCTAATTTTTCACCTAATATCTACACTAGTAAGTTTAACCAATCCAAGGATTTTAGGTGTGTCATTGTGAGAAACATTCCTTGAATACTCAACCCATTCTTATTGAATACAAAATTTCACAAGTTAAACAACTTTCTACATTCATGACAGCCACAACAAGTTATGCATAGATTTCAAATAATTAACCTTAATGATCTCAATTTTCCATTATTTTTAGTGGTTGTTAATCTACCCCTTTATACTCTAAATCAAAAGAAAGATCCTTGTTGAGGAAACAAAGCAGCCAAAACAAAACAAACAAAACAAAGCCACTGTACAAACAACTATACAAAGAAAGCAAATAGCAAAAAGCAAGACAAGAAAGCAAAGAAAAGAAACAAAACAACTATCCTACCAAACTACATACAAACCCTACAAGGTAAATAAAACCCAGGAAAAGACCCAAAGACACCCGTATTTGCGTACTTCCTTAGATTGTGCAGGAGCATTAGGGCACTAGTTGTGGTTCTGATCCTAGCAAATTCATCTTTGTATTCTGAAAAATATTTTTGTATTCTAAACTTAATGTGTTTAACAGAATAATCTCTGATTATCAACAACTGAGGAAGCTCATCATGTTCATGATTAACCCATATGCATGTCCTATTTCCTAAATTTCCATAATCAAAATAATAATCAACAATATTCACTATGGAAAGGAAAGATACAACCTGGTGTATCTCTGGTTCTGTTGGACATGCTTGTTCATTGACAGCTGGCCTCCCATTTGGCTTTATATTTTCATTTCTCGGCTCAATGTCAGGTCTCACTTCAAACTGAAGGATGTATGACTCCTGATGTATTATTCCTTCATCTTTATCCAGCTTTGTCCCTTCATTTTGTATGTATGGTTTATCCTCAAATTTAGGAAGCACCCCAATGTTTTCATTAATTTCCTGCACATCAGCATCTAAATGAGTATATTTATAATCATAATCTAATATACAGGAATTTATCATTTCTAAATCATTTGACTGTAAAGGTGAAACAACTTTCGACTGATAGGAATACTCCCTTGTTTCACAACATTGGACTGGCATCTGATCATGCACAACAACTCCAAAGCTCTCTACATCTTCAACTTTCATGAGTTGTTCATCAAGTATTTCACTTCTACCATCTAGTAGGGTATCTGGTTCCATTGTCCTGCAACATTCTTGCATTTGATCATTCAATTTAAAGGAGGCATCTAGTAAATCAGCATTTATTTCCTTTTGTATGGCTCCATTAGTTGCTATAATAGGAACTTCATCAACAGTAGTGTGTTTAAATTGTTCTATTACTTGTTTACACTTCTTTATCAACTCATTTCTATCAAAACTGCTAAATTCAGATCCAAAAACATCATCCTGACAAGCACTTAATAATTCAATATATTTGTTTAGTGTATCAAGATCAATTTCATTTTTATCTTCCCCTTCATCAAATCTTCCTTGCTGATTGTCTAATGACATGAAACAGGAAGCACTTTCTTCTCTAGGATTTTCAAAAGACTCATACCTGCACTCTGGCTCATTATTATTATTAAGCAGAGATCTCTAGTTCTCACCATAAAATGACTTAAGGAAATATGTTTCATTATCCTTATCAAAAGTATTAGGATCAGAATCAAAGATTTCATCTTGACAAGTACTTTCTTCTCTACAAATTTTGACAGATTTATACCAGCACTCTCTGTTTGAAGAACTCCTATCGATATCACCATAAAATGTCTCAAGGAAAGATGTTTCATTATTTTTACCTTCTAGAACCAATTCAACCAGTACCTCTTCTATATGTTTCCTAGCCTTTGAAGATGTATTGTCCTGTCGCTCCAAAACATCTATAAAAAATATCAGTCCCTTCAAATATAAATCCAACCTTGTGAGAAAAGTTAGACAATTAATTTCACTGTGCTCTACAGTCTGATGTATCCTACAACAAGTGGACAAACCAAAGCTATACAAACTTTGAGGATAAAGCTGCTTAGTCAAAGCCTCTTGAAATAAAGGAATGTTAACTTGATAATTGTCCTCATATGCATCCATTGAAATGAGACCCTACTTTCTTTTTTTTTTTTTGAAATTTTAAACAGATCTATCATATCTCAGAATAAAACTTGAAAGTTTAGAAAATGTTTATACAATATTTACAGAAATCTATCAATTCTTTGTCTAGGCCCTCCTTCTAGCCCCAGTTTCCTGTTGATTGGTTTGTGATGTTAGTCACAACTAGGCACACAAAAACAAAAGTCACACAACAACCCTTGTTTATCCTAAAAGATATGATGAATTCCAAGAATTTATGATCCCAAGTCCCCGTTGATTAGTTCATAATCTGCTAATGTTACTCTGTGGTTGATGTGTATTGTTGTTTTCCATTTTGGGGCCTTACATAGATTAGTAGATTCTATTTCTGCAACTATGCTATACAAGGAAGTTACTCTACATAGCATATATCTCCAAATGATGTGTCTAAGTTCATATTAGCATGAGTTCTACCCTTATTTGTCATTCTCTGTATAATATTTTCAACAGTACATGTATCTAGCTTAAAATACGCTAATGATATTCAGTTGTCTTCAGGATGTCAGTATATTTTTCTGTTCTGCTTCTGATTTATCATGATGTGCAGTTATGAAAGTGATTTCAATGAAATTAAAATGAGAAAAAAGGGTAGAGAGTGAGATTCCTAAAATTACTTGACTAAGATCATTGATCCACATACATGTTCCCATATAGCAATGGAGAGAAGAAAACTAAAATCATACTTCACCAAGACAGTCCACAAATCTACATGATTCAGTGCAAATCTTCAGGGGAAAAGTTGACAACAACATGCAATGAAATAAAAGCGCTTCTATAGAACACAACATTCGTCAATACATATCCAGAATTCAACTTGAAGACTACTTAAGGTTTACAATCAGGGTATAGTCTGAAATTTCATCTCCATACAGTATGTTCATAAAACAGGTACATTTACAATGATCTGAGGAAGGGACCTTGATTATTTCAACAATCCAGTCCTCACTAGTCTCAATAATCCGATCTCTTCCTAAAACTATTACAGGTCTGATTTTTTGTATAATTGACCTCCTCCTCTTCCTGTATAGTACAGGGGCTCAATATATATATCTCTAGTTTTTCCCCAATATGGTGCCCAAAAACCCTAGGAGATCAATGGTCAGCATCTTGAAATGCAGCATCCAACGGTGAGAAATGAATCCTGCCAAGAATTTGAGCAGCATACCCAGATAGGGTTCCGCTCCTTCAATAATGTTTCCATCTGCAAACTCCCCCGCATTGAAAGCTTTGTCTCCTTCTGGTGTGTTTAGCTTCTCAGGATCTGGCCCGCCGCCTGGGACATCATCATCATTTAAAACCCCACCTTTGCATTCACCTGCATGCCGTTACTGTGTCGGTAACTCTGCTTCTTCCCAACTACTCCAACAATCTACAATAAATAAGCAGGAATTAGCACCATCATTTAATAAATCAGCAGGAAAAATGAACATCTACATTAAATCAGGCTCCAAATGCATAAACACAACCATCGAGCTCAAAAACCATTGAAAATATGCATCAAAATGCCTATACAGCGTTAAAACCAGTCAGGTCAACCATCGTTGACCAAAAACATGCATTCGAGCTCCAAAAATGGATTCAAAAATCTATCGCTTCTACCTTCCCGCCCTTAATTTCCTTGTATATCACAATCTACAAGTCGGACGCAATACAACGAATTAATCAAATTCCAATCCCTTTCAGTTCCACAGCTTGTATGAAGTCTTTGTATATCCTGCAATCATCGATCATACAAACTCCAAATATACATGGATTTAACGTTATTCCATAGCTATTTCAATTCTACCACTTGTATATTTCGATGCATATCGGTTTATATATCATAACATACAAACACGAAAATATACAAGCACTTAATTCAATTGCATAACTTTTCGAATCCAACCGATGTATATCCTGATGTACATTGTGCTTGTATCCCTTGATATACATTTTAGACGCGATACAAGCACTTAACCAAATTTAATCCTGCGTTGAGATCTGCCTTGTATACTCCTTGCAATGTATCAATATACAAGGCACGAAAAATACAAGGGCTTTTCATTATTTCATATTCATTTCAAATCCGCCCCTTGTATATTTTGTTTGTATGTATATATTGTATGTCTTTCTTTTGTATATTCTGAAACATACAACAATTTAAGTCCATTTAATAAACTTTTCGGGTCCGCGTTGTATATTGGGCTTTGTATATCGAAACATACAAGCGCCGAATGTACGACTTAACTTGCCTTAACTTTCTTTTCATGTCCACGCAATGTACATTTGCATTATATCTTTTAGACATACACTTTGGGCTTGATACAAGCATTAAATCGGGTTTGATTTTCCTTTGGATTCTGGCTTGTATAAACTGTTGCATATCAGCTTTGTATGTCGAAATATACAAGCCGGAACTATACAATGATTTAACATTGTTTAACAATCACTTTGGGTCTGCGTTGTATAAGGTCCTTGTATATATTTCCCTGTATGTTTTGACCTGCTGAACATACAAACAAAAGATACAAAGCGGATTTAAGACATTAATTTATTTCAACTCTGAGTTAGTTCGGATCCATCTTGTATGTATAAATCAAAAACCTTTATTAAAATGCATACAAGAAAAAAAGACATACAATTGCCTTTGTATATGAAAGCGATGCATAAAGGGCAATGTATGTAATATTACGACGACCCAACATGCAAACAAATAATGCATATGCAACCCGATAGCCCATGCAACTAAGTGTAAAACAAACCCTGCATATACAAACGCCTTTGTATATGCACAGCGATATACAAACAACTTTGTATATGCACAGCAATATACAAAGGGCACTGTTCATGCAACATACAAACCTGAATGTACATTTTACCAAAATGATCATAACTTGCAAAATATGGCAAATTTTAAGCTGGTTCAAAAAGCAACCCTAGCTCATTTTTGACAAGGAATCCAACAGTACTATGCACTAGTACTGAAATGCATTTCTTCTCCATTTTTAACAAGGTTTGCAATTTTAACCTCCCTTTTTCCCTTTACCACCAAGCAAAATGACACACACAAAAGCAAAAGCAACAGCCACAGTAGGGGCCCTCATTTTGCTGAGTAAAATGGGGCATGTTGTGAACATCACAACACCACCAAGGCAAGGTGAGAGGTAAACAAAATCTCTAACATCAAAACCCTGGATGGGAGGATACTGGATAAGCAAGAAGATATTGCAAAGGCTGCAATTAATTTCTTCAATAATCTACTCAATGACTGGGAAGGATCAAGGTTAGACTTGCAGGGTTTTATTGAGTGCATCCCAAATCTTATTATAGATACTCAAAATGACATGCTATATAGACATTTTTTGAAAGAGGAAATTAGGACTGCTTTGTTCCAATTGCAGCTAGATAAGGCCCCAAGCCCAGATGGTTTCCCAACGTCCTTTTTCCAACAATGTTGGGAGATTATTGGCTCGGATGTGGTAGAAGCAATTGAAGACTCTAGGGAATCAGGTATGACCTTGAAAGAAAGAAATAATACTTTTATTCCTCTAATTCTAAAAAAGGAAAAACTAGAGAAACTAGAGGATTTTTGGCCAATTTCACTATGTAATACAATCTACAAGATTCTAGCTAAGGCTGTGGCAAACAAAATTAAGAAAATTCTCCCAGATTTAATAGAAGAGGAACAAATAGGTTTTGTTCTGGGGAGGTCTATTTTTGATGGGGTAATTATAGTGTAGGAAGCTATTCATTCAATCTCAAAAACTAGGAAGCAGTCAATGCTTGTGAAACTTGACATAAGAAAGGCATATGACAAGGTTAATTGGAGATTTCTTTTCAAGATCTTGGAGGATTTTGGGTTCAGTCATGCATGGTTGGGTTGGGTTTTCAATTAGATTTCTTGCCCCAAATACTTAGTTCTAGTAAATGGGTCTCTCGAAGGTTTCTTTGGTGCCTCAAGAGGGCTTAGACAGGGTAACCCTCTTTCCCTTTTCCTGTTCATTCTTATGGCAGAGGCATTGGGAAGGTCGACCTCAAAAGCTGTAGAACAAGGTTACTCAAATCAATTCAAATTACTATTGGTATGTCTTCCATCACTCATCAGCAATTCACTAATGACACCATACTTTTGAGCCATGTCAAGCTTGCAGAAGCTAGGGTCTTCAAGAAAATCCTTTCTGCATACTTAGATGCTTTGGGCCAAGAGGTGAGTTTAGATAAATCTAAAGTTTTTTTCTTTCCTACTGACCCCATTCTTGAGAGATAGATTCTTCAAATCCTCAACTTTAGAAATGGAAAGCTTCCATGCAAATACCTTAGTTTGCCTATGGCTACAAGTGTCTAGCTAGGCAAACTATGAGACCCCTTGATCACAAGGATAGAGAGTAGACATGCTTCCTAGAAGAGAAGGTTTCTCTCATGGGCAAGGAGGTCAATGATGCTCAAGTCAATCATTACGGCTTTGTCAGTATCTATGCTTTCCTATTTCCCAATCTCAATGAGGGCTAACAACAAAATTATTGAGAGGATGAAGAATTTCTTTTGGCAAGGGAACTCAGACCAAAAAAAGATCCCCTTAATCACTTGGGAATGGATTTGTAGATCTAAAGATGCAGCAGGGACAGGTCTAAAAAATTTAGTCTTACACAACAAGGCTTTGGGAGCGAAGTTGGTATGGTAGTTGTATGCTAATCAAGACATTAAGTGGGTTAAAATCTTGAAATCCAAATACCTAGATGGAGGTGAAGCTAGAATCTTTACTATGCAAACCCTTCCTAAAGGGTCTCAGGTGTGGAACTTCATCAACAGTTGTAGGAATATAGTTTCAGATTTGATCACCTGAGATATTAGAGATGGGAGATCAGCCCTCTTTTGGGAAGACTCCTGGTGCAGTTACAGATAGTTGATGAATATTGAAGCTCTTAGGCATGTCAAGGAAGTAACAAAATTATTTTGGGGCTGCAATGTTAAGGATTATTTTGAATTCATGGTGAACAATGGTGTCTTGGAATGGTGCTGGAAAGACATAAAGAAATTGGGGTTTAGTATTGAGGAAGTTGTTTCTTTTGAAGAAGCCATTAAAGTGAGGACAATTAACTTCAGAGAAGGTAGTGATCGATTGAATTGGACAGGGGTGGCTTCTGGGTCCTATAATGCTCATGATGGCCATACAATTTTAATTGGAAGATAGGAGGAGGCATCTGATCTCCTGAGTGCCTTGTGCTAGAATAAAATTTGTCTACCCAAAGCAGGCATTTTTGCCTAGGCGACAATTCAAGGTAGAGTTTTGACATCTAACAAGTTTAAAAAATTAGGATTTAGTAACCCTTCTAGGTGTGTCATGTGTAAGGCCGATGAAGAAACTAGAGATCATCTCTTCCTTAATTGCCCCTTCACAGCAAGGTGTTGGAGATGGATGTGTGCCAAGATCTAACTGAGTACAACTCTACCAAGGGATTTAGTAAGTTTATTCAAGAGTTGGCCTATCCTTTTCAAGAATTCCCTTTTTTCTGGTCTCTAGTGGTCTTGTTCTTCTCTTCTTATTTGAGAAGTGTGGAAGGAAAGGAATCATCATATCTTTTAGGATGTTGTATCTCCTTTCCTATCTTTTTTAAATAAGTTAGAAGCCAGGATTGTTGAGCTAGTCAATTCCAGAGTGGAACAAGCAAGCAACTCAAAGTCCTCCTTCTCAAGCTAGGATACTATTATGAGACAAAGATGGTCAACACTAAAGATACCACTTTGTGTAAGTCTAGGTGGAACATATTCTAAGGAGGAGCATAAAAATGTCAAGTGGCAGCCTCCAAACTTTGGATAGTTTAAATTGAACTTTGATGAAGCATCGAGAGGTAATCCTGGTTGCTTAAGACCCAGATGCATTATGAGGAACTGGGAGGGCTCCATGATTGGCAAGTTAGCTCAACCCCTGAATCAGGGAACTAATAATGAAGCGGAGCTATAGGTGGTGCAACTAGGATTAAAACTATGTTCCGAACTGAAGATTTCTAACTTAACAATTGAGGGGGATTCTTTGGTTATCATTAACGCCCTTTACTCTGGAACACTTCAAAATTGGAAGCTGAGAGCTTTGTTGGAAGTAACGGTGGGATTATTAAAGAATTTCAAGCATGTTACTATCAATCATATCTATCAGGAAGGTAATTTAGAAGTACATTTTCTTTCTAACCTAGGGGAAGACAGAGTTTCTTTAAAAGAATTGGCTTTGCCTGAGCCTGGACCATAACAAGTCATAAAGTGGGTGGTAGGGAGGGTGCCACTCCACAATAACTTGTGTGGAGTGGCCGATGCGTGGGAGGTGAGGTGTCTTGGGATGGCAAAGTTCATACTGCAGAAGGGGAAAAAAGAATGATGTTTTTGTGCTTGAACTAGGCTCGCACATGTTTTGCTCCAGTGCTAATGAATGTTGCAAGGGATTCAATAATGGCAAGTTGTGTTGGCTCTGCCAATGTCCTGTTAATAATGCTACTCTTACTATTATCCTAGCCTCCCTCTCAGCTAGCAAGTATGATGAATTTCTTTCTAAAGGTGTCTACAAAGGAATTAGAGATGGGATATATGACAACACCCATTCAACTGCTGTTCTCTAAGAGGCAAATGGGCTTCCTCGGGCTAGTGTTGGTGCATAGGTTGGGTATGTTAATTTGCCACTCTGATTTCCTTCTAGTAGCAGTGGTGAAGTGTCTGTTGGGGAAAGGATTCTTGGTTGGGGTGGAGGGTTACCGTGTTGAATCAAAATTTTCCTCTAGGGTTTTGGCGAGCCTACTAGATGTCAAAGTGCAGAAAGTGGAAGTAAAGGTGATTATGGAAAGGCTATGTAGGAAGCATCTTCTTTTAGGGTTGGAGGAGGCATTGGCAGCTGCAAACTTGAGTGTGGGCATTCCTCATCCATGTGACATTGACAGTCTTCAGAATCCTGATGAGGTGGTAAAGTTCTTCCCTTTCTTGCTAGACCTCAATGGGATGGAGCTCATTGAGCACTGTCGAGTGGCCTTGGTAGGGGTAGAGTATTTGAGAAAGAAGTTTAAGATGGTGGTGGCCCCTAATAAAATGTGGGAATTTGACTTTTGAGTGTTCACACAGAATAATCCTTATCTGCAGTAAGAAGTCTTTTGGTGTTTGTCAGGGTTGGGCTTGGGGTTTGAAATGTTAATATGTTTTTGTCATTTGCTTACTATGTCTGGATGTAGGGCCTTGACTTAGGCTTAGTTTAGTTTTTGGTGTTGTTTCAGGCTTCAGGCTTTGTAAAGATGTTTGTCAGTTTATGTTTTTGGGGTCTGGAGATTCTTTTTTTGATCTCGACCCATGGGATATATTGCTGGTTATGGACTTCCATGGTGTCTGAAGACCCTGTTCTAGGGATGAATGTAATCCTTTTTGATATCAATATAATGAAATCTCTCTTACCAATAAAAAAATGGAAATGATAGAGAATGGTGGTTCCAATTCAAAAGGGCTTATGGTAGACATTTAGATTAGAGTATAAAATTAAGATGACACTTGAGTGGTATAGCTTTGAAATAGTATTTTCAAGTGTGTAATGACATTTCTTCTTTAGAAGAAATGGAACTAGTTTTCTTAGATAGATGGCCTCAAGAAGAAGAAGAAGAAAACAAAGGAGAAGGACAACAAGAATATGAAGAGAAGATGAAGGATACATGTGCATGCACTTTAGCTCCAAGGAAGGAAGATTCAATCCTTCAATTTTATGGATGTATTCAAAAGGAAAATGCTATTATTTCTATAAACCCTATCAATAAGTATAAATTTATCAGCATAGAATTAGCCAAGAAACTATAGGTAAAATCAAAGCACATTAAGAATAATTAAATTTTGGGTAAGAATATTCAGATTTTTGAAGATTTGAAGCTTTGTATAGATAAATATTTTCTTTACTCAAACTTTCATGCTTTGGATATAGATTGGTTGGATATTTTTCTTGGTTATCCTTGGTTAGAATCTTTGGGAACAATAAAAATCAATGTGCAAAATAATTTCATGAAGCTTTGGTATATGAGAAAAAAATTTACATTATAAGATATTACACATAATGAAGTCCAAAGGAAAGTCAAGGAAAAGCAAGTTCAAGAATCTATTGAAGATTTCACATATGAACTAGAGGAAAAACAAGAGGAGCAAGATTTAGAGAAAAAAGATAAGACAAGTAATTCTCTTCATGAGAAAAACAAATAAGTGGAAAAAATTGGTGAAGAATTAGAGGAGGTCCTAGAGATAGAAAAGGGTGCAATCTATAGACATCCACATCATTGTGAGAGACAAGAATCATGGAGGAAACCATCATGGAGGCATGATAATACATAGAATCAACAATACAATCATTATGGATCTACATGGTATCAAAAGAACAACCACAAAAATTAATTGTATCATAAAATTAATGACTATTCATGGTAGAAAAGGATGACTTACTATGCTAAGGAATAGAATCAAATGGGTGCAACAAAATATGCAGGAAGGATGGGATCTAGGTAATGTCAAGATAAAAATACTATGAAGATAAACTATGTATGTTTGGATGATTGGGCATGGTAGAACATTTGTAATGACTTGTGATAGTCATACTATTTGGCTTCTTCTCATATTAAAAGGATGAAACATGTTGAGGAAGGATGGCATGTGATGTACCTAGGGATATGATATTATAATGTATTTGGGTGGATGGAGACGTTGACATGTGGCACACATCCCTTAAGTTATAGTTATATTTGGTTATGTGGACAACTTGTGTAATTAATTATATTAGGTGATGAGTATGATGAAATTGGGTTTACCCCTCCATTATGTTATTAGGAGGTGATATATATAGGTGAATATCATTGTAAGAGGTATGTTGACTATGATATTGTATTTGGGATCTCTTGAAGATATAGAGTGTAGGGATTTCTTCCTTAAGGAAAACTATATGGTGTTATCCTACATTAAGGGTTTATTGTATTTCTACATATATTGTATATTAGGGCATCTTGGCTTACAATCATCTCTTGTGTTGTTGTGACATCTATCTTTTGCATTATATTATTTCTATTATTATATGTGTGGATCTTATTAGATTTTATCAACCTCCCTAATTTACTATTATCAATCCCTCATATCATTCACCTCACCACTCACCAACCATATTATTGGTCTTCCCCTTTGTTTCCATTTCTCCTTTCTTTTTCTTCTCCCACCTTTCTCTTTTCCTTGAAACCCTAGTCTACTAAAGATTTATGTATCCTTCCCAACTTATCTTTCAATCTTCCCTATTTTCCTATAAACCCATGTTTTTTCTTCTCATTTTAGTCTTCTTTCCATTGATACCATTCTCCATTGTGTGTGTTCCTATTTCTTTGAATTTTATATCTCCCAACTTCATTGTTTCATATCTTTGTTTCCTTGTTTCCACTTGCCATAATTCATTATGCTTTGATAGTCTATGTTTTGAATTAGTGTAAATTCTTAGTATATATTTGATTTTCATATTTTATCATTTCCATTTTCCATGTGGATTTATGCTTCAAATCCCATAATGGGACTAGTTGAGGCATGCTCCCCCTTAACTAATTTATTTGCATGGTTTTCTCTATAGATTTGGTGTTTGTAGGTGAAATATAGAAGAATCTAGGAGAAAATTGATTAAGTTCTAATAGGGAAAAGTGATGAAAAATACCCAATGAAGATGTGTGTCATACTTTAGCCCATTGTATTTTGTTGGACCTATAAGTATGAAAAAGATACATAGGCCTACATGGCAGCCCGATGATGAGCTATAGTCCTAATCACATACAAGTAAGCATGAATATATATACACCTCTCAATAGTATTCCTTTCGGTGACATGTCTTGGTTTACTTTTTATGTTGTTTGTGTTTTTCTAACCTCTGAACTAGCTTTCAATAGTCTTGCAAACCTTTCTATCTAGCCAGAGTTTGACAAGTCTCTTTTGCCACTCTCTAGCCTTGATAACCACACTAATCCACTTCACAAGTGGGAAAATTCATGTTCCCTAGGGGTATTGTCATCATTAAAGATCCTTTAGAATAATCTAATTAACCTCTCAAGTCCATCCCTAACTTTCATTTTTCTGTTGGTTTCTTCCTTCTTGGGTCACCCTCTGTCACTTGAGGATCTCCCCCTAGGCAACCTTATAGCTAAATTAGGATCTCTGTGGGTGAATTTACCTATTAAAAGGGGTGACCCATCCTACAAAGACCCTCTTCCTAATTTGGAGATACACAAACCATTCTCCATTCTAGAAACCACCCATACAAAACTTCTTGTTTAATAAAAAAATGCTCTAACTAATCTTGTCATAATCAAAACAATTATCTATTAAATATTAGGATACTAGCTGACAAAGATGTATTTTCTACCTCTATCCAATTTGGAAGGGAGAAATTGTTTGAGCTACATCCCTTTGTTTCAATCGAGTGACAAGGTAAATAACTAAACTAACTAGAAATGGATAAATATAGAGATATATATATATATATATATAGATATTTAAATAAATGAACTATAGAGATGGAAAACTACAATAATAGAGAACCTAACACTAGAAGGTGGAGCCCACTACCAAGGATGATAGTGCACAGTGCAAATGTATGTGCATCGTGATGTAGTCTATATGGTTCAGTATAGTACATATTCTAGTTCTCAACCTTCATGCCATCCTTTTTAGTTGTCCCTTGGATTGAAAGACTTTTAGATGAGACCTACAAACATAGAGATAGAGGAAAATGGTTGGGCTATTTAGGGGATTTCCTTAGTTAAACCTTGTTTAGGTGTTTCTACCTCAATGATAGCTAGATTGATAAATAGATAAAATAGTGTGTGTGTTCTTGAACTATAAATGTGTCTAAAATTGTGGTGAGCAATGACAAAAATAGTATGAGAACCCTACTCAATGACTTAGAACAAGTTTGCACAATGATATCTACATGCAAGAGATATAAATGGTATTGTAAACAACCCACAAAAGATATGCGTGTTGGCAAGAGACACATTGGAGCTTCATGATTGTTGTCATTGATGGCAACAAAGTTCATCCCACACATCCGCAGGACATAGTGTGCCTATACCAGAAGTCAGATTGAAGAGTGTTGCGGTTTGGTAAGCAAGAACAAAGTGTTGTGGCAAGGTCTGATAGTCAGGTCTGGATCTCTTAGAGGAAGTATCTTTGGAAAGTACAGACTTGGGAAAGTCAAGAGGAGTACCTTGACTGATAGAATCCAGGAATTGAGCCTCCAATGATAAAAGAGTGAAGAGATATGAGGATTCAAGTATTGGGGTCCTGTTTGGCAGTGCAAACAGAGGAAGAACTGGCTGGCAGAGCATCAAACATTATTCCAGATGAGATGTTGATGGTGATCAAGATTCTTAAGGTATCATTCTTGATTGGCTGACTAGTTAGATGGCTTCTATAAGTATCTCTTTGATCCGCATCACTTAGTAAGCAAGCATTCAGCCGACAGACTAGAGTTTGGGAAATACTGACTATTCTAGATGCCGACTAGAAAGAGGATGAAATCCTTTGTGTGGATATATATACCAAATGGATTTTGATGAGAAGGTGTGTGTGTGTGTGTGTTGTTGAGTGTTGTTGTGTGTGCAAAGAAAAGCAAAAGAATAGTGTGAAAGCAGTATGACAAGTCCGGTATGTGACAGGTCAACATCACCAAAGAAGAGGAAGGATGAAATATAACAGATCAGTGTATTGAGCTTAACTGGAACTGAACCTCAGCATATGTGGATGCTTCTCATCAGGTCAAGGATCTTGTTATTCTTCTTACAACTTGTAGACAGTGAGTCTCTTGTAGGCAGTGAGCCTCTTGTGAGCAGTGTCCTCAGGCAGTGAGCCCTAATTGGCAAGTGCCATTTTGTATTTCTATTCTTCTAACAAAGAATACAATCTTGGGTTAATCACCCCATGTTTTTCTCTCTTAATAGGGTTTCTACGTCAAAATATTATGTCATGTGTATTTCCATTTCATGGTTATGTTTGCTCATTTGAATTGATGCTGCATTAATTATTAAGAAATTTTAGAAAGCTAAAATAATTAAGATAACTAATTCACCCCTCCTCTCAGTTATCAACAATTGGTATCAGAGCCAAGTTCCTCCAAAAAGAGCCTAACCTCTTGAGGAAGATCTGGGAATTAAAATGGATGTGTATGGTATGAGGGAGCAACTTCAGTCTGCCCTAGATGATCTTGAGCAATCTAATTCTGAAGTCAATGAATTGAAGTAAAGACTCAAACAGGCTAATGATTTCATAAATGAACTAAAAGGGAAACTAAGTCTCTCTATGAAAAAGAGAAAGGATCTACTTTAGCAATTGGCAAGTCAAAGTGAAGCAAATGATACAAATGGAGATCTGAAGGAGAAAACCAAGTTATGTGAAAAATTATCAAAAGAGATCATTATGGTAAGACATGAAATGGAATCAAGAGTTATGAAATTTACTCAAGAAATTAAAGAGAAAAGAAAAACTGAAGATGATCTAAGACAATCACTCAAGGAGAAATCAGAAGACTACCACAAGATGGATAGAATAATCAGACATCTTGAATCTGATCTTGAAGATGCTAAAGATAATGAAGAAAAACTTGAGGATCAAATTGTCTCTCTTAAAAGGGATCTTCAAATAGGAAATGAATATAAAGAGAAATTCAAGATAAGTTTTGCTCAACTTGAAGTTCTTCTTGAAAGACAAAAGAGGGTAGATGACAAGTGTGGTTTGGGATATGAGAAAGGTGAAAGCTCCGGATCTGGTCAAAAGAAATTTGGATCAGAAAATTCAAGGAATAGGCCTAGAAGACCTCCGGTAAGGCAACCTAATGCTCAAAGATATCCACCCTTCAATGGATACTGCCACAACTGCAATAAATTTGGTCACAAAGCTAATCGGTGCAGAAGGAGAATGAATCAGACTAACACATCCTTCTCTGGACAGTGTTTTAACTGCAAAAGGTATGGTCACAAATCTCATGAATGCAGAAATATGCAAATGAACAATTCATTCAATGGTAGATGTTTTGCATGCAATAGAATGGTTCATATGGCTAATCAATGTAGATCAAGAGGACATTAATCAAATATGCAAAGAAATGTTGTTTGCCACAATTGCAATAGATTCGGTCATTTTGCCAAATTCTGTAGAAGCAAGAATCAGGACAAAAGAGGTTTGGTACATCATAATCAAAATCAAGACAAGGGAAAAGAAAAAGTGAATGCGGATGAAGTTAAAAGTGAGATGAACAAGATTTGGGTGAAGAGAAGTACAAAAAATGTAGGGGATGGATCCGCACCAGAATCTGGTGCTGATATTCCTTCCAGAAATTAAAAGGTGAGCTCTGGCTCAAGGGGAGACACAAAGAAAAACATTTTCCCCCAGCCAGTTAATTGGTGCTAGAACTGGCACAAGGAGAGTTGTGGATTAAAGGGTTCACAAAGGGACATCTAAATAAGCTTTGGTTAAGAGATGAAAGATCCACAAGAAGTTTTGAATAGGTTGAAGACTAATCTGGTTCATCAGTCATCCAGTGAGAAGTAGGTTTTTCACAGTTAAATCTGACATGACTCAAACTATGGAATCTTGATCTGCGGATAGATCAAATGATTAAAGAAAGGAAGATAGATTATCACTATTCTCCAAGAATAAATCTAAGTGTATCTCAATGATCCAGAAAAGATCTGTCTCAGAATAAGATAAACAAGGCAACTAGAATGACTTAGGTTGCGCATTTATTGCTGTATGAAATTAGGGCTTTCCTAGAAATAAAAGAGTTCATTCGTTCATCATTTGCACATTTGCACTCAAGAAGAAAAGAAAAGGAGCTCTATAACAAATTGTCTCAAACTCTCAAAGATCAACCATTGAAGTCGATTCATCCAGCAAATTAATCTGGCTCATTCAGCGAACCCTAGAAGTGTAAAAGGTATTTTCTGTTGCTGAATATCTCTCTGTAAATCTTTTGAAATGGCTACTCTAAATGTGGTGAAGATTTCTGATAGGCCATGCCCTAAATTTAAGAAGCATCCATATAAATCTCTAGAAGTTGATCCCCTAGGCGCCTTTTCAAGCATTCCACATGGGGTTCTACATGTAGAAGATGGTAGGGCATATATTCATGTGAGTATTGAAGAATTTGGGGAATCTAAGCTAGTTGATATCTATCACAAGAATTTGATAGATGACTCATTCGAACTCAAAACCCAGTATAAAGCTATCAGGGACAAACATTTTGCACAATGCATTCATTTCCCCCATTTTTTGGAAGATGAATGGGTCTGGTATATCTTGAGCAAAATGTATGACAACTTCATGTGGTTGAGCAGGCTGTTTAAGATCACTAAGGATGCCATTAGGGCAGTAACCAGATTACACTCAACCAGTGGAATGCCTATACTCAAATCTGTTAAAAACCAAATTATCAGTGAGGCTACTGGATCGAAGTTTGATAAAAGAGCAATGACTATTGAGGATATCATAGATCCAGATATCAAGTTTGCATCAATGATAATTGGATATAAGATATATCACTCTAACAGGGAGAATTCAGTATCTAGAACTGCTATATATACTGCTTATGAAATGTTGAGGAAGAATGCAGACTATGATCTTTGTGAGCTCCTTCTGAACCAACTCTTGGAGAATCTGCAAAAGATAAAGAAGGATAAGAAGAACTCTTTCAAATACAGTGGTTTGATACTCTGCCTATTCTTTTATTACATGAATGAGCTTCCTGGATCTAGTGGCTAGGTATGGCAGAATGATAGACCAGTAGCCATTCAAATTAGAGATTATATACATGGGCTTAGTGATGCCAAGGCACATAATATAGCTCTCTGGGGCTATTTCAAGAATTTCTAGAGCATGATGCAAGCAAGAGAGAGAATCCCCCAATCTTTAGTTGAAAAATATAAAGATACAATATGCTTTATGGTAGAAACTAATCAGTGCCTAATGGAGGCAGTGGAACCAAGAATAGTGTGGATCATGCCTATGGGGTATGAAGTGGATGAGAAAATTGTGGAGCTGCATGTTCAGTACATGCTAAGTCAGCCCAAGGATCCCAAGGTAGAAAGGTTTGGAACCTTTGAAGAATTAAGTGTGAAGATCCATGTGGAGTTAAGACAACCGGAAATAAAAAGAAAAGTGAGGAAGTAGAAGAGTTTGCCAAGAGGCATGGAATTTCAAAAGAAGCACTTGATGCAAATAGAGAGAAGACAAAAAGGGAGAGAAAGAAAAAGAAAAAGCAGAAAAAGAAGGTACTCCGGTGGAAGTCCCCTCCCGGACCAGATCCTCTAAGACCTCTACACCCACCACTACAAAGAGCTCAAAGGCATCAAAACCAGAAGCAAAATCATCCAGAAAAGGAGAGGAGAACCAAGAAAAAGGCAACAAGGTCTTACACAAGCAAGAAGGATGAAGAAGAGACATAATCAGATGAGGAGGTAAGGAAAATGAGGAAAAAGAAGAAAGTATCTGGTGAACCCTCTACCAGTAAAGATAAGGAAGAGATGGCAGAAGAATTTGTTGAAAGGCCCACTCTGTCCATTGATGATGTAGTCAAATCAGTCACTGTGGATGGGAACTTGAAACCAATGACTAAATTTTATGATGACTACAGTGAGGTTGATCAGAAGATCCTACAAGAAGCCACAATTAGGTACCTTAACATTTGTAATAAAGCATTCATTGAGATTATATCTCTAATTCCAAAGAGCCTAGAGAAAGAACTAGAAATCAGGAAGAACAATGCCAAGGCTAAGGACCTTGAGATCGGGGAACAAATAGCTATTTAGCTCTATCCCTCAATCACTTAGAAACAAATGAATATGATTTTCAAAGATTGCAAGGATGAGTTCAAGAGCAAAGCAAGAATGAATCAACTTATGCTTGGAGAAACTGACAAAATAGCTAAAGAAACTGAAGAAATCCTCTGGAATGCCTACAAAAGATTCAACATTCCTATCATAGAGGACATAAGTGATGAATCCTCTACCATGGATGACAAAGAAGAAACTACGGAGACAGGTGAACAAAAAGGTAAGGACTTAGACTCCTCTGCTCTGGAAAAAGAGGTCCATGTTCAAGCAAACATCTCTCCTCTGGTTTCTCCTACAGACTCCAGATTCAAAGAAAAAGAAAGAGTACAAGAGAAGATTAGTCAAGAAGCAAAAGAGAAAGGAGATAATAGTAGCAAGGCTGCAGAAGGAGAGAAAACTCCAACAGAGAAGGCCACAGATGATAGTGGTAAGGCTGTAGAAGAGGAGAAAATTCTGTCTCCGGCAAGAGACACAGTAGAAGCAGTCAAAGAGTTCTTGACCAAAGAAATGATGAAATTTGATGAACCAGAATTACTTCAAGGTCCATTCAATTTTGATTCCCTCTCTTCGGTCCAAACCATGAAACTAGCTTCCTTCACTCAAGCTAAGGCAAAAGAAAAAATATTGAAGTCTCACATGGAAGACTGTGAGCTCATAGAAGCTACATCCGGTGTATTACAGAAGATCATGCCATCTTTTCAGAAGGATCCCTCAGTCTCTTCATCTGGTAATCTCAAATCTCTAGTAAATAATGTTAGCACTCATTTTGAATCTTTGGAGAAATCAACTAAGGTAAAGGTCCGGAAAGAGTTTTTGGATAAGAGATTCTCTGAGTTACAAGGACTTATAACCAATGATAGGAGAAATATGGATATTGGGATAAAGAGCTTAGAAAATGCTCTTAAGGATGGAGGAGAAGTATATAAATTTTGTATATCCTGGACTAAAGTAACAAAGGATATTGAGAAGAAAGTGAAAGAATAAGAGGATAAACTATCAAGCCTCTCTCAGAATTTTGATCCTCTCACTGTATCCATAATAAACTAGGAATGCCAAACTATTGCAATCATGAATGAGATTAAGAAGCTTGAGAAGGAGAGGAAGAACATATTAAGAAGAATGGGTGAGCTTAGAGGGATGATTATCCCCAAATTAGAGGCCATGCATGAGCCCCTAACAGATGCCCAGACCACAGCCTGGACTAGTGATCCGATAGATCTCAAGAGGGCAGAAGCTTTTGCATTCTTGTTGAGTGGTCACATCTCAATTTTGGATAGGATGAAGCAGAGTTGGGCGACAAAAGTTGTACAGTTGAAGACAACTTTTGCAGACATACTACAGTATATGTAAGTATAACCTGTTTATATACTTATACGGCTAAGTATAGTTCAATTTTTTTTGGGAATTTTGGTGTGCGGACCCTACCCTTTGCCATTGATGTCAAAGGGGGAGTGAGGAACAGTGAAAAATGTGGAATCTAGCTAAGGGGGAGCTCTGGAAAAGTGTACATTAGAAGAGAGCATCAACCAAGGGGGAGTATAGTATAACACTTAGTCATTTTTCACTAAGTGTTGCCATCAATGCCAAAGGGGGAGATTGTTGGCAAGAGACACATTGGAGCTTCATGATTGTTGTCATTGATGGCAACAAAGTTCAAACCACACATCTGTAGGACATAGTGTGCCTATACCAGAAGTTAGATTGAAGAGTGTTGTGGTCCGGTAAGAAAGAACAGAGTGTTGTGGCAAGGTTCGACAGTCAGGTCCAGATCTCTTAGAGGAAGTATCTTTGGAAAGTGTGGACTTGGGAAAGTCAAGAGGAGTACCTTGACTGATAGAATCTAGGAATTGAGCCTCCAGTGATAAAAGAGTGAAGAGATATGAGGATTAAAGTATTGGGGTCCTGTTTGGCAGTGCAGACAGAGGAAGAACTGATCGGTAGAGCATCAGACATTATTCTGGATGAGATGTTGATGGTGATCAAGATTCTTAAGGTATCATTCTTGATTGGCTGACTAGTTAGATGACTTCTATAAGTATCTCTTTGATCCACATCACTTAGTAAGCAAGGATTCAGCCGACAGACTAGAGTTTGGGAAATACTGACTATTCCGGATGCCGACTAGAAAGAGGATGAAATCCTTTGTGCGGATATATATACCAAATGGATTTCGATGAGAAGGTGTGTGTGTGTGTTGTGGAGTGTTGTTGTGTGTGTGAAGAAAAGAAAAAGAACAGTGTGAAAGAAGTAAGACAGGTTTGGTATGTGATAGTTCAATAACACCAAAGAAGAGGAAGGATGAAGTGCATCAGATTAGTGTATTGAGCCTAACTAGAACTAAACCTCAGCATATGTGGATGCTTCTCATTAGTTCAAGGATATTGTTATTCTTCTTACAACTTGTAGACAGTGAGTCTCTTGTAGGCAGTGAGCCTCTTGTGAGCAGTGTGCTCGGGTAGTGAGCCCTAATTGGCAAGTGCCATTTTGTATTTCTATTCTTCTAACAGAGAATACAATCTTGGGTTAATCACCCCGTGGTTTTCTCCCTTAATAGGGTTTCCACGTAAAAATATTGTGTCATGTGTATTTCCATTTCATGGTTATGTTTGCTTATTTGAATTGATGCTGCATTAATTATTAAGAAATTTCAGAAAGCTGAAATAATTAAGATAACTGATTCACCCCCCCTCTCAGTTATCAACAATGCATGATATATATCCAAGGGATTTGTAAATAACCAAAACACAGAAATGAGAACTATTGAAACTTTATCACCTAATAGCAAGGAGGTGAAGGCTTCTTAGAAGCTAGTGGTTCCAATTGGAATTCTTTAGAATTCATTGAGCTTCGATTGCAAGGGTTTAGTGAAGGCTTGATAAGATAATAATGGTAGTGCTTGTTCTAAAATTTTGCAGAGCTTTATCATGAAAGTCAAATCAATTTCAATTTTGGTGGAGATTCATTACCAAAAAGAATTGATCCTTTGAAATGACAAATCTACATGCTTAAATAAAAAATCAAAAATGAAAATCAAGGATAAGAGTGATTTGGGCACATATAAGGACTTAGAATATCTTGATGTGTCGTGCAAGTGAAAAGACAACTTCTAAAATGATTGTAGGACTGATAGAGGCTATTGGGATGTCAATGTGTGGTGCAAATGTCTGCACTAAGTGTTAGAGTCCTAGAAAATGTAGTTCTTAAAAGGTCTAATTCCCTAGGGACAAAGCCAAGATTTAGCCATTTTTGTAGTTTTTGGATATGATCAGCATAAAGGGTCAAAGTAGCACAAGGAATCTCTCATGAGTTGAGGGTAAGGCCAAGGCTGGAAATGATCTTAAAAACATATTAGTTCATGGACACTAAAGTGAGTACCAAACATAATGTGAAATTGTGGGTGAGCATAATTTATAATATTACATTTAGCCCCCACTTTAGCGAGCATATGACACTATGTGCATATGCATGCTAAAGTATAGAAATGTAGTACTAAAAGTAAATAAGTAGGAAAAGGATACTGTAGAGGATGTGATGTGTCTTCAAGTGAAGGAATGGAGCCCCCATCTTAGGAACCTGCAACACCACAATGTTAGGGACTGCATTTTGCAAAACCACTTGTTAGAAAAACAAAATCATCTTGCAAAATGAAAAGATATATTAGTCACTAAAAATTCTAAGGAGAATGAGAAGGGAAAAATGATCTAGAGAGAAAAATGATGGTAGATATGTGCCCATTATTTTTTCTTTCTAATTTGAATGTAGAAACATGATAGAAATCTACCACTTCACTTTTCTGAAAAAGTGGTAAAAATGACTTTGGTAGCATCATTTTGTAAAATGAAACTAGTTCAAAAGGCATATGATAAAATATGGGGTGGAAATAGGATTCTAATGTAATGAATGGTGCAAAAATCATAGTTAATAGGCCCAAGTTATGAAGATTTTCATGAAGAGTGCTACAGGAAGATGGTGAAATTTTTGAAAAATTACTATAAATAATAAGAAATGTTTTTATTTTTACTATTCATTTGTAATTTCAAACTTTGTAGAATTGTGAGGATTCTAAGAATCCCAGAGAGAAAACACGCCATGCAAACAATCCTATTGAGCACCAAGGCTAGATGCACTAAGGGATAGAGTAGCGCAAGGCGTCGCAATCTACGAGGTATATTCAAATTTTAATTTCTGTCATTTAGTGCCTTGTTTTTCATGCCGAAGGGCACATCCATGCGCTAGCAGCCTTCCAAAGCTCTATCATTTTGAATGGGCACTAGGGTCCAGGGAATGCATCAACATCTAATAGGGGCACTGGGGTCTAAAGAACACATTGGCATCTAGGGTGCTAGTGTCCTTAAGAACTTAGAAATTTTTTGACATTTTTGGAGTTTGAGTTTGATTTTTGATGACGGGAAACTAATGAGATTTGTTTGTAGGAATTTTAGGCTCCCCCATCAATGTGGGAGCATGCCGGCATTAATAAGTAGCCATGTGAGAATGATGACACCTGCAAAGGTTGGGCACCTTTGAGATGTTGGACTCTAGGGTGAATATATATTGCCCATGATGAAATTTCATGTCACTATCTTGATGTCCTTGATGGAGAACTGGGACATTGACACATCTACCTTGCATCTATCAATAGGAGAGATGACAATGACCTTGGAGGATGTGTACCAGATCCTTCGACTACTAGTGTGGGGTTGCACTGTATTGATCATCGAGCGGAGGCCAATGACCTATGTCCAAGAGGGAGAGACCTACTACCTTGGTTAGACCATGCCTATGGATGACTCAAGGCACATCTACATCAACTAGTTAGATCAAGGCATGGTGGTCACACCACTAATCTATCACATCATAATCATGACCATTGCCTTATGTGTTTCATAGGATAGGCGAGGCTCTCACCTTCATGGGGGCCTCATCCATACCATTAGAGCAATGAAGGATCATAGGATAGTGTTTGCATAGGGAAAGAGCATGCTTGCCCACCTGTATCATGAATTAGGTTAGTATGTGCACTATGAGGCACATAGCTTGATGACCAACATGCTCCTTCAGGTGTGAGAATTTGAGAATATTACATGCATGCGACTAGTGGTGGTCCCAACAGTTATTGTCTAGACTAACCCACAAGCACACACCTACACCTTGAGGAGGCCATGGTTGCTTGGAGACATGCTGCAGTGGTGGGTGACCTTTGATAGGTTGCTGAGTGCAGTCATAGTGTGGAGACCATACAAAGCCATGGGGCTATGGATCAGGTAGCGATGACATCTTGCATAGATGTAGAGGGATCGACTCTTTGTCAGTTGCCTTGATCACATTATCATGTCATTCTACTATGATCAGGTTGTAAGGTAGTTTAGGCAGGTACAGGGAGTTTCTATCACCATGCCAATGTACATGCACTCACACCACAATGTGGTGAGGCCTATTGATAGATTATGATTGATGGTGGTAAATGTTGTCTTGAGTGATTTAGATGATGATTTCTAGGATGCAGTGCCTATGACTCCAAAAGATGACGTGGGGGTGACCCAACATACCTAACATGGTGGGTCATATCTGGACCTACCCCATATATCTAATAGACCATACTATTAGAGACTTGAGACCATGGGCTGAGCAAGAGTAGCTAGGAGAGGGGGTTGGTGGAGCAGAGGAGAGAGAGGAGGAGGAGGGAGATGTAGAGGAGGGGAGCAAGGAGGATCCAACCCCAGTAGTAGTAGAGAGGTGTCAATGCGTGGAGGAGGTTGGTGGCATTATGGAAGGGAGGCCTAGGGCCCAACCTATAGTGTTATGACTATATATAACTACAAGTGATATGCTTAGATAGAATGAGAGAGGGGAGATGAGCAATGCAATTGTTATAGCAACCCCATTTTCCTTAGTGACAATTGCAGAAGATCCTAGTGATCCTAGATGGTAGGATGGAGACCTAGGCATGTTTTTGGTTTATGTTTTTATAATTTTAGTAAAACACTAGATGCTTGATTGATTTTGATTTGATACATGGTACATGATGAGAGGTTTGACTTGATCTTTATTTTCTTTTTGTAGTTGGCACACGAGCATGGATCGAGTTCATAGGTCGGTCTTAATAGAGATGGTGCCCACCATGCATCCTCAGTAGCCAGTGCATGCCAGTTATAGGCCACTGCAAACTATTGGATGACATGTGGACATCTTTGAGCCCATTGTGAAGCTTCAGGATGTATACGAGGAGATCCTAGTGCAACTAAGGTAGATCATAGTTGAGAGAGATCAAGTTGTATTAAGAGCAGCAAGCATTGAGCAGGTACACAACACTTTGCAGGTACAGTTATATCTCCTCATAATAGACTCACAAGAATACCAACCAACATTAGCATCTATTGTTGTGGACCCTTGCATTCATAAATTGACTACAGACACTGTGAGGTTGTGACCCAAGGTGGCCCAACTACAGTAGCATGAGGTGGATATGAGGTTAGAGCTAGTGGTGTTGAGAGGCACCATTACGGGCCTATAGACATGGATCAGATTAAGGACCCATTCTCAGTCTATGGCCTCATAGCAGAGTCATCTATCACTCAACTAGCACAAGGACCTATGGGATCTAGCATTCATGTCCCCAAAGAGTGATTGAGACTTTGTATATGTACTTATTTTTAATACATCACATTTTGTGATAGTGGTGATTTTGTATATCATGTATCGTGACATTTGATGTATATGAAAGATTTTTGTGATTTTGGTCAATATCTCTATGTTATGTGTTCATATTATGATCTATTATGGATGATTTAATTAAATTCTTTTGTGATTTAATTTAAACAATTTAGTTAAGTTGTTTAATTAAATTTTACAAAGATCTAATTAAATAATGTGATGTGAGATGTATGCTTAATTAAATACAATCATGATTTAAGGAAACAACCTAATAAGATTGTTTCATAAATACCACAATGATCTAATTAATACATGTGATGAATGGTTTATGACAATAAAATTGTGATCTAATTAAACAATCTTGGTTAAATTGTTTAACTAAATACAACAATGATTTAAGGACAATTCTTAACTAAATACAATTGTGATCTGATTAAATAATATAATAATATCCTTTAATGAAATGTGAAAATGATCTAATTAATAATGGTTGAGTTGTTTACTTTTGATGCTTCAAAGGACAACATTACCCATATTAAATATTTTACAAGATCTGATCAAATAATGGAAAGACTAATTAATTGCATCCACAACTAATTAGAACAATATGGTAAGAAAGAAAGAAATTTTTTAGTATCTAGGAAAATTACTTGACAATTCAAGACAACTAGATATGTATCAAGAATGAAGTAAAAAAAATGTAATAAGGGAAAGCAAAGCATTAAAATACTAAACTATCCAACATCATGGGCTTTAAAAAGAAAACTAGCATACCATGCAAAAAGGAACATGATTTAATTGAAAGCAAAGATATGAAAAGAAATCAGGCTAGGCATAGAATCTATGTAAGTGCATAGCATTGATAGTATCTTTGAGAGGCTTACCATCTATTGTAGAGAGTTTATATGCACTTGATTCATATACTTTAGTAATGATGTAGGGTCCTAACTAGTTTAGACTAAATTTCCCTTTTGCACTTGGAGGAGTGTTGACATTGTATTGATTTTCATGGAGAACCAAGTCACCCACTTTGAATGAGTGATGGATGACACATTCATTGTAGCTACATGTGAGGTTATTTTGATAAGCTTGGAGATGTTTGAGAACATGGATGCACTGTTCATCTAGCATCTCAAGCTATTAGAGTCTTTGTTCCCTATAAAGGTTGTCATCGATGAGGCCATTGAGGGAAATCCATAGTGAAGGACTTTCTAGCTCTAAAGGCATGATTTCATCGACACCATACATAATATTATATGGGGTAGTACTTGTAACCATACAAATACTCATGTGATAGGCCCAAAATGCATAGGAAAGTTGAGTATGCCAATCTTTACCATGTTTGTTGACAATTTTGTAGAGAATTTGTTTAATGGTTTTATTAGAAGCTTTTGGTTGGCCATTTAACTATGGATGTAATATATAGTGCATTCTTTGCCTTAATTATCATGCTGAACCCATAAAGCTGCTAGAGTGTGAGAAGGGGCAAAAGTGTAGAGAAGGTAGGGACGTCTAGAAACTGTTGGTGTTAAAATAGGAGGGCTAGCCAAATAGTCTTTGAGATGTTGAAAGGATTTTTGAAAATCCTTATTCCAATCAAAATGATCATTCTTTTTAAGAATATGGATGAAGGGGAGAGTCTGATCTTCTATTTACGAAATGAACCAGTGGGTAACCCGAAGCTTTCCCTAAACTATGAAGATGAGAAATGTTTTGTGGAGGTGGCATCTTCACAATAGCATCAACCTTCTTTATATTGACCTTAATACCATGATGTGATACAATAAACCCCAACAATTCTCTATTATATAGGAAAAAGAGACCTAGGCTAACATGTAAATCACCCTAAATCAATCTTTTTCCACATAACATTGGAACATGAAATAAAGAAGACTCAATGCTGAGCTAGAGTCCTTAAAGGAGAGTTGAGTGGTCTTTGAGTTGGTCCCTTTATTTCCAAGGAGAGAGATCTTATGAATAATTACTAAATCTAGGGTTTCTAGGGCTAAAATAGAGAAAACATGAGTTACAGACCTGAAACCGTCGAAAACCCAGAAAGTTGTGATAGGGAAATCATGAACAAAGTTGTGAGAACATGATTCTAGATGATTTGGCCACCCAAAAAAGTGGGTCAAGGGTGCTAGGTGCCCTAGTCCTTAACTAGAGGTTTATGTTTGATGATGGTCATATCTGAGTCTACTGCCTTCCTTAACTTGCCTCTGTTGGAAACCTTGAATCGCAACCTACACACACAAAACAAGGAAGAATGTTAGTGCTATTTAGGAGCATGCCTAAGTCAAGCCTCATGAATGGTGTTTCTACCTCCACAATAGAAATGGTAAGAGACCAAAGAGTGTGTTCCCTAAGAGGGAAGAGGTTAATTTGAAGTAGAATGGAATACTACAATAAAGCATGAAGGAAAGGAATCACCACGAGCATGGAAACCCTAGATTTCTTGATGTCATGTCACAAATCTACTCAAGGAGTTGGTATAGCATGGAGAAGAAGGAGAATCTTCACAAGACCTACAAGAGGTTAGTAGAACAACAATATCCACCATAGAGAGCATGTGAGAGAGAGAGTGAGAGTGCTAGAGTGCTTAGAATAATTAGTTTTTCAAATAAATAGAGAAACTTCCTTTTATATGCATTCCTGTCAATTGTTAGGGAATTAAACCAAATGAGGTTGACATGAATAAACATTAGAGATGTCAAAAGCCAACATAACCTTAATTTATCCCTATGCTAAAGGAGGGCCTAGAGCGCTAGGCGCCCTTGACCATTAGCTCCCATCAACCCTAAGATGTGGTTAATTAAGTGGGCTTAGCCCCATTCTAAAGTCATCTTTTAGTTTTTATGAATTAGGATTAAGAATTAATTGTTTTAGGTCCACCTAGGAGCTAAACTAGGTGTAAAATGGCAAGGGTAGACATTTTACTCCATAAAATTTTCTACTATCAACACTAAAGACACATTTGTGGGGGTTCAAGTGCATGTTATAGAGATGAATATGTTTTAAAATGTGGCAGAGGATTTTGATGTGTTCTTGGCATGAACTTGATTTGGCCAAAATATCATTGACATAGTCTTCCAAGATGTTGTGAATAAGATCATGAAAGATGAGGGTCATAGCCCATTGGTAAGTCTTACCAACATTCTTTAAACTAAAAGGCATGACCACCCAACAAAAATTACCCCAAGGTGATGTAAAAGCAGCTTTGTATTGATCTTGGGGGTTTATGATGATTTGGTTGTAACCAGAGAAGCCACCCATGAAAGAAAGGCATGACCAATAGTAGAGTCTACTATCATGTCAATGTTTGGAAGGGGGAAATCATCCTTCTAGGATGCCTTATTGAGATCATGAAAGTCAATACAAATTTGAATATGATTGTTAGGTTTAGTGATAGCAATGATATTTGACATCCAAGGTGAATAGTCAATTGGGTGGATAAATCCAACTTGTAAAATCTTCTCTATCTTAGCTTTGACCATCAACGCTACCTTGGGATTTATATTTCAAATCTTTTTCTTGATTGGTTGGGCATCGGGATATAATATGATATTGTGTGTCACAATCTATGAGTCAATAGTAGACATGTCCTCATATGACTAGGCAAACATTTCAAGAAATTCATGTAAAAGAGTGAGTTATCGTGTTGTTCTTAAATATCTAAACACTTTCCTATCTAACTGACTTTTTTTGCATTGGTCTAATCCATTAAGACATCAACAGTCTAGGAGAGTGTTGCAGTCTGGGATATCAAGTGGATGAGTGGACTCTTGAGGTGTGTCATGATATGCTTGGATGTCATCCAATAAATCATAGGTTTCTCCAAAGTATGAGTGAGAATTTAAACAATAGGGGAAGCCTCAATCATGATGATATTTGGGTATGTGATCATAGACACCTAAGAATTTAGCTAAATCCTCATCCATTAAGAAAGAGTCAAGAGAAATAGTGTTAGAACTAGAACTTGCTTTGATCATCTTAGGATAGACCAAAGGAGGAGAGAAAGAATATGGAGAAGAATTTATCATGTTAACATTTAAAGATGGGTAATGAGAGATGCGAGAGGGCTAAGAAGGATGGTATCCGAGGCCTTTGGAGTAATTGTTTGGATTAACTTCCAAAGTGACTTTGATTCCTTGCTCCTTTTGGCCACATCCGTTACCTCTATACCTAATTCAGGATAAAATGTGAAAACCATAGCCATAACATGATTGCATTTCCATGAAAGGTAATGGATCACCATTAGTGGCATAGTCTATGTTATATCTATAGTCATGTGTATTTTTTGAAGTAGGACTCAGAATAAAAGGTTTTGGTTTCTTAGAAGAAATAGGTTGTGGAGAAGCAGTGGAAGTTACTTTTGGACTATCAAGTTTAGATTGCAGGACTTTATACTCTCCAACAAAGGAAGAAGTAAAGTCCAAAAAAATCCAATCATCACTTAGATATGCATTTGAAGATGAATCACTTTCCTTATCGACACTATTATCAAAAATAGAGGATTGTAAATCAACTCTTCTTGAATATGGGATTAATTTTTGTAATGTTTTAGATACAATATGTTAATTCCCAAAATCCATGTGTTGGCAAGATTTTGGATTCAATCATCCTTGACTATATGTGCTTTGTTGTTATGAACAAACTTTATCGAACCATGCAGGGTAGACAGAATCACGCCCATGGCATGAATCCTTGGTCTACCGAGAAGATTGTAGGAAAGAGCGTTGGGCATGACATTTATAATGGTAGGAAAAACTACAAGGCCCAATGCAATCAATAATGTGATTGTTCCAAGAGTCTATTGTTGTGTGGTTACACAACATACCCCATTTTGACTTGACAAAATAGGGACCCAACTTTTTTTGCTGCTTCTGGCGGTCTGGTAAAAGTAAGTCATGCAGATAATCCTGTAAGGGGTGGATAAGTCACCATGATGAGGGTAGTTGTCAAGGTCAATATTACATATCATTAACCTCATAGTCATAAGGAGGATAAAATTCCATGCAAGTTTGCCTTTTGGATCACCCCTAAATTCCTTAAGGGGAGAAAGTTATGACGAGTCAAAGTTTTGGTCAAACCTAATATTCTGAGAGGGGGATCATATTTCAAAACATCAGTCACCTTGTGTAAGATCACCCCAATATCAGTTTATCACCTAATAATCATTTGGTCCATAAACTCTGGATGTCAATTTTATGTGATAACTATATTTGCCAGTCAAATAGTTTCATATATTTTGCAGGGGTCATATTTTCAATATCACCCGATCTTACAAATATCACCCTGTCACAAAATATCACCCCAATGCCAATACAATGATGATGTCATCTAAGCCCAATGAACAAAGGAAACCACCCTGATGGTGACATCATCATTCTTTTTTACCTCGCGGAGGTATGTGTTCGACAATTACCCTATTCAATAACATGATGGTGACGTCATGACAACACAGTGCTTAAACAAAATCATTAACATGGTGATGTCATCCAGATCTTTTCCAAGGTCATTTTATTCATGGGGGTCATATTTTGAATATCACCTGATCTTCTGAAGATCACCCCCCTCCTCTTTGTTTCTAGACATTAAATGAACATAAATGCGGTAGATGGATTCCCACCGATTGCGAATATAATTCAAACACATGGCAACATCCATGGATTCGTTGCAAAAGATCAACAGATTGGATCGATTTAACACAATTTTACCCTAATCCTACCCTAAGGATGCATTTAAAGGTAAGTTTCCAAGGTTATTCTCATTTACCTTGCAAGAAAATGAAGATTTACAGAGCAGAACATTCAAACCCTCATACAAGCTACCTGTGAACGGAGTACAGCTTGCAGCATAATGGAATGGTAATCATCAGCACCTACTGCCCATTTTTCCATAATCATCCACTTAACCCAGGAGAAAAGAATTATCAAGTAAGTAATTAAAAACCCTCCTGTTGTCATTTTCTACATGTCCAGGTAGTATGACTTTTCCAGTGGTTTGAATCTGTAAATGTGCACATCATGATAAAGTAAAGAGTAATGTATAGTATGCATGATGCTATAGATATATATATATAATGGTATGTGAATACATGTCAATACCGTATAGTAAGACAGGCATGTTTATTGCAGGAATCCATGGCAGATCTTAGGTAGATCAGGTTTGAGATAGAGTTTCAAAAGCCCATGTTTGTTCGGCTAGACGAGATACAATTCAAGTATGGTACCATTGGGGACACACACGAGGGAGACACAGACTTAGCGGCATGGTCATCCAAGATATGTGATGATAAAGAGAGTACCCTACTAGATGTAATATATGTGTCAGGAATGTGGCATGCGGTCAGATTCCCTTATGCCATGGAAACCCCAAAACTGGTGGTGGAATGTGCCAGAAACTATAATCCTCAAACAAGGCTAGTTGAAAAGCACGGAAGGGTTTATGTAGACTTCTTATTTAAGGGGATTGCATCTACATTTAACCTTCCAGTTGGAAAGAAGGTAGTTAGTGTAGATCTACATAAACTAGAGACATAATATAATAATAACAAGAAAAATGCAAGGAAGAGGATGTACCAGTGGAGGTCAAAGAGCAGCACTTACACTGCCTCTTCCAAGTTGCCCATACACCTATATAAGTTTGATTTTGATGATGAGTATCAGTACATGATTGCCCTACTCAACAGGATAATAGGTCAGCCTCATGCTAGGAACTTTAAGAATTGGATGTTTGGGATCATCCAGATGGTCCTCTACACAGATAGCAAGCCATTATGGGCCAAGGTCATCAGTGATGTCTTAGATGAACAGATGAAGAACCTAGGAGGTCTAGAGTGCTCATTCCATATGACCTCATTTATTGTCTATTCATGTGCCTACAAGGGAACCTTTGACGCCCTGACAATAGTTGGAAAGATTAGCAGTGGTATAGATGATGCCCACATATGGGATCATTATCCTCAACTACAGAGAAGGAATTACCTCCAAGATTATAAATTGGTGAATGATGCATTCTCTATGCATCTGGTTAGAACAATGGAGGAG
Organism: Cunninghamia lanceolata; assembly: GCA_027924645.1. Classification (NCBI taxonomy): domain Eukaryota; kingdom Viridiplantae; phylum Streptophyta; class Pinopsida; order Cupressales; family Cupressaceae; genus Cunninghamia; species Cunninghamia lanceolata. The sequence goes on from BSBN01001281.1 coordinate 7,087,202, forward strand.
GATAGAACTAAGGGACTGAGCATGGAAGCTCAAGAAGTTATATACATACATGGAGCCTGGTTCATCCAGTATGCCTCCTTTTCATACATGAGAATTGAGGGATTTGAATATCAGCCCCTCATGTTACCTAGGTATCCTACTGATGGGGTAGTCCTGATGGATTTCTTAAGACAGATATCTACCATAGTAGACACATACAAAGTGCAGAAGAAGATACCCCCAGTACTTTTTCTAGTATCTATGGGATAGTATATGTGCTCAGATTTGCAAATCATAGAGCATATCATAGGCGGTTTGAAATTGATGTATCTGCAGCCGTTTCCCTTGGCTAGATCATATGACCCCTATGGCAGGATGTAGAAGATAATGGGGAAGCCTATACATATGAGGCACCTAGAAGATTTCTAGACTGAATATGAAATTGAGGTAGAGGTAAGAAGAAGAAAATATCAGAGGCTCACCCTAAATCAGATAAGGACATTTGACTGCATCTCAGTGCTAGCACAGCTGAAGAAGGATGATGGCAGAACCATGTCAAATGAATATGAAGATAAAAAGGTGTACAATGACACCATCTTATCCCCTGATCTAACACAGGAGGAGGACATCTCCTTGGATCAGTTCACAGGTGGGGTGCTGCAGTTAACCCAGGCATGGGTGGATGAACAAATAAGTAGATTGAAGAAGAGAGGTATGGCCATCACATTAGACACCAAGAAGAAAAAACAGGAGATCCCTGATGAGGAATATGATGAGTTACTTGGTGAGAAAAGGAAATCCAATGGGGAAAGGCTACCTATCCAGAAATAAAGAAAAGGACCCCCTAGAGGAAAAAGGACTGATGATGGTCCTAAATGGGTGATAATTGAGAGAATTGCCATATCAGCTGCAGGTGTATCAGCATCAGGACAGGCATCTGCCTCATCTGCACCGCCCCTGATGGATAGAACAAAGACCAAAAGGATATTGAGGCCAGCTGAAGATACTACAGAAGTGCAAGATGAGGGCCAAGCCTCACAACAGAACATAGAAGAGGATATCCCTCTTGAGGAAGAACTAGCAGATAAAGAGACTGCAAGTGATGACCTGATGATGGTCAGCAGGAAGAGGAGGGTGACGCCCCTAATGTCTCCACCCAAGAAACAAAGAACATCTATGAGGGGTGAGATAAGAGTAGACCCTATAGTATTGAGAGGAGCTGGTGGTGAAGTGTTCAGGAAGGAGATGTAACATGATGTGCCACTTCCCACCATTGTCAAATTCAAGATAGAAAGAGTAGAGGAGAAAACAAAAGAGGCCTCCAAAGTAGGTCAAGGTGGTCACTTCTCATTAGAAGACACTATTGACGTATCAGATGATGAGGTTGTCCAAAATGTAGCTTCTTAGAGAATGGAAACCCTTGCTTCAAGTACACGCATGACTCCACATGGAACCCCATCAGCATAGATGGCAGTATTAGAAGAGCTAAAGCAGGCAACTCAAGAAGAGAAAGAAGGTAGCCCAGAGAGGGAAGCCCAACAAATCAAGATTGACAAGTTGGTAGATCAGGTAACTAGCCCTAAAGTGATAGACTTCACATATAGGGAGGATGTGAGCCCTAAAGACAAGGCAGGTGCACCTGATAGAATAGAAAATATTGAAGTAGCCAAGCAGGTAGAAATAGAGAGCCATGCTCTAGATATGGGCTAGCAATAGCATGATATACCTGCTAAGCCTAAGATAGTAGAAGTCCAATAAAACGGTGAGGGTGATAAGAATGCATCAGGTGATGATGCCGCCCGGACTCAAGAAGCCATAGGAGATAAAGATACATTAGGTCAGGAGGACCTCAAAACACAAGATGTGGATACCTTAGGTGCGGAACAAAATATAGCCCAAGATCAGGGTGATACACTTGGATTAAGCACACATACATCCACAGATACCAATATGCCTCAGGATGAGGAAAATACCAAGGTTGATGAAACATAGAAAGATGGAGAGCAAGATCAAGCGCAGAATCATTAGGTGGACATTCCACAAGATCCTCCCCTACAGAAAGAAGCCCCTCAAGAAGAAGAGATGCAACAAGATCCCCCTCATGAGGAACATCATGAGGAAGAAATCAGGAAATCACCTTCTCCACACAGAATAGGAACAGATACCAGAGATCATGGTGAACATGATGATGACAAAAGACCACAAGGATCCAAAGATGAAGTACCTTAGTGGTTTGAAAAAGAAATAGGTACGGAACAAGGTTTTGAAATTCAAGAATTTGATGTTTCTACCTTGTTTACAAAGACCATCATGAAACCTAAGAGGAAAGCCAGGCTGACCTCAGCTATCAGAAGAGATCCTGCTACAGGCAGAAGAACAGCCAAGTAGCACTTCCCACTGTAGAAAAAGAGAAAGGCAAAATCACTCTGGATGAATTCCAGATCACCACAGTTGATTTGGGTTTTGCTAATGAAGACCAGGAGGGTCAAGAGGGGAAGGATATCATTGATTCTTTAACCCAAAGGGTAAAAAAAGGGAAGGAGAAAAATAAATAGCATAAAGAGCACATTGCTCAGCTGCTTGCATACATAAAGGGGTTAATTAACCCTGATAATACACCAGCAGATCTTGCAATCCCATTGACTGTTATATCACAGGAAAAAATTAATAAGTTGGACCTCATGAAGCATCAAGCCATGATCATGGATAGGTGGATGCTGATAGCCCTTATAGGAGTAGAAGATGTATTGAAAAACCTCTTTATAGAGGTGGAATTCCTTGAGCACTGTGAAGAGGAAAGTGGACAAAATGCAGAATGAAACGGGAAAGAGATCATTCCAGTTGGAAAAGGCCTTTAGTGCTCTAAGTGAAATAAGGAGGATTGACCCTCAGGTCCTGATAAATAATCAGGTATTAAACAATAACAATGCCCTGCTAGTAGAAATATGGTATGAAGATAACTGATTTGAATCTGATATCCTAAAGAAGTGCAGTGGCAAGCTTAGAGATATCAGTATAAAGCTGCATAGTATGATGGCATATGAAGCAGAGATACTGGAAGAATTGGAAGGAAAAGTAGAAGGGAAAATAGAAAACCAAGATGCAGATTTTGCCATCAAGGCACTGCATGATAACTTCTAGCCGGTTGCTGATGATCCCCTTACCCACCTGACAAAGGAGGTGATGAATAAGATCATGAGGATCAAGGTCAGGGTGGAGAGTTACAATGAGACATTGAACAATATAAAAGCTAAGCTGTATGCAGTCAAGGATAAACTTCAGGCTCACAAGCATGCTGTCATTAAAGCCATAATTCAAGATGGTGGGGAGGTAGACAAAATAGTACAAGCCTATGAAAATATTAGGACGACAATGAAGGTCCACATCCAAGATGGTGTTCATCATGGTGATAGTGATATAGAAAGCAATGAAGATGATGATCATGATGAGGAAGAAGAAGATAAAGAAGAAGAACCTGAGGAATGAAAGAGATGCAGCGCAAAGCAACATATGCATCAGGTACTCATAAGATAATGAGTCACCCAGATGGTTTCCAACTGGCAACCTGTGCCACAAAGAATAATTGACTAAGTCAAAGAGAGAAAATTTTTTGTTGATCTTAATTGATAAATCTTGACCGTAGGTCATTTGTAACCGCTCCCTCACCTTATTCTATAAAAGGTGCAGGGGTGCCATATTTTGAACATTCAGAAGCTTAATTGAAATTTGATTGCTGAAATATCATGACTTATTTCAAAGCTATTGTAAACATACATGTTTTGCATACTTAATGAAAGAGAAGACAATTTTATTACAAACAATCATACATCTTGAGTAATCTGTGTTTAAATTCTTGATACATGCTTTGATTAACTGCGTCCCTTGGAGTGCTTATTCAGTCTGCATGTGTTGTTTTCATTCCTCATCCTTTGAAGTTAGCATCATTTGTATCTAGCTGTAGAACATCCTGGTGAAAATATGGTTTGATTTCTTCTCCTCATGACTGTATCTCATGTGTATGTGGTTCAATAGCTAAAGATTCACCAAAATTTGAAGTATTCTTTTAAATTTCTTTCAATTTCATAACAATTCACCATCATAATTGCAAATAACAAAGAATTAAAAGAAAACAAACATGAAATATGCTGACATCTCATAGATAATTGGAAATACATAGCATATTTAGAGTTAAAGCATGTTAAATTGATAAATATCATGCAAAGATCTAAGTACAGACACATTATTTGAGTAAATAACTATGTAGAATAACCTCTTTGTGTAGCATATTTACAGGAAACAAAATTCACTGATTAATGTAAGGCCCCTTGAAATGGAAAACAACAACACACATCAACCACTGAGTAACGTTAGTAGATTATGAACTAATCAACAAAGACTTGAGATCATGAATTCTTGGAATTCATCATATCTTTCAAGATAAATAAAGGTTGTTGTGTGACTTTTGTTTAATGTTTGGTTGTGAGTAACATCATCATCAACATCTACCTATCAAGATTGTCAAAGCCATGGATGGAGAGAGTGTCAGGTGAAATATAAGATGTATTTATATAAAGTTTATGTAACAGGTCTATCCCACAAATGTTGAGACCTGATCCATTGTCAATAAGCGTACATTTTACTCTACAATTGTTGATGGCCACGATGATTAAAAGAGGATCATTTTGCTGTTGAACCTCTATGGAAGGTAACTCATGTTTTTGAAAGACAATGTCTAAAGCAATCTTATGCATACAATGTAACCAAGTTGCTACATCATTCGGCTTGATGGAAGGTGGAACGAAAAACCTTCTATAGAGCCTCTTGGAGCATCCTATGGTATGCAAACAATGTTTGAACCAACTCTAGAGAGAGATCTTGGTGGGAGTAGCATGGAGCTACTCTACTAGATCATACTATCTTCTAGTGTTCTATGGAATGTGGGGAGCTGAAGGAAGAAGAGGTGTAGGAATTGAAAGTGAAGTGGGAACAAAAGAAGACTGTTTACTTTTCTTTTCAAGTCTAGTGTTGTATGTGTGAGAACTTGCATGATAATGAGGTGTCTGCGACACATTTAAAGTAATTGATCTCACAATGTTGGTGAAGTAATTTGGAGGTCAAAGTGGGTTTTGAGCACCTCAAACAGTGATTACTAGGTTAGATTGTTGTTGTGTTTCAGATCAAAGATGAACAATGATTTTTGGTTTCAAAGGTTCTTGATGGGAACTGGAAATATAAATCGTGTTTATTAGATCCTCTTGAAGAAAGATGTTTAAGGAACCATAGCAGAAGATTTGAAAAAGATGAAGTCATCAAGAGCTTCATCTAACATGTCAAAATCATCACTGCTATATAGTTCTTCATAAGTGCTAAAGGTTTGAAGAAAGAAGTCTGACATAATCAAACACATACTTAAAACTAAAAATGATAATACATTTTTAGAGTGTGCTAAGAGAAATGCATCGGGTTCACAAAAAATGCTTAATAGAAAAATTTCTCTAACTAATCTACTCATAATCAAAATAATTCTCTATTGAACATTAGGATACTAGCTGACAAAAATGTATATTCTACCTCTATCCAATCTAGAAGGATGAAATTGTCTGGGCTATATCCCTTTGTTGCAATTGAGTGACAAGGTAAATAATGAAACTAACTATAAATAAAAAATATAGAGATATATAGAATATTTCAAGAAATAAAGTACAGAGATGGAAAAGTACAATAATAGAGAACCTGGCACCAAAAGGTGGAGCCCACTGCCAAGGACGACAAAGTGCAAAGAAGACATCTGTTTGTTGTGTTGTAGTCTATACAACATAGTACATTAGAGATTCTAGTTCTTGACCTTCGTGCTAGCCTTTTCAGTTGTCCCTTGGTTTGACATACTTTTGGATGAGACCTGCAAACACAGAGAGAGAGGAAAAGGGTTTGGCTATATAGGGTCTTACCTTAGTCAAACCCCGTTTCAGTGTTTCCACCTTAATGACACCTAGATTGATAAATAGATAAAACAGTGTGTGTGCTCCTAAATTCTAAATGTGTCTATAATTGCAATGAGTAGTGACAAAAGCAGTAAATGCAATAAAAAATAGTATAAGAACCCTACTCAATGACTTAGAGTAAGTTTGCACAATGATCTCTACATGCAAGAGATAAAGATGGTTTTGTAAACAACTCAAGAAAGATATGCATGATATATATCAAAGCGATTTGTAAATAACCAAAGCACAAAAATGAGAACTATTGAAACTTTATCACCTCACAGTGAAGAGGTGAAGGCTGCTCAACAGGCAGTGGTTCCAACCAAAATTCTTTGGAATTGGTCAAGCTTCAATTGCAAGGCAATAGTGAGGGATTGATAAGATAATCACGGTAGTCCTTATTTTCAAAATTTGCAATGCTTTAACATGAAATCAAAATCAACTACAATTTCGGTAGAGCTTTGCTATTAAAAAGAATTGATCCTTTGTAATGACAAATCTACTTTCTTAAATAGAGAAAGCAAGGATGAAAAATTAAGGATAAGAGCTTTTTGGGCAAGGATAAGGACTTAGAAAATCTCAACGGGTCACGCAAGTGAAACTACAACTTCTAAAATGATCATAGGACTGACAAAGGCTATCAAAATGTCAACTAGTAGTGTAGATGTCTATGCTAAGTGCTAGAGTCTTGGCAAATGCAGTTATTAAAAGGCCTAATTTCCTAGGAATAAAGCCAAGATTTAGGCACTTTTGTAGTTTTTGGATATGATCAACATAAAGGGTCAAAGAAGTGCATCTCCCATGGGTTGAGGGTAAGACCAAGGCTAGAAATGACCTTGAAAACATACTAGGGCATGGACACTAAAGCCAATACCAAACATAATGTGAAATTGTTCGTGAGCATAATTTACAATGTTACACTTCTATGCGTCACCCCTTGATTGTGAGAGCTCCCCCTGGATGACCTTGCCACTTAAGCAGGATCTCTAGGGGTGACTTGTCCTAGTGAAAGGGGTGACCCAATTGACTTTGAACACGCATGATTTCTTCCAGTTCTAGCCCAAATTTTCTCTAGTTTGAGTCATGATTGCATGAGTCACATTCCCCTAATCATCAACTCCTCCTAACTAACTCACGACTCCATTATATCTCCAAATCAATTCTACTCATCTCTCAATCTGTAGTGCCCCTCCGTATTCACTTTGGTTGTGTCAAGTATGTTCAACATTTGGGTTATTTAGTTGGATTGTCTAATTGATGTGGGTTATTCATTTACGTAGAAATGAAATAAATTTCATTGTGTCTTTGAATTTTGACTGGGTCATATATTATACGTATGTGACTGTGTTGAAGGAACCCATGCACACACCACTTAGTTGAGTTGCTTTTGCATTTTAACTGATTTAGAATAATGTTTTATCTAATTGTTATTAGTCGTGGTGAATTTATTAATTGTATTAGTTTTGCAATATAGATTATAAATAAATATTTAGTGGGAAATAATAATAATTGCTTTATTAAGTAGATAGATATTTGAATATCTTCCGGGAAAGATTCTTCGAATGCATCATTTTATCTAATTCAGGTCTCATGAGGGAAGTGGCAGTTTCATAAGGGCAACTAATTTATGGGCATTAATTGCTCTTTTCTATTTTAGTTTGAAACTTATACTCTTGAAAAAGGTACCTTATGGTTTTAAGAAAGGTTGTGGAAAAGGTGTAATTAATGGCCTAAATCTTGGATATTATGGTATCTTACATGTGTTACTGAATGAGGATGCTGGAAGGAGTGTGTTAGGGAATAACAATAAGTCATTACTTAGTTTTGGAGGCCGGGGGAAGATTACTGCCCATGTTAAACGCCATGCCCAGGTACACTTTAAGGGTATTCTATATTGCAAATATTTGTAAGAAGGTGGAGGATTAAAATAGAAGGGTAAGTTGTGGGCGCTTTTATGTGTTTATGTAGTTTTGCATGAAAATTTCTAAGATCTGAATATATTTAATAATCCATTGTATGGTATGATATGTTTTTCTTGGGAGGCATTCTATCAAACAGTTCGTGTGCCTTGGCTACGCTTATAGCTTTTTCCCATAGGTTAAAATAGAAGATTTGTGAACTATTGTTGTAGATTGATTCTTAGGACATATGTTTCTAATTAATTGTTTCTGTAAGGTTTCTAAATATGTATTTTTCTCTGCTTCACCTTGGTATCATTTGGATTATCATCTGATTGAATGTTAGAGAAATAGACTCAATTCTTCCTTCAGACCTTCAAGAAATATAATGTCATTTGAAATGGGTCTTTGTGATCATCATTGTTCTGGTTGAATGGTTAATTATCTCAACTATGACTTCCTTGAGCCTGTGTTCTAAGTGTCGTCCTTGGGTTGTCGTTTAAACATTGAAAATATATTATTAAATATGTGTTTGGTGTTGCTTCTTCTTGCAATTATCCTACCTATGTACATCTATAATATGTTTCCTGTTGCAAGCCTCCTCTTTGGTGCATCTAACTTCACACATGTTGATCACGTTTGTTTGATGGGTTCTAAAGTTTATTCAAAAAATCCATTTTGTACATTATACCCTATCGACTCATAATGTCACCAATTTGGCTCTCAATACATAGCTATCTATATTGAGGTCTAATCTATGTGATAATAGCCAACTCCTTATTGTGTGGCAACCTCCTGCCATGAATCCATACTTAGTTTTTAACAATGTTTAATATGGAATGATGAATAAAATGATAAGATATGATTTAAGATCCCAAATTTAATTGTTTACCATTTTGTGTATTATACTTTTACATTTCTCTTCATCGATTACTAGAATCATTTAATTATGAACTGATCACCATTGAATTATATCTCTGATTTGATGTATGTATTAGTATTAGATCTATCTAGATTTCTATACTTTCAAATATCACAGTAATCCTTTTAAGTTTGAAATACAACCAAATTGATATTTAACTCTTCAATATTTGTTTTATCATGAGATTTTATGTATATCTTGGAATACATTCTCTTTTTGGTTGATCTCATATTACCATCGATGGTCATGTCCAGATTGTAGTCCTATCTCATTAATCACACCACTTGAGTATGAAGAACATGCCTTTTCATATAAAATAAATCTCCTTGATTAGCTACCAAATGGGGAGGAGAAGAGGAGGGTACATCACCTAGTTGAAGTATCCCTCGCCCACTACAATATATTTGAGGGCAATGCACTCATGGAAGGCCTCTTCACAGTAGACCATCATCACACCTCAAAACCAGTGGCAATGGTCTAAAATGGCATTTGTTAGAAAGTCTCTAAAGTATTTTCAACATACTCATTTTGTGAGTATCCCTGCAATCATTGCAAACCACTAGACCACATTTCATTGATGTAGTTATTCAAGTAGTTTAGACATCTAGTCTATGCTTCCACATTTTATATTGCAACTTCTACGTTTGGAAGAAATCCACTTTTTATTATGCTTGATGGTCATCCATACCCTGTTGCAATCTCTCATTTTGGCATATAGTTAAGGAGATGTTGGTTGGCAGCAGTCACAGAGTCTAGTTTTACATCTGCCAATTACCTTTGCTTAAAATTTTCTAAAGCCTTTTCAATGAAACCATTTTGTGAATAACCTGCAACCATGGTAGTCTAATGCCTTGTATATGATTCTACACTTTGCATTCATGTCTACTAGGTATGGTTGTTGGCAAGAGACACTATATGGATTCATGGTTGTTGTCATTGATGGCAACAAAGGTCATCCCACATATCCGCAAGTCATGATGTGTCTCTACCGGAAGTCAGAATAAAGAATGTTGTGGTCCGGTGAACAACAACAGAGCATGTGGCAAGGTCCGACAGATTGATCCGGATCTCTCAGAGGAAGTGTCTTGGTGCAGTGCGGATTTGGGGAAGTCAAGAGGACTACCTTGAGTGGTATATTCCAAGGATTTAGCCTCCGGTGATGGACAAGGAAAAAGATATGAACAGTTGAGTACCGGATTCCTGAGAGACAATGAAAACAGAGGAAGAACTGACTGACAGAGTATCAGACTACTTTCCGGATGTGTTACTATTGATGATAGAGGTTGTGAAGGCATGAATCATGTTTGGCCGACATGATTAATGATATCTACAAGTATATGCTTGATCCGCATTGCTTGGTGAGGAAGGATTCAGCCGACAGAACAAGAGTTTGTAAGAAACTAGACTGTTCCGGATGCTGACTAAAAAGGTGATGAAATTACTTGTGCGGATATATATAGAGGATGGATTTAGTTGTGAAGTGTGTGATGGTGTGAAAATATATGCGAATAAGTCAAGAACAGAGCAGAAGCAGCAAAAAGGATCCAGTATGTGAAAGATAGCAGAATAAACAACAGAGGAAAGATGAAGTGCAGCAGATCAGTGTACTGAGCCTAACCGGGACTGAACTCAGGCATATGCAGATGCTTCCAATCAGTTCAAGAATGTGATTCTTATCACTTTGTAGACAGTGTGTCTTCTTGTAGGCAGTGGGCCTCTTGTGAGCAGTGTGCTCGGGCAGTGAGCCCTAATTGGCAAGTGCCATTTTTGTAATCTCCTATTCTTCTAACAGAGAATAATTTTGGGTTAATCACCCTGTGGTTTTCTCCCTTAACAGGGTTTCCACGTCAAAAATACTGTGTTATGTGTTTCTTATTTCATGGTAATGTTTTTGTGTTTGATTAAATGCTGCATCAATTAATAAGAAAGTTCAATAAGGGAAATAATTAGGATAACTGATTCACCCCCCCTCTCAGTTATCAACAATTGGTATCAGAGCTAAGTTCCTCCTAATAAAGTCTAACAGCTTGAGGAAGATCTGGGATTTCAAATGGATGCATATGGTTTAAGGGAGCAACTCAAGACTGCCCTTGAGGATCTTGAACAGTCAAATTCTGAAGTCAATGAATTAAAAGAAAGACTCAAACAGGCTGATGAATTCATGAGAGAATTAAAAGACAAATTAAGTCTCTCTATGAAAAAGAGAAAGGAGCTGCTCCAACAGTTGGCAAGACAAAGTGAAGAAAGCAATACAAATGAAGAATTGACTGAGCAAACCAAGTTATGTGAAAAGTTATCAAAAGAAGTCATTATGTTAAGACATGAAATGGAATTAGGAACTATAAAGTTTACTCAAGAGATTGAAGAAAAAAGAAAGGCTGAAGACAATCTAAGACAATCTCTTAAAGAAAAATCAGAAGAATGCCACCAGATGGACAGGATTATCAGACATCTTGAATCTGATCTTGAAGATGCCAAAGATAATGAAGAAAAACTTGAGAATCAAATTGCCTCTCTCAAAAGAGACCTTCAAACAGCAAATGAATATAAAGAGAAATTCAAGATAAGTTCTACTCAACTTGAAGTTCTTCTTGGAAGTCAAAAGAGGACAGATGACAAGTATGGTTTGGGATATGAGAAAGGAGAAAGCTCCGGATCCGGTCAGAAGAATCTTGGATCAAAAAATCCAAAGAGCAGGCCTAGAAGACCTCCGGTAAGACAGCCAAATGCTCAAAGATATCCATCCTTCAATGGATACTGCCACAGCTGCAGCCACTTTGGTCACAAAGCTAATCAGTGCAGAATGAGAATGAATCAGATTAATTCATCCTTCTCCGGACAGTGCTTCAACTGCAAAAAGTATGGACACAAATCCCATGAATGCAGAATTATGCAAGTAAACAAATCATTCAAAGGTAGATGCTTTACATGCAATAGAGTAGGTCATATGGCTAATCAATGCAGATCAAGAGGATATCAGTCAAATATGCAAAGAAATGTTATTTGCCAAATCTGCAATAGGTCCGGTCATAATGCTAAAGTCTGCAGAAACAAGTATCAGGACAAAAGAGGTCCGGTGTATAATCAGAATCAAGACAAGGGTAAACAAAAGATGAATGCGGATGAAGTTAGGAATCAGATGAGCAAGATTTGGGTGAAGAAAAGTTCAGAGAATGCAGAGGTTGGATCCGCACCAGACTCTGGTGCTGATATTTCTTCCGGAAATTAAAAAGTGAGCTCAGGCTCAGGGGGAGACTCAAAGAAAATCCTGTTCCCCCAGCCAAACAAGTGGTGCCAAATGTGGCACAAGATGCGGATTAAAGGGTTTGCAGATATGAGTCTTGAGATGCTTCAGTCAAGATTTCAGAGGTCCGCATGGAGTTATGAAGAAGCTGTGATCGATCAAATAAGATCTGTTCAGGGAGATGCTCCGGTATGACAAAGGATTACAAAAAGGTCCGGAGAGATCTGGAAGTGCACTATCTTGTTCTGCAGTTTGGACAGAATGCTTGGGATGTTCTTGTAATATGTTACCTCAATTTATTCATGATTGAAAGATCCGGATGATATTCACAGATCAGGACTAATCCGGGATACTCCAAGCTATCCAGACAAGGCAAATCGGATTAATGTAGGTGAAGCATTTATTGCAGACAGATATTAGGGTTCGCGGAGCAATATAAGGGATTTCTTAAAAGTCATTTGCTCATTCTGCACTCAAGAAGAAGCGAATAGTGGAGCTCTGCAACAAGATTCATCAAGCACACCAAAAATCTCCTACCGAAGTCATTGCATAAAGAAATCAATCCAATCACTCCGTGCAAATCGAAGGCGCATAAGGTATTCTCCGTTTTTCATTACCTCACTGCAAATCTTTGAAGAATGGCTACCCCAAACATAGTTAAGATCTCTGATAGACCTCGCCCCTCATTCAAGAAACATCCTTACAAATCATTGGAGGTAGATCCACTAGGAGCCTTCTCTAGTGTTCCTCATGGTGTATTGCATACGGAAGATATTAGGGTTTACATCCATGCGAATCTTGAAGACTTTGGAGAATCAAAACTAATGGATATCTATCACAAACAATTGATAGATGACTCCTTTGAGATCAAACCTCAGTATAAAGCCATCCAAGACAAACACTTTGCACAGTGCATTCATTTCCCCTGTTTTGAAGAAGATGAATGGGTCCGGTATGTACTAAGTAGAGTACATGACAACTTCCTATGGTTGAACAAGCCCTTCAAGATCACCAAGGACGCAATTAGGGTTGTAACCGGTCTGCACTCATCCGGTGGATTACCTATTCTCAAATCTGTCAAAAATCAGACAGTCAGTGATGCAACCGGATCCAAGTTTGACAAAAGAGCTATGACAGTTGATGACATCATTGAACCGGATGTCAAATTTGCAGCTATAATAATTGGTTACAAAATCTATCACTCCAGTAGGGAAAATTTAGTACCGGGAACTGCAATCTACACAGCCTATCAGATGTTAAAGGAGAATGCAGACTATGACTTGTGCGAGCTTCTAGTAAACCAACTCTTTGAAAATCTACAGAAGATTAAGAAGGACAAGAAAAACTCCTTCAAATATGGCAATCTGATCCTTTGTCTCTTCTTTTACTACATGAATGAGCTTCCCGGATCCAGTGGATGGATATGGCAGAATGACAGACCGGTTGCCATTCAAATTAGAGACTATTTGCATGAACTTGGGGATGCAAAAGCAAGAAATATAGCTCTATGGGGTTACTTCAAGAACTTCCAAAGCATGATGCATGCAAGAGAAAGAATACCCCAATCCCTTGTTGAAAAATACAAAGACACAGTATGCTTCATGGTAGAAACAGATCAGTGTCTGATGGAGGCAGTGGAGCCTAGGACTGTCTGGATCATGCCTATGGGGTATGAAGTGGATGAACAGATAGTAGAGCTGCATGTTCAACACATGCTAAGCCAGCCCAAAGATCCTAAGGTAGAAAGGTTTGGAACCTTTGAGGAACTGAGTGTAAAGTTACATGTAGAACTCAGGGAACCGGAGATAAAGAGGAAGGTAAGAAAATAAGTTGAGCATATTGCTCAAGGCCTAGGCATCTCAAAAGAGGCACTTGATGCCAGCCGGGAAAAGAGGAGGAAGGCTGAGGAAGAAGAGAAAAGTAAAGAAAGTGTTCTGGTTGAAACTCCCACCCAGACCAGATCATCAAAAAGATCTGCACCTCCCTCAACCAAAAGTTCAAAATCGGAAGTCCAGGCATCCGGTAAAAGATCCAAGACAAAAGCCACAAGGGCTTATAAAAGCCAAAAGGATGAAGAGGAAACAGAGTCAGATGAGGGAGTAAAAGAAATAAAGAAGCAGAAGAAGAAAGGATCCGGTAAACCCTCCTCAGGACAAGACAAGGATGAAATGGCAGAGGTATCTGTTGAAAAGCCCACTCTGTCTCTAGAGAGCATAATCAAGTCGGTCACGGTGGATGGAAACCTTCAACCAATGACTGAATCTTATGATGACTTCAGTGAGGCTGACCAAAAGACTCTGCAGGAAGCCACAGTCAAATATCTGAACATATATAATAAGGCTTTCATTGAGATCATATCTCTTATTCCTAAAAGCCTAGAAAAGGAATTGGAAGTAAGAAAGAACAATGCTCATGCAAAAGATCTTGAGATCCGGGAGCAGATAGCTATTCAGCTATATCCTCAAATTGATCCCAAGACAATGAACATAATCTTCAAGGACTGCAAAGATGAGTTCAGAAGTAAAGCCAGGATGAATCAACTCATGCTTGGTGAGACTGACAAAGTGGCCCAAGAAACAGAAGAGATCCTCCGGAAGGCCTTCAAAAGGTTCAATCTTCCTGTTGTAGAGGACTTAGGTACAGAAACAGCTGAGGACTTGGAACCCTCTGCTCCAGAAGAAGTGGGCCCTGAACATACAAGCATCTCTCCTCCGGTTTCCCCTACAGTCTTCGAATCCAAAGAAGAAGAGCAATTACAGGAGAAGGAAGCAGTGGTGAAAGACAAAGAGGTTGACAGTTCCAAGACTGCAGAAGAAAAGAAACATCTGTCTCCGGCAAGAGACACTGCACAAACTGTTCAACAATTTTTGAGCAAAGAAACTTTAGAGATTGATGAACCGGAGCTTCTAAAAGGCCCATTCGACTTTGACTCTCTCTCTCCGGTACAAACAATGAAGATAGCTTCATTTGCAAATGCCAAGGCAAATGAAAAACTCCTGAAGTCTCATATGGAAGACTGTGAGTTGATAGAGGCTGCTTCCAGAGTACTTGTAAAGATTATGCCATCAATCCAGATAGATCCGACAGCCTCCTCTTCCGGTAATCTAAAAACCTTAGTCAGCAGTGTTGATACACATTTTGATTCTCTAGAAAAATCAGCTGAAGAAAAGGTCCGAAAGGAATTTTTGGATAAAAGATTTTCAGAGGTATTAGAATTAATCTCTAAAGATAGGAAGATTGTGAGCATTGGAATAAAGAGCTTAGAGAATGCTCTTAAGGATGGCGGTGACATCTACAAATTTTGTATATCCTGGCCAAAGGCAACAGCAGCAATTGATAAGAAAATAAAAGAGGAACAGGACAAGCTACAAAGCTTATCTCAAAGTTTTGATCCTCTCTCTTCCTCCATAATAAATCAAGAATGTCAGACTATTGTAGTCTTGAATGAAATAAAGAATCTTGAGAAGGAAAGGAAGAACATCACTAACCGGATGGCAGAACTTAGACGGATTATAATCCCTAAGTTGGAAACTATGCATGAGGCCATCAGTGATGCTCAGACCACCGCCCAAACAAAAGATCCGACAGATCTCAAGCGGGCAGAAGCTTTTGCATTTTTGTTGAGTGGTCACATTTCAATTTTGGATAGAATGAAGCAAAGTTGGGCTACAGAAATGATCCAATTGCAGACATCCTTTGCAGACATTCTTCAGTATATGTGAGTATGTAAATATGCGGCTATGTATAGAAAATTTTTGAAAATTTTGGTGTACGGACCCTACCCTTTGCCATTGATGTCAAAGGGGGAGTGAGGAGCAGTGAAAAATGAGGAATCCAACTAAGGGGGAGTTCCGGAAATTGTATATAAAGACAGAGCATCAGCAAAGGGGGAGCATAGTGAAAACACTTAGTCATTTTTCACTAAGTGTTGCCATCAATGCCAAAGGGGGAGATTGTTGGCAAGAGACACTATATGGATTCATGGTTGTTGTCATTGATGGCAACAAAGGTCATCCCACATATCCGCAAGTCATGATGTGTCTCTACCGGAAGTCAGAATAAAGAATGTTGTGGTCCGGTGAACAAGAACAAAGCATGTGGCAAGGTCCGACAGATTGATCCGGATCTCTCAGAGGAAGTGTCTTGGTGCAGTGCGGATTTGGGGAAGTCAAGAGGACTACCTTGAGTGGTATATTCCAAGGATTTAGCCTCCGGTGATGGACAAGGAAAAAGATATGAACAGTTGAGTACCAGATTCCTGAGAGAGAGTGAAAACAGAGGAAGAACTGACTGACAGAGTATCAGACTACTTTCCGGATGTGTTACTATTGATGATAGAGGTTGTGAAGGCATTAATCATGTTTGGCCGACATGATTAATGATATCTACAAGTATATGCTTGATCCGCATTGCTTGGTGAGGAAGGATTCAGCCGACAGAACAAGAGTTTGTAAGAAACTAGACTGTTCCGGATGCCGACTAAAAAGGTGATGAAATTACTTGTGCGGATATATATAGAGGATGGATTTAGTTGTGAAGTGTGTGATGGTGTGAAAATATATGCGAATAAGTCAAGAACAGAGCAGAAGCAGCAAAAAGGATCCGGTATGTGAAAGATAGCAGAATAAACAACAGAGGAAAGATGAAGTGCAGCAGATCAGTGTACTGAGCCTAACCGGGACTGAACTCAGGCATATGCAGATGCTTCCAATCAATTCAAGACTGTGATTCTTATCACTTTGTAGACAGTGTGTCTTCTTGTAGGCAGTGGGCCTCTTGTGAGCAGTGTGCTCGGGCAGTGAGCCCTAATTGGCAAGTGCCATTTTTGTAATCTCCTATTCTTCTAACAGAGAATAATTTTGGGTTAATCACCCCGTGGTTTTCTCCCTTAATAGGGTTTCCATGTCAAAAATACTGTGTTATGTGTTTCTTATTTCATGGTAATGTTTTTGTGTTTGATTCAATGCTGCATCAATTAATAAGAAAGTTCAATAAGGGAAATAATTAGGATAACTGATTCACCCCCCCCCTCTCAGTTATCAACAATGGTTTCATTCCAAAGGGAGGAATGGAAGGCTACCAAAAGAGGAAGGGATAGGATGATCTCACAAAATGACCAAGGTAAGTCGATTTATAATCTTAATTTCAGCGAAGATGTTAATAGGTTTAGTGTCATGATTTTCTATTATTCTTATTTGCTATCCACCATGTCTAAAACTCTTGATTGGGTAGGAGATCTTTTTATCTATTGTCTTTGCATAGAAACATAGAATCAAAATGTATCAACTACCCTTGCAAATATTTCAACGTGATTAGATCTTGGATTCTCTCATCTATGTTAGTGAGTTTTACAATCATTAAAAGATTAAAGCATGAGTAATAGTTGGGAGGATATTGAAATCTTTATAATAGGATAGATATGATACTTTTGTTGTTTCTCCTTCATTGGCTTAGATAATTTTAGGTTAATATTTGTGTGAAGGAGAGAAACATGGATAATGTCGGTGAAACTTTCTGGTGCCAGATTTGCTCAAAGTTGTGTACAAATCTATTATTCATGCCTGCAGTCACATCTTCTACTTATGATGTCTTCACAAAGCCATGGATTGTTTGGACACATCACTACCCTATCTGTAGGAGTTCATATCAACTTATGCCTGGAGTTTATGAATTGCATCATTACTTTCTATTGAAAACATTTTTGAAGGAATATAAAGTAAGGGCTCAAGAGGTCCTCAAAAAGGAGAGTAAAATGGGCACCTTCACTCCTCAATTGGATTCTCTGGATTTTAAATGATCAAGAAAATGGTATTTTAGATTTAGAGAAATAAAATATTGCCTTTTCTACTCAATCAGGTACTTTGGTTTTGAATGATCAATCATATGAGGTCTTAGAATGGGAAAAATAATAAGGTACCATCTCTCCTCAATTGGGTTCTTGGGAAATTGGATATGTTTTTATTTTCCTATATAGTTTTAGTTGTAGAAGCCTTGCCAGTAGTTGCATAAATAATGGACTTTTATGTGGTAGTGTGACTTTACTGTAGTTTATGCCATTGTGCTGTGGCAAATTGAGTCTTTTACTATAGTTGTGCAAGTATGTGGTATGAGTTATGTACTATGTACTAGTTAGGTGAATAATAGCTATACCATTGTATCTAGTTAATGTTTGGTTTAGACAAATTAGTATCTTAGAGGTAAATTTATCCTTGATCAACTAATCTCATAAAACTATTTTGTTAATTGAATTATGATTAGATTAGATAAATATAATCATTATTTATTTAGGGGGAT
The DNA here is from genome assembly GCA_027924645.1 of Cunninghamia lanceolata. Classification (NCBI taxonomy): domain Eukaryota; kingdom Viridiplantae; phylum Streptophyta; class Pinopsida; order Cupressales; family Cupressaceae; genus Cunninghamia; species Cunninghamia lanceolata. The sequence continues at coordinate 7,105,520 of BSBN01001281.1, forward strand.
AGTCCTTGCAAGTTGTTGATTTGATCAATCGATCTAATTAGGTAGAAAACATGTTACAATTGACTGGAGTAAGATGATATCTTTTGATTATCATTTAAAATGAATTCTTGGTTATATAATTTTCATAGACTCTTGTAGGGATGATGTTATTTGGATCAAGTCAATAGGGACCACCTTTTGAGTTATTAATTATTATTCCTTTGGAGAGTTATTTCATAAATTGTAATTCATTAAATAACTTATATTGAGTGATAGTTCATCGGAATAGATCATAACTAATCTTCTAGGTAATAGGTTAATAAGTATTCTTGTGATGACTCAAGGCAACTATTATTTCTCTTTGGCCAAAGAAAACTCATGATCTTTTGATATAACTTTAATTAAATGATTGTAACCTTAGTTATATTTTCTTCTTACTTGTTGCTCACTAAGGATCTTGATGACTATGGTTGCGAAAGATATCCTCCTACTTGAAAAAAATAAAATTTGATTGGTACATTTAATATGTTTTGAGCTTATCAGTAAGGTTAATACTTTACTTTTATTTTAGAGTGGATTATAAAATTAAAGGTTTCTAGTTATGAAGTTGTTTAGTTATGGAATAAGAATGTTTATCAACCCTTCACACTTAGTTGATAAAGATAATTATTTATTTGATTGTTATTATCATTTTTATATGAAATCATTTTGAGGTCGCAAGATCAAGTCCCAAACTACGAAGTCTCTGTGCTATGCGCACGTAGGCAAGGCCATCATGGATGAGCCCCTGAGACATTAGGTCGGCCCCTATGGCCTTAGGCTAGTCATTTTAAGTAGTTGTTATTTGTTTTATGTAAATTATTATCTATGCAGGACTAATGTTTTCATTAGATGTGTAGCTTGAGATCTCTAAGCCATTCAGGAATTCTGAAGCTAAGAAGACACCATTGTCTATTAACTAAGAAACATACTAGAGAAAGAATATGATTTTACACTATGCTAAGGATGGGTATATGGTTCTTGTTATACTTGTTTGTAATTGCATGAGAGACATCTTGTTTCTAATTAAAAAGGATCTTTTTTTTATGTATTTGTGTTAGCTAGGATCTGAATTGTAGTATTTGGTTATCAGTTGCCACATTATAGAAGTGAGTAATATAGAATCGTCTAACCTGGTGATATAAAATAACCCTTGCTTGTTTATCAAACATGTATCTTTTATTCTTCATGACAATTTCTTGTAGTTCTTTATATATGACCTTAATGAATACATATCTAATGTTATAATATGGAATTGTATGTGTATATTCAACTAATGCAAATAGATAGAATGATCTATGGTTGTTAGATAACTCATAATGTTAGTTAGATCATGTTAGTAATTAGTAATGTAGACATGTAATTAAACATAATTTGAATGAGTTATGTATGTTGATGATTATTGCTTAATTTCAATAATGCAATCATGTGATCCCTAGAGATATTAGTTAACTTGTAACAGACTATGTTATATTTTGCGATCATTACTTTTGTTTAATATATATATATATATATATTCTACCTTTTTATTGTTTTAGTTGACTTATCTTTAGGGCTGCATGGCAGGGTATTACATTTGGTATTAGAGCCAGGTTGTGGCACTGGGATCTCTGGTTAATGTTGTTGCCCATGATTAGTTATAATAATACTTCCTATGCATGTGGTAGGAACTCTTGTGTTGGATACCATGCTTTAATCTAAACATCCAGCTTGATGTATTGGATAGATGATCATGATATTGACTTTCAGCATCATGTGAAATGTAGAAAAATTAGAGTGAAAGGAAACTGGAATAGGGAAGTGAATAACAGGTAATGTTATGATTTTGCAAATGGAAATCATATTGGTTATGGAAATAAATGTAGTAATGGAATTGTGTATGTAAAAGTAACCTTCCCCTGTAAATGTGAGAAACCAGTAACTGTGCATTGGTTTAGTGCTGTGAATACCCCATACTTGCTTTGTGTGCCCTTGAGATGGTGATATTGGGTACCCATCCATGGGGAAATTGTGTATGTTAGGTGTGGGATCAACCATGCCAGTATGTGTGTTTGCATGTTTGTTACCCGATTGAGGGCCAACCCTTGTGTGGTTGAAAATATATATATAAGAGTAACCAAAAGTTAGATTCATAGATTATCTTCTTTTGGTTCTCTAGCCCTCAATCCATGAAGGGGTAGTAGCAGCCACAAAGTTCCTTGGGTGGAGTATATAGTGTACGCATATGACGGTGTAGAGTGGTCCCCCTACTCAACTAAACCAGAGGAAAAGTACTCACTACTTCCCCTTATGATGGATCAGGATACGTGATCCATATGTGCTAGCCTAATCCCCATAGTGCTTGGGCATTTGGATGGTATTCTTGGGGGCTAGGGTCTAGGACCTACATGGACAACCCAACTAGAACTATGTGATGACATGTGTCGTCACTTGGGGGCCGGGGTCTAGGACTTGCATGGATAACCCAAGTGAGACCATGTGCCCCATGTATATTTGAGTACTAGCATGTGGAGGGGGGTTTGTTACCCATGCTGAGATAGATTCCATATCTGCACATGTTCTGACATGATGCAATAGGTATGATGCCACACCTCATTGATGTTTCGACACAGTGTTGGTGATGATGTCATGTTGCTGATGCTAGTGAGCAGGGCTCAAGGACACGATGCCACATGCTTAGACACGTGAATGTGCACTATGAGATTATTTTATAGCCTACTTGTGTGATGAGCGTAATGGGGCCTTGCACACTTGTAGAGGGATATCCATGTTTTCTTTCGATAGTGTTTGGGTTGGTTAGCATATGGGTATGTCCTAGCCATGTATACCTCTGGCTATGGTGAGTACCTACGTGTGCCTTTTCCATGAGGTGTCACTATGCAGGGTGTGTTCTATGCATACCTACTTCCACGGAGCCACATACACACTACCATGTGGTACATGACTAGTATGTGCCTTCTTTGGCTGGCATATGACCATGCCACATCGAGACATAATGTGAGATGTGGCTGAGAAGTACATTCCATGCAGGTAGCCAAGGAGTGCGAGGGCCACTTGGTTAGTCCATGCCATGTGACGATGCGATGTAGGGTGTAGCTGAGGAGTACACTCTAAGCTATGTGGATAGCATGCTCACTCCACACCACATGAGGGCTACTGCTATAGCCTGATGTTGTTCCCTCCTTCCTCGTTTGGTGGCTAGTATCTAGTCACATAGTGTTGTATAGTGCAATTTCAAATATTGTGGACTTTATCTATGGTTATTGGTGGTTTTCTATTGATTGTGAAGGCCGACACTTTGTTTTTATTTGATTGCGATGGTTTAGCCACACTTTGTGATCTTATTAGCAAGTAACCTTCATGGTTACATTTGATTTAGTGTTGAAATTACGTGTATTTCTTGCCTTATTGTGGAAATAAATTTTTTATTAAATCCTTCTTTATGACTTTGTTGGCTAAACTAGTTTATCCATATTGTTTTTGATGTCAGCCATATGTCGTATTGTGATTCCTCTCCAAGGACATATGAGGCGGACTTGGTAAGTGCATACGAGGAAGCAGACATAGGGAACCTTGAGGATGGGGGTATGTGAGGCTGTTATATAGCTAGGACCCACTACTTACCTATGTGTGATGACTATCTCTTAGAGGCTAACCACCTTATACAACAAGAGAGAGGTCATTGTGGTCTTGTTTGGATGGTCTCACCCTATGTGTGTGACCTAACACCAGCAAACCACTAAGCGTGAGGTATGGATTATGTGAGATGGATATTGGCTCTTGGCTCATGGATTATGTATCATGGGTTAGTATGTTGTTTATGGTATTCAGATGGACCCTTGTGTAGTCTTGTGATGTTAATCCTGGTGATGTGTATCGATGTGTATGTGAAGAATGTATGGTATCATGATAAATTTTACTTATGAAATGATAAATTGAGTGGAACAATAATAAAAGTGAAAAGTCTCGTTTATAAATGGTGGATATTTAATGGAAAATGTGTGTGTTACGTGCAAAAATATGTTGATATTTTGTAAAAATGTATCATTCTGACCTATTGGTTGTTTAATAGCAAATTGGATGAGGAATTGTAATGCTGGTGTACTTGAAAATTGAATACATTATATGAGAATTTCTACTAGTTAGGATTAAAATGGTGCAATGTGTTCTGTTGTGATGTTCACAACATGCCCCATTATTGCTCCTTAGCAAAATGGGGACCCCTGCTGTCGCTTTGCTTTTTTGCTTCTGCTTGTGTTTGTCTGCTTTCTGGCGGTTTGGTAAAAATGAGTCAGGTGCATCATCATCATGAAGGTCAGAATGAGGCAGGTCATCATCATGAGGTCAGTTTGTCAAAGTTCATATTTTGTTTCTGTGACCTCATATTTTGAAAGAGCTTGAAATTCCATGCAGGTTTCCCTTTTACATCACTTGAAAATTCGTCCATATGTGGAAGTTATGCACAGTCAAAGTTTTGGTCAAACCTGATATTCACAAGGTGATCATCATATTTTTTATCCTATCCTGTTGTCAAGATCATCATGATCTTGTTTGTCTACCCGGCATTTCATAAAGTCCTCCTGCCGAGAAATATGACCTTTTGCAAATATCCTGATGATCATCATCATCACATTTCCCTTCGGCAGGATATTTTCCAAAACATGATCCGGTTCGCGAATATGATGATGACGTCATATTCTAAGTTTAACGAAAGCCCCGGATATCCTGATGATCATCATCATCCTGATCTTTCGAGAGGGTTACCTTGGCCGCAAAGGGGTCATATTACATTCACCACCTGATCATGCTCCTTAGGTGACCCGATATTGCATTTATCCCCTGATCTTAACTAAATATGACGATGACGTCATCATTTGCATTTTAATGAAGCCCGAATATGACGATGACATCACCATCATATTCCTTTCCTCAGCAGCAGGATCATATTTCATATCCTCCTTTTTCCTTCGACATGATGATGATGATGATTGTCATTCTTTTCCCCATATACAGAAGCGAAACATCCTGATGACGTCATCCAGAACTTCTCAGAAGGAGCATCATATTTCCGAATATCATGCAGACGAAAGTTTTAAGTCTTGCCATCAGCCGAGCGATTTTTTTGACATGCCGATGGCGAATCTCATGCCAATGGGCGGGAAAGTACATAGTGGTGGAATTTTAAAACGTTTTTTGGCGCCCGTGGCATTTTCCCGGTCAGCGATGGTTGACCCGATAGGTTTTGAGCAGTCTGTATGCGTTTTAAACGCGTTTTGAGAGTATTTTGGACCCGATTCCCAGGATTTCGCACAGTCATCTAGATTTAAACGATTATTTTAATTTCCTGCTATTTATGTGATAAATGTAATACTTATTGCTTGTCTTGTCTTGCAGGCTTGCAGTTGAGGAAGCAGCTGGAACTTGATCACAGTGACCTCATGAAGGAAGAAAATCTGATCTCAGGAGCAGGAAGATAAAGATAAAGTGTGAAGAAGTCAAGGCCATTCAAATAAAGGACAAAGTTGCAGCTAAGGGTATTACTACAACAGACAAACAAAAGTTATTGCCAAGCTGCCGGAACTTCTTAGAAGGGGCAATATTTCGCCCAGATTTGACACTGCTCAGAGATATTTTGAAGAGCTGGTTCACCTGTATTTATTGCTGTAACCAGGGGTTCAGTTAGGTTTCTGCTGTAGTGAGGACAATCAGAATGTCTTTATATTGTGCCTCTCTACACTGTAATACTTTACAATAGGGGCTACATCAGGGATTTTTTCTTTTAGAAGCACACAGCGAGTTAGCTTAGCATAGTTTAGAGGTAGAAGAAGGAGGTCGCCTGTTTGTCTGCAGTAAGGTGCACGTGGAATGTCTGGCTGCCTTACTGTATCTGTAAAGCTTGTAAGTTCTCTGTAGTATGATCAATGAAACTAAGAGTCATTCCTACATTGTAAATCATGTATGACTATTCATTTCTAATACAATAGAATCTGGAGTTCTGCATCTATCTTCTGAGTGTTCTCCTGCTCTTCTTTGTGTTTTGAAATATTTTCTTTGAGAGCTTGCAATTTTAAATGTATGTTTGTGAAAATGCTCAGAACTTGCATTTAAGGTTTTTACTGTGGATTTGATCAAATTACTGTGGTATTTACATAGTGCATAACAGAAACAACTAGATCCTTCGGTAGATTAAATGAGGTATAGATTAGATCTTTCTAACTTTTCCCAACCCATCTGAAATATTTAGCTAAAAACGTAGAAATCTAAAGGAAATCGTCTCAAATTTGAAGAAGCATGCATAACAGAGTTAAAAGTAGACAGTTTTCATAAATAGATAAAGAAGAAAGCTGCAATAATTCAAGAAAACCATCTAAAACTTGTAGCACAATAACACTTTTATGCAAAGGAATGAAAAGTATTGACATATCTCATGATCTTTTTGCATATTCTTAGTCCAGTAAGCCACCAAACAAACCTAAACTACGTAAGGCCCCTTGAACATTACAGCTTCACATTGACCAACTGAACTTGACCAACTGAACCATTGTAGACTTGGGATTAGTTGAATCTCAAATGATTCCTTCTTATCTTTCAAGTATAGTTTCAGTTCATTTCATGTGAATTTTAACTTATTGTTATGATTGCATCAAAACAATCATCAACAGTTTTCTGGCGCCAGAAGGAGGGCCTTCCTGAGTTAGGTTTCATTTCAAACTGGCTAACGACAGTAATAGAGTGACTAGGTCTAGATCCAGTTCAGGAGATATATTTGTGCAACTACCTGATACAAGGCGAAGTAAAAACCCTTTAATTTGGAATCCAAAGATATCGCAAATGGGAAGTTCATCTGGAACACCTCCTGGGTCACCTTTTAACATCTGTAGTATTGTAAGTCCTGATAGATCACTGTTTAGATCTTTAAATCTTGGTTCAGGCACTCCTGGAGGTCTCAATCCTCCTGTAAACCCTAATCCACCAATCAATCTAGGTATTCCTGCAAGTTCAAATCAAGTTCAAACACCTGCAATGGCTTATTTCGATGTCAATTCTCCCATACTCTTCAATGATTATCATGAGATGCCAAAAAATCTGGAAAAGATATGTCCTAAATACCAGTTGCATCAGGACCCAGAAGATCATATTAGAATATTTAAGGAGGCATGTTTTAGGGCTATGTTAGAGCACGAGGATGTTGTGTGTAGATTGTTTCCTTACACCTTTAATGAGCAGGCCTCTAGCTGGTACGTAAACTTACCCAATGGTTACATTTCTTCCTGGGCACTTATGGAAGAAGCATTTCTATCAAGATTTAGAGGACCCATTGACCCTTGCACTTTGTATCATAAATTGGCTGCTATAAAACGAGGTGAGGGAGAGCTAATTGATAATTTCAATGACAGATTTCAAAAGGCCTATTCTAGGCTAGTAGCCCCTTATACCATAGATGATGCTCCCTTGTTGGCTATGTACTATGCTACCTTGGATCCTTTAACCGCCATGTTTGTCAAAAGAAAACCTGACATAGATTCAATATCCAAAGCCTATAAAGAGGCAGCCTCAGTGAACCAAGAAATGAGGCATACAACTTATAGTCCATTTGTCAATGGAGGAAATTTTGGGGTGCAGAATCAGGCACACCCATGGAGTGGAGTCCCTGTGTAGCATGCTCCACTAGTAAATCCAGTTCCTTCTTACACACCTGTGTATAATCCTACTCCAATCCAAGCTATAACTCCTTACACGGCTGGTACTTCCAATAATAGTCAAAATAATGGTCAGCCTTTCTTCCAACTTCCTAGGGATGTAACTGTGGCAAAAGCACGAGAGGATAGGGAAGAAATCAAAGAAATTACTGCACATTTGAAAAGATTAACAACCGAGGTGACACAGCTAAGAAATGAGAACCTCTATGGAAGAAGCAACCAAAACTACAATCAACATCAAAATCACAACCAAGGCCAAAATCAGAATTATAGTCTCAATTAGAATCAGTAGTACAATCAGAACCAAAGCTACAATCAGCATCAAGGCCCCAGTCAGGGGCAACCAATGCAAAATAGGGGGCCAGTGATAGATAATAGGACCTGGGGCAATAATAACAAAAATCAGAATCAACCTAGGCCACCCAAGACATGGAACACTGGGCCCAACAACGGTACTCTGGCTTCTCCTTTTGAGAATACAGATAATCATGGTACAAAACAAATGACTAGCATACAAATGGCTAGTACAGCACCCAAAAATTGGTGCAGATTTCACAATACCAATGCCCATGCTGAGCACGACTGTCCACAGTTCCACTTGGCAGCTAGTATTTTCAACATAGATGTACAGCCTCCTACCTTTGAATTTCTCATTCCTAAGGGTAATGAGGTAGTACCCTTAGAATATGACACAGCATTAGTCTTAGAAACGTTTACCTTTACAACTGTAGAAGAGAAAGAGGATGAATTGCTAGAGGATGAACCATACTGTTGTGAAAGTCTATATCCTGAATCAGCCTTTGTGTTAAATGCTTTTCAGTTTCCTTTTGAATCTGAAAATGAGATATTAAATGAAACAGAAGAGGTGCAGGCCTTTCAACAAACAAATAAAAGCCACACCTACAATTTGAGGAACAACCCTAGGCCGGGAGGACCTTTCACCACTTCCACTCCTCCGAATAACATCAATACACCCCCAGACCAGAATGCTAGCAACAATCCTGCCATACTTAAAGCTAGTCAGCACACAAATAATGGAACAACAGTGCAAAAGGATCAAATAAGTAAGACAGAAGCAATAGAGACAACAAGATTAATGAATTACTTATCAGAGGAAATAAAGAAAATTAAGGTCAGTATACCTCTGAATGAATTATTGAAGACCCCAGGGATCAGAAATGCTTTTTTACAATCCCTGGATACATCCATAACAAACAAGGTGTCTGCTGATATAACTGTTCCTAATAGTGATTCACCACCTAAGGAGAAAGGTAAGAAAGTTGAGCAGCCTTCCAATACAAATGTGGTAATACATGCGGATAAGAGGGATACTCAACCTTTCTTGTTAACTGTTAGGTTGTGTGGGAAGAATATACACAATTGCATGGTAGATTCTGGTGCTTCAGCCAACATAATGCCCTTAGGAATATGTAAAACTCTCGGGCTGACTCCCACCAAATCTGCCAAGGTTGTCATGCAATTAGATAAGACCGAGGTTAGCGTGATAGGAGAACTCATGAACATTCAAGTGCAATTAGCTTCAGACCCTAGGGTAAGCCAAATCATTGACATTCAAGTAGTGGATATACCCGTAAATTATGGGATGTTGCTAAGTAGGGATTGGTCCAAGACATTAAATGGATATATGGCTACTGACTTTTCACACATGTGGTTACCGTGGAGAGGCATCCCAAACCAGATCAGAATAGAGGCAGAGCCCAGAATGAAACATATGATAACAGAGTATAATCGAACTAATGAAATATTATATGCTACTGTTGAACCAGGTGTCTATAGAATTACCAACAATGGGATGCAGATTGAAGAGATTATGATGTTAAACATTAGAAAGAAGTGTGTCAACAATAGAACGGCACTATTCATTGAGTCTGACGGAAATTCTTCAGATGAAGAAAACAATGCAATAGACAAATTTGGTCATACCATTAGACGAGAGCTGGAAGAGTGTGTTACACACAATCTCCTAGTCCAATGTAAGTTATATACAAATAGGTGTAGAGTCCATGATAGGCAACATTCTGAGGAGAATTGTGAAATATGCAAAGACATCATTGAATATGAATACAAAAAGTGCATAGGGAGGGTAGAGTCACAAGAGGAAAATGAGAATCCCGATCCAACACAGAGATATGTTCAGGATAATATAGATGCCTTGATTCCAGATTTAGGAAAAGAAATAGAGGACAAGGGTAGTTATCTTTCTGAGTTGCAAACTAAAAACACACATATACAAGATAACCAAACGGAAAAACCCATGAATAAACAAGACAACACCCCACAGGCAATAAAAGGGACAAAGTATGCCAAGGTAAAAGATCAGAAAAGTAAAGATGGCATGTGGACGTTAAAATGTGATGGGTCCAAATCAAAGCAGGGCGCAGGTGCGGGTATTGAACTCATAGATCCTCAAGGTAAATCACATTTGGCAGCATATAGATTACAATTTTCCTGCACTAACAACTTTGCTGAATATGAGGCCCTAATTTTAAGACTTGTCATGGCCATCAAGAAAAGGGTAAAAACCATTAGAGTATTTTCAGACTCTGAATTAGTAGTCAGACAAGTGAGGAAACTATATGCCTGCAATTATAAGAAAATAATTAGTTACAGACATAGAGTATGGGATTTAATGGATTCGTTTGATGCTTTTAACATAGAGCACATTCCTAGAGAGCTGAACCATAGGCCAGATGCGTTAGCAGTTGCTGCTAGTACATTAGAACCATTGACACTATCAGGATTAAGACGATTTGCTGTTGAGCTAGTTAACGTGCCCAGTATACCAGACAATGTTACACACTTTCAGGTATTTGGAGAGGATCAACAAATTATTAATTTTCTGACTTGTAATGAGGCATTCGAGGCCCAAATCATTGATGAACAAGAAAGGCCTGAAGTAACATGGGACGAAGAAGATATGATCAACTTAAAGAGCAACTTCTTACCAAAAGGAGTAATTGAATTAGAACACATCTTTGACTTAGACGGAGTAATAAGACAAAAAGACTTACCCAAAATAGAAGGGGGTAGGTGTGATTTACATAACTTAGGGACTGAGCTAAATCCACAAAGTGTACTAATTGGGAAGGCTTGCTCTAAGAAAATTAGAAAAGAGGTTTTGGACGTTCTGAAAGAATATAAACATGTCATAGCATGGACTTACGAAGACTTGAAAACATTTGATGAGTCCATCATAACTCATGTAATACCTTTAAAAAAGGAAGTCAAACCATTTAGGCAGAAACAGAGGCCTGTAAATGCCATTCTAGAGCCTTTAATCTTTGAGGAAGTTAAAAAATTACTGTCCGCTGGAATAATTTTCCCAGTCAGACATTCTGTTTGGGTAGCTAACTTGGTACCAGTGAGGAAGAAAAATGGAGACATCAGGTTGTGCGTAGACTTTAGAAATTTAAACAAGGCATCTGAAAAGGATAATTATCCTTTGCCCCCAATAGACGAAGTACTGCAAGCAGTAAATGGCGCAAAGATGATGTCTTTTTTGGATGGTTTTTCAGGTTATAATCAAGTCTTAATTGATAGAGAAGATAGACTAAAAACCACCTTCACTTGCAAATGGGGAAATTATGCATATAGAAGAATGCCTTTTGGTCTGATCAATGCAGGTGCCACTTTTCAGAGGGCCATGGACGTTGCATTCCGTGGATTATCAGGTAAATGCATTGTTGTGTATATGGATGATTTAACTGTGTATTCCAAGGATGCATCCACCCACGCTGAGGACCTCAGAAAAGTACTCAAGCGATGTGAAAGGTATGGGATTTCCCTTAATCCTAAGAAATGTATATTTGGCGTAACTAAAGGTAAACTATTAGGCCATGTCATTTCTGAAAATGGAATTTCTATTGATCCGGATAGAATAGAATCCATAAAAAATTTGCAAATACCAAACAATAGGAAAGAATTGAAATCATTTTTTGGTAAAATTAACTTTGTTCGGAAGTTTATAATAGGTTTTGCAGAGATCGTGCAGCCGTTGAATGCCATGTTGAAGAAAGATGCACAGATGGAATGGACGCCAGTGGCCAAAGCCACATTTGAAGATATCAAGGAGGCAATTTCTAATGCTCCTGTATTGGCAAGTCCAGACTACACAAGCCCATTTTACATCTACTCCTTTGCATCTTCTCATTCTGTCGCGGCTGCCTTGACACAGAAAGGTGAAAATAATGGAGAGAGGCCCATAGCATTTATGAGTGCGCCTCTGAAGGATGCACAGCTGAGATATCTAGATATCGAAAGACAGGCATTCGCATTAGTAAAGGCTGTGAAAAAATTTAGACACTATATTCTGCGCAGCTAGATCAAAGCCATAGTACCAGACGCAGTAGTAAAAATGTTGCTGATGCAAAACGAGCCTGGAGAAAAAAGAACCAAATGGATCACCACATTGCAAGAATTTGACATAGAGATCATTCCCGCAAAGCTGGTCAAAGGGCAGGCACTGGTGCAGACAATAGCAAACATGGATCCAAATCTGATAAAACAACAATATGTATTGAATTCCCAAGACGCATCAGGCTGGTACGATGATCTAAGCACCTTCCTGATAGCCGGAAAGTACCCAAGCAAGATGAAGGCTTCTCAGAGGAGAGCCTTGAAGATTAAGGCACAAAATTATATGGTGCAAGGAGGTTTTCTATTCAGGAAGAACCATGATGGAATTTATCTGAGATGCATAAACAGAACTGAAGCTGATAGAGTGTTGACAGAACTACATGACAAGTACGGAACCGGCCATGGTTCCCATTTAGCTATAACACACAAAATACTGAGGGTGGGCTATTACTGGCCCACTATGCTCAAAGATACTAAGAGTCACATCAGAAGTTGCCACACCTGTCAGACTGCAGTAGACAAAGGGAAAAATCCAGCCAATCCACTGCAACCTGTGATTGAGTCTAGACCGTTTGCACGGTGGGGCTTGGATTTTATCTGAGTCATCAATCCCCCATCTTCTGCAGGACACAAATTTATATTGACAGTAATAGACTATTGTACAAGGTGGACTGAGGCCACCTGCTACAAATTTTCCACAACTGAGGTAGTTATCAAGTTCCTTGAAGAAAACATTATCACCAGGTTTGGAACGTCCTATTCATTGGTATGTGATAACGGCCCTGCTTTCTCTTCTTTAAAATTTTCTAAATGGGCATTTGAATATGGGATTATTCTAAGGTTTTCTTTGAATTATTACCCTCAAGGTAATGGACTGGCTGAATCAACAAACAAAATTTTATTAGACATAATCAAGAGGTTAATTGCCAAAAGTCCTAGAGAGTGGAATACCCTATTAAGATATGCATTATGGGTAGATAGGACCAAGTTTAAAATAGCTTTAGGAAGCACACCTTATCACTTAGTTTATGGGACTGATCCCATACTTCCGGTTAATCTGAGAATACCAACCTGGAAGTTTGCCAATGAATATCTAGGCTTTGATAACCATAGGGAAGCCAGAATAGTGCAAATGTTACAACTAGAGGAGAAAAGAGGTCAAGCCCTCGAGAAGTTTGCCAAACACCAAGCGGTTGTTAAGAGGTGGTTTGACAAAAGGGCAAGAGTCAAAACATTTAGGATATCAGACTTAGTGTTGTGCTGGGACAAAGCACATGAAAAGAAAGGAAGCCATGGAAAATTCGATAAATTATGGCTGGGTCCATTACAAGTCTCAGAAATAATAGGAGATAACACATTTAGACTTAAGACCTTGACTGGAGAAGATATGCCATTACCAGTTAATGGCCGGCATTTGAAACACTACTTCCAGGCTTGAGGTAAAAGGGGGGCAGTCCTTTTTTCTTAATGTAAAATACTGTGGGTAATGTACAGTTCTTCTTTTGTTTTTTCTTTTGGGTTGGCTGTTTGTATAGTTTGTCTTCTGTTTGTTTTTTTTACTTTTGTTTCTTTCTGTTTGTATAGTTTTTTCTTTTGTTGTGTTGTTTGTACAGCTTGTTTGTTTGGTTTGTTTGTTGTCTCCTCAGCAGGGATCTTTATTTTACTTTAGGGTATTAAGGAGCAAAACTAGCAACCATTCAAAACAGTATAAAATTTAGGATATTCAAGTTAACCATTTGCAATTTACACATAACTTGTTACTGTCATGAATGTAGAGAGTTGTTCATCTTCTGAAATTTTGTATTCAATAAATGTGATTGAAAATTCGAAGCAAGTTTCTCACGATGACACACCTAAAATCCTTGGGTTTGTTGAACTTACCAGTGTAGATATTAGGTGAAAAATCAGAGGTTACCCTTGCTACCATTACAATTCTCAGCTTAATTTCAGCAAGTGTCCACTCCTTGCATCATGAAGTTACAAATTGTTATATCTTATGAAATCTTTCAAAATTAGAAAACAAAAAATAAATAAATAAATGAATAAAGCGGATTATACTGAAAATCTAGATTAAGCCATCTAAGTAACTCTACCAGGGCTATAGACGCTCACTGGCAGTGGGGCTCTACTTAGGAGAATTGTAACGATAACCTTGCCGGGGCTATGGACGCTCGCTGGCAGCAAGGTTCTATCCGGTCGGCTATGAGGGAATATCCTCACCTACGTAGGCTAATGTCAGTCACTGGTTTGTTCAACCGATCTTCAAGATGAGGATAATTAATCACGTGCACACAACTAAACTGAAAATGGAAATTCATGCATCTTTATTGAATACTTTGAGTCTCAAGCTAAATAGTAATTTGCAGGAAAGATAGTTGGAAGTTATGAGTTCATTTCATCTAGTTTCCTTGAACACTCTAAATTTAATTGTTTTGTTTTGGTTGCTAGTTGTTGTGATGTTCACAACATGCCCCATTATTGCTCCTTAGCAAAATGGGGACCCCTGCTGTCGCTTTGCTTTTTTGCTTCTGCTTGTGTTTGTCTGCTTTCTGGCGGTTTGGTAAAAATGAGTCAGGTGCATCATCATCATGAGGGCCAGAATGAGGCAGGTCATCATCATGAGGTCAGTTTGTCAAATTTCATATTTTGTTTCTGTGACCTCATATTTTGAAAGAGCTTGAAATTCCATGCAGGTTTCCCTTTTACATCACTTGAAAATTCGTCCATATGTGGAAGTTATACACAGTCAAAGTTTTGGTCAAACCTAATATTCGCAAGGTGATCATCATATTTTTTATCCTGTCCTGTTGTCAAGATCATCATGATCTTGTTTGTCTACTCGGCATTTCATAAAGTCCTCCTGCCGAGAAATATGACCTTTTGCAAATATCCTGATGATCATCATCATCACATTTCCCTTCGGCAGGATATTTTCCAAAACATGATCCGGTTCGCGAATATGATGATGACGTCATATTCTAAGTTTAACGAAAGCCCTGGATATCCTGATGATCATCATCATCCTGATCTTTTGAGAGGGTTACCTTGGCCGCAAAGGGGTCATATTACATTCACCACCTGATCATGCTCCTTAGGTGACCCGATATTGCATTTATCCCCTGATCTTAACTAAATATGACGATGACATCATCATTTGCATTTTAATGAAGCCCGAATATGACGATGACGACACCATCATATTCCTTTCCTCAGCAGCAGGATCATATTTCATATCCTCCTTTTTCCTTCGACATGATGATGATGATGATTGTCATTCTTTTCCCCATATACAGAAGCGAAACATCCTGATGACGTCATCCGGAACTTCTCAGAAGGAGCATCATATTTCCGAATATCATGCAGACGAAAGTTTTAAGTCTTGCCATCGGCCGAGTGATTTTTTTGACACGCCGATGGTGAATCTCACGCCGATGGGTGGGAAAGTACATAGCGGTGGAATTTTAAAACATTTTTTGGCGCCCGTGGCATTTTCCCGGTCAGCGATGGTTGACCCGATAGGTTTTGAGCAGTCTGTATGCGTTTTAAACGCGTTTTGAGAGTATTTTGGACCCGATTCCCACGATTTCGCACAGTCACCTGGATTTAAATGATTATTTTAATTTCCTACTATTTATGTGATAAATGCAATACTTATTGCTTGTCTTGTCTTGCAGGCTTGCAGTTGAGGAAGCAGCTGGAACTTGATCACAGTGACCTCATGAAGGAAGAAAATCTGATCTCAGGAGCAGGAAGATAAAGATAAAGTGCGAAGAAGTCAAGGCCATTCAAATAAAGGACAAAGTTGCAGCTAAGGGTATTACTACAACAGACAAACAAAAGTTATTGCCAAGCTACCGGAACTTCTTAGAAGGGGCAATATTTCGCCCAGATTTGACACTGCTCAGAGATATTTTGAAGAGCTGGTTCACCTGTATTTATTGCTGTAACCAGGGGTTTGAACTAGGGGTTCAGTTAGGTTTCTGCTGTAGTGAGGACAATCAGAATGTCTTTATATTGTGCCTCTCTACACTGTAATACTTTACAACAGGGGCTACAGCAGGGATTTTTTCTTTTAGAAGCACACAGCGAGTTAGCTTAGCATAGTTTAGAGGTAGAAGAAGGAGGTCACCTATTTGTCTGTAGTAAGGTGCGTGTGGAATGTCTGGCTGCCTTACTGTATCTGTAAAGCTTGTAAGTTCTATGTAGTATGATCAATGAAACTAAGAGTCATTCCTACATTGTAAATCATGTATGACTATTCATTTCTAATACAATAGAATCTGGAGTTCTGCATCTATCTTCTGAGTGTTCTCCTGCTCTTCTTTGTGTTTTGAAATATTTTCTTTGAGAGCTTGCAATTTTAAATGTATGTTTGTGAAAATGCTCAGAACTTGCATTTAAGGTTTTTACTGTGGATTTGATCAAATTACTGTGGTATTTACATAGTGCATAACAGAAACAACTAGATCCTTCGGTAGATTAAATGAGGTATAGATTAGATCTTTCTAACTTTTCCCAACCCATCTTAAATATTTAGCTGAAAACGTAGAAATCTAAAGGAAATCGTCTCAAATTTGAAGAAGCATGCATAACAGAGTTAAAAGTAGACAGTTTTCATAAATAGATAAAGAAGAAAGCTGCAATAATTCAAGAAAACCATCTAAAACTTGCAGCACAGTAACACTTTTATGCAAAGGAATGGAAAGTATTGACATATCTCATGATCTTTTTGCATATTCTTAGTCCAGTAAGCCACCAAACAAACCTAAACTACGTAAGGCCCCTTGAACATTACAGCTTCACATTGACCAATTGAACTTGACCAACTGAACCATTGTAGACTTGGGATTAGTTGAATCTCAAATGATTCCTTCTTATCTTTCAAGTATAGTTTCAGTTCATTTCATGTGAATTTTAACTTATTGTTATGATTGCATCAAAACAATCATCAACATGTTCTTTGTCCTAAAGAAACTGATTAGGTGTCAATGCTAACTTGTAAGGATTTTGAGTGGTTTAGGCATTATGGAATCATTTTTGAAATGCAAGTTGTGATTGTATTATTGTTGAGACATTGAAAAGTAGAAGGGTAAAGTATGTTTGAAATGGAGTATATGAGATAAACCTCTTTCCATAGGCAGACTAGTGTACATTAATTTTATGAGATGAATCAGCTTCGAGGTTGGTACTAACATGTTATGTTCTACTCTAGTTTGTGACTTCCAAGAGTAAGTCAATTTTTAGTGGGGGGAGGATGTAGTACCCCTCTGTATTCACTTTGGTTGTGTTATGTATGTCTGACATTTGGGTTATTTAGTTGGATTGTCTAATTGATGTGGGTTATTCATTTACGTAGAAATGAAATATATTGCATTGTGCCTTTGAATTTTGATTGGGTCATATATTATAGGTATGTGACTGTGTTGAAGGAACCCGTGCACACACCACTTAGTTGAATTGTATGTGCATTTTAACTAATTTAGCATAATCTTTTATCTAATTGTTATTAGTCATGGTGAATTTATTAATTGCATTAGTTTTCCAATATAGATTATAAATAAATATTTAGTGGGAAATAATAATAATTGCTTTATTAAGTAGATAGATATTTGAATATCTTCCGGGAAAGATTCTTTGAATGCATCATTTTATCTAATTCAGGTCTCATGAGGGAAGTGGCAGTTTCATAAGGGCAACTAATTTATGGGTACTAATTGCTCTTTTCTATTTTAGTTTGAAACTTATACTCTACAAAAAGGTACCTTACAGTTTTAACAAAGGTTGTGGAGAAGCTGTAATTAATGGCCTAAATCTTGGATATTATGGCATCTTACATGTGTTACTAAATGAGGATGCAAGAAGGAGTGTGTGGGGGAATAACAATAAGTCATTAATCAATTTTGGAGGCCGAGGGGAGATTACTACCCATGTTAAATGCCATGCCCAGGTACACTTTAAGGGTATTCTATATTGCAAATATTTCTAAGTAGGTGGAGGATTGAAACAGAAGGGTAAGTTGTGGGCGCTTTTATGTGTTTATGTAGTTTTACATGAAAATTTCTAAGATCTGAATATATTTAATAATCCATTGTATGGTATGATATGTTTTTCTTGGGAGGCATTCTGTCAATCAATTTGCGTGCCTTGGCTATGCATATACCTTTTTCCCATAGGTTAAAATAGAAGATTTGTGAACTACTATTGTAGACTGATTCTTAGGACATATGTTTCTAATTAATTGTTTCTGCAAGGTTTCTAAATATGTATTTTTCTTTGCTTGACCTTGGTATCATTTGGATTATCATCTAATTGAATGTTAGAGGAATAGGGTCGATTCTTCCTTCAGACCTTCAAGACATATAACATCATTTGAAATGGGTCTTTGTGATCATCATTGTTCTAGTGGATTGGTTAATTATCTCAGCTATGACTTCCTTGAGCCTGTGTTCTAAGTGTTGTCCTTGGGTTGTCATTTAAACCTTGAAAATATATTATTAAATATGCATTTGGTGTTGCTTCTTCTTGCAATTATCCTACATGTGTACATCTATAATATGTTTCCTATTGTAAGCCTCCTCTTTGGCGCATTTGACTTCACACCTGTCGATCACATTTGTTTGATGGGTTATAAAGTTTATTCAACAAATCCATTTTTTGCATTATACCCTATCGACTCATAATGTCACTGATTTGGCTCTCAATACATAGCTATCTATATTGAGGTCTAGTCTATGTGATAATAGCCAACTCCTTACTATGTGGAAACCTCCTGCCATGAATCCATACTTAGTTTTTAACAATGTTTAATATGGAATGATGAATAAAATGATAAGATATGATTTAAGATCCCAAATTTAATTGTTTACCCTTTTGTGTATTATACTTTTACATTTCTCTTCATCAATTATTAGAATCATTTAATTATGAACCGATCACCATTGAAATATATCTCTGATTTGATGTATGTATTAGTATTAGATCTATCTAGATTTTTATACTTTCAAATATCACAGTAATCCTTTTAACTTTGAAATGCAACCAAATTGATATTTATCTCTTCGATATTTGTTTTATCATGAGATTTTATGTATATCTTGGAATACGTTCTCTTTTTGGTTGATCTCATATTACCATTGATGGTCGCATCCAAATTGTAGTCCTATCTCATTAATCAGAACACTTGAGTTTGAAGAACATGTCTTTTCATACAAAATAAATCTCCATGATCAACTACGAAATTGGGGGGAGAAGAGGAGTGTACATCACCTAGTTGAAGTATCCCTCACCCACTACAATATATTTGAGGGCAACACACTCGTGGAAGGCCTCTTCACAGTAGACCATCATCACACCTCAAAACCAGTGGCAACAGTTTAAAATGGCATTTGTTAGAAAGTATCTAAAGTATTTTCAACAAACTCATTTTGTGGGTATCCCTGCAATCATTGCAAACCACCAGACCACATTTCATTGAGGTACTTATTTAAGCAGTTTAGACATCTAGTCTATGCTTCCACATTTTATATTGCAACTTCTACGTTTGGAAGAAATCTACTTTTTATTATGCTTGATGGTCGTCCATACCCTGTTGCAATCTCTCATTTTGGCATTTAGGTAAGGAGGTGTTGGTTGGCAACGGTCACAAAGTCTAGTTTTACATCTACCAATTACCTTTGCTTGAAATTTTCTAAAGCCTTTTCATTGAAACCATTTTGTGAATATCTTGCAACAAGGGCAGTCCAATGCCTTGTATATGATTCTACGCTTTGCATTCATGTCTACCAGGTGCGATTTCATTCCAAAGGAAGGAATGGAAGGCTACTGAAAGAGGAAGGGATAGGATGATCTCATAGAATGACCAAGGTAAGTTGATTTATAATCTTAATTTCAGCTAAGATGTTAATAGGTTTAGTGTCATGATTTTCTATTCTTCTTATTTGCTATCCACCATGTCTAAAACTCTTGATTGAGTAGGAGATCTTTTTATCTATTGTCTTTACATAGAAACATAGAATCAAAATGTATCAACTACCCTCGCAAATATTTCAATGTGATTAGATCTTGGATTCTCTCATCTATGTTAGTGAGTTTTACAATCCTTAAAGGATTAAAGCATGAGTAATAGTTGGGAGGATATTGAAATCTTTGTAATAGGATAGATAAGATACTTTTGTTGTTTCTCCTTCATTGGCTCAGATAATTTTAGGTCAATATTTGTGTGATGGAGAGAAACATGGATAATGTCGGTGAAACTTTTTGGTGCCAGATCTGCTCAAAGTTGTGTACAAATCTATTGTTCATGCCTGTAGTCACATCATTTACTTATGATGTCTTCACAAAGCCATGGATTGTTTGGACACATCACTACCCTGTCTATAGGAGTTCATATTAGCTTATGCTCAGAGTTTATGAATTACATCATTACTTTCTGTTGAAAACATTTTCGAAGGAATATAAAGTAAGGGCTCAAGAGGTCCTCAAAAAGGAGAGTAAAATGGGCACCTTCACTCCTCAATTAGATGCTCTGGATTTTAAATGATCAAGAAAATGATATTTTAGATTTAGAGAAATAAAATATTGCCTTCTCTCCTCAATCAGGTACTTGGTTTTGAATGATCAATCATATGAGGTCTTAGAATGGGAAAAATAATAAGGTATCATCTCTCCTCAATTGGGTTCTTGGGAAATTGGATATGTTTTTATTTTCCTATATAGTTTTAGTTGTAGAAGCCTTGCCAGTAGTTGCCTGAATAATGAACTTTTATGTGGTAGTGCAACTTTACTGTAGTTTATGCCATTGTGGTTTGGCAAATTGAATCTTTCACTGTAGTTGTACAAGTATGTGGTATGACTTATGTAGTATGTACTAGTTAGGTGAATAATAGCTATACCATTGTATCTAGTTAATGTTTTGTTTAGTCAAATTAGTATCTTAGAGGTAAATTTATACTTGATCAACTAATCTTATAAAACTATTTTGATAATTGAACTTGAAAAAAAAATGTTTTTATATTATGATTAGAGTAGATAAATATAATCATTATTTATTTAGGGGGATAATCCTTGCAAGTTGTTGATTTGATCAATCGATCTAATTAGGTAGAAAACATTTTGCAATTGACTGGAGTAGGATGATTTCTTTTGATTATCATTTAAAATGAATTCTTGGTTATATAATTTTCATAGACTCTTTTAGGGATGATGTTATTTGGATCAAGTCAATAGGGACCACCTTTTGAGTTATTAATTATTATTCCTTTGGAGTGTTATTTTATAAATTGTAGTTCATTAAATAACTTATATTGAGTGATAGTTCATCGGAATAGATCATAACTAATCTTCTAGGTAATAGGTTAATAAGTATTCTTGTGATGACTCAAGGAAACTATTATTTCTCTTTGGCCAAAGAAAACTCATGATCTTTTGATATAATTTTAATTAAATGATTGTAACCTTAGTTATGTTTTCTTCTCACTTACCGCTCACTAAGGATCTTGATGACTATGGTTGTAAAAGATATCCTCCTACTTGAAAACAAAAAAATTGATTGGTACATTTAATATGTTTTGAGCTTATTAATAAGGTAATGCTTTGGTTTTATTTTAGAGTGGATTATAAAATTAAAGGTTTCTGGTTATGAAGTTGTTTAGTTATGGAATAAGAATGTTTATCAACCCTTCACACTTAGTTGACAAAGATAATTATTTATTTGGTTGTTATTATCATTTTTGTATGAAATCATTTTGAGGTCACAAGATCAAGTCCCGAACTACGAAGTCTCTGCGCTATGCGTATGTAGGCAAGGCCATTATGGATGAGCCCCTGAGACATTAGGTCAGCCCCTAGGGCCTTAGGCTAGTCATTTTGAGCAATTGATATTTGTTTTATGTAAATTATTATCTATACATGACTAATGTTTTCATTAGATGTGCAGTTTGAGATCTCTAAGACATCCAGGAATTCTGAAGCTAAGAAGACACCATCGTCTATTAACTAAGCAGCATACTGGAGCAAGAATATGGTTTTCCACTATGCTAAGGATGGGTATATGGTTCTTGTTATACTTGTTTTTAATTGCATGAGAGATGTCCTATTCCTAATTAAAAAGGATCTTTTTTTTATGTATTTGTGTTAGCTAGGAA
The DNA here is from genome assembly GCA_027924645.1 of Cunninghamia lanceolata. Lineage (NCBI taxonomy): Eukaryota > Viridiplantae > Streptophyta > Pinopsida > Cupressales > Cupressaceae > Cunninghamia > Cunninghamia lanceolata. Next base: position 7,127,757 of record BSBN01001281.1, read on the forward strand.
CTGAATTGTAGTATTTGGTTATCAGTTGCCACATTATGGAAGTGAGTAATATAGAATCATCTAACCTAGTGATGTAAAATAAGCCTTGCTTGTTTATCAAACATGTATCTTTTATTCTTCATGACAATTTCTTGTATTTCTTTATACATGACCTTAATGAATACCTATCTAATGTTATAATATGGAATTGTATGTGTATATTCATCTAATGCAAATAGATTGAGAATGATCTATGGTTGTTAGATAACTCATAATGTTAGTTAGATCATGTTAGTAATTAGTAATGTCGACATGTAATTAAACATAATTTGAATGAGTTATGTATGTTGATGATTATTGCTTAATTTCAATAATGCAGTCATGTGATCCCTAGAGATATTAGTTAACTTGTTGTAATAGACTATGTTATATTTTACGATCGTTACTTCTATTTTTTTTAAAAAACATTCTACCTTTTTATTGTTTTAGTTGACTTATCTTTAGGGTTGTGTTGATGCTTAAAAGTGTGCTGATTCTAACACCAACATGGGAAGTTTCAGGAATATGGGACTTGCAACCTGAAACAATCTCCAGATTTTAAAGAAGCTGGATCTTCTCTAACTTAAAATTGGTTTAGGGAAAAAGGGTAGAAATTAACACAAATAAAGATACAGTTAAAGCACATCTATCTATGCCGATGCGCCTGAGCAGTAAGTATCTCTCTAAATTCAAGCACAGTGAAACTATCTTTAAGATTCAGTCACATTAAAGAGCAGATACTGCATGATCAATATGAACAGATAAAATGAATAGCATCAAAGGCTCATAACTAGACAATTTTGCAATGACACAGAAGATATCAACGAGGCATAGAACTCAGTCTTCTCATTAATTTTTCAGCAACATAAAAGGCACAGATACATGCACAGTTACATTAACCTTCCAAATCAAGAATAACAGAACAAAGGCAAATGATATTATTGGTCATAGCAAAAAGGTCTACAAACTTCTCGTAAATCCCTGATAACAATCTATATGAAGAAATCTCTATATAAATGAATCCCCCTTCTGGATCCTCCTGTCACATATTTATAGCATAGGATCAGCTCAAGATTGCCCGCACGATCAAATCCCAACAGTCTAACCAAACTGGAACTTAACTAGAAGTGTCTGACAAAAAATATCCTTCAGATCTACAAATAGTTACAATAACTGTAAATTCATTGGCTGTCACGATACATGTGGCGCTCCTCTTCTAACCAAAAAAAGACACTTGGCGGCATCCGCTGCATTAACAAAAACCCTTGAAACAGATGGCAGTGTCTACGTGCATCGCTTGAAAACTATCTCATTGTTCAAGAGACAGAAAAATGACACTTGGCAGCGTTCCCAGCATTTGAAAATAGATACGTGGCGCCTTCTGCAACTTTCATTCTTTACTGTGTCTTTGTATTGGGAGGGCTCCACCTGTGACATGTGTCATGATCCACAGCAACTGCAACTCTATTACTTATGAGAAATGGGACCCACCTTACTCTTACCGCTTAGTAGCTTTCAAAAAGGAAACTGGGATAGGTGGCGCCTTCCGCAACTTTCTTAGCTTCTATATGTGGCACTTTCCCCGCTCTTGAAATTCTTTTAGAAACTTATGCGGAGATTGACACTTGTCAGTCTTCGTGCTCACTTAGAATACACGCGGTCTCCTCTGCTAGCACTTAGAAACTTAGTAACTATGTCTCCGCAGGTTGACAAGTGGTGACGTCCACTTCATTTGAAACAATAAAAGTGTGGCCCATCTCCATTCTTTGTAAACTACGAAACATAAGAAACGACCCGCGGGGGCTGACACATGGCGGCTTCCACGGTTATCACAAGGGACACATGGCGCTTTCCGTGCTTCCACAGAAACTCTTAAGGAAACTTGAAACTCAAGCAGAAATAGACACTTGGCACGTTCTGCGGCTAGTTACTTTAGACACTATTTGAAAAACCTTTTGCCACGTGGTGTGATCCGCTTCAAAGCTATAACATAGAAACAGAAGTGCGGTTTGAAACTGAGGCACGACACTTGTCACATTCCACGCTACTTTGAGGAACTGGCAAAAGAAACCCTTATGGTTGCGGAAACATATAGAGACACTCTTAGAGGCAAAACTGAAACTCACTGGGACACATGCTGATGTGCTGCAATAGGAAACAAAATATAGATTTTTTAACTCTACAGGTTGCATGGCAGGGCATTACACAATCAATGTCATGCTAACTCCATTTTTTCTTCTATTAAAGGCTATCATGGCTTATTCACTCTTAATCAAACCCAATTCACTATCCAATCAATCATGTTAACTCTTAAATCAAATGAGTTGACTCTCCAATCATCTCTACTATTGTTGTGCTTCTCACACCTATAAATAACCCCTCCTTGATGCATTTGGTGAGGTAAAATTTAGTATGTTTCATTTTCTTTACTCATCTTTTCTTTGTCTCCATAGCATTTATGCTCGTGTAGGCCTCCATGAGCCTTTTTAATTTTTGCATTTAGTGTCTTAGCTCCAAGAAATTGTGCTTCGTATGCATTCTAATGCCCATTTGTTATTCAAGCTTCCATAGCTTCTATTCTATTTATTTTTCTCCCATCTTCACTTTTGTTACCAAGAGGAGGACCTCACTACTATAAAGGGAGAGAAAGAATTTCCAAACAAAGGAATTCTGAGGGCTCAAGCCAAGCATTGCCATCTTTATTATACTAGGTTCTTTTATTCTTTCAAATAGTAATTAGATCAAACTCTTACTCTTGGGAAAGTAGTATTTATGTTGCCCTTTCCTTGATAGGATTTGCTTTGATTTAGTTAGATTAGCATTGTTTCATTCATTAGATTGCATTCATTTCAAATCTTACAATTTCAGTTTCTATATCAGAATCAAAATCGCACCTTAAAACCAAAAAACATAGGGTTAGATTGCATATAAAAAACATATATAGCTGCATACATATTTCAATTTTATCTAATTAGATAACTTATTTTTTTATTTAGAAAAGGGAATAAAAAATTATTTGCATACATCCTAGATTGCATTGCATAAGAAAACTATGAAAACATTAGGAAACTTAGAGATCAAAACCCTTGATCAAATCATGATGTACACATCAACATGAAATTAAAAAAGGTCAAACAAGAAGAAACCCTCAATCACATCATGAGGTACACATCAATGTAGACATCAACATTATACACATTCAACAAACAAAACTTCCCCAAATTGCCAATGTTTCCTAAAAGTGTTTGCCAATAATTAGCTTTCCCTCCCCCTACTTCCTATACCATGTCTAGGAGAAAGTGTTATTATTTTAAAGATCTACTTTTACTTTTTAAACCACCCAACCTTTAATTGCTACATCTAATCCTCTGCCTGCCATCACTATGATAGTTGGATTAAAGTGGCCTATCCAATTAGACCTTCCTAAGCCCTCTTCTTGTACTAGATGTGACCAACTTGCACAAGCACACAAGAATTACCAACATGCTATGGCTAGAGCTTAGGATAATGATTCCACCTTTGATGAGTCACCCTAAGATCTAGGTCAAACTAGAACCTAAAATGTTCAATTTATTTTGGCTCCTTCTCATGACCCTCCAATCATTCCTATCACACCAAACCTACTACCATTCTACAAGCCACTTGACCTACCTAATGTTTTTATCATTCCTAAAGAAACATTAGATGCTCTAGTGCCATTTTAGTGCACTTTTCATTAGGTTTTCCCAGATGTTCTTTGTCCAACCATGATAGATAGGCATTCCATGCCTGCAATCCAAGTGTAAGGAGTGCTACCTTACTATGCCATATCATAGATCCAAAACAAATATTCCCCCTTCATCCTTGAGATCTTCCTGAGCTAGTCCTAATTTGGTAGAGTCTCATCCTCCACCTACCTTTATTTCTCCTATAATCCTTGTCCCTAATATTAGTGCTAAGCAGTAGCAAAAAATTATCCTCTATGATAGAACTATTTTGGCACCTTCCACTGTTGAGGCACTTGTGACTAGTGTTGGCATTCCCTCACTATCATCAATCTTTATGAGATTGTTGACCCTTACCTCACCTAAGGATGTTGAGGAGGACATTTCTCTAGCAACCATCCTTCCATGTTATGGTAATAGATCATTACCTAGTACTACTCTAGTTGTGGTCTTGCTAGCCTGTCAACCTCCATCCCACCATAATGATCAAATTGGCGGATGGATGGCATACTGGTTTCCAAACCTAAGTAGTAGTACCTTCATATTATTTTTGTGTGTATATATGTGGCTTACCTAATTGTTTTCTTATCCTCATGTGCTTTCTTAGTGTGTACTTGTTAGTTTCTCTTGGAGGACCCATGCTTCCCCTATAGGGACATGTATATAGGGGAAACAAAAATATTGTGACATTCTTCTATATGTAATTGAATTGTTATATCTATTTTAACCATGATTTATTGATATTTTGTGGATGATGAAAAGTGTTGAGACATTTAGGTCTCTTCCATGTTGACCCAAAATTCTTCTTTTCTATCTTGTTTTCAATTTCTATATTTCCTATGTTCTCATTGTTCTATATGCCTAGGGGATGATAGTTCAATCCTTGTCCCTTCATGATTATAACTTCTAATATATGTATATTGACTTCAATCATGTAGATCTCTTGGTGTTCCTTCATGGGCTTTCCTTATTTCTATAATGTCTTTTGTGTCCTTCCTTAGGTATATCCTTGCTACATTGCTTTATATTGGGCACATTACTAAGCCTACTCCTTGTAACATCTTTTACCATTCCAAGAAGTGATTTACCATTATTCCCTGTAGCATCTTTTACCACTCCCAAAGGCATTAGACTATCATTTATCCTTGGATCACCTTTTATCAGCACTCCCTGAAGCATTTTTTTTACCTTTTTCCATCCCCTAAGGCATTTTTATCTTTTATATGTATGCTTTTTTTATATGTACAATATGTTTGTTATTTTTCATGTATTAGATCATATGATTCACTAAATCACTTGTTTTGCAAATTTTATTGAATCTAATTTTTTACCTTGTACTATTACATGTTAATGTGGTTTTGTAAGGCTTAGTATTCTAATAGTATGGTTTTTTAAGTTCTAAACTCGGGGCATCATGCTTTCCATCTAAAAAATCTCCATAGCCTCACAATATCCTTTTTATATATAGATTTCATTTTAGTATTTAATTATTATACTTTAGCATTCGTAGTACCTAGCACCTTTAGCCTAATAAAGTGGGGGCAAAATGTAACGGCGTAAATTGCATACCTTACAATTTCACATTATGTCTTGTACCCACTTGGATAACCTCCTCATATAAAATTAACCTAGGTCATCTTCTTTAAATCAAATTATTCCCAAAATCCATATTGGAAATTTTTTCTTTAACTCTTTCTATACCCTCATGCTAAAATTAGGGTCATTCTCCCCGAATAGCAATGCAACGTATAGACATTTACATGATGCACTAGCATCTCATACCGTACAGTGCTATGAGCTATAAGTTATGGTTGAATGCAACCAACTCATTATGATCACTGGATATCATAATGCCTCCCATAAATGCACCAAGATATTCTTGGCATGATTCCCTAAATCAAATCTAATGGAATCCATAAAATTAGCAAGTGCCATTAGTTATTGAGAGAAATAGCAAAGGCAAGTTTTTCTGATAAAATGCAATATAATTCTAGAAGCTAGACATGAATGAATGAATAATTTCTAAGAACTTTCTCCATACATAAAATCACCTTCAAGATTTTCATTTGCTAGCATAGCTTTGAGATCTATGCACAAAATCATGATCATAGGTTCTATTTCTACATCACATTTTGTAAGTTTGAACTCGAGGAGAGAATAGCTAATGTGAGAGGCATAAAGGTTGGATCTTCTCCCAAGATTCCTCTAAGCTACTTCTCTTCATTATATAAAGACTCCATTTCTATTATATATTTTAGTAAGTAGCACATTTGTTTACTCGTTGAAATCCATTTGTCAAATTCTCATGAATTGAACTCCCTAAGAGCCTTGCATGCTCTAATAGAATTCTTAAAAGACCACTAGAAGAAAATTCATGAGGAAGCTTTGCCTCTCAACTAATTATTTCCTTGATTTTGAAAATCTTGCAAAACCCCCTATCTCTTTACCCAAATCCCATTTCTTGTTTTCCATACTTGTTATTTTACACACTAGGACTAGTGTCATCCCTATAGACTAGGGAGGTTCTCCTAGAATCATCAAATTGTCACTGCATCCTAGATCCTAGACATACTTAAGATAGGTGCACACACTTTTCTCAACATCTCTATCATTTGATTTCTCATGGAGGTCAAAAGACCAAAGCAAGGGTTTGACCATTCATGGCAGACTCATTAGTAATCCCAATCTTCTTTTCAATCCTATTAGAAATAGGTCATCCAAGGAAATCAAATGCATGGAGGTTTGGTTAGAGTTTTATTATCAACATTTTAATAAATTAATCAATTTATCATTGTATTTTCATTTATCATCTAGTTATTATGCTTGTGTTTCCTTCTATTTTTGCTATGCAAGATTATAAATAAACCTCATAAGTTGAATAGGAATTCTCTAAGGAAGTGTAGACTGGAGTATCTAGATCTTATTGTCTATACTCCTCCATACAAATGATAGCATGACACAAAGATGTTTGTGCAATGTGCTGGTGTCCTTGGCTGAGGTTCCCTCCTTTTGTTGATAGGTTATTTTTTTGGTGTTGTTTCTAGTTCTGATTTTTGTTTCTTGAAATATCCTTTGGTTTTCTAAAATGAGACTTCTTTCCTATTTGATTACTACTTTTATCTTAGAAAGGTTGTGTTGTCTAGTTTATAGAATTCATATTTAGTCTATATTTGTAGGATTTAGATTAATTGTAGGAGGCATCAATCTAGTTTACAAATTAGCTTTGATTTTAGAGTGAATTGAATTAGAGTAGAATTATCTTTTTCATTATCACAACCTCACAATTGTGTAGTAGGATGAACTTGATAGAAATATAAACATAGGCATAGATGGGTCTTCCCTAACTTCCTTGGCAATAAGGAGCCCCTCAATAATCTTATCTAGCTATGTGAGGGGTCATACATTTCCACTATAACTAAGAAGGACTAGACTCTGATATGATATATGGTTGTATGTACTTGATTAGGAATCTCATGTCTTGTATGGGTTCCACATGTGGTGTTTGATATGAACATTAAAACTACTTTAGAGTAGTAAAAGGCCCTAGGAAATTCCATAAGAATTTCACTACCCATGACCTCCATAATTGCAAATTTCACCATGTTGTAGTCAAAGAAGAACAAATGAGCAAGCTTTGTAGTGTCGTATTTCCCCATCTCCAAAGATTCCCATTTTTGGATTTGAAAGAAGCACTATTTACTCTTCTAGATTTCTTTCATGAAGGAAATTATAGAAATGACCAAATTAAGTTACCAAAATGCTCAAGGAGGGAATGAATTTATCATTGAGGATGTACATGTATATAATGAGTAGGTTATACAAGGCATGATGCTCAAGAGTATTCTAGCTAGCATAGTTGATATAGCCTTCACATATCCAATCTCCCAAATGTTATGAGGTGGTAATTTGTAATGGTGGGATCTATACATAGCATAGATGAGATATGGTGACATGTTTTTAGGTATCTATTTCACACCTTTTTTATAGATTGAATAGAGATTCTTAGAGGCCAATATGATGTGCATGTTTAAACTCTATCTATAAACAAAGAGACACACACATAAAAAACCATTGTGTTAGGAGTAATTAGAGGTTTTGATAGCATGTTGGTTGTTATTCAAAACCTTTTGAATGCTTGCCTCTAGGGGTGAATGAGAAGTTATTTCTTTTACACTTTTCAATTAGTCGATAGTGTAACATCCCTAAATTTTAGTCTATTTTTGTTATCTTGGTTGAGATTATATGGTGAATGACCATGGTTTATTACTTTGATATTGTGTGCAAATAGTTGATTTAATATATTATGGATAATGTGTGATCAATGATGTTATTGATTAATTAATATAGTTAACAACGTATGTGATGATTATATTATTATTGTAATTATTATTATTGGCTAACCATGCTACTAAGGTTTTGTGCAAGTTTATTATTATGTTTCAAGTACAGGTACCTGGGAAGGTGAACTAGGTCCTAGCATTGAAGAATCCTAAGATAATCCATTTGTGTGGGTAGTAAATAGTAAAACTAAATTAAAATAATTAATTAATATGAAATAAATAATTCTTTATGTTTAATTATTTATTTGATATTTTAAAATTAAAGATTTGATATTAATAAATAATTATGGTGATCAATTATTTATTAATACATAGATTTTTTTAATTAATTATTTAGTTAGAAGATAATTATATTTATTTCATGTTTGAAAGAAAAAGAAAATAATATAAATATTCTTATCTTTAGTTGTTACGTAGGAAAATTAAAGATTATATGCTTATCTTAGAGATTTCATGAGATAGGGTTGAAAAAAAGAAAGAAATAAAAAAACTAAGATTGAAAATGTGTTTTTTGTTTTCTTTATTCTTTTTATTATTTTTAGTCCTTCATTATTTAATTATACAATAGGAAATTATTGATTTTGGAAAGAGGAAGAATAGATATAGACTTATAGGAAGAAGAATTAAGTGGGTGATAAATTTCACTTTGAGAATTGGAGTTTCAAATCTTCGCCAAACTAAAAAACTATACTAGAGTATTAAAGGTATTATTATGATCATGAAAATTTGTATATAATACTTATTTTCCTAGTAATTGATAAATTTAGGTTTTCATCTAACAATATTATATGAACGAGCAATTTGCAAGATGGCGACTGATTGGTGACCATGAAGGTATGTAGAAAGGTGGAGAAGACCGCTACGGTCTCAAGAAAGTCTATTTAATGACTTTATGAAAAGCCAAATAGAGAAGTGGCTTCATCGAAATCAAGGAAGATAATTTGAGCATTATGGGAGGAAGAATGGAAAAGATGTTTTGGGAGAAAATCATTCAAAACAAAGGATTGCAGATAAAGGATTTCATACTTTTCAATCTTCCAAGAGAATAGTACTGTAGGGAAGAGAGGGTTTTCGAATCAAATCTTTATGGTTTCATAGGCCTTATCGAAACGAAAATGGATTTGGAGAAAGAAGATTTGAGAAGAAGATTTGGAGAAGGAAGGAAGTGCAAAAGGAGTCCCTCAAAGAGATAGACAAGGTGATTGAGATTCAAATAACAGATGATCTACTTTTTCTGCATGTGAAGGGTCTGTCTCAAAATGCCTAATAGGCAAGATCTGGAACCTTTTGCTAGAATTTGATGATTTATATCAATGGACAAAACATAATTGGGAATGGATTTCAAATCTCTTTTATTTAGATAAGGGATCTGGATTTTTCATAGCTATTTTTGATTCAGGAGAGAGTAGAGATATTATTCTCAAAATTAAATCCTAGTTTTATAATGGTAGATGAATGTTTATACAATAGTGGGTTCCAAATTTTGACCAAGTAGCAAATAAGGGTAATTTTTTTCCTTTCTAGATCAACCTTCATAACCTTCCATTGGAATACAGAGATTTGAAAATCCTCATATTTATGGTGCAAAAGATAGGGTTTTTTCTGAATCACGATCTGTTAACCTTCAAAAATCCTGTATTACCAGCAAGAATGTATGTGCTTATGAATATGTCTTTTCCTTTACCGACTAGGGTTTTGTTAAAAACTTCTAAAAGCTCCTAGGATCAAAGTTTGGTATTTGAGGATCCTCTAACCATTTGTGAATTTGATGCTTTGGGGGTTTCGAAGGCATGCAAGGATTCAAAAAATATACAGTCTGAAGCATTAAGGGTTAATTTGGAAATTGATGGTAGTTTGGTTGGAAGTGGTAATGCTTGTTCAGAGAATGGGATAGGAGATGTTGTGAATGACATAAGCAATTTGAGTAATAACAAGGATGTTTCGGCCCCAATAAGTCAAACCAAACTAGAGGAAGGAGAAATTCCTGATAATAGGGAATTGTTGATAAATACTTTGATAAATTAGGAGCTTCTTTTAAATGAGAACCCAATCTTATCTCAGGTTGATAAAGATATTAGGACTACAGAAAATGGGGATGTTGAATTTTCCTTAGTAGTTATATCTTCTCAGGTGAATCTAATAGATCATAATACCAATCCAAATATAATCAATGAGAACACAATAGGGGTGAATAATATTCCAGGGGAACAAATTACTCAGGATATTTCAGTGAATCAGCTTGATGGGAAAGAGGGATTATTAACAGCTCTTAATGAAAAGATAGATGGCTCTCTAGTAGCAGAGGCAGAAAAGTTTGTTTTAGAGGTCATTCTTAAAGTAAGTTCAGATTTAATTGAGCAAATTACAGATGAGGTTATGACAGAAGATACCTCTTTTGGTGATATTGAAAGGGACTCTCAGGGGGAAGCTAAGGAGTTGAAAAGAATCATGTTGGAGAATATTATGAAGGAACCAAATAACACTTTCAATGAATTTGAGGTTTTTGATTTCAACATAACATTATCTATCTCTCAGACACCTCGTCAAGACAATAAAGATAATAAATGGTGTCTTTCTCCTTCTTCAAAAAGAGGTAGACCTCCTAAGTCAGAAAGAACCCAAGAAGAAATTAAAGAAGGGATACAGGTTACCCTTGAAACCTATTTGAGATCAGGGACAGTGTGTTGCTCTCCCCAGGGTCAATGAAGATCTTCTCTTGGAATGTTAGGGGCATAAATGCCCTTAAAAAAAGGTGCTTAATCAAGCACCAAATTGATACCTCCTTGATGGATGTGGTGTGTTTACAGGAAACAAAACTTTCATATGAACAAGCTGAAATTATTTTTTCAAAATGGAAGAAGTGGAATTTTATTCATGAACCAGCGGTAGGGGCCTCAGGGGGTTTAGTTGTCCTTTGGAATAGTAAAGTTTCTGATGCAAAGCTTATTTGTTCAACTCATAATTTCATATTGGCAAAAATCTCTTCCACTGATTTTAATTTTTGGATGTTCAATATTTAAAAGAAGAGAAAATTCTTTTAGGAGGGGATTTCAATGCTATTTCATGTCTTTCTGAGAAAATGGAGGGTATCATTCCTACAAGTAAGGTGATGGAAGATTCTAATGATTTTATCTTAGATAATTCTCTTTTGGATAGCCCAATTTTAAATGGTAGATTTACATGGACAAATAGAAGAAATGATTTCCTGAAAATTGCTGAAAGATTGGATAGATTTTTGTTTTCTCCTTAATGGTATTTTGAAAGTGAAGTGGCTTGTACTAAGGTTCTTCCTTTTTCAGGTTAAGACCATTTTCCAATTAGTCTGGATATTTCTATTTCAAAGGGTTAGAGGAAGAGAAGATATTCATTTGAATTTGAGTCTATGTGGTTTAGGGACATCAACTTTTTACAAAATTTAGAATCTTGGTGGAAGATTTCTCCCTTTGTTTTAGGTTCAAGACTATATCAATTAAATGAAAAGCTCAAGTTTATTAGAAATAAGATTTGAGTTTGGAATAAGGAAGTGTTTGGAAACATCTTTCAGCAGAAAATAGAAATATAGGACCAACTAGCTAAATTAAATGATCATATTATCCAATTTGGAATGGACCTTGTTTCCTTTGAAAGTGCAAAATCCCTTGAAACTAAGCTTGAGGAATTATTATTAAGGGAAGAGATCTAGTGGAGGCAAAAATCTAGAGAGATCTAGGTAAGAGAAGGTGACAGAAGTACTAAGTTTTTCCATTCTTCAGCCATGGTAAAAAGACAAAAATTTGATCAAGTCCATCAAGGATTCTTTAGGCCAAATTATAGAAGATGAATTATTGATTCAGAAGGAGGGTATTGATTTTTTCAGAAAACTTCTATTTAAAAATGATCTCCATGATTTAGAAGTTAATATGGAAGAGGTGTTACAGCATATTCCTAGTCTAATTAGTGAAGAAGAAAATAAAGATTTAATGAAAAAAATTTCACTTGAAGAAATCAAGGCTATTGTTTTCTCTTTTGATCCAGATAAGGCTCCAGGTCCTGATGGTTTCACTCCTTTATTCTTTAAGAAGTGTTGGGATTTTATTGGTAGGGAGGTCTGGTTAGTAGTTAAAGAAGCTAGAAGAAATAGTACAGTTTTGAAGGAAATGAATGCAACATTTATTGCTCTTATTCCAAAGGTGGCAGTTCCAATATCTTTTGCAGATTTCAGACCTATATCATTGTGTAATGTTCTTTACAAGATTATAACTAAATCTATTTCCTTAAGATTATCAGTTTTAATTCCAAAAATTATCTCTGAAGAGCAAGGAGGTTTTGTCCCAGGTAAAGAAACAATTGAAGGGGCTTTGGTAGCCCATGAAGTCCTGCATTCTATTCATAACCATAAACTTTCGGCCATGCTGATCAAGTTAGATATGTTAAAAGCATATGACAGGGTATCTTGGGATTTTCTTTTAAAAGTCTTGCATAAATTTGGCTTTTCTCACAAATGGTGTAAATGGATCCTTTCTTGCATCTCAGGGGCAAGTTTTTCAGTTTTAATCAATGGGTACCCTTCATATTTTTTAAATCCTCGCAAGGTATTCATCAAGGGGACCCTCTTTCTCCTTCTCTATTTATCATTGTTGTTGAAGGTTTGAGCAGGCTTATCCAGTTCCAAAATAGAATAGAACGATGGGAAGGTGCTTCTATTCCGAGAGTCCCCTTTACTATTACTCATGGCCTTTTTTGCTGATGATACCCTGCTATTTGGGAAGCCTTCCTTTTCTGAAGCTCAAACCATCAAAAAGGTTATCGATCTTTATTGCTTAGTTTCAGGCCAAAAAGTAAATCAGGACAAATCAAAGATTTTCTTCTTTAATACTAGTTCCTTGGTTAAAGAGATAATTTCAAACTGTTTGGGTATTGAAGTGGATGAACTCCCTTCAAAATACTTAGGCATTCCTCTCTTTCAAGGGAATACTAAAAGTTGCTTTTGGAAGAGATTGATTGAGATTATAAAAGGGAAAATTGCTACATGGAGAGGTAAATGGCTAACTTTTGCAAGTAGAATTCTCTTGATTAAGTCAATCTTGTCAGTTGTTCATATTTACATGTTCTCTACTCTTAGAGTCCCAAAGGGTATCCTTCTGGACTTATGCAGCATCTTTAGGAAGTTCCTTTGGAATGGAACTAAAGAGGAGGGCAAAAAAATTTCTTTGATATCTTGGGATAAGATTTGTATTCCAAAACAATATGGAGGGGTAGGTATTCACAATATTGAGGACCAGAATTGAGCTCTTGGGGAAAAATTACTATGGCAGATGTATGAGAAGCCGAATGCCAAATGGTGTAAGATTATGCAAGCTAAATACTTAGTTTCAGCTGATCCAGTGAGAATTTTTACTATTCAAAATCTAGAATCAGGCTCTAAAATTTGGAATTTCATGGTTGATTGTAGAGAAGTAATTTCCCCCTATCTTTCATGGATTATTCATGATGGATGCTCAACCTTGTTTTGGGATGATTCATGGAACAGTTACCCCCCTCTCTTAGAAATGGTAGGATTGTGTGAGGCCAAAGAAGTGTTAAGTCAGTTTTGGGGTGTCAAAGTTAGAGACTATTTGGATGTACTTTCAAATTTGATTTCTTTGGGTGCTAAGTGGAAAGATTTATCTGATGTTCCTTTATCCCTTTCCCAAAAAGATCTATTGAAGGAAGTGTTTAAGAATAGAAGGGTTTTTATCTCAAGAGCAAGTGATGAAATTATTTGGTCTCCCTCTAAGTTAGGAAAATACACAGTTAAGCAAGGCTTTCAAAGCATCATAAGTAGGAATATGGAAGATTGTTCGATTTGGCCTTTTAAATTATGTTGGAGTAACTTATGTCTTCCAAAGGCAGGAGCTTTTGCCTAGCTGGCCCTGAAGGGTAGGATCCTCACATGTGACAGACTTGTTAAACTTGAAATTGCTTAACCTTTTTTGTGCCCTCTTTGTTTAGAGAGGGATGAAGACAGTAATCACCTTTCGCTTTACTGTTCTTTTTCTTCTCAAGTTTAGTACTGGCTACTGGCTAAATTGGGTTGGTTGGGTGCTCTTCCAGATATAGTTTTGAAGTTGTTCCAATCTTGGCCTACTCTTTGTTAGAATTCAACTTTCTCTACCCTTTGGATTGTCTCTCCTAGTCTTGTGGTTTGGAGTCTTTGGTTGGAAAGAAACAATAGGTTATCTAGAAAAGAAGAGTGCTCTCTTGATCAAGTCATTTGTAAAGTTGAGAAAGCAATTTCAGAGGTGGTCTCTTCACATTTATTAATGAGGGGTGGTGGATCTTTAGCTTTCTCTTCCTGGGATGCTAATATGTTAAAATCTTGGAATTTCTTGAGACTCCCCAATTCTAATTATTTTGTTCAAAGTAAGAAAGTCAATAGAAATCTTATTCGATGGTATTCTCCCCCTGAGAATTTCATCAAGTTGAATTTTGATGGTACATGTAGGGGCAATCTGGGTCTTTTGGGTGCTGGGTGTGTTCTCAGAGACTGGAAGGGTGACATAGTTAAGGCCCTATCTCTCAAGCTTGGGTGTTGCTCAAATAATGAGGCTGAAGCTCTAGCTCTTGTTGTAGGACTCAAACTTGCTATCAAATATGAAGTTAGCAATATTATTATTGAGAGGGATTCTTTGAACACTGTGAATGCTATCCAAAAAAGCTCAGTTTTAAATTGGAAAATTGATTATATTCTTTAAGATGCTAGGAACATGTTGGGGTCTTTTACAACTTTTCAAATTCTTCATTCTTAGAGAGAAGGTAATAAATTGGTAGATCTATTAGTAAATTGTGCATGTGACCAGGAAAACAAAATGGTTGAATGGGATGGAGAGTCTATGTGTATTCTAGATGGTTTTGCCACAATTTTTTAAGGAGATAGGAAGAGTATTGAGCAGTTTATTACCACAGAGTAGGGTCACTTTTAATTTGTTGATATGACTCTTGGTGGTCAAGTTCATTTTCTATTTGGAGTGGGAAATTTTCATTGTAGTTGAAATCACTATTTCTTGGGAAGGAGATATAAGTAAATTTGGAGAAGCAGTTTTTTAGCTAACTTTTGGTTGTTTTTTGTAGGTTCTATTTTAAGCTTGCTTTCCTTGGCATAATTACCCTTCAGTATAGCCATTGTCTTGTTTGTTCCATGTATTTCAGGAAGAGATAAATAAAGTCATAATGATCAAAGATCCCATGATAACAAATCTGCATTTTTAGGAAGACAATCCATAGCTTTTCATCGATGAAAAACTTATCGGCAAAAGCAAGCTAGTCAGAGTAGAATTTTCAAGTTTCTCTGAGTTATTGAGTCATGCCGATAGAGACCTTTTTCAGAGTGAAACCTTACTTATTCTCATCGATAAACAAAAGAACTTTTGTATCAGAGTGACTTGAGTGATCAGATTGAGTTCTTTAGATCTCTCTGATTAGGCGGGTCACTCTGATAAGGAACACTAATAGAGTTTTCGGTGAAAGTCTCACCGATTGATCTCAATGAACAAAGCGTTGGAAGAAACAACATTTGTATTGGAGAGACTTGAGTGATCAGATCAAGTTCCTTAGATCTCTCCAACTAGGTAGGTCTCTCCGATAAGGAACACCAATAGAATTTTTGGTGAAAGTCCCACCGATTGGTCCCAATGAACAAAGCGATGTTAGGGAAATTGATTAGATCAAAAAAGTTTCCCATTCTCTCAACGATGACACATGTCAGCCTGATAATGTTAAATGACTATTCTAAATGACTTACATTGTCATGCTTAAGAGCTTAAGAATGAATTTACAGATTCTGCATGAGAGGTCTTTTCAGGCACTTTTTCATTTGGTCCATTTCCATCTGCCCCCACCACCCCCTTGTGTGGGTTGTTGATCTTGCAGATGCAGAAGATAATTTTCTAGGTGAAGAATTAGTTTCAGCTGGTATTTCTTCTCCTCCCTCTGCCTACTACAGACATTGGTACTGTGAATATTTTGATGCCAGAGAGACCTTTTCTTGTGGGTCTTCTTTACCTTGAGGAGGAGCTAATGTTTTTGTGAAGAATGCTTAATCTACTCAAGACTTCTTGTTATAAGTTTTGAATGAATTTGTTTGATTACTGTATTTGAATCTATGTTGGATTTATGGTGGTTGTCTCGAGGCATTTTTGCTAGCCTATGACCCTTTTTCTACTGTAATTCCCTTTGGGATTTATTTCTTCTTGACAGTGACCTTTTTTTGCCTTCCTGTCACTGAAAAATCATTTTTTTAGATAGGTTTTTTGGAGCTATAACCGGATGTTTTCTTCTTGGTTCTTTCCTGCTGGTATGCTCTTCTTGAATCAGGATTTTGTAATATCTCTTAATTTTAATAAAAAAAATTTATTGGCTCTGCTACTTTTTCTTTAAAAATAAAAAATAAATAAATTTGGGTTTTCTTTAATAAAGAATGGAAATTGATCACGTTATTTATGAATTAAAAACTAGTTGTCTTGAAGAAACCAATCAGTTGCATTTTCAATATAAATCATTTTAGAAACTAGGTTTTCTTACAATTTTTAGGAATAGCGCACCAATACATTTACTAAAACATATAGAAAACTTAGAGATACCTAGATTACAAGTTTTGAGATATAGAACAATTTGTGACTGTATGTCTGAGCTATCATCAAATTGCCTTGAGAAAAAATATAGTTTGTTGCATCTTCAATAGAAATTGATTGAGAAACTAGTTTTCTCAAAGAATTTTAGGAATAGTGTACAACTGCATATATTAAAACATATAAAATAATTAAAGACATCGAGATTGTATATTTTGAGATATAAAATAAATTGTGATTGTATGTATGTAGTATTGTAAACCTACCTTGGAAAAACATCTTCAATAAAAAATATTTTAGAAACTAGGTGTTCCTAATAGTTTTAGGAAGAGTGTAAAATTGAGTATGTTAAATCATATAAAAAATCAAAAAAACCCACTCTATATTTTTAGATATAACAACATTTATGACTGTATGTCTATGTTGTTATTAGTTGAGAGGACTTGTGTGTTTCTTGGGTGATTCCAATTGATATCACCACCTCTATTTTCTTGACCATCACACTTAAATATTGTCTCCTTATAAGTAAGAATATAAAGAGATTAGTAGATGCTTTTCTCACATTAAACACATCACATATGTTCTAGTGCTCTGAATGGAATAAGGGTCTCACAGGCTATGCAAATGCACTAATTATGAGTTCCATATCATCACTAGAGCTACGAGATCTTTGACACCTATGACCCAACTTGATGTATTGTATCACTAGACGGTGATCCACCAGATGGTGGAGTGCTCTGTGTCTAATAAATAATCTAATTGCTTACTACTGAGGTATTTGGTATGGATGTACTTTATTGATGGGAGATTTATGCCTTTAGTTTGATATGGTAAATTGAAGTAGATGCTTTAATAAATATCTTTGAACATATAATTGTGTGTCTTGGTTTTATTTTGTTTTGTTCTCTTTATTGTATATTTTTTATTGTTAAGTGTATTCGATGTTCAAAGTATAATAGTGTGCAGTGTTGTATCATTTGCTTGTTTTGATTGATTTATTTCTATGTGTGTATCTTGTGAATGTGTATTGTGAAATTATATCTTGTTTGTGTGTTTGGATTTTTGGATTTATGTGTATGTGTGTGGGATAACAATTTGAATAAACTAAATAAAATAATCACTAGTAATGTAATGATTCACACTCGCGGATTATGGATAGTACTTCCTTACATTGACTAATGGATGGTGACAAAAGGGACATCCTCATGGTGGGTTCAAGGGCTTCCCTATTCAAGTACAAGAACATAGGATCTAGAAGGAATTTTGAAGATTCTAGTTGAATACTAAATATAACTCTTGGTGTAGGAGCACCTACCTTACAGTGGCCTCCATGAGGCAGTTAGTTAGTTTTAATCTTGTTGATGTTTCCAAGAAGGTCTTGTAAGACCAATGCATTGTAATAAGGTCAGCTTGGACCAATACTTAGTTTGTATCTAGGTTAATGTGCAAGGTTGTTAGTTAGTTACAGTTTGTTAGTTCGGTTGTGGCTCCCAGCCGCTTGGAAGCAAGTCTGTACTACTATGGGTAAGTGCATAAATACCCTAGTATAGATCAACTGTGGGGATTATGTTGTGAGAAGTTGTATTAGGCTGTTGGAAGACAGA
Source organism: Cunninghamia lanceolata (assembly GCA_027924645.1). Classification (NCBI taxonomy): domain Eukaryota; kingdom Viridiplantae; phylum Streptophyta; class Pinopsida; order Cupressales; family Cupressaceae; genus Cunninghamia; species Cunninghamia lanceolata. The sequence goes on from BSBN01001281.1 coordinate 7,146,008, forward strand.
GTACTGTAATTGCATTTTTGAAAGAAAATAAAGATTCTATTTGTGTTTTGATCATTTGATTTGTGTAATCGACTGGTTGTATTGAGGCCGGATGGATTCTTTTATCCATTCCCCTGGTTGATTTTGTGAATCAGAGGAATGGTCATGTACAGTAGTTTAGAGTTTAGTTTACATTGTCTATTTGTTTGTAGGATCATAGGTCAGAGGTGTTGAGAACCTAGCATGGGTATGTGCTAGCTCATGTAGGTTGAAAGAGTTTGAGAAACCGCCCTAGAAATAGGTCAGGCCATCACTGGAGATTACGCGGATCAAACTGTGAAAATTTGAGAAGTTCTCAAAATTATACAATTTGTGTATATATCACTTTTGTATGCTAGATATACAATTCGTGTGTATATCGCATTCGCATGTTATGTGTATGTCACATTTGTCCATCGCTAGTGTATCAGGTGAGAAAACAGGTTGAGAATGCATGTTATGAAGATGCAAAGTTAAAAATCATATTGGATATACAATTCCTATGTATATCACTTTTGTATGTCAGGTTTAATTTGTGTGTATACCCCGGTTGCATGTGCAGATGGTTCCTATGTATCCGTTAATTGTATCTGGTGGGTTTGTATGTGTTGAATTTACATTGCAAATGTACATCGGGTTATACAATTTATGAGTATGTCTTTTGTATGTTGAAGACAGTTCATGTGTATACACCAATTGCATGTGAAGATAGTTATTGTGTATCTGTCAGTTGTATGTTCAGTTTGTATGTGATAAATGTACATCAGACATGTACATAGGGTTGATACAAAGGTAGTTAGCGGGTCAAACATACATCGAAGCATATCCAAAGGAATATTCGGTGAATATATATTTTGGTTTATATGTGGTAAAGATACAACGAAATAGATGCATCGGGTTGATGCAAAAGGTGACTAGTCAGGGCGGTAGCCTGAATGTATGTTGGGTGGATTGTTTGTCTGTAGATACAAGGTAAGACCAGCAGTAGGAGGTAAGGACACCGGTAGAGTAGGTAAAGGTTTGTATGTGTCAGTTGTATATGGAAAATATACAATGAGCAGATACAAGTTTTAAGATGCAAGTGACGACCGATAGAACGGGTGGCGATAATCGGCAATCAGAGCTCAGGCGTTGTATGTCTGAGTGTTCAGTATGAAGCAATACATGTGGATTTGCAGGTGCAACAGGTAAGCGTTTGTATGTGCAAGTGCTACAGTGACCAGGTTTAGGTATTTTGTGAAGTTGATGGAGGATGTTTTGTTGATGGCAAACAAAAAGGGGACTTTATAAATTAAATTTTGTGTGCATATTTGGAAATGCATAGGCATACATTGATAATTGTATGTTAGGGTTTTATGAGTGGTGGATGCTCTGCATCATAGTGGTATCAGAGCTCAGTAAAAGGTCTAGGTTGTTGTGTGTTGATTCTGTCACTGAGAAGGTAGAAGTAGAGGATTGAGAGGTTGACAAGATGCCTCCAAAAGGTAATGGTACTAGAAGAGAGTTGCAGGAGATGAAGGAAAAACATGGCAGAGAGATGAGGAAGATGAAGGAGCTTGCTGAAGCACTTCAAGCAAGGCTTGCAGCCTTGGAAATGAATAGGAAAAGAGACGTAGAAGACAGTGAATCTGAGGAAGAAGATGATGCTGAAGAATTTGAAGAGGTAGATGAAGAGCTGAATACTGAAGATTAGAGATTTGCAAAACTGTTAAAGGCAGTGCAGAGTGAGAAACCTAAGGTAAAGGTTGATGTTTCAAAGTATAATGGAAGTTTGAATGAAGAAGAGGTTCTTGATTGGATTGCTGCATTAGATAATCACTTTGAATGTGAAGATGTTGCTAAGGATTAGAAGGTAAAGATTGCAAAAACCAAGTTAGGAGGTCATGCTTTGGTATGGTGGGATTATGTACAATCCGAGAGAAGGAAACAAGGAAAGTCAAAGATCACTTGATTGGATAAGATGGTAGCAAGGATCAAAGGTAAATTTTTACCCCAGGATTATGAAATTCAAATGTTTAAGAAGCTGCAATTTTTAAGGCAAAAGGAAATGGATTTGAAGGCATACACTGAGGTGTTTTACAAGTTGAGTATGAGATATGGTCATCATGAGAATGAGATAGAAAAGGTGGCTAGATACTTGGCTGGTTTGAGATTGAACATACAGGATGAGTTAGTGTTAGCTAACCCAAGGAGTGTAGAGGATTGTTATCAAATGGCAATTAGGATTGAAGAAAAGATGAATAGAAGACAAGATAAGTCCATGAGAGGAAGAGGCAGCAATATGAAGGGAAGAGGATCAGCTCCTATAGCAAGACAAGGCAATGAGAGTCAGGAAGACATTGGTAAAGGACAAGAGCAGTCTGATTTCAGAGGTGGATGGAAAGGTACCGGAGGCAGATTTGGAGGTGGTAGAGGTTCTACTACATTTTCTGGTAAGTGTTACACTTGTGGTGAATATGGGCATCCATTTTTCAAATGTCCAACAAAAGCAACAAGTTCAGGAGGAGAAAAGAGGGCAAATCTGATCCAAGAATCTGATCAACAAAGTGCAAGCAGCTCTAACACTCAGCAAAGTGTGAATGCTCCTGATAATTATGGTTATCTTGAACAAGGAGAAGCATTGATGCTAAGAAGGACAATCTTGCAGACATCAAAGGATATGATGCAAAGAAGAGCTCTTTTCAAGACCACATGCAAGAGCAAAGGTAAAATATGTAAGGTTGTGATTGATTCTAGTTCTACAGATAATATGGTATCTCAAGTAATGGTGGATAAACTGAAACTGGAAAGGATTCCACATCAAAGTCCTTACAAAGCATCTTGGGTAAGTGATAGTCAATCACTTTTGGTACATGAACAGGCATATGTTGATTTTTAGATTGGGGATTATCATGATAGAGTTTTGTGTGACATATTGCCCATGGAATGTTGTCACCTATTGTTGGGTAGGCCATGGCAATTTGATAGGAGAGTATTGTATGATGGGTATGCTAATACCTACACCATCAAGAAAGATGGGAAAGCTATTATGTTGATACCATTATTGGAAGAAGCTGCAGCAGAGAAGGCAACAAAAATCATTTTAGTGGGAAAGAAAGAGTTTGTGAAGATGCCTACATCCGCAGGCATAAAGGTAGTTGAGGATACTGCAGGGAAAGAAGTTGTTAAGGACAACGGTTCAAAGAAGATTTTAGTTCTGAATGACAGAGATCAACAGCAGGTTTAGAAACAGGTTTGCAAACAACAACAAGTTGAGTGGAATGACAAGGATGTTGTCATAGTAGGGACTATTGTTTGTCCTATAAAAGTTGAAAGGAAGACAGATTTGAACATTGTAGAAGTTCCAGAAGCAATTCCTAAGGTTATTCAACTAGGTATATAGACAGAGGTGCTAGTAAAACAAACTGACAAACATAGGGTATGTGTGCGCAGAGCCTATGTTGATAGGCATGAGGGTTTACTTGCAACACAACAAGTTGTAGTTCAGACATCTTGGAGCAACCAAGAGACAGCAGAGTATAAAGCTGGAATAGGTCAGAGCACTGAGATGGCAAAGAGTAAAGGTGGAATTAGTCCAAGACCTAACTCATGGGGCATGAGTTCTTTTTTTGTTGGGGAGTATGGTGTAGGAGCACCTACCTTACAGTGGCCCCCATGAGGCAGTTAGTTAGTTTTAATCTTGTTGATGTTTCCAAGAAGGTCTTGTAAGACCAATGCATTGTAATAAGGTCAGCTTGGACCAATACTTAGTTTGTATCTAGGTTAATGTGCAAGGTTGTTAGTTAGTTATAGTTTGTTAGTTCGGTTGTGGCTCCCAGCTGCTTGGAAGCAAGTCTATACTACTATGGGTAAGTGCATAAATACCCTAGTACAGATCAACTGTGGGGATTATGTTGTGAGAAGTTGTATTAGGTTGTTGGAAGACAGAGTACTGTAATTGCATTTCTGAAAGCAAATAAAGATTTTGTTTGTGTTTTGATCATTTGATTTGTGTAATTGACTGGTTGTATTGAGGCCAGATGGATTCTTTTATCCATTCCCTCGATTGATTCTACGAATCAGAGGAATGGTCATGTACAATAGTTTAGAGTTTAGTTTACATTGTCTATTTGTTTGCAGGATCGCAGGTCAGAGGTGTTGAGAACCTTAGCATGGGTATGTGCTAGGTTGTGCAGGTCGAAAGAATTTGAGAAACTACCTAGGAAACGGGTCAGGCCATCACTAGAGATTGCGCAGATTAAACTGTGAAAATCTGAGTTCTCAAAATTATATAATTTGTGTATATATCACTTTTGTATGTGAGATATACAATTTGTGTGTATATCGCATTCGGATGTTATGTGTATGCCACATTTGTCCATCGCTGGTGTATTGGGTGAGAAAATAGGTCGAGAATGCATGTTATGAAGATGCAAAGTTAAAAATCATATTGGATATACAATTCCTGTGTATATCGCTTTTGTATGTTAGGTTCAATTTGTGTGTATACCCTGGTTGCATGTGTAGACAGTTCCTGTGTATCCATCAATTGTATCTGGCGGGTTTGTATGTGTTGAATGTACATCGCAAATGTACATCGAGTTATACAATTTATGAGTATATGTCTTTTGTATGTCGAAGACAGTTCATGTGTATACACCAATTGCATGTGAAGATAGTTATTGTGTATCCGTCGGTTGTATGTTCAGTTTGCATGTGATAAATGTGCATCAAACATGTACATAGGGTTGATACAAAGGCAGTCAACGGGTCAAACATACATCGAAGGCATATCCGAAGGAATATTCAGCGAATGTATATTTTGGTTTGTATGTGGTAAAGATATAACGAAATAGATGCATCGGGTTGATGCAAAAGGTGACTGGTTAGGGCGGTAGCCTGAATGTATGTTGGGTGGATTGTTGGTCTGCGGATACAAGGTGTGACCGGCAGTAGGAGGTAAGGACATCGGCAGAGTAGGTAAAGGTTTGTATGTATCAGTTGTATATGGAAAATATACAATGCACAGATACAAGTTTTAAGATTCAAGTAGCGACCGATAGAATGGGTTGTGGTAACCGGCGATCGGACGTCAGGCATTATATGTCTGATTGTTCAGTATGAAGCAATGCATGTGGATTTGTGGGCGCAGCAAGTAAGCATTTGTATGTGCAAGTGCTACAGTGACCGGGTTAGGTATTTTGTGAAGCTGATGGAGGATGTTTTGCTGATGGCAAACAAAAAGGGGACTTTATAAATTAAAGTTTGTGTGCATATTTGGAAATGCATAGGCATACATTGATAATTGTATGTTAGGGTTTTATGAGTGGTGGATGCTTTGCATCAACTCTATTATTATTTGTATTTGTAAGACCACTTGTGTATGTGGTAATTTGGCTAATGGCCTAATGTATTCATTTACATGTTGTTAAGGGGTTGCAGTTCTTGACCTAATGTACATATGAATATTAGGGTGTACTTTATACTATATTTGGTGAATGTTAGTTGATATTCACTGTGATGATCATTTAATACTTGCATAGTTTTGCAACTTGTTATTATAATGATATAAATGAAGAAGATTTTCTAGTCACACTTTTAGGGTTGTTACATTGGTATTAGAGCTAGGTTCAAACTCTAGGTGACATGAGTCCACTAGAAAATAGTAATAAAACTTGGAAAATGTTATAATTACAAGCTAGTGAGTCATGGATGTGACTTAACATTGATGGTTCTAGAAACTATGCTGAATTATAGAATATATATTTATTTGACTTACCTTTCTTTATCAAATGGTGCCTAGAACTAGAAGGGTTGTAGGAAAAGAACTAGTTGAAGCTAGCAAGGAGTCTAAGCATATGGATCATTATTGTACCACTATTGAAGCCTTGAGAGTTGAGCTTTATGCTCTAAGATCTCACATAGCTATGAAAGAACAACATATTGAAGAGTTGTAAAAGATTAGAAATGATGGTACAAGGAATGTTAGGCACAAGTCCATGTTTCTTGCTAATCAAGAAGTGCATAGTGGTTCTAAGAAGGATCTTAGTAGAGAGTCATCTATTTTAGTACATTCAAAATATTCTAAGGAAATACCTTAGAAAAAGAGAGTAGATACACTACTCAAAGAGCTTAAGAAGATGCATCTACCAAAGTTTGGTGGCTTGGGTGCAGGTGATGTGGCTAAAGCTTGGCTTATTGGCATTGATAAGTATTTTTCTTTGATGGATATGAGTTCTAATACTCAAGCTCATATTGTTATTTACCATCTTAAGAAGGAGGCTTCAATTTGGTGGAACCATCTTAAGACTATGAAGAACTATGATGTGACCACTATCACATGGGAAAAATTTGAGAAGAAATTTAGATAGGAGTATCTTTTAGCTCAACACAGAGATAGGAAACTTTTTGAATTCCATGGGTTGCAACAAGGTTATTCAACAATGATTTAATATAAGGCCAAATTTATGGGTCTTCTAAGGCATGTTCACTACTTGAAGTTAGAGGAAGATAGAGCAAGTAATTTCATCCTTGGACTGAACAAGGGGATTATGTTTTGTAGTAGGCTCACATAGTCTAAGGACTTGGCATGGGTAGTGGAGATAGCATCAATAGCTGAGAAGAAAAGGCAAAATAAGTTGGATTGTAAACAAAAAAAAAGTCCAAATCAAGGTTCTCTAATAATAAAAAGTTGTATGAAAATAGTGAGAAGTTTGGCAAAGGTCCTCTTATGAACAAAGGCTAGTTTAAGAAGAATGGAAATGGAAATGGAAACAATTCTTAGAAACTGAATCATAAAAATGATGGTGATAATAGTAAGACTTAACCTAGGGTAGTGTACAAGATTGAGAATAAGGCTCCAAAGTATGGTTGTTGGAAATATGGTGGTCCAAATTTTTAGGTTGATTATCCACAAACAAGTAATAATGAAAGGGATCGACATAAAACTTATGTTGCAGTGGATAAAAGAGAAGTAGATAATCAAGCTATAATGATTGAACTTCAAGGTAGGTTCCTTGGTGCTCCAATTTCTATTTTTTCTTATTTAGGAGCTACAGATCATTTTGTATCACCTTCTTTGTTAGGAAAATTCAATGTTCTTTATTCTATTTTGATTAAATAGAGTATGGTGGTAGAGTTTGGGTCTGGAAAGAAATAAAAGTTTGATCATTGTCTTAGGGAGGTAGAAATTGAAATAGGACCCATGAAGACATGGGTTGACTTATTTGTAACTAGGTCTAGTTCTTGTGACATTATATTAGGCATGGATTAGTTTGGGCCTCATAGGACACATTTGATTTCTATACAAAGAGTGTTGAGTGCTTAGATGATTTTGGGAATAATGTTGTTCTTCAAGGAATTCATAGGCCAATGATCTTGAGAACTCTTTTGGCTATGCAAGCCAAGAAAGTAGTTTGAAAAGGTTTCAAAGCATTCATGGTTAAGATCTCCTAGAAAGAGAAAGAAAAGAAGCTAGAACCTTCAAATCATCCAATCTTGCAAGAGTTTAAGGATGTTTTTCCTAAAGATGTACTAGGATTGCTGCCAAAGAGGAAGTTTTATTTATCTATTGATCTAGTTCTAGGAACAAGTCCCATATCTAAGGCTCCTTATAGAATGAATACAAAAAAAACTTTAGGAGTTAAAGATGTAATTGAAGGATTTATTGGAAAAGGGTCTAATTTGACCTAGTGTGTCTCGTTGGGGTGCACTAATTTTGTTTATGAATAAAAGTATGGTACCTTTCATTTTTGCATTGATTATAGAATGATACAATAAGGTGAATATTAAAAATAGGTATCCTTTTCCTCATATTCATGATTTGTTTGATTAGATGAAAGGGCAACAATATTCTCAAAGGTAGATTTGAGATCAGGGTATCATTAATTGTGTTGTCCTCAAAACAACTATGCTCATTTTGTAGGACGACCCCTACGAAACTTGTCTGTTTCGTAACCTACACTCTAAGTTTGCAAATCAAGGCAAGTCTTCTTGGCCTCATGAGAAGTCATTTGATGTCTTGGAATGACTTATGACATTCCCCTCAGTTGGTTTTTTGAGACTCGTGAAATCAATCAGGTCATAAGCCTATTGGAATATCAATTCTAGCCTTTTCAAGGTGTTAGTCATTTTACAGAGTACATATGCGCTAGCGGTCAAATCCACTGCTCTTGCATATATCTTGTTGTTTTCTATATGCACTAGTGGTCAAATCCACCGCTCATACATATGTTTTCATTATTTTGGTCTAAAATGCAAGAGCGACAAAATTCACTACTCATACATGTTGTTTACTTGATATACATTGGCAGTGAAAACTACCACCCGTGCGAATCTCAGTGTATCAAGTAAACCTCGAGTCACATTCATGGTACTCATGCCAAGATTAATGTGACCTTTTATAAACCTTTTTAAAGGCTTTTAGTCGTTATTTTTGTTTATTTTTCATTCCTAATCTACAGAGATAAGACGTTGAACCCCCCTGTAAGGTTGATTGGATTGCATAGATTATGGATTGGGTGAATTCATTTCCATGATCGTGCCTAGGGTTTCCGTCCACTCCTACAGGTAGGTTTTTGTTTTTTGTTTTTTCTTTTACTTTCCTATAGGGTTTTTGTGTGTAATACAAATGTTTGTATTTGTTTTTGTAATTGTTATTGTTTTGATTAAGTTTTCATGAGTCATTAGTTGTTGGTTTTACTTTGTGAATTATTTTCAAACCCTAGTTTCTGAGCATAGGTTTGTCACCATCATTTTATTGGTGAAATTCTCTTATTTTAACAAAACCCTAAGTTCTTGTAAAATCAGATTTCGGTTGTGTTTTGAAAACTTAGGAAATTGTTGCCTTTTGTTTAGACCCGTGTATCGTCAGTCTTTTTTGCCACCAATGCACGACATCTTTAGCAAAACTACCTTGTGTAAGCATGGAAAAATTCACCAACCCTACACATCATATTTTCCCAATATGTATTAGTGGTAAAAACCACCATCGATACATGTACTTTATCTTTGAATTTACCCTGATGCAGAAGTGGCTAAATCCATCGCCTCTCCATGAAATCTTTAATGATTTTACTCACATGTCAAGTCGGGTAAAACCACCACTTTTACATGTGATAAAGTTTCAAACAGTTAGGTGTAAAAGTGGTCATTTTGACCAACTTAACATCTAAATCTTATTCTTCCAATATGTTAGAGCGGTCATTTTCATCATTTGTGCACAAGGACAACTTGCAAATTTACTCACATGCAGTGTCGAGTAAAACAACCGCCCCTACATCAAACTTGATTTCTACCCACATGCAATGGTGGTCATTCTGACTAACCTTACATACTAAACATATTTACCCCATATGCAGGAGCAATCATTTTGGCCACCCATGCATGTTTTCTTGAATTTTTTCCTAACACTAGAAATTTTTTCTTTTTTGATACCTATAGCCCACTTTCACCTTTTTCCTCGACTTGCATGCTCTCTAGCCCTTTCAAGCATGACCCCATGTTCATGATCATCAATTCATAGTATCCCTAATTTTCCTATTTTTCCCTTAACTACGAGATCATGAACTTTTGCAGTTTCATCAAACATTCGTGGTTGACGCCATTTCTAGTTTTCTTCTCAAAGCTGATGTCGGCTCCATCAAAGGCCAAAATCATGAAGTATAAGTACCAAGGGGTTTTCCCTATTACTTCATTGCAATCTAATGTGGACGAGACCAGAGATATAGAAATTGGGCATGTAGATATGGCTAAGTTCATGGAAAGGACAAAATAGTCTAATCCTCCTCGCTACATGCAGAAGATTGTTGAGAGCAATATACACCTAGTGGCATCTTTTCCTGTTGCTGCACATAACCTAGAATTTGTTCTCCAAGTGCTGAGCCACTATAATAGGGATACTAGGACTGTGTATGATTCTCAAGGGAATGTAATCATGAGATTAGATGTAGAGTTTATTGACAAGATTTTCATGTGTCCTCCTATAGTGAATGTTGGAGAAATATATTTTGCTTGAGGTCAGAGAGATTTTGAGAAAGATGTGGAAGCTGCAAAGAAACATATCAATAGAAAATGGATAAGGACTCCTAGGAGCAACTTGTCTAGATGGCCTAAGGAGCTCCAAAGAAGTGATTTTGTAGAAGAGGTGAGTGATTTAATCACATTGTTGAGTAGAATTAGAAGACTTCCTTCTTCATCCAATTTTCATGAATGGATGTATACCTATATCAGAGTGATTCTCAAGGGACAACAAAAGATATTCTAGGGAGAGAAGATCAATAATTCTCTACATGATCATTTGATCAAAGTCAATACAACTTTTAAGTTTTACATGACTTCATATCTGGTATATGCTGCTACAAGTATGAGGAGTTTTCCAGGTCTAACTCAAAATGGTGATCGGAGGTTAGTTCCAGTTTTTTAGTACTATCCACAGATTAGTCTCAAAGGTTTAATTCATCATTTTTGTAGAGTTAATGATGCCTTGTTTTCAGTCTTTATGTGTCTATGGGACAGTGAGCTTGAGCAGAAGATAGTATCAGATGAGGCTTGGGAAGTGGTCAATTCTTTTTGTTGTTTGTTTTTGCAATTTCCAACTTTCACTTACTTAAGAGTTGGATATTATCCTGGATATCCATACATGCTTCCATGATATCCCAGTGATAAGATTGTTCTGATGGAGTTATGTAGATAATTTATTGTTGTGCATAATAAACAGATGGAACTGAAGAAGTTAGGAATTAAGTTTCCAGTGGAAATTGGTAGGTACTCAGTGCAATCAGCCACTAAGGCTAAGGTAGTTGAATCAGAAATGTAGTTGATCATGATGAAATAGTTTAAGAAAAGAGATCATTTTGACTTCCGAAGGGTACAATATAAGATCAAGAGAAAGGAAGTATTTCATGTTCCTATGGTTGAGGATATTTGGGCTAATCTGAGAACTCAGAATGAGATCAGGAAGTTTGATTATTGTAGACTCCATCTGAGTCAGATTGAGGAATTGAGATTGGCTAACATTCCAGAAGGTATGGAAGATGAAGGTGATGTTCTAGATCCTAGGTATGACATCAAAAATATTGAAGCTTTAGCTTTGCCAAAAGTTAAATGGTCACTGAAAGAAGAAACTTCTATCAGAAAGAGATTTCAACCTATACTGGCTAACACCAATTTATGGTTGCAAAGAAAAGGTCTTAGTTTGAAAGAGTTCCTCACCGGATCAGAGACAGAGACTCAGGAGTAGACTAGAAAGAAGGTAGAAAACAAGACAAAGAACAAAAGTGACGCTCCATCTTCTTCTTAGGTGCATAAACCAAAGATTAAGTTTGTCTCTAAAGGAGGGAAGGAAAAAGAGATTGCAGGAACTTCTACTATTATAGATTCAGGTGCCGAAGAAGTAGATGTTGATAAAATGGAGATTGAAAATATTGAGATGGAACAACAAAATGTTGAGGAACCTAATGATACTGAGCAACTGGAAATGGGTGAAAAATCTGATGCAGAAGACGATAAAGAACAAGAAAAAGAAAAGGATGTGGAATAGGAACAACTTGGTGGCTCACTAAAGTCTCCTCAGAAAGGTCTTCCATCAGAGCCACAAGTTTCTACACCCTTACCTCATGCTTCTATTTTTGATAATCCTTCAATAGTTTCTAATGTTCCTATTGTCATTATATCTTCTGATAATACTCCCCCCTTTATGAGAACAAGCTTTGGGACTATTTTTTATTCTTCTGGTTCTATTCCTAGTCTATCTTCTCCTTCTTTTGATATTGGGGAATAAACTATTATAGATAATTTACTTGATGGTTCAGAGAAAAATGTTGATATAAGTGCATTTTTCACCAACACCTCTCCTATTATCACTATAACAGGTGTTAGTATAGATCCTGCTAAGAAGGTAGTTGATTCTTCTCCAAATGTTAGTACACCAACACTACCTCCATGGTTGTCTACCTATACTCCCAAAAGGAAAAAGTAGGTTATCTCGCCAGATGATATTGACATTGAGAAATTGTTGCCTATTAAACCAAAAACTTAGAAGAAGAAGCCTAAAACTATTTCTAGGCTAATTGATGAAAAAGGAGTTAGGTATGTAGAAATTGCTAAGCCACCAGATGATGCTACTATAGATACCTTTTATGTGAACGATTATATTGTTTCAAGAGTTGAGTTAGGTTATAAGCTGACTCATGAAGGTATCAAGTCAAATTTTCAAGCTACAACAAGCTCATTGCTTGTAAAATTTGATGAGGTAAAGAAGGAAAAAGAGCAATACAAAGCAAAGGCAGAACAACTAGCTGCTGTCCTTCAAAAGATAGTGAAATCATCAGAGATCGTGGAACCAATGGTAGTTACTGTAGAAGACTTTCATTAAAAAAGTTGAGAAGTTCAAGCTAGAGGAAGAGTGGTTGGTGACATTGTGGAATGGTTGTTGGCACAAGGTAGAGTTCTCTTGAAGACCACAGTGGAAAGAAAGGAAAAAATGGCAAAGGCAAAAGCTGAGTTAGATGATATTGTTGATTCATTTTCTCAAGAACTTCAAGATCAAGAGGATAGTTTAGAAGAATGGATTGAGATGAAGAAAATCAAGATAAAGAATTTGATTGCCATTGGTGTCATTTCAAACTAAGAGTCTTCTAATGCCCCACCTAGGAACCTTAAAGAACAACATAATTATGCTATACAAATAGGACTTTTTTTTTTAAGAAAAGAAAAAAAATAAAAATAAAAGAAATAGCAAGTAACGTAAATCATATATACACATATCATTAAGCTAACATGATGTCCTATAAGGTTCCATAGCTACATTACTAACAAAGCTATCAACAGGATCCAAAAATACATCATGAACTAACTAACCACCATAGTTTATTTTGGATTTGTTGCATCAATGAATATACACACACATTGTGTAATGCCTACCCAAGAAATATTAGTAAGTAACAATAAATAATTAAAATTAATAAGAAATAATGAAATTAACAGGATGATAGAAACAATTTACAAATTTTAACTTAATAAACTTCGAATTAAATTTCAAAGTATATCAACATTCATCATAATTGAAATGTAAGATACAAACGATTCAAATTAATTCATACACATTTACAATAATGCCAATTAATCATCTATTCACAAAGTGGAAAGGTACCTTCTTAGCTTCAAAATCATGCATGGCTTATAGATCTCAAATTACACATCTAATGAAACATTAGTTCTGCATAGTTACTAATTACACCAAACAATATCAATTGTATAAAATGACAATCATAAGGCCCTAAGGGGCTGACCTAATGTCTCGGGGGCACATCCACAATGGCCTTGCCTACGTACAAGAGACATTGTAGTTTGGGACATGAACTCAAAACATAACTATCACATGAAATCAACATCTTCTCAGCTTAGACACACATTTGTCTATAAATCTTAAGGTCAGTCGATGTTTGAGGTTTACACAAACTTCGCATAAAAATTTCTCAACATAAAATTTCTTTACAAACTAATATATAAATCCACAACATATCTTCTTTTCAATGTAAAATAATACTTATTTCTTCAAGCTAATAAAATCATCAATCTTTGTGAAAGCATAAATAAAAAACGCTTTACAATTATCTCAACAAATCTTGAGTAACTCAATCTTGCACAACATACTAGTTACTAACCAATCGCCTCATAACAAGGTCACAATCCACACTAAACTATAGCCATGATGCAATCCATATGCCATTACTTCTACCATCCATTAATTGTATGAGCATAATTCCAAAACCATAATTAAAATTATTCTAAAACCAAACACTATAATTTTGAAATCACATTATACTAATTAATTAAACTTGGTAAATAAATATCTTAGATAACTACCAATTGAATATTATTTAATACTCTTATATTTAAATTTTACAATTAAAATATTAATATCCACACCTAATAATTAAATCACATCTAATTTCAACCATTTAAAATAACATGTCATTTATTAAAGATTTTCTTTCTCAATAATGAAGTACTTAATTTATAGTACATCCATAAATAATAGGAATTTATAAAATAAAATAAATGTTAAATATAGCACATCCCTAATAATAGGGAAAATAAAATAAAACTATGTTAATCAATTCAAGATTACATTTAGATTTTATTCCATAGTATTCTATTTTTCAGGCTAAATAGACAATACAAATCAATAAGATTCCGTAGAAAACAATACAAATTGATTTCAAAATAAATCAAAGTTATTCTTGAATCTATCATTGCAAAACGATTTCTGATTTAAACAAAGTAAAACATATAATAATACAATTCAGACATACTAGAATGAAATAATACAAAGTGATTTCAAAGAAAAATTAAAACTATATTTTATCACATTTATAAATACAATAGGATAATAGAAATATTATTCTACTATGTATAATTCACTATTACTCCCAATTAAACCATTTAATTTATAAAGGTAAAAAGACAATACAATTTCCTAATTAATTAAAAAAAACATTAAATATAGATTATTCAAATCTTTCATTAAAATATCCAAATGAAAATAGATAAATAAATAAACAAATATTTGCTAATAAAACATGACTACCCAGCAACCATAAAATGGTCATAATTCTCTTATTGCTAAACGAAATTTAAAAATTTAAATTGTTCTAGAAAGATAAGACATAGGGGAATAAAACCCAGAAGTGAATTAGATAGATTCATTACCATTAAAACATTGTTCTTATTGTAAACTATCTAATATATTGATTTTAGGATAGTCCAGATTAGTGCAACAACAAAAGAAAATGAAAATATATGACTCCATACTTTCTTTTTTTGCAAATTAGAGACTCTAATTTTTTTTTAAAAAATGATTAAAGAAAAGAAACAAAAGGATAAAATATCCCTATCAAAATTTGCAGAATCAAAAATTATTGCATTAGCAAAACAATCATTCATACCCCAGTTTCTTGAACTTAAATCTTCTTTTTTTTTCTCATCTAATTTAACATCCAATATCCATAAAAAAAACTTCTCTATTCTTATTTTTATTTTTGACTCAATGAAAGAAAACAGTTTAACAATTTTCTACAGGAATGATAAACATGCAACAATGCCTTCATATCTTATGAAGAAGTATTCAACAAAATCTATTAAAATTCTATTCCACAAGAGAACAAAGTTTCAATAAGATCCCTTTAAGAATTCATGCACAATCAATACAAAAGAAAATCAATTAAAATTGCATACCTAAAAGTTCTCGCCTCTTCTATACACCAAGCTGTGGAGATCCATTTATTCTCATACCCCATCATCTTACACAAGGACAATTTTCTCATGACAATTAGTGATGAAACTAAATAACTTATGTATTAATCATCTAATCTATTTTCTGTAGAATCTTCTCCATCCACAATTCTTCTAGACTAGATGTTAAGCCAAATTCCATGTCTTGCCATCATTCTTCTAAAGCTGATCCAATAAGGCCAACTAAATCTGCGAGCTTCCTAGAAAACACCTCACCTCCTTCAAGAGCATTGACAGCCACGAGTGCACCTTGAGAGACATTCCAATCTTTGAACCTATACCTAAAAAGACTTGCAAAGATATCTTCTCCTCCTCTCCTTCTATTGTAAAAAACTCTTATTTAGATATTACTCCTAGCATCTTTTCAAACGCATGCTCAGAAATAAATTAGTGAAAGTATTTAATCCCCATAACTTCTCCTCACTCAAAATAAAATAGTATAGCCATTTAAATGCCACTATTCCACTTTTCTTTTCCACCACTTATTTTCTAAAATGGGACAAGGTGTGATAATGGAAATAATTAATTCTGAATGATGGCTTGAGGTCAAAATGGAAATCACATAATGACAAACACTTAGAAAGGAATCTTTCTTTTAAAAAAAATATCAAAATAATTACTTAATATTTATCACAATTAGATGTGTGACTTAGTTTATTTTGCAAATAAAATAAATGCAACTATTTTAAAATTTATTGGGACTGTCAAATTAACAATTACTTTATATTTGTTTTATGACAAATTATAATTATCTTTTATAATTTATTTTTATAGCCTTTTATCAAAACATATTCTTATTTATTTACATTAATAATCATCTTTACAATTCCATTTTTACAACTTTTATTTATCTAAAGTGCTTTCTTAATGTAATAATTTTATTTAATGCAACAATTAACCGAAACATTAATCAAACAATTGCAACTTAAATAATCCAAATATCAAAAAATACCTGACCACTATCACGACCATACCGATAGTACTGGTAGGGTATCAAATCAGGTACTCATCCTCTTCAAGAATGATGGCTAGGGTGGGGGACCAAGTGCTATCTCTGATCAACTGATCCATTGGGTTTTCAAGGTATGCTCAGACCTACCAATTCAGGTCGAGACATAACCTAGTACCCATGAAAGTACTAACTGAAGCTCATGTTCCATCTTCATCTTCAGGTTCCTTAGTTAGGCTACCTGCACAACCAAAATGAAAACAGAGGGGCACTACATCCTCCCCTTGTAAAACTTGACTTACTCCTGGAAGTTGCAAACTAGGGTGGAAACATAACACGTTAGTACCAACATCAAATTTGATTCATCTCATAAAAATAAGATACACTAGTTTGCCTATGGAAAGGATTTATCTCACTAAAATATAAACTTATATACTCCATTTCAAACATAATCTACCCTTCTAATTTCCAATGTCACAATAGTAACACAATCAAGACTTGCATTTTAAAAAAAAATGATTCCATAGTACATAAACCACTCGAAATCCTTACATGTTAGCATTGACACCCCTCAGTTTCTTTCAGGACAAAGAAAACATTGCACCCTTTTTAATCCTAACTAGTAGAAATTCTCATATCATATACATATAAAGTATTCAATTTAAAATACACCACCATAACAATTCCTCTTCCAATTTGTTGTTAAGCAATCAATACGTTAGAATGCTACATTTTCACAAAATAACAACATATTTATACACTTAAAGCACACGCTTTCCATTAAATATCCATCATTTATAAACAAAACATTCCACTTTAATTATTTTACAATACTAAATCTCATAACATATTCAATAAAAAATCATGATTTTTCACCTTTTTGAAGCATGGAGACACAATTTATCATTTCTTAAGTATTATATTCATGAGTTAACATACATTCTTCGCATACACACAAATCCACATCACTGGGAATCACATCACAAGGCTACACAAGGGTCCATCTGGACACCAAAAAGTAGCATACTACTCCATAATACATAATCCATGAGCCAAGAGCCAAAATCCATCTCACATAATCCATACCTCACACTCAATGGCTTGTTGGTGTTAGGCCACACACATAGGGTGAGACCATCCAATCAAGACCATAATGACCTCTCTCTTGTTGTAAAAGGAGGTTAGCCTCTAAGAGATGGTCATCACACATAGGTGGGTAGTGGATCCTAGTTGTATAATAGCCTCACATACCCCCATCCTTAAGGTTCCCTACGTCTACTTCCTCATATACACTCACCAAGTCCACCTCATACGTCCTTGGAGAGGAATCACAATATGACACATGGAAGACATAAAAAAAAAGGATAAACTAGTTTAGCCACCAAAGTCATAAAGAAAGATTAAATAAAAATTCAATTTCAACAATAAAGCAAGAAATGCATGCAATTTCAACACTAAATCAAATGTAACCACAAGGGTTACTTGCAAATAAGATCACAAAGTGTGGCTAAACCATCACAATAAAATGTAAACAAAATATCGGCCTTCAAAATCAATAGAAAATCATCAATAACCATAAAGAAAGTCCACAATCTTCAAAATTGCACTGCACAACACTATGTGACTAGATACTATCCACCAAATGAGGAAGGAGGAAACAATGTCAGGCTATAACAGTAGCCCTCATGTGGTGTGGAGTGAGCACACCATCCACATGGCTTAGAGTGTACTCCTCGGCTACACCCAGCATCGCGTCATCACGCGGCATGGACTAGCCAAGTGGCCCATGCACTCCTTGGCTATCCACATGGAAAGTACACCTCGGCCACATTTCGCATCACGTCTTAGTGTAGCATGGTCATACGCTAGCCGAAGAAGGCACACACTAGTCGTATACTGCATGGCAGTGTGTCTGTGGCTCCGCAAAAGTAGGTACGTGTAGAACACACCTCGCATAGCGACACCTCATGGAGAAGGCACACATAGGTGCTCACAGTAGCCAGAGGTATACATGGCTAGGACATACCCATATGCTAACTGAACCAACACTGTCGAAAGCAAACATGAGTATCCCTCTACAAGTGTGCGAGGCCCCATTACACTCATCACACAAGTAGGCTATCATAACACAATCTCATAGTGCACCTTCACATGTCTAAGCATATGGCATCATGTCCTTGATCCCAGCTCGCTACCATCAGGAACATGGCATCATCACTAGCACTGTGTCGGAACATCAGTGAGGTGTGGCATCATACCTATTGCATCATGTCAGAATACATGTACAGATACGAAATTTGTCTGAGCATGGGTAACAAACCTCCCTCCACATGCTGGACTTCAAAATATACATGGGGCACATGGTCTCACTTGGGTTATCCATGCAGGTCCCTTTCACCCTAGACATCGGCCCCCAAATGGCAACACATGTCATCACATAGTTCCAGTTGGGTTGTCCATGCAGGTCCTAGACCCCAGCCCCCAACTGACAACTCATGTGGCATATCATACCTTTCATGAAGACAAGGTAGATTATCATCCAATAAATACCATTAATATGCTCAAAAACTATGGGGATTAAGCTAACACATATGGATCAAGTACCATGATCCATCATAAGGGGAAGTAGTAAGTACTTTCCTCAAGTTCGGTTGAGTGGGGAACCGCTCTGTGCCGCAATATGCATACACTGCACACTCTACCCAAGGAACTTTATGACTGCTACTACCTGTTGTGATGCTCACAACATGCCCCATTTTACCTCTTAGCAAAATGAGGACCCCTACTGTGGCTGTGGCTTTTTTGCTTGTGTGTGGGCCTACTTGGTGGTAAAGGGAAAAGAGATAAAAGTTACAAACTGTGTTGCAAATTGAAAAAATTAGCATTAAATGCCAGAGTGGAATAGAGGTGAATTCTTTGTCAAAAATGAATAAGGGTTGCTTTTTGAACCATTTTAAATTCCCAATATTCGGCAAGATATGCGTGTTTTTGGTAAAATGCATTATAGAAAGGTTTTGTATGTTGCATGTACAAGGTCGTTTGTATGTGGAGTCATTGTATTAGTCACATGGAGTGGTCGAGTTTATTTATCATGGTACTTTGTATGCATGTGGTTAGTGTTTTATTCTTTGTATACAAGTCAGACCTGATAAGTTTCAGAAATGGAGTGGATAATTGGCTAAGTTCGCATTGTATCTTGAGTTGTATGTTTATCGAAAGGAAAGATACAAGGCAATGTACAACACGATATGCATGCCGTGGACTCAAAGAGAATATAAAATTTGGTTTTATTAAGATATGTTTTGTTGTTTGTATGTTGCATATTTCAGGTTTTTACATCTTTGGCATACATACAACGCAGATTTCAAAAGATAATTAAATCAGATGTAAGTGATGCATCGTACCTTAATGTTTTTGGAAATATGCATTCGCTTTATAGACATGTATGGATTCGAAGAGGTTATATAATACGGTTGGGAAAAAATAAAAAGTCTGGGATGATTGTACAAAGAGTTTGCATGTATGGAGGCTTGTATCTAAGGGTAGATACAAGTGATGTGTCGAGATACAGGTGGGGAGGTAAAGTGGGTCCCACTGGTTGTATCTCGAGGTTGTATATTGCACAATTAGCAAAGATGCAAGGAACCACGATACAAGATGGATTTTAAAAAAGAAGTTAAATAAAGGTAAGGCTTTGTATGTTTGGGTGATTGTATGTTAATGATATACATACCCAATATACAAAGAAATGAAAGACATCATCTGAGAGCTAAAAGGTAAAGAGGGTTTGTATGGGTTGCAATTGTATAAATGTTTGTATCCATTTTACATAATTATCATATACAAACAAAAGATACAAGGGCGGATATAAAGAAAAAGGGTAACATTGTTTATAACCCATTGGATGTGGGCTTGTATATTGAAAAGGTGCAAATTGACATACAAGAAATAATATATAAGGAGAGATACAAGAAAATGCAATGTATGCAGAAAGTAAACTAATGGATAGAAGGTTTAAAAATAAAATGTTGAAGTAGAAGGCCGAAGTTGTAGGTGCATTAATTGCTACAATTAATGTTGAACTAACACTAAAAATGGTAAAATTTAACAGGTTAGGGTAAATCAAAGGTTTTTTTTCTTTCAGATTTGCATTGTTAAAATTAAAATTGTAGAAAGAGGAACTGTTGTGGAAATTGAACGAAAATTCATCACGAGACAGAATCTGAGAAGTGGGAACAGAGTAGAAAATGGTAAAGTTGGTCAATGTTTGTAAGGTTGAGCTGTCAAAAATATAGGTATTTATCTTGAATGTCATTCAGTTTAGTTAATTAAAATTGCAAAGTGATTTTTAGTAATTTCATTTTAAAATGTAAGCAAGCGTTAAATTACTTTGTCTGATAGTTAATTAGCAGGTTTGGGTTAAATAATATGAAAGTCAAAACTCGAAAAGACAAACGGGGGGTTAGGGTAAATGTAAAAAAATAGAAAATTCATAGTAAAACCCTAGGTAAGAGAGTAAAATGGCAAGTTAAAAAATGTATTTTTTATAGGATGGCCCCAAAGTAGAAAAAGGTGGATACAGGGACTGAGGAAAAGATTAAAAAGGAAAGAAAGCCCTATAAAGAAACCAAGAAGGAAGAGTTACCAATATACAGAGGGTACCCTTCATTTCTCGGCACAAGCAGAGTAGGGACAGACACCAGCATAGGGAATTATGACGCGGATGATGTTTTGTAGAAGATCACATCAACCAATGCTACACCTGACATGAGGTGTATATGGGAAAGTGGATTATACAGAGCTGCAGGTTTTTGGTTAGTTATGGAAGCTAAGGACCTATGTCTAGATTGCATACACTTATATGACCTAGTTACCAAAAGAGTAATACACCAGGATAGCATCATTGTAGACTTATCTACAGAGGGGATTGCAAGAACATTTGGTTTAGAGATGCATGAAAAAATGGTATATATTGATATTGACCAGTACAATGAGGATTTCAATGATAATGAGAGGGATTGTGGAAGCAAGATCTTCTATAGTTGGTATAATGCAGAGAATAGACCCAAGGCCATGGCAAGCGTACATAAGATTCTACAAACAATAGACTTCAAGGAAGAGATATATTTGATAAATACAATGTTAAGCCGACTAGTGGGATTGAGGGATGCCACTAAGTGTGAGCCTTGGATGTTCACTGTTATACAATTCATGAGGGAAATGAAGAAGGAACAAGGACAAATTCACTGGGCTAAAGCTATTAGCACAACCATATGGAAACAGGCAATGTTAAGAAAACAAAAGATGATGCCTTTCTATTTGTATTCGTATGTATTATATTCATGTGTGGCAATGGTTCAACCGTATATATATGGGATTGATAGAATTGGGACCCTAGGGAATGGCCTAGACCAAAAGCTTGTATATGAACATTATCCTGATTTACAAGAGGATAATGCATTAAGAAAGTATGCTTTAGTAAATGATGTATTTTATAGATACATGGTTAGAGTCTTAAGAGAAGAGCAAGATAAGAGATTGTCTACAGATGCAGAGGATACAATTGGTTTGCACAGTTCATGGTACATTCAATTCTAGAACCTCACTTATATTAGAATTGAGGACTTTGAAGGAAAACCTTTCATTGTACCTAGGTATCCTTCTAACAAGTTGATTGTTTTAGAGTTCTCAAGGCAGAACTTGAATGCCTTCAGAATGTATAAAAAGAGGTATAATAGGGGAAATCTTAAGCTCCCTTGGGAAATTGGTAGATATTCTTGTTCCAGTGAGAAAATGGATGGTTACTCAGAGAGGGAGTTAAGGTATTATGGATTTAAAGAATTTGAGTTAGCAAGGAGGTTTGATCCTTTTCACAGGATCTAAAATACTATTGATTCTAAATTTAAACATCAAATACACATTGAAGATTTTTGGTCAGATTGTGAGAATGACAGAGAAGTGAGAAAGAGAGCTCACAAAAGACTGACAGTAGAGCAAATGAGGTCCATGGGAGACATTTATGTACCCCCAGAAGTTAAGGATGATGGTAAATTATTACACCATAGTTATGAAATTGCTAGGCTTGTTCCTATTGGAGAGCCTGATTGGTCGCAACCATGAAATACATCTTTGGACACATTGTCCAAACCTATCATTTTGTTCTCCAAGACATGGTTGAAGGATAGAATTGAGGAGCTTAAGGCTAAGGGAATTGAGCCTACATATCCAAAGAAGGGCAAGAAGAGAGTGAGGGAGCATCAAGATGATCTCCAATGCTTCTATGAAAAGAAGAGGAAGATTGTAGAAGCAAAGATTGTTGAGAAAGACAAAATGCTACATTGAAGGATCCTTATGCAATAGGGGTGACAATAGCAGTATCATGAGGCACATTTGTAGAAGCAAAGTCATTGGGTCATGATACCAGTATAGAGCAAGCACATGCTACTAAAGAGTAAACATGACAAAAGGTTATGAAGGCAATACCAGTAGGGATATCCAAAGGAGAAACTTCAAAATGGAGTGAAGTTATAAGAGCACAACAAGTAGGTGCTAAATTAGGTAACATACTTGGTGCATCTACCTCAGCAGAGAAAAGACAAACATATGCTAAGGTTAAAACATAATTAGCTGAAGAAATGTTGCATGGGTCTAAAATGCATGAAGCCAAACAAGCTACTGAGACTGTCAACATTGAAGATGACAGCAGTGGAAGTGAAGTCAAGGAAGTGGATTCAATGATGGGAAGAGAAATTGGTATGGAGGAAAAAGAATCTAGTGAATCTCCAAGTGAAGAAGAGGAATAAGACACCCAAACTTATATGGAAGTTGAACAAGGTCCAGTGTCTGAGCAAGAAAATGTACAAGAGGAATTGGGGGCAGTGGATCTGTTTGGTACATTGGTACCTACAGAAATAATAAGGGATGTGCAAGATGTAGCACATCAAATAGAAGAATCTAAAAAAGAGGATACACCTGAGGAAGTAGTGAAAGAAACACCTGCTCAAACTAAAGAAGAAACAGGAGCTAGCTCTACTGGTGTAGATGTGTTGAATATTTTGAACATGTATGGAGAAAACAATGAAGAAGAAAAGAATGTAGAAAGCAAAGATGAACAAGAGAAAGAGACAAAAGAATCTGATAAGATAGTAGGTTCACCTTTACATGTAGAGCAAGCTGAGATGCTTGAAAGGTACAAAGGAAAGGCAAAACAATAGAGGAAACAACAAATAAACCTGAAAGCGAAGAGAACATAGATAATATTGATGAAGATAATTGTGAACTTGAAAATCAAACAAGGGATAAGGGCATGACAAATATAGAACAAGAAAATAAAGAGGAAGATCAAGAAAAGGATTCATCAGAAAAAGAAGGTCCAGAGGAAGAAGATGAGGGTGGAGGAGATAAAGAAATTAAAGAAGAGGATAATAAGGGTGAATCTAAATAGAAAAACAATCCAATAGTACAAGAACCAGCCCCTCAACAACAACCTCCTCCACAGCAACAACAACAACAACAACAACAATAACAATAACATCAGAAACAAGAACAAGGAGAAGTAGAAAAGCATCAAAAAGAGGTAATCAATGAAGAGAAAGCTACTGAAAGCACAAAAGAGGCTCTGGGTTGGTTGGGTACAGAAGTAAGGAGAGAAAAGGTGGAGGTATAGTTAGTACCCATAGACATCAAAGTTTATTAGGCGATGCAACGTCAAGAAAAGAAAAGAGTAAGGCCAGAACCATGTCAACAATACAAAGGGGTCCAGATAGATCCAGAACACTGAACATGGCCATACCACAGAAGGTGAAAGCCAAAGGAGAAATAACAGTAGATGATTACAAGATACTTAATTTTGACCTAGGACACACAACAAGGGAGCATCATATAAGTGAGTGGGAAGATATGCACCAAGTTACAACAGAGATGTTAAAGAAAGACAAGGATAAACATGAATATTTGAAAGGACACATTATCCAGTTACATCAATTCATTAGGGGGATATTTGATCCCAATGCTACAATACCAGAGTACCCAGTGAAACAGTAGTATTGTCAAAAGATGAAGTGAAGGATATGGAAAATAAGAGGCTTGAGGCCAATATTTTTGAAGAATGGTTTAGAGAATTTATGTAAGAAGGAGAAGAGGCAATCAAACAAGTAGTGATAGGATGGGAATTGGTTGCAATAGAAAATAATAAATGCAGTGTACTTATATATAATTGTTAGTTTAGAAAAGAAGAATGCAAGTTTGAATTGGGACAACTGGAGGAAATTGAAGAAAGAGCTGTTGAATTAATAAATGAAGGAGTCATTACTCCTTAGATGGCAAATCAAGTACCACAGGCCAGGTTGGAGTTAAGGTTTGAAGATGATAGTCTAAGAAGGTGCATCACAGTCACTCAGGGTTTAGAGGAGAAAGCAGATAGCATGATCAAGTTGCATAAGAGGATAGTTGAAAATCTCATAGATCATGAATGTATGGATGTACCAGCATATGAACTCCAAAGGGCATTAAAATAATTCAAGGTCATCTTTGCACCATGTTTGAAGAATCCAGAGGCATATTTAAGTAAACAAATGATTGATTCAATAATGGAGGTGAGTACCAAGATAAAGAAATATAAGAAGAAGGTTGAATGTTCAGGTAAAGAAGAGAAGAAATTAAAAGAAGGGGTCATAATGCAAGAATATATATGGACAAGGAGTCCAGGGGGAAATCGCACCTTCATAGAAGGTGTAACAAATAATTTCAAGATATATCTGAAGGAGTAGGAAAGTATAAAAAAGGGGCAAATAATACTAATGAAAGAGTCAATTGAAGGGTATCCATGGGCAAGGTCAACAAGATAGAAGAGGTCAAAGGGGGAATCATGTTTTGAAAAGATTCCAATGGCAGTCTTTGAGGCAGAAAAGATACCACAAAGGTATTTTGAGAAACAATTAGGAATGAATGTACACCCGTGATAAAAAAAAAGTATGAATACTAACCGTAGATTGGGTTTTGTAGCCATAGCAGTATGAATCTTCAAATTCTATATAAGAAGCTCTGCTACTTGTATATTATTTACACAGGGATTTTTGAGTTGTAGCTTTCACTTGTAATTTGTTTGAACATTTGAATAGAGAATTATTTCTTTAGTTTAGAAGAGGCCTATGTCTACACTAAGGAATGCGCATAATGTCTGGTTTCCTTACTGTATCTATAAAAATGTCTGTAAGTTTTCTAGCAATTTGATTAATGAAACAAAAGGTCATTCATAGATTGTAAATTCTATATGACTGTGTGCTTTAAATATAAGTATACTTATAATTTTGCATCTATTACAGAGTGTTTTCTAACTCTTACTAGTATTTGAAGTATTATCCTTTGATAGCTTGCAATCTTTGATGTGTGTTTGTGAAAATACTCAGGACTCTGCATTTGAAGATTTAGTATGTTGATTTGATTAATTTGTTGTATCTCTTAAAGACGTGAGTAACACAACATTTAGATCCTGTAGTGAAATGATTTTCAACCTAATTTTCTCTAACTTTTCCCCAAAACATTTGAAATAATTAGCTTAAATACAGAAATCTTAAGGAAATTGTCTTACATTTGAAAGAAGCATGAAGAATTGTGTTAATATCCGACAATTTTCATATCAATTTGAAAGGCAAAGCTTGTTTCACTATAAATCGTGCAAGGCTTTGTGATATAGTAGTAAGTTTATGCAAAAGAATGAATAATTTGTCTATATTTGTAACAATTTGCATAATTTGAGTCTAGTAAGTAATAGATTATCTTAAATCAAGTAAGGCCCCTTGAATATTACAGTTTCACATCAACTTGTTAAATTGTCCACAAGGTCAAGACTTGATCATACAGAAACTTGGGATTAAGAACTCTTAGGTGATTTCTTCATATCTTTCAAGATAGTTTAGGTTCATTTTTGTGAATTTTAACTTTTGTTATGAATGTGTAAAAACAATCAACAATTTTTTGGCGCTAAAAGGAGGGCTTGATTGGAGTTAAGGTAGGATTTAAGCAAAATTGGCTCATAACAGTGGTAGGGTGACTAGGTCTAGATCCAGTTTAGAGGATATCTTTGTGCAATTACCTGATAGAAGGTAGAATAAAGGTCCTTTGATTTGGAATCCTAGAATATCACACGTAGGAGGCTCATCTGGAATGCCTCCTGGATCACCTTTTAACATCCATAGCATAGTGAGTCTTGACAGTTCTTCATTTAGATCTTTGAATCTTGGCTTAAGTAATCCTAGGGGTCCAAGTCCTCCTAGAGATCCTAGTCTACCTAGAAATCCAGGTACTCCCAGAGGTCCAAGCCCACCACGTGGCCCTGCAATGGCTTATTTCAATGTCGATTCTCCTATAACATTCAATGATTATCATGAGATGCCAAAAAATCCTAAAAAGATATGTCCTAAATATCAATTGCATCAGGATCTAGAGGATCACATTAGGATATTCAAGGAGGCATGCTTTAGAGCCAGGTTAGAATATAAGGATGTTGTGTGTAGATTGTTTCCTTACACCTTTAATGAGCAGGCTTCTAACTGGTATGTTAACTTGCCTAATGGTTATATTTCTTCTTGGGCACTTATGGAAGAGGCATTTTTGTCTAGGTTTAGGGGACCAGTTGATCCTTCCACCTTATATCATAAATTGGCTATAATTAAGAGAGGGGAGGGAGAGTTGAGTGATAACTTTAATGATAGGTTTCAAAAGGATTACTCCCAGTTAGTTGCTCCTTACACAGTGAATGCAGATGCATTATTAGCCATGTATTATGTCGCTCTTGATCCACTAACTACTATGTTTGTCAAAAGAAAAGTTGATATAGATACTATATCCATAGCTTATAAGGAAGTAGCCTTAGTAAACCAAGAAATGAGACAAACAACTTACAGTCCTTTTCTTAATGGAGAAAACGCTAGGATGCAAAGTCAAGCATAACCTTGGAATGGAGTTCTTATGCATCATACTCCATTATTGAACCCAATTCCTACATACACACCTGTGTATAATCCTTCCCCAATCTAGACTATAGTTACCTATCTGGTAATAGTACCAATAACAATCAGAGTAATGGTTAGTCATTCTTCCAACCTCCTTAGGATACATTTGTGGGAAAGGCACAAGAGGATAGGGAAGAGATAAAAGAAATTACTGCACACTTGAGAAGATTGACCACTGAAATGACACAACTAAGAAATGAAAATTTCTATGGTAGAAATAATCAAGGATATAGTCAGAACCATAACCAGAATTATAACTAGGGTCAGGGTTCAAATCAAAACCAGAATTATAATCAGTGTCAAAATCATAATCAGGGACAAGCAATGCAAAATAAAGGACATGTTGTAGATAACAAGACATGGGGTAATAACAATAGAAATTAGAATCAACCAAATCCACCTAGGACATGGAACACAGGGCCAAATAATGGCACTCTATCTTCTCCATTTGAGAGTTTGGATAATCAGGAAATAAAACAAATAGCCAGAATTCAAATGGCCAATGTAGCATTAAAAAACTGGAGTAGGATCCACAATACCAGTGCACATGTTGAATTGGATTGCCCTCAGTTTCATCTGGCAGCTAGTATTTTTAATGTGGATGTACAAGCTCCCACATCTGAATTTCTCATTTCCAAAGGTAATGAAATAGTGCCCTCAGGATTTGAGACTTCTTTAGTTTTAGAAACTTTCACCTTTTCAACTAGGGAGGAAGAGGATCAACTATTAGAGGATGAGCCTTACTTTTGTGAGAACTTATACTCTAAATCAACCTTAGTATTGAATGCATTTTAGTTTCCCTTTGAAACTAAAAATGAAGTGTTATACGAAATATAGGAAGTACAGGTTTTTCAATAGTCGAATAAAAATCATACTTACAATTTGACAAGTAATACTAGGCCTGGAGGTCCTTTCACTACTTCCACTCCTCCCAACAATTTCAACACTCCTCTAGATCAGCACGCCAGTAATAAGCCTGCTATACTGAAGGCTAACCATCATGGGAATGGTAGGATAGTAATATCAAAAGTTCAAACAGGGAAAATAGAGATAGTGGAAACAATGAGGATAATGAGTTACTTGTCTGAAGAGATTAAAAAAATCAAGGTCAGTATACCTTTATGTGAATTGTTGAAAAGTCCAGGGGTCATAAATGCTTTCATAAAATCCTTGGATACATCTGTGGTAGGCGAGGTTTCTGTTGATATGAATGTTCCTAATAAAGATCCACAGTCTAAAGACAAAAGTAAGAAAATTGAGCAGCCTTCCAACACTAATGTGGTCATGTATGCAGATAAGAGGGAAGCCCCTCCTTTCTTGTTAACCATAATTAGGATGTTGGGAAAGAACATACATAATTGCATGGTAGACTCTGGTGCATCAACCAATGTAATGCCTTAGGGATATGTAAAACTTTGGGGCTGACCCCTACTAAATCTGCCAAGGTTGTTGCATAATTAGACAAAACTGAGGTCAATGTGATAGGAGAATTAATGCATATTCAAATGCAGTTGGCCTCTGATCCTAGGGTGAGTCAATTTATTGACATTAAGGTTGTGGATATACCTATGAATTACGGGATGTTGTTAAGTAGAGACTGGTCCAAAACATTAAACGGATATATGGCCACTGATTTTTCACACATGTGGTTACCTTGGAGAGGTGTTCCAAATCAGATCAAGATAGAAGCTGAACCCAGAATGAAACACATGATTACAGAATACAACAGGACTAATGAGATATTATATACT
Organism: Cunninghamia lanceolata; assembly: GCA_027924645.1. NCBI lineage: Eukaryota > Viridiplantae > Streptophyta > Pinopsida > Cupressales > Cupressaceae > Cunninghamia > Cunninghamia lanceolata. The sequence goes on from BSBN01001281.1 coordinate 7,175,011, forward strand.
TATGTTGAGCCGGATGTTTATAGAGTCACTAATAAGGGAGTACAAATTGAAGAAATCTTGATGTTGAATTTTAAAGAAAAACCTATTAGTAAAGAAATAGTAGTGTTCATTGAGTCTGATTGCAATTCTTTTGATGAGGAAGATAATGTAGTAAATAGTTTTGGTTAGATCATAAGGCAAGAAATAGAAAGGTGCATTGAACAAAAAATTCTAGTTCAGAGCAAGTTGTAAAAAAGCACGTGCAGAGTCCATAATAAGCCTCATTCTGAAGAGAATTGTGGAATGTGCAGAGACATTATAGAATATCAATAGATAAAGTGCACAAAAGGGATGGAACTGCAAGAAGGAAAGGTTAATCCTAGGAAACCAGAGTTGTACTTTCATGATAACATAGATATATCAATTTCAGATTTAGGGAAAGAAACAAAAGACAAAAGTGTCTATCATTCTAATGTACAAATTAAGAATATAAATATGCAGGTAGGTCAAAATGAATCACCCATGAAGAAAGAAAATATTACAGCGCAGGTAACAGAAAGGGTGAGACATGCCAAAATAAAAGGTTAAAGAAATAAGGAAGGCATGTGGACATTGAAATGTGATGGGTTTAAGTCCAAACAAGGTGCAGGTGCTAGTGTTGAACTTATAGATCCTAATGGTAAGTCATTTTTGGTAGCATATAGGTTACAATTTCCTTGTACTAACAATGTAGCGAAATATGAAGCTTTAATTTATGGACTTGTTATGGCTATCAAGAAAAGGGTGAAAATGATTAGAGTATTTTCAGACTCTGAGTTAGTGTTCAGATAAGTGAGAAAATTATATGCATGCAATTATAAGAAGATGGTATGTTATAGGCATAGAGTGTGAGATTTAATAGATTCATTTGATGCCTTTAACATAGAACATATCCCTAGGGAATTGAATCATAGACCAGATGTGTTAGCAATTGTTGCTAGCACTTTGGAGCCCTTAACACTGTCAAGTCTAAAACAATTTGTTGTTGAATTAGTGAATGTCCCGAGCATACCCGATAATGTTACTCATTTTAAGGTATTTGAAGGGGATCAACAAATTGTCAATTTTCTCACCTGTAATGAAGTGTTTGAAGATCAAATAATTGATGAATAGGAAAGGCCTGATGTGTCTTGGGATGAAGAAGACATAATAAACTTGAAAAGTAATTTCTTACCTAAGGGGGTAATTGATTTGGAAAAGATTTTTGACTTTGATGGGGTAGTTAGACAGAAAGATTTGCCCAAAATTGAAGGGGGTAAATGTGATCCCTATAACCTGGGAACAGAGCAAAGTCCACAGAATGTACTGATTAGAAAGGCTTGCTCTGAGAAGTTAAGAAAAGAAATTGTGGATGTTTTGAAAGAATACAAACACGTAATAGCATGGACATATGAAGATTTGAAGACATATGATACGTCCATCATAACTCATGTAATACCCTTGAAACTAGAAGTTAAACTATTTAGACAGAAACAAAGGCCTGTGAATACTATTTTGGAGCCTTTAATCTTTGAGGAAGTGAAAAAATTGTTGTCTACTAGGATTATTTTCCCAGTAAGACATTCAACCTGGGTAGCTAATTTGGTACCCGTGAGAAAGAAAAGTGGAGACATTAGAATATGTGTGGACTTTAGAAATTTGAACAAAGCATCTAAAAAGGATAATTATCCCTTACCTCCAATAGTTGAAGCACTACAAGTAGTAAATGGAGCTAAGATGATGTCTTTTTTAGATGGAATTTTAGGATATAATCAGGTCTTGGTTGATAAAGAAGATAGGTTGAAGACTACTTTTACTTGCAAGTGGGGTAATTATGCATATAGGAGAATGCCTTTTGGTCTGATCAATGCAGGCGCCACTTTTTAGTGAGCCATGGACATTGCATTTCATGGATTATCAGGTAAATGCATTATTATTTATATGGATGATTTAACTACATACTCTAAAGATGCATCCACTCATGCAGAAGATTTGAGAAGGGTACTTAAAAGATGTGAAAGGTATGGGATTTCTCTTAACCCAAAGAAATGTTCATTTGGTGTAATTGAGGGAAAATTGTTAAGACATGTCATTTCTGAAAATGGGATATCCATTGATCCCGACAGAGTAGAAGGAATAAGAAAATTGCAATTACCTAACATTAAGAAGGAATTAAAATCTTTTTTTGGTAAGATTAACTTTGTCAGGAAGTTTATTACAGGGTTTGCAGAGATTGTGCAACCTTTAAACACAATGCTTAAGAAAGATGCAAAGATAGAATGGGCACCAGTAGACAAGGTCACATTCAAAGATATTAAGGAGGCCATTTCTAATGCTCCTATGTTAGCAAGTCAAAATTATACCAAGCCATTTTACATATATTCTTTTGCATCTACACATTCAGTTGTAGCTACCTTGACACAAAAAGGGAGAAGATAATGAAGAAAAGCCCATAGCTTTCATGAGTGCACCTTTGAAAGATGCACAGCTAAAATATTTAGACACAGAAAGACAATCATTTGCATTAGTAAGGGCAGTTAAAAAGTATAGGCATTACATCCTACAAAGTCAAGTCAAGGCCATAGTACCAGATGTAGCAGTAAAAATGTTGCTAATGCAGAATGAACCTGGAGAGAAAAGGGCCGAATGGATTAGAATATTGCAAGAGTTTGATATTGAGGTCATTCCAATGAAGCTGGTTCAAGGACAAGCATTAGTATAGACCATAGCAAACACAAATCCAAAGTTGGTAAAGTAGCAATATGTATTAAACTCTAATGATGCATCAGGCTGGTATGATGATTTGAATACATTTATGATATCGGGTAAATATCCAAGTAAGATGAAGTCTTCTCAGAGGAGAGATTCAACAATTAAAGTACAAAGATACATGGTACAAGGAGGTCTTCTATTCACTAAGAACCATGAAGGTATATATTTAAGATGTTTAAATAGAATTGAAGCAGATAAGGTATTGTCAGAGTTGCATGATAAGTATGGAACTACTCATGGTTCTCATTTAGCTACTACGCATAAAATATTAAGAGCGGGATACTATTGGCCAACAATGTTTAAAGATACAGAGAGTCATATTCAAAGTTGTCACACATGTCAGACTATAGCAGACAAGGGAAGGAATCAGGGTAATCTATTACAGCCAGTCATTAAGTCTAGGCCATTTGCACAGTGGGGCTTGGATTTCATTGGAGTTATAAATCCTCCATCATCTGCAGGACATAAGTTTATATTGACAGTGATAGACTACTATACAAGGTGGACTGAAGCCACATGTTGCAAGTTTTCTACTACTGAGGTAGTTATCAAATTTCTTGAAGAAATATCATAACAAGGTTTGGAGCTCCATATTCGTTGGTATGTGATAATAGCCCTGCATTTTCTTCTCTGAAATTTTCTAAATGGGCATTTGAATATGGGATAATTTTAAAATTTTCTTCAAATTATTATCCTCAGGGGAATGGTTTAGCTGAGTCCACAAACAAGATTTTGTTGGATATAATCAAGAATCTAATTGTAAAAAATCCCAAAGAGTGGAATACATTGTTAAAATATGCATTGTGGGTAGATAGGACTAAGGTTAAGTCAGCCTTAGGCAATGTACCTTATCACCTAGTTTATGGGACTGATCCCATACTTCCAGTGAATTTAAGAATACCTAACTAGAAGTTTGCCAATAAGTATTTAGGATTTGATGATCACAGAGAAGCCAAGTTAGTCCAAATGTTACAATTGGACGAGAAAAGAGATCAAGCTATTGAAAAATTTGCTAAACATCAAGTAGTGGTCAAAAGATGGTTTGACAAAAGGGCAAGAGTCAAAACATTTGGAATATCAGACTTAATGTTGTGCTAGGATAAAGCACATGAAAAGAAAGGAAATCATGGAAAATTTGACAAATTGTGGTTAGGTCCATTACAGGTTGTAGAGATAATAGGAGATAATACGTTTAGGCTTAAAACCTTGACTGGAGAAGATGTGTCATTAGCTGTTAATGGACAACATTTGAAACATTACTTTCAGGCTTGAGGTGACGATGGTTGTCATATTATGTATCATAGTGTAAATAATGTACAGTTGTTTTTGTTGGGTCTTGTTTTGTTGTTTTGTTGGTCTGTGTGTTGTGTTTCCTTCGTAGGGATGTTTGTTTTGTTTTGAAGTATACAGGAGTAGATTAACAACCACTAAAAACAATAGAAAATTTAGAACATTCAGGCTAATTATTTGAAACTTATGCATAACTTGTTGTGACTTTCATGAATGTAGAAAATGGTTTGGCTTGTGAAGTTTTGTATTCAATAATTGTGGGTTGAGTATTCAAGGGAAGTTTCTCACAATGACACACCTAAAATCCTTGGGTTTGTTGAACATACCAATGTAGGTGTTAAGTGAAAAATTAGAGGTCACCCTTACTACCATTACAATTCTCAGCTTAATTTTAGCAAGTGATCACACCGTGCATCATGAAGTTACAATGGTAATATCTTATAAAGTCTCTATCTTACACAAAATAAAAAAATAATATAATAATAAGTAAATAAATAAAATGAATTTTACTGAAAATCCAGATTAAGCCATCTAAGTAACTCTATCAGGGCTATAGACGCTTGCTGGCAGTGGGGCTCTACTTAGGAGAATTGTAACGATAACCTTGTCAGGGCTATAGACGCCTACTGGCAGCAAGGCTCTATTTGGTTGGCTATGGGGGAATGAAATCAACTATGTAGTTTAATATCAGTCACTGGTTTATTCAACTTATTTTCAAGATGAGGATTATTCATCAAATGCACCCACCTAAACTCAATTGGGAGATTCATGCACCTTATTAAATACATTAAGTCTCAACTTAAATAATGATCTGCAGAAAAGAAAGTTGGAAGTTATGAATTTATTTCATTTAGTTTTCTTTAATGGTTTTAATTTAATTGTTTTGTTTGGTTGCTAGTTGTTGTAATGCTCACAAAATGCCCCATTTAACCTCTTAGCAAAATGAGGACCCCTAATGTGGCTGTGGCTTTTTTGCTCATGTGGGCCTACTTGGTGGTAAAGGGAAAAGAGATAAAGGTAACAAACCATGTTGAAAATTGAAAAAATTAGCATTAAATGCCAGAGTGGAATAGAGGTGAATTCTTTGTCAAAAATGAATAAGGGTTTCTTTTTGAACCATTTTAAAATTCCCAATATTCTGCAAGATATGTGTGTTTTTGGTAAAATGCATTATAGAAGGGTTTTGTATGTTGCATGTACAAGGTCTTTTGTATGTGGAGTCATTGTATTAGTCACATGGAGTGGTCAAGTTTATTTATCATGGTACTTTGTATGCATGTGGTTAGTGTTTTATTCTTTGTATACAAGTCAGACCTGATAAGTTTCAGAAGTGGAGTGGATAATTGGATAAGTTCGCATTGTATCTTGAGTTGTATGTTTGTCAAAAGGAAAGATACAAGGCAATATACAATGTGATATGCATGCCATGGACTCGAAGAGAATATAAAATTTTGTTTTATTAAGGTATGTTTCATTGTTTATATGTTGTAGATTTTGGGTTTTTACATCTTTGGCATACATAAAATGTGGATTTCAAAAGATAATTAAATCGGATGTAAGTGATGCATCGTACCTTAATGTTTTTGGAAATATGCATTCACTTTATATACATGTATGGATCCGAAGAGGTTATTTAATATGGTTGGGAAAAAAAGAAAAGTCCGGGATGATTGTACAAAGAGTTTGCATGTATGGAGGCTTGTATCTAAGGGTAGATACAAGTATTGTTGTTACGTCGAGATACAAGTGGGGAGGTAAAGTGGGTCCCACTGGTTGTATCTCGAGGTTGTATATTGCACAGACAGACAGATATACCAGAGCATATACAAGCTAATATACAAGCAAAGATGCAAGGAACAGTGATACAAGATGGATTTCAAAAAAGAAGTTAAATAAAGGTAATGCTTTGTATGTTTGGGCGATTGTATGTTAACGACATACAATCTCGATATACAAACAAATGAAAGACATCGTCAGAGAGCTAAAAGGTAAAGAGGGTTTGTATGGGTCACAATTGTATAAATGTTTGTATCCATTTTACATACATTATGATATACAAACAAAAGATACAAGGGCAGATATAAAGAAAAAAGGTAACATTGTTTATAACCCGTTGGATGTGGGCTTGTCTATTGAAAAGGTGCAAATTGACATACAAGAAATAATATAAAAGGAGAGATACAAGAAAATACGATGTATGCAGAAAGTAAACTAATGGATAGAAGGTTTAAAAATAAAATGTTGAAGTAGAAGTCTGAAGTCGTAGGTGCATTAATTGTTGTAATTAATGCTGAACTAACACTAAAAATGGTAAAATTTAACGGGTTAGGGTAAATCAAAGGTTGTTTTTCTTTCGACTTTGCATTGTTAAAATTAAAATTGTAGAAAGAGGAACATTGTAGAAATTGAACAAAAATTCATTGTGAGAAAGAATCTGAGAAGTGGGAACAGAGTAGAAAACGGTAAAGTTGGTCAACATTTGTAAGGTTGAGCTATCAAAAGTATAGGTATTTATCTTGATTGTCGTTACAGTTCAGTTAATTAAAAATGCAAAGTGATTTTCAGTAATTTTATTTTAAAATGTAAGCAAGTGTTAAATTCTTGTGTCTGATAGTTAATTAGCAAGCTTGGGTTAAATAATACGAAAGTCAAAACTGGAAAAGACAAATGGGGGGTTAGGGTAAATGTAAAAAAATAGAAAATTCATAGTAAAACCCTAGGTAAGAGAATAAAATAGCAAGTTAAAAAATGCATTTTTTACATGATGGCCCCAAAGCAGAAAAATGTGGATACAAGGGGTGAGGAAAAGAATAAAAAGGAAAGAAATCCCCATAAAGAAATCGAGAAGGAAGAGTTGCCAATATACAGAGGGTACCCTCCATTGCTCGGCACAAGCGGAGTAGGGACAAACACCAGAATAGGGAATTATGACGCAAATGATGTTTTGTAGAAGATCACAACAGCTGATGCTACACCTGATATGAGGTGTATATGGGAAAGTGGATTATACAGAGCTACAGGTTTCCCATTAGGTATGGAAGCTAAGGACCTATGTCTGGATTGCATACACTTATATGACCCAGTTACCAAAAGAGTAATACACCAAGATAGAGTCATTGTAGACTTATCTATAGAGGGGATTGCAAGAACATTTGGTTTAGAGATACATGAAAAAATGGTAGATATTGATATTGACCAGTACAATCAGGATTTCAATGATAATGAGAGGGATTGTAGAAGCAAGATCTTCTACAGTTGGTATAATGCAAGAATAAACCCAAGGCCGTAGCAAGAGTACATAAGATTCTGCAAAGAATAGACTTCAAGGAAGAGATGTATTTGATGATTACAATGTTAAGCAAACTGGTGGGATTGAGGGACACCACTAAGTGTGAGGCTTGGATGTTCATTGTTATACAATTCATGAGGGAAGCGAAGAAGGAACAAGGAAAAATTCACTCAGCTAAGGCTATTAGCACAGCCATATGGAAACATGCAATGTTAAGAAAATAAAAGATGATGCCTTTCTATTTGTCCTCATATGTATTATATTCATGTGCGGCAATGGTTCAGCCATATATATATCTAGGATTGACAGAATTGGGACCCGAGGGAATGTCCCAGACCAAAAGCTTGTATATGAACATTATCCTGATTTACAAGAGGATAATGCATTAAGAAAGTATGCTTTTGTAAATGATGTATTTTATACATACATGGTCAAAGTCTTAAGAGAAGAGCAAGATAAGAGCTTGTCTGCAGATGTAGAGGATAGAATTGGTTTGCACAGTTCATGGTACATTCAATTCCAGAACTTCACTTATATCAGAACTAAGGGCTTTGAAGGAAAACCATTCATGCTACCTAGGTATCCTTCTAACAAGTTGATTGTTTTAGAGTTCTCAAGGTAGAACTTGAATGCCTTCAGAATGTATAAAAAGAGGTATAATAGGGTAAATCTTAAGCTCCCTTGGGCAATTGGTAGATATTCCTGTTCTAGTGAGGAAGTGGTTGGTTACTCAGAGAGGGAGTTAAGGTATTATGGATTTAAAGAATTTGAGTTAACAAGGAGGTTTGATCCTTTTCATAGGATCCAAAATACTATTGATTCTAAATTTAAACATCAAATACACATTGAGGATTTTTCGTCAGATTGTGAGAATGACAGAGAAGTGAGAAAGAGAGTTCACAAAAGACTTACAGTAGAGCAAATGAGGTCCATGGGAGACATTTATGTACCCCCAGAAGTTAAGGATGATGGCAAATTATTACACCATAGTTATGAAAGTGTTAGCCTTGCTCCTATTGGAGAGCCTGATTGGTCGTAACCATGGAATACATCTTTGGACACATTGTCCAAACCTGTCATTTTGTTCTGCAAGACATGGTTGAAGGACAGAATTGAGGAGCTTAAGGCTAAGGGAATTGAGCCTACATATCCAAAGAAGGGCAAGAAGAGAGTGAGAGAGCATCAAGATGATCTCTAGTGCCTCTATGAAAAGAAAAGGAAGATTGTAGAAGCAAAGATTGTTGAGAAATAAAAAAAATGCTACATTGATGGATCCTTATGCAATAGGGGTGACAATAGTCATTGGGTCATGATACCAGTATAGAGAAAGTATAGGCTGCTAAAAAGTTAACATGACAAAAGGTTATGAAGGAAATACCAATAGGGATATCCAAAGGAGAAACTTTAAAATAGAGTGAAGTTATAGGAGCATAGCAGGTAGGTGCTAAATTAAGTAACATACCTGGTGCATCTACCTCAATAGAGAAAAGACAAACATATGCTAAGGTTAAAATAGAATTGGCTGAGGAAATGCTGCATGGGTCAAAAATGCATGAACCCAAACAAGTTACTGAGACTGTCAATGTTGAAGATGACAATAGTGGAAGTGAAGTCAAGGAAGTGGATTCAAGGATGGGAAGAGAAATTGGCATGGAGGAAGAAGAATTCAGTGAATATTCAAGTGAGGAAGAGGAATAAGACACTCAAACTTATATGGAAGTTGAACAAGGTCCAGTGTCTGAGCAAGAAAATGTATAAGAGGAATTGGGGGTAGTGGATCCGTTTGGTACATTGGTACCTCTAGAAATAATAAGGGATGTGCAAGATGTAGTACATCAAATAGAAGAATATAAAAAAGAGGATACACCTAAGGAAGCAGTGAAAGAAACACTTGCTCAAAATAAAGAGGAAACAGGAGCTAGCACTTCTAGTGTAGATGTGTTGAATATTTTGAACATGTATGGGGAACACAATGAAGAAGAAAAGAATGTAGAAAGAAAAGATGAACAAGAAAAAGAGACAAAAGAATCTAATAAGATAGTATGTTCACCTTCACATGCAGAGCAAGCTAACATGGCTAAAAAGGTACAAGGGAAAGGTGAAACAATAGAGGAAACAACAAATAAACCTTAAAGAAAAGAGAACACAGAGAATATTGATGAAGATAATTGTGAACCTGAAAAGCAAACAAGGGATAAGGACATGACAAATATGGAACAAGAAAATAAAGTGGAAGATCAAGAAAAGGATTCATTAAGAAAAGAAGGTCCAGAGGAAGAAGATGAGGGTGGAGGAGATACAGAAATTGAAGAAGTGGATAATGAGGGTGAATATAAACAACAAAATGATCCAATAATATAGGAACCAGCCCCTCAATAGCAACCTCCTCCATAGTAACAAGAACAACAACAACAAGAACAAGAACAAGGAGAAGTAGAAAAGCCTCAAGAAGAAGTAATCAATGAAGAGAAAGCTACTGAAAGAACAAAAGAGGCTTTGGCTCGGTTGGGTGCAGAAGTAAGGAGAGAAAAGGTGGGGGTATAGTTAGTACCCATAGACATCAAAAGTTTATTAGGCGATGCAACATCAAGAAAAGAAAAGAGGAAGGCCAGAACCATGTCAGCAATACAAAGGGGTCCAGACGGATCTAGAACACTAAACTTGGCCATACCATAGAAGGAGAAAGCCAAAGAGAAATAACAGTAGATGATTACAAGATACTTAATTTTGACTTAGGACACACAACAAGGGAGAAGCATATAAGTGAGTGGGAATATATGCACCAAGTTACAACAGAGATGTTAAAGAAAGACAAGGATAAACATGAATATTTGAAAGGAAACATTGTCTAGTTACATCAATTCATTAGGGGGATATTTGATACCAATGCTACAATACTAGAGTTACCTAGTGAAATAGCAATATTGTCAAAAGATGGAGTGAAGGATATGGAAAATAAGAGGCTTGAGGCCAATATTTTTGAAGAATGGTTTAGAGCATTCGTACAAGATGGAGAAGAGGTGATCAGACAAGCAGTGACAGGATGGGAATTGGTTACAATAGAAAAGAATAAATGCAGTGTGCTTATATATAATTGTCAGTTTAGAAAAGAAGAATGCAAGTTTAAATTGGGACAACTGGAGGAAATTGAAGAAAGAGTAGATGAATTAATAAATGGAGTCATTACTCCTTAGATGGCAAATCAAGTACCATAGGCCAAGTTGGAGTTAAGGTTTGAAGATGATAGTTTAAGAAGATGAATCACAGTCACTCAGAGTTTAGAGGAGAAAGCAGATAGCATGATCAGGTTGCATAAGATGATAGTTGAAAATCTCATAGATCATGAATGTATGGGCGTACCAACATACGAACTCCAAAGGGCATTAAAAGAATTTAAGGCCATCTTTGTACCATGTCTGGAGAATCCAGAGGCATATTTAAGTAAACAAATGATTGATTCAATAATGGAGGTGAGTGCCAAGATAAAGAAATATAAGAATAAGGTTGAAGGCTCAGGTAAAGAAGAGAAGAATTTGAAAGAAGGGATCATAATGCAAGAATATATATGGACAACGAGTCCAGGGGAAATCATACCTTCATAGAAGGTGTAACAAATAATTTCAAGATATATCTGAAGGAGTAGGAAAGTATAAAAAAAGGGCCAAATAATACTAATGAAAGAGTCAATTGAAGGGTATCCATGGGCAAGGTCAACAAGATAGAAGAGGTCAAAGGGGGGAATCCTATTTTGAAAAGATTCCAATGGCATCCTTTGAGGCAAAAAAGATACCACAAAGTTATTTTGAGAAATGGTTAGGAATGAATGTACACCCTTGATCAAGAAAGTATGAATACTAACCGTAGATTGGGTTTGGTAGCCATAGTAGTATGAAGCTTCAAATTCTATATAAGAATCTCTGCTACTTTTATATTATTTACACAGGGATTTTTGAGTTGTAGCTTTCACTTGTAATTTGTTTAAACATTTGAATAGAGAAGTATTTCTTTAGTTTAGAAGAGGAGGTCTCCTATGTCTACACTAAGGAATGCACAAAATGTCTAGTTTCCTTACTATATCTATAAAAATGACTGTAAGTTTTCTGGCAATTTGATTAATGAAACAAAAGGTCATTCATACATTGGAAATTCTATATGACTGTGTGCTTTAAATATAAGTAAACTTGGAATTCTACATCTATTACAGAGTGTTTTCTAACTCTTATTGGTATTTGAAGTATTATCCTTGGACAGCTTGCAATCTTTGATGTGTGTTCGTGAAAAACTTAGGACTCTACATTTCAAGATTTAGTATATTGATTTGATTAATTTGTTGTATCTCTTAAAAACGTGAGTAACAAAACATTTAGATCATGTAGTGAAATGATTTTCAACCTGATTTTCTCTAACTTTTCCCCAAAACATTTGAAATAATTAGCTTAAATGCAGAAATCTTAAGGAAATTGTCTTAGATTTGAAAGAAGCATGAAGAATTATGTTAATATCTAACAATTTTCATATCAATTTGAAGGGCAAATCTTGTTTCACTATAAATCATATAAGGCTTTGTGATACAATAGTAAGTTTATGCAAAAGAATGAATAATTTATCTATATGTGTAACAATTTGCATAATTTGAGTCCAATAAGTCACAAATTATCTTAAATCAAGTAAGGCCCCTTAAATATTATAGTTTCACATCAACCTACTGAATTGTCCACAAGGTCAAGACCTGACCATATAGAAACTTGGGATTAAGAACTCTTAGGTGATTTCTTCATATCTTTCAAGATAGTTTAGGTTCATTTTTGTGAATTTTAACTTTTGTTATGAATGTGTAAAAACAATCATCAACACTACCCCTTCATGGATTGAGGGACTAGAGAGCCAAAAGAAGAGAATCTATGAAACTAACTTTTGGCTACTCTTATATATATTTTCAACCACACATGGGTTGACCCTCAATCAGGTAACAAACATACAAGAACACATAATGGTATGGTTAATCCCACACCTAAAATATAACATATCTCCCATAGGTGGGTACACAGTATCACCATCCCATGGGCACACAAGCAAGTACGGGGTGTTCACAACACTCAACCAATGCATAGTTACTGGTTTCTCACATTTACAGGGGAAGATTACATTTACATACACAATTCCATTACTACTCAAGTATCACATATCATAAGTACATTTATTTCTTTGCAAATCATAACATTACCTGTTATCAATTTCCCTTTTCCAGTTTCCTTTCACTCTACTTTTCCTACAGATCACATGATGCTTAATGTCAATATCATGATCATCTATCCAACACATCAAGCTAGGTGTTTAGATTAAAACATGTATCCAACACAAGAGTTCACATCACGTGCATAAGAAGAATTATTATAACTAGACATGGGTGACAACATTAACCAGAGTTCCCAGTGCTGAAACTTGGCTCTGATACTAGATGTGATGCCTGGCCTAGGAACCTTAAAGAACAACACAATTATGCTATACAAATAGGCCTTTTTTTTAAGAAAAGAAAAAAATAAAAATAAAAGAAATAGAAAATAACGTAAATCATATCTACACATATCATTAGGCTCACAGGATGTCCTCTAAGGTTCCATAGCTGCATTACTAACAAAGCTATCAATGGGATCCAAACACACATCATGAACTAACTAACCACCATAGTTTATTCTGGATTTGTTGCATCAATGAATACACACACACATTGTGTAATGCCTACCCAAGAAATATTAGTAAATAACAATAACTAATTAAAATTAATAAGAAATATTGAAATTAACAGGATGATAGAAACAATTTACAAATTGTAACTTAATAAACTTTGAATTAAATTTTGGAGTATATCAACATTCATCGTAATTGAAATGTAAGATACAAACGTTTCAAATTAACTCATACACATTTACAATAATGCCAATTAATCATCTATTCACAAAGTGGAAAGGTACCTTCTTAGCTTCAGAATCTTGCATGGCTTATAGATCTCAAACTGCACATCTAATGAAACATTAGTTTTGCATAGTTACTAATTACACCAAATAATATCGATTGCATAAAATGACAATCCTAAGGCCCTAAGAGGCCGACCTAATGTCTCAGGGGCTCATCCATGATGGTCTTGCCTACGTACCTGTAGCACAAAGACATCGTAGTTCGAGACATGAACATAAAACATAACTATCACATGAAATCGACATCTTCTCAACTTAGACACACATTTGTCTATAAATCTTAAGGTCAGTTAATGTTTGAGGTTTACACAAACTTTGCATAAAAATTTCTCAACATAAAATTTCTTTACAAACTAATATATAAATCCAAAACCTATCTTCTTTTCAATGTAAAATAATACTTATTTGTTCAAGCTAATAAAATCATCAATCTTTGTGAAAGCATAAATAAAGAACGCTTTACAATTATCTCAACAAATCTTGAATAACTCAATCTTGCACAACATGCTAGTTACTAACCAATCAGCTCATAACAAGGTCACAATCCACACTAAACTATAGCCATGATGCAATCCATATGTCATTACTTCTACCATCCATTAATTGTATGAGCATAATTCCAAAACCATAATTAAAATTATTCTAAAACCAAACACTATAATTTTGAAATCACATTATACTAATTAATTAAACTTGGTAAATAAATATCTTAGATAACTACCAATTGAATATTATTTAATATTCTTGTATTTAAATTTTACAATCAAAATATTAATATCCACACCTAATAATTAAATCACATCTAATTTCAACCATTTAAAATAAGATGTCATTTATTTAGGATTTCCTTTCTCAATAATGAAGTACTTAATTTATAGTACATCCCTAAATAATAGGAATTTATAAAATAAAATAAATGTTAAATATAGCACATCCCTACTAATAGGGAAAATAAAATAAAACTATGTTAATCAATTCAAGATTGCATTTAGATTTTATTCCATAGCATTCTACTTTTCAGACTAAATAGACAATACACATCAATAAGATTCTGTAGAAAACAATACAAATTGATTTCAAAATAAATCAAAGTTATTCTTGAATCTATCATTGCAAAACGATTTCATATTTAAACAAAGTAAAACATATAATAATGTAATTCAAACATACTAGTATGAAACAATACAAAGTGATTTTAAAAAAAATCAAAACTATATTTTATCACATTTATAAATGCAATAGGATAATAGAAAAATAATTCTACTATGTATAATTCACTATTATTCCCAATTAAACCATTTATTTTATAAAGGTAAAAAGACTACAATTTCCTAATTAATTTAAAAAAACATTAAATATGGATTATTCAAATCTTGCATTAAAATATCCAAATGAAAATAGATAAATAAATAAACAAATCTTTGTTGATAAAACATGACTACCCAGCAGCCATAAAATGGTCATAACTATCTTATTTCTAAACAAAATTTAAAAATTTAAATTATTCTGGAAATATAAGACACAAGGGAATAAAACCCAGAAGTGAATTAGATAGATTCATTTCCATTAAAAAGTTGTTCTTATTGTAAACTATCTATTATATTGATTTCAGGATAGTCCAGATTAGTACAACAACAAAATAAAATGAAAATATGACTCCATACTTTTTTTTTTTTTGCAAATTAGAGACTCTAAAATTTAAAAAAATATATGATTAAAGAAAAGAAACAAAAGGATAAAATATCCCTATCAAAATTTGTAGAATAAAAAATTATTGCATTAGCAAAACAATCATTCATACCCCAGTTTCCTGAACTTAAATCATTTTTTTTTTCTCCTCTAATTTAACATCCAATCTCCATAAAAAAAAACTTCCCTATTCTTAGTTTTGTTTCCGACTCAATGAAAGCAAACAATTTAACAATTTTCTACAGGAATGATAAACATGCAACAATGCCTTCCTATCTTATGAAGAAGTATTCAACAAAATCCATTAAAATTATATTCCACAACATAACAAAGTTTCAACAAGATCCCTTTAAGAATTCATGCACAATCAATATAGAAGATAATCAAGCAAAATTGTATACCTAAAAGTTCTCGCCTCTTCTATACACCAAGCTGTGGAGATCCATTTATTCTCATACCCCATCATCTTACATAGGGACAATTTTCTCATGAAAATTATTGTTGAAACTAAATAATTTATGTATTAATCATCTAATCTATTTTTTTGTTGAATCTTCTCCATCCATAATTCTTCTAGACCAGATGTTAAGCCAAATTCCATCTCTTACCATCATTCTTCCGAAGTTGATCCAATAAGGCCAACTAAATCTATGAGCTTCCTAGAAAACACCTCACCTCCTTCAAGAGCATTGACAACCATGAGTCAACCCTGAGAGACCTTCCAATCTTTCAACCTGTACCCAAAAAGACTTGCAGAGATATCTTCTCCTCCTCTCCTTCTATTGTCTAAAACTCTCATTTAGAGATTACTCCTAGCATCTTTTCAAACGCACGCTCAGAAATAAATTAGTGAAAATATTTAATCCCCATAACTTCTCCTCACTCAAAATAAAATAGTATAGCCATTTAAATGCCACTATTCCACTTTTCTTTTCCACCACCTATTTTCTAAAACGGGACAAGGTGTGAAAACAAAAATAATTAATTCTGAATGATGGCTTGCGGTCAAAATAGAAAGCATATAATGACAAACACTTAGAAAGGAATCTTTCTTTTAAAAAAAATATCAAAATAATTACTTAATATTTATCACAATTAGATGTGTGACTTAGTTTAGTTTGCAAATAAAATAAATGCAAATATTTAAAAATTTATTGGGACTGTCAAATTAATAATTACTTTATATTTGTTTTATGACAAATTATAATTATCTTTTATAATTTATTTTTATAGCCTTTTATCAAAACATATTCTTATTTATTTACATTAATAATCATCTTTTACAATTCCATTTTTACAATTTTTATTTATCTAAAGTGCTTTCTTAACTTAATAATTTTATTTAATGCAGCAATTAACCGAAACATTAATCAAATAATTGCAACTTAAATAATCCAAATATCAAAAAATCCCTGATCACTATCACGACCATACCGATAGTACTAGCAGGGTATTAAATCGGGTACTCATCCTCTTAGAGAATGATGGCTAGGGTAGGGGACCAAGTGCTATCTCTAATCAACTGATCCATTGGGTTTTCAAGGTACTCTCAGACCTGCTAATTTAGGTGGAGATGTAACCTAGTACCCACGAAAGTACTAACTGAAGGTCATGTTCCATCTTCATCTTTAGATTCCTTAGCCAAGCTACCTGCACAACCAAAATGAAAACGAAGGGGCACTACAAGTCTTATCTCAAGACCAAAGAATCCATTACCCATCGCATCAATGTGATAAGAGGTTTACTTGATGATTTGTGCCAAGTACGAGAAAATAGTGAAGATAGTGATGTCTCACTTCTACACAGGTTAGAGGAACTTCCATGCACTCTAATAGGTGAGGATCACAAGTTTCTGTCAGCAGAGGAGATGATTGATGCTTTTGAGAAGATGGTTTAGCAAAAGTTTGAAGATGAAGTGCTTACAGTAGTTTCAATGGATAGCCTTTATGATCATCATTAAACCTTTGAAAACCTAAAGGATAATCTTGAAAAACATGAGAAAGTGATAAAGGCGATCAAGGATGCAGTTCTCAGGGCTCGTACCATTTCAGATAATACAGCTGGGCCTGATGTATGTGACATGGCATTAGTGCAAACCATGTACCAAAACTTCTTGAAAAAGAATGATGGTGGCAGTTGAAATTATTTTTCATGCCTTAGTTGATTTTCATTTTTGTATATGTAATTTGTATTTTGTTTTGGACATATCCACATGTATTTTGTAGTGCCCCTCCGTTTTCACTTTGGTTGTGTCAGGTATGTTGACATTTAGTTATTTGGTTTGGATTGTTCATTTGATACTATTGGTTAATCATGGCATTAAAATAATATTAGTAGTCATTAAAACATTTTTGATAATTAAATAAATAGAAATACCTTTATGCAAATTTAGTGCTGAAAATTTAAAAGGGTAAACCCAAATTTATAAATTATTATTTTAGGCCCCTATATTATTTATAGCACTATAGTTTATTAGCTATATTAATTTGTTACATTTTCTAGAGGCTATTTTATATTATTGGTGAGTGAAACCTTATTTTATATAAGGAAACCTAATAAAATATAATGTTATTAAATATTACTTTAGGATACCTAATTATAATTGCTTGAGGACAAGCAATCTTGAGTGGGGAGGGTTGTCATGTCCGTATAATGATTTATAATTGAATTGTTTATTTAAATAATGAGTTAGCCTTATATAAACTAAATATATAATATATTTATTTAAAATATATTTTTAATATGTATTATTTAATAAATAATATTATTAATTTAATATAATTAAATATTATAAAATATATGAAATATATATATTTATATTTTAATTAACTAGATATATTATAAATATAAATATTTTAATATAATATTTATGTGAGTAATTAATAAGATATATTATTATATATAAAAATAAATATTATGAAGAGTCTACCTATTAAAGTTAGAAAGTAAAGTAATTTGGAATAAGACAAAGTAATACGGTTAAACAAAAGGTTAAATTCAAAATAAAATCATATAAAAATAAAAGTCTAATAAGACAAACATTATCCCACCATATTATATGCTTGGAAATAAAATAAAATAAAAGAGCTCCCGTACTTAATAACAAAAGTATTTATTTATACTATATATATTATATAAATAATGTACTTTAAAAAGATTAAGGGGAGGTTGAAGGAAAATATTTATAAGTGCAACACATTAATAAATAATATATTATAAATATATCTAATAATATAAATACAAATATTATTATTATTATTATCTTATATTGTAATATAAATATAAATAATATATCATTTATTATAATAATATAATATAAATACAAATAAGGTAAATAAATAATAATAAACATATTTTAACCTATCCTCTTATGATAAGGGAGTTATGTATGGTTAGAACTAGTTTTACCACAAAAGGGAATTAATATGAAGTAATAAAAATAATAAGAGACATACCTCTTCGAACATATCCCTTGAAAGGGAAATAAATAAAGGTTGTGAGATAGAAGGAAATGATCATGGAAAGAATGAAGTAATAAAAAGAAATAAATAAACAGCTATGAATTCAATAAAGGTAATAAAGAAGAAACATCATTTGAATTCATCAAAGACACAGCAAGAAAATATCACAAGGAAGACATGAGGGCAGCCAAGGAAAAGGATCATGGGGAGAAAATATAAAAAGAGTATGGGATAAATACATATATTTAGATCTGCATTTTATAACAACAATACAATAAAGACTATATTACCGCAGCATAGGTAAGGAATCCCAGGTAAAGTAGGTAAGTAAGTATTTATATTTACTTATTCAATTTATGATTTGTAAGAATTTATAATTACTTGTTCAATTTATAACTTGAAAGATATAAATAATAAGGTTATTAAGTAGAAATTGATATATGTGATATATACATTTATGTCTGAAATTTAATTTTTAAATATGTATCTTGTATGATTTGAATTCATAAGTTGTTAATAAATGACGTATGAGAGATAACAAGTATGTATATGTATAGATGAAGATTAATTAAGGCCTTAGGGTAAAACCTAGGGAGAAGGCTCTAGGATAAAACCTAAAGATTAATGAAGGCTTTAGGGTAAAACCTAAAGATTAATAAAGGCATGAATTCCTAAGGGTAGATACGAGACTTCCTAATTAACCACCTAACAGTAAGAAGGTGGGGTAGATAGTTATGGTAGGTATTGATCATTCCATGGGAATGGGCCTTGATTGACGAATCAAGGATATTATGGGCCTTCGATTTAAGTATAGAAGGAATGGGCCTTAGTTGACGAACTAAGGAATTATGGGCATTGGTTGAAAAACTAAGCAATAATATTAATGGACCCATAGGATTGAGATGACATCACCTACCTACCGAATCTTCTCTCACAAGGTGGAAGGTGAGGTTAATAAGAGGCCTAAGGATTATCTCACCTGAGGAGAATCATGATGTATGAAAAAATAAATTTATGAAATGGCAAATAGTATATGGTTATGTTTATGATTATCATCAAAATTAAAAGGAAATGAAAAATGGAATACTAATGTTCTCTTTTGGTAAGTTGAAATTGTTTGCAAGGGTGTGAAAATTTTGGCTTGCTAGAAGGGGACATTACATATTTTCTTAAAATGTAATTACATGTGAGACACAAGAAGTCACAAGTCAAATAGGACTCTTTTGTTGAATAAGTCAAAGTAGTTAGGTATTTTCTTAAAATTTCTCAAGCGCTCTCCCTATAAATAAAGAGGGCCTCTATTGTAATTTTTTTATCTTTTATCTATTGCAAAGAAACTCTGGTGAATTGAAAAGAAAATTAATACTTTGTGCTTTTTGTGAAAATCAATTATCAAATATTTATCAATACAAGAAAGCAAGTTCGATTCTAATCTTTGTCTTGGAGTTATTTGTGTTATGATAGCATTGTTCTTACGTCTTTCTATCATAATCTTCTTTGATAATAATTAAGGTGTGGAGATTATTTCAAGTGATTGAAGAGCGTTCTTAATTTGATTGTGATAGACTTTGTGTTATCAAATCATTTGTGAGGATTGTGTTAATGTTTGTGAGAGTAAAATAGCTTGAAGACTTTGTGCTACAAGTTGTTATATTCAATCTACTTTTATCATTTTGGAGAAGAGTGAAGACTTTGGGCTGCATTTAACTTTAGATAGTTCTATTTGCAATTTGTAAGTGAAGTGACAGAAGACTTTGTGTTCTGTGGTTTTGCGATAGTTACTAAGTTCTTTAATATCAGTTTCATTGAAGTTATCATTTTGAAGCAAGAACATCTATTCTGAAAAAAGAGAATAGGATGAAATGGAATCACCATGAAAATAGTGTTTAGTGTAAATAAGCTTTGTAAATTGTTGTTTGTAATAGTTAAAGCAACTAGAGGGAACCTCCCCTTTGCTGAGAGGAGAGACTCTGTCTCATCATAGCTATGGCGATATAACCATTTTTCGGTTAATTAGTTAATGACAAAATATTCACCCAACAAATTGATAATCAAGGATGAGGATATTGTTGTGTGGTTACACAACATGCCCCATTTTGCCTTGACAAAACAGGGACCCAACTTTTTGTTCTGCTTTGGACAGTTTAGTAAAATCAGTCATGCATGTAGCCTTGTAGGGGGGTCAATTTGTCACCATGATGAGGTTAGTTGTCAAATTTAGTAATTCCCATTAGTAACATCATGGTTGGAAAGTACACAAAATTCCAAGAAGGTTTGCCTTTTAGATCACCCCAAAATTGTCTAAGGGAAGAGAGTTATGTTGAGTCAAAGTTTGGTCAAACCTGATATCCTGTGCAAGGGGGGTCATATTTCAAACATCAGTCATATTAGATAAGATCACCCTGATATGGGATTATCGCCTAATAATCACTCAGTGCGTGACGTGCGGACATCAAATTTAAGTAAGAGCCAATATCCACCCGTCGAAGGACTTCAGTTGTCCCGTGAGGGGTCATATTTTTAACATCAATCATCTTACGAATATCACCCTCTTCGCAAATATCACCCTATGTCAATATGATGGTGATGTCATCCAAATCTAATGAATGAAGGAAATCACACTGATGATGACATCATCATTTCATTTTATCTATAGGGAGGTATATATCTGATAGCCGTCATATTTTTTTAATATGATGATGACGTCATTAAAACATAATGGTTAAACAATGTCATTGACATAATGATGTCACCTTGATCTTTTCCAGGGGGTCATTTTATCCATGGGGTCATATTTTGAATAGCCCCTAATCTTAATTTCGTGACCTGATATACACATGGTCAAACTTTGACCATATCACCTGATCCTTTGCATTCAGTTTTTCCATTCAAAAGTGGGGGGACATATTTTGAATATCCCCCAATCTTTCAAAGATCACCCCTCCCCTTCTTGACATTAAATGTAATTAAATGTGGTAGATGAATTCCCACCGATTATGAATGCAAATTAAACACTTGGCAGCATCTATGGATTCCCTGCAGATGATCAACGGATTTGATTAAGACAACACATTTTTACCCTAATCTATCCTATTGATCTTCTTTAAAGGTAGAATTTGAAGGTTATTTTCATTTACCTTGCAATAAATCAAGAAATTATAGAGCTCTGAAGTAAAACCCTCTAACAGCTACCTGTCAATGGATTGGATCCTTCAACGTAACGGAACAGGTGATCTTAAGCGTTTATAGTGCTTCTCCATAATCAGTCATCTAATCCAAAAGGAAAGCATTGTCAGGTAAGTAACTGTAAACCCTCCTATTGTCATTTTCTATGTTTTTAGGTAGAGTATTTGTTTTTGTTGTGGTTTGGCTTTGTGGTAATACGTATCATGATGAAGTGAAGAATAATATACAGAGTATACATGATATAGAAGTACATGATGTTGTAGAAATGCATGTGGACACTGTAGGGCAAAACATATCATGTTTATTGCAGGAATCCATGGCAGATCTCAGAAGAAATAGGTCTAAAGAAGAGTTCCTCAAGCCCATGTTTGTCCAGCCTGAGGGGGTGCAGTTTAAGTATGGAGTTATTAGTGATACACACCAAGGAGATGCGGACCTAGTAGTATGGTCAACAAGATTAGATCATGATAAGGACAATCCCATTCTGGATGGGGTATATGTCTCAGGTATGTGGCATGCAGCTAGTTTTCTGTATGCTATGGATGCTCCTGAGATGGTAGTAGAATGTGCAAGAAATTACAACCCTGAAACCAAATGGGTGGAGAAACATGGGAGGAAATATGCAGACTTCTCAGTCAAAGGCATTACTGCCACTTTCAATTTGCTAGTTGTGAAGAAGGTAGTGAGTGTGGACCTGCACAAATTGGAAACAAAATATAACAATAACAAGAAAAATGCAAGGAAGAGGATATACCAATGGAGGTCACAGAGTAGTACATATGCCGCCTCAGCCAAGCTACTCGTGCATTTGTATAAGTTTGATTTTGATGACGAGTACCAATATATGATTTCTCTACTGAGCAGGATGACTGGCAGGCCTCATGCTAGAAATTTTGAGAACTAGATGTTTGGGATCATCCAGATGGTCCTATATGCAGACAATAGGCCACTATGGGTTAAGATCATCAGTGACGCATTGGATGAGGGAATGAGGAGCCTAGGAGGACAAACATGTTTGTTTTACATGACTTCATATGTGGTATACTCATGTGCATATAAAGGAACTTTTGATGCTTTGAAGATAGTGGGTAAGGTTGGTGGTGATGCTGATGATGCATACATATGGGATCCTTATTCCCAATTACAAAGGAAGGAATACCTCCTAGACTACAAACTAGTAAATGATGCATTCTCCATGCATCTGGTCAGAACTATGGAGGAGGACAGGACTAAAAGGCTGAGCATGGAAGCTCAGGAAATTGTTTATCGGCATGGAGCCTAGTTTAGCCAGTTTGCCACTTTTTCATACATCAAGATAGAGGGATTTGAAGGACAGCCTCTCATGTTGCCAAGATACCGCACTGATGGGGTCATCTTGATGGAATTTGTTAGGAAGGTATCCACAATAGTTGAAGCGTATAAGGCACAAAAGAAGATACCTCCAGTTTTATTTCCAGTATCCATGGGCTGGTACATGTGCTTAGATTCAGGGAGTATGAAGCATTTCATTAGGGGGTTAAAATTGATGTATTTATAGCCATTTCCCCTAGCTAGATCATATGATCCTTATGGCAGGATGCAAAAGATACTAGGAAAACTAATACATCCAAAGCATCTAGAAGATTTCTAGACCGATTGTGATGATGAAGCTGAGGTGAGAAGAAGGAAATATCAATGACTCACCTTGAGTCAAATCAAGACCTTTGACTACATCCCGGTGCCAATGCAGCTGTGGAAGGATGATGGGAAAATCATATCTAATGAATATGAGGACAAAAAGGTGTATAATGACCCATATCAGCCCCAGATCTTACACAATAGGAAGATATATCTTTAGATCAGCTAACAAGTGGGGTGATCTAGCTAACCCAAGCCTCGGTAGATGAAGAGATCTCTAGATTAAAGAAAAGAGGTGTTGCCCTTACAGTTGATACCAAGAAGATGAGGCAGGATGTGTCTGACGAGGAATATGATGATTTTCTCACTGAAAAGAGAAAATCCAATGGGGAAAGATTACCTATAGAAAAACAAAGGAGAATCCCCCCTAAGGGTAAGAAAGGTGAAGATGAACCAAAGGAATTGAAAGAATTGCCACATCAGCTATAGGTGCATCTACATCGGCTTAGGCATCTGTGTCATCTGCATAGCCTCTAATTGGAAAACCAAAGACTAAAATAATTTTGAAGCCTATTGTTGAAGCTACAGAGGTGTAGGTAGAGGGCCAGACCTTGCATCAAGAGGTAGTAGGAGTCCCTCTGACAGAAGGGCAATTAAATAGAGAACCTGGAGGTGATGACTTGCTGGTAGCCAAGAAGAAGAGGAGGGGGATGCCGCTTACATCACCACCTAAGAAACAAAGAACAACCATGAGGGGGGATATCTGTGCTGACCCCATCATATTGAGAGGAGCCAGTGGTGAAGTTTTCAGGAAGGAACTGCAACATGATGTTCCTCTTCCCACCATAATCAAATTCACAACTGAGAAAGCAGAGGAGCAGATGAGAGAAGTGTTTAAATTAGGTCAGGGTGCTCCTTTAAAATAGATTTGTCAGATGATGAGGTGGTTTAGAATGTGGCCTCTCAACAAATGGAAACTCTAGTCTCCAACACCCACATGACCCCTCATGGAACTTCATTGGCACAGATGGTAATATTGGAGGAAGTAAAACAAACAAAAGAAATGAAACAAGGTAGCCCAAAAAGAGCAGCCCAACAGATAGGGCTCGACAATTTGGTTGAGCAGGTGACTAGCCCGGCAGCCATGGATTTAACATATAGGGGTGATATAAGCCCTAAGGAAAAAATTGGTGCACCTGAGGAACCAAAAGAGACTAGAGTGGTAGAGGATACAGAGAAGGATGACACTACTCCTAATCAAAGTCAGCAACATCATGAGACACCTACAGAACCAAAAGTAGTGGAAGTTCAATAGAAGAGTTGGGGTGATCAAGATGTATTAGATGCTGATGTTGCTCAGACTCAAGGAGGTTTAGGATAAATCCCAAGAACAGAAGACAAATCAGGTCAGGAGGACCCTAAGCCATAGGATACTAGTGCATCAAGTGGAGAACAGGAAATGACCCATGATTAAGGTGATCGTCAGGGGCAAAATACATAGGCATCCAAAGATGTCAATATGCCACAGGATGAGAAAAATAATAAAGAAGAAGAAAATAAAGAAGAAGAACCTAAGGAATGAATGAAGATGCATCACTAAGTGAACATATGCATGAGGTACTCATAAATAATGAGTCATACAGATGGTTGCCGGTTGGAAACCTATGCCACGAGATAAAGTTGACTAAGTCATAGGAGAATTGTCAACTGTTGATATGAATTGATAAATCTTGACCATTGGTCAATTGTAACTGCCTCCTCACCTTATTCTATAAAAAGTGTTGGGGTGCAATCTTTTAGTCATTTGAAACTTAATTGAAATATGATTGCTGAAAAGTTCAGGACTTATTTCAAAGTTATTGTGAATATACATGTTATGCATACTTAATGAAAGAGAAGCTATTTTGATTACAGATCATTGTAAATCTTGAGTAATCTGTGATTGAAATCTGGATATATGAATTGATTAGTTGCGTCCCTTGGAGTGCTTTTCAGTCTGCATGTATTATTTTCATTCCTAGTTCATTTGAAGTTAGCATCAACCATATCTAGCTGTGGAACCTCCTGGTGACTTATGGTTTGATTTCTTCTCTCCATGAATGTATCTTGTGTGTATGTGATTCAATAACTAAAGGTTCACTAAAAGTAGAAGTATTCTTTTAAATTTCTTTAAATTTCATTACAGATCATCTCCATAATTGCAAATAATAGACAATCAAAAGCAAATAAAACATGAAATATGTAGATATCCCATAGGCAAATGAAAATAGAGAGCATATTTGAAATAAAAGCATGTCAAATTGATAAATATCATGCAAATTTAGATAAATATCCATGAAATACATATAAATATCTACTTATAGACACATCATTTAAATAAATATGTAGTGTAGAAGGAGCAAGTTCATAATGATCAATGATCAGAAGAATTGATCAAACTTACAAATATCTTAGCAATCTTTAAAAATAGAGTAGAATTGACCTCTCTGTGGAGTGAATTTAAAGAATACAGTGCAATACCGATCACTTGAATGAATGTAAGACCCCTTGAAATGGAAAATAGCATGTCACACCAACCTCTGAGTAATGTCAGGCGATCATGACTTGATCAACGGAGACTTGGAGTCATCAACTTATTCTAAGCTGATCGTACCTTACAAGATGGTGCAGGAGCACCTACCTGACAGCTGGCCTCCATGAGGCAATTAGTTTGTTATAAGTCTGGTTAATGTTTCCAAGAAGGTCTTATAAGACCAATGCATGTAATAAGGTCATGTTGACCATACTTTACTATTTTTAGCTAGTTTGTTAAGACAACTGTTATGCTGTAGGTCTGGTTGGATCTCCCAGCCGCCTGGAGAGATTTCCCAGCCGCTTGGAGTCGGGTCAGTAGTACTCACAAGAGATCCTATTTATGCATGAGGATCGGTTGGTTTTAGATATAGATGTTGAGAAGCTAGGTTGGAGAGAGTGAGACAGAGTACTGTATTGCATCTTTTGAAATCAATAAAGATCATGTTTGTGTTCATTTTCTGTTTGATCTCCATTGTGTAATCGAGTTGCTGTTTTGGTGGTTATATGGATTCGCTGATCCATTCCACCGATTGATTTGTCGAATCGGTGGAATGGCTATGTACAGTAGTTTAGGGTTTAGTCTGCATTTTGTGTTCATTTGCATGCAGGTGTGCAGGATCACAGTCGAGAGGTGTTGAGGACCCTAGCATGGGTATGTGCTAGGTCGTGCTGGTTGTTAGAGTCTGGAAGGTTGTCTAGGAAGCGGATTGGGTCACCTCAGGAGGTTCGGCAGATCGAAATTCGCTAAGGTTGGAAATTCGTCACAACGGCATCATCAGGATATTTCTGTGTATATCCTGCAGGTACTTCGGGCGTCATCCGAGTAAGTGGAGGTGTGCATGATGCAGTAGATTGCATTAAGTTAATGTGCATTGGGGTGATCATCATCAGGTGTTGCCGAGGAGGAGCGTATCGGCATAAGGTAGAAGATCGGGTTGCAATTCCTTCGCGGGCCGATAATGTTAAGTTTGGCCGACAGCAGGATATTGAAGGAACTGCATGTGACGTCATCGTCATCAGGATAATCGTCATCAGGATATCGGGGTGACGTAAGCATCGAAGGAAAGGTGCATGAGGTTGTCGTCATCAGGATATATGGGAGGAACCGGATGTTCTATATCCTGCTGATGAACATGATGTTGAACATCATGATGATGAAGAAAGAGGTTGGCGGTAAGATGAACAGTGATCGTCAGGAGGATGATCGCGCTTGCCGAATGTGATGATGCTGCCGATAGTCGGATATGATGATGCTGCTGACAGGCGAAAGGTCGAAGGTTTGTCTGCAGGAGGATATCGGTCGGCAGGAGAAAATATGATGATGCTGACAGTGTTAGCAAGAAATATGATGATGATGATGGGTTGCGGACATCCATGCTATATGTCAAGGTTTTAGTGTGGATGCCTCTGCATCATAAGATAATAAAGGTTTGTTGTGCAAATTTTTATGCATGTTGTTATGACCAACAATCATCATCAACATAAATTAGTGCTAGAAGGAGGGCCTTTCTCCATCTAAGAGTGATTCAGTGACACAAAAGGAAAGGTAATACTCACGCATCTTTGTTCTTCAAGTCGTGTGCAAAGGTTTGTTGTTTTGAGTCCATTTATCCTTGTCCATTGCAAAGTTTTCAAGCTTTGTGGTCGATCGACGCAATATTCAAAAGATAGGTTCTCTTTCAAGTCTTTTTGCTAAAGCTTTGAAGTAATTTGCTTAAGAGACCTGATATCCTATTGCTTGTGTCTAAAAGTCTCACATCACCTTATATTTGCATCATTTCTACAAATATTACATAAATATATAGTCAGTTTCAGATTCTGATCATAAATACATCCTTTGCTCGAGTGTTTTAGCTGACCTTTATAGTAAACAAGCCAAATTTTCTTAAATTCAAGAAATCTTGGCTCTCAAGCCAAATACCAAGTCCATATCCAATGGACTCTTTGAGGAATTGCCCATCCGGAGACTCAGACCTAGATCAGTAGATATTCATCATTCTCATGGTTCTAGTGCGTCAGGAGCTTCACTAGAACACACTCCAATAACTCCTATCAGGTTACAAATACCTATAGGACCACCTGTCATGCCCCCGATTGAACCTCCACCAATTACAATGTCATTCTTTACTGCATAGTCACCTCTGACTTTCACTACATATCATCCTTTACCTAAAAATCCTGATAAGATTTGTCCTAAATATCATCCATATTAGGATGTTGATGATCACATTAGAACATTCAAGGAAGCCTGTTGTAGAGCAAGAATTGGACATTGAGATGTGGCATGCAGGTTATTTCCATTTTCCTTAGGGGAAGAGGCATATAATTGGTATATCAGTCTTGGTCAGGGTTCAGTTGGTTCATGGGCTACCTTGGAGAAAGCCTTTAAGGATAGATTCAAAATACCTATAGATCCTTCAATGAATTATCATCTCTTCACCGCAATCAAGAGATTTGAGGGAGAACCTATTGCCAATTTCAATGCAAGATTCCAAAAGATGCTCTCAAAGCTAGTTGCTCCCTATACTGTAACAGATGAAGTTGCTAGGAGTATATACTACTCAGCATTAGATCCCCTAACTTCTATGTTTATCAGGAGAACATATCCTAGTGTCACAACCTTGGCAGGAGCTTTTAAAGAAGCTGTTAAAGTCAATCAACAGTTGATTCCTACTCAAACACCTAATATTGCATTTCCTACACTACCTATTTATCCTACATATCTTGCTCAACAACAGACCAATGGAGCCATGATACCTCTAGCTGTAATGCCAAGCCCTTTACAGATACCTCCTCTTAGTATCATGCCACCTCCAAATGGAAATGGTCAAATGCTGCAATATCTAGGACACACACAGGTACCTCAGGTTATGGAACAGTCTAATAATAATAACAATAGCTCTTCCTTCTTTAAACCACAAACAAAGAACGCAGTAGCCAAAGTTCAGGAAGAAAAGGAAGAAATTAAAGAGATATCAGCACAACTGAGGAAACTCACCACCGAGATCACTCATTTGAGGAGTTAAAATTTCTATTCTCAACTAAATTAGAATAGAGGATATGCCAATGATAGATCTAGTTATCCTGATAGGAGATACAATAACAACTATAATAACAACAATGGTAACAATAATCCCCCTAGACAACCTAGAGTGTGGAACACTAGGCCAAACAATGGTTCTCTGCCATCACCCCTGGATAATCAGCCTCCTAGTGAACCTAAGAAGACCACTAGAGTGAACCTGGTAGAGGTAGATCTTACAAATTGGTGTAGAATACATAATACCAATGCTCATGCAGAGCTGGATTGTCCTTAGTTTAGGATAGCCGCCAGTATATTCCAAACTAAAGTATCCAATACTGTAGATAATCCACCTTGTGTTAAAGGAAATGAAATTGTCCCCTATGGATATGATTTTGCTCTTGTATTAGAAAGTTTCATCAATCATCCTCATCAGTAGACAATGTCACCTCATGAGAATTACACTTTAGAATGTGAAGAGTCAGCTATGGCTTTTGAAACCAATTATGTTTTTCCATTTGAAGATGAAAATGAGCCATCAGTTGAACATGAAGAGGTGCATACTTATCAACAGCAGTATCAGGGTAGATGTAATTACAACCTAAGGAATAAATCCAACTGACCTACTAGTCCTTTGACTACATCCTTGCCTCCAAATAATTTCAACACTCCTCCTGATCCTAAGGCAAGCAATAACCCTAGATTTCCTAAACTTAATGCTCAGTACTTAGCACCACAAAATGTAGTACCAAAAGCTGGTAATCTGCCCCCTGAGTCTAATAAATTGGTTACATACTTAGCAGATGAAATGAAAAAGATCAAGATCAGTCTATCATTGTCAGAATTACTCAAAACCCCATCTATTAAAAATGAAAGGAAGCTAGGTGTACGGAAACGCTTCCTACACTAATCTATTAGGGAGAGGGATATGCAAATTCAACTTTATCCTAACTATTACAGAAATGTTAAACCATTAAAATGAGATGTTGCAGCAAAACACAAGAGCTAGAAAGAAGACAGAAGAAGAGAGATAGAGAATTACGGTGGGGAAAATCCTTATCAGGTGAAAAACCCCACACTCAAAAACCTGCACAATGTATTAATAAATCTGAAAGAATGTTTACAATACACTTGCAATGTAAGCTTCAATGGTCTTCAACACTCATGCCTGGAGTAAATCCAACAACATAATAGTACCTGCAAACCTGTGATACAAACTCCATCTCCAAGCACCTATTTAAATAGAACATACAAGGCAATTTTGGACCTTTCTTGGAATGGGAGTCCAATATGGCATCTTGGACCAAAACCCATGCCTGGGGACACTTGGTCAACATTGTAGAATATATCTGACACATGTCCACAGTTCCCATCCCAAAGAGGTCGCCACTTTCCAAAATGGGCTATGATAGATGCTCTTACGACACTTATGACCGTCATAGAATCTGTCATAGCGGTTACAACTTATAGCTGTAAGAGAATCTATCATACACATGCTATTAATAGCATATTCTCTTACAACACATCATATTCCACCTTGGGGTGCCCAAATATGCCTTAGTCAAAGATGCTTCATGACACATGTCATTACCTGTCTTACAAAATTCTATTCTCAACTCTTACATGTCATAGATTCATCATAGGAATCTGTCATAACCATTTCAGTCAAACATTTCTTACACAACATAGAAGATGCTGACACATGGTAGAATATTCCTACCACTAAGTGGGATGCCTATCTCCTCATGTGAGGACAAAATATCAAGTTGTCACAATCCATGTAGGATTGACACATCACCGTGCCACATCCCACAATATAACAAAGTGGAATTTCCAATTATTTACAACATAGGCAATGAATAATAAATACAAACATTACAAATGTAGAGAATTACCAAGGTTGAGACACATTAATTCCCAACATTCTCCCACTTATCGAACACCTTGTAAGAGCCAATAGAAAAACAGGATTTAACTGCTATAGGCCGAGTGGCCCATAGACTCCGAACACCATCTGAACTTCTCTGTGCCCACTGGTTTCATCAATGCATCTGCAACATTCTTCAAAGTATCTACCTTCTCCAAATTTACCTTTCCATCCTCAACCATGTCCCTCACGAAGTGAAACTAAACATCAATGTGCTTGGTTCTAGCATGGAAAGTTGGATTCTTTGCAAGGCAAATTACACTCTGGCTATCACAACTGATCGTGATCTAACCTGCATCAACACCAATATCTAAACACAATCTCTTAAGTCAAATGGCTTCCTTACAAGCATGAGTTACTACCATATACTCTAGTTCTGTCATGGACAAAGCAACAACAGGTTGTTGCTTACTCATCCAACTAATAGCACCACCAAACAGTGTAAAAACATAAGCACTGGTGGATCTCCTGCTATCAATGTCACCTACCTAATCTGAATCCATGAATATCAACAGAATGCAGAGGTCTTGAAACATTACCATGATAGCAAATGGAATACTTAGAAGTACACCACAAATATTTGAACACTCACTTAACTGCATCCCAATGAACCCATCCAGGATTAGCCATAAATCAACTAAGGACTCCCACTACTTGGGCAATGTCTGGTCTTGTGCAGACCATAGCATACATCAAACTGCCAATAGAACTAGCATAAGGTACTTTGCTCATGTCCTCCACCTCACTAGGAGATTTTGGATAATCCTCAACATACAGCTTTGTCCCCAAAGAAACAGGAACACACAACGGTCTACAATCTGCCATGCAGAATCTGTCCAACACGGACTTCACATACTTACTCTAGCTTAACCAAAGTTTTATGTTGGTTCTGTCTCTTCTGATTTCCATTCCTAGAATGTACCTAGCTGCCCCTAAATCTTTCATTTCAAACTGAGCTGACAACTGAGATTTAAAATTAGAAATCATATTTTTACCCTTCCCAATGAGCAACATATCATCAACATACAGTGCAACAATGAGAATACGATCACCATCAACCTTATAATAAACACAGTGATTTGATTTTGATCTCACAAATCCAATTGACAACACAAAGGCATCAAACTTCAAGTACCATCTCCTAGGGGATTGCTTCAAACCATACAAAGACTTCTTAAGTTTGCAAACCAAATTTTCTTTACCTTTTACCATGTAATGCTCTAGCTGTGACATGTAGATTTCTTCCTCCAAGTCACCATGAAGGAAAGCTATCTTCACATCCATCTATTCTACCTCCAAGTCATAAGTTGCTGCAAGTGACAACATGAATCAAATGGATGTCAACTTTGTAACGGGAGAGAAGATCACACCATAATCTATACCCTCCACTTGTGAATACCCCTTCACAACCAATCTGGCCTTATACTTCTCAATACTACCATCTGCACCAATCTTCTTCTTGAACACCCATTTGCATCCAATGGGTTTCTGTCCAGGAGGCAAAGGCACCAAGTCCCAAGTTTGATTCTTATCCAAAGAAGTCATTTCTTCCTCCATGGCCTCCTTCTAGGAACCTGCATCCTTCATATCCAAAGCTTCTGATACAGTTCTAGGTTCATCACTGTTAGTAAGCAAAGCATAAGCACAACTAGAATCAAGCAATGTAAAATCAAACCTTTCAGGTTGCTTCCTTATCCGTGTAGACCTCCTCAAGAGCTAAGGTTGAGGTTTAGCTTCTTCATCTGAGCTTTCAGAGCTGCTAGAGCTCTCCTCATCATTAGGTCCAACATTGTCTTTCTGTTCAGTCTTCTTAGGGGTGAGAGGAAATTGAACAACATCCTCTTTCTTTTCTTTTTCTTTTGGCTGCAAAATAGTGGAAGAAGGTGTAAGCTCTCTGAAGATGACACTTCTGCTATACAACACTTTTTCAGCCACAAGGTCCCAAAGCTTGTATCCTTTCACACCAATAGAATAGCTAATGAAAATACACTTAACAGCTTTGTTCTCCAACTTTGACCACTTCTGCTTAGGCACATGTGCATATGCCTCACAACCAAAAACACGAAGATGCCTTACTGAAGGCTTTCTACCAAACCACACCTCCATGGGTGTCTTTCCAACAAGAGCTGATGTAGGAGATCTATTTACCAGATAGCAAGCAATGGCAACAGCTTCAGCCCAAAACTTTTTTCTAGACTAGGTCCACTAAGCATACTCCTAGCCTTCTCCATCAGTGTCTTGTTCATCCTCTCTGTAACTCCATTTTACTACGGAGTGTATGGAGTTGTCTTGTGCCTTTCAATCCCAAATTCCTTGCAATACTTATCAAATTCTATAGAACAGAACTCACCACCGTTGTCAGTTCTCAAACATTTAATCTTTTTACCAGTCTGATTTTCAGCAAAGGCTTTAAACTCCTTAAACTTGCTATAGACTTCAGATTTGCTTCTAAGAAAATAAATCCATGTCCTTCTACTGTAATCATCTATAAAATATACAAAGTATACAAATTTTGATAATGAAGGAACATTAATAGGACCAAACACATCAGAATGAATGAGGTCCAACACACCAGAAGACTTATGAGAACTCAAGTAGAACTAACCACAGTTTTGTTTTCCATAAATGCAATGTTCGTAAAAGTCAAACTCAAGATTATAATCATCTAACCCCTCAACGAGGTTCTTATTTTTTAGGGTACGCAGACCCTTCTCACCAATGTGGCCTATCTCTTATGCCATAACATTGTCTTTTATGCAGGAAGTTTAACTTCCAATGCAAGATTACAACCATCAAGATTAGAAACAACATATTTCTTCACTGCTCGTTCAGATGGTGGGGATGAAGTGACTGCTGCCCTCTTCCTTGAGTTAGAAGAACTATTGCATTGTGCAATACATGCTTCCAGCTGAAATAGAGTACCTCTCTAAGTACCCTTAGCAAGCACCATAGATCCTCTAGTCATCTTGCATCCTTCTTTCAAAAAGACAACCTGCACACCTACATCATTCAAACTACTTACAGAAAGTAGGTTCTATGCTAAGCCTGGGATGTGCATAACCCCAGAGATCCCCTTCACTCGACCATCAGGGAGTCGGATAGAAACTCTTCCATGACCAACAATCTTCAGATGAGAGTCGTCACCTAGATACACCTTTCCACCATCAAACTCCTCATACTTAGTGAACCAGTCTCAATGTGAGGTCATGTGGAATGATGCACCAGAGTTGATTAGCCACATATCATCAGATGCATGGGTTGCCAGGGCTGCGATGAAGGCATCACCGTCATCTTGTGATTTGTCAGAATCTGAATTAGGAGCTTTCTTCTTTTTCTTCTTCTCCTCTTTGTATTCCTTTTGGAAATGCCCGGTCTTGCCACAGTTCCAACAAAGAGCCTTGGACTTTCCAAGAGATTTGGATCTCCCACGAGATTTGGATCTACCCTTCTCAGCTTTCTTGTCCTTCTTCCCTTTCTCCTTGGGTCTTCCACGAACTACAAGGGCTTCTTCGGCTGCCTCAGAAGACTTTCTCTGCATCTCTTCAGATAACAGTGAAGAAACCACCTCTTCCATTTTGAATGTGGATGTGGTGCTTCCGATTTCCATGACAAGATGATCCCATGAGTCCAGCAACGAACAAAGTAGGGTCATACACCGATCCTCCTCCTCCATCTTTACACCGATAGATATCAATTGTGCAACCAGCATGTTAAAGGCATTCATATGCTCAGCCATGGATCCTCCATCCTCCATTCAAAGAGAATACAACTTCTTTCTCAAGAAAACTTTATTAACAAGGGATTTGGCTTGATACACATCCCCCAACTTCTTCCAAAGGAGTGTTGCAGTGGTCTCTTCATGGACATTTAACAACATAGAATCGACGAGACTAAGTCTTATGAGACCCTTAGCCTTCCAATCCTTGAGATCCCAATCAGCTTGTGTCATTGTAGCTGGTTTAATTCTGTTCACACTTTCCCAAAGGTCTCAGTCAACTAACATGTCTTCCATTTTGAGCTTCCATAGCTTGAAATTACTACCGTTGAACTTCTCTACTTCAAACCTTCCTGATGTGCCTGCCATCTCCTTGCTGCAATAAGATATAGAATGCTCTGCATAGACTCCCACTCAACCTAAGATTAGCTCAAAAAACCCCTACCCTACAACTAGGACCAAAGGTGATCAAGCTCTGATACCAACTAAAAGGAAGCTAGGTGTGCGAAAATGCTTCCTACACTAATCTATTGAGGAGAGGGCTATGCAAATTCAACTTTATCCTAACTATTACAGCAATGCTAAACCATTAACATGAGATATTGCAACAAAACATAAGAGCCAGAAAGAAGACAGAAGAAGAGAGACAGAGATTTACAGTGGGGAAAATCCTTATCGGGTGAAAAACCCCACACTCAGAAACTTGCACAATGTATTAACAAATCTGAAAGAATGTTTACAATACACTTGCAATGCAAGCTTTAATGGTCTTTGACACTCATGTCTGGAGTCAATCTGGTAGCATAACAGTACCTGTAAACCTGTGATACAAACTCCATCTCCAAGCACCTATTTAAATAGAACATACAAGGCAATTTTGGACCTTTCTTCGAATGGGCATCCACTATGGCATCTTGGACCAAAAACCATGCCTAGGTACACTTGGTGAACATTGTAGAATGTATCTGACACATGTCCATAGCTCCCATCCCAAAGAGTTCATCACTTTCCAAAATGGGCTATGACAGATGCTCTTACGACACTTATGACCATCATAGAATCTGTCATAGCGGTTACAACTTACAGCTGTAAGAGAATCTATCATACACATGCTATTAATAGCATATTCTCTTACAACACATCATATTTCACCTTGGGGTGCCCAAATATGCCTAAGTCAAAGATGCTTCATGACACATGTCATTACTTGTCTTACAAACTTTTATTCTTGACTCTTACATGTCATAGATTCGTCATAGGAATCCGTCATAACTGTTTCGGTCAAACATTCCTTACACAACATAGAAGATGCTGACACATGGAAGAATATTCCTACCACTAAGTGGGACGCCTATCTCCTCATCTGAGGACAAAATACCAAGTTGTCACAATCCATGTAGGATTGACACATCACCGTGCCACATCCCACAATATGACAAAGTGGAATTTCCAATTATTTACAACATAGGCAATGAATAATAAATACAAACATTACAAATGCAAAGAATTACCATGGTTGAGACACCTTGATTCCCAACAAAAAAAACTTTCATGAAATCCTTAGATGATCTTGCTCCAAAGGAGGATAATCATACCTCAAATCAGACATTGAATAAAGATCATGCCATTAAGGATATTAATGTTAAACACAAAACTCCAGCCACTATTCAAGATGCAGAGACTTCACACATGACTCTTTATAGAGATAAAATTGAGTCACCTCCTTTTCTCCTTACCATAAGGATGTTTAGTAAGAACTTGCATAATTGCTTAGTAGATTTAGGTGCATCTACTAATGTAATGCCCCTATCTATATGTAATGCCTTAGGGTTACATCCTGCCAAGTCACTGAAGAAAGTAACATAGTTAGATAAAACAAAGGTGAGTGTAGTGGGAGAATTGACTCACATCCATATGCAGTTAGCATCAGATCCAAGAATCCAATACTACATTGATATATAGGTAGTAGATATACTAGATACCTATGGGATGTTGCTCAGTCGGGATTGTTCAAAAACACTCAATGAATACATGTCCACTAATTTCAGTCACATGTGGTTACCCTGGAAAGGAATGCCTAATCAAATAAGGATAGATGCTGAGCCTCGCATGAAACATATGATCATTGAGTACAATAAAACCAATGAGATCATTTATGTAGATGTTGAACCCAGAGTCTATTCCATCAGACCCCAGACCGTCAAGATAGAGGAGATCCTCATGTATAATGTTCATGTTCATAATGACAATCTTCAGGATGATAGAATAATTTTAGAGTCTGATTGTAGTTCTAAAACTGAGATAGAAGTAGATCACTTCAAGAATTTTGAAATGCATTTATCCAAAGAGGTGCAACGTTGCCAATCATTAAAAATGTCTGTTGAAGATGTTCTAATTAAAGGATGGTGCAAGTTACATGATGAAGCGCATTCTAAAAAGACATGTGATGCTTACCTAGAAATGATGGAACTAGAACAGGCATGCAGTGAGATGGCATCATCATCATCCGGGGTAAGTTTGGCAGATAGTGACAGTGATACTGATTTTTGTTCGTCATTTGCAAAAATAGAAGAAGGCACATATCATGATGAAAGTCCTATTCAGATGATAGATGAGCTATTGGTGTGTAATGAGAGTAATTCTAAGAGTAAAAAGAATATCACCCCAGGAACCGATTGCTTGGTTGAGTTAGATTATGAAATATTTGATGAAGATGGAGACAATAATTTGTCCAAGTTTGAGGAGTTTTTATCAAAACAAATTCAGGAGATGATACAGCAGCAAAGATCCCCATAGAATGTTCTAATTGAGGGATGGTGCAGGTTACATGAAGCACCACATTCAAAAACTACTTGCTCATTATATTTGCATATTCTGGAAAACCAAATGTTGCCTTGTCCAAAAGATCCTCCTTCTAATGACAAAGAAGAAAAAGAAATATCAGCTTCACATCAGCCAGATAAGGTAAAGTTTGAGAAGATTGAAACATAAAAATTAAGATGGATATCAAGTGGTGCAACTGCTAGAGCTAAAAAGAAAAGAGAAGGCCCAGACAAACCTTTAACTAAATATAAGCCATGGATCCTTAGGTTTGATAGATCTACATCAAAACAAGGGGCTGGAGTACGAATAGATCTTATTGATCCAACTGGTAAGTCCTACTTAGCAGCATATAGATTATAATTCTCATTCACAAATAATGTGACAGAGTATGAAGCTTTGATCCATGGGATATTGTTTGCACTCGGAAAGAAAGTAAAGATTTTGCACGTCTATGGAGACTCAGAATTGGTAGTAAGACAAGTAAGGGGCATATACTCTTGTAATTACAAGAAGTTGTCTAATTACAGACATAGGGTATGGGATCTGATAGAAGATTTTGATGCATTTAACATCATCCATGTGCCTAGAGAACAAAATCACAAGGTAGATGCCTTGGCCCAAGCTGCACGTACTTTGGAACCATTATCCATATCTAGTTTGAAGAGAATTTTAGTTGAATTAGTGTCAGTACCCTCCATACTAGATAATGTAGTTAACCTTCAAGTGTTTGATGATGACCAACACATTTTAGACTTCATATCCAATAGAGATGTGTTTGATACACAGATCATAGATGAAAGGAATGTGGAAGATCATGCCTGGGAAGAAGAAGAAATCATAGAGCTGCCCAGTAATAAGATTCCTAAAGGAATGATAGAGTTGGAAAGAGGATTTGATTTAGATAACATGCTAAAACAAAAAGATCTCCCTAAGGCAAATGGAGGGGAATATTCACTAGTCAACATAGGAGATGATGTAGAGAAAATGAATGTCCTAATTGGAAAGGTGTGTACAAAGGAAGAAATGGTAGGAATAACCCAAGCACTTAAAGACTATATTCATGTTATTGCCTGGACATATGATGAGTTGAAAACTTATGATACTTCAATCATCACTCATACTATACCATTAAAGCCAGATGTCAAGCCCTTTAGACAAAAATAGAAACCTGTCAATGCTTTGCTAGAGCCCATAATTTTTGAAGAAGTGAAGAAATTACTTAACGCTAGGATCATATTTCCTGTGAGACATTTCACATGGGTGGCTAACTTGGTCCCAGTAAGGAAGAAGAATGGTGACATTAGGTTGTGTGTAGACTTCAGAAATTTAAATAGAGCTTTTGAAAAGGATAATTATCCTTTGCCTTCTCTGCATGAGGTCTTGCAGATTGTAAATGGTGGAAATATGTCATTTTTGGATGGTTTTTCAGGTTACAACCAAGTGATGGTAGACAAGATAGATAGATTGAAGACTGCATTCACCACTAAGTGGGGAATATTTGCCTATAGGTGCATGCCCTTTGGATTGATAAATGTTGGAGCCACCTTTCAACGAACAATAGATATAGCCTTTAGGGGGCTAATTGGTAAATACATCGTCATATACATGGATGACTTGACAGTTTTATCTAAAGAGGGAGGGAATCATGTAGAAGACCTCAGAAAGGTACTAAAGAAATGTGAACAATATGGAATATCCCTAAACCCTAAGAAATGCATATTTGGGGTAACCACAGGGAAGTTATTAGGTCACCTGATAATAGAGAATGGGATCATCATTGACCCTATGAGAGTAGAATCAATCATGAAGATACAGCTCCCTGGGAGTAAGAAGGAGCTCAAATCTTATTTTGGTAAGATCAATTTTGTTAGAAAATTCATTACTAGTTTTGTAGAGATTGTCAGACCATTAAATGCAATGCTCAGAAGGATGCCAAAATTGAGTGGACACCTGAAGCTAGAGCAACTTTTGAAGATATCAAGAAAGCCATATCTAATGCTCCTATTCTAATTAGTCTAGATTATACCAAAGATTTTTACATATACTCATTTGCTTCAAAGCATACATCTGTATCAGTATTAATACAAAGAAATGAGGCTAAAGAAGAAAAGCCTATAGCCTTCATGAGTTGTCCTTTCAGGGATGCAAAACTTAGATATATGGATGTTGAAAGACAAGCACTTGCTCAGGTCCAAGCAGTTAAGAAGTTTAGACATTACATCTTGAGAAGTAAGGTGATCGTTGTAATACCAGATGCGGCAGTAAAGATGCTTTTAATGCAAAGTGAACTAGGTGAAAAGAGAGCCAAATGGATAACTATCCTCCAAGAGTATGATATGGACATAACACCTATGAAATTAGTGAGAGGACAGGCCTTGAGTCAGATGATATCTAAAATTGATCCTAACATCATGAGTCAACAATATGTCATCAATACAAAGGAAACTGGAAAATGGTATTCAGACATCAGGTATATCTTGATTACTGGAAGATGTCCTTCAAGGTTGTAGGCCTCACAAAGGAGAGTCTTGAAGATAAGATCACAAAAATACATGATAAAAGGAGTTCTTTTCAAGAAGAACTATGAGGGAATATACCTTAGATGCCTAGAAAGGCAAGAAGCAGACAAAGTGTTAACAGAATTGGATGACAAGTTTGGAACGGCACATGGATCATACTTAGCTACCACTCATGCTATCCTCAGAGTAGGGTATTACTAGCCCACTATTTTTAAAGATACTATTGAACACATCAAATGTTGTCATATGTGTCAGGTTGCTGCAAATAGAGAAATGTATGATGCTCAGCCCTTGCAACCAGTGATGGAGATGCGCCCATTTGCTCAATGGGGGAATGGATTTCATAGGACCTATCAACCCTCCATCATCTTCAGGCCACATGTATGTGTTGACTATTACTGATTATTGTACCAAGAGGACTGAAGCTGTTAGTAGTGAGACATGCAATGCTAAGGATGTGATCAAGTTCTTGGAAAGCAACATAGTAACCAGGTATGGAGTCCCTTATGCTTTAGTATGTGACAATGGATCTACCTTTGCATCGATAAGATTATCAAATTGGGCCTTTGACCATGGAATTATTTTGAAGTTTTCTTCAAATTACTATCCTCAAGGGAATGGATTAGTAGAATCTACAAACAAGAACTTGTTGAACATCATAAAGAAATTGATAGAAAAGAACCCAAGGGAGTGGAACACCCTATTAAAGTATGCATTGTGGGTAGATAGAACCAGGATGAAGGCTACATTAGGAAATTCTCCTTTTCACCTAGTATATGGGGTGGATCCCATCCTTCCTATTAACCTAAAGATCCCCACATTGCAGTTTGCACAAGAGTATCTAGGTATAGATAACAAACAAGAAGTCAGGTTTCTTCAGTTAATGCATCTAGAAGAAAAAAGGAATAGAACAATTGATCAATTTGCTAAACATCAAGCTGTTGTCAAGCCTTGGTTTGACAAAAGAGCTAGAGTTAAGGCTTTTAGAATTTCAGATTTAGTCCTTATGTGGGATAAAGCACATGAAAGGAAAGGGGATCATGGTAAATTTGATAAATTTTGGATATGTCATTTTCAAGTTTTAGAAATTTTAGGAGACGACACCTACAGGCTCAAGACTTTAACCGGTGAGGATGTCCCATTACCAGTTAATGGATAGTTCCTTAAGCATTATTTTCAAGCTTGAAACAGTGTCATGTAGGTCAAATGTATCATAATGTGCATATTGTACAGTTTTGTTTTGTTTGTTTGTCTGCCTGTTGAGTTTTGTTTTGGTTAGTCAAGATGATGCAACTCATCACCCTAAGAGAATAACCAAATTGTTAAGATTCAAGTGGTGAGAACAAATTCCTATATAGGTTATGATTCATTTTGAGGAGTATCGGTGATCAGGTCTATGATATCCTTTTCATCATGGTGCATTTGCTTAACTAAAGTGATTTTTCACAATGACTCACCTAACAGGCTTGGGTTTGTGGAATGCATAAGTATAGGTGTTAAGTAAAAAATCTAAAGGGACTCCCTTGCTACCAATGCAATCTCCAACCTAAATTAGCAAGTGACCATGCCTTGTACATTAAGCTTACATGATGACATCATATGAATAGAAAGAATAAATATTGAAAATCCAGAAGGAATGAAATCATGCCATCTAAGTAACTCTATCAGGGCTATAGACGCCTATTGGCAGTGGGGCTCTACTTAGGGGGATTGTATAGATAACCTTGATAGGGCTATAGACGCCTGATAGAAGCAAGGATCTATCCAGGTTGGCTATGGGGGATGCTCCCAAAATATGTAGCTTAACATCAGTTACTCATGTTTTCAACCTACTTTCAAGATGAGGATAATTAATCATTTGCACACATCTAGTCCTTTGCTAGCATTGTTGCCATGATGATAACCCTATCATTCAAAAAGATTATAATACTTATGCTTAGAAAGAGTTAACATGCTATGTTAGAATGTGATCACATCACTTGAATCATTGGGATTTGGTTATTTTCTTTAGTGGCAAGTTGTTGTGTGGTTACACAATACACCCCATTTTACCTTGACAAAATAGGGACCCAACTTTTCTTTCTGCTTTGGCTTGTTTATTTTTCTGTTTGGGTAGTTTAGTAAAATTAGTCATGCATGTAGCCTTGTAGGGGGGCTGATTTGTCACCATGATGAGGTCAGTTGTCAAAGTTAGTAATTCCCATTAGTAATGTCATGGTTGGAAAGTACACAAAATTCCAAGCAGGTTTGCCTTTTAGATCACCCCAA
Organism: Cunninghamia lanceolata; assembly: GCA_027924645.1. Taxonomy (NCBI): domain Eukaryota; kingdom Viridiplantae; phylum Streptophyta; class Pinopsida; order Cupressales; family Cupressaceae; genus Cunninghamia; species Cunninghamia lanceolata. Next base: position 7,217,135 of record BSBN01001281.1, read on the forward strand.
AATTGTCTACGGGAAGAAAGTTATGTTGAGTCAAAGTTTGATCAAACCTGATATCCCGTGCAAGGGGGGGTCATATTTCAAACATCAATCATATTATATAAGATCACCCTGATATGGGATTATCACCTGATAATTGCTCGGTGCACGATGTGTAGATGTCAAATTTAAGTAAGAGATGATACCCATACATCGAAGGACTTCGATTGTCTGGCGAGGGGTCATATTTTTAACATCAGTCATCTTATGAATATCACCCTCTTCACAAATATCACCCTATGTCAATATGATGGTGACATCATCCAAATCTAATGAATGAAGGAAATCACGTTGATGATGATGTCATCGTTCCATTTTATTCGTGGGGAGGTATATATCTGATAGCCATCATATTTTTTAATATGATGATGATGTCATTAAAACATAATGGTTAAACAATGTCACTAACATAATGATGTCACCCTGATATTTTCCAGGCGGGTCATTTTATCCATGGAGTCATATTTTGAATAGCCCCTGATCTTAATGTCATGACCCGATATACACATGGTCAAACTTTGACCATATCACCTGACCCTTTGCATTCAGTTTTTCCTCTCAAAATCGGTGGGTCATATTTTGAATATCCCCTGATCTTTCAAAGATCACCCCTCCCCTTCTTGACATTAAATGCAATTAAATGCGGTAGATGAATTCCCACCGATTAGGAATGCAAATTAAACACTTGGCAGCATCTACAAATTCCCTATAGATGATCAATGGGTTTGATCAAGACAACACATTTTTACCCTAATCTGTCCTATTGATCTACTTTAAAGGTAGAATTGAAAGGTTATTTTCATTTACCTTGTGATAAATTGAGAAATTACAGAGCTCTAAAGTCAAACCCTCTAACAGCAACCTGTCAACGGATTAGATGCTTCAACGTAACGTAACGGGTGATCTTAAGCATTTATAGCCCTTCTCCGTAATCAGTCATCCAATCCAAGAGGAATGCATTGTCAGGTAAGTAACTGTAAACCCTCCTGTTGTCATTTTCTATGTTTTCAGGTAGAGTATTTGTTTATGTTTTGGTTTGGCTTTGTGATAATATGTATCATGATGAAGTGAAGAATAATATACATAATATACATGATATAGAAGTACATGATGTTGTAGAAATGCATGTGGACAGTGTAGGGTAAAACATATTATGTTTATTGCAAGAATCCACAGCGGATCTCAGAAGAAATAGGTTTGAGGCGGAGTTCCTCAAGCCCATTTTTTCTAGCCTGAGGGGGTGCAGTTTAAGTACAGAGTTATTGGTGATACACACCAAGGAGATACAAACCAGGCAGTATGGTCGACAAGCTTAGATCATGATAAGGACAATCCCATTCTGGATGGGGTATATGTCTCAGGTATGTGCCATGCAGCTGGTTTTCCATATGCTATGGATGCTCCTGAGTTGGTAGTAGAATGTGCAAGAAATTACAACCCTGAAGCTAGATGGGTGGAGAAACATGAGAGGATATATGTAGACTTCTTAGTCAAAGGCATTACCGCCACTTTCAATTTGCTAGTTGGGAAGAAGGTATTGAGTGTGGACCTGTGCAAATTGGAAACAAAATATAACAATAACAAGAAAAATGCAAGGAAGAGGATATACCAATGGAGGTCAAAGAGTAGTACATATGTCACCTCAGCCAAGCTACATGTGCATTTGTATAAGTTTGATATTGATGATGAGTACCAATATATGATTGCTCTACTAAGCAGGATGACTGGTAGGCCACATGCTGGAAATTTCAAGAACTGGATGATTGGGATCATCCAGATGGTCCTATATTCAGACAACAGGCCACTATGGGCTAAGATCATTAGTGACACATTAGATGAGGGAATGAGGAGCCTGGGAGGACAAACATGTTTATTTTACATGACTTCATATGTAGTATACTCATGTGCACATAAAGGAACTTTTGATGCTTTGAAGACAGTGGGTAAGGCTTGTGGTGATGTTGATGATGCGCACATATGGGATCATTATCCCCAATTACAAAGGAAGGAATACCTCCTAGACTAAAAAATGGTAAATGATGCATTCTCCATGCATCTGGTCGGAACTATGGAGGAGGACAGGACTAAAAGGCTGAGCATGGAAGCTCAGGAAATTGTTTATCGGCATGGAGCTTGTTTTATCCAGTTTGCCACTTTTTCATACATCAGGGTAGAGGGATTTGAAGGATAGCCTCTCATGCTGCCAAGATACCCCACTGATGGGGTCGTCTTGATGGAATTTCTTAGGTAGGTATCCATAATAGTTAAAGCCTACAAGGAACAAAAGAAGATACCTCTAGTTTCATTTCCAGTATCCATGGGCTAGTACATGTGCTCAGATTCAGGGAGTATAAAGCATGTCATTAGGGGGTTAAAATTGATGTATTTACAGCCATTTCCCCTAGCCAGATCATATGATCCTTATGGTAGGATGTAGAAGATACTAGGAAAACCAATACATCAAAAGCATCTAAAAGACTTCTAGACCGATTGTGATGTTGAAGCTGAGGTGAGAAGAAGGAAATATCAACAACTCACCTTGAATCAAATCAAGACCTTTGACTACATCACGGTGCTAGTGCAGCTGCAAAAGGATGATGGGAAAATCATGTCCAATGAATATAAGGACAAAAATGTGTATAATGACACCATATCAGCCCAGTTCTTTAACAATAGAAAAATATTTCTTTAGATCAGCCGACAAGTGGGGTGATCCAGCTAACCCAGGCCTCGATAGATGAAGAGATCTCTAGATTAAAGATAAGAGGTGTTTCCCTTACAGTTGATACCAAGAAGAAGAGGTAGGAGGTGTCTAACGAGGAATATGATGATTTCCTCAGTGAAAAGAGAAAATCCAATGGGGAAAGATTGCCTATAGAAAAACAAAGGAGAATCCCCCCTAAGGGTAAGAAAGGTGAAGATGAACCAAGGGGAGTGATAATTGAAAGAATTGCCACATCAGCTACAGGTGCATCTACATCATCTCATGTATCTGCATCATTTGCATAGCCTCTAATTGAAAAATCAAAGATTAAAGGAATTTTGAAGCCTATTGTTGAAGCTACAGAGGTGTAGGTAGAGGGCTAGACCTTGCAGCAAGAGGTAGAAGGAGTCCTTTTAGAAGAAGGGCAGTTAAATAGAGAACCTAGATGTGATGACTTGTTGGTATCCAAGAAGAAGAGGAGAGGGATGCCACTGATGTCACCACCTAAGAAACAAAGAGCGACCATGAGGGGGTATATCTGTGCTGACCCCATCATATTGAGAGGAGCCGGTGGTGAAGTTTTTAGGAAGGAACTACAACACGATGTTCCTCTTCCCACCATAATCAAATTCAAAACTGAGAAAGTGGAGGAACAAATGAGAGAAGTGTTTAAATTAGGTCAGAGTGCTCCTTTCTCTTTAGAGGATACAGTAGATTTGTCAGATGATGAGGTGGTTCAGAATGTGGCCTCTCAACAAATGGAAACTCTAGTCTCCAACACCCGCATGACCCCTCATGGAACTCCATTGGCATAGATGATAGTGTTGGAGGAAGTAAAACAAATAGAAGAAATGAAACAAGGTAGCCTAGAAAGGGTAGTCCAACAGATAGGGATAAAAAATTTGGTTGAGCTCGTGATCAGAGTCAGCAACAACATGAGACACCTACATAACCAAAAGTAGTGGAAGTTTAACAGAAGAGTGGGGGTGATCAGGATATATTAGATGCTGATGTTTCTCAGACTTAGGGAGGTTTGGGAGAAGTCCCAAGAACAAAAGACAAATTAGGTCAGGAGGACCCTAAGCCACAAAATACTAGTCCATTGGGTGGAGAACAGGAAATGACCCATGATCAGGGTGATCCTCGGGAGAAAAATACACAGGCACCCAAAGATGTCAATATGCCACAGGATGAGAAAAATAATAAAGAAGAAGAAAATGAAGAAGAACCTAAGGAATGAATGAAGATGCATCACTAAGTGAACATATGCATGAGGTACTCATAAATAATGAGTCATACAGATGGTTTCCAGCTCGCAACCTATGCGATGAGATAAAGTTGACTAAGTCATAGGAGAATTGTCAACTGTTGATATGAATTGATAAATCTTAACTATTGGTCAATTGTAACTACCTCCTCACCTTAATCTATAAAAAGTGTAGGGGTGCAATCTTTTAGTCATTCGAAACTTAATTGAAATTTGATTGTTGAAAAGTTCAGGACTTATTTCAAAGTTATTGTGAATATACATGTTATGCATACTTAATGAAAGAGAAGCTATTTTGATTACAAATCATTATAAATCTTGACTAATCTATGATTGAAATCTGGATATATGCATTGATTAGCTACATCCCTTGGAGTGCTTTTCGGTCTGCATGTATTTTTTTCATTCCTAGTTCCTTTGAAGTTAGCATCAACCATATCTAGCTATGGAACCTCCTGGTGACTTATGGTTTGATTTCTTCTCTACATGAATGTATCTTGTGTGTATGTGATTCAATAAATAAGGGTTCAATAAAAGTAGAAGTATTCTTTTAAATTTCTTTGAATTTCATTACACATCATCTCAATAATTGCAAATAATAGACAATCAAAAGCAAATAAAACATGAAATATGTAGATATCCCATAGGCAATTGAAAATACAGAGCATATTTGAAATAAAAGTATGTCAAATTGACAAATATCCATCAAATACATATAAATATCCACTTATAGACACATCATTTAAATAAATATGCAATGTAGGAGTAAGTTCATAATGATCAATGATCAAAAGAATTGATCAAACTTACAAATATCTCAGCAATCTTTGAAAATAGAGTAGAATTGACCTCTCTATGGAGTGAATTTATAGAATACAGTGCAATATTGATCACTCGAACGAATTTAAGACCCCTTGAAATGGAAAATAGCATGTCACATCAACCTATGAGTAATGTCAGACGATCATGACCTAATCAATGGAGACTTGGAGTCATCAACTTATTCTAAGCTGATCGTACTTTACAAGATAATAAAGGTTTGTTGTGCAAATTTTTATGCATGTTGTTATGACCAACAATCATCATCAATAGATATCTAGAAGTTGGCATTTAGAACATGATATGGTCATTATGAATTTTTTGTTTTACCCATTCGTTTAACTAATTCTCCATCAAATTTCATGTGTTTGATGAATCACGTGTTCCATGATATGCTTGATTCATGTATTCTAGTATCACTTGATGAAATTTTGATTTATTCAAAGAATAAAGAGGAACATGAGAAGCACCTTAGGTTGGTTATATAGAAGTTAAGAGAGCATAACTTTTATGACTTTACAAGATAATAAAGGTTTGTTGTGCAAATTTTTATGCATGTTGTTATGACCAACAATCATCATCAACAGATATCTAGAAGATGGCATTTAGAACATGATATGGTCATTATGAATTTTTTGTTTTACCCATTGGTTTAACTAATTCTCCATCAAATTTCATGTGTTTGATGAATCATGTTTTCCATGATATGCTTGATTCATGTATTCTAGTATCACTTGATGAAATTTTGATTTATTCAAAGAATAAAGAGGAACATGAGAAGCACCTTAGGTTGGTTTTATAGAAGTTAAGAGAGCATAACTTTTATGACTTCACAAGGTAATAGAGGTTTGTTGTGCAAATTTTTATGCATGTTGTTATGACCAACAATCATCATCAACAGATATCTAGAAGATGGCATTTAGAACATGATATGGTCATTATGAATTTTTTGTTTTACCCATTGGTTTAACTAATTCTCCATCAAATTTCACGTGTTTGATAAATCACGTGTTCCATGATATGCTTGATTCATGTATTCTAGTATCACTTGATGAAATTTTGATTTATTCAAAGAATAAAGAGGAACATGAGAAGCACCTTAGGTTAGTTTTATAGAAGTTAAGAGAGCATAAATTTTATGGTAAGTTGAATAAGTGTGCCTTTTTCAAATCTGAGATACAATATCTTGGACATGTTAGTTCAGAGAAGGGCATTGTCATTGACCCAACTAAGATTAAGGCAATTGTTGAGTGGCCAATACCAAAGAATGATGTAGATGTTTGAAGTTTCATGGGTCTTGCAAGTTATTACTACAAATTTGTGTAAAAAATTTCTAAGGTATCTTATCCTATCGCGTCATTGCAAAAAAAAAAGATAAGAAGTTTGTGCAGTTAGAAAAGTGTGAAGAAGCTTTTCAAAATCTTAATGTTGCTTTGACTACTACACTAATTTTTCAAGTTCTAGATCATATGAAAGAGTTTACTATGTGGACATATGCTTCTTTAGAGGGTTTTGGTGGAGTGTTAATGTAGGATGGAAAAGTGTGTGCATATGAGTCAAGTTAGCTTAAATATCATGAGAAGAACTATCCCACTCATGACTTGGAGCTTGTTGCATTGATTCATGTACTTAAGGTTTAGAGATATTTTCTAATCGGTAGACCATTCCAACTAAAGATAGATCACAAGGGATTAGAACATTTTTTTACTCAACCTAAGCTAAATGCATGACAAAGAAGATGGATAGAATTCTTGAGTAATTTTGAAACTAATATTTCATATGTCAAAGGGAAAGAGAATGTAGTGGAAGATTCTCTTAGTAGAAGGGAACACATAGCAACCATGGCACAATTTCAAGTAAATTTAAGAGAGTCTATTTGAGATGCTCAGAGTTCTCATGAGTTCTATAAAATGGCTTGAGATGAATTAGAATAGTATCCTAATTTCTCTTTGGATAGTGATGGGTTGTTGAGATATCAAAGTAGGAGTTATGTCCTAGCTAAGGGTGGTTTACGATTGGTCATTTTAGAAGAAGCCCATAATGCACCCTATAGTGCTCACCCAAGGGTAACTAAACTTTATGTTGACATCAAAAATTTATATTTTTGGAGTGGCTTGGAGATGGATGTGGCTATGCATGTGGCTAAGTGTTTAGAATGCAAAAGGGTAAAACTAGAACATATACATCTAGGTGGATAGTTATATCCTCATGATGTACCTTTTCATATGTGGTTTGTTATTTCTATGGATTTTGTTATAGGTTTGCTAAAGACTAAAATTCACCATGATTCTATCTTGGTAGTTGTGGATAGGTTGACTAAGGTTGCACATTTCATCCCATGAAAGGTGAAGGATGATGCATAGACTTTAGCTAGAAGTTTTATCAAAGAGGTTGTACAATTGCATGGGGTTCCAAAAGTGATTATCTCTAATAGAGATAAGTTGTTGACTTCTATATTTTTTGGAAATCTCATGGTAGCTTTTGGTTGAAAGTTAAATTTTAGTTCTTCCTATCATCTAGAGACATGGACAAATTGAAAGAGTTAATCAGGTGATAGAAGACATTTTAATAATGTATTGTATGGATCAACTGAGGAAGTGAGAAGAGTAATTTCCTTTAGTTGAATTTGCATATAATAATTCTTGCCATGCATTAGTTAAATTGGTTCCATTTGAAGCTTTATATGGCTGAAAGTGTAGGACCCATGTTGGATGGGACATCTTAGAAAATCAGGTTGTGTTTGACTCTAATATGCTCAAAGAGTATCATAGACAAATTCATATCATAAGGGAGAGGTTAAAGGAAGCATCAGATCAACAAAAGAGTTATGAAAATCTTATGAGGGTTGTTAGAGAATTTATGGTGGGAGATAAGGTGTTTTTTCGAGTCCAACCACATAAAAGTTTGATATAATTTGGAAAGGCTTCCAAATTGGCTCTATAGTTTGTGGATCCATTCAATATCTTAGAGAAGATTAGTCCAATGGCATATCAACTTGCTTTATCACAAGATCTCTCTAGGATGCATCATGTATTTCACATTTCTTTACTATAGAAGTATATTTATGATTTCTCTCATATGATTGATTGGTAGGTACCTCAAGTGGATTCTAATGGGGAATTATGTGTGAATCCCATTAGGATCCTTGATTGTAGAGAAGTCAATCTTCACAATAGAACAATCACATAGGTGAAGGTTCTATGGGAGGACATTGGAGAGCAAAGTGCTAATTGGGAAGATGAGGACATCTTTCATAAGGAGTACCCTTAATTGTTTGTTTAACTATATATTTGAATGTTATAGTTGTTTTATGGTTGTTATTTAGTTTTTTGAGAAACCTTATGTGATACTCTAGTATTTTATTGGTCATGCTGAGGCTAGTATTTTGTTAAGGGGAGGAGGATTTTAGTCTATTTGTGTTATCTTGGTTAAGATTATATGGTGAATGATCAAGATTTATTGATTTGATATCTATGTGCAAACTATTGATTTAATGTATTATGGATAATATGTCATCAATGATAAATTAACATAGTTAACAATTTGTGTGTTGATTATATTATTATTTCAATTATTATTATTGGCTAACAATGCTGCTAAGGTTTTGTTCAAGTTTATTATTATGTTTCAAGTACAAGTAATAAGTAGTAAAACTAGATTAAAATAATTAATTAATATGAAATAAATAATTATTTATGTTTAATTATTTATTTGATGTTTGAAAATTATAGATTTAATATTAATAAATAATAATGGTGATCAATTATTTATTAATACATAGATTTTTATTAATAAATTATTTAGTTAGAAGATAATTATATTTATTTCATTTTTGAAAGAAAAAATAAAATAATATAAAAATTCTTATTTTTAGTTGTTACATAGGAAAATATTATTCAATTGTTATCTTTAAAGATTATATGTTTATCTTAGAGATTTCATGAAATAGGGTCATAAAAGGAAAGAGAGAGAAAAAAATTAGATTGAAAATGTGTTTTTTATTTTCTTTATTCTTTTTATTATGTTTAGTCATTCATTCTTTCATTATGCAATAGTCAATTATTGATTTTGGAAAGAACAAGAAAAAAGAAAATAGATATAGACTTATAGGAAGAGAATTAAGAGGGTGATGAAATTCACTTTGAGAATTGGAGTTTCAAATATTTACCAAACTAAAAAATTATACAAGAGTATTAAAGGTATTATTATAATCATGAAAAATTGTATATAATACTTGTTTTCCTAGAAATTAATAAATTTAGGATTTCTTTAAGAAAGAATGGAAATTGATCACATTATGTATGAATTAAAAACTAGTTGTCTTGAAGAAACTAGTCAGTTGCATTTTCAATAGAAATCATTTTATGGTGCAGTCATGGTAGGAGGGTTCACAGAATGAACTATCCAGACTGTGCAGCAAGAGTAAACACAACGGAAACAACTCAGAGATATGAAACAAATGTAGATTCAATCATTTAGTATATCATGGAATTCAAATACAGATTGCTTGGCAACATGCGGTCTTACAATCAAGGCTCAAAGGCGTGACTACAGAATATCAGAAAATGCACAAGATATAGCTTTGAAGCTCCTTTGCAAAGAATCCAAATGATCAACTATGAATCAATCATTAACTACTTTCCTAGGCATCTATTACATCAACATATATCATCTCTGGAATAATAGATTCCTTTGCATCAGCCAAGGAAGATCACAAACTCCAATGAAGGGTTGTAACGTGTGTACACGGATAGGTCAGACCTAATTGCATAGAGTTCCTCCACAAATGCATGGAATGATGTGTGGATCTTCAGGGAAGGTTGGCCACAAACCAAAGATCAATGAATGATGTGTCATTAGGCTCCACAAGATGAGGAATACTTTGCAAGTCTTCTCCTTTAGCTGATTATTAGAGGTTGTCAAGATGCTCTGTTATGAGAAAATAGTTGATCTTCTGATAGCGATAACTTTTTGGTACTTGATCCAAATGCTCTAAATTTTAGATATGTTGTGCATGAATAAATGTAGATGCTAAGTCTAGCTCTGCAAGATCTAAAATTCAACTTTGATAGAATGCGGACCAAAATACAGAAACTGCTACTAGTTGAACTACCTGAATTGAACTGCAAACAAACTAAAATGCAAATGTTTTTGGTTGATGCAAGATTGCTCTTGAACTAGGGATGCTCCTACATCATTTTAGAAACTAGGTTTTCTTACAAGTTTTAGGAATAATGTGTAAATAAGTTTATTAAAGCATATAGAAAACTTAGTGGTACATAGATTGTAGGTTTTGAGATATAGAAGAATTTGTGACTATATGTCTTAGCTATCATCAAACTGCCACGAGAAAAAATATAGTTTGTTGCATCTTCAATAGAAATTGATTGAGAAATTGGGTTTCTCTAAGCATTTTAAGAATAGCGTCCAATTGAGTATATTAAAACCTATAAAATAATTAGAGATACCCAGATTGTATATTTTGATAAATAAAAGAAATTGTGACTGTATGAATGTATTATTGTAAAATTGTCTTGGAAAAAAATAGTTATTTGCATCTTCAATAAAAATTATTTTAGAAACTGGGTGTTCCTAAGAATTTTAGGAAGTGTGAAAAATTGAGTATGTTAAATCATATAAAAAATCAAAAAAACATAGACTCTATATCTGAGATATAACAACATTTGTGACTGTATGTCTATGTTGTTATGAGTTGAGAGGATTTGGGTGTTTCTTGGGTAATTCCAAATGATATCACTACCTCTATTTTCTTGTCCATCACACTTAAATATTGTCTCCTTATAAGTAAGACTACAAACAAATAAGCGGATGCTTTTCTCACATTAAACACATCACATATGTTCTAATGCTCTGAATGAGATAAGGGTCTCACAAGTTGTGCAAATGCACTAATTATGAGTCCCATATCATCACTAGAGCTAAGAGATCCTTGACTAAGACTTGTAACCCAACTTGATGTATTGTATCACTAGATGGTGATCAACCAAATGGTGAAGTGCTTTATGCTTAATAAATAGTCTAATTACTTACTAGTGAGGTATTTAGTATGGATGTACTTTACCAATGGGAGATGCATGATTTTAGTGTGATATGGTAATTGAAGTAGATGCTTTAATAATGATCTTTGAGCATATAATTTTGTGTCTTGTTTTTATTTTTATTTTTTCTCTTTATTAAATATTTTTTATTTTTAAGTGTATTTGATGTTAAAAGTATATCAATGTGAAGTGTTGTATCATTTTCTTGTTTTGATTGATTCATTTCTATGTGTATATCTTATGAACATGTATTGTGAATTTATCTCTTGTTTGTGTGTTTGGATTTTTAGATTTATGTGTATGTGAGTGGGATAACAATTTGAATAAACAAAAGAAAATAATCACCAGTAATGTATTGATTCACACTCTTTGATTATGGATGGTACTTCCTTTCTTTGACTGATGGATGGGGGGGAAAGGGACATCATCCTCACGGTGGGTTCAATGCTTTCCCTAATCAATTACAAGAGCATAGGATCTGGAAGGAATTGTAAAGATTCCAATTGAAGACTAAATATAACTCTATTATTATTTGTATTTGTAAGACCACTTGTGTATGTGGCAATTTGGCTAATGGCCTAATGTATTCATTTACATGTTTTTAAGGGGTTGTAGTTCTTGACCCGATGTACATATGAATATTATGATGTACTTTATACTATATTGGTGAATGTTAGTTGATATTCATTGTGATGATAATTTATTACTTGCATAGTTTTGCAAGTTCTTATTATAATGATATAAATGAAGAAACATTTTTTATCACACTTTTGGGGTTGTTATAAATAGCGAGATTTTCTAAGCAATTTGTAACTTTATTTCCTTCTCTATAGTAATGTGAAATCTCAAAAATATTCAAGACAATAAAACAAAGACTATGCTTTTTTGAGGATGTAGCAAATTCTCTAGTTTGCAACATTTCTATATTTTTTGGGTTGATGATTATCAATGAATCCCCCTTCTAAAATTGTGTTTTTTCTAGGGATAAACCCATTATTAGTGCTTGTGCTTTCACCTCATTATTGGAACCAAGTGGAAGTTTCACCAAAGTTACCACTTGTAGATTTCCTTTATTGTCTCTAATTATGCACCCTGCACCTGAGAACCCTAGATTCCCCCTTGAGGCACCATTAAATTTTAGTGTGACCATTGAGCATGGAGGAGGGAACCATTTTATACTATTTCCATAGATATTTTTGAGTTTGTTGCTGTTGGACCTAGTAGGAGGAGAGGATTTTATATTTCTCCACTATAATGAAAGCATCCTAGCTTGTGAATTTGTTGCTTGAGGAATTATTTTTGAGAAATTGAGATGTAACATTTTTTGAGATAGAATTCTCCATTTTTTTTAGAACCTCTTCAAGTTTCAAGTTGTTTCTTTTAAGCCAAATGTTCTAGATTAAATATGTAGGGGAAATCAACTAAATGCAAGTGAAATTTGAGTTTTTATATAGATTCATTCAACTTTGAAAGAGTTGGCAAAGATTTTAGAAGGGGAGCTTCCTAATTCAATTTTCTACACAACCATGTCTAGCAAGCATTTGAGAAGGAAAAATTCACTAGCAAATGATTAGTGTCTTCTAGTTCTATTCCACATAGAACACATTTGAAGGAAGAAGAATATTAAATTTATATGGTCTTTTTCTTGTAATTATTTTATTATTTAAAGTGATCCAAGAAAAAGCCCCTACTTTTGAGAGGAAAGATTTTCACTAGTAGAGGTTAGAGGGCCATCTTTTGCTAAGATTTGAATGAGTTAGAGATAGGTATCCCTATTTAATTGAGTATGGACCAATAATAGATAGAATCCTATAAAGTTCATCTGGGTATTGAGAGAAAAAAATTCCTTTGGTCAAGGATTCTTGTTAGGAGAACTTTTTTTGAAGATGGGATTAGGAAATTGTGGAAGTTTTTCCATTTATCAGTGGAAAGAAGAAGATCATGTTGATGAGGATGTTATACACACACAACATGAGGTAAAATGCACTATGAACTTCATCTATCTTGAAAGATATGGAGAATTATCAAATAATAATTCACAATCCCAAGGCTTCGTTAGTTAGGTCATGACTGTGTCAGATTACTTAGGGTTCAATGTGAAGATGTTTAACAAGGTGCCTTACATGATTTAACTACTATGTGCTAGCTATTACTAATCAATACTTGTAAATATTTTCAAATTCCTTTCATAGCTTTGTTCCTTTGCATGTATTTGTAATTTTAATGTCAATATTTACATGAATTTTAAGGAAACAAGCTCTGTATCTCAAACTTTATGAAAATTATCAAAGATCTTTATCATTTACATGTATTTATCAGAATCTCTAACAATTTCCTTTAGATGACTACATTTTGGCTATTTATTTAAACTATTGATAAAAGAAAGATAAAAGATGAGGTTAGAAACATGATCAAGATAGAAATATAATGTTTTGTTAGTCACGTGGATAAGTTTGATTACTTTGGACAATTCAAAAGCAAATAAATTCTCATATGCTAATCCAGATCATTTTCACAAATTAACATACAAAATTGCAATCTTCAAGGAAATATAACAGAAACACTTGAATCAAATGATACTCCAAAATGGACATAGAAATTTGATGTTTGCATTTATTGATATATACTAGCCATTTCAAATTTACAATGCTTCATGACTTTAAATCTTTTGAAAGTATCAGCAACATTATCAAAACTTACAGATCTTTTCACAAATATAGAAAGGAAATAGGATATTCCACATATTCCTTCCTATAGACACAGGTGAATTCCTTCTCAAATTAACTATGCTCAAAGTATTTTCTCTAATCACATGTCTTGCGGACCCTTTGGTATGTTTTGTATGTATGTCGTGTGTACCAAAATAATGTAACAAAGATCCTTATATAGATCTAGATCCTTTGCTACGATTACAAAATCTCATCAAGGGCTCAGATTTAAAATACAACATCAACGGTGGAGAAAGACTTGCCAACCACGCACTAGTTGTCACATAGGAATATCCTTGGAATATTCTTTGCCAATTGTCATTCCAAAGGAATATTCCCCTGACCACAAAGATGCCCTTTAGATTCCTCTTCCTGATGTATCACAATATCTTCTAGGGTTGACTTGCTATCTTTGACTTTTTCTAAAGATACAAAGGAATAACAAAATAAAGAATGAAACATGCAATGAATAATCACATTAATCACTATCTCTAGTATCCTCCACCTATTGATCTCCTTCTTTCTACATCATATAATTTGTAGGCTGCTATGGGTGCATGACCTGTCTTTTGAGACGCCTCCCATGTATATTGTTGCATTTCTATAGTTTTCTTTAATACTTGTGCCCTGCCTTCCATATCTTATCTTCTTTTCTAATACTTCTTAATTTTAGCACACAGATCCACAATCAACTCCATTACATCGCCACTCAATTTACTAACAGGGTCATCAATGCAAGACTGAAAGATATCTTTAAACTCTTTTACTTCCTGGAGCTCATGTCATCTTTATGGATGCATTCAATAACTAAATCTCTAGCTTCCATTGCTAGTGAGAATCCAACAGCATTGAACAATCCCACATCCATTATATTCTTTAATGCCAAAGAAGGTCCATGCACTCTAATCTTCTATAATAATATGGCAGAGTCAAAATTCCCAATTTCTGTATTGACTGCCCTTCCTCCTGTGGAATAGATTAGAGAATTAAAACCCTTACTCAAAAATTCTTCCTTAACCATTTCTTTCCTCGTGTCTTTCTTTTCTCCTTTCCCAGCTATCTTCTCAGTTTTCTTTCCTTTGGGTGGCATCCTGTCAAGAAACATATTCATTTTACAACCATATTCACGTTTTCTAGGGTTTTACCATACAAATTTACCATTGATGTTTTACCCAAAGTGTTTTCTTTTCACTTTTGAATTTTGTATGGCCACCTTACTGTGTTTAAGTTTTACAATTCATCATGGTAATTAACTAATTTTAAACCATTTCCATTACCCTATTGTAATTACTATAAAATTTATCATAATTGCATTTCGTTAAGCACAAGTGGGAATTTTAGATACGTACCTGGATTCACAATTGTTGACCTTTACACTGTTGACAAGAAACTTTACCATTCAAGCTCTTAGCAACTACCTTAGAATCACAATTCCACTTTGTATATATTTATCTCTGTAGAATACTCTGCAACTGAATTCTAAATGCAATTGTGAAGTTAACGTAATCAAAATTCCCTTTTACTCTTTTGAATTTAGGTATTTCCATTGTAGATATGCATTAAATGCTTCCAACAATATATGCAATTTAATCTTTACTTTACTTTGCAATTCAATGCACATTTTGAATTTTCTATACATTGATCTTTTGCACTTTTCGTATTTGTATATCTTATGCATACACTTTTACTAATATGTAGAAAAGAGATGATGTCATTTCAAACATTTCGACTTAATGACCTTTTTCACTGTTAAGTTCACCTTTGTATCTTAAATCATGCACAAGTTACCTTTATGTATTATGCAACTTCCTTACCTTTTGTTTTGTATATTTTCTTGTATATTTCTATGTATATCTATTGTGTGGTTACACAACATGCCCATTTTGCCTTGACAAAGCAGGGACCCAACTTTTCTTGTTGCTTTGGCTTGTTTGTTTTATGCTTTGGGCGGTTTGGTAAAATCAGTCATGCATGTAACTTTGTAAGAGGGTGGATTTGTCACCATGATGAAGTTAGTTGTCAAATTTAGTAGTTCACATTATTAACCTCATGGTTGGAAAGTACACAAAAGTCCAAACAAGTTTGCCTTTTAGATCACCCCAAAATTGTCTAAGGGAAGATAGTTATGTTGAGTCAAAGTTTGGTCAAACCAAATATACCACGCATGGAGGGGATCACATTTAAAACATCAGTCATCTTAGATAAGATCACTCCAATATAGGATTATCACTTGATAATCATCCGGTCCACGAAGTGTGGACATCAACTTTAAGTGAGAGTCGATATCTATCTGTCAAATGACTTCAGTTATCTCGCGGGGGGTCATATTTTTAATATCAGTCATCTTACGAATATCATCCTCTTCTCAAATATCACCCTATGTCAATATGAAAATGACATCATCCAAGTCCAATGAATGAAGGAAATCATGCTGATGATGATGTCATTGTTCCATTCTACTGGCAGGGAGGTATATATCTGATATCTGTCATATTCTTTAAAATGATGATGATGTCATTAAAACATAATAATTAAACAATGTTGCTGACATAATGATGTCATCCCAATCTTTTTTGAAGGGGGTCATTTTATCCATGGTGTCATATTTTAAATAGCCCCTGATCTTAGTTTCGTGACCCGATATACACATCGTCAAACTTTGACCATATCACCCGATCCTTTGCATTCAGTTTTTTTGCTCAAAAGCGAGGGGTCATATTTTGAATATCTCCTAATCTTTCGAAGATCACCCCCCCTTGTTTTTTGACATTAAATGTAATTAAATATGGTAGATGAATTCTCACCAATTACAAATGCAAATTGAGCACTTGGCAGCATCTACGGATTCCCTACAAGTGATCAACGGATTTGATCAACACAATGTATTTTTACTGTAATTTGTCCTATTGATCTACTTTAAAGGTAAAATTTGAAGGTTATTTTCATTTACCTTGTGATAAATCAAGAAATTACAGAGCTCCGAACTCAAACCCTCAAACAGCTACTTGTCAACGGATTGGATCCTTCAACATAATGAAAAGGGTGATCATGAGCGTCTATAGCCCTTCTTTGTAATCAGTCATCTAATCCAACATAAGAAAGCACTATTAGGTAAGTAACTATAAACCCTCCTGTTGTTGTTTTCTGTATGTCTAGGTAGAGTATTTGTTTTTACCTATGGTTTGGCTTTGTGATAATACATATAATGATGAAGTGAGAAATAGTATACAGAGTACACATGATATAGAAGTACATGATGTTATAGAAATGCATGTGGACACTGTAGGGTAAAACATATCATGTTTATTGTAGGAATCCATCGTAGATCTCAGAAGGAATAGGTCTGAGGCGGAGTTCCTCAAGCTCGTGTTTGTCCAGCTTAAGGGGGTGCAGTTCAAGTACAGAGTTATTGGTGACACACACCAAGGAGATATGGACGTGGCAGTATGGTCAACAAGATTGGATCATGATAAGGACAATCCCATTCTAGATGGGGTATATGTCTCAGGTATGTAGCACATAGCTAGTTTTCTGTATGCTATGGATGCCCTAGAGCTGGTAGTAGAATGTATAAGAAATTATAACCCTAAAACTAGACGGGTGGAGAAACATGGGAGGATATATGCTGACTTCTCAGTCAAGGGCATTACCGCCACTTTCAATCTGCTAGTTGGGAAGAAAGTAGTGAGTGTGGACTGGCACAAGTTGGAAACATAATATAATAATAATAAGAAAAATGCAAGGAAGAGGATCTGCAATGGAGATCAAAGAGAAGCACATATGTTGCCTCAGCCAAGCTACCCGTGCATCTGTATAAGTTTGATTTTGATGATGAGTACCAATATATGATTGCCCTGCTAAGCAGGATGACTGGTAAACCTCATGCTGGAAATTTTGAGAACTAGATGTTTGGGATCATCCAGATGGTCTTCTATGAAGACAACAAGCCATTATGGGCTAAGATAATCAGTGACGCATTAGATGAGGGAATGAGGAACTTAGGAGGACAAACATGCTTATTTTACATGACCTCATATGTGGTATACTCATGTGCATATAAAGGAACTTTTAATGCTTTGAAGACAGTGGGTAAGGCTGGTGGTGATGCTGATGATGCACACATATCGGATCATTATCCCCAATTACAAAGGAAGGAGTACCTTCTGGACTACAAACTAGTAAATGATACATTCTCCATGCATCTGGTCAAAACTATGGAGGAGAATAGGACTAAAAGGTTGAGCATAGAAGCTTAGGAAGTTGTTTATCGGCATGGAGCCTAGTTTATCTAGTTTGCCACTTTCTCATATATCAGGATAGAGGGATTTGAAGGACAGCCTCTTATGTTGCCAAGATACCCTACTGATGGGGTTGTCTTCATGGAATTTGTCAAGCAGGTATCCAGGATAGTTGAAGCCTACAAGGCACAAAAGAAGATACCTCTAGTTTTATTTCTAGTATCCATGGGCTAGTACATGTACTTAGATTCTAAGAGCATAAAGCATGTCATTGGGGGGCTAAAATTGATGTATTTACAGCAATTTCCCCTAGCCAAATCATATGATCCTTATGATAGGATGCAGAAGATACTGGGAAAACTAATACATCAAAAGCATCTAGAAGACTTTTGGATCGATTGTGATGATGAAGCTGAGGTGAGAAGGAAATACCAAAGACTCATCTTGAATCAAATTAAAACCTTTGACTGTATCCTGATGCCAGTACAGCTGCGTAAGGATGATGGGAAAATCATGTCTAATGAATATGAGGACAAAAGGTGTATAATGACACCATATCAACCCTGAATCTTACACAATAGGAGGATATATCCTTAGATCAGCTGACAAGTGGGGTGATCCAGCTAACCCAAGCTTGGGTGGATGAGGAGATATCCAGATTGAAGAAAAGGGGTGTTTCCCTTACAGTTGATAACAAGAAGAATTGGCAGAAGGTATCTGATGAGGAATATGATGATTTCCTCAATGAAAAGAGAAAATCCAATGGGGAAAGGTTGCCTACAGAAAAATAAAGGAAAGGTCCCCCTAAAGGTAAGAAAGGTGAAGATGAACCAAAGGGGGTGATAATAGAAAGGATCGCCATGTCAGCTGCAGGTGCATCTATATCAACTCAGGCATCCGCATTCTGCACAGCCTCTAATTGAAAAACTGAAAAGAAAAAGAATTTTGAGGCCCACTATTGAAACTACAGAGGTGTAGGTGGAAGGCCAGACCCTGCAGTAGGAAGTGGAAGAAGGCATCCCTTTGGAATAAAAGTAGGTAAATAAAGAACCTGGAGGTGATGACTTGCGAGTAGCCAACAAGAAGAGGAGGGTGATGTCGCTGATGTCACTACCCAAGAAACTAAGAACAACCATGAGGGGGGATATCCAGGCTGATCCCATCATATTAAGAGGAGCTGGTGGTGCAACTTTCAGAAAGGAACTACAACATGATGTTCCTCTTCCCACCATAATTAAATTCAAAACTAAGAAAGTAGAGGAACAAATGAGAGAAGTGTTTAAAGCAAGTCAGGGTGTTCCTTTCTCTTTGGAGGATACTGTGGACTTATCTAATGATGAGGTAGTTCAGAGTGTAGTTTCTCAACAAATGAAGACTCTAGTTTCCAACACCCGCATGACTCCTCATGGAACTCCATTAGCACAGATGGTGGTGTTGGAGGAGGTAAAGCAAACAGAAGAGATGAAACAAGGTAGCCCAGAGAGGGCAACCCAACTGATAGGGCTCGACAATTTGGTTAAGCAAGTGACTAGTCCTACAACCATAGATTTAACATATATGGGTGATGTAAGCCCTAAGGATAAACCAGGTGCACCCGAGGAACCAAAGAAGACTGAAGTGGCAGAGCATGTAGAAAAAGATAGCATTGCTCCTGATATGGGTCAACAACAGCATGAGACACCTACGGAACCAAAAATATTAGAAGTTCAATAGAAGAGTGGGGGTGATTAGGAAATATTAGATGCTGGTGTTGCTCAAACCCAAGGAGATCTAGGAGAAGTCTCAAGAATAGAAGATAAATTAGGTCTGGAGGACCCTAAGCCACAAGACATCAGTACATCAGGTGGAGTACAAGAAATGACCCTTGATCAGGGTGATCCTCAAGGGCACAATACACAGACATCCAAGGATGTCAATATGCTACTGGATGAGAAAAGTAATAAAGAAGATGAAAATCCAAAGGAGGGAGTACAAGATCAAGCACATGATCAGAATGTGGAAATTCCACATGATCCTCCTTTGCAGAAGGCAACCCCTCAGTAGGAAGAAATTTAACAAGATTCCCCTCATGACGAAATACATGAGGAAGAAATCAAGAAGGTGCCTTCTCCACCAAGAATAGAAGTAGACACTAGAGAATAGGGCATACATGATATTGACAAAGGCCACCAAGGATATGGAGATGATGTTCCTTAGTGGCTAGAGAACGAAATAGGCATGGAACAAGGGTCAAAAATTCAAGAGTTTGATGTTTCTACCTTGTTTTCTGAGAAGATGATGAAGCCAAGGAGGAAGGCCAGATTAACATCGGCCATAAAAAGAGATCCTTCTGTTGACTTTTTCCCAGACTGGATGCTTATTCCCAGATATCCCTACAAGGTAGCCATCAGTGATCAACAGGAGCTCTGGGCCAGGGGGTCAACAGTATAGGAGATAGACTCTATATTTTATCTCCTCTTCTTCTTCAGGCTCTGCAAGACCTAGGGGGGTATTCCCTATTCAACATCCATAAGGATATGCATGCAAGGCTGGGATGTTGACAGAAAGCAGATGAGTCCTCCTGTATGTAGACCAAAACTGAAAGATAAGGGCAAAGGGGCTAGCTTTGGGCCTATTTGCAGTTGTAGACAGAGGACTGAGGATCCTAAACTAACTCTAATGTCCTAATGTTGGTTTTAGATTTTGCTTTGGAGTTTAAGTGTGGATGCAAAGCTGGATATGGTTATAACACAAGGCAAAGCATGATTGGTGCCTATCCAAGGCCTGGAGTCAATAGACATACACCTGTGAATGATCAGCATAAACAACTAAAACTGGATTTCAAGGGGATATATGTGATACCTGCCTTACAGGCATCTCCCAATACAAAGTGTTAGGTTATCTCTACTTATGGTATCCCTACTGCAGTATATCCCTCCCAATGTTCAACCTGAAAACAGTTTAATCTATCCCTTGAATAGAAGTTAAAAGATCAGACATTCAACACAGGAATTCTATGCTCTAGAATCTAAACATTACCAAACATCCAGATTCAGAAGAAGGATACATGCAATACTGGAGACAGAATTAACACAACACATGCCAAACAGCATTTCTCATATAAGTTTAATCATGAAATCAGTGGGTTCATGCCAAAAACAAACAACAAGAGATACATAAACTCACAGGTAAGCTGTACAGAGCAACCAGATCAGCTTGTCATGCATTACAGAGCCAAAATCCTCAACTTTCAACGACCTTGAATGAATAACACCGTCTGCATTATATAGCAGGAGGGTGTATTCAGCATTGACTACCAGGTTGACCAAAAATCCCGCCAGATACACAGTACCATAAAAATGGTGCTCCAACACACTACCAGATTGGCGCCCAAACATGAATGCAGCAGGTAGGGGAGGAGACAGGAAGATTTCTCGAGCCTTGCGCTCCTGCCCGCTGATTGACACCTCTAGTCGGGTACAAGATCGACCCACGCCATCGCCCACACCTCTGCAACAATCGCCATTAATGGCGCACCAACCCGCGGCCTTGGGAAAATCATCAAACAGACCATCGCAAGCTTTTCCCGCCAAGACTCATCATCATGATATTTCGAATATGCAGGATCACATTATCCCACATGCACCCCGCAGCAACCTCCTTTGCACTTTATATACTAGGTCATGAGCATATATCATGTCGGTACTTTTGCTCCCGACGACACTAGTATAAACTTCATCATCATCATCCTCCAGCAGCATGATATCCGGTTGTTCGAAATATCACCCTGACGTCATCATGATATTTGAAATATAACCTTCATGATAATCGGCACAACCTGATCCTTCGGAGGAACATCCTCCTGCTGAGCTTATAACAAAAGTCTGGCCGATGAACATCCTGATGACGTCATCATCATATCCTGCTGACGTCATCATCATATCCGCCTACTGCGCACCTCCTCACATCCGGATGACGTCATCATCATGTTTGTAAATATCAGGAGGTCTCTTCAAGATGATCAGTTGTTAGAAATATGACCCCCGCGGACCTTGATGACGTCATCATCATATTTACATCATCATGATATTCGGAAGACAACCGGATATTTGGAAATATCCTGATGATGTTCAAATATCAGGTTGCACTGTAGCTCCTCTATAAGATCGGGGCGATAACTGAATATGATGATGCTGCTTGAAAAGATCACCCTCAATAGATAACACGCGAAACCAGCAGGCGGATATCTCCTTGATATCAACATCATCATGATGTTCGAACAAACATGTATCCGGGTGATATGAAAATATCACCCCCTCCTTCGCGAATATCATGATGCAGATAGGCAGAAAGAAAAATATCACCCTGATATACGGATGACGTCAGCATCATCAGGATGAGAAACAAAGAACAAGAAGTGATACAACATCATCAGGATGATATTGACTAAGATCATCCTGACGTTCCAAAATCTGATGACCCTAGTGAATATCGGGTCGCAATTACAACTCTTCAACAACATCATCAGGATGATGTTAACCAAGATCACCCGATGATAAAAATATCACCCCGGCGAAATATCATGAAGGCAGAAAATATGATGACCTCCACAAGCAGCAGGATGATAACTGGAAATATGATGATGATGAACACGACCCTTAGGAAAAAACAAGTTAGGTCGAGCAATTCAAAGAATAAGCAACATCATCATCATGCTCGCGCAAGGTGATAAATGGAAGATCACCGGAGACTTTGAAACATCACCCTCGCAAGCAAATCAGGGCGCACTGTAGCTCGGCAGCATCATCAGGATAAAACCCGAACATCACCCGACAGCGAAATATGATGATGACGATGAGAAACCGGTCGAAGGAGAACATGATGATGCTGACCATCATGGAAACAAACATGATGATGATGACCTCCTCCTCAAGAAAATATGATGATGCAGCTGAAAAATATTGAGGAGGTCCAACACTTAGAAAAAATGGGCAAGAAGATAAAGGCTTCAAATGAAGAAACCTCCTGATCATGACAAATCAACCCCTGGTCAAAATGAGTGTCAACAGTGGCTCCGAATGGGGACGTGCAGGTGAAAACCTGCAGCGAGAACCAGATCTCCGGGCAGACCTGACAAAAAGCCAAAAAACGCGAGCTGTACAAGGCATTTACACTACATACATATTTTACAAATGTGCACAGCAACCAGATATTCACGCAAAATAGGACTTAAGGAATTGGCCATGCACAGGCAATTCCAGAATTTCACCATCTAGGGCCTGGAGGAAATAAGAATCCTCCCCATGAGTATTGCAAACCTGATATGGGCCCATCCATAAGGGCTGAAATTTGCCATGTTTACCCTTTTCCTGATCTTTAGCATTCCAAATGAGCACCAGATCATTAACTTGAAACTTCCTTTTTGTAGTTCTCCTGTCAAACTGATATTTCATCCCTTGTTGTCTTTTGAGATTGATCTGGTGGGCTCTCCTTCTGTCTTCATCCAATGCAACCAGCTGATTCACCCTTTCTGTCATGGGATCTTCAATGTCCTCATCATTTTCCTGGATGAACCTGTAAACTGGTAGGAGATTGTTTATGGGCAGTCTAGCTGATGCACCGTATACTAGCTCAAAAGGTGACTTCCCAATAGCCATTTTCACAGTCACTCTGTCAGCCCATACTGCTAAATTTAACTTTGAATCCCAAGCTCTCTTGTTCTTGTCCAGTATCCTCTTGACAATTTTCATGATGCTCCTATTGCTTGATTCTGCTTGACCATTTCCTTGTGGGTGATATGGTGATGTATATGACAGGTTTATCCCATACCTGTTGCAAAAATCAACAAACTCACCTGATCTGAAGCACATAGCATTATCAGTGATTATTTTAGATGGTACTCCAAACCTGATGATGATGTTCTCTAGTATGAAGTCTGTCACCACCTTACTTGTAGCTCTTTTAGTTGGAATGGCCTCAATCCATTTGGTAAAGTAGTCAGTTGCCACCAAAATCCAACTGTGTCCCCCACTTGATTTGTCTGCAATTTCCCCTATAAAATCAATTCCCCATTGCTGGAATGGAGCATCCACAGGTGCAGTTCTGAGGGGTAAAGCACCATGATATTTCAGCTTTCCTGAGAATCTCTGGCAAGGGTCACATTTTCTTACTAACCTCTGTGCATCTGAAAAGAGAGTGGGCCACCAATATCCTGCCCTGAGAATTTTATGAGCTGTTGTTTGGGCAGTATAATGGCCACCACACAATCCTTTATGCATGTCAATCAAAATATTGTTAGCCATATTCTTATCCACACATCTCAGCAGCACACCATCAGGATTTTTCCAGTACAGCTCACCTTGAACAACAACATACCTGATTGCATGTAGCTTCAGAGTCCTCTTTTGATTGTCACTGAAATGGGAGGGACAATTCAGATTTTGCAAATAATAGACAATATCCTTATACCATTCAGATCCTGATGCACTTACATTCTCATCTTGGACTGCATTAACTTGGCATGCTTCCAAGTTTGACTGTGCCATCATCCTGGCTAGTCCTTGTCCTCTTATCAACTTAGTAACCTGTATGTCTATGTTGAATTCCTGCAGTTTGTTTATCCATCTGCACCTTCTTCCAGTCACCTCTTGCTGAGTGAATATGTCTTTGACTGCAGCATGAGGTACATATGCAATGATATATGACCCTACCAGGTATGGTCTGAAACTTTTGATGGCTCTAACTAGTGCATATGCCTGTTTTTCCATAATGTCATATTTCAACTCAGAGGCCTGCAGGGACATACTGAAGAAAGCAATGGGCTGTTCAAAACCATCTTCATTTTTCTGTAACAAACATGCAGCTACAGTATGAAAGGAAGCAAAAGAAAACACTTGAAATGGCCTAGAAAAATCAGGAGATTTAAGAACAGGGGCCATCTTAATTGCCTCTTTGATATTCTGAAATGATTCTGTTGCTTCCCTTTCCCAGTTGACAGTTGCATCCTTCTTCATCATCTTGGAGATGTTCCTTGTGATCTCTGCAAAGTTGGGAACAAATCTTCTGACAAAGTTTACCTGTCCAAAGAAGGACTGAACTCCTTTCACAGTTTTTGGCATTTGGATCCTGTCAATGGCTGCCACTCTCTCTGGATCTATCCTGACTCCATCCTTGGAAACAATGTGTCCCAGAAGTTTTCCTTCAACTA
Organism: Cunninghamia lanceolata; assembly: GCA_027924645.1. Lineage (NCBI taxonomy): Eukaryota > Viridiplantae > Streptophyta > Pinopsida > Cupressales > Cupressaceae > Cunninghamia > Cunninghamia lanceolata. The sequence goes on from BSBN01001281.1 coordinate 7,242,152, forward strand.
CTCCAAAGGCACACTTCTTTGGGTTTAAAGAAATACCATATTCTAGTGCTCTTATGAAGATCTGCTCCAGATGCATGCAATGCTGCTCCTCTTTCTTTGAGTAGGCAGTCAGGTCATCCTGATATACTGCCAGGATTGAATCAATCAGCCCTGCAAAAGCAACATCCATTGCTCTTTGAAATGTAGCACCTGCATTTGTTAGTCCAAATGGCATTCTAACATACACATATGTTCCCCATGGAGTGGTAAAGGCAGTCTTATATTGTTCTGATTCCTTTACCTTTACCTGATTATATCCTGAAAATCCATCCATCATGGATAGGAGTTCACAACCAGTCACTTTCTGCAACATAGCCTCCATATTAGGCAGTGGATAGTTATCCTTCAAAGAGGATACATTCAAGTTCCTGAAATCCACACAAAGCCTAATATCACCATTCTTTTTCCTGACTGGGACAAGGTTAGACACCCAAGTTGAATGTCTGATGGGCACAATTATTCCAGCATCCCTGAGCCTTTTGAGTTCTTCTTGCATCTTGGGAGCTAAGGTAGGATTTATAGGCCTTTGCCTCTGTCTAAATGGCTTAGCTTCAGGCTTCAGTGGGATCTCATGCTGGAATAAGTCTTCTCTATAAGCTTTTAGGTCCTCATATGACCAAGCAAAAACATGTTTATACTTTTTTAGCAATGCAATCAGCATATTTCTTATGTGTGGTTTGAGCTGTTTGCCAATATATACTTTCTGAGGGGCCTGAGATGTCCCCAAATTTATTTCTTCTAAATCCTCCTTATTTGTGGGGGATGTCTTTGTGACCATTTTGTCTCTACTGTCAAAGGCTCTTTCCAAAGCCACTAACCCTCTAGGGATCTTGTTAGTCTTCAACTGGATGATCTCCTTCCCTACAAGAGTCTCTTTTCCATCTACAGTCTCTACAAAAGCTTGGAAATCAATCTGTTGGTTCTCATACTCATCTATGCAGTGCAAAAATTTCAGCAAATCCCTATCATCATTAAAAACTTGCCAACTGCATATGTTTTCTGGTATGGCAGGCCTAATTTTAACTTCTACATCTGTGACACCTGACAGAGTGATGTCATCTGGCCTTATTGCAACATTGGCTAAGAAATCAGCCATAACATTTTTTGACCTTTCTACCCAGCCAATTGAAAATGCATCAAATAACTCAATAGTATCCCAAACAGCATGCTTGTATTGTTTCAGTCTTTTATTCTTTGCAGCATACTTATTTCTAATTTGGGATACAATCAGCTCAGAGTCTCCAAATACTCTTAACATCTTAATTCCATGTTTGAGAGCAATATTCAGGCCTAAAAGTAAAGCCTCATATTCTGCAATATTATTTGTGCAATCAAACCTCAGCAAGAAAGAGGATTTGAGGAGCTTACCAGTTGGAGACAGGAAGACAACTCCAGCTCCAGAACCTTCTTTTGCACAAGCTCCATCAAAAAACATGGTCCACAATCCTTGCTGATCCAGCTCTTCAGTGCAGACATTTTTCTTTTCATCTTCTGTATCATCTGAGACAACCCTGAAGTTATCACAGTCAGTGTCCACAAAGCATACCTGTTCATTTGCTTCTTGGTCTTCCACTGTCTCTGATGATCTCTGCTCTCTGATTAACTTGACATCCCTGCCATTCATTGGAATCATGGCATATGATAGGTCCAGCTGCATACTTCCACCTATTAGTGCTGCCCATCTTCTTGACAGCAGCATACCATACTGTGGCTTGATATCAACCACTGTTATATTCATTTTGTATCTTTTTTCAGGAAATGCTGCCAGTTTGAAATCCACATCCTTCATGATTCCAATAACTGGTACCTCTCTGGCATCCATTGCATAGCATTTTCCACATGCCTTGTCAATTTTTAATCCTGTTTGTTGCATGATAGCCAAAGGCATGACATTTGTGGATGCTCCAGAGTCAAGCATACAATTTCTAATTATTTTACCATTTATGACCAGGGAAACATAAAATGGTTCCACCTGTGAAGGACACTTTGTCATGGTCATTCCTAAATAGACTTCAGGAGTCTCATCTTCTTCATTACACATGACCTGTTTCTCACCCTGGGTCTGATCATTTTGCTTAACTTGAAAAGGTACCCCTGAGATTAGGGATATTGTTCTATTCTTGATCTCTTCCACTTTCATGAGTTCCATAAGTGGAACAGAGACCTTTACCTGAGTGAGGATCTGGGCTATATCAAATGGAGCACAGTTTTGTACAACAGTTGTAGCTTGCTCCACAATCTTGCTTTTATCCTGAGCTGATTTAGTTTTCATTCTCATAGTTCCCTGATCATCATTCCTGTCTTGGGAACCTCTACTTTGATCTTCAGCCTGAGGGGTTTTGTTTTCTGGTCCTTGGAAATCATGACCTGTTCTGTATCTAAAGTTCTGCTTGTTATTTACCCACTGCCTTTTTTGTGGTTCAGTTCCTTTATGACCATGCATCTGCTGACCTGCAGAAATATCTTCTGGCTGATGTGGGCTGCCAACCTGATGTTTACCTCTGAGATTGTAGTTGCTCTTGACCTGAGCAACTGCCGCAGCTGTGAAGGCTCTGATTTCCTCATCAGAAGGTCGGTGTAAGCTACTCAGAAAATTGTGTGAGTTCTGAGCATACACATAATTATCCTCATGATCTTCATCATATGGGGACTGTTGGCAGGCCTGAACCTGATCATCTGTCTTCTCATCAGCACCATATAGAGTATATCCATTACCTATGGACATCATGTTAACATCATCATCCTGCACATGATGTGGCTCATTGCACTCATTACAAGATGTAGCATTATCATACAAAGATTGGGCAATCATGCACTGTGACTGTGAATGTGGCATCTGACAGATTATACACCACGGAGCATCATCAGCAATATTTATAGTTTTCTTCAGGGGATCAGGAGTTTCCTTGGCATGTTGAGTCCTCTGACTTGTGTTGTTACGTGGATATACAGGCTTACCATCATGCCAATTGGTGTTATAAGGCATATCATGTAATGATGGCCTCTTTTCCTGTCTTTGATAGACTTGCCTATCAGGACCCATCCCTTTTTCACTTCTAGCTAATCTATAGCTCAGGTCCTTAACAACATTTGCCAGTTTGTCTATCTTATCTTCAGGAGCAGATGTACTACCTTGAGTGTTCTGAGGCTTATTTGGATTCTACAGAATTTTTACATCATCCCTTCTATTTGTCTTGCCTGATGCTTTCCTATTGTTTTCAATATTTACTGCAATCCTGAAAGCATCCCTGAGAGTGGCAGGACCTTTATCTCTCAGTCCATATGCAGTCTTTGCATCAAAGGCATTGATGTACAAAATTATGCACATTGGTTCATTTGGCCTCATGTGATGTGGCAGTTTGTTCAACACTTTAGTAAATCTTGCATTAAAGTCTGCAACCTGTTCATTTGACCCTTTGGTGATACTGGTGAACTCATTTACAAAGAAGCTAGGGTCAGTTTTATCACCATATTGCTCCTTGAACATCCTCTTAAAATCATCCCATGATGATATGCTCCGGTCAGGCAGATTCCTGTACCATTCTCTTGCCTCATCTATTAAGGATTGCATGAATGACTTCATGAAAACATCCTCATGCTCAACCTCAAAATTGTCCATGACATTTTGGAAGGCCTTTAGATGATCTTCTCCTGACACTATATTGTTTCCTGAAAACTTAGGCACTTGCAGCCTCAGATGCTTATCAATGGGGTTAGGATACCCAGGAATACCATCAAACACCAGCTGCCTGAATCTATCTAGCTGCATAGGCTGTCTGTTTGGCTGATTAACATTAACATTTCTATTTGCATTTTGGTTTCCTACATGGTTCAGTGGTATCCTAGCATCATTCACATTTTGTCTGTCATCATGATGCTGATGATGCACTTCATATCTTTGCTGATGTCTTTGCATATTTGCATTTTCTAAGGTAGGAACTGAATTATTTTGGGCAGTTCTCAAGGCTTGCACTTTCTGCTGTATATCATCTCTGATTTTCATGGCTTGTAGGTATTCTAATTCTGCTCTTAGGCTTTTGATTTCTTCTGCTAATTGCTCATCCTTAGGTCTGGAGGTAGATGGTCTCATACCATTTGGGTCATCATCCTCATCATCCCTTAGGGACTCTGCCTCTTCAAACCTTTCACTTGGGTCTAGAAAGGGGCGTTCTTGGAACACCTCTGACCTCATTCTCATACTACCACCCTGTTGCCTCTCATATGCACCTTGGATATCAGCTTCTGCACTTGAAAAATAAGGAGCATGCTGTCCTGATGGCCTAGGGTTATCTTGTATCTCATCACTTTTTCTGGGGGAGCTCTCATGACTAGCTGAGACAGTTCCCTTTCTTCTATACATCGTTCTTTTTGTTAATGGTAACTCTTCAAATAGAGGATTTTGTTGGGACCTTCTCCCCTGCATATAAATTTACTTTGACCGGTTGGGAGATTACTTCGGAGTCGCCACCTATTGCTAGGAACTGTTTTCTTCTGAAAACCAGGGTTCTTTCACAAGATTCCCCAGTGGAGTAAATTACTATTGCTGACTCAGATGGGTCACATATATATCACTGGAGATGATTAGATAATCTTTTACTTCTCAGTCCCCAGCGGAGTCGCCAATTTCTGTTGACTTTTTCCCAGACTGGATGCTTATTCCCAGATATCCCTACAAGGTAGCCATCAGTGATCAACAGGAGCTCTGGGCCAGGGGGTCAACAGTATAGGAGATAGACTCTATATTTTATCTCCTCTTCTTCTTCAGGCTCTGCAAGACCTAGGGGGTATTCCCTATTCAACATCCATAAGGATATGCATGCAAGGCTGGGATGTTGACAGAAAGCAGATGAGTCCTCCTGTATGTAGACCAAAACTGAAAGATAAGGGCAAAGGGGCTAGCTTTGGGCCTATTTGCAGTTGTAGACAGAGGACTGAGGATCCTAAACTAACTCTAATGTCCTAATGTTGGTTTTAGATTTTGCTTTGGAGTTTAAGTGTGGATGCAAAGCTGGATATGGTTATAACACAAGGCAAAGCATGATTGGTGCCTATCCAAGGCCTGGAGTCAATAGACATACACCTGTGAATGATCAGCATAAACAACTAAAACTGGATTTCAAGGGGATATATGTGATACCTGCCTTACAGGCATCTCCCAATACAAAGTGTTAGGTTATCTCTACTTATGGTATCCCTACTGCAGTATATCCCTCCCAATGTTCAACCTGAAAACAGTTTAATCTATCCCTTGAATAGAAGTTAAAAGATCAGACATTCAACACAGGAATTCTATGCTCTAGAATCTAAACATTACCAAACATCCAGATTCAGAAGAAGGATACATGCAATACTAGAGACAGAATTAACACAACACATGCCAAACAGCATTTCTCATATAAGTTTAATCATGAAATCAGTGGGTTCATGCCAAAAACAAACAACAAGAGATACATAAACTCACAGGTAAGCTGTACAGAGCAACCAGATCAGCTTGTCATGCATTACAGAGCCAAAATCCTCAACTTTCAACGACCTTGAATGAATAACACCGTCTGCATTATATAGCAGGAGGGTGTATTCAGCATTGACTACCAGGTTGACCAAAAATCCCGCCAGATACACAGTACCATAAAAATGGCACTCCAACACACTACCAGATTGGCGCCCAAACATGAATGCAGCAGGTAGGGGAGGAGACAGGAAGATTTCTCGAGCCCTGCGCTCCTGCCCGCTGATTGACACCTCTAGTCGGGTACAAGATCGACCCACGCCATCGCCCACACCTCTGCAACAATCGCCATTAATGGCGCACCAACCCGCGGCCTTGGGAAAATCATCAAACAGACCATCGCAAGCTTTTCCCGCCGAGACTCATCATCATGATATTTCGAATATGCAGGATCACATTATCCCACATGCACCCTGCAGCAACCTCCTTTGCACTTTATATACTAGGTCATGAGCATATATCATGTCGGTACTTTTGCTCCCGACGACACTAGTATAAACTTCATCATCATCATCCTCCAGCAGCATGATATCCTGTTGTTCGAAATATCACCCTGACGTCATCATGATATTTGAAATATAACCTTCATGATAATCGGCACAACCTGATCCTTCGGAGGAACATCCTCCTGCTGAGCTTATAACAAAAGTCTGGCCGATGAACATCCTGATGACGTCATCATCATATCCTGCTGACGTCATCATCATATCCGCCTACTGCGCACCTCCTCACATCCGGATGACGTCATCATCATGTTTGTAAATATCAGGAGGTCTCTTCAAGATGATCAGTTGTTAGAAATATGACCCCCGCGGACCTTGATGACGTCATCATCATATTTACATCATCATGATATTCGGAAGACAACCGGATATTTGGAAATATCCTGATGATGTTCAAATATCAGGTTGCACTGTAGCTCCTCTATAAGATCGGGGCGATAACTGAATATGATGATGCTGCTTGAAAAGATCACCCTCAATAGATAACACGCGAAACCAGCAGGCGGATATCTCCTTGATATCAACATCATCATGATGTTCGAACAAACATGTATCCGGGTGATATGAAAATATCACCCCCTCCTTCGCGAATATCATGATGCAGATAGGCAGAAAGAAAAATATCACCCTGATATATGGATGACGTCAGCATCATCAGGATGAGAAACAAAGAACAAGAAGTGATACAACATCATCAGGATGATATTGACTAAGATCATCCTGACGTTCCAAAATCTGATGACCCTAGTGAATATCGGGTCGCAATTACAACTCTTCAACAACATCATCAGGATGATGTTAACCAAGATCACCCGATGATAAAAATATCACCCCGGCGAAATATCATGAAGGCAGAAAATATGATGACCTCCACAAGCAGCAGGATGATAACTGGAAATATGATGATGATGAACATGACCCTTAGGAAAAAACAAGTTAGGTCGAGCAATTCAAAGAATAAGCAACATCATCATCATGCTCGCGCAAGGTGATAAATGGAAGATCACCGGAGACTTTGAAACATCACCCTCGCAAGCAAATCAGGGCGCACTGTAGCTCGGCAGCATCATCAGGATAAAACCCGAACATCACCCGACAGCGAAATATGATGATGACGATGAGAAACCGGTCGAAGGAGAACATGATGATGCTGACCATCATGGAAACAAACATGATGATGATGACCTCCTCCTCAAGAAAATATGATGATGCAGCTGAAAAATACTGAGGAGGTCCAACACTTAGAAAAAATGGGCAAGAAGATAAAGGCTTCAAATGAAGAAACCTCCTGATCATGACAAATCAACCCCTGGTCAAAATGAGTGTCAACACCTTCTACAGGCAGAAGGACTGCATAGGTAGCACTTCCCACAATTGAAAAGGAAAAGTGCAAAATTAGCCTAGAGGAATTCCAAATCACAACTTTTGATTTGGGTTTTGCCAATGTAGATCAGGAAGGTCAAGAAGGGAAGGATATTACTGATTCTTTAACCCAAAGGGAGAAGAAGGAGAAAGAGAAAAATAAAATGCATAAGGAGCACATTGCTCAACTACATCCTTTCATAAAAGGGTTAATTAACCCTGATAATACACCAGTTGATCCTGCAGTCCCATTGATTGTCATATCATAAGAAGAATTCACCACATTGGACGTAATGAAATATGAGGCAATGGTGATGGAAAAGTCGATGTTGTCATCTCTCATTAGGGCTGAAGATGTATTGAGAACCTCCCTGTAGAGATGGAATTCTTTGAGCAGTCTAAAGAGAAATGTAGATAAAATGCAAAATGATACAAGAAAAAGGTCATTCCAATTAGAAAAGGACATGACTGCTCTAAGTGAAATGAAGAGAATTGATCCACAAATTTTGATAAGTAATAAAGTGTTGGATAATAATACTGCCCTGCTAACAAGCATATGGTATGAAGATATCAGGTTTGAATGTGATATCTTGAAGAAGTGCAGCGGCAAACTCAGGAATATTAGTGTAAAATTGCATAGCATGATGGTGTATGAAGTAGAAATCCTTGAGACCTTAGAGGGTAAAATAGAGGGCAAAATTTAGAATCAGGATGCAGACTTTTCTATTAAGGCTATGCATGATAATTTTAAGTCAGTAGCAGATGACCCTCTCACCCACCTGACAGAAAAAGTAATGAAGAAAATTATGAGGATAAAAGTTAAAGTAGAAACATACAATGAGACTTTAAATAGTAGGAAAGGTAAGCTAGAAGCTCTCAAGGCTAAGTTCCATTCTCATAAACATATAATAGCAAAAGCTAGAATCCAAGACGGGGGAGAGGTTGATAAAATAGTACAAGCATATGAACATGTCAGGACAGTAGTAAAGGTCCACATACAAGAGGATGTATATCAAAGTGATAGTGATGAAGAAAGTGATGAAGATGAGGAGAATGATGAAGAAGAAGAAAATGAAGAATAAGAACCTGAGGAATGAATGAAGATGCATCACTAAGTGAACATATGCATAAGGTACTCATAAATAATGAGTCATACAGATGGTTGCCAGTTGGCAACCTATGACATGAGGAAAAGTTGACTAAGTCATAGGGTAATTGTCAATCGTTGATCTTAATTGATAAATGTTGATCATTGGTCAATTGTAACTACCTCCTCACCTTATTCTATAAAATGTGTAGGGGTGCAATCTTTTAGACATTCGAAACTTAATTAAAATTTGATTGCTGAAAAGTTTAGGACTCATTTCAAAGTTGTTGTAAATGTACATGTTATGCATACTTAATGCAAGAGAAGCCATTTTGATTACAAATCATCATAAATCTTGAGTAATATGTGATTGAAATCTAGATATATGCATTGATTAGCTGTGTCCCTTGGAGTACTTTTCAACCTGCATGTATTGTTTTCATTCCTACTTCCTTTGAAGTTATCATCAACCATATCTAGCTATGGAACGTCCTGGTGACCTATGGTTTGATTTCTTCTCTCCATGAGTGTATCATGTGTGTATGTGATTCAATAACTAAAGATTCACTAAAAAGTAGAAGTATTCTTTTAAATTTATTTGAATTTCATTACAGATCAACTCCATAATTGTAAATAACAGACAATCAAAATCAAATAAAACATGAAATATGTAGATATCCCGTAGGTAATTGAAAATACAAAGAATATTTGGAGTAAAAGCATTTCAAATTGATAAATATCATGCAAATTCAGATAAATATCCATGAAATACATATAAATATCCACTTATAGACACATAATTTAAATAGATTTGCAATGTAGAAGAAAGAGCAAGTTCATAATGATCAATGATCAGAAGACTTGATCAAACTTACAAATATCTCAGCAATCTTTGAAAATAGAGTAGAATTGACCTCTTTGTGGAGTGAATTTATAGGATACATTAGAATACTGATCACCTAGATGAATGTAAGACCCCTTGAAATGGAAAATACCATGTCACATCAACCTCTGAGTAACGTTAGACAATCATGACCTGATCAATGGAGACTTGGAGTCATCAACTTATCCTAAGTTGATCGTACTTTACAAGATAATAAAGGTTTGTTGTGCAAATTTTTATGCATGTTGTTATGACTAATAATCATCATCAACATAAATTGGTGCTAGAGGGAGGGTCTTCATCAGTAGATTTGTCTAATTCAGTGACATAGAAGGAAAGGTAGTACTCATGCAGCTTTGTATTTCAAGTCATGTGCAAAGATTTACTGTTTTGAGTCTATTTATGCTTGTCCGTTGAAAAGTTTTCAAAGTTGAGCGTAAATATTTCAAGCTTTGTGGTCGGTCACTATGATATTCAAAAGATAAGTTCTCTTTCAAGTCTTTTTGCTAAAGCTTTGAAGTAGTTTGCTTAAGAGACCTGATATCATGTTGCTTGTGTCCAAAGGTCTCGCATCACCTCATATTTGCATCATTTCTACAAATATTGCATAAATATCTAGTCAGTTTCAGATTCTAATCATAAATACATCCTTTGCTCAAGTTCTTTAGCTAATCTTTATAGTAAACAAGCCAAATTTTCTTTAAATTCAAGAAATCCTTGCTCTTAGGCGAAATACCAGGTCCAGTGGACTCTTTGAGGAATTGCCTATCTGGGGATTCAGACCTAGAATAGTCTATATTCATCATTCTCTTGGTTCTAGTGTGTTAGGAGCTTCACTAGAACACACTCTAATAACTCCTATCAGGTTGTAAATACCTACAAGACCACTTGTCATGCCCCCAATCCAACCTCCACTAGTTACAATGTCATTCTTTACTGTAGAGTCACCTCTGACTTTCACTACATATCACCCTTTACCTAAAAATCCTGATAAAATTTGTCCTAAATATCATCCATATCAGGATGCTGATGATCACATCAGAACATTCAAGGAAGCCTGTTGTAGAGCAAGAATTGAACATCAAGATGTCGTATGCAGGTTATTTCCATTTTCTTTAGGGGAAGAGGCATATAATTGGTATATCAGTCTTGGTCAAGGTTTAGTTGGTTCATGGGCTGCTTTGGAGAAAGTCTTTAAGGATAGATTCAAAATACATATAGATCCTTCAATGAATTATCATCTATTTGCCACAATCAAGAGATTCGAGAGAGAACCTATTGCCAATTTGAATGCAAGATTCCAAAAGATGCTCTCAAAGCTAGTTGCTCCCTATACTGTAATAGATGAAGCTGCTAGGAGTATATACTACTCAACATTAGATTCCTTGACTTCTATGTTTATTAGGAGAGCACATCCTAGTGTCACAACCTTGGTAGGAGCTTTTGAAGAAGCTGTCAAAGTCAGTCAACAGTTGATCCCTACTCCAACACCTAATATTGCATTTCCTACACTCCATGTTTATCCTACATATCCTACTCAACAATAGACCAATGGAGCCATGATACCTCCAACTGTGATGCCAAGTCCTTTACAAATACCTCCACTCAATATCATGCCACCTCCAAATGGAAATGGTCAAATGTTACAATATCCAGGACATACACAGGCACCTCAGGTTGTGGAATAGTCTAATAACATTAACAATGGCTCTTCCTTCTTTAAACCCCAAACAAAGAACGTAGTAGCCAAAGTTCAGGAAGAAAAGGAAGAAATTAAAGAGATATCAGTACAATTGAGGAAACTCACCACTGAGATCACTCATTTGAGGAGTCAGAATTTCTATTTTCAATCAAATCAGAATAGAGGATATGCCAATGATAGATCTGGTTACCCTGATAGGGGATATAATAACAACTATAATAACAATAATGGTAACAATAATCCTCCTAAACAACCTAGAGTGTGGAACACTAGGCCAAAAAATGGTTCTCTGTCATCACCCCTAGATAATCAGCCTCCTAGTGAACCTAAGTAGACCACTAGAGTGAACCTGGCAGAGGTAGCTCTTACAAACTAATGTAGGATACATAATACCAATGCTCATGCAGAGCTGGATTGTCCTCAGTTTAGGATAGTTGCCAGCATATTCCAAACTGAAGTATCTAATATTGCAGGTAATCCACCTTGTGTTTAAGGAAATGAAATTATCCCCTGTGGATATGATTCTTCTCTTGTATTAGAAAGTTTCATCAATCATCCTCATCAGCAAACAATGTCACCTCATGAGAATTACACTTTAGCATTTGAAAAGTCAACTATGGCTTTTGAAACCAATTATGTTTTTACATTTGAAGATGAAAATGAGCCATCAGTTGAACATGAAGAGGTGCATGCTTATCAATAGCAATATTAGGGTAGACATAATTAAAACCTAAAGAATAACTCCAAACGACTTGCTAGTCCTTTGACTACATCCTTGCCTCCAAATAATTTCAACACTCCTAATCATAAGGCAAGCAATAACCCTGGATTTCCTAAAGTTAATGCTCAGTATTTAGCACCACAAAATATAGTACCAAAAGTTGGTAATTTGCCCCCTGAGTCTAATAAATTGGTCACATACTTAGTAGATGAAATGAAAAAAGATCAAGATCAGCCTCTCATTGTCAGAATTACTCAAAACCCCAGCTATTAAAAAAGATTTCATAAAATCCTTAGATGATCCTGCTCCAAAAGAGGATAATCATACCTCAAGTTAGGCTGGGAATAAAGATCATGCCATTAAGGACATTAATGTTAAACACAAAACTCCAGCCACTGTTCAAGCTATAGAGACTTCACACATGACTCTTTACAGATATAAAACTGAGTCACCTCCTTTTCTCCTTACCATAAGGATATTTTGCAAGAATTTGCATAATTGCTTAGTAGATTCAGGTGCATCTACTAATGTGATGTATCTATCCTTATGTAATGCCTTAGGCTTGCATCCTACCATGTCACTCAAGAAAGTAACACAGTTAGATAAAATAGAGGTGAGTGTCGTAGGAGAATTGACTCACATCCATATGTAGTTAGCATCAGATCCAAGAATCTAATACTACATTGATATTCAGGTAGTAGATATACTAGATACCTATGGGATGTTGCTCAATAGAGATTGGTCAAAAACACTTAATTGATACATGTCCATTGATTTTAGTCACATGTGGTTACCTTAGAAAGGAATACCTAACCAAATAAGGATAGATGTTGAACCTCGTATGAAACATATGATCACTGAGTATAATAAAACTAATGAGATCATGTATGTAGATGTTGAACCTGGAGTCTATTCCATCAGACCCCAGATTGTCATGTTTGATGTTCATGTTCATAATGACAATCTTCAGGATGATTGAATAATTTTAGAGTCTGATTGTAGTTCTGAAAATGAGATAGAAGTAGATCACTTCAAGAATTTTGAACTGCACTTGTCCAAATAGGTGCAACGTTGCCAATTGTTAAAAGTGTCTATTGAAGATGTTCTAATTGAAGGATGGTGCAAGTTACATGATGAGGTGCATTCTGAAAAAGACCTGTGATGCTTGCTTAGACACGATGGAATTGGAACAGGCATGCAGTGAGAGATCATCATCATCTGGGGTAAGTTCTATAGATAGTGACAATGATACTAATTTTTGTCTGTCATTTGTAGGAATAGAAGAAATCACATATCATGATGAAAGTCCTATCTAGATGATAGAAGAGCTATTGGTGTATAGTGAGGGTAATTCTAAAAGTAACAAGAATATCACCCCAAGAACCGATTGCTTGGTTGAGTAAGATTATGAAATATCTGATCAAGATGGAGATAGTAATTTGTCCAAGTTTGAGGAATTTTTATCAAAATGAATCCAGAAGATGATATAGCAGTAAAGATCCCCACAAGATGCTTTAATTGAGGGATGGTGCAGGTTACATGAAGTGCCACATTCAGAAACTACTTGCTCATTATGTTTGCATATTTTGGAAAAGCAGATGTTGCCTTGTTCAAAGGATCCTCCTTTTGATGACAAAGAAGAAAAAGGAATTTCAGCTTCACATTAGCCAGATAAGGTGAAGTTTGAGAAGATTGAAACATTAAAATTAAGATGAATATCAAGTGGCACAGCTTTTAGAGATAAAAAGAAAAGAGAAGGCCTAGACAAACCTTTAACTGAAGATAAGACATGGATCCTCAGGTTTGATGGATCTAAATCAAAACAAGGGGCTAGAGTAGGAATAGATCTTATTGATCCAGCTGGTAAATCCTACTTAGTAGCATATAGATTACAATTCAAATGCACAAATAATGTGATAGAGTATGAAGCTCTAATCCATGGGATATTGTTGCACTCAGAAAGAAAGTAAAGATTTTGCATGTCTATGGAGACTTCGAATTGGTAGGAAGACAAGGGGCATATATTCTTGTAATTAAAAGAAGTTGTCTAATTACAGACATAGGATGTGGGATCTGATAGAAGATTTTGATGCAATTAACATCACCCATGTACCTAGAGAACAAAATCATAGGGCAGATGCCTTGGCCCAAGCTACAAGTACTCTAGAACCATTATCCATATCTGGTTTGAAGAGATTTTCAGTTGAATTAGTGTCAGTACCCTCTATACCAGACAATATAGTTAACCTTTAAGTGTTTGATGATGACCAACACATTTTAGAATTCATATCTAATAGAGATGTGTTTGATACACATATCATAGATGAAAGAAATGTGGAAGATCATACTTGGCAAGAAGAAGAGATCATAGAGTTGCGTAGTAACAAGATTCCTAAAGGAATGATAGAATTGGAATGAGCATTTGATTTAGATAACATACTGAAGTAGAAAGATCTCCCTAAAGCAGATGGAGGAGAATATTCACTAGTTAACATAGGACATGATGTAGAGAAAAGGAATGTCCTGATTAGAAAGGTGTGTACAGAGGAAGAAATGGTGGGGATAACCCAAGCACTTAAAGATTATATTCATGTTATTTCTTGGACATATGATGAGTTGAAATCTTATGACACTTCAATCATCACTCATACTATACCATTAAAGCTAGATGTCAAGCCTTTTAGACAAAAATAGAGACTGTTAATCCTTTGCTGGAGGCCATCATTTTTGAAGAACTGAAGAAATTGCTTAATGCCAGAATCATATTTTCTATGAGACATTCCACATGGGTGGCTAACTTGGTCCTAGTAAGGAAGAAGAATGGTGACATTAGGTTGTGTGTAGACTTCAGAAATTTAAATAGAGCTTCTGAAAAGGATAATTATCCTTTGCCTTCTCTAGATGAGGTCTTGCAGATTGTAAATGGTGCCAAGATGATGTCATTTTTGGATGGTTTTTCAGGTTACAACCAAGTGATGGTAGACAAGATAGATAGATTGAAGACTACATTCACCACTAAGTGGGGAATATTTGCCTACAGGCTCATGCCCTTTGGATTGATAAATGTTGGAGCCACCTTTCAGTGAGCAATGGAATAGCCTTCATGGGATTAATTGGTAAATGCATTGTCATATACATGGATGACTTGACAGTTTTCTCTAAAGAGAGAGGGAATCATGTAGAAGACCTCAGAAAAGTACTAAAGAAATCTGAACATTATGGAATATCCCTAAACCCTAAGAAATGCATATTTGGGGTAACCACAAGGAAGTTATTTGGTCACCTAATAACAGAGAATGGGATCATCATTGACCCTGCAAGAGTAGAATCGATCATGAAGATACAACTCCCTGGGAGTAAGAAGGAGCTCAAATCTTATTTTGGTAAGATCAATTTTGTTAGAAAATTCATTACTGGTTTTGTAGAGATTGTCAAACCATTGAATGCAATGCTCAAGAAGGATGCCAAAATTGAGTGGACACCTCAATCTAGAGCAACTTTTGAAGATATCAAGAAAGCCATATCTGATGCTCCTATTCTAATTAGTCTGGATTATACCAAATATTTTTACATATACTCATTTTCTTCAAAGCATACGTCTGCAGCAGTACTAACACAAATAAATGAGGCTAAAGAAGAAAATCCCATAGCCTTCATGAGTTGTCCTTTCAGGGATACAAAACTTAGATACATGGATGTTGAAAGACAAGCACTTGCTCTGGTCTGAGTAGTCAAGAAGTTTAGACATTACATCTTGAGAAGTAAAGTGATCGCTATAGTACCAGATGTAGTAGTAAAGATGCTTTTAATGCAAAGTGAACCAAGTGAAAAGAGAACCAAATGGATAACTATCCTCCAAGAGTATGATATGGACATAACACCTATGAAATTAGTGAGAGGACAAGCATTGAGTCAGATGATATCTGAAATTGATCCTAACATCATGAGCTAGCAATATGTCATAAATACAAAGGAAACTAGAGAATGGTATTCAGACATTAGGCATATCTTTATTACTAGAAGATGCCCTTCAAGGTTGCAGGCCTCATAGAGGAGAGCCTTGAAGATAAGATCCCAAAAATACATGATAAAAGGAGGGGTTCTTTTCAAGAAAAACTATGAAGGAATATACCTTAGATGCCTAGAAAGGCAAGAAGCAGACAAAGTGTTAACAAAATTACATGATAAATTTGGAACCACACATGGATCATACTTAGCTAGCACTCATGCTATCCTCAGAGTAGGGTATTACTAGACCACTGTTTTTAAAGATACTGCTAAACACATCAAATGTTGTCATATGTGTCAGGTTACTACAAATAGAGAAAGGTATGTTGCTCAGCCCTTACAACCAGTGATGGAGATGCACCCATTTTCTTAATGGGGGATGGATTTCATAGGGCCTATCAACCCTCCATCATCTTCGGGCCACAAGTATGTGTTGACTATTACTGATTATTGTATTAGGTGGATTGAAGCTATTAGTAGTAAGACATGCAATGCTGAGGATGTGATCAAGTTCTTGGAAAGCAACAATTTATCCAGGTCTGGAGTTCCTTATGCTTTAGTGTGTGACAATGGATTTGCCTTTGCGTTAATAAGATTATCAAGTTGGGCTTTTGATCATGGAATTGTTTTGAAGTTTTCTTCAAATTACTAGCCTCAAGGGAATGGTTTAGCAAAATCTACAAACAAGAATTTGTTGAACATCATAAAGAAATTGATAGAAAAGAACCCAAGGGAGTGGAACACCCTATTAAAGTGTGCATTGTAGGTAGATAGAACCAGGATGAAGGTTGCATTAGGAAATTCTCCTTTTCACTTAGTATATGGGGTGGATCCCATCCTCCCTATTAACCTAAAAATCCCCACATTGCAACTCATACAAGAGTATCTAGGCATAGATAACAAACACGAAGTTAGGTTACTTCAGTTAATGCATCTGGAAGAAAAAAGGAATAGAGCAATTGATCAATTTGCTAAACATCAAGTAGTGGTCAAAAGATGGTTTGACAAAAGAGCCAAAGTTAAGGCTTTTAGAATTTTAGATTTAGTCCTTATGTGGGATAAAGCACATGAAAGGAAAGGAGATCATGGTAAATTTGATAAACTTTGGATAGGTCCTTTTCAAGTTTCAAAAAATTTAGGAGACAGTACCTACAGGCTTAAGACTTTAACCAGTGAGGATGTCCCATTACTAGTTAATGGACAGTTCCTCAAGCATTATTTTCAAGCCTGAAACAGTGTCATGTAGGTCAAATGCATCATATGTGCATATTGTAGAGTTATTTGTACAGTTTTGTTTTATTTGTTTTTTTGCCTGTTGAGTTTTGTTATGGTTAGTCAAGATGATGCAACTCATCACCCTTAGAAAATGACTGAATTGTTAAGATTCAAGTGGTGAGAACAAATTCCTATATAGGTTATGATTCATTTTGAGGAGTATCAGTGATTAGGTCTGTGATATCCTTTTCATCAGGGTGCCTTTTCTTAACTAAGTGATTTTTCACAATGACTCACCTAACAACCTTGGGTTTGTGGAACACATAAATATAGGTGTTAAGTGAAAAATCTAAAGGGACTCCCTTGCTACCAATGCAATCTCCAACCTAAATCAGCAAGTGATCATGCCTTGCATATTAAGCTTACATGATGACATCATATGAACAGAAAGAATAAATATTGAAAATCCAAAAGGAATAAAATTACGCCATCTAAGTAACTCTACCGAGGCTATAGACACCTGCTGGTAGTGGGGCTCTACTGAGGGGGATTGTAAAGATAACCTTGACGGGGCTATAGATGCCTGATGGCAGAAAGGCTCTATCCAGGTTAGTTGTGAGGGATGCTCCCAAACTATGTAGCTTAACATCAGTTGCTCATGTTTTGAACTTACTTTCAAGATGAGGATAATTAATCATCTGCACACACCTGATCCTTTGGTAGCATTGTTGCCATGATGAAAACCTTGTCATTCAAAAAAATTATAATACTTATACTTAGAAAGAGTTAAAATGCTATGTTAGAATGTGATCAGATCACTTGAATCATTGGATTTTGGTTATGTTATTTGGTGGCAAGTTGTTGTGTGGTTACACAACACGCCCAATTTTGCCTTGACAAAATAGGGACCCAACTTTTCTTGCTGCTTTGGCTTGTTTGTTTTATGCTTTGGGCAGTTTGGTAAAATTAGTCATGCATGTAACTTTGTAAGAGGGTGGATTTGTCACCATGATGAAGTTAGTTGTCAAATTTAGTAGTTCACATTATTAACCTCATGGTTGGAAAGTTCACAAAATTCCAAACAAGTTTGCATTTTAGATCACCCCAAAATTGTCTAAGGGAAAGAGTTATGTTGAGTCAAAGTTTGGTCAAACCTGATATACCGTGCATGGGGGGGGTCATATTGCAAACATCAATCATCTTAGATAAGATCACCCTGATATAGGATTTTCACTTGATAATCACCCAGTCCATGAAGTGCGGACGTCAACTTTAAGTAAGAGCCGATATCTACCTGTCAAATGACTTCAGTTATCTTGCGAGGGGTCATATTTTTAATATCAGTCATCTTACGAATATCACCCTCTTCACAAATATCACCCTATGTCAATATGAAAATCACATCATCCAAGTCCAATGAATGAAGGAAATCACACTAATGATGACATCATTGTTCCATTCTACCCACGGGGAGGTGTATATCTGATATCTGTCATATTCTTTAAATGACAATGACATCATTAAAACATAATAATTAAACAATGTCACTGACATAGTGATGTCACCCTAATCTTTTCCAAAGGGGGTCATATTTTGAATAGCCCCTGATCTTAGTTTCATGACCCGATATACACACTGTCAAACTTTGACCATATCACCTGATTCTTTGCATTCAGTTTCTCCGCTCAAAACGGGGGGTCATTTTACCCAAGGGGGTCATATTATAAATATCCCCAATCTTTCAAAGATCACCCCCCCTTGTTTTTGACATTTAATGCAATTAAACGCGGTAGATGAATTCCCACCGATTACAAATGCAAATTGAACACTTGGCAGCATCTACGGATTCCCTGCAGGTGATCAACAGATTTGATCAAGACAACATATTTTTACCCTAATTTGTCCTATTGATCTACTTTCAACCTAAAATTTGAAGGTTATTTTCATTTACCTTGCAATAATTAAGAAATTACAGAGCTTTGAAGACAAACCCTCAAACAGCTACATGTCAACGGATTCGATCCTTCAACGTAACAGAACAGGTGATCTTGAGCATCTATAGCCCTTCTCCATAATCAGTCATCTAATCCAAAAGAAGAAAGCACTATCAGGTATGTAACTATAAACCCTCCTATTTTCATTTTCTGTATGTCCAGGTAGAGTATTTGTTTTTACCTGTGGTTTGGCTTTGTGATAATACGTATAATGATGAAGTGAGAAATAGTATACATAGTACACATGATATAGAAGTACATGATGTTGTAGAAATGCATGTGGACACTGTAGGGTAAAACATATCATGTTTATTGTAGGAATCCATAGCAGATCTTAGAAGGAATAGGTCTGAAGTGGAGTTCCTCAAGCCCATGTTTGTCCAGCTTGAGGGGGTGCAGTTCAAGTACGGAGTTACTGGTGACACACACCAATGAGATACAGACTTGGCAGTATGGTCAACAACAGTAGATCATGATAAGGACAATCCCATTCTAGATGGGGTATATGTCTTAGGTATGTGGCATGTAGCTAGTTTTCTGTATGCTATGGATGCCCTGGAATTGGTAGTAGAATGTACAAGAAATTATAACCCTAAAACCAGATAGGTGGAGAAACATGGGAGAATATATACTGACTTCTTAGTCAAGGGCATTACCGCCACTTTCAATCTACCAGTTGGGAAGAAGGTAGTGAGTGTGGACCGACGCAAGTTGGAAACAAAATATAATAATAATAAGAAAAGTGCAAGGAAGAAGATCTACCAATGGAGATCAAAGAGCAGCACATATACTGCCTCAGCCAAGCTACCCGTGCATTTGTATAAGTTTGATTTTGATGATGAGTACCAATATATGATTGCCTTGCTGAGCAAGATGTTTGGTAAACCTCATGTTGGAAATTTTGAGAACTAGATGTTTGGGATCATCCAGATGGTCTTATATGCAGACAACAGGCCATTATGGGCTAAGATCATCAGTGACACATTGGATGAGGGAATGAGGAACTTAGGAGGACAAACATGCTTATTTTACATGATCTCATATGTGGTATACTCATGTGCATGTAAAGGAACTTTTGATACTTTTAAGACAGTGGGTAAGTCTGGTGGTGATGTTAATGATGCACACATATGGGATCATTATCCCCAATTACAACGGGAGTACCTCCTGGACTACAAACTAGTAAATGATGCATTCTCCATGCATCTGGTCAAAACTATGGAGGAGGATAAGACTAAAAGGCTAAGCATGGAAGCTCAGGGAGTTGTTTATCACCATGGAGCCTAGTTTATCGAGTTTGCCACTTTCTCATATATTCAGATAGAGGGATTTGAAGGACAACGTCTTATGTTGCCAAGATACCCTACTGATGGGGTTGTCTTGATGGAATTTGTTAGGCAGTTATCCAAGATAGTTGAAGCCTACAAGGCATAGAAGAAGATACCTCTAGTTTTATTTCTAGTATCCATGGGTTGGTACTTGTGCTTAGATTCTGAGAGCATAAAGCTTGTCATTGGGGGGATAAAATTGATGTATTTACAGCCATTTCCCCTAGCCAAATCATATGATCCTTGTGGCAGGATGCAGAAGATACTGGGAAAACCAATACATCAAAAGCATCTAGAAGACTTCTGGACTGATTGTGATAATGAAGTTGAGGTGAGAAGAAGGAAATACCAAAGACTCACCTTGAATTAAATTAAAACCTTTGACTGCATCCCGGTTCCAGTACAGTTACGTAAGGATGATGGGAAAATCATGTCCAATGAATATGAGGACAAAAAGGTGTATAATGACACCATATCAGCCCTAGATCTTATAGAGCAGGAGGATATATCCTTAGATTAGCTGACAAGTGGGGTGACCTAGCTAAGCCAAGCCTGGCTAGATGAGGAGATATCCAGATTGAAGAAAAGGGGTGTTGCCCTTACAATTGATAACAAGAAGAAGAGGCAGGAGGTATCTAATGAGGAATATTATGATTTCCTCAATGAAAAGAGAAAATCAAATGGGGAAAGGTTGCCTACATAAAAAAAAAAAAAAAAAAGGAAAGGTACCCCTAAAGGTAAGAAAGGTGAAGATGAACCAAAGGGGGTGATAATAGAAAGGATTGCCACATCAGCTGTAGGTGCATCTACATCAGCTCAGGCATCCGCATCATCTATATAGCCTCTAATTGAAAACTAAAAACCAAAAGAATTTTGAGGCCCACTATTGAAACTATAGAGGTGCAGGTGGAAGGCCAGACCCTGCAACAGAAAGTGGAAGAAGGCATCCCTTTGGAAGAAGAGTAGGTAAATAAAGAACCTAGAGGTGATGACTTATAGGTAGCCAGCAAGAAGAGGAGGACGATGTCGCTGATGTCACCACCCAAGAAACATAGAATAGCCATGAGAGGGGCTATCTAGGCTGATCCCATCATACTAAGAGGAGCTGGTGGTGAAGCTTTCATAAAGGAATTGCAACATGATGTTCCTCTTCCCACCATAATTAAATTCAAAATTGAGAAAGCAAAGGAACAAACGAGAGAAGTGTTTAAAGCAAGTCAGGGTGTTCCTTTCTCTTTGGAGGATACTGTGGACTTATATGATGATGAGGCAGTTCAGAGTGTGGCTTCTCAACAAATGGAGACTCTAGTTTCCAACACCCGCATGACTCCTCATGGAACTTCATTAGCACAGATGACAGTGTTGGAGGAGGTAAAGTAAATACAAGAGATGAAACAAGGTAGCCCAGAGAGGGCAGTCCAATAGATAGGGTTCAACAATTTGGTTGAGCAGGTGACTAGTCCTGTAGCCATAGATTTAACATATATGGGTGATGTAAGCCCTAAGGATAAAGCAGGTGCACCCAAGGAACCAAAGAAGACTGAAGTGGCAGAGCATGCAAAAAAAGATAGCACTGCTCCTAATATGGGCCAACAACAACATGAGACACCTACGGAACCAAAAATATTAGAAGTTCAATAGAGGAGTGGGGGTGATTAGGACATATCAGATGCTGGTGTTTCTTTAACCCAAGGAGATCTAGGAGAAGTCTCAAGAACAGAAGATAAATCAGGTTAGGAGGACCCTAAGCCACAAGACATCAGTACATCAGGTGGAGTACCAGAAATGACCCTTGATTAGGGTGATCCTCAAGGACACAATACACAGACATCTAAGGATGTCAATATGCTACTGGATGAGAAAAATAATAAAGAAGATGAAAATCCAAAGGAGGGAGTATAGGATTAAGCACAGGATCAAAATGTGGAAATTCCACAGGATCCTCCTTTGCAGAAGGCAACCCCTCAGCAGGAAGAAATTCAACAAGATTCCCCTCATGAGGAAATACATGAGGAAAAAATCAAGAAGGTGCCTTCTCCACCAAGAATAGAAGCAAACACTGGAGAACAGGGCATACATGATATTGACAAAGGCCACCAAGGTTATGGAAATGATGTTCCTCAGTGGCTAGAAAAGGAAATAGGCATGGAACAAGGGTCAGAAATTCAAGAGTTTGATATTTCTACCTTGTTTGCCAAGAAGATGATGAAGCCAAGGAGGAAGGCTAGATTAACATCGGCCATAAAAAGAGATCTTGCTACATGCAGAAGGACTACATAGGTAGCACTTCCCACAATTGAAAAGGAAAAGGGCAAAATTAGCCTAGAGGAATTCCAAATCACAACTATTGATTTGGGTTTTGCCAATGAAGATTAGGACGGTCAAGAAGGGAAGGATATTATTGATTCTTGAACCCAAAGGGTGAAGAAGGAGAAAGAGAAAAATAAAATGCATAAGGAGTGCATTGCTCAACTACATTCTTTCCTAAAAGGGTTAATTAACCCTGATAATACACCCATTGATCCTGTAGTCCCATTGACTGTCATATCACAAGAAGAAGTCACCAAGTTGGACCTAATGAAACATGACACAATGGTGATGGAAAAGTGGATGTTGTCAGCTCTCACTAGGGCTGAAGATGTATTGAGAACCTCCCTACAGAGATGGAATTCTTTGAGCAGTCTAAAGAGAAAGGTAGATAAAATGCAAAATGATATAGGAAAAAGGTCATTCCAATTGGAAAAGGACCTTACTGCTCTATGTGAAATGAAGAGAATTGATCCACAAATTTTGATAAGTAATAAAGTGTTGGATAATAATATTGCCTTGTTGACAAGCATATGGTAAGAAGATATCAGGTTTGAATGTGATATCTTGAAGAAGTACAACGGTAAACTCAGGGATATTAGTGTAAAATTGCATAGCATGATGGCGTATGAAGTAGAAATCCTTGAGGCCTTGGAGGGTAAAATAGAGGACAAAATTCAGAATCAAGATGCAGACTTTGCTATTAAGGCTCTGCATGATAATTTTAAGTCAGTAGAAGATGACCCTCTCACCCACCTAACAGAAGAAGTAATGAATAAATTATGAGGATAAAAGTTAAAGTAGAAACATACAATGAGACTTTAAACCATAGGAAAGGTAAGCTGGAAGCTCTCAAGGCTAAGTTCCAATCTCATAAACATGCAATAGCAAAAGCTAGAATCCAAGACGGGGGAGAGGTTGATAAAATAGTACAAGCATATGAACATGTCAGGGGAGTAGTAAAGGTCCACATACAAGAGGATGTATATCAAAGTGATAGTGATGAAGAAAGTGATGAAGATGAGGAGAATGATGAAGAAGAAGAAAATGAAGAAGAAGAACCTAAGGAATGAATGAAGATGCATCACTAAGTGAACATATGCATAAGATACTCATAAATAATGAGTCATACAGATGGTTGCCAGCTGGCAACCTGTGCCACGAGGAAAAGTTGACTAAGTCATAGGGTAATTGTCAACCATTGATCTTAATTGATAAATCTTGACCGTTGGTCAATTGTAACTGCCTCCTCACCTTATTCTATAAAAGGTGCACGGGTGCAATCTTTTAGACATTCAAAACTTAATTAAAATTTGATTGCTAAAATTTTAGGACTCATTTCAAAGTTGTTGTAAATGTACATGTTATGCATACTTAAGGAAAGAGAAGCCCTTTTGATTACAAATCATCATAAATCTTAAGTAATATGTGATTGAAATCAGGATATATGCATTGATTAGCTATGTCCCTTAGAGTGCTTTTCAACCTGCATGTATTGTTTTAATTCCTAGTTCCTTTGAAGTTAGCATCAACCATATCTAGTTGTGGAACATCCTGGTGACCTATGGTTTGATTTCTTCTCTCCATGAGTGTATCATGTGTGTATGTGATTCAATAACTAAAGATTCACTAAAAAGTAGAAGTATTCTTTTAAATTGCTTTGAATTTCATTACAGATCATCTCCATAATTGCAAATAACAGACAATCAAAAATAAATAAAACATGAATTATGTAGATATCCCGTAGGTAGTTGAAAATACAGAGCATATTTGGAGTAAAAGTATGTCAAATCGATAAATATCATGCAAATTCAGATAAATATCCATGAAATACATATAAATATCCACTTATAGACACATCATTTAAATAGATTTGCAGTGTAGAAGAAAGAGCAAGTTCATAATGATCAATGATCAGAAGAATTGATCAAACTTACAAATATCTCAGCAATCTTTAAAAATAGAGTAGAATTGACCTCTCTGTGGAGTGAATTTACAGGATACAGTGCGATACTAATCACCTAGACGAATGTAAGACCCCTTGAAATGGATAAAAGCATGTCACATCAACCTCTGAGTAACGTCAGATGATCATGACTTGATCAACGGAGACTTGGAGTCATCAACTTATCCTAGGCTAAGCATACTTTATAAGATAATAAAGGTTTATTGTGCAAATTTTTATGCATGTTGTTATGACTAATAATCATCATCAACAATATCTTATACAATTGCCAAGCATACAAAGATGGATTTCATCAGGTTTATGAAACAAATTGGAATTATCTTCGGATCTGGCTTTGTATATATTTCATTTGTATCACCTTTTGTATATCGCATACATGCACTTTCTAACCCACATACGCGATGTTGGCTTTTCATCCTTGATTATGTATAAATGTACTTTATTTCATAGTTTAATGATAAGTTCACATCCATGATTGCCTCTTTTGTATATTTTATGCATGCATCTTAGACATACAAGTGTGGACCTCACCTAAAGTTCACAAAGTCTTAAACTTTCTAATCGCTTCTGGATTTGTATATGTATATTAGACACATACGCTTGTACATACAAAGATACATATAAATATAACCCTTTGCTTCCACTTTCTAGACTCAATTGAATTTTCTCTTTGGGTCCGCTTATGCATTTTTATGAGAAGGTATGATACTGGCAATGTATTACCTATATACATGAGATGACCGTGACTTTATATGCTAATTTTGAACTTCCTTTGACATCCGCTGATGCATATTCTAGATTTGTATAAAAGATACATGCGTTGTAATATACAAATACAATTGCACAAACTTTTACCATTATAAAGCACACCCTAAAAAGCTATTGGGTTCAGATTTGCATAAGTATGCATTGAACCATTTGAGATACAAACATAACATGGGATTTAAACACGATCTATATAATAACCTGACAGACCAAAAATACAAAGTATATAGGGTACATGCAAATGGAAATGCATATGAGATATAGTTTGACTGAACCATCTAGCATTGACTTTTCACAAAATTGGCATAACTCTCAAAATACACAGAATTTTCAAATAGTTCAAAAAGCAACCATAGCTGAATTTTAACACCGGTTTCATTGATAACAACTATTTTTCACCAAACATTACACATCTTTAATTTCAAGTACCAAGGACATTTTACCCATACCACCAAGCAAGCAAAACCAAACCAACACACAAGAAAAAGCAACAAAAGGGGTCCTCATTTTGCTAAAGGGTAAAATGGGGCATGTTGTGAACATCACAACAACTAGCAACCAAATAAATCAACCAAATTTAAAGAACTCAGGAAACAAAATGAAATAAATCATAGATTTCCAACTTTCTTATATGAAAGAATACTATTCAATCACAGAAAGAATGTATTCACTAACCTGAAAGAATTTTCCAAAGGAATTTAAGTGTGTGCAATTGATTTATTACCATTCTTTGGAATAGACTTAGAAAATAGAAACTATTTGCATTAAACTACATATATGGATTCAACCTTCTAACCCAACCTGGATAGAGCCTTGTTGCCAGTCAGGCATCTATAGCCTTGGCAAGGTTATCGCTACAATCTCCCCAAATAGAGCCCCACTACCAGTCAAGAGTCCATAGCCCTGGTGGAGTTATTTAGTAGTCCTCATATGTTTTAAATGATTTCTTTGATCATTTTTATCTTTTTCTTTGGATGCTATTGATATTACAATAAAGCTCGTGTTTAATAGGTAATAGAATCCTATTTCTGTATATGTAGGATGGAGATTATAGTGGTAGCAAAGGCAAATATTTAGATTTTTCACTTAATGCAAGTGTCCACTATCTCCTGAACCTATTCCTAGAATCTTAAATATGTGTATTTATATGATTCCTTGAATGTTTCAATCTACTGCTGGTGAATAATATCCTTCAAAGACTAAACAAGCAAACTACATCTATAAAAGTTACAACCTATGCATGGATTTCAAATGGTTCCCTTAGTTCTAGAAATTCTATTGTTTTCTAAAGTTGTAGCCTACTCCTATATATCCAAAATCAAAATGAAGACCCCCAACAAACTGAACAACAACAAAAGTGACCAACAACAAATAGAAACCCACAAACAACACCAAAACAAACCAAAACAAAACAAACAACTATACAAGAATGTACAATACTTACACTATGATACACAGTAATACTCAACTCAACACTTTAGGCTTGGAAGTAATGTTTAAGATATTGGCCATAAACAGGTAATGGAATATCCTCACTAGTCAAAGTTTTCAACCTAAATGTGTTATCTCCTATAATTTTAGTGATCTACAATGGACCTACCCACAGCCTATTGAATTTTCCATGATTTCCTTTTTTCATGGACTTTGTCCCAACACAAGACCAAATCTGAGATTTTAAAAGTTTTAACTCTAGCCCTTTTATCAAACCATCTTTTGACGAATACTTGATGTTTAGCAAATCTATCTATGGCTTGATTTCTTTTTTCATCTAAGTGTAGCAATTGAACTAACCTAGCCTCTCTTTGCTCATCAAAGCCTAAGTATTCATTAGTGAACTTCCAAGTTGGAATTCTTAGATTAACAGAGAGAATAGCATCTATATCGTATACTAAATGATATGGGGAATTATCCAATGTTGTTTTAACCTTTGTTCTATCTACCCACAAAGCATACTTCAATAAAGTATTCCACTTCCTATGATTTTTTGCAATCAGTTTCTTAATGATGTCTAACAGAATTTTATTAGTAGACTCTACTAACCCATTACCTTGCGGATAATAATTCGATGAAAATGTCAACACAATACCATATTCAAAAGCCTAGTTTGAAAATTTTAAGGAAGAAAATGCAGGGCTATTGTCACATACCAGTGCATAAGGTACTCTGAATCTAGTTATGATACTCTCTTCTAGAAACTTGATGATAATTTTAGTAGTAGACAACTTATAGCAGGTAGCCTCTGTCCAACTAGTGCAATAATCAGTCACTATAAAGATGAAATTGTGTCCAGCCAAAGATGGAGGGTTGATGAATCCAATGAAATTCAGCCCCCATTGTGCAAAAGGTCTATTTTCTATTATAGGTTGCAAAGGATGAGTCATATATCTTCCCTTATCAGCTGTAGTTTGACAAGTATTGCAACACCTAATGTGTTCTTTAGTATCCTTAAACACGGTGGGCCAATAGTATCCTACCCTTAAGATCTTATATGTTGTGGCCAAGTGAGATCCGTGAGCTGTCCCATATTTATCATGTAATTCTAACAAAACTTTATCAACTTGATCTCTATTCAGACATCTCAAATATATCCCTTCATGATTCCTTTTGAATAGCAGACCTCCCTAAATCATATACTTTTGGGCTTTCAACTTCAATGCCCTTCTCTGAGAAGACTTCATATGAAATTTTGGATATTTCCCTAATATCAAAAATAAAGTAAGGTCATCATACCATCTGCTTGTAATACCTGTATTCACGACATATTGTTGGCTAACAATTTTGGGATTCATGTTGGCTATTGTTTGCACTAAATCTTGACCCCTAACCAATTTCATTGGAATGATTTCTAGATCAAATTCCTATAGCACTATTATCCATTTTATTCTTTTATCTCCTGGTTCATTTTGCATCAGCAGCATCTTCGCTGTAGCATTGGGCACAATAGATTTCACTTGACTTCTCAAAATGTAATGCCTGAACTTTTTTACTGCTTTTACTAAGGAAAAAGATTGCCTTTCAATATCCAAATACTTCAATTCTGCACCTTTAAGGGGAGCACTCATAAATGCTATTGGCCTTTCTTGATTTTCATCACCCTTTTGTGTCAAGGCTACTGCGCAAGAGTGTTTAGATGCAAAAGAGTAAATAAAAAATGGTTTAGTGTAATCTGGGCTAGTCAATACTAGAGCATTTGTGATAGCCTCTTTTATATCTTTGAAAGATGCTCTAGCCACTGGCATCCACTCTATTTTAGCATCCTTCTTCAGCATAGCATTTAGAGGTTGCACAATTTTAGCAAAGCTAGTGATGAATTTCCTCATGAAATTTATCTTGCCAAAAAACAATTTCAATTCCTTTTTGCTAGAAGGGAATTGCAACTTATTGATCCCTTCCACTCTATCTAGATCTATGGAAATTCCATTCTCAGAAATGATATGTCCTAGTAACTTACCTTCTGTCACCCCGAAGACACATTTCTTTGGGTTCAAAGATATACCATATTTCTCACATCTCTGCAGTACTTTCCGCAAATCTTCTGCATGAGTAGACCTGTCTTTAGAGAAAACTATCAAATCATCCATATAAATCACTATGCATATTCCTACAAGTCCACAAAAATCAATATCCATGGCTCTTTGAAATGTAGCCCTTCCATTTATTAAACCAAATGGCATCCTCCTATAAGCATAATTACCCCATTTTACAAGTAAGCGTGGTTTTCAACCTATCCTCTTTATCCACTAAGACCTAATTCTAACTAGAGAATCCGTCTAGGAAAGACATCATTTTGGCACCATTGATTTCTTGCAGAACCTCATCCAAAGGTGGTAAAGGATAATTATCTTTTTCTGATGCTTTATTGAGGTTTCTAAAATCTACACAAAGTCTTATATCCCCATTCTTTTTTCTTGCAAGAACTAAGTTGGGTACCCAAGTAGAATGTCTCATAGGAAAGATTATCCTTGCAGATAACAATTTATTGACCTCTTCAAAAATCAAGGGTTCTAATATGGCATTCATTGGTCTCTATTTTTGTCTAAATGGTTTCACTCCTAGTTTTAAGGGAATCACGAGTTATGATAGATGTATCATAAGTTTTAAGATCTTCATATGTCCATGCAATGACATGTTTATAATCTTTCAGTACATCAATTATATCATTCCTTAACTCATTAGAGCAAGTCTTTCCAATTAGCATGTTTTGAGGGTCTTTATCAGTACCTAGGTTAAAAGGTTCACACTTACCTCCTTATGTTTTAGGAAGGTCCCTTTGTCTAACAACCCCATCAAAATAAAAAATCTTTTCTAGTTCAATTACCCCCTTTGGTAAGAAATTGCTTTTTAGGTCAACGATATCTTCCTCATCCCACGATACTTTAGGTCTATCTTGCTCATCAATTATTTGGGCTTCAAAGATATCATGACTTGTTATAAAATCTAAGATCTATTGGTCACCCTTGAATACCTAAAAGTTCATTACATTGTCAGGTATATTGGGAATAGATACCAATTCTACCACAAATTTCTTTAGTCTAGACAAGGTTAATGGTTCAAGTGAACTAGTTGCAACTGCTAAAGCATTTAGACATTGATTTAATTCGCTAGAAATGTGTATAATATTGAAAGCATCGAAGGACTCTATCAAATCTCTGACTCTATGCCTATAGCTTACTATTTTCTAAAAATTACAAGCATACAACTTCCTAACCTATCTAACCACTAATTCAAAATCAGATAACACTTGAAGGACTCTTACTCTCTTCTTGATGGCCATTAATAACCCATGTACTAGTGCCTTGTATTTTGCTACATTATTTGTACATGGAAACTATAATCTATAGGCTGCCAAAAATGACTTCCCATCTAGGTCAATAAATTCTATTCCCACCCCTGCTCCATGTTTAGACTTTGATCCATCGCATTTTAAAATCCACATGTTATCTCCTTTGCGAACTAGATCTCTTATTTTTACAGAAAGCACTTTATTCAATTTAGGTTTTGAAGGATCATGTTTATCCTTACACATTTTTGTCTGACCTACAGGTATTGTGGTATTCTGTATAAGCCTATCAAGGTTAGGATGCTTGTCATCTTTTGATTTTATGGAATCACTTGGATCTTTCAGTATAACACAAGCACTTTCATGTGGTAGCAAATTAGGATTATCAACAATATGCCTACCTTCCCAGTTTTCAATTTGTGTCATACATTTTCTATGTTGATATTCAATTATTTCCCTAGACATTCCACAATCTTCTTCAGAATGGGCAGTCTTATGAACTCTGCATTAGAAGAATTAAGATCAAATTCAATGAGAACACTAGTTATTTTGTCTATAGGTTTCCTTTCAAAATCAAAAGCCAGGATTTCCTCTATTTGGACCCCCTATTGGAAACTCTATACACACCAGGTTCTATTGCAGCATACAACATTTCATTTGTTTTATTGTACTCTGTTATCATGTATTTCATTTTGGTTCTGCCTCAATTCTAATCTGGTTAGGGATGCC
The DNA here is from genome assembly GCA_027924645.1 of Cunninghamia lanceolata. Taxonomy (NCBI): domain Eukaryota; kingdom Viridiplantae; phylum Streptophyta; class Pinopsida; order Cupressales; family Cupressaceae; genus Cunninghamia; species Cunninghamia lanceolata. The sequence continues at coordinate 7,273,050 of BSBN01001281.1, forward strand.
TCTCCAAGGTAACCACATGTGTGAAAAATCTATTGCCATATATCCATTCAGAGTCTTGGACCAATCTCTACTCAACAACATCCCATAATTCATAGGAATATCAACTACATGAATGCTAATATACTGTTGGACTCTAGGATTAGCAGCTAATTGTATCTGAATATGCATCAACTCCCCTACATCGTTTACTTTAGATTTGTCTGATTGAGTTACAACTTTGGCCGACTGAGTAGGGGTGAGTCCTAAAGATTTACACATTCCTAATGACATGACATTAGTAGAGGCTCTAGAGTCAACCATGCAATTATGTAGGTTTTTCCCAAAGAGTCTTAAGGTCAACAAGAAAGGAGGAGACTCCTTTTCTATATATAACACTACATTAGTATTCGCAGGCTGCTCAAGACTTTTGTTATTATCCTTAATTTGCATGTCTTTATTGTGAACATCTAAACCTATTGAGTTTTCCCTAGGACATGATTCATCTAAGGACTTCATAAAAGTAGTTCTAACTCCTGGACTTCTCAGCAATTCATACAAAGGAACATTCACTTTTATTTTCGTAATCTCCTTAGATAAATAACTCATCAATTTAGTAGCATCATTAGATTTTGATTTACTTACCTGGACCTTTTGTGACACTAAAGTACCAACACCCTGATGATTTTCCTTAGGAGGTAACATATTGTTACTCGAATGTACATTTGGTGGTGTATTGAAATTGTTTGGAGGTATGGAGGTAGTGAAAGGACCTCTAGGTTTGTTGTTGCTTCTCAAGTTATACGTGTGATTCTTTTGAGATTGTTGAAATGCATGGACTTCATCTGCTTCAACATGTACCTCATTCTTAGTTTTAAAGGGGAATTGAAAAGTTTCTAATACCAAAGCTGACTTAGGATACAAACTTTCATGATAATATGATTCATCTTCTTCAATTTGATTCTCTTCTTCTTTTGATGAGAACATGAAACTTTCCAAAACCATTGCTAACTCATATCCTGACGGTACTATTTCATTTCCTTTAGGAATAAGGAATCCTAATGTAGGGCTTTGCACTTCTACTTTGAAAATACTTCTTACTAAGTGGAATTGTTTGTAATCTAACTCAACATGAGCACTTGTGTTGTGGATCCTACACCAATTGTTAAGAGCCACCTCTGCTACTTGCACTCTGGTAGGCTGTTTGGATTCCTGATTATCTAGATTCTCAAAAGCAAAAGCCAAAGTACCATTATTTGGCATTCTATCCCAAACTCTAGGAGGCCTAGGTTGATTTGAATTTCTATTATCACCTTTATAAGACTTGTCATCTCCATTATGATCTTTATTCTGTAGCCCTTGTCCATGGTTCTGATGATTATTATTTTGATGATTCTAGCCATAGAAACTTTGGTTTCTCATCTGAGTCACTTCTGTAGTCAATCTTCTCAAGCAAGCAGTGATCTCTTTTAATTCATCTCTATCTTCCTGTGATTTGGCTACATAAGTATCCTGTGGAGATTGAAAGAATAATTGTCCATTAAACTTTTCTTCATTAGCAACATTGCCAGTATATGGAACCATAGTGCATGTAGGAACTAGATTGTACACTAGAGTATGATGCATCAGTGCACCATTCAACTACCACATTTGATTAGGAATTGTAGCACCTCCAAGGCTCACTAAACGTCCATGGCCTATTTGCCACATCTCCTAATTTATTTTCATAGCTTCTTTGTATGCTTCAAACAAATTTGTCACTTCAGGTACCTATCTCTTAACAAACATCGCATTTAATGGACCCAGAGAAACATAATACATTTGTAATACTGCAGCATCAGTTATAGTATAAGGAGCTACTAATTTGGAATAAGCCTTTTGGAAATGAACATTAAATGCATTTATAAATTCTCCCTCACTCATTTTTATCTCTGCTAACCTATGATATAGGGATGCTAACTCTATTGGAACCCCAAACCTGGATAGAAATGTTTCTTCCATAATTTGCCAACTTGTGATGTGATTATTAGGCAAATTAATGTACCAGCTATAAGCTTTCTTAGATAAAGTAAAAGGAAACAACCTGCATATCACATCTTCATGTGCTAACCTTGCCCTGAAGCAAGTCTCTTTGAAGATTCTTATGTGATCTTCAGTGTCCTGATGTAATTAATATTTCAAACATATCTTTTCTAGATTCTTTGGCATGTCATGGTATGTAGCAAAGTGTAGAGGTGATTCTACATTAAAGAATGCCATGATAGGAATTCTAGGTAGAACTAAGCCAAAGTTTGCTTGATTTTGAGGATTTAAACCAAAATTCAGTGGTCTAAATGTAGAAACGTCTAGATTTATTAGATTATGTTGAATTAAAGGTGAACTTGGCCTTGGAGGAGTATGTGATGAACTCCCTAGGTGAACAATTCTAGGACTTAAGATTGAGGGATTATTTACACCTTTATCTCGTTTGTTAGATAATTGCTCAAAAATATCCCCTGGATTTGACCTAGACCTAGTCGTTGGACCAGTCCTGTTGGCTAGTTTGTAAAGTTTACTTTAAATCCTATCAGGCCCTCCTTCTAGTGCTAAAAATTGTTGATGTGGATGTTATACACACACAACATGAGATAAAATTCACTATGAACTTCATCTATCTTGAAAGATATGGAAAATTATCAAATAATAATTTACAATCCTAAGGCTTCGTTAGTCAGGTTATGACTGTGTTAGATTACTCATAGTTCAATGTGAAGTTTAACAAGGGGCATTACATGATTTAACTACTATGTGCTAGCTATTACTACTCAATCCTTGTAAATATTTTCAAATTACTTTCATAGCATTGTTCCTTTGCATGTATTTATAATTTTAATGTCAATCTTTACATGAAATTTAAGGAAACAAGCTCTGTATCTCAAACTTTATGAAAATTATCAAAGATCTTTATCATTTACATGTATTTATCAAAATCTCTAACAATTTCCTTTAGATGACTGCGTTTTGGCTGTTTATTTAAACTATTGATAAAAGAAAGATAAAAGATGAGGTTAGAAACATGATCAAGACAAAATTAAAATGTTTTGTTAGTCACATGGATAAGTTTGATTACTCTGGACAATTCAAAAGCAAATAAATTCTCATATGCTAATCCATATCATTTTCACAAATTAACATACAGAATTGTAATCTTCAAGGAAATATAATAGAAACACCTAAATCAAATGACACTCTAGAATGGATGCAGAAATTTGATGTTTGCATTTACTGATATATACTAGCTATTTCAAATTTACAATGCTTCATGACTTTAATTCTTTTGAAAGTATCAACAACATTATCAAAACTTACATGCATTTTCACAAATATAGAAAGGAAACAGGATGGTCCACATATTCCTTCCTACAGACATAGGCGAATTCCTTCTCAAATTAACTATGCTCAAAGTATTTTCTCTAATCACTTGTCTTGCGATGCTCTAGTATGTTTTCTATGTAAGTCGGGTGTACTAGATTAATGTAACAAAGATCCTTATATAGATCCAGATCTGTTTCTATGATTACAAAATCCCATCAAGGGCTCAGATTTAAAATACAACATCAACGACGGAGAAAGACTTGCCAACCACGCACTAGCTATCACATAGGAATATCCTTAGAATATTCTTTGCCAGTTGTCATTCCAAAATATCTTGAAGGAATATTCCATCGACCACAAAGATTCCCTTTAGATTCCTCTTCCTAATGTATCACAATATCTTCTAGGGTTGACTTGTTATCTTTGATTTTTTCTAATGATACAAAGGAATAACAAAATAAAGAATGAAACATGCAATGAATAATCACATTAATCACTATCTCTAGTATCCTCCACCTGTTGATCTCCTTCTTTCTGCCTCATCTAATTTGTATATCTCTTGGCCAAGGCTGTTATGGGTGCATGACCTATCTTTTGAGATGCCTCCCATGTATATTGCTACATTTCTACAGTTTTCTTTAATACTTGTGCCCTGCCTTCCATATCTTCTCTTCTTTTTTGATACTTCTTAATTTTAGCACTCAACTCCATAATCAACTTCATTACATCCCCACTTAATTTACTACTTGGGTCATCAATGCAAGACTGAAAGATATCTTTAAACTCTTTTACTTCCTGGAGTTCATGTCATATTTCTGGATACATTCAGTAACTAAATCTCTAGCTTCCATTGCCAGTGGGAATCCAACAGTGTTGAACAATCCCACATCCATTATATTATTTAATGCCAAAGGTGCTCTAGGCACTCTAATATTCTATAATAATATGGCAGAGTCAAAATCCCCAATTTCTGTATCGACTGCCCTTCCTCCCACGGAATAGATTTACAAATTAAAACCCTTGCTCGGAAATTCTTCCGTAGCCATTTCTTTCCTCATGTCTTTCTTTTCTCCTTTCCCAGTTGTCTTCTTAGTTTTCTTTCCTTTGGGCGGCATCCTATCAAGAAACATATTCATGTTTTCTAGGGTTTTACCATACAGATTTACCATTGATGTTTTACCCTAAGTGTTTTCTTTTCACTTTTGAATTATGTATGGCCAACCTACTATGTTTAAGTTTTACAATTCATCACAATAATTAACTAATTTTAAACCATTTCTATTACCCTACTGTAATTACTACAAAATTTTATCGTATTTGTGTTCCATTAAGCACAAGTGGGAATTTTAGATACATACCTGGATTCACAACCATTGACCTTCACACTATTGACAAGAAACTTTACCATTCAAGCTCTTAGCAATCGCCTTGGAATTGCAATTCCCCTTTGTATATCTTTAGCTCTGTAGAATACTCTACAACTGAATTCTAAATGCAATTGTGAAGTTAATGAAATCAAAATTCCCTTTTACTCTTTCAAATTTAGGTATTTCTGTGGTAGATATGCATTAAATGCTTCCAACAGTATATGCAATTTAATCTTTACTTTACTTTGTAGTTCAATGCACATTTTGAATTTTGTATACGTTGATCTTTTGCACTTTTCACATTTGTATATCTTATGCATACACTTTTACTAATATGCAGAAAAGAGATGATGACATCATTTCAAACATTTCGACTTAATGACCTTTTTCACTATTAAGTTCACCTTTGTATCATAAAGCATGCACAAGTTACCTTTATACATTTATGCAACTTCTTTACCTTTCATTTTGTATATTTTCTTGTATATGTCTATGTATATCTTATACAATTGCCAAGCATACAAACACAGATTCCATCAGGTTTATGAAACAAATTGGAATTATCTTCTGATCTGGCTTTGTATATATTTCATTTGTATCACCTTTTGTATATCACATACATGCACTTTCTAACCCACATACACAATGTTGACTTTTCATCCTTCGTTATGTATAAATGCACTTTATTTCATAGTTTAATCATAAGTTCACATCTGTGATTGCCTCTTTTGTATATTGTATGCATGCATCTTAGACATACAAGCACGGACCTAACCTAAAGTTCACAGTCTTAAACTCTCTAATCGTGTCCGGATTTGTATCTGTATATTAGATACATGTGCTTATACATACAAAAATACATACAAATATAACCCTTCGCAGCTTCCACTTTCTAGACTCAATTGAATTTTCTCTTCGGGTCTGCGTATGCATTTGTATGAAAAGGTATGATACTGGCAATGCATTACCTATATACATGAGATGACCATGACTTTATATGCTAATTTTGAACTTCCTTTGACATCCGTCGATGCATATTTTAGATTTGTATAAAAGATACATGTGTTGTAATATACAAATACAACTGTAGATTTTTAGCATTATAAAGCACACCCTAAAAATCTACAGTTGTATTTGTATATTACAACACATGTATCTTACCCTAAAAAGCTATCGGGTTTGGATTTGCATAAGTATGCATTGAACCGTTTGAGATACAAACATAACATGGGATTTAAACACGATGTATATAATAGCCTGATAGACTGAAAATACAAAGTATATAGGGTACATGCAATTAGAAATGCATGTGAGATACACTTTGACTAAACCATCCAGCATTGACTTTTCACAAAAATTGGCATAACTCTCAAAATACGTAGAATTTTCAAATCGTTCAAAAGAAACCCTAGCTGAATTTTAATGTTGGTTTCATTGATAATAAATATTTTTCACCAAACATTACGCATCTTTAATTTCAAGTACCAAGGACATTTTCCCCATACCACCAAGCAAGCAGAATCAAACCAACACACAAGCAAAAGCAACAAAAGGGGTCCTCATTTTGCTAAAGGGTAAGATGGGGCGTGTTGTAAACATCACAATAGATCCTTAATGGGGTGACCCCACAATAGTGTGTTCCACTTTTTAGCCTAAATGGGCCACTCAAATTCAACATTTTCTTAGTTTTTTTCAATTTATGTCAATTATAGAGAACAAATGGTCAAGAATTTAAGGATGATGCATATTAACAATTTTTGACATTTTCTATGTAGATTCAATTTGTAATTTTTAAAATTATTTTGAAAAGTTATTTCTATCATTTTTATTTTATTTTTAAATCATTTTTTTATTTTTTATATTATTTTTCTTGAGTGACATTATTCTATAATGTATAGCATTCAATACAAATAAAAAAATTCCATGATTTGTGGAATTATGCCATTAACTCTAGTATCTAGTGCATGGATATTTTTTGGTAATGTTTTATTAAATATATTATTTATTATTAATTTTTGAATTAATACTATGAACAATTTCAAACCTATCTTATTTTGTAACACATTTATCTGTTCATATATCTCAAAATTAAATTTCCTTTTTTCATTGAAAGAAGGACATCTATATGAAATGTGGTGTATTTTTTTTGAGATTTTTTTAACTTTAATTTTCCTAGTGTCTTGACTAAAGGTCATTGTTTTTTCATAATGGACCTACATTCATTATAAAATTAAAAATATATAATATGAAAGAAAACATAATAAATATTATAATTTTTGGAAAGCTAACCCTAAGAGCTATATACTTACAAAATGGCATTTCCAAATGACTTCATTTGATCCTCGAAAAGGTGAAGTAAAAATGCCTTTTTGATAGCATTTTGATAGATGTGGAAGAGACTTTGTTAAGGGTTTGCTTTAAGTCTAGCGGGGTTCTATCCAATGGGGTTTGAACTAAGGGTGTTTTATCTAACCCCCTTCAATTAAACCCCCTTAGATTGAATCCCTATAGGATTAGATCATAAACATTTCTAACACATATGTGATTTTAGGAAGAAATTAGGATGTCCCACAAGTGGGACACACTATTGTGGGATCAACCAATGAGTTCAAAATAATATTTGAATTTGTCTCCCCATGATTATTTCAATTTTTTTACTTCAAGTTCCTTTATGTTGTTTAGAAAAGTGTAGCCATTCCAAGAGTCTTCTCAAAATAAGGTAGTATGTCCATTATGTATTGTCCATGAGAGCTGGGGGGAAGTAAAATCTATACATTTTGTTATAAAGTTCAACATGTTTGAACCCATGGTGGTTATAAATGGTGAAAATATTTTGGGGGTCCATAGAGTCTAAATATTTTTCTTGTATTACCCTACACCATTTAGATTCTATCTTAGTGTACATGTTCCAAGATAGCTTTACACCTACAACCAAGTTTTGGGCTTCAAGATTGTGGATTCCTACCCCTCCTTGAAATTTAGATTTGCAAACCTTTTCCTAAGAGATTAATGCTATCTTATTTTCCTTTTATGTTTTTCCCTTCCATAAAAACTTCCTGAGATTTTTTTGAGATTGGGGGCAATTCCTTTGAGGATTTTTAATACTGATATCATGTATATTGGTATTGCGAAAAGGATAGATTTTATCCTAGTTAGTCTCCTATCCATTGTTATCCACCTCTCTTTCTAAGTGGATTTTTTTGAGTAGTTTCTATGAGTTTTTTCAAAAGTCCTTCGAACCACTATGGAAAAATAAAATTCCAAGGTATTGACAGGGAGGTATTTCTATTTTGAATCTCAACAATGTAGTAATTCTTCTTTGAATATCCATAGAAGTATTATGGAAAAAAAATTATTTGCATGGATTGACTTTTCGACTTGACATCAGGCACAGTATTGAGATATAACTTTTCCAATTATTTTTTCTTCCAAATGTGAGGCTTGACAAAATAGGAGTGTATCATCTACAAAAAAGGCATGAGTAATAGAATATGGTAGCCTTGGAATGAAAATTCCTTTCCATGTTTGTTCCCTATTTTCAAATGTGATTGTTCTTCTTCAATACCCATCCAAGAGGAAATGTGAGATTGGGTATCCTTGTCTGATCCCCTGAAAAGAGTTGAAAAAACTTGTGGGGCTCCCATTTAGAAAGATGGAGTTCATCTAACCCTAGAAATGTAGGAAAGTATCCATTTACACCATTGAGAAGAGAAGCCAAATTTTTTAGGACTTCGATAATGAAATTCCAATTGACCCTACCATATGCCTTCATCATATCCAGTTTAATTATCATAGCATAGGTTTTCTCAAAGTGAATGGAGTGTATAACCTCATGGGACATAAGGGCACATTCAGATGTTTCTCTTCATAGTATAAACCTCCTTGATCTTCAAAGATAATTTTTGATATTATTGTTGCAAGCCTCATTGTCATTGCTTTTGAGAAAATCTTTTAGATAGTGTTACATAAGGAGATGGGCCTATATTCTACAAAAGAATATGGATTTTTGGTTTTGGGGATTAGTGTTATAAAGGAGAGATTGATTTATTTTAGAATGTTCTTGTGTTTTCTAGCCTTTTCTACTTGATCCAGGAGCATCCTTGGTTCAAGAGCAATCTTGCATCAACCAAAAATATTTGTATTTCAGTATATTTGCATTTCAGTTTGTTTCTTTTCATTTACCAGTTTAGTTCAGGTAGTTCAGTCAGTAGCAATCTTTGTATTTTGGTCTGCATTCCACCACAGTTACATTTGAGACCTTGCAGAGCTAGATTTAGCATCTAGATTCATTCATGCAAAACATATCCAATTTTTACAGCATTTGGATCAAGTATCAAAAAGTTATTTCTATCTGAAGATCAATTGTTTTCTCAGAATAGAACCTCTTAACAATCTCAGACAATCAGCTAAAGGAGAAGACTTGCATAGCATTCCTCAACTTGTGGAGCTAAAAGACACATCAAAGTGGTTTTTGGCCGACCTTCCCTGAGATCGACTCATCATTCCATTCATTTGAGGAGGAGTTCTATTCATTTAGGTCAAACCTATCCATCTACACACGTTACAGCTCTTCATTGGAGTTTGTAACCTTTCTTGGCTGACATGGAGGAATCTATTGTTCTGGAGATGATATATATTGAAGTAATAGATTCTTAGGAAAATAGTTCTCATCATTTATAATATAGATAGTTTGAATTTGCACAAAGGATCTTCAAAGCTATATCTTGTGTATATTATGTAATCAGGCCTGTGAGCCCTAATCGTAAGCCCGCATGTTGCCGATCGATTTGTATTTGAATTCTATGATATATTGAATGACTGAATCTGCATTTTCTTTACATCTTTGAGTTGTTTTCATTGTGTTTACTCTAGTTGCATGACTTAGATAGTTCATTCTATGAACCCTCCTACCATGACTGCACCAAGTGGTATCAGAGTGAAAGTTTGAATCTTTGGGAGTGAATTGAGTGAAGTTGGAAAAGGAATTCTATAGGATCTTGTTGTGGATAGATCACCGAATCAAAGGCAGGTTACTTGTGTCATAACTGATCACTGATTGTGAGGCAGTTGTCACCTTGTAGCCTGATCATTGAACTTGAGGTAGTTTGCACTTGATCCTAGGAAGAATGTCACCGAGGAGAATCCCTGTTGTTGGAACGATGGCTGGTAGAATGGATGAGATGATGGAGATGATTAAAACCATGAGAATTCGATTGGATGCTATCAAAGAAGATAGGTGAAGAGGATTGACACCTAGACCTAATGTTGAAAGTGATGATGAAGAGGAATTTCAATCTGTTGATCAAATTGGTGAAACCCTGGGAGGTCATGAAGAAGAAGAATTAGATCAAGTGAAGATGTTGTGAGCTATTTCAAAGATTAGAAAGAGACCTAGAGTTGATGTACCAAACTATACTAGCAATTTGAATCCTGAAGAGTTGATTAACTAGATAAATGACACGGAAGAATACTTTGAATATGAAGAAATTGAAGATTCAGATAAGGTGAAATTTGCAAAGACAAAGCTAAAAGGAAATGCTACTATATGGTGGAAAGAATTTTAGTTGGATAGAAATAGAAGAGGAAAAGAAAAGATTACAAAATGGGACAGGATGGTGACAAAATTAAAGAATCAGTTTGTACCTGCTGACTATGAGTTGGAGCTATTGAAGAGATTGCAGAACCTAAGACAAAAGGAGAAATCTGTGGAGTATACTAAAGAATTTCATAAGATGATTATAAGGATAGGACATAGTGAAGCAAGCAAAGAGAAAGTGGCTAGATACATCAATGGACTGAGCTTGAACATTCAAGAAGAACTGAGATTGTTGAGGATGATAACACCAGAAGAAGCATATTAGTTTGCCCTAAAAGTTGAAGAGAAGCTAAATAAGAGGCATGATTAAAGACAGAGAGGTAGAGGAGGCAAATTTTAGAGAGGTAGAACATTTTTTGGAGGAGAAAGATCATATGCGGAGCAGAACAGACAAGAGAACACATTTAAGGAGGATAGAGACAACAATGCATACCAGAGAGATGACAAAAATTTCTACCATAGAGGAAACCCTAGTCCATACCAAAATGAAGGATATCGAAGAGAAGGAAGAGGACCTGACAGGAGAACATTCATATGCACTTGTTTCAAGTGTGGAGGTGAAGGACATAGAGCATTTGAATGTAATCAGGGGAGTACAAGCAAGAGAACTGAGAACAGTGGAAGAGCAACCTATGTGGAAGAAGAACCTATTGGATCACCGAGTTCAGTTTGTAAACTTAAGAAAGGAGAATCATTTGTGATGAGGAGAGCACTATTTCAAGTAGAGGCAAATGAGGAACCACCGCAGAGGAAGAGTTTGTTCAAAACCATATGCAAATCAGGAGGTAAATGTTGTAAAGTTGTTATTGATAGTGGTAGTTCTAATAATCTAGTTTCAGAAGAGATGGTGACTAAGCTGAAGTTGGAAAGATTGAAACACCCTAAGCCTTATCAAATAACATGGATTCAAGATGATCATAAGGTATTGGTGAGTGAGCAATGTTTGGTGAAATTTCATATCAGATCTTATCATGATGAAGTCTTGTGTGATATTATGCCTATGGATGTTTGTCATATTTAATTAGGTAGACCTTGGTAGTATGATAGGAAAGCTATACATGATGGGAGAAATAATACATAGACTATAACATCAAATGGAAAGAGAATTACTTTGATTCCTTTGGAAGATGATCCTAAGAGTGAAGTATGTGGAAATGCTAGAATTTGTTTTGTAGATGGAAGAAAAATTCTAGATGGTTTGAGACATGAGAATATGTGTTATGATTTGATTCCTAAGAAGCTTGAAGTATTAAAGGAGACTGAAGAATCACAGCCAGAAGAGATAACTAAATTGTTGACAGAGTATGAAGACATCATATCAGACAATGTATCTGAAGGATTACCACCAATTAGGAGTATCAGTCATCACATGGATGATATACTTGGAGCTAGTTTTCCTACCAAAGTAGCACATAGAATAACACCAATAGAGAATGAAGAATTGAATAGGTAGATACAAGAATTGTTGAGGAAAGGTTTGATAAAAGAAAGTTTGAGTCCTTGTGCAATGCCTATAGTGTTAGCACCTAAGAAAGATGGAGAATAAAGAATGTGTACAAACTCTAGAGAAATAAACGAGATCACAGTAAAGTATAGATTTCCTTTACCTAGGATGGATGATATCATGGATTGTTTGAGTGGACCAAAATATTTTACAAAGACAGATTTGAAGAGTGGATACCATCAGATTAGGATCAAAGAAGGAGATGAATGGAAGACTGCTTTCAAGACAGATGAAGGGTTGTATGAGTGGTTAGTGATGCCTTTTAGATTGACAAATGCACCTAGTACTTTCATGAGATTGATGAATGAAGTTTTGAAGAAATTCTTGGGTAAGTTTGTTATTGTATATTTGCATGATATTCTGATTTTTAGTAAGACAAAAGAGGAAAATTTGTGGCACCTGAGACAAGTATTGCAGAGATTAAGAGGAGAAATTGTTGATGAACATTAAGAAATGTAGTTTCATGAAGGAAGAATTGGTATCCTTGGGATTTGTGATTTTTGTGAAAGGATTAAAGATGGACCCTGAGAAAGTAAGAACAATTGTTGAATAGCCTATGCTGAAGAGTACTAGACAAGTCAGATCATTTCATGAATTAGCCAGTTTCTATCGGAAGTTCATCAGAATTTTTAGTTCAGTTTGTAACCCTATGATAGAGACAATGAGAGGTGATAGAAAAGATTTCAAGTGGACATCAGGAGTAGATAAAAGTTTTGAGTTGTTAAAGTAGAAAGTAACAGAGCAACCTGTTTTAGCATTACTGGATTTCAATAAGGTATTTCAAGTAGATTGTGATACAAGTGGGAATGCAATAAGAGCAGTGTTAAGTCAAGAAGGTAGACCTATACATAGTTTAGTGAGAAGTTGAATGATGCAGGGAGAATATATTTAGTCTATGATCAAGAGTTCTATGCCATAATTCAAGCCTTAAAGAAGTGGAGAGATTACTTGTTGCCTAAGGAGTTTGTGTTGTATATAGATCATCAAGCTTTGTAGTACCTGAATAGTCAAGGTAAGTTGAATCAGAGATATATGAGATGGGTAGAGTTCATGCAGAGTTATACCTTTGTGTTGAAGCATAGAAGTGGAAAATTAAACAAAGTTGTAGATGCATTGAGTAGGAGAAGAAACTTGTTGACAGAGATGAGGATTGAATTGTTAGGATTTGATGAATTGAAGAACCTATATGAGGAAGATCTTGATTTTGCAGAACCTTGGAAAGCATGTAAGGAACCTATTGTATCAGATAGAAGTAAGTGGTTGGATTATTTCATTTATGAAGATATGTTGTTCAGAGGAAGTCAGTTATGCATACCTAGAAGTTCTATGAGAGATAATTTGATCAAAGAGAAACACAGTGGTGGATTGGCAAGACATTTTGGCATTGATAAAATAGTGGCTTTGTTGAGTGAGAATTACTTTTGGCCTCAAATACATAAGGATGTCAGGAAATTTGTGTAGAGTTGTAGAGTTTGTCAAGTTGCAAAAGGTAGTAGTCAAAATACTGGATTGTATAAACCTTTGACAATACCGGAGAGACCTTGGGAAGACATAAGTATGGATTTTGTAATGGGATTGCCTAAGACATAGAGAGGACATGATTCAATATTTGTAGTGGTGGACAAATTTTCAAAGATGGCACATTTCATACCTTGTAAGAAGACAACTGATGCAGTACATGTAGCTGACCTATTTTTCAAAGAAATTGTGAGATTGCATGGATTACCTAAGAGCATAATTTTAGACAGAGATACAAGATTTCTTGGATACTTTTGGAAGACAATTTGGAAGAAGATGAAGATGGATTTGAAGTTTAGTTCAACATTTCACCCATAGACTGATGGATAGACAGAGGTAGTGAATAGGAGTTTGGGAAACTTGTTGAGATGTTTGGTTGGAGAGAAGGCAATAAGTTGAGATTTGATTCTTTCACAAGCAGAGTTTACATACAATAATTTGGTGAATAGGAGTACTGGAAGAACACCTTTTGAGATTGTTACCAGAGTAAACCCTAGAGGAGTGATAGAGTTGAGAGACATCAACATGGAAGAGAAGAGAAGTGTAGAAGCAGAAGAATTTATAGAACATATGGAGACAATGCATAATCAGGTAAAGAAGCATTTGGAGGAGATGAATAGTAAGTATAAAGAGCAAGCAGATGAGAAGAGGAGACATAAGGAATTTGTAGTTGGAGATGAAGTGATGGTATACTTGAGAAAAGAAAGATTTCTAGTTGGCACATATAACAAGTTGAAGATGAAGAAGTTTGGACCTTGTAGGATACTCAGAAAGTTTGATTCAGGAAATGCATATGAAGTGGAGTTACCAAAGACATTGGGAATATCACCTATTTTCAATATTGCAGACCTATATCAATATCATAAAGTAGAGTTTAGTGACAGCATTAAAGAATACTTGAAGAAGCAATTAGCACAATAAGCACCGAAGTAGATTGAAGACATTTTGGACAACAAAGTTGCACGCAGTACCAGAGGAAGATAATACAAAGAATACCTTGTGAAGTGGAAAGGTAGACCAGAAGAAGATTCATCATGGATTTCTCAGGCTAAGGTAGACCATCTTGGTTTCCCTCTGGCCCCAACAAAGTGAGGGACTCACTTTTTCAATAACCCTAGATGTTTGATGTAGGAGCATCCCTGGTTCAAGATAAATCTTGCATCAACCAAAAATATTTGCATTTTAGTTTGTTTCTTTTCATTTACCAATTCAGTTTAGAAATAGTTCAATTAGTAACAGTCTCTATATTTTGGTCCGCATTCCATTGCAATTACATTTCAAACCTTATGGAGCTGGATTTAGCATCTAGATTCATTCATGCACAACATATCCAATTTTCAAAGTATTTGGATCAGGTACCAGAAAGTTATTGTTGTCTGAAGATTAACTATTTTCTCATAACAGAGCCTCCTGATAGTCTCAGACAATCAGCTAAAGGAGAAGACTTGTGGAGCATTCCTTGACTTGTGGAGCTAAAATACACATCAATCAATGTTTAGCAATTCGTGGCCGACCTTCCCCGAGATCCACTCATCATTCCATTCATTTGTGGAGGAGTTCTATTCATTCAGGTCAGACCTATCCGTGTACACACGTTATAGCTCTTCATTGGAGTTTGTTACCTTTCTTGGTTGACACAGACGAATCTATTGTTTTGGAGATGATATATATTGATGTAATAGATCCTTAGGAAAATAGTTCTCATCATTTAGAAGATAGATAGTTTGAATTTGTGTGAAGGAGTTTCAAAGCTATATCTTGTGTATATTCTGTAATCATGCTTGTGAGCCCTAATCGTAAGCCCACATGTTGCCAGATGATTTGTATTTGAATTCTATGATATACTGAATGACTAAATCTACATTTGCTTTACATCTTTGAGTTGTTTCCATTGTGTTTACTCTAGTTGCACGGCCTGGACAGTTCATTCTATGAACCCTCCTACCATGACTACACCACTACTACAAGCTAGATTCTCTCCCAATGAAGTCAACATTTTTGGATGGACAGAGAAGTAAAACCATCTAGGCTTGGGGCTTTGTTTCTTGGAAAAGAGAACACCACATTCATTAAGTATTTCATTATGAAGGGAGATCGTAACAATTTATTTTTCTCTTTAGTAACAAGAGGGGGGATATATTCTAATAGGTAGGAGGGAAATATATTTTGATCTCCTTAGGGTTTTGTTAGAAAATTTTTGAAGAAGGAAACAACCTTTGATTAAGTGTCCTTTTGATCATGAATTAGCTGGTCTTGAGAAGAATTAACTGAGGAGAAAAATTTTTCATGTCTTCTTATATTTGTGGATGCATGAAAGAACTTTATATTTATATCTCCATATTATAGCCAAATTTCATGGCATTTCTACCTCCAATAAATTTCTTCCCTTTGGAGAATTTCTTGTAGATCATCTTTTATCTTTTTTTTTTTTCTAATTCAAAATTGTCTTTATTCATCCTATTCTAAATTATGAATTCATTTAACACTGAGATTTTTTCTTCCATCTTTATCTTTTCTTCAAATATATTTTTGAAGTGGGATTTGTTCCATTTTGTAATCTCAACTTTGATACATCTCAGATGCTTGAATGAAGGGGGCACATTCCCACTAATGGTGAAGCAACCTAAGGAAATTTTGGTCTCTAAACCACATTGATTCAAATTTAAATAGGAAAGAATTTGAAGGCTAGTCTTCTAGAACTTCCAAAGTAATCAGAAAGTGAGCATAACCCAAATAGGAAATAACATGGATGTTGAGAAAATATAGCTATTGGTTAACCAATTTGATGGGAAGAGAAACTTGTCTAGTATTTCCATGATGAGAAAGAAATTACTTATTCTATTTGTCTAGGCAAATTTATCATTTTTTTAGGCAATCTATCAAGTTATTGCTATTAATGAAATTATTTAAGTCTTCCATGGTTTTAGAAGGAGGGATAATCCCTCCCATTTTTTCCTTAAGGTCTACTATTGCATTGAAATATCCTATAAATATTACTAGTTCTTCTTTAGGAAGCGACAAGAAAGCTTAGAAGGTTCTAAAGTTGCTTTTTGAGGATGGTGGTGGTTGGACCATATATATTGACTAACTGAAAATTGAGATTAGAGTAGAGGCTTGAGATAGAAAGAACCATCTATTTTGATCCTAAAGTAGTTGGTTGCACATTGACTAATTTATTATCCTAGAGAATTTTCATCCCCCTGGAGGCTCCCATTGCCTCAACTGTTGTAAATTTCCATTTAGGCTAGTTTCTAAAGACTAAATTTCATTGGTCTATATATAAATTTATTTCTTGTAGCACGATTATGTCTTTGTTTTGTGATTCAAGTTGATCCTTTATTAAGACTCTTTTGTTAGGAGCATTGACACCCATAACATTCAAAGAGAGGACCTTCATTTCTCTTGAGAGTGGTAGGCTCTCCATGGTCTCATGGTTTTATCAAGTGTGGACTAAATTCAATTTTTTCTTGAGTTTTCTAACTCTAGTTTTCTTCATTTTTTGTTTGGATACGAGTTAAGAATCCTTTTTTTTCATCTCTCTCTATTTGTGAGATGGAAAATATCTCTGAGAAATCAAATCTTATATTTTTATTGAGCATTTCTTTAGCAATATAATCAAAAAGTTCGTCTCCACTTTCAACAATATTTCATCAAACATTTTATTTGTATTTTCTTCAAGAGGGATTTTGAATTCCTTGATGACTCCTTTAGTGCTAAATAGAGATGGCACATCCATTTGAGAGGGTTCAAATTCCTTATGAAATTTTTTTTCCTCATTGAATCCATCCCCTTCTTCATTGGGTTAGGGGTACTTCATTTAGTCTTCTATTAGTGTAATATCCCTTTGTGCTTGATTTTGAGGGGATGCATTTTTGTCGTCCTTTCCATTTAGAGAGTGTTCCTTTTTTTTTAAGGGGGGTCTCTAGGTTTTATTCTCCCCATTTTGGGGATTTCCATTGTTGGATCTATTGAACACGCCAGGATACTAAGAGGGGGAGTGAACCAGTATCCAAACAAACTTCAAATCCTCTGGAGCAGATTAAAAATTAAACATTATAGTATTAACATAAACATGAAAGATCAACATAATGCACAACAACACATAACACCAAATATACGTGGAAAACCCCAAAGAGGGAAAAACCATGGTGAGGATTAACTCACAATATATGAAGCTCACTGCAATGAAAGATTATGACTTTGTTTTAGGGCTACAACCCAAGGAAGCTACTACTCCCCGCTGACTTTGTTTTAGGGTCACTCCCAAGGAAGCTACAACTCCTTGTAGACTTTGTTTTAGGGCTAAAACCCAAGCAAGCTACTACTCCCTAATTTGAGAACAAACTTAGAAATGATTACAGCATGATAGTCCTTCTACTATCTGAAACTAACAATGAAGCTCACTCCTCTTTGATGATTGCAATTCTTCTTTGACACTCCTTGATGATTGGATCAATTAGGCACACTCTTTATTTCTCTCCTGTCACAAAAATGTCTTCAGGATGAATCATGACAAACCTTATTGCTTTTGCTCTTTCTCCTTTAGTCGCATATCATATTCATATTCTACTCTTCACACACTCATATTTGAAATCATACCTCACCTAGAGCAACTAGGTTTACAATATATACATGATATTACATTGATTACACTACAAGTCAGCCAATACAACAAGAATATTGCAATTTACAAGTTGGCTAGAGATCAAACATCATGAAACATGTGGAGGGTAATCCCTAACATGAACTGCAACTGACAATGAAGCTCACTCATCTTTGATGATTGTAATTCTTCTTTGACACTCCTTGATGATTGGATTAGTTAGGCACACTCTTTACTTCTCTCCTATCACAAAAATGTCTTTAGGAGGAATCATGACAAACCTTATTGCTTCTACTCTTTCTCCTTCAATTGCATATCATAATGCATATCATATTCATATTCTACTCTTCACACACTCATATTTGCAATCATACCTCACCTAGATCAACTAGGTTTACAATATATACATGATATTACATTGATTACAATACAAGTCGGCCAATACAATAGGAATATTACAATTTACAATTTGGCTAGAGATCAAACATCATGAAACATGTGGAGGGAAATCCCTAACATGAACTATTCTTTTTGGGGATTTCTTGGCTCTGGGTTTTATTCTCCCCATTTTGGGGATTTCCATTGTTGGATCTATTGAACACACCAGGATACTGAGAGGGGGGGTAAATCAGTATCTAAACAAACTTCAGATCCTCTGGAGCATATTAAAACTTAAACATTATAGTATTAACATAAACATGAAAGATCAACACAATGCACAACAACACATAACACCAGATATATGTGAAAAACTCCAAAGAGGGAAAAACCACAGTGAGGATTAACTCACAATATATGAAGCTCACTGCAATGAAAGATTACAACTTTGTTTTAGGACTACAACCCAAGGAAGCTACTGTTACAAGTATGGGCCTAACTAGTGTTGTCATTGATGTCAACATACTCCTATTGCATTAATGATAAGGATTGGATGAGCTGTGTGCTGAGGATATTGAGAAAATTAGTCTCAATTAGGAACAGTGAAGAACAGTGATGACAGTAAGATAAAAGTCCAAGATAGGATGAGGATCAGAGGATGCGGTTTAAAGGGTTTGTATATATGTGTCTTAAGGTGGTCCAGTAGAGATTTCAGAGGTCCGCATGAAGATTTGAAGAAGTTGTGGCCGCTCAAGTAAAACTGGTTTCGGTAGCTGTTTAGAGGTGACAGAGTGATACAGAAAGGTCCGGTGAGATCCAGAAATGCATTATCCTATTCTGTGGATATGAGGGAGTGTTAAGGAAGTCTTTATGAAGTGTCAACTTGATTGGTTCATGGTTTGAAGGTCCGCAAGCATCTATTCTTTTGTGACAGTGATGACAGACTATGTTCTTAAAGTTTCAGTTGAAGGAGAGAAGGATTTCAGTAATCAAATGAAGTGTGGAGAGCTTGTGGAGGTCTTTAGATCGTGTCCAGTTCATGTTGGTGGTACACATTGGAGTTGGATCTCACAATTGAAGAACTACTTCTGGATGATGGTGTTCTTCTTGAGACTGGCCAACCGGATGAGTTACACATCCTGCAGATGCTCTTGTAGTTGTTTGCCGACTTAGATGATTATTCCTAAGTTGATGTCTTGTATAAATAAGGGATTGTAAAGTAATTTCTAGGTGTGTCTTGTGGAGATGTGAGTGTGGTAGCGAGGAGGAGACCGAAAGGTAGAGCAGAAGTATTGGACTTAAATGGAACTAATTCAAGCATGGTGAAGATGCTATTCTCCAGTTCATGTATGTGATACTTATTATTTTGTAGATAGTGTGTCTCTTGTAGGCAGTGAGCCCTAATTGGCATGTACCATTTTGTTCTTTCTATTCTTCTAACAGAGAATACAATCTTGGGTTAATCACCCCGTGGTTTTTCCCTTAATCAGGTTTTCCACATCAAAATTTTGGTGTCTCATGTGTTAATGTGTTTCTACTCT
The DNA here is from genome assembly GCA_027924645.1 of Cunninghamia lanceolata. Classification (NCBI taxonomy): domain Eukaryota; kingdom Viridiplantae; phylum Streptophyta; class Pinopsida; order Cupressales; family Cupressaceae; genus Cunninghamia; species Cunninghamia lanceolata. Next base: position 7,292,887 of record BSBN01001281.1, read on the forward strand.
TGATTCATTGCATTAAGTTTTCATGATTGATTTATTACTATGCTGCTAAATTACAAAGTGGAGTTAAGTGTTTAATTGCAAGAAAAGTTGTGTACAATTGATTCACCCCCCTCTCAGTTGTCTACCCTAAATCTAACAATTAGTATCAAAGCCAAGTTCCTCTAAAAGAAGCTTAACCGCTTGAGGAGATCCAGGATGTCATCCTACAAGAAGGATAGTCTGAAGTTTGATGGAACCAATTTTAATCTTTGGAAAAGTCAAATGAAATGTCACTTGCAATGTATGAGAATGGCGTATTGGAACATGGCTTCAACGAAGTATACTCCTCCATAGGGTGGTCTCAAAGCCTCAAATGAAATCACAGATGCTGAAAATAATCTATGAACTATTGAAGCTCTTTTAAGCACATTATCTGATTCAGAGCTTTCTAATGTTGTTGACCTACCAACTACTTTTGAGATTTGGGAAAAAATGGAACTTCTGCGTGAAGGAGACAAGTATGTTAAATGTGCAAGGCTATAGAGTCTGAAAGGGAAATTTGAAAACCTGAAGATGAGAGAAGATGAAAATATCTCTACTTTTATGCCAAGGGTAAATGAGCTTGTTTGTGGAATTAGAAATGTTGGTGGAGTCTTGGATGAAAATAAAATTGTTGGCAAAATTCTTAGATCCCTTCCTGCTTCTTATAAAATCAAGGTTGCTGCCATTGAAGAATTCAAAGCCCATACAACTGTCACAAGAGATCAATTGGCTAGTAAATTGGCCACATTTGAAATGACCAAGTTTGGAGATGCCCCTCCCAAGACTGAAACTGCATTCAAAGCCAGTGCCTCTGTAAAAGGTAAACAAAGGTTTGATCTAGAAGAAAACTCTTCAAGGAAACTATCATGGTATGAAAAAGCAAGAAAAGACCTAGAAGAAGAAGCTGAAACTACTCATCTTGAAGCCCTTATTGCAAAAAGACTACCAAGAGGTTCCAATAATTATGAAGGGAAATTGCCTTTTAAGTGTTTTAACTGCAATAAGATTGGTCATTTTGCTTCAAGGTGTCCAGAAAGATTTTCAAGGAAAAATCCTAACAAGCCAAGGTTCCAAAAGAACTATTACTATGTACATGAAGATGATGATAATGAAGGAGTTACAGATGATGAATCAGAGATAGGAAACAAATCCAGAAATGAATGGGTGTTCATTGCCATCAAGGAAGAAGATCCAATGTCCTCTATATCTATCAATCATAAGATTGTGGAAAGAGCTCTAGTTGCTCAAGTTGAAGAGAAGGATGATTGGGTCATTGATAGTGGATGCTCTCATCATATGACAGGTGACAAAAATAAGTTCATAGATTTGGAGAGTTATGAAGGAGGAGTGGTAAAGTTTGGTGATAATTTTGCTGGTAGAATCAGAGGTAGAGGAACTATTTCTTTTGATGGAAGGAACAAAACTGGTAATGTACTATATGTTGAAGGGTTGAAGCATAATCTTCTCAGTGTTGGACAGTTGGTGGACAAAGGCTATGATCTCTGATTCAAGAATGGAAAATGTAAGATCTTTGAAAGTTCTAGAATAGAGATTGCATCCAGTACTCAAACAAATGGTAATATCTTCCATTTGGTTGGTACTGGTAAAAGTTGATTATTTGTTCAAGTTGATCAGAGTTGGTTATGGCATAGGAGGATGTGTCATGTGAATTTTGATAACATCATCAAGATAAGAAACACTCAGGCTGTAAGAGATCTTCCAAAATTGGTGAAACCTACTAATAGCTTGTGCAAAGAATGTCAGTTGGGTAAGCTGAGAAGAATCACATTCAAGAGTAAGGAACTATCCTCTACTCGATTATTGGACTTAGTTCATACTAATCTTTGTGGTCCAGCAAGAATCAGGAGTGTGCAAGGTGATAGATACTTCATGTTACTAATTGATGACTATTCCCGAATGATGTGGGTAACCTTTCTGAAAGAGAAATTAGAAGCTCTTGAGAAATTCAAAATATTCAAGGTGATTGTAGAGAATGAAACCAGATTAAAATTAAAATGTCTAAGGTCTGATAGAGGTGGAGAATTCACATCTGGTGAATTCACAGAATTCTGTGAGAAGCATGGAATAAAGAGATAGTTGTCTACTCCTAGGACTCCATAGTAGAATGGAGTAGTGGAAAGAAAGAACCGGACCATCCAAGAAGCATCTAGGACCATGATTATAGAATAAAATGTTCCTCAGATCTATTGGAGAGAATCTGTAAGTACTACAGTCTATACTCTCAATCGAGTTCAAATCAGAAGCAATACCGGTAAGACTCCTTATGAACTTTGGTTTGGCATCACTCCTACTGTGAGGTATTTCAGAGTTTTTGGTAGCAAATGTTACATTAAAAAAGATGAAAATCTAGGAAAGTTTGATGCTAGAAGTGATGAAGGAATATTCTTGGGTTACTCTACTCAAAGAAAAGCATATCAGTGCTATAACAAGAGACTAAGAAAAATGATAGAAAGTACAAATGTGAAGGTTGATGAAGGAATTGAAAAACCCTCAAGGTTTTATGAATATGATGAAGATGATCAAAATGGTGTTCTGATTCAAGGAGCCCAAGCCTCCTCTGAAGTTCAGATTCAAACTGATCCAATAAATCAAGAAGAAGAGATGAACCTTAATGAGCCTAATCAAGAATCAAAAGTGCAAGAAATTCCCAAAGTTCCTAGGTATGTAAGACTGAACCACTCTGAAGATTAGATCATAGGTGATAAAAGTAAAGGTGTACAAACAAGAAGGAGAATTGCTCAAGATTCAGATGAGTATTGTCTGATTTCAAAGATTAAACCTAAGACAGTGAATGAAGCTTGCAATGATGAAAACTGGACTAAAGAAATGGAGGAAGAGCTGATACAAATTGAGAAAAATCACACTTGGGATCTTGTTCCCAGACCTAAAAACAAGAATGTGATTGGAATAAAGTGGGTCTTCCGGAACAAACTGAATGAAGTTGGTGAAGTAATAAAAAATAAAGCCAGATTGGTCTGCAAGGGTTACTCTCAAATAGGAGTTAATTTTGAAGATACTTTTGCTCCGGTGGCAAGAATTGAAGCAGTTAGATTATTCCTTGCTTTTGCTGCCTTCAAGGATTTCAAGGTATATCAGATGGATGTCAAGTCTACCTTCCTGAATGGTGACTTGGAAGAAGTGTACATTGAGCAACCGGATGGATTTCAATTGTTTGATCATGGTGATATGGTCTGCAAGTTGAAGAAAGCTCTATATGGACTAAAGCAAGCCCCAAGAGCTTGGTATAAAAGATTGGATAAGCATCTTTTGAAGATTGGTTTCAACAAAGGTACTGCTGATAGTAATTTGTATTTCAAAATTGATCATGAAAGCATCTTGATTGTTGAAGTGTTTGTTGATGATATCATTTTTGGAGGAAGAGATAGTATGTGTAAAACCTTTGCAAATCAAATGAAAAGTGAATTTGACATGTCCATGCTTGGGGAAATGAATTTCTTCTTGGGTCTACAAATCACTCAAACAAAGAAAGGAATCTTCATTTCTCAGACCAAATATGTGAAAGAATTGTTGAAGAAATTTGGGATGGAAGATTCAAAACCAATGAATACTCCCATGGCAACCAGATGTAAATTGGGCAAAGATGATGACTCTCCTAAGGCTGACCAGAAAAAGTATAGGTCAATGATTAGTGGATTGTTATATCTTACTCAAACTAGACCTAACATTATGAATGATGCTGGTCTTGTTGCTAGATTTCAAGTTGATCCTAGAGAATCTCATGTCATGGCAATCAAGAGGATTTTTAGATATCTAAAAGGGACAGTTGAGTATGGATTGTGGTATCCCTGAAATCATGATTTTTCTCTTCATGCATATACAGATGCTGATTGGGTAGGAGATGTGGATGACCAAAAGAGTACCAGTGGTGGAGCATTCTTTTTGGGGAAGAGGTTGGTTTCTTAAATGGGCAAGAAACAAGAGGCAATATCTCTGTCAACTGCAGAAGCAGAGTATATTGTAGCAACAAGTAGTTGCACTCAAGTTTTGTGGATGAAGCAAATGCTAAGAGACATAAGAATAGAGTATGAGGAGCCTATCACAATCTTCTGTGATAATTCAAGTGCAATAAACATATCTAAGAATCCGGTGTTGCATTCAAAGACTAAACATATATCCATCAAGTTTCACTTTTTGAGAGAGCAAGTGAACAAGAATGAAGTCAAATTGGAGTTTGTGCCTTCCAAGGATCAGATTGCAGACATCTTTACTAAACCTCTACCTAAGGACTCTTTTGAGTATCTCAGGGAGAAGTTAGGGGTTATTGCCCCTCTGGTGATGAACTAAGGTACACTGGAGTGCATCAATCTGGTAGATATCACAGTCATATCTTGTGGTCCAAATTGATGATAGGGAGCTGCCACTCAGGCGGAGCAGCTGGTATGATTCTAAAGTGTTGGTTGCAAGTATGAGCCCTTTGCCATTGATGTCAAAGGGGGAGAGAAGACATGTGAAAAACAAGTGGTTACTGATCAAAGGGGGAGCAGGAAAAGAAAAGAAGACATGTGAATGGTTGTTGTTGATAAGGGGAGTTGTGAAAGAAAGGAAAAGTTCGTGTCTTGATGATCAAAACAGTTTTTCACATCATATGTTGCCATCAATGACAAAGGGGGAGATTGTTGCAAGTATGGGCCTAACTAGTGTTGTCATTGATGTCAACATACTCCTGTTGCATTAATGATAAGGATTGGATGAGCTGTGTGTTGAGGATATTGAGAAAATTAGTCTCAATCAGGAACAATGAAGAACAATGATGATAGTAAGATAAAAGTCCAAGATAGGATGAGGATCAGAGGATGCAGTTTAAAGGGTTTGTATATATGTGTCTTAAGGTAGTCCAGTAGAGATTTTAGAGGTCTGCATGAAGATCTGAAGAATTTGTGGCCGCTCAAGTAAAACTAGTTCTAGTAGGTGTTCAGAGGTGATAGAGTGATACAGAAAGGTCTGGTGAGATATAGAAATGCATTATCCTATTCGGTAGATCTGAGGGAGTGTTGAGGAAGTCTTTATGAAGTGTCAACTTGATTGGTTCATGGTTTGAAGGTCTGCAAGCATCTATTCTTTTGTGACAGTGATGACAGACTATGTTCTTAAAGTTTCAGTTAAAGGAGAGAAGGATTTCAGTAAGCAAATGAAGTGTGAAAAGCTTGTGGAGGTCTTTAGATCGTGTCCAGTTCATGTTGGTGGTCCGCATTGGAGTTGAAGCTCACAATTGAAGAACTACTTCTGGATGATGGTGTTCTTCTTGAGACTGCTGACCAGATGAGTTACACATCCTACGGATGCTCTTGTAGTTGTTTTCTGACTTAGATGATTATTCCTAAGTCGATGTCTTGTATAAATAAGGGATTGTAAAGTCATTTCTAGGTGTGTGTTGTGGAGATGTGAGTGTGGTAGTGAGAAGGAGACCGAAAGGCAGAGCAGAAGTATTATACTTAAATGGAACTGATTCAAGCATGGTGAAGATGCTATTCTCTAGTTCATGTATGTGATACTTATTATTTTGTAGACAATGTGTCTCTTGTAGGCAGTGAGCCTCTTGTGAGTAGTGTGCTCAGGTAGTGAGCCCTAATTGGCATGTACCATTTTTTTCTTTCTATTCTTCTAACAGAGAATATAATCTTGGGTTAATCACCCCATGGTTTTTCCCTTAACCAGGTTTTTCATGTCAAAATCTTGGTGTCCCATGTGTTAATGTGTTTCTGCTTTTGATTCATTGCATTAAGTTTTCATGATTGATTTATTACTATGCTGCTAACTTACAAAGTGGAGTTAAGTGTTTAATTGCAAGAAAAGTTTTGTACAACTGATTCACCCCCCCTCTCAGTTGTCTGCCCTAAATCTAACAGCTACTACTCCCCACTGAATTTTTTTTAGGGTCACTCCCAAGGAAGCTACAACTCCCTACAAACTTTTTTTAGGGATAAAACCCAAGGAAGATACTACTCTCTAATCTAAGAACAAACTTAGAAATGATTACAGCATGATAGTCCTTCTACTGTCTGAAATTGACAATGAAGCTCACTCCTCTTTGATGATTACAATTCTTCTTTGACACTCCTTGATGATTGGATCTATTAGGCACACTCTTTATTTCTCTCCCGTCACAAAAATGTCTTCAGGATGAATCATGACAAACCTTATTGCTTTTGCTCTTTCTCCTTCAGTCGCACATCATAATGCATATCATATTCATATTCTACTCTTCACACACTCATATTTGCAATCATACCTCACCTAGATCAACTAGGTTTACAATATATACATGATATTGAAGAGAATGTGTGTCTCAGATTACTGCTTGAATTTCATGTTTCATAGTAATTCTTCATTGAACCTTTCTGAAGTTCAACGGTTTCATCGCTGTGACAGAACACTATTGGCGGGTCTTTATTAAACTACACCGATGACTTGTTTTATACCGATGCTAGTGGCCATCAGGATGATATTCATGATCAGCGGGAGTTCAGAGTCTTATGCCGATCTGCAAGGTCATACCAATGTGAGAAGTCCATCGGCATAAGGTTGGGCGTCGTGTAAACTCATGGTGGTCATTCTGATAGTAGTGTGTTACCCTGATGGAAGTATACATTGGGATCAATGGTTCATCGGCGTAAGAACTATTATCGACCCAGTGTTGAGATGTCTCTCCGAAGTTACTAGTCACTCCAATAGAAAGGTTATCAGCCTAAATCTAGGGATCAGGGTGACTTTACATATCGTTGGAAGATGAAATGCGATCACCAATGGAGCTTATTAGGCTGATGGGTTTTTAGGTTGGCTTTGTCGGCAACAAAATTGCCGACGATAGACTTATGGATCGATTGTGGTTATAAACTGGAATCGTCTATGTGACCTGATGCATGTGGGACTAATGGTCTCGTGAGAATACAAATGGTCACGATGGTTGAAGTCTTAGTGCTGAATCAGTTGGATTAGTCGGTTAGGGCAGATGAAGCATAACGATGTTCTGCTCTTGAAAACAAATATAGAGAATCTGATGGAGTGGTTTGGTGAAGGAGTGTAGTTAAAGAGATTCGATTATATGGTTCATTCTATAGATTTGCAGAAGTGTGTTGAACTAAATATAATTTGTGAATCGATACCTGAGCAAGTGAGCTGAGATCTTTATTGTAACTTTAAAGTTTACTGTAATAAAGATTGTTTCTTGTGGTGGTCGGTTTTTTACTTGAAAGGGTTTTCCCACGTAAATCGTGTGTCATTCTCTATATCTTGTTTGTTTATTCTATATTTTTTGGTGTATTCATCTGTTGCGTTTGAATAGAAAGTTACCTGGCTACATTATCCCCTTTGAATTAACATTAGGGAAGCTGTATTTTGCACCTATGCTTTCCTTACAAGTGGTATCAAAGCCTAGTCCGTTGTGTTATCCTTGTTGGTAGGTTTGGTTTTTTGTGTTAGTTCAGTGAGTGGGAGTTCTGTAGAGGTCTTTTCTGTTGAATAAGATGGCAAGTACATCAGGAAAAATAGACATTGAAAAGTTCAATGGCACAAACTTTGAGTTGTGGAAGATTAAGGTTGAAGATTTGGTGGTCAATAGAGATCTTTGGATTGTTGTGTCTGGGGTTAAACCTGCAAGCATGAAGCAAGAAGATTGGGACCTAGTTGACAGGAAAGATAGAGGATTAATAAGACTAAGTCTTGCAGATTCTATTCTATTGAACATCCATGAAGAGAAGTCAGCCAAAGATTTGTGGAAGAAGTTGGGAGATATTTACCAGGGCAAGTCCTTGGTGAATAAACTATTCCTCAAAAAGAAGTTGTATTCTCTGAAGATGGATGAAGGTGCATCTATAGCAGACCATCTAAACACATTTAATCTGATTGTTGCACAGTTGATGTCTATAGGTGTAAAAATAGAAGAGGAAGACCATTGTATGCTTCTATTGTGTTCCTTACCTGACTCATGGGATCATCTTGTGATGGCTATTGGAAGTACAACAACCACATTTACAACTGAAGTGATTGTTACCTCATTGTTATCTGAAGAGATGCGGAGGAAATCTTCTGAGACAACTAAAGAGGCCCTGTCTATTTGAGGTAGATAAAAGGAAAGAGGCAAGAAGAAGGACAAGAAGTCAAAGTCCAAATCAGAAGGGAAATCAAAATATCCTGGCACAAAGTCCAAGGTGAAGTGCTAGAATTGTGGGCAGAAAGGACACATCAGAAAAGACTACAAAGAGGAGAAGAAGAAGAAGAAGAAGAACTTCTCTGACTCAGAGTCTTCTCAGAGTGATGCTGATGCCCTCATTGCTGCCTTGGCAATGCCTGCATCTAAAGATGTGTGGCTGGTGGATTCAGGAGCATCTTTTCATATGAGATCTCAAAGAGAGTGTTTCACAAAGTATGAACCGTATGCTGGTGGGAAGGTGTTCCTGGCAAGTGATTCAACACTAGAAATAGTTGGCCGAGGACGAGTTAGAATCCAGTTCCTAGATGGCAGAATAAAGGGAATGAATGGAGTTCTTCACATACCAAGTCTGACTCGAAATTTACTTTCTATTAGTAAGCTTAATGATGTTGGAGTGCAAGTTACTTTTGTGAATGGTGGCTGTAAAATGACTAGAGGGTCTATTGTACTAGCAAAGGGTGAATGCATTGGAACTCTGTATAGGTTAGATGCTAAACCAGTGTGCTGTAATAGTGTCTCTGTAAAATATGAAAAAGCTACTATTGTAACACATGATGCAAACTCTATGGAAGTTAAACTTCCTACAGAGAAAATAATGCTCTGGCATCATAGACTTGGTCACATAGGTGAAAAAGGTTTAAAAATCTTGAAGAACAAAACCCTAGTAGATGGGCTAATTGATTGTAATCTGGAGTTCAATTTCTACGAACATTGTATATATGGAAAATAGAACCGTGTTTCTTTTTACTCTAGTTCTCATAAATCTTTTGGTGTTCTAGACTATGTACATTCTGATGTTTTTGGTCCAGTTGATGTTCCGTCTTTATCTAAATCAAGATACTATGTATCATTCATTGATGATTATTCAAGGAGGGCATTTGTATATTTTTTGAAAAGTAAATCAGAAGTGTTCAGTTGGTTTAAAGAATTTAAAACTCTTGCGGAAAACAAGACTGGTAGAAAAATAAAATGCTTGAGAATCGATAATGGTGGTGAATATTGCAATGCAGATTTTGATAAGTATTGTGTAGATCATGGTATAAAAAGACACAAAACTACACCTTATACTCCACAGCAAAATGGAGTTACTGAAAGGTTGAATAGATCATTGATGGAGAAAGCAAGAAGTATGTTAAGTTATGCTAGTCTTGAACAAAGGTTCTAGGCTGAGGCATTTGCTACAGCTTTACTTGCTGAATCATTCTCCTTCTTTGGCATTGGTTGATAAGATGCCTATGGAAGCGTGGTCTAGAAAGAAGCCCTCTCTAAGACATCTTCGTGTCTTTGGCTGTGAGGCATATGCTCATATTCCTGAGGTTAAAAGGTCTAAGTTGGATTACAAGGCAGTCAAATGTATCTTTATTGGCTATGGAGTCGGTGTTAAGGGGTACAAGCTTTGGAATCCTAAAACTAAAAAAGTAATTTACAGTAGGAATGTAATTTTCAGAGAGCTGAAACCTTTGGTTAGTATTTCTCAGCCGGAGAAGATAGAAGAAAAGAAAGACAAGAGTGTTGTTAATATTCCTCTAACCCCTGTAAAAGAGGAACAACAAGAACCAAGTGTAGATGGTTCAGATGTGAGTTCAAGTAGCTCCGAAGATTCAAATCCAGAGCAAGAACCTGAACCTGCACCTCAACCATTGAGGCAGTCTACACGTGAAAGAAGACAACCAGATAGGTATGGATTTTCAATACATAATTCAAGTTGTACCTATGCTTTACTTACTGATACTGATGAACCTAGGACTGTGAAAGAAGCTATTATCTTACCTGATTCAGATTCTTGGTTGGAAGCCATGGATAGCGAAATGTCATCGTTGGAGAAAAATGGAACCTAGGATCTAGTGCCCTTGCCTGAAGGTAGAAAACCTATTGGCTGTAAGTGGGTATTTAAAAAGAAATATGGTCCAGATGGTAGTGTTGATAAGTACAAGGAAAGACTGGTTGCTAAGGGGTATTCCCAAAAGGAAGGTATTGATTATGGAGAAATCTTTTCTCCTATAGCTAAGCTGACATCCATTAGATTTTTGTTGTCACTTGCAGCAGCATATGATTTTGAAATTGAGTAGATGGATGTGACAACAATATTTCTTCATGGAGACCTTGAAGAAGAAATTTATATGTCCCAGCTAGAGCATTTTGTGGAAAAAGGTAAAGAACATCTGGTATGTAAACTTAAAAAGTCTCTTTATGGTTTGAAGCAATATCCCAGAATGTGGTATCAAAAATTTGATACGTATGTTTTATCCTTGGGGTATGTGAGATCTAAATCTGATCATTGTGTTTATTATAAAACTGAAGGTGATCAGATTCTTATAATTGCACTGTATGTGGATGACATGTTATTCATTGGCAATGGTAAGTGGATGATCTCAGAATTAAAATCTCAGTTGTCCTTGAAATTTGAAATGAAGAATCTGGGGGCAGCGAAGTACATTTTGGGAATGGAAATCAAAAGGGACAGGTCTAAGAGAAAGATTTGGCTCAGCCAAAGCAAGTATATTACCAATGTTCTTGATAAGTTTCATATGTCTGATTCTAAACAGTTAGTTGTTCCAGTTTTGCAGGGAATGAAATTATCTGTTGAAGATTGTCCAGAATCTTCGAATGAATTTGACAACATGAAAAGAGTGCCTTACGCAAGTGTTGTTGGCAGTTTAATGTATGCAATGGTTTGTACCAGACTAGACATTGCCCAAGCAGTAGGAGTTTTGAGCCAGTTTATGGCAAATCCAGGCAGATCACATTGGGATGCTATGAAAAGAGTTATGAGGTATTTGAAGGGAACTTCTGATTATGCTATTTGTTATCATGGAAACTTAGTTGGATCACAAAGTTCTATTAGCATTCAGGGATATGTGGATTCTGATTAGGTAGGGGATATTGATAGTAGAAGATCCACCAGTGGATATGTATTCACATTAAATGGTGGTGCTATCAGTTGGATGAGTAAGCGACAGGCTGTGGTCGCTTTGTCCACAACAAAAGCAGAGTACATGGCAGCTACTCATGCATGCCAAGAAGCCATTTGGTTGAAGAGGTTGTGTTCTGATGTTGGTTTTTATGCAGGGCAGATATAAATACACTGTGACAGTCAAAGTACTATATGTTTGGCGAAGAACCCTACGTTTCATGCTAGGACAAAACATATTGATGTCCAATATCATTTTGTTTGTGATATGTTGGAAGACAGGAAGGTGAAGCTGGAAAAGGTTGACACTTAGGAAAATGTCACTGATGCCTTAACTAAACCAGTGAGCATGACCAAGTTTAAATGGTGTTCAGATGAAATGGGTTTGCGAACCCATAGTTCTCATTAAATCGCATAAAGATTGAGAGGTAGTGGTAATCTCCTCGACAAGTGGGAGATTGAAGAGAATGCGTGTCTCAGATTACTGCTTGAATTTCATGTTTCATAGTAATTCTTCATTGAACCTTTATGGAGTTCAATGGTTTCATCGTTGTGACAGAACACTATTGGCGGGTCTTTATTAAACTACACTGATGACTTGTTTTATACCAATGCTAGTGGCCATCGGGATGATATTCACGATCGGTGGGAGTTCAGAGTCTTATGTTGATCTGCAAGGTCTTACCGATGTGAGAAGTCCATCGGCATAAGGTTGGGCATCAGGTAAACTCATGGTGGTCATTCTGATAGTAGTGTGTTACGCCGATGGAAGTATACATTGGGATCAATGGTTCATTGGCATTAGAACTATTATCGGCCCAGTGTTGAGATGTCTCTCTGAAGTTACCAGTCACTCTGATAGAAAGGTTATCAGCCTAAGTCTATTGATCGGCGAAAGGTTCTGAGGTCACTCCGATAGCTAGTGTCACACCAATAGTTCAACACTAATCGACAAGAGATTGTTCATCGGAACAATGGAAATCATTTGGGCCGATGGTGAGTGTCTATCTGATGAAGGATGTTAAACCGAGGGATTGGGGTGACTTTGTATATCAGTGGAAGATGAAATGCGATCACTGATGGAGCTTGTTAGGCTGATGGTTTTGTATGTTGGCTTCGTCGGCAACAAACTTGCCGATGATAGACTTATGGATCGATTGTGGTTATAAACTGGAATCGTCTACGTGACCTGATGCATGTGGGACTAATGGTCTCGTGAGAATACAAACGGTCGCGATGGTTGAAGTCTTGGTGCTGAATCAGTTGGATTGGTCGGTTAGGGCAGATGAAGCATAACAGTTTTCTGCTCTTGAAAACAAATATAGAAAATCTGATGGAGTGGTTCAGTGAAGGAGTGTAGTTGAAGAGATTCAATTATATGGTTCATTCTGTAGATTTGCAGAAGTGTGTTGAACTGAATATAATATGTGAATCGATACCTGAGCAAGTGAGCTAAGATCTTTATTGTAACTGTAAAGTTTACTGTAATAAAGATTGTTTCTTGTGGTGGTGGTTTTTTTTCCCAAAAGGGTTTTCCCACGTAAATCGTGTGCCATTCTTTGTATCTTGTTTGTTTATTCTGTATTTTCTGGTGTATTCATCTGTTGCGTTTGAATAGAAAGTTACCTAGCTGCATTAGCCCCTTTGAATTAACATTAGGGAAGCTATATTTTGCACCTATTCTTTCCTTACAGATATTACATTGATTACATTACAAGTCATCCAATACAACAAGAATATTACAATTTACAAGTTGGCTAGAGATCAAACGTCATGAAACATGTGGAGGGCAATCCCTAACATGAACTGCACCCAACTCTAGAAAGAGAAACACACCTTGTGGACCTCAACATATATGTAACCTAGTCCTAAACATTCTTCACAACATCATGCTTCAAAGAACAACATCTACACACATCAAAAAATTGAATTAGGTCACCCTTAAGCAAGAACACATAAAGCTTGTAGTACAAAAGACATTTCAACTTGGTGGTACTCATGAAAGATTGAACATTGTTTGTACTTCTCCCAAATGTGTCAGATAGACCTATACACCATCTCCAAACACTCCTTGAACTCTGTACACCAAGAACTTTGTGGCACACATCACCAACATACCTCAGTTAGCTGTATCAACAATAACTCCTCACATATTGACTTGCAAACCTTGTGTGGTACTAGAAACATGAAAGATCTACATGTGCTTCAATCTTGAGAGACAGAGACATGTAGAATGTCCACATAAACTCATATAACTAATTTGTACATTCTCCAACTAGTGCAAGTAATCAAACATGTGTCCTGAGAACAATTAGGCATCAAGAACTGTCTGTAGTACACTATCATTTGAAAATTAAACTTGTAGACCTCTAAATCACCTGATACTGCAAAGTAGCATGCATTAAAAATCTCTAATCATGTTCACAAAGCCGCATGAGAAAACCTTCACTTACGGAGGAATGCAGAGCATTGCAATCAACCTTCATCATCACATTATGCTGCCAGAGCATAGACTGGAACTCTATCACTTGTAACTTCCACTACGGAGGAGCAAATGATCTAAAATTTTGGATTTAGCACCTTTACAACATACTAAACTTAACTTTTGAACTGCATAACCATATCTTCAAATGCAGAGGAATGCAAATCATTTTACTAAGCAATCTTCCAAGTAGCTTCCTGCAATAACCTTTACCAACATTTAGAGACTAGAGTCTTCTTGTATCAACACATACTTCTCTAGGAACAACAAGAAGGATCATACAACATGCTTTAGGTCAACAACAACATCTTCTCAACCTCATCATAGTTTCTAATTTCCATCTTAATATATCATCATAAAATCATCTATGCTAACCACAAACATGCTCAATACAACTTTACTTGACATTAATCAAGGCATGGCATCTAAACATGATCATCAGCAACCAACCATGATATTCAATAACCATTGCTAGTACACCATCAACATAGTATTGACATTAAAGACAACCACATAACCACATTAGTGAAAAACTAAGGTAACATATGTGCAATGCTCATTAGTATTGACATCAATGACAACCACACAACCACATTAGTGACAACCTTAGGTAACGTATGTGCAACAATCTCCCCCTTTGGCATTGATGGCGACACACACCTACTCATTCTCCTCCTTTGACATCAAGGACAAAGGGCAACTTTTTCTCCCCCTTAGGACACAAAAATCTCATTTTCAACCTTCTCCCCCTATCACCAACAACTACTACCTACTCCCCCTAAGAGGTAGCAACCATTAGTCCAAGAAAAAGATATAGCATAAACTCCCCCTGGACAAATGCACCAACTATGCATTTATCAAGGAGGGGAAATTACCCCTAACTTATGCTAGAGATACTCAAAAGTGTCCTTTGAAGGAGCCTTTTTGAAAATATCTACAATCTGATCCTTTGTTGGAACATATTCCAACTTCACTTCTTTATCTACAACATTCTCTCTCAAAAAGTGATACCTGATTGATATATGCTTGGTTCTAGAATGCATCACTAGATTCTTGGAAATATTGATAGCACTAGTATTTTCACACAAGATAGGAATAGGCTCATCATACAGTACCTTTATTTCCTTCAAAGTTTGCTTCATCCACAACAATTGTGCGTAGCAAGATGCTGCTACAATATACTCTGCCTCTACAGTTGATAAGGATACTAAATCTTGTTTCTTACTATGCCATGAAACCAATTTGCTTCCTAAAAACAAAGCACCACCACTTGTACTTATTTTATCATCCACAAAACCAACCCAACCAGCATCAATGTAAGCACTCAGATCAATTTCATTACCTCTTGGATACCATAAACCATAATCTAGAGTTTCCTTCAAGTATCTGAATATTCTTTTCACTTCCTTCTCATGAGTTTGCTTAGGATTAGCTTGATATATGTTAACCACACATATTACATGCAAAATATCAGGTCTAGAAGTAGTCAAGTACAATAATCTTCCAATCATAGATCTATAAAGAGTCTAATCAACCTCTAGTGACTCATCATTCTTGCTCAAGTGATAGCCATTAACCATAGGAGTACTTACCAGTTTGGAATCTTCCATACCAAACTTCTTCAACATCTCTCTAACATACTTAGCCTAAGAAATAAATATGCCATCATCTAGTTGAACAATTTGAAGCCCAAGGAAGAAAGACATCTCACCAATCATAGACACCTCAAACTCATTTTGTATCTCTTTTGCAAACCTCTTACACATATCATCATCTCCACCAAAGATAATGTCATCAACATATACTACAACTATTAGAATCATGTCTCCTTCTTCCTTAATGTAAAGATTACTATCTGTGGTACCTTTCTTGAACCATTGCTGAAGTAAGTATGTATCCTACCTAGAATTGAGTCCATACAAGGTTTTCTTGAGTCTGTACACCATGTCCAGATCTTCTGACAACTGAAAACCATTTGGTTGCTCAATGTAGACCTCTTCCTCTAGATCACCATCCAAGAATGTTGACTTAACATCCATATGATAAACCTTGAAGTTCTTGTGAGCAACATGTTGGAGTTATTAGTGTTAGAGACATTCTTGGTATACTGAGGAATATGGCAATCAAGAAGTGTTGGTCAAAAAGTGTTGTCATTGATGGCAACAATGATTAGAGAGTGAACAATGATTAGATGGAAACAAAGGTTAAAGACCAAAATTAGGTTGTGAGGTTATAGTAATATCCCTTACAAGATGTTTCTATACTAATAATTTTACCTATGCAAAAGGTTTTGATCCAGAAGATAACTTGGTGAAAATTGGCTAAGTATCAGACTGTTTGCTCAGTGCATAGTGTTACAGTCTTCAGGTCTGCATTTGTCATAGGTTGAAGATATTAGTCTGTAGTTTTGGTAATTTGTTTAGTTCAATTAGAGGTATCTAAATCTAGAATTTCAGCCTTTTATGATTTTTGGAATGATGGCCACATGTTGAAGAAGTTTGGTATGACAGAGTTCAGTCTTAACCAGTGTAGAGTGCATGATTGTTTTGGTCCACATATCTCTAGTATGATATATTTCCTTCTGTGGTTCTAAGGTAGTATTGGCATATTTCCAAACCCAAAGTTTCAGAGTTTGGATCCTTTCATAGTGTGATATAAGTTTGTCTAAGTATCACTAGATGGATAGATAGTGATTGACTGTGATAGAGACTGAATTCTAGTCCTCCACATTTCACCAGATGGAAATATTTTGCTTTATGGATCTGAAATGTGTTTACAGATGTTTGAAAATTTCTTGTTCCAAGTTTGAGACAATTTGGAGGTCTGTTTGTTGAGTTATGCTTTGACAGTCAGTGTGCACTTGAATTACTCTACTCATGGAGCCGACTTGAAGAAGTTTACTTGGTGCAGAGCATTCCAAAGGCTAGATTGTTATCTAAGGAGATTCTATAGGTCATACCAACCTAGGAGAGTATGTCTCATGTTTTTTTTTAGTCCACATTGGATTTTGAGGCTGACTAAGTGATGTTCTACATGCTACACTCAAACAGGCTGACCTAATTGGTGATAAGAGTAAAGTGAATTTAAAAGGAGGTAAACATGTTTTGTAAGAGTTAAGTTGGAGCTATTTTAGGTCCACCCCAACTTATTTCAATTTTAAATCTTGGCATGAAGTATGTGGGAAAATGTTTCACATGCGACATCATTTGGGACGACCTAGTTGATGATTGTAAACAAAGCAGATATAAATAAAGTTTTTCCTTTGATGCTTTTGGTGAGGGGAGGAAATAATGTATGTTTTGTGATGCAACAAGTACTTACAGATGCGAATTGAGAAAGAACAAAGTAGATAGAGTAATTATAGAGCAGAGTAGTGTTGTAATTTAGATTAGTAGAAGAAGGTTTTGATTGTGCTTCATTAGAACTATATTCCATGCATATGTAGATGCAATTGTAATAGTTCAACTCTGGCAGTGAGCCACTCTCCCTTTCTACTTTGGCAGTGAACCATCTTTCTTCTCTTTCTTTCTTTCTTAGTGGGTAGTGAGTCCACTTTGATAGTGAGTCCACCTACAGTGAGCATTTCTGTAAAACCTTAATCGGTTATAATATATTGTGAGCTAATCCTCATGATGGTTTTTCCCTTTTTGGGTTTTCCACATAAAAATCCTGGTGTTCATGTGTAATGGTTTGTGGTTGTAAGTTTTATGTTTAATCTACTTTAATGATTATTGAATTTAGAAAATGGATTGGATGCTTAATCTATGAATGGTTTAAAACAATATTGATTCACCCCCCTCTCAATATTCTGAGTGTTCAACAATTGGTATCAGAGCAAGGTTCTTTGAAAGAAGCCTAACAACTTAGGGAAGATCTTGGAGGTTGAACACATGGCATCTAGAAAGTTTCCTACCCCTCCAGAAGACATTCCTACTGTTGGATTTTCAGAAGATGAATGCATGTCTACAAATAGTTAAGAACTCAAAATTGCTCTTGAAGACCTAGAGAGGATTGAAGAAGAAATCATAGATTTGAAGGCAAATTTCAAAGAAGCAAATGAATGCATTAGGAATTTGAAAGAGCAAGTCAAGAATTTCAAACAAAGGCATAAGGAGGACAGTGAAAAATTGAGGTTAGCAAATGAATCCATGATTGATCTGAAATTGAAAGTTAAATAAAAAGTAAGAATTAAGGAATATCTGAACTCAATGATGAAAGGTAAATCTGAAGAATGTACAAAGGTTGAACAAGAAATTGTGAAATTGAAATCAGATATGGAAAAGGCCAATAGTTATGAAGAAAAATTCAAGATAAGTTCTGCAAGGCTTGATGAGATGATCACAAGTCAAAAAGATCTCAATGATAAAGAAGGCTTAGGGTTTGAAAAAGGTGAAAGTTCAAAATCAGGTCAAGCATCAAAAACCAAAAATAAGAAGAACAATGGCAAGCAGATCTGCAATTAGAAGAAAGGAGCTAGAAGACTACCAATCAAACAACCTAATTGTCAAAGGTACCCATCTTTTAATGGTTATTGTTATTCTTGCAATAAATTTGGACATAAGGATACACAATGTAGGAGTAGAGTGAATCAAAATGTACCATCTTTCTCTGGTCAATATTTTACATGCAAGAGAGTTGGTCATAAGGTGATTGAATGCAGAAGTCAAAGGATGAATGGCTATAACAATGGTAGAATAATTCAATCTTTCAATGACAACTATTTTACATGCAATAGATTTGGGCACAAAGCTAACCAATGCAGATCCAAAATGAATGAAAGGAATAATGGTCATAATCAAAGGAATGTTGTATGCTATAAGTGCAATAATCCTAGACACATTGCAAAGTTTTACAGAAGCAAAAGCATGCAGAAGAACACTTTGGTAGAGAAGAACAAACCAATATAGAAGATTGATTCGATAGAGACCAAGAAGGAGATGAGTAAGAGTTTGGTTAAGAAGGAAGTAACAGAAGTTAATTGTGATCCTGTACTGGTACCCGGTATAGACATTTCCTCCAAAAACTAAGCTGAGAGCTTTGGGTCAGGGGGAGCATCAATGAAAATCCTTCCTCCCTCTGCCAAAGGAGTGGTGTTGAGGCTAGCACAAAGATATGAGTTGAAGATTGATATGCTTTTTTAGTTGATGAAAATTCTGGTAGAAAATACTTGATTGCAGAAGATTGCAAAGCAATTTAGATCGACTGTGAGTTACATTGGAAGTGTTAGCAGCTTTTGAAGCAAAACATCTATGGTGAATTAGATCTTGATTGAAAAGGGGTTATAAGCGATTTTATTTGATGAAAATTCACATTGCAAACACTTTAAAGTGAAGAAGGACATCTTGAGCAACACAGCGAAGAAGAATTCATTACACTCAATGTTTTCAAAGTGAAAACCCTAACCAGAAGTATTTATCAAGGTATTTATAGATTTTTACTCTTTATCTAGGAAATTAAACAGTGAAAATGTTTAAGCCTCAAGTGATTGATGTGTTAGATAGACCTGTTGAACTACACCAGACAACTGAGAGGGGGGTGAATCAGTTGTCCTAAAACTTTTAACCAGATACGATCATCAACTTATCAATTACTTATATTCAGATATAACCATGAAAGCATCAAATGGGAAGCTCAACACAAAAGCATAAACAACACAAGAGACACCAAATTTTTATGTGGAAAACCCTAAAAGGGAAAAACCATGGTGGGTGTTAGCCCAAAAAAATATATAAGTTATATCAATACTAAAAAATAGAGGCTCACTGCCCAAATTGCTCACTGCCTATGGGTGGCTCACTACCAAAGGGTTGAACTAAGATAACAGCATCTACTCCATTCCCAAGTTTAGTTCCATTGAAGCACAAACACATCTGCTATGCTCTGCTACCTTACTTTACTTTATGTTCGCATCTTTGCACTTGGATACATTTTCATGAATCAATTACAAGTATTTATACACTTCATCAACATTAGAATGATTATCAAGGTCGACATTACAATCATCAATCGTTGGAACAATCTCCAAGGTCAGCATTACAAACGTACATAAAATAGGTCTGGACCTAATACAAATTTAGCTAAGGAAAAGATGTAAGAATGTATGTGGATCACGCCACACCTTAGCTGAGACTCAAACATAATCTTCCATGCTACAACATGCTATCACAATCTTCGATGCATCTCTGCAGATGATGAATTCAACCAGGTCAGGCAAGACTGATGTCAACACAAGTGTTTTCAAGACCACGCTTCATGCACGATTTGAATTACACTTTGTGGACTAATCTGAATGTAGGAGCATGATCAAGAGACATCTACAAGAATATTGTAATCACCAGGAACTACCACACAATCTCTAACAACTTTGTCAAGAAGATTCTTCAAACCAGAGCACAAGAACAACATTGCCAACCACTGTCATGAGTAAAAGATAGCTTGTGGACCACCAAATCATGAACCATTACACTTGAAGGCATTTAACATCATCACAGACTTGTTTTAGAACTGCAGACCAAAATACTTCAATGTGGAGGAATGCGAAGCAAAACACTTTCTCCCTGTCACCACCAAACATACAAAAAAAGTTGTTTTCACTCTGGTGAACATAACTCACTCAAATGTTCATACTGGAGGCTCAAAATTGGAATATAACATCTTTAGATAGGCTTCTAAATAACTTCCAATCTGAAGGTAAAGATATTTTTCTATAGGAAATGCGGAGCATTCTTCCAAATTCTTCTTCTGCATGTAATGCACTGTTTCTATTGCAACACATTGTTATCACCAGAGGGGCTAATTTTCTTAATATCCTCAACAAAGTAAGAACATAGTTGACACCAATGACAACATAGATATGTTGACATCAATGACAACACTAATTAGGCTAATAGGCACATACTTGCAACAAGACCTAGACCTAAATTTAAGAAGCATCTGTTGAAATCTATGGAAACGGATCCAGACAGTACATTTTCTGACATGCACTATGGTGTCTTTCACAATGAGGATATTAGAGCATACATTCATATGAATATGGAAGAATTAAATCATGTTAAGTTAGGGAAAGTGTGGTTTGATGAATTAACATATCATAATTTTGCTCAAAAAATGGATTTCAGTGCCCTAGTTGAGAAAAGATTGGATGTATGGAATAATTTTTTGATTTTATGTTATGAAGATCTTTGGGTGAGGTAGGTACTTAGCATGATCCATGAAAATTTTGTGGTTGGATGTCCCACATATAATCAGCAAGGAGGCCATCAAGGCTGTGATAGGTTTATCCTCCACTGGTACTATACCATCACTAAAATCTATAAAGAATGACATGGTGATGAAGCTCACAAGAGCTAACTTTGAGAAGAGAGATCTGAAAGTAAAATACATAGAGGATATGATAGTCAAATATGCCTCTATGATGATTGGGTATACGATTTACTTCACCAACAGAGAGAACTTTGTATCTACCACAAGCATTTATACTACATATTAGATGGTGAAGGAAAATGTGGACTATGATCTTTGTGAATGGCTCCAACAACAACTTTTGGAGAATTTGAAGAAAACCAAGGATTTCAAGTATCCATTCAAATATGGTACTCTCATTATCTATTTATTGTTTTACTTTTTGAAATACCTACCTAGAATGTAGAATGTTGTGTAGTTGAGAAATATTCCAGTTGCTACACAAAAGAGATCATTTGTGTAGCATTGGTAATGATGATGCACAAAATACAGTTCTGTGGGGTTACTTCAAGTTATTTCAAGAGAAGATGCAAGATAGGGTAAGAATCCCTAGAAAAGTTGTTGAAAAATATGAAAATGACATCACTTTCATGGTGACAAAAGATGAATGTCTGATGGAAGCAGTTGAGCCTACAACAGTGTGGATCTCAGAGATGGGATATGAGGTTTCATAAGATACTCTTGTTGGTCTAGAAAAACTAATGCTAAGAAAACCTCATGATACCATAGAAGAGGTTTGGCACTTTTAAAGAAAAGTTCATGGAAATCCACATTGAACAAACCAAGCCACAATCCCAGAAGAAAGCACAAAAAATAGTTGAGGAGTTTGTTGAAAAGATAGGGATAACCAAAGAACAATTACAACAGGCTAAAGCTAAGCGAAAAGCTATTGAAGAGGTTAATGTTGCGGAGAAAATAGAAGAGAAAACTAAAGGAAAGGAGCCTGCACCTAACACTAGAAGGTCAACAAGGACTTCTTCCACCCCTGTTCATGCATCCAAAGCCTCTGGAACCCCTACTACTGTAGATACAAAAAAGAGTACTGAATCTAGTGCCTCTAAACTAGTAAAGAAGAGAAGAGTCAAAAGAAAAAGCCAGAGAGATGTATATGTCAGTCATGGAATTGATGAAGAAGAAGAGGAAGAACAAGAAGAAGAATTGGTCCAGAAGAAAAAGAAATCTCTTCCTACTAATGAAGAGATACAGGAAAAGAGAACAAAAAATGATACTACTGGAGAAGAAGAAATTTCTGACAAAGAGAAAGAAGACTTCATCTTTAGGAGAAGAGAAGTCACCTCAAGAAAAGAAGGAGAGCGCTCTGGAAAAGGAAAAGGAAAAGGAAAGAAAAAGAAGAAGGATAAGAAATGCAATACTTCCATATCTCTTGAAGCCACCATTAATGCCATAGTTGAGCATGGCAATCTCAAACCAAGTGGTAGACCTTTATGATGACAACTCAAATGAGGACAAAGACATCATTGAAATTGCGGTGTAATTAGGTATTTAAATATGTTTAATAAATCTTTAATTGAATTTACTAGTGAGTTACCTGATAGCCTAGCAAGTATTTTAACTACCAAGAGAGATGAGGCTATGGATAAAGATATTGAGATGAAGGAAAGTGTTTTGAAGAAGTTTTGTCCAAGTATTTTTGAACCAGATAAAGTCAAAGCCACTCAGAGACTCAACAAAGAATTTAGAACCAAGAGAAGAATAAACTCTTTTATGGTTGGGGATAGAAAAGAGATTGATAAGTTGGAAAAAGAAACTGAAGACATAACTCTGAATGTGCTCAATGAGCTTCATATTCCAACTATTGTAGAGATTGATAAATGAGATCAGATGAACCCTGATGTTGGCACTTCAAGTGCAGTTCTGGATGTGGGTGGTGAACAAAGTGTACCATCTCCACCACCTCCTACAAATTGAGTGGATCAAGGTGTGATCCCTCCTTCGGAAATCTCAGAGAACAATGAAGAAATAAGGGAGTTGGCTGAGGAGAAGACTATTAAAGAAGAGGAAAAGGAGAAAAAGAAAGATTTTGAACAAGTGGACAACATTTATGTTCTAGAGAATAGTACAGACCAACAAGAACAGGTTGAAGAAAATCCTCTAGAGACTCTTGCTGCACAAGTGTCTTTAGGAGATGAAAGAAGAGACACTGCTGGTGAAAGCTCAGTAGCTTCACCCTAGAATTCCATTAGAGAATTTTTGGTTGAATAGAAAGAATTACAAACTTTGTCTGCATCTAATTTTCTACAAGTTCCATCAAGTGATGGACAAATAAATTTGGCTTGCATGTCTCCCCTTCAAATGCTCAAATTGGGAACAATCTTTCAAACCACAGCTCAAGAAGAAATATTGAAGTCACATATTGAAGGTAATGAGCTGATAGAGGAAGCTATTATAATTTTTGAGAAATTTTTACCAGAAAGTAAAAGAGATACTTTATTGACTCTCACATTGCAAATGAAGAAGCTCATGGAGTCTATGAACAATAATCTTGAATCTTTTGAACATGTGGCAGATAAGAAGGTTAGAGAAGAGATTGATAGTAGGAGGTTAAAAGAGTTGAATGATAAGTTCTCTAAGGCACAAATTTTGTTAGACAATAGTATTAAGTATGTTGAGACAACTATTAATGATGCAAAAACATTGTATTATTTTTTCTTAAATTGGCCCACAACAACAAAAGACATAAAGGAAAAGATAGAAGGCTTTGAAAATCAACTTGTAAAGCTCTCAAGAACATATGATCCTTGGAAAGATCTAAATGGAGATCTGAGAGATGCAATAGAAAAGGCTCATGTAAATATAAATAAATTAAAAAATCAAAAGAAGTCCATAAAGGACCAAATGAGCCAACTAAGAGAAGTTGTAAGTTTTAAGATAGCTTCCATGACAGGCCTGATCAGTGAAGCTGATAAGCTAAGGAAGATGACTAATGCCCCTGACACTATAGATAAGGCAAAAGATCTGCTATCACAAATTAATGGGCATGTACAGTTTTTGAAGTATGCTAAGGCCAAATGGGATTCAGATGTGGTACAACTAAATAGTATCTACAAAGACATCCTGCCTAAATCTCAATAAGTCTTGATCTCTCATGTACATATGTGGAAGGTTATAAGATATTTTTGAAATTTTGGTGTAGAAATCAGTATCGTAGGGGGAGCAAATTTTTAGTTTGTATATACTCATGCTCTCTAGACAAAAGGAGATCCAGTAAAATGTTCATATCCTTTTCCATTGATGTCAAAGGGGGAGAGAAACAGATGTGAAAAAGTTATCTCATTTGATGAAGGGATGCAAAGGTAGAAAATATTTTTCTTAGGAGGAGAACATTCAAAGATTTGGTTTTGATGGTTTTCACATCATGTGTTGCCATCAATTCCAAAGGGGCATATTATTGGAGTTATCAATGTTAGAGACACTGTTGGTATACTGAGGAGTATGACAATCAAGAAGTGTTGGTCAAGAAGTGTTGTCATTGATGGCAACAATGATTAGAGAGTCAACAATGATTAGATGGAAATAAAGGTTAGAGACCAAAATTAGGTTGTGAGGTTATAGAAATATCCCTCAGAGGATGTTTCTATACTCATAATGTTACCTATGCAAAAGGTTTTGATCTGGAAGATAACTTGGTGAAAATTGGCTAAGTATCAGACTGTTTCCTCAATGCATAGTGTTACAGTCTGTTAGGACTGTCCAAAATCCATTTGGTCCCATCTTTTTTCATTCCCACATTTTTATCCCAAAAGGTCTAAGTCCTTATCTCATTCATTAAAATAGTCCTCTGATCATTTCCCATAGGTCCTTCCTATCATGTGCATAAGTTCAATCTTTGTACTTTGCTCCAAAATTATGTTTTTGAACATTACCGCAATCTAACAGCATACCCAAATAGCCCTTATGGATGAGTGGGAGCCAAAGGAGTTAAATGTTCATTTACCGCATCCCCACAACATGAGAAAAATTCACTTATGGTATCATGGTGAAAGCAAAGACAATTTTAAGTATCTCACGGTCCCACGGTGGTTCCAAAATACGCTTGCAAGCTAGTGGTGAAAAGATTCCAAGTGACATATGTTATACACCACAGTCCCACAAAAACTTAAAAATAGACTTACGATATTGCGGTAAATGCTAAGCTAGTAGTGATAATGTACACCACAGTCCCATGACCATTCCAAAATAGACCTGCAGGCTAGTGGTAGAGTACTCAAGTAACATGAAGTGTATACTGCAACCTAACGAAAGCTAAGGCATCGGCTTGTGGGAACGTGGTAAAGGTTGGGTCAATAATAAAATTGGCACCATGATCTTGCAATGATCAAATCAAGGGCTTGTGGTAGCGTGGTAAATGGTAAAAGAAGACTGCCAAATGATCCCATAGTCCTGCAATTAATTTCAAAAGGACTTGTGGTAGAGCAATAAGAGTTAAAAAGATCAAAATTGATCCCGCGGTTCCGCAATAGCAACCTTATAAGGTTTGCAAGATAGTAGTAAACATAAAATTTAACTCTTAACTAATCCTTAGGTCTGTTGATGGTGGTTTTAGCATGCAGCAACGTAGGTGTGATTGTTGGTTTCACACCTCTCTTGAAAAGTATCTTACCCTAGGTAAGACTACTCCAAGGATAATATAGCTAGGTCTTAGCTTGCTTGGAATTTCTCAGTTGATATGTTCTAGCTGTGCCTACAAGGGGTCTTACATGCAATCTACAAATCTTCAGGTTTGGGGCAACAAATACACATAACCCTTTGATAATTCTTACCTGATAAACAAGATATAGTGCTGCTGAAATTCTTATTCTAACAACTAACAGTGGTTTTAAAGAAAATGCAAAAATGGTTAGGGTTTTAGAAGGATCCTAAGTGACATTCACAATGCAAGGGTTATCTTCAGTAGACAAATATTCCAAAACTTTAAACCAGTTTTCTGAGTTACCAAACTAAAGGGTGTTACAGTGCTACAAAAAATAGTGCTATCTTCAATGGAAGTCGAAAGATTTTCAGACCACATTCATTTGTTAAATACCCAATAAATGATGCAACTTAACTCATGAAATGCAGTTGAACTTCAACATAAATAATAAGCCCAAAGTAACTTTACACAGTTATTTACCATCAGCAAACAACTAAAAGTATGGACTTCAAATATTCATCAAATACTTCAGCAAACCATGAACATTACAAAAGCACAACTAATTTAACTATGGGAGAGCAAGAAGCAAACCATGAAAACCACAATGATTTAACACAAGATACAAATTCTCAAAATTACTGTAGAAATTTGCTTTGTATTACTTCAAATGACATAGAGTCAACAATTTGGCATCAAAATCTCTCTTACAAACAGTGGAAATGGTAGCCCTTTATATAGAAAAGCAACATACCCTAGCTTTCAAATGAATGGTGGAGATTACCTCAACACTGATGGTCCAGATTACATCAATAATAGCTCACATCAATTCTCAGATTACATTTTGCCCTTTATGAAAAAGATGAAAAACAATCCCCAGATACATTAAATCTAGTCATTTTGACTAGCCATATTAGTATATTAATAGAAAAGAACATTTTAGAAGCAAGAAGAAGACAAAATAGAGTCACATGTTGCCCCAAATATAACAATTTACAATTGTGATGGGATTGTTTCATTAGAATATTCAAAATAATGTTAAGACTCTTTGTCCAAGTCAATTTTGTCTTCACTGGCCAGCCTGTTGCGATAAGTCAACCAAGCATCAAGTGCAGGATTAATGTCAAACAGGTCTGGATCCTTCAAATGATGTATCCGGTAATCAAACACTTCTAATTCCTGACTGAATTTGCCATGTATTCTTTCTATCTCTACCCATGCCTTCTAAAATACCTTGAATTCAGCCCTAAGGTCACTTGCCTTATCCAACCGTTCCTCCATTCTGAGCGTGTCATCCTCAAAAATTATTTTATGTAACTTGCCCTTGCATTTTTTGACATCAAACGGGGCATAATCATCATAGGATGCTTCCCTACAGTCCCTCAAGGAGTCACTAATGTCATATATAACTGATCTCAATTCTTCATCAACTGGTTTGTATGCTTCCTTTATATGTTCAAAGGTTTCCTTTCTCAAAAGCAGCTATTGATACCACTCGATGGCTTTCGACAGCTGACTTCCAGTCAAAATATTTTCCACAACTAAAGTCTGAGCGGGCAATTATCTGATACCTTTTATCTAGGGATACATATGTGAATAATATTCATCAAAAGAATCACATTCTTCCTGCAAGTCTTTCCATCTCTTGTCCAAATCTACCATTTTTTGGTGTGCTTGAGCAAAGGCGCTTATGGCTTCACATCCCATTTCAAAAACCTTTAGTAACTAATTTTCTGTGCCTTGGGACTTTGATCTTACCTCTCCCAATTTAGCCATCTCATCAAGAGATAGGAAAGTTGGTATTGTCCTTATATCTCCTCCTGCATCTACTGGCTTTATCAAGAATTGAAGACATGCTCGAAGCTCATCGATTTGCTCTTTTAAGTCTTTCTAGGACGTTTCATCCTTGTCTAGTTGTTCCAAAATTGATGTGACTAATCCCTTGAAATCATCCACTCTTTGAGCATGAGTGGTTGGGCCTAAATCAACTGTAGATATGATATAATCTTCTGCCCTGACTTGGTCTCTTGCTACGTCAGCTGACAGGACCGCTATTTCTGCTATCCTTGATCCTGATTCATTCTTGTAGATTCTTGATTGAATCTTAGCCCTTTTTTACTTCTAAGGTTTTTGAGCCTAGGAAAGGATAGCACTCAAGTCAAGCTGCATTACCTCCACCTGTGGTTCAGGATATGCCACTCTGCCCTACAGCCATTCAGGAGCAGAAGATTTGTTAAATTCAAGAGCTCCATCTTTATCAGATACAGTCGATTCTTTGGGTTGTTCTTGTTCTTGCTCTTCATTCTTCTCTATACTTTTCTCTTCTTCCTTTTCTTCTTCTTGTGCCAAGTTCTTCAGATTTATCACTACATTCTCTTGTGCAGACCTGAAAACTTCTTCTGTTTAATCCTTGTCTAGAGGACTATCAGATATGTCAATAATTTCTACATCAACCGAAGGTTGATGGAAGTTTTCATTGTTTACTTTAGATAATACCTCCTTTTCCTCCTCAATTGCTACTTTAGGCTCCTGTAAACCCAACTCTGCACACACTTTCTCAATTCCAGGCAGCAGTGGGACTGCCAATGAATCTGCAGGCATTTGTGAAATAGGGACAGCAGAAGAGATGGTTAGGGAAGGCATACTGACCTGTGTAGGGTTACTCAAGACTGGTGATAAGGAGAAAGAAATGACAAGGGGTGAAGGGAAGGTTAGTGAAGGTAGAGGAAGAGGGGGTGAAAGGATGGTGGAAATGGAAGGCAATGGTAAAGGAGAAGAAGGTGAAGATGTAGTGGAAGGGTATGAGATGGTAAGAGTGGAGGAGATAGGACTTCTAGAGTCACTAGAAGAAATTGCCAATGAACAAGAGGTGGTGGTGATGATAGAGGCAGGAGATGTGGCAGGAGATGTCTCTTGAGTCATGGATGTCGAGACTATGGGTGAAGTGGATGCAGTAGAGGAAGGAAGAATAGAAGGAGAAGCAACAGCAAAGACAGCAATGGTTGAGATAGCAGTGTCAACACTTTGTGTAGGAGGTTGGGCAATTGGAGGATTGGAATCACTCTTAGTTGTGGCAGCCTCCTTGTTAGCTTCTTTCACTTTTACCTTCTTAGCCTTAGAGCTTTCTCCAGCACCACTTGGCATATCTTTTCTCTTGGAAGTCTTGGTCCTGGTTGAGGGAGGTTGATCCTTCTTCTGGGGAGACCTTTCAGATGCTTTTTCATCTTCTTTGCCTTTTCTGCCAGAGATGTATGTTCCTCACTATCTAATTTATGTTTTTCAGCTGGCTCTGCCTCATCTGTGACTTGTATGGGTTCATCCTCTTCTCCCCGGAGTCCTTGTCTGATTCTACTGCTGTCTAAGTAAGCTGGACTCCTTGTCCATTCAGAATAGCCACTTATGATCTGACCCAGGCCTTACTCAGTTTGATCGATTCCCTCATAATAACATCTAGGGAACTTTCCTCTGCATTTGCCCAATTTGGTAATAGAATGGGTTGATGGTGTTGCGCCTCCCATGGTCCTCTGCACATAACATTTTCATCATCTTGCAATTGATCAGAAACTGCCATTATATGTTCAACCTTTTAATGAAGTACAGAGGTAGTCTTGCATGTGCCTTTTTCATAATCTTGTAATCATCAAGGCAATTGGTCCAAAAGTCTTCAATATGCACTTTGTGAAAGAGCTTCTTGCTTACAAATCTTTCCATCACTCTGTTTGGATCAAAGTGACCCCTTGCATTGTAGTAGTGCAAATTCAAGAGTTGAAGCTCTTTATCTGAATGTTTGGCTGATGCCAGAGAAGGGCATGCATCAAGTCCTTTACCAAACTTGATAGGAAATTGAACACTAGGCCTATGCAAGTGCTTAAGTTTCTCCACACACAGTATCAGTTGCCTAGACAGCTCCATAAGCACTGTCATATCATCTGGATATCAAGGGAGTCTATAGGCCATTCTAGTGAAGCCTTGTACCCTTATGTACGTAAATTTCTCAAATTGGATATACCACCTGCCATATCTGGTTATTTCATTCATAGCCTCAATGGAAATCCTCAAGGCTATATTACTCTGCAATTTTTAGGCTATATACATGGTGAATGCATCATTTACCCTTTTGAAATGTATTAATGATTGAGATGAAGTCAGTTGTGGATAGCATTCATATACTTTGATTTGATTCTTCTCATCATTCCCGACCTCAACAACCTTGGACAATACATCATAGTGATTCATTCATGCCAGTGCATAGACAACATATGATGTCCATCTGAAGTATTTGTTTTCTCTAAAATTACTAAAGGCTTCATGGATGTTGTCGCTGAGGATCTGAGCCCAGTGGAACTTAGTTCCTTTACATATTTTAGTAATTATGACAAACATCCAGTCCTCAAAGGTAGATGCTGTTGGTAACCGATATATTCTGCTCAGGCAGGTTACCAAGTCTCCTATCTCATCGTGAAAGTCACTCCTGTATAGTATTCTGGGGAGATTTATGAGTGCAAACTTTCTACTCTTAACCCAATGGTCATTTATGTATTTTATGCATCCCTCTACACCTTTATTATATGTTGCCTTCGATCCTTGTTTATTTGGCATAGTCATAACCTTGTGCCGGGGAATGTCAAAGGTCTCAGCTAGAGAAGGTGGGGTTAGATTAGCTAGGACATCCCCATTTGTCATTTGAATTGTTCTGGTCATAACATCATATCTATCTGCATAGGTAGCCATTTACTCTACACACTGAAGTGAAGTAGGAAAGGTAGCTACTTGTGCAATATTGCTATCTCTGAGTACTCTGGCTCTTGGGGTTGGAGTTGGACCAAAGACTCTTAGTCTGAATTTGTCTAGGTCGATGTGACCTAAGTCTATGTCCCCTACATCACTCCACTCGGAGTGAATCTTGGTTTCTGGAGGGATTCCTTTGAATTCATACTTCATTGCTTGGGCCCGAGCAGTCATTTAGTCTACATGACCTGACCTTATAAGTTTGATATACTGAAGAAACTCCTAACATACTCCTAAGTTTCATATAAATCATGCAATACTGCCATTCACTACTAACATTCCTCTGAAAGAAATTTAAATCTAACTGTAATAACATGGCATGCAATCAAATATCTAATGTTGCAAGAAAATTCATGAAAATTACAATTAGCAATGCCTTACAACATTAATTTCATCATTTTGAACCACCTTCCCTTTGAAAATTTTAAGAAATTCAGTCATTTACATAGTTTTGCGATAAATTGAGGGTTGTCCGACCCTCAGAAGAAAAAGCACTGAAATTGAGGTCATCCAACCTTGGCGGGGAAATCGGGTAGGTCCGATCTTCCTTCTAGGTTTTTGAGTTTTAGCGCGGATTCTAGGGAGTACCGACTTGCATAGAATTTGGAGGTCTCCGACCTCTGATAGTTGTCAAGTTGGTCAGTTGAGTTTTTGGTGCAAAGTCTTATCAATGCAAACTATATAGCGCTTGCGCGAAAATCAGCCCGGTCTGACCTGCGCGAGTTTGGGCAGCGTCCGACTAAGTCGGCAAGAAGGTATTATAGCACAGGTCGGAAGGGGTCACTTTTAGCGCTATGTCGATGTAAGCTTCTGGCAGGGTTTTCAGGTGGCACCGACCTTACGGGAGAATCTGGGTCATTCGACCAAGTCGGAGACATGATCTTTTACTGCAAGGTCAGACCAAGGTCTTTTTAGCGCAAAAGGCAACTTCATGATTTGCGGGGTTCTCGAGACCTTCCACCAAGTCAGAGAAAAGTGTTTTGTTTCTTATAGGTCGGATGAGATCGATTTCAGTGCCAAATGAAACTAGACACTCAGCGCGGGTTTTCAAGGTATCCGACTGACTAATGAGGGTTTGATTTGTAGGTCAGTTAGAGCTTGTTTTAGCGCCACAAAGATCTGAGGGCTTCACAGGGCAAAATCACCTAAATTTTGGTCTTAACATATAGTGACTTATTCAATTTCATAGTGAGCTAAAACTAGGATTTTTCAAATATAAATTCCATAGTTTGTACGGAAACCCTAGTTAAAAATGCAAATTTAACGTTTATTTTCTTAACAAAAGCTCGCTATTTGGACCAAACCCTAACTACTTGGAGATGAAAGCTTAAAAACCAGGGTTGAAACCCTACCTGGTTGAGATGGCGGTGTGCTTGGCTTGCAAGTAGGTCACAGGTTTGAGATCGAGCAAACCAGCGGAGGTGGACGAAGCTCAAAATTTTCAATCTTAAACGCGATCAAATGACTTTAAAACTTGATTAATTTCCTTATAAACCCCCTGCCAAATCTGCATTAATGCACAGGCATATGACCTGTCAGCTTAGATTTTGTGTAGATTTCCCTTAGCTCGAATTCGATGGGAAATTTGGGCACGTCCAACTTGGTCAGTCAGGACCACATTTAGCACTAAATTCGGTGGTTCAGTTTGCACAAATTAGCAGAGGAATCGGGTTCATTCGACTTGCGGGCCTTTCGAGGTTGTCCAACTTAGTTGGTGATCATTGATTTTAGTGCAAGTCAGACAAGGCAGATTTCAGCGTTGAAGTTGATAACAACTACTTTTAGCACAAAGGCCAATCAGACAGGAATTTAGCGCAAGGTCGGAGCAGTGGGAATTTAGCGCTAAGATTGGTCAAGGCAATTTTTCGTGCAAAGGTCAGTTGAAGGGCAATTTAGTGCAAAATGTCATTCAAGGCCCTCAAAGGGAAAACAAGGATTCTTCCTAGCAGATTTTTGAAGTGATTTTAGATGTCATCTTTCCATCAAGGTCAAAAATGCACTTTTGACCACACAATCACTCATGAGATGAAGAGGTCCAATGACTCTCTAGCCAAATCAAAAGAGGGGGACTCCATTTTGAATGGGGCGTGTGTGTGAGGCATAACAAATGGTGACTCTATTGGGGAATGCTCCTAAGCATTCTGATGATAAACATTTGGTTTGAACCCAGAATCTCTGTATTCCCCACACATTAAAAAGAAGAGCAAGGTACCTTATCAAAGAACCTAAGATCACTAACCAGTGCGACCATCCACATCTTGAAAACCTAAGAGTGTGCAATTGTATTCATTCCCATCCTACAGTACCTAAGTTCACCCAGGATCCTTCGGGACAAGCTAGAAAGCTGAGATCATTCCACCACCAGGAAATGCTCAAATTTTGAAATATTGTTGAGCCTTGGAATAGATTGATGACTAGTCAAGTTTGATAGTACAATGATATTTGATGTCAACCTTTCTGGAAGTGTCTTTTGTAAGTATTTTGCAATTTGGTAGTCTCTTTATTTGCACTGTGATGGGTCTAGTGTTGAGAAACACCTTTTATTTTTACCCGATGTAGGCTAGTAACACTTAGTGTCACATGCCTTTGTCTCGATTTATAGTGCATGTGGTAGGAGAGGAAATCATCCCATTTTAGTTGTCACAAGATCACCTAGGCTTGCCTAGCTACTTCAGGATTGTTTAAAGTGAAAAGATATATGGTTAAAAAACACTTCAGGTGCACCGACTAATAACTTATTTCCGATTAACAGTCACCATACTCCTTGGCCTAACAGTGGAACATGCAGCAAAGACTAGGTGGAAACCTTAGCTTCTCGAAGGAAGACTCACAATTATTCACCCACCAAAGAAGCATTTATAGGTTTGCATGACTGCCACTACATCAGAACAAAGACCCCATGGAAAAGCAAGTGTAGCAAACAAAAACAAAAGGACAACTAAACTAAGCAAAGCATCAAACACCTAAGGAAAGAAAAGGCAAGAAAGAAAACTAAACTAATGGCAACCTAAACTAACCAAAGCAAACAAACCCCTAACTATGTACACTAAAATGAGGCATGACTGCCTCTCAGGCCTGGAAGTAGTGCTTTAGGAATTGGCCATTGACAGGCAGTGGCAGCTCCTCACCAGTAAGGCTCTTGAGTCAATATGTACTATCTCCAAGGATCTCATAGATCTGATAGGGACCCAACCAAAGTTTATCAAGCTTACCGTGTTCTCCCTTCTTCTCATGTGCCTTATCCCAATATAGGACCAAATCATAAATGCAGAAGGTTTTGACCTTGGCTCTCTTGTCGAACCATCATTTTATGACTCCCTGATGTTTGGCAAAGTTTTCTAGGGCAGCGTCACATTTCTCTTCAAGGTGTAGTAATTGAGCTAACCTAGAGGATAATTGATCATCAGTTTCGAGGTAATCTTGCATAAATTGAAGTACCAGGGTTCTCAATTGGATGGGAAAGATGGGTTCAACTCCATAGACCAGGTGATAAGGAGATGTGTTTAGAGCTGCTTTATGTCAGATTCTATTAGCCCACAAAGTGAACCTAAGCCGAGTATGCCAATCCCTGGGGTTTTTGTCTAATAGCTTATTAATGACCTCGAGCAGGTTTTTATTCATTGATTCAGCTACCCCATTCCCTTGTGGATAGTAATTAGATGAGAACTTGAGAGTAATCCCATAATCAAACTCCCAGTTAGAAAAATGTAATGATGAAAAGGCAGAGCCATTATCACAACTAAAGCAAATGGACAACCAAATCTAGTGATAATATGATTTTCAACAAACTCAATAACTACCTCTGTGGTGTATTATTTACAAGCTTTTGCCTCATACCATCGAGTGCAATAATTAGTAGTGGTCAGAATATACCTGTGGCCTGCATAGGAAGGTAGATTGATCATACCGATAAAGTCAAGGCCCCACTGAGCAAACGGGTGTACCTCCACTACTAGTTGCAAAGGCATGGCTATGTGTCATTCTCTATGTGCAGCGATCTAACATATGTGACAGGTTCTTACATATGAATATGCATCTTTGAACAAGGTTGGCCAGTAATATCCAGCATGAAGAACCTGATTAGCTGTTGAGTGCACTGATCCATGATCTGTTCCGAATCTCTCATGAAAACTGGTTAGCACCTGATCAACCTCTGACTTGTCCAAACACCTTAGATAGATACCCTCATGATTCTTCTTGTAAAGGACTGATCCTTTTATCATGTAACTACTACTTTTAAGCTTGAGATCCCTCCTTTGTACCGAATTCAGCTACGGTGGGTAGCACTAATTGAGTAAATAGAATATGATATCTCCATACCACTCATCTTTTGAAACATCTTCTAACATGTACTATTGGGAAACCAGGTCTGGTCCTACTTTAGCCATTGTTCTAGTCAAGGCCTGACCTCTTACCAATTTCATGGGTTGAATATCTATGTCAAACTCTTGCAATCTGGTGACCCACTTCCCTCTTCTTTCTCCTAATTCACTTTGCATCAGTAATGCTTTAACTGCTACATCGGGGACTATGGTGATTACTTGACTTCTTAGGATGTAATGATAGAATTTCTTAACTACCTTTACCAGAGCATATGCTTGTTTTTCCACATTTGGATACCTTAGCTCTGCGTCTTTCAAAGGGGTGCTCATGAAGGCAATGGGCCTTTCGTTGTCAACTGACCTCTTCTATGTCAACATTGCAGCACAAGTATGTTCTGAAGCAAATGAGTATATATGAAATGGCAAAGTGTAATCGGGATTCACCAAGATAGGTGCATTGGATATAGTTTGTTTAATTTCTACAAAGGCAGCCTTGGCTTCTAGAGTCTAGTCCATTTTAGCATCTTTCTTTAGCATGGCATTGAGAGGTTGAACAATCTTAGCAAACCCCGTAATGAATTTACATACAAAGTTGATCTTACCAAAATATGACTTAAACTCTTTCTTGCTGGTTGGGGGAGGTATCTTGAGTATTTCTTGGATCCGATTTGGGTCAATAGATATTCCTTGCTCAGATATTACATGTCCCAACAACTTTCCTTCAGTTACTCCAAAAATACACTTCTTAGGGTTGAGCGATATGCCATAATCTTTGCATCGTTGTAACACCTTTCTCAGATCTGCTACATGATCCTCTCACCTTTTTGAGAACACTGTTAAGTAATACATGTAGATGATTATACATTTTCCAACCAATCCCTTGAAAGCAACATCCATCGCACGCTGAAAGGTTGCGCCAATGTTTATTAAGCCAAATGGCATTCGATGGTAGGCATAGATGTCCCATTTATAGGTGAAGGATGTCTTCAATCTGTCTTCATATTCCACCATCACCTAGTTATAACCAGAATATTTGTCTAGGAATGTATCATCTAGGACCCATTAACAATCTATAATACTTCATCCAAAGAGGGCAGCAGGTAATTATCCTTTTCAGATGCTCTGTTTAGATTATAGAAATCAACACAAAGTCTGATTTCTCCATTTTTCTTTTGGATTGGGACTAAATTTGCTACCCATGCAGAATGTCTGACTAGAAATATTATCCTTGCTGACAGCAGTTTCTGAACTTCTTTGAAAATTAATGGTTCTAGCAAAGCATTTACTAGCCTATGTCTTTGTCTAAACGACTTTTCTCCTGGCTTCAACGGGATGGTGTGTGTGATGATCGAGGTGTCATAAGTCTTTAGATCTTCATAACTCTAGGCTATAACCTCGTGATAATCTCTTAATGCATGTATGATTCCTGTCCTTTCTTCTTCAATACTAGCTTTCCCAATGAACACATTCTTAACATTTTCTTATGTTCCTAAGTTAAATGGTTCACACTTTCCTCCTGGGGATTCTCCTCCTTTCCTTTGAGTCCCTAAATTATCTGTATCAAACAATCTTTCCAATTCTACCATTCCTCATGGCATCGTGTTGGTTTTCAAGTTTAGTACTCCTTATAAATCCATTTCAGTAGGTTTCATTTCTTCTTCATCTATTATCTGAGTAGTGAACACATTTGATGAAGTAAGGAAATTGATTATATGCTGATCATCTTCAAAAACTTGGAAATTGGTGACATTATCAGGTACAGATGGAGTAGCCACAAATTCAACAGAAAACTTCTTTAGTCCTACCATGGATGTTGGCTCTAATGTACTTGTTGTTTGAGCTAGCGCATTTGCAACATGATTCTGTCTTCTTGGGATGACTTCGATGTTAAAAGCATCAAAGCACTCAATCAAATCCCAGACTCTATTCCTGTACCTACTCAACCTCTTATCATTGCATCAGTACTACTTTCTTACTTGTTTCACTACTAATTCAGAATCACCAAACACCTGGATAATTCTGACTTTCTTTTGTAGTGCTTGCAGCAATCCCTACACTAATGCTTCGTATTCAGTGACGTTGTTCATGCATGGGAACTGTAGTCTTTGTGACACCAAAAATGAACTCCCAGTGGGACTGATCAACTCGACCCCAGCACCGGATCCTTGCCTGCATCTTGAACCATCAAATCTTAAGGTCCATAAGTGAAAGTCTTTGCTGTCATCATTCTATTTTATGGAATCCTTCTCATTGGGAAGGGGTTTGGGTTCTTCCTTCTTTTCAATAGTTGGTCCGGTCTTCTTTTCAATAGTTAGTTCCTCCTTTGGGATTATAGGGATCTTCAGTTGTCTTTACACTTGTTTGATCGCCTCTTGACATAGTTGGCAAGTAAATTTAGAATGAGATGTATCATGTATATGACACCAGTTGGGCAATAGTAATTCATCCATCTGAACCTGCTTTCCAATAGCAGTTTGATCTTGCACAAATCTGGCTACAAAATCATGAAATCCCTCAAATACCCTAGGTTCATCTTCGTCTGAAGAGTCTCCTTCATCTGATTGAATATATGCTCCTATATTCTCTGGTCTTTCTATGAGTGGTTTAGAGGGTCTTAAACAACTCAGCATAAGAACTTCTTCTGACTGACTAGCGTGTGGAAGATAAACTCCCAAATCACCTTCTGAGAATAGAATCTCGTTGGGCTGATTGTATTATGTGATCATATGCTTCATCTTAGGTTCCCTTTCAATACGTATCTGATTAGCCCATCCCTTCCATGGTAGCCACATATGGGAAATGTCAGTTGCCATATAACCGTTCAAAGTCCTAGACCAATCTCTACTTAAAAGCATGTCGTATTGATCTGGAATATCTACCACTTGAATATCTATATACTATTGCATCCTACGATCAGAAGCCAATTGCATGTGTATCATGTTTAACTCACCCACTATGTTCACTTTAGTCTTATCTAATTATGTCACCTTCCAGGATGATTTGGCTGGAGTGAGCACAAGTGCCTTACAAACTGACAGTGGCATCACATTCGTGGAAGCACTGGAATCTACTAAATAGTTATGGAGGTTTCTGTTGAATATTCTGAGTGTTAAGAGGAAAGGGGGACTTTCCCCCTTATCTTTATACAATGTCATCTTCTATTCTACATCAGTCACATGTATTCTTTCCTTCCCCTTATCAATACTATCCTTGGTGACATTCTCCTTTGGTATAATATCAATCTTAGTTCCAGAACCTAGGTCTTGGAAGAAAGATGTCCTAACCTTAGGTATTTTAAGCAACTCATACATGGAAAGACTGACCTTCATTTTCTTAAGTTCCTCAGCTACATACTGCCCCATTTTCACTATGTCAGATTGTTGGGAATTTTTTGCAGTAGTACCCTAGTATACTGATTGATGGGGGACTTTTGGTGGTTTAGGATTATTGGTATCTTTCAGGTCAGGTGGAATCTGATAGCTATTCGGAGGGATGGAAGTGGTGAAAGGACCTTTAGGCTTGCTACTTCTCAGGTTGTAAGGAGTCTTGTTGTATTGCTGATAAGCATTAACTTCTTCAGACTCTTCTTCCTTAGGGTGATTGTCATCTTGGAATGGAAATGTATAACTATCAAGGACTAGGGCAGTATCATACCTTTGGGAAGGAACAATTTCATATCTTGTTGGCAG
This sequence comes from Cunninghamia lanceolata, assembly GCA_027924645.1. Taxonomy (NCBI): domain Eukaryota; kingdom Viridiplantae; phylum Streptophyta; class Pinopsida; order Cupressales; family Cupressaceae; genus Cunninghamia; species Cunninghamia lanceolata. The sequence continues at coordinate 7,331,181 of BSBN01001281.1, forward strand.
AGTCTCTTGATTTTTAGCATTTTGAATCTCCATCTAGAAGATACTGGATGTAATATGAAATTCTGAACAGTCTAGTTCAAAGTGATCATTCATGTTGTGCAATCTGCACCAAGTGGATAAGGTAGCCTTAGCCAACATCACACGACCAGGGGGCCTGACATCGTTGTTCTAATTTTCCAGGGGCGAAGGCACCCCTCCATTGTTTGGTCTGGTATTCCAGGATCGATTTGACCACTGCTGAAAGTTCTAATTTTAGTACTGACTCTGATTTGGGAACTGGTTCTAATTTTGATTTTGGGAGTACTATTAATTTTGGAAATGTTGCTGATTCTGTCCCCTTTGCTGCAGATAAGCATTATGATTCTTGAGGTGGGTGACTTCAGCAGTGAGTTTCTTCATTTACTCCACCAACTCTCTGATATCATCTTTGTCTTCTTTATTCTTGGTTGTTTCTGATGACTATAGGAAAGGCATTTGTGCTGGAGGCATTTCAGCTATTGGATTACCTGGGTGGATTACTAAGGCTTGTGTTGCAGCTGGGTTTGGAATTGGATTCATCACAGGGGTATGATTAGCCAATGCATGATTTATCATAGGTATTTGATTTGGCATGGCAATAGGCCCCATATTATTTAATGGACCAGAAGCTATTTTCCCTAACTGGGTGTTTACCTCGACAGCAGTAGAATATGCTTGAGCTAAACTAGTAGGTATTGGGTTAGCTCTCCTTGCAAACATGGAGGTAAGTTTATCTAGGGCAGCATAGTAGATAGGCAAGGCAGCAGCCTGATCTACAATGTAAGGAGCCTGCAAGCAGCTATAAGCTTTCTGGAATCTATTGTTAAAAGAACTTATCATCTCACCTTCTTCTCTACGAATCTCCACAAAAGATTGATAGAGATCAGCTGGGGTAGTAGGCATACGAAACCTATCCAGAAAAGTAGTCTTTAGACTCACCCATGAATTTATGGATGCTGCAGGGAGGTTGGCAAACTAGTAATAAGCTTCTTCCTGCAAAGAACAAGGGAACAACCTGCATATCACATCCTCATACTGTACTTGCAACATGAACATGTTAGATTCAAATATTTTAATGTGCTCATCTGCAGTCCTATCCAGATCATTCACTCTGAATTTTGAGCAGAACTTATATAGATTTTTTGGCATATCATGGTAATCATTGAATAGAAAAGGGGACTGGTTATTTCCTACAAAGAAGGCCATGTTGGGAGAATTAATGGGAGTTGTAGTAGTATTCCTAGGGACTGACTGAGCTCAAGGGGCTCTGGGTATTCCTTGATCCCTTCTTGTTCGTCTAAATTTTGCTAGGGATAGCAACTCTTCTCCATCTGAGCTAGATCTAGTGTGTCTCTGTCTAGTCCCCAGACTTGCTAATTTTTAGTAGAGGGAAAATGGGTGCCCTCCTTCTAGCACCAATTCTGTTGATGGTGGTTTTAGCATGCAGCAATGTAGGTGTGATTGTTGGTTTCACACCTCTCTTGAAAAATATCTTACCCTAGGTAAGACTACTCCAAGGATAATACAGCTAGGTCTTAGCTTGCTTGGAATTTCTTAGTTGATATGTTCTAGCTGTGCCTACAAGGGGTCTTACATGCAATCTACAAATCTTTAGGTTTGGGGCAGCAAATACACATAACCCTTTGATAATTCTTACGTGATAAACAAGATAAAGTGTTGCTGAAATTCTTATTATAACAACTAACGGTGGTTTTAAAGAAAATGCAAAAAGGATTAGGGTTATAGAAGGATCCTAAGTGACATTCACAATGCAAGGGTTATCTTCAATAGACAAATATTCCAAAACTTTAAACCAGTTTTCTGAGTTACCAAACTAAAGGGTGTTACAGTGTTGCAGAAAATGGTGCTATCTTCAATGGAAGTAAAAAGATTTTCAGACCACATTCATTTGTTAAATACCCAATAAATGACACAACTTAACTCATGAAATGCAGTTGAACTTCAGTGCAAATAATAAGCCCAAACTAACTTTACATAGCTATTTACCATCAACAAACAACTAAAAGTATGGACCTGGAATATTCATCAAATACTTTAGCAAACCATGAACATTATAAAAGCACAACTAATTTAACTATGGGAGAGCAAGAAGCAAACCATGAAAACCACAATGATTCAACAAAAGATACAAATTCTCAGAATTACTGTAGAAATTTACTTTGTATTACTTCAAATGGCATAGAGTCAACAATTTGGCATCAAAATCTCTCTTAAAAATAGTGGAAATGGTAGCCCTTTATATAGAAAAGCAGCATACCCTAGCTTTCAAATGAGTGGTGGAGATTAGCTCAACACCGACGGTCCAGATTACATTAATAATAGCTCACATCAATTCTCGGATTATATTTTGTCCTTTATGAAAAAGACGAAAAATAGTCCCCAGATACATTGAATCTAGTCATTTTGACTAGCCAACTCAGTATATTAATAGAAAAGAACATTTTAGAAGCAAGAAGAAGACAAAATAGAGTCACATGCTACCCCGAATACAACAATTTACAATTGTGATGGGATTGTATAATTAGAATATTCAAAATAATGTTAAGACTCTTTGTCCAAGTTGATTTTGTCTTCACTAGCCAGCCTGTTGCGATAAGTCAACCAGGCATCAAGTGTAGGATTAATGTCAGACGGGTCTGGATCCTTCAAATGATGTATCTGGTAATCAAACACTTCCAATTCCTGATTGAATTTGCCATGTATTCTTTCAATCTCTGCCCCTGCCTTCTGAAATGCCCCAAATTTAGCTCTGAGGTCACTTGCCTTATCCAACCGTTCCTCCATGCTAAGTGTGTCATCCTCAAAAATTATTTTATGCAACTTGCCCTTGCATTTTTTGACATCAAATGAGACATAATCATCATAGGACTCTTCCCTACAGTCCCTCAAGGAGTCACTGATGTCATATATAACTGATCTCAATTCTTCATCAGCTGGTTTGTATGCTTCCTTTGTATGTTCAAAGGTTTCCTTTCTCAAAAGAAGTTGTTGATACCACTTGATGGCTTTCGGTAGCTGACTTCCAGTCAAAATATTTTCCACAACTAAAGTCTGAGCAGATAATTCTCTAATACCTTTTATCCAGGGATACATATGTGAATAATATTCATCAAAAGAATCGCATTCTTCTTGCAAGTCTTTCCATCTCTTGTGCAAATCTACCATTTTTTGGTGTGCTTGAGCAGAGGCGCTTACGGCTTCACATCCCATTTCAAAAACCTTTAGTAACCAATTTTCTATGCCTTGGGACTTTGATATTACCTTGCCTAATTTAGCCATCTAATCAGTAGATAGGAAAGTTGGTATTGTCCTTATATCTCCTGCATCTACTAGCTTTATCAAGAATTGAAGACATGCTTGAAGCTCTTCATTTTGTTGTTTTAAGTCTTTCTTGGACATTTCATCCTTGTCTAGTTGTTCCAAAATTGATGTAACTGATCCCTTGAAATCATCCACTCTTTGAGCATGAGTGGTTGGGCCTAAATCAACTGTAGATATGATATAATCTTCTACCCTGACTTGGTCTCTTGCTACATCAGCTGGCGGGACTACTATTTCTGCTATCCTTGATCCTGATTCATTCTTGTAGATTCTTGATTGAATCTTAGCCCTTTTTTGCTTCTAAGGATTCTGAGCCTAGGACAGGATAGCACTCAGGTCAAGCTGCATTACCTCCACCTATGGTTCAGGATATGCCACTCTGCCCTACAGCCATTTAGGAGCAGAAGATTTGTTTAATTCAGGAGCTTTATCTTTATTAGATATAGTCAATTCTTTGGATTGTTCTTGTTCTTGGTCTTCATTCTTCTTTGGACTTTTCTCTTCTTCCTTTTCTTCTTCTTGTGCCAAGTTCTTCAGATTTATCACTACATTCTCTTGTGCAGACCTGAAAACTTCTTTTGTTTGATCCTTGTCCAGAGGACTATCAGATATATCAATAATTTCTACATCAGCTAAAGGTTCATGGAAGTTTTCATTGTTTACTTTAGATAATACCTCCTTTTCCTCCTCAATTGCTGCTTCAGATTCCTATAAACCCAACTCTGCACACACTTTCTCAATTCTAGGCAGCAGTGGGACTGCCAATGAATCCGTAGGCATTTGTGAAATAGGGACAACAGAAGAGATGGTTAGGGAAGGTGTACTGACCTGTGTAAGGTTAGTCAAGACTGGTGATAAGGAGGAAGAAATGACAAGGGGTGAAGGGAAGGTTAGTGAAGGTAGAGGAAGAGGGGGTGAAAGGATGGTGGAAATGGGAGGCAATGGTAAAGGAGAAGAAGGTGAAGATGTAGTGGAAGGGTATGAGATGGTAAGAGTGGAGGAGATAGGACTGCTAGAGTCACTAGAAGAAATTGCCAGTGAACAAGAGGTGGTGGTGATGATAGTGACAGGAGATGTGGCAGGAGATGTCTCTTGAGTCATGGATGTCGAGACTATGGGTGAAGTGGATGTAGCAGAGGAAGGAAGAGTAGAAGGAGAAGTGGTAGTAGAGATAGTAGGGGTTGAGACAACAGTGTCAACACTTTGTGTAGGAGGTTGGGTAGTTGGAGGATTAGAATCACTCTTAGTTGTGGCAGCCTCCTTTTTAGCTTCTTTCACTTTTACCTTCTTAGCCTTAGAGCTTTCTCTAGCACCACTTGGCATATCTTTTCTCTTGGAAGTCCTGGTCCTGGCTAAGGGAGGTTGATCCTTCTTCTGGGGAGACCTTACAGATGGCTTCTTAATCTTCTTTGCCTTTTCTACCAGAGATGTATGTTCCTCACTATTTGATTTATGTTTTTCAGCTGGCTCTACCTCATCTATGACTGGTATGGGTTCATCCTCTTCTTCCCCGGAGTCCTTGTCTAATTCTACTACTGTGTAAGTAAGCTGGACTCCTTGTCCATTCAGAACAGCCACTTGTGATCTAACCTAGGTCTTACTCAGTCTGATTGATTCCCTCATAATAACATCTACGAAACTTTGCTCTGCATTTGCCCAATTTGGCAATGGAATGGGTTGATGGTCCTGCACCTCCCATGGTCCTCTGCACATAACATTTTCATCATCTTGCACTTGATTAGGGACTGCCATTATATGAAACCTTTTAATGAAGTCCAGAGGCAGTCTTGCATGTACCTTCTTCATAATCTCGTAATCATCAAGGCAATTGGCCCAAAAGTCTTCAATATACACTTTGTGAAAGAGCTTCTTACTTACAAATCTTTCCATCACTTTGTTTGGATCAAAGTGACCCCTTGCATTGTAGTAGTACAAATTCAAGAGTTGAAGCTCTTTATCTGAATGTTTGTCTGATGCCAGAGAAGGGCATGCTTAAAGTCCTTTGCCAAACTTGATAGGAAATTGAACACTAGGCCTATGCAAGTGCTTAAGTTTCTCTGCACATGGTATCAGTTGCCTAGACAGCTCCAGAAGCACTGTCTTATCATCTGGATATCAAGGGAGTCTGTAGGCCATTCCAGTGAAGCCTTGTACCCTTATGTATGTAAATTTCTCAAATTGGATATACCACCTGCCATATCTGGTTATTTCATTCATAGCCTCAGTGGAAATCCTCAAGGCTGTATTACCCTGCAATTTTCTGGATATACATTGTGAATGCATCATTTACCCTTTTGAAATGTATTAGTGACTGAGATGAAGTCAATTGCAGATAGCATTCATATACTTTGATTTGATTCTTCTCATCATTCTCGACCTCACCAACCTTGGACAATCCATCATAGTGATTCATTCTTGCCAGTGCATAGACAACATATGATGTCCATCTGAAGTATTTGTTTTCTCTGAAATTACTAAAGGCTTCATGGAAGTTGTCATTGAGGATTTGAGCCCAGTGGAACTTAGTTCCTTTCAATATTTTAGTAATTATGACAAACATCCAGTCCTCAAAGGTAGATGCTGTTGGTAACCCATGTATTCTACTCAGGTAGGTTACCAAGTCTCCTATCTCATCATGAAAGTCACTCCTATATAGTATTCTAGGGAGCTTTATGAGAGCAGACTTTCTACATTTAACCCAATGGTCATTTATGTATTTTCTGCATCCCTCTACATCTTTATTATATGTTGCCTTCGATCCTTGTTTATCTGGCATAGTCATAACCTTGTGCCAGGGAATGTCAAAGGTCTCAGCCAGAGAAGGTGGGGTAGATTAGCTATGACATCCCTATTTATCATTTGAATTATTTGGGTCATAACATCATATCTATCTGCACAGGTAGCCATTAACTCTGCACATTGAACTAAAGTAGGAAAGGTGGCCGCTTGTGCAATACCGCTATCTCTGAGTACTCTGGCTCTGGGGGTTGGAGTTGGACCAAAGACTCTTAGTCTGAAGTCGTCTAGGTCGATGTGACCTAAATCTGTGTCCCCTACATCACTCCACCCAGAGTGAATCTTGGTTTCTAGAGGGATTCCTTTGAATTCATACTTCATTGCTTGGGCCCAAGCAGTCATTTAGTCTACATGACCTGACCTTATAAGTTTGATATACTGAAGAAACTCCTAACATACTCCTAAGTTTCAAATAAATCAATGCAATACTGTCATTCACTACTAACATGGCTCTGAAAGAAATTTAAATCTAACTGTAATAACATGGCATGCAATCAAATATCTAATGTTGCAAGAAAATTCATGAAAATTACCATTAACAATGCCTTACAACATTAATTTCATCATTTTGAACCACCTTCCCTTTGAAAAATTTAAGAAATTCTACCATTTACATAGTTTTGCGCTAAATTGAGGGCTATTCGACCCTCAAAAGAAAAAGCACTGAAATTGAGGTCATCCAACCTTGGCGGGGAAATTGGGTAGGTCTGACCTTCCTTCCAAGTTTTTGAGTTTTAGCGCAGATTTCAGGGAGTACCGACCTGTACAGAATTTGGAGGTCTTCGACCTCCGATAGCTGTCAAGTCGGTCAGTTGAGTTTTCTGTGCAAACTCTTGTCGATGCAAACTGTATAGCGCTTGCATGAAAATCAGCTTGGTCTGACCTATGCGAGTTTGGGTAGCGTCCAACTAAGTTGGCAGGAAGGTATTATAGCGCAGGTCAGAAGGGGTAGCTTTTAGCACTAAGTCAAGGTAAGCTTTCGACGGGGTTTTTAGGTGGCACTGACCTTGCGGGAGAATAAAGGTCATCTGACCAAGTCAAAGACATGATCTTTTAGTGCAAGGTTACACCAAGGTCTTTTTAGTGCAAAAGGCAACTTCATGATTTGTGGGGTTCTCGAGACCTTCCGATCAAGTTGGAGAAAAGCGTTTTGTTACTTATAGGTCGAACGAGGTCGATTTTAGCACCAAACGAAACTAGACACTCGGTGTGGGTTTTCAAGGTGTCCGACCGACTAATGAGGGTTTGATTTATAGGTCAGTTGGAGCTTGTTTTAGAGCATGAAGATTCAAGGGCTTCATAGGGCAAAATCACCTAAATTTTGGTTTTAACATATGATGACTTATTCAATTTCACAATGAGCTAAAACTGGGGTTTTTCGAATATAAATTCCACAATTTGTATGTAAACCCTAGTTAAAAATGTAGATTTAACGTTTATTTTCTTAACAAAAGCTCGTTGTTTGGACCAAACCCTAACTTCTTGGAGATGAAAGCTTAAAAACCTGGGTTGAAACCCTACCTAGTTGAGATGACGGCGTGCTTGGCTTGCAGGTAGGTCGTGGGTTCGAGCTCAAGCAAATCAACGGAGGGTGGACGGAGCTCAAAAATTTCCAATCTTAAACGCGATCAAATGACTTTAAAACTTAATAAATTTCCTTATAAACCCCCTGCCAAATCTTCATTAATGCACAGGCGTGTGACCTATTAGTTTAGATTTTGCACAGATTTCCCTTAGCTCAGACTCAGTGAGAAATTTGGGCGCATCCGACTTGGTCGGTCAGGACCACATTTAGCGCTAAATTCAGTGGTTCAATTTGCACAAATTAGTGGAGGAATTGGGTTCATCTAACTTGTGGGTCTTTCGGGGTTGTCTGACTTAGTCGGTGATCATTGATTTTAGTGCAAGTCAAACAAGGCAGATTTTAGCACAAAAAGTCTAACAAGGTAGATTTCAGTGCTGAAGTTGGTAACAACGGCTTTTAGCGCAAAGGTCAATCAGATAGGAATTTAGCACAAGGTCAGAGCAGTGGGAATTTAGCCTTGACCTATTTAGTGCAAAGGTCAATTGAAGGGCAATTTAGCGCAAAATGTCATTTCAAGGCCCTCAAAGGGAAAACAAGGATTCCTCCTAGTAGATTTTTGAAGTGATTTTAGATGTCATCTTTCCATCAAGGTCAAAAATGCACTTTTGACCACATAATCACTCACGAGATGAAGGGATCCAATGACTCTCTAGCCAAATCAAAAGAGGGGGACTCCATTTTGAATGGGGCATGTGTGCGAGGCACAACACGGTCCCACGATGAAATTAAACATGGTTTGTGATAACACAGTAAAGGAGTAAAAAGGTAGGGTTTTTAGCCTGCTTCCCCACAGAGTTTCTTAACCACCTAGGTGCGATTGTGATACAACTATGGTTACAATAAATGCAAGGCATCATCATTGTTAGATCATCCTTCATCAACAGTTGACATTCAAAACTAGATCACAGTGACCAAAGCTTGTCACTCTGCACGAATGGCATAGTGGTCTAGTATGGGAGCCTGATAAATTTCAATTTGTTGTCTCATTTTCATCATTCACAGAAATTCAAAGTAGTTCAGAGAGCATCTTGGAGCATCTAGAGGGTGATCAAGTTGTAGTGTTGATATACATTGTGCGACAAATTCACAAGGGAGTTATTCAGTTCCATCTCTACAAAATCAAGTGAATTCTCATTGCTATTAGATAGTTCTGTGAAGTATACAAGTAGCTTTCAAAACCCTAGGTTGGTCTTAAATTCATAATGGAACCAAAAAAAGGCTAAGTCTAGCAAGAAATTTGAATCCTCTACCCCAAAAGATAAGAAAAGGCCATTGCAATAGTCTATTCTAGATATATTGCCACAATCAGTTGATAAGGGATTCAAAAACGTTTTCAAGGATGAATTCCAAGGTTATAGAGATGCAATAATCCTTGTCTCGGGTAGGAGTTTATTCTGGTATTTCTATGACAAGAAGGATATACAAGCTCCTATGTGCAATCCATAGATTTTGGACCTCGAAAAGATGATTGTGCCTAATCTTTTTGTGGATATTGAGCTCATTATAGTTATGACACATTGTTGTCATGGAGCTACAAAGATAGTAAGGTTGCCTGATAGTTCACCACTAGTAACAATTAAAAGGAATGACATAATCAATTGTTTCATGTTAAACAAGCAAGCTCTGACTGCTGTGGATGTTCAAAAAAGTGAAGAAGACTATAAGAAATTGAGAAAAACCTATAGAAGTGATGAACTCCCCATGTATATGATAAAGGGGCCAATAATAGAAGAATGCCTATCCCTACCACTTCTATGGAGCCATTCCCTGTTGATAATTTCATAGTTTACTTCAAGAAAACATACTTTTCATTATGTCAAGCTCTTGGGATAGATGCTCAAGAGAAAATGCCAATGGGGATAATGATGATGGCAATGAGGATACATAAGCATGAGCTGAATAATGAATATGATTTTACTTCATATCTGGAGAAATAGTTGCATGAGGGATTCCTTCAAAATACTAGAGAACAAGGGACAAATCAATTTCAGGCATTATTCTCTGTTGTGTCATTTGATTTTGTTTCAAAATAGGAAAAGGTGGAGTCCAAGGATGGATTTGACCATGGTTGATAACAAGGGATATAGGTTGCCTATATAGTGTTGGTGTTACATATGGGACAGGAATTGCAACAAAGGTGATTATGTTTCTTTTCATGATGATTTTGCTATTAGGATCATGGCTTCCCTTGGACATGTTGTACCAAGATTAACATCAAAAGTAAGGGAAATGTTGAGACCAAATGCAATGAAGCCAGAGAAGGGGTACACACATAATTTTAGTGATTTATTCTTCTTGCCAAACCACACATTGATAAGAGTTTATGGATACACCCAAGCCCCACATATTCTACCAAAATTTTATCTTTCCTGGTTGGCATTTTTAGAATTCATGCGGAAAATGCTTTGGATGGAGAGAGATTTGATGAAAAAATAGAAAAAGGGAACATTTTTTCTAGACCTAGTTGTATTTGAAGGATTGTCTATTGGTACTGACACTCTTGAAGAATTGAAAGAGTATCTGAAAAGTAGATATTCATTGAATTGTGCTACAAAAAGAGTCTTTGACCTAGAGGGTCATGTGAATTTTGTCAGACAAGTAATCCTCACAAAATTTGGGATTACTCATCAAGTCAATTATGAAGAGGATTTCATTAGGAATTGCCTCACTCCAAAAAAATTGTATGATAAAAAAAGAAAATGGGAGATTATAATGGAGATTGAGGATGGAAAAAAGAAGAATAATCCTAATTTTCTTGGATTTTTTATTTAGGAAAATGATCCTCTGAAGAGAATAAATCTGATCATTGACAACTTTGAGAGGATATATGGTAAAGTAGTAGAGAGCCAACCTACAAAGGGTGCTAAGCTCCCAGTGAAGAGGTCAATTGGAGTTTTGATTACAGAACTTGCTCCTAATGCCATGTTAGTACAAGATCCCTCACTTCCTGATCAGCCATTGTCAAATAAACAAAAGGTTGATGATGTAACTCCATTGGTACCCTAAGAAATAACTGAAGGGAGAGGAGATACTAAGGAAGTGGACAACATTTTGAGGAATATAAATGATGATATTGAAGTTGATTAGCCTTTGACACAAGAAGCAGAGGCTCATATGCCTGAGGTGAGAAAGGAAGGTCATGAGCAAGAACAAGTAGAAATGCATGAAGATGAAAGAATAGTTGATTCTTTAAGATTCATAGAGGATGATCAGTTCATCAACACTCCTAAATTCAATTAATTTTGGATGAAATTGAAAATGAACGAATTTGAGGAGAAGGTGGAAATCAATAATATGAGAAGTGATGAATCTCAACATGAGCAAATTGTTGCTCAAACATTCAAAGAGATGAAGATTGATGAAATAAATGTCAGTCTTGAAGAGGCCAGACAAATTGTTTTGAAAAGAAATATGTTGATCATTCCAAGGATGGACTTGAAGATAATGTTTTTGCTAGATCAAGTAAGAAATCAAGATGATCCAATGTTGGTGTCTGACTTTGATTTTGAAAATGGAATGAGTGGTGTGGGATACAATCCAAAAATTGAAATTTTGGCTATATGGAGCATGCAATAGAGTACATAGAAACCAAGATTGCTTGTTGTTGTCCAGGAGATGATAGGGATAGCCATGGTTAAAACATTGAAAGATGTATTAGCCTTGGATGCAGCCAATCTCACCATGTACTTAGCTATGTTCACTAGAGCTACTGTTAAGAACATGCAAGCATCAATTCATTCCTTCAATTTTGACAAAAGGAAAACAAATCAAAAACTTTGAAGAATGGAAAGATGAGTTTGATCAAATAGTTCCTCAGGTGATTGATCACTTGAAAAAGGATGAAGACATAAACATTCACAATTTTAATCTAATTCTGGATAGAGTGATTGTACTAGATGTCAAATATGCAAAATTTATCATTGAAGTCAAAGTATTGTTGGATAAAAGATGGAAAGATCACCAAGCCAATCTTCTCTAGATTCAAGAATACAAATGGCCTAGTGACTACACTATGTATCAATGGGAGCAACAATATCTTTTGACTAAAGATTAAACAAGTAGAGTATGTAGTGGAGCAGAGTGAGAATCAAGCTGGCGTCTTCAGGCACCAAGTCTTCATCAACAAATTTTGGACGTCCTCCTGTTTTGCCTCTTTCTTGTTTTATGCTTTTCAAAATGTATTCAAAATATATTTGGCAATCTTTTTGAGACTTGTCAAAAGTAAATATTGTAATATGTCATACCAAGGGATGGGAATATGAAAAGTCATTTTTGAATGTGAAAGGTTTGAAGCTTGTTGCTTCCTTCATCCCTATAAGATGGAAACCAAGACCTTGGGGAAAGCTCTCTAGGAAGTTGATTTTGGAAAGAGACATTGTAAGCCTTGTTCTTTGAAGCATATCAATAAAAAGAAAACTACATTTCTCTGGTGCCTAAAATCTAGTTTTCAATTGTTTGTTGAATATTCTTGTTATATTTTATCTGGTTGTCTCCATTTTGCCTTCTCCTTGTTATTTAAATTAGCATATCGAGTATATGTCTAGTTTTTCAAAGCATACTTAATATTTTGGGTGATTTGTCTAATAGGGTTTCCTCAAGTAGGAATCAAATTCCATTAAATAAGTCACTGTAATTTGGAGGATCCAAGTTGGATAACTAAGTGGAACTAGATAGAAACAATCTTGCATGTTTATGCCAGTCATAGACAATATTATGCCAAGTAATTCAAGTTATAACTAGAAAGTAAGCACAAATCCATCTGTGATTGGACTCCGTTGCCCAGTTGATAAAAAGGCACCGATCAATTCTTTTCCAAAATCATTTCCTTGTATTATATTCAAAATCCAATTTTAATTTTCTATTGTAGAAGTAGGAGTAGTGTGTACTACAGATAAAATAATCTATTCAAATCACATGCCAATCTGAATTAGGTTAAATTGGATGATTTAATTGATTAAATTTCATAAAATTCATAATCTACTCATAAGTCACCAACAAATTTGAGGAGTAATTATTCATTGGTGAACATAAGGTAATTCCCACCCAGGTGAAATAGAGCCTAAGGTGTAGTGAATCCCAACCATCTTGGTTGATTCTGTCAGTTGGCCAAATTAGTTGCTTAACCTAATCATAAAGTTGGGCATCCTATTAGGGTTTTGCATAATACAAATTTGAGAACCAACACAATCTTCAAGTCCGCATTTGTCATAAAGTATTATAAAGGTTATCATAAAGTATTCTAAAGGTTGGATTGTTATCTAAAGGGGTTCTATAGGTCATGCCAACCTAGGAGAGTGTGTCTCATGTTTTGGTTTAGTTCACATTGGATTTTGAGGCCGACTAAGTGATGTTCTACAAGCTACACTCAAGCAAGCTGACCTAAGTGGTGATAAGAGTAAAGTGAATTTAAAAGGAAGTAAACATGTTTTGTAAGAGTTAAGTTGGAGCTATTTTAGGTCCACTCTGAATTATTTCAAGTTTAAATCTTGGTACGAAGTATGTGGGAAAATGTTTCACACGCTACATCATTTGGGCCAACCTAGTTGATGATTGTAAACAAAGTAGATATAAATAAGGTTTTCCCTTCGATGCTTTTGGTGAGGTGAGGAAATAATGTATGTCTTATGATATGACAAGTACCTATAGATGCCAATTGAGAAAGAATAGAGTAGACAAAGTAATTATAGAGCATAGCAGTGTTGTAATTCAGATTAATAGAAGAAGGTTTTGATTGTGCTTCATTGGAATTGTATTCCATGCATATGTAGATGCAATTGTAATAGTTCAACTCTGGCAGTGAGCCACTCTCCCTTTCTACTTTGGCAATGAGCCATCTTTCTTCTCTTTCTTTCTTTCTCAGTGGGCAGTGAGTCCACCTGCAGTGAGAATTTCTGTAATACCTTAACCAATTATAATATATTGTGAACTAATCCTCACTGTGGTTTTTCCTTTTTTGGGGTTTCCACGTAAAATCCTGGTGATCATGTGTAATGGTTTGTGGTTGTAAGTTTTATGCTTAATTTTATTTAATTATTAATGAATTTGGAAAATGGATTGGATGCTTAATCTATGAATGGTTCAAAAGAATATTGATTCACCCCCCCTCTCAATATTTTGAGTCTTCAACACAAGGGCAAGAAACATCCTGATTGGCTCCATTCTGGCTACCAAAGCAAAAGTCTCCTCAAAATCAGTGCCTTCAACTTGTGAGTAACCCTTAAATACCAATCTTCCTTTGTTCCTCACAACTTCACCATATTCATTTAGTTTCTTCCAGAACACCCACTTTGTTCCTATAACATTCTTATTGGATGGTTTGGGAACTAATTCCCATGCTTGATTTTTCTCTATCTAATTCAATTCTTCTTCCATTGCTTTCAAACATTCATCATCTTTGCTAGCATCAGCAAAGGTTTTGTGCTCTATCTTTGACATAAATGCAAATTCACTTGCTCACTTATTTTTACAAACCTTCTCTTAGTTTGCACACATTCATTCTTATCCCCAATGATCTAATCTACTAAATCATTCCTCTGAACATGCTTTTCTAGATTCTTAGGGATCTACTCTAATTCTTGTTCCTTCTCTTCTTTCTTCTCTTCTTCTTCAATGTAGGGAAGTATATCAGATCCACAGTCCTCTGGTTCTTGTGAGATCTGATAGAAGTCTTCATCTACCTTCACATTTGTGTTTTCAATCATCTTTCCCAATCTCTTATTGTAGCATCTATAGGCCTTTCTTCTGGTTGAGTAATGAAGAAAGATCCCTTCATCACTTCTTGAATCAAACTTTCCAAGGTCTTCTTCATCTCTCCTAATGTGGCATTTACTACCAAAGATCCTAAAATATCTAACAGTGGGAGGTCTTCCATACCACAACACATAAGGGGTCTTAGTGCTATTGATCCTCACTTGTACTTTGTTGAGTAGATAGACCACAATGTGAATTGCTTCCTTCAAGTACATATCAAGAAGATTTACATCTTTCAACATTTCCCTAGCCATCTCTTGCGCAATCTTATTCTTCCTCTCAACTACCCCATTCTACTGAGGGGTCCTAGGAGTAGATAGATGTCTCCTAATACCATGATCTTTAAAAAAAAAATCAAATTAATTTGAAATAAATTCACCTCCTTTATCAGACCTTAAGCATTTGATCTTAGCATCCATTTCATTCTCAACTATTGCTTTGAAAACCTTAAACTTATCAAAGGCTTATGATTTTTCTCTTAAGAAAGTAACCCAATTCATTCTAGAGTAATCATCAATAAGCAACATGAAATACCTTTCACCTTGTTGACTCTTTGTTCTTGTAGGGCCACATAGGTTAGTGTGAATCAAGTTCAATGGCATTGAAGAAGAATACTCCTTGCTCTTGAAATTTGTTTTTGTCTGCTTTCCTATTTGACATTCCTTGCATAATATGTTTGCAAGCTTGGTTATCTTAGGCATATCTCTCACCACATGAATAGAGTTGATCTTTACCATGTTATCAAAGTTGATGTGTCCCATTTGCTTGTTCCATAGCCAACACTCACTAGATTGAGCTAATAAGCAGGTTCTTCCATTTACCTCCTTTAGATGATAGATATCTCCATAAGTCTTAATACCTTCTGTAACTAGTATTTCAGACCCTTCCTTCCTAATTTCACATCCTTTGGCATGAAAAGTAAGATTATATCCTTTACTATACATCTGACTGACACTGATAAGATTATACTTTAGCCCTTTGACATAGAGGACATCCTCAATCCTTTTCTTCCCATCAATAATAATAGCACCCTTTCCACAAATTTGTGCTAACTCATCACCACCAAACTTAACAGCTCTGCTACTCCACTTCTTAAGGATGATAAACTTCTCCTTGTCACCAGTCATGTGGTTAGAGCAACCACTATTAATTACCCAAGCATTGGCTTCTTCTTTTGCATGATATGTTTGCAGGTTTGGTTATCTTAGGCAGATCTCTCACTGCATGAATATAGCTAATCTTTACCATGTTATTGAAGTTGATGTGTCCCATTCACTTGTGACATAGCCAACACTAACTAGATTGAGCCAATAAGTAGGTTCTTCCATTTACAACCTTAAGATGATAGATATCTCCATAAGACTTAATACCTCCTGCAACTAGTCTTCCAGACCCTGCCTTTCTCATTTCACATCTTTTGGCATGAAAAGTAAGATTGTATCCTTTACTATACATCTGAATTATATCGAGAAGATTATGGTTTGTCCCTTTGACATAGAGGACATCCTCAGTCCGGTTCTTCCCATCAATAGTTATAGCACCCTTTTAATAGATTTTTGATGACTCATCACCACCAAACTTAACAGCTCCACCATTCAACTTCTTAAGGCTGATAAACTTCTCCTTGTCACTAGTCATGTGGTTAGAGAAACCACTGTCAATTACCAAAGCATTCACTTCTTCTTTTGCATGAAAGGCAATCCATACAACCATTAATTTTTCATTACCTTGATCATTCAGCAAGGTATCAAACTTTTCACATTTTTCAATATCATCCTTTTTGTCACCAACATTCAAGACCATGAAAAGTGTTTCATCATTTGAGTCATCATGATCCTAATCTTCTGAAGAAAAATGCTCTCCATGGAATACAAACTTCTTTTTGGGTTCTCTCTTTTGTTACTACCTTTTGATTCTTTAAAAAGACATTTAGAAGCAAAATGACCAATTTTCCCACAATTGAAATATTTGAAAGGTAACTTACCTTTATATTTGATTGTGCCCTTCTTCAATCTTCTTACAAAGTTTTCCTGTACCTCATCAACGTCATCATCTTGATCAACTACTTCATCTTTTGTCTTCTTACTTGCTTTGAATGTTTCTTCCTTCTTTGGAGCACCTTTGTCAAATTCTCTCATTTCAATGGCTATGAGAGAGCCAAACAATTGATCTACTATATATTTATCCAAATCATGAGTTTCCTCAATAGCAGAAACCTTATGACTGTAGGATTTAGGGAGAGATCTTGGAACCTTCTTCACAATCTCAACTTCTTTCACTTCTCCACAAAGTCCTTTAATGCCATTAACTATTTCATCTACTCGAAGCATATAACTAGCAATGTCTTCTTCTTCTGACATCCTCAGTGTCTCAAATTTATTCTTGAAGATTTGCATCTTGGCATGCTTCACTTTACTATCTTCTTCATAAATGTTACTAAGTGTATTCTAGACATCCTGAGTAGATTTGCAACCCATTACCTTCACAAGTTCTAAATCAGCTAGCCCACTCATGATAGCACTCTTTGCCTTGGCATTTTTCTCATACAACTTAATCTCATCTACATTTGTAGGATCACTAGTAGGAGTAGTGTAACCCTTCTTGACAGATTGCCAAATACCAAACCCTAGAGAAAATATATAGTTTTCCATCCTTAGCTTCCAAAAGGAATAATTTGTTCCATCAAACATAGGTGCCTTGTGAGATCCACAATGAGCCATCTCAAACCTTCCTCAAGCAGTTAAGCTTCTTCTGAGTAACTTGGCTTTGATACCAATTGTTGAACACACCAAGATACTAAGAGGGGGTGAATCAATATCCAAACAAAATTCAAATCCCCCAGAGTAGATTAAAACTTAAACATTATAGTATTAAGATAAACATGAAAGATCATCACAATGCACAAAAACACATAACACTAGATATATGTGGAAAACCCTAAAGGGGGAAGAACCACAGTGAGGATTAACTCACAATATATGAATCTCATTGTAATAAAAGATTACAACTTTGTTTTAGGGCTACAACCCAAGGAAGCTACTACTCCCTTTTGACTTTGTTTTAGGGATACAACCGAAGGAACCTACTACTCCCTGCTGACTTTGTTTCAGGGTCACTCCCAAGGAAGCTACAACTCCCTATAGACTTTGTGTGAGGCCGATTATTTTATCTTCCATATTTTGATCATTATGCTATTTAGCAGATGACACTATCAGATCTTAAGGACTATGCTTCATTTTGTAGACTTGATTTGATCCACTGATTATATTAGGACATTGGTTTGACATATGCAATTCGTTTTGATCATAGTGATGCTATTTGTGGAAATCGAATTATGAGTCTATATTTGATATGTTTTGTGATGAGATTCTAGTTGTTTATGTGATATGGATTAATTGACATGTGATTAGATAATGCAATTTAATTTGGATTTATGTATTGATGTTTATTGTTGTATTCGATTGTGAGTTTTAATTCCAGTTGCTTCAGCTATCACTTTTCATGATAGAACTGACACTTGATCGAGATGTGCAGGTTTACATTCCCTAGCCACAGGAAATTGGAGGTAGGATTCACACTATGTTATTCCCTATAAAGCCGATCCATCCCCAAGAGGGATAAGGATCACATTTGAATTTGAGTGTGGATTTATTGTGCTTGGTTTAATTTTATTTATTTTGGCCTTAGTACCACTTTTTATTTAAAATGGATTAATAATAAGTGTTGTACAATTTTATTTGATTTATGCCACTTGGTATTTATATTATTTTTTTTACGCCATTTAAATGTGGATTTTTTTAACCCTTTTCAAGAACCCTAGGGTCCTAAAAGTTACCCTAGGTGGTCAACTATGAGTCTAGGGTCAACTTGGACTATCTAACCCTAGTTTTGACTCACCTTAGGTCACTCTAAACCATGGTTTAGTAAAAGTGACGAATTTTAGAAATGAGGAAAGATGAGGGATGGGCCTTGCCTTGGGAAGAACCCATCTCCCATCCCAAAGTCTTGGAATCATTCCCAAGGAAGACTTGGGAGGTCTCCAAGAGTCCTCCCAAACTCCCAAGTGAGTGGGAGCACCACTCAAGACCCTTGTCTTCTTGAGGTGTGAGTGGGAATCCAACTCACCATTTGGCCCCCTCCCACTTGTGTGGAAGCACAAGTGGATGAGGTGGAGATGGAGGTCGAGTAAGAGGAGGACATTTGTCATCCTCTTACCTTCTCACTCTTACAAGTGGCTTTGGAGGAGGGAGGAGATGGTCACAAATGTCACCTTGTCATTCTCTCAAGGCCAAGTGGATGGCCTATAATAGCTCCTCTTATAGAGGAGTGGGGGTTCTTCTTTTTGCTTTTTTTCTTTTCCTGGCAATTGGAAGTGCTTGCAAATTTCAGTTCTTTTCTAGTTTGGAGGAGTTGGGAGAAATTCTTGAAGTTGGAAGGCTTGGGAAGGCTTGGAGCTCTTCACCAAACTACTTCCATTATAAGGGCTTGTAAGGTAGGCTTCTTAACTTGTTATCTCAACTTTGCTTGTATAGTGTGTGGTGTTTCAGTTTGTGGTTGTTCTGTGGTTTTGCATTGTGATGTTGGGATGGCTGTTATGGTGAGAGCACCTCCAATGGAGGTTATGATCAACTTGTATGGGTAAGGGAGAGGAACAATCCTTGGGGGCTCTCCCACAGTTGTATTTGTGCCTTGAGGGCTTTTATTTGTGGAGGTTGGTGTTATGGAGATTTTTAGCTTGAGGCCATGGGTTGTGATTTATTGGATGGCAAGACTGCCATGGAGTACTTGTGATTTGGAGGATGGTGTATTTTAGAGATTTTGGCTTGAGGCCATGTATTGGGATTTTACTTTATCATTTGGGAGCCCTTTTAAGTTGAGAGGTCTATTCCCTACCCTCACCAAACTCATTTCCATGAGTTAAGTTATGTGCAAAACCTATGGAGTTGTTCTGTTTTGTGTTATTGTGTTTGA
Organism: Cunninghamia lanceolata; assembly: GCA_027924645.1. Taxonomy (NCBI): domain Eukaryota; kingdom Viridiplantae; phylum Streptophyta; class Pinopsida; order Cupressales; family Cupressaceae; genus Cunninghamia; species Cunninghamia lanceolata. Next base: position 7,350,643 of record BSBN01001281.1, read on the forward strand.
TCTTGTTGTGGAATGGAACCCTATGTCAAATCCCTACCTCCCTAGCTTGGGGGTGACCCACTTGCGGGTCTACAGTAGGGAGGAGAGCTTTCCTTTTGAAGTGGCTGGCTTTTGTTGTTTCATTGCTGTGTTTAGTTGCAGGTTGTCAATTGAAGAGAAGAAGTTGTTTGGGAGCTCAAGTTGGAGTTCATAAAGCCCCTTTTTTTTTGTGTGGCCTTTGTAGTATTCCAGTGGCTGATTTAGCCATGGCCTAGTGGCCTTGTGTCTTGATAAAATTCTTGTAAAGGTTGCTATGAAATCTGCTATAGAGTTGGCTATGGTAGTACTGAAATGTGAACATTTGTATTCAGTTAATGCTGTTAATTTTCCTATTTCTGGGAGTTAAGAGTTGTGAAGTATGTATGAGAAGATGTAATTGTATATGTTGTTCAAAGAAAAAGAAGGATGTATATGATTGTATATTTTAAATGGCTCTAAACAATTACTTACATATCTGCCATTGTATGTCCTAAGGAAAATAAAGAGTTCATTTCCATGTTGTCCAGTTACTTATTTCAGAAAAGGAATGCTATTTTTTTAAAAAAAGGAGACTAGAGGTTAGATGGAAATGTTGTGTTCTATTTTAAGTCAATGTTGTTCATTTTTCCATTTTGTGAGTTTAGTTTGAAAAATGCATGGAAAATGCTTTTTATATTTTAGACATTAATCTATCAGAAAAGAAAATACATGTGTGAGTTGAAATGGCTGCTAGAAATTAAAGTAACAGAAAGTAGGGAAAGACACTTAGTTGTGAGATTAGTTTATGTTTTATAAAAAAAAATTATTATTATCTCTATTTTTTGAGTTAAGTAGTAGGAGTTTAAAATAATGAGTTGCTGTAGAAAATGTATAATCTATTTGTTGTGTAAATTAAGGGATGTATATACAACTATGAAAATAAATATATGTATCTGTTAAGTGTTTATTCTGTTAAAGAAAAAATGTAAGTGTGATGTAAATATGTATATTCAAGAGATAAATAACTCTGAATTATTAAATGTATATATGTGCTTGTGTGTGTGTGTGTGTATATATATATATATATCTGTGTGTGTGTGTGAGAGAGAGATATATATGTTAAATATATATATACCATATAATAGAAAAGCTAAGTTTTATATATTTCATTTATATGAAAAAAAAGAGAAAAAGAAAAAAAAACACATATATAAATATATATACAGATATATATATATTTATATATATATACGTTAATATATATATATAATATATATATTAGTTTATTTTTATTTAAAAAAATAAATAAATAATAAAAAAAAGAAAAAAAGAGAGAAGGGCGGACTGTGTGCCCACAGTCCGCTGCACAGAAGAAAGAGAAGAGGGTGTGGGGGAGGTGGTGCCTCCACCACACCCCACCCACCATTCACACACCGCCCAAAACCGCCACCCGTGCTCTGCTCCCCTTCAAGGCCTTTACCACTGTGCTCCCCCTTTACCACTACCTCCCCTTCCCCAAACACTGCCTTGACCCCCGCGCTCCTCCTTCCCCCTGCACACAGCGCACCTCCCAGCTCTGCTTACCTCTATGGCCCCTCCGCTGATCTCCGTAGCCCTTTGTGCGTAGCTCCTCCCACACACCACCACCTCTCCACCATTCCACAACTCTACCCCACATCAATAGCTCCGCCACTACTGCACCTTCGCCAGTCACGCCGCCGCTGTCGGCAGCCCACCCTATTCTTAGACCTGCACATTATCAACATTTTCCACCATTTCAAACACTGCCATAAATAAATAAATGAGTATAACTTTCAAAAATACTACATATACCTCCATGAAAGGTGGTTGATAGCTGCATCTAAGGCTGCCTCTTTCATTCGAAACCCTAACCAGGTTCACATAAGAGAAAACAAAACAACAAAACAAAAACAACAATGAGAAAAAGAAGAGAAAATATGAAAAGAAAATTAGGGTATAGGGAAAATGATAGGGAAGAAGAATTAGGGCAACTAGATATTAGAAAACAATTTTATTGTTATTGGGACTTTTCATTTAAAACTCAAAGTTAATTTATTTTAGAGGATATTGGACTTTTATTATTTTTAAAATCCTCTATTTGTTGGTTTGGCCTCATTTCTCCTTTTTAACTCTGGGTTCTTTCAGCATTGGGCTTATTTTTAAATGGGGAAGTTACTTCTCTTTTTATTGCATTTGAGTTTTACTGTTTCTATTATTCATTGGTCTTTTTCTTACTACCCCTTGGGGGATTCTTTTGCATTGATTTAAAATTTTTGGATGGATCAACCCTGTAATTAAATTGTTGTCTTGTAATCTGAATTTATTTAGGAGGGAAATTAATTATTTCATTTTGGGGGAAATTATTTCAATTTTCGGTTGGGAAGGGTAGTGTTCTTTCAAGGGTTAAATTTTCCTAATGAGATTATTATTTCACTTCCTTGGATGGAATTTTTACGTTGTTAAATATAATCGACCTTCTTATTATTATTTTTTACGGAGAGGGTTATTTAAACCCTCTGCCCTCATCCACTAGTTTTCGAGTGAATTATTAAACCTAATGTCAAACTATGTTTAATAACAAACTCGACCTTTAGGTTGGTATCAACCGACGTCTTGATGTTCAAATTGATTTTATAATTTACCTTTATCATTGATTTTGTTCTCAGCTAAATTAATATTCAATCATTTTATTTTTACTTAATTATTTTTATTTAAATATTTTAATTGACTTATTTATTTTCTTTTCTAGTGGTGTTTTATTTTAAAAACTTTTATTTATTTTTGCGTTTATCAAAGACGCTTCACGCTGCTGAAATTTCCCTAGATTTCTAGGGTTGAATTTATGCTAACTTAATAAGTTCTTTTCCATCTTCCAAGCTCAACCAAGCACCATCATGCCATATCATTTAACCATTTCTAATCTGAGTTAGTTTAGGGTTCAATGTCGACATTTCGTCACCACCTAGTTAAATTAGGGTACTGATTGGAATCGATCTATCCCTAGAACTGACACACTCGTGTCGCATTCCCCCTAAATGACCTTCTCCATCCCGGTCATGTTGACATGGCTACGCCGTTGTGTATAGCCACTGAGCATGTAGATGCGTGTGAGGGGGATTGTAGGGATAGAAAAAAATTTCACGGCTCGTGTCGTGACCACATGGCGAATGTGGTTGTGACACGGGCGTTTTGCATGTCGCGTCTACACAAGAGACACAGGCATGACATTTGGTATCAGAGCCTAGGTTTTTAAAACACTGGGCTTATTTTAGGCACATTATTGTTTCCCCAACTTTACTGATTTAGTGGTTACCTCGTTTTGTAGGATGCCTCCCAGACGAGTTCGGTGAATACAGTCCCGCCGCACTCTACCCCTGAGGTGCACACTAACACTTCAGCTGAGGAACAGGAGCAGCCACAGTGAGTTCCACAGGTACAGCCACTCCTTCAGTCACAACCAGTTCCATAGGCACAGCAAATTCCACAAGCACAACTGGTTCCTCAGGTACCACATGCACCACCGGCCCCACCAGATATTGGACCCTAGATATTATAGGCCTTACAGGTAATCTTAGATAGGCTTCCACCCACTGTAGTAGAGCCACGTGTAGAGCCCTGTGTAGAGCCACGAGAGGGACCATGTGTGGAGCCTTATGTTAAGCTGCCAGAGACAGAGGAGGTTGGTTCCGCCAACAGGGCCCGTAGAAGGAGTCCCACACATCATGCTAGGCATGACGAGACAGTGCGAGTAGAGCACTTTGGTCACAGTCCTTATGATTATCATGCAGAGGACCCTGTCAGGGGGCACAGAGAGAGAGGAGATCCCATTAGGGACATATTAAGGTTGAACCCTCCTACATTCATTAAGACCACAGAGGGAGCTGAGGCAGAAGCTTGGCTTATAAGTTTAGACAGGTGCTTCGCATTGCGACCCTATGAGGGCAACACGAAGGCTTGTGTGGTAGTACACTTGTTATGAGCTGCAGCAACAACCTGGTGGTGCACTGAGGAGTGCATCACCTTTCTTTAGACACCCTCTCATGGGAGACCTTCATTGAGCGCTTCAATGCGTGCTACTTATCAAACCATTATAGACAGCGTCGTATAGATGAGTTCCATGACCTTCAGCAGAGGGGACTTTTAGTGGCTCAATATGAGGCTAGGTTTACAGAGCTATCTAGATATGCAGAGTATCTCCATGATGAGAAAATCCTAGTGCATAAGTTTATCAGAGGACTGAACCACATTATAGCAGGGCCTGTTCGGATGGCAGATCCCCAGACTTTGAGTGAGACTACCGAGAAGGCATATATCACTGAGGAGATTCAAGGACGAGGGTAGAGTTCACGCCCTCAATTTCAGGATCGTGGACAGCAGCAGCATCAGCAAAGTCACCGCAGGCCACCTCCGCCACCTAGGAGAGGAGGATTTAGTTCTGTACCCTTACCTTCTAGGCCCCCACAGGAGCAGCAGCGACAGCAACCATGAGCTGCAGGACCTGTATGGTCACAACAGTCTTTTGGAGGATCATAGAGTTCCACGGGCTGACCTACACAGCAGTAGCCATCAAGAAGGATGCAGACGGTACACATTCATTCTTGGGGACCATGCTATGTTTGTCGTGGGGCGGGACATCTAGACAGAGAGTGTCCATAGGGCTTTATAGTAGGGGGATAGCCTCGTGCCGGAGGATCTGAGTTGACAGTTGGAGATGTGGGTAGATCCCACCACATGCTTGCAGTGGTTGACAACCGCGAAGCTGACTTTTAGACCCCCATCCTTGAGACTACGAGTAGAGGCAAACAGGCAATTGGCCTTGGAGCCAATTCGCATTTTGGTTTGTCAGACGCTGGACCTTCAAGGTCGAGAGCTAGACCAGGTTACGGTTCAGTGAGATTGTTATGACGAGGTCACAGTGACTTGAGAGTATGCATCTAGTTTGAGGGCACTCTATCCTCACCTGTTTGACGACTTCCAGGAGGAAGTTCAGTCTTAGGGGGGGAGAATGTGAGGCTGATTATTTTACCTTCCATATTTTGATCATTATGCTATTTAGTAGATGACACTATCAGATCTTAGTGACTATGCTTCATTTTGTAGACTTGATTTGATCCACTGATTATGTTAGGACATTGGTTTGACATATGCGATTCATTTTGATCATAGTGATGCTATTTGTGGAAATTGAATTACGAGTCTATATTTGATGATGTTCTGTGATGAGATTCTAGTTGTTTATGTGATATGGATTAATTCACATGCGATTGGATAATGCAGTTTAATTTGGATTTATGTAGTGATGTTTATTACTGTATTCGATTGTGTGAGTTTTAATTCTAGTTGCTTCGGCTATCACTTTTCATGATAGAACTGACACTTGATCAAGATGTGTAGGTTTACATTCCCTAGCCACAGGGAATCGAAGGTGCGATTCACACTATGTTATTCCCTGTAAAGATGATCCATCCCCAAGAGGGATAAGGATCACATTTGAATTTGAGTGTGGATTTATTGTGCTTGGTTTAATTTTATTTATTTTGGCCTTAGCACCCCTTTTTATTTAAAATGGATTAATAATAAGTGTTGTACAATTTTATTTGATTTATGCCACTTGGTATTTATATTATTTTTTTACGCCATTTAAATGTGGATTTTTTTAACCCTTTTCATGAACCCTAGGGTCCCAAAAGTTACCCTAGGTGGTCAACTATGAGTCTAGGGTCATCTTGGACTATCTAACCCTAGTTTTGACTCACCTTAGGTCACTCTAAACCATGGTTTAGTAAAAGTGACGAATTTTAGAAATGAGGAAAGATGAGGGATGGACCTTGCCTTGGGAAGAACCCATCTCCCATCCCAAAGTCTTGGAATCATTCCCAAGGAAGACTTGGGAGGTCTCCAAGAGTCCTCCCAAACTCCCAAGTGAGTGGGAGCACCACTCAAGACCCTTGTCTTCTTGAGGTGTGAGTGGGAATCCAACTCACCATTTGGCCCCCTCCCACTTGTGTGGAAGCACAAGTGGATGAGGTGGAGATGGAGGTGGAGTGAGAGGAGGACATTTGTCGTCCTCTTACCTTCTCACTCTTACAAGTGGCTTTAGAGGAGGGAGGAGATGGTGACAAATGTCACCTTGTCATTCTCTCAAGGCCAAGTGGATGGCCTATAATAGCTCCTCTTATAGAGGAGTGGGGGTTCTTTTTCCTTTTTTTCTTTTCCTGGCAATTGGAAGTGCTTGCAAATTTAAGTTCTTTTCTAGTTTGGAGGAGTTGGGAGAAATTCTTGAAGTTGGAAGGCTTGGGAAGGCTTGGAGCTCTTCACCAAACTACTTCCATTATAAGGACTTGTATGGTAGGCTTCTTAACTTGTTATCTCAACTTTGCTTGTATAGTGTGTGGTGTTTCAGTTTTGGTTGTTTTGTGGTTTTGCATTGTGATGTTGGGATGGGTGATATGGTGAGAGCACCACCAATGGAGGTAATGCTCAACTTGTATGGGTAGGGGAGAAGAACAATCCTTGGGGGCTCTCCCACAGTTGTATTTGTGTCTTGAGGGCTTTTATTTGTGGAGGTTGGTGTTAAGGAGATTTTTGGCTTGAGGCCATGGGTTGTGATTTATTGGATGGCAAGAGTGCCATGTAGTACTTGTGATTTGGAGGATGGTGTGTTTTGGAGATTTTGGCTTGAGGCCATGTGTTGGGATTTTACTTTATCATTTGGGAGCCCTTTTAAGTTGAGAGGTCTATTCCCTACCCTCACCAAACTCATTTACATGAGATAAGTTATGTGTAAAACCTATGGGGTTGTTCTATTTTGTGTTATTGTGCTTGATCTTGTTGTGGAATGGAACCCTGTGTGAAATCCCTACCTCCCTGGCTTAGGCATGACCCACTTGCAGGTCTATGGTAGGGAGGAGAGCTTTCCTTTTGAAGTGGCTAGCTTTTGTTGTTTCATTGCTATGTTTAGTTGTAGGTTGTTAAGGGAAGAGAAGAAGTTGTTTGGGAGCTCAAGTTGGAGTTCATAAAGCCCCTTTTCTTTTGTGTGGCCTTTGTAGTATTCCAGTGGCTGATTTAGCCATGGCCTAGTGGCCTTGTGTCTTGATAAAATTCTTGTAAAGGTTTCTATGAAATCTGCTATAGAGTTGGTTGTGGTAGTACTGAAATGTGAACATTTGTATTCAGTTAATGCTGTTAATTTTCCTATTTCTGGGAGTTAAGAGTTGTGAAGTATGTATGAGAAGATGTAATTGTATATGTTGTTCAAAGAAAAAGAAGGATGTATATGGTTGTATATTTTAAATGGCTCTAAACAATTACTTACATATCTGCCATTGTATGTCCTAAGCAAAATAAAGAGTTCATTTCCAAGTTGTCCAGTTACTTATTTCAGAAAAGGAATGCTATTTTTTTAAAAAAAGGAGACTAGAGGTTAGATGGAAATGTTGTGTTCTATTTTAATTCAGTGTTGTTCATTTTTCCATTTTGTGAGTTTACTTTGAAAAATGCATGGAAAATGCTTTTTATATTTTAGACATTAATCTATCAGAAAAGAAAATACATGTGTGAGTTGAAATAGCTGGTAGAAATTAAAGTAACAGAAAGTAGGGAATGACACTTAGTTGTGAGATTAGTTTATGTTTTATAAAAAAAAATTATTATTATCTCTGTTTTTTGAGTTAAGTAGTAGGAGTTTAAAATAATGAGTTGCTGTAGAAAATGTATAATCTATTTGCTGTGTAAATTAAGGGATGTATATACAACTATGAAAATAAATATATGTATCTGTTAAGTGTATATTCTATTCAAAAAAAAATGTAAGTGTGATGTAAATATGTATATTCAATAGATAAATAAATCTTAATTGTTAAATGTATATATGTGCTTGTGTGTATATATATGTGTGTGTGTGTGTGTGAGATATATATGTTAAATATATATATACCATATAATAGAAAAGCTAAGTTTTATATATTTCATTTATATGAAAAAAAAGAGAAAAAGAAAAAAAAACACATATATAAATATATAAATATATAAATATATATACAGATATATATAAATTTATATATATATGTTAATATATATATATTATATATATTAGTTTATTTTTATTTAAAAAAATAAATAAAAAATTAAAAAAAGAAAAAAAGAGAGAAGGGCGGATTGTGTGCCCACAGTCCGCCACACAAAAGAAAGAGAAGGGGGTGTGGGGGAGGCGGTGCCTCCACCACACCCCACCCACCATTCACACACCGCCCAAAACTGCCGCTCGTGCTCTGCTCCCCTTCGCGGCCTTTACCAACACGCTCCCCCTTTACCACTGCCTCCCCTTCCTCAAACACTACCTTGACCCCTGCGCTCCTCCTTCCCCCTGCACGCAGTGCACCTCCCAGCTCTGCTTACCTCCGCGGCCCCTCCGCTAATCTCTGCGGCCCTCTGTGCGCAGCTCCTCCCACACACCACCACCTCTCCACCATTCCACACCTCCGCCCCACATCAATACCTCCGCCACTACTGCACCTTCGCCAGTCATGCCACCGTCGACGGCGGCCCACCCTATTCTTAGACCTACACATTATCAACATTTTCCACCATTTCAAACACTACCATAAATAAATAAATGAGTATAATTTCAAAAACACTACATATACGTCCATGAAAGGTGGTTGATAGCTACATCTAAGGCTACCTCTTTCATTCGAAACCCTAACTAGGTTCACATAAGAGAAAACAAAACAACAAAACAAAAACAACAATGAGAAAAAGAAGAGAAAATATGAAAAGAAAATTAGGGTATAGGGAAAATGATAGGGAAGAAGAATTAGGGCAACTAGATATTAGAAAACAATTTTATTGTTATTGGGACTTTTCATTTAAAACTCAAAGTTAATTTATTTTAGAGGCTATTGGACTTTTATTATTTTTAAAATCCTCTATTTGTTGGTTTGGCCTCATTTCTCCTTTTTAACTTTGGGTTCTTTCAGAATTGGGCTTATTTTTAAATGGGGAAGTTACTTCTCTTTTTATTGCATTTGAGTTTTACTGTTTCTATTATTCATTGGTCTTTTTCTTACTACCCCTTGGGGGATTCTTTTGCATTGATTTAAAATTTTTGGATGGATCAACCCTATATTTAAACTGTTGTCTTGTAATCTGAATTTATTTAGGAGGGAAATTAATTATTTCATTTTGGGGGAAATTATTTCAATTTTTGGTTGGGAAGGGTAGTGTTATTTCAAGGGTTAAATTTTCCTAATGAGATTATTATTTCACTTCCTTGGATGGAATTTTTATGTTGTTAAATATAAGCGACCTTATTATTACTATTTTTTATGGAGAGGGTTATTTAAACCCTCCGCCCTCATCCATTAGTTTTTGAGTGAATTATTAAACATAATGTCAAATTATGTTTAATAATGAACTCGGCCTTTAGGTTGGTATCAACCGACGTCTTGATGTTCAAATTGCTTTTATAATTTACCTTTATCGTTGATTTTGTTCTCAGCTAAATTAATATTCAATCGTTTTATTTTTACTTAATTATTTTTATTTAAATATTTTAATTGACTTATTTATTTTCTTTTCTAGTGGTGTTTTATTTTAAAAAAATTTATTTATTTTTGTGTTTATCAAAGACACTTCACGCTGCCAAAATTTCCCTAGATTTCTAGGGTTGAATTTATGCTAACTTAATAAGTTCTTTTCCATCTTCCAAGCTCAACCAAGTGCCATCATGCCATATCATTTAACCATTTCCGATCTGAGTTAGTTTAGGGTTCAATGTCGACATTTCGTCACCACCTAGTTAAATTAGTGTACTGATTGGACTCGATCTATCCCTAGAAGTGACACACTCATGTCGCATTCCCCCTAAACGACCTTCTCCATCCCAGTCACATCGACATGGCTACGCCGTTGTGTATAGCCACCGAGCATGCAGATGCGTGCGAGGGGGATTGTAGGGATAGAAAAAAAAATTCGCGGCCCATGTCGTGACCACATGGTGAATGTGGTTGTGACACGGGCGTTTTGCGTGTCGCATCCGCGCAGGAGACGCAGGCATGACATTGGGTATCAGAGCCTAGGTTTTTAAAACACTAGGCTTATTTTAGGCACATTATTGTTTCCCCAACTTTACTGATTTAGTGGTTACCTCATTTTGTAGGATGCCTCCCAGACGAGTTCGGTGAATACAATCCCACTGCACTCCACCCCCCGAGGTGCACACTGACTCTTCAGCTGAGGAATAGGAGAAGCCACATCGAGTTCCACAGGTACAGCCACAACCAGTTCCATAGGCACAGCCAGTTCCACAAGGACAACTGGTTCCTCAGGTACCACAGGCACCACCGGCCCCACCAGATATTGGACCCTAGATATTATAGGCCTTACAGGCAATCTTAGATAGGCTTCCACCCACTGTAGTAGAGCCACGTATAGAGCCCCACGTAGAGCCATGAGAGGGACCACGTGTGGAGCCTTATGTCAAGCTGCTAGAGACAGAGGAGGTTGGTTCGGCCAACAGGGCCCGTAGCAGAAGTCCCACACATCATGCTAGGCATGACGAGACAGTGCGAGTAGAGCACTTTGGTCATAGGCCTTATGATTATCATGCAGAGGACCCTGTCAGGGGGCACAGAGATAGAGGAGATCCCATTAGGGACATATTGAGGTTGAACCCTCCTACATTCATTGGGACCACAGAGGGAGTTGAGGCAGAAGCTTGGCTTATCAGTTTAGACAGGTGCTTCGCATTGCGACCCTACGAGGGCAACACGAAGGCTCGTGTGGCAGTACACTTGTTATGAGATGCAGCAACTACCTGGTGGTGCACTGAGGAGTGCATCACCTCTCTTTAGACACCCTCTCATGGGAGACCTTCATTGAGTGCTTCAATGCATGCTACTTATCAAACCATTATAGATAGTGTCGTATAGACGAGTTCCATGACCTTCAGCAGAGGGGACTTTCAGTGGCTTAATATGAGACTAGGTTTACAGAGTTATCTAGATATGCAGAGTATCTCCATGATGAGAAACTCTTAGTGCATAAGTTTATTAGAGGACTGAACCACATTATAGCAGGGCCTGTTCAGATGGCAGATCCCCAGACTTTGAGTGAGACTACCGAGAAGGCATATATCACTAAGGAGATTCAAGGACGAGGGCAGAGTTCATGCCCTTAGTTTCAGGATCATGGACAGTAGTAGCATCAGCAAAGTCACCGCAGGCCACCTCCGCCACCTAGGAGAGGAGGATTTAGTTTTGCACCCTTACCTTCTAGGCCCCCACAGGAGCAGCAGCGACAGCAGCCACGAGCTGCAGGACTTGCATGGTCACAGCAGTCTTTTCGAGGATCATAGAGTTCCACGGGCTGACCTACACAGCAACAGCCATTGTGCAGGACACAAACAGTACACATTCATTCTCGGTGACCATGCTATGTTTGTGGTGGGGCGGGACATCTAGCTAGAGAGTGTTCATAGGGCTTTATAGTAGGGGGATAGCCTCGTGCTGGAGGATCCGAGCTGACAGTTGGAGATGTGGGTAGATCCCACCACATGCTTGCAGCAGTTGACAACCGCAAGGCCGACTTTCAAACCCCCATCCTTGAGACTACGAGTAGAGGCAAACGGGTAATTGGCCTCGGAGCTAATTCGCATTTTGGTTTGTCAGACGTTGGACCTTCAAGGTCGAGAGCTAGACCAGGTTACGGTTCAATGAGATTGTTATGATGAGGTCACAGTAACTTGAGAGTATGCATCTAGTTTGAGGGCACTCTATCCTCACCTGTTTGATGACTTCCAGGAGGAAGTTCAGTCTTAGGGGGGAGAATGTGAGGCCGATTATTTTACCTTCCATATTTTGATCATTATGCTATTTAACAGATGACACTATCAGATCTTAGTGACTATGCTTCATTTTGTAGACTTGATTTGATCCACTGATTATGTTAGGACATTGGTTTGACATATGCGATTCATTTTGATCATAGTGATGCTATTTGTGGAAATTGAATTACGAGTCTATATTTGATGATGTTCTGTGATGAGACTCTAGTTGTTTATGTGATATGGATTAATTGACATGTGATTGGATAATGCAGTTTAATTTGGATTTATGTAGTGATGCTTATTGCTGTATTCGATTATGTGAGTTTTAATTCTAGTTGCTTCAGCTATCACTTTTCATGGCAGAACTGACACTTGATCGAGATGTGCAGGTTTACATTCCCTAGCCACGAGAAATTAGAGGTACGATTCACACTATGTTATTCCCTGTAAAGATGATCCATCCCCAAAAGGGATAAGGATCACATTTGAATTTGAGTGTGGATTTATTGTGCTTGGTTTAATTTTATTTATTTTGGCCTTAGTACCCCTTTTTATTTAAAATGGATTAATAATAAGTGTTGTACAATTTTATTTGATTTATGCCACTTGGTATTTATATTATTTTTTTTAGGCCATTTAAATGTGGATTTTTTTAACCCTTTTCATGAACCCTAGGGTCCCAAAAGTTACCCTAGGTGGTCAACTATGAGTCTAAAGTCAACTTGGTCTATCTAACCCTAGTTTTGACTCACCTTAGGTCACTCTAAACCGTGGTTTAGTAAAAGTGATGAATTTTAGAAATCAGGAAAGATGAGGAATGGGCCTTGCCTTGGGAAGGACCCATCTCCCATCCCAAAGTCTTGGAATCATTCCCAAGGAAGACTTGGGAGGTCTCCAAGAGTCCTCCCAAACTCCCAAGTGAGTGGGAGCACCACTCAAGACCCTTGTCTTCTTGAGGTGTGAGTGGGAATCCAACTCACCATTTGGCCCCCTCCCACTTGTGTGGAAGCACAAGTGGATGAGGTGGAGATGGAGGTGGAGTGAGAGGAGGACATTTGTCGTCCTCTTACCTTCTCACTCTTACAAGTGGCTTTAGAGGAGGGAGGAGATGGTGACAAATGTCACCTTCTTATTCTCTCAAGGCCAAGTGGATGGCCTATAATAGCTCCTCTTGTAGAGGAGTGGGGGTTCTTTTTGCTTTTTTTCTTTTCCTGGCAATTGGAAGTGCTTGCAAATTTAAGTTCTTTTCTAGTTTGGAGGAGTTGGGAGAAATTCTTGAAGTTGGAAGGCTTGGGAAGGCTTGGAGCTCTTCACCAAACTACTTCCATTATAAGGACTTGTATGGCAGGCTTCTTAACTTGTTATCTCAACTTTGCTTCTATAGTGTGTGGTATTTCAGTTTGTGGTTGTTTTGTGGTTTTGCATTGTGATGTTGGGATGGGTGTTATGGTGAGAGCACCACCAATGGAGGTAATGCTCAACTTGTATGGGTAGGGGAGAGGAACAATCCTTGGGGGCTCTCCCATAGTTGTATTTGTGCCTTGAGGGCTTTTATTTGTGGAGGTTGGTGTTAAGGAGATTTTTGGCTTGAGGCCATGGGTTGTGATTTATTGGATGGCAAGAGTGCCATGTAGTACTTGTGATTTGGAGGATGGTGTGTTTTGGAGATTTTGGCTTGAGGCCATGTGTTGGGATTTTACTTTATCATTTGGGAGCCCTTTTAAGTTGAGAGGTCTATTCCCTACCCTCACCAAACTCATTTACATGAGTTAAGTTATGTGTAAAACCTATGGGGTTGTTCTATTTTGTGTTATTGTGCTTGATCTTGTTGTGAAATGGAACCCTGTGTGAAATCCCTACCTCCCTAGCTCGGGCATGACCCACTTGTGGGTCTACGGTAGGGAGGAGAGCTTTCCTTTTGAAGTGCCTGGCTTTTGTTGTTTCATTGCTATGTTTAGCTGCAGGTTGTTAAGGGAAGAGAAGAAGTTGTTTGGGAGCTCAAGTTGGAGTTCATAAAGCCCCTTTTTTTTGTGTGGCCTTTATAGTATTCTAGTGGCTGATTTAGCCATGGCCTAGTGGCCTTGTGTCTTGATAAAATTCTTGTAAAGGTTTCTATGAAATCTGCTATAGAGTTGGTTGTGGTAGTACTGAAATGTGAACATTTGTATTCAGTTAATGCTGTTAATTTTCCTATTTCTGGGAGTTAAGAGTTGTGAAGTATGTATGAGAAGATGTAATTGTATATGTTGTTCAAAGAAAAAGAAGGATGTATATGGTTGTATATTTTAAATGGCTCTAAACAATTACTTACATATCTGCCATTGTATGTCCAAAGGAAAATAAAGAGTTCATTTCCATGTTGTCCAGTTACTTATTTCAAAAAAGGAATGCTATTTTTTTTTAAAAAGGAGACTAGAGGTTAGATGGAAATGTTGTGTTCTATTTTAATTCAATGTTGTTCATTTTTCCATTTTGTGAGTTTAGTTTGAAAAATGCATGGAAAATGCTTTTTATATTTCAGACATTAATCTATCAAAAAAGAAAATACATGTGTGAGTTCAATTAGCTGCTAGAAATTAAAGTAACAGGAAGTAGGGAAAGACACTTAGTTGTGAGATTAGTTTATGTTTTATAAAAAAAAATTATTATTATCTCTATTTTCTGAGTTAAGTAGTAGGAGTTTAAAATAATGAGTTGCTATAGAAAATGTATAATCCATTTGCTATGTAAATTAAGGGATGTATATACAACTATGAAAACAAATATATGTATCTGTTAAGTGTATATTCTGTTTTAAAAAAATGTAAGTGTGATGTAAATATGTATATTCAATAGATAAATAAGTCTGAATTGTTAAATGTATATATGTGCTTGTGTGTGTGTGTCTGTGTGTGAGATATATATATATATATATATATATATATATATATATGTTAAATATATATATATATATGTATATATATATATATGTTAAATATAGATATATATACCATATAATAGAAAAGCTAAGTTTTATATATTTTATTTATATGAAAAAAAAGAGAAAAAGAAAAAAAAACACATATATAAATATATAAATATATATACATATATATATATATTTTTATATATATACGTTAATATATATATATATATTATATATATTAGTTTATTTTTATTTTGAAAAAAAAATAATAATCATAAAAAAAAGAAAAAAAGAGAGAAGGGCGGACTGTGTGCCCACAGTCCACCGCACAGAAGAAAGAGAAGGGGGTGTGGGGGAGGTGGTGCCTCCACCACACCCCACCCACCATTCACACACCGCACAATACCACCACCTGTGCTATGCTACCCTTCGCGGCCTTTACCACCACGCTCTCCCTTTGCCACTACCTCCCCTTCCCCAAACATTGCCTTGACCCTCGTGCTCCTCCTTCCCCCTGCACGCAGCGCACCTCCCAGCTCTGCTTACCTCCGTGGCCCCTCTACTGATCTCTGCGGCCCTTTGTACACAGCTCCTCCCACACACCACCACCTCTCCACCATTCCACACCTCCGTCCCACATCAATACCTCCACGACTACTCCACCTTCGCCATTCACGCCACCATCGGCGGCAGCCCACCCTATTCTTAGACCTGCACGTTATCAACATTTCCCACCATTTCAAACACTGCCATAAATAAATAAATGAGTACACCTTTCAAAAACACTGCATATACCTCCATGAAAGGTGGTTGATAGCTACATCTAAGGTTGCCTCTTTCATCTGAAACCCTAACAAGGTTCACATAAGAGAAAACAAAACAACAAAACAAAAACAACAATGAGAAAAAGAAGAGAAAATATGAAAAGAAAATTAGTGTATAGGGAAAATGATAGGGAAGAAGAATTAGGGCAACTAGATATTAGAAAACAATTTTATTGTTATTGGGACTTTTCATTTAAAACTCAAAGTTAATTTATTTTAGAGGATATTGGACTTTTATTATTTTTAAAATCCTCTATTTGTTGGTTTGGCCTCATTTCTCCTTTTTAACTTTGGGTTCTTTCAGAATTGGGCTTATTTTTAAATGGGGAAGTTACTTCTCTTTTTATTGCATTTGAATTTTACTGTTTCTATTATTCATTGGTCTTTTTCTTACTACCCCTTGGGGGATTCTTTTGCATTGATTTAAAATTTTTGGATGGATCAACCCTGTATTTAAATTGTTGTCTTGTAATCTGAATTTATTCAGGAGGGAAATTAATTAGTTCATTTTGGGGGAAATTATTTCAATTTTCGGTTGGGAAGGGTAGTGTTCTTTCAAGGGTTAAATTTTCCTAATGAGATTATTATTTCACTTCCTTGGATGGAATTTTTACATTGTTAAATATAATCAACCTTCTTATTATTATTTTTGATGGAGAGGGTTATTTAAACCCTCCGCCCTCGTCCATTAGTTTTCAAGTGAATTATTAAACATAATGTCAAATTATGTTTAATAACGAACTCGGCCTTTAGTTTGGTATCAATCGATGTCTTGACGTTCAAATTGATTTTATAATTTACCTTTATCATTGATTTTGTTCTCAGCTAAATTAATATTCAATCGTTTTATTTTTGCTTAATTATTTTTATTTAAATATTTTAATTGACTTATTTATTTTCTTTTCTAGTGGTGTTTTATTTTAAAAAAATTTATTTATTTTTGCGTTTATCAAAGACGCGTCACGCTGCCGAAATTTCCCTAGATTTCTAGGGTTGAATTTATGCTAACTTAATAAGTTCTTTTCCATCTCCCAAGCTCAACCAAGCACCATCATGCCATATCATTTAACCATTTCTGATCTGAGTTAGTTTAGGGTTTGATGTCAGCATTTCGTCACCACCTAGTTAAATTAGGGTACTGATTGGAATCGATCTATCCCTAGAAGTGACACACTCGTGTCGCATTCCCCCTAAATGACCTTCTCCATTCCAGTCACGTCGACATGGCTACACCGTTGCGTATAGCCACCGAGCATGCAGACGCGTGTGAGGGGGATTGTAGGGATAGAAAAAAAATTGGCGGCCCGTGTCGTGACCACATGGTGAATGTGGTCGTGACACAGGCATTTTGCATGTCGCGTCCGCGTGGGAGACGCGGGCATGACACTTTGTTTTAGGGCTACAACCCAAAGAAGCTGCTACTCCATAATCTGAAAACAAACTTAGAAATGATTACAGCATGACAATCCTTCTATTGTCTGAAACTGATAATGTAGCTCAGTCCTCTTTGATGATTGCAATTCTTCTTTGACACTCCTTCTTGATGATTGGATCAGTTAGGCACACTCTTTACTTCCCTCCTGTCACAAAAATGTCTTCAAGATGAATCAGGACATGCCTTATTGCTTCTTCTCTTTCTCCTTTAGTCACACATCATAATGGATATCATATTCATATTCTGCTCTTCACACACTCATATTCACAATCATACCTCACCTAGATAAACTAGGTTTATAATATATAGACATGAAATTACATTTATTACATTACAAGTTAGCCAATACAACAAGAATAATATAATTTACAAGTCAGCCAAAGATCAAACATCATGAAACATGTAGAGGGCACTCCAAAAAGAGAAACATGCCTTACAGACCTCAACACATGGTTAACCCAGTCCTAAACATTCTTCACAGAATCATCCTTCAAAGAATAACATTTGCATGCTTCACAAAATTAAATTAGGTCACCCTTAAGCAAGAACACATGAAGCTTGTAGCACAACGATCATTTTAACTTGGCGGTACTCATGAAAGATTGAACATTACTTGCACTTCTTCCAGATGAGTCAGCCAGGCCTATACACCATCTCCAAACACTCCTTGAACTTTACATAATAAGAACTTTGTGGTGCACATCACCAACATACCTCATTCAGCCTCAACAACAATAACTCTTCACATAGTAATTTGAAAACCTTGTACGGTACTAAAAACACAAAATATATGCATGTGCTTCAATCTTGAGAGACATAGAGACATGCATAATGTCCACATAAACTCATATAACTAATCTGCACATTCTTCAACTGATGCAAGTACTCAAACATGTGTCTTGAGAACAATTAGGCATACAGAACCATCTATAGTACACTGTCATTTAAAAATTGAACTTGTAGACCTCCAAATCACTTGATACTGCAAAGTAGCATGCATTGAACATGTCTGATCATGTTCACAAAACTGCATGAGCAAATCTTCACTTGTGAAGGAATGTGGAGCATTCCAATCAACCTTCATCATCACATTATGCTGCCATAGCATAGACCAGAACTTTGTCACTTGTAACTTCCATTGCAGGGGAGCACATGTGTTAAGGAGTGAAAAGGGAGGGATGAGGTTTTAGTTTGGTTTGAGGGTTTGATGGGTTTAGATCCTCCTTTCACTACAAACATTCAAGGACATATCAACCGAGTTGAATCTCTACTAAGCCATAGCATTCACCTGATAGGTTGGGTTGTCACTTGGAATGATGTGGAAACTTAGAAATTGTTAACTAATGCCTTAATGTAAACCTCAAATATGTAAGAAACCCTAATTGTGCAAAACGGTGAACAAACTGGTAAATTAAGATAAATGTTTACAGATTAAGGAAAAGGATAGAGATTAATAACTAACCATTCTTCAAAGTTTAGAATTCAGAATATTCAAGGACAATGCCCTGGGCTCCCAAGTCCAAGGCACTATTAACTTCGCAGAATGCATAACTCTATCCGGCACTGATAATCATTGTTTCATCTGTTTTCATCACTCAGAATGTGGAGGACACTACCTTGGGTTCCCTAGTCCCAGGTAGGCTAGTTTTTGAGATGTAGAAGCTCCTTTAGATGCGTAATGTCCCTGTAACTCTAATTCCCATCTCTAAAACTCTAGAGGACATTGCCCTAGGCACCCATGTCCCAAAAATGCTCTGTTTCACTTCTTTCTTTCAGATCTTGAATCCTTGTCATCTGCAACCTTCCTTTGCAACTCGACTCCATGAAACTTGGTACCTATAACCTACAATCACAAAAGAGTTTGGTTGGGGGTTGTGGTGTTTGGAGGCTTGCCTCAGTCAAGCCCTAGAGAGATGTTCAAGTCTTCTGAACACCATTGTTAGATAAGAGTGCGTATCGCTACAGGATACAGACAAAATCCAAATGATAAATGGTCCAAACATAAACAAATGTCACCTTAGAAATTTAGATGTCACATAAATGAAGGCTCTTCAATCACATGAGAAGATGAAGCCAAATCTGCAATCACAAGCACAATAATAATGCTCTTCTCTACAACAATGAATATCATGGATGCTATAAATCACAAGTATTCCTAAATTTCACAATCATTTTCTAGTTTACAAATGAAAACCTAAACATACTTATATATACGATAACACATATTCCCACTAAGAATTTCATAATTCAAACTTTTGGTGTTGGCATAGGACCTAACAATAGTCATATATAACTGACACTTCAAATTAGGGTAGGACTAGGGTGCAAGTTCCCAAGTACTCCCCCCTATTTTAAGGAGGAGTCATCAAAATAGCACCTCCTAGATCCTATTTGCCACAAGACTTCGGGGTTTTCTCATCGGGATTCAAAATTAACATGCAATATGATCTAAATGCATTCTAAGGACCCAGGAGCTAAACCTTAATAGGGAAAATCCCCAAGGGGACATTTTCCAACATAACATTTAGCCCTCACTTTAATGTATGCATGAATTCAAGGCCCATACATGCATTAAAATACGGTCAACAAACACAACAAACACGCCAAGCATGGTGAAGACACGCCAAACACATTGAAGATAGTAACCGGCATGCAAAACATAGAGAAGACAGTTATAGTCACCCAAGACATGGAGAAGATAGCATTGAAGACACACAAAACATAATGAATAGAGTGAATGAAATGATTATTTCTTTTTCATTTTCTCATATATATGAAATGCAAATGCAAGTACTTGGAAAGTAAACACACAATCCAAAATGTAGGAGGATCTCATCGCCACAAGTCTCAAAACTGCATAAGGGGCAACAGACACACAATACAAATCTCAAAGTGTAGGAGGAACTCATTGCCACCAGTCTTGAAACTACACTTGAGAACAAACATGCCATACAAATCCTAAAGCATAGGAGGAGCTCATCACCACCAGTCTTGAGACTATGCTTGGGAATAAACACGCCATACACACACACATGGAAGACACAGAGAAAACACAGAAAACAAGAGATGGAAGAAACCTATTGCTAGGTTTCTACCATCTTAGGCACATTACAGGCACACACTAACAATTGGGCTTCACCACAACAATCACCAAAGACATGCTTAAGGGAGGATACACCAACCCCGCCTGCTCAAAGGACTTTTAGAAAATGACAGGATGTGCAATCTCCTCAAGAAATACACCATCCCCACCTCCACAAAGGACTTAAAATAAAAAGGATATGCACGATATCCTGACTCCGCAAAGAGCTTAATGATTTCAATATAGAAATAAAGATGTACACTCTCTCAGAGATACAACATCCTACCTTTGTAGAGGGCTTACAAGCATGCTTCATTAGTACCAAAATCATCAAACAGCTTACCTTATATATGCCCCCACGTAAAGGTGGTTGATATCATGTACTGATATTAAGAACGTTAAGGTAGAGAGAAAACACACAAGGGAACACAATCTCACAAAGCCCATGCCCCCCAGAGGTGACATGCACTTTACGATGAATACAGTGAATACAATGATTATTTCTTTTTCATTTTCTCATATATATGAAATGCAAATGCAAGTACATGGAAAGTAAACACACAACCCAAAATGCAGGAGGAGCTCATCGCCACAAATCTTGAAACTACATAAGGGGAAACAGACACATAATACAAATCTCAGAGTGTAGGAGGAGCTCATCACCACCAGTCTTGAAACTACACTTGAGAACAAACATGCCATACAAATCCCAAAGCATAGGAGGAGATCATCACCACCAGTCTTGAGACTATGCTTGGGAACAAACATGCCATACACACACACATGGAAGACATGGAGAAAACACAGAAAACAAGTGATGGAAGAAACCTATTGCTAGGTTTTCTATCATCTTAGGAACATTACAGGCACACATTGATAATTGGGCTTCACCACAACAATCACCAAAGACTCGCTTAAGGGAGGATACACCAACCCCACCTGCTCAAAGGACTTTTAGAAAATGACAGGTTGTGCAATCTCCTCAAGAAATACACCATCCCCACCTCCACAAAAGACTTAAAATAAAAAGGATATGCATGATATCTTGACTTCGCAGAGAGCTTAATAATTTCAATATAGAAATAAAGATGTCCACTCGCTTAGAGATACAATATCCTATCTCTGCAGAGGGCTTACAAGCATGCTTCGTTAGTACCAAAATCATCAGATAACTTACCTTATATATGCCCCCACCTTAAGGTGGTTGATATCATGTACCGATATCAAGAACATTAAGGTAGAGAGAAAACATAGAAGGGAACACAAGCTCTCACAAAGCCCATGCCCCCTAGAGGTGACATGCACTTTACGATCACTAAATGTTCCCACAGACAAAAACAATTTCCTACAAGAAAAGGTGTTAGCAACCATATAATCATGATAAACAACAATGCATGTAATCATTCACATAAAGAGCCAAGCAAGCGAGATCCAAGACAATCAAAGTGGACGGAGCAGGAGTATTGTTATGTTTTGTAAATGTGATAAGACAACATCAAAATATCACATGAAGTGATTCTACTAGCCAAGCTTCAGATAATATATATCAACCCCATCATCATGTATGGACTAGGTCTATTTTTTTATTTCTTGCTAAAGGGACACTAGGTTCGTATCAGTATTATATGTTTTTCATCATCTACCATCTAGATAGAACCACTAGAGGAAGGTAAACAATAAATCAAGAGAGGAGAAACAAGTTTCCTAAGGTCCTCACATAGGAAGGTGCCCCCATGTCACCAACTGCAATGCTATGCCCCTAGGACACAACACACAACAATAAAAATAGAGGAGAGGCAATGTAGAAGAATGATGATACAAATAGAAGAAGGGTCATGACAGAGGCAGTCTCCTGGTATCCCTAACCTTAAAAGAGTATCAAGGGTCATCCCAGGAGGCCTAAACAACACATAACACATCATGGGGTGTTGTGTGGTTACACAACATGCCCCATTTTGACTTGACAAAATAGGGACCCAACTTTTTGGCTTGTGTTTTGTGCTTTCTGGTAGTCTGGTAAAAGTAAGTCATGTAGATCATCATGCATTGAAAGGCTGGGTAAGTGATCATCATGAGGTTAGTTCGTCAAATTTCATATTTTATTCCAAAAACCTCATATTTAGAAAGAGCATTATATTCCATGTAGGTTTGTCTTTTACATCACCCTA
Organism: Cunninghamia lanceolata; assembly: GCA_027924645.1. NCBI lineage: Eukaryota > Viridiplantae > Streptophyta > Pinopsida > Cupressales > Cupressaceae > Cunninghamia > Cunninghamia lanceolata. The sequence goes on from BSBN01001281.1 coordinate 7,372,902, forward strand.
ATATTCATCAGGATGTGAAAGTTATGAGTGGTCAAAGTTTGAGTCAAACCTGATATTCCCAGGGGGAGGGTCATATTTTGTAACATCAGTCATATTATAAAAAGGTCACCCCGATATAGTATATCACCTGATAAAATCATGCAGTCGGAATAGCCGGATGTCAATTTTGGGTGATAGTAACCTTTACCCGTCAATAGCCTTATGCATTTCGTGAGGATCATATTTTTCAAAGTAACCCGATATTTCATAATATCATCCTGCTGTGAAATATCCCCCTAAGCCAATATCCTAATGACGTCATCCAAGTCTGATAAATGAAGAAACAAACATGATGATGACATCATCATCATTTTACCTCTCGCAGTATATTTCTTGAGCATGATCCTGCTTATATATCATGACGATGACGTCATGATGCCTTGCCGATACACTGAGCGAATATTAGGATGATGTCATCTTGATATTTCAAAAGAGAGACATGTAGGTTTGTCCAGTCATCATCATCTTTGAAATATCACCTGATATATCGAGATATCCTCCTGATGTGCTAAACATAACCAAAGGGTGCATTCGTCACCTGATCGTGTCAACGATAGTTTTTCCTCTCAAGGAGGATTATCATATTAAACTCGGGATGATATTTGCAAACATCCTCCTATCATTTGAATATCATCCTGTCTTGTGAATATCACCTCACTCCCATTGCTGCCATTGTCATTTAATGCATGTAGACATGGTAGGTAGTTCACGCCGATCACAAGACCCGATGGAACAGCTGGTGAAATCCTGACTTTCTGTGCAAAAATTAACGAATGAGATCCAATCTATTAGGGTTTGCCCTAATTTCACCCTAAGTGTATGGTTAAAAAGGTGAATTCACCATCATTTCATTTTTACCTTGCGATAAATTTGTTTTTACAGAGCACCAGCTTCCATATCCTCATACAGACGATAGTTGCATGAATTGAGCTCACAGACAGAAGGGAGTGTGTGATCATCAGCAGAATTAAGAGCATTGTCAAAAGTCCACTGGCATAAAAGGAAATTTGCATATCCAGGTAAGTAAATGAAACACTCATCCTGTTGTTTCTATAATAGTCAGGTATGGGTGGTTAATCTAAAGTTCTAGTTTATGCATCCATATGATTAAGTAATGTTGAATAGATACAATAGGCATGATGATTAGTAAAGTTAATTGTAATATGAATGCATGTGTATACCCATTATAAGATAGGATTTTGTTAATTACAGGCACCCATGGCTGACAAGAGGTTAGTTAAGTGTCAAGCAGAATTCAATAAGCCTATGTTCTCCTCTCAGAGGGGCGTCCTGTTTAAGTACGGTACAATTACAGATACCCATTAGGGGAATACCGATTTAGAAGCATGGTCAGCCAGGTTGAATGATGAGAATAATAAGAGTCCTGTACTGGATGCAGTTTTCGTATCCGGGATGTGGAATGTTGCCAGTTTTCCATACTCCATGGAATCTCTGGAACTAGTTATCGAGTGTGCTAGGAACTATAATCTAGAGACCAAGCAGGTGATGAAACATGGGAGGATATATGCTGACCTATCCATTAAGGGTCTTTCCAAGACATTTGGATTGCCATTGGGCAGCAAGGTTAAAAGTGTGGACCTGAAGAAGTTAGAGAAAGAATATGAAAACAATAAGAAACAAGCCAGGAAGAATATGTATCAATGGAGGGCTGAAAACAGTACATATCCTGTAGCAGCCAAACTTCCTGTACATCTATTCAAATATGATTTTGCTGATGAATATCAATACATGATTGCACTACTGAATAGAGTAATAGGCTAGCATGATGCTGGTAGTTTTAGAGATTGGATGTATGGTGTAATAATGATGTGTTTGTATTCAGATATCAAGCCATTGTGGGGCCAGCTAATAAGTGATGCTCTGCATGAGCAACTGATGAACCTAGGAGGTTTAAATTGTGCTTTCTATATGACATCATACATCGTCTACTCCTGTGCTTATAAAGGCACATTTGATGCACTGGTTACAGATGGGAAAGTCACAGGAATAGTCAATGTTGTGCACATTTGGGATCATCATCCCCAGCTGCAAAGAGCCAATTACCTCCAAGATTACAAACTGGTAAATGATGCATTTTCTATCCATCTAGTCAGAACCATGGAGGAGGATAGAACAAAGAGATTGAGCATGGAAGCTCAAGAAATAATCTATAGGCATGGAGCCTGGTATATACAATTTGCCACATTTTCCTACATGAGGATTGAGGGTTTTGAAGGACCTCCCCTCATGCTACCAAGGTATCCCACTGATGGAGTTCATAAGGTAGAGCTCCACAATATTAAAAACATACAAGGATGAAAGGAAGTTGCCACCAATTTTGTTTCCAGTCACCATTGGCTGGTACATGTGTCCTGATTCAGAGAACATAAAGAAGGTGATGGTCACCTTGAATAAAATGAAACTGCAGCCTTTTCCACTGATAAGACCATATGATCCTTATAGCAGGATGCAGAAAATAATAGGAAAGCCTATTCATCAGAGGCACCTAGAAGACTTCTGGGCTAACATTGAAGATGAAGCAGAAGCAAGAAGAAGAAGATATCAAAGGCTAACTTTGAATCAAATTAGAACCTTTGATTGCATCCCCATCCCCCAACAATTGAAGAAAGATGATGGCAGGATAATTGCAGATGAGTATGAGCAGAAGAAAATATATAATGATAACATCTCTGCACCTAACCTCACCATACAAGAGGATATATCCTTGGACCCCTTCATTGCCAGGACCATACAACTAACCCAAGTCTAGGTTGATGAATAGATAGGGGCATTAAAGAAGAATGGTGTTGACATTACGGTGGACAACAAGAAGAAGGGGCAGGATATTCTCGATGGGGAGTATGATGACTTCCTGAATGAGAAGAGAAAGTCTAAGGGAGATAGACTCCCTCCACCACAACAACAGAGCAAAAGATCCCTAAGGGGCAAGAAAGTTGATAATGAACCCAAAGGGGTTATTATTGAAAGGGTAGTATTTGTAGCTGAGGAGGCAGCAACATCAGGATCAGGATCTGGATTAGGATCAGCATCCCCTCCAAGGACGAGGAAAGGAAAGTCCAAGAAGAGTAAGACAATAGAGGCTGGAATTACTAAGACCCTAGAAGAGGGTCAATCCTCAAGAAAACATGATGAAGAAGATATCCTCATGGAGGGAGAGCCTGAAGAAGAAGAGGCTCCTTTGATAATAAAAAGAAAAAGAAGAGCTCCATAGGTGGTGGTGTCTACCCCACCTAAGAAACAAAGAACCTCCATGAGAGGTGAAATAAGACAACCCCCTACATTGTTACAAGGGGCAGGTAGTGAAGTGCATAGGGAACTTCAGTACAATGTTCCACTTCCTACCATAGTCAAGTTTAAGACCGAGCTCGCAGAAGAGTAGATGAAAGAAACCTCCCAGACACAAGCAGAAGGTCACATCTCGCTAGACGAGACAATAAATTTGTCTGATGATGAAGTTGTATAGGAAGTGGCTTCACATAAGATGGAAACCCTTGCTACAGGTACGCACATGACCCCTCACAAGACTCCACCAATTCAAACTATACTGGAGGAGATGAAGCAAGTGGAAACCAAGAAAGAAAAGAGCCCAGAGCAGATAGCCCAGGAAATGGGGCTAGATACACTGATTGCAGAGGTGACAAATCCTGTGGTGATAGACATAACAGAGAAACAAGATGTAAATCCTGAACATCCAATAGGATCACCTGACAAAGGGCAACCTGCAAAAGAAGTGAAGATGGTAGAACCAGAAGGCCATGCTTCAGAAATAAGCCAAGCAAGCGCACAAGATGCATCAACAGAACCTGTTGTAGTAGAGGTTTAGGAAAGGAAAGCTGATGAGAAAGGTGTGGTAGAAGATCCTGCTGCCAAGGTTCAAGAAATAAGTAGCACAGGTGTAGAACAAATTGTGATTACAGAACTAGCACCAGCACTTAAGGAGACTTCCCAATTATCCACAACTGAGAATGTTCCTTAGCAGGAGGAAAAGCCAAAGGAGGATGAGGTAATGATAGAAAAGGATCATGATCATCATGATCAGCATATAGATACATCACAAGATCCTCCACCTTAGGAAGATGCTCCTCTGGAGAAAGAAGTTCCTCACTAGGAGGATGTGCCACAGGATCAACGTCAAAGAAAGCATCATGAAGAAGAATTAAGGAAATCACCTTCTCCATGACATCTGCTAATAGAAACAGGAGATATAGGTGAACATCATGATGATGCAAAGAAACATGATCAAGTACCTCTGTGGTTGGAGAAGGAGGTAAATGCAGAGGTACAATTTAAAATTCAAGAATTTGATGTATCTACCTTATTTACTGAGGATATAATAAAACCTAAGAGGAAGGCCAAAATGACTTTGACTATCAAAAGAGATCCAACAAATGGGAGGAGGACTGCACAGATTGCAGTACCTACTATGGAGAAAGAAAAAGGTAAAATTACCTTAGATGAGTTTCAGATCAGCACAGTGGACTTAGGATTTACCAATGAAGACCAAGAGGGTCAAGAGGGCAAGGATATTATTGATTCTTTAATTCAGAAGGTGAAAAGAGAGAAGGAGAAAAATAAGCAACAAAAAGAGCACATTGCTCAGTTGCATGCCTACATAGGAAGGTTGACCAATACTGAAGATACTTCAACTGAACATGCAGTCCCATTGACCGTTATTTCTCAAGAGGAGGTGAATAAATTAGGCCTCATGAAACATGAGGCATCTGTACTAAGGAGATGGATGTCATCCACATTGGGTGATGCGAAGGAAGTGGTAAAGGCCTCTTTGAAGAGGTGGAATACTCTCAGTGACTCCAGGACCAAGGTAGACAATTTGCAGATGTAGACAGGAAAAAGGTCTTACAAATTGGAAAAAGTATTAGACATCCTGGGAGAAATAAGGAGGATAAATCCTCAGCTGCTCATCAATAAACATGTACTAAATAGTAATACTGCCTTGTTGGTTGACATATGGTATAAGTACATTCAATTTGAATGTGGAGTACTCAGAAGATGCAATAATAAATTGAGAGATATCAGCATGAAGTTGCATGAACTAATGTCTATTGAGGTAGAAATATTGGAAACACTAGAAGGAAAAGTGGAAGGGAAAGTTGAAAATCAAGATGAAGAGTTTGCCATCAAAGCTTTACACGGCAACTTCCAATCAGTAGCTGATGATCCACTTGTCCACTTGACAGAAGAAGTCATAGACAAAATAATGAGAATCAAAGTCAAGATGGAAAATTACAATGAGGCACTACAAGATAGGAAAGACAAACTGGATAGCAGTAGACACAAATATGAGGCACACAAGCACACCATCATCAAAGTGAAGACTCAGGATGGTGGAGAAATAGATAAAATTGTGCAGTTATATGAACAGATCCAGAGCAGCATGCAGCCTCATATGTGAAGTCATCATCATCAGGATGATGAAAGTTCGGGAAGCCATGCACATGATGATGATGCAACATAAAGTAAATATCAGCATCGGATACTAGTGGAAATAAGTTTTTTAGATAGTTGCCAGCTGGCAACTTGTGCCATTTTGTAAGGTTGACATAGTCAAAGCAAAATCTTGACCATAGATATTCATAGAAAAATCAAGATCATTGATCTTTTGTAACGGATTCCTCACCTTGTTCTATAAATGGTGTCGGGATGCCTCTTTTCTAATATTCGAAACTTAATTGAAATTTGTCTGCTGAAATATTCAGGGCTCATTTCAAAGCTTTTTTTATACATCTATATCTTTGCATACTTAATGAATGAGAAGACTTGTTTGATTACAATTCATAGTAAATCTTGAGTAATCAGTGTGTGAATTCTAGATATATGTTGTGATTTGCTGCGTCCCTTGGAGTGCATGTCTACTTGCATATGTTTCTTTCATACAAATTCCTTTGAAGTTAGCATCAATTGTATCTAGCTGTGGAATGTCCTAGTGAACATATGGTTTGGTTTTCTTCTCTTCATGACTGTATCTGATATACATGTGGTTCAATAGCTGAAGATTCATCTTTCATTTGAAGCATTTCTTTCAATTTCTTTAAATTTTAGAACATTTCACTATCATAATTGCAAATAATTGAACATGTAAAGTAAACAATACAAATATGTGGACATCTCGTAGATAAGTGGAAATATTTAGCATATTTGAAGCTAAAGCATGCATTACTGATAAATATCATGCAAATATTTGAGTATAACTGTATCATTGAATCAAATAACTATGTAAAATGACCTCTCTGTCAAGCATCTTTGTAGAAGTAACGTCATGATGATGAACTCTATGTAAGGCCCCAAAATGGAAATAGCAACACACATCAACCTCTTAGTAACGTCAGAAGATTAAGACCTAATCACCAGAGACTTGGGATCATGAATTCTCTGAATTCATCGCATCTTTCAAGATGAATAAAGGTCAATGTGTACTTTTATTCTATGTTTTTTTGTGACTAACATCATGACCAACATAAATTGGTGCTAGAAGGAGGGCCAACTGAAAAGACACTATTGCGTGAGTCATCATACATTTTATGCAGGCTCCTCACTCCTAACGCAACATAAATTGGCGTTAGAAGGAGAACCTTTATCCAAAAGAACACGCTCATCATCATTATTTTTAGGTTTGATGATGCAGAGAGTAAGGTAACCCCAGTGTATTCATGAATTTCAAATATTGCTCAAATATTTACTGTAACAGGCTTGTAAATGTTCATTCTGTGTAAAGTTCCTGAAATTAGTCATAAATATTGCAAGCTTTATAGTAGATCATCATGAATTCATAAATATCAACCAATGATAAGTAAATCCATTCAAGCTTTGAAGAGTTTTGGCCTTAGAAACTTGATATCCTGTGGTAAGAGTCATTATACCTCAAATATCCCTACATATTTGCAGTATCTTTGCAAATATTTTGTAAATATTCAGTCTGATCAGTCATCTGACTGTAAATATTGTCTCAACTAGTGAAATTCATTCAATATTTATGATCATCCAGTTAGTTTCAGCCAATTTGCCTCAAAATTGAGAAATCTTGGCTCACAGGATAAATACCAGGTCTAGATCTAGTGGAATCTTTGAAGAATTGCCTGTTAGAGGTTTCAGACCTAGAACTGTAGACATCCATCATACTCCTAGGTCTAGTGCATCAGGAGCTTCACCAGAACCTCCTCCTGTAACTCCTGTTGGTTTGCAAGTACCTTCTGGGATATCTGTGACACCTCTTGTTCAACCTCAACCCCAGGTCCAACCTCAGCCAGCTGTACCACCGGCTCAACCTCCTCCGGTCACAATGTCTTTCTTTGTAGCAGAATCACCTTTAACCTTCAATGCATATCATGAGTTGCCAAAGAATCCAGACAAACTTTGTCCAAAATATCATCCTTATCAAGATGCTGATGATCATATCAGGACATTTAAAGAAGCTTGTTGTAGAGCTAGAATAGAACATCAAGATGTTGTATGCAGATTATTTTTTTTTTCCTTAGGGGAAGAGGCTTATAATTGGTTTATTAGTCTTGGTCAAGCCTCTATTGGTTCATGGGCTGTCCTAAAGAAAGCCTTTCTTGATAGGTTCAAGGTCCCTATTGATCCATCTATGAATTACCACATGTTTGCTACAATCAAAAGATTCGAGAATGAACCTATTGCCAATTTTAATGCTAGGTTCCAGAAAATGCTATCCAAGTTAGTTGCTCCTTATGTAGTAGCAGATGCTTCTGCTAGGAGTATCTATTATTCATCCCTGGATCCATTGACTTCCATGTTCATTAAGAGAACACATCCTAAGATCACTACCTTGACAGGAGCCTTTCAAGAAGCTATCAAAGTAAATCAGTAGCTAGTCCCAGCTCCTACTCTGAATATTACATTCCCTACATTGCCTGGCATGTATCCAACATATCCTGCACAACATCCTGCATCATATCCTACACAACATCCTGCATCATATCCTACACAATATCCTAATGGTGCAATGATACCTCCAGCAGTCATGCCTGCACCTTTGTAGGTGCCTCCATTAAGTATCATGCCACCTCCTAATGGGAATGGCCAAATGTCACAATATCCTGCACAAATTTAGACACCTCAGGGTGCTAATCTATCTAACAATAACCATGGATCCTCTTTCTTCAAGCCTCAAAGTGAGAATGTAGTAGCCAAATCTCAAGAAAAGAAGGAGGAAATTAAAGAAATTTCTGCTCAACTGAGAAAACTCACCACAGAAGTGACACATTTGAGAAATCAAAGTTTCTATTCCCAGTCAAATTAGAATAGAAATTACTCTAATGATAGACCAAATTATCTAGACAGAGGATACAATAACAACAATAATTTCAATAATGGTGGTGGAAATAACAATAATCCTCAAAGACAGCCTAGAGTATGGAATTCCACGCCAAATAATGGTTAATTACCATCACCCTTAGATAATCAGCCATCTGGTGAAGCTAAACAAACTACTAGAGTCAATCTTGTTGAGGCAGCCCTCACCAACTGGTGTAGGATCCACAACACAAATTCTCATGCAGAGTTAGACTGTCCACAATTTCAAATTGCTGCCAACATTTTTCAAACAGAAGTGTCTAATACTACAGGACATCCACCTCAGGTAGAAGGTAATGAAATAGTTCCTTGTGGATATGATTTAGCCCTAGTGCTAGAAAGTTATACTGATCATCAAAATTATTCTCATGCATATGAAGAATCTACTTTAGCCTTTGAATCAAGCTATGTCTTCCCTTTTGAGGATGAAAATGAACCATCTATTGAACATGAGGAAGTGCATGCATACCAGCAGCAATATCCTAGCAGACATAACTATAACTTGAGAAGTAGCTCCAACAGACCTACTGGTCCACTGACATCATCTCTACCTCCAAATAATTTCAACACACCTCTGGACCCCAAAGCTAGCAATAATCCTGGGTTCCCCAAGGTAAATGCCCAATATCTGTCACCACAGAATACAGCATCAAAGGCTATTAGCTTGCCTCATGAGTCTGATAAACTTGTTACATACTTGGTAGATGAGATGAAAAAGATAAAGATCAGCCTATCTTTATCAGAGTTATTGAAAACCCCTACAATAAAAAAAGCATTCATGAAGTCACTAGATGATCCTACTCCTAAAGAGGACATTCCTTCTCCAGGTCATCTTAGCAATAAAGATCAATCTACTAGAGATAGTAATATCAAGCCTAAAATGCCAGCTACTGTCCAAGCTGCAGAAACATCACATATGACATTATACAGAGATAAGAGTGAGTCACCACCTTTCCTCCTTACCATAAGGATGTTTGGAAAGAATTTACACAACTGTCTAGTAGATTCAGGTGCATCTACAAATGTGATGCCCTGGTCCATATACAATGCCTTAGGACTGCATCATGCTAAATCCCTAAAAAAGGTGACACAACTAGATAAAATAGAAGTGAGTGTAGTAGGAGAACTGACTCATATACACATGCAGCTAGCATCTGATCCCAGGATCCAATATTACATTGATATCCAGGTAGTTGACATCCCTACATATGGGATGCTACTTAGCAGAGACTAGTCAAAGACTTTGAATGGATATATGTCCACTAACTTCAGTCACATGTGGTTACCTTGGAAAGGTATACCAAACCAGATAAGAATAGATGTTGAACCTAGAATGAAGCACATGATAACTGAGTATAATAAAATGAATGAGATCATGTATGTTAACATTGAGCCTGAAGTTTATGCCATTAGACCACAGACTATCAGGATAGAAGAGATCCTGATGCTTGACTTTCATCATCATCATCATCATCATGATCATCAGGAGGGTGTGCCAGTTGTAGAAATTGATAATAATTTTCAGAACAAAAATGAAATAGATCGCTTCAAAGACTTTGAGATGCATCTATCCAAACAGGTAAAGTGTTGTCAATTGTTAAATATACCTGCTAATGATATTTTGATTGATGGATGGTGCAGATTGCACAACGAAGCACATTCAGAAAAGACTTGTGAAACATGCTTAGATATGATGATGCTGGAGCAAACATGCAGTGAGGGATCATCATCATATTCTGAGGTAAGTTCTACATTTGGTGATGATGATGATACTGATTCTTTTTTGTCTTCTGCAGGAACCACAGAAAAAGTGATAGATCATAATGAAGGTCATGAACAGAAAATAGAAGAAATTCTGGTGTACAATCAGATAAATGTTAACAAAAAGAAAAGATCACCCTAGGGAGCAATTGTCTAATGGAGTCAGACTATGAATTGTCTAATGAAGACAAAGGTAGTAACCTGACCAGATTTGGAGATTTCTTGTCTGGAGAAATTAAGAAAATGATAAGACAAAAGAAACATCCACAAGATGCACTAACTGAAGGTTGGTGTAGGCTACATGAGGCACCTCATTCAGAGACCGCCTATTCACTGTGTCTGCACATTTTGAAGAAACATACAGAGCCTGATCCAAAAGATCATCCTCCTGATGATGGAAAACAAGAAGAAAAATCAGCTTCTCAGAAGGAAGAAAAGATGAAGTCTGAGAAAGCTAACATTCCTAAGTTAAAATGGATATCAGGTGGAGCAGCTGCCAGAGCTGCAAAGAAAAATAAAGGTTTAGCTAAACCTCATGCTGAAGATAAGTCTTGGATCCTTAGATTTGATGGATCCAAATCCAAGCAAGGAGCTAGAGTAGGGATTGATCTTATTGATCCATCAAGAAAATTCTACTTAGCTACATACAGATTACAGTTCCCCTGTACTAATAATGTGATAGAGTATGAAGCTTTGATTCATGGGATACTATTTGCTCTCAAAAAGAAAGTAAAAATTCTGCATGTCTTTGGAGACTCAGAATTAGTTGTCAGACAAGTAAGAGGAATCTACTCTTGCAACTATAAAAAATTGTCAAATTATAGACATAGAGTGTGGGATTTGATTGAAGACTTTGATGCATTTAACATCACCCATGTTCCTAGAGAACAGAATCACAGGGCAGATGCACTTGCCCAGGCTGCCAGTACATTGGAGACACTATCTATATCAGGTTTGAAGAGATTCTCAGTAGAACTGGTATTTGTACCATCAGTACCTGATAATGTTACCAATCTTCAGGTCTTTGATGATGACCAGCACATTCTTGATTTCATCTCCAACAAGGATGTATTTGACGCTCAGATTATAGATGAGAATAGTATGGAAGATCATGTCTGGGAAGAAGATGAAATATTAGAGTTTCCTAGCAACAGAATTCCCAAAGGCATGATTGAATTAGAAAGAGCCTTTGATTTGGATAATATACTGAAGCAGAAGGATCTTCCCAAAGCTGATGGAGGTTAATATTCACAAGTGAATATCGGATAGGATGATGACAAGAAAAATGTCTTGATAGGTAAGGTTTGCACACCAGAAGAGTTAAAAGGAATAACTCAGGCCCTTAAGGATTACATCCATGTAATTACATGGACTTATGATGAGTTGAAGACATATGACACATCTGTCATAACTCGTACTATACCTCTCAAGCCAGATGCTAAACCTTTTAGACAGAAGCAAAGGCCAGTCAATGCTTTGCTTGAACCAATAATATTTGAAGAAGTCAAGAAATTGTTAAATGCCAGGATAATCTTTCCTGTGAGGCACTCCACTTGGGTGGCAAATCTAGTGCCAGTTAGGAAGAAGAATGGAGACATCAGGCTATGTGTAGATTTCAGGAATCTGAATAGAGCATCAGAAAAGGATAATTATCCTTTACCCTCATTAGATGAAGTTCTGCAGATTGTAAATGAAGCCAAAATGATGTCCTTCCTGGATGGCTTTTCAGGATACAACCAAGTGATGGTTGATAAAATTGACAGATTGAAAACTGCCTTCACCACCAAGTGGGGGATATTTGCATATAGACGTATGCCATTCAGACTTATAAATGCTGGAGTAACATTCCAGCAAGCAATGGACATAGCCTTCAAAGGCTTAATAGGAAAATGTATAGTCATCTACATGGATGACTTGACAATATTCTCCAAAGAAAGGGGAAATCATGTAGTAGATCTCAGAAATGTGTTGAAGAAATGTGAAGAGTATGGAATATCACTGAACCCCAAGAAATGCATATTTGGGGTGACAATAGGAAAGTTATTAGGCCATTTGATAACTAAAGATGGAATCATCATTGATCCTGACAGGGTGGAGTCTATCATGAAAATACAACTTTCTGGAAGCAAGAAAGAACTTAAGTCATACTTTGGTAAGATTAACTTTGTAAGAAAATTCATCACTGGTTTTGCAGAAATAGTCAGACCACTAAATGCTATGCTGAAAAAAGATGCCAAGATTGAGTGGACAATAGAAGCTAAAGCTGCTTTTGAGGACATAAAGAAAGCCATATCAGATGCTCCTGTACTCATCAGTCCAGATTACACAAAGGATTTTTACATCTATTCATTTGCTTCAGAACATACCTCCACAGCAGTGTTAACTCAAAGGAATTAGGAAAAAGAAGAGAAACCAATAGCCTTCATGAGCTGTCCTTTCAAGGATGCTGAACTAAGATATGTGGATGTTGAAAGACAAGCACTTGCATTAGTCAGGGCAGTAAAGAAATTTAGGCATTATATACTGAGAAGCAAGGTGATTACAGTAGTGCCTGATGCAGCAGTGAAGATGATGCTCATGCAGAGTGAGCCTGGTGAAAAAAGAGCCAAGTGGATTACTGTATTACAAGAGTATGACATGGAAATTACACCAATGAAGCTGGTAAGAGGACATGCTTTAAGCCAAATGATATCTGAAATTGACCCAAACATCACAAATCAGCAGTATGTTATCAACGATAAGAACAATAAGGAATGGTATTCAGATATCAGGCACATCCTGATTAGTGGAAGATGTCCTCTGAGATTGTAAGCTTCACAGAGAAGAGCCTTGAAGATAAGGTCACAAAAGTATATGATGAAGGGAGGAACCCTATTCAAGAAGAATTATGAAGGAATATACCTGAGATGCTTAGAAAAGCCAGAAGCAAATAAGGTTCTGTCAGAGTTACATGACAAGTTCGGAACAGCACATGGATCAGCCTTGGCCACGACACATGCAATCCTTAGAGCAGGATATTATTGGCCCACAATTTTTAAAGATATAGCTGATCATGTTAAATGTTGTCATGTATGTCAGGTTGCTTCCAACAGAGAGAAATATGCTACACAACCCTTGCAGCCAGTGATGGAAGAGTGCCCATTTGCACAATGGGGCATGGACTTCATAGGACCAATCCATCCTCCATCCTCCTCAGGCAATAGGTATGTCTTAACTATTACTGACTATTGTACCAGATGGACTAAGGCTATCAACAACAAGACTTGTACTACAGATGATGTCATTAAATTCCTGGAGAGCAACATTGTCACCAGGTATGGAACTCCTTATGCTTTGGTAAGTGATAATGGTTCTGCCTTCACTTCAACTAAATTGTCAAGTTGGGCTTTTGATCATGGGATCATACTTAAGTTTTCATCCAACTACTATCCCCAAGGGTATGGATTAGCAGAATCCACCAACAAGAATTTACTGAATATCATAACAAAACTAATAGAGAAGAACCCTAGGGAATGGAACTCATTTCTAAAATATGCCTTATGGGTAGACAGAACTAGAATGAAAACTGCATTAGGAAACTCACCTTTCCAATTGGTATATGGGGTGGATCTTATCCTTCCTGTAAACTTGAAAATTCCTACTCTGCAATTTGCCCAAGAATACCTAAGCATTGATAATAGACAAGAAGTTAGGTTGCTTCAGTTGATGCACCTAGAAGAGAAAAGGAGTCAAGCAATTGACCAGTTTGCAAGGCATCAGGATGTTGTCAAACGTTGGTTTGACAAGAGAGCTAGAGTTAAAGCCTTCAGGATATCTAATTTAGTCCTAATGTGGGATAAAGCCCATGAGAGGAAAGGTGACCATGGCAAATTTGACAGATTATGGATAGGTCCCTTTCAAATTTATGAGATACTAGGAGACAACACTTATAAGCTTAAGAACCTGACAGGTGAGGATGTCCCATTGCCAGTCAATGGACAATTCCTCAAACATTATTTCTAGGCCTGAGTGACTTCATGACAGTCATGTGTATCATATTATACATTTGTATAGTTATCTGTACAGTTTGTTTTGTTTTTGTTTGTTCTGTTTTGTTTATTGAGACCTTGTTTTGGTTAGTCAAGATGATGCACCTCATTACCACAGAAAATAACTAAATTGTTAGGATTCAAGTGATGAGATCAGATTTAGACATAGGTTGTAATTCAGCCTGAGAAGTATTCATGATCAGGTCTGTGATATCCTTTCATCAGGGTGCCTTTTCTTGATCAAAGTGAATCAATCACAATGAAACACCTAACAACCTTGGGTTTGTTGAACACACAAGTATAGGTGTTAAGTGAAAAATCTAAAGAGACTCCCTTGCTACCAATACAATCTCCAACCTAAAGCTGCAAGTGACTATACCTTGTACAAATGAGTTGACATGATGATATCAGATACAAATTTTAACACAAAAAAATTCAAAAAAGAAATAAAATTAGGCCATCTAAGTAACTCTACTGGGGCTATAGACGCTTGCTGGTAGTGGGGCTCTACTTAGGGAGATTGTATAGATAACCTTGCCGGGGCTATAGACTCCTGCTGGTAGCAAGGTTCTATCCAGGTTGGCTATGAGGGATGATCTCCAACTATGTAGTTTAACACCAGTTACTTATGTTTTCAACTTGCTTTCAAGATGAAGATAATTAATCATCTGCACACACATGATCCTTTGTTAGCATTGTTACCATGATGAAATTTTATCATTCAGAAGATCATGATGCTTATGCTCAGGAAGAATTAGAATACTATGGATGAATGTGATCACATCACTTGAATCATTGGAATTTGTTTGGTTTCTTTGGTGGCAAGTTGTTGTGTGGTTACACAACACGCCCTATTTTGACTTGACAAAATAGGGACCCAACTTTTTGGCTTGTGTTTTGTGCTTTCTGGTGGTCTGGTAAAAGTAAGTCATGCAGATCATCATGCATTGAAAGGCTGGGTAAGTGATCATCATGAGGTTAGTTCGTCAAATTTCATATTTTATTCTAGAAACCTCATATTTAGAAAGAGCATTAAATTCCATGCAGGTTTGTCTTTTACATCACCCTGATATTCGTCAGGATGTGAAAGTTATGAGTGGTCAAAGTTTGAGTCAAACCTGATATTCCCATGGGGAGGGTCATATTTCGTAACATCAGTCATATTATAAAAGGTCACCCCGATATAGTATATCACCTGATAAAATCATGCGGTCCGAATATCCGAACGTCAATTTTGGATGATAGTAACCTTTACCCGTCAATAGCCTTATGCATTTCGTGAGGATCATATTTTTCAAAGTAACCCGATATTTCATAATATCCTCCTGCTGTGAAATATCCCCCTAAGCCAATATCCTGATGACGTCATCCAAGTCCGATAAACGAAGAAACAAACATGACGATGACATCATCATCATTTTACCTTTTGCGGTATATTTCTTGAGCATGATCCTGCTTATATATCATGACGATGACATCATGATGCCTTGCCGATACACTGAGCAAATATCAGGATGATGTCATCCTGATATTTTGAAAGACAGACATGTAGGTTTGTCCAGTCATCATCATCTTTGAAACATCACCTGATATATCGAGATATCCTCCTGATGTGCTAAACATAACCAAAGGGTGCGTTCGTCACCTGATCTTGTCAATGATAGTTTTTCCTCTAAAGGAGGATGATCATATTAAACTTGGGATGATATTTGCAAACATTGCGAATATCACCCCGCTCCCATTGCCGCCATTGTCATTTAATGCGTGCAGACATGGTAGGTAGTTCCCGACGATCACAAGACTTGATGAATAACTGGCGAAATCCTGACTTTCCATGCAAAAATTAATGAATAAGATCCAATCTGTCAGGGTTTGCCCTAATTTCACCCTAAGTATATGGTTAAAAAGGTGAATTCACTGTCATTTCATTTTTACATTACAATAAATTTGTTTTTACATAGCACCAGCTTCCATATCCCCATACAGACGATAGTTGTACGAATTGACCTCACAGACAGAAGGGAGTGCGTGATCATCAGCAGAATTAAGAGCATTGTTAGAAGTCCACAGGTATAAAAGGAAATTTGCATATCCAGGTAAGTAAATGAAAACATCATCCTATTGTTTCTGTAATAGTTAGGTATGGGTGGTTAATCTAAAGTTCTGGTTTATGCATCCATATGATTAAGTAATGTTGAACAGATACAGTAGGCATGATGATTAGTAAAGTTAATTGTAATATGCATGCATGTGTATACCCATTGTCAGATAGGATTTTGTTAATTGCAGGCACCCATGGTTGACAAGAGGTTAGTTAAGTGTCAAGCAAAATTCAATAAGCCTATGTTCTCCTCTCAGAGGGGCATCCTGTTTAAGTACGGTACAATTACAGATACCCATCAGGGGAATACCGATTTAGAAGCATGGTCAACCAGGTTGAACGATGAGAATAACAAGAGTCCTATGCTAGATGCAGTTTTCATATCCGGGATGTGGAATGCTGCTGGTTTTCCATACTCCATGGAATCTCCGGAACTGGTTATCGGGTGTGCCAGGAACTATAATCCAGAGACCAGGCAAGTGATGAAACATGGGAGGATATATGCTGACCTATCCATCAAGGGTCTTTCCAAGACATTTGGATTGCCATTGGGCAGCAAGGTTAAAAGTGTGGACCTGAAGAAGTCAGAGAAAGAATATGAAAACAACAAGAAACAAGCCAAGAAGAATATGTATCAATGGAGGGCTGAAAATAGTACATATCCTACAGCAGCCAAACTTCCTGTGCATCTATTCAAATATGATTTTGCCGATGAATATCAATACATGATTGCACTACTGAACAGAGTAATAGGCTAGCCTGATGCTGGTAGTTTTAGAGACTGGATGTATGGTGTAATAATGATGTGTTTGTATTCAGATATCAAGCCACTGTGGGGCCAGCTAATAAGTGATGCTCTATATGAGCAGCTGATGAACCTAGGAGGTTCAAATTGTGCTTTCTATATGACATCATACATCATCTACTCCTGTGCTTATAAAGGTACATTTGATGAACTGGTTACAGATGGGAAAGTCACAGGAATAGTCAATGCTGTGCACATTTGGGATCATCATCCCTAGCTGCAAAGAACCAATTACCTCCAAGATTACAAACTAGTAAATGATGCATTTCCTATGCATCTAGTCAGAACCATGGAGAAGGATAGAACAAAGAGATTGAGCATGGAAGCTCAAGAAATAATCTACAGGCAGGAGCCTGGTATATACAATTTGCCACATTTTCCTACATGAGGATTGAAGGTTTTGAAGGACCTCCCCTCATGATGCCAAGGTATCCCACTGATGCAGTGATACTGATGGAGTTCATAAGGCAGAGCTCCACAATATTAAAAACATACAAGGATGCAAGGAAGTTGCCACCAATTTTGTTTCCAGTCACTATTGGCTAGTACATGTGTCCTGATTCAGATAACATAAAGAAGGTGATGGTCACCTTGAATAAAATGAAACTGCAGCCTCTTCCACTGATAAGACCATATGATCCTTATAGCAGGATGCAAAAAATAATAGGAAAGCCTATTCATCAGAGGCACCTAGAAGACTTCTGGGCTGACATTGAAGATGAAGCAGAAGCAAGAGGAAGAATATATCAAAGGCTAACTTTGAATCAAATCAGAACCTTTGATTGCATCCCCATCCCCCAACAATTGAAGAAAGATGATGGCAGGATAATTGCAGATGAGTATGAGCAGAAGAAAATATATAATGATAACATCTCTGCACCTGACCTCACCATACAGGAGGATATATCCTTGGACCCCTTCATTGCTAAGACCATACAACTAACCCAAGCCTAGGTTGATGAACAGATAGGGGCATTGAAGAAGAAGGGTGTTGCCATTACGGTGGACAACAAGAAGAAGGGGCAGGATATTCTCAATGGGGAGTATGATGACTTCCTGAATGAGAAGAGAAAGTCTAAGGGAGATAGACTCCCTCCACCATAACAATAGAGCAAAAGATCCCCAAGGGGCAAGAAAGTAGATAATGAACCCAAAGGGGTTATTATTGAAAGGGTAGTATTTGTAGCTAAGGAGGCAGCAGCATCAGGATCAGGATCTGGATCTGGATTAGCATCCCCTCCAAGGACAAGGAAAGGAAAGTCCAAGAAGAGTAAGACAGCAGAGGCTGGAATTACTGAGACCCTAGAAGAGGGTCAATCCTCAAGAAAACATGATGAAGAAGATATCCTCATGGAGGGAGAGCCTGAAGAAGAAGAGGCTCCTTTGATAATAAAAAGAAAAAGAAGAGCTCCACAGGTGGTGGTGTCTACCCCACCTAAGAAACAAAGAACCTCCATGTGAGGTGAAATAAGACAACCCCCTATATTGTTACAAGGGGCAGGTAGTGAAGTGCATAGGGAACTTCAGCACAATGTTCCACTTCCTACCATAGTCAAGTTTAAGACTGAGCTCGCAGAAGAGCAGATGAAGGAAACCTCCCAGACACAAGCAGAAGGTCACATCTTGCTAGACAAGACAATAAATTTGTCTGATGATGAAGTTGTGCAGGAAGTGGCTTCACAGAAGATGGAAAACCCTTGCTACAGGTACGCACATGACCCCTCACAAGACTCCACCAGTTCAAACTATACTAGAGGAGATGAAGCAAGTGGAAACTAAGAAAGAAAAGAGCCTAGAGTAGATAGCCCAAGAAATGGGGCTAGATACACTGATTGTAGAGGTGACAAATCCTGCGGTGATAGACATAACAGAGAAATAGGAACTAAATCCTAAACATCCAACAGGATCACCTGCAGAAGAAGTGAAGATGGCAGAACCAGAAGGCCATGCTTCAGAAATAAGCCAACCAAGCACACAAGATGCATCAATGGAACCTGCTGTAGTAGAGGTTCAGGAAAGGAAAGCTGATGAGAAAGGTGTGGTAGAAGATCCTGCTGCCAAGGGTCAAGAAATAAGTAGCACAGGTGCAGCACAAATTGTGATTACAGAACCAGCACCAGCACTTAAGGAGACTTCCCAATTATCCACAACTGAGAATGTTCCTTAGCAGGAGGAAAAGCCAAAGGAGGATGAGGTAATGACAGAAAAGGATCATGATCATCATGATCAGCATATAGATACATCATAGGATCCTCCACCTTAGGAAGATGCTCCTCTGGAGAAAGAAGTTCCTCAACAGGGGGATGTGCCACAGGATCAACGTCAAAGCGACCATCATGAAGAAGAATTAAGGAAATCACCTTCTCCATCACATCTGCTAACAGAAATAGGAGATATAGCTAAACATCATGATGATGCAGAGAAACATGATCAGGTACCTCCGTGGTTGGAGAAGGAGGTAAATGCAGAGGTAGAATTTGAAATTCAAGAATTTGATGTATCTACCTTATTTACTGAGGATATAATAAAACCTAAGAGGAAGGCTAGAATGACTTCAGCCATCAAAAGAGATCCAACAATTGGGAGGACTGCACAGATTGCAGTACCTACTATGGAGAAAGAAAAAGGTAAAATTACCTTAGATGAGTTCCAGATCAGCACAGTGGACTTAGGATTTGCCAATGAAGACCAAGAGGGTCAAGAGGGCAAGGATATCATTGATTCTTTAATTCAGAAGGTGAAAAGAGAGAAGGAGAAAAATAAGCAACACAAAGAGCACATTGCTCAGTTGCATGCCTACATAGGAAGGCTAACCAATACTGAAGATACTTCAACTGAACATGCAGTCCCATTGACTGCTATTTCTCAAGAGGAGGTGAATAAGTTAGGCCTCATGAAACATGAGGCATCTGTACTAAGGAGATGGATGTCATCCACATTGGGTGATGCGGAGGAAGTGGTAAAGGCCTCTTTGAAGAGGTGGAATACTCTTAGTGACTCCAGGACCAAGGTAGACAAATTGCAGATGCAGACAGGAAAAAGGTCTTACAAATTGGAAAAAGTATTAGACATCCTAGGAGAAATAAGGAGGATAAATCCTTAACTACTCATCAATAAATAGGTACTAAACAGTAATACTGCCTTGTTGGTTGACATATGGTATAAGGACATTCAATTTGAATGTGGAGTACTTAGAAGATG
Organism: Cunninghamia lanceolata; assembly: GCA_027924645.1. NCBI lineage: Eukaryota > Viridiplantae > Streptophyta > Pinopsida > Cupressales > Cupressaceae > Cunninghamia > Cunninghamia lanceolata. The sequence goes on from BSBN01001281.1 coordinate 7,393,189, forward strand.
CAATAATAAACTGAGAGATATCAGCATGAAGTTGCATGATTTAATGTCTGTTGAGGCAGAAATATTGGAAACACTAGAAGGAAAAGTGGAAGGGAAAGTTGAAAATCAAGATGAAGAGTTTGCCATCAAAGCTTTACATGGCAACTTCCAATTAGTAGTTGATGATCCACTTGTCCACTTGACAGAAGAAGTCATAGACAAAATAATGAGAATCAAAGTCAAGATGGAAAATTACAATGAGACGCTGCAAGACAGGAAAGACAAATTGGATAGCAGTAAACACAAATGTGAGGCACACAAGCATGCCATCATCAAAGCAAAGACTCAGGATGGTGGAGAAATAGATAAAATTGTGTAGTTATATGAACAGATCCGGAGCAGCATGCAGCCTCATATGCGAAGTCATCATCATCAGGATGATGAAAGTTCGGGAAGCGATGCACATGATGACGATGCAGCATAAAGTAAATATCAGCATCAGATACTTAGTGGAAATAAGTTTTTTAGATAGTTGCCAGCTGGCAACTTGTGCCATTTTGTAAGGTTGACATAGTCAAAGTGAAATCTTGACCATAGATATTCATAGACAAATCAAGATCGTTGATCTTTTGTAATGGATTCCTCACCTTGTTCTATAAAAGGTGTCAGGATGCCTCTTTTCTAATATTCGAAACTTAATTGAAATTTGTCTGCTGAAATATTCAGGGCTCATTTCAAAGCTTTTTGTATACATCTATATCTTTGCATACTTAATGAACGAGAAGACTTGTTTGATTACAATTCATAGTAAATCTTGAGTAATCAATGTGTGAATTCTGGATATATGCTATGATTTGCTGCGTCCCTTGGAGTGCATGTCTACTTGCATATGTTGCTTTCATACAAATTCCTTTGAAGTTAGCATCAACTGTATCTAGCTGTGGAATGTCCTGGTGAACATATGGTTTGGTTTTCTTCTCTTCATGACTATATCTGATATACATGTGGTTTAATAGCTGAATATTCATCTTTCATTTGAAGCATTTCTTTCAATTTCTTTAAATTTTAGAATATTTCACTATCATAATTGCAAATAACTGAACATGTAAAGCAAACAATACAAATATGTGGACATCTCGTAGATAAGTGGAAATATTTAGCATATTTGAAGCTAAAGCATGCATTACTGATAAATATCATGCAAATATTTGAGTATAACTGTATCATTGAATCAAATAACTGTGTAAAATGACCTCTCTATGAAGCATCTTTGCAGAAATAGCGTCATGATGATGAACTCTATGTAAGGCCCCAAAATGGAAACAGCAACACACATCAACCTCTGAGTAACGTCAGAAGATTAAGACCTAATCACCGGAGACTTGGGATCATGAATTCTCTGAATTCATCGCATCTTTCAAGATGAATAAAGATTAATGTGTACTTTTATTCTATGCTTGTTTGTTACTAACATGGGGTAGCACAACACAGAGGTTAAATGGTTAGAAATACTTACTTGCGAGAGGTTCGTGCTAGAAGTTATCAACAATCAAATCATCCTCTTCCCAATCTTGAATGCTAGAGGAAAGAGGTGTGTAAGGTACCATAGCCCAACTTTTGTTCTTGTCTTCAAATTGTTTAGTGTTAAGTTCGTCTAGGTTTTATTCAATGTTAGGTGGAATGTTTTCTTGTTGAGGTTCATTTCGTTGGGCAAAAGCTTGTCATCTTCTCTTTCTTTCTCTTACTTGTCTATTTCTTCTTGTCTTGTTGCTTATGTTTTCAAAGTTATTTTCATGTTTTTCCATAGGAGTTTGCACATTAGAGGAGGAAGCACCATGTTCAAATTTCATTGGTCTCGATGAAATGTTTTATTGTCGATGAATACCTCCCGATCCTTGTAAGGATGACGGAGGAGGAAACTCAGCATAAATACCATCTCTCAGTGGAAGAGGTGAGTTATAAAACTTTTCCTTATCCACTTCTATGATGCCAATTATTTCATCATAGTCATAATAGTCTTGTTTTATTCCTATGTCATTTTGTCATTTTCCTTTTTCTCTAAGTGGATCTTCGAATGCATGTTGTTCTTCCCTTATTGTTTGTAAAGGAGGTCTGGCCACTCTAGCTAGTTGTTTTTCTTTGTATCATCTATATTCTAGGAAGGATTGGTCTCTCTATGGCTCAGGGTCTCTATCAGGCTATGGCCAAAAGTAATCAAGAGTGAAGTTCTTGTCCTTAGCCAGAGGTTGATATGAATTACGATAGATAGTATGTATTTCTCCATGCAAAGGGAATTTTAGGCATTTGTGAATAGTTGAGGGGATGACATGTTGGTAGGTGGCGATTGATCAGGAAAGTATTGTACACTAGCCATGTATCCTCATCGGGGTTTGAAAATTTTTGGACCGACATAAAAAAACCCTATTTTGTAACTGACATAAGGCTTGATAAAAGCGGCTAAGGGTTAGGGTTTTTGACATATATTGTATTGTAGCATTTGCAGTGGTATTGAGTTGCAGGGATTGCTGATTGTAATCGGTTTGATTTACTGGATAATAATATTGGACTCCCTGTTTGGTGGATGTAGCCCGAGTTTGGGTGAACCACGTTAAAACTTGTCTCTTGTTGTTATTATTTATGTGTACTTTCATTCTCTATTTAATCTTTATTTGCATTTAATTGATATCTTCTGCCAGCTAACCCTAACAAGTGGTATCAGAGTGGGTTGTGTTCAATTATCATTTGCAGGAAGGTCTCACGGTTGAGTGGGAGTCTCACGGTTGAGTAGGAGGAATGGCGGACGAGGGTAAATTAAAGGTCGATAAATTCAATGGGCAGAACTATCAGTTATGGAAGATGGAGATGGAGGATTACCTCTATCAAAAGGATTTATGGATGCCGTTGGAAGGAGTAGCCAAGAAACTGGCAACAATGTCTGATGAGGATTGGAATCTTCTTGACAGAAAGGCACTGGGAACCATTCGGTTGTACCTGACACCATCAGTGGTGTTCAATATAATGGAAGCGAAGACAACAGATGGTTTGATTAAAGCTTTGGCTAAATTGTATGAAAAACCCTTAGCCTCAAATAAGGTATTTCTCATGAAGCATTTGTTTAATTTGAAAATGGTTGAAGGTGGATCTGTGATAGGTCATTTAAATGAATTTAATACGATTGTTAGTCAATTGACTTCTGTAAATGTAAAATTTGATGAAGAAGTTAGAGCTCTCTTGATATTATGTTCATTGTCTGAAAGCTAGGATAGTTTGGTAATGGCGGTTAGTAACTCTATTTCTGGTTCAAATACCCTGAAATTTGATGATGTTGTTGGTGTTATTCTGAGTGAGGAAATTCGTAAGAAAAGCTTAGGTGGATCCACATCAGGCAGTGTTTTGAATGCAGAAAGTAGGGGCAAATCAAAGGAGAGAGGAAAAGGTTCTGGAGGTCATGGGAAGTCACGAGGAAAATCAAAGGATGAAAGATCCCAAACCAGAGGATAGAAGGATTGTTGGTACTATGGGAAACCAGGTCATCTGAAGAAAGATTGCTAGTCTCAGAAGAATAAAGAAGGAGACAAACAAGAAGGAAATATGGAGGCAAATATGGTAAGTAATAAATCTGAAGATGACGCTTTGATTCTTTCCCTAGATAATGCTGATGATTCATGGGTTTTAGATTCAGGGGCCTCATTTCATGCTACTCCCCATAGAAGTTATTTTCTTGACTATGTCCAAGGGGATTTTGGGCTGGTTTATTTGGGAGATAACGAACCCTATCAGATTGTTGGAAAGGGAAGAATCAAGATTAAGTTGTAGAATGGGAATCATTGGTTACTACAAGAGGTAAGGCACGTTCCAAGGCTTAGTAGGAATTTAATTTTAGTAGGCAGCTAGCTGAACAAGGTTGCATTGTTACATTTACTGATAAAAATTGGAAGGTTTCAAAAGGTACCTTAATAGTAGAAAAAGGTGTGAAAGTAGGCACCTTATATCTTTGTACAGGTCATATTGTTCCTTCTACTTTAGTTGTTGCAGAGAAAAAATAAACAGGTTCAGGAACAGTTGCTGCAGGTTCACAGGAAGAGACTGGAAAAGTTACTGCAGGTTCGCAGGACAACACTGTGGCATAACAGACTTGGGCATATGAGTGAAAAAGGTATGAAGGTACTTCATTCTAGGAAAGTTTTACCAGGTCTGAAATGTATTAATATGGATTTCTGTGAAAGTTGTGTGTATGGAAAACAAAAGAGAGTCAATTTTCTCAGAGATGGGAAGAAAAAAAAAATGAAAAGTTGGAGCTTGTGCATACAGATGTACGGGGACCAGCTCAGGTATCTTCTCTCAGTGGCTCTTGATATTATGTTACATTCATAGATGATGCAACTAGGAAGCTCTAGATTTATTTCCTTAGATAGAAATCTGATGTATTTGAAACATTTAAGAAATGGAGAAGCTTGGTTGAAAATGAGACAGGTAAAAGATTAAAATGTCTTAGATCTAATAATGGTGGTGAGTATTGCAATAAAGAATTTGAAGATTATTGTTCCTTTAATGGAATTCGTAGGCAAAAAATGGTTCTAGGGACTCCACAAGAAAATGGGGTGGCTAAACGCATGAATACGACAATACTGGAGCGTACAAGGACCATGAGATTATATGCTGGGCTGCCTTTAAATATGTGGGTAGAGGCTGTCAACACTGCTGTATATTTCATTAATAAAGGTCCTTTAGTTCCTTTGGGCTGTGGTATTCCAGAGGAAGCATGGACAGGTAAGAAGGTGAGTTATTCTTTTCTCAAAACCTTCAGATGTGAAGCATTTGCACATGTAGATTCTGAAAATAGAACCAAGCTAGATGCAAAATTAAAAAAGTGTACCTTTGTTGGATATGGCATTGATGAATTTGGTTATAGGCTTTGGGATTTTGAAAATCAGAAAATTGTGAGAAGCAGGGATGTTATATTCAATGAGAAGGTGTTGTACAAAGATCAGTTGCAGCAGCATGAGAAGAAAGGAAAGGATTATGTGGTGCTGGATGATACTCCAAATAGTGATGTTCCAGTGGTTCCTCATGCTCCGCAACAGCAACCAGAAATACCACAAACTCTAGTGAATGTTAGACAGTCAACAAGGATAAGTAGACCTCCTGAAAGGTTTTCTCCCTCTTTGTATTCTATTTTGTTAACAAATGCTGGTGAACCAGAAGGGTATAATGAAGCTATGCAAGTGGATACACAGGTTCAGTGGGAGCTTGCTATGAAAGAAGAAATGGACTCCTTGCTGAAAAATCAGACTTGGGAATTATGTAAGTTACCTGCAAGTAAAAAGACTTTACCAAATAAATGGGTTTATAGGCTAAAAGAGGAAGATGGAGATAAGAAAAGATTTAAGGCCAGGTTAGTTGTAAAAGGATTTGCACAAAAAAAGGGCATTGATTTTGATGAGATATTTTCTTCGGTTGTCAAGATGACTTCTATTCGTATTGTTTTAAGTATTGTGGCTACTGAAGATTTGCATTTGGAATGCTAGATGTAAAAACTGCCTTTCTCCATGGTGATTTGGAGGAGGAGATATATATGGAACAACCCCAAGGATTTGAAGTCAAAGGTAAGGAGACAGGTGTGTAAATTGAAGAAGAGTTTGTATGGCCTAAAACAAGCACCTCGGCAATGGTATTTGAAATTTGATAGTTTTATGGCTGAGCAAGGCTACAACAGGTTGTGTTTATTTTAAGAGGTTGGATAATGATAGCTACATTGTTTTATGTTTATATGTTGATGACATGCTTGTAGCTGGCTCTAACATGGATCACATTAGAGAATTAAAACATCAGTTAGCACAGTCATTTGATATGAATGATTTGGGAGCAACAAAACAAATCCTTGGTATGAAAATTTGCAGAGATAGGAAGAACAGAAAATTGACTCTATCTCAAGCTACTTATGTTGAAAAGGTGTTGCAGAGATTCCATATGGAGAATACAAAAGCTGTCAGCACACCTTTGGCTAGTCATTTGAAATTGACTAAGGAGATGTGTCCTAAGACACAAGAGGAGGAAGAGAAAATGTCCAAGATACCATATGCTTCAGCTGTAGGAAGTTTAATGTACGCCATGGTATGCACGAGACCGAATATTGCACATGCTGTAGGAGTCGTCAGCAGGTATATGAGTCATCCTGGATTGGAGCATTGGAATGCAGTAAAATGGATTCTCAGATATTTGAGAGGTACTTCCAATAAACACTTATGTTTTGGGAGCTCTAATACTGATTTAGCAAGTTATGTAGACTTAGATTTGGCAGGGGATATTGATACCAGGCAGAGTACTATAGGTTATGTCTTTACTGTAGGTGGAACAACGGTGAGTTAGATTTCTAGGTTGCAAAAGGTGGTTGCTTTATCCACCACAGAGGTAGAATATGTAGTTGCAACAGAGGCAAGCAAGGAGATGATATGGCTGCAATCTTTCATGGAAGAATTGGGCAAACAATAGGTTAATAGTTATTTGTATATAGACAGTCAGAGTGCCATACATCTTGCAAAGAATTCTGTCTTGCATTCAAAGACCAAACACATATAGTTGAGGTATCACTTTATTCGGTCGGTGTTGGATGATGAACAATTACAGTTGGAAAAGATACATACAGATAAAAATCCAGCAGATATGTTTACAAAGGCAGTGACAAGGGAGAAGTTGAGCTCCTCTTCAGCTTCAGTTGGTCTTCTAGACTGAAAATACCAAAACCAGAACAGTAGAGTCTAGAGTGCTTATTTCCAGTGGGAGCTACATGTGCAGCGGTGTCGTCCAGGATCAGTCTCCAAGTGGGAGATTGTTTGGTGTGGAGCCTGATCAGTCTCCAAGTGGGAGATTATTAGTAGGTGGCGACTAATCAGGAAAGTACTGTACATAGCCAGGTATCCTCGCTGGGGTTTGAAAATTTTTGGACCGACATAAGGCTTGATAAAAGTGGATAAGGGTTAGGGTTTTTTGACATTTGCAGTGGTATTGAGTTGCAGGGATTGCTGATTGTAATCGGTTTGATTTACTGGATAATAATATTGGACTCTTTGTTTGGTGAATGTAGCCTGAGTTTGGGTGAACCACATTAAAACTTGTCTCTCGCTGTTATTATTTATGTGTACTTTCATTCCTCTATTTAATCTTTATTTGCATTTAATTGATATCTTCTACTAGCTAACCCTAACATGACATTCATAGCCTTAATCCATGGATGTCCTAGTTTTACATGGAAGAGGTCAGATAAGGGGATAACATCAAATAGTTGATCCAGGACTTTATCATATACCAAGGCCAATAAGGTTATCTTCCCAAATGTATTCATTAAAGCTCCATTATGTGTTTTAATTCTCAAATCCGATGGTTCATAAGAATCTTGTGCCAAATCATGTTTAAGAAGGAAATCTTTTGTAACCACATTAGTCATGCAATTAGGGTCTATAAGTGTTTCATGTATAGGTCTTTCCATTATGTTCACTGTAATGTAAAGAGGCCCTTCAGTATCTACCATTTCTTTGTCATGGGGTGTAAATGTTATTTCAAGTTCAGGGGCTCTTCTTTTCAAATGAGGCCTAGGAAAAAACCTAGAATTATTGTTGTATTGAGAAGCCATGTGTATATTTTCAAATGAATTTCAAATCAGATCTTAGAGGTTTTCAATATTTATGCAAGAAACAAGTGCAAAAGTATGTATGAATATGACTTAAAATGCTTGATTTTCCAAATTTTTTCAATGCAAATGAGTGAAAGAAGAGGTGTTGTAAGGAAATTGATAAGGGGAAGCAAATAATATGTCTAATATCAATCCAATTATGCATAAATATCCTTCACAACACACCTTTAATGCAATTCTAGAGTGATGACAAATCAAAACCTAGTGAAAATACACCTAAAATATGCAATTTTTCACTAATTTTCAATGTAGAAGCCTAATAGAAAGGGTGTTGTAACAAATTTGAGGAGGGGCAAAAGATTATATCCCTAAAATCAGTCAAATAATGCAGCAAAATCCTTCACAACATCCCTATAATGCAATTATAGAGAGACGATAAGGCCAAATCTAGTGAAAATGCAAGGTTTTTAAACCCTAGACATAAAATTTTGCAATAAAGACACTATGATGAAACACTAAAGTTAGAAATAAATCCTAAATGAGTGTTTAAAAAAGTAGTAAAATTTGAAATAAGATTTTAACTACAAACCCTAGGTAATGCAACAACTATTTTATATGAAAAATGCACAATTTCAAGCAATTTTTAACAAACTAAGCATGAGAATGCAATGCAAGTAGATACTAAATGATGAATTTCTGTAATTTAAATTAGGTCTAATGAAAATAACAGAAATTAAATGAAATTAAATGCCACTTAATTCAAATTATGCCAAAATGCAAGCCTAAGATGCTAATGTTTTCAAAATTTTTAGTTTTTTTTTGTAATTTTTCAAATGCAATAAAATTAATGAATGCAAATCTATCACACAACACTTAGAAAGGTGCACAATTCAAAAACACAGGTTCACCAAAATGTTTAGGAGTGAAAAGGGAGGGATGAGGTTTTATTTTGGTTTGAGGGTTTGATGGGTTTAGATCCTCCTTTCACTACAAACATTCAAGGACATATCAACTGAGTTGAATCTCTACTAAGCCAAAGCATTCACCTAATAGGTTGGGCTATCACTTGGAATAATGTGGAAACTTAGAAATTGTTAACTAATGCCTTAATGTAAACCTCAAGTATGTAAGAAACCCTAATTGTGCAAAACGGTGAACAAACTGGTAAATTCATATAAATGCTTACAGATTAAGGAAAAGGACAGAGATTAATAACTGACCATTCTTCAAAGTTTAGAATTTGGAATATTCGAGGGCAATGCCCCGGGCCCCAAGTCCAAGTAATTGTTTTCTTCACAAAATGTAAAACTCTTTTAGACACTAATAATCATTGTTTCGTCTATTTTTGTCACTCGGAATGTGGAAGACACTGCCCTGGGTGCCCTAGTCCCAGGCAGGCTGATTTTTAAGATGTAGAAGCTCCTTCATATGCATAATGTCCCTGTAACTCTAATTAATGTCTCTAAAACATCAGAGGACATTGCACTAGGTGCCCATGTCCTGAAAAATGTTTTGTTTCACTTCTTTCTTTCAGATCTTGAATCCTTGTCATCTATAACCTTCCTCTGCAACTCCACTCTACGAAAATCGGTACCTATAACCTAAATCACAAAGGAGTGTGGTTAGGGGTTGTGGTGTTTAGAGGCTTTCCTCAGTCAAGCCTCAAAGAGACAGTCAAGTCTTCTAAACATCGTTGTCAAATAAGAGTGTATCCCTGCAAGATAGAAGCAAAATCCAAATGATAAATGATCCAAACATAAACAAATGTCACCTTAGAAGTGTAGATCTCACATAAATGAAGGCTCTTCAATCACATGAGAAGATGAAGCTAAATCTGCAATCACAAGCACAATAACAATGGTCTACTCTACAACAATGAATATCATGGATGCTCTAAAATCACAAGTATGCCTAAATTTCACAATCATCTTCTAGTTTACAAATGAAAACCTAAACATACTTATATATGCAACAACACACATTCCCACTAACAATTTCATAATTCAAACTTTTGGTGTCGGCATAGGACCTAACAATAGTCATATAACCGACACTTCAAATTAGGGCCTGACCCAAAATAAGGCAGGACTAGGGCACGAGTGCCCAAGTCCTCTTCCCCTATTTTAGGCAGGAGTCATCAAAATAGCACCCCCTAGGTCCTATTTGCCACAATACTTCAGGGTTTTCTCATTGGGATTCAAAATTAACATGCAATATGATCTAAATACATTCTAAGGACTCAAGAGCTAAAGCATAAGAGGGAAAAGCCCCTAAGGGGACATTTTCTGACATAACAAAATGATCTGAAACTTTAGATTTAGCACCTTTATAGCATACTAAATTTAACTTCTAAACTACATAACCATAGCTTCAAATGTGGAGGAATGTAGAGCATTTTACTAAGCAATATTCCAAGCAGCTTCCCACAATAGTAACCTTTACCAACATTCAGAGACTAGAGTCTTCTTGTATCAACACATACTTCCTTAGGAACAATAGGAAGGATCATACAAAATGCTTTAGGTCATCAAAAACATCTTCTCAACCTTGGCATAGCTTCTAATTTTAATCTTAACATATCATCATTCATCTCAATGCTTCTAATTCCCATCTTAATATATCATCATGAAATCATCTTTGCTGACCACAAACATGCTCAATACAACTTTACTTGACATTAATCAAGGCATGGCATCCAACCATGAACATCAGTAATCACTGCTAGCACACCATCAACATAGTAATGGCATCAAAGGCAATCACACAACCACATCAGTGACAAACTTAGGTAACATATGTGCAATGTTCATTAGTGTTGACATCAATGACAACCACACAACCACAAAAAACATATGTGCAACAGGATCCTTGTAGGCCACTAAGGAGTGAATAATTTTTATGATAATCTCTTCTTGTTGGGAAGCCATGTTGTTTAATCCATTTTCTTTATAAGTTATATGTTCATATTGATGCTAATAAAAGAACAGAGTCCTTAGGCCCAAAAAGAAGAGGGTTTTATTTCTTGCACCTGAGAAAGAAGTCATTAGTATTGAAGAAGAGAACTTTTGGAGGCATCCATTAGAATACAAATTCTATCATTTTCATCTAGATTAGTGAAGATGTCCAAGGGAGGTTGAGGTTTGGGATCCAAAGTTATGCATATAGCCCTACTTCATTATAGATGGTCAAAAGCCTTATTTTTTAAGATTTCATGTCTTGCCTGTTTGTTATGGAAATAGATAATGAAAAAACATTTTTCTAGGAGAGAGATTTCTTTGCACATGTTCCATTCTTATAAATCCATTAAGAAATAAAATATTTGGTGGGAGAGAAGCTCTAGAACTTACCAATTAGGGTTGTTTCAATTACGTAAGATATGTGAGGGCTGATGATGGATGCTAGAATCTCTATTCTCAATTCTAGCTCAGATCCTAACATTTATTTCCTTTCATTATTCCCTAGTTGTAATCCATGGATTGATTTCTTTTGCCATTATTTCTAGGGGTTAGTGATTGTTCCACTATGCTTTTAAAAAGATTCTTTTATGATCCATATTTTTTTACCATATTTTCTTTATTTTGTTCCATTTTTTATTTTTGGCCTTTTTGTGGTTGTTGTTTTTCAGAATATACTTTGGTAGGTGCCATGGTGTTTCCAATGCACATTTGTGATGTGTTTTGATGTTCTTGGTGTGTCTATCTTACCTACATAAATTTCTCCCTTAGGGCTCGATTCAAGCAATCATTTGGTACCCTTTCATATTCAAAAAGGATATTTTATTGGAATGTGTTAAGGTTCTCTTGTACTATGATATCTCAAGAGTATTTTCTTGCATTCCCTTCCCCATTTGTAGTTCTATCCATGATAGTTTTCTATGAGTTTCCTAACCATTTCCTACAAGTTTTATAATTGGTATCCCTCCATGACATTTTCTTGTTCTCCTCCATGGAAATAATTATCTATCAATTTAGATTTCCAAGATATAAATATTGATATCAATTAAATTTTGATATATATTTCAAGATCAATTTTGGTATCAAATTAATATCAATTTCAAAATTGATCTATCAATTCAAGATATCTATTTAATTTATATATATATATATATATATATATATATATATATTTCAAGATGTCAATTTCATGATTTTAATATCAAATATGATCTATATTGATATCTATATTCCTCCTTATGTTTCCCATATTTATGGAAAAGGAAGCTTCCCTCCTATAATATTTACCATTGCTATTACATCCTCCATTCCTATCCCCATTGGTGTTGGAAGTCCACTCCTCCAAGATCCCCTTTATTCATCCAATCTAACACCTCCCCTCTGGGGTTACTATCCCTTTTACACTAGGCCCAATCCCTCCTTATACCTCATCTCAATCCTCATAAGTTCCCATTGTTGGAATTAGGCTAGACAATTGAGAGGGGGGAGTGAATCGGTTGTCCCAAATTTTTAACACTTGTAACTATTTCTTTATCACACAAAACTGATTAATGATGTAAATGTTTAAAGCATGAATTATCAACACATGAACAAAAGCAAATGAACGCAGAACACTAGAATTTTTACGTGGAAACCTGGTTAAGGGAAAACCATGGTGGGGGTTAACCTACAAAGATTTTGTACCCTGTTAAAAGTACTTAAGAAAAATAGAAGGCACATGCCTTCGGGCGCACTACCCAAAGCTCACTGCTCAGAAGAGAGGCTCACTGCCTACAAAATTTATTTAAAACAGAAAGAATTAACTGAGAGATAGCATCTACTTCATGCTTGGTTTAGTTTCATTGAATGCTCAAAAAACTTCTACTTTGTCCCAAATTCTCCTTCACTGACTTTTCACTCTATACTGCTCTCGTTCCTTTTCTTCTCTGCTCTACTTCTGATCCTTTATTCAGATTTCATTCATTTCACTTAAGGATGATTTTCCACAACTCATCAACAAGTATTTATACACTTCATAAACCTTGGAATGAACATCAAGGTCAGCACTACAAACATCTAACTTAATGTGAATCACTAAGCTATCAGCCAAACATAACTGGGACTCAAATCTTCCTTGATCAACATGCCATGCTTCAAAGAATTTCTCTTAGATCATCCACAACACGCTTGATTCATCCAGTCGGCCAATACTGGGAAGAACAGTAACACTAAGAAGAAAATCTTTATTAACAAGCTCAAACTTCAATGCAGACCTCCAACATAGCAGTCACATGATCTAGAGACTTCCACAAGCACATTAAATTCAACAAAAACATCCACACTCCTCCAAATCATTTGAATCACTTGCATCTTCCTCCGGAATCTCAAGAACACTATCTGCCATGACTGTCACATTAGAAAGATTCCTTGCGAACCTCCAAACCACGAACTACTTGAAAGGATGATACAAACTGACTTCCCAAACATGCCTCTAGATCCGTAGATCATCATTTTACATTACCAGAGCAATCCAGACCTCTTTCCTGTCACTCTATCTCTCCCGAATAATGCAAGAACTGATTTTACTTAGATGGCTATAACTTCTTCAAATCTTAATGCGAACCTCTCAAATCTTAACTGGAGCTTCTTCAAACAAACCTCTACAAAGCCATATGGTCCACATATATTGATCTCCATTAATTTTCTCAATATTCTCAACAATCCGGTCTTCTAAATAGGTAGAAAAATAGGATACAGTTGACACCAATGGCAACAAGGATATGTTGACATCAATGACAACACTGCTTAGGCACATATTTGCAACAATCTCCCCCTTTGTCATTGATGTCAACATATGATGTGAAAAACTAAATTCAACCATCAAGACAAGAACTTGTCCCCCTTTCTCTTCTCACTTCTACAATTACTTTCTTCACTACTCCCCCTTTTATCAGCAACTAGTTTTTCACATGAACTTCTCTCCCCCTTTGACATCAATGGCAAAGGGTACATATTTGCAATCTTTTCTCCCTTTTTGTTTCAGACTGATCTCAACATTTGCATACTAACTACTCCTCTTGAGTAGTATCTCATTAACATCAATCCATATCACAAGATATGACTGTGAATTCTACCGGACTGATGCACCTTAGTGCATCTTAGTTCTGATCAAGAGGGGTAATAACCCCTAACTTCTCTTTGAGATACTCAAAAGTATCCTTGGGAAGAGGCTTAGTGAAGATATCTACAATCTGATCTTTTGAAGACACAAACTCCAACTTGACTTCATTCTCATTTACCTTCTCTCTCAAGAAATGAAACTAATGGATATATGTTTTGTCTTTGAATGTAACATCGGATTCTTTGAGATGCTTATTGCACTTGAATTATCACAGAAGATTGTGACTGGTTCCTCAAACACAATTCTAATGTCTTTCAACATTTGTTTCATCCACAGAACTTGAGTACAATTATTTTTTGCTACTATATACTATGCCTCTGCAGTAGACAGAGATATTGCCTCTTGTTTTTTGCTCTTCCAAGAGACCAATCTTCTTCCCAAGAAGAATGCACCACCACTAGTACTTTTCATATCATCCACATCTCCTGCCCAATCAACATCTGTAGATGCGTGAAGAGTGAAGTCATTATCCTTTGGATACCACAATCCATAATCAATTGTCCCCTTGAGATATCTGAATATTCTTTTGACTACCACAACATGGGATTCTTTTGGATCAACTTGAAATCTAGCAACAAGTCCAACGACATTCATGATGTCAAGTTTGGTTTGAGTCAGATAGAGCAATCCTCTAATCATTAATCTATACCTTTTCTGATTTGCCTTGGGGGACTCATCATCTTTTCTTGACTTACATCTGGTTACCATAGGTGTACCTACTGGATTTGAATCTTCCGTTCCAAACTTCTTCAGCAATTATTTCACATACTTGGACTGAGATATAAAGATACCTTTATCTGACTGAACAATTTGCAGACCTAGGAAGAAATCCATCTCACCAAACATTGACATCTCAAATTCACTTTTCATCTGATCAGCAAATGCTTTGCACATACATTCATTTCCACCAAAAATGATATCATCAACAAATACCTCAACAATCAGGATGTCCTCATGATTAATCTTAAAGTAAAGATTACTATCAGCGGCACCTTTGCTAAATCCTAGCTTAAGAAAATGTTTATCCAGTCTTGTATACCAGGCTCTTGGGGCTTGCTTGAGTGCATACAATGCTTTTCTTAGTCTACAGACCATATCTCTCTAATTAGGCAACTGAAATCCTTCTGGTTACTCAATCAAAACTTCTTCCTCCAATTCTCCATTCAGGAATGTTGATTTGACATCCATCTAATAAACTTTAAAATCTTTGAAGGCAGCAAATGCAAGAAATAATCTGACTGCTTCTATTCTTGCCACTGGAGCAAAAGTTTCTTCAAAATCAATTCCTTCCACTTGAGAATAGCCTTTGCATACCAACCTTTCTTTGTTTCTCACAACTTCACCATCTTCATTTAGTTTATTTTGGAAGACCCATTTTGTTCCAATCACATTTTTGTCTTCAGGTCTGGGAACAAGATCCCAAGTGTTATTCTTTTCAATTTGCATCAATTCTTCTTCCATTGTTTTTACCCAATTTTCATCATTGCAGGCTTCACTTACTGATTTAGGTTCAATCTTTGAAATCAAACAAATTTCCTCTTGATCTTCAGCAATTTTTCTCCTAGTTTGAACACCTTTACTCTTATCTCCTATGATCTGATCTTCAGGATGATTCAACCTTACATACCTGGGAGTTTTGGGAATTTCTTGAACTTCTGTCTCTTAAGCTTGTTCCTCAACATTTGTACTATTCTCTTGAATTCCTAGAGTTTCTGGATCAATTTGAATTTGAGTCTAAGTTTGAACTAGCCTTCTTTGACTTTGACTTTCATCTTGATCATCTGAATCATATCTGCAGAACCTGGAATATCCTTCCTTACTCTCATCAACTCTAACATTAGCACTTTCAACAATCTTTTCCAGCCTCTTGTTAAAGCACCAGTAAGCCTTACTTTGAGTAGAGTACCCCAAAAATATTCCCTCATCACTTCTTGCATCAAACTTGCCTAAATCCTCATCTCTTTTGATATAGCATTTACTACCAAAAACTCTGAAATATCTCACAGTAGGAGGATGACCAAACTGTAGTTCATAAGGGGTCTTACCAGAATTGCCTTTGATCTACACCTGGTTAAGAGTGTAGACAACAATACTCACAGCTTCTGTCCACTAAAATTGAGGAACATTTGTTTCCATTATCATGGTCCTAGCAACTTCTTGAATGGTCCAATTCTTTCTTTTCACAACTCCATTTTGCTGGGGAGTCCTAGGAGTAGATAATTGTCTTTTTTATGCCATGCTTTTCACAGAAAGCATTAAACTCACCGAAAGTAAATTGTCCACCTCTGTCAGATCTTAGACATTTTAATTTCTCACCAATTTCATTTTCCACCATCAACTTGAACACCTTAAACTTGTCAAGAGCTTCTAATTTTTCTTTTAGGAAAGTTACCCACATCATCCTGGAGTAATCATCAATCAACAACATGAAATATCTATCTTCTTGCACACTCCTAATTCCAGTATGACCATAGAGATCAGTATATACCAATTCCAATCATCCACTTGAATCTTGTTCCTTACTTTTGAATGAAATTTTGTTCTTTTTCCCCAATTAACATTCTCTTCACATGTTATTAGGTTTCACAAGTTTTGGAAGATCTCTTACAGCCTGAGTGGTACTTATTTTGACAATGTTATCAAAATTTACATGACACATCCTCCTATGCCATAACCAACTTTGATCTATCTGAGCAATTAAAATTTTTTTTCCAGAACTACTTAAATGAAAAATGTTACCTCTAGTTTGAGTACCAGATGCAATTTCAATTCCGGAGCTCTCCAAGATTTTGCATTTTCCATCCTTGAATAGAAGATCATAACCTTTGTCAACCAACTATCCAACATTGAGAAGATTATATTTCAGTCCTTCCACATATAGAACATCATTGGTGTTATTCTTACCATCAATAGAGATGGATCCTCTACCACGGATTCTACCAGCTGAGTTGTCTCCAAATTTCACAAGCCCTCCTTCATAATTTTCAAAATTTACAAACTTACTCTTGTCACCAGTCATATGATGAGAACATCCACTATCAATCACCCATTCATCTTTTTCAATAACCTGAGCAGCCAAGGCACTTTCCACAGTTGCATAGCTAGCAGATTCAGTAGACACCGGATCTTCTTCTTTGATAGCAATGAACACCCAATCATTTTCAGAGGAACCTCCATGATCAGATTCATCATCTATGGTTCCCTCTTCTCTAGCTTCTTGGACATAGTAACATTTCTTCTGATTTTTGTATCTATTATCTTGAGGCAAAATGACCAAGCTCCTTACAAGAAAAATATTTGAGTGGCAATTTTCCTTCATACTTACTGGATCCTCTTGGCAATCTTTTGGCAAGAAGAGCTTCAAGATCTGCAATTTCAATTTCAACATCTTCAAGATCCTTCCTCGTCTTCACAAATCTATTTGATCTTGCAGAAGAGCTTTCACCTGGATCATATCTCTATTTTCCATATACACTGGCCTTAAATGTAGATTCAAACTTGGGAAGAGAATCACCAAACTCACTAATTCAAAAGCTGAGATTTTGCCAACTAGCTGATCTCTTGTAACTTTTGAGACAATCATAATCTCCTCTATAGCATAAACCTTATGTTTGTATGAATCAGATAAATGTCTGAGCACTTTTGCCACAATCTCTGATTCTTCCAAAGTCCCACCAACACATCTGATACCATACACAAGATCATTTATTTTTTGCATGTAGATTGTGATGTTTTCATCTTCACTCATCCTCAGATTTTCAAATTTTCCTCTCAGACTTTGTAGCTTGGCACATTTGACAAATTCATCACCTTCATAAAGATTCTCCAACTGCTTCCAAATTTCATGAGCAGTTTTTAGTCCAAAGACATTTGTCATTTCTAAATTAGACAGGGCACTTAGCAAGGCTTCTTTGGCTCGAAGACTATTTTCAACATTTTTGACTTCATCTAGAGTTGAAGGTTTCTTCGGAAGCTCATACTTATCCTTAGTTATTGCCCAATAAGCATCACCCATGCATTGCAAATGGCACTCCATGTGATTTTTCCAAACACAGTAATTTGTTCCATCAAATCTTGGGCTATCCTTCTTGTAGGTCGACATCCTAGATCTCCTCGAGTGGTTAAGCTTCTTCTAGAGGAACCTTTCTCTGATACCAATTATTGGAATTAGGCCAAACAACTGAGAGGGGGGGTGAATCAGTTGTTCCAAACTTTTAACACTTGCAACTATTTCTTTATCACAGAAAACTGATTAATGATGTAAACATTTAAAGAATGAATTATCAACACGTGAATAGAAACAAATGAACACAAAACACTAGAATTTTTATGTGGAAACCCGGTTAAAGGCAAACCACGGTGGGGGTTAACCCACAAAGATTTTGTACCCTAGTAAAAGTGCTTTAGAAAAATAGAAGGTACATGCCTCCGAGTGCACTACCCAGAGCTCACTGCTCAAAAGAGAGGCTCACTGCCTACAGAATTTATTTAGAATAGAAAGAATTAACTGAGAGATAGCATCTACTTCATGTCTGGTTTAGTTTCATTGAATGCTCAAAAAACTTCTGCATTGCCCTAAATTATCCTTCACTGACAATTCACTCTATACTGCTCTCACTCCTTTTCTTCTCTACTCTACTTTTGATCCTTTATTCATATTTAATTCATTTCGCTCAAGGATGGTTTTCCACAACTCATCAACAAGTATTTATACACTTCATCAACCTTGGAATAAACATCAAGGTCAGCACTACAAACATCTGACTTAATGTGAATCACTAAACTGCTAGCCAAACATAATTGGGACTCAAATCTTCATTGATCAACACGCCATGCTTCAAAGAATTTCTCTTAGATCATCCACAACATGCTTGAATCATCTGGTTGGCCAAGACTGGGAAGAACAACAACACTAAGAAGAAAATCTTTATTGACAAGCTCAAACTTCAATGCAGACCCCCAACATAGCAGTCACACAATCCAGAGACTTCTACAAGCACATTGAATTCAACAAAAACATTTGCACTTCTCCAAATCATTTGAATCGCTTGCATCTTCCTCCGGAACCTCAAGCACACTATCGACCATGATTGTCACATTAGAAAGATTGCTTGCAAACCTCCAAACCATGAACCAATTGAAAGGATGATGCACATCGACTTCCCAAACATGCCTCTAGATCTATAGATCATCATTTTACATTACCAGAGCAATCCAGACCTCTTTCCTATCACTCTGTATCTCCTGAATAATGCAGGAACTGATTTTACTCAGATGGCTATAACTTCTTCAGATCTTAATGTGAACCTCTCAAATCTTAACTGGAGCTTCTTCAAACAAACATCTACAAAGCCATATGGTCCGCATATATTGATCTCCATTAATTTTCTCAATATCCTCAACAATCTGGTCTTCTAAACAGGCAACAAAATAGGATACAGTTGACACCAATGGCAACAAGGATATGTTGACATCAATGACAACACCACTTAGCCACATATTTGCAACACTCATTTCCTCATAAACTCCCTGAACCCATACATCCTCATAGGAAATGACTTTGGAGGGCCATTCTTATCCCTAATCTCACTTATCTATCCTACCTTTGTCCTTTCCTAGTTGATGACCCCACTACTAATAATCAAATCATTAAATAGATATATCAAGAGGCCAAGGTTAAGAAAAACAATATAAATCAGCCACTATTAAGTAATTGGAAACAATAGGAAATAGGATGAAATATGATGAAAAAAGGTAGATGCTCTTCTTTACTTAGCTTAACCCCATTGTAAACAACTAGGTTGACTAAGATGAAGGCCAAAAAAAATTTATTCCAATGCCTTGGGATAATAATGGATCATTCATAAGGGGATAATATAATATTATTGATAAAAGAGAGCTCATAGGTGGTCACCTTGGATTATGTAGACATTAAGCAGAGACTAAAGAAGGAAAACACCAAGATAAATAAGGTAACAAAAAGATTTTGTAATGTAAACACCAAAGCTAAGGCCCTAGTAAAAGAAAATTAATAACATGTAGAAGGAACTAGTGGGTTAGGTCCTTGAGGCTATGGCAAAGAAAAAGAAGTAGAAGGTTAATGTAATGGAATTAAGATCTACCTCTAACAAGACCAAATTGAATGAGTTAGAGTACAAATATGTGTCCCTTAGGACTCAATTCCAAGTAGATAGGTAGAAGATATCAACAATTGAGATGGAAGACAACATCTTGAGGTAAGAGGCCAATTCCCTAAAGATGTAGCTAGCCTCCTTGAATGCAAAAACAAGGAATAGGGAGAAGGAGGTCACCAAATGGAAATTCAAGGTTGATCTTTTAGCCCCTCAAATTGGCCCTCTTTGAAAGCTAGAAGAGAAAATCAACTCGTTAGGCAATAAATAGTAGAAGGATCCGTTAGAATGCATAGGACAACTGAGAGGGGGGGTGAATTAGTTGTGTATTAAAACCTTAAACTTTCAAAGCAATTCCAATCATAGAATTCTCAATATGCATTAGCAGAATGTAAACATATGAAGCATAAATGCAAACACATCCAAACACATAAGAACACCATATTTATGAGGAAAACCCAATAAGGGAAAAACCACAGTGAGGATTACTCACATATATATGAATAACAACACTGAAATCAAATAGGCTCACTGCCAAGGGCTCACTGCCTAGAATAGAAAAGAAAGAAGAAGACTATTATAGAGAAATTCACTATCTCAAAGCAACAAGAGAGATCCACCACTGCCACTCCTTGCCATCCGCAACCTTTGGCTCACTACCTCTTGCAACTTTTGGCACACTAAAATGTAGACACCTTTTGCTCACTGCATTCCGGAGTCATAAGCATTTAAGCTTGCACACAACTTACTGCTCTTGATTCAATTTTGCATTTTCTTCTCTACTTTGCTCCACTCATCTTCATATTTCATTTATACCATCTACAACCAAGACCTATCTCAATTAGGTCAGTCCTAATGAAGCATGTTCATTACACACATGCAACATCACTTAGGACGGAACTAAACACTTCCACGGTAGAAAGAAGTGAAAGTGGACCATGTCAAGGGATAACCAAGACTCAAATTTGTATCACCAAGCTACTCATCACATCCACAATCCACAAGGTACCTCCATAGGTGGCACTAGTAAGCCAAGCTAGCCAAACTTGAGCAAATGACTACATCCATGCTTCTCCAAGCCCAAAAACATCATGTAGACCAGAGAGAGACACTTGAAAGCATTCACACACCTTCCCAAAGTACTCACCATCATCAGAAACTTCTACAACACTATTGCAACTATTTCGAACAAAGAATGTCTTCATTATTCGCATTCAAACACACTGCTACTAATCACCAACACAAGAACTAAACTTTTGGAGCACCCCAACACCAGAAACTTCAATGGAAGGTAGATACAGATAATATAAGTAGTCTCCTAGATCTGCAAGACAGGAAGGCTTAGTGTAGAGAAATGCAGAGCATTCATATTTCTCCTTGACAACCTCTTTTGCAGTCAAATATTTTGTTAAACACATCTTCTACTTCCGCATGATCTAGAACCTAAAAATATGGATATAACACCTGTGATCAACACTTCCAAACCACATAAGCATATCTTCAAATAGGAAGGAATGTAGAGTAGAAATTAAGAGTACCTCTGTTACACTGCACACCTTTTTATCAAATTTTTTAAAAAGCACTTGGAAACCAAGTGAATCATCTGCTAGGAGTTGACATCAATGACAACACCAACAAGTTTCTAATTTTCTCCCTTTGTCATTGATGGAAATAACAACTCTTTGAAAAACCATCAAGACCTAAAGTAGCTCTTACTCCCCCTGATAGAAACAACTCTTATTCTTCAGACACCTTTCTACACAATGGTTTTTCAATCACTTTGACTCTCTCTTCTCCTTTGACATCAATGGCAAAAGGAAGCTACTACAACACCAACAAGTATTTGCTTCATCTCTACTGCTCTCACTTTTCTGCACTCTACCCATTAAGATCATAGGATATGCTCCATATAACTATACCAACCAATAGAATCTCTACCTACTCCTCTCATGAGGTACCCATCAACATCAGTCTAGGTCCAAAAATTATATCTTGAAATTCTTCCTGGACAAATGCACATACTTATGCATCTAGTTAAGAGAAGGAGGGGCAATAACCCCTAACTTCTACTAGAGATACTCAAAAGTATCCTTAGGGAGAGCCTTTGTAAAGATGTCTACAACCTGATCCCTGGTAGGCACATACTCCAACTTTACCTCATTCTCTGCAATATTTTCTCTTAGTAAGTGGCACCAGATTGAAATGTGCTTTGTTCTTGAATGAATTACTATATTCTTTGAAATGCTAATAGAACTTGTATTATCACATAGGATAGGATTTGGTTCATCATATGATACTTTGATATCCTTTAATGTCTTCTTAATCCACAACACCTGTGTGCAACACAATGTTGCTGCAATGTATTCTACTTTTGTAGTAGATAATGATAATGAGTCCTTCTTACTTAACCATGAGACAAGTCTGCTTCCCAAAAAGAAAGCACCACCACTTGTACTTCTTTTGTCATCTGTACATCCTACCCAATCTACATCTATATATGCACCCAAGGAAAAATTAGTATCCTTGGGATACCATAGGGTAAACTGTAGAGTGCCTTTCAAGTATCTAAATATCCTCTTTACTGCTAAAACATGTGACTCTCTAGAATCAGCTTGAAATCTAGCCACAAGATAGACTACATGCATGATATCTAGTCTGGTAGCTGTCAGGTATAACTATCCACCAATCATTGATCTGTACTTGCTTTGATCAATCTTAGGAGATTCATCATCTTTACTTAATTTACAACCAGTAGTCATGGGAGTACATACCGGTTTGGAGTCTTCCATTCCAAACTTCTTCAACATTTCATTAGCATATTTTGACTATGAAATGAAAATGCCCTTTTTTGATTGACTGATTTGTAACCCAAGGAAGAAGTTTAATTCCCCACACATTGACATTTCAAATTCTTTCTTCATTTCTTCTACAAATTTTTTGTACATACATTCATTTCCTCCAAAGATTATATCATCAACATACACTTCCACAATCAGGATTTGATCTTCTTCAACTTTAAAGTATAGATTTCTATCTGTAGTGCCCTTTTTGAATCCTTGCTGCAATAGGTGCCTATCCAACCTTGCATACCAATCTCTAGGAGCTTGTTTGAGTCCATATAGTGCCTTCTTTAATCTACAGACCATGTTTGGATCATCTGATAACTGAAATCCTTCTAATTGCTTAATGTATACCTCCTCTTCCAACTCTCCATTTAGGAATACAAATTTCACATCCATCTGATACACTTTGAAGTCCTTATGATTTGCAAAGGCCAAGAATAATCTAATGGCCTCCAATCTTGCCACTGGAGCAAATGTTTCCTCATAATCTATTCCTTCCCCTTGTGAGTAGCCTTTACACACAAGCCTAGTCATATTTCTAACTACTTCCCCATTCTCATTCAATTTGTTTTGAAAGATCCATTTAGCTCCTATCACATTTTTGTCTGCTACTGATTTTTCTCAATTTGCATCAATTCTTCTTCCATAGCCTTGATCCATTGTTCATCTTTGCATGATTTTGTTATCAAATTCACCTATTCATCTACCACATCAATACTTCTCCTTGTTAAAACACATTTGTTCTTATCTCCGATGATTTGGTCTTTAGAATGATTCTTCTGCACATACTTGGGGGTTTTAAGAATCTTCTCTGGAGCATTTTCTTCATCAACCTGCTTTTATTTTTCCTTTTCTTCTTCTCTTTCTTCTTCTCTACATGTGTTCTCATTCAATTTGTATCCTTCTAATAGCACTGAGATTTGATATGGCTCTTCATCCACTTTGACATTTGCACTTTCCACTAGTTTCTTCAACCTCTTGTTGTAGGATCTGTAAGCCTTGCTCTTCGTAGAATATCTAAGAAAGATCCCTTCATCTAATCTTGTATCAAACTTTCCCAAGTTCTCTTCATCTCTTCTAATGTAGTATTTACTTCCAAACACTCTAAAGTATTTTATAGTAGGATTTCTTCCATACCATAGTTCATATGGAGTTTTTGAGCTATTGACCCTTGCTTGTATTTTGTTTTCTGTATGTAGACAGTAGTATGAATGGTGTCTCTCCAATAGATATCTGGTAGGTTTTCTTCTTTCATCATTATCCTTGTTGCTTCCTGAACTGTCCTATTCTTCCTTTCCACAACTCCATTCTGTTGTGGAGTCCCAAGGGCTAACAAATTCCTTTTTATTCCATGATCTTCGAAAAAGTTGTTAAACTCATTAGAGGTGAACTCACCACCTCTTTCAGACCTCAGACACTTGAATTTTAGATCAATTTCATTTTCAACCATAGACGTAAATAATTTAAACTTATCTAGAGCATCTGATTTTTCTTTGAGAAAAGTTACCCAAGTCATTCTAGAGAAATCATCAATCAACAACATGAAATACCTGTCACCTTGAAATCTTCCCACTCTTGTAGGTCAGCATAGATCTATATGCACCAACTCCAGAGGTCCATTGGTAGAATACTCTTTGATCTTGAAATTCTTCCTTGTTTGCTTCCCAATCATACATTCCTTACAGGTTGCATCAGTAGGCTTTGTAATCTTTGGAAGATCCCTTACAGCTTGAGTAGAGCTAATCTTCACTAAGCTGTCAAAATTGATGTGACACATTGTTCTATGCCATAGCCAACTTTCATTAATTTGAGTCATAAGGCACACACCATTAGCACCTTTGAGCTGATATATATTTCCTTTTGTCCTTGTTCCTATAGCAATCAGAGTTCCAGAGTCTTCTTTTCTGATTTCATGGCCACCATCCTGAAATACAAGATTATATCCTCTACTACACATTTGTCCTACACTTAGAAGATTATGCCATAGACCTTTGACATAAAGAACATCATCTGTATTGTGCTTTCCATCAAAATTGATTGAACCTTTTCCACAGATCTTAGCAGATGCATCATCTCCAAACTTGACAAAACCTCCATCAAACTTCTCAAGCTTCACAAACTTATTCTAGTCTCCTACCATATGATTTGAACACCCACTATCAATTAACCAAAGGTTCTCCTCCTCTCTTGCATGAAAATTAGTTACTAGAGTTCCTTTGATATTGTGCTTTGTTTCCGGAGCAATTTCCTTCATACTATTTTCATAATTATTTCAACATTCAGAGCCATGAAAAAGAATTCATTACTTTCATCATCCAGATAGTCAAACTCATCATCAGATATGCTCTCATCTTCTTTAAAATAATAACTTCTCTTGAATGATTTACCTTTTTTATCCTTGTGTTTGTCATTTGAAATTTTGACTGGACATTTTGAGGCAAAATGACCTATCTTTCAACAACTAAAACATTTAAAGGGTAGCTTATCTCTATATTTTCCAAACCCCTTTTTCAATCTACTTACAAATTTTGCTTCTATTTTATCAAAGTCATCTGAATTTGATTCATTATTCTTTTATGTTTTTCTAGCCTTAAAAGCAATTTCTTTTCTTGGCTCATCTTAACCAAATTCTCTTATCTCAAAAGTAGTTAGAGTACCAAACATTTTATCCCTAGAATAGTTATCCAAATCTTGAGTCTCTTCAATAGAAGAAACTTTAGCACTAAAAGATTTTGGAAGAGTTCTTAGTACCTTCTTTACCACTTCTTTTTCCTCCAGCTCCCCACCTAGACCATTAATGGAATCAAAATTTTCATCCACTCTCTACATGTAGCTTGCAATATTTTCATCTTCTGACATCCTTCAGGTTTCAAAGTTAGCTTTCAAAATCTACATCTTTACTTGATTGACCTTGTCACATCCTTCATAGGTACTTTCAAGCTTCTTCCTATTTGATTTAGGATAGATAACTAAGAGTGGGGGGCTGAATCAGTTGTCACCAAAATCCTATTCCTTATTCACTTTAAAACCTTCTTATATTTCAACAGCATATCAATGATTCAATCATGAAAGCATAATGCAATAATTCAAGAGTAGAAACAAATTCAACACATATAACACCAAGATTTTAATGTGGAAAACACGGTTAAGGGAAAAACCACGAGGTGACTAACCCAAGATTGTATTCTCTGTTAAAAGAATAAGAAGAATAAAATGACACTTGCCGGTTAGGGCTCACTGCCCGAGCACACTGCTCACAAGAGGTTCACTACCTATAGGAGACACACTATCTATAGAAGAATATGAGTATTACATACTTGAACTGGAGATTAGCATCTTTACTATCTTGAGTCAGTTCCATTTAAGCTCAACACCTCTACTCTACTTTTCGCTCCTCTTCACTACCACCTTCTCATCATGACCACAAGGATACAATTGAATGACTTCGCAACTCTTATTTATACATGACATCGACTTTGGAATGATCATCAAAGTTAGCACAACATACACTTATTTTATTATAGAGTAATTACAAAAATACAACTTGACTTATTACAAAAACTTCATGCGCATCACTACACTATTGGCCACACATAGCTGGGACTTCAATCTTCTTCGAGGAACATGCCATGCTTCACAAAACATCTTCAAGCTCATCAGCAACATGCGCAAATCATCCAGTTAGCCAAGAGTAGGAAGAACACCATCACCTAAAGGTAAATCTTCAATTACAAGCTCAATCTTCAATGTGGACCACCAACATGAACTGGACACAATCTAGAGACCCCCACAATCTTGCTTGAATCACCAAGAACATCTGCACTACTTCTACTTACTATAATCATTTGCATCTTCATCTGGAACCTCAAGAACACAATCGGTCATCACTGTCACATTAGAAGGATATCTTGTGGACCTCCAAACCACAAACCAATTGAGTTGTCAATTCAAATTAGCCTCCCAAACATGCCACCAAATCTACAAAACATGATATTGTATTTCAGGATCTCACCGGACCTATTTGTGTCACTCTGTCACCTCTGAATAGTTGCCAGAACTAGTTTTACTCTCATGGCCATAACTCCTCCACATTTTCATGTCGACCTCTCAAATCTTGACTGGATCATCTTCAGACACATATCTACAAACCCTTTGATGTGCATACTCTAATCTTTATCTAGCTAGGATCTTCACTTCATAGAACTTCACTGTCTTCACTATTCTTCTCTATTTCTGATAGGACTAATTTTCTCAATATCCTCAACACACAACTCATCCAATCCTTGACATTAATGTAACAAGAGAATGTTGACATCAATGACAACACCGGTTCGGCCCATACTTGCAACACTTCCAGATCTCATGCGTAGGTTTGTAGCTCATTACCTTTACTAATTCAAAATCAGAAAGACTTTTCAGAAGAGCACTCCTTGCCTTGCCATTGTTCTTATATTCTTTAATCTCATCTTCATCCTTTGGACCATTAGTAGCTATAGTATACTTTTTGTCAACTATCTTCCATATGCCATATCCTAGTGAGAAAAGAAAACTTTCCATCCTAGTTTTCCAAAAAGCATAATTTGTTCCATCAAACACTAGAACCTCCATACCTTTCCTATGTGCCATCAGATCTAGCCCAAGTGGTTAAGCTTCTTTAGGGAACTGGGCTGATACCAATTGTTAGAATGCATAGGACAACTGAGAGGGGGGTTGAATCAATTGTGTATTAAAATCTTAAACCTTCAAAGAAATTCCAATCATAGATTTCTCAATATGCATTAGTAGAATGTAAACATATGAAGCATCAATGCAAACACATCCAAACAAATAAGAACACCAAATTTACGTGGAAACCCCAATAAGGTAAAAACCATGGTGAGGATTATCTCACATATATATGAATAACAACACTGAAATCAAATAGTCTCACTGTCCAAAGGAAAGGCTTATTGCCAAAAGGAACGCTCACTACCAAGGGGTCACTACCCAGAAGAGAGAAGAAGAAGAATACTATTATAGAGAGATTCATTATCTCAAAGCAATAGGAGAGATCCACAACTACCACTCCTTTCCATTTGTAACCTTTGGGTCACTACATCCAGCAACTTTTGGCACACTGAAATGTAGACACCTACTCACTACATTATGGAGTCATAAGCATTCAAGCTCACACACAACTTACTGCCCTTGATTCACTTTCACATTTTCTTCTCTACTTTGATTCACTCATCTTCATCTTGTATTTATACCATCTACAACCAAGACCTATCTCAATTAGCTTGGTCCTAATGAAGCATGTGCATTACACACATGCAACATCACTTAGGTCGACACTAAACACTTCCATGGTGGAAAGAAGTGAAAGTGGACCATGTCAAGGGATAACTAGGACTAAAATCTATGTCACCAAGCTGCTCATCACATCTACAATCTATAAGGTACCTCCGCAGGTGGCACTAGTAAGCTAGGTTGGCCAAACTTTAGCAAATGACCACATCCATGCTTCTCCAAACCCAAAAACATTAGGCAGATGAGAGAGAGACAATTAAAAGCATTCACACACCTTCCCAAAGTACTCACCATCATCAAAAATTTCTACAACATTGATGCAACCATTTGAAACAAAGAATGTCTTCATTATGCACATCCAAACACACTGCTACTAATCACCAACACAAGAACTAAACTTGTGGCACACCCCAACACTGGAAACTTCAATGGAAGGTAGATATAGATAATATAAGAACTCTCCCAAATTTGTAAGGTAGGAAGGATCACTGCGGAGAAATGCGAAGCATTCATATTTCTCCCAAACAACCTCCTTCACAGTCAAATATTTTGTTAAACACATCTTCTACTTCCGCATGATCTAGAACCTGAAACACTAGATATAACACCTTTGAACACATCTGATCAACACTTCCAAACCACACAAGCATATCTTCAAATAGGAAGGAATGCGGAGCATAATACAAAGAGTACCTTTGTTACACTACACACTGTTTTATCAAATTTTCTCAAAAGCACTTGGAAACCAAGTGAACCATTTGCTAGGAGTTGACATCAATGACAACACTAGCAAGTTTCTAACAAGATCAAGATGTATAGATATATAAAGAAGATGCCCAACAAGATGATTCTCTTAAAGCTAAGCATTAGTGAGCTTAGTGACCATGTAGAGGAAGTGTGCAAGAGGGAAGAACACAAAGAAATGATTTAGGAGTTGTAGAATAAGTCAAGAGCCTCAAGATGAGTGAAGATAATATCAATATCAACCTAGCCTCAACTCAACAAAATCTATCTAATCAAGATTGAACATTGACTTAACTCCACACACAAGTTAGTAAACTAAAAGAGAAGGTAAATAAGTTTAGTTATAAGATAGAGGCCAAAGATGAAAGCACAAAGCCAATGTCCCTTAAATTGGTGGAGTTGTGTAAATTCTACTAGGATAGGATAATAAATGATACTAATATGATCCATCATGCTATATATTTTATGGATGTCACATATGTGTAGACTCAGGGCATTCAAATAGGGATGGAAATTATTTCCATAACCTAGGCACCAAATTATTGATGTAAAAGTATTCAAGAAAAAACTATCTACCCTACCAACCAAGGTTCCCACTAACTTAGTTATAACTGATTGGTGGAAGGAACCTATAAAAGTTTTTAATGTATAGGCCAAGAATATAGTTTCATAGTGGTACATGGACCATTTAATATCATTTCAAAATATGATGAAAGTGATGGCTCATATTGACCAATTGGTATTGTAATGTACTTGCCATCACCATTCTCTAAGAGAAAAATAAAGTTTTTCATGCAAAGTTTTATTAGACTTATTTGATGTAGGAGCATCCTAAGTTGAAGATAAATCTTGCATCCACAAAAAATATTTGCTTTCTTTTCTTTTCTTGTATTTCAATTGCAATTCAGTCATTTGTAGTTTCATCATTTTCTATCACATTCTATCGCATCTTCATTTTATAGTTTATAGAGCAAGATTTAGATTCTACAATATCTCAGCTACACCATATTCAGATTTCATGAGATTTGGACTTGTTTGTGGAAAGTTATCACTATCAGAAGATCATAAACTTTCATAGAATAGAGCAATCAACATTTAGTTGTAGCAAACAAGATTTGTGGAACATTCCCGTAACTTGCGAAACCAAATGGAATATCTTACAAGGAAATTTGGGACTAGATAGACCTTCATTGAGAATTGGATCAAGTTTCATTCATTTGTGGAGCATTACCAAGAGTAGTAGACTGACCTACATGTTTCCTACATGTTTCATTATACATTAGAGTTTGGGATCTCAAAGTTAATGCAGAGAATTCTTGGAGCTGGAAAAGGATATATAAGCATTTTTTAGATGCACTAGGAAAGTAGTTAGTTAGTTTTTAGCTATCAGATGATTGAGTAGTAAGATAGTTCTTTTCTGGAGGCTCTTCAATGCCATATAATTCATGTATGTTGTAATCTAGAAAGCAATCCTGTGAGCCTATGATTGTAGCCGCATGTTGTCGGCATATAAGCATTGTAATTGTTTGATATATTGAGTATATGAATCTTTCATTGCATCCTATTCAAGTTCTTTGTCTATGTTGTTTCTGTTGTGTTGACTCTAATTGTATGGTTGGACAGTCCCTTCTTACGACCCTCCATCCATGACTGCACCAAGTGGTATCAAAGTGAAGTTTGTGAATCCTTTGGGAGAGAAGGCATTCTAGAAGATCTTAAAGTGAACAAATCATAGACCTGAGGTAGTCTACTTGTGTTTGTCAACAAAGTGCCAATTGTGAGGCAGTTGCTACCTTGTAGTCAGATCACCAAATTGAGGTAGTTCCACTGGATCCTAGGAAGAGATGCCGCCAAGGAGGATTCCTACTATGGTCAATGATGCTAGAAGAATGAAAGAAATGATAAATATGATGAGGATAATGAATGTTATATTGGATGATGTAGAAGAAGACAAAAGAAGAGGACTAAACCCTAGACATGAGGATGAAAGTGATGATGAAGAATTTCAACCAACCAACCAAAATGATGAAATTGTAGAAGAAGAAGAATCAAATCAGGTAAAGATGTTGAAATTTATTTCTATGATGGGTAAGAGACATAGAATAGAAGTATCAAACTATACCAAAAATTTAAACCGCGAGGAATTGATTGAATGGATAAATGACCTAGAGGAATACTTTGAATATGAAGAAATTGAAGATCCAGAGAGTGAGATTTGTAATAACTATGTTGAAAGGACATGTTTCTATTTGGTGGAAAGAAGTTCAATTGGAAAGAAATAGGAGAGGAAAAGAGAAAATCATAAAATGGGATAAGATGGTGACAAAGTTGAAGAATCAGTTCATACTTGTTGACTATGAGTTGGAATTGTTGAAGAGATTGCAAAGCCTAAGACAAAAAGAGAAATCTATAA
This sequence comes from Cunninghamia lanceolata, assembly GCA_027924645.1. Taxonomy (NCBI): domain Eukaryota; kingdom Viridiplantae; phylum Streptophyta; class Pinopsida; order Cupressales; family Cupressaceae; genus Cunninghamia; species Cunninghamia lanceolata. The sequence goes on from BSBN01001281.1 coordinate 7,424,332, forward strand.
AGGAATACACTAAAGAATTTCACAAGATGATTATCAAGATTGGACACAATGAAGCAAGCAAGGAACAAATGGCATGGTACATAAATGGATTGAGGATAAACATTCAAAAAGAAAAGTTTGGTAAGGATGACAATAGTAGAAGAAGAATATCAGTTTGCACAAAAAGTCAAAGATAAGATGAATAAGAGACATGAGCAAATACAAAGAGTTAGAGGAGGAAAATTTCAAAGAGGTAGAACATATTCTAGAGGAGAAAGATCGTGTGTAGAGTAGAACAAGGAGAGTATCCCATACCAGAAAGAAGAAAAGGACAATTATTCATAATACAAAGGGAGAGATGATAGAAATTTCTACCGTAGTAGCAAAGGAAGTCATAATTCTTATAACAATGAAGGATCCTGAAGAGATGTAATGGGATTTGATAAGAGATCTTTTAGGGGAACTTGTTTCAAGTGCGAAGCTGAAGGACATAGAGCATTTGAATGTTATCAAGGGAGTACAAGAAAAAGGACACATAATAGTGCAAGAGCAGCTTATGTGGAAGAAGAACTGATTGGATCACTTAGTTCAATGGGAAAACCAGAGAAAATGGTAGGACTCTACAAAATTTTCCCCTAGATCCTTAATTTTGCCTTCTTTTTTGCCTCATCTAAAAGTCCTTTGCTAGGGTTTTAGTGTCCAAAATATTGAAAAATCTCATCCTTGAGTCTAAAACCCTAAACCCTAGAGGTTTGTACAAGTTCCAAATTACCTTTTGTTATATTCTGTAGTTGATCACTTGGCATCCATTGCTAGTCACCAAGTTATTACTTTATGTCTAGGGCATTGTGCTTTTACCAGCCCCATCCTTTTTTCGTCATTGCTTATTGCCAATGCACATAATTTTATCTATCATATGCCTAAGTTTCTATCAAAGATCCTAAGTAAAATTTCACCCCCTTTTGGACCTAGTAAGCAATGTTGTTTTTAAAACACATGTGGCCATGTCCCTTCTAAATATTTTCTCGAGGAACTATTTGATAGGTGGTATGTTCTAACTGGTTTCCGTTGCTCCGCAAAGATTAAATATTAAAGATAATGCCAATAGTGGAATGGTGGAAAGGTGACAAGTGGTGGTCTCTTTTATTAGGCCTAATCAAAGGATAGAGGGGTGGACCCTAGACGTGCTCACATGGCATGTTCTTATGCTTCTGGCATTCCACTGATCCTTAGCGGTGGACCTATGAAATGTCTGTGGAACTGCGGGAGAGTGCCATGTGTCTTCTTTCAAAAGATGCAAGGGCATGTGTGTCGACTACCATGTTACATGGTCGGTTTTGTTTGGTGCCCAGAGTTTCTTTAAAAAAGGTTTTATTTGGTGCCACGCAACACAATCTAGGTGGTTTCCACCATTTTGTGAATCTTCACCCGCAGCTTAATCTCACAACTGTGGAAGTGAGAAACACTGCCATATGGGCATTACTGACTTTTCTTCTCAGCGATAAAATCAAAGGTGGCGGTATGGGTGGTATGTTCTTATTGGTCTATGCTTACTTTTCTATGGATGACAGGGATTTTCATCCAATTAAGCCTCTCTACTATCAATTCAAGTGATCTATTTTCTGATCAATGGCCTATATTCAAAAGAAGGCAATGGAGTGGTGGTACATAACAAATGATGAACCAATGCAGTGATGGTTTAATTCAAGCGTGTGTTGAGCTTTCCTCACCACCATTGTACAAGGGGATTAGCTTGAATCAAGATTGGTAGGATGCAGGATTGACTCTTTTGGATCTGTATGCAAGCTTGATGGGATTTTTAGCTTGACGTGATGATAGAACTAGTGAAGATGGGTTGTTTTAAAATGAATAAATTGTTGTGACCAACAAACCTGATTTGATGCCCTCATTATGGAAATTGACATATCCAGGTTGTGGGAAATCAATATATTGATAGATTGTTGCCTCCTTTTTTCCACTTTTGGCAACATTGGTATGAAATTAAAGGATTTCCATTTAAGGCCAACATGTCATGGTAATTAATAAATTGAATTGATAGATAAATCAGTGAAATGTGACTTTCTAAAGTATGGGAGTGTTGTGTGGTTACACAACACGCCCCATTTTGACTTGACAAAATAGGGACCCAACTCTTTGCTTGGCTTTGCTTGTGTTTTCTGCTTGCTGGCAGTTTGGTAAAATTAAGACAATGTAGATGATTCTGCATAAAGGGGACTGGGTAGGTTATCATGATGAGGCCAATTTTTCAAAAGATAACATTTCATGACAATAACCTCACAGGTGGATAGAGCACAAAATTTCATTTAGGTTTGCCTTTTGGATCACCCTGATATTCATTGGAGAACGAGAGTTATGGTGAGTCAAAGTCCTAGTCAAACCTGATATTCTGAGGGAGAGGATCATATTTCTTAACATCAGTCATATTATAAAAGGTCACCCTGATTCCATTTTATCACCCAATAAAATCATTTGCTCCAAACATTCAGACGTCAACTTTACATGATAAGTAATATCTACCTGATAAATAACATCATATATTTTACGAAGGTCATATTCCTAAATATCACCTAACATTCAAATATCACCCTAATATTTGAATATCGGCCTATCGCAAAATATCACCCCAAACCAATATCCTGACGATGTCATCCAAACCCGGTAAATGAAGAAATAAACATGACAATGACGTCACCATCCTTTCTACATCGCAGAGGTATATTTCCAAACATGACCCTTCCTACATAGCATGATGATGATGTCATAGGGCCAAAATGCTGAACCAAGTCATTATCCTGATGACCTCATCCTGATATTTTGATGAGAGGTCATTTTAGTCCAGGGGAACATATTTGAACATCACCCCGATATTTAAATATCACCCGATATTTGAATATCATCCAGTCCTGCAAAGATCACCCCGCGCCTTACCACCATAACCTTAAATGCACGCAGATGTGGTAGGTGGTTCCTGCTAATTACAAACCTGATACATACAGATGGTGAGATCCTGAAGTTTCGTACCAGAAGATCAGCTGTTTTAATTAATTTGCCCTAATTTGCACTAATTTGCCTTAAAGAGGGGGTTAAAAGTGATTTATAGAATCATTTTATACTTATCTTGTGATAAAACAAGTTTTTACAGAGCTCCATGCTTCAAAACCCTCTGAAGACTACCTGCGAACGCATATAGCTTGCACTAGAACAAGATTCCTAAGCATTGCAGGTGTTTGAATTCCTTCCACACAGTTATCAGCATAATTAAGAGGATAAGCACATCAGGTAAGTAATTGAAACCCTCTTGTTGTCGTGTTCTACATATCTAGGTATCATGGTTTTCTGGTTTAAAGTTCTAGATTATGCATATCAAGATAAACGAGATATGAAAGAGTATAATATGCATGATGAATAATGAAGATATAACGTATATGTATGTTGGAAAGATATCAATCGTAAGACAAGTTTTGTTAATTGCAGGCATCCATGGCAGATAAGCGGTTGGCTAAGTCAGAAGCAGAATTTCTAAAACCCATGTTTGCTCAACCTAAGGGTGTTCAATTTAAATATGGTGCTATCACAGATACGCACCAAGGAAACACAGACCTGGCTGCATGGTCTATTAAAATGAGCGATGAAAAGAATCACAGCATCTTCTTGGATGCGATCTTTGTATCCAAAATGTGGAGTACGGCTGGTTTCCCTTATTCTATGGAAACTCCTGAGCTAGTTATTGAATGTGCAAGAAATTATAATCCACAAACAAGGAAGGTGGAGAAGCATGACAAAGTATATGTTGATCTGTCTATCAAGGGTCTTGCTGCTACATTCAATTTGCCATTGGGCAAGAAGGTTGCCAACATAGATTTGAAGAAATCAGAAGTAGAGTATGAGAATAACAAGAAGACTGCTAGGAAGAAAATGTACCAATGGAGGGCGAAGAACAATCCTTATCCTACAGCAGCTAAACTTCCAGTATACTTATATAAATTTGATTTTGATGATGAATACCAATACATAATAGCACTGCTCAGTAGAGTGACAGGCCAACCTGATGCTGGAGGTTTTAAAGACTGGATGTATGTAGTCATCCTAATGTGCCTTTACACAAATAACAAGCCAATGTGGGCTAAAATGATAAGTGATGCTCTAGATGAGCAGTTGATCAACCTAGGAGGTCCAGATTGTTCCTTTTACATGACCTCATACATAGTTTATTCATGTGCCTACAAGGGTACATTTGATGCATTGACCATAGTTGGGAGGATTGGTGGCACAACAAATGATGCACATATATGGGATCATCATCCCCAGCTGCAGAGAGTAAATTACATCCAAGATTACAAACTAGTGAATGATGCATTCTCTATGCATCTGGTAAGAACAATGGAGGAAGACCAAACTAAAAGATTGAGCATGGATGCTCAAGAAGTCATATACAGGCATGGGCTTGGTTTATTCAATTTGTAACTTTCTCTTACATGAGAGTTGAATGTTTTGAGGAGGAGCCTCTCATGCTCCCAAGATACCCTACAGATGTAGTTGTCTTAATGGAATTTTTAAGACAAATCTCCACAATACTGAATGCTTACAAAGCTAACAACAAGCTTCCACCAGTATTTTTTCCAGTCACAATGGGCTGGTATATGTGCCCAGATTCTAAGAATATTAAGAAGGCCATAGTTGGTCTAACTATGACTAATTTCTAGCCATTCCCATTAAAAAGATCATATGATCCATATGGAGGATGCAGAAGATCATGGGGAAGCCCATCCATAGAAGACATCTTGAGGACTTCTGGGTAGATTGTGAAGATGAAGCTGAAGCCAGAAGAAGAAGATATCAAAGGCTTACACTCAGCCAGATCAAGACCTTTGATTGCATTCCCATCCTAGCACAATTGAAGAAAGATGATGGAGTAGTAATGGCTAATGAATATGAAGAGAAAAAGGTATACAATGATACAATCTCAGCACCGGATCTCACCATAGAGGAGGATATCTCCTTAGATCCGTTTATGAGCAGGACATCGCAGCTGACCCAAGCATGGGTCAATGACCAGATAAATGCACTGAAGAAAAGAGGTGTTGCCATCACGGTGGATAATAAGAAGAAAAGACAAGAAGTTTCTGAAGAGGAATATGATGATTTTTGCAATAAAAAGAGGAAGTCTAAAGGAGAGAGAGCACCACCTCCTAAGAAAAGCAAGAGGCCCTCAAGAGGTAAGAAAGTAGATGCTAAACCAAAAGGGGTGATAATTGAGAGAGTCATAATAATAGCTGAAGATGCATCAGTATTAGAACTAGTGTCAACCTCATCAGCACTGCCTCCTAAAGATAAGCAAAAAGCTAAAAAGATTGAGAGGCCGGCTGTTGAAACTATGGAAACATATGAGGAAGGTCAAGCATCACAAGCACAAATTGAAGAGGATGTCCCTTTTAATGAAGAGTCTGTAGAAGAAGACACTCTCCCCCTCATCAGAAAAAGAAAAGCACCTCAGGTGATAGCTTCCACACCCAAAAAACCCAGAACATCCATGAGAGGTGAGATAAGACATGACCCTATAATGTTGAGGGGAGCATGTAGTGGAGTGTTTAGAAAGGAATTATAGCATGATGTATCACTCCCTACCATTGTTCAGTTCAAGACTGAACAAACTAAAGAACAAATGAAGGAAATCACTCACACAAGTCAAGGAGGTCATCTCTCATTAGATGAGACTGTCGACCTATTAGATGATGAAGTGGTGGATAATGTTGCTTCGCAACGAATGGAGACTCTTGTTGCTAACACTCGCATAACACCACAAGGTACACCATCAGTCTAGGCGGTAGTGTAGAAGAACTGAAGAGAGTAGAGTAGGAAAAAGAGAATAGCCCAGAAAAGGTAGCCCAAGAGATGGGGCTTGATACATTGATTGATCAAGTAACCAGTCCTGCAGTGACTGATCTTACATATAGAAAGAATGCAAGTCCTGGAAATCAAGCAGGTGTTCCTGATAAAGGAGAAAATATTGAAGAAGTGAAGATGGAAGAAATAGAAAGCCACACTTTGGATATGGGTGAGCAACAACAAAAAGAAGTACTTGTTGAACCCAAGATAATTGACGTCCAGGACAAGAGGGGAGAAGAAAAGGATACATTAGTTGATCCTGCCCTAAAAGTACAAGAGGTAATTACTACAGTTGTAGAACAGATTGTAGTTTTGGATCACATTAGTATACCAAAGGTGGACACAATGACATCCATAGAAGCTAATATGCCTCATTATGAGGAAATTGCCAAAGCGTATGAAATACCTATGGAGGAAGCAAAAGATCAGGATCATGATGGACATGTAGATGATCAGCAAGATCACCCTCCAGAAAAAGAAATTCCTCAACAAGAGGATATACCCAAGGATCACCCTCATGAGGAGCATCATGAGGAAGAGATAAGAAAATCACCCTCCCCATCGAACATGATGGTGGATACTGAAGATCAGGGTGATCATGATGATGATGATGATGGAGACCAACAATCAAAGGATCAAGTTCCTCAGTGGCTCGAGAAAGAAATTGGGGCAGAATCAGGTATGGAGATACAGGAATTTGATATATCTACATTATTTTCTGAAAACTTAAGAAAGCCTAAGAGGAAGGCTAGAATAACTTCTACAATAAGAAGAGATCCTATCATGGGTAGAAGGACTGCCTAGGTGGCCATTCCTACAGCGGATAAAGAAAAAGGCAAGATCACTCTGGATGAATTCCAGATTAATACAGTAGATTTGGGATTTGCAAATGAGGATCAGGAAGGCCAAGAAGGTAAAGATATAATTGATTCATTAACCCAAATGGTGAAAAGAGAGAAAGAGAAAAATAAACAGCACAAGGAGCACATTGCTCAGTTACATACTTACATAAAAGCGTTTATTAACCCTAAGGATACATCAAGTGATCATGCAGTCCCATTGACTGCAATTTCTCAAGAGGAGGTCAACAGGTTGAACCTCATGAAGCATGAATCAATAATAATGTTGAAATGGATGACATCTGCACTCGATGGAGCTGAAGAAGTGGTAAAAGCCTCTTTGAAGAGGTGGAATTCTTTAGGCACCTCCAGGAAAAAGGTAGATAAATTATAGATGGAGATCGGGAGAAGATCCTTTCAGTTGGAAAAGGCTTTGACTACCTTGGAGGAAATAAGGAGGATTGATCCTCAAATTCTCATAAAGAATCAATTACTAAATAATAATACAACCTTGTTGATTGATATATGGTACAAAGACATCCAATTTGAATGTGATGTGCTTAAAAGATGCAACAGTAAACTAAGAGATATCAGCATGAAGCTACATGATATAATGTCATTTGAGGCTAGAGTTTTGGAAGCACTAGAAGGAAAGGCAGAAGGAAAGATAGAAAATCAGGATGAAGAGTTTGCCATTAAAGCTCTACATAGTAATTTCCAGTTGGTAGCTAATGATCCTATAAACCACCTGACAAAAGAAACTATGGATAAGATCATGAGGATCAAGGTCAGGGTGGAGAATTTTAACAAAACATCCAGCAACCGGAGAAGTAAGTTAGAGAATCTCCGAGGCAAATATCAAATGCAAAAGCATGCCATCATCAAAGCAAGAACTCAAGATGGTGGGGAGATAGAGAAGATATTACAGTCATATGAAAATATCTGGACATCCATGCAGGTCCATGTACAAGGAGAAGCTCATCAGGATGATGAAGATTTTGAAAGCGATGATCATGATGCTCCTGATGACGGAGATAAAGAACTGGATGACAAAGAACCTGATGAAGATGCATCATAAAAGGAAGATATGCATCAGTTACTTAGGAAATATAAGTTGTCTAGATGGTTGCCAGCTGGTAACCTATGCCACATGGAAGGAGTTGACTTGGTCAATGAAATGTGAACCATAGATCTTAATAGTTAAATCTGGGTTATAGATCAATTGTATCGGCTCCCTCACTTTGTTCTATAAAAGGTGCAGGGATGCCTCATTTTAAACATTTGGAAGCTTAATTAAAATTTGATTGCTAAAATATCAGGGCCTATTTCAAAGTTATTGTAAGCATACATATCATTGCATACTTAATGAAAGAGAAGACCATTTGATTACAAATCATCATAAATCCTGAGTAATCAGTGTTTGAATTCTTGATACATGCTTTGATTTGTTGTGTCCCTTGGAGTGCTTATCAGTCTGTATGTGTTGTCTTTATTCCTTTTCCTTTGAATTTAGCATCATCTGTATCTAGCTGTGGAATATCCTGGTGAAAATATGGTTTGATTTCTTCTCCTCATGACTGTATCTGGTATGTATGTGGTTCAATAGCTAAGATTCACCAAATTTGAAGTATTCTTTTAATTTTCTTTGAATTTTAGAATAATTCACCGTCATAATTGCAAATAATAGATAATCAGAAGCAAATAACATGAAATATGCTGACATCTCGTAGATAACTGAATATCATTAGCATATTTGAGCTAAATGCATGTAGTATTGAAAATATCATGCAAAGAATTGCAAGTAATGATAGAAATCATGCAAATATCAACCTGTAGGCACATTATTTGAGTGAATTCATAGTGCAGAGGTAGAATTGTTGGAGATTTATGCAGAGAAGATATAAAGAGCAGGATATTTGAAGGAATATTGAGGAACTTTATAGAAGCAATTGAAATACGTAAGACCCCTGAATGATTAACAGCAACACACATCAATCGTTGAGTAATGTCAGTAGATTATGAACTAATCAACGGAGACTTGGGATCATGAATTCTTTGAATTCATCGTATCTTTCAAGATGAATAAAGGTTGTTGTGTAACTTTTATTCTATGTTTGTGTATGACTAACCTCATCAGCAACATAAATTGGTGCTAGAAGGAGGGCCATAAGCTAAAGGATCATCATCAGTACTTCAGGTGATGATGAAGATTGAAAGGTAACGCTTAGACGTCGCTAAATTTTCAAGTTAGATGCAAATATTTGTTGTTCTAAGCTTGTACATGCCAATCCTGTGTAAAGTTGTTGAGATTAATCATAAATATTGTGAGCTTTGTAGTAGATCATCATGAACTTGCTGAAATATACCCTGCCTCGTGTAAATTTGCCCAAGTCTTTGAGGTAGTTAACCTAAAAACTTGACATCTTGCCGCTTGTGACGTAGAACTTCAAATATCACCTCATATTTGTAGTATATTTGCAAATAATCCATAAATATCTAGTCAGTATACTTTTCTGACCGTAAATATAGCCTTTGCCAGTAAATTCCAGCTAATCTGTACAGTTATCCAGCCGATCTGCTTAAATTTGAGACATCCTAGCTCACAAGATAAATACCAGGTCTAGATCCAATGGAATATTTGAAGAACTACCTGTTAGAGGGTTTAGACCTAGAACTATAGACATCCATCACACTCCAGGGTCTAGTGCATCGGGAGCATCACCAGAGCCACCTCTTGTAACTCCTATTGGCTTACAAGTACCTTTAGGGTTATCTGTGACACCTCCTGTCTAGCCTCAACCCCAAGTCCAACCTCAACCAACCGTACTGCAGGCTCAACCTCCTCTGATTGCAATGTCATTCTTTGTAGTAGAATCACCTTTGTCCTTCACTGTATATCATCCTTTGCCAAAGAATCTGGACAAACTCTATCCAAAATATCATCCTTATCAGGATGTGGATGATCACATCAGAACTTTTAAGAAAGCTTGCTACAAGGCAAGAATAGAGCATCAGGACATTATATGCAGATTATTTCCTTTTTCCTTAGGGGAAGAGGCTTATAATTGGTATATTAGTCTTGGTCGGGGCTCTGTCAGATCATGGGATGTTCTAGAGAAAGCTTTTACTGATAGGTTCAAGGTACCAATAGATCCTTCAATGAACTATCACCTATTTGCTACAATCAAATGCTTTGAGGGAGAACCTATTGCCAATTTCAATGCCAGGTTTCAGAAAATGTTGTCCAAGTTGGTCACTCCTTATGTTGTAGCTGATGTAGCTGCCAGGAGTGTCTATTATTCAGCTCTGGATCCTTTAACTTCCATGTTCATCAAGAGAGCACATCCTAAAATCACAACTTTGACAGGAGCCTTCCAAGAAGCTGTCAAAGTGAATCAGCAGTTGGTTCCTACTCCTACACCGAACATAGCCTTTCCTACACTTCCTGGTTATCCAGGATATCCTCCCCATCCCAAGTACAATGGATCTATGGTACCTCCGCTAGTTATGCCAACACCATTGCAGATATCTCCATTGAGTATCATTCCTCTTCCTCCTAACGGAAATGGCCAGATGGTGCAGTATCCTGGACAAGTTCAAACACCTCAGGTTGTAGACTAGAATAATCAGAACAATAACACTGGATCCTCTTTCTTCAAGCCTCAAACTAAAAATGTGGTAGCCAAAGTCCAGGAAGAAAAGGAAGAGATCAAGGAAATATCAGCTCAACTAAGGAAGCTTACAACTGAGATCACTCATTTGAGAAGCCACAACTTCTACTCTCAGCCTAATTAGAACAGAGGCTACAACAATGACAGACCTAGTTATCATGATAGGGGGTACAACAACAATAACTACAATAACAGTGGTAACAACTATCCTCCCAGATAGCCTAGAGTATGGAACTCCAGGCCAAATAATGGCTCCTTACCATCACCCTTAGATAATCAGCCACCTGGTGAAACTAAACAGATTACTAGAGTCAACCTTGCTGAGGCAGCCCTCACCAATTGGTGTAGGATACACAATACAAGTGCTCATGCAGAGCTAGACTTTCCCCAATTTCAAATTGCTGCAAGTATTTTCCAAACTAAGGTATCCAATGCTACAGGAAATCCACATCATGTGGAAGGGAATGAACTTGTTCCCTGTGGATATGATTCAACTATAGTATTGGAAAGCTATACTGATCAACATCATCAGAAGACTATGTCATCCTATCAGCATTATACCTAGACATGTGAAGAATCAGCCAAGACTTTTGAGTCAAATTATGTTTTCCCCTTTGAGGAGGAGAATGAGCCTTCAAATGAGCCTGAGGAGGTACATTCTTACCAACAGCAGTATCAGGGTAAGCACAACTATAATCTAAGAAGTAATTCCAACAGACCTACTAGTCCATTGATGTCTTCCTTGCCCCTGAATAATTTTAACACCCCTCCTGATCCCAAAGTGAGTAACAATCCAGGATTTCCAAAAGTAAATGCTCAGTATTTGTCACCACAAAACACAGCATCAAAAGCTTTGAGCATGCCTCATGAGTCTGACAAGTTAGTCACCTACCTGGCAGATGAAATGAGGAAGATCAAAATCAGCCTATCCTTGTCAGAGTTGTTGAAAACTCCTGCAATTAAGAAGGCATTTATGAAATCATTAGATGACCCTGCTCCTAAAGAGGATATTCATCCACCAGGTCAATCTGGAGGTAAGGATCATGCTGTCAAGGATAATAATTTGAAAACTAAAGTCCCAGCCACTATCCCAGCTACGGAGACTTCTCACATGACCTTGTATAGAGATAAAAGTGAATCACCTCCATTTCTCCTAACTATACGAATGTTCAGTAAAAACCTGCAAAATTGCTTAGTACACTTAGGAGCATCCACGAATGTTATGCCTTTGGCCATATGTAATGCTCTGGGGCTACATCTTGCTAAATCCTTGAAGAAAGTAACCCAACTAGACAAGACAAAGGTGAATGTAATAGGGGAGTTAACTCATATTCACATGCAACTGGCATCAGACCCTAGGATCTAGTACTATATTGACATTCAGGTAGTAGACATACCTAATATATATGGAATGTTGCTTAGCAGAGATTGGTCTAAAATCCTCAACGGATATATGTCTACTGACTTCAGCCACATGTGGCTACCTTGGAAAGGTATTCCAAACCAAATAAGGGTGGATGTTGAACCGAGAATGAAACACATGATCACTGGATACAACAAAACAAATGAGATCATGTATGTGAATGTTGAACCTGGAGTATATTCTATTAGACCTCAAACTGTCAAAATAGAGGAGGTCTTGATGTATGATTTTTAGGATGATCATGACCTTAACGATTATTCTCATGACGATAGTACTGTAGTCCTAAGATCTGGTCATGATCATGGAGATGAAACAAAAGTAGATCATTTCAAAAGTTTTGAAATATACTTGTCTAAACAGGTAAGACGCTGTCGATTATTAGATATACCTATTCATGACATCTTGATTGATGGTTTGTGCAGATTACATGATGAGGCACATTCTTAAAAAACTTGCGAAACATGCATCAACATGATGGAGTTGGAACAAACATGCATTGAGGCATCATCATCATCTGAGGTAAGTTATGTATCTAGTGATGATGATGATACTGATTCTTGTTCGTCTGCTACAGGAGCAGGAGAAAATGTGAGTCAGAATGAGGATTTTATCCAAAAGACAGAGGAAATTCTTGTCTACAATGACAAGAAGGATAACAGAAATAATAAGATCACTCCTGGGAGTGATTGTCTAATGGAGTCAGATTATGAACTGTCTGATGAAGATAGAGGCAGTAATTTGAGCAAATTTGAGAAGTTTTTATCAGAGGAAATTAAAAAGATGATAGAAAAGGAAAAATTGCCACAGGATACACTGAATGAAGGATGGTGTAGATTACATGAGGCACCTCACTCAAAGACTACCTGTTTACTATGCTTACATATTTTAAAGAGGCATATAGTGCCTAGTCTAGGAGATCATCCTCCTAATGTTGAAAAGAAAGAAGAATCAGCTTCCCAGAAGAAAGGAAGGATGAAAATTGAGAAGGTTCAAATTCCCAAGTTAAAATGGATATCAGGTGGTGCAGTTGCCAGAGCTGCAAAGAAAAAGGAAAGCTCAGTTAGGCATCCTGCTAAAGATGAACCCTAGATCCTTAGATTTGATGGAGCCAAGTCTAAACAAGGAGCTGGAGCAGGGATTGATCTCATTGATCCATCAGGAAAGTCCTACTTAGCTGCTTACAGATTATAGTTCCCCTGCACTAACAATGTGATAGAGTATGAAGCTTTGATTCATGGGATACTATTTGCTCTCAAGAAGAAGGTAAAGATTCTGCATGTCTTTGGAGACTCAAAGTTAGTTGTCAAATAGGTAAGACGAATTTACTCTTGCAACTATAAGAAACTATCAAACTACAGACACAGAGTGTGGGATCTGATTGAAGATTTTGATGCATTTAATATCACCCACGTACCTAGAGAACAGAACCATAGAGAGGATGCTCTAGCCCAGGCTGCTAGTACCTTAGAGCCCTTGTCTATTTTAGGTTTAAAGAGATTTTTAGTAGAGTTGATATCTATGCCATCAGTACCTGATAACATTACTAATCTCCAGGTACTCGATGATGATCATCATATCCTTGATTTCATCTCTAACAGAGATATCTTTGATGCTCATATCATAGACGAGAACAATGTGGAAGAGCATATCTGGGAAGAGGAAGAAATATTAGAGTTACCCAGTAATAAGATTCCCAAAGGAATGATAGAGATGGAAAGAGCATTTGACCTGGATAACATGTTAAAGCAGAAAGATCTTCCTAAGGCTGATGGAGGACAGTATTCACAAGTGAATATTGGACAAAATGATGACAAGAGAAATATCTTGATTGGTAAGGTTTGCACACCAAAAGAGTTAGAAGGAATAACTCAAGCTCTTAAAGATTACATACATGTTATTGCATGGACTTATGATGAGCTAAAAACATATGACACATCAGTCATAACTCACACTATACCCCTTAAGCCAGATGCTAAACCTTTCAGACAGAAGCAAAGGCCTATCAATGCTTTGCTTGAACCAATAATTTTTTAAGAAGTCAAGAAGCTACTGAATTCCAGGATCATATTTCCTGTGAGGCACTCCACTTGGGTTGCTAACCTAGTACTAGTAAGGAAAAAGAATGGAGACATCAGGTTGTGTGTAGACTTCAGGAACCTAAACAGAGCATCAGAGAAGGACAATTATCCTTTACCCTCATTAGATGAAGTTTTGTAAATTGTCAATGGGGCAAAAATGATGTCATTTTTAGATGGTTTCTCAGGCTACAATCAGGTAATGGTTGACAAAATTGACAGACTGAAAACTGCCTTCACCACAAAGTGGGGGATTTTTGCTTATAGACGCATGCCATTTGGGCTGATAAATGCTAGAGCAACATTCCAGCGCGCAATGGACATAGCCTTCAGAGGCTTGATAGGGAAATGCATAGTCATATACATGGATGACTTAACAGTATTCTCTAAAAGTAGAGGAAACCATGTAGCAGATCTCAGAAATGTGTTGAAAAAATGTGAAGAATGTGGAATATCATTGAACCCCAAGAAATGCATATTTGGGTTAACAACAGGAAAGTTGCTAGGCCACCTGATCACTGAGAATGGGATTCTCACTGATCCTGACAGGGTGGAATCCATTATGAAATTGTAGCTTCCAGGAAGCAAGAAAGAGCTCAATTCTTACTTTGGTAAGATAAATTTTGTCAGGAAATTCATCACTAGCTTTGCTGAAATAGTCAGACCTTTAAATGCTATGCTGAAAAAGGATGCAAAGATTGAGTGGACATCAGAAGCAAAAGCAGCTTTTGAAGACATAAAGAAAGCTATTTCTGATGCTCCTGTCCTCATCAGTCCAGACTACACCAGAGACTTCTATATTTCTTCATTTGCTTTAGAACATACCTCTGTAGTAGTGCTAACCCAAAGGAATGAAGAAAAGGAAGAAAAACCAATTGCCTTCATGAGCTATCCTTTCAAAAATGCTGAATTGAGATATGTGGATGTTGAAAGGTAGGCACTTGCTTTGGTCAGAGCAGTAAAAAAATTTAGGCATTATATCTTGAGAAGAAGGTGATTGTTGTGGTGCCAGATGTAGCTGTGAAGATGCTATTAATGTAGAGTGAGCTTGGTGAAAAAAGGGCTAAGTGGATAACAGTCCTACAAGAATATGACATGGAAATCACACCCATGAAATTGGTAAGAGGACAGGCTTTAAGCCAAATGATATCAGAGATTGATCCAAATATCACAAGTCAACAGTATGTTATTAATGAAAAGGATAGTGGAGAGTGGTACTCAGATATCAGGCACATCTTGATCATTGGAAGATGTCCTCCTAGACTACATGCTTTACAAAGAAGAGCCCTGAAAATAAAGTCCCAGAAGTACATGATGACAGCAGGAGTACTTTTTAAGAAAATTATGAAGGAATATACTTGAGATGCCTAGAGAGGCCAGAAGCAGATAAAGTATTATCAAAACTACATGACAAGTTTGGAATATTACATGGGTCATCCTTGGCTACAGTACATGCTATCCTCAGAGCAGGATATTATTGGTCTATAATTTTTAAGGATACTGCTAAGAACATTAAATGTTGTCATGTATGTTAGGTAGCTGCCAACAGAGAGAGATATGCTGCACAACCTTTGCAACCAGTGATGGAAGCGTGCCCATTTGCACAATGGGGCATGGATTTCATAGGACCTATTAATCCTCCATCATCTTCAGGCTATAGGTATGTTTTAACAATTACTGATTATTGTACCAGGTGGACTGAAGCCACTAGCAGCAAGACCTATACCGCTGATGATGTCATCAGATTTTTGGAAAGTAATATAGTCACCAAGTATTGGGTTCCCTATGCTTTGGTAAGTGATAACGACTCTATTTTTTCTTCAACCAAGTTGTCAAGTTGGGCCTTTGACTATGGGATCATACTGAAGTTCTCATCTAACTATTATCCCCAAGGGAATGGATTGGCAGAATCCACTAACAAAAATTTGTTGAATATCATAAAGAAGTTAGTAGACAAGAACCCTAGGGAATGGAATACACTTTTAAAATATGCCTTATGGGTAGATAGAACCAGAAACAAGGCTACATTAGGAAACTCACCTTATCATTTAGTCTATGGGGTGGATCCCATCCTCCCTGTTAACCTGAAGATTCCTACCTTGTAATTCACCCAAGAGTACCTAGGCATAGACAATACCCAAGAAGTCAGGTTGCTTCAGCTGATGCACCTAGAAGAGAAAAGAAGTCAGGCAATTGATCAGTTTGCCAAACATTAGGCTGTCGTTAAACGTTGGTTTGACAAGAGAGCCAAAATTAAAGCCTTCAGGATATCAGATTTAGTCCTGATGTGGGATAAAGCTCATGAGAAGAAAGGAGACCATGGTAAATTTGACAAATTATGGATAGGTCCCTTCCAAATTTTTGAGATATTAGGAGACAGTACTTACAGGCTTAAGAACTTGACAGGTGAGGATGTTCCATTGCCAGTTAATGGACAGTTTCTCAAACATTATTTCCAAGCCTAAGTAACTTCATGTCAGTCATGTGTATCATAGTGTATATTTGTACGGTTGTTTATTCAGTGTTGTGTCTTGTTTTTGCTCTACTTGCTGGTTGAGTTTTAGTTTTGGTTAGTCAGGATGATGCAGCTCATCACCCTAGAAAACAATCAAAATTGTTAAGATTCAAGTGATGAAAACACATTTATATATAGGTTATGACTCATTTTGAGAGGGTCCTCATGATCAGGTCTATGATATCCTGTCATCAGGGTACCTCTTCTTAACCAAAGTGATTTCTTCACAATGACTCACCTAATAGCCTTGGGTTTGTTGAAAATACAAGTATAGGTGTTAAGTGAAAAATCTAAAGGGACTCCCTTGCTACCAATGCAATCTCCAACCTAAAACAACAAGTGACCATACCTTGCATTTTGAGCTTACATGATGACATCAGATATATGAAGTATAAATATTGAAAATCTAAAATACAATAAAATTAGGCCATCTAAATAACTCTACCGAGGCTATAGATGCCTGCTGATAGTGGGGCTCTACTTAGGGGGATTGTATAGATAACCTTGTCAGGGCTATAAACACCTGCTGGCAACAAGGCTCTATCCAAGTTGGCTATGAGGGATGATCTGCAACTATGTAGCTTAACATCAGTTACTCATATTTTCAACTTGCTTTCAAGATGAGGATAATTAATCATTTGCACACTACTGATCCTTTGTTAGCATTGTTACCATGAGGACATTTTATCATTTAGAAAGATTATGATGCTTATGCTTGGAAAGAGCTAGAATGCTATGTTAGAATGTGTTCACATCACTTGAATCATTGGAATTTTAGTGTTTTTCTTTGGTGGCAAGTTGTTGTGTGGTTACACAACACGCCCCATTTTGACTTGACAAAATAGGGACCCAACTCTTTGCTTGGCTTTGCTTGTGTTTTCTGCTTGCTGGCGATTTGGTAAAAGTAAGACAATGCAGATGATCCTGCATAAAGGTGAGTGGGTAGGTCATCATGATGAGGCCAATTTTTCAAAAGATAACATTTCATGACAATAACCTCATGGGTGGATAGAGCACAAAATTTCATTCAGGTTTGCCTTTTGGATCACCCTGATATTCATTGGAGAACGAGAGTTATGGTGAGTCAAAGTCCTGGTCAAACCTGATATTCCGAGGGAGAGGATCATATTTCTTAACATCAGTCATATTATAAAAGGTTGCCCTGATTCCATTTTATCACTGGATAAAATCATTTGCTCTGAACATTCGGACGTCAACTTTACGTGATAAGTAATATCTGCCTGATAAATAACATCATATATTTTACAAAGGTCATATTCCTAAATAGCACCTAACATTCAAATATCACCCTAATATTTGAATATCGGCCTGTTGCAAAATATCACCCCGAACCAATTTCCTGACGACGTCATCCAAACCCAATAAATGAAGAAATAAACATGACGATGATGTCACCATCCTTTCTACCTTGCGGAGGTATATTTCCAAACATGACCCGTCCTACATAACATGATGATGATGTCATAGGGCCAAAATGCTGAACCAAGTCATTATCCTGATGACGTCATCCTGATATTTCGACAAGAGGTCATTTTAGTCCATGGGATCATATTTGAACATCACCCCGATATTTAAATATCACCCAATATTTGAATATCATCCAATCCTGCAAAGATCACTCCATGCCTTGCCACCGTAACATTAAATGCACGCAGATGTGGTAGGTGGTTCCTACCGATTACGAACCTGATACATACAGATGGTGAGATCCTAAAGTTTCGTACCAGAAGATCAACTGTTTCAATTAATTTACCCTAATTTGCCCTAATTTGCCTTAAAGAGGAGGTTAAAAGTGATTTACAGAATCATTTTATACTTATCTTGTGATAAAACAAGTTTTTATAGAGCTCCATGCTTCGAAAGCCTCCAAAGACTACCTGTGGATGCATATAACTTGCACCAGAATGGGATACCTGAGCATTGCAGGAGTTTGAATTCCTTCCACACAGTTATTAGCATAATTAAGAGGATAAGCACATCAGGTAAGTAATTGAAACCCTCTTGTTGCTGTGTTCTACATATCTAGGTATCATGGTTTTCTGGTTTAAAGTTCTAGATTATGCATATCAGGATAAACGAGATATGAAAGAGTATAATATGCATGATGAATAATGAAGATATAACATATATGCATGCTGGAAAGATATCAATTGTAAGACAATTTTTGTTAATTGCAGGCATGCATGGCAGATAAGCGGTTGGCTAAGTCAGAAGTAGAATTTCTAAAACCCATGTTTACTCAACCTAAGGGTGTCCAATTTAAATATGGTGCTATCACAGATACGCACCAAGGAAACACAAACCTGGCTGCATGGTCTATTAAAATGAGTGATGAAAAGAATCACAGCACCTTGTTGGATGCAGTCTTTGTATCCGAAATGTGGAGTGCAGCTGGTTTCCCTTATTCTATGGAAACTCCTGAGCTGGTTATTAAATGTGCAAGAAATTATAACCCACAAACAAGGAAGGTGGAGAAGCATGGCAGAGTATATGCTAATCTATCTATCAAGGGTCTTGCTGCTACACTCAATTTGCCATTGGGCAAGAAGGTTGCCAACATAGATTTGAAGAAATCAGAAGTAGAGTATGAGAATAACAAGAAGACTGCTAGGAAGAAAATGTACCAATGGAGGGTGAAGAACAGTCCTTATCCTGTAACAGCTAAACTTCCAGTGCACTTATATAAATTTGATTTTGATGATGAATACCAATACATGATAGCACCACTCAGTAGAGTGACAGGCCAGCCTGATGTTGGAAGTTTTAAAGACTGGATGTATGTAGTCATCCTGATGTGCCTTTACACAGATAACAAGCCAATGTGGGCTAAAATGATAAGTGATGCTCTAGATGATGAACCTAGGAGGTCTAGATTGTTTCTTTTACATGACCTCATACATAGTTTATTCATGTGCCTACAAGGGTACATTTGATGCATTGACCACAGTTGGGAGCATTGGTGGCACAACAAATGATGCACATATATGGGATCATCATCCCCAGATGCAGAGAGTAAATTACCTCCAAGATTACAAACTAGTGAATGATGCATTCTCTATGCATCTGGTAAGAACAATGGAGGAAGACTAAACTAAAAGACTGAGCATGGATGCTCAAGAAGTCATATACAGGCATGGGGCCTGGTTTATTCAATTTACAACTTTCTCTTACATAAGAGTTGAAGGTTTTGAGGAGGAGCCTCTCATGCTCCCAAGATACCCTACATATGTAGTTGTCTTAATGGAATTTTTAAGACAAATCTCCACAATATTGAATGCTTATAAAGCTAACAACAAGCTTCCACTAGTATTGTTTCCAGTCACAATGGGCTGGTATATGTGACCAGATTCTGAGAATATTAAGAAGGCCATAGCTGGTCTAACTATGATGAATTTCTGGCCATTCCCATTGAAAAGATCATATGATCCATATGGGAGGATGTAGAAGATCATGGGGAAGCCCATCCATAGAAGACATCTTGAGGACTTTTGGGCAGATTGTGAAGATGAAGCTGAAGCCAGAAGAAGAAGATATCAAAGGCTTACACTCAGCCAAATCAAGACCTTTGATTGCATTCCCATCCTAGCACAATTGAAGAAAGATGATGGAGTAGTAATGGCTAATGAATATGAAGAGAAAAAGGTATACAATGATACCATCTCAGCACCAGATCTCACCATACAGGAGGATATCTCCTTAGATCTGTTTACAAGTAGGACATTGCAGCTGACCCAAGCATGGGTCAATGACTAGATAAATGCACTGAAGAAAAGAGGTGTTGCCATCACGGTGGATAATAAGAAGAAAAGACAAGAAGTTTCTAAAGAGGAATATGATGATTTTTGCAATGAAAAGAAGAAGTCTAAAGGAGAGAGAGCACCACCTCCTGAGAAAAGCAAGAGGCCCCCAAGAGGTAAGAAAGTAGATGCTAAACCAAAAGGGATGATAATTGAGAGAGTCATAATAATAGCTGAAGATGCATCAGCATTAGAACTAGTGTCAGCCTCATCAGCACCACCTCCTAAAGATAAGCAAAAAGCTAAAAAGATTTAGAGGCTGGCTGTTGAAACTATGGAAACATATGAGGAAGGTCAGGCATCACAAGCACAAATTGAAGAGGATGTCCCTTTTGATGAAGAGCCTGCAGTGTTGCAAGTATGAGGTTAGCCAGTGTTGTCATTGATGTCAACATACTCATATTGCATTGACAAGAAGGATTGGATGAGCTGTGTGCTGAGGATATTGAGAAAATTAGTCTCAATAAGGAATAGTGAAGAATAGTGATGAAAAGAAGGCAAAAGTACTCAATAGGTTGAGAATCAGAGGATGCGGATTAATGGGTTTGTAGATATGAGTCTTAAGATGATCCAGTTAAGTTTTCAGAGGCCGCATGAAGATTTGAAGAAGTTGTAATTGATCAAGTAGAACCAGTCCTAGGAGGTGCTCTAGAGTGATAGAGTGCTACAAAGAGGTCCGGTGAGATCTAGAAGTGCATTATCCTATCTTGCGGATTGGATGGAGTGTTTGGGATGTCCATGTGATGTGTCATCTCAATTTGTTCATGATTTGGAGGTCCGGAAGCACATGTTTCAGTATGACAGTGGCGGTAGACTGTGTTCTTGAAGTTCCAGATGAGGAAGAGAAGAGATTCCGGTGAGCAGAAGAAGTGCGGATGTTCTTGGTCATTCAGGCAAGCTTGTGAAGATTCTTGGATCATGTTAAGGTTGTGTTGTTGATCCACATTGGTGGTAGATCCTGGAATTGAAGATATTCTTTCGGATGAAGTTCTTGTTCAGACTAGCCGACCGGATGAGTTGTTCATCTTGCAAACATTCTTGTGGTGGCCGACCGGATGTGTTATTCATCTTGCGAATGTTCTTATGGTTGAGTGCCGACTTAGATGATCATTCCTAAGTCGATGTCTTGTATAAATAAAGGTTTGAGAATTCATTTCAAAGTGAGGTGTGAAGCGGATGAGTGTGGCATAGCGAAAGAGCGAAAAGTAGAGTAGGTGTGACTCAGGCTTAAATGGAACTAATCTAGACATGGTAAAGATGTCATTCTCTAGTTCAAGGTTGTGATCCTTATGATCTTGTAGACAGTGTGTCTCTTTGTAGGCAGTGTGCCTCCTTGTAAGCAATGTGCTCAGGTAGTGAGCCCTAATTGGCATGTGCCATTCATTTTTCTTATTCTTCTAACAGAGAATAATTCTTGGGTTAATCACCCAGTGGTTTTTCCCTTAATCAGGTTTTCCACGTCAAAAATCTTGGTGTCAAATGTGTTGATGTTTATTTGCTCTGGTGTTTATGCTTTGTGCTTTCATGAATGATTAATTGATATGCTGTTAACTAACAAGAAGAATCAAATATTTGAAGTAGAAGCAAATTTTTTGTACAACTGATTCACCCCCCCTCTCAGTTGTGTGCCCTAGATCTAACAATTGGTATCAGAGCCAAGTTCCTCTGAAAGGAGCTTAACCGCTTGAGGAGATCCAAGATGTCGTCATACAAGAAGGATAGTCTAAAGTTTGATGGAACCAACTTCACTCTCTAGAAAGGTCGCATGAAATGTCACTTGGAGTGTATGGGAAAAGCATACTTGGCCATGGTCTCAAAACCATATGTACCTCCACAGGGTGGTCTGACAACTCTGAATGAAATCATAGATGTTGAAAACAACTTACAGACCAAAGAAGCTCTTCTAAGCGCATTGAATGATTTAGAGCTCTCAAATGTCATTGACCTACCAACTGCATATGAAATATGGGTTAAACTAGAACTTCTACATGAAGGAGATGAGTTTGTTAAGAGTACAAGGTTGCAAAGTCTAAAAGGGAAATTTGAAAGATTGAAGATGGGAGATGATGAAAATATCACTACTTTTATGCCAAGAGTTAATGAGCTGGTGTGTGGAATCAGGAATGCTGGTGGAGTTCAGGATGAAAATGAAATTGTTTGCAAGATTCTCAGATCCCTTCCTGCTGCCTACAAGATCAAGGTTGCTGCCATTGATGAATTTAGAGCCCATGTAATTGTCACAAGAGAGCAATTGGCTCGCAAACTAGCTGCAATTGAAATGACAGAGTTTAGAGATGATCCCCCCAAGACTGAATCTGCATTCAAAGCCAGTGCCTATGTGAAAGGCAAACAAAGATTTGATCTGGGAGAAAACTCTTCAAGGAAGCTATCATGGTATGATCAAGCAAGGAAAGACATGGAAGAGGAAGAAGCAGAAACAACTCATCTTGAAGCCCTCATTGCAAAGATATTGCCAAGAGGATCCGATAAGTATGAAGGAAAGTTACCTTTTAAGTGCTTCAACTGCAATAAGATTGGTCATTTTGCTTCAAGATGTCTGGAAAGATCTGCAAGGTCAAACTCCAATAGACAAAGGTTCCAAAAGAACTATTATTATGTTCATGAAGAAGCTGATAATGAAGGAGTAACAGATGATGAATCAGAGATAGGAGACAAATCTGGAAATAAATGGGTGTTTATTGCCATCAAGGAAGAAGAACCAATATCCTCTGAATCTGTCAATCATAAGCTTGTAGAAAGAGCTTTGGCTGCCCAAGTTAAAGAAAAGGATGATTGGGTTATTGGGAGTGGATGCTCTCACCACATGACAGGTGACAAGAACAAGTTCTTAGATTTAGAAAGGTATGAAGGAGGAATGGTAAAGTTTGGTGACAATTCTACAGGTAGAATCAGAGGTAGGGGAACTATTTCTTTTGATGGAAAGAGCAAAACCAGTAATGTACTGTATGTTGAAGGATTGAAGCACAATCTTCTCAGTGTTGGACAATTAGTAGACAAAGGTTATGATCTCCGGTTCAAAAATGGAAGATGCAGGATCTTTGAAAGCTCCGGAACTGAGATTGAATCCGGTACTCAAACAAAAGGTAATATCTTCCATCTGGTTGGTTCAAATAAAAGTTGTCTGTTTGTTCAAGTTGATCAAAGTTGGCTATGGCATAGAAGGATGTGTCATGTAAATTTTGATAACATCATCAAGATAAGCAATATTTAGGCTGTAAGAGATCTTCCAAAATTGGTGAAACCTACAAATAGTTTGTGCAAAGAATGCTAGCTAGGTAAACAAAGTAGAGTCTCTTTCAAAAGCAAAGATCAGTCCTCTACCAGATTATTGGAATTAGTTCATATTGATCTATGTGGTCCAACAAGAATCAAGAGTATGCAAGGTGATAGATATTTGATGTTACTGATTGATGATCATTCGCAGATGATGTGGGTTACCTTTCTAAAAGAGAAATTAGAAGCCTTTGAGAAGTTCAGAATCTTCAAGGCTATGGTAGAGGATCAAACCGGATTAAAACTGAAGTGTCTAAGGTTTGATAGAGGTGGTGAATTCACATCCAGTGAATTCATAGACTTTTGTGAAAAGCATGGCATAAAGAGACAGTTGTCTGCTCCTAGGACTCCACAGCAGAATGGAGTAGTTGAGAGAAAGAACCAGACCATCGAGGAAGCTTCTAGGACAATGATGATGGAAGCAAATGTTCCTCAAATGTTTTGGAGAGAAGCTGTCAGCACTGCAGTCTACACTCTTAATCAAGTTCAAATCAAAAGCAACACCGGTAAGACTCCTTATGAACTTTGGTTTGGTATAACTCCCACTGTGAGATATTTCAGAGTATTTGGTAGCAAGTGTTACATCAAAAGAGATGAAGATTTAGGAAAGTTTGATGCTAGAAGTGATGAAGGAATTTTCTTGGGTTACTCCACTCAAAGCAAAGCATACCGGTGTTACAATAAGAGATTGAAAAAGATGATAGAAAGTACAAATGTGAAGGTTGATGAAGGAATTGAGAAGCCCTCAAGATTCTATGAATGTGATGAAGATGATCAGAATGATCCTCTGGTGCAAGGAGCTCCATCCTCCTCTGAAATTTAGATCTAGACTGATCCGGTAAATCAGGAAGAAAAAGTTTGTCTGAATGAGCCTGATCAAGAATTACTAGTGCAAGAAACTCCCAAAGTTCCAAGGTATGTAACTCTAAATCACTCTGAAGATTAGATCATAGGTGACAAAAGTAAACGGGTACAAACAAGGAGAAGAATTGCTCAAGATTCAAATGAATACTGTCTGATTTCAAAGATTGAACCTAAGACAGTTAATGAAGCTTGCAATGATGAAAACTGGACCAAAGCAATGGAGGAAGAGTTGATGCAAATTGAGAAAAATCATACTTGGGATCTTGTTCCCAGACCTAGAGACAAGAATCTGATTGGAACCAAATGGGTCTTCTAGAACAAACTAAATGAAGTTGGTGAAGTAATCTGAAACAAAGCTAGATTGGTCTGTAAAGGCTACTCTCAAATAGAAGGAATTGATTTTGAAGAGACCTTTGCTTCGGTGGCAAGAATTGAAGCAGTCAGATTATTTCTTGCATTTGCTGCCTTCAAAGACTTCAAGGTATATCAGATGGATGTCAAGTCTGCTTTCCTAAATTGTGACTTGGAAGAAGAAGTATACATTGAACAACTGGATGGATTTCAATTGTCTAATCATGATAATATGGTCTGCAAGTTGAAGAAAGCACTGTATGGTTTGAAGCAAGCCCCAAGAGCATGGTATGAAAGGTTGGATAAACATCTTGTGTAGATTGGTTTCAACAAAGGTACTGCTGATAGTAATCTATATTTCCAAATAGATAAGGAAAACATCTTGATTGTTGAAGTATTTGTTGATGATATCATCTTTGGAGGAAAAGACAATATGTGTAAAACTTTTGCAAATCAAATGAAAAGTGAGTTTGAAATGTCAATGCTTGGTGAAATGAATTTCTTCTTGGGTCTGCAAATTACTCAGACAAAGAAAGGCATCTTTATCTATCAGACCAAATATGCAAAAGAATTGTTGAGGAAATTTAGAATGGAAGATTCAAAGCCAATGAACACCCCTATGGCAACCGGATGTAAGTTGAGCAAAGATGATGACTCTCCTAAGACAGATCAGACCAAGTATAGATCAATGATTGGAGGACTATTGTATCTCACTTAGACTAGACCAGATATAAAAAGGTTGTTGGTCTTGTGGCAAGATTTCAAGCTGATCCCAGAGAATCTCATGTCATGGCAATCAAAAGAATTTTTAGGTACTTGAAAGGAACAGTTGAGTATGGTCTATGGTACCCTAGAGATCAGGATTTCTCTCTTCATGCATACACAAATGCAGATTGGGCAGGAGATGTGGATGATAGGAAGAGTACAAGTGGAGGAGCTTTCTTTTTGGGAAAAAGATTGGTTTCTTGCCTAAGCAAGAAACAAGAGGCAATATCTCTGTCTACAACTAAAGCAGAATACATTGCAGCAGTAGGTAGTTGCACTTAGATTTTATGGATGAAGCAGATGCTAAGAGACATTAAAGTTGAATATGAGGAGCCTATCACAATTTTCTGTGATAATTCAAGTGCAATTAATATTTCTAAGAACCCAGTATTACACTCTAAGACTAAGCACATATCTATCAAGTCTCACTTTCTGAGAGAACAAGTGAACAAGGAAGAAGTCAGATTGGAGTATGTACCCTTCAAGGATCAGATTACAGTTATCTTTACTAAACCTCTTCCCAAGGACTCTTTTGAGTATCTCTAGGAGAAGTTAGGGGTCATGGCCCCTCCGGTGATGAACTAGGATGCACTGATGTGCATCAGTCCGGTGGATATCACAGTCATATCTTGTGATCCAGATTGATGAAGGGGAGCTGCTACTAAGGGGGAGCAGCTGGTATGACTCTGATGTGTTAAAAATGCAAGTATGAGCCCTTTTCCATTGATGTCAAAAGGGGAGAGAAGACATGTGAAAAACAAGTGGTTGATGATCAAAGGGGGAGCAACAAAAGAAGAGAAGACATGTGAAGAGTTGTTGCTGATAGGGGAGTTGTGACAGAAAGGAGAAGATCTTGTCTTGATGGTTTTTCACATCATATGTTGCCATCAATGACAAAGGGGGAGATTGTTGCAAGTATCAGGTTAGCCAGTGTTGTCATTGATGTCAACATACTCATATTGCATTGACAAGAAGGATTGGATGAGCTGTGTGCTGAGGATATTGAGAAAATTAGTCTCAATAAGGAACAGTGAAGAATAGTGATGAAAAGAAGGCAAAAGTACTCAATAGGTTGAGAATCTGAGGATGTGGATTAAAGGGTTTGTAGATATGAGTCTTGAGATGATCCAGTTAAGTTTTCAGAGGTCCGCATGAAGATTTGAAGAAGTTGTAATTGATCAAGTAGAACCGGTCCCGGGAGGTGCTCCGAAGTGACAGAGCACTACAAAGAGGTCCGGTGAGATCCAGAAGTGCATTATCCTATCTTGTAGATTGGATGGAGTGTTTGGGATGTCCTTGTGATGTGTCATCTCAATTTGTTCATGATTTGGAGGTCTGGAAGCACATGTTTCAGTATGACAGTGGCGGTAGACTGTGTTCTTGAAGTTCTGGATGAGGAAGAGAAGAGATTCTGGTGAGCAGAGGAAGTGCGGATGTTCTTGGTCATTCAGGCAAGCTTGTGAAGGTTCTTGGATCATGTTAAGGTTGTGTTGTTGATCCGCATTGGTGGTAGATCCTAGAATTGAAGATATTCTTTCGGATGAAGTTCTTGTTCAGACTAGCCGACCGGATGAGTTGTTCATCTTGCAAACGTTATTGTGGTGGCTGACCGGATGTGTTATTCATCTTGCGAATGTTCTTATGGTTGAGTGCGGACTTAGATGATCATTCTGAAGTTGATGTCTTGTATAAATAAAGGTTTAAGAATTCATTTCAAAGTGAGGTGTGAAGCGGATGAGTGTGGCATAGCGAAAGAGTGAAAGGCAGAGCAGGTGTGACTCAGTCTTAAATAGAACTGATCCAGACATGGTAAATATGTCACTCTCCAGTTCAAGGTTGTGATCCTTATGATCTTGTAGACAGTGTGTCTCTTTGTAGGCAGTGTACCTCCTTGTGAGCAGTGTGCTCGGGCAGTGAGCCCTAATTGGCATGTGCCATTCATTTTTCTTATTCTTCTAACAGAGAATAATTCTTGGGTTAATCACCCCGTGGTTTTTCCCTTAACTGGGTTTTCCACGTCAAAAATCTTGGTGTCAGATGTGTTGATGTTTATCTACTCTGGTGTTTATGCTTTGTGCTTTCATGAATGATTAATTGATATGTTGTTAACTAATAAGAAGAATCAAATATTTGAAGTAGAAGCAAAGTTTTTGTACAACTGATTCACCCCCCCTCTCAGTTGTGTGCCCTAGATCTAACATATAGAAGAAGACACTCTCCCCCTCATCAGAAAAAGAAAAGCACCTCAGGTTATAGCTTCCACACCCAAAAAACCTAGAACATCCATGAGAGGTTAGATAAGACATGACCCTATAATGTTGAGGGGAGCAGGTAGTGGAGTGTTTAGAAAGGAATTATAGCATGATGTATCACTCCCTACCATTGTTCAGTTCAAGACTAAAAAAACTAAAGAACAAATGAAGGAAATCACTCGCACAAGTCAAGGAGGTCATCTCTCATTAGATGAGATTGTCGACCTATCAGATGATGAAGTGGTGGATAATGTTGCTTCGCAACGAATGGAGACTCTTGTTGCTAACACTTGCATAACACCACAAGGTACACCATCAGTCCAGGCAGTAGTGTTAGAAGAACTAAAGAGAGTAGAGCAGGAAAAGGAGAAGAGCCCATAAAAGGTAGCCCAAGAGATGGGGCTTGATACATTGATTGATCAAGTAACCAGTCCTGCAGTGACTGATCTTACATATAGAAAGGATGCAGGTCTTGGAAATCAAGCAATTGTTCCTAATAAAGGAGAAAATGTTGAAGAAGTGAAGATGGTAGAAATAGAAAGCCACACTTTGGATATGGGTGAGCAACAACAAAAAGAAGTACTTATTGAACCCAAGATAATTGAAGTCTAGGACAAGAGGGGAGAAGAAAAAGGATACATCAGTTGATCCTGCCCTAAAAGTACAAGAGGTAATTACTACAGCTGCAGAACAGATTGTAGTTTCATATTAGGTTAGTATACCAAAGGTGGACATAGTGACATCCATAGAAGCTAATATGCCTCATGACAAGGAAATCACCAAAGTGGATGAAATACCTATGGAGGAAGCAAAAGATCAGGCTCATGATGGATATGCAAATGATCAGCAGGATCACCCTCCAGAAAAAGAAATTCCTCAACAGGAGGATATACCCAAGGATCACCCTCATGAGGAGCATCATGAGGAAAAGATAAGAAAATCACCCTACCCATCGAACATGATGGTGGATACCAAAGATGATGATGATGATGGAGACCAACAATCAAAGGGTCAAATTCCTCAGTGGCTTGAGAAAGAAATTGGTGCAGAATCAAGTATGGAGATATAGGAATTTGATATATCTACATTATTTTTTTAAAACTTAATAAATCCTAAGAGGAAGGCTAGAATAACTTCTACAATAAGAAGAGATCCTGTCATGGGTAGAAGGACTGCCCAGGTGGCCATTCCTACAGCAGATAAAGAAAAAGGTAAGATCACTTTGGATGAATTCCAGATTAATATAGTAGATTTGGGATTTGCAAATGAGGATCAGGAAGGCCAAGAAGGTAAAGATATAATTGATTCATTAACCCAAAGAGTGAAAAGAGAGAGAAAAAAATAAAAATCACAAGGAGCACATTGCTCAGTTACATACTTACATAAAAGGGTTAATTAACCCTGAGGATACATCAAGTGATCATGCAGTCCCATTGACTACAATTTCTCAAGAGGAGGTCAACAGGTTAAACCTCATGAAGCATGAATCAGTAATAATGTTGAAATGGATGACATCTGCGCTCGATGGAGCTGAAGAAGTGGTAAAAGCCTCTTTGAAGAGGTGGAATCCTTTAGGCACCTCCAGGAAAAAGGTAGATAAATTGCATATGGAGATCGGGAGAAGATCCTTTCAATTGGAAAAGGCTTTGACTACCTTGGAGGAAATAAGGAGGATTGATCCTCAAATTTTCATAAAGAATCAAGTACTGGATAATAA
This sequence comes from Cunninghamia lanceolata, assembly GCA_027924645.1. Lineage (NCBI taxonomy): Eukaryota > Viridiplantae > Streptophyta > Pinopsida > Cupressales > Cupressaceae > Cunninghamia > Cunninghamia lanceolata. The sequence goes on from BSBN01001281.1 coordinate 7,453,802, forward strand.
TACAGCCTTGTTGATTAATATATGGTACAAAGACATCCGATTTGAATTTGATGTGCTTAAAAGATGCAGCAGTAAACTAAGAGATATTAGCATGAAGCTACATGATATGATGTCATTTGAGGCTGAAGTTTTGGAAGCACTAAAAGGAAAGATAGAAAATTAGGATGAAGATTTTGCCATTAAAGCTCTACATAGCAATTTCCAGCAGGTAGCTGATGATCCTATAAACCACCTGATAGAAGAAACTATGGATACGATCATGAGGATCAAGGTCAAGGTGGAGAATTATAACGAAACATCCAGCAACCAGAGAAGTAAGTTAGAGAATCTCTGAGGCAAATACCAAATGCACAGGCACACCATCATCAAAGGAAGAACTCAAGATGGTGGGGAGATAGAGAAGATATTACAGTCATATGAAAATATCTGGACATCCATGCAGGTCCATGTACAAGGAGAAGCTCATCAAGATGATGAAGAGTTTGAAAGTGATGATCATGATGCTCCTGATGATGGAGATGAAGAACTGGATGACAAAGAACCTGATGAAGATGCATCATAAAAGGAAGATATGCATCAGGTACTTAGGAAATATAAGTTGTCTAGATGGTTGCCAGCTGGCAACCTGTGCCACATGGAAGGAGTTGACTTGGTCAATGGAATGTGAACCGTAGATCTTAATAGATAAATCTAGATTGTAGATCAATTGTATCGGCTCCCTCACTTTGTTCTATAAAAGGTGCAGGGATGCCTCATTTTAAACATTTAGAAGCTTAATTGAAATATGACTGCTGAAATATTAGGGCCTATTTCAAAGTTATTGTAAGCATACATATCATTGCATATTTAATGAAAGAGAAGACCATTTGATTACAAATCATCATAAATCCTGAGTAATCAGTGTTTGAATTCTTGATACATGCTTTGATTTGTTGCGTCCCTTGGAGTGCTTATCAGTCTGTATGTGTTGTCTTCATTCCTTTTCCTTTGAAGTTTGCATCATCTGTATCTAGCTGTGGAACATCCTGGTGAAAATATGGTTTGATTTCTTCTCCTCATGACTGTATCTGGTATATATGTGGTTCAATAGCTAAGATTCACCAAATTTGAAGTATTCTTTTAATTTTCTTTGAATTTTAGAATAATTCACCATCATAATTGTAAATAATAGATAATCTGAAGCAAATAACATGAAATATGCTGACATCTCATAGATAACTGAATATCATTAGCATATTTGAGCTAAATGCATGCAGTATTGAAAATATCATGCAAAGAATTGCAAGTAATGATAGAAATCATGCAAATATCAACCTGTAGGCACATTATTTGAGTGAATTCATAGTGCAGAGGTAGAATTGTTGGAGATTTATGTAGAGCAGATATAAAGAGCAGGATATTTGAAGGAATATTGAGGAACTTTGCAGAAGCAATTGAAATATGTAAGACCCCTGAATGATTAACAGCAACACACATCAACCACTGAGTAACGTCAGTAGATTATGAACTAATCAATGGAGACTTGGGATCATGAATTGTTTGAATTCATCGTATCTTTCAAGATGAATAAAGGTTGTTGTGTAACTTTTATTCTATGTTTGTGTAGGACTAACCTCGTCATCAACAGGGAGCCTCTGTAAATTTACCATAAATAGGTGCCCCTACTGCTACTATTCACATCAATCCTTTTGTGTAGACTTTTGGTTCACAAATCAACAGTTTGTCAAACCCTAAAAGTATGCCAAGCTTTAAGATCTTTTTCAACAAGTGATCTAGCCAATGAATGGAATTAACTAGGATGGTTAGAATTTTCTCCTCTTTAAGCAATGTTATGCCTAGGTGGGTATACCTTTATCACCAGTGATTGCTAACTTTCTTGGGATTAACTAATGATAATCAAGCAAATTAAAAACCTCAAACAGATTTGTAGGGTTTGTGTGATTACAATTTTGTCAATTAAATCATCCTCTCTCAATGTATTTCATACTGGCATGAGGGTTTGAAATAAACAATAAAATACAAAACTAACTGCTACTCCTACTCCTACAACTAAAAATTAAAATGTATAGAAAATATTTTTACAAGAAATTATTTTGGGGATAGAGGTGATCGGTGCCTTTCATCCACTAAGTAACGGGGTCAAAATATAGAATGATATGTGTCCTCCTACTGGCTATAACTCAAATTGTTTGGCACTCTAATGATTATGACTTGCATAAACATGCAAGGAAATTAATTACCAGGCTCTACTTTTTAATCCAAATGAAATCTTCCAGGTTACTGAGACTTATTCAAATGAATGTAATTCTTACTTGAAGAAACCAATCAAATAAACCACATAAAACATGAATGTGCTTTGATAAACTAATATATACTTGATGCACTAATTTAAATAACAAGGAAAACATCAAATAGGAGATAACCAGATAATTATTATCAATAACTTCAACACAACAATTAAAACCAGAATTTGGGCACCATGTTAGTGTTGTCTTTCCATTACTTTTCTTCAGAAAAGGGCTTTACAATGTATAGATTTTCTCCAAATCTAATTCCCCATATCTTAAGAATCGGTCTTGGTTTCCTTCTTATAGCCAGACGAAGGAAGCGACAATCTTCAGACCGTTTCAATTCTAAAAGACCTTTCAACCCCCCACCCATTCATGTAACAACTTTGTATCATATTAATTATCTTTTGTTTGTCTTTAATTACACTTGACCAAAATACAAATACAATTAATGAGAATAAAGCACCATAGAAGGCTGAAATAAAACTGAGAAACATCATTGGTAAACATGGAGCACCCATGGCCGATTGATCTAGCAGAAAACTTGATCAATTCACAATACTTTGGACAAGTCTAATCTTCTGAAGGAGTCAAATATTTTTGTTCCCATTGAAACACTGTATAATCATTTGGCCATTTATATTCCTAAATTTGTGGCACATTTTCTAAATGATCCTTCCACCTTTTATTTAGCAATCCTATAACTTCTATAATAAACTTGAAATAGCTTAAATCCAATATAATTATTCCATCCAGAGTTAAATTGAAAATTGTGAACATTCACTTCTTGATCCTTTTGTAAATGAGTGATAACATTGGGAACTATTTGATTGAATTCCTTCCTACAATCCTCAAGACATTTGAGATGAGCACTTTCCCCTGGAATATCTAGTATAAACTGATGCTTGAGTGTACAAAGGGATTCCATTTTTGTTCTGATTGTATGACTTTCTCCAGATACATACTAAAAATCATCAATAACCATCCTTACCATCTTCTCAGTGGGCTTCAAAGTTGCATTAGCATTCAAACTTCTCTATAAAACATTACACAATGTTATCAAAGTATGATGAATAGATTGTCATTTCTTAAACAGAGGATCTAAAACTGGGACATGAGCCTTCATATGTTCTAGTACTTGTGACAAAGCAACATAGCACTCGTGAACATCCTCTATTTTACCCATAACAAGCTTGACCCTATGTTCTAAAACCTTTTCTAATACACCAAAAATCTGACATCTCACCCCCTCTTTAGTGACTTCATTGAGTTTTTTCAAATTTTCAATCTATTTTTCCCAACCTTGCTTTAAAGTATTTACTTGATCTACAGGAACTATGTCAACACCAAATTCATGATGTGTGGAAGGCTGATAAATTACAATATCCTTGCTTTGAGAGGAATCAACTATTTTTAATTATTGTTTTAGTTTTACATTCTCCAAAAATAACCTATTCACCTCTTCATTCATATCAATCTAGGCCTTCTCATGTTCCACCAATTTGAGTTCCATATTCTTAACAGTAGCTTGAGTAAATATGGTTGAATGCATTTTCATGGTGGTAGCCTCTAGTACAGAAGTGTCCTTGATTGTTTTAACCATAGTAGCTCCCCTCATTTCTTGCACTACATCCAATAACCTTGGCTTCTCTGTATTCTTCTATTTTTCCCAAAAGGGAAAAGTCGCCATCTTAGGGTTATACCTGTTGAATAGTAAGAGGGGGGTGAATCAGTATTCTAAAATTTAAACAACTAAACCAAAGACCAACTTTAATAATTAGAAAGCAAAGTAACCACAGAAATACAGACCACATAAACACCAGATTTTTACATGGAAAACCCAAGAAAGGGAAAAACCACAGAGAGGATTAGCTCTCAATATATATTGCAGTCTTTTACAAATGGTGATGTTCAAGCTTGGTCACTCCACGAGCCTAGAACATGTTGGCACACTGCCATGAAGTACAACTAGGTCTAGCAGGCTCACTGCCTCAACCCTAAACCTAGAAAGATTACAATGAGGGCTATTAAACCCTAATGCTTGCTAACAGCCTGGCTCATTACCTTGGTGAAGATGGCTCACTACCAAGTACAAGTGAAATTATATAAGAACTATGAATACTGCAACAACATCTATCAGTATGCCAGGGTGTAGTCATTTAACAACTGAATACTAAATCCTGAGTCTTCATCATCACTGATCTTCTATCTCTGCTCTACTATTCTCATGCTCGCATCAATCACACCACAATCCTCATTACCTCAACCAAAATTCATCATTCTTATATATCTGCATCATGATTTGATCCATAATCAGGTCGGTAACCAAAATATGAAATGTGTACATTGAAGATGTAGCTTGTTGGCTCAATCCAATGCACTATATGCTATGCGGACCGAAATAACATTTGAAACAACTTCTCATATGTGCTCCAACTATAGAACTACTTAGGATAAAGTTCTAATCAATAGAACTTACCACCCATAAATCAAACTATCATATCGGTCTCAAACACAGATTGTTACTGACTTAGTCTAACTGTCAGATCACAACTTTCACTGTAGACCACAATACTTGCTCAAAATAATATCAAAGACTCCTTAAACATCATAGATCATACCTTCAAAACCGCAAAACAAAATATCCTTTAGCAGAAAAATGCGGACCATCAAAACTCAGACTCTATCATAGTCAAACTCTATCGAATAGTGTAGTGATACTCAGCAGCTTGTAACTATCTTTCTAGTAAACTTCAGAACTTACAACTCTAGATTTAGACAATTCATATAAGTGTTTGCAACACCTCAAAACCATAGAACAAAACATACAATTGCAGAGAAATGTGGATCATTTTACTTTGCACTGTACACTGTCCCTGTCTTACTTCTATTCATCTAGACTTAGATATTTTCTTCAAATGACTTCTGGAGGAGGTCATGACCTGAACACTGGAATATATCATCATCAAGTAAGTATGAGTCATCAATACCTAAACTGCATTTACAAGTCTTCATCTGTGGAGGCAGACTAATCCACTTTATGTCCCTTACTCTGAATATTGTCCATACTTAGCCAATATGACTAGGTCTTCTTTACCGAACCACAAACTTTGTTCTACCCTTGTTCCTTTTCTTGTTGCCATCAATGACAACACTCGATTATTCAACATAGCAGTGTCTCTTGCCAACAATCTCCCCCTTTGGCATTGATGGCAACACTTAGTGAAAAATGCTTGACTACCTTGACTGCTCCCCCTTTCTATATACACTATATTTCTTCTCCCCTTGAGATGTTTGCCTATTTTTCACTGATCTTATTCTCCCCCTTTGACGTCAATGGCAAAGGTGTAGGTTCTAGAGTCAAAAATTGTCAAAACTACAAAATTTGCTATACTCTACCGCACATGTACAGGTATAATCTTCAACTTTATTTTACATGTGCTGGAGGATGTCAATGAAAATATTCTTAATTTGGGCCAACTCACCATCCCATCTTTTCTTGGCATTGTCCAAAATTTGAATATGACCACTAAGTAGAAAAACTACAGTCTCTGCCTTGTGAAGATCAGAGGGTGTGTCAGATTGTGAATCTACTTGTGCTTCAGTTGCTAGATTAAACATAGAATCTAACTTAGGACTAATTATTCCTCTTAGCTGACACATTTTGTTTATTATTTTATCCCTCTCATTTATTAGATTGTTTAAGTCATCATGAAGGTTGATGACTTGACTTTCCTTGTTGCTCACTGATTCTGTCACCGGATCGAATGACTTGGAAATATTTATCAGTTTCATCTTTAAGTCCTTGATCTTCACTTCTATTTCCTTAATGGCTTCTGACCAAGATAGGCAAAATTTGTATATGTGACCAGCTTCTTTAATGGCACTTTGAATGCTTTTTATCCTATTATCTAGCTGGGCTTTGTCATTAGTTATCATTTCCTTCAACTCATTCTATCTTTTCTCATTAACTCTTGTCTAACTTTTATGTCTGCAGATTTCTCAAAGGATTTAAAATGTTTACTTACAGAGTTTATAAGTCCTTTGAGTTGATTTTCTGATGACAAAGAAGTGTCCTTTTGGTATGTTGGCATTAGCTTCTCCAAAATGATAGATGCCTCACCAATAGTATCACTATCCTCTATGTGAGACATTAACATTTCCTCTCTTGCCTTTGCCTATACAATTGATGCCAATCTGAATTTTTGTATAGGGGACATTGTGTCCAAGTTTATGAGACCATGTAGAAAAGCAGGCTCACTCAAAGCTTATTTTTCTTTCTCCAGAAGTTCCTTAATTGATTCTAAAGTGTCTCTTGGTGTAGCAGAGACTTCTTCTTTTAGGCTCTGCTCTGGATCATCTAGATCCATGTCCTTATTAGAGTCCTTCTATTCTGGTGAAGGATTTTCCTTAGCCTATTCCTCCTCAGTCTTCTCATTGTCACTATTGTCATCTATTTTATGTCTTGGAGAGGATCTTATTTCAGCAGCAGATACTTCTTTCTTCTCAGTCACTTTGACATCCTCATCTATTTTCTACTCTAGATTTTCTTCCAGAGCAAATGTATCATTTCCATCATCTGTTTCTTGATTGTCATAGATGGTAGGGATATTATATTTCTTTAGTATCTCCAAAATGATCTCCTTAGTCTCCTTGACCACTTTATCAATTTCTCCTAACATCAATTTATTCATTCTTTTCTTTGATCTGAACTCATTATTAAGTACTTTGAAGATCTTGGCCTTTTCTTCGGGAGTGATCTCCAGACATAATTTTATCAATGTATGTTCTCTGAGTTTAATGTCCTTAGCCATAGTAGCTTCCCTTCTGGCAGATAGTATACTACCCAAGGTATCTTGGAGATCATCAATGATCTCAATGAGGGCTCTATTTTTTATGTTCAGATACTTTATAGTAGCTTCTTCTAAGATCTTCTTGTCTACATCATTGTAATCATCATAGAATTGGGCCATTGGTTTCAGATTGCCATCTATTGTAACTGCCTTTAGAACATCTTCTAGCTTTATTGTAGTTTTTTTAGTCTATGGCTTATCTTTCCTTTTCCTTCTCTTGGGTTTATCCCTTCCGGAGGGCTTCTCCTTACTACTTCTGAAGGCTGTAGTAGCCTTAGATTTCATCTTTTTTACTTCTTCATCATACTCTATCTCCTCTTCTTTAGTTTTTCCTACACACTGGCATGCATCCTTCTACCTTTCATTTTCTATCTCTTTGTGCTTTTGTCATTGGATTTCTTGGATGGTTCTCCACACTTGCAGATGGTGTGAGACTAGAGAAAGTAGTAGAGCTTTTTGTAGACCTTTGTGTTGCTTCAGACTTTAGTTGTTTCCTTTTAGGCTCCTCCAGAGCCTTAACTGATTCACTTCCTTTCTTTTCTCTTGCTTCCCTTTCTACTTGTACTTTTTCTCTTGCTTCTTTGATTTGTTCTTTAGTGAAAATATGCTTCAATACAATTTCTTCTACCTCCTTCCTCACTTTCTTGGAGGTTTTAGGTTGTCTAAGTTCAACATGGAGTTTCATAGATAGCTCTTCATATGTTCCAAACCTTTCTTCTCTGTTGTCCTTGGGTTTTCTTAGCATGTGTTGAGCATAGTTATCTAATATTTGTCCATCCACTTCATAACCCATTGGCATTATCCGAACTGTCCTAGGCTCAATAGCCTCCATCAAGCATTGATCTTTTGTAACCATAAAGCATATAGTATCCTTATACTTCTGAACAATTTTCTCAGGGATTCTTTCTCTTGAATGCATCATGCTTTGAAAATTCTTGAAGTACCCCCATAGGACTGCTTTTTGCTCATCATAGCTTCTAATGATATTTAAATGATTTCTAATTTGGATAGCTATTGGTTTTCTAGTTAACTAGAACAGATTCTTCATTTTTGGCAACTCATTCATAAAATAGAAGAATAGACAGATAATCAGCATACCAAATTTGAAGGGATAGTTTTTGCTTTCCTTGATCTTCTTTAGATTCTCCAGTAGTTGGATTCTTAGTAACTCACACAAATCATAACCAGCATTCTCTTTAACCATTTGATATGTGGTGTATATCATAGTACCGGAGACAAAGTTCTCCTAGTTTGAGAAATAGATCTTGTAGCCTATGACCATAGAAGTAAATCTTACTGCATGGTCTATGATGTCATTTATGGTTAATGCCCTCTTATCAAATTAGGCTCTGGTAGCCTCTGTAATAGTTTGAATCTTCACAGCTTTCAGCAAGGGCATACCTCTGGTGGAATTTAACCTTGTTACTTCCCTAATCGCTTCTTTAGTGATTTTGAAGGGCTACCCTAACCACATGAATTCATCATGAATTTGACTTAGGATATACCAAACCCATTCATCCTCTGTGAATGTAGAAAACTCTACATACTGGATGAATTTCTTCTCTTCTAAGACTTTGTATTCTTCCTTTAGGTCAAATTGATCATTTCTTAAATACTTGAGGTATAAATATAAGAATTTGTCACCACCGAGCTCATCTAGGGCAACATGGATATATGCCCTAACATCTTCCACATATAGAACTCATATGGTATTTTTGAAAATGTACCCATTAGATCAACTTTAGTTTCTTTGAAGGGATGTTTCTTGAATTTGGGTCTTGGTCGCTCAGTAATATCAACAACTTGTGGGGTTGCCATTTCAAAGATTCAATAAAGTTCTAATAGTAAATACCTTGTTATGCCAAATTAGGATTTTCTTTGCTTGGATCACTCTAAATTCTTTGAATCTCTGTTGATTCTTGAAATCTCTCTTCAATCTCTCTTGGATATCTGATAGCTTGAATACAAAGTGAATTAGAAGACAAATGAGTTTCTTTTTATCCTTCGAACTTGACCTAATCATCATAAATGCTCATTATCAAAAGCTTCCTAACTTTTCTCTGATAGATACAGTCGATCAAAATTGCTCCGCAATGTGCTGTACTGACTCATTTTCCTCCAGATTTTCTTTCAAAAGATTTTTCATTCCAGATTCCACCACATATCCTCATGCCAAACTCCAGCACTAACTATCTGGCTGGGGGTTTTGGATTTTCAACATTGCTCCCCCTAAGCCAAAGCTCCCAATTTACTTCCCAGAGGAAGTATCTGTACCCGATGCTGGTGTGGATCTATCCTTAACTTCAATTACTTCTTTCTTGATCTAGATCTTGTCCATTTCTTTCAGAGTTTCAACAAGATCAACCTTTTCTTTTCCCTTATCATTCCTCTACTCTATTTTCCTTTCTTCAGTGAGGTAGTTTCTTTTCACATTTTTGCTTCTGCAAACTCTTGCAATATGTCCATACTTGTTGCAATTGTAGCACACCATGTTCCTTTGTATTTGATTTCTTCTATTGATTGGATTTGATCTGCATTGATTAACCATATGTCCAAATCTATTGCATGCAAAACACTTTCCATTAAATGATTGACTAGTCCTTGCATTGTAGGAACCATTCCTTACCAGATTTCTGCATTCATTTGATTTGTGATCAATTTTCTTGCAATTGAAACATTGACTAGAAAAGGATGGAACATTTTGATTCTAGTTTATTCTACTCCTGCACTGAGTAGCTTTATGACCAAATTTATTGCAATTAAAACAATGGCCATTGAAAGATGGATACCTTTGAGCATTTGGTTGTCTGGCTGGAGATCTTCTAGGTCTTCTTTGATTTTTGAACTGGTTTCCTCTATTTTTCTTTAACTCAGTGTTTGTTTGACTAGATTTTGAACTTTCTCCTTTCTCAATTCCCAAACGTTGCTTATCATCAACACTCCTTTGACTAGCAATCATCTCATCAAGCTTTGCAAAACTTATCTTAAATTTTCTTTATAGCTCTTGGCTTTTTCCAAGTCTACTTTTAGACTCACAATTTCTTTCTCAAGTTTGGGACAATCTTCTAATTTGCTTTTCACCATTAAATTCAGATCTTCTTCTGCTTTTGTTCTTTCTATAACTTCTGCTTCCAAATCATTCAGGGTTTCATTTGCTGATATCAATTGATCACTAACTTATTTGTATTTGTCTTTGAATTTCTTGACTTGTTCTTTTAATTTTAATATGCATTCATTAGCTTCTTGTAGGTTATCCTTTAGATCGCTGACTTCTACCTTAGATTTTTCAAGATCAATAAGGGTTGCTTCTAGTTCCTTGTTGCTTTCATAATTTCCAAATCTTCTTGCTGCCATGATTACACTACCCCAAATCTTCCTCAAGCTATTAGGCTTCTTCCAAGGAACCTTTCTCTGATACCAATTGTTGAATACTAAGAGGGGGGGTGAATCAGTATTCTAAAATTTAAACAACTAAACCAAATACCAACTTTAATAATCAGAAAGCAAAGTAACCATAGAAATACAAGCCACATAAACATGACATATAGACACCAGATTTTTACATGGAAAACCCAAGAAAGGGAAAAATCATAGAGAGGATTAGCTATCAATATATATTGCAATCTTTTACAAATGGTGATGTTCAGGCTTGGTCACTCCACGAGCCTAGAATATGCTGGCACACTGCCATGAAGTACAACTAGGTCTAGTAGGCTCACTGCCTCAACCCTAAACCTAGAAAGATTACAATGAGGGCTATTAAACCCTAATAGTTGCTCATAGCCAGGCTCACTACCAAGTACAAGTGAAATTATATAAGAAATATGAATACTGCAACAACATCTATCAGTATGCTAGGGTGGAGTCATTTAGCAACTAAATACTGAATCTTGAGTCTTCATCATCACTGATCTTCTATTCTCATAATCACATCAATCACACCACAAACTACATTACCTCAACTAAAATTCATCGCTCTTATATATCCACAACATGATTTGATCCATAATCAGGTCAGCAGCCAAAATATGAAACGTTACATTGAAGATGTAGCTTGTCGGCTCAATCCAATGCACTATATGCTATGTGGACCCAAATAACATTTGAAACACCTTCTCATATGTCATATCCAACTATAGAATCACTTAAGATAAAGTTCTAATCAATAGAGCTTACCGCACATAAATCAAACTATCATTCCAGTCTCAAACACATTGTTACTGACTTAGTCTAACTGTCAGATCACAATTTTCACTGTAGACCACAATACTTGCTCAAAATCATAAAAAATACTCCTTAAATCATAGATCATACCTTCAGAACTACAAAGCAAAATATCCTTTAATAGAAAAATGTAGACCATCAGAACTCAGACTCTGTCACAGTCAAACTTTGTCAAATAGTGTAGCGATAGTCAGTAGCTAGTAACTATCTTTCTGGTGGACTTCAGAACCTACAACTCTAGATTTAGACACTTCATATAAGTGTTTACAATACCTCAAAACTATAGAACAAAACATACACTTGTAGAGAAATGCGGATCATTTTACTTTGCACTATACACTGTCCCTGTCTTACTTCTATTCATCCAGACTTAGATATTTTCTTCAAATGACTTATGGAGGAGGTCATGACCTAAACACTGCAATATATCATCATCAAGTAAGTATGAGTCATCATACCTAAACTATATTTGTAGGTCTTCATCTACGGAGGCATACTGATCCACTTTCTGTCCCTTACTCTAAATACTATCCATACTTAGCCAATATGACTAGGTCTTCTTTACCGGACCACAAACTCCGTTCCACCCTTGTTCCTTTTCTTGTTGCCATTAATGACAATACTTAATTATTCAACATAACAGTGTCTCTTTCCAACAATACCCAGTGCCACGCATGCCTTCTTCTAAATTAAATTATGCAATTAACATGGAATTTTCTTGATTTCTTACTTGGTCAAGCAAAAACATCTTCAATTTCATTCCTAGAATAATTAACATGTTTCTCTTCAACACCATTTCTCTAGCCTCTTGTGGACTAATATTTACTTCATTTATCCTGAGATCCTTGAAGGTTTGAGCCACAATTTGATCATGTTGGGATTCATCGATTCCCATTTTATTTATTTAAACTCTCTCTTCAAATTCCTTCATTTTCATCTTAACCTAAAAATCTTTAAACTTAGGAGTCTTCACAAACTCATCATCCTCCATAAATCTAAGAGAGGAAATTACCCTTTCATCTTCATGCAACTCTTGTTCTCCATGTACCTTCATATCCATCCTAGCATCAGGCTTATGAGCCTCAGTTTCATGTTCAGCAAGTGGTTGATCAACCTCAGTATCATCTTTCATATTCCTTAGTACACTAGCAACCTCCTCTATATCTGTCACTTCCTCTATCATTCCATATGCTACTAGGGGAGTTATATTATTAGTCTTCTATCTCTTAGACCTTCGTTGCTCTTGAGGTGAAATTAGTGAAGACTATTGCACTGAAATTGCATTAGGAGGAGGCTCAGAGATCATAACTTCTCCTAGTTTCTTAATAGGAAGCTTGGTGGGCTTTGTGGGCTAGCTCTTAGGTCCTCTTGACTTATCATATAACTTTTCAAAATTATCAATCATCAAATCAATTCTCTTAAGAGTATTTCCCTCTTCTATAAAGAATCCTAAGAAATCAGGGTCCTTTTTCCTCCTTTCTTCCTCTAATTTCATCAAAATTTCCTATTTCCTCTTCCTTTGAAACACCTCTTGAAGAGTGACACAATTCCTTATCACATCTTCATCATAATCCACCTCATGGGTAATCCCTACCTTGGTAAGAATCACTTGCCTTAACAAATTCATATGTCCCTTAGGGTCAAAGACACTTTCCACTTTAGATCTCAAGGAGTACATGCCCTTCAAGTAATCCTGCAACTCTTCAAGGGTATCTAAACCAATGGAGAGCCATCCATACATAGTCAAGTTAGGTAAGAATGTACCTTTCTTCTATTTTCTCATAACATCTCTTTCCATCCACAACATCTACCACATCAATTCTAAAAATGCCAAATGAGGAGGAACAAATTTGGGCAAAATGTGGGGAGGCTGAGAGCATCCGTAAATTCTCACCAATGTATGATTAGGCAAGAAAAACCAATCACCAAAGTTATGTGTGTGTCCCTTTTCTAGTTTTAATGCCAAAGGTCTTAACAACTCTCTTATCTCAACATGTAGCCTTGGTGAAACATTACCAAGAGTAGCCATAATTCTGATTACAAAGTCATCATGAAAAATCACATGATCACTATTCTTGCACTTGCTATCCCAAATATAACACCAACATTGCACTGGCATTCTTCTACCATATTGATCAAGAATTCTTATGTCCATTCTTCGAGTCCAGCGATCTTTCTTTTGATACAAGATTAAGTGGCACAGTAAGGATTAATACATGAAGGTGATGTGAGCCTTGATTTCTCTTACTTGTAGAAATCCTTCATGTAATCCCTTTTCAATTACTAAAGCAAAATTAAACTCAATATTCACCTCAGGATTTTGAATCCCCATGGCCATCATCATAAGACTGACTGGCATCTCATCTAGTGCATCTATTCCTAAAACTTGACACAAGGAAAAGTATGTCTTTTTTAAGTATACTGCAAAATCATCTACTGAAAATGGTTCACCACAGGATGAGGAGATAAGTATCCTTTTGTTATTGGCACCCTTTCTCATATACATTGGAAGCTCATCACTCTGATAAGTCTTCCTCAATCTGTTATAATCCTCCTCACTTTTTTGAAGATCAACTTTGATGAGAGCTTGTTTGTTTAGAATAGAAAAATCTATGATGTCAGCTTTGGTTAATACTACCAATGGTGACCCATCAGGCAACCTAACAGACTTTGTTACTCCATGATAATGTTGTGCCAATAATCTGATGAACTCAACATCCACAAAAACATTAGGGACAGCTAGTTTTACCAAGTCAAGAGTCCAAGGGTTTGAAACAGGGGCCTCACTTTTTTGAAGATCAACTTTGATGAGAGCTTGTTTGTTTAGAATAGAAAAATCTATGATGTCAGCTTTGGTTAATACTACCAATGGTGACCCATCAGGCAACCTAACAGTCTTTGTTACTCCATGATAATGTTGTGCCAATAATCTGATGAACTCAACATCCACAAAAACATTAGGGACAGCTAGTTTTACCAAGTCAAGAGTCCAAGGGTTTGAAACAGGGGCCTACGCATTCTTGTCATAGAAGTACCAAAAAATGTTCCACCCTAAAATGGGAATAACAACATCCCTACATCCATGTGCCTCATCCCTGAACACCTTTTTATTACCCTTGTCAATTGATTTTGGCAATACATCTAAGATTGACTACTGAAGTGGTCTCTTCTTCTCTTTAGGAGCTGAGGACTCTCTCTTTTTACTTACAGACTCACTTTTCTTAGGATGCATTTTGTAAATTATTCTTAACTAGGGTTTGATTCTTTCATTCATAGAGTTATCTGAAATCAAGACTTGAAAACACCTATGGACTGGATAGAAGAGAGGCACAGATGCACTTACCTATTTATGCAACAGTTGTAGAGCCCACACCAAGCCTCAAGTCCCTTTGTCTTTGAACACACTGAGCTTTTGTAAATGATCGAAATGGCACCAAATTCTAGTTATATCAACTCTAAAACTTAGTCATTTCACCATTAATGCCAATTGATTCTGAAAGATACAATGGTTGATCGTCTCGTGTGAGTTTAAATGTGCATCATTGATCTAAGAAGATCAAGTATTCCAAAACCTTTGATATAATTAATCCTATATTCATAGTGAATGCAATGCCAACTCTACCGCAGTCCCACCACAACATATCAAGACCCCTCGCAGGGCAGAAGGACCATATATCTTTTATATTTTATTCTATCCCACTATACTACACATGACCTTTGATGTCATGGCACACTTGTCATGGGCTTGTGGGTTATCTTATGATTGTTTAATCTCTTACCGTTATCACTGTGAGGCCTACACTTTTTTATTTCCATACATGTGACTAATTACTTTACTGTTGTTGATACTTTTACATTTGTGGGACTGTTGTTCCCAGATTTTCAAACTATTAAACCTTATTATGTTAAAGGAAAACTAATTGGGTGATGTTAGTTAGATGTTTTCTTTAAGTGAAAACAAATCAGGTGATGTTAGATAGATGTTTATTTTATAGGAAAAACTAATTGGGTTATGTCCGATTAATGTTTACATTACAAGGAAACTAATTGGGTTATGTTAGAAAGAAAATTGTCATGTGATTTCATTATATTTATAAGAACTGTGGTATGCTTTAGAAATGCATGTATTAAATTTGCTTCGGCTATGATATGTATATGTGGAATTAACTTTGAGGTTGAGTGTGCAGGTATTTCTAACAAAACCACAGATACTGGAGATCATTCTACACCTTATGTTGTAATCCCTTGTGAAGCCGATCTAGTTCCACAAGGAACCAAGATCAACTCTATGTTTGGTGCAATGTTGTAATGTTGTAATATTGTCTTGCATGAGGTTGAATGGGTTAGGTCTACCCTCTTGTAAATTTGAATTATGATATGTGTTGTAAGAATTTTTTTTTTTGAATTTTTATCTTATTTTTAAATTTTAAATTTTGAGACCCTTTTCTTGTGTCTTAACTTGACCTTGGGTGTCCTAACTAAGTTTAAATTGACCCTGGGTTATACCCCATGGGTCTAGGGTCACTTTTGACTTGGGTAACCCTTGGTTAACCTCCGTATGGTCACCTTAACTTCACAGTGAAGTTAAGTGACGAATTTGGAAGCATGGGAAGGATAGGATGAGTGGGATCAACACTCAAGCCCATCCCTTCTCCATTACCAAGGCTTGAAATGACTCCATGGTCCACCAACAATGGAGGGGCTTATTTTCTTGTTCCCTGACTTTTGATGAGAGTCCCCATGAAGTGGTGTGATCCTTCATGAGTGGGGATATTTTTTAATCCCACTTGGGATAGTGGGGATATTTTTTTAATTCCATTTGGGATAGTGGGGATATTTTTTAATTCCACTTGGGATAGTGGGGTTATTTTTTTAATCCCACTTGGGATATTGGAAAAAGGAGTGGGGTTATTTTTTTTACATATAATTAAATATTCTTAATATTTAATTAGCTAATATCCTCCATTATCCAAAAATAAATCTTTAATTCATTTTGTCCTCCACTAATGGAATTAAAAATTCAATTTGTCATAATCTACTCTTCCCAAAAAATAAATTTTTAATTCATCCACTATGAATTTAAAATTCACAAATAATGAGAACCCTTGATCTCAACTCTTGATCCTCACCCTCCATTCCCTTTTTAGAAAATCTATAAATAAGACCCTTCTCTAAGCAATTAGGGAGAATAAAAAACTTCATTCTTGTAGGAGGGGACTTCATTCTTGCATTCTTATTATGCCTAATTTCCTCTAGGAAATCTTCTTCTGGCATCCTCATTATGCCCAATTCCTTCTCTATTCTCCTCTTCATAGCCTCATAATGCCAAAATTATTCTAGCCATCCTATATCCTCCATTCATTGTCCCTTGTTTGTGATCATAGAGAGTTTGTTTTTTTTTAGAAGGGAGTCTTTTCTTTTGGAGGAAGGAGAACTTGGAAGAGGAGGCTAGGTGTGGAGATCTTCTTCAACTACATCTATAATAGGGCTTGTAAAGGTTAGTGAGCAAGTTTACTCACCCTTGTATGTTCTGTTACTTGTTTGATGAATGTTGTTTTGCAAAGGTTGTCTATGTGGTATTTCTGTTATTTTGGGCTTGTGATGGGTGTTTGAAAGAGTTTCTTCCACTTGAAAGACAATGCTTATCATGTGTGGGGAAGGGAAGGTATAAACCTCCTCGGGTGTATTCTTGTTCTTGGTATATGGAAGCCTTGAGGGCATGTTTGTGATTTTGAGCAGAATGGCTATAAGGCTTGAGAGCCTATTTGGGATATCCCTAGATTTTTTTATTATTTGAATGGCTTGAGGCCATGACAGAAGTTGTGATAAAATGTTGAGAAGAATGACACCCTTGAGTTGAGTGAGTCTACTTCCCTACCCTCTTTAAACTCACCTTAGCTGAGTTTTTGTGTTGTGAGTAAAACCATGGGTGTTGTGTGTTGTTTGTTTCTATTGTTGAGAAGTGATTTTTGGTCTATTCTACCCTAGGTGTGTGGATGATCTCCCTAGCTCAGGGGTGACCCTCTTGCAGGTCTATAGCAGGGAGGAGAGCAGCTTGTGTGGTGTTTCTTCCCTTGTGTGATATGCAGGTTTTCTGGGAGCTTATTGTGAAGCTTGGAGAAGATTATTGGATCTTAGAAAATATTTTATTTTCCTTAAGTCTTAAGGAGAGCCTTATCTTTTAATAGCTCCTTCCTTGTTGATTTTCCAGAAGGAGAAAATTATCTCCCCATTGTTGAATAAATTGTTTTTTTTTTTAGTTGTGAGGAAATCCTCTGTTTTTGGGTTGATAGTTGTAATTTTCTTGTTCATTAAGTTTTACCATTTAGAAATAAGAAAAGGAAAAGAAAATTTGTTTTTAAAAGGATATTAAAATTATCTAGTTCCTTCTTCTTCTACTTGCAAAGTTGTGAGTTAGTTGATGTTTTAATTAAGTTTGTAAAAGTATTATTTCTGTGTAAGTTTAGTGGAAATATTAATTTTACATTTGTTATAAACAAAGTTATAATTTTGCTACCATGAAAGAAATAAAATTTGGGTTGCAGTATTGCTTTTGAAATTACCGCCACCTTGAGGGTCTCTTCCTGGGATGGGGACCTTTTCACTTTTACTATTCACTTTTCACTATTCACTTTTACTATTCACTTCTCACTATTCACTATTCACTTTTACTATTCACTATTTACTTTTACTATTCACTTTTCACTATTCATTTGAAGGCAAACTATATGTAGTTTAAAATATTTGACTTGAAATAGAAATTTTAAATCAAGGAAAGTGGGATTTATTTATGCATATTATATAATACGAATTGAATAGATGCTTAAACTCAGTTCTCCAATTCAGAAATACAATGTTTATATTTGCAAAAAAACAAATTAACTCATTGCTCTATTTTTAAAGAATTATTGGATAGTAATTTGTTTTAACAAATTATATATATATATATATATATTTATTTATTATATATATATTCTATACACTCTTTATAGTTAAAGAACTTATTCATGAAATTGTGAGTTAAAGTGAACTGAGATAATGGCGGTATATATACATATATTAAATTTATAAGGAGAAATATAATTATAATATAAAAAGAGCATAGGTAAATATATTTTAATTTTAAGTAAGAGTTTTCTCGGAAGTTTCAACAATTATCACAAATTACTTAATAGGAAAATGAAGAGGAAAATATGATCCTTTCATTTACAAAGGACACTGAAAATAAATGCAAACAAGCTCTCATGGGCATTCCATGAGTGGCCATTTTAAACTCAACTGTAGATTTAGAGAATAAACGTCTAATTGAAAAAAAAAAAGAGAGAAAGAGAAAGAACAACTAACCTTGGAAAACAAAGAGGAGAAAATGTGCGGCATTTCTGAATAGGGCTAAGAGAACTAAGTAAGTTTAACCTACCATTAATCCTATTTAGGAATAGGTTGATTATTAAAATTAATTCAAACGTTGAACTAAAACCTAGGGTAGAACCCTAGGGGGATTGAGTCAAGTGAAGTTAACCAACCCTGTGTAAGTGATCTAGTTTACCAAGAAATTAGAAATAATGTAAAAGATGTAGTGTTATTGCTGTTTGATAAAGAACGTGAAGAAAAAAAATAGGATAAGAAGATCTTGCACAACGGGAAGGAGAATGAGATAGAAATACATTCAAAATTAAATTTCAGAGATACGGTAAAATGAACGTGATAGAAATACAATCAAAATTGAATTCCAAGAAAAGGAAGAGAGGGCAAATGAACAGATGATCGTGCTTTGTTGAAAAATGATCTATCACCTAAAATAATTGTTGTTCAAATGTAATTCATGAGATTAACCTAAATTAGGAAACCACACATTTTCTTGTGTAGGGTGTGTGCACATGTACTTGGTACCCCGCCGATAACTATATTGTTTTCGCCTTAAGCGTACACCGCTGAGCACGCCTATGCGTGCGAGAGGGTTTTTAGAGTATTAAGGAAAAAATTTTGATAGTTCGTATCATGACCACATGACACATGTGGACATGACATGCATGAATACGTGTTATGACCGCATGGGATATGTGGGCATGACATTTGGTATCAGAGCCCTTGTTTCAACATTGGGAGCTCTGGGGTTTGCGTGTTGTTTAGACTGACATGGAGTGGGTTGAGCATAGTTTGACCCTTATCCTACTACATGTAGCTGCAAGAGAGTGAGGTTGTGGTTTGTCGACTAACCTTCACCTTGGAGGAATACCCATCCTCTTGTTTTGTCATCGTGATGGCCTTGTCACATGATTATCGAAGTCTTTCACTTGTGTTTTGTGGTGGTTGTGATCCTCTTGGTCGATTTTCCTCTCGAGTCAGTTGGTCTAGGTGGTGAGGGTTGCATTGAACCCTTTGTCACCCTTGTGTATTTTTGTGGAAACATCTTAATGCCCATTTGATTTATTCTTGCCTTGTGAACTTGACGTGTGTTTATCATAAGGTTGAATGGCATAATCTCGTGAATCCCTAACCCTTGTTATCATTAGAAATTGGCATTGTTTCCTTTGGATTGATAACTAGAAAAGATTGCATGAAGTGTATCTTGCTTTAAATTTTAAGAGTGTAATTTGTTATGTGTGTGATTTCATTAGATTACCTTGTAAAAATACTAAGAAAGAAAGAGGTGAAAATTAGTTTTATGCATGGCAAATTGTTAAGAATTAACATATGTCCTTAAATTGTTCAATGAGGAATTTATGTGCTTGGCGACCCTTTTTGTAAAGTACTTCTACAAACTAAAATTTTGCATTCTATAACTTTGTTTTTGTGTGAAATTGATATCATGTTATGCATACCTTGTGCGGAAAAGATGTTTAGGCTTCATAATAGAATAGTAAAATTAGAGATGTGATCTTGCTATTAGATTCTTCTTGTGATATGCCCCTACTTTATGAACCTTGTGTTAGATAAATGTGTGGTGGTTTTGTAGTGCATATGTAGTGTTATATGGGATATCGTTAACTCTATGATATGTGATGTGTTGTGAGTCACCATCTTGTGAGTTGAAATAATGTTGTTTGAGTTCAATTATGATCTATCAAACATAGCTAGTAAATTGGTGTACTTACTTGAGGGTGTTGCCTTATCTCTCAATGTGAAGTCATGGTTGGATTCCAATATGCTCTAGATGGATTAATTTGAGTTAATGTTTGAGTAAATTTCTTAGAGAACCTTTATGGTAATTATTATGTGACTTTGGGGTATGAAAGTTGTCCTTCTTTACTAAGTAATGAACATTAAAGGAGAATTGTGTTATGTGTTACCTTGTGGATGTAAATACCTGTTATGAACATGTTTGCTATGTTGTGATTATCCCGTACATGCTTAGTGTACTCATGAGCTTGCGACACTAGGTATCCATCCATGGGTTGAGTGTATAACTACAAGTATGATGGACTCATGCTTGTGTGGTTGTTTGTATGTACACCCTGTAAGGTCCAATCTTGGAGTTGGAGACCTTCCATGTGTGGAGTTAAGTAGTGGAGAGGAAGAACTTAGGAAGTTATGGCGACATGTTGTGGCATGGGTTTGGGATTACCCAACCAACCATACCTTCCTGTGCCAAAGTACCCCCTACTTCTCCTTAGTGAATGGACCATTGAGAGGCCCATAGTGTTATCCTATCATGCTCGGTTTCCTTGACGATACTATTAACATTTGACATGGGATCTTGGTTATGTTTTGGTATGGGCATGTGATTTACTCGAGGCCATGCTACTTGTGTAGGTTTATTCTTACCTTGGTATCTTATTTGTACCTTTGAGAAGGGCATGATGTACTATATTGATGATGTGTACCTTTGAGAAGGGCATGATGTACTATATTGATGACGTGTTACCTTTGAGAAGGGCACGATTCCATGTAAGAGTACGTGAAGGTGCATTGATAATACTTACCTACATGATGTTATTGCATTGGTTGTGTTTTCATAACACATGTAGTGACCGTGTTTCCCTCCATCCTTATTGGTGACTTAATGTTAGTCACATAGTGATGTAATATGCACTTTCTTGGATTGTGATTATTTCTTTCAATTGTTTGGTGACCTTTTTGTATCTTAGTTGTGTGGACCAGCCATGTTATTTTATCTTGTCTAAAAGTAGCTTAGCCACAACCTTTGATTCTTCCTTTTTCACGTGACTCCTATGGTTACATTGTTTTAATGTTGAAATTGCGCGCATTTATTCATTTATTTATTTATGCTAATTTGGGTTTTGGAGACTTCTCCTCTTGGCTTTTTCTAGATATTTGTGTTGGCTAAGCTAGGTTCTTTCTATTTTTCTAGTGCTGGTCTTGTGTCGTGATGTTCTTCTCGCCATGTCGATGGAGCAACCTCTGGTGGAGTGTATATAAGGAAGCAGACGTGGGAAACTTTTGAGGATGGGGGTAGGTGTGGACTAGTATGGGCTAGTCAATATCCACTTACCTTCCTAGGGATCTTGTTCTTATATTGGTTATCTCTTGGAGGCTAAACCCCTTATACAAACAAGAGGTAGGCCATTGTGGGAATATATGGCGAGGCCCCCAGGCACGTGGCCCTGAGAACATCATTCTACCTGGTTCTTGGATCTTTGGTTACTTGGCACTAGTTATTGGTTACTTGGTTCTATGATGAGACTATGACATCCCCCTAAACCTTTATGTGAGCCGTGTGAAGTTAATTCATGTAATGTAGATGAATGAAATATGTGTTTAGATGTAAGATCTGTAATTGATGTATCTGTATATGAGTTGATGTTCTATATAAATAGGTTGTACGATGTATGAATTCCTTATGCATGTGTGATAATGATTGATGAACATGAAATTCCTTATGTTAATTTCAATCAATACAGTGTGCTTTGTGAATATGATTATGCCTTTATAACATTTAGTTATCATACTTTATAATCTTATGAGTTCCTTTTATCCTCACCTCTTTGATGACTTCTAGGAGGAAGTACAGTCCTAGGGGGGAGTATGTGAGGCCTACACTTTTTTTATTTCCATACATGTGACTAATTACTTTACTATTGTTGATACTTTTACATTTGTGGGACTATTGATCCCAAATTTTCAAACTATTAAACCTTATTATGTTAAAGGAAAACTAATTGGGTGATGTTAGTTAGATGTTTTCTTTAAGAGAAAATAAATCAGGTGATGTTAGATAGATGTTTATTTTATAGGAAAAAATAATTGAGTGATGTTCGATTAATGTTTACATTACAAGGAAACTAATTGGGTTATGTTAGAAAGAAAATTGTCATGTGATTTCATTATGTTTATAAGAACTGTGGTATGTTTTAGAAATGCATGTATTAAATTTGCTTCAGCTATGATATGTATATGTGGAATTAACTTTGAGGTTGAGTGTGCAGGTATTTCTAACAAAACCATAGATATTGGAGATCATTCTGCACCTTATGTTGTAATCCCTTGTGAAGCTGATCTAGTTTCACGAGGAACCAAGATCAACTCTATGTTTGGTGCAATGTTGTAATGTTGTAATATTGTCTTGCATGAGGTTGAATGGGTTAGGTCTACCCTCTTGTAAATTTGAATTATGATATGTGTTGTAAGAATTTTTTTTTTTTGAATTTTTATCTTATTTTTAAATTTTAAATTTTGAGACCCTTTTCTTGTGTCTTAACTTGACCCTGGGTGTCCTAACTAAGTTTAAATTCACCCTAGGTTATACCCCATGGGTCTAGGGTCACTTTTGACTTGGGTAACCCTTGGTTAACCTCTGTATGGTCACCTTAACTTCATAGTGAAGTTAAGTGACGAATTTGGAAGCATGGCAAGGATATGATGAGTGGGATCAACACTCAAGCCCATCCATTTTCCATTACCAAGGCTTGAAATGCCTCCTTGGTCCACCAATAATGGAGGGGCTTATCTTCTTGTTCCCCGACTTTTGGTGAGAGTCCCCATGAAGTGGTGTGGTCTTTCATGAGTGGGGATATTTTTTAATCCCACTTGGGATAGTGGGGATATTTTTTAATCCCACTTGGGATAGTGGGGTTATTTTTTAATCCCACTTGGGATAGTGGAAAAAGGAGTGGGGTTATTTTTTTTACATATAATTAAATATTCTTAATATTTAATTAGCTAATATCCTCCATTATCCAAAAATGAATCTTTAATTCATTTTGTCCTCCACTAATGGAATTGAAAATTCAATTTGTCATAATCCACTCTTCCCAAAAAATAAATTTTTAATTCATCCACTATGAATTTAAAATTCACAAATAATGAGAGCCCTTGATCTCAACTCTTGATCCTCACCCTCCATTCCCTTTTCAGAAAATCTATAAATAAGACCCTTCTCTAAGCAATTAGGGAGAATAAAAAACTTCATTCTTGCAAGAGGGGACTTCATTCTTGGAGGGGGACTTCATTCTTGCATTCTTATCATGCCTAATTGGTGCAGGAGCATCATAGACTTCAAGGTTTTGATTAGATTTACAAGGGGTTGTTTGGTTAAATAAGGTCTATAAGACCATCTTCAATTTTGTCTAAGGCTCGAATGCCATTCTTGTAATGGACTATGTCCAAATAGATAGACTCTACTATTGTCTTGTTGCAAGTCCCAGTTAGGACAGTCATATTGCATAGGTAGTGCAATAGTCATTTAAGTTTAAATGTTTGTTTAGGGAGTCATTTAAATGTTGTAAGCCTTTAAAAGGCATGTCTTAGGTTAGTAAGTGTGATATAACCATACCAAAGGTTAATCCAAGTGTTTAAAGGCATTTAAACCTCAAAAACTGAAAAGGCAGTCCAAAATAGGCAAGTTTCTAAAATAATTTTTAAAAGCTACAGTTATAAAACAAGAAAGGATTCGGTGGTTGAGGAGTTCTTTTTAGAATCCCAAATGACTCCAAGCTTGGTGTAAGGCTGTTTGAAGCCAAATATAACTCATTGTATTGTTTCCATTTGAAGGAAGAGGAGAAATGATAAAAAGAAGACTATTTTTTGTTGTTTTACTATTTTTCTATTTTTTTCCTTCACTATTTCTGCAAAATCCATACCTGTACAGAAGAACCTTGGCATGAATTTGGAATGGGATGAAAAGGGACTGAATTACCTTTGATCCAAAGCTTATTGGAGGTCTTAATATCAAATTTGAAGGGAGGAATCTCCGTTTTACCAAAAACTATTTTTTCTACTTTTTTCTATTTTTTCACTGTTTTTGCTACAGTAATCACAATTGTACAGATGTATTATTGCCCAAACTTGTAATGGATGGAAAGATCTTTGAAGTACCTTCGATTTGAGTCTATTTTGGTGTCTTGGAAATGATCTAGGTGAAAGATATCGTCGTTTTCCCAAAAACTATTTTTTTAGAGTTGCTATTCATTTCTGAAATTGACTATTTTTCTGCATTATTCCATACCTGTATGGAATTTTCGTGGCACAAGGGTATAATGGTTAGATGGGGTATTGAGAGAGCTTTGCATTGAATCTTGGTTGGACTCCTACCATAAATCTTGCTAAGAGAAATCGCTGATTTACCACAGACTGTCCTAAAGTTGCTGGTACAACCATTAAATTGTTGTTTTTTGCATAAATCCATACTTGTACGGCTAAGGAGGGGTTGGTGCCTGGGATGGTTGTTTAGAGTGTTGAGTTACCTATTGTTTGCATTTGGTTTGGGCCCTTGACTCCATTGATTAGCTCTACATTCCCCTTTTGTCTAAAGGTAGGTTGAAATCCTGAACTAGGTTTTTCTTGAGTGGGCCGATGATAATCTTCTCATTCCATTGATCCTTTCAGTTACTGATCAATGGAATGGTTTGTATACTAGACAATACAATGGCTTGTGAAGGTTGCAGGGGTAGGGGAGTAGTGTAGGTGGAGTTTGCTTTGAAAATGGGCCACCAAGATCCTTGTATTTGAAATGGACTAGAGGGCAGCAGTCATAAGGAAGAAACTTGGTAAGTTGGTTTAGTATGGTTTTGTCAATAGATATGTATGCATGTGAGAGATTGACAAGTTACATGAGTTTGAGTGTGTCTCAATAGAGATCTTCACAAAGAAGACATGGTGACTGTATACACAATGGAGCAATGAAGTGTTATGACTGTCTTTGAAGACTTTGGTAAGACCACTATCCTGCAGACTCTGTATAGTGATTTGACAAGAGATCTAGATGGAACCTTGATGGAGTTGGCATCTTGGAAGGTGATTGGAGTCCTCCTTCATTGTGTGTGTGTCAAGAGTAAGTTGGAGATGGTGTTGAAGGCTGTCTTGAGTGATCTTTGCATGTGAAGTTATGATCATGCTATTGCTGTCGTAGATGCTCTGCATCACTAATTTCCTCTACGACATCTTCTTCTGGCATCCTCATTATGCCCAATTCCTTCTCTATTCTCCTCTTCATAGCCTCATAATGCCAAAATTACTCTAGCCATCCTATATCCTCTATTCATTGTCCCTTGCTTGTGATCATAGAGAGATTGTTTTTTTTTAGAAGGGAGTCTTTTCTTTTGGAGGAAGGAGAACTTGGAAGAGGAGGCTAGGTGTGGAGCTCTTCTTCAACTACATCCATAATAGGGCTTGTAAAGGTTAGTGAGCAAGTTTACTCACCCTTGTATGTTCTGTTACTTGTTTGATGAATGTTGTTTTGCAAAGGTTGTCTATGTAGTATTTCTGTTGTTTTGGGTTTGTGATGGGTGTTTGAAAGAGCTTCTTCCACTTGGAAGACAATGCTCATCATGTGTGGGGAAGGGAAGGTGTGAACCTCCTCGGGTGCATTCTTGTTCTTGGTATATGGAAGCCTTGAGGGCATGTTTGTGATTTTGAGCAAAATGGCTATAAGGCTTGAGAGCCTATTTGGGATATCCCTAGATTTTTTTATTATTTGAATGGCTTGAGGCCATGAGAAAAGTTAAATTTTGTTAGCTTGAGGCCGTGACAGAAGTTGTGATAAAATGTTGAGAAGAATGACACCCTTGAGTTGAGTGAGTCTACTTCCCTACCCTCTTTAAACTCACCTTAGTTGAGTTTTTGTGTTGTGAGTAAAACCATGGGTGTTGTGTGTTGTTTGTTTCTATTGTTGAGAAGTGATTTTTGGTCTATTCTATCCTAGGTGTGTGGATGATCTCCCTAGCTCAGGGGTGACCCTCTTGCGGGTCTATGATAGGGAGGAGAGCAGCTTGTGTGGTGTTTCTTCCCTTGTGTGATATGCAGGTTTTCTGGGAGCTTATTGTGAAGCTTGGAGAAGAATATTGGATCTTAGAAAATATTTTATTTTCCTTAAGTCTTAAGGAGAGCCTAATCTTTTAATAGCTCCTTCCTTGTCGATTTTCCAGAAGGAGAAAATTATCTCCCTATTGTTGTATAAATTGTTTTTTTTTTAGTTGTGAGAAAATCCTCTGTTTTTGAGTTGATAGTTGTAATTTTCTTGTTCATTAAGTTTTACCATTTAGAAATAAGAAAAGGAAAAGAAAATTTATTTTTAAAAGGATATTAAAATTATCTAGTTCCTTCTTCTTCTACTTGCAAAGTTGTGAGTTAGTTGATGTTTTAATTTTGTAAAAATATTATTTCTATGTAAGCTTAGTAGAAATATTAATTTTACATTTGTTATAAATGAAGTTGTAATTTTGCTACCATGAAAGAAATAAAATTTGGGTTGTAGTATTGCTTTTGAAATTACCACCACCTTGAGGGTCTCTTCCTAGAATGGGGACCTTTTCACTTTTACTATTCACTTTTCACTATTCACTATTCACTATTCACTTTCACTATTCACTTTTACTATTCACTTTTCATTATTCACTATTCACTATTCACTATTTACTTTTACTATTCACTTTTCACTATTCATTTGAAGGCAAACTATATGTATTTTAAAACATTTGACTTGAAATAGAAATTTTAAATCAAGGAAAGTGGGATTTATTTATGCATATTGTATAATACGAATTGAATAGAAGCTTAAACTCAGAGTTGCAATTCGAAAATACAATGTTTATATTTGCAAAAAAATAAATTAACTCATTGCTCTGGTTTTAATGAATTATTGGATAGTGATCTGTTTTAACAAATTATACATATATATTTATTTATTATATATATTCTATACTCTCTTTATAGTTAAGGAACTTATTAATGAAATTGTGAGTTAAAGTGAACTGAGATAATGGCGGTATATATATATATACCGCCATTATCTCAGTTCACTTTAACTCACAATTTCATTAATAAGTTCCTTAACTATATATATATTAAATTTATAAGGAGAAATATAATTATAATATAAAAAGAGCATAGGTAAATATATTTTAATTTTAAGTAAGAGTTTTCTCAGAAGTTTCAACAATTATCACAAATTACTTAACAGGAAAATGAAGAGGAAAATATGATCCTTTCATTTACAAAGGACACTGAAAATAAATGCAAACAAGCCCTCACAGGCATTCCATGAGTGGCCATTTTAAACTCAGCTGTAGATTTAGAGAATAAACATCCAATTGAAAAAAAAAGAGAGAAAAAGAAAGAACAGCTAACCTTGGAAAACAAAGAGGAGAAAATGTGCGGCATTTCTGAACAGGGCTAAGAGAACTAAGTAAGTTTAACCTACCGTTAATCCTATTTAGGAATAGGTTGATTATTAAAATTAATTCAAATGTTGAACTAAAATCTAGGGCAGAACCCTAAAGGGACTAAGTCAAGTGAAGTTAACCAACCCTGTGTAAGTGATCTAGTTTACCAAGAAATTAGGAATAATGTAAAGGATGTAGTGTTATTGTTGATTGATAAAGAACGTGAAGAAAAAAAATAGGATAAGATCTTGCACAATGGGAAGGAGAATGAGATAGAAATACAATCAAAATTAAATTTTAGAGATACGGTAAAATGAACGTGATAGAAATATAATCAAAATTAAATTCCAAGAAAAGGAAGAGAGGGCAAATGAACAGATGATCGTGCTTTGTTGAAAAATGATCTATCACCTAAAACAAGTGTTGTTCAAATGTAATTCATGAGATTAACCTAAGTTAGGAAACCACACATTTTCTTGCGTAGGGTTTGCACACATGTACTTGGTACCCCACCAACAACTATATTGTTTTCACCTTAAGCATACATTACCGAGCACGCCTACACGTGTGAGACGGTTTTCAGAGTAGTAAGGGAAAATTTTTGATAGTTTGTATCATGACCACATGACGCATGTGGACATGACACGTGTGAATACGTGTTGTGACTGCATGGGAAATGTGGGCATGTCAATCCCACACATACCTCTATTAGCTGATGCGGTATTGTGGTGAATGGTTATATTGCACCTCAAGATCCCGTAAGCCCACTAGGGTCTATTAGGGGTGACTACACACATCTGTGGGGATGCGGTACTTGGCTAATATATATGTCAAGGTGGAAATACAAGGATGTAACATAGGTGTGATGGGAAATGACCCAATAAGGATATTAACAAAGGTTTTTTTATTTTAGGATATGAGTAGCAAAAGGATTAAGACTCTTTACACTAGATTTTGGGTTGAAAGTTTATATAACTGGCATAATCAAGTAAATTTTATAAGTTCCAACAATGGCTCTAGTTGGGGATGAATGGCTATCAGACATTACAAGAATCTAGAAACAATCTCTGGGATGCAAACCAAAAACACAAAAACCTAACAGACATAAAGGAAACCAAATTGACATAAAGGGAACCATATTGGGAAAACCTAAAATACTGTACATGAAATGATCTTTTTCAAGAAAATAAGTGTTTCAGAAATTGTCCATGCACTGGCAATTCTTGATCTTCACCCACCATATTCTACAAATAATATGAGTCTTCTCCACATTTTCCTATGGTGACAAATGGACCCAACCATAGAGCTTCAAACTTGCCATGTTTTCCTTTATTTTGACTCCGAGCGTTCCACATGAGAACCATATCATCAATCTAAAAATTCCTATCCTTGGCTTTCTTGTCAAACAAATATTTCATTTGTAGCTGCATTTTCTCATTTTGTTTTGTGCACGAGTCCTAATCTCATCTAACTCTACTAATTGTTCCATCATTTCCTCCATAGTCTTAGGTATGTCCATGTCTTTTTGTAAAATGAATTTGTAAAATGGTAGAAGGTTATACATTGGTATCTTGGCTTGAGCTCCATAAACTAGTTCAAAAGGAGATTTCCCAGTAGCCTTCTTCACTGTGGTCCTGTCTGCCCATAATGCTAACTTAAGTTTTGAATCCCAAGCCTTTTTGTTGTTGTCAAGCATTTTTTTGATTATTTTCATAATACTCTTATTACTAGATTCATTTTGACCATTAGCTTCAAGGTGATATGGAGAAGCATATGAGATAACTATGCCATAAGATTCACAAAATTTCTTAAACTCATCAAACTTGAAACACATCCCATTATCTATGATTATTCTAACAGGAACCTCAAACCTAGTAATGATATTTTCCAACAAGAAATTGATCACTACTTTACTAGTAGCCTATTTGGTTGGGATTGCTTCCATCCATTTAGTGAAGTAGTCTGTGGCAACAAGAATCCACCTATGTCCACTATATTTGTCTCTTATTTCACCTATGAAGTCAATACCCCATTGATAAAAGCATGCTTCAATCTACATAGGCCTCAAAGGCCAGGCTCCTTGATACTTCAATTTACCAGAGAACTTCTAGCATGCCTCACATTTTCTTACATTCTTGTGAGTAACAGCAAAGATTTTTTGCCAATAGTAATCTACTCTTAGTATTTTATGTGTAGTAGTTTTGGCTAAAAAATGCCCTCCACACACAGCTTCATGCATCATTTTCAAAGTCTTTTCTACCTATCCTTCATCCAAACATAACAATAGAATACCATCCTTATCTTTCTAAAAAAAATCACCATTCATAAAGACATACCTTGATGCTTGGACCTTTAACGTCCTCTTTTGATTTTCATTCATAACATTAGGACATTTTATGTGTTCTAGGTAATGAACCATATTTGTATACCAAGCTGTGTATTGAATGTTGGATATCAAATCCTCTTCTACCTCAACATCACACACTTGTGCAGCTTCTAGATTAGATTCATCCATTAGCCTTTCCATTCCCTATCCTCTTACAAGTTTTGTGATTTGGATATTAATATTGAACTCCTGAATTCTATTTATCGATCCGCATCTTCTTCTTGTGACCTTTGTTTGTACAAAGACATCCTTAACTACTACATTCGGTACATAAGAAATCACTTGTGCTCCTACTAAGTAAGGCCTAAATGCCTTTATTGATTTCATAAGTGCATAAGCTTTTTTTTAGTAGCATCATATTTCAATTAAGCTCCCTGGAGTGATTTACTGAAAAATGAAATTGGTTGCTCGTACGCTTCTTCATTCTTTTGCAACATAACAACAACAATAGTATGGAAAGATGCAAAAGAGAAGATCTAAAATGGTTTTCTAAAATCTAGAGATATCAAAATAGGAGATTCCTTGATTGCCCTTTTTTATTGATGCAAATGCTTCAATGGCCTTAGATGCCCAATCAATCTTTGATCCCTTCTTTAGTATTTTTTAAATTGGTTTCACAATCTTGACAAAGTTAGAGATAAATCTTCAAACAAAGTTTATTTTTCCAAAAAAGAATTGTATAGCCTTCACTGTTTTGGGAATGGGGATTCTATCAATTTCTAAAACTCTCTCCGGATCAATTCTTACCCCTTCTTTAGAAACTATGTGCCCCAGTAATTTACCTTCAGTTACAACAAAGTGACACTATTTAGGGTTCAAAGATATACTATACTCAAGGGCCTTGACAAATATCTTCTCTAAGTGCATGCAGTGATCTTCTACCTTCTTTGAGTATTTAGTTAGATCATCTTGGTAAACAGTCATTATGATGTTAAACAGATTTGTGAAAGCCATGTCCAAGGCCCTTTGCAAAGTAGCACCAACATTTGTAAGACCAAAAAGCATTCTTACATATACATAAGTACCCCATGGTGTATTGAAGATAGTCTTATATTGCTTTAATTCTTTGATCTTGACCTGTTTATAATCAGAAAATCCATCCATCATGGATAGCAACTCACATCTGGTTACTTTTTTCAACATCGCTTCCATGTTGGGAAGTGGATAATTATCCTTCAAAGATGAAGCATTCAAGTTACAAAAGTCTACACACAACCTTATGTCACTATTATTCTTCCTCACTGGTACCAAGTTTGAAACCCAAGATGAATGTCTGATAGGTTTAATTATGCTAGCCTCCTTGAGCTTCATTAGCTCCTCTTGCATTTTTGGTGCCAGCATAGGGTTTATAGGTCTCTACTTTTTCCTGAATGGTTTAACATCTGGTTTTAATGAAATCTCATTCTAAAACAAATCTTCTCTATAAGCTTTTAGTTCCTCATATGACCATGCAAATACATGTTTATACTTCCTCAGCAGAGTTATGAGCATCTCCCTAATTTTTGGGCTAATTTTCTTGCCTATGTATACCTTCTTTGGAGCAATCTCAGTCCCAAGATTTACTTCCTCAAGATCTTCTTGATTAACTAGTGCCTACTTTAAGATAGACATGTCAATCCCATCAAAGACTCGCTCTAGAGCTACCAGACTTTTTGGGATTTTGTTTGTTTTTAGATATACGACCTCTCAGCCAAAGATAGTGTCTTTACCATCCACTTCTTCAACAAAATATCTCTTGGGACTCATACTAGTCTATATACACTAAAGAAATTTTATCAAATCATCATAATCATTAAACACTTGCTAGCTATACACCTTGTTAGTGACAAAAGGTCTAGTTTTTAATTCTACTTCTGAGATACCTCCCAATGTAAGATCATCCCTTTTCAAAGCAACGTTTGCAAGAAAATATACCATCAGGTTCTTTGACCTCTCTATCCAATCAATGGAAAATGCATCAAAAATATCCACAATATCCCATACAACATGTTTATACTACTTGAGCCTCTTATTCTTTGAGGTGTACCTAGATCTGACTTATGAAACAATCAGTTTAGAATCTCCATATACAATCAGTAACTTGATTCCATAGTTAATGGTGATATAAAGGCCTAACAACAATGCCTCATACTCTACTATGTTATTAGTACACTCAAATGATAATAGGAATGAGTACTTAAATGTCCTACCACTGGGTGCAATGAAAAACACACTTGCTCCATTACCTTCTTTGTTGTAGGTGCCATCAAAGTACATTTGCCAAATACCAGATTTATCTAATTGAATTGCACTACTGATTGGATCACTATTCTATAATTGAGGCTATGAATGCTCAATCTTGAAACTTCCCAAATATACATCACAAAAGAAATTCATCTGGTTGGGATCAATATGTTCTACCAATTGTTTAGACTATGGCTCTCTGTATAGCTTAACATCTTTTCCATTAACAGGTATAGTTGCATATGATAAATTCAATTGAACATTCCATCCAATCATAGCAGTCCACTTTCTTGATAGCAACATGCCACAGTATGGAGGAATATCAACCACGGTAATGTCAGTTTTATATGTAGCCTTAGGATAAGAAGCCATCTTTAACTCCACATCCCATATGACCCCAATGATGGGGACAGATCTATTGTCTATAGCATAGCGCTTTCCATATGTGGTATCAACCCACAAACCCAATTCTTTCATGACTGCCATGGGCATAATGTTTATTGTTGCCCCTAAATCTATCATACATTTTTTTACCAACTTGTTATTTATCAATAATGTGGTGTAGAAAGGATCAACCTGAGATGGATTCTTTGTCAAAGCATTTCCTAAATAGATCTCAGGAGTCTTCTAATCTCTCCTTTGACATTATTGACATGCCTCTCATTCTTTTCTAATTCATCTTTATTCTTGTTTTGACCTTTAGGCTTATTTGACACATTTGAAAATAACTTCATTGCACTATTTCTATACTCATCAAATTTCATCATTTCCAACAAAGGAACTGACATCTTAATCTAAGATAAAGCTTGTGTTATGTCAAAGGAAGGCATACTTGTTACCGGTTCTATTTTGCTCACCTCTATTTTGGTAGATTTTTTCTCTTCCATCACCTACTACTTATGATCATTTATTATCATGTTTTGATCACCTCTTGATGCCTCTTTAGGCACATACTTTTGAGTTATCTTCTGAATCTTTCCAATTTCATCGTTCTTCTAAAATTTTGAGTTAGCTTTTTTATCACCTTGTTTATCCTTTACAAACAAACCACCAGATGTCCTTTGATCTGAATTCATAGCTCTATTTATGAGATTATAGTTGTTTCTGGCTTGTGGTATAGTAGCAAATTGTGAGTGGATTTATTTCTTCCTCAGTTGGTCTTCTCAATTAGATTTGATTTGATTGTGATTTTGTGGCATAAATTAGAGGATCTCCTATACTACCATCCTCTTGATCAGAGAATACTTCCTACTGACTAACATGAATGTTATGCCTCTGGTGATTTACATCATACTCAAATCCATCTTCCTCTAAAGATGAATATTCTTTATTTACCCCATAAGGTCTGATTGCCAGTGTATTGATAGTGTGGTCATCCCTTTCCTGATCATGCAATGCTTCACTTTCTTGAATTGATTGTGCAACTACACAATACTCAAGAGAATGAGGCAAATTACAAGGCACGTACCATGGAGTATCTTCAACCATATTAGTTCCATGCCTCTTCAATGGATTAGGGGTATCTTTATTGGAATTCTACTTTTGATCACTATCCAAGGGCGTCCCATCTTTCCAATTTGTTTTGTAGGGCATGTCATGCAATTTCATCCTTTCATTCCTATATGATAGTTATATTTATCATAAGATATCCCCTTTTCATTCCTTGCTACTTTATATGATAAATATTTCATAGCATTCCAAACCTTATTAAGCTTATCATCTTCTCTTGGCTGCTTATTTTGCTGGGCCTTAGTGTTTTGCAATATTTTAACCTCATCTCTTCTACCAATCTTTCCTGAGGCCTTTCTATTATTTTCTATATTTAGGGAAGCTCTAAATGCCTCAGTAAGGATAGGATAATTCCTTGTTCTGAGTTCATAACTAGTTTTTGGATCAAATGCATTCAAGTAAAACACTAGGCACATAGGATCTGTAGGCTTCAAATGAGGTGGTATTCTATTGAACAACTTCATGAATCTAGTGTTAAAATATGCAACTGATTCATTATAACTTTTCTGAATATTTGTTAACTCATCTAGAGCAAACTTCAGGTCAAAATGATCCATCCCCATACTGCTCCTTGAATAGTCTTTTGAACTCGGCCCAAGAACTGATTGAGGCATTAGGCAGGTTTTTGTACTAATCTCTTGCATCCTCATTTAATGATGGAATGGACAACTTCATATAAACATCCTCATGTTGTATATCAAAATTTTCCATGACTATTTCAAATGCCTTTATGTGATCTTCCCCTAAGACAACATTATTTCCAGAGAACTTTGGGATTGCTTTTCTTACCTTATTGTCAATTACATTTGGGTATCCTTGAATACCAAAGAAATCAAGATGTCTAAATCTGTCTATATTCATAGGTCCCCTTGCAAATGGATTTTGTCTTTTATGAGGCTAATATTGTTGTTGTTGAGGTCCTTGTTGATATTGTTGATACACACCTTGTTGTACATTTTGGTTAAAACCTCTAGGAGAGTTCATATTGCCCTGCACATTTTGATGTGGAGGGTGATATGTATATTGATATTGCCCTGCATACTGATTATATCCATGATTTTGATATCTCACTCTTCCTTGACCAGGAGGAAAAGGATAAGCATTCCGTATAGGCTGAGAAGTCATTGGACTACTCATTAGATTTGAAGCTTGTAGTGCAAAAAGATTTGGTTGTGTATGATGAGCATTACTTGTATTGCTAAGATTTCCAACTACATTATGGGGCACTTGTGGGATCAAAGAACCACTTGTATCACATATCCAACCTGATTACAGATAGGTCTATATTGTGACACATTTGAGATAGGCTGGACACTCAACTGGAGTAGCTCTTGAGCCAATACTTCCTTTTGCCTTATTAACTTAAGCCTTTCAACTCATGCTAGCATTTATTCTACCTCTTTCTTTAACTCTTGATCAGTCAATTCTCTTGTTGAAGTAGAAACAACATGGGCATCAGTAAAGCACAGGGTCATCTCACAATAATGGGTTACACTTTTTGGCCAAACTTGACATTGAAATCAACATTTTGAACTAAATCTTAACTTTCTGACACCTATACACATTAAACCATTAGAAATTTGAAGATGATGCGAACTAGTGATTTGTAAAAAAAAATTTGTAGATTCTAAATATATATTTTAAAAAAAAATTGGAGTTAAATTGTAAAAAATTTTGTTTCTCCTTTCATAACTAGTTTTTAATAGTAAAAAACATTTTTTTAAAGTGATGTGTATTCTGTAGCACATAACTTTTTTTCTACAAAGGATAAAATTCTAATTCTTTTGAATTTAGATTGGTAACACCAATATATAGGGCATGCATTTGGTTTCATAATGTTTTGTTGAATATTTTTATTAATTAAGTTTTGAAGTCAAACCAATTATAATTTAGACATAGGCGTATTTTATAGAACATAACTTTTTATGTATGTATCAAAATTCAATTTTTTTGTTAAAACAAGGACATCAATACCCAGGGCATAGATATTTTTTAGAATTTTTTTTCACTAATTTACTAATTTTCCATGTGTGTAGAACAGAGAACTTGATGTTTGGTGAAAAACCTACATTCACAAGAAATAAAAAATAAATATAATAATCAAATTAAATATATTTAAAATTATACTTTTTGGGAAGCTTATAATAAGGACTGCATACTTACAAAACATAAAATTTAAATGAATTCATTTGATGCCCCAAAAGGTAAATCAAAAGTGGTTTTTTATCAGCATTTTGATAGGTATAGAGGAGACTCCATTATAGGTATGGTTTAAAACTAGCGGGGTTCTATCCAAGGGGGTTTGATCAAACCCTCTTCAATTAAAATCCTTTAAATAGAACCTTTCAAGGCTTAAATCATTATATTTTCTAAAAATATGTGATTTTGGCAAAAATCAGGATCTCCCAGAAAGTGTAACCCATTATTGTGGCAGCACCCGCATACCATTCGAGGTGTTTGCTCCTTGAGCCTATGTTGTGAATTTTCAACATATTGCTGGGTCATTCTTTCCTCATGATCTTTTCTTGCTTTATCTTGTCTCACTTCTTCATCCATGTGGTCCTCAAATTCTTTCATCTTTTGTTGATCAAGTTTAAATTGGAATACAACTTTGTATAGGCTATCCTGCTCAGAAAGATTGTGAGAATATCTTGATGGAAACTTTTCATTGTTATGTAATCCACTCCTAGACAAAGGACTATTATATATGTTAAAAGATTTTTCCAAGGCATTCCCTTATCCATTTTGAAGATTCTCATGTAATTCAGTAATTATAGGTTCATCTGCAGGGGCTCTTTCATCATTAGTAGATACATTTGAAGTGGGATGGGGCTTTGACCCATCCTTATTCTTTTCTAACCATTTTTTATTTCTATCTTTGTTTAATGGATTATTTAGGTTTCCTAAAGATCTTCTACCATCTATGTTAGGAGAAACTATAATGTTCTGATGTCGAAAACTTAACCTCTTTGATTTAAAATTCAATTAATCATTCATACAACTTCACAGAGATTTCAGCAGACTTGCCACCTCCTTTTTTGAAAAGAGGAAAAATAACTTCAATTTCACAGAGTTCTGGGATCATATTCAAATCATTTGCTTATTATAAACAACTCCCCAATAGAGCACCAATTTGTTGGTTCTCAAATCAACAGTTTGCCAAACCCTAAAAGTATGCCAAGCTTTATGATCAGGTTCAACAAGTGATTTGGCCAACGAACGAAATTAAATAGGATGGTTAGAATTCTTTGCTCTTTAGGCTTTGCTATGCCTAGGTGGGTATACCTTTATCACCAGTGATTGTTAACTTTCCTAGGATTAATTGATGATAATCAAGCAGATTAAAAACCTCAAATAGATCTGTAAGGTTTGTGTGATTACAATTTTTTCAATTAAATCATCCTCTCTCAATCTATTTTATACTAGCATGAGGGTTTGAAATAGACAATAAAATACAAAACTAACTACTACTCCTACTCCTACAACTAAAAATTAAAATGTATGGAAAATATTTTTACAAGAAATTATTTTGGGGATAGAGATGATCGATGCCTTTCATCCACTAAGTAACGAGGTCAAAATATAGAATGATATGTGCCCTCCTACTGGCTATAACTCAAATTGTTTGGCACTCTAATGTTTATGACTTGCATAAATGTGCAAGGAAATTAATTACCAGGCTCTACTTTTTAATCCAAATGAAATCTTCTAGGTTACTATGACTTATTCAATTGAATTTAATTCTTACTTGAAGAAACCAATCAAATAAACCACACAAAACATAAAGTTGCTTTGATAAACCAAATATATACATGATACACTGATTTAAATAACAAGGAAAACAACAAATATGAGATAACCAAATAATTATTATCAATAACTTCAACACAACAATTGAAACCAGAATTTGGGCACCATGTTAATGTTGTCTTTCCATTACTTTTCTTCAGAAAAGGGCTTTACAATGTATAGCTTTTCTCCAAATCTAATTCCCCATATCTTAACAATCGGTCTTGGTTTCCTTCTTATAGGTAGACAAAGGAAGCGACAAGCTTCAGATCATTTCAATTCTAAAAGACCTTTCAACTACCCACCTGTTCATGTAAGAACTTTGTATCATATTAATTATCTTTTATTTGTCTTTAATTACACTTGACCAAAATACAAATACAATTAATGAGAATAAAGCACCATAGAAGGCTGAAATAAAACTGCAACACATCATTGGTAGACATGGAGCACCCATGGTCGATAGATCTAGCAGAAAACTTGATCAATTCACAATACTTTAGAGAAGACTAATCTTTTGGAGGAGTCAAATATTTTTGTTCCCATTGAAACACTGTATAATCATTTGACCATTTATATTCCTAAATTTGTGACACATTTTCTAAATAATCCTTCCACCTTTTATTCAACAATCCTCTGACTTCTATGATAAACTTGGAAAAGCCTGAATCCAATATAATTATTCCACCTAGAGTTAAATTGAAACTATGAACATTCACTTCTTGATCCTTTTGCAAATGAGTGATAACATTGGGAACTATTTGATTGGATTCCTTCCTACAATCCTCAAGACATTTGAGATGAGCACTTTCCCCTGGAATCTCTGGTATAAACTGATGCTTGGGTGTACAAAAGGATTCCATTTTTGTTTTGATTTTATGACTTTCTCCAGATACATACTAAAAATCATCAATAACCATCCTTACCATCTTCTCAGTGGGCTTCAAAGCTGCACTAGCATCGAAACTTCTCTATAAAACATTACACAGTGTTATCAAAGTATGATGAATAGGTTGTCATTTCTTAAACAAAGTATCTAAAACTGGGACATGAGCCTTCATATGTTCTAGTGCTTGTGACAAAGCAACATAGCACTCATGCACATCCTCTATTTTATCCATAACAATCTTGACCCTATGTTCTAAAATCTTTTCTAATACACCAAAAATTTGACATCTCACCTCCTCTGTAGTGACCTCATTGAGTTTTTTCAAATTTTCAATCTATTTTTCCCAACCTTGCTTAAAAGCATTTACTTGATCTATAGGAACTATGTCAACACCAAATTCATGAGGTGTGGAAGGCTAAAAAATTACAATATCCTTGCTTTGAGAGGAATCAACTATTTTTAATTGTTGTTTTAGTTTTACATTCTCCAAAAATAACCTATTTACTTCTTCATTCATATCAATATGGGCCTTCTCATATTCCTATTCTTAACAGTAGCTTGAGTAGACATGGTTGAATACATTGTCATGATGATAGCCTCTAGTGTAGAAGTGTCCTTGAGTGTTTTAACCATAGCAGCTTCCCTCATTTCTTACACTACATCTAATAACCTTGGCTTCTTTGTATTCTTCTGTTTTGCCCAAAATGCCAAAGTCTCAATCTTAGGGTTATACCCAGTGCCACTCATGCCTTCTTCTAAATCCAATTCTACAATTAACATGGAATCTTCTTGATTTCTTACTTGGTCAAGAAAAAACATCTTCCTAAATTCCATTCCTAGAATAATTAACATGTTTCTCTTCAACACCATTTCTCTAGCCTCTTGTGGACTAAGATTTACTTCATTTATCCTAAGCTCCTTGAAGGTCTGAGCCACAATTTGATCATGTTGGGATTCATCAATTCCCATTTTATTTATTTGAACTCTCTCTTCAAATTCCTTCATTTTCATCTTAACCCAAAAATCTTTAAACTTGGGAGTCTTCACAAACTCATCATCCTCCATAAATCTAAGAGAGGTAATTACTCTTTCATCTCCATGCAACTTTTGTTCTTTGTGTACATGCATATCCATCCTAGCATCAGGCTTATGAGCCTCAGTTTGATGTTTAGCAAGTGGTTGATCAACCTCAGTATCATCTTTCATATGCCTCAGTACACTAGCAACCTCCTCTATATCCCCCACTTCCTCTATCATTTCATATTCTACTAGGGGAGTTATATCACCGGTCTTCTGTCTCTTAGACCTTGGTTGCTCCTAAGGTAAAATTGGTGAGCACTGTTGCACTTAAATTGCATCAGGAGGAGGCTCAAAGATCATAACTTCCCCTAGTTTCTTAATAGTTAGCTTGGTGGGCTTTATGGGTTGGCTCTCATGTCCTCTTGACTTATCATATAACTTTTAAAATTATCAATCATCAAATCAATTCTCTTAAGAGGATTTCTCTCTTCTATAAAGAATCCTAAGAAATCAGGGTCTTTTTTCCTCCTTTCTTCCTCCAATTTCATCAAAATTTCCCATTTCCTCTTTCTTTGAAACACCTTTTAGGGAGTGACACAATTCCTTATCACATCTTCATCATAATCCACCTCATGGGTAATCCCTACCATGGTTATAATCACTTGCCTTACAAAATTCATGTCCCTCAGGGTCAAAGACCCTTTCCACTTTAGATCTCAAGGAGTACCCGCTCTTCAAGTAATCCTACAACTCTTCATGAGTATCTGAACCAATGGAGAGCCCTCCATACACAGTCAAGTTAGGTAAGAATGTACCTTTCTTCTATTTTTTCATAACATCTCTTTGCATCTACAACATCTTCCACATGTATTCTAAAAATGCCAAATGAGGAGGAACAAATTTGGGCAAAATGTGGGGAGGCTGAGAGCATCCATAAATTCTTACCAATGTATGATTAGGCAAGAAAAACCAATCACCAAAGTTATGTGTGTGTCCCTTTTTTGGTTTTAATGCCAAAGGTCTTTCTCTTATCTCAACATGTAGCCTTGGTGAAACGTTACCAAGAGTAGCCATAATTTTGATTACAAATTCATCATGAAAAATCGCATAATCACTATTCTTGCACTTGCTATCCAAAATGTAACACCAACATTGCATAGGCATTCTTTTACCATGTTGATCAAGCATTCTTATGTCCATTCTTTGAGTGCACCAATCTTTGTTTTGAGACAAGATTAAGTGCCACAATAAGGAGTAACAACTAAAGGTGATGGGAGTCTTGTTTTCTCTTGTAGAAATCCTTCATGTAATCCCTTTTCAATTCCTGAAGCAAAATTGAAGTCAATATTCACCTCAAGATTTTGAATCCTCATGGCCATCATCATAAGACTGACTGGCATCCTGTCATGTGCATCTATTCCTAACACTTGACACAAGGCAAAGTATGTCTTTTTGAAGTATACTATAAAATCATCTACTGAAAATGGTTCACCACAGGATGAGGAGATAGGTATCCTTTTGTTATTGGCACCCTTTCTCATATACATTGGAAGCTCATCACTCTGCTAAGTCTTCCTCAATCTATTATAATCTTGCTCACTTTTTCAAAGATCAACTTTGGTGAGAGCTTGTTTGTTTAGTATAAAACATTCTATGATCATAGATTTGGTTAATACTACCAATGGTGACACATCAGGCAACCAGAAAGTCCTTGTTACTCTATGATAATGTTGTGCCAATAATTTGATGAACTCAACATCCACAAAAACATTAGGGACAACTAGTTTTGCCAAGTCAAGAGTCCAGGGGTTTGAAATAGGGGCCTAAGCATTCCTCTTGTCATAGAAGTACCAAAACAAGTTCCACCCTAAAATGGGACCCAACATCCATGTGCCTTATCCCTAAACACCTTTTTATAACCCTTATCAATTGATTTTGGCAATACATCTAAGATTGACTATTGAAGTGTTCTCTTCTTCTCATTAGGAGATGAGGACTCTCCCTTTTTACTTACAAACTCACTTTTCTTATGAGGTATTTTGTAAATTATACTTAACTAGGGTTTGAAACTTTCATTCATAGATTTATCTAAAATTAGTACTTGAAAACACCTATGGACTACATAGAAGAGAGGCACAAATACACTTACCCGTTTATGCAACAGTTGTAGAGCCCACACCAATCCTCGATTCCCTTGGTCTCCGAACACACTGAGCTTCTGTGAATGATTGAAATGGCACCAAATTCCAATTATATTAGCTCTAAAACATAGTCATTTCACCATTAATGCCAATTCATGCTGAAAGATACAATGGTCGATCGTCTCGTGTGAGTCTAAATGTGCATCATTGATCTAAGAAGATCAAACAGTCCAAAACCTTTGATATAATTAATCCTATATTCACAGTGAATGCAATGCCAGCTCTACCACAGTCCTGCCACAACATATCAAGACTCCCATGGGGCAACAGGACCATATATCTTTTACATTTTATTCTATCCCGCTATACTGCATGCTACCTTTGATGTCATTGCACACTTGTCATGGGGCTGCAGGTTATGTTATGATTATTTAATCTCTTACTGTCATCCCACACATACCTCTACTAGCTGATGCGGTATTACGGTGAATGGTTATATTGTACCTCAAGCTCCCAGAAGCTCGCTAGGGTCTATTAGTGGTGAATACACACATCTGCGAGGATGTGGTACTTCACTAATATATATGTGAAGATGGAAATACAAAGATGTAACATAGGTGTGATGGGAAATAACCCAATAAGGATATTAACAAAGGTTTTTTTATTTTAGGATATGAGTAGCAAAAGGATTAAGACTCTTTAAAATAGATTTTGTGTTCAAGGTTTATAAAACTGGCAGAATCAGGTAAATTTTATAAGTTCCAACATAGACAACATGGATATTCCTCTTTTAAGTGTGCTTTTCTGCTGCCCTATTTTTTAGGATTTCCTTCTCTATTCTCATGGTTAGTGTTATATTCTTACAAAATTAAGGAGTTAGAGATGTTTTCCTAAGGAATGGGTGGTTCAGGTAAAATTTAGAAGTAAAGTGGCAACCATTGAACTATTGTCATGCCCTGGTTTTCCCTTGTTTTCATTCTAGGTTGGGGTTGGGTTCCCTATTTGTTGGCTTCCTTGACTCCTCATTCTTGTGAGTTTCTAGATTGGGATTGGGTGGAGGGAGGCCTTATTATTCTCTCTTCCCCTCCCTCAACATGATGGGTTCTAACAGAGCAACAACTCTAGTTGTAGGAGTGTTTCCCATGAGGATGAAACAAGTGGAGACAGAGGGGAAAAATTAAGTCGACAAGAACAATTAGTTCTTTTTTAAGCTTAAGCATACGAATGTTGTTGCTTCATTTCTATCTAAAATTATGGCACTTCCATAGTCAGCTATATATGGCTCCCTTGGACTTCTGGGTAGTTGAGGTGGTTGGAAACCTTCTTTCATAAGTTGAGGGATCACATCCCTATGCCTGGAGCTGGGCATAATGAGGGGGACTCTGGTATTTGGGGATCCCTTATCATGTTGTTCCTTGTAGGTGTTCTTACTTCTTCATGCATGGTTGGAGAGGTGAAGTAGAGGATTCTTGTTTTATGAACAAGCATTTGGATGTGAAGGGTAGCTAAGTTGAAAGAGCATCTAGCAAACTACCACTTGTCAACATCATGGCCTGCCTCCATGTCAAGAGTATGAAAGCATACAAGCCAAGACAATTATTCATGTCTGCTACAAAAGATGATTTGCTACAGTAGCGTGCCTAGTGGGTTAAGATAGTTATTTTGGCATCTTCCTGATTAGTGTGAATTTGTCAAATGAAAATATGACATCTGTCTTAAAGTCCTGAAGCTTGTGTGCTCCCTTATTTCTATAAAAGGGAATTCATGGCCTATTACAATTTGTTGGTTCTAGTACATACTTTCCAGACAGGGTCTGAAGTATGGGGATCAATCAAAGATCTTGGAGAATTTTTGTATCACAGTATACATAATTGTAGACTAAGTATTCTATTTTAGGTGTTATTTGAGAATAGACTTTGATGTAGTTGCAACTATCTGTATGACAGTACCAGTTCATAAGTTTGAATATATTATCAAAGTTTAAACTATATTGTCTCCTACAGTTGTGTTCTTTATTACATTTATGAATACAAATTGATTAAGGATTAGTTTTGTTCATCTTCACAGACTTTCATGTGTAAGAATATCCTTCTTAATAGCTTTTACTCAAAGAGTAAATTTAATGCTTTAAAGATGATATTGAATGTAGTAAATGTATGCAAGGATTCTTAAGTAGAATTAGTTTTAAACTATTCAAGGTGTGATAGTGTAATACATTATTGTAGTATTTACATGAGCTGGGAATATACTATTATATTTAGTTTCAGTTATATCTATATTGACTATGTGACCCAGGATCTAGACATCAGTCTCTTAGAACTATTTTCTTGATACATCTCCTTAATCATTCATATTAAAAAGAAAAGTAAAGTTCCGTATATGTATTAAGTTTGCAATATTTTTCCAATGTTCTCCTGCAAGAGAGTTGTGTTAAAGCCTGAGAATCTAGCCCATTTGTTTTAGCATATCAGTAATTATTTTGGCATATTTTA
The DNA here is from genome assembly GCA_027924645.1 of Cunninghamia lanceolata. Taxonomy (NCBI): domain Eukaryota; kingdom Viridiplantae; phylum Streptophyta; class Pinopsida; order Cupressales; family Cupressaceae; genus Cunninghamia; species Cunninghamia lanceolata. The sequence goes on from BSBN01001281.1 coordinate 7,498,175, forward strand.
GAGAGAACATATTTGTTTAAGGAAACAATATTTAAGATAAGTAGTATTAGATCTAAAATAAATAGTGGTTCATCCCAGAGGATACACCCACTTGTAAAGGCTAAAGTGCAGAGGAAAAAGAGGATTCATTCCACTTTCCTATTTTTTGGAAAATCCCTCAAGGCAAATCCATCATTAGAATAGGCTATTCTATATATTTCCCTTTTGAGATCAAGTTGGGAATTTGAAACAACCAACAGATTGGTGACTCTACTAGGGACTTTGTTTATAAAGTTTCAAAATCAATTCAGTAGTTTGTCATGGGTATTTAGAGTTTGTATAAGTGCATTGTTATCATCATTCCCTTTAGAGGGTGGCAACTATGATATTCTCCCTACTGGTTGATCAAAGAAGAATTTCTCAGACTTGGAAGGAGTTTTGTTGTAGCATATTTTGAAGAAGTTTTGTGGCTCTGTTGTTGGAGAAAAACTACAATAAAGTAATATTTAAAGAGCTTTATGCTATTTGAAGTTTAGTCCTCTATGAAAAGATGTGGTGACTTTGTGAGAAAGAACCTGATAAATGTGTGAAGAATATTTCAACACTCATAATTTTCCAGTCAGAAAAAGAGTTTGTAGCAAAAGAAACAAACCTCCAAGTATTTTACATATTCCTGTCTCTAAGAAGGATAATTTTTATATTGAAGGTTGTTTAGGAAAAACCTTGAGAAAAATATGATTCCTTACTAAGTGAAGATCAAGAACTAATAGAAAGGAAGAAAAAGGGTGGTGATGAGTTTGCATACTTCTATTTTACTAGATTGCAGTCTGTGTTTTTGAAAGAGACGTATGCATATGAAGAAACTCATTAAAGATCTTAAAGCAAGCTAAGATAGGGATATGCATTATAAAGTTTTGAGATCATGTTGTAATAGAATATTGAGTTTGTCATATGTAACTGCAAAGTTATTATGAGAAAGCTTGTAAAGACATAGGAAATTGTGTCATCAACCTATGTATCCCTATATGGATCAAAGGGTAGAAATGCATGGGGTGCAATCCCATCTTTGTTGTCAAAGACGCTTTTCCATGGAAAGATATAGGGCCATAAATTTCAATAATATATATGGTTTTCCAAACCATATACCCCATGAAATTTGAGATCAAATACCAAAGTTCAGTAGTGGAAAATCCAAATCAGCTAGTAGCCATTTGTAGGATTTTTGTGACTTAGTGGAGATTACGATATAGATACAGAGGATGTGGTCATAAAATTGTTTGTTCAGTCCCTAAAAGAAGATGTTAGAGATTGGTTTACAGATTTGCCTACCCATTGCATTTATTCATGGCAAGATCTCAAGATGGCTTTTATGGAACAGTTTGGTGAAAGGGTTGATGTTGGCTTATTGATTAGTAAGCTTATTCATATTGAAAAGGATGAGGAGGAATCAGTTCTAGCTTTTAATATAAGATTTGCAAAGGTGGTAAGGGATTTCCTTGAAAATACCAGACCAAATGATGCTATGTGTCTAGTTATATTATTATATATCTAGGCACATTTAATGAAGAAGTCAATTATCTTTTGAGAGAAAGGAATCCCACCATTGTCAGGGAAGCATATTCTATGGCTATGGATATTGAGAATAATTTAAAGCATATGAGAGTGAGAGAATATGGATCTATAACTATGAATTTTGCTGAAATAACTTCCTTTGATAGTAGATATGGATAAAGCGACACTATTGTTTGCCAAGATTTCAAAGAACCAGATTCTTCAGTTTGGGTTCCAATTGATCATTTGAGAAACAATAATCTGATTACCACATATGAACCCAAGGACAAAACTCAGCATATGAGTAGTGAAGTTATGAATATTACTTGTAATATTTTGAATACTAAATTTGATGGGAATGGGGGCTTGTATGACACTACTTCTTATTGTCATCCTCGTAATCAAGTAGGGAGGTGTCCTGGTTCTCAACCTAATAAGAAAGCTAGAGAAGTAGATAATGTTCAGAATTATGGAGATTGTGTGGTGATGATTGATGAAGGGATAGATTGTGCCCCTGCAGTGAATAGATCTGTTTGTTTCATCAATCATATAAGTGATAATAATGATTTTCATTCTAGTGATCAGGACTGCTCCTTTGAAGAAAAAATGGAGTTTCCTATGGGTTTGGATAATTGTGAAGGATCAAACCCAATTATAGACAAGCAGATTTCATATCCTGATGAGTTAGCTGGACATGAACATAAGTATGAAGTAGAGTCATTATCTACTAGAGACATAGATAGTGACAGACACTTATCTATGTATTCTTCTCAGCATTATGATGATTTTGTGTTCATCAAGAATATAGGTTTTTAGGATCATGAGGAACAAGTGTTTGGAACAATAATGAACATAAGACATAATCTGCTTTATGATGAACCTATGGATCATCCAAAGATAAGAAATGGTGATCCTTATTGGTGCAGAGATAATCTAATCTTTGTAGAGAACCTTGAGGATGCAGGATTTGAAAAATCTGAAGAAGATTCCCTAGAGTGAGACAAATGTAGAGATATTGTTGAAGTTGCTCAAATAAATGAGTCCAGCATAAAAGGGGACATTGTTATGTCTAAGGATGAGCTTCCATTATTAGGCACTAGAGAATATGATGAAATTAGTGATTTATCAAGACTAGGTAAACATAAGTCAATGCCACTTCAGTCTAAGGTGATGCCTATGGGTAAGCAGTCTTATATGAAAGGTAAAACTTAGATGATCCTTCAATTGATACATTTCAAATTTTTACCATTGATCAGTGTGATTCATCATACACAAAGCTAAAATATGACCTCAAGCTAATAAAACAACACATTAGGGAAGTCTAGGAAGGCATTGCTTATGAATTTTTTAAGTTTGATTTAAGTGTGGTAGGTGAAGATGATGATGCCAATGCAAATCATTCAATGGATTATGAGTGTTTCCACTTCCCAATTCTACCTGATAGGCTTGATGGTGACTAGGAAAATAATTATTCAAATTATTAAAGTTGGCTTGATATGATGGATCCATATGTTACTCTAAGAATTTGTGAAGAAATTTTCAAATCAATGTTTGGTTATCAAAATTAGAAAGGCGCAAGACAAGTTGGAAATAATAGGTCCAAAGACTTTGTGGGCATTCATGTTAGCAACCAGAGAAATGATGGTGCTACTTCCAATTTTGGCCTAATGCAAACATTGGAAAATAAAATCTTTGACAAAGGCAGGTCTCACTTTCCCTTTTGAGATGGCTTTGGGCCATCATGTTGTTAAGGTTTGTGCTTGATTGCGTTCTATGGTCTGCTTCTCTAGAGATCTTCTATGTTCTCACTTTTTTCTAATAAAACAAACATCCCCAACTAGAGCCACTAGTAGGACTCTACAAAATTTTCCCTTGGATCCTTAATTTTGCCCTAATTTTTACCTCATCTGAAAGTCCTTTGCTAGGGTTTTAGTATCCAAAATATTGAAAAATCTTATCCTTGAGTCTAAAACCCTAAACCCTAGAGGTTTATACAAGCACCAAATTACCTTTTGTTATATTATACAGTTGACTGCTTGTCAGGCGTTGTCAGTCACCAAGTTATTACCTTATGTCTAGAGCATCGCTCCTTTACCGACCCCATCCTTTCTTTGTCACTACTTATTGCCAGTGTACATAATTTTATCCATCATATGCATAAGTTTTTTTCCAAGTTCCTACGTAAATGTTTGGCCTCCTTTTGAATCTAGCAAGCAATGTTGTTTTTAAAACACATGTGGTTGAGTCCCTTCTACATATTTGCTTGAGGAACTATTTGATAGGTGGTATATTCTAACTAGTTTTCATTGTTCCGTGGAGATTAAAATATTAAAGATAATGACAATGGTGGAATGGCAGACATGTGACAAGTGGCGGGCTCTTTTGTCAGGCCTAACAAAAGGATAGAGGGGTGGGTGTAAGATTTGGCTATGGAGATAGCCACCCAAGATCTAGAAGCCTAATGGAAAGCACAAAGATAAGATCAATATGACGAATAAATTGTATTCCTATCAAAGAATGCAAATACAAAAATATACAAGATTACACTCCCATTAAAATATGCTATGACATACCTTCCTTATAAAGGCAAGGGTGAGAGCTAAGATGTTTTAGTCATGTGACAAGTGTCTTAATCCTATGACATGTGACAACTATAGGACAACTATCAACAACTAGAGACAACTCTCAACATCTAGAAACAACTAGAATGCTTCCTAAGTCAACTTAACATGTGAATATGTGTGTGAATATTATTTAAATAATAAATAGTTAAATAATATGAATTATTCACACAAGGGGAAAATAGCTAGTAAATATGAAACTAGATATGAATTACCCCTATTCACACTAACATGCCTCCTTAAGTGCAACTTAGGGAGAAGCTGACAAATGCAAGGATGCAATGATGGATGAGTCCCGGCTACTAGGCCATGTTAGGTACCCATGTACAAACAAATCTCAAGTGGAGTAAAGGAGAAAACCTCATGGGAAAAAACTCCTCCCCAAAAGTGAGAATGCAAGAAGTGTGGAAAGGTAGAGTCAACATGAATCATATGCTACCAATTCCAACACATATATACAATGAATAATCCCCCCATAAGAGAGGAAAATAAGAGAGACCAAGTACCCCCCCCTTAATGTAGAGTCTCCTACACTGATGGTAGATGCCTGATAATGAATGTTGAAGATGATCCACGATTGTTGAATAACGTTCCTCCCCTTAGGAAGAAGCAAGACCAAGAATGTATGCAAGAAGTCTTCCCATTCCCAAAAGGAATATGAAGGAAGAAAACTGGAAATGTATGAAGTCTCTGAACTCTGCTCAAGTGTCGCCATGTCGATGCTGAAAGAAGCCACAAACCAATCAGGAGTCTCATACCAAACTGAAGAATGTGACAATCTAGGATCTAGTGGAAACTAATGTAGAACATGATCCAAAGACAAAGATGTCTTCTTTGAAGATAAAGGTGCCTCCTCCAAATGTTACTCAATAGTAGCCACAGTCATGTTAAACTGTGAGGAATGATTGTGTGGGTAAAGAACAAGAGGGTCAAAAGGTTCCCCCTCAATATCTGAAGAAGATGAAGCAACTTCATCAAAGAGAAGATGAATGTCATCAATATTTTCCTCCATTTCTACAAGATAGAACTCACAAAACAAGTTTGTAATGTCTATCAAGTACTCATCCCAAGTAGCTAAATCTGGAAGACTATGAATGTCTTACTACACTAAATCATTAGAAACCATGGATGTAACAACACTAAATTTTGTAGATGCAACAAGAGATGGAGGAGACGGAATGTCAGCACATGTCTCTAGAACCTCAGTCGATGAAAGAAGACCAAGATGTAAATGACCATACTGAATCTCCTCAAAAATGTCCACATGAGTGTGATCCTTCACCAAAGGAACAATAGGAGCAAAATGTAAGAAGGTGTACACTTGAGATTGATGATCTACCTCCCTGACTATAACTATGTCTCTATTGTGCAAATTCTAAATAATCACAGAATCAGGTGTGAACTCAACACTCTTTCTTGCTCCACCATGTGTAATCTAATAGATAGAAAAGATATTCATAGACAATGAGGGTACACATAGGACATCATCGAATGATCCTTTGTTAATGTTAATTGATCGTTTCCCACAAACACTCATAGATGTGTTGTTGGCCATCAGAATGGGTGATGATGAACAAGTCTCAAATGAAGAGAACATACTCTATGATGAAGCCATATGATGTGAATCTCTAGAATCAAGGATCCATTTCCCTGACTCAGAATCTACAACTGTAAAAAGTGCTTTCCCCTTTTGTTTCTTGAACTTTGACTTTGAAGATGGTAAAGAAGAAGATGAACCCCCTAAAGATGAATTCATTTGAACCTTCTTTAGTTGATGCTGCAATTCATCAATTTTCTTTATGTAACATTGGTGTTCATCATGCCCCAATTTCTTACAATATACACACTGAGGCTTCTCCTTCTTAGATGATTCCCCTTTGGAGGGAGAGGACTCAAATTCCTTTTGTGGCTTGTTTTTTGTCTTCTTTTGTTTCTTTTCAAGATTCCCTAATTCTTTCTGTACCTTAGGTTCACTAGCCACCAATGCTTATGGTTTGGAAGACTTGAGGATGCCCATTTGATTTAACTTCACTTCTTCTTGGATTAGAAGATTTGAAAAGTCATCAAAAGTAGGCTCAACATATGCAGCTCCCATGGAAACCCATTGAGTGTGAAAGCTAGAAACAAATACTGAATACTCAGAACCAAGCTTGAATAACACATTTAGAATCAATTGTAAATCCTCCTTATTAATCTTGCAATCCTTTAGTTGTGTTCTCAATTGCTTAATCTTGGAGATATAGTCTTGGATTTTGTCAAAATCCTTAGGATCAAGACTCATCAAATCATTATCAATCTGATAACCCCTAATCTTATCAGTTTTACCATACAATTTTTCAAAAGTCTCCCAAGCCTCGTTAGGTGTTGTGCATGATTCAACATGGAATTGCAAATCAAAAGAAACAAATGAACAAATGTACCTAAGAGTTTTTCCATGATTGATCTCCCATACTACTTTTGCATTCACATTAATAGGTTTTGGAATAGATTCTTTTACATATCTTGTGTAACCTTTTCCCATTAGATAATTCCATACTGATTTTTTCCATGAGGCATAATTATATGGAGTTAGGAGTTCAATTTGAGATTTCCCCATTGCAAAACACACAACCAAGAACTGAAAGCAATCAACCACTACAAGATTGCCCCCCAAATTCACTTAATCAATGATCCCCCTAGCAAAATATGATCATGGCACTTTATAATTAGTGTGATTACAGTTGCCACAAGCCAAAATAGCTGTGGTCTTTTGATTTTGGTACATGCAAATGCCAAAATTAGGCTATAACTAAAAGTACAATTTCTAAGCAAAACTAAAGCAAATTGATTGCAGATCTAAGAAGTACTTGAAAAATCATGCACTTTCAAAAAAGATTTCACTTGAAAATGTTATTGTATGACCCAAAACGGAGCCCCAAAAGATCTAAAAATGAGGACTACTTATCAACAGCGATGAAAATCTACAATTTCTATAAAATCTAGACACCAATATCAAAACATGTCTACACCACTATGAAACTTGTGAAATTATGATTCAAATAAAAAAATTCACTAAAAACAGAGTAGATATGACCAAGTTATAAGCCTGCAAAGATCTGCTGCCAAAATGAAAACTCCATTGGAGAAGGGGGAGAAAATGCAAAAAAAATTGCCACCAAATTTGGCAGAACTTCCACCAAATTAGTAGAACTACCAAATGTAGAACCTGCCAAATAAAATAGAACCTCTACCAAGTCTGGTGACGGCCAGCTAAATTTAGTGGCTTTGCTAATCTGGAGGACGTGTCAAATATGATTGCACTGCCAAATTGTCCACCAAATATGGAGAGGGGTCCAAAAGTGCCGCTAAACTGGCTGACTGCCAAATCTAGAGGAATTTGCCCAAAAGGCCGTCAGAAATGGAAGATCTGGGCTAAATAATAAAAATTATTTTTATTGGCAAAATGGCCTTCATGGCTTTGGCGTAGATATGTTGTTTGAATTTTTTTAAAAAAATTAAAGCAAAAAAACTTTAAAGATATGTTGAAGCCTGTGAAATGGGGAGTGGAGCCCCTTTTGGGGCCTGCCCTATAAAGTGGCTACCCTGCAATGCAGGGTTGTATCTTGTGCAAGTGCAAGTACGACTTGCAAAATATTTTTTTTGTTTTTTATTTTATTTTTCAAAATAATTTTTTTTTAGAAACTATACAATCTCCAAAAAAAAAATTTGCAAAATATTTTTTTTTAATTTTCTAATCATATCGCTGATGCCTGCAGGTATGACAAAATATTCTGCAGAAGATTATGTACAGATGGTGAAGGAGGGTGAAAATTTTTCCTAATGGCCTCAGGCAAAGTTGTCTGATTTTGACAATTTGATAGTCAATCTTGGGGTTTTTGGGCCTCCTGAATGCAATGGTAGGATCGGATTTGACCCAAACTGCTCTGAAAGATCAAGTACCTACTAGTTCTAACATGCATCTCCCAACTTCAAACCCTCATAGATTTGGCCTCTGATGTCTGATCTAGACAAAACAAAAGGTGATTCCAACTATCTCGGCTGTTCTAGACGCAATGGTGACCTTAGATTTGCACTAGCATGCTCCAAAATGAAACCTACAATATAAAGCCACAAGAAGGAAGCCCTCCCAAATCTAGTATTTCTATCAAATTTTTCTGATTCTCTAGGTCATCAGGCAATGCAAGAGAAGAGCATACTCAATTTTTCAAGATCCACCATGATTTGTACTCAAGATCTCTCAAAAGACTAACCAAAGGCAATCTACAATCTACAAGATTTGGCTATGGAGATAGCCACCCAAGATCTAAAAGCCTAATGGAAAGCATAAAGAGAAGATCAATATGACAAGAATGAATTGTATTCCTATCAAAGAATGCAAATACAACAATATACAAGATTACACTCCCATTACAATATGCTATGGCATACCTTCCTTATAAAGGCAAGGGTGAGAGCTAAGATGTTGTAGTCATGTGACAAGTATCTTAATCCTATTACATGTGACAACTATATGGCAACTATCAACAACTAGAGACAACTCTCAACATCTAGAAACAACTAGAATGCTTCCTAAGTCAACTAAACATGTGAATATGTGTATGAATATTATTTAACTAATAAATAGTTAAATAATATGAATTATTCACACAAGGGGAAAATAACTAGTAAATATGAAACTCGATATGAAATACCCCTATTCACACTAACAATGGGCCCCAGACATGCTCACGTGGCAGGTTCTTATGCGTTCCGCCATTCTACTAATCCTCAGTGGTGGGCCTATGCAACACTTGTGGAACTATGGGAGAGTGCCATGTGTCTCCTTTCAAATGATGTGGGGAGGGGGGGTGTGCATTGACTACTGTGTTATGTGGCTAGTTTTCTTTGGTGCATGCGGTATCTTTAAAAAAGGGTTTATTTGGCGCCACGTGGCACAATCTAGGCATTTTCCACCATTTCACGAATCTTCCCTCAGAGACTAATCTTGCAACTACGAAAGCATAGAAGACCACCATATGGTCATTATTGACTTTTCTTTTTAGCGGTAAATCAAAGGTGGCATTTCAAGTGGCCTGTTCTTATTGGTCTGTGCTTACTTTTCTATGGATGACAGGGATTTTCATCCCATTGAGCCTCTCTCTGTTATTGATTCAAGTGATCTATTTTGTGATCAACAACCTATATTCAAAAGAAGGCAATGGAGTGGTGGCGCGTAACAAATGATGAACCAATGTAGTGATGGCGATTCAAGTGTGTGCTGAGCTTTCATCGCTACCATTGTACAAGGGGATTAGCTTGAATGGTGATTGACGGGATGTAGGATCAACTCTTCAGGATCTATATGTAGGCCTGATGGGATTTTCGGCTTGACATCATGATAAAACTAGTGAAGATGGACTATTTTAAAATGAATAATGTGACCAAGGAACCTAATTTGATGCCCTCATTATGGAAATTGACATATCTAGGTTGTGGGAAATCAGCATATTGACAAATTTCTACCTCCTTTTTTCCACTTCTAGTAGCATTGGTATGAAATTAACATATTTCCATTTAAGACCAACATGTTTTGGTGCTGAATAAACTGATCTGATAGATAAATCAATGAAATATGACTTTTTGAAGTATGGGAGCCTATGCAGTTTTACTATAAATAAGTGCCCCTACTGTTACTATTCACATCATTCCTTTTGTGTAGACAACATGGATATTCCTCTTTTTAGTGTGCTTTTTCTACCACCCTGTTCTTTAGGATTTTCTTCTCTATTCTCATGGTTAGTGCTATATTCTTACAAAATTAAGGAGTTAGAGATGTTTTCCAATGGAATGGGTGATTTAGGTAAAATTCAGGAAGCAAAGTGGCTAGCATTGAACTCTTGTCATGTCATGGTTTCACCTTGTTTTCATTCTGGGTTGGGGTTGGGTTCCTTGTTTGTTGGCTTATGTGACTCCCTATTCTTATGAGTTTCCAGATTGGGATTGGTTGGATGGAGGCATTATTATTCCCTCTTCCCCTCCCTCAGCATGATGGGTTCTAACAAAGCAACAAATCTATTTGTAGGAGTGATGCCCACTAGGATGAGACAAGTGGAGACAGAGGGGAGAAATTAAGTTGACAAGAATAGTTAGTTCTTTTTCAAGCTTAAGCATACAATTGTTGATGCTTCCTTTCTAGCTTAAATTATGGTACTTCCATAGTCATCTATATGTGGCTCCCTCATACTTTTGGGTAGTTGAGGTGGTTGGAAACCTCCTCTCATAAGTTGAGGGATCACATCCATGTGCCTGGAGTAGAGTATAATGAGGGGGACTCTAGTCTTTGGGGGTCCCTTATCTTGTTGTTCTTTGTAGGTATTCTTACTTCTTCGTGCAGGTTGGAAAGGCGAAGCAGAGGATTCTTGTTTTATGAACAAGCATCTAGATGTGAAGGGTACCTGAGCTAAAAGAGCATCTAGCAAACCATCACCTGTCAACATCATGGCCTACCTCCACACCAAGAGTAAGAAAGCATACAAGACCAAGACAGTTATTCTTTTTTGCTACAAAAGATGATTTGCTGTAGTAGTGTGCCTAGTGCCATATTAAGGACAATTATTTTAGCATCTTCCTGATTGGTGTGAATTTTTCAAATGAAAATATGACATATGTCTTAAAGGCTTAAAGCTTGTGTGCTCCTTTATTTCTATAAAATGGAATTCAGGGCTTGTTACAAATCATTGGTTCTAGTACATACTTTCTAGAAAGGGTCTAATGTATGGGGATCAATCAAAAATCTTGCAGAATTTTTGTATCACAGTACACATAATTGTAGACTAGCTTTTCCTATTTTAGGTGTTATTTGAGAATAGACTTTGATGTAGTTGTAGCTATTTGTATGACAATACCAGTTCATAAGTTTGAATATATTGTCAAAGTTCAAACCATATTGTCTCCTACAATTGTATTCTTTATTACATTTATGAATACAAATTAATTAAGGATCAATTTTGTTCATCTTCATAGACTTTCATGTGTAAGAATATAATTCTTAATAGCTTTTACTCAAAGAGTAAATTTAATGCATTAAAGATGATATTGAATGTAGTAAATGTATGTAGGGATTTTTAAGTAAAATTAGTTTTAAACTATTCAAGGTGTGATAGTGTAATACATTATTGCAGTATTTACATGAGTTGGGAATATACTATTAGATTTAGTTTCATTTATATCTATTTTGACTCTGTGACCCAAGCTCTAGGCACCGACCTCTTAGAACTATTGTCTTGATACATCTCCTTGATCATTCATATTAAAAATCAAATTAAAGTTCCATTTTTGTATTAATTTTGCAATATTTTTCCAATGTTCTCCTACAAGAGAGTTGTGGTAAAGCCTAAGAATCTAAACCATTTGTTTCAACATATTAGTAATTCTTTTGGCATATTTTAGAGAGAACATATTTATTTAAGGAAATAGTATTTAAGATAAGTAGTATCAGATCTAAAATAAGTACTGGTTCATCCCAAAGGGTACACCCACCTAGGTCTTGTAGAGCCTAAAGTGTAGAGGAAAAAAGGGATTCATTCCACTTTTCTATTCATTGGCCAATCCCTCAGGGCAAATCGATCATTAGAATAGGTTATTCTATAGATTTTTCTTTTGAGATTAGGTTGGGAATTTAAAACAACCAATAGAAAGGAGAGTCATTGGTCATGGGGATATCTTTATTTCAAGTAGAGACAACTGAGGAAACACTGCAAAGGAAAAAATTGTTTTAGACAAGATGCAAATCATGAAGTAAATGTTGTAAAGTTATCATAGATAGTGGTAGTATAGATAATTTGGTTTTAGAAGAGATGGTGGCAAAGCTAAATCTGGAGAGATTGAAACATCTAAATCAAGATAGCATGGATTCAAGATGAGCATAAGGTACTGGTGAGTGAACAATGTTTGGTGAAATTTCATATAGGATCTTATGTTGATGATGTATTATGTGAGGTTATGATGATGGATGTATGTCATATATTGTTGGGAAGACCATTACAATATAATAGAAAGACAATACATGATGGGACGAAGAATACTTATACTATAACATCAAATTGGAAGAAACATATCTTGATACCTTTGGAAGAAGATCCTAAAAGTGAAGTATGTGGAAATGCTATAATTTGTTTGGTAGATGGAAGGAAACTTATGGATAGATTGAGACATGAGAACATGTGTTTTACATTGATTCCAAAGAAGTGTAGAACCCTAAGTGTAGAAACTGCTACCGCAAAAGAAGAACCATCGCCAGAGGAGATAACTGAATTATTGACAGAATACTAAGATATCATTTCAGAGAATGTACCTGAAGGATTGCCACCAATCTAAAGTATCAATCATCATATGGACCTTATACCAGGAGCTAGTTTGCCTAACAAAGTAGCACACTGGATGACACCAGCAGAAAATGTGGAGCTGAATAGACAAATATAAGAGTTGTTGAGGAAAGGATTGATCAGAGAAAGTTTAAGCCCATGTGTGGTACCTGTAGTACTAGCACCGAAGATGGATGGAGAATGGAGGATGTGTACAAACTCAAGAGAAATCAATAAGATCATAGTTAAGTATATATTTCTATTGCCAAGGATGGATGACATCATGGATTGTTTGAGTGGAGCGAAATATTTAACAAAGATTGACCTAAAGAGTGGATACCATTAAATCAGGATCAGAGAAGGAGATGAGTGGAAAACAACATTCATACAAATGAGGGATTGTATGAGTGATTAGTCATGCCTTTTGGATTAACTAATGCACCAAGTACTTGTTAGAAATGAAAGCAACACTACTTCGATGGAAATCTGATTCAAGATAAATTTTAGCAATCTTTAAGTGTGCATTAACAATCGAGATTGTAACAAAACATAAAACCCACTATAGAAAAGATGTCAAACATGAAGAACTCAACACAATGACATAGTGTTTATGTGAAGAAAACCCTTGCGGGTAAAAAAAATTCCACTAGGAAAGAGGCACAAGTTTGTATTAATCTCAACAAGATTGTACAATACATCAACTACACAACTCTCTCCACAAGTTTTCAATCCGACAGCATTCTGGCAGCACCTGAGTACCTAAAATCTGTATTGCAGCAACAAATACATGGCAAATACTCATAGAAATGTTTTCCACTCCATTCTAGACATTCACCTTCTCTCTCCTAATATTCTCCAACCTATAAACATTAATTACCATCTTACAAGCATCTTACACTTGTCCAAAAAAAAGCCATGCAAAGGTTGGGGGCCCAAGACTAAATCTAGCCTCTTACAGCATCTTATGATGCATCATAACCATCATAGATTCCATAAAAGAGTATCTTTCCAAGATAGGAACTTTAATGTCCCGCCATGCAACCCTAGAGATAAGTTCAACTAAAGCAATAAAAAGGCAATTTTTTTATTAAACTAGAAGTAATGATATCAAAACATAACATGACGTAACTACAACAAGTTAAACTAACATCTCTAGGGATTACATAGCTGTATTATTGCAATTTTAACAATACTCAACAACATACATGACAAGAATAGACTAACATTTTGGACTACAACATCAAATACACACATATTGACATTTTAATAATGTTTACAAGTGTAGAATAGTTTATTTTCTTACATAAGGAATTACATAATTTCAATGATACAAAATTTCTTCTCTGGATAGATCAAGTTACATAATGAATTCCACTGATACAATAGATCTAGATACAAATAGTACAAATGTTTGTCTTCAAATGCAAGTGTAAAACTAGAATCATGAGAGATACATCTTCTTAACACACAAGACTCGACGCTAGAAAGCCAATGGAATAAAGCACATCCACCCAACCATGTGGAACCCTCAGGTCCACCCTCATGCTAGGAGATAACATAAGGTCCCACTACAACAAATAGTCAGGTAGACAAAAGACTATAAGGAACAAGGACAACACATGACACCAACAACACAGGTCAATATCACAAGTAACTCAACACCACTTCCAGAGGTAATCACATAACAAATGGGGAGAACACAACTAGGGAATGCTAGACTAAAGTAGGGATGAGTGTCATCGCATGGTCCTAACATGGGTTACCCTAACAGTCTCTAGCTAGATACTGGCCCCCATCCATGGGTTACCCTGACAGCCTCTTGCTAGGCATCAGCCCCCATCTATGGTTACCCTGACAGTCTCTTACTAGACATTGGCTCCATAGGGTGACACATGCGAAACCAACATTCCTTTCATGAGGACAAGGAAGTTGATCTTGCCAACCAGGCCTTCTCATCCCATCCTTAGCCTGAACGAGCACTACATGCATGGATGAGGAATCTAATTATCTTAATTAGTGTGAAAACTACCCAACCCCTAGATTTATTATTAGGTTATCACTTGATTACAAACTCCCAATGGGTTACCCTGGCTAGCCACTTTGGGCACCGGCCCCACATTGGGAGCCACGCCCACTTCACTGCATCTAGATTCTCACAACCCATAACATAAACCAAGCATGAACTATCACATTCTCATCATGATAAATTTACAACATGAAATATACATTGTTTCACATCAATTATAGCAAGGCATTACTCATCTTGCATAATTACATGAATAGTTACACTGAGCAAGGCATTATCCATCTTGCACAGTCATCATAACCACATGAACAGGTACACTAAGCAAGGTATTATCCATCTTGCACAGTCATCATAACCACATGAATAGGTACACTAAGCAATACATTATCCATCTTGTACATGTATCATACCAACATGAATAGGAGGCAACATTTCAAGAATGCATTTCATTCAACTCACATGATGCACACATAGCCAACCCCCACACAATCACACCCTCCTAGGCCTCTTGAAACAACTTCCCCAAATGACACAAACACTTGACACCACTAAAACACAATGGTCTCACAACACATTCACTCTCAAATGTACATCATAAACTAAGATCCTTCATCGCATAACAATAATTCAATTACAACACAACAAATGCAACATATGATATATTCAATCTTCAAAACAAAACTATATAGGGACAACATCTCATATCTACTAGAGTTTCAAGATCATTTAATAAAGTTAAACAAACAATTAAATTGGCTTTTAAAACATGTAAAAACTATTTTATCAAAGCAATACGGTTCCAAGATGCATAATTCTTATCAATGTAACTCATAAAAAGTAGACACAAAATAATTTCATATCAATCAATGTTAACACTTCACTCAGTTGAACTAATTTCCTTTACAACTTAGGCTTGTTAAACCCACCATAATTAACTACAAGGATTTCATTCTTAATCTAAAAATTTAATCCACATTACTCCGTTGTATTCATGAACAAGACCTATCAACTAAATAGAACATCTTTGAACATCATTAATTCTAGAGTACAATTATAATTTTCTATAGCTAATGAACATTACTACCATAATCTTATTAATCACATGAGTAGAAAAGAGGATAATCCTATATTACTATGGATATTATAACTAACAAATTGATCAATATCTTTAAATTAACTACCAAATCAAAACGTTCAAACCTAATACTTAGTTCTTCTAAAGGTGTTTACTCTTCATAATGATTGCCGAACTAGTCAAATCACTTATCCTACACTCTACACTAGTCTTGCATGCCTAACTTGAAACAAGCATTATAAACATGCTAACATAATCTTTAAACATGTTCAACTAAGAAGTAGATCAACACTTGTAGCTTCAACAATTGATGCCTTAAGCATATGATAAAATTGTGGTCTTTAAACAAAGAAACATTAAAGTTCTATATCTATAAGAAAACCTAACCTCTTGAAATGATAAAGAAGTACTTGCATGAATCCCTATTTAACAATACTTGGAATGCTACAAAAGCAAGCTTAACAGAGGCAATAGTGAGAACAAGAAACTCTTTTATTCATCTAAATCTCTAACATGATCACTAATAATATCATAATAAAATGGAGATCATAGGAAAAGTTAAGAAATTCAAGAAAAAGAATACAAGATTGCACTCATAAAAGGCTATATATTAGATTTGGAGGCTTTTGAGTGCAAGAAGTTTTAATGCCAATAATGGCGGCACACTCATCTTTCAAACAAATCTATAGACAATGCAAAAAGGCCTCAAGAAATATTATCTCATGGAATGCAATGAATGCAAGACACGTCCAAAATGGATTTGTAGATTTAATAACAACCAAGATGGCATAGAACTTGTCTGTCACTAATTGATACATATCTTTGAATTGACAAACTGGGTAATACTAATTTTTTGGATGTGGTTTTCATAGATAAGAGCTGAATATTATATAAAAATTTCAAAGAAACCCAGTTCAAAAATAAAGAGTTATTGGTGATGCAACTAACTATTTTAACAGAGATGAAACGGGTGAGAAGTAGACAGTCACAAAATATTCATATCTCCAAAATGATAAACTGGGTAAGGCTGATTTTCAGATATAATTTAGGCATCCAGGCCATGCACCATATATAAAAACTTAGAGGAACTGAGTTCATAAAACTAAAGTTATGGATGTCGTAACAAACTGTAAAAATAGAGATGAAATGGGTGAGAGATAGATAGTCACAGCATATTCATATCACCAAAATGACAAACTGGGTAAGGCTGACTTTCGGATATGATTTGAAAAACTAGGTCGTGCACCATATATAAAACATTTGGAGGAACCTAGTTTGTAAAATAATGTTATGGCTGACGCAACAGACTATAAAAACATAGATGAAATGGGTGAGAGATAGACAGTCACAAAATATTCATATCTCCAAAATGATAAACTGGGTATGGCTGGTTTTCGGATATGATTTAGAAAACTAGGTCTTGCACCATATACAAAAATTCTCAAGGAACGCAGTTCGCAAAACTAAAGTTATGAATATCACAATAGACTGGGTTCAGAATATATAAAAGAGAATTCACAGAATATTTCATTAAATCTAATGCAACAATAAAATCAGTTTCATATCTCAATCCATACCTAGAATATTGCTTCTATCACATCTTCACAAAATTTCCTAGCTCGCATCCATTTTCCCCAAGTCTTTTCTTCTGGAAGCTATTGTTTACAATACGAAAAGAAAAATGTAAACTTCTAGAGAGAGAGAGAGATCCCCAAAACATAAAACATATTCTCCCTTTTGAAATGCACGCTCCTTCCCCAAGTTATGTCTTAAGATTTCAAAATAAAGTTTAGCATGCAAAACCACCCACATAATTTCTTGCAAAAGATTCTCCTTTATTACTTTCTTTCAATTTTCTATTTTTAACCAAACAATAATTTCTCTCTGATTTTATTTATTTTAGAATTTGCTATTTATTTCATTTACAACCAAACAAAAATAGTTTCTTTCTACTTTTCTAAAATTAGTCTCTTACTCAAAAGAAACAATTGTTTTTAAGATTCCCTCTTGAGGTACATAACTACCACTTCTTCCAAGTGGCCAAAATAGAAAATAATTACTCAAGACAATAATAATAAAGAAAGAGAATTTTTTTCAGACATAATAATACATATTTCCCCACAACTATAATTTACATAAAAGCATCTATATTTATTTATCAAAGTGCCCTCTTGACTTAATAATTTTATTTTAATGAAGCCATTAACCAAAATATTAATCAAACAACTCCAAACAAAATAACCCAAATGCCAAACAATACCTGACACTATGCACGATCGAAAAGCATGACCACAACGACAGTGACTATCACACCCATACAGACAACACTGACTGGGTGCAAAACTAGATACTCATCCTTTTCAAGGATGATGGCTAACTCTAGGACCATATGTTATCTCCGTTCAACAGTATCCATTGGGTTTAAGGTACACTCAGACCTGTCAATTTAGGTGGAGTTGATGCCTGGTACCTACATCTTGCAGCAACCAAACAGTCAAACAAATAGACATATATATAATCATATAGTCAAATACACTGTGAAAAGGGAATCACAGTGTAGCAAGGTACTCACGCATGAGTAATGCGACACTGTCCCTTTCACCATCACATCAAACACGTAATCACAAAACACATCGCAATCAGTTATTGAATGACTAAATAAGAACCATCATCAGATAATCACATGATACACATAATAAGATTAATCCACACAAAACATCACAACATAACATCCTATGATACAGAATCAGTCACATAAAAATCAATTCTAACATATGACAATCATAGTAAGATCAACATCATAATCATCTGAATGTAAAATAATGTCAGAGCATATAAATTATCAGTGTCGCAACAAAGATTATCGATAAAACATACTAACTATCATATGAAACCACACATGAACATAATCAAGAATGTCATCAATGTGAATGTAGCATCTACCAACATCATATAATGTACAACATCAATTGTCTAACATACCCTAAATATTCCTATTATTTTACCTTCATCTTCATGCTCCTTAGCCAGACCATCTACACATCCAAGATGAGAATGGAGGGGCATTACATCCTCCCCTCCTAAGACTTGAATTACTCCTGGAAGTCATAGACTAGGGTGGAAACATAACTTATTAGTATTTCAATTTTCTATTGCCAACATACACATCCATATTAAGCAATTGTTCATAAGACAGGAACAATCATTCAATAAAGACAAGGACATCAATTCCTCACCCTAGGATGTATCAAGTGATCTACTTATATCCAATCACACATATTTTGAGAATTTCAAAAGATTTAGGGAATTTCATTCGCATATTAACAAAGAAAAATACATCTCATCTCTTATTTCCACTATTGTTCCCACTAATTACCAAACATGCAAAGTACAATCCTCTGCAGAGTCCTCCCTTGAACACACTATCAGAGGTTCGAAATGAACATGATAGAAACAACACTTAGCATGAAATGGAGCCAACAGAAATAAACATTTGAAATATCCTCCATAGAAATTTTTAAAAAAATGTAAACCCAAGTGGGGAAATAATCAAATTCAATCTTAAGTCACAAAATGCTGGCAATTTTCAGAAATAAATCAAGTATAAAGAAAAGTGTTTTGGTGACCATTCCTATCATAAGAGAGTTCAAAGAAAACAAATTCACTATTAACCCACCAACAACACATGAAACAACTATCAAAATTTTGAAAACAACCAATATTACAAACAAAACCACATCACGATGTGACTAATTTTAGCCACAAAACGGAGTATCCACTACACAACACCTAAGGACACAAGGTCCAGAATGCATTAGAGAATGTACACCAAACACATGGACCACTAAGTTTTCTACATCTTCTTATCTCAGTAACTTTTAAACAAGGATTTAAGGCAACACAGTTGCTACTTATATACAAAAAATTTCTATCTTTAATGCAGTACAATTCTATTTTACCAAACTATTAACATATACAATTACTTCTGTTTAGTGGAAAATTGGATTTTGTTAATCTTTTGTGGTTTAGATGTTTAAGTCTGCCTCTCCACTATACATTGAAGGATCTAGGGTCAAATGGCAAGCATTATCATACCCTAGAGTCACTTTCAAATGTAGGGAAATTTGGATTAGGGAATTAATTATCAATCTTTCCTTCTCCTATGCTCAATTGACCATTAAAGCCCTAATTATGCAAATACGACAACAAATTAATGAATTATAGAAAAACCTCTTACAGACGGGAGTAAAATGTAGAATTACAGAGTACTTGTTTTCAGGGTTCCGAAGCAGAATAGTCGAGGACACTAGAGCGGGCGCCCAAGTCCAAGGTACCTACTTTTTCGAGGAATCCAGACCTCCTCTGGACACTGATCAGCCTTGTAACTTCTATTTTCCAGAATTAGTCTATGGAGGACACTGGAGCGAGCACCCTAGTCCCAGAAGTGCTCTTTTGTTCATCTTTTCTTCAAATCCTAAATCTCTGATGTCTTCCCAGCCTTCCTGCAACTCCACTTTTCCTAGATGCGACACCTGTAACCTACAATCACAAGACTTGGTTTGGGGGTTGTGGTGTTTAGAGGTTTGCCTCAGTCAAGCCCCAGAGGACACTTAAGTCTCTGAACACCATTGTTAGATGAAGAGGGCATGCCCTTGTGAGGCAGAGGCCAAAAACCAAAGGAAACAATAATAAATGTGCAATATTATGTCACCTTGTAGTGAAGCTTTCATGGAGGAAGATGCTCTTCATGCCATGAAGGAATTGATGCTCAAATCTACAAATATCAACACATAAAACACACAAGTCTGCTCTTGCAACACAATAGGAAGCCTTGAATCACCTTGAGAACACAATAGCTTGCTAGTAATCATCTAGTTGAAATCTAGTTTACGAATGAATGCCTACATATGCTTATATATGCATTTACAAGCACTCCCTCTAAGATATTTGAAATTCAAACTTACCGTGTCAGCAAAGGGACCTAATAATGGTCACTAACCAACACCCGCAAATTGGGGCTAACCTAAAATAGGGTAGGACTAGGGTGCAGGTGCCCAAGTCCTCCCCCCCTATTTTAGGTAGGGTACAGCTCAAGGGGTCCTCCTAGGTCCTATTTGCCATGGGACTTAGGTTTCATTCCATCAGGATGCTAAAATATGAACTAAAATGTCCTAAATGCACTCTAAAGACTCGGGAGCTAAATCTTATGAGGGAAAAGCCCACAAGGGGAGATTTTCTGACGTTACGTTTAGCCCCCACTTTAATGTATGTATGAACACGAGGCCCATACATGCATTAAAGTAAGGTCACAAACCCAGCAAACACATCAAACACAGAGAAGACACGCCAATCACATAGAAAACAATAATAGGCACGCAAAACATGGAGAAGACAGTTACAATCACACAGAACACGGAGCAGATAGTCAATGCATGGAAGACACATTGATGCATGGAAGACAGAAATGATATCTTTTCTTTTCTTGTTCTCATATAAATGAAATGCAAAATGTAAGTACTGGAAATTAAACAAACCTCCCAAAAATGCAGGAAGCACTACTCAATGGCATTGGTCTCTGCATATGGGGCAACACACACGCCATACATGCAAAACCTCCCAAGATGCACAAAGCACTACTCAATGGCATTGGTCTATGCATATGGGGCAATAAACACGCCATACAAAACAAGCACGCCAAAACACACACACTTGAAGACACGAAGAAAACATGGTAGACAAGCGATGGTGTGTTCCCTATTTCTAGGCTCATCACCATCTCGGGCACATTACAGGCACATATTGACGATTCACAGAACCGCTCCCCGCCTCCACAGAGGACTTTTGAAAATGATAGGATGATGCAATTCGCTTCGAGAAATACACCATCCCCACCTCCGCAGAGGGCTTAAGAAAAAAGATATGCTCGATATCTCACCTCTACAGAGGGCTTATATGATTGATTGATTGATTGATTGCCAACAAACTCAGGATGCACGATGCACTACTTTGGCACAGGTCTATGCACCTGAGGTCAAACACATTGCTAACATCTATAACAAATAGCTTACCTTATATGACCCCACCTTAAGGTGGTTGATATCAATTATTGATATCAAGCACGTTAAGGTAGGAAGAAAACACACAAGGGAACATTGACTTTCACAAAGCCCATGCCCCCCGAAGATGACATGTACTTTACGATTGTCAAATGTTCCCACAAACACATCCCTGCAAGAAACATGTTAGTGTCTATAATATAATGATAAACAACAACATCAATGCATATGATTAACCACACAAAGAGCCAAGGTTATACAATGAATGCAGAGTTTGAGGATAACCAGGGGCTATATCATGAAGCTCTTCGAATCGAGTACCGCCAAGGCTAGATTCAAAGGAAAACAAAGGTACACGAAGTAGCAGTATTGTTAAGGTTTGTAAATGTGATAGAAACATCATAACATTCACTACGCGGAAAGCACGAGTGCTTCCACTAGCCAAGCATCAAATAAAATATACAACCCCATCATCATATCAGGAACTATAGTCCATTTTTTTTATTGGTCTCGAAAGGGACACTAGGTCTGCATCAGTATAAATGTTTGTCGTCATCTGCCCACTAGATGGAAACACTAGAGGAAGGGAAACAATAAATAAGAGAGGAGAAAAACAAGTGTCTTAGGGAGAGTCACATAGGAGGGTGCCCCCAAGTCACCAACTACGACGCTATGTCCGTCAGACATAACACACAACAATGAAATCAGAGAGAGAGGCTATATAGAAGAATGATGATACAAATAGAAGGTCACAACAGAGGCAGTCTCTTGGTATCTCAAACCTTACGAGAGAATCTGAGGTCATCCCAGGAGGCCTAAACAACACATAACACATCACGGGGGAAGCACATCATGAGAGAGATAAAGGGTTAGAGATACTTACCTATAGGGTCTTCGTGCTAACTCTTGTCATCAAGAGAATCATTGTCATCATCTTTCCAATCACAAATGTTAGAGAGAAAAGGTGTGTAAGGTACTATTGCCATATTTTTGTCATTATTCTTTTGTTCATTCTTAAATTCTCCTTAATTTGATTCAATATTAGATGGAGTATTTTCTTGTTGAATTGTATGAAATATGCTCTTGAGAGATGGAAGAATGAATTAGGGTGGAGTGATTTCAGCCTCTACCCAAGAGAGCTTTAATGTAGAAGACCTTAGACCTTTTGAGAAAAGAACATCAGACTATGAGGAAGGTAAGGTATTGTGAGGACAACTTTTGTCTCTAGTGATGTCCCAAGGGGTAATTGTTGTTTTTAGATCCTTAGTAAGTGCCAAGTAACCTGAATTTTCAATCGAAGGAAGGAGACTAATGGTCTTCTCCTCTTTAGTGATATCTAAGGTTTGTGAACAATCAACTAAAGGGATAAGGTTTCTAGGATGACCCATAGAGGTTTCATGCATAAAATTTTGATTGATGTTAGATGAAAGCTCCTTGTCTACCCATGGAATGCTCTTTGTTGAAGGGATTTCTTCATTCACTAGTGCTCCCTCTTGGCCAAGGAGAGCATTGGACTGGCAAACTAGTGACAATTCTTCATTTGCTAACACTTCATCTTGGCTAGAGTGAGCATTAGAATGGAGACTTGATGGTGTGATGTTAATAGATGTGTCAATGAAATCATCCCATTTCATCAAAGTGTCCTTATGAGGGGTAATAACCTTTGGAGAGGGATCATAAGGTAAACCAGATTTAGCATCACATGTTTTATCAATAGGTGCCAAAGTAGAATTTCCCATAAAATCATCCAAGGTTTCATCTAACATTTTAAGATCATCACTAGTATATGTATTATTGATCATGAATTTAGTGAGATCATCCAATATTGAAGGGTATATTCCCATGAGAGTTGTGAAGCTATCAAACTCACCTATATGGCAAAGAATTTCATATGTGGAGCACATAGAGAGATCAATATCATGAATGTGTGCCATTTGTTCCAGAACTTGAGGATATTTATCAGTGAATTTAGAGAAATGATCCATGTCTATGATGTATACGAACAATTATTCCAAAGAAGTAGCTATGATATATGTCTCCAAATGAATGTAAAATCAGATTTTGAAAGCTTCTCAAAAGTATGCAAAAGACAAGTGCAAAACTATATGCAAAAATAGCCTAAAATGCTTGATTTTTTGTACTTTTTCAATGCAAATGACTGAAACCAAGGATCCTGTAAGGATTTCAGTCAAGGGAAAAAATTTATATGTCTGATATCAGTCCAAAATAGTAGTAATTTCACTCTCAACACACTCTTGATGCAAATTTAAGATAATGCCAAGTCGATTATAGTGAAAATATGTCAAAATTGACACTTTTTTCACCAAAATTGAATGCAAAAGAGCATAACAAAGGGTGTTATGAGAAAATTATAATGGAAATAAAATAATATCAGTAATAACAGCCACTTGGTGCAAAAATACCCAACACAATATGATTTTAGTGCAATTTAAGGTCACACCCTAGTGAAAATATAGCAAAAATATGCTATTTTTCACGGTTTTTCAACTCCAAGACCTAGAAAAAGGGGTGTTGTAAGGAATTTTAGGAGGGAAAGTGAAGAATACCAATTATATTAGTCACCTCAATCCATAAAACGGATCACAACATGCTTGGAGTACAAACTAGGTCAAACCCTAGGGCCAAAATAGCCAAAATGTGTAGTTTTTTTGCAAAATTTTCACTACAAGAGCCCGTTAAAAGGGTGTTGTGAAGATTTTTATGAGGTGAAGAAAATTATTACCCTAATAAAAGAAAATTAGTGTGAAAATATCTTTCACAACACACTTATGATGTAAATTTAGAGAGTCAATAAGGCCAATTTTAGTGAAAATTGTCGTTTTTGAAGCCCTAGGTTTGAAATTTTGGAACAAATGCTATGCGAATGATTTGATGTCTGATTTATGATGGAAATTTAATACTCTCAGATCTAAAAATTATTTTCAAGCTTAATCATGTAAAATTCCCATGCAAATTTAATGAAAATGCACCAAAATTACTAGATTTTGTTAAAATTTTCAATGCAAAAATGCAAATAAATTAAATTTAAATACAAATTCACACTAAAATGAAAGACTACAGCCAAATTAAAATTTTAATGAGCCTCTAAATTAGTTGAAAAATCTGATAAAAGATTTTGCCTACAAACCCTAGATTTTGGAATTACTAGGGTATATAAAATTGACAAAATTTCCACAAAACTCTAGCAATTAAATGATGAAAATGCAATGCAAGATCTTGAATTTTTATATTTTTCTGTAATTTATATTAGATCTGATGCAAAAATCATGAATTAGGAAAATTTAGGAAGAATTTACACAATTTAAAAAGCCCAACAATGTAATTTTTTTGTATTTTTCCAAATTTTCCAATTTTTTTTTTTGAAATTTTCTCAATGCAATAAATTAAATGACCAAATGAATGGATGAAATCACACCAAATATGTAGATAAACACTCAAGAAGTTGCAATTTAAGTTCAAATACACGGGTTCACCAAAATGATTAGTAGAAAATTGGATTTTGTTAATCTTTTGTGGTTTAGATGTTTAAGTCCACCTCTCCACTATACATTGAAGGATCTAGGGTCGAATGACAAGAATTATCATACCCTAGAGTCACTTTCATATGTAGGGAAATTTGGATTAGGAAATTAATTATCAATCTTTCCTTCTTCTATGCTCAATTGACCATTAAAACCCTAATTATGCAAATACAACAACAAATTAATGAATTACAAAAAAACCTCTTACAGATGGGAGTAAAATATAGAATTACAGAGTACCTATTTTCAGGGTTCCGAAGCAGAATAGTCGGGGACACTAGAGTGGGCATCCAAGTCTAAGGTAACTGCTTTTTCAAGGAATCCGGACCTCCTTCGGACACTGATCATCCCTGTAACTTATGTTTTCTGGAATCAGTCTACGGAGGACACTGGAGCGAGTGCCCTAGTCCTGGAAGTGCTCCATTTTTTCTTCAGATCTTGAATCCCTGATGTCTTCCTAGCCTTCCTGCAAATCCAATTTTCCTAGATGCGACACCTGTAACCTGCAATTAGAAGACTTGGTTTGGGGGTTGTGGTGTTTAGAAGTTTGCCTCAGTCAAACCCCGGAGGACATGTGAGGCCTACCTTTTCACTCCCTTTTATTTGACTACTTTATTTTACTATTGGTGACACATGTTAGACTTATGGGACTGATGATCCTGATTTGCAGGACTATTAGACTTTATGCTTTATGTGGATTTATTATGTTTAGCATGATTACGATAAGATTAGACCTTGATATTGATTCACTGATGATGTTAGACATATGATTTACATTTTGATGTTATTGGGATACTATTCATGTGATTTTTGTTAGAGATTTATTATGTGATCTTATCTTGTGATGGATTTTTGAAATACAAAATTAAGAATTTAATTATGATGTGATTCTTTGATGTTTTTATGATCATGTGATGATGAGAGTGTATGTTTCACTTTGCTTCAACTATTATATATACATGTTGGATTAACATTTCATTTGAGTACATAGGTGTTTCTAACTAAGCCACGAATATTCAAAGATCATCCCCCACACTGTGTTGTTTCTCGTGTAAAGCCGATCTAGTTCCAAGAGGAACTAGGATCAACTATGTGATGTATGATGAATTTTTGTAATGTGGTTGTGTGATGTTAGTTTGGTTAGGTTTACCCCTTCTTTTATTTGGATTTTGATTGGTGTTGTTAAGTGTAATGTTCTTTTGAATTTTATTTTTGGTTTTTTTTACCCCTTTTTATGTGTTTTTACTCAACCTATGGTGCTCAAAATGGGTTAAAATTGACCCTAGGTTGTACCCCTAGGGTCTAGGGGCTATTTGAGCTTGTTTAACCTTAGGTAAACTCCCATTTGGTCACTTTAACTTCACCCTGAAGTAAAGTGACGAAAATGGAAGTTTGGGAGGGAGAGGAAGAGTGGGTCAAACACTCAACCTCTTCCTTTCCTCTCTCCTAGGTTGGGGGAGTCTTCAAGATGCCTTAATTGTGGAGGATTCAACTCCAAGCCTCTCCCACAATTGGTGAGGGTACCTTGGGGTTGTGTGGTCTTTCTTATGAGGAGATGATTGGGGCATGTGGTACCTACTCCTACTTTAGCTCCACCTTTCTCTCCCACATGTGTGAGAGAGAGCAAGTGGATGGGAGTAAAACTTGGTGGAATGGGTGGATGACATGTGTCACCACCCCATTCCAAGAATCTTGCAAGTGGATGTGTGGAGGAGTGAGGAGGTGACATGTGTCACCTCCCCATTCCTCAAGGCTCATGAGAAGAGCCTATTTTATTTCCTCTTGAAGAGAGGGAGGGGGTTGTTGAATTTTTTTTAATTTTTGAATTTTAGTTGCCTTTGGGGAGAAAGTTAGAGGAAAAAGGTTGGAGGCTAAACTTGGAGAAGGAGATAGAGGAGCTCTTCTCAACTATCTTCCATTTGGGCTTTATAAGGTTGGACTCAAGGCAAATGCCTTTCCCTTATTCATTTTTCTTTACTTGTATGATGTATTTGTGAGTTCTATTTTGTATTTTTGCTTTGTGTTGTGGGAAAATTGGTTATGGGAGTTGTGAGACCTCTCCATTTGGAGAGAATGCTCAACATGTGTGGGGTGGGGGAGGAGTGAACCTCCTTGGGGTCACATCCTTGTTTTTGTGGGATTTTAACCTTGAGGGAAATATGTGTATAAGACTATTTTTTTGAAATGGCTTGAGAGCCAAGAGGAAGTGTTGTGAAAATTATGTTTTAAGTGTTGGCTTGAGGCCTTGAGAAGAAATTGTTTTGGGAAGTTTTTGGAGTGGCACTCTTGAGTTGAGTGATGTCCACTCCCCTACCCCATTAAACTCACCTTGTGTGAGTTTTGTTATGTGAGAGCCATGGGAGTATTTTTGTTTTGGTGTTGTATGCATTGTTGTGGTGTGGAGTGTGTTTACCTTGTGTAAGGAAGACCTCCTAGCTCGGGGGTGACTCATGAGTGAGTCAATCGTAGGGAGGAGAGCAGTTTGTTGTGGCTTCTTTCCCTTTTTGTGTGTCATTGTAGGATATTTCGAGCTATGAGATGTTGGAGAAAACAATACTTCCCTTCTTGTGTTGTTATTTTGAGCTCTTGAGAGAGCATGGCCAAGATAGGCCTTGTGTAATCTTTTTTCTAGTTTTATGAGAGATCTCTCCCTCTTGGTTTGTAAAGATGCATGTTTAGACTTGAGTTGTAAGTATACTTAATTGCAATTGGGAATGAAAGTTGAAGATGTTTTTTTTATATGCTATGTGAATGAAAAGAATAATGTGTATTGTAAGTAATAATGAATGTTTAGTTTTATTGGTTTATTTATAAGTTTTGTTTCAAGAAAATGAAACTAGATAGTTGTTGTTTTAATACTTGAAAGTTAAAATGAAAATGACTTTGCTCTGAAAAAAATAAAAATCTATTGTTGTTTTATTTCAAAAATATATATATTTAGCTTCTTAGTATGAGAATAAACACAAAAGAAAACATATACCTCTTACTCTCATGTAGCCTATTCAATTAAAATTACCAGCATATGGTTTCATTGTTATTGTAAGTTTTTATTTAGTTTTTAGAAACATCTATGTGGGTATATGTATATTTATATAAGTATACTCACAAATAGATCTATCTACACATAAATATGCATAAATATACATAAGTATAGCTTAAT
This sequence comes from Cunninghamia lanceolata, assembly GCA_027924645.1. Taxonomy (NCBI): domain Eukaryota; kingdom Viridiplantae; phylum Streptophyta; class Pinopsida; order Cupressales; family Cupressaceae; genus Cunninghamia; species Cunninghamia lanceolata. The sequence continues at coordinate 7,526,527 of BSBN01001281.1, forward strand.
GGGGATACATATATGAATCTAAGCTTGCTGGGAAATTTATCAGTTTCATTTTTTTTATTATATTTATTTTGGAACTAAGATATTGTGTTTATGAATATATATATATATATAGAAATGGATATATACTATTTGCAACAATCATACAATAGACCAGTGAGCATATTTTTTTTCTTGGCCGCTGGTAGTAGTTGTGAGCTAAGGTTACCAAAGGGCACCGTGTGGTGGCCTTGGCTGTGAGCGGTCGTTTTGGTCTACAGCGGAATATACAGTAGGGTGGGGGTTTAGAACCCCCACCGTTACCTTTGACAATGACAATAGGAGTGTGGGGTGTGGGGGTTGCAAACCCCCCCACACCCCATAGATTTATCGCCCTCCATTGCTTGCGACGACCGACGGTCTCATGGCGGCAGCGCTAGTTCTGTGCATCGCTCTTCCTTGTGGTTTCGACCCTTGAAACACCCTTCCTCTGTGTGGTTGGCCCTACGACCCCCTTTAACCTGCAACCTGCCTATCATCCAGTTATATATATATATATATATATATATATATATATATATATATATATATATTGGATTTATGTATGTAGGTAGAAGCCCTAAATCTAGAAATAAACAAAACAACTATCTCTGCCTTGGCAGAATATATATATATATACAAAGAAAAATCATATATACTCAATGTATATATTTATTCCTTTGTACGGCGGCCATGAATGGCCTCTCCCATCAAGCTTGCAAAACAAAACAAATAGGAGGGAAGAAAATGAGAATATGAGAGAAATGGGTGAGAAACAAAAGAAGAAAAAAAAAATTAGAGTGGAGGATAGGGTTAGGGTTCCCTTGCCTTCATAAGGAAAATACTATTCTATTTTTGGAGAGTCCTTTAGGGCTTGTAATTTTAAAAAAATGCTTTTAGCTAATTTCCCTCTCCTTTCTAATTATCCCTTTTGTTAATTGTTATTTTTGGGTAGTTTAGGGAATTATTAATGGGTGAGTTGATTTAAATAGTGTAGTTTTTGTTGCTAGTAGTTTATTCCTTTGTGAGAGGATAAGAAGTATAATCTACTATTTAACTTTATGTGATCTCTTAAGTATAGTTCAATAAACTAAAGATTTATTTAATCCCCCAATGTATTGATGTGGGATATAATTAATACCTTAGGTTACCTTTGGGTATTTAAATGGTAATGTAGTTACTATCTTTAAATTAATTCAAATTATTTAATCGTAGAGGTTGATGTTAAATTATTTAGTTGTGTTATTTTAATTATTTTAGCAGGTAATAATTAATTAATATATGAGTCATTTCATCCAACTAGTAAACCTAGTAATATTTGAGCAATTTTTAATTTAATTAGAATAAACCCTATTCACGCCCGTGAGGCATTATGCTACCAGATTTTTCCAGAATTTAGGGTTTAGTTAAGTTAGTAAATTTAACCTTGTGTAGTGTTAAATTATTGTTTATGCCAGCTTGTCGACATTGTTATTTGACATTAAATTTATTCTGGTGCATTAGAATTAGACCTTGATTTTGGCTTGTGTCAAAATCCCATCTTCACTTAGGTAAACCTAGGGTTTTGTTCCTCGATCCTAACCCTATTAGCGACATTATTCACATCACATCGACCCCCTAGTTGGCCTTCATCGCATAGGGGAATGCGCATGTGATCACATTGCCCCACTTTCAACTGACATGTTTATGCCTTATGTGTATTGCCACCAAGCACGCTTACACATGTGAGGGGGTTTCTAGGGATGCATGGATAATTTTTGATATTTCATGTCATGACCACATAACAAATGTGGACATGACACATGTGTTGCATGTCATGACTGCATGGGAAATGTGGGCATGACAGGACACTTAAGTTTCTGAACACCGTTGTTAGATGAAGAAGGCATGCCCTTGTGAGGAAGAGGCTAAAAACCAAAGGAAACAATAATAAATGCACAATATTATGTCACCTTATAGTGAAGCTTTCATGGAGGAAGATGCTTTTCATGCCATGAAGGAATTGATGCTCAAATCTGCAAATATCAACACATAAAACACACAAGTCTGCTCTTGCAACACAATAGGAATACTTGAATCACCTTGAGAATACAATAGCTTGCTAGTAATCATCTAGTTAAAATCTAGTTTACAAATGAATGCCTACATATGCTTATATATGCATCTACAAGCACTCCCGCCAAGATATTTGAATTTCAAACTTACCGTGTTGGCAAAGGGACCTAATAACAATCACTAACCGATAACCGCAAATTGGGGCTAACCTAAAATAGGGTAGGACTAGGGCATAGGCGCCCAAGTCCTCCCCCCCTATTTTAAGTAGGGTACATCTCAAGGGGTCCTCCTAGGTGCTATTTGCCATGGGACTTAGGTCTCATTCCATCGGGATGCTAAAATATGAACTAAAATGTCCTAAATGCACTCTAATGACCCGAGAGCTAAACTTTATGAGGGAAAAACCCTCAAGGGGACATTTTCTGATGTTACAACTTCCTTATGCAAAAAGATACTTATAGAGGAAATGTATGATGTCACACACAAGAATATTTTAAAATTCTAGTTGACTTACAATATCACATTCATGATCTCCTGGGTTCAACACAGGCTCTAATTTGATCTCCTACACACGTTTCTTACACAGGCATACATAATGATAACTTTCATAAACCACAACAGAACTTCTACATGAGGTCATGGCCAACTAGGAGATAGATATCAGATTATCAAGCAACCACACAAAGATACCCCACACATGACAACACCACATAATCCTCATGACTCGCGATGCATGATGCCACCAAGTGATTAAATCTTTCCAATACTTAGACATATTGTGCAATTAACATAAAGATGGTATGGTGCTTCTACACCCAATGTTAAACATAACCCCCAAGTATGATTACTTCACCAAACCAGGGAACACAAAATACCACTGGTCTTTCACAACACCCCACATAGAATGGGTACAAAACATTCACATCACTAGAGGGGGCAAATACCACACTCCTAATTACATGTACTAATAGTAATCATGCGTCTTTCTTCTAAAGCACTAGAGACCACAAGAGGAACTCAAGGCCTCAACAAATCAGCAAGCACTAACATTCAAGAAACACATATTATCAGATATAAGATCACATTTTCAGAAAAGAAGGAAAGAGAACACATAGAAGACACAAGTAAAACAAGGCATAAAGAATTTATTTCTTCCAGAATCAAAGAACAAGTCTGTAAGTTTATCAACCTTTTAACGTCATACTAAGGTACATAGGTGAGAGGTACTATTACCAACTTGCCACAAGGAGAAAAAAATGCATAACCTAGAGCAACAACAACAATCCAGAGATCCCAATGTTGTAACCTGGCTCTGATAGCAAATGTAATGCCCCGCCATGCAACCCTAGAGATAAGTTCAACTAAAGCAATAAAAAGGCAAATTTTTTTTAAAAAGTAGAAGTAATGATTATAAAACATAACATGACCTAACTGCAACAAGTTAAACTAAAATCTCTAAGGATTACATAGCTGTATTATTGAAATTTTAACAATACTCAACAACATACATGACAAGAATCGACTAACATTTTGGATTACAACATCAAATACATACATTAACATTTTAATAATGTTTACAAGTGCAAAATAGTTTTTTTCTTACATGAGGAATTACATAATTTCAATGATACAAATTTTTTTCTCTGGATACATCAAATTACATAATGAATTTCACTGATACAATAGATCTAGATACAAATAGTACAAATGTCTGTCTTCAAAACTAGAATCATGAGAGATACATCTTAACACACGAGCCTCGATGCCATAAAGCCAATTGAATAAAGCACATCCACCCAACCATGTGGAACCCTGAGGTCCACCCCCGTGCTAGGAGATAACATAAGGTCCCACTACAACAAACAATCAGGTAGACAAAAGACTATAAGGAACAAGGACAACACATGACACCAACAACATAGGTCAATATCACAAGTAACTCAACACCACTTCTAGAGGCAATCACATAACGAATGGGGAGAACACAACTAAGGAATGCTAGACTACAGTAGGGATGAGTGTCATCGCATGGTCCTAACATGGATTACCCTGACAGTCTCTAGCTAGATGTCGGCCCCCATCCATGGGTTACCCTGACAGTGTCTCGCTAGGCATAGACCCCCATCTATGGTTACCCTGACAGTCTCTTACTAGACACCGGCCCCCTAGGGTGACACATGCAGAACCAACATTCCTTTCGTGAGGACAAGGAAGTTGATCTTGCTAACTAGGCCTTCTCATCACATCCTTAGCTTGAATGAGCACTACAGGCATGAGTGAGGAATCTAATTATCTTAATTAGTGTGAAAACTACCCAACCCCTAGATTTATTATTAGGTTATCACTTGATTACAAACTCCCAATGGGTTACCCTGGCTAGCCACTTTGGGCACCATCCCCACATTGGGATCCACTCCCCCTTCACTGCATCTAGATTCTCACAACCCATAACATAAACCAAGCATGAACTATCACATTCTCATCATGATAAATTTACAACACGAAATATACATTATTTCACATCACATATAGCAAGGAATTACTCATCTTGCATAATTACATTAATAGTTACACTGAGCAAGGCATTATCCATCTTGCACAGTCATCATAACCACATGAATAGGTACACTAAGCAAGGTATTATCCATCTTCCACAGTCATCATAACCACATGAATAGGTACACTGAACATGACATTATCCATCTTGCACATGTATCATACCAACATGAATAGGAGGCAACATTTCAATAATGCATTTCATTCAACTCACATGATGCACACATAGCCAACCCCCACACAATCACACCCTCCTAGGCCTCTCGAAACAACTTCCCAAAATGACACAAACACTTGACACCACTAAAACACAATGGTCTCACATCACATTCACTCTCAAATGCACATCATAAACTAAGATCCTTCATCACATAACAATAATTCAATTACAACACAACAAATGCAACATATGATATATTCAATCTTTAGAACAAAACTATATAGGGACAACATCTCATATCTACTAGAGTTTCAAGATCATATAATAAAGTTAAACAAACAATTAAATTAGATTTTAAAACATGTAAAAACTATTTAATCAAAGCAATAAGGTTCCAAGATGCATAATTCTTATCGATGTAACTCACAACAAGTAGACACAAAATAATTTCATATCAATCAATGTTAACACTTCACTCAGTTGAACTAATTTCCTTTACACCTTAGGCTTGTTAACCCTGCCATAATTAACTACAAGGATTTCATTCTTAATCTAAACATTTAATCCACATTACTCCATTGTGTTCATGAACAAGACCTATCAACTAAATAAAACATCTTTGAACATCATTAATTCTAGAGTACAATTATAATTTTCTATAGCTAATGAACATTACTACCATAATCTTATTCATCACACGAGTAGAAAAGAGGATAATCCTAGATTACTATGGATATTATAACTGACAAATTGATCAATATCTTTAAATCAACTACTAAATCAAAATGTTCTAACCTAATACTTAGTTCTTCTAAAGGTGTCTACTCTTCATAATGATTGCTGAACTAGTCAAATTACTTATCCTACACTCTACACTAGTCTTGCATGCCGAACTTGAAACAAGCATTATAAACATGCTAACATAATCTTTAAACATGTTCAACTAAGAAGTAGATCAACACTTGTAGCTTCAACAATTGACGCCTTAAGCATATGATAAAATTGTGGTCTTTAAACAAAGAAACATTAAAGTTCTATATCTATAAGAAAACCTAACCTCTTGAAATGAGAAAGAAGTACTTGCATGAATCCCTATTTAACAATACTTGGAATGCTACAAAAGTAGGCTCAATAGAGGCAACAATGAGAACAAGAAAACTCTTTTATTCATCTAAACATCTAACATGATCACTAATAATATTATAATAAAATGGAGATCATAGGAAAAGTTAAGAAATTCAAGAAAAAGAATACAAGATTGCATTCATAAAAGGCTATATATCAGATTTGGAGGCTTTTGAGTGCAAGAAGTTTTAATGCCAAGAATGGCGGCACACTCATCTTTCAAACAAATCTATAGACAATGCAAAAAGGCCTCAAGAAATAGTATCTCATGGAATGCAATGAATGCAGGACACATCTAGAATGAATTTATAGATTTAATAACAACAACCAATATGTCATAGAACTTGTCTGTCACTAATTGATACATATCTCTGAATTGACAAACTGGGTAATGCTAATTTTTTGGATATGGTTTTCATACATAAGAGCTGAATCTTATATAAAAATTTCAGAGAAATCCAATTCAAAAATAAAGAGTTATTGGTGATGCAACTAACTGTTTTAACAGAGACGAAACGGGTGAGAGGTAGACAATCACAAAATATTCATATCTCAAAAATGACAAACTGGGTAAGAGCAATTTTTGGATATGATTTAGATATCCAAGCCATACACTATATATAAAAAACTTAGAGGAACCCAGTTCGTAAAACTAAAGTTATGGATGCTGCAACAGACTATAAAAACAAAGATGAAATGAGTGAGAGGACAGTCACAACATATTCATATCGCCAAAATGACAAACTGGGTAAGGCTGATTTTCGGATATGATTTGAAAAACTAGGTCCTACGCCATATATAAAATATTTAGAGGAACCCAATTCGTAAAAATAAAGTTATGAATGACGCAACAGACTATAAAAATAGAGATGAAATGGGTGAGAGATAGACAGTCACAAAATATTCATATCTCCAAAATGATAAACTGGGTATGGTTGGTTTTTGTATATGATTTAGAAAACAAGGTCTTACACCATATACAAAAATTCTAGAGGAATCCAGTTCATAAAACTAAAGTTATTTCTATTACAACAGACTGGGTTTAGAATATGTAAAACAGAATTCACAGAATATTTCACTAAATCTAATGCAACAATAAAATCAGTTTCATATCTCAGTCCATACCTGGAATATTGCTTCTATCACATCTTCACAAAATTTCACAGCTCGCATCCATTTTCCCCAAGTCTTTTCTTCTGGAAGCTATGGTTTATGGTGCAAAAAGAAAAATGAAAACTTCCTAAGAGAGAGAGAGAGAGATCCCCAAAACATAAAACACATTCTCCCTTTTGAAATGCACGCTCCTTCCCCAAGTTATGTCGTAAGATTTCAAAATAAAGTTTAGCATGCATAACCACCCCCATAATTTCTTACAAAAGTTTCTCCTTTATTACTTTCTTACAATTTGCTATTTTTAACCAAACAATAATTTCTCTCTGATTTTATTTATTTTAGAATTTGCTATTTATTTCATTTACAACCAAACAAAAATAGTTTCTTTCTACTTTTCTAAAATTAGTCTCTTACTCAAAAGAAACAATTGTTTCTAATATTCCCTCTTGAAGTGCGTAACTGCCACTTCTTCCAAGTGGCCAAAATAGAAAATAATTACTTAAGACAATAATAATAAAGAGAATATTTTTCAGACATAATAATACATATTTCCCCACAACTATAATTTACATAAAAGCATCTATATTTATTTATCAAAGTGCCCTCATGACTTAATAATTTTATTTTAATGAAACCATTAACCAAAATATTAATCAAACAATTCTAAACAAAATAACCCAAATGCCAAACAATACCTAACACTATGCATGATCGAAAAGCATGACCACAACGACAGTGACTAACTATCACACCCATATAGACAACACTGACTGGGTGCAAAACTAGATACTCGTCCTTTTCAAGGATAATGGCTAACTCTGGGACCATATGTTATCTCCGTTCAATAGTTTCCATTGCATTTAAGGCATGCTCAGACCTGTCAATTCAGGTGGAGTTGATGCCTGGTACTTGCATCTTGTAGCAACCAAACAGTCAAACAAATAGACATATATATATATAGACATATAGTCAAATACACCGTCAAAAGGGAATCGTAGCATAGAAGGGTACTCACGCATGTGTAATGCGACACTACCCCTTTCACCATCACATCAAACATGTAATCACAACACACATAGCAATTAATTACTGAACAATTAAATAAGAACCATCATCAGATAATCACATGATACACATAATAAGATTAATCCACACAAAACATCACAACATAACATCCTATGATACAAAATCAGTCACATAAAAATTAATTCTAACATATGACAATCATAGTAAGATCAACATCATAATCACCTAAATGTAAAACAATGTCAAAGCATATAAATTATTAGTGTTGCAACAAAGATTATCAATAAAACATACTAACTATCATATGAAACCACACATGAGCATAATCAGGCATGTCGTCAACATGAATGTAGCATCTACCAACATCATATAACGTATAACATCAATTGTCTAACATACCCTAAATATTCCTATTATTTTACCTTTATCTTCATGCTCCTTAGCCAGACCATCTGCAAATCCAAGATGAGCATGGAGGGGCATTACAGGAACCTTGGGCTAAATATAGCAAATATACAACTAACATATCCATCATATGTGTTATAGAATCTTAGAATCTTATGACAACTTGCAGCAATCATAGATTCACTTACCAAACATTATGATAGTTGTTATACATGTCAAAAATAGTAGATTCCTCAAGGGAGCATGCCTACCCTCATTTACTTTGAGTTTTTACATTTTCCAACAATAAAAGTCACTCCGTAATTACCTCTAGTTACTTCAAAATTAACCCTGCCAGTGAAACTAGTACATCTCCTCATGGATAATTACAAACTACATATAATATATGGAATAAATACAATATTGGGATTTACAAGGTTAATGGCACCTTATCCCAACATTCTCCCACTTGACATTATACATTGTAAATCAACCCATAGGAAATCCAATGAAAAAATCAAGCACTAGAAACAAGGCCCATGGCCTCTCTACACCAAACGAACTTCTTTGTGCTCACAGGTTTAGTCAATGAATCTACAACATTCTCCTAAGTGTTAATCTTCTTCAGCTCAATCTCTCTATTTGCAACCAACTCTTGAACAAAGTGATACTGAACATCAACAGCTTAGTCTAAGCATGATACATGGGATTCTTGGCCAAACAGATAGCAATCTGGCTATCACAACCAATCTGAATGATACTACAATCAAATCCAATACCTGTACACAGTCTCCTCAACCAAACTGCCTCCTTAGAGACATGAGTTACAACCATATACTCTATTTCTGTGGTGGATAAAGAAACTGTGGGCTGCCTCTTACTCATCTAACTCATTGCACCTCCAAACAAAGTAAATACATAGCCACTAGTGGACCTTCGACTATCCAAGTCACCTACCCAATCTGCATCAACAAAACCCTGTATATCCAAAGATTTATCAGCACTATCAGTACTAGAATAAACCAAACAATGATCAGGAGTACTTGCAAGATATTTAAACACCCTCTTCGCATAGTTCCAATGTTGTCTACCAGGGTTAGACATAAATCTGCTCAAAACTCCCACTACTTGGGCAATATCTGGTCTAGTGCAAACCATTGCATACATCAAACTCCCTACAACACTAGAATATAGAACATTAGACATATCCTCAAAATTATCCTCAGTCTTTGGACACATATCTAATGAAAGCTTAGTACCAATAGGTAAAGGAACTCTAACTAGGTTAGAGTCCTGCAAACTAAACCTCTACAAAATAGTATTCACATACTTACTTTGTGACAACTAAAGCTTTCTGTTAACTCTGTCTCTTCTGATCTCCATTCACAAAATATACCTGGCAGCTCCAAGATCCTTCATGTCAAATGCACCTGAAAGTTGGGCTTTAAGCTCACTGATCATACCCTTAGTATTGCTGCAAAATAACATGTCATCAACATACAAAGCAATAACCAATATAGAATCATCAATACAATGAATGTAAACACAATGATCCTCCTCGCTTCTAACAAAACCCAATTTCAACACATATGAATCAAACTTTTGATACCACATTCTGGGGGACTCTTTTAAACCATAGAGAGACCTCTTTAACCTGCAAACCCAATGTTCTTTTCCTTTTACCTCAAAACTTGTAGGTTGTTGCATATAAATTTCTTCTTCAAGATCTTCATGCAAGAATGCAGTCTTAACATCCATTTGCTCAATCTCCCAATCATAAGCTACAGCAATAGATAAGAGAAATCTAATAGAAATCAATTTAGCAACAGGAGAGAATATCTCACCAAAATCAACTCCCTCTCTCTGGGAGTAGCCCTTGGCTATCAGTCTAGCCTTGTACTTCTCCAATGACCTGTTTGCTCCAAACTTCTTCTTGAATACCCACTTACATTCTATGGCCTTTCTTCCTTTGGGAAAATGAACACGATCCCAGGTGTTACAAGAGTCTAAAGCCATCATCTCCTCCTGCATGGCTAGCTGCCAAGACTCACTATCATTTGCAGAAATAGCTTCCTTGTAGGATCTAGGTTCATCGTTAGTACTCAATAAAGCATATACACAACAAAAATCTGGTGGGCTATACATGTCAACTGGATTATGTTGTCTTGTGGATCTCCTCAAGGGTGGAGTAAGAGACTCTACTCATTCTTCTGCATGATCATCTGCATCAACTTCTTCTATAACAACAGACTCAACTTCATCAAAACTACTTGAATCTTCTTCTTCTTCTTCTTCACCCCCCAATCCATCATTTTATTCTTCCTAAGGTACATCTTGTTTCTCTAAATCAAAGTGCACCTTCTTTATCTTTTCTTTTTTCTCTTTTGGCTGCTCAAGTTCAGAAATAGATCTAAGTTCCCTGAAAATAACATCTCTAGAAAAGATAATCTTTGGGGTTAGTGGATTCCAAAGCTTATAACCTTTGATATTATCACTATATCCAATGAATGTACACTTTTTAGCCTTTGGATCCAACTTAGATCGCATTTCCTTAGGCACATGAACAAAAGCCTCATAGCCAAAAACCCTTAAATGTGAAACAGAAGGTTTCTTACCTATCCACACTTCATAAGGTGTCAAATCAAGAGCCTTACAAGGAGATCTGTTTATCAAGTAGTAACTAGTACACACAGCCTCTGCCCAAAAGCATTTATCCAACTATGCATCACTAAGCATACTTCTGGCCCTTTCCATAATTGTTTGGTTCATCCTTTCTGCAACACCATTCTGTTGTGGTGTATATAGAGTTGTCTTTTGTCTGATTATACCTACATGCTTGCAAAACTCATCAAATTCCTTAGAGCAATATTCCCCTCCATTGTCAGATCTTAATATTTTTATCTTTAAACCTAATTGGTTCTCTATGAAGACTTTGAATTCCTTAAACTTAGTGAAAACTTCAAATTTATGTTTCATAAAATAAATCCATGTAAATTTGGATACATCATCAATGAAGGTTACAAAATAATGAGACTTTTTGATAGATTCATTATCCACAAGTCCAAACACATCCATATGAATAATTTCTAATTTATCTTTTTCTCTATTGCTTCTTGAAGGAAATAATTTTCTATTTTGTTTACCAAACACACAATGCTAACAAAAATTAAAGTACTTATTAGAATAAGAGAAACCGTCCAACAATTCTTTATTCTTAATAGTTTTTAATACATTGTTGCTTGTGTGGCCCAATCTGTGGTGCCACAACATACAAGTGTTTTTAGAAGCCTCAGAAACATAAGAGGCATTACAAATTGTAGTGGCTTCAAGCTTAAACAAGTTCTCAAATCTCTTTTCTTTCACTACCACCAAGTTCCCTCTCACCAATCTGCAACCATGCTTGTGAAATGTCACATGCATTCCCAAATCATTCAACTTTGAAACTAAAATTAGATTTCTAGCTAATCCAGGAACATGCAAAACACCAGGGAGGGTTTTAATCCTCCCATCACTGAAACACAACAATACCTTTCCTTTCCCGACAATCAGATATGAAGAGTTGTTACCAAGGTAAATATTACCTCCATCATAGCCTTCATATGTGGAGAACCATTCCTTATGCAGGGTCATATGAAATGAGCATCCTGAGTTAGCCAACCAATGATCATTAGAAACAAGATTACATGCAAAAAGTAAAACTTCTTCACCTGCATTCGAGGACTTATCTGAAGCATTCTCCCACTGTTTCTTGGGGTTTTTGCACTCCTTCTTCACATGTCCCCTTTTACCATAGTTCCAACACTTAACTCTATTCTTTTTACCAAGAGTCTTAGACTGGCCCTTGGACTTGTCCTTAGCCCCTTTCCAATCTCCTTTTGGTCCTCTTTCCTTAGACCTTCCCCTGACATTGAGAGCATCTCCTGAACTATCTGAACTCTTCTTCCTTAATTCTTGTGATAGTAGCACTGAAACAAGAGCATCCAACTTCGAATCTTTGAGGTTAGCAGTGATAGCCAAAATGACATGTTCCCATGATTTAGGTAAAGAACAAAGAAGCAAGATACATTTATCTTCCTCATCAACTTCAACATCTACTGAAGCAAGCCAACTCATCAACAAATTAAAAGAATCTAAATGCTCTGCAACTGACTCACCCCCTTTCATTTTCAAAGAAAATAACTTCCTTTTTAAATAAAGTTTATTTACCATACTCTTGGCTTGGTAGATCTCACCCAATCGATTCCACAATTTGTATGCGGTCTCTTCCTTTGCAACATTCAACAGGACAGAGTCTGAAAGACACAACCGGATGGTTCCCCATGCCTTCTTATCCAGTCTCTCCCACTCATCTTGAGAGACATCGTTAGGTTTCTTCTCTTTTTGAATAGCCAACCATTGCTTTCTTTCTTCCAACAGATCTTCCATTTTCATCTTCCACATCTCATACCCCATTCTGTTGAACTTTTCAATGTCCAATCAAGAGGTTGATTCAACGGTAGATCTAGCCATAATAACAACACAAGATCTGCAAAACAAACACAACCAAATCTCCCATTGTAGCTATAACTTCCCCACTACCACCCAAGAGTCAAAGATGGCTAGGCTATGATACCAAATGTTAGAAATGAAAGAAACACTACTTCAATGGAAATCTGATTCAAGATAAATTTCAGCAATCTTTAAGTGTGCATTAACAATGGAGATTGTAACAAAACATAAAACCCACTTCAGAAAAGATGTCAAACATGACAAACTCAACACAATGACACAATGTTTATGTGGAGAAAACCCTCATGGGTAAAAAAAAACTCCACCAGGAAAGAGGCACAAGTTTGTATTAATCTCAACAAGATTGTACAATACATCAACTACACAACTCTCTCCACAAGTCTTCAATCCGACAGCATTCCGGTAGCACCTGGGTACCTAAAATCTGTATTACAGCAACAAATGCATGGCAAATACTTATAGAAATATTTTCCACTCCATTCTAGGCATTCACCTTCTCTCTCCTAAGATTCTCCAACCCATAAACATTAATTACCATCTTACAAGCATCTTACACTTGTCCAAAAAACAACCATGCAAAGGTTGGGGACCCAAGACTAAATCTGGCCTCTTACAGCATCTTATGATGTGTCATAACCATCATAGATTCCACAAAAGAGTATCTTTCCAAGATAGGAACCTTGGGCTAAATATAACAAATATACAACTAACATATCTGTAATCTACGTTATAGAATCTCAGAATCTTATGACAACTTGTAGCTGTCATAGATTCACTTACCAAACATTATGATAGTTGTTATACATGCCAAAAATAGTAAATTCCTCAAGGGAGCACACCTATCCTCTTTTATTTTAATTTTTTACATTTTCCAACAATAAAAGTCACTCTATAATTATCTCCGGTTACTCCCAAATTACCCCTGCCAGTGAAACTAGTACATCTCCTTGTGGATAATTACAAATTACATATAATAAATGGAATAAATACAATATTGGGATTTACAAGGTTAATGTCACCTTATCCCAACAGTACTTTCATGAAATTGATGAATGAGGTTTTCAAAAAATTATTGGGTAAGTTTGTTATTGTATACTTGGATGATATTTTGATTTTCAATAAAACAAGAGAAGAACATTTGTAGCATATTAGACAAGTATTGCAGAGGCTGAGAGTGCAGAAATTGTTTATAAACATCAAGAAATGTGGTTTCATGAAGATAGAGCTAGTATATCTAGGATTTGTGATTTTTGCAGAAGGATTGAAGATGGACCCTAAGAAAGTTAGAGCAATTGTTGAGTGGCCAACACCTATGAACATTGGAGAGGTAAGATCATTCCATGGACTAGCAAGTTTCTACTAGAAGTTCATTAGAAATTTTAGTACTATATGCACACCAATGATAGAGACAATGAGGGGTGACCAGAAAGATTTTAAGTGGACATTAGGAGCGAATAAGAGTTTTGAATTGTTGAAGCAGAATGTGACAGAACAACCAATGTTAGCATTACCAGATTTTAACAAAGTATTTCAAGTTGATTGTGATGCCAATGGGAATGCAATAGGAGTAGTGTTAAGTCAAGAAGGGAGACTAGTAACATTTTTTTAGTGAGAAGTTGAATGATGCAAGGAGGAGATATTCAATTTATGATCAAGAGTTATATGCCATAATTCAAGCCTTGAAGAAGTGGAGACATTACTTGTTGCTAAAGGAGTTTGTGCTGTACACTAAACATCAATCTTTGTAGTATTTGAATAGTCAAGGTAAGTTGAATCATAGACACATGAGTTGGGTAGAGTTCATGCAGAGTTACACATTTGTATTGAAGCACAGGAGTGGAAAGTCAAACAAAGTTACAGATGCATTGAGTAAAAGAAGGAACTTGTTGATAGAGATGAGAGTAGAAGTACTAGGATTTGAAGAACTTAAGCATATGTATGAAGAGGATCTTGATTTTGCAAAAGCATGGAAAGTAGGTAAGGAACCTATTGTGATAGATAGAAGTAATCGGTTGGATTATTTCATTTAGGAGGATATGTTGATCAAAGGAAATCAGTTGTGTATACCTAGGAGTTCAATGAGATATAGTTTGATCAAGGAGAAGTATAATGGAGGACTAGCAGGACATTTTGGGATTGATAAGGTAGTAGCTTTGGTAAGTGAACATTATTTTTGGCCTCATATATAAAGATGTAAGGAAATTTATTTAGAGCTGCAGAATTTGTCAAGTTACAAAAGGGAATAGTTAGAATACTGGATTATACAACCTTTGACAGTACCGGAGAGACCTTTGGAAGATATAAGCATGGATTTCATTTTAGTTTTTCCGCGAACACAGAGGGGATATGATTTTATAGTTGTGGTAGTGGACAAATTTTCAAAGATGGCACATTTCATTCCCTGTAAGAAGACAAATGATGTACATTTTGCTGATTTATTTTTCAAGGAGATTGTGAGATTGCATGGATTACCTAAAAGTATAGTTTCATATAGGGATACAAGATTCATAGGATATTTCTGGAGGACATTGTGGAAGAAGATGAAGATAGACCTAAAGTTTAGTTCAACATTTCACCCATAGACAAATGGACAAATAGAAGTGGTAAACAAAAGTTTGGGTAACTTGTTGAGATGTTTAGTAGGAGATAAGGTAGGAAATCAGGATATAATTCTACCACAATAAGAGTTTGCATATAATAACTTAGTGAGAAGAAGTACAATGAAGACACCATTTGAAGCTGTGATTGTAGATCAAAGATACATCAACATGGATCACAAAAGAAGTGTAGAAGTAGAATTTGTAGGATACATGGAGATAATACACAATCAAGTCAGGAAACATTTGGAAGAGATGAACAACAAGTATAAGGAACAAGAAGATGAGAAGAGGAGACATAAGGAATTTTTTGTTGGAGATGAAGTTATGGTATATCTTAGGAAGGAGAGATTTCCCGTAGGGACATACAACAAGTTGAAGATGAGGAAGTTTGGACCATGTAAGATTCTGAAGAAGTTTGATTCAGGGAATGCATATGAAGTGGAGCTACCGGATACATTTGGTATATCACCTATATTCAACATTGCAGATCTATATAAGTATCATGAGGGAGAATCAAGTGATAGTCTTGAAGATGGATTGGCAGACCAGTTACCATAACAAAAACTAGAGTAGATAGAACAAATCTTGGATAGCAGAGTCAGATGCAATACCAGAGGAAAGTAGTATAAAGAGTATTTGGTTAAATGGAAAGGAAGACTAGAAGAATATTCATCATGGATTTCTTAGGCTGTGGTAGACCGCCTTGGTTTTCCTCTAGCCCCAACAAAGTGAGGGACTCACTTTTTCAACAACCCTAGGTATTTGATGTTGGAGTATCCCAGGTTGAAGAGCAATCTTTCATCAACCAAAAAATATTTGCTTTCTTTTCTTTTCATGCATTTCAGTTACAATTCAGTTATTTGTAGTTTCACCATTTTCTACTACATCCTCATCTCAGAGTTCATGGAGCATGATTTAGATTCTACACTATCTCAATGACACCATATTTAGATTTCATGAGATTTGGACTTGTTTGTGGAAAGTTATCACTATCAGAAGATCATCAACCTTCACATAACAGAGCAATCAACATTCAGTTGGAGCAAACAAGATTTGCGGAACATTCTTGAAACTTGTGGAACCAAATGGATCATCATACAAGGCAATTTGGGACCAAATAAATATTCATTGTGAACCGCATCAAGTTTCATTCATTTGCAGAGCATTACCACGAGTTGTAGGTTGACCTACATGTTTCCTACACATTTCATTGTACATTGGAGTTTGAGATCTCAAGGCCGACGTGGAGGATTCTTGGAGCTGGAGAAGGATATATAAGCATTTCTTAGATGCACTAGGAAAGTAGTTAGTTTTTAGCTATCAGATGATTGAGTAGTAAGATAGTTCTTTTTTGGAGGCACTTCAATGCCATATCATTCATGTATGTTGTTATTCGGAATGTAGGCCTGTGAGCCCATGATTGTAGCCCACATGTTGTCGGAATATAAGTATTGTAATTATCTAACATATTGAGTATATAAATCTTTCATTGCATCCTATTCAAGTGCTTTATGTTGTGTTCACTCTACCTGCATGGTTGGACAATCCCTTCTCATGACCCTCCATCCATGACTACACCATTATTGAAGAGAAGAAAATATACAAATCTACTTTATATGATTTTCCCCTTGATCCCATAGAAAAAGAGTCCTACAAAGTGATCAAACTATTGGCTGAGCTGGAGGTTTAAGTAAAATACAATGACTTCTCATGTGAGGAGTTTTTTAACATAGAATACATATTATCTCTATGAAAAATTATATAAATCACTTCTAAATTTGAGTGGGAGTAGATTAAGACTACCTTGGATAACTTATGAGATAATTACTCCATATTTTTCTAGTTTTATTTAAATTTTTGGTATAAGGTGACTCTATGCCCAATGGAGGCTAGGTTTTTCTTTTCTTAGTTGAAAATTCCCATGTGAATTGCTAATAATTGGAGTGACAAATCACTACACTGCCTTGAAATTTTTGCTTTAGCCTTGTAATTATTCTAGTCTTCATGTTTTTGGTTGATGTAGGTAGACTATTTGTTTGGTTTAAGTGTTTGCTCTCATGCATTGTTGATCTCCTTAATATCTAATAGCTCACACAAAATTTTGGTGGTGTAGTGTCTTTTGTAGCATGGGCTACTACTAGTTATTCATATTATGATCTAATGGTTGACAAGGATTCATAAGATATATAGAATTATTTTTCCTTAAATCTCTATCATTGGTCTATTCTCTGTAATGGTGAATCCCACTCTAGCTAAGTGTTTGGGTCACAATGCATATCAATAGGCTAGTCATTTTGATTGGCTAAAGGAAGGTAAGGGAATGAAAAGGAAGAAGGAAATGAGAATTTAATCTAATCATCCAATAGATTATGATCAATGGCCCAAGATCTCATGGACTAATAAAAGGTAGCTATCTACCCATGAATGAGTCACAGTGAAGGCTATTACTCAACGCAACAACTTAGAACTATTCCAAGGGTAGGCACTAAGGAGAATTGAATGCAAAAAATGGATTGGATTATATTCAAGAAACTAAATATCTACCAAGGCATTTAAGGCTCATCTACTCTAAAATTTAGGATAGGCTAAGGGAAGATTAGATTTCAAAGATCACATTATTTGCAATGAAATTAAAGACCCAACTACTCCTATAAAACTAATATGCATGATAGCTTTTCCTTGTGATTTTAGGACATTCAATCATATCTCCTAGGTGTTTTCAAGTAGCCCAAGTGGTGTTGTGCACATAACAAGGAATAATCTAGGGAATTTAAATTAGGTTTTATCTTTAGTCCCTTAGGATTTGTGGGATGGAAATCTAGTGTGTAAATAGTGCATTAAATCCCTCTCTATCTCCCTCTATTCATCAGGTAGAAACAAAATATTCTTAGTGAAGGTTTGAGATGTAATTTTGCTCATTCATGCTTAGAATTGAGCCTTATTTGTAAAGTGCTACCAAATATTTTACTCTCTAGGCTATCCCACAATACTGTGTCCCACTAACCAAGGAGTCACCCCAACCAAGGAGTCACCACACTAACCTATCACTCAAGCCTAGGAAATACTACAATCTCACCCAACATACAATGGAACTACAAGATCCCTCCTCAATTGTTTACCCAAATGCATGTGATTTAAAGGGTGTAGCATAACATATTTTGTTGTGGCGTTGATTGTTTGTCCAAAATTATTGTTATTAGCCATCTTAATGAAGTGTTAAAGTATTTATTCATTCACAATAATAGGAAACATAGATTGGAATAAAGGAATTAATTTTATTATTTATGGATAGCCATTTACATCAAGACTCAACAATCATTCATGCGTTTGGACTATTACAAGGTTAGTTCCATTTGCATCTATGTTTTTACTACTACTTATCACTAGCTCATATAATCCTCTCTTCTCCTCAACTTATCTATGCATCTTCTCAATTCAATGTGCTTTTATAATCTCCTTGGCCTTAGATTACATGGATAAGGTTTACTTTTAGAACAATGGCTAGGATTTATAGCCATTCAATTGCTTGGTTGAGATTGATCCTTCTTGTAAGACCCAACCCTTTTATTTTTTGTGTGGATATTTTAGTGATATGCATGCATGACTATGATACTTTTGTTTTAGATGATTTGTATTATTTGATTATGTTGTTACTCTTTTCAATAGATTTATATGGTTATGGTACATATAGATTTATATATCATGGATTAGACCTCGTATCCTCACCTCTTTGAGGGCTTCCGAGAGGAATTCTAATCTTAGGGGGGGAGGATGTAAGGCTTACCTATTTACTTAGATATTTTATTATACTTTTATGACATATTATTTAGTGGGCTATATTTGTTTATTATTATGGTGATACTATTATACATAGAGTAGGAGACATTTATGTATATGTGTTAATTTGTGGTTGTGGATGATTAGAAATATATAATTCAAAAAATTGAATGTTAGAGTAATTATATGATTAGAATACTTATATGTTTGAGTGTGTGTGTGTGTGTGTCTATATATATATTGAAATGTGAAAATAAATATTGTATAGTTAAATTGATTTTTGATGAGAAATGATTAGTTAATATATGAATTGTATGATTACCTTAATGTTTCTTTGGCCATCTTTACAAAGACATTCTGATATTCGAATTTTGAGTTTTGCAAGGGGTGGCCAAGGCAATAGAATTTAGAGATCTTTCCAAGAACAACTTTATGTGTTAAACCTATTAGCCTAAGCCTATTCTGCATTGAGGAATATTGGCTTAAATGTGTGTGTGTTGTAAAAATGTTGTGTCAATTTTTTATTAATTATTTAATTTTATTATTTTTGGTGATTTCAATTAATATTTTTATTTTGGATATGCATGGATAAATTCTTGTGCATAATCGATTTATTTTAATAGAATATTCTTTGTTTTAATTTAATTATGGAGAAGCTTTATTTTATTTTATTGTTTATTTTAAATATTTAATTTGTTTTAATGTATTTTATTAAAACATTATTTTTGTTTTAGTTGTTTTATTTTAGAGCTTTATTTGTTTTTATTAATTCTTTTTGAGGAAAAAAAAGGTTTTTTTGGGAATCATTATTTATGGATTAATATTTTTGAAAAGGGGGAGCTTTTGGATTCTTTTGGACATCTTCTCTTGAATTTTAGTTTTTGTGATGGCATCCTTGGGAATTTTGGTTCAAGAAAGCTTGATTGGAGTTTTGGGAAGGTTTTTGGAAGAGTAAGAGAATTGAGAAAGGAACTTACCATCATGTGCTTCTCTTAACTTGGAGAGTAGAAGGTAGGATCTTAAACTCATGGTTGTTATGATTTTTTGTTTGTTGATTTTGAAAGTGGTTGTGGAAATTGTGATGCATGTCTTATTTATTTTGTTTGAATGGTTGAGAGTTGACCTTTCTTTTGGGAAAGAACCTCCCTTGTGTGGGGTTTGAGAGAGGTGATAAGCCTCTTTTGGGGGACCATTTTGTAGTTTAGTTTATGCTTGAAGGGTTGCGGAAAAATTGTAGTTTGGTTGTGCCTGAACGGTTGTGGCAAACTTGCAGTTGGGTTGTGCCTGAAGGGTTATGGCAAATTTGTAGATGGAAGGTGCCTAAAGGGTTGTGGTAAAATTGTAGTTGGGTTTGTGCATGAAGGGTTGATGCAAAATGTAGTTGGGCATGCAAAAGAAGTATGAAGGGTTGAAGAAATTATTTGTCCCCCAAGAGGGAAGTTATCCCCTCTTTCCCCTTTGAAAAATCCTTCTCAAAATTCTTTGTGCTCTATGTTTTATTCCCAAACTTGGTTGAGTGTTTGTGTCTATGAGTCTTTTTGAGATTATGATTGTTTTGTGAATCCTTGTTCTTGGAAGATCTCCTAGTGATGTAGAGGCAAATTGGATAGGAAATGATAGACAAACTAGTCAAGGTTCAACTACACCTATTAACCCAAAAACAGAGATCTTTATGCAAAAGTGGGAACAGCAGAAAGGAACTCCACCATCATCATGGAAATGTTGATTTGGGATGTTAGGGGACCCATTCCATCCATTGGCCAAGGTAGATTGGACATCGGGTTGGTACTTCCTTCACAAACCACCCAAAATGGCTCGTAGCTCTTCAAAAAGACAACAGACCTAATAACTTTTGACTCAAACCTCCAAACCCAGATCTTAGACACTCATTAGATACCCATTATGGCATTTTATCACATATCCCAAACTTGGCATAGGTTGTTTTGGACAGACTATCTCAACCAATAACCCCTGTTAGTGACCGAGTGCGCTAATTAGACCAAATTTACAAAGAGACTACCAAAGAATGCAAGCCCAGAACTCAAACAAAGGTTTGGACACTTAGAATACATGCTAAAACAAAGGAATTTGTGGGGTTTAGACCTCTACTAACTGTTGTTCCCAAAAATGTACCTTTGGTTCCTTCAATGTGCTCTTAAGCATCACCTAACACATGGTCTTGTTAGGTTCTTCAATGAAACAATAGGAAATCACCTTCTCTACCAAAACTCTTAATGAAATGCATTAATACAACACTACAACAATCCATTCCACTGATCTATGGGGTTTTACATCATGATATTTCAACCTTATTACATCATTTGAATGGTCTCTAGGACCTTATTGAACAAACAAAAATGAACATAAAACAAAACATGAATTTAAATGCCTCATGGAGGCCACCTAGTGTTGGGTGCTCCTGCACCATACTCTACCTAGAAAAGAACTCATGCCACATGATTTGATTCTTTGTCTTGATCCATCTTTATCCTTGGTTGCCTCATGTCTTCTCCATGATCTCTGGACTACAACTTGCTTTCATGGAATCAAAAACTCATGCCTAGCATTGTAGGCTTTACTCACACCTTGCCATGAGTGAATGTTTGCACCCAAACCTACACTTTTCTTATCATTCTTCCTTACTGTCATCTCTACCTAAACACCTGCATTCAAAACTTTGTTTGATGCTTCTTGTACTACTGTTATGGTAGAGTATGTTTGCCTTTCAACTCTTGTTGGCTCTAGAGGACAAACAATGGTCCCTACTATGATAGTATCTCCTTCTTTCCAACCACCTTGTGGCTACTTGTAGACCTGCTCTTTAACCTTCTTCTGATCCATTTCAGACATTACCACCTGATCTCCATCATTCAAAACTAAAACCACCTTTAGAATTTGATCTTTAGCAACCCCACTCCTTGAGGTATCCTCAACTTTCCTTATCTCTTCTTCATTGATCTTCACAAACTCTTTCTTACCCACCAAAATGACCTTGGCTGCCTTCTTTGCTTCAGCACCCTCCTATAATGGTGTCATCAAAAAAGTCCTCCCATCCTTCTTGATGGTGTATGTGTTAGCACATCCATCATATAATGATTGCCTATCAAATTGCCATGGCCTACCTAAAAGTAGGTGACAACATTCCATGGGCAAAATGTCACATAAAACTCTATCTTTATATTCTCCAATTTCAAAATCAACATATGCTTGTTCATCTACCAAACGTGATTGACTATCACTTACCCAAGATGCTTTGTAAGGGGTTTGATGAAGAATCCTTTCTATGTTCAATTTATCCACCATTTCCCTAGACACCATATTATCTGTTGAACCGGAATCTATTACTACCTTGCATATTTTACCTTTGCTTTTACAATTGGTCCTGAAAAGTGCTCTCCTTTGTATCATCTCCTTGGATGTCTTCAAGAGTGTTCTCCTTAGCATAAATGCTTCTCCATCTTGAACCGGGGCTGCACTCCCTATTGGAGAGTCAACACTTTCATCTACCTCCTCTTCTTGCACATATTGAACCCTCTTTTCATTCCTCCTTTCACTATCACCAAATGTAGAACTTTGGTTCATTGGACACTTGTATGCTGTATGACCAATCTCATTACAATGATAACATCTCCCAGTGAAAACATTAGAACTTCTACCTCCACCTCTTGTGCCTCTAAATCCCCCTCTAAAATTAGAAACTTGGCCCTTACCTTTGCTTGTGTCTCCTTGGTCTTCTTGGGACTGATTTCTGTCTTCAAAACTGTCCCTACCTCTAAAATTTCTGCCACCTCTTCCTCTACTTTGCTGCTCACCTTTCCTCCTCAACTTCTCTTCAGCCCTTAGTGCCACTTGAAAGCACTTCTCCACGGTTTCAGGGGTCAACAAACTGATTTCATCTTGAATGTTGAACCTCAAACCATTCAAATACCTTGCCACCTTGGCCTTTTCATCCTCCATGTACCCACAACAAAGAGTGTATTTATGAAACTCCTCAGTGTAAGTAGCCACATCCAAATCTCTTTGTTTGAGATTTTGCATCTTCTTGTAGATCTGCACCTCATAGTCTGATGGAAGGAATTGGGACTTGATCCTCTCCAACATTCTGCTCCATGAAGAGATCATGCTTTTCCCATTCTTTACCCTCTCACCTTGGGTGTAATTTCACCATGTAAGGGCAGCACCTTTGAGTTTAGTTTTTGCAAACTTAACCCTCTTACTTTTAGGAACTTCTTTGTATTCAAAGTAGTTGTTTAGAGCCTCAATCCACTCCATAACTTCATCAGCATTCATCTTCCCACTAAACATAGGAATCTCCACCTTAGCCTTTGAAGAGTCCTTAACAATTGCCTTGATGGCCTCAAGGAAATGCCTTTGATCAGCCGGTATCTCTACCTCTTCTTGTTCTTCTTCTTCTTCCTCTTTCTCTTCCTCTTCATCTGAACCTTCCTCTATCCTCTTCCCTATCCTCAATGCCTTCAACTTTGCTTGGAGTGCTTCCTTGACTCCACTTTTTATCTTCTCTTCCATTTCCTTGAACTTCTTGACCACTTCGAGGGTCATCCCCTTTGGAGGCATATTGCTAGCCTCTCCTTCACTCTCTTCTTCTGACATATACCAGACCTTATACCACCAACAACAAAACCTTTTATGGCTCTAATACCACTATGATGTAGAGGCAAATTGGATAGGAAATGATAGACAAACTAGTCAAGGTTCAACTACACCTATTAGCCCAAAAACAGAGATCTTTATGCAAAAGTGGGAATAGTAGAAAGGAACTCTACCATCATCATGGAAATGTTGGTTTGGGATGTTAGGGGACCCATTCCATCTATTGGCCAAGGTAGATTGGACATCAGGTTGGTACTTCCTTCACAAACCACCCAAAATGACTCGTAGCTCTTCAAAAAGACAACAGACTTAATAACTTTTGACTCAGACCTCCAAACCCAGATCTTAGACACTCATTAGATACCCATTATGGCATTTTATCACATATCCCAAACTAGGCATAGGTTGTTTTGAACGGACTATCTCAACCAATAACCCCTGTTAGTGATTGAGTGCGCCAATTAGACCAAATTTACAAAGAGACTACCAAAGAATGCAAGCCCAGAACTCAAACAAAGGTTTGGACACTTAGAATACATGCTAAAATAAAAGAATTTGTGGGGTTTAGACCTCTACTAACTGCTGTTCCCAAAAATGTACCTTTGGTTCCTTCAATGTGCTCTTAAGCATCACCTAACACATGGTATTGTTAGGTTCTTCAATGAAACAATAGGAAATCACCTTCTTTGCCAAAACTCTTAATGAAATGCATTAATACAACACTATAGCAATCCATTCCACTAATCTATGGGGTTTTACATCATGATATTTCAACCTTATTACATCATTTGAATGGTCTCTAGGACCTTATTGAACAAACAAAAATGAACATAAAACAAAACATGAATTTAAATGCCTCACAGGAGGCCACCTAGTGTTGGGTGCTCCTGCACCACCTAGCTTGGGGGTGGATTGATTTTCCAACCCTATGGTAGGGAGGAGAACATGCCTAGCCATCCATGTTTGATTTGATGTGTTTAGAATAATTGCAAAGTTTGAAGGGACTTGTGTTGTTATATTTTCCTATCTGTGAAGAGCTTGGAGCTCTTCCTTTTGGATCTTTCTGTAAAGTTGAGGATTATGGATTATACATCCATTTGTAAATTTTTATAGTAGAAGGATTTTCTTTATATATATAATTTCTATAATTTCATCTCAGATTATTTTTATTTTGTGATTTTAACAAGTTTACTAATTTTTATAAAAACTTGTAAAACTATCCCTAGAATAACTAGTCTATTCTGTCTTCAATAAATTTTGTTTTAAAAATTGGGTTCTTCTAAAAATTTTAGAACAAGTGCACCATTAAGGTTTTTAAATAATATAAAAAAATTAGTGATACCTAGATTCTATAGTTTGAGATATGAAAACATTTGTGATTGGATGTATGTACTATTATAAAATTATCTTGAGAAAAACTAGTCTATTGTATCTTTAATAAATTTAATTTTAGAAACTGGGTTTGTTCAATATTTTTATTGAAGATGTGTAACCTAGTTGAGTAAATCCTCACAAGAATTCATCCATACCCAGATTTGTAATTATGAGATATGTATAAATTAGTAACAATCTATCTATACTATTATTTTGAAGATTATGATTTTACAAGTGATTATATGATTTTTGAAAATTATATTAAAATAAATTATTATTTAATTATTTATGATATTTTCATATCACTATTTTACTTTTCTAACACATTTTAAAAATAGGAAAAATCATGAATATTTAGTTTGACTAAATAGAAAAATAAACAAATCAATTCTATGGAAAAAAAGAAAGAAAGAAAACAATAGAAAAGCAAAAAGAATTGAAAAGTAAATTTAGAAATAAAGCTTGTTTTATTGGTTTGTTTTAATGATCAATTCTAATAGTTTCTATTTATTTTGTTAAAGTTCATTAGATTTCTCAAATTGTTAGTTTAAAATTAACTAGTTTAAATTTATTTCCATTTATCTTTATTTGGAAACATGGTTTAATAAATTTATTTAATGTTTTAAATGAGAAATCCAATTAGTTTGAGTGGCTTTATTTATTAATTTAATATTCTTAAAAAAAAACATACTTTTATTCAACTATTTTTATTACGTCTATTTAAATACAATAACTATTTTAAGATTTAGTTGTTTGCATTTATAATTTAATAATTTATTTTCAAATAAGAACAAATTATTTTATTTAGTCATTTTATTAAATCTATTCAAATTAGTAAATGTGTTTTAAATAGTAAGAAATGATAGTGCAATTTAGTAAGATTTAATCATTTTTCTTGTGCCAATAAATCCCTACCTTTTTGTTGGTCAAATCTTTTATTTGGCATGCTTTCTATTTCTTTGATTCTTATTCTTTAATGTTTGTTAATTAATTTATAATGATAAGCTTTAAACTTTTAATCTAAGATTCCATAAATGTTATTAATGTATTTTATCTATTTATCTTATTTAGAATTGATTAAATTAGAATATTTAAAGGTTATACAAAAGAGATGTTTGTTTATTATTTATTCAGGTAGTGGAAAATTTACATTGTTTTAGTAAGAAATTATTTAAGGATGAAAACTTAATTATTTTAATGAACATTGTGTCTTCACTAAGTTAGAATGATTTAAATGATCCTATGAAATTGAGGTTTAAATTTTCATCTAAATCAATGTCTTTAAGTTAGAATTTTTTTTGTAGTTATGTAAGTATGTGTCCACTTGTATGTGTTTATGTGGGTGGACATTACACTTCTAATTTACCTTTAAGTTGTTCTATCACATGGCACTCACATTCAAAACTCAATCACTCCCTAGCAACAAGCTATTTTCTTTATTGATTAGGCAACTATTCTTCCTTAGGGTATCTTTATCCTTGATCACATGCTATCCTTGATCACATGCTCCTATCGTCCATCCCTTGGTCACCTACACTAAAAATATTACATTTAATTCTGTAGATCATCAAAGATGGCCCCTTTAATACTATTTGAGCAACAATTCTCATTAAGAAACCATCAAAATTAACTTGAATAAGATTAATTTAAATAGCAACCAACAAACACCTTATCATATATACTACCTTTACTTTTTGGGAGTGAACATTTTAATACATTACTTATTAGCTGGTATACCATAAATAAATTATTTACACATAATTCTAAGTAAATTGATACTCTTAGTGACCACTAAAGTTTTTTTTTCATGGCAAATGAGTGACTAAAGTTTTTCAACTTTTTTTAGGTGACAATACATTTATATAAATTATATTTACAAATAATTTCAATTTTTTAATGTTTCATTTAAAAATCAATAAAAAAAATCCATAGATCCCTATTAAATATGTCCTCTCACGTGAAAATTTTAAGACCCTTAAAAGGAAAAAGTTCATAATGTGGATCTTGTACTATTAAAGTTAAAGCTTAGATTTTACCTCGTTGATGGCTTCCAAGTCTACAATTACTATTGATGATCTGCACCTTATTGAAAAGTGTGTTTGCTTTGGAAAATGCTCATAATCTTGTCTATATCAATAGTGGACAAGATCATTCCCATCGATATTCCAATCAAAACTTTAAAGTTATGATTAGCTAATAATCAAATACTCAATTATGAAATAAAATAATCCAATCATGCCCGTCGCCATCTTATGATGTGAAGAAGTTCGAGGAAAGTGACATTAACTAGGAGACCTCGTGACATTGGATACATGGGGTTTATTTATATATAACAAATGGATTGTGGAAAATTTGGCCAATTTTTCCTATTCATAGTATTTATAGATATAAAAATTCACCTTACTTTCAATGTTTAGGCTAATTTATTGAACATGGCACTCAATAGTGTTAGTGATTGTTGATTTGTTGATAGGGAATAGGACATGTATCAATTGAAAATATTTTATTGTATTGAGAAAAATGGTTATTTTCATAAGATTAGGCAATTCTAATGATTAATAGTATTTTCTAGTATGAAATAACTTTCTTCATATTCTGTGGATTTCAAAGCCTATATGGAAAAATTTATTGGTTAATAATTAATTTAAACATAGATAGAACAACTTAAATAAATTTATATTTTAGATAAAGAGAGAAGGAAAGTGATTTGACTATGATAGAGATCTTGTATCTAGAATCTAAGACTAGATATGGAAACTATGATTATGATGAATGCATTATGTGAAATCTGGAATTGTGTAGAGATTTAGATCAAAGCTGCAAGGGTGATCTCAACCAAGCTAGGTGGCCTTGACCATTTTGGGTGGATCTAACCTCTAAACCATCGTATCTTTAGTTTTCATAAAACAAGGTTCACTTGTGTATATACCTACAAATAGAAGACTTGGTAGTTCTAAGAACTATTAGTAGGACTCGTTATCAAGTGAGGAATCTTTGACTTATCTTGATTGTAGTCAAGTCTTATGCATCAATTCAGTGGCATTAACATGATTGAAGACATGCCAGGGATAATGAAAAATGTCTATGTATATATCCTTTTGTATGTAAATGTTGGTGTAATTATTCAAAATGATAATGCTATGTAAGTCATGTATCAAATATTTAATGGTATAGGGCTTTATCCTTTTATACAACATCCTAACATTTAAATTTGAATATTTCATGTGTGCTTTGATGAATAAGGCCTAATTGGAATCATTTTGACTTTGGCCCATGATAAATTTAATTTTGGAAAATGGGGGTCAAGGCTACCCTATTAGTTTTGAACTAACTTTAGGGTCACTTGAGCAGTCTTGGCCTAAGATTGGAAACAAGAAGACTAAGGTTGGATCCAAATCAATAGGAAATAGGGACTCAAGTTCAATTCAAATTAAAACAAATACCAACTTTTACACAAAAATACATCAACTAAACACTAATCCATACATTAAGAATAAAACTCAATATAAATAAAAAATAAATGGAAGGAACAAATAGATTTTAAAGTTAAATACCCTAAATATGTTTCATGGAGCAAATCAATATATGAATCAACTAATTTCAAATCAATCAATGTATTGCAAATAAGAGAGTTACGTGCACTACTGATGTAATGATAAATTGTGTATAATAATTGTAAACAACTTGTTGTACATACTATTATTATCATTCCTATAAACATATTTTATATATTAATATTTATTTTATTCCAATCAATCATAACCTTTATGATTACAACATTATTCAATAATAAAAAATAATTTAAAAGAACTAAAAAATAATAATATTATTTCTTAAGAACTAAAAGACTAGTAACATTCATGCATTTGTGCGTGTTCATGAATATCTAGTTTGATATTTCATTTGAATTGACACCTAAATGATTTGACTTCATTTTTTAAAACCTTTGCTTTAGAGAGTTAATACTAAATAAAATAAATGTCTTTATTAGTTCTAGCCATAAGCAGGATTACTTATGCATCCATGTGATACAATTTCTTTTGTTTATTTGACCAATCACTATAAAGTATTTAATTCATTTCACAAATATATTATATTTCACAATTAATTTTCTTATTTAAAATTTTGATAAATGTCATTTATCTGTATTTTTATTGGCTCATCTTGTGAACAGTAATGTGAAAAATAGAATTATTATTTAAATTTTATTACATTTTATTACATATGCAAGTACTGTCTTCTTTGTCACATAATCATGGAACTCTCCGTACTTTCACCACATTCACTATAAATTTCTTGTAGAAGACCCATTTAAAAACAAAGAATTTTGTAGAGGCACAATTTCGCAATCAAAAATATTGTACGACAAGAAAACAAAGCGTGACCTGATCCGATCTCTATTCAGATTTCAGGCCTTAATTAATCTCTTTTAGTTTATTATTATTACAATTTTGTACTCATGGAGGTTGTGAAACACGAAAAACTAAGAAGTAGGGTCCACATTTCATGTCAGGTTGAGTTTATCTAGTTTTTTATTGAGAGGATAAATACCTATTTCAACAAATTTTTAGCAGTTTGTAGAATACTCCCATTTTTTTTAATAGTTAGAGATGGAGTATTTATTTTTGTATTTAGTAGTTTTAAGTACCAGGTTTATATGTATAATTAATTTCTTTCTAATTAAAAGATATTTATTTAGTAGTTAATAGTTATTGTCTTTTTTCTAGAAGTTAAAAGAATGAGGAATATTTGTTCTACCAACTTTATTAGTTCCTGCAAAGATAGGATTACTTATATATTCATATGCATTGATTTAATAAAATAGACTTATTTTTTTTAAATGACAACTTTATTTTTTTAAAATAACCAATATTCTATATTCTTAAAAATCCAAACAATCAAATGTGCTTTTATATTTAAATTATATGAAATAATTATTAAATATATTATATATTAAATATAGTATGAAAAGTATTAATTATTAATTAATATTCTTTAATAATTATTAGATAATAGTTTAAATATAATAAATATTGTTTAAATAAAATATTATATATTAATGATAAATATTCAATGTATTGTATATTTAATAATATAATATATTTAGTATTAATATTAAACATACTATATAACAAGGAAGCATTGCAGTGATTTGCATTAGTTTAAAGATTTAGTAGCAAAAGCATTTAGATTAACGAATTTGAAAATTTGACAACGTTGAACCCTCCATCATAAACCTAAACTCTAAACCCTAAATAGTATACACTAAACACTAATCTCTATACCCTAAACACTATTTGTTAATCTAAATGCTTTTGCTACTAAATCTTTAAACTTATTATCAATTACAATGTCATTCATTTTATTGAACATTACAATGGCAGGAACATGACGCAATGCGTCTCTTGTTGTAGATAGACATGGGTTGACAAAGTAAAAGAGACAAAACTTCAACACATGAATAAATAGAAAGTAGTGTTCTACAAATATTAATCTGTATACATTAATTTACAATTGTATGCAAAAAGTAAATTAAAATTTTATCATGTAATTAGTTGGAATTCTTATAGATTAAAAGCATTCTATTATAGCCAATAATTGCTATTATATAAACATAGATTCAATATATGTAAATGTTAGCAAGTATAATAGTTAGAGTGAAGAATGGTATAACATTTAAATTATGTTGAAGTTATATGATAAATATTGCATTCATTTTAATACTTTAATAAGATAAATATTGCATTCATTTTAAAATTAGTTGAATTTTAAAGGTAGAATTATAATATTTTTGTATTCATTTAGTTTTGAAATTTTGATGGTTAAATTTATTTAGAGATTGAATTTAATATCAATTGTATCTAATAGGAATTAATTTATGGGGAGTTATTTATGAGCAAACTTTTTCACCTATTAAACTATAACTCAACTATAATCTAAAAGTAAATATTTGGTATAACATCTAAGGGATATTTATTGAATAATTTGAATCCTAATAAACAAGTGTGTATTGAGTGTGTCCTTTAATATTGGGAGATGGTCATTTCTACAAATATAAAAAGGAGTGTAGTATTTAGTATTTAAAGCCATTTGAGCCAAAAATGAAAAATACATGTTATTGTTAGAATGTAGAGTATATTTAAAAAAAAAAAGAATTGAAGCCACCACTTAGGTTCAATTAACACCTTACTGCTAGAGTGCTATATGTGTGTGTGTGTGTGTGTGTGTGTGTGTGTGTGTGTGTGTGTGTGTGTGTGTGTGTGTGTGTGTGTGTGTGTGTGTGTGTGTGAAACTAGTAGATGTTCAAATATGTAACATAATCATGTCTCAAGGATGTCACTAAATGAGACTGAATAATTTTTTGAATCTTAAACAATATGAGTTTAAAATCTAAACAATGACTACTTAAGAAAATATAAGCATGTGTTGAATAACTGTTGATGTATAAAATTGCACAAGGTTTAGCACCAACATGGGAAGTTTCAAGAATGTGGGATTGATACTTGAAACAACCTCTAGATTTTAGGGAAGTTGGCTCTTCCTTTTTCAATGGGGTTTTGGGAAAGGGATAGAAAAAACAAAATTATAGATACAATGAAATAAAACTCTTAAGGTGATGTGCTAGACTTATATGTGTTTCAGCAACTAGCACAGTGATTAAACCCTTATGATTTTTGCTATATCAAAGAGAAAATGAAGCATGATTAACATAGACAGATTATAGATAGATTTAGAATCAAAGGCTAAACTCAAAGAAATTACATGAAGACACAAAAAATATCATCAACAGCACAGAACAAAGCTTCTTTCATTAATATATTTAGCAAAATATATGAGGCACAAAAACATGCACAGATATATTTGCTTTCTTCTTTGAAACAGTTGTGAAGGCAAAATGATACCAATCGCAGTAATATCTCCTGTATTTCTCTATATGTATTATTGTATCCTCTCAGTTACAAAACTTCCCCTCAATTTATAGAGGCAAGGTGGGGCTCAAAATATTTCCTGGCTGTTAAGAATCTGCAACTGTATGCAACCAAATTGGGACTAAACTGGAACTGAGTTGTGCACAGGATCTGTCTGAATCTGCAACCATCTCCCCCTTGCGCGCCCATTGGCTGAATGCAGTAGAAAATATGGCCCTATGACTTCTATTTTGTTGAGACACATGGCACTCCTCTGCAAGCTTCTAATGGCTCCAAAAAATGATACATGGCGCCTCTTGCTTCATTAGCTTAGTTTCCCTTTGATACAAAGAGAAACACGACATTGTGACACTTGGCACTTTCTACCTCTTCATATTGCTTCCATGTGGCAACACCTGAGAGTCTCAAAAATGGGATAGATGGCACACTGGCATGCTTTCAAAACTTCATTTGTTTCTTTACCCTTCAAACACCCGCAATAGCGACACTTGGCACACTCTGCTACACTTAGAAACTTTAGACATAACACATCAGGGCCCACCATATGTACTCTGGCACTTCAAAACTTATAAAAGAAAGAGACACATGGCGGCTTCTGTTTAATGCAACAAAAGGACACGTGGCACTCTCGTGCACTTTCTTGATTCTTTTCTCAAAAATTTCCCTTCAAATCCTCGCAGAAGCGACACTTGGCACACTCCACTACACTTAGAAACTTTACAAAAAGGAACACAACAAAAGGCATGTGGTGAAGTCCTGTGACATCTAGGAACTATGAATCAAGAATAAGACATATGGCATTGTCCATGACTCTCAGTCGTTTATCCTTACTGCTTCTAAACTCCTTACCATGTGGTAGCCTTGAGGGTCTTTTGGAAGCATCTTTCCTTTCAGGTTCTTAAAACCCCACCATGCTGACACATGGTGCTCTCCATGTGCAACATGATAACGACACAAACTACAAATGAAACTATAGAAGAAACTATAGAATGCCACAACCAAATAATATTAAAATGTAGAGTTTTAACGTTACAGTTCTTGGTGACCAAAAGGGACTCTGTGCCTACATAGAAAAGGAAGCCCAGAAACATATGAAATCATTTAAAAAACAAAAATGTACCACCAACACCCAAGGAATCACAATTTCTGTAAAGCAACCTGGTACACAGACCACTCTGAGTCTGACAACCCTTGTTTCTTTTGCAAATCCTGGAAAGAAAAATCTAGATTAATAACATCCTTGTGAGAAAATGACTGAAGAAACTGCACCATTGCATGCAGCTGGAACTCAAGCTGGGCCATGGGGAGGAGAACTGTTTCCACTTCTTGCATGCTCGATGAATCACTCAGACCCTGAAAAATAGCCTAATCATTTTGTTTCTTTAGCAAGAGAGACTTAATTTCATCAGTCATTAAGATTGTGCTATTATCTGGAAAGGGAGATGGAAGTCCCAGTTGTACCAACTCTTCAATGTGGCCCTTCATGTCCTTGACACCTTCCTTTACAATATTAAGAAGTGTCTTGCAATTCATGGCAGCTTCATTATAGCTCAATAATTTATTTACATTTTTTGTTGCAATCATTCTATCATCTACCCTATAGCTGACAAAGCTTCATCCGTGGTATCATAAAATTTCTACAATAAAAGTTGAGAATCAGAGACTCTCAAAGAAATAGTAGACAAGTTTGCTTCCACTGAAGACTCCACACTCTCACACAACTATTGAGCTTTTAATAAGAAACTAAGAACATGCTTAAGCTATAAAATCTCTTTAGAGATTCTTTGCTAGGTAGATACATAAAGCTCTTTAACCATTGCCAAGACTCCTACATTTTGTGGCCTTTGACTCAGCTCAATAGTAAGTTGCTTAGTCTTTTCCTATTCTCCCATGAACTAAGCTTGAGCAACACTATTCTGATTTTGTTCCCTTAACAGATTCTGTTACAACTGAGATACCTCTTTCACCTTATCATGATATTTCTTTTCAACAATGGCAAGCTCCTACTTTGATGCAGCTGCAGTGGCTCTTGCCTATTCTATTTCATTCTACAATGTTGTAATCTGAGCTTGAGATGCCTGGTACACTTCCAAAGACATAGTTTTCTGCAAATCTTTATTCAAAGTATCAATCTCCTTATCCTTAGCCTTGATTTCTAATTTAAGGCTATGATTTGTGGCTTTCACTTTTGCCAAATCTGCTTCTAATTTCTCCAGCTTCTTCGTCACTTTTAGGTAATTAGATGTGATAGCTGTGGTAGTTTTGTTCATCAGCTCCACTTTATCCTGAGGTCTAAAGTGAGCTAGGTCCATAGCCACTGCTTTCATAGTGTAATCCTTAAGCTTCATTTGCTCAGCAGGCTTAACCACATTAAGAGTCAAGTGGGTGATTGTTAAGGACTACTGGATTGGGTCAAATAGTGACCTCATATGGGAGTAGTAGGGGTTTTTCCTTCTTTCTTTTTCTTATTATCCATCCTAGCCTCCATTGCCTTCCTAGAAACATCTTCTTATGTTGGAAGGTAGGTGGAGACAAAATTAGACCTCTGGCAAAAGGATAGCGTTGTGGTAGGCCATATGGTATAGTAGTGATTTGTCCACTGGGATCAATCTAAGACAAAGCCCATCTAGGCATAGTTGGGGAAAATAAGGGTAATGAAATGGCTTGTGATGATACCAAGGCTAGTGAACTGACAGTAGGGGCAAAAAATTGTAATGGCACAGCGAAGGTGGCAGGAGACATGGAAAAATGGGTCATTTGGGTTGCCACCCCTACTGAAGAAGAAGTCAAAGAAGGAGAGAGAGGAGAAAGGATACTTACCTATCCCACTGCTGTTGTTGTGAGAACTTGTTGTTGTGGCGACACCAAAACGTCACCTTCAGTATCTTCTTTCTGCAACACTAATTTATGCCTTCTTTTCAAAGGCCTATCTGTTGTATCCTCATAATCTTCTTCCTCAGTTGCCTCCTATGATTCTATCAATATTTGATGAGAAAGTGCCACTCCAAGACCCCCTGATGCCAAAGCTATATGAGTCTCACGAGATGGAGATAATGCAACTTTCTGTTTCTCAAGGGCACTAAGAGGTTGAGGCGATTGGGCCTTAGGGGCTTGTGTAATTATTTTCTCTACTTCCTCTGCCTCCTAAGCCTTCTCTAGCTCTTCTGTCTTCTCTACCTCATGAGAGCTACCTAGAAGATTGCTTGTATCTGGTCTTGACACAAGGGTCATATGATATTCATCCTAGATTTGTTCCCATTGTTCATCTATTTGAACTCCCTGAAAAGTATGGGTGATTTTAGAAATCTCCTGCCTATACTTCCACTAAGCAGCTATTTTTTTAGCATTCCATTCCTTCTTCTTTAGAGTCTTCCTCAAACTAGGGGTCATTAGTTTCTTGGGATCATATTCTTGTTCCTTTTTGTAAAAAGTTTCCCATGGTTTGGGACCCTCATCTGGCAGATCTTTGAGCTCAACATAAAATGCAGGATCATCCTACTTTGGTGATCTCTGCTCCTAGAAAGGTCATTTCTCATGAAGGAAAACAACTGAAACTTTGTTATTTATAATCCATGATGCCAAGAAACTATCAGGATCATACTTCCACTTATCTTGTACTATCAGAAAACCATAAGTTGCTAGCTTCCTTAATAGGAGATTCTTAGTTTCTCTCCTTTCTATCATTATCTTGCCCTTGCTCCAAGGGACATCATACATTTTCTTCTTTCTCTTCTTATTGCTAAAATTTTTATCAATGATGGACAATTGATGACCCACCTCTAAAAATGTAAGCCTAGGGGTTAGGACTTTTAGGAGCAAAATAGGCTCTCTAGCAAAACCATGAAGTCTGATGATTGTTGTGTGAGCACCAAAGACATAATCACATGGAATTTTTAAATTTGTTAAGAAACCTCTCATACTTTCTATCATTCTATTCTCAATAGCCTTAGACCCTAATTGCTCAAAAATCGGGGCTACAAAACACGCAACAAATTCGTAAGGGTTTGCAGTTTCTGAAAGGACATGAGTCCATGCAAACACTGGGATCGTTCTTTTACTACTTGCTTCAGGGTCATACATTTCTAGGTGCATATGTGGTTGAAAGGGATGATAATTCTAATACAAAATCAAGTCGAAAAGGTAGGTAGAATACCTAAAAATTTGATTCTGGGAGAAATTTGTCAACTGCTCAATGATAGCCTGGGAGATGTGCTCCGAAATGTTGAACTGGTATTCTGAAGACTTGTCCATGGTTTTGAGCCTAAAAATTGCTGCCAAGTGCCAATCATCTACCCTTGCATCATCATTCTAGCCAAAAATAAAAGACAACATGGAGAGAACATCCTGAACATCAACATTAAGCTAGGCTCGACTAGTGGGTAGTTGGGGCAACTAAGTATTCTCCTCATCCAAATGCATCTTAGTATTTAGAAACTAGACCTTACTGTGGAGACCACTCCATGTATGTTGTAGCTTGGGGATTGTAGGAAATGTAGCAATCCGGTCATAATACAAACCCAGCATATCCTGAATTGCCTTGGAAGTTATCTAGAACATGAATCTACCACATTGAATCATGGCAGTCGGTGGGTGAAAAAGCTGTGAACACATATCAATCAATTCTGGGTAGGAGTGGACATCAAGAACCACAAATTGTGCTAATTGAGAAGTCCAAACCCTCATTCCAAATGTTTCAGATTCTCCCTTTTCATCCCGTCGGAGACATCTCTGGTGTGCTCCTTCCTAAAGATTCTTTGGATTCTTTGACATCCAAGGGTCTAAAATACCATCTGCATAAACCTTTACTTGCGTAGAGCCAGCGCTCACCCCTATCTCCAAGGCCCTTGTCCTCGGATAACTTGTTCTAGGCTGTGCCCTTACAGACACATAGGCTTTACTACCCTTCCATTTTTCTGGTAACTCAAACAGCCCCTCTTGCGGTGACTGTCCTTCTTCCATTTCTGT
Source organism: Cunninghamia lanceolata (assembly GCA_027924645.1). Lineage (NCBI taxonomy): Eukaryota > Viridiplantae > Streptophyta > Pinopsida > Cupressales > Cupressaceae > Cunninghamia > Cunninghamia lanceolata. The sequence continues at coordinate 7,563,726 of BSBN01001281.1, forward strand.
ATCTCCTTAGGAACTTAAGAAACTGCAAATGAGCCTAAATTATAGCTAGAACTAAAGGTAGGAATTGAAACTTTTTGACACAGGCGATAGGAATTCGAAAGACTTGAAGCAAGGAATAGCAACTGAAACTATTTGAGAAGCTTAAAAACTTAGCTCGGTGGAGGCATTAAGTGACATATTGAATGACCGATCACATCAAATTAATGTCCTTAATAAACATGCCAAAAGGACTATTAGTGTATCATTCCAAATCTACATAGGACTGTGTGTCAAATCGGCATTAAAGACGGTGATCTTTTAGAAATGATTGGCAATTTTTATTTGAAGTACAAGAACCACCTAATGACCTTGGGAAGTATAACTGCCAATTGCGAGAGCTAATGTGCTACAGACACGTGTTCCTGGAACACTTATTTAAAAGAAAGTGGGAAAAGCAAGACAAAAATAGGAAAGGAAACTAATGACACCTAACTAACTATGATACAAGGTCAGGTTTCAAAATTATGTGAAGTGTTTCAAAATGATCCCATTTACAGGAATCTCTTCGGGCTCTCCTTCCATATTTTCCAGCTCAAACACATTTTGTTGCTTGCAAGTGTGAATCTTAAAAGCGCCAGTCCATAATGAGTCAAACTTGTTGTGTCGACCTAGTTTAGAAACTCTCTCATCCCATTTCAAAACCAATGATCCGACTTCAAAATTTGGTTCAGAAGTCTTTCTGTCAAACCAACTTTTAATGGTATGCTGATGCTTCATCAAGGATTCATGCACCACTTCTCTTTTTTCTTGAACTTTGAGTAATTCAGCGAGCCTCACCTACATTGGGCCATTTTCCTCTATCTCCAATTGTTTGATCAACTGTAAAGCAGGAATTTCTATGTTCAATGGCATAACTGTATTCTTGCCATAGACTAGTTCATATGGGGACATCTTAGTTACTTGCTTTGGTGTAATTCTGTTTGCCCATAGTGCTGAATTGAGGGACTTATGCCAATCTCTCTGATGATCAACCCCCATTCTCTTGATGAGTCTAATCAGGTTCTTATTTGTAGATTTTACCAAGCCATTTCCTTGCAGATAATAATTTGATGAGGTCTTCAGATATATCCCAGTCCTCAGCAAAATTTGATAGTTTAGTCCCTAAAAATGCCTTAGCATTGTCAGATATCATAGTGCGTGGAGGACCAAAATGGGTAGTTATTCCTTCAAGGAACTCTAGAATCATCTTCTTAGTGGCTTCCTTAAGTTGCACTACTTCACTCCATCTTGTAAAATAATCAGTTGCAGTAAGGATCCACTTATATCCCTTACTTGAGACTGGATTAATCATTCCTATAAAATCTAAACCCCACTGTGCAAAGGGTTCATCCACTATTATGGGACTCAGAGGCAAAGCTGTATTCCTTCTCCTTCCAGCATAGAATTGACAAGCCTAACACTCATTGACCATCTGATGACAATCTGCAAACAACGTGGGCTAGTAGTACCCAGCCTGTGTAATCTTGATGGCAGTAGTTCTTGCTGAGAAATGCCCCCCTGAGGCTTCGTGATGGAATTCACGTAATACCTTTTGAGCTTCATCCCTTTCAACACATCTTAGTAGTATCTCATCAAAATTCCTTTTAAATAAAACTTGATCAATGAGCACAAAATGACTTCCCTGCTGCCTATAATATCGTCTTTTATCAAGGGAGAGCTCACTAGGGAAAATACCAGTTCTCATGAACTGTATTCTATCACTCACCCAAGAATCTTGATCAATCTCTTGGAGTTTCAATACTGTTTCCTCCTATGTTTCTTCCAACATTGACATTTTAGTGTCTTGGGCAATATACTAGCAGAGTCCCCTGCCTTTGACCAATTTGGTAGGCCTTACCTCTACATCATATTCAAAAATCTTGGTTATCTAGTTAGCTCTTTTTTCTATAATCTCACCTTCCATGATGTATTCTCTAACACTTGAGTGAGCTACTAATATCAAGATTTTATTTCATGTTACCAGATGTCTAAATTTATTAAGAGCTTTAATCACAGCATAAGCTTGCTTTTCAATGAAATTATACTTGGATTCATATTCCCTTAGTGTCCTGGAGAAGAATGCAATTGGATACTCCCCCTCTTCTTTGTCATCTTTCTAAGTCAGAATAGCTACAATACTGTGTTCCCCTCCATATACATACATTATGAAGGGTTTAGAGAAATCTGGATTTCACAGCACTGGAGTAGATGAGATAGCTTTCTTGATTTCTTCAAAAGCCTACCTTCCTTCAGTCATCCATTTGAAGACTAAATCCTTCTTCAGCATTAGGGTAATGGGCATTAGGGTAATGGGCCTGACAAGCCGTGCAAAATTAGATATGAATCTATTGACAAAATTAATTTTGCCTAGGAAAGATTGGACTACCTTTTTATTGACTGGTAAAGACAACTCCAGTATGGCTCTGACCCTCTCTGGATCAATGGAAATCCCATCCTTTGAAATAATATGCCCCAAAAGTTTCCCTTGTGGTACTGCAAAAACACACTTCTTAGGATTTAAAGAAATGCCAAACTCTTGACACCTTTGAAAAATAGCTTCTAAATGCTCAAAGTGATCTTTAGCATTCTTTGCAAATATAGTGAGGTCATCTAAATAGATATCTTATTTATGAGTCCTTTAAATGCTATGTCCATAGCGCGTTGAAAAGTGGCTCCAACATTTGAGAGACCAAATGACATTTTGGCATATGCAAAAGTTCCCCACTTTGTTGTGAATGCTATCTTATGTTGGTCTTCATCTGCCAGCTAGATTTGATTGTATCCTGAAAAGCCATCAAGCAAGGAAAATCTTTCTGATCCAGCCACTATTTGTAAAATCTATTTCATGGATGGTAGATGATAGTGATCTTTTAATGATGCTTTATTTAAGTCTCTGAAGTCTACACAGAGCCTAATGTCCCCATTTTTCTTTCTGACTGGCACTAGATTAGATACCCAATTTGAATGCTTAATTGGGAAAATAATCTTAGACTCAAGAAGTTTTTGTAACTCATCCACCATTAAAGGTTCAATTCTAGGATTCACCGGTCTCTGCTTTTGGCGAGCAGGCTTTGATCCTTCAGCAAGCTCTATAGTATGTTGAATGACATCTCTGTTGTAACCATGAAGGTCATCATAGGTCCATGTAATCACTCTATCATACTTGTTGCATAAAGAAACTAGCTTATCTCTTTCCTCCTGAGTAGTGGCATTACCTACTTTCATCTTTCTTCCTTCACTGACATGGATTTTAGAATAATCCTCCTTGCTTGCCTTAAACCTCCTCTTATCTAGGCTTATGTCATCTAGGTCGAACAAGTTCTCCAATATTATTAAACCCCTAGGAATTTTATTAGACTTCAATTGAATAATTTGGTCACCATATGCTTCCTTTATCTTAGGCTACAACTAGTCAGCAAATTCTCTGGAATGTTGTAGAAATAGAAGCACCTGAAGATCATTGTCAAAAACTTGCTAGTTTTGGACATTGTCAAGAATTGTTGGTCTGATAATGACCTTCACTGCTTCACTATTTATGAGTAAGTCACTAGCTAGATCAAACTAAGAACTGATCTGTGTCATCCTATCTGCTTCTGTATTCTGAGCTCTAGGGACAACTTCTATGTTAAAAGCATCAAATCCATTGATCAGATCCCAAATCCTGTGGCGATAAGATCTCATTCTCACATTCTTTGCCACAACCTTTTCTCTAATTTGTTTCACAACTAGCTCTAAATCACCTTTGACTATTAGGTTCTTTATCCCTTTATTCTTCGCCAACATAAGACCATGTACCAAAGACTCATACTCAACATCATTATTAGCACAAGCAAATTAGAAGCATATGGCTCTGAGAATTTTCTCACCATTTGGAGAAGTGAGACATATTCTTGCCCCAACGCCATTCTTACTTCTAGCTTTGTCAAAGTTCAAGGTCCAGATCTCAGATTCTTTATTTGAACCTCCTTTTTAGATGTTTCTTGGCTCATTATAATTGGTATTTCTTGATCTTCCTCAAAGATTACATAAGTCCCCAAACCAGTAGAGTCATAATTACCATAAGGGTCACTCTACAGCATGGACATTAGCTGGTTGTTCTCTTCTTCATTCTGATCATATTCAGTCCATTCTCCCATTTCTTCAACAAAAGCTCTCTCCTCGCTATTCATCATAGCATGAGATGCTTCAATTATTGGAGCCGGTTCTTCAGTGATATGATCTTTAGATAGGGGCTCAGACAACACCTTTATCTTTGTCCCATATTTAGTTCTCAAGATCAAATGTGACCAATCAAGTGACATATATCCTCCTATTTTAGTTGTTAAATCTCTAGATAGGCATAGCTCGAAGACTGTGGAATATCAATGATTACCACATCTTGCAAGATAGTAATATTTGGATAGGTATACAATTGTAATGGGAGTTGCCTGATCATTCCTATGGTTTGGATAGACTTCCCATCTAATTGCATGACCCCTTTAGCTAGTGGCTCATATTCTATTTTTAAAGCATCAACTATTTTCTTTGACATGATTGTAGTACTAGCTCCCGAATCTATCATTGAGTTGTGCAACAATTTCTTGCCCACTATTAAAGTTAGATAAAATGGATCTAGCCTAGATTTGCTTACCTCTAATGTAACATTTAATAGAGCAGCTATTTGCAAGGTTGGGGTGTCTTTATTCTGAATCCTCCCTTTGCTCACATTTCCTTCTTTTGTATTAACAGCTTTGGGATCTGCCTAAGTCTGCAACGCTTCTTGCAGTAGCATCTTTTGTTCAGGAATAGTTAGCATATCCTATATTGATACATGTGCAGGTGTTTTCTTTAGCTGTTCCACCACATTCATGGGTCCCAATGTTTGTGTCTTAGGATATTACAGATACCTTGCTCTTTCCAGCACCGGGTTAGAAATTCCTTGATTCTGAGCTGTCAGAGGTACTTCTTGCCTTGAAGTGGGGTTGAATTGAGTTTGGAATGAAGGGACTCTAGCTGCTTCATTGTTGATGGCCTCAGGTTGTTCAACCATCCTTCTTTTTGATCTGGTGAAATAATCGGACTGTACCCAGGGTTTCTTAGAAGTAGATGCCTCATTTAAAAATACTGACTCCTTGTCTTCAATCCATGAGAACAAAGCATGTTTGGGGAAATCTCTTCTTCTTGTTGAATGGATATTCCTTATATCTGAGCCACCATTACCGCATTCTAAACACCACGTGACTAATATGGAGGAGTATTAGACACCATAGCTTGACCTTCCATCCTTCTTTGCTCTATTATCTTTTGCTGTAAATTGCCCCTAGGACAATCTCTGGGCATATGGGCATTATTGCAAGGTAAACATCAGGCATTGGTATCTTCTGCTAGGTTATTTTGTCTAGGGACCATCTCTATGTCTGGGTTAGATGGGACATCTTGCAATGGTGTGGGAACTGTAACTAACTGATTTGAAGGTTGAGGATTATTTGGTCTTTGAGCCCCTTGGTATTAGTTTGGTTGATATGGAGGTCTATTACCTTGGAATCCCTGGTAAGGAGGTTTTGAATAAGAAGTCTGTTGTCTCTTGAGGTTGATAATCTCATTTGAAAAGGTTCTAAGAATGTTCTTGACATCATCCATTTCAGATGGAGGAGCAAGGGGTGTTGATGCAGTGGGCTGTTGAGGTGTTGGGAAGGTATATATGGACACCAGAACTGATGGAGTATTACTAGTTTCTTGTGGTAGGGGCATTGAGATTTCTGGAAACATAAGCATAGGAGGTCTTGGAGGTAGTTTCCCAGCATCTATTAAGCTATTTTCAACTCTTACTACTAATTCATATGCCGCTGGTAAAGTCTATCCTCCTAAAGACTATATCATGACTAAGATATCAAAATTGAAAGCCTTAAGATAAAACATAATTTCCATACCTACTGATGGCTTGGCTATGGTAGGGATTCTATCCCAGGTCTTTTGAAACCTAGTGTTGAAATCAATTATAGGTTCTTGAGGTGCCCTCTTTATGGTGATCAGTTGCTATAGCAGAGAGGATCTATCACCCTTTTCACTGAATCTTCCAAAGAAAGCATCTCTGAGCTGATCCCAAGTAGATATTAAACTTGAGGGCAATGAGCTATACCAATCCAGGGCCTTCCCCTTGAAAGAAACAAAAAATAATCTGATAGCAACATTTTGTTTTATGATGACATGTATAGCACATATATCTAACACATCTTGGAGGTGTTCCCCTAGAGTCTTGGAGTCTTCTCCTAAAAACTTGTGTAATGCTTTCAAAGCATTGGTATGAATTGGATCCCAAGTATCTAGTGGTGTTGGGAGTGTTGGATCTGCAACATATACATGAGGTTGCGTGAGTTGCCTCCCCTTCACTTTTGGTTTTGCCACACCAAGGGGGGTATGCCTATAGCTAAAGATTTGATCTGTGACTCGCCCAATGACAAAAAGATTTAGCGTTACAACAACAGGCAGAATACTCTCATGTTTAGACCAAGATTCGAGTGATAAATCATAAGGTTGGCAATGTTCTTGGACATATTTAACTGGTTGGGTATGAGAGTATGCAAGGGTCTTAATCCTACTCCTACAAACTAATAAGTTGGAAGTATGGAATGAGTTGGTTTTGATTTTGGATGCAAGACAGGGGTTTTGGATCATAACTACTACATAGGGAGTAGACCGGTGCCTATCTCAGGGCAGGGAGTCAACTAGACGTATACAAGAGAATGATTTGCATTGGCATTCAAATTTCAAGGGGTTAGAACTAGTATTTGCCTTACAAACACCACCCAAGACTGAGTATTTAGCTACCTCTACTTACACATATCCCAGCTGACATGCATTCTTCTCCATACTTAACCTAAAATAATTTAATCTGCTCCTTGAATGGAGGTTAGAGATCAAGCATGCAATATAGACAGTCTATATCCTAGAATCTTAGAAACCCTTAGCAACCAGATTCAGAAGAAGCTATGCATACAACAATGGAGACAAGCAACTAAACACATGCAACAATGCATTTTTCATATAAAACAACAAATAAACTAAACATATGTGCAAGGTACACTCAGATGCAACTCATAAACTCACAAAAGAGATAGAACAACCAAGAAAGGCTTTGTTCTTTGTTATTTCCTCCCAAAAATGCCCTAGGTCTTCAACAACCTACAATGAGTAACACAGTTTGCATATATACAAGAATGTGCCCTCAACAGATTAATCACGAGGTCTTTTCAAAATTTCTGCCAAATACAATGCACCTTCTGAATGGCACCTAAAACATTGAATGCAGCAGAGAGAAATAGAGGAAAGAGCAAGTGAGATCGGGAGTTGTGCAGCTGTTTGAAGATTTTCTCCCTAAATCAGGTAGTTGATCTGTCAATCCATCGATCATTCCTTTGCAAATTTGCCATTAATGGCCAACCTACTCGCGGCCTCTTGGGAATGCAGCAGCGAATGCATAAGAAAATTTTCCTGCTCTAGAATGCAGCTGCGAACTCAGGAAATCCTTCTTCACAAAATTTTGAGTGATGGCTGTTGATTTCCTCCTCATCGCCAAGATCAATGGCATCAAATCGTGCTGAAAAGTCATTGCCCAATGAAAATGTACCATGCAGGTCATTTTTGCTTCTTTGACTTTTCCATCGCTGATTTTGGATTTTGCCTTTTCACCCTGTTTATGCAAAAGCATATACATACAACTGCTACACATACAAGGCGTGGACCCCAAATTTTTATGAATTAGACTGTAATCACACTTGAGTCCAACTTGTACCTAACCTTTTGTATTATTGCTTTGTATATTGCACATGTAACATGCAATATACAACCTCCGAATCTCAAAACTGTATAAAATAATTTGAAATTTCAATCGAGTCTGGGCATTGTATGTTTTCTTCTTTGTATCTTTGCCTTGTATATCGCACACATACAATGCAATATACATACAACATGGATTCTAGCATAGTTATCAATTGGATTGAAATTACCTTTGCATCTTTCATTGTATATCGCACATACAATGTGCAACATACAACCTGCGGACTCCAGCCTGAAATCCGCCACAACTAATTCCTCTTTCACATCTGGATTGTATGTGCACTATGTATTTTTGCATTGTATATAGCACATACCATCGGGACATACAACTTGTGCGGGCCCACCATGCCTCTGAAGAATGTCAACTTTGACTGCATCATGCCTTGTATATTACCTTGCTTGTACATTTTACCTTGTACATGCGACTTGTATATTAGAGATACAATCGCCTTTGTATGTGAAGCGGACCCTACCAATTGTATATGCATCAGCTTTTGTATCTTTCGCCTTGTATGTTGCCTCCGATGTACAACTCGATATACGTTCCTCTTTGCACATTCAACTTGTAACCCGATGCATATTAACTTGCATCTTTTCCTTTATATGTGCATCGGCCATCGGGGAGACTGCTACATGGGTCGCCGATATACATTGTTTTGCTGATGATTCCTTTGTATCTATGAATGTATATGCCCCTTTATACATACAATCCTGCTTGCATATTTTTGCAGACCTGATCACCATTTTAGCCTGATTTGAATATCTTTAGAATCTGTCATTTGTATGTAACCCATTGTATATCAAATATACAACAAAATATACATACAAGTGCCATGCATACAAATGGGGAATATTCCTGGGAATCTGCAACATACATGCACATTTTTTAAAAAACTGATATGCATACAAAGAAACATACAATCACTTTTTCCACTTTTGAAGCTGATTGCACATCCTTTTTCGGGCCCGCCAATGTACAACTGCACTTGCACATACAAATACACATACAAACAGCAATGCATATACAAAGATATATGCATAAAAATGTGAAGGCCGACAGACTTAGGAATTTCTTGGAAAGTGCCTACGAATTTAAATGCTTGAAAACTGGATTTTATGTAGGCACTAACATTGGCTCTGTCTGGGACACATGCCTCTTGCAGGCATGGCGAGAACCATAGATCTCTGGGATGCAGACCAGTCCCCTATCCATTGGGCAATAGAGTCAAACACTGCACCAACTTGCATCACAAATCACATCTTTTTTTGAACACTATTTTGGTGGCCCTGGGCAGCCAAAAATGAAAAACCATAACCTCCTCCTGTTAAATGCCTGATTCTGATCTGAATGACCCCAACCACAACTGAAAACACTGACATAATCTGCCCATAGGCTGATCTTGTCCATCATATACTTCACCATTTTTGAAAACTTGCCCCTGTCAGTATTGCCTTTGTCACCCTGCATCTCACAATTAGACATATAACCATGCATACTGGAATATTTTTTAGCATTAGTTAACACATGTATGTTATAATCTTCAAACAGTATATCACATTGCACTTGGCGTTCCTCATTATATACCTGGCTGCTGTGCAACACCAGGTACTCATCCAACTGATCCAGAAACTGAAAACACTCAAAATATATGAGACTTTCAATATCATTCATATAACTTATTGACATTGAAAATAAATCTTGATCCACACAGCCATCAGTACACATGTCTGAACCAACTGATGATGAATGTTCATTATCCACAGTTTGCATATCAATATTATCTTCACAAGGGATGAAGATCTTTGCCTCTGACTCATATGTCCCCTCTTCACAAACTGATGCAACACCCACGTCAGCTGTCTCTTCAGATTCATCATCATCTTAAAAAAGAGGGTTAATTCTGCACCAATGAAGGTCATGACCCAAAATGTTCAATGCATCTAAAGGCTCATCATAAAGGGGATTCAATCTCATTGCAAAGGTCTCTACTTCTTCTTCATGACAATCCAACTCTTCTTCAACATTACCAAATCCAGAGTCATAAGAAGAACAAACCTAATCCATGAAATGATCATGGATATCATCTTTATCATCTGATCACCCCACATACAAGATTTTTGCTAATTCAATGCAATCTGAAGCTGAACTATCTATATCACTTTCTAGCCCTCTAATGCTTCTTGATGAAATTGGAATTGACTCTTGATCCATATGATCACAACTATGCACAACCAGATCATTAAAACATGAATGCTCTTTGTTGAGGATTGGCATGTAAATGTTACTTGAAAAATTATCACAATCAGCTTCATTTGGTGGGCAAATCAGGGAATCCTCCTCTATGGTAGAGTCATCAGCACCTTGAAATGATGCATAAACTAGGACAGCAGGGGTATGAGTGCTTTGACAATCATTTCCAACACTTAAACTATATCTTTCACTAACATTGGGGACCGTACGGTAGCAAAAATTTGCAGAGAAATAACCCTTCTGAATTCCATACCTCCAATTGTTTTAAATGTCTACTGCAAACTGATGTTCTTGATGCAATGTGGTGGGCTCCTTATCTCTCAATCTATAACTCATTTTCTTATCAAATGCTCCCAGATAGACCACTAGGCACAATGCATCATTAGGTCTCATGTATTCTGGAATTCTTTTCATTAGCTTCGTAAATCTAAGGTTAAAGGCTGGGATCAACTCTTCCTTTTCAATATGGATATACATGAAACCACTGATAACTGCATATTTAGATATTCTTTTACCATATTGTTCTAGAAATGTAGATTTAAAATCTTGCCAAGAGCTGACAGAGTATGCTGGAAGATAGGAGAACCAGTCCCTTGCATCTTCAATTAGAGATTGAACAAATAATCTCATAACTACATCTTCATGGTCAACCTCAAAGTCATCTATAACATTTCTAAACTGCTGCAGTGTCTCTCAGTTGATTCATCCTTTGCACCATTGAATTTAGGCAGATACTTTCTGATCTTAGATGGAAAAGCATTTGGATAACCATGAATGCCATCGAAATTTATGGGCTTATATCTATCAATCCTGAAACTTCTTCCATTACATGGTTGGGATTGGTTATTATACATTATTACATTTGACACCTCACAAGGGTGCATGGGATGATAATACATCTCTATGTGTTTTTTGCAACCCTCTTCTCAACTTAGATTTTCAATCAATGACTTTAGGCCTTTAAAATACAAACTACTATTTCAAATTTTTTAAAGTCCTTTTAATGAGTCTTTTCAACAATATTGCATGCTTAACTTGAAAATATAAACTATATGCTCAACAAATACCAAAGCATGTAAGATTATCACCAATATTTCCCTTTTAACCAGTGCTATTTCACCAAATAGGGAATCCTTTAAAACTTATAAAAATACCTGGATATGTTGTAGCTGCTGCAAATTACTTTCCCTGACTGAAAATATGAAAATTTAACACCTTTTGTGTCCTTTATCAGGTTCTTTTTGTGCAGAGTCACCACCTCCTTGGCAGAGGAACGAGCTTCAAATAACATGAAGCTAAAAATTCATTTCTTTCTTCTCTGGGTTCTCCAACAACAGAGCCACATATACAACTTTTAAGTTTGCTGCAACAAAGCACTTCCAGGTCTGAAAATTCAATCTTTTAGACTCAAACTTTTATGGATATGACATTACCTCCCTAGTAGAGTTACCAATTCTATTGGTGACTCGGATGGGCCAAAAAAATATATCTTTTAATTCAACTTTCCCCAGTAGAGTCGCCAATTTTGTTGGATCTCCAACAGATACGGGAGGTTGCGTGAGTTGCCTCCCCTTCACTTTTGGTTCTGTCGTACCAAGGGGGGTATCCCTATAGCTAAAGATTTGATCTGTGACTCGCCCAATGACAAAAAGATTTAGCTTTACAACAACAAGCAGAATACTCTCGTGTTTAGACCAAGATTCGAGTGATAAATCATAAGGTTGGCAATGTTCTTGGACATATTTAACTGGTTGGGTATGAGAGTATGCAGGGGTCCTAATCCTACTCCTACAAACTAACAAGTTGGAAGTATGGAATGAGTTGGTTTTGATTTTGGATGTAAGATAGGGGGTTTTGGATCATAACTACTACACAGGGAGTAGACCGGTGCCTATCTCAGGGCAGGGAGTCAACTAGACGTATACAAGAGAATGATTTGCACTGGCATTCAAATTTCAAGGGGTTAGAACTACTATTTGCCTTACAGACACCACCCAAGACTAAGTATTTAGCTGCCTCTACTTACACATATCCTAGCTGACATGCATTCTTCTCCATACTTAACCTAAAACAATTTAATCCACTCCTTGAATGGAGGTTAGAGATCAAGCATGCAATATAGACAGTCTATATCCTAGAATCTTAGAAACCCTTAGCAACTAGATTTAGAAGAAGCTATGCATACATCAATGGAGACAAGCAACTAAACACATGCCACAATGCATTTTTCATATAAAACAACAATGAAACCGAACATATGTGCAAGGTGCACTCAGATGCAACTCATAAGCTCACAAAAGAGATAGAACAACCAAGAAAGGCTTTGTTCTTTATTATTTCCTCCCAAAAATGCCCCAGGTCTTCAACAACCTACAATGAGTAACACAGTTTGCATATATGCAAGAATGTGCCCTCGACAGATTAATCACAGGGTCTTTTCAAAATTTCTTCCAGATACAATGCACCTTCTGAATGGCACCTAAAATATTGAATGCAATAGAGAGAAATAGAGGAAAGAGAAGGTGAGATTGGGAGTCGTGCAGCTGTTTGAAGATTTTCTCTCTAAATCAGGTAGTTGATATGTCAATCCATTGATCATTCCTTTGCAAATTTGCCATTAATGGCAAACCTACTCGCGGCCTCTTGGGAATGCATAAGAAAATTTTACCACTTTGGAATGCAGCTACGAACTTAGGAAATCCTTCTTCACGAAATTTTAAATGATGGCCGTTGATTTCCTCCCCATCACCAAGATCAATGGCATCAAAACGTGCTGAAAAGTCATTGCCCAATGAAAACATGCCACGCAGGCAGCTTTTGCTTCTTTGACTTTTCCATCGTTGATTTTGCATTTTGCCTTTTCGCCCTATATATGCAAAAGCATATACATACAACTGCTACACATACAAGGCGCGGACCCCAAATTTTTATGAATTAGACTGCAATTGCATTTGGGTCCAGCTTGTACCTAACCTTTTGTATCATCGCTTTGTATATTGCACATGCAACATGCAATATACAACCTCTGAACCTCAAAACTGTATAAAACAATTTGAAATTTCAATTGGGTCCAGGCATTGTATGTTTTCTTCTTTGTATCTTTTCCTTGTATATCGCACTTATACAACACAATATACATACAACATGGATTCTAGCATAGTTATCAATCGGATTGAAATTACCTTTGAAATCTGGCTTGTATCTTTACCTTTGCATCTTTCATTGTATATCGCACAGACAATGTGCAACATACAACCTGCGGACTCTAGCCTGAAATCCACCACAACTAATTCCTCTTTTGTGTCTAGATTGTATGTGCGCTATGTATTTTTGCATTGTATATAGCACATACCATCGGGACATACAACTTGTGCGGGCCCACCATGCCTCTAAAGAATGTTGACTTTGACTGCATCATGCCTTGTATATTACCTTGCTTGTACATTTTACCTTGTACATGCGACTTGTATATTGGAGATACAATCGCCTTTGTATGTGAAGCGAACCCCACCAATTGTATATGCATCGACTTTTGTATCTTTCACCTTGTAAGTTGCCGCCGATGTACAACTCGATATATGTTCCTCTTTGCACGTTCAACTTGTAACCCGATGCATATTAACTTGCATCTTTTCCTTTGTATGTGCATCGGCCATTGGGGAGACTACTGCATGGGTCACCGATATACATTGTTTTGCTGATGATTCCTTTGTATCTGCGAATGTATATTCCCCTTTATACATACAATCCTGCTTGCATATTTTTGCGGACCTGACCACCATTTTAGCCCAATTTGAATATCTTTTGAATCTGCCATTTGTATGTAACCCGTTGTATATCAAATATACAACAAAATTCACATACAAGTGCCATGCATACAAATGGGAAATATTCCTAGGAATCTGCAACATACATGCACATTTTTTTAAAAACCGATATGCATACAAAGAAACATACAATCACTTTTTCCACTTTTGAAGAGGATTGCACATCCTTTTTCGGGCCTGCCAATGTACAACTACACTTGCACATACAAATGCACATACAAACAGCAATGCATATACAAAGATATATGCATAAAAATGTGAAGGCCGACAGACTTAGGAATTTCTTGGAAAGTGCCTGCGAATTTAAATGCTTGAAAACTAGATTTTATGCAAGCACTAATAGGAAGAATAAGAGTGTCGTTGTTGTTCCAATCTACAAAGCTCTGTGGTGGGGTAGGTACTTCCATAGCTAGTCCTAGTGTTCTAGGTGCTTGATTTGTTCTTCTTCTTGGAGTGGCTGCTAAAGATGGCAACAAGATTCCTAGATTAGTAGCTGATTGGGCTCTGGTGGTTGGTCCACAACTTTGACTCCCTCCTTCTCTCTAGTTCATACAATCTTGATCAAAAATCAAGAAAGGTCCCACCGGGCATGCCAAAAACTGTTGATGTATAAAATTGCATGAGTTTCAACACCAACATGGGAAGTTTCAAGAATGTGGAATTGATACTTGAAACAACCTCCAAATTTTAGGGAAGCTGGCTCTTGCTTTTTCAATGGGGTTTTGGGAAAGGTATAGAAAAAACAAGATTACAGATACAATGAAATAAAACTCTTAAGGCGATGCACCAGACTTATATGTGTTTCAGCAACTAGCACAGTGATTAAACCCTTATGATTTTTGCTATATCAAAGAGCAAATGAAACATGATTAACATAGACAGATTATAGATAGATTTAGAATCAAAGGCTAAACTTAAAGAAATTACACAAAGACACAGAAAATATCATCAACAACACAAAATAGAGCTTCTTTCATTAATATATTCAGGAAAATATATGAGGCACATAAACATGCACAGATATATCTGCTTTCTTCTTTGAAACAGCTGTGAAGGCAAAATGATACAATCCAGTCACAGTAATATCTCCTGTATTTCCCTATGTGTATTATTGTATCCTCTCAGTTACAAAACTTCCCCTCAATTTATAGAGGTGAGGTGGGGTTCAAAATATTTCCCAGTCATTAAGAATATGCAATAATATGCAATTGAACTGGGACTGAACTAGAACTGAGTTGCGCACAGGATCTATCTGAATCTGCAACCTTCTCTCCCTTGCATACCCATTAGCTGAATGCAGCAGAAAATATGGCCTTATGACTTCTAGTTCCATTGAGACACATGGCACTCCTTTGCAAGCTTCTAACAGCTCCAAAAAATGATACGTGGTGCCTCCTACTTCATTGGCTTAGTTTCCCTTTGATACAAAGAGAAATACGACACTGTGACACTTGGTGCGTTCTGCCTCTTCATACTGCTTCCACATGGCAACACCTGAGTGTCTCAAAAATGGGATAGATGGCACACTAGCATGCTTTCAAAAGCTTCATTTGTTTTTTTACCCTTCAAACACCCATGGTAGCGACACTTGGAACACTCCAATACACATAGAAACTTTAGACATAACACATCGGGGTCCACCATATGTACTCCGACACTTCAAAACTTATAAAAGAAAGAGACACACAGCAACTTCCGTTTAATGCAACAAAAGGACACATGGCACTCTCGTGCTCTTTCTTGATGCTTTTCTCAAAAGTTTCCCTTCAAATCTCTATGGAAGTGACACTTGGCACACTCTGCTGCACTTAGAAACTTTACAAAAAGGAACACAGCAAAAGGCAAGTGGCAAAGTCTTGTGACATCTGGGAACTATGAATCAAGAATAAGACATATGGCATTGTCCATGACTCTCGGTCATTTATCCTTACTGCTTCTAAACTCCTTACCATGTGGCAACCTCATGAGTCTTTTGGAAGCATCTTTCCTTTTGGGTTCTTAAAACCCCGCCATGCTGACACATGGCACTCTTTGTATGCAACAAGATAACAACACAAACTACAAATGAAACTATAGAATGCCGCAACCAAATAATATCAAAATGTAGAGTTTTAACTCTACAATAGCCAAAGATAATGCAACATTGTTATAAAAGAAGTCAATTTGTCAAAAGTAAAATTAGATGTGATGACTTTCTTCATCTCCAAAAAGACCTTCTAATCATTCCTTACCTATAGTTTGTTATGAAGCACCATCATTGTTAATTACATCACCATTTAAGGTAGGGTAGGACCAAGAGTAAATCTATGACCTCTCAAAACCTTGGAAGAAGCATTAATCCCTACCATTAGTGGAAGCTTTGGAAAATGATATTGAATAATAAGGTTTACTTTAAAAATACACTTTACAAATTGTCTATGCCAATTTATCCTCTTTAAATAAGAGTGATGTAGTAGTTGACTACAAGTCAAATAAACAAAAAATAAATAGGTGCACAAAGTACACAATAAAAGAAAATATGGAAGATAATTGGAGGATTTAAAAATTAAATATTTATATTAAAATTGTAGAAGAAAATAAATCCAACATAGGCCACAAGAATAGATTGAACTTGTCACTCTTTTTAGCCAACCATATGATAAATATTCACTCTAAGTAGAGACTATCTACATACAATCTACCTAATATCCCAAAATATTCTTATGTCTAGTTCAATATCATAGCTTCATCACCTAACAAACCCCATAATGAATCCCATCCATGACATTTGAATTCAAAATAAATAATTAACCATGCCAAAAGGAAACCTAACTCGGCAAGTATCTGAAGACTATGGTGTTGTAGACATTCCATATCATCATTAATTGTCGCGCAATCAAGGATAGTGGACAAATGAATGAAGAACTTGCCATTGTAGAAAACACCTATATAGACACACCCATAAGATATAAACTTCTTTTATTTAATCCCCAACCCACATAGAGATCACAACACCTCAAATAAAACATTTGCAACTTCCTAGATTCAATATTTACATATAGATCAACTCAACAATAGATTAATTTTCATTTATTATACAAGATAGATATACATGAAATTGATCCAAGTAATGATTTCTTATAGTGGTCCATTGCAAACTCAACAAACTCCAAGCTTCCTAAAAAATAAAACTAACTCCCAAGTAAACTATTATCTTGAGATAAATGTGCATGCATTTAATTCAAGTAAAAATTATATAAATAGTTTGCAACTCAATCTCACAGAAAACTTCTCTACGCATGAATCATAATTTTTTATTCAACAAAATCTTGTTACACATATATTAAGACCAACAAGATGGCATGCAACAACTCTATCCATTTATGGAGAAATTTTGAAAAAATTCCCTTGCAAACTCAACAAACTCCAAGCTTCATGTAATGATAGAAATTGCATACCTTGAAATCTCCATATTATGTCTTTGTGCTCATTTTAGTGCTCATCTCCCTAGTATTTTTTAGACACATTTACATCTATTTATGGCTATCATAGTGATAATAGAGTGGCAATGAAAGCATCCCAATTCATAGAAATCACCCCAAACGCTAATAAAATTTGCAACCTTCACCATGAAAGGTCACACATGCCCCATACTATGAGATCCCTAGTTCATCCATGCTCTAAAGTGTAGGTGACCTCATCTCCATATAAAACAAAAGTTTTATCGCTTGTTGTTGCCCTAATACTTACTATATTTATGTCAATCACAAACCCTGAAACTTAGTAGTGAGTCATATTTAAGCTTCTTTTTCCCATTGTTTACCCATAATGGATCATTATAAAAACCTAGTTTCCTCTCTCAACTTTTAAAAGGAAAAGTTTAGATACATCATCAAGGAAAGAAGGAAGTAGACCTAGGATTGAAAATCTAAATATATGGAGTCTCCTTGGATCCCTTGAGTCATTAAATCCTTTTATGTTTTCTTCTCCATTCTCATTTCCATGTCCTATTCTCCCTATTTCCATCACCCATGAGCCATTAGAAACTCTCATATCCATCTCCCAAATATGCATACACTCATCCTTGTAACCCTTGAAAAATATAAAGTTGTTGACCCTTTTTTTATCCCTTAATGATTATTTTTCCATCTCTCTTTATCATCCATCACAACCACACACCACTTTATTGATGTAACCAAACTTCACAACATAAAGCTCAACACTATTTTTATTGCAAATGAATAACTAGAAAACTCATAACTATTTTCAAACTCCTACTCATTCCATTCCATTATGCTACAACTAAAGATAAATATCAAATTTATACAAAAATGAAAATTACCATTTTTGGCATATTTTCACAACTTTCTAAAATTATCATTTTTGGTAACTTCGCATCCTTATCCGTATGACCATGAAAGTTTCCAAATATTTGAAACTTACTAAAAAATGACTAATTGTCAACTTTCTAATCTAATTGCAAGTAAATCTAGGAAAATATTTAGAAAAACAACTAAGAAAATCTCGAAAAAAACATTAAAACCTCATTTTGAGGCCCTAAATGATCGGATAAGGTCTCGAAAAAGTGTCAAAATGGTGACCTACCAAATTTACCAATTCAGTGGGAAAAATAATAAACTCTTCAAGACACATCTGCCCACCAAATTTCAGCTCCAATGGACCTCCGAGTCAAATGTTATGACCTCCAGAAGTTCCTGCATCATTTATCCTAGACGTACCTCCCAAGGTTTTTTTTTTACACTAATATTGCACAAATCACCTTCACCATCACTAGGTCTCCACATAGTTTCTAATCTCCTATTAGTCCTTTGGTGGAAAAGATGAAATATTCTCATAGGAGACTAAGGAAATCTCCTAAAGAACACAATAAATTTCCCATCCTTCTAGTTCATATATGAAAATATATTAATTAAGACTAAACAAATGTTTATTGGAAGTGTAAAAAGGGTCTTAGACTAAAGATGGAGCTTCCTTTATAATTTTAGAGCTATCAAACAAAAGATCACTTGTGCCACTCCTCCAAGCAATTGTGCCCCACTATCAAAAAAAGAATAAAATAGAATCTAGATTTCACTAGTAGTTCTTTTCAACCATCCGTAATCTATTTACAATCTTTGATCCAACAAGTTCTAAGTGCATGAATTTCATTTTGATTTTTATTTCTTTCAAGGCATTCTAGTTTTAGTGTTTTTAATTCCTTGATCTTGTGTGTTGATTTAATATAGATTAGATTAGAGATTAAATGTTTCAAATCTATATCTATTCTCATTTATATGATATTTATACACTTAAAAGGATAGAAGTGTTAGTTCTTATTCCTTGCACTTTTAATAAACCATAAGATTATATCTCTTTTAATATCTTTCACTTCCTTAAAAAACAAACTATCAAACTTCCTTGTTTCTTGCAATCCAAAGTGGAAGAGATTCTCTATCCTAAGTATCCAATGCCCTATTTGTAGTTAAATTATCTAATCATACCAATATTTTCTCAAAGCATATCTTATGAAAATAAAAAATAAAGAATAAAGAAAAATTATCCTACCATCAAATATTAGGAAAAAAGAAAATTTATCTTTATTTTTCTTCCAATCCAAGAGGTAACATCCAATTTACAATAGGGGAAATATTTTCTCAAAGAATATTAAAAAAATTCAAGAATAAAGAAAATTATTCTATTTTAGAAAAATAATTAGGAAAAAGAAAACTTATCCTTATTTTTCAAATATTCCCTTCATTCATGGTGCTCCAAAAGGTGTCCTAATTTTTTCAAGATTACATCCATGCATGGTGCTCCAAATTAAAAGAGGACCAATTTTTATAAATATTTGTAATTTTAATACATAAGGAGTATCAAATGGGATGTCCAAATTTCCCCAAACAAGGAGTCCATTATCCATTATTCATCAAATAAACTTGAAAATTACAAAAAATGATAAATAATATTTTTATTGATGTTGCTTACTCAAACAAGATGATTGTACATTAGTCATGCCAAGTTGTAGTTTGTGAGCATAGCTCTCAAAAATAGGGGTTGAGTGGTAGAACCATTCTTTTAGTATGGGCATAAACCATAATGTTTGGGCATCACTAGATATAGGTACCTAAGGAGAAATATATTCCTTCACCTCTTCTAGATTTTCGTTGGTCCATATCTTATTCTCTTCCATCAATTCTTATGGACTCTATTCCCACTCCAAAACTCCTTGTGGATTGTCATGCCCACATTTTCCATGTGGTCACAACACACATCGCACGTGTCATAGCCACATCTGTCATGTGGTTATGACACGAGATATGAAAAACTTTTCTCACACTGTCCTAAAAAAACCCTTCGCATGCGTAAGCATGCTCAGCGGTGTTCTCTCATGGCGACACACTACAATTTTCGGCGGGATATAAGTAAATTGCGTGCAACCAGACGCATACAGATCAACAAGAGGGTCTTTACGACGCCGCTAACGTCATTGCAAGAGTGAGATTACCAAATTTCCTAAATCTAAACCTCGGCAATTTCTGGCAGCATAACGCCTTACGGCATTAGTGGGAATTACGCTGCACTCATTTACGCACGTGGTTCACTGATAGACTAACAACTTCCCATGACGCCTTGTTCCGACTAAACCGACTAGTGATCTCCCTATTTAGTCATTTTTCAGCCAGGCACGGTTGTCTGTCTCCTCTCTTGTTTCCTGAAACATACTCCTCCTACGACTTAGCATTCTCAACAAGGCGGTTTGTTTGCTCTCCCTTCCCTTTTCACTGGTTCTTAATTTTGATTGTATTTTTATCGCCCTTACCTTAACTATTTCTCTGTTAATTTAGTGTGTTTATATTTCGGTCTCTCTCTCTCTTTCATTTTCTATGCTTTCTTTATGTGCATCCGGTCCTTTCTTCATGATTTACGTCAATCAGGGTTATCACTGCAGCTATTGTTGATATTAAACCTAACTTCAGGATGATCTAGGTCACATAGGCTGGTTTACTGCTTCGCTGGACTCGGTCTCCTAATCTTCCCCGATCTAGGTTCCTCCTCTTCGTATGTACTTATTAAACTTGTTCCTAAGCAGATTTAGCAGAAGGGTCCGTCAACTTAGTTGTCTTATCCCATGTGGGAAATGTCGCGCATTTTCTCCTCTGTGTTTTCCAATGTTAGTTTTTCTTCTTCGGACTCTCTTACAGGTTTACTTATGAGGTCGTTTACTACAGTTGGGATTAAAATGGTCTCACATGAAATGCCTGTGATGTCTCCTTAAGTTTATTTCCAGTGTTCTTTTAAGCAAGGTGACGTGTAATTTTCCTCTTCATTTTCCTTCTTTTTTTTTTTTTTTTTCCTGGTTATTGACATTATGTTGGTAGTGGAAACTTCCGAGAAACTCTTTCCGGAGTATTACAGTATATTCCTTTATGCACCCATTAAATTATAATTTTATTTTCTCTTATCTATAATTACTGTTGTTATTATTACTAATCAGTATTATTAATACTCTTATTGTAAATCATTTACCGTTGTTAATACATGTAGGAGGCTCTTCACTTTATAAAACCCTGTTCATGGAAATATAACTTCTTTGGTTGTTGTGTTCAACACTTAATATAACTAAATGTGAAAATATAATTTGTTATTTTATTTTTGGATATCCATGTGACACATTTTATTACGATTATAAACGAGGGCTCAATAACATGGTTCATAGATTTACTCCTATGTATATTTATATATATATCTATATATAGATATCTATATATATATAAATATATATATTTTAATGTCTATGTAAAGGACGAAATTGGTTTAACATGTTATATATATATATATATATATATAACATGTATATATATATATATATGTATATATAAATATATTTATATATATATATAGATATATAGTAATTATTTTATTATATATATTGCTATATACATAGACATATATAGTATATATATATGCCTATATATAGAGCAATAAAAATGTATTTATTTCCAAATATTCCAATCATATGTTAGGGCCAAAGCCCTAACATGTTTTTTTTTTGTTTGTGATCCCACAGCCGACGGCGGCCATGGGCGGTGGTGGCCGCGCAGAGCAGAGGAGACAGAGTCGGCAATGGCCGCAGCCAGCGGAGGAGCAGGGTCGGCGGTGGCCGCAGCCAGCGGAGGAGCAGGGTCGGCGGAGGGGGTAGGGCCTGTGTAGGCCGCGGGAGTCATAAGGGGAAGGGGGATGTGGAGTGGGGCGGAGCCCCACCCCACACCTCCATGTATTAGTTAAAGCCTGCGGTGGGGGTTTCTCCCCACCGCCCAAACTGCAAACCGCGACTGTGTTTTTTTTTTTTTGAACCCGCGGTTTAACTTTGACAGTCAACAATACTATATTTATATATATATATATATATATATATATATATATATATATATACATTTTTATATACTTAGATTTATAATTCAGTCTCATAATAACACAATTTATTCAGTTTCTATATTCTTCTGTAAAAATGATAATTAATAAAACTGTGATATATATATATGTCTATATATATATATAAATATATAGATATATATATTTATATATATATATATATATTCTCTTTTATGTATATCTATAAATCATAATTTTCTCAAATTCACTACCCTATTCATTTTCTCAAATTCAACCTGATAGAATGATAATTAAATAACAATTTTATATCTATATCTATATATATATATATTTCGGTAACAATGGTAAAGATATAACAACTTAAACATTTAAGATTCTTAAATTTACAAACAGAAATATATATACATGCTAGATTTCCTCTAATCCTTCCAACTTAACAGAATCCACTAATTATGAAGAATAAACTTAAACAATTAATTCCTTTAGAACAATGAACCATAACTAACATTTCAACTAGTTAAGCAATTCCAAACTTTCAAATGTAAACAACTCAGATTAGATTGCAATAATGAACTTTTCCTTTCAGTAATACTTGAAACACAAATAAATTGCTATTGAACAAGGTTTACAAACATCAACTTGAAAATTTAAGCACATTCATATTACAGATTCTCAATCATGGATACAACAACTAACTTCCCAGATATGAACTTTCTTCTCCCAAACAGTATACAACTGATAGCTTATGACAACCAAATAAAAGTCCAATAATAACAAGATCAGGGAGGTGATTTTCTTCACTCCCAGAGTAACAATAATTTACAACAATAACAAGTGAGGTACTCTCTCTTCAACCAGGCCTAATTCTCATGACAAAGAAGATTAACTGCTTCTTCATAAATATCCAACCAGAAGCTCCAAGAGAAAACCTGCGTATCAAAGACAAACAAACAGGAAAACACCACTCATCTAGCTCTCCTCCCTTCCGTAGACCCGCAAGTGGGTCACCCCCAAGCTAGGGAGACCATACTCACACCTGGGTACTCAAACACTCCACTTCACAACAGAAACAACAACAATCCCAAAGCACACATACACCCGTGGGTATTTTACACAATACAGAAACTCAACTATAGTGAGTTTCATAAGGGGCAGGAGAGTGGACACACTTGACTCCAGAGTGTCACCCTGATAGTTAAGTTAACCAATATAATTTCTCTTGGTCTCAAACCAAGTTTGATCACAAATTTTAAGAAATCTGTATATGACTCTCAAGTCAAAGATACAGTCACAGATACATGCCCTCAAGGCTTTCAACATCCCAAAAGATGGAAACAGGTATGCACCCGAGGAGGATCTCTCCTCCCCTACCCCAAACTTGATGAGCATTTCTCCCAAGTGGGAGAAGCTCTGTCAAAACAACCCGACAATAACCCCACAGAAAACAACTCTAACACAAATTCACACACTTTACATACACATTTCAGTTATACGAAAAACAAAGGTAAAATTTAGCCCAACCTTGTAAAGCCCTCCTGGAATGAAGCTGTTGCAGAGTCCACAGAGTTCTCTTCCAACCTTAGCCACCAACTCCCTCTCCCTTCTCTATCCTGCAAGTTAACCTTTCTATAATCGGTAAGATAAAAATGAAAGTTTCCCCAAAATTCAACTAACTCCCTCTCATCCCAAAATTGCAAACAAATAACCAAATTCTTTTCAGTTTTGAGGAATGGGGAGGTGACACTTGTCATCTCCTCACTCTCCCCCAAAACCACTATTCTGTCCTGGTGGCTTATGTCACTCTCCATTCCCAAGATTACTCCTTATTCCTCTCCTCATGTGATTCCTCTTACGCATGGGAGAAATAAAAGGAGTTAATGGGGAAGAAGACAGGTGACCCATGCCCCTTCTTCCTTTCTTCACATGGGTGTCCCCACAGCACATGGGGGAATCTCACTATGGAAGGGGTGACTTTAAGTCAATCCTTCAATAATGGATGGCATCTCTTACCTTGGGAAATGTAGAGGGGATGGGTTGGGTGTTGGTACAACCCATCATGTCCCCTCCTACCTCCAATTTTCGCCACTTAACTTTAGGGGAAGGTTAAGTTGACTAGATGGAGGTTACTCAAGGGTTACCCATGCCAAATGGGCCCCTGGACCCATGGGGTATAACCCAAGGTCAACTTTAACCCATACAAGACACCCCTGGTCAAGGTAAAGCACAAGAAAAGGCCTCATAAATTTAAATAAAATAAGAAATTTCAAATTCAATCTCTTTACAACACAAATTATAAAATAATGTTACATGAGGGTAACCTAACCCACTCGACCATACGAAAGACCACATTACATCATTACATCAAACACAAAGAGATCTTGGTTCCTCGTGGAACCAGATCGGCTTAACAGGGAATAACAAATAACAAGGTGTGGAATGATCTCCGAAATCTGTGGTTCGATTAGTAATTCCTGCACACTAAATTACAAGATTAGTAACCACATAAAATCATCATAGCCGAAGCAACTTGAAAACATGCTTTCTCATGACATAGTACTAATTAACATAAATGAAATCATATTACAATTTTCCATCATCACCTAATTAATGTTTTTCTGAAATGTAAACTTATCCAAACATCACCCAATTAGTTTTTCCGCAATCATAATAAAGTTTAATAGTTTGACAATTCCGGGAACTGCTATCCCACAAACATAAAAAGTAACAATAACAGTCATGTAAATAGTCATAACAACAGTAGTAAAAAGGGCGGTCCTCACATCCTCTCCCCCTAAGACGGTACTTCCTCCTGGAAGTCGTCAAAAAGGTGAGGATAAAGGGTCTTCAGTCTCTCTGCATCTTCCCATGTTGCAGTGACTTCGTCGTATAGGTCCCACTGGACTCTAACCTGGTCCAGCTCTCGACCTCGAAGGGCCAGCGTTTGACGAGCCAATATGTGAATTGGCTCCAGCGCCAGCTGTCCGTCTGCCTCTACCTGAAGAGCACTCCAATCCAACACGTGAGATAAGTCAGAAATATATTGACGTAAAACTAATACATGAAATACATCGTGGATACGTGACAGGCTAGGTGGCAAGGCTAGACGGTAGGCTACTGGTCCTATCCGCTCCAAGATTTCGAAAGGTCCTACAAATCGAGGTGCGAGCTTAGAGCCTTTTCCGTAACGGATTGGACTCTTGTGCGGCCACACTCTCAAAAATACTCTTTCCCCCACAGAGAAGCTTCGGTCTGTCCTCTTAGCATCGGCATACTTTTTCTGCCTGTCCTGTGCTTCCTGAAGCCTCTGTCTTATCTGTTTAACTTGCAGTTCCATATTCTGAACTATCTCTGGGCCGATGACTGTTCTGTCCTCTATCTGATCCCAACTCAAAGGTGTTCTGCATGGTCTGCCATATAACGCCTGAAAAGGAGGCATACCCAACGAGCTATGATGCCCATTATTGTAGGCGAACTCAACTAGATACAGGTACTCCTCCCATCTAGACTGGTGGTCCATCACATACATGCGAAGCATGTCTTCTAACACCTGGTTAACTCTCTCTGTTTGTCCGTCAGTTTCCGGATGATATGCTGAACTGAAGTTGAGCTGTGTGCCCAACGCCTGATGTAAGGCTTTCCAGAACGATGAAGTGAATACGGAGTCTCTGTCAGATATAATGCGGCAAGGTACCCCATGAAGTCGAACAACCTGATCAAGAAACACCTTTGCCACTGATGGTGCATTGTATGTTGTGCATATTGGTGAAAAATGCGCCACTTTGGTCAGCTTGTCAACTGTCACCATAATAGCATCATGGCGACGTGATGACATAGGTAGACCAACGATAAAATCCATAGAAATGGTGTCCCATTTCCATTCAGGTATCTCGTGAGGGTACAACAGTCCCGCTGGATGCTGATGTTCGGCCTTGACCCTCTGACATTCCAGGCAACGAGCAACAAATTCAGCAATGTCACGCCTCATCCCAGCCCAATGATAAAGTTGTCGTAAGTCAGCATGCATCTTCTTCACTCCTGGGTGTGCTGCATAGGGTGCTCTATGAGCCTCTGATAGGATTACTGTGTGAAGATTACCCGCATGGGGTACATAGATGCGCTGCCGATGTCGAAGTATACCATCAGACTCAAGGGTATATCCTGTAAATTTGCCCTCAAGGGCCTTCTGATTTAGTAATGCCTGCTGCACGTCAAGAAACCATTCGTCCTCCGGTAAATGCTGTAAGATGCGATCTTTCAAGTCCACCTTCAAGGTCAGGGTTAGGAGCTCATGGCGCCTTCGACTCAAGGCATCAGCGACCACGTTCTCCTTCCCTTTAATGTAGTGGACATCGAAATTGTATTTGCATAGAAATTCCATCCAACGCCATTGGCGGGCGTTCAAATTGGGCTGTGTAAAAATATACTACAAACTATGATGGTCCGAATGGAGTTCAAAGCGTCGACCTAGGAGAAAGTGTCTCCAGTGGACCAAAGCATGAACAACTGCTGCGAGCTCTAAGTCATGAGTAGGATAGTTTAGCTCATGTGTCTTTAGTTTTCGCGATTCGTATGCGATCGCTCGACCATCCTGCATAAGCACGGCTCCCAAACCTTCTAATGATGCATCTGTACAAACTACAAACTCCTCTGTAGGATCTGGAACCGCTAAAATAGGAGCACTAGTAAGACGCTCCTTGAGGACTCCAAAAGCCTTTTCACACTGCTCGGTCTAAGTGAAACCCTTCCCTTTTCGCTGAAGGGAAGTAATGGGATGTGCTATCCTGGAGAAACCTTCGACAAACCGACGATAATACCCGGCTAACCCCATAAAGCTTCTGACCTCTGTCACGTTAGTGGGTGCCGGCCACTCCTGAATTGCTCTAATTTTAGATGGATCTACGGAGATGCCATCGCCTGATAAAATGTGTCCCAAATACTACACCTCTATCCTGAAGAAGGCACACTTCGCCAAGTTGCCATAAAGCTGCTGCTCTCGTAATTGCTGCAAAACTTGACACAAGTGCTCTACATGCTCCTCCTCAGTCCATGAATAAATCAAAATGTCATCTAGAAATATGATCACGAACCGATCTAGGTAAGTACGGAACACCCCGTTCATGAGACTCATGAATACTGCAGGAGCGTTCGTCAACCCGAAGGGTACCACGGTGAATTCGTAATGGCCATATCTGGTTCGAAAAGCAGTTTTATGAATATCCACCTCCATGATGCGCAATTGGTGATACCCAGATTTTAGATCAATTTTTGAGAACACTCTGGCTCCCTGCATCTGATCAAAAAGGTCGTCAATCCTAGGCAGAGGATAACGGTTCTTCACCGTCACCTTGTTCAACTGCCTGTAGTCCATGCATAATCGAAGAGACCCATCCTTCTTCTTTACGAAGATAACTGGTGCGCCCCATGGTGAAACGCTAGGTCGGATGTGTCCCTTCTCAAGTAATTCCTCTAACTGCAGTTTAAGTTCAGTGAGTTCATGTGTAGTCATCCTATAGGGTGCACGAGATATCGGTTCTGCACCCGGCACCAAGTCGATGTGGAAGTCCACTTCTCTGCGTGGAGGCATACCTGGTAATTCCGGCGGAAATACATCGGCAAACTCTCTAAGGACAGGGTGATCATCTAAAGTAGCCTCAGGGTCATCCTCTGCTCTATCACTGACCGTGATGGCAAACATTTGACATCCCCTCCGCATACAGCGCTTAAGCTGCTGAGCGGATATCATACGAACAGCCATGGGCTTTTGAATGCCCACTATCTCAACCGACGAACCATGATCGTCTAAACAGCTAATCGTCCTCTGGTGACAATCAAGCTTGGCTCTATGTGCCGCAAGCCAATCCATACCCAGAACTACTCCGTAGGATCCTAATGGCATAATCCTAAGGTCACATGTTGTGGTGAATGACCCCAATGTGATCTCACAATCTCTAACCAAGGAATCTACTAACATCCTGGCCCCTGAGGCCAACTCAACTTCCCACCTAATGTCTTGCCTAGAAGCCACCAGCGTGCAACGCTCCACTAACGATGTAGACAAAAAAGAGTCAGTAGCTCCTGAGTCAAAAAGGATCGAAATGGAAAAGTCTCCAATTGTACCTGCTGCCTCGATGACAGAAGCCTGGAAATCGGCCTGGTGGTTATCAACCGCTGCAAACATGTGGTGGGTTCTACCCACGTCACCTACGGTCTGCTCCAACCCTCCTGATCGGGGCTGACCCCCTGCAGTAAATCCCTGCGGGCACTCTCTAGCCAGATGCCCTGCCCCACCACACACATAACATGGTCCTCTAACCTGTGACTGCCCTGACTGTGTTCTGCCCGATTGTTGTTGCCCAGTCCGTCCGGTGGATCCCTATGAGCCTCTGTAAGACTGCTAGGACCTTGCGGGTCCTGCCGATGAACCCTGCTGTCTCTGATCTCTGCATGGACCCTGCTGCTGCCATCCACGGTTCTGTCCTCCCTGTCCCCTCTGTTGAAATTTGGATTTTTGCTGATGTTGCTGCTGCTGTGGAGGCCTAGGAGGTAATGATGAAGGATTATATCCTCCTCTCTGTGTTGTGTTTTGAGGCCTTCGGAAATTTTGCTGTTGTTGGGGATTACGTTCCTGGTACTGCGGGCATGGATTCTGTCCTCATCCCTGAATTTCCTCTGATATAAGGGCCTTTTCAACAGCCTCGCTCATGGTATGGGGATTTGCCATATGAACTGGTCCTGCTATCCCGTGATTTAGCCCTCTGATGAATTTGTGTATTAAGATTTTCTTGTCATGGAGGTATTCTGCATAACGAGAAAGCTCTATAAATCGGCTCTCATACTGAGTAACAGTGAGTCCCCTCTGCTGTAAATCATGGAACTCATCGATCATGCGCTGTCTATAATGTTCAGACAAATATCGCGCATTGAAGCGCTTAATGAAGATGTCCCATGTGAGTGTATCCACGGAGAGTCAGCGCTTGCACTCCTCTGTACGCCACCAGGTAGCTGCTGCATCCCTAAGAAGATGGACTGCCACTCGTGCTTTCGTGTTGCTTCCATATGGTCGCAATGCGAAACACCTATCTAAGCTAATCAGCCAAGCCTCGGCCGCAGCTCCCTCTGTAGCACCTGCGAAAGTGGGTGGGTTGAGCCTCAGTAGATCTCTGATGGGGTCCCCTCTGTCTCTAAGTCTCACAAGTGGCTCTTCCACACCATCCTCATATACTCCATGCTGAACCTGTTCTTGTCTCAAAAGTCTCGGAGGACTCCTGCTCCGTGCTCGGGAGGCTGACCCTACCTCCTCTACTGTTGTGTCGGGAATCTCAACGAAGGGCTCCACACGTGGCACCTCTAGTGGATCAACGCGGGGCTCCATACGTGGCTCAATACGTGACTCGGCACGTGGCTCCTCTCGCGGATCAACACGAGGCTCTATACGTGGCTCAGGAATCACTGGTGGTAACCTGTCTAGCATAGTCTGTAGTGCCTGTAAGATCTGTGGACCTATATCCAATACTGGTGTCGCCTATGGTACTAGTGGTGCTTGTGGTACAGGTGGTGCAGGTGGTGCTGCTGTAACTACTGGTGTCGCCTGTGGTACTAGTAGTGCTTGTGGTACAGGTGGTGCAGGTGGTGCTGCTGTAACTACGGGTGCCAGTCCCTCGGTTGAGGAATCGCTGTGCACCTCGACTGACGTTGTGTGGCATGATCGCGCTCGTCGAACACGTCGGGGAGGCATCCTACAAAACAAGGTAGAAACTAATTAGCCAAAGTTGCGGAATAATAACATGCCCAAATACGCCCAGTGTTTAAACCTGGCTCTGATACCAAATGTCATGCCCACATTTTCCATGTGGTCACAACACACATCGCACGTGTCATAGCCACATCTATCATGTGGTTATGACACAAGATATGAAAAACTTTTCTCACACTGTCCTAAAAAAACCCTTCGCATGCGTAAGCATGCTCAGCGGTGTTCTCTCATGGCGACACACTACAATTTTCGGCGGGATATAAGTACAATTGCGTGCAACCAGACACATACAGATCAACAAGAGGGTCTTTACGACGCCGCTAACGTCATTGCAAGAGTGAGATTACTAAAGTTCCTAAATCTAAACCTTGGCAATTTCTGGCAGCATAACACCTTACGGCGTTAGTGGGAATGACGCTGCACTCATTTACGCACGTGGTTCGCTGATAGACTAACAACTTCCCACGACGCCTTGTTCCGACTAAACCGACTAGTGATCTCCCTATTTAGTCATTTTTCAGCCAGGCACGGTTGTCTGTCTCCTCTCTTGTTTCCTGAAACATACTCCTCCTATGACTTAGCATTCTCAACAAGGCGGTTTGTTTGCTCTCTCTTCCCTTTTCACTGGTTCTTAATTTTGATTGTATTTTTATCGCCCTTACCTTAACTATTTCTCTGTTAATTTAGTGTGTTTATATTTCGGTCTCTCTCTCTCTTTCGTTTTCTATGCTTTCTTTATGTGCATCCGGTCCTTTCTTCATGATTTACGTCAATCAGGGTTATCACTGCAGCTATTGTTGATATTAAACCTAACTTCAGGATGATCTAGGTCACATAGGCTGGTTTACTACTTCGCTGGACTCGGTCTCCTAATCTTCCCCGATCTAGGTTCCTCCTCTTCGTATGTCCTTATTAAACTTGTTCCTAAGCAGATTTAGCAGAAGGGTCCGTCAACTTAGTTCTCTTATCCCATGTGGGAAATGTCGCGCATTTTCTCCTCTGTGTTTTCCAATGTTAGTTTTTCTTCTTTGGACTCTCTTACAGGTTTACTTATGAGGTCGTTTACTACAGTTGGGATTAAAATGGTCTCGCATGAAATGCCTGTGATGTCTCCTTAAGTTTATTTCCAGTGTTCTTTTAAGCAAGGTGACGTGTAATTTTCCTCTTCATTTTCCTTCTTTTTTTTTGTTTTTTTTTTTTTTCCCGGTTATTGACATTATGTTGGTAGTGGAAACTTCCGAGAAACTCTTTCCGGAGTATTACAGTATATTCCTTTATGCACCCATTAAATTATAATTTTATTTTCTCTTATCTATAATTACTGTTGTTATTATTACTAATCAGTATTATTAATACTCTTATTGTAAATCATTTACCGTTGTTAATACATGTAGGAGGCTCTTCACTTTATAAAACCCTGTTCATGGAAATATAACTTCTTTGGTTGTTGTGTTCAACACTTAATATAAATAAATGTGAAAATATAATTTGTTATTTT
Organism: Cunninghamia lanceolata; assembly: GCA_027924645.1. Taxonomy (NCBI): domain Eukaryota; kingdom Viridiplantae; phylum Streptophyta; class Pinopsida; order Cupressales; family Cupressaceae; genus Cunninghamia; species Cunninghamia lanceolata. The sequence goes on from BSBN01001281.1 coordinate 7,595,261, forward strand.
ATTTTTGGATATCCATGTGACACATTTTATTACGATTATAAACGAGGGCTCAATAACATGGTTCATAGATTTACTCCTATGTATATTTATATATATATATCTATATATAGATATCTATATATATATAAATATATATATTTTAATGTCTATGTAAAGGACGAAATTGGTTTAACATGTTATATATATATATATATATATCTATATGTATATATATATATTTATATATATATATATAGATATATAGTAATTATTTTATTATATATATTGCTATATACATAGACATATATAGTATATATATATGCCTATATATAGAGCAATAAAAATGTATTTATTTCCAAATATTCCAATCATATGTTAGGGCCAAAGCCCTAACATGTTTTTTTTTTGTTTGTGATCCCACAGCCGACGGCGGCCATGGGTGGCGGTGGCCGCGCAGAGAGGAGGAGACAGAGTCGGCGATGGCCGCAGCCAGCAGAGGAGCAGGGTCGGCGGTGGCCGCAGCCAGCGGAGGAGCAGGGTCGGCGGAGGGGGTAGGGCCTGTGTAGGCCGCAGGAGTCATAAGGGGAAGGGGGATGTGGAGTGGGGCGGAGCCCCACCCACATCCCATGATGTGGGGTGTGGGTGGGGCTCCGCCCCACCCCACACCTCCATGTATTAGTTAAAGCCTGCGGTGGGGGTTTCTCCCCACCGCCCAAACTGCAAACCGCGACTGTGTTTTTTTTTTTTTGAACCCGCGGTTTAACTTCGACAGTCAACAATACTATATTTATATATATATATATACATTTTTATATACTTAGATTTATAATTCAGTCTCATAATAACACAATTTATTCAGTTTCTATATTCTTCTGTAAAAATGATAATTAATAAAACTGTGATATATATATATGTCTATATATATATAAATATATAGATATATATATTTATATATATATATTCTCTTTTATGTATATCTATAAATCATAATTTTCTCAAATTCACTACCCTATTCATTTTCTCAAATTCAACCTGATAGAACGATAATTAAATAACAATTTTATATCTATATATATATATATAAATATATTTCAGTAACAATGGTAAAGATATAACAACTTAAACATTTAAGATTCTTAAATTTACAAACAGAAATATATATACATGCTAGATTTCCTCTAATCCTTCCAACTTAACAGAATCCACTAATTATGAAGAATAAACTTAAACAATTAATTCCTTTAGAACAATGAACCATAACTAACATTTCAACTACTTAAGCAATTCCAAACTTTCAAATGTAAACAACTCAGATTAGATTGCAATAATGAACTTTTCCTTTCAGTAATACTTGAAACACAAATAAATTGCTATTGAACAAGGTTTACAAACATCAACTTGAAAATTTAAGCACATTCATATTACAGATTCTCAATCATGGATACAACAACTAACTTCCCAGATATGAACTTTCTTCTCCCAAACAGTATACAACTGATAGCTTATGACAACCAAATAAAAGTCCAATAATAACAAGATCAGGGAGGTGATTTTCTTCACTCCCAGAGTAACAATAATTTACAACAATAACAAGTGAGGTACTCTCTCTTCAACCAGGCCTAATTCTCATGACAAAGAAGATTAACTGCTTCTTCATAAATATCCAACCAAAAGCTCCAAGAGAAAACCTGCGTATCAAAGACAAACAAACAGGAAAACACCACTCATCTAGCTCTCCTCCCTTCCGTAGACCCACAAGTGGGTCACCCCCGAGCTAGGGAGACCATACTCACACCTGGGTACTCAAACACTCCACTTCACAACAGAAACAACAACAATCCCAAAGCACACATACACCCGTGGGTATTTTACACAATACGGAAACTCAACTACAGTGAGTTTCATAAGGGGCAGGAGAGTGGACACACTTGACTCCAGAGTGTCACCCTGACAGTTAAGTTAACCAATATAATTTCTCTTGGTCTCAAACCAAGTTTGATCACAAATTTTAAGAAATCTGTATATGACTCTCAAGTCAAAGATACAGTCACAGATACATGCCCTCAAGGCTTTCAACATCCCAAAAGATGGAAACAGGTATGCACCCGAGGAGGATCTCTCCTCCCCTACCCCAAACTTGATGAGCATTTCTCCCAAGTGGGAGAAGCTCTGTCAAAACAACCCGACAATAACCCCACAGAAAACAACTCTAACACAAATTCACACACTTTACATACACATTTCAGTTATACAAAAAACAAAGGTAAAATTTAGCCCAACCTTGCAAAGCCCTCCTAGAATGAAGCTGTTGCAGAGTCCACAGAGTTCTCTTCCAACCTTAGCCACCAACTCCCTCTCCCTTCTCTATCCTGCAAGTTAACATTTCTATAATCGGTAAGACAAAAATGAAAGTTTCCCCAAAATTCAACTAACTCCCTCTCATCCCAAAATTGCAAACAAATAACCAAATTCTTTTCAGTTTTGAGGAATGGGGAGGTGACACTTGTCATCTCCTCACTCTCCCCCAAAACCACTATTCTGTCCTGGTGGCTTATGTCACTCTCCATTCCCAAGATTACTCCTTATTCCTCTCCTCATGTGATTCCTCTTACGCATGGGAGAAATAAAAGGAGTTAATGGGGAAGAAGACAGGTGACCCATGCCCCTTCTTCCTTTCTTCACATGGGTGTCCCCACAGCACATGGGGGAATCTCACTATGGAAGGGGTGACTTTAAGTCAATCCTTCAATAATGGATGGCATCTCTTACCTTGGGAAATGTAGAGGGGATGGGTTGGGTGTTGGTACAACCCATCATGTCCCCTCCTACCTCCAATTTTCGCCACTTAACTTCAGGGGAAGGTTAAGTTGACTAGATGGAGGTTACTCAAGGGTTACCCATGCCAAATGGGCCCCTGGACCCATGGGGTATAACCCAGGGTCAACTTTAACCCATACAAGACACCCCTGGTCAAGGTAAAGCACAAGAAAAGGCCTCATAAATTTAAATAAAATAAGAAATTTCAAATTCAATCTCTTTACAACACAAATTATAAAATAATGTTACATGAGGGTAACCTAACCCACTCGACCATACGAAAGACCACATTACATCATTACATCAAACACAAAGAGATCTTGGTTCCTCGTGGAACCAGATCGGCTTAACAGGGAATAACAAATAACAAGGTGTGGAATGATCTCCGAAATCTGTGGTTCGATTAGTAATTCCTGCACACTAAATTACAAGATCAGTAACCACATAAAATCATCATAGCCGAAGCAACTTGAAAACATGCATTCTCATGACATAGTACTAATTAACATAAATGAAATCATATTACAATTTTCCATCATCACCTAATTAATATTTTTCTGAAATGTAAACTTATCCAAACATCACCCAATTAGTTTTTCCGCAATCATAATAAAGTTTAATAGTTTGACAATTCCAGGAACTGCTATCCCACAAACATAAAAAGTAACAATAACAGTCATGTAAATAGTCATAACAACAGTAGTAAAAAGGGCGGTCCTCACATGGATACTTTTCCACCAAAATCCAACCACTTCCCCTTATTGTTTCTCCCTTATTCCTTCATACTATAGTATCCCTCTAGAAATCATTCACATCCCTTGATTTGTGGCTCCTCACATCCTTATTTCTTCTATAAAACATGTGTTTGTATGTTTGGAACCCTTGCTAACTCTATATCCACTCTTTAAATATAATTTCATATTCAAATCCATTCAATATTATGCATAGAAATTCATCCTATTCAAGTGTAAGATCTTCCTCAAATCTTAACTCAATCTACCTAAAGGAATCAAATAATTCAACCATCATTTATTATTCATCTCTCATTTCACATCCCTTTATTTCTTATTCATCTCTCATTTTACATCCCTTTATTTCTAACACTGTTGGAACTACATACATGAATTTACTTTTTTTGAACATCTCTCACTTATGTTTCTACACCTCATCCTCTTCGTATTGTGCACAAATATCCACCACATCCACCATAACCTTTGTGTCCTCCAAATAACTACTTCATCTATTTCTTATTTATAATAAATAGATACCAACTCCATATTCTCCATCATGAGGATATTTTCTTCTTATGCATCATAGTGTTACTTAGGTAGTATTTTCTCAACTTCTACCCTTGATCTTTGAATTTCTCTTGATCCACAAACAACATTCATCCTAGCTTGTAATTCCCATAATATTTTCATAGTTTCATTATATTTTCTATTGATTATAGAAATTATTTTGTCTACAAAAGATAGTCTCATTGATCTCATAAGATATGTCCAATTATTCTTATGGAATGAATCATAACTCACTCTAATGCACACATCAGTAAGATACTTTAATTCACATGATCTTTCAAGATACACATATTCTTATATGTTGTGCTAGTATTTCTATTGCATCTATTTTATTAATTTTGATTAGGTAAATACATTTCTATCCTAGGTAGCTAATAATAGTATGTGTCATCCTTGATTGGAGGTAATGAAGTGCCACCATTGTCTCCACTTGATTGAAGTTAGCTCATATCCTCCTAGACATCTATTACCATGACTCATCCATCCAAGACGATTTATATATGTATACTCTTCTTTGAATTATTAATTAATCGATACAAAATGTAATGAAATAACTTACACAAGAGAAGAATATAATAGGAAATATATTGCAAAATAATTGAAAATACTTGAGAATAATAAGCCACTTCAAGGGGAAAACCTCAAAATATCTCTAATAAGAACACAATTCACAATATGATGATCAAATAATACTCACTACCTTCTATATACACCCTGCTTATGCCTTAGATATCACCCATGCTAACTTGGATAACTAATTATATCACCTAGGTTGACTTAAATATCTACATAAGACTATAGTAATGATTATATAACTTAATTAAGAGTTAAGGTAGCCACAATATAACTACTTATAACCCTATACACACTATAGGATGAAGGGTGTAGCATGCCTCCCTCTTCAGAGAAACATTTTCCTTAATGTTGAACAACTATGGATGCTTTTGGACAAAATATTCATCTTCCCATGTGACATTTTCAAGTAGAAAATTGTTCCACTAAATGAGGTACTTTGTGATTGTCCTAGTTATCAAATTTTTTGTGTGTCTAGATAATTAACTCTAGATCCAAGATGATTCTCCCTTCTTCATCTAGCTTTGGTAGGGATTTGCTGACCAATCACCTTCTTTAAACATGAGACATAAAAAAATGGGTGTATCTTAGTTGTTGGAGGTAACTCAAGCTTGTAGGATACACTACTAATCTTCTACAAAAATTTGTATGGACCATAATATTTTGGTGACAACTTGTTATTCTTTATTTTTTGCTTCAAGGAAATTTACTTATAGGGCTATAGTATTAAGAAATACCAATCACCCACTTCAAAAGTCCTTTCACTATGATATTGGTATGCCTATTGTTTCATTCAATTTTTGTCATGGCCAAGTTCTCCTTGAGTCCTCAAAGTACTTTTTGATGATTCATGTAGTCTTCCACTACCTAAACCCTTGGTGTCACCTTCAATGGTGATGTGATGGATGCAAATGGTATCCATATAATTATATAAATGAGGATATTTTTTAAGAACTATGGAAGGAAGTGTTATACCACCATTTTACTAGTGGTAGCTAAGCCACCCATTGAGACTACTAGTCTAAACTGAAACAACATAGATACCCTTCTAGGGATGTATCAATGACCTTAGTTTGTCCATCTGATTGAGGATGGTATGAAGAGCTCCAAGTCAATTCAGTATCCAAAGAAAAAAATAAATCTATCCAAAATTTAACTAGTAAAGATAGGATCATGATCACTTACATAATTTTGGGGGTACCATGTAACTTTTATATATTATCCATGAATTCTTTTTCCATTGTACCTATTTTAAAGGATGGGATAGTGAAATAAAATGGACATATATGGTGAGGCAATCCATTACTTCCATGATGCCACTCTTACATTCAAATATTGGAAGGCCTATGATGAAATCCATGGAGACCTCTTCCCACTATTGACTAGGAATAACTAAGGGATTAAAAAGACCATGTGTCCTAATTGTCTCCCCTTTATTTGTTTGACATATCAAACATTCTGCCACAAATTTTTGAGCATCACCTTTAATCCCTTCCCAAAAGAAATCTTTCTTGATTCGATGCTATGTATTCAAAAATACTAAATGACCTCTATCTAGAGAACCATGGAGCTCCTTGAGAATCTTGTGTTTAAGGGTGGAATTCTTTCATAGACACAAACTCTCTTTATACCACAAAGAGTCTCGTTTCCTACAAAACTTATATCAACTAATAGAATCATCTTGCAATTATTGAATGATATTCCATGTAGTAACATCATTTTTATACTTAGCTTTAGCTTCTTCAACCCAATCTACTTGTAATATTAAGATGGTGCATAATAATGCATCATCCTTCCCATATGTTGTAGATAGAGCATTAACCACTATATTATTCTTCCCTTTCTTATAGATGATCTCAAAGTCATAACATAACATCTTAGTGACCCATTTTTGTTGTTCTTTAGAGGACGACCTCTGCTCTAGAAAATACTTTAGGATCTATCATGATTTATCTAAACTTTAAATTTTCTACCCATAAAATATGGCCTCAAGTATTTCATTGCATAAAGAATAGCTAGCATTTCCTTCTCATAAATAGGTTTGAGTTGATTCTTACCCTTCAACCGATGACTTCTAAAAAGAATGGGCCTACCTTCCTATTATATATAAAAAGAAGGTGAGGTTGAAATGTGGTTAAGATAGTTTTAATCAAAGCCTTATTTCACAATAACATTCAAGGATATAAACTGAGCTAATTCACTACTAATGAAAAAGGACTCGGCTATAAGTTTGATGTCACTATGGAATGATAAGGAAAGATAGAATAGATTGATGACTTTGTTAACACTAATTTGATTAAGCCTTAAACCCTAATTATATGAAATCATATACAAATGAATGAAACATGACAAATACTTGCATAGGAAGACACTAAATGTAGATTAGAAACATACCAAGATTTAGATTTATGGAGGCAGAAACTTCAGGGACAAGGGGGCGGGTGCTTGAGAACAACAAGCCAATTTTTCTATAGATCCATAACAGTGAGGTGAGTAGGACTACAACCTACTTCAGATTTTCCAGAAATGCCAAAATGGAGGACTCTGGGGCGGGTGATCGAGTCTAATAGGGAATATTCTCTACACTTTTATTTAGATCCTGAATCTCTATACTCTGCTCTGCTTCTATGTAAATCCACTTCGTAAGATCCCACACCTATAACCAAAAATCACAAAGAGAGGGGTTTGGGGGTTGTGGTGTTTAGGAGCTTGCCTCGGTCAAGCCCTAAAATGGCATTCAAGCCTTCCAACATCGTTGTTAGATAGAGTGAATTCGCTTGCAGGGTAGAGGCCAAATCCAATGGTGAAATAAATTGATTGAAGCACAACAATATGTCACCTTAGAGGTGAAACCCTCATGGAGATGAAGAGCCTTCAAATCATGAGGAGATGGATTGATGAAGCCAAATCTACAACAAACACATACAAACACAACATAATACTACTCTAGAATACAATGAAAGCCTTGAATATCCTTAGCTCAATATCACAAGTTTGCATCATCCATCTAGGTTTAAAATGAAGTCCAAAACATGTCTATATATGCATTCTAGCTAAACTTTCATACTTAAAATTGAAAAGGCCGACATAGGGAAACCTTTTTAAAGGTCATATGCCAACATCCAAGATTTAGGTCTTGGCAAAATAGGCCTAGACTAGGGCACGAGTGCCCAAGTCTAGGGGTGCTTTTTGAGTCTTACTTAAAGCTTAAGATGAACCCCTAGGCCCCATTTGACATGGGTTTTAGGGAAAATTGCTCTAGGATAAGTTTTAAACATGCATAATGAAATTAAGGGGACCTAGGAGCTAAACTAGGAGGTAAAAAGTCATAGGGAAACTTTTTATGACATAACATTTGGCCCCCACTTTAATGTATGTATGATCTTATGATACCATACATGCATTAAAGTATGGTTAAAAAAATATCAAACACACCAGGCACATGAAGCTAAGGCATACACAAAGATTGAGGAACTATTTCTAGCCCCCAGTCTTGGGTAAGCACTAGAAGACACATTGAATACATGCAAGACAAAGAATACAGTAGGAATCACACAAAACACAATGAATACAATGGAAGTGTAGACACCTAAAATTGACCCGTTCCCAGATCAGGCTTTCATCTACCATACTTATTAACTTTTATTAAATAATTCTTAATTATTTGATTAAGTTCATCTATCAATTTATCCTCCTTCTTTGATTAAATAACCCAAATTATTTAATTAAATCAATTTTATCCTCCATGTTAATTAAATAACCCCAATTATTTAATTAATTCAATTTATCCTTCTTATTTGATTAAATAACCTTGATTATTTAATTAAATCAATTTATTCCTCCATATTTGATTGAATAATTCTGATTATTTAATTAAATCAATTTCCCTCCAAATTAAATAAATAAATCCACATTGTTTATTTAATTAGTCTTTTTCCTCCAAAATGAATTTAATTTAATATTTAATTCATTTACCACATGTGCTCATGAAATTAAATAATTTATTTATTTAATTTCTTATTATTCCCTCTCATCCATATTTCACTCTCAATCAATTTAGATAACTAATCAATCAAATTAGTTAACTAAATCAATCAAATTAGTTAACATGTTAGTCAATCTAGTTAACTATTTAATCAATTTAGTTCACTAAGAAATCAACTCAATCAACTAATCAATCAATTTAGTTCACTGATCAATCAATTCACTTAACTACTCAATCAATTTAGTCAACTCCTTAATCAGATCTGTTAACTCCCTTGATGCATGAGAGGAAAAAAACACTTGTCCTTCTTTGATTCGTGCACATTCTCTCAGCCTTCCTCAACTATTGATCTCTCTGGTCATCCTCAACCATAGATCTGTTGTCTCACATGTCTATAAATTGAACCTCTTTCTCCATTTTTGGGATCTCTCATTTTAAGTAAACTTATGCTGGTATTTTCATTCCTTAGGAGATCAATATTTACGTTATTAGAAAATAGAGCAATCCATAATAATCAAAAAGCAAGGAGCAATCAATTGAGTTTGGGTGCAACTTCAATTTGCTCGATCAGTATAGGCAATTTGTTGTGCAAAAGGAAGGTAACATGTACTTGATTTTGTTAATCTTTTGTTTATGTTTGCATTACTTTTTCACCTATTACATTTTGGCATGCCTGATAATCTGATCCCTCTTGTTTGTGAGAGTTTGTTAAGGTTTTTTGTTGCAGATTCATATGTTTTTGGAGAAAAAAATTTGGGAATCAACTTTCACAAACAACCTCCTATGTGAAAATTGACCTCACCATTGAGTTCTAGAGGCCTCGCAAGTAAAAATTGACATATAATACCCTCATTTTTGTTATTGAAAATTTTTTGAACATTTTTTTATTTTTTGGCCTAATTTACACAAATTAGCCTTCAAAAAATTTTAAAAAAAATTATTAAAAACTAAAACAAAAAAACAAAAAATGATACTTAGAGTTTATTTTTTATTAAGGATTTAAAATTTAAAAAAATTATATATTTTAAAGTTTATTTTTTTTCTATTAATCATTTGCAAAAACAAAAATTGAAATTAAAAAAAACAACAACAAAAAAACTAGGCCCCTCGGCCCTGTCCTCACACAAACCCCTCCCCACCTGACACCCCTAACACCCCTCCCCTACCTGTCCCCTCTGTTTGCACAATGCACCCCCAGACCCTCCATCTCGCTGCTCCCTATCCACTCATCCCCTCACCCTCCTCCCCATCCCTCCCCTCACCCCCTAGTCCCCTCGATTCCACCACCCCCTGTCTGCCCATCCCCTAACCCTCCTCCCTCACACACATGTCCCTTGCCACCTACCCTTCTCACCCATCCCCTGCCCTTCCCTACTCCCTACGGCTCCTCATCTGATCCTAGTGCCACTCCGCCTGTACTTCTCGCAAGCCGCCCTTCCTCCTCCCCATGCTCCACCTTTGCCCAGCACACCACCGCCCCTGCAAAAACACACAGCCACACACAAATAAAAATAAAAAATAAAAACAAAATAAATAAATAAATAAACCCTATCTTTTCTTTTTTAGGTTTAACTTTTATTGTTTTAGTTTAATTGGTAATTTGTTTAATTTAAAAAAAAATAAACAAACAAAAAATAAATAAAAAACCATCAGCCCCTAGTCACATGGGTGACCAGGGACCTTAGAACCCTTAACACCAAACTTAACTGTCAAATTGCTCCAAACTGTCACATGTGACTAGTTAATGCCCTAACTGCTAGCAGTTAGCTAAACCACCAAAGCTTGCTTCTTGCCTTCGAACTATCCAAATAGGCTATTTTTTCTTTTTAGCATAAATTTTTGCAGGTATATCAGATTTTCACGAAACTAGTTGCATTGGAAAACTGGTTCACTCACCTTCACATAGGTACAAGTATCTTCAGCCCATTTGATCATATTTATTAGGTATTATCAATCAAACCTCCCCTTTATTTAGAATTCTACAAATCGCTATAACTTTTGCATTTCTTAACAAAATTTCATGAATTTTTTTTGAAATTGCATAGAATTTCATGTAGAATCTGGTCATACAATCTATTTTTCTATCACTAACCATATTTCTTAGAAATTTTCTAGATTACTCATTTTTCACCTAACTGGGTTTGCAAGTTTCTTGATTCTTTTTTGTTTTGGTGGAATACATGTGAACATCAGGAGTTGCCTCTTATCGTTTGACAAAGACCAAACCTTTTTTGTAAACAACTTAAAAACTGAGACTACTAATGTGATTTGATACAAGACATATGCCAAAGACAAATATTGATTTCACTAAGTCTTAGGATTCACACTTCATTTTTTGCTTAAGGGAATTGGCATGTATGTGTAATCTGGATTATCACTAATTCTTAGGATTCACACTTCATTTTTGCTTAAGGGAATTGACATGTATGTGTAATCTAGATTATCACTCATTCTTAGGATTCACACTTCATTTTGCTTAAGGGAATTGACATGTATGTCTAACCTTGATTATCACTAAGTCTTAGAACTCACATTTCAATTTTGCTTAAGGGAATTTATGTGTGTCTTCCGTGTTTGGAATTTCTTAAATGTCTATGCTCTTCCTTTGCATGACAACATGATCTTAGGAATCAAAAACATTTAAGTTATTCATTTTATCACTTTCCATGTATGTTATCAACCTTTAGAAGGGTCTACTTTTGGATTGCACTTCATCCAAAAGGGATGACCCTAAGCAGATCTTTCCTTCAGACTACTATATAAATTGGTTGAGGCAAAAGCTAAGACTTAACCAGTGCTAGCCTTGCCTTATGGTGCCAAATCAAAAAGAGGCGTACCAACACTTTGTGAAAATTATTTTTGCATTGTGTGAGGTATATGAGACTCTTAGTATAATTGGTTAAAGATTTTAGTAGCTTGCCAGATGCTCTCAAGGTGTTGGTCCCCTAAAGTAACTAGCACCCTTGTAGTTAGTGTCCAACTGACTCACCTCTGAATACTGTGGTAACTTTCAATACAAGGGTACAATGCCCCCAAGATTACTCACCATAAGGCTCCCTTGAGATGAGACAAAACTCCCTGATATAGCATAAGCTACTTGTAGCTTTTTGGGGAAAGGGTGATTAGGTCATCCTTCTAGTCCTGGAGGTCCCTACCTATCCTCTCTCACAAAGATGAAAAAATGTACACAACCACACTAGGTGTGATGACATTTGAGTCGACAGAGATTCCAAGTTGTGAGATGATATTATCGCATTGAAGCCTTGTCTTTAGGGATAAAGAGTGCTTGATGTGTTTTCAATTGTGTTTATACTTGTGGAAACTTGGGCTTTTAGGAGCCTTGAACATACACATTTTTGTTGAAAATTGTCAGTGTGTCTATTGCCTATTGTGTTTTTCTTGTCCAAGAGCAAACCAAGTCAAAAACAAAAAATCCCAAAAACATAGTGATTAGAACTTTCCCTTTCTTGCATTTCCTTTTCAAAATTAAAAAATCCCAAAAACATAGTGATTAGAACTTTCCTTTCCTTGTCAAAAAATAAAAAAATCCCAAAAACATAGTGTAAACTTTCCCTTCTGACATCTTCCTTTTGTCAAAAATCAAAAACTCCAACAAAAACAAACAACATCACCCCATCTTCATCTAGAATCATCTCCAAAACTGTCCCAAAAACATCAAATCATTCCATTAACTTGGTTATCCAATCCCAAGATCTAGATCATACAATCTCCTAATTTGTTTTCTTGACCAATTAGTATCAAACCAACTAGTGAACAAACCTACCTTCAAAAGGGGATCTCCTTTTAAGAATATATAAATTCACTATAGCCTTATCTTATCTCACTTTGAAGACATTAGTCTACTTCGGCATAGATAATCACAAAAGCCAAAATCTATTGATCTAGATTTTATAACTTTTAACCAAGCCCATCATTCATCCAAATCACATGCCTACCACCCAATCAAAACAAAACAAAATCATGGAGAACAATCCAAATCCATCGCAAGGCAATCCTGAGGTACCTACTGTTGTGTGGTTACACAACACACCCTATTTTAACTTGTCAAAACAGGGACCCAACTTTTGTCTTGGCTTGTGTTGTCTGCTTTCTGGCGGTTTGGTAAAAATGAGTCAGGTGCATCATCATCATGATATTCAATGAGGTTGGTCATCATCATGAGGTCAGTTTGTCAAAGTTCATATTTTGTTTCTATGACCTCATATTTAGAAAGAGCTTGAAATTCCATGCAGGTTTGCCTTTTACATCACCTGAAAATTCGTCCATATGAGGGAGTTATGAGCAGTCAAAGTTTTGGTCAAACCTGATAATCGCAGAGGATCATCATATTTATATCCTCAGTCATGTTGTCAAGGTCATCCTGATCTTGGTCTATCACTTGATAAAAATCATGCAGTCCCAATATCCGGACGTCAATCTTAGGTGATAGTGTGTTTTACCCGTCAAATGACCTTATGCGCATCGTGAGCATCATGATTTTGGAGGGTCATATTTCAAATTATACGAGCATCATGATATTCTTAACATCACCTGATATTATAATATCATGCTGATATTACAATATCACCCTGCTTAGAAAGTCCACTATCTGCATATTTGCATGCGCATGTCAAAATCTTATCGGAGGGTCATCATCCTGATCTTTTAAGGGAGGGTGATATTCCATTCCTCAGCATGATCATATTTTAAATATCACCCTAGCGCTAACCTGATGATGACCTCAACTCATCCTCATGCTTCGAAGATAAACATGATGGTTACGTTATCATGATATTCGATGAGGAGGATCATCATATTTTTATCCTGTCATGTTGTCAAGATCATCATGATCTTGTTTGTCTACCTGATATTTCGTAATGTCCTCCTGCTGAGAAATATGACCTTTTGCAAATATCCTGATGACGTCATCCTAACCTGAAAAACGAAGAAGCAAATATCAGGATGACATCATCATCACATTTCCCTTCGACAGGATATTTTCCAAAACATGATCCGGTTCGCGAATATGACGATGACGTCATGTTCCTCTAAGTTTAACAAAAGCCCCGGATATCCTGATGATCATCATCATCCTGATCTTTCGAGAGGGTTACCTTGGCCGCAAAGGGGTCATATTACATTCACCACCTGATCATCTTCCTTAGGTGACCCGATGTTACATTTATCCCCCGATCTTAACTAAGCATGATGGTGACGTCATCTTTTGCATTTTAATGAAGCCCGGATATGACGATGACGTCACCATGATTTTTTCTTTCCTCAGCAGCAGGATCATATTTCATTTTCTCCTATTTTCCTTCGACATGATGATGATGATGATGTCTTTCTTTTCCCCAATATATAGAAGCGAAACATGACGGTGACGTCATCTGGACATTCAGAAGGGGGAGCATCATATTTCCAAAATATCATGCAGACGAAAGTTTTAAGTCTTGCTATCAGCCAAGTCTGGATTTTTCTCACCGATAGAACATGTCTTCCCGATGGATGGACATCATCATGATTTTTTGGCGTCGGTATAAGTTTAGCCATCGGCCTAATGTAAAATTTGTCATTCCGACAGTGTGTAGTCACGCCGATACATACATGATCATATTTGGAGCCCGATATACAAGAAAATGGGCGGGAAAACAGAGCGATAGAAATTTGAAAGCCTGATTGCCTGTAGCTGCACATTTTGAGGCCTGTTTAATAAAACATTTTACTTCCTGTTGTTTATCAAATGATGATGAACTTAATGTTTGTCTGTTTACTTGCAGGAAGTCATGATGCTGTTAGAGCTATTGTTGAGCATTGTATGGTTGCACATGAAGGCAACATGAACCAGAAATGAGGAGGATATTGTCAAATATGCTGTTTGCCAGCTGGAGACCGAATCAAATCAAAGATGCTGGAATATTCTGTGCCAGCTGTACATTTGCCAACTGGCGAAGCATGTGTTTTTCATCTGGACCGTTGATTGTTATGAGAGGATCATGATCCTTGGATCATTGTAACTATTTTCTGGCATTTGTTCTATATAAGAGCCAGATCCTGAGCTGTAATAGGGGGATATACATTAATAGATAGATACATCTGGCAAATTAAGGCTGATTACTGTAGAATCAATTGGGAGATCGGATTACTGAGACTAATGAAGACTGAATTGTTGAAATGTCAAGGTTCTTTCTTTAGATCACTGTAAATGTACCTGTTCTTGAGCATACTGAATGGATATGAAGTTTTAGATTACATCCTGATTGTAAATTTTACGTAATCTTCCTGTTGATTTACTGGTGAATGCTGTGTTCAACTGGAAGCGCTTTCCTTTCATTACATGTTGTTGTCAACTTTTCCTTTGAAGATTTGTACTAGATCATGCGGATTTGTGGAATGTCCTGGTGAAGTATGATTTTAGTTTCCTTCTTTTCATTGCATGTATGGGAGCTTGTATGTGGATCAGTGATCTAAGTCAAGTAGTTTTGGGAATCTCATTCTTTAACCCTTTTCCTTTTTTTAATTTCATAAATTCATCACCATAACTGCAAGTCATGACAAATAATAAGCAGAAACAGAGAAATATGTTGAAATCCCATAGGTAACTGAAAATCCTTAGCATATTTGAGTTAAATGCATGTAGTATTGAAAATATCATGCAAAGAATCATAAATAATGGTAGAAATCATGCAAATATCAGCCTGTAGGCACATTATTTGAGTGAATTCACAGTGCAGAGGTAGAATTGTTGGAGATTTATGCAGAGCAGACATACAGAGCAGGATATTTGGAGGAATAATGATGAACTTTGCAGAAATACGTAAGGCCCCTGAATGGAAAATAGCAACACACATCAACCACTGAGTAACGTCAGTAGATTAAGACCTAATCAACGGAGACTTGGGATCATGAATTCTCTGAATTCATCATATCTTTCAAGATGAGTAAAGGTTGTTGTGTAACTTTTATTCTATGTTTGTGAATGACCAACATCATGACCAACATAAATTGGTGCTAGAAGGAGGGCCGCTGAGCTGTTTCTCAGCAAAGAAATCCTGTTCAATTGAAGTGATATCCCCTGCCTCTGTTTATCAGCCCGCTTTAAATCTTGCTACATGATCAACATGTCCCTCGCTTCTAACGCAACATAAATTGGCGCTAGAAGGAGGGCAGAACTGGAAAAGACACCACTGCTTCAGTCATCATTCATATCTGCAGGCCCCTCGCTTCTAACGCAACATAAATTGGCGCCAGAAGGAGGGCCTGAGCTGGAGATTTCTGGATTTCTGCAAATATTGCATAAATATTTCAACATTTGAGTTAAATGTCTGCAAATATCTCTTATCTGAGATGTTTTGGTTGCACCTTTGCCAAGATCTGGCCCAAAGCATCAAAGATTAGTTTGATTTTCTGAGCTTTCAAGTTTTATTCTGAGATATGATGGATCTCATTAAAATTTCAAAATACTAAAAAATTGAGAAATAGAGTCTCATTTTGATGGATGTATATGAAGGCAATTGTCAAATTAACATTCCTTTATTTCAAGAAACTTTGAGTAGGCAGCTTTACCCTCACAGTTTGTCTAACTTTGGTTTATCTACTTGTTGCAGGATACACTAGACTGTGGAACACAGTGAAATTAATTGTTTAACTTTCCTTACAAGGTTGGATTTATATTTGAAAGGACTAATATTCTTCCCGGATGTGTTCAGGGCTGAAATTTGCCAGGAAAATGAGGAAATTCTGGAGCAACAAGCAGATGCAACACCAGAAGTTATTAATTATCCAGACACTGAAGTGGATCGTTCTGAAGATTTTGAATTATACTTGTCTAGAAATATACAGTGTAGTCAATTATTAGGTTTATCCACTGATGATGTCCTGATTGAAAGCTGGTGCAGATTACATGATGAAGAGCATTTAGAGAGAGATTGCTACCCTTGCTTGATCATGTTGAAAAAGATTCTAGAAAATACAGTAGCTGAGTCAGTTCCAAAAGGTAATGAAGAGGAAACATCTTTCCTTGATTCATTTTATGGTGGGATTGATAGGAGTTCTCTACTTCCTAATACAAGTAAGGACCAGCCAGTATGCAGGTATGAATCTTGTGAAAATTTTAAAGAAGAAACCACTCATCAGGATAATATTTTTGATTCTGATCCTAATACTTTTGATAAAGAAGATGAAACGTCTTTCCTGGAGTCATTCTATGGTAAAGAGAAGTGTAAACAAATAGTAGAGCAATTTAAATTCACTCTTGATGATGAAGTTCCTATGGTGGTAACTCAGGAAGTCATAGAGAAGAAAATAAATGCTGATTTATTACCTAACTGGGTTGAATTGAATGATCAAATACAAGAATGTTGCAGGTTAATGGAACCAGATCCTCTAATAGATAGAAGATGTGAATTATTTAATGAACAATTCCTGAAAGATGAAGATGTAGAAGACTTTGGAGTTGTTATGCATAATCAGATGTCACTCCAGAAATATTTTGAGAATGAAACAGGGGAGTGTCCTTATCAAGTGAAAGTTGTTTCTCTTTTACAGTCACATGATTTAGAAATGATAAATTTCTGTATATCAGGTTGTGATAATAAAGATACTTATTTAGATGCTAATGTGCAGGAAATTGAAGAAAATATTGAGAAGTTTCCTGAACTGGAGGATAAATTGAACATCCAGAATGAAGGGATAAGGTTGGATAAAGATGGAGAATTAATACATCAAGAGTCATACATCCTTCAATTTGAAGTAAGACCAGGCATTGGGCTAAGCAATGAAAATATAATGACAAATGGAAGACGAACTGCCAATCAAGAAGCATGTCCAACAAAATCAGAAATAGACCAGGTTGTATTTCTCCTTTCCACAGTAAATGATGTTGATTATTATTTTGATTATGGAAATTCAGGAGATAAGACATGCATATGGATTAATCATCAACATGATGAGCTGCCTCAGTTGCTGATCATCAAGAGTTATTCTGTTGAATACAGTGAATTCAGAATATCAGAATATTTTTCAGAATATAAAGATAAATTCGCTAGGTTGAGAACCATAACTAATACCCTAATGCTCCTGCACAATCAAAAGGAGTATGCAAATACAGGTGTATTTGGGTCGTTTGCTGGTTTTTGTTTGCCTAGTAGTAGTTTATATATAATTTTGTAGGTTAGTTGTTTGTACAGTTTGCTTGTTTTGCTTTCTTGTTTTGCTTTCTGTTGTTTCCTTTTGTAGGTTAGCTGTTTGTACAGGTTGCTTTTTGCTTTGCGTTGTTGAGTCTTTGTTTTGGTTGGGCAAAACTGGTGCACCTTATTACTTAAGAACACTGCATAAATTGTTAGAATTCAAAAGTTGGATATAAGTTTTTACATAGGTTGTAATTCATATCAGTATAGGTATTCTTGATCAGGTCTGTGGTATCATATTCATCAGTACTACTTTTCTTGAGTCAAGGTGATCCTCACAATGACACACCTAACAGCCTTGGGTTTATTGAACATATCAGTGTAGGTGTTAAGTGAAAAATCTAAAGGTTGCCCTTGCTACCATTGCAATTCTCAACTTAATTTCAACAAGTGACCATTCCTTGTATCATGAGGCTACAACTGTTATATCTTAAGAATTAAATTCAAAATATAAAATAAATAAAATAATAAAATGGATTTTCTGAAATCTAGATTAAGTCATCTAAGTAACTCTACCGGAGCTATAGACGCTTGCTGGCAGTGGGGCTCTACTTAGGAGAATTGCAACGATAACCTTGCCGGGGCTATGGACACCTGCTGGCAGCAAGGCTCTATCCGGTTGGCTATGAGGGATGAACCAAACTACGTAGCTTAACACCAGTCACTGACTTATTCAACTCACTTTCAAGATGAGTATATGAATCACATGCACACAATTGATCCCTTATCAATTCACTGTTACATTGATGAACATGATACCAGTTAGAAAGGATTAGGATGCTCATGCTTAATAGGAGTTGGAAATTTATGTTTTAACTTATCCTCACCTTTTGAATTATTTGAATTTTGTTGTTTTCTTTGGTGGCAAGTTGTTGTGTGGTTACACAACACGCCCCATTTTAACTTGTCAAAACAGGGACCCAACTTTTGGCTTGGCTTGTGTTGTCTGCTTTCTGGCGGTTTGGTAAAAATGAGTCAGGTGCATCATCATCATGATATTCAATGAGGTTGGTCATCATCATGAGGTCAGTTTGTCAAAGTTCATATTTTGTTTCTATGACCTCATATTTAGAAAGAGCTTGAAATTCCATGCAGGTTTGCCTTTTACATCACCTGAAAATTCGTGCATATGAGGGAGTTATGAGCAGTCAAAGTTTTGGTCAAACCTGATAATCACAGAGGATCATCATATTTATATCCTCAGTCATGTTGTCAAGGTCATCCTGATCTTGGTCTATCACCTGATAAAAATCATGCAGTCCCAATATCCGGACGTCAATCTTAGGTGATAGTGTGTTTTACCCATCAAATGACCTTATGCGCATCGTGAGCATCATGATTTTGGAGGGTCATATTTCAAATTATATGAGCATCATGATATTCTTAACATCACCTGATATTATAATATCATGCTGATATTACAATATCACCCTGCTTAGAAAGTCCACTATCTACATATTTGCATGCGCACGTCAAAATCTTATCGGAGGGTCATCATCCTGATCTTTTAAGGGAGGGTGATATTCCATTCCTCAGCATGATCATATTTTAAATATCACCCTAGCGCTAACCTGATGATGACCTCAACTCATCCTCATGCTTCGAAGATAAACATGATGGTTACGTTATCATGATATTCGATGAGGAGGATCATCATATTTTTATCCTGTCATGTTGTCAAGATCATCATGATCTTGTTTGTCTACCCGATATTTCATAATGTCCTCCTGCCGAGAAATATGACCTTTTGCAAATATCCTGATGACGTCATCCTAACCTGAAAAATGAAGAAGCAAATATCAGGATGACATCATCATCACATTTCCCTTCGGCAGGATATTTTCCAAAACATGATCCGGTTCGCGAATATGACGATGACGTCATGTTCCTCTAAGTTTAACAAAAGCCCCGGATATCCTGATGATCATCATCATCCTGATCTTTCGAGAGGGTTACCTTGGCCGCAAAGGGGTCATATTACATTCACCACTTGATCATCTTCCTTAGGTGACCCGATGTTACATTTATCCCCTGATCTTAACTAAGCATGTCGGTGACGTCATCTTTTGCATTTTAATGAAGCTCGGATATGACGATGACGTCACCATGATTTTTTCTTTCCTCAGCAGCAGGATCATATTTCATTTTCTCCTATTTTCCTTCGACATGATGATGATGATGGTGTCTTTCTTTTCCCCAATATACAGAAGCGAAACATGACGGTGACATCATCTGGACATTCGGAAGGGGGAGCATCATATTTCCAAAATATCATGCAGATGAAAGTTTTAAGTCTTGCTATCGGCCAAGTCTGGATTTTTCTCGCCGATAGAACATTTTTTCCCGATGGATGGACATCATCATGATTTTTTGGCGTCGGTATAAGTTTAGCCGTCAGCCTAATGTAAAATTTGTCATTCCGACAGTGTGTAGTCACGCCGATACATACAGGATCATATTTGGAGCCCGATATACAAGAAAATGGGCGGGAAAACAGAGCGATAGAAATTTGAAAGCCCGATTGCCTGTAGCTGCACATTTTGAGGCCTGTTTAATAAAACATTTTACTTCCTGTTGTTTATCAAATGATGATGAACTTAATGTTTGTCTGTTTACTTGCAGGAAGTCATGATGCTGTTAGAGCTGTTGCTGAGCATTGTATGGTTGCACATGAAGGCAACATGAACCAGAAATGAGGAGGATATTGTCAAATATGCTGTTTGCCAGCTGGAGACCGAATCAAATCAAAGATGCTGGAATATTCTGTGCCAGCTGTACATTTGCCAACTGGCGAAGCATGTGCTTTTCATCTGGACCATTGATTGTTATGAGAGGATCCTGATCCTTGGATCATTGTAACTGTTTTCTGGCATTTGTTCTATATAAGAGCCAGATCCTGAGCTGTAATAGGGGGATATACATTAATAGATAGATACATCTGGCAAATTAAGGCCGATTACTGTAGAATCAATTGGGAGATCGGATTACTGAGACTAATGAAGACTGAATTGTTGAAATGTCAAGGTTCTTTCTTCAGATCACTGTAAATGTACCTGTTCTTGAGCATACTGAATGGATATGAAGTTTCAGATTACATCCTGATTGTAAATTTTACGTAATCTTCCTGTTGATTTCTGGATATGTACTGGTGAATGCTGTGTTCAACTGGAAGCGCTTTCCTTTCATTACATGTTGTTGTCAACTTTTCCTTTGAAGATTTGCACTAGATCATGCGGATTTGTGGAATGTCTTGGTGAAGTATGATTTTAGTTTCCTTCTTTTCATTGCATGTATGGGAGCTTGTATGTGGATCAGTGATCTAAGTCAAGTAGTTTTGGGAATCTCATTCTTTAACCCTTTTCCTTTTTTTAATTTCATAAATTCATCACCATAACTGCAAGTCATGACAAATAATAAGCAGAAACAGAGAAATATGCTGAAATCCCGTAGGTAACTGAAAATCCTTAGCATATTTGAGTTAAATGCATGTAGTATTGAAAATATCATGCAAAGAATCATAAATAATGGTAGAAATCATGCAAATATCAGCCTATAGGCACATTATTTGAGTGAATTCACAGTGCAGAGGTAGAATTGTTGGAGATTTATGCAGAGCAGACATACAGAGCAGGATATTTGGAGGAATAATGATGAACTTTGCAGAAATACGTAAGGCCCCTGAATGGAAAATAGCAACACACATCAACCACTGAGTAATGTCAGTAGATTAAGACCTAATCAACGGAGACTTGGGATCATGAATTCTCTGAATTCATCGTATCTTTCAAGATGAGTAAAGGTTGTTGTGTAACTTTTATTCTATGTTTGTGAATGACCAACATCATGACCAACACCTACCTCCGAAGTAGCCATTGATGCATCAAAGTTTACCATGGGCATGGACTCTAGCGTATTTGTTCCTACAGGGTATACTGCAAGTGCTTCTTCATCCTAAAATCTCACTCAACAAACAACTGAAGAAACCCATGAACTAGAGGATGACCTACAAGACCCCGTGATCTTGGAGAAAATTGGTAAAATGTTGGGGGCAAATCGTGATCATTACTTCCATCTATTTGCTCAAAAAGGAGCTAAGTTGCCTTACGATTTCGATACTTCACAAATCTGAGAAAAATATTTTTTTGGTGAAGGTCGTCCATCTTCATTTCTCACAACATCTACCTTACCACCTTCTTTTCCAAATGATGATCTTCCATTCACAAACCTATTCAACAAAACACCCATGGAACCGCTCCTAAAGCCATGATACATAGGTGTCCAATACCAATCTCATACTTCAAATCAACCATCTTCTTCAAGTCCAACCCACCCCTCTACTAAATCACTAAAACGACCTTCTTCTACTCCAAGAAATCCCATTATTAAATCCCAAAAACCACCTTCCTCAAACATCATAACTTCTATCCCACACAATCCCTCTACTTATCCATCACAACCATCATCTTCTTCTATCCCACACAATACCTCTACTAATTTACAACAAACATCTTCATATATTCCCAACAATGCTTGTACAAATCCTCCACAAGCATCTCACGCTCACTCTTCCACAACCAACATACCCATTAATCCATTCCAAAACTACCAACAACCAACAACCACCATCCAACTTTCAACAACCACCATCCAACCACCAACAACCACCATCTAACTACCAACAATCCCCATCTAATTATCAATAACCACCTTCTAACTTTCAACAACCATCATCCAATTACTAACAACCACCATCCAAATTTCAACAACCACCATCCAACTATCAACAACCCCCCACCAACTATCAACAACCACCTTCTTCCACCATTCATCAATATTATACACTACCACCACCATCATCCGAGATGGAACTCACAATCCAAACAATGGAAAAATAGCTTTCCGATCTTACACTCGGAAGCGTCAAAAAGACTTTCTCATTTGAGGAAGTTTGTCCTTATCCATTTGATCAAACTATCAAATGCTCCCTTTTCCTCCGCACTTCGAAATACCAAAATTTGATAAGTATAAAGGAAAAAGTGTCCCATGAGAGCATTTGAGAGAATTCCATATGGCTTGTTTAGAGGTTGCCCATAATGATACTTATCTCTTGCACCTCTTCCCCCACAACCTTGGAGGACAAGCCAGGGATTGGTTTTCATGATTACCTCTAGGTGTTAAATCCTTTAGTGATCTTGCTTAGAAGTTTGTTAACCATTTATCAGTCAACATTGAACAAGAATTCTCCATGATAGACTTATGTAACAACAAACAAAGAAATGGAGAAACATTCACCTCATTCTTGCAACAATGGAGGAACATGGCTAGTAGATGCCCTTGGCAAATACCTAAAAAATAAAAGGTCAACAAATTTGTCCAAAACTTGAATCCCGAACTTGGGTTTCACTTACAAATACAATGTGCTGACATATTTGAAGAGATTATATCCAAGGGTACCAACAAGGAAAAAGCCCTTATCACTAAAGGACTCGTGAAAATCTTCAAAGAGACAAAAGACAACACTCCTTCATCAAATGATAAGCCCCGCTTTTGGGATAAAAACAAGAATGTTGTTAGAGATGGTGTTATGGATGCCAAACATGTTCAAATAGTCCAAGCACTCTTAACCTCCAAACACCGCAAAAGGACAATTCCACCCCTTTTAGGGACAATCCCAAATCAGACTTTACAACCAAATGTAGATTCACTCCCTTAGGGAGACCCATCGAAAATGTCCTCAAGAAATTGATACAAAATGGCTTAATCATGTTACCAAATGCAAGACAATACAAAGAATCAGCTTTTAAACCCACATGGTACAAGGACAACAAATACTGTGAATTCCATCGCACGAAAGGACACAAAACCTTGGGATGTATGAAACTGAAAACCCTCATCCAAAATCTCATTGATTGGAGAGAAGTTGTCATTGATTGTGCTCCTTCACCAAAAACAAATAAAGACCTTGGTATTTATGACGATCCATTCCATCCTCACGGAAAAGGAAACAATGCCAACAGTAAAGGTAAAGGCATAAATAATTTTTCAAGAGTCTATGATTCTGTTGTCGGCCACTTTAGCTAGAGTTTTGTATCTACACTTACCATCAAAGGGAAAGCTCCTGACTGTGTGGTAACTACCCATCAAAGTTGTGTTACCCTTCGTGGGGCAACCTCAAATAGTCAACCCTCTTCAGAGTATAATCTACTCAATCACTTGGGTAAAACTCCATCTCTCATCTCCATTCTCAATCTCCTCTGCACTTCTCCTGAACATAGGGATATCCTTGAAAAGGCCCTTAAAGAGTCCAATATCCCTGACAACATTGACATTGTGCAATTCAAAGCCCTAATCAGACACATTGCCTCTCCACATCACTTGGTCTTTACAAAGCAAGATATCTCTTTCCAAAATTTTGTCATAATGTAGCCTTACACATTGAAGTGTACATCCACGAGTGCAAAGTCAAGAGAGTCCTTATAGATGGTGGTGTGAGTCTCCATATATGTTCTTTAAAGCTGTCAAAATAGTTGGGATATTTCACCGATGTTATTGATTCATCCAAAACAATGACCATCAAGGCTTATGAAGACACTGAAAGGGAATATGAGGGAATCATTCATTTGCCTATCAAAGTGGGGCCGGCCTTAGTGGAAACTTGATGTTAGGTGTTGGACCTTGACCTCCCATACAACATCATCCTTGGTCACTCATGAATTCACACCATGTAGGCCATGCCCTCCACCTATCAACAATGCTTGAAATTCCCCTACCATGGTATGGAGGTTACCATTCCTAGTGATTTGAATTAGTTTGAATTCTGTCGCAACATGCAAGGCAGATACCTGAATTCAAACTAACTACCCAAAAATGAAGCTGCTCATCCTTCATCCTCATATGTCGATCCAACTGCTTTATCTACCAAATCTCCTAAGAAAGACATTCCTGAGGTCAAGGTTCAATACAAGAACGTCGAGTTCAAGGATTATGACTTGTAGAATTCTTTTTGTGTTGGGAACTTGCCCTTATCACTAAAATCTTATGGCAAACCTCTTGTGGCAAAAACAAGCAAGAAGAAGGCCATCAAACCTATACCCCAAATAGTATTCATCCATGAATACAACCTAGAAGATGAGCACATTGAAGACATATCCTCTCGGCTTTTCCAAGATGAAAAGGAACTAGTTATCCTACCTGTGGGCAAGTACAACAATGGTCATCGCATTGTAAAGAATATGGGTTATAAAGGACAAGGAGGACTTGGCCTCCATGAACAAGGAACTATTGAACCCATATCTGTCATGAGGAAACTTAATAAATATGGTTTGGGATTCAGTAAGGAGGTACCTAATGCCCCCGATATACAATTTATACTCGATGAAGTGGCAAAATCTTGGCCCGCAGTGGAGACTTCTATGAAGGATACCATTGACAATTCCCACCTTCACCTCACTGATTTATTTTAGGAATCATATATCTTCATGATCTCATCCATTTCCCTTACCTCAATGACCAAAACATAAAACATCTCCCTTGTATATCCTGACCTAATCGATTGGGACCAATAAGGGCCTCTTGTCCTAGATAGTTTTCAGAATGATGAAGCGCTTGCAGAATTTATGGGACTTCGAGATGGTATACCCCAAGGTGACCATAAAGTAGGTTTTGTCATGGATCTCTCTCCTATCACATATTTTAGGGAGAATGTCAAATCTTTCAGTCACAAAAATATGAATAAACTAAATTGATCCTTAGGTAAAAACCACACTGTGGCACCTTTTGATCTCAAAATAGTAAAAAGAAAGGATGCATCCAATGGTGAAACCCTCTCTAAAGCACCTGAGGATGAAATATTTGACCTTTCTCCACCATCAAAATATCAAGAGAAATCTTCTTTATTAGTTGAAAATCACAAGAAATGAATCTTGACACAGTCCAAAATCTCAAGATTACATTTTTAGCAGCTTTGTTGTCTCAATAGGAATATAAGGACTTCACGAAGTTCTTTCATAAAAGGGCAATTAACTTTGCTTAGACTTATGATAACATGCCAAGATTGGATCCTGCATTAGTCATCCACCATCTATCAGTTGCACCAAGAGCTAAACCAGTTAAGCATAAATTGTGCAAAATGCAACCACAAATTGCTTTATTCATCAAAGTTGAGCTTGAGAAACTACTTGATGCCAAGTTCATCTGTCCCATGAATTATATAGAGTGGGTATCAAACCTTGTACCTATTTCCAATCCAAATGGAGACATCCACATTTGTGAAGATTTCTAAGACTTGAATAAAGCCTGTCCCAAAGAAGATTTTCCACTACCAAGCATTGACATCATTGTGGATTTAATGGCTAGCCATGAAATGCTTTCTCTTATGGACTATTTTTTAGGCTACAACCAGATCATGATTGCACCTGAGGACCAAGATAAAATGTCTTTCCATGTCCTTGGGGAACCTATTGTTGGCAAGTCATGCCTTTTGGCCTAAAAAGTGCTGGCGCTACTTACCAAAGAGTGATGACCATAATCTTCCACAATTTGTTTCATACTATTATGGATGATTATGTTGATGACCTCCTAGGTAAATCTACATGAGAAGATCACTTGAAAGTATTAGAGCATATATTTTATTGGCTAGAGTAATATCAACTATGACTAAATCCAAAGAAGTGTGTATTCAGTGTAACATCTAGCAAGCTACTAGGCTATGAGACATTGAGGTAGACCCTACAAAAGTGGCCACTATTCTTGATATGACTCCTCTGAACAACCTTAAATAGTTAAGAAGTCTTTAGGGAAAGCTACAATCCATTCGGTAGTTCATCTCACAATTAACGGATAATTGTTAACCCTTTTTGCACTTACTCTATAAGGATGTCACTTTCAAATGGAATAGTAAGTGCCAAGATGCCTTTGAATAGCTAAAAGCTTATCTTGCTTCACCACCAGTGTTGATGTCTCCAGTAACTTGGAAACCTCTTCTGCTTTATATATCCACTACATCAACAGCCTTGGGGGCACTTCTTGTACAAAATGATGACTTAGGTAAAGAACAGGAAATTTACTACATTAGTCACACTCTAGTAGGATATGAGATCAACTATACCCCAATGGAAAGAGCCTGTTTAGTAGTAGTGTCTACTTCCCAAACTTTGCGATGCTATATGTTGAACAAGCATACAAAGCTTATATCCAAGGTCGATCCTTTGAAGTACCTACATTCCAAAGCAACTCTTATAGGACACCTAGTGAAATGGGTGATGATTCTAACTGAGTTTGACATTGAATATGTGGATCACAAGGCTATCAAAGGGCAAGTAATTACGGACCAACTAGTAGAGGTGCCATTAACAGATACTCACCCCATGCTATCTAAGTTTCCAGATGAAGGGATCTTCAACCTCTCTACATTGGTTGAGTGGAAACTATACTTTGATGGATCATACACTCAGTATAGTTTAAGCACAGGGATTCTCTTCATTACTCCACAAGGTGACTATATCCCTAAATCATATCAGCTTGCTTTCCCATGTACCAACAACATAGCCGAGTATGAAGCATTACTAATAGGTCTTCGAATGGCTATCAAGTGGAACATCAAATAGCTTCAAGTCTACAAAGATTCTCAGCTTGTTGTTCACCAAGTCATAGATGAATATCAAACAAAGGATGACAAGTTGATGCCATACAAGAAAATGGTCGACAACTATAAACAACACTTTTGCAGCCTTTCCTTTGATCACATCCCAAGAATTAACAACAATGTTGTTGATGCAATGGTGACTATTGGGTCTCTTCTAGACATGCCAACCAACATAAATAATTGTGAGTTCTTAGTAGAATAGCTACTGATACCATCTGTTGATATTCCACAAACCAAAATCATCTGTGAGCTTATCGGTCCCAACTCAATGTGGTATCAAGATATATACAACTACCTTCATAATAACACCCTCCCATCTGATCTAACATCAACACAAAAGAAAACCTTCATTTGTCGAGCCTCCCATTTCACCATCCTAGGAGATACACTATACCGACGAAGTCTTGGTGGTATCCTCCTTAGATGTTTAAACTCAGAAGAAGCTAAAACCGCTTTAAGAGATATACACGAGGGTATCTATGGAGAATATTCCACTAGTCCCAACCTAGCAAAGAAGTTGCTTAGAATAGGATATTTCTAGCCCACAATGGGAAAAAATGCCAACAAGTTCGCCAAGGAATGTCTTCAGTGTCAACATCATAGAGATTTGATTCATATACCTGCTCAACAACTACAACCAATGACCACTCCGTGGCCATTTTTAGAATGGAGTGTTGACCTTGTAGGCAAGATACATCCCTCCTCTTCAAACAACCATAAGTTTATAATTACCACCACTAAGTATTTTACAAAGTGGGTCGAAGCTATTCCCATGACCTACATAACTGACAAGCAAATTGCTAAATTTATCTTGAACTATATCATTTGTCAGTATGGTATCCCCTAGGTCTAATGACCGATAATGGTAAACCCTTCAAAAACTAAGATGTTCATGTCCTATGCACACAGTATCATATCCAACATCAGTTTTACACCATATTATCCTCAAAGCAATGACCAAGCTAAGGCTTCGAATAAAACAATCCTCAAAATACTCAAAAAGATAGTTAATGAAGCTAGTTGTGATTGGTATCTCCAGTTTAATCCTTCCCTCTTGACCTATTGAACAAGCATTCAAACCCCAACTGGAGCCACACTCAATGCTTTAGTATATGGATCTGAAGCTATCTTGCCTATAGAGGTCGAGATACCATCACTCCATGTCTCCATGCAGCATCTGATGGATGGAGAAAAGTACAGAGTATCCAGGCTACATGAATTA
Source organism: Cunninghamia lanceolata (assembly GCA_027924645.1). Taxonomy (NCBI): domain Eukaryota; kingdom Viridiplantae; phylum Streptophyta; class Pinopsida; order Cupressales; family Cupressaceae; genus Cunninghamia; species Cunninghamia lanceolata. The sequence continues at coordinate 7,623,966 of BSBN01001281.1, forward strand.
GAGCTTCTAGATGAAAGGCACCTTGTAGCATTAAATCATCTTCAGGTCTACCAGAACTGACTACAACGTAGCTACAACAAGAAAATAAAAGAAAGGCGGTTCCAAGTAGGTGATCTAGTCCTAAAGGAAAATCAGAGAAACTTGTAAGATAGAGAAAAGAAAGGCAAATTTGAACCTAACTGGTTAGGCCCTTTTGTCATCATAGCAGCATATAGATTGGGGGCATACTCCATAGCAATACCTGAAGGAATGTTGAAATGCTTCTGACAACTGAGAGGGGGGGTGAATCAGTTGTCCCAAAAACTCAAACGCTTCTACACTTAAACATTAATCACTTGTCCATAGTTGTTATGATTAAACAATGAATGCATGAAATCAGAAACTTAAACACAGATGCAACATTGAACACAAGAGATACTAGATTTTTACGTGGAAAACCCCAAGGTGAGGAAAAACCACAGAGAGGATTAGTTCTCAAAATATATTACAGTCTTTGTAAAAATGATGTTCAGGCTTGGTCACTCCACGGGCCTAGAACATACTGGCTCACTGCCATGAAGTACAGCTAGGTCTAGCAGGCTCACTGCCTCAACCCTAAACCTAAAAAGATTACAATGAGGGTTTATGTTAAACCCTACTGGTGGGTCACTGCCAGGCTCACTGCCAAAATCAACATCTTCTTCATATCTGAGATTTAAACATTGAAGTACAATAGTTCCTTTGGTCTGTTATGCCTTTCTAGCTCTTTCCTTATCTACCCATATTTGCACAAGGACATCTTTTCTATGACTCAATTACAAGTATTTATACACTTCATCAACCTTGGAATGATCATCAAGGTCGGCACTGCAATCATCAACCATTGGAACAATCTCCAAGGTTGGCATTACAAACATTTACAAAATAGGTGTTGACCTAATACAAAATTATGCTAAGGAATTGTAGTATAGATGTATGTGGATCACACCATGCCTTAGCTGGGACTCAAACATGATCTTCCATGCCACAACACGCTTCCATAAACTTCAAGGGATCTTTGTAATCACTAGAATTAACCAAGTCGGCTAAGACTAGTTACACGTTACGTTATCTGGGAATAATATTCAAACATGATCTCAATTCCTTAATGTGGACCAATGTAAAGGTAGGAACATGATCAGGAGGTATCCACAAGTATGTTGAAATCACCAAGGGAAATTGCACAAACTCAAACCACTTTATACATGAGATTCTTCACACCAGAGCACATGAACTTCACTGTCTTCAACTGTCATAAAGGAAAGATAGCTTACGGACCACCAAATCATGAACCATTGCTATTGTAGGCACTTATCATCATCCTAGACTTCCCTATAGAATTGTAGAGAAAAACACTTTAATGCAGAGGAATACAAAGCAAAATACTTTCTCTCAAGCACTAGTGAATAATCATAAATAGCAGGTTTTACTATAGTGAATGTAACTCACTCAAATATTCATACCGAAGGCTCAAAATTAGGATTTAGCATCTTTAGCCATGCTTCTAAATAACTTCCAATCTGTAGACCAAGATCTTTAGTCAGCAAGAAATATGGAGCAATCTTCTAGACTGTTCTTTAGTATGCAACTCACTATCTTCACTGTGATTCACTGTTTACTTTCTGATTCTTCTGGAGAGGCTAATTTTCTTAATATCCTCAACATATTTGGCTTCTAAAGAAATAAAAAAATATGATATAGTTGACACCAATGACAACAAAGATATGTTGACATCAATGACAACACCAATTAGGCACATACTTGTAACAAGGAATTCCTCTTGATGAACCCCTCAATAGTGTTCATCTCAAGAAATTCTATGCCTGATCCTTGGGGAATATCTCAACAATAAATAATAGAAAAATAAAAAAAATAGAAAAAATAACAAAAAAATGTTCATCCTCTAGTGAAAACCTGGTAAATAGGCACATTGGATAAGTACCATAGTGAAAACCTGGCAAACAGGCATTATGTGTAGGAGTCATGCACTACCATCTATTCGGTCTCTTTCATTGATCCATATCATTCCATAATAAAACCCATCCATCCATAATAAAGCTTGTTGACCTTCACATTCCCATTTGTCCATTTATCATGGCTTAGGAATTGGTTAGTGTCAAGCATTCTATCCATGTCTCATCCACAGTTAGTCTCATCCATAGTCAATTTCACTCATAGTCAGTTTCATCCATAGTTAGTTATCTTTCTCCATAATAAAACCCTTTACTGGAATGGGGGCAAGTTTCCTTAACCTAAGGCTAGGAATGGATCCTCATTTGTGTTGCAAGTATGTGCCTAACCAGTGTTCTCATTGGTGCCAACTATTCTCTTATCTTGATGATTTCTTGTAATGTGTTAGATGCCTATGTAAGTGTTGTAAAGCCTGATATTGAGGATATTGAGAAAATTTTCTCCTTCGGTAAAAACAGTATGTTGCAAAATATCTTTGTATATAGGAGAACAGTCCAATAGATTGCTCCACATTTCCCGTAGAATGAATATCTTTGCCTGCGGATTGGAATTTATTTAGAAGTTTGTCTGAAGTTGTTATATTCCAATTTTGAGCCTCCGATATGAAGATTTGAGTAAGTTATGTTCACCAAAGTGAAAACTACTTTTCCTGTATGTTTGGTGGGGATAGGGAGAAAGTGTTATGCTCCACATTACTCCGCATTGAAGTATTTCTCTCTGTGGTTCTAGAGTTAAGTATAAGATGATGTTAAGTACCTTCAACTTCAATGGTTCATGATTTGGTGGTCCGCAAGTGATCTTTTCCCTATGATAGTAGTTGACTGTGTTGTTTAAGTGCTCCAATTTGAAGAATCTTCTTGACAGAGTGGTTAGAAGTTGAGTGGTTATTTCCTAATGATTTCAATGTGCTTGTGGATGTACCCTGATTGTGTTCCTACCCTTGGGTTGGTCCACAAAGAGAAAGTTAGATCGTGGATGAAGAATGTTCATAGAAGACTTAGTGTTCTCACCAGTCTTGACTGACCTAGTTGATTTCATTATTTGCAGAGATGTTTTGAAGATTGTGGAAGCATGTCATGGTGTGAAGGATTGTGTTTGAGTCCCAGCTAAGGCATGGCGTGATCAACATACATCTTTACATCTTTCCCTTAGCAAATTTTTGTATTAGGTCCTGACCTATTTCTATGTATGTTTTTGTAATGTCGACCTTGGAGATTGTTCCAACAATTGATGAATGTATTGTCGACCTTGATGTACATTCCAAGGTTGATGACTTGTTTAAAGACTTGTAATGTAATTTTGAAAAAGGTAGGTAGGTGGAAAAATGTATAGATAAGGGTGGAGAGTAAGAAGAGCAGAGTAGAGGAAGAACATTGTGCTTCAATGAAACTAAACTCAAGCATAGAGTAGATGCTATCATATTAGTTCAAAAATCCTTGGCAGTGAGCCACCCTTTGGCAGTGAGCCGATTCTTGGCAATGAGCCAATCTTTGTAGTGAGCATTTGGGCAGTGAGCCCTGTAGGTAGTGAGAGTCTATTTTTCGGTATTGGTATAACTTATATATTTTTGTGGGATAACACCTACCATGGTTTTTCCCTTTTAGGGTTTTCCACGTAAAAATCTGGTGTCTACTATGTTGAATGTGTGATTGTGAATTAAGTCTATGGTTTCATGCTTTTATGGTTAAATCTAATTATTAGTACTTAAGTTTTTGATGGTTTGATATTCATATGAAGTTATTTTTTTGTGACAACTAATTCACCTTTCCCTCTCAGTTGTCCTGTGTATTTCAACAATTGGTATTAGAGCAGGTTCCTCGAAAGAAAGCCTAACAACTTGAGAAAGATCTAGGATCTCTTTTAAAAAGGAAGCTCCACAGTTTGATGGGACAAATTATGCTCTTAGGAAGGTACAAATGAAAAGCCATCTCCTCTGTCTAGGTTATAAAGTGTGGAAAGTTGCAGAATCAAAATATATCATGTCTCAAAATGGTTTATCAACTAAAGATGAAATCAAAGAATATGAGTTAAATATAAAAGCTAGAGATGCCCTATTAAGTGCTTTGTCTAACATTGAATTGATAAAAGTCATGGATCTAGAAAGTGCAAATAAGGTTTGGGAAAAGTTGAAGAAACTGTATGAAGGAGATGATTCTGTAAAAGAAGCCAAGCTATAGGGCTTGAAAGCAAAATATGAGAGTTTAAAGATAAATGAAGATGAAAACATTACAGCCTTCATGCAAAGGGTTGATGAACTTGTCAATGAAATAAAAGGTATGGGAGGAACTATTGGTGATAAGGAATTTGCGATGAAAATTCTTAGATCACTACCAAAGTCCTATAGTCACAAGGTAGCTGCAATTGAAGAAGTAATGACTGTAAAAACTATCGACAGAGATCAATTGCTTGGTAAGCTTACATCCTTTGAGATGAGAGAATTTTGTGATGCCCTACCAAAAGTTGAGACAACCTTTAAAGCCAATACTTCAGACCAGATCTCTAGAGATGAGAAATATAAGGTGGAACTTGATGATGACTTCGATGATATTGAAGCTAACTTTGTTGATAGATTGCAAAGAGGTTCTGGTAAGTTCAAAGGCAAACTACCTTTCAAATGTTTTTCATGTGGTAAAGTAGGTCATTATGCTTCCAGATGTCCTAAAAGAATTGAAAGGAATAGAAAATGATTTGAGAACAGGCCTAGAGCTCCAAAAAAATGCTACTATGTTAGAGATTTTGATGATGAAGGTGTGACTGATGATGAATCAGATGATGCTAGTATTAGTGCAAATGAATGCTTGTTTATTGCTATTAAAGAAGAACCTGTGTCTACTAATCCTACTGGCTATGTGAAGGAAGAAAAACTAGTAGAAGAAAGAGCTTTGGATGTTCAAGATGAGAAAGATAAGGATGAATAGATTATTGATAATGGATACTCACATCACATGACTGGTGAAAAAAGTAAGTTTGTAAGTTTGGAAAAATATGATGGAGGACTGGTTAGGTTTGGAGACAATGCAACTGGTAAGATTTGTGGAAAAGGATCTATTTCATTTGATGGAAAGCATAATACTAATGATGTCCTATATGTTAAGGGTTTGAAGCATAATCTTTTGAGTGTTGGTTGAGATGTGTGATAAAGGCTATGATCTAAGATTTAAATAAAATCGTTGCAAGATCATAGAAAACTCTGAAACTATGATTGCTATTGGTAAGAAGACCAGAGGTAACATCTACTAATGATTACTATTTATTAGCCCAAGAAGATGAGAGTTGGTTGTGGCATAGAAAGATGTGTCATATAAACTTTGATAATCTGGTAAAGATAAGTTCAGGTCAGACTGTGAGAGACTTACCAAAACTTGTGAAACCCACCAATACCATTTGTAAGGAATGTCAGTTGGGGAAGTAGACAAGAACAAGTTTCAAGAGCAAAGAGTAATTTTCTGCCGATTTGCTAGATCTAGTTCATACAGATCTATGTGGTCTTACAAGGATAAGAAGTCTACAAGGTGACAAGTACTTCATGTTGCTTATTGATGATTATTCTAGAATGACTTGGGTTACTTTTCTGAGAGACAAATCAAAATCCCTAGAGAAGTTCAAATCCTTCAAGGCAATGGTTGAAAATGAAATAGAGCTGAAAATCAAATGCTTGAGGTCTGATAGAGGAGGTGAGTTCACATCAAATGAAATCAAGATTTTCTATGAAGAGCAAGGAATAAAGGGGTAGTTGTCTGGACCTAGGACTCCTCAGTAAAATGGAGTTGTAGAAAGAAAGAACATGATAGTTCAAGAGGCTGCTAGAATAATGATGAAGGAAGTAGGTCTACCAGAAGTTTTCTGGAAAGAAGCTATACATACTGTTGTCTACATTCAAAATAGAGTTCAAGTGAAAGGAAATGGTACTAAAACTCCCTATGAATTGTGGTATGGAAGAACTCCTACAGTAAAATATTTGAAAGTCTTTGGAAGCAAATGCTATATTAGAAGAGATGAAGATCTAGGGAAATTTGATGCAAGATGTGATGAAGGAATCTTCCTTGGATACTCTACCAAGAGTAAGGCCTACCAATGCTACAACAATAGGTTGAAAAAAATTGTTGAGAGTGCAAATGTGAAGGTTGATGAAGGCAAAGGAAGAACATCAGATCAGAGTGGCTATAAATTAGATGAACTTGCTGCTATAACTTATGAAGAAAAGGTTGAATAGGAAGACAGTCAAGATGAAGAAGAAAAGGCTCCAAAAATTGCTGCTAAGACCCCTAGGTATGTAAGAATCAATCACTTTGAAGATCAAATTATTGGAGACAAAGACAAAGGAGTACTAACAAGGAAAAGAGTTGCAGAAGAAAAAGTGAATTACTATTTGCTCTCTATAGTTGAACCAAAAACCATGAATGAAGCCTGCAATGATGAAAATTGGGTAAAGGCAATGGAGGAAGAACTAATGTAGCTAGAGAAGAATGAAACTTGGGAATTAGTTCCTAGACCTACTAAAAAAAATATTATTGCAATCAAATGGTTTTCCAAGAATCAGCTAAATGAAAATGGAGTTGTAAGGAATAAAGCAAGGCTTGTGTGCAAAGGATATTCTCAAATTGAAGGGATAGATTTTGAAGAGACTTTTGCTCCAGTAGCTCGGATTGAAGCAATCCGAATGTTTCTAGTATTTGTAGCTCACAAAGATTTCAAAGTGTATCATATGGATGTGAAGTTTACATTTCTAAATAGTAAGTTGGAAGAGGAAGTCTACATTGAGCAACCAGAAGGATTCCAATTATCAAATCAAGGTGATATGGTATGCAGGTTGAAGAAAGCATTGTATGGACTCAAGCAAGCTCCTAAAGCCTGGTATGCAAGGTTGGATAAGTACTTGTTATAGTTAGGGTTCAATAAAGGTACTGTTGATAGTAATCTCTATTTTAAGATTAATGGTGATCAAATTTTGATTGTTGAAGTCTTTGTTTATGATATCATCTTTGGAGGCAATGAAAGTATGTGTATGAAATTTGCTGGTGAAATACAAAAAGAGTTTGAGATGTCTATGTTTGGTGAGATGAATTTCTTTCTGGGTATACCAATCAATCAATCAATCAGATAAAGGAATCTTCATATCTCACTCTAAGTATGTGAAAGAGTTGTTGAAGAAGTTTGGGATGGAAGACTCTAAACTGGTATGTACTCCCATGGTGACTAGCTACAAGTTGAGAAAAACTGACGAATCACCTGTTGATGTATGTAAAGTACATAAGCAACAAAGTTAAAATTCACAGGGAAACTTTAGCTGTCTTGAAAGATATGAAGAATTGACTAGGAATTCTTAATCTCAAGTTTCTGTATGGTTAGGTCTTGACCATGTTGGATGTGTCAGCAGTTCATTGTGAAACTATATGATTCAAGGGTCCTTACATAAACTAAAGTGATATGTGACTTACTGGACTTGTTCAATTTGTGTAAATGACTACAAATTACACTAAAGTTAGTGATCCTTTGCATGTATTTACCATGTAACCTCAAAGCTTTGCATAAATTTCAATAAAACAAACTTCTCCTTTCAATTTTATATGAAAATTATCAGAAAACTTTACAATTCTTCAATCTCTATTCAAATATATGACAATTTCCTTTAGATTTCTACGTGCTAGCTAATTATTTATGATTTTCAAAAAAGTTAGAAGAGATATGGTTAAAGAACTTAATTTTGTAGGAAATAATTCTCTGCTACTCATGTATACAAGATTAATCAATTGTAATGTTTCAAAGGAGTAAATTCCATGTATGCTTATCTTGAGAAGTATCACAAATTTACATACAGAAATGTGATCATCAAAGGAAACATACTAAGAATACCTGAAACTAATGCACTCTGGAATAGACGTAATAATCAGATGTTTGTATTCATTAATATATGAAGTCTTTCAAATTTACAATGTAATTTGACTTTGAATTCTTTGACAACATTAACAATCAATTAAAACTCACAAACACTTTACAGATGCAAGGAGAAACTAGATGTTCCACATTATCTCTGTTGTAGACACAGGCGCATTCCACTTCACACAAAAAATCACTCAAAGTCTATTGCTTCTCTTGCCTAAATATAACAATATGTCTTTCTCAAACTCTATGTAAAAAAAACCTCAGTAGCAGGGTTCTTTATATAGACTTGAACTTCCCCTTGCTACGGTTACAAATTCAATCCATGGTTCAAATTTAAACTCACAAGATCAATGGTGGGAATCACTTCCCAACCACCCTTCAAAATATCTTCAGCAATATTCCTTTTGGTGCAAAGGATGCCATTAGGATCTTTCAAAATGCAGAATCTTCTTTGAATTTTCCCCTTGTTGACTTTGGCCACAACAACATAACAAAATATCCTACAACCTATGAAAATGAAGATACAAAAGAAACAACCACTGCCACTGGCACCTTTCCTTCTCACTCCTCTCCTATTTTCTTCAAGTACTCTATGTACTTGGCTATCAATGATGCAACAAAATCATGATTATTCCTCTGACTCACTATCCATGTATATTTCTGCAATTCAACTTTTTCTTTTAATGTCCTTACTTGTTCTTCCACTTCTCTATTTTTCTGATATTTCTCTATCTTCACACTTAATTTCATGATGGAATCAATCATCCCAGTGCTTAGATACATAGCAGGTTTTCTAGGTAGGGTATATAAATAGATCTAAATTCTTTAACTACCATAGTTGCATCATAAATTGGTATTTCTTAGCATTCATGCCTAATGAACTTCTGTATTATTTTCCTATGTTTCCTTATCATCTCATCAACAATCCCTTCTAGATCCCGGGTACTCATAATGCAACCCCTTAACATGTTTTCCACAAATTTCAACTCCAATATGCATTGTGGCATATGATTTGCCACCTAAGATGTTATTATTCTTTCACTTATCAATTCTTCAATTCTTTCATTCATGTCCTCAACTTGCCTCAATTCTTCTTTGGACCCTTCCATTCTAGATTGACAGTGATGTAAAACAAGAATGCAATTATTTTTCTCTTCAAAAGCCACCTCCCAACTATTAATTACCTGCCTTATTTTTTTTTTCTCCTTTTTGAATAAAGGCCTTAAACCATTCTTCAAAAATATTTGCTTCGACCTTTTTATTTTCAAATTCAGTAAATTGTTCCCTTGATAAAATGGATAAGTCCTCAGGCAAATCTGGGATGTCAACAGTAGGGTCAAATATTCTCTGTATGAATTGTTGCAATTGTACAATATGCCCCTTCAAATAATCAAACTTATCCTTATCTTTCTTCAGCATTTCCATAGTTACTTTGTTCATATCTTCCCATTTAGCAATGTGTTGTTACTTAGTCACATGTCCAAGATTTATATTCAGCAGTTGATAATCTTCAAGGGTCATTTCTCCCTTTGCCCTATTATTTTGTGGAACAGCTAGCTCCGGATTTCTAGATCCAGATGGGCTTCACTTTATAACTGACATGGTTCTAGCTATTCTCTTTTCTCTCTGTGGATGCTCACCCAACAATCTCTTGATGTCAATGGGGACCAACTATATTTCTATTTTTTCCCTTCTTACCTTAGAACCCAACCAAGCTGGTGCTTCCATGTTGGTTTCTATCTTCTTCTCTTCATTTATTACCTCCTCCTCAGGTTTTTCTATCTCTATTGGTCCTTGTTGTTGTTGTTGTATTGGATTTTGACCTAGAGGTGAACCCTGTTGTGGTGCTGAGGGAGATGCATTATCTTGATGTTGTGGTCCCTCTTTAGAATTCTTTTCTTATTCACCCTGTTCAACATTAATACTAGAAATATTTGAAATATTAGTATCTGTAATGCCTGCTTACATTGCCACTCATGTCTACAATTTAACTTGACCTTGTACATTCCCTGTTTCATTTATCTCTTCTGATGGTAATGACTATCCAAAAAATATGTCTATTTTTTCTATGTTCTCTTCTCTTTCTTCTTCTTTTCTGACCTCTTTTTCTTTCTTCAAACATCCATACTGCACTCTTGCAATTAATGCCGCAATCGACAAATCATGATTAAAAATCTAATACATTTAATGATATTAACTCTATTAGACCTTTGGCACGCCTGAATTAACTAATACAATCCTGAACACCAAGCTCACATGAACACCATTAATGGTGATTAACCCTGTAACTTGTGCAAAATTCTATTTAATGGTATGTGTGATGAACAATTCTCATTCTTCTTCAGATGTGCTTATATTCACTATGAATATGAATACTCCTGTATGTCTTCGCAGTACTAGGAGGCAGACCACGTTCTTCGGTCCAATTTTAGATGTTCATCTGAGAGGATTGATCATTCCACATGAAAACCCCATATTCCATGAATTAGAATTATAAGCTGTTAAAATGGTAATAGTTATAGGTTTTCTAACTAGTGAGGATTGGTATAGAGTTAATTTTGATATTACCTCATGGTTTCTCTCCTTTGTATTGGATTTAGGCATTAACAAAGTGGAAATCCTTCTGTTATTTCTAGATATTTTCAAGGCTGAGTATAGGATTACAGATATTGATGTCCTTATAGAAGAAGAATTGGGAAATGGCATTCCACAAGCCTCAGAGATCCCTCTGGTCAGTATCAAAGATTTCCATTCCTAATGAACATGTCAGACTATGCCTTATCCTGCCACCGCTACTGGGCAATGGTCGACCTCAACTTCCTATGTTTGTCTAGGGGATTGGATTCAACACAAAATCTAGACTGGCTAGGTCACTTCACAAAGATAGTTCAAATTGGGAACTTTTATGGGAATCATTAATCTCTGTATTGTTCTTTTAGCACTTCGGTTCCCCTTTTTTGCAACGAATTCAAATTTTGACAATGACGTTCACAGATACACTCCCTTTTTTTGAATGTAAATCTTTTGTTCATATCCAATACTAAGATTACCGATTTTGGTGCGTTTTAACAATGTTGTACTTTTCTATACTAGTTCTTGTATGTATTTGTATCTTATATCTGAACTTAGCACACTAGATGTGGACATGTTGTATATTTTAGTTTTGTTTTAATTTTCTTGTCATTCCACTTTCTGCAATTTGTTTGTATGATACAATGATGTTTTACTCAGTCTTTGCCCTATGTTTGATTTAACTTTCCTTTCAAATCCATTTATGCATACTTGCCACTTTGTATATTGAAGATATGCTTAAACATACAATAGAAATTATCGATATACAAACACGGACATCAACATTTATTCACTCAACTTTTGAAACTAGTCGAGTCCGCTCTTTGCACTTTTAATGTTTGAATCTTTTAAGTATATATGCAAAAGATAAGATACAATGAACTTGCCCACACCGTAATACCACTATTTAGCATCCCACATACAAACCAATTTGTACATGACATACAAATCCAACTTTAACACTAAATTTCATCAAAACCCTAATTTCTCCTGAAATACTAAGAATTTCAAGTTGGTTCAAAAACCAACCCTTAATCATTTTCCACACAAAATTCACTAGTACCTCTGGTTTTCTCTAACACTAGGTATTTTTTATTTGTCAAGCATTTCTCATAATTCATACCCTTTTCCCTTACCACCAAGCAAAAAGAACCACCACAAAACAAAAAGCACACAGGGTCCTCATTTTTCTCAAGGGTAAAATAGGGTGTGTTGTGAACATCACAATAACTAGCAACCAAATAAAACAATCAAATTCAAACCATTAAAGAAACAAAATGAAGTAAATTTATAACTTCCAACTTCCTCATATGCAAAAATTTTACTCATCATAAAAGAAATGTATTCAATAATGTGCCTGAACTTCTTCAAAAGATTAAATGTGTACATTTGATTAATAATCCTCATCTTGAAGATGAATTGAAAATACTAGTGACTAGGGTTAAGCTATGTAGTTAAGTTCATCCCTCATAGACAACCAGATAGAGCATTACTGACAGCAGACGTCCATAGCCCCGACAAGGTTATCATTGCAATTCTCCTAAGTAGAGCTCCACTTCCAGTAGGTGTCTATAGCCCTGGTAGAGTTACTTATATGGCTTAACTTGGATTTTTAGTATAATCCTCTTTTTTTTTGGATGATATATAAATTCATGAGATATTATCATCGTAAGTTCATGATGCAAGGTATGGTCTCATGCCACTTTAAGCTGAGAATTGCAATGGTAGCAAGGGTGACCTCAAATTTTTCACTTAACACCTATACTGGTATGTTCAACAATCCCAAGGCTTTTAGGTGTGTCATTATGAAAATCTCCTCAAATGTTTCCATTTATAGCTACTGAATAAAACTCTTTACAAAATAAACATCTCCCATTTTGAAAATTCAACAAGTTATGCATAAATTTCAAATGATTCACCTGAATATCCCAAATTTTGATGTTTTTAGTGGTTGCTAGTTTGCTCCTGTATACCCTAAACCAAAATGAAAATCTCGCAAGAGAAAAAAATGCAGCAACACAACAAAACACCAAACAACAAACAAAACAAAAAACACCAACAAAAAGAACAAAACAAAAACAAAGAAAAACAAACAAAACAAAAAACAAACAAAACCACACACAACTATACAATATTTAGAATATGATACATAATAGGACCGACTCACACCCTAAGCTTGAAAATAATGTTTCAGATGTTGACCATTAACAGGTAATGGCACATCTTCACTAGTTAAAGTCTTAATCCTAAAGGTATTGTCTCCTATAATTTCTAAAACCTGTAGTGTACCTAACCACAGTTTATCAAATTTTCCATGGTTTCCCTTTTTTTCATGGGCTTTGTCCTGACATAATACCAAATCTGATATCTTGAATGTCTTCACTTTCACTCTCTTATTAAACCACCTTTTAACTACAACCTGATGTTTTGCAAACTTATCAATAGCCTGATCCCTTTTCTCATCTAATTGTAATAACTGGACTAGCCTAGCCTCTCTATGATCATCAAACCCTAGATATTCATTGGAAAATTTCCATGTAGGAATTCTTAAGTTTATTGGGAGTATAGGATCATCCCATACACTAAGTGATATGGTGCATTTCCTAAAGCTGCCTTAACTTTTGTCCTATCTACCCACAATGCATATTTCAACAATGTATTCCATTCCCTAGGATTTTTTGCAATCAGCTTTTTGATGATGTCTAACAAGATTTTATTAGTGGATTCAGCTAACCCATTACCTTGAGGATAATAATTGGAAGAAAACTTAAGAACTATTCCATATTAAAATTCCCATTTAGAAAATTTCAAAGAAGAGAAAGCTGCGCCATTATCACATACCAAAGAATAAGGAGCCCCACACCTAGTGATGATATTCTCTTCAAGGAATTTGATGACTACTTCAGTAGTGGAAAACTTGCATCATGTCACTTCTGTCCATCCAGTACAATAATTTGTGACTATCAGTATGAACTTGTGCCCAGTAGATGATGGAGGGTTGATAACACCAATAAATTCCAGTCCCTATTGTGCAAATGGCCTAAACTCTATAACTAGCTGCAATGGATGAGCCTGATATCTCCCTTTGTCTATTGTAATCTGACATATGTGACAACTTCTGATGTGGTTTTCTATATCCTTAAATATTGTGGGCCAATAATACCCTGACCTCATAATTTTATGAGCAGTGGCTAAATGAGAACCATGAGTAGTTCCATACTTATCATGTAGTTCCAACAGTACCTTATCTGCTTCATCTATGTTCAAGCACCTTAGGTATATGCCTTCATGATCCTTCTTGAACAATAGGCCACCTTGCACCATATACCTCGGTGCTTTAATTTTCAATGCTCTCCTTTGAGAAGCTTTCATCTGATTGGGATACTTTCTAGATATGAGGAATGTATTCAGGTCATCATACCAACCTGGTGTATCATTAGTGTTCAACACATACTACTATTTTACCAAATTAGGATCAGTATTAGCTATTGTTTGTACTAAGGCTTGACCTCTGACTAACTTCATAGGAATGATCTCCATATCAAACTCCTGCAACACTATGATCCATTTTCCTCTTTTTTCCCTAGGCTCATTTTGCATTAATAACATTTTTACCGATGCATCAGGTAATGCCTAAAATTTTTCACTACCCATACTAATGCAAAAGCCTACCTTTCTGTGTCTAAATACTTCAACTATACATCTTTCAAAGGAGCACTCATGAAAGCGATGGGCTTCTCTTCATTTTCTTCTCCTTTTTGTGTTAGAGCAGCTGCAACTGAATGTCCAGATGCAAACGAATAGATGTAAAAAGGTTTAGTATAATTCAAACTAGCTAACACAGGAGCATCAGAAATGGCTTCTTTAATGTCTTCAAATGCAGCCTTAGCTACTGGCATCCACTCTATCTTGGCATCTTTTTTCAGCATTGCATTTAATGGTTACACAATTTCTGCAAATCTTGTAATAAACTTTCTGACAAAGTTAATTTTACCAAAGAAATATTTCAATTCCTTTTTATTGTTAGGCAATTGTAGCTTCTTAATTCCCTCTACTCTATATGGGTCAATGGATATCCCATTCTCAGAAATAATATGTCCTAACAACTTTCCTTCTGTTACACCAAATGAACATTTCTTTGGGTTAAGAGAGATTCCATACCTTTCACACCTCTTTAGCACTCTCCTTAAATCTTCTGCATGAGTGGACATATATTTAGAAAATACAATCAAATCATCCATGTAAATAACAATACACTTACTTGACAATCCATGGAAAGCAATATCCATGGCCCGTTGAAAAGTGGCACCTGCATTTATTAAGCCAAATGGCATCCTCCTGTATGCATAGTTACCCCATTTGCAAGTGAATGTTGTTTTCAACCTATCCTCTTGGTCTATTAGAACCTAGTTATACCCTGAAAATCCATCTAGAAAAGACATCATCTTAGCTCCATTTACTGCTTGTAGCACTTCATCTATTGGAGGCAAAGGATAATTATCTTTTTTAGAAGCCTTATTTAGGTTTCTGAAATCTACACAAAGTGTAATATCCCCATTTTTCTTCCTTACAGGTACTAAGTTAGCTACCCAGGTCGAATGCCTCACTAGAAAAATTATCCTAGCTAACAACAATTTCTCAACTTCCTCAAAAATCAAAGGCTCTAAGATAGCGTTTACTGGCCTCTATTTTTGCCTAAATGGTTTTACCCCTAGTCTCAATGGTATGACATGTGTTATAATAGAGGAGTCATAAGTTTTTAAATCTTCATAGGTCCATGCTATAACATGCTTATATTCTTTTAAAACTTCTACAATTTCTTTTCTCAACTCATCAGAACAAGACTTTCTAATTAAAACATTCTGTGGATTCTATTCTGTCCCTAAATTAAAGGGATCACGTTTACTTCCCTCCATTTTGGGAAGATCTTTCTGTCTAACTACACCATCAAAATCAAAGATCTTTTCCAACTCTATCACCCCTTTAGGTAAGAAATTACTCTTTAGGTCTATTATGTCTTCTTCATCCCAAGATACATCGGGTCTCTCTTGTTCATCAATGATTTGAGTTTCAAACACTTCATGACAAGTAAGGAAATCTATGATCTATTGGTCTCCTTCAAATACTTGGAAATGGGTGACATTACAAGGTATACTTGGTACATTTACCAGTTCTAATGCAAATCACTTTAGACTTGATAATGTCAAAGGTTCTAAAGTGCTAGTAACAACTGCTAATGCATCTGGTCTTTGATTTATCTCTCTAGGGATATGTTCAATGTTAAATGCATCAAAAGATTTGATTAAATCCCATATCCTATGCCTGTAACTAACCATTTTCCTATAAGTACATGCATACAATTTCCTAACCTATCTAACCACTAATTCAGAGTCAGAAAATACCTTGATCACCTTCACCTTTTTCTTAATGGCCATAACTAATCTATAAATCAGAGCCTCATACTATGCTACATTGTTAGTGTAAGGAAATTGGAGCCGGTATGTAGCTAAAAAGGATTTACCATTTGGATCGATGAATTTGACCCCTACCCCTACCCCTTGCTTGGATTTAGATCCATCACACTTTAGTGTCCACATGTCATTTTTGTTCTTTTGACCTTAACCTATTGTTTTAACAGGAATCACTTTATTCCGCGCCTGTTCTGCGGAAGCATACCTATTTTAATGTGTCTCTATCTGAACTATAGGTATACTTGCATTCTCGGTTTGTTTGTGCAAGTCAGAACAATTGATACTCTTTATTCCTACCTCTATCCTTAGACCTGGTGATGACTCATCAACATTTTCATGAAAACACAATTCAGGTCTGTCAGGAATAGATTCTCTTTTTTTCTATCCCATCTTTTTTATGCATTTTCCATATTGATATTCTATTATATCCCTACACATTCCACAGTTTTCCTTAGGGTGAGCAGTATTATGAACTCTACACAGACCCTTGTATAACTTACATTGGATTGAAGACTCTTGTTGAATGCATTTCTCCATCTCTTGTCTTATGGTTCGACCAAAGCTACTTACATCATTATCTTCTTCATCAGAGAAGAGTTACAATTAGATTCAATGAACACAGCTCTTTCATTATTAGTAGGCTTTGTTTTAAAATCCAAAACTAAGATTTCCTCTATTCAAACTCCTACACTCTATAAACACTTGGTTCAACATAAGCATATAATATCTCATTTGTTTGATTATATTTTGTGATCATATGCTTCATTCTAGGTTTAGCCTCTATTCTAATTTGGTTTGGGACACCTCTCCAAGGCAACCACATGTGCGAAAAATCAGTGGCCATGTATCCATTTAAAGTCTTAGACCAATCTCAACTTAGTAACATACCATAATTGACTGGGATATCTACGACCTAGATGTCAATAAATTGGTTTACCCTGGGATCAGATTCTAACTGTATTTGGATATGCATTAGTTCACCTACTACATTAACTTCAGTTTTGTCCAACTGAGTAACAACTTTAGCAGATTTTGTGGGAGTAAGTTCATGAGTTTTGCATATTCCAAGAAGCATAACATTAGCCAAAGCTCCTGAATCTACCATACAATTATGCACATTTTTTTCCAAAAATTCTTATGGTTAACAAAAAAGGAGGGGCTTCCTTCTTTTCTGCATACATGACAACATTAGTATTTGTTGGTTGTTCAACTTTCTTACCCCTATCCTTGGACTGTACATCCTTGCTATGAACATCTATGTCAACTGAACTCTCTTTTGGTGTTGATTCATCTAAGGACTTTATAAAGGCATTACATACCCCTGGACTTTTTAACAATTCATATAGAGGTACATTAACCTTGATCTTTCTTCTCTCCTCAGACAAATAGTTCATTAATTTTGTTGTTTCATTAGACTTTGTTTTCCCTACCCAAACCTTTGGTGCTACTATCCCACCAGTACCATGATTGTTAGCTTTTAAGGGCACTGGGTTGTTTCTAACATGCTAATCGAGTGGGGTATTGAAGTTATTAGGAGGTGTAGAGGTGGTGAGAGGACCTCCAGGCTTACTGTTGCTTCTCAGATTATAGGTGTGGTTCTTATTGGATTGTTGAAAAGCTTGCACTTCTTTTGGTTCACATAACACCTCATTTTTAGTCTCAAAGGGAAACTGAAAGGCTTCTAGTACTAATGCTGACTCTAGATACAAGTTCTCACAATAATAAGGCTCATTTTCTGCTATCTAATTTTCTTCTTCCCTGGTTGTGAAGGTAAAACTTTCCAAGACCATAGTAGACTCAAATCTTGAAGGTACTATTTCATTCCCCTTAGGAATTAAGAACCCAGACGTAGGGGCTTGTACTTCCACATTAAAAATACTAGCAGCTAGATGAAATTGAGGACAATCAAGTTCAGCATGTGCATTCATGTTATGAATCCTGCACCAATTTTTTAATGCTACATTAGCCATTTGGATTATAGTGGGTTGTTTCAACTCTTGAATATCTAGACTCTCAAATGGAGTGGCCAGGGTACCATTGTTTGGTCCTGTATTCCACATTCTAGAGACTTTAGGCTGATTTGGATTTCTATTGCTATTGCCCCAAGCCTTATTATCTCCATTATGTCCTCTATTTTGTGTTCCCTATCCCTAGTTGTGATTCTAAATCTGGTTATGACCTTGATTTGGATTATGATTTTGATTTGAACTCTGACCTTGACTATAGTTCTTGTTTTGGTTATAGTTTTGATTTTGGTTTTGACCTTGACCCTAAGTGTTCCTACCATAAAAGTTTTCATTTCACAATTGAGTCATCTCAATGGTTAATCTCCTTAGATGTGCAGTAATTTCCTTTATTTCCTCCCTATCATCCTGAGTTTTGGCCATTAATGTATCTTGAGGAGGCTGAAAGAATGACTGACCACTGGTCTGATTACTATTAACATTGTTACCTGTATAAGGAACCATAGTCTGAGTGCGGAATGGATTATACACTAGTGCATAAGTAGGCATTGGGTTCAATAATGGAGTATGATACATTGGAACACCATTCCATGGCTACGTTTGGTTTGGAATTCTAGGATTTCCTACACTCATAAAAGGATTGTATGTTGTTTGTCTCATTTCCTGGTTAACCTTAACTGCCTCCTTATAAGCTTTTGACAAACTATCAATATTGGCCTGTCTCTTAACAAACATTAAGGTCAAAGGATCTAAAGCAGCGTAGTGCATTGCTAAGATAGCCTCAGGGGTTATGGTGTAAGGATCAACCAGCTTAGAATACACCTTCTAGAAGCTATCATTAAAGTTGTCAATGAGTTCCCCTTCACCTCTTTTAATTGCTGCTAATTTGTGATACAAAGAAGACAGTTCAACCAATCCTCTAAACCTAGACAGAAATGCCTCTTCCATGAGTTCTCAGGTAGTGATATAGCCATTTGGTAAATTGACATACCAATTAGAAGCATGCTCATTAAATGTGAATGGGAACAACCTACACACCACATCTTGATGTTCTAATCTTGCCCTGAAGCAAGCCTCTTTGAAGATTCTGATATGATCTTCTACATCTTGATGCAATTGCTACTTAGGGCAGATCTTCTTAGGATTTTTAGGCATTTCATGATAATCGACAAATAGTATGGGAGAATTGACATTAAAGTATGCCATGACTAGACCTCTAGGTGGACTAGGACTTCTTGGAGGACTTGGATTTCTTGGAGGACTTGGATTTCTAGGAGGACTCAGACCTCTAGGGGCTCCTGAACCAAGATTTAATGATCTAAATGCAGAACCATTAGGACTCACTATATTTGGTATACTAAATGGTGATCCAGGGGGAGTCCCTGATGAACTTCCTACCTAAAATACTCTAGGATTCCAAATTAAATGACTCTTACTTTGCCTTCTGTCAAGTAATTGCATGAAGATATCACTTGAATTGGACCTAGACCTGGTCACGCAACCACTATTATGAGCCAACTTTAGACAAATCTTACCTTAATTCCAATCATGCCCTCCTTCTAGCACCAAAAATTGTTGATGTATGTAAAGTACATAAGCAACAAAGTTAAAATTCACAAGGGAACTTTAGCAGTCTTGAAAGATATGAAGAATTAACTAGGAATTCTTAATCTCAAGTTTCTGTATGGTTAGGTCTTGATCGTGTTGGATGTGTTAGTAGTTCATTGTGAAACTGTAATACTCAAGGGGCCTTACATAAACTAAAGTGATATGTGACTTATTGGACTTGTTTAATTTGTGTAAATAACTACAAATTACACTAAAGTTAGTGATCCTTTGCATGTATTTACCACGTAACCTCAAATCTTTGCATAAATTTCAATAAAACAAACTTTTCCTTTCAATTTTATATGAAAATTGTCAGAAAACTTTACAATTCTCCAATCTCTATTCAAATATATGACAATTTCCTTCAGATTTCTACGTACTAGCTAATTATTTATGATTTTTGGAAAAGTTAGAAGAGATATGGTTAAAGAACTTAATTCTGTAGGAAATAATTCTCTGCTACTCATGTATGCAAGATTAATCAATTGTAATGTTTCAAAGGAGTAAATTCCATGTATGCTTTTCTTGAGCAGTATCACAAATTTACATAAAGAAATGTGATTATCAAAAGAAACATACTAAAGAATACCTGAACCTAATGCACTCTAGAATAGATGTAGTAATCAGATGTTTGTATTCATTAATATATGAAAAGTCTTTCAAATTTACAATGTAATTTGACTTTGAATTCTTTGACAACATTAACAATCAAATAAAACTCACAAACACTTTACAAACACAGTGAGAAACTGGATGATCCATATTATCTCCACTATAGACATAGGTGCATTCCACTTCACACAAAAAATCACTCAAAGTCTATTACTTCTCTTGCCTAAATGTAACAATATGTCTTTCTCAAACTCTATGTAAAAAAAACCTCAGTAGCAGGCTTCTTTATATAGACTTGAACTTCCCCTTGCTACGGTTACAAATTTAATCCATGGTTCAAATTTAAACTCACAAGATCAACAGTGGGAATCACTTCCCAACTGCCCTTCAAAATATTTTTAGGAATATTCCTTTTGGCGCAAAGGATGCCATTAGGATCTTTCAAAATGTAGAATCTTCTTTGACTTTTCCCCTCGTTGACTTTGGCCACAACAACATAACAAAATATCCTACAATCTATGCAAATGAAGATACAAAGGAAACAACCACTACCACTAGCACCTTTCCTTCTCACTCCTCTCCTATTTTCTTCAAGTACTCTATGTACTTGTCTATCAATGCTGCAACAGAATCATGATTATTCCTCTAACTCACTGTCCATGTATATTTCTACAATTTAACTTTTTCTTTTAATGTCCTTATTTGTTCTTCCACTTCTTCTCTATTTTTCTGATATTTCTCTATCTTCACACTTAATTTCATGATCCAATCAATCATCCTGGTGCTTAGATACGCAACACGATTTTCCAGGTAGGGTATATAAATAGATCTGAATTCTTTAACTGCCATAACTGCATCATAAACTGGTATTTCTTAGCATTCGTGCCGAATGAACTTCTGTATTATTTTCTTGTGTTTCCTTATCATCTCATCAACAATCCCTTCCAGATTCTGGGTACTCATAATGCAACCCCTTAACATGTTGTCCTCAAATTTCAACTCCAATATGCATTGTTGCATATGATTTGCCACCTAAGAAGTTATTATTCTTTCACTTATCAATTCTTCAATTCTTTCTTTCATGTCCTCAACTTGCCTCAATTCTTCTTTGCACTCTTCCATTCAAGATTGACAGTGATGTAAAATAAGAATGCAATTATTTTTCTCTTCAAAAGCTACCTCCCAACTATTAATTTCCTGCCTTATTGTGTTTTCTCCTTTTTGAATAAAGGCCTTAAACCATTCTTAAAAAACATTTGCTTCGATCTTTTTATTTTCAAATTCAATTAATTGTTCCCTTGATAAAATGGATAAGTCCTCAGGCAAATCTGGGATGTCAACAGTAGGATCAAATATTCTCTATATGAATTGTTGCAATTGTATAATATGCCCCTACAAATAATCAAACTTATCCTTATCTTTCTTCAGAATTTCCATAGTTACTTTATTCATATCTTCCCATTCAGCAATGTGTTGTTCCCTAGTCACATGTCCAAGATTTATATTTAGTAGTTGATAATTTTCAAGCGTCATTTCTCCCTTTGCCCTATCCTTTTGTGGTACAACTAGCTCTAGAGTTCTAGATCCAGATGGGTTTTGCTTTATAGTTGACATGGTTCTAGCTTTTCTCTTTTCTCTTTGTGGATGCTCACCCAAAAAGCTCTTGATGTCAATGGGGACCAACTATATTTCTATTTTTTCCCTTCTTACATCAGAACCCAACCAAGATGGTGCTTCCATGTTGGTTTCTATCTTCTTCTCTTCATTTATTACCTCCTCCTTAGGTTTTTCTGTCTCTATTGGTCCTTGTTGTTTTTTTTGTTGTTGTATTGGATTTTCACCTAGAGGCAAACCTTCTTGTGGTGCTGAGGGAGATGCATTATCCTAATGTTGTGGTCCCTCTTCAGAAATCTTTTCTTGTTCACCTTGTTCAACATTAATACTAGAAATATTTGAAATATTAGTATCTGTAATGCCTACTGAAATTGCCTCTCCTGTTTGCACTTTAACTTGACCTTGTACATTCTCTGTTTGACTTATCTCTTTTGATGGTAATGATTGTCTAGAAAATACATCTATTTTTTCTATGAGCTCTTCTCTTTCTTCTTCTTTTCCGACCTCTTTTTCTTTCTTCAAACGTCCATACTGTACCCCTGCAATTAATGCCACGATCCACAAATCATGATTAAAAATCTAATACATTTAATGATATTAACTCTATTAGACCTCTAGCATGCCCGAATTAACTAATACAATCCTAAAAACCAATCTCACATGAACACCATTAATGGTGATTAACCTTGCAACTTGTGCGAAATTCTATTTAATTGTATGTGCGATGAACAATTCTCATTCTTCTTTGGCTGTGCTTATATTCACTGTGAATATGAATACTCCTATATGTCTTTGTAGTACTAGGAGGAAGACTGCATTCTTCGGTCCAATTTTAGATGTTTGTTTGAGAGGACTAGTCATTCCACATGAAAACCCCATATTCCATGAATTAGAATTAGAAGCTGTTAAAATGGTAATAGGTATAGGTTTCCTAACTAGTGAGGATAGGTATATATTTAATTCCAATATTACCTCATGGTTCCTCACCTCTGTATTGGATTTAGGCATTAACAAAGTGGAAATCCTTCTATTATTTCAAGATATTTTCAAGGCTAAGTATAGGATTATGGATATCGATGTCCTTATAGGAGTAGAATTGGGAAATGGCATTCCATGAGCCTTAGAGATCCCTCTGGTCAATATTCCTAGAGCTTAGTATCAAAGATTTCCATTCCTAATGAACATGTCAGACCATGCCTTAGCCTACCACCACTATTGGGCAATGGTCGTCCTCAGCTTCCTACATTTGTCCAAGGGATTAGATTCAACACAAAATCTAGACTGGCTAGGTCACTTCGCAGAGATAGTCTGAATTGGGAACTTTTATGGGAATCATTAATCTTTGTATTGTTCTTTTAGCACTTTAATTCCCCTTTTTTGCAACGAATTCAAATTTTGACAATGACGTTCACAGATACACTCCCTTTTTTTAATGTAAATCTTCTGTTCATCTCCAATACTAAGATTACTGATTTTAGTGCATTTTAACAATGTTGCACTTTTCTATACTAGTTCTTGTATGTATCTGTATCTTATATCTGAACCTAGTACACTAGACGCGGACGTGTTGTATATTTCAGTTTTGTTTTAATTTTCTTGTCATTCCACTTTCTACCATTTGTTTGTATGATACAACAATGTTTTACTTAGACTTTGCACTATGTTCAATTTAACTTTCCTTTAGAATCCATTTATGCATACTTGCCACTTTTTATATTGAAGAGATACTGAAACATACAATACAAATTTATTGATATACAAACATGGACATCAACATTTATTCACTTAACTTCTGAAACTAGTCGGGTCTGCTCTTTGCACTTTTAACATTTGAATCTTTTAAGTATATATGCAAAAGATAAGATACAATGAACTCACCCACACCATAATACCACTATTTAGCATCCCACATACAAACTAATTTGTACATGACATACAAATCCAACTTTAAGACTAAATTTCATCAAAACCCTCATTTCTCTTGAAATACTAAGAATTTCAAGCTGGTTCAAAAAAAACCCTTAATTGTTTTCCACACAAAATTCACTAGTACCTCTGGTTTTCTCTAACACTGGGTATTTTTTGATTTTTCAAGCATTTCTCATAATTCATACCCTTTTCCCTTACCACCAAGCAAACCAAACCACCACAAAACAAAAAGCACACAAGGTCCTCATTTTGCTCAAGGGTAAAATGGGGCGTGTTGTGAACATCACAGCATCACCTAAGACTAATCAAAATAGTACAGATCCAGTATTAAAGGATTACTTTATCTAATTCAAACCAAACCTGATATTATGCATGTAGTTTTTCCTATTGCAAGATTTCAAGATGATCCAAGAGAATCACATGTGATGGCAGTAAACAGAATCCTAAGTTATTTAAAAGGCACTCCAGATCATGGCTTATGGTATCCAGAGGATAATGATTTCACTCTTAGTGCTTATACATATGCTGATTGGGCCAGAGATTTTGATGACAAGAAGAGTACAAGTGGAGGTGCTTTATTTTTGGGTAATAGATTGGTTTCATGGCTAAGCAAGAAACAAGACTCAATCTCTTTATCAACTACAGAAGTAGAATTTATTGTAGCAGCATGTTGTTGTACTCAAGTGTTATGGATGAAACAAACTTTGAGGGACATAAGAGTTGTATATGAAGATCCAGTTGGAATTTTCTGTGACAATACAAGTGCTATAAACATTTCAAAGAATCCAGTGATGCACTCAAGAACAAAGCATATATCTATAAGGTATCACTTTATGAGAGAAAAGGTGACTTAGAATGAAGTAAAGTTGGAATATGTGTCCACAAAGGATTAGATTGTAGATACCTTCACCAAACCTCTGCCTAAGGATACTTTTGAGTGTCTTAGAGAAAAGTTAGGGGTCATTACCCCTCATGCCCTAAACTAAGATGCATGAGAATGCATCAATCTAGTGGTGTTCAATGTCTCATTCTTTGATTTGGATTGATGTTTTGAGATCTACCTCTCAGGGGGAGTAGCTAGATGTGTTGGTAATAGCTCAGTTAGATCAGAGCAGAAAAATACAAGTATGTGCCCTTTGCCATTGATGCCAAAGGGGGAGAGAAATCATGTGAACAACTCAAGGGGAGAAAGAATGCAGATGTGTAAAGAGAAAGGGGGAGAATCTTGTCTTGATGGTCTTTTATGTTTTTTGTATCATATGTTGCCATCAATGATAAAGGGGGAGATTGTTGCAAGTATGTGCATAACTGGTGTTGTCATTAATGTCAACATATTAGTGTTGTCATTGGTGCCAACTGTGCTCTTGTCTTGATGATTTCTTGTAAAGTGTTAGATGCCTATGTAAGTGTTGGAAAGCCTGATATTGAGGATATTGAGAAAATTTTCTCCTCCGGTAGAAATAGTATGTTGCAAAATATCTTTGTATACAGAAGAATAGTCCAACAGATTGCTCTATATTTCCTGTAGAATGAATATCTTTGTCTGTGGATTGGAAGTTATTTATAAGTCTATCTGAAGTTGTTATATTCCAAGTTTGAGCCTCCAGTATGAAGATTTGAGTAAGTTATGTTCACCAGAGTGAAAACTGCTTTTCCTATATGTTTGGTGGTGACAGGGAGAAAGTGTTATGCTCCGCATTCCTTCGCATTGAAGGATTTCTCTCTATAGTTCTAGAGTTAAGTCTAAGATGATGTTAAGTACCTTCAACTTCAATGGTTCATGATTTGGTGGTCTACAAGGGATCTTTTCCCTATGACAGTAGTTGGCTGTGTTGTCTAAGTGCTCCAGTTTGAAGAATCTTCTTGATAGAGTGGTTAGAAGTTGTGCAGTTGTTTCCTGATGATTTCAATGTGCTTTTGGATGTCACCTAATCATGTTCCTACCCTTGGATTGGTCCGCAAAGAAAAAGCTAGATTGTGGATGAAGAATGTTCTTAGAAGACTTAGTGTTCTCACTTGTCTTGGCTGACCTGGTTGATTTCATTATTTGCAGAGATGTTTTGAAGATTGTGGAAGCATGTCATGGGGTGAAGGATTGTGTTTGAGTCCCAGCTAAGGTGTGGTGCGATCATCATACATCTTTACATCTTTCCCCTAGCAAATTTCTGTATTAGGTCCTGACTTATTTCTATGTATGTTTTTATAATTCTGACCTTAGAGATTGTTCCAACGGTTGATGAATGTATTGCCGACCTTGATGTACATTCCAAGGTTGATGAATTGTCTAAAGACTTGTAATGTAATTTCAAAAAAGGTAGGTAGGTGGAAAAATGTATAGATAAGGGTGGAGAGTAAGAAGAGTAGAGTAGAGGAAGAACATTGTGCTTTAATGGAACTGAACTCAGGCATAGAGTGGATGTTGTCATATCAATTCAAAAATCCTTGGCAGTGAGCCACCCCTTGGCAGTGAGCCAATCTTTGTAGTGAGCATTTGGGCAGTGAACCTCTATTTTTTGGTATTGGTATAACTTATATATTTTTGTGGGCTAACACCCACCATGGTTTTTCCCTTTTAGGGTTTTCCACATAAAAATATGGTGTCTAATGTGTTGAATGTGTGATTGTGAATTAAGTCTATGGTTTCATGCTTTTATGGTTAAATCTGATTATCAGTACTTAAGTTGTTGATGGTTTGATATTCATATGAAGTTAAGTTTTTGTGACAACTGATTCACCCCCCTCCCCCTTAGTTGTCCTGTGTATTTCAATAGTTTGCATTAGGGGTAGTTATCACATATTCACCCATCTTTCGAAGACATCATTCATCCATCAACACTCTCATCATTCATCCATCAACACTCTCATCACTCATCCATCCTCACTTTCATAACACCTCATCAATTGTCACATTCATTACACCACCCAGAACTACATATCATCATCGTAATGTGCCTTGATCCTGTGGATATAGGGTATGTAGGCAATATGGAATACAAAGGAAGTATCTAGTACTCAGGCACATATGATTCACTCCATCATCCATATCAACACATAATAAATTCATCTTTTTCACTTCATCCATTTACCGCAATCCATCCTATCCATCTACCACCTAGACATGACTAACTCAAGCAAAAACAAACTATGCATCTTTTTGGAAGCTACAAGTTTTATCAAATCTAAAACAGAAAAGACTACTCCTAAAACAATAATGTGTCACTACATTCTATTTACCTATATCTAGGTATATCCATACATCTTGGATCCAAAACCTTTAATGGATACATCTTTCCTACGATAAGGCCTCAAATCTTTCTGGAATACCTGCTTTTGGTAAGAAAACATGTTGGTTGTTTATTGGTTTTATCAGTTGGTTACTTTTGCTTTTGATTTATCTTTTGTCCCCTTTAAAATTTCACATTCAAAACTACCTTGATCTTTATATATCTTGGTATGTCACGATATTGTATAAATTGGGGCATAGTCATTGCTTTTGTATGTTGTGTTTAAGGGATGATTTATTTCTCCTATTAGGTCTAATATCTATCTTGTGTGTGATGGGATTAACATCTTGTATATCAATATCTTTTACATCTGAGGCTCTACAAAGACCTTCTTTGTATTAAGACTATTCTATGCTAAGACTATTTTCCATTCACTTATCCAACAAGGTTCTATTATACCTCGTAGTAATAAACTCAAACCGTTTGTTTGCAGAGTCAATTGTCTTATGAATTGGATACATGGTCACCTTGGTTCTTATACCTTGGTGCATAATATCCTTATGTTATATCAAAATAAAGGATTTCTCTATTATACATATTAGCATAACTTCTCCCATTCAGTTATTTATTCTATCCTCATCATTTGATTATCAATCATGTGTTAATCATTTGTCCATCATGATTCTCTATCCTTTTATCTTCTCCATCTTCTATCTCCTTATTTTCTTCATATCCATTCATTTTGAGAGTACACCCATATTCTTCCAATTTGTCTATCCTCTTGAGGGGGCATCATTCAACTTATTAATTAATCTACTAGGTACTTCTTCTACCT
Organism: Cunninghamia lanceolata; assembly: GCA_027924645.1. Taxonomy (NCBI): domain Eukaryota; kingdom Viridiplantae; phylum Streptophyta; class Pinopsida; order Cupressales; family Cupressaceae; genus Cunninghamia; species Cunninghamia lanceolata. The sequence continues at coordinate 7,651,666 of BSBN01001281.1, forward strand.
GATTGGGGCATCATCATTTCTAATCCAATCATATTGTTCTTCTAAACCAATAGCTTCCTCTATCCAACATAGGACTATGTTTTAAACATCTTTGAAATGATGTTTCTTTGCAACACCATCTCAAAGAGGGGAAAAATGTAGACACCTAAAATTGACCTATTTCCAGATCATACATACACCTGCCATACTTCAGATTTATTAAATAATTCTTAATTATTTGATTAAGTTCATCTATCAATTTATCCTCTTTATTTGATTAAATAACCCCAATTATTTAATTAAATCAATTTTATCATCCATGTTAATTAAATAACCCTGATTATTTAATTAAATCAATTTCCCTCCAAATTAAATTAATAAATCTAAATTGTTTATTTAATTAGTCTTTTTCCTCCAAAATGAATTTAGTTTAATGTTTAATTCATTTACCACATGTGCGAGCATGAAATCAAATAATTTATTTATTTAATTTCCTATTATTCCCTCTCATCCGTATTTCACTCTCAATCAATTTAGATAACTAATCAATCAAATTAGTTAACTAAATCAATCAAATCGGTTAATAGGTTAGTCAATCTAGTTAACTAATCAATCAATTTAGTTGACTAGTCAATCAATTGAGTTCACTAAGCAATCAACTCAGTCAACTAATCAATCAATTTAGTTCACTAATCAATCAATTCACTTAACTACTCAATCAATTCAGTCAACTCCTTAATCAAATCTGTTAACTCCATTGATGCATGCGAGGACAAGGATACTTGTCCTTCTCTAATTCGTACATATTCTCTCAACCTTCCTCAACTGTTGATCTCTCTAGTCATCCTCAACTATAGATCTATTTTCTCACATGTCTATAAATTGAACCTCTTTCTCCATTTCTGGGATCTCTCATTTTTAGTAAACTTATGCTGTCATTTTCATTCCTTTGGAGATCAATATTTACATTGTTAGCAATAGAGCAATCCACATAGCAAGAGCAAGGAGAAATCAATTGAGTTTGGGTGCAACTTCAATTCGCTCGATCAATGTAGGCAATTTGTTTGTGCAAAAAGAAGGTAAATTATACTTATTTGGTTTATCCTTCGTTTATGTATGCATTTGCAAGTTTCCCCTATCATAGGAAGCATGTAAAACATGATGAAGACATGAGATCAGTCACGCAATACATGATGAATGTATTGATATAACATTTTATACATGAAATAAAATCCTAACTAAGGGGCGGGGGGAGCTCATCGCTACGTGCCTTGATACTACACTAGGGGGGAGACACGCCAAACAAAACCCAAGTGTTGGGGGGGCTCATCACTACACGCCTTGATACCACACAAGGGGGAAGACATAGAAAACATATAAAGGAGACACACAGAATACACGAGCACCATATAGCATGTCATAGACATACTATACGTCTTATACATGACAAACACGGGAGATGGAAGAAACTTATTGCTAAGTGCCACCATCTAAAACATGCCAAACACACCTGACGGTTGAGTTGTGCTACCACAACCACCAAAGAAATACTTAAGGGAGGATGACCCAGGATCCAACCCCACCTCTTGATGAGGACTTTGTATAAAAGGATGTGCACTAGCTCAAGAGATACACCATCCCGGCCTTTCGCAAAATGGCTTTTTATAAAAGGATACACACTAGCTCAAGAGATATGTTATCCTACCTCATAGAGAGGGCTTTTTTATTGCAATTTAAATAAGGATGTGCACTAGCTTAAGAGATACACCATCCCACTTCAAGGAGAGGGCTTACAAACATGCTTTATCAGTGTAAAAGATAATCAAATAGATACCATTATCTATGCCCCCACCTTAAGATGGTTGATGTTGCTTATTGATATCAAGCACATTAAGGTAGAGAGAAAACATGCAAGGGAACAAGAGCTCTCACAAAGCCTATTCCCCAGAGGTGACATGTGCTTATGATCACCGAATGTTTCCACAAACACATCGACATGATTTGCTAAGATAAACAAGAAGAAAGGTTAGAAATCTTACTCTCAGATAATAACCAAAGTAATTCATTAAAGCTATGCATGAAAATAGTTACATCAAGGACCAAGGCTATACTCATGGGTTCATAACTGATTATAACCATTGGGCTATACCACAGATACCTTAGAACTAAGTGTAGCAACTAGGTGAGATATCAATCAAAGTGTACAAGAGCAAATTGAGTGGATTGTAAAATCCTAGTCACAAGAAATGCCATAAGATGGTACATCACACAGAGTGATTCTACTAGTCAAGTTTTGGATATATGTATAGATCAACCCCATCTTCATATATGGATTAGGTCCATTTTTTCTTTGCTTGCTGAAGGGATGCACAGTCCGTATCAGTATTTGTTTGTTTTTCATCATCCACTGACTAGGTAGGATCACTAAAGAAGATAAACAATAAAAATGAGAGAGGAGACAAAGTTCCTTAGGAACATCATGTAGGAGGATGTCCCCAAAACACCCTCTGCAACACTATGCCCCCAAGGCACAACACGCAACAATAAAATAGAGGAGAAGCAATTTAGAAGAATGATGAAACAAATAGAAGAATGGTCACAACAGAGGCAGTTTCCTTGTATCCTTGACCTTCAAAGAGTATTAAGGTTCATCCAGAGAGACCTAAACAACATATAGCACAACATAGGGGAACACAACACATGGAGGAGGCCACATAAGCGAGCAAAAGTATGCTATGACAAAGGTGACCAAAAAGAGTTAGAAATACTTACCTGAAACACAATCAGACTAATGGTTGTCAGGGAGCAAATCATCTTCTTTCCAGTCCTGAATGCCAGGGGAAAGAGGTACATAAGGGACAAGTGACCAATCTAAATCTTTATCATTTAATTTATCAACCTTAGGCTCTTCTTTGTTTGATTCAATGTTAGCTGGTGAAATGTTCTCTTATTGAGGTGGTGTATTTTGAGCCAAGGCTTGTCTTCTCTTTCTTCTTTCTCTTGCTAATCTATTCCTTCGTGTTTTGTTAGTGATATTGTCAAGAGGATTCTCATGGTTTCCCATAGTTCTTAACATCTCAAAAGAAGAAGCAAACATGTGATTGTCTCTTAGTGATGCATTGCTTTGTTTTCTATGGGTATCTCCTGATCCTTGTAGGGATGACAGAGGAGGAACCTCAGCAAATATCCCCTTACCTCACAGTCTAGGGGACTCTTGTAATGCAGGTTGTGCTTTATGTGTTATTTGTTGAATAGGGGGTCTGACCAATCTAGATAGTAATTGTGCTTTGTATCATCGATATCCCAAGAAGGTTTGATCTATTCATGGTTCAGGTTCCTTAGTAGAATCCGGCCAAAAGCAATCAAGAATGATGTTTTTCTAAGCAACCATAGGCTACCATTGACTATCATGAATAGTTCATATTGACCCATGGTGAGGGAATTTTAAGCATTGGTGAAGGGTTAAAGGGACAAATCTCATATCCTTGACCCATTGATGGCCTAGTTTTATACAGAAGAGGTCAGATTTAGGAATGATATCAAATGATTGTTCTAAAGCTTTATCAAGCACCCAGATCATTAAATAAATCTTCCCTATGGTTGGGATGAAAGCTTCATTATGTGTTTTTATCATCATGTTTGTAGGCTCATAATTTTCTTGTATCAATTTATGTGAATAAAGGAATTCTTCCATAGTGATGTTAGTCATACAATTTGGATCAACAAGGGCTCCTCTTACAAGAGTCTCCATTATGTTAATGACAATGTAAAGGGGACCTTCAATGTCTCCAAGTGTTCTATTATATGGTGTAAATGTTATTTCTGGTTCAGCGGTCTTCCTTTTCTCATAGAGTCGAGGAGAGACCCTAACATTGTTTTTACGATGAGAAGCCATAGATGTGAGACTATTCCGCACTAACGCACTTTTTTGAGGAAAAAGGGTTATTAAAAACACATGGAGTTCAAAAAACAAAGTGGATAGGAGGAAAAAGTACTACACAACAAGGTAAAATAAGTGTTTTTTAAAGGTTTTGACCAAAAAGATATGAATGAGGTGTATAAACACTTAGTGTTGAAATACACATTGTGTAATTAAAATATGCAAATTTTCACACAATAATATAAAATAATGCAAAACTTCAAAAGGAAAATGAATGTATTCTTTAAGATGAATGAAATATATGAAATTTATGACAAGTGCAATGAAAGAATACAATTCTATGTTTGTTTATGAACCTAAAATGCTCAATTTTTTCAATGAAAATGTGCTAATAATGCCAATGTAAATGTGAAAACTTACCATGCAGAAACACTACAGTCCAAAATAAGATTTGAAAGAGTGTTTAAATGAATAGTAAAATCTAAAATAAGATTTTAACTACAAACCCTAGCTTTTTGAATTACTAGGTTATATGAAAAATGCAACTTTTTAAGGAAAACCCTAGAAATTATTGTATGTAAATGCAAGGTAAAAGATCATGAAATGATGAAATGCTGTAATTTATCTCAGATCTGATGTAAATATCATAAATTTAAATGTTTCAATGATATGCAAGGAAAATAGGGCAAACTATGCCTTAATGCAAGCCTATAATGCTTATTTTTTCAAAATTTTCAAATGTATGCAAGATTTTTGAATGTATGACGATGAATATGATATGAATGAGTTCCAAAACTGATTACAACACTCTGCATGATGCAAGTTCAGTAAAGCATGGGTTCACCAAAATGTTATATATAAAAAGAAGGTGAGGTTGAAATGTGGTTAAGATAGTTTCAATCAAACCCTCCTTTCACAATAACATTCAAGGACATAAACTAAGCTAAGTCACTACTAATGAAAGAAGACTCAACTACATGTTTGATGCCACTATGGAATGATAAGGAAAGATAGAATAGATTGATAAATTTGTTAACCCTAATCCTATTAAGCCTTAAACCCTAATTATATGAAATCATATACATACGAAAGAAACATGACAAATGCTCACATAGGAAGACACTAAATGCATATTAGAAACATATTAGGATTTTGATTTATTGAGGTATAAACTTTGGGGACAAGGGGGTGGGCGCCCAAGTCCAATAGGACAATTTGTTTGTAGATTTGGAATAGTGAGGTGAGTAGGACTGCAACCTGCTTCTGAGTTTTCAAAAATGCCAAAATGAAGGACTCCAAGGTGGGCACCTAAGTCTAGTAGGGAATATTCTTTGTACTTTTCTTCAGATCTAGAATAACTATACTCTGATCTGCTTCTTTGTAACTCCACTTTGCAAGATCTCACACCTGTAACCTGTAATAACAAAGAGAGGGGTTTGGGGGTTGTGGTGTTTAGGAGCTTTCCTTGGTCAAGCTCCAGAATGGAATTCAAGCCTTTCAACACCATTGTTAGATAGAGTGCATGCCCTTGTAGGGAAGAAGCCAAATCTAATGATGAAATAAATTGATTGAAGCACAACAAGATGTCACCTTATAGGTGAAAACCTCATGGAAATGAAGAGCCTTCAAATCATGAGGAGATGGATTGATGAAGCTAAATCTACAACAAACACATATAAACACAACACAATGAAAGCCTTGAATATCCTTAGCTCAATATCACAAGTTTGCATTATCCATATAGGCTTAAAATGAAGTCCAAAACATGTTTATATATGCATGAACCTGCTAAAATTTAGTAATTCAAATTGAAAAGGCTGACATAGGGAAACCTTTTTAAAGGTCCTATGTTGACATCCAAGATTTAGGTCCCAAAAAAATAGGCCTGGACTAGGGCATGGGTGCCCAAGTCTAGGGGTTCTTTTTGAGTCTTATTTAAAGCTTAAGATGAACCCCTAGACCCCAATTAACGTGGGTTTTGGGGGAAATTGCTCCTGGATAAGTTTTAAACATTCATAATGAAGTTAAGGGGACCCAGGAGCTAAACTAGGAGGTAAAAAGTCATAGGGAAACTTTTTACAACATAAAACTTCCCACATGATAATTGATCCTATACCATTTCCTAAAGCATCACACTCCACAATAAAGTCCCTGGTGAAGTTTGGAGTGGTACACATAACCTCCTTTAGTCTCTCAAATGTTGTATTAGCTAACTCATTCCACTTAAAAGTATCCTTCTTCAGCAAAGTTATGAGGGGTGCTAATATGTGACCATATCTCTTTACAATATCTAGTGAATCCTAGAAAACCCCTCAAGTTCTTAATAGTTTTAGGAATTGGCCACTCCATCATAGCCTTGATTTTGTTTGGATCAACTTTTAATCCTTCATGAGACACTATGTGAACCAAGTATTCCACCTATTGGAACCTTTAGCCACAATAGTTTTCTCATGAAATGATATCTCTATGTGTGTTAGTGTTTATGGGTTGTGAGGTTTATCCCTTTGCAATTGTTATTTTTTGTGCATTGACTTGATGTCTCAGTTACTTTACTTAATGGTAACCACTTTATTTCCTTGAAATCCATATATACTACTGGCCCCACACATTGTTTACCACTTGTTACTATGTTCCCACCTTTAGAATTTATACCTCAATCTCATGGTACCTATGAGCTTTGTTTTCTGGATACTTTGTTACATGGAAATTTCCCATTACTTTGCAACTTTACTAGAGGGCCCTTTCATCATTTCTACACTATACAATATCATGTCACTTGTCCCTCAGTATGCTAAGTGTTGATTAAAGTCATCCTTTGCCAAACTCATGTTGGAATGATGCCATTGATTCACTTTTGTCCACTTTTGTATCATGTCATTTATTTTACAAAGGAATTGAGAAGGTTATTAAAGTGATGTCATTAGACTCAATAAGTGGCAAAGTCTTATTACATTGCAATAAACCTTCATACTTTAGTTTTTAGTGGTGGGCCTGATTTCTTCCTCATGATGTTAAATGACCATTGATCTAGTCAGGTTGGATCCAATGGTGTTGCTTTCACTTGATGTTTGTAAGTGGGCTTGGTGCTTTGTTACTTGTCAAAAGGGGAGTGTGATGTGGTGCCATCTTTACATCCTATGCACTCAAATGTGATTTTTGATTAGTTAACTAGATGGTGGGTTGTGAGGTGGCAGTAGAAGTATGAAGTGACATTATAAGATAAATAAATGGTGCATTAATATTGCATCACATATTTTATTTACATCATATCTTCGGAGGTGGGCCCTAATAATGAGATTGTGATGTGTGATGACCATTGATCTGGGTTGATGAGATCCAATGGTGGTAATCTAGCCTATTCCAAAATGGTCTCAAATATCAAGGTGCATGTCATGAAGGCCTCTTTTCAAGATGCCACATGTATCTTGGCTTGCCCAATTGCTGAAATCTCATTGGCTTGTAGGGGGGTGAGGTATTTTGAAAGTTTCAAAAAATATGAAGATGGGAATGGATACGTGATTGATTTTCCTCTCATTTCCTACACCTTCCACATCATGGTTTTAATGGACATGCATTATAGACTAATCTTTGACCATTGATTCCTATTGCAATCAATGGACTTAGACTAAGTAGGATTTAAACGTTTAACACCAATGATGTAAAATGGCATCAATTTTGTATGAGAATTCAAGGTGAAGCTTATACAAAGTGTAAACTCATTCCAGGTGACATTTAAAGAAAAAGAAATGTTTCTTTGGTTGTTTTAATATCATTTCAAGAGGAGACAAAGAATTCATAATTGTTGCTACAAGTTTAGGAGGATATTGGATGAAAAGGCATCATTGCTTCAATATTTTTAGTTGGTCATTATGTGATTGTGAAGGGAAAATGGGTGAGTCTTTTATCATAATCCCTTTGTAAATTTGTGTTACAACTAGCATTTTGTACACTCTTATTGAAGCTTGTTATAATTGATTAAATAAATATCCCCACAATTGTTAATACTATTTTAACTGTTTGACCATCATCAATCTCATTTCTATAAAACCCTAGAAAACCTTATATTCCCAAAATGAGTTGAAAGTATGTCCAATCCATTCACTCTAAAAGAACTCTAGACCAAGAAATTTTAGACCAATTATCTAGTTCTTCTAATAAGTTTAAGCATGCCTATGGGACTAGAGTTCTATTTGATAGGTTGTAGGATAAGTTTGAACACATTAGCAATGTGGTTCTCCCAACCATGGGCTAGGACATGTGTCGATATTACAAGAAATGTACTAACAAACTAATTCCCCTCTGCAATATTTAGAGATTTGATTAGGGGAAATAGTTTTCCCAAAATTCTTTGTAAATCATGAACTCCTATCTAGAATTTGTGAAAGATATGATTTCTAAGCTAGACAACTAAGGGATGGTTGAGGAGGAGTGATTTTCACACTAAATCAAGATTTAATTAGGGCTATCTTCCACCTTAATATGCATGTTAATCAATGGATAAACCAAGTTAAATTATGTAGGGAATAAAGAATGGATATATATAGCTATAGGGTTAAGAGGCTCCCATCCCACAGGCCTAAAATTGAAGTAGGAAAACCAGTGACCATCCCAAAAAAACAAGGTGGAGCTTCTCAATGTGGGTACTTTTGAAGATTAGTTTCAGATGATGTACTAGGCCTTCCTGTCGGGTCTTTGGAATAAATGATAAGGCCCAAATTCTAATTACATTGATGATGTTGGCTATAAACATTCAAAATAGATATGTCAATAGACCATTTGATAATGCCACCCTTTTGGCTAATAATATTCATAAGGACATCACTAAGGTAGAAAATAGAATGCCCTATTTTAGGTGGTACTTCCACCTCTTCCATATTTTCTTGTATTTGGGTAAGGATCATTGGGATCTTATATTGGGATTAGTCAACATAGCCTAGTAGGGAGAGCCTATTCCAATTCAAGAATGGACATATCTATTTGACTTCATTTTGATGATAGCTACTTATTGTATATTAGAGGACCACTTTATGCAAGAAATCATGGCATTGTTACAATATCGAAGAGGAAGAATTTTAGATGCATTCACCAAGTTCCTTAGGCCCAAATCCTTAAAACCACAAGATCATATTTATCATAACTAGGGAGATTGGTTCTATTATAAGAATCACACAATTATCATAGTTTATGGAGTTGAGGTAGCCCCATATTTTTGCCATTTTGGGTACCTGAGAGGGTAACCTTTCTTGAAATCATGTGGCAATTGGACCACTTAGATAGGGTGCACTTGAGACAACACAAAAAGGGGTCTTTCTTGCCTTAAACAATCAAACTTTTAGACTTTTATGTCTCAACTAGGGAAGGCCTGGACCTTTTGAGAAATAAGCTATTGGAATACAAATGACACTTTGTCATCACTAGGATATGTGACCCTAAGAATTTTATTAATTAAGTAAGGTGATTAGTGGGTAGTTTAGGTTAATGAACATCAATTTGAAGATCTTGAAGACCTATATAGGAGTTTTCTTACCCTAGAAGAAAAGGAAGCTAGAAGGAGAACAATGGGGAATGCATATCAAGTAAAGGGAAAAGAAAAAGATAAACAAAGACTATAACAGAGCATTCAGTTAGATTAGAGACCCTATTTAGAGAATGATATTAATGATGTCCATGTAGATACACTTACAGATATGCCAACAAAAGCTACCTTAGAAGTAGTCCCCATGAAAACCATAGATGAGTGATAGGAATTGGTAAAGCAAGAAGTGGCATTGAATGAAATGGAGGTGTCTATTGTCCCATTATCTTAGGGCCAATCATTTGAATTAGCTTTTGGTGAGCCTGCACCTGTAAGGGTTCCTATAGTGAATATTTCACAACCCCTAGCAGATTACATGCGTACACTAAGGAAACTAGGGATTGTAACCATAATGGGAAATAAGTTGAAAAATCATTAGCCTCACCTATGAGAGATAGTTCCATATGTTCTACATGGCAAACCATTAATGGGTATTGAAGAAGGTGAGCAAGAAATTTAGGACATCAAGGCCTTGGCTTGTGAAAAGTTTTTCTTAGGAGATGACTTTCTCAAATTTGAGGAGTTCAAAATGTTGGTACTCAAAATGAGAATGCAGATAGATATACAAAAGAGGGAGGAGCATGTCTATAATGATGCAAAATTACACAAGGAAACTTCAACTCAAAATATCAAACCACAAGTTGTTATTAATCACCTAGAGGATGAAAGGAAGTTTGTGAAGGATGACGGATGTTTCCTACTACCAAGTTCAAACATCTCTTCTACCATAATGCTTGATATAATCTAGAGAGACAATGGAGACTATGAGATCTTTGAAGGAGAAGAGAAAGCAAGGAATTTTTGGTTTTGTTTTGGTTTCACTCTAGTGCAGTGCACCTAGAATAATCATTTAGTCAATTTTTTGTAATTTTTGTTGTTAAAGACAAAATAAAGTTTTAAATTAATGTATTAAAGCCTTCTAAAGGCATGGTCATGAAGTGGAGGCCTAGATTAGGCAATTTATTAGGTATGGTCTGTAGTCACTTAAGTTGTGACAATCTATCTTTAGAAAAAACAATCCTTTTATGAAAAATCAGTGAGTTTTGGCTATTTTTAGCCTCTTCCCATGATGGGAATCCATGTAATGAAGAGTTGAGGCTATAAAAATAAGAAAAATGCATTGTAAGAGACATAGTGGACAAGGAGTTGAAGTTGGATAAAGTATTGTGAAGGAAGAATGAAATAAAAATACAGTTTTCTGCTTTTTACTATTTTTTGTTGTTCCTCACGTCCCCCAAAGAGCCATACTGTACTGTCAAGAGAAAAATTGTTTGGAATCATGTGATAGATGTTGTTAGCTTTTAGTTGAGTCAGATTGGGAGAGATTTCATTAATCTCAAGGCATTTTATCAAACATTTTTCTACATGATGTTTTGTTTCCTGTCTTATTACTATTTTATTGTTGCCTTTTGATCCTGTACTTGTCCGTACAATATAGTCAAAGGCTATAATGCATGTCACTGGTTGAAGGACTGAAATACCTTCCTTTTGGACCTAGTTGGAGCAATTTTCATTGAGGAGGGAGTTTCTTATGGTCATTTTTCTGAGTAGAGGTTTTAAACTAGGGTTTTAGAGGGTTTTAAGATTTTTTATGAAATTGATGGATTGGTAGCTTATCCCTCAAGCACCATGAATACAAATGAATGGAAATACTTTGTTTTGAAGGTTTATCAATTGGAATAAGTTGTTTTTTGAAGCCATGAAGACCTAATTCCTTCATGTGTTAGTTGAATGACATAGGTAGTTATTGGTTTGACAAGAAACCCATACTTTCAAATCCTAAAACCCATGAAATTGGTCAAGTTGGAATTTGTGCAAGTTCACCCAAGTGGAATTTTGGTTGTGGGCTAGATATTTTGTGTACTTCCTTTGTAAAACAGGGCTAATTACCCTCTTAGACAACAAAGACAGTCTAATTTTGAGGAGTATGTTACAAAACAACTGTTGGCAAGAGACACTATATGGATTCATGGTTGTTGTCATTGATGGCAACAAAGGTCATCCCACATATCCGCAAGTCATGGTGTGTCTCTACCGGAAGTCAGAATGAAGACTATTGTGGTCCGGTGAACAAGAATAGAGCATGTGGCAAGGTCCGACAGATTGGTCCGGATCTCTCAGAGGAAGTGTCTTGGTATAGTGCGGATTTGGGGAAGTCAAAAGGACTACCTTGAGTAGTATATTCCAAGGATTTAACCTCCAGTGATGGACAAGAAAGAAGATATGAATAGTTGAGTACCGGATTCCTGAAAGACAGTGAGAACAGAGGAAGAACTGACTGACAGAGTATCAGACTATTTTTTGGATGTGTTACTGTTGATGGTAAAGGTTGTGAAGGCATGAATCATGTTTGGCTGACATGATTAATGATATCTACAAGTATATGCTTGATCTGCATTACTTGATATGCAAGGATTCAGCCGACAGAACAAAGTTTGTGAGAAGATAGACTATTCCAGGTGTCGACTAGAAAGATAATGAAATCACTAGTGCGGATATAAATAGAGGATGGATTTTGTTGTGAGAAGTGTAGTTGAGTTATGGGATATGCGAATAAGTGCAGAGAAGAGCAGAAGTATTAAGAAAAATCTGGTATGTGAAAGAAAAGCAGAAAAAGAGTAGAGGAAAGATGAAGTGCAGCAGATCAGTATACTGAGCCTAACTGGAACTGAACTCCAGCATATGTAGATTCTTCCAATCAGTTCAAGTATTGTATAAACATTCTTTTGTAGACAGTGTGTCTCCTTGTAGGCAGTGTGCCTCTTTGTGAGCAGTGTGCTCGGGCAGTGAGCCCTAATTGGCAAGTGCCATTTTGTAATACCTTATTCTTCTAACAGAGAATAATCTTTGGGTTAATCACCCCGTGGTTTTCTCCCTTAACCGGGTTTCCACATCAAAAATACTGTGTCATGTGTTTCTCATTTCATGGTAATGTTTGTTTGTTTGATTCAATGCTGCTTTGATTAATAAGAAAGTTCAAAAGAAGAAATAATTAGGATAACTGATTCACCCCCCCCCCTCTCAGTTATCAACAACAACCTACCTTGCATGTTTAGTATGTTGAAGAGAAAGCTAATGGATATCCAAAAAGACCATGACAGTTTGGTTAGGAGGTCCGAGTCTCAAGTTATGGTCTGATAGTCCCTTTTCAAGGGCTACAAGGAAGCGAGTTAGTTTGTGAAGGAAGTGGTACAAGGAGGTATCCCTTGAGCATTTGGATAGTTTTGTAAGCTTGGGACAATCAAACTTAGAAGGTATAGGGTCCCTAGAAAGTTTGGAAAGGTTCCCATGTATATGAACCCAAAAATGGGGTTATTATGTAGTGTTGAAGCAATGGACAGTGAGGGGATAGTCATGTCCTGTTTATAGTCAAGTGTTGTAGTTTGGTCCACTAGGACCTAAAAGGAGTTGTTTGCCCTGCCATCCCCTATATCCTCTTCCTCCTGTGTAGTTGGTTGTGACCCCTTAGTGATCTTGTGTTGTTTAGCTTTGCATCACACTCATAAGCATGAAACACTAGTAATCTCAACAACTCCCCTTAAGGACCAAAATCCTTAGGCTGCTCAAAATATTGGAGAATTGAGTGGAAACCTAATTATCAAAATATTAGGAGATAGCACTTCTCACCAAGCTTCTTCTCTATGTTAGGAAAGGTGTCTCAACCTTGTAATTACAAAAAGGTGTGATTTTTTAGTTATAAAAACATAAAAACTCAATTTATGTGCTATAGGGTTGTTTTTTTGCCAAAATAAATGTAATATCCCAAAATTAAATAATTTGATAATTTATTTTAAAAATAAGAAATATAGAGCAAATTTGAGATGAAATATTGACTTCCAAACTCTCAAATTATTGTGAAAATAGAGAAAAAAAACCCACAGAAAATAGACAATTTCCCCATTATTCTTGCACCCAATTTTGACAAAAAATGCACAAATTTTTTTGGGTCTTCTTCTATTGATGTCAACTGATAAAAAAAAATATAATATGCTATCACAATAGAAAAATATACAGCAGCAACAAAAGCATAAAAATCTAGAAACACACTTACAAAACCTCACCCAAAAAATTGCAAATAACACACGAAATCTTCAAATTTTTGCTCCAAACTAAATTATGACAACTCTAGCAACAAGAGTAGATCTAAATATACAAAATGAAGAAAAAATTATGCTCTACAATAATACAACATATAGAAGCACACAATTCCAAAAAGCTACATTAAACTCCCACAATCTTCACCTACAAAACCTATAAATCCTGCAACACACAACACATGGAGATCACTGAAATCCAACTGCAATACAATGAAGCATTGATGCAACCTTTGAATAAGATTTCCCCTAGAAATAAATGGGGTTTCATCCATTGACTTCTAATCTCCATTAGTTTTTCGTCGAAGAAGATTGTTTTAGAGCCAAAGTTCACACAAAAAATATGAGAGATAGTAAAATGGCCAAAGATCCCCTACTGGAAAAATCCATGATATTTATATTAGCAAAGCACAAAATGGGAATTTAAAAACCATATGCCAACTTAGGAGGAAAAAGAATAAAATATTAATTAAAATTTGTATTTTGAAATTTCCACCTCCCATGCAAACCAAAAATAGCTCCACTTACACCTCACCGTTGCAAGAAAATCAAATGGCAAAATCATCTTTGCCATTTCCAATGCCCCATAAGAAAAAATAATTATCTAATTTAATATTTTATTTCCCAAGAGATTATAAATAATGTCAGGACAAATTTAAATATTAAATTAATTGTCTTTTCCAACACTATCCCATAACCCTGACTTTCTATTCCTAGACAGTGGGAGCTTACTATAAATAGAAAGTGCTATTTTTGGAAATGCATGACTTTCTATTCTTAGATACTTGGCCCATAGATCTCTTCACAATATTTCCAATGCATTAAATGGTTTGTCAATCGACCTCCTAGATTAAGAGATATGTCCTCTGAAAGCTAGGTCTCACGTATTGGAAAAGTTAAAAATGTGTTGAACATAGAAAAGAACTATAAGGGGGAGTTACATATGTTGGTGCATGTTTTGACACATCATAGGGAATCTTTGATTGGAGATAATTTGGGCACCACTTTTTTGTGTAGTTTTAGCTCATGGTTTTCTAATTACCATTTGATGGTTTCATGTATTGTATCTCCTATATATTAGGTGCTTGAGATGGATGTTGTGGGTGAGTCTTATAGGTTTTGATTTGCCCCCAGACCTCTAGTTGGTTATTCTCCTATGAAAGCTTGCTCTACAAGTATATTGTAATCTTTTTGATTACTGAATAACATATTGGGTGGCTTTTTGGAGTGTGGGGTTTTTTCCCAGAGGGGTTTAAACCCCCACGTAATTATTGCTTTGCAGTATGACTGCTATTTATGTTTAATTCTATATAATTTATGTAACTGTTGTAAGGATCTAAAAAAATTTGTATAACCCTCCTCTCAAGATTAGTGTAGGAATTTGTTCCACTGCCTTAGCTTCCTTACAAGTGGTATCAAAGCTTGATCACCTTTGGTTTTAGTTGTGGGTTGCTAGGTTTTTGAACTAATATAGTTTTTGAGTGGGAGCTTGTGTAGAAGATACTTCATGATCTTGTTGCATGAATCTTCAAATGGAGAACACATCAAGGAGAATAGAGGCAAAAAAAAATTTTGGTAACAATTTTGAGATGTGAAAGTTGAAGATGGAGGATCTATTAATTGATCAAGATCTGTGGGATGCTATTGATGAGAATATTTCAAGGCCCAAAAATTCTACTTTGGTTTCTCAATATGATGTTATAGACCATAAAGCCAGGGGTCTAATCAAAATGTGCTTGGTAGACTCTATTCTAATCAATGTCCATGAAGAGTCCCCTACGAAGAAACTATGGAAGAAACTTGGTGAGATATATCAGGCCAAATCTTTAGTGAACAAGATTTTCTTGAGGAAGAAATTGTATTCCTTGAAAATGGAAGAGGGTGGATGAATTGCAGACCACCTAGAAGCATTCAATATGTTGGTGGCTCAATTGGCATCAGTTGGTGTAAACATAGATGAAGAGGAGAGATGTCACATCTTTCTTTGTTCTTTGCCTGATTCGTGGGATTCTCTTGTCATGGCTATTGGGAGTACTTATGTTGTCTTGAAAGTTAAAGATGTGGGTTCTTTGCTTTTTGAAGAGATGAGGAGTAAGGTATCCATCAATACCAAAGAGGTCCTAAATGTTCACAGAAGACCTAAAGAAAAAGGTATTTTTCCATTCATCTCCTTCCCTTATCCTTATTTGATGATACCCACTCTTGAAATCAATCTTAGAAAAGTATTTAGATTCACACAAATAATCCATCAAATCATCTATTCTTGGAAGAGGGAACCTATACTAATTGTAATTTTGTTAATTTCTCTTGAATCTGTGCACATCCTCTAATCTCCTTCTTTCTTTGGCACCAATACAGCTGGTATTGTACATGGGTTGAGATTTTCTTTTATCAAACTGTCAACTAATATGAGTTTCAAGTTCAAATTAGTTCAAAGGGGTTTCATAATGTAAAAAACACTCTCAAATAGTCCTTGTGGGATTTTGAAGGGGTTTATAATGCTTAAGTATTTCATATATCCAAGTTCATCCTTCTCTAGTCACAAATTAGAGGTCAAAATCCTTAATCTTGCCATAGATTTCCTATACACTTAATAGAGGAAAACTCTTTTTGAAATAGGAACAAATTTCTTAGAGCAGGTCGGGTTAGTTTTCAAGAGTTTGAGTTGAGTTAGGTTTTATTTTAGGGCTTTGTCTTGTGTTGCTTAGTGGTTGAATCTTTCCTTAGCATCATCTCACCTCCATTAGTTTTTCTTTTTAGTTTGTTGCAGATAAAAAGGCATGGAGATGGTCATCATTTCCCTTGCATGCATGACATGTTCAAAGTGAAGAGTGAAGAAGCCTTGGTTTTAGTTCTTTAAGGGTGTTTAGGGTAAAATTGGATTTTGTTAATCTTTTGTTGTTTAGATGTTAAAACCCTCCTTTCCACTAAACATTGAAGGATCCATGGTTAAGTGGCGAGCACTATCATACCATAGATCACTTACAAATGAAGGGAAACTTGGATTTGGGAATTAATTATCAAATTTTCCTTCTCTTATGTACAATTAACCATTAAAACCCTAATTGTACAAATACGACATCAAATTGACGAATAACGAAAAAAGCTCTTGTAGACAAGAGTAAAATAACAAATCATAGAATACCTATTTTTGGGGTTCCGAGGCAGAATAGTCAGGGACTAAGGTACGGGTGCCCAAGTTCAAGGCACCTACTTTTTCAGGGAATCTAGACCACCTTTCAACACTGATCAACCTTGTAACTTCTGTTTCCTGAGATCTATCTACGGAGGACACTGTTACGAGTGCCCTAGTCCTAGAAGTGCTCCTATGTTTAACTTTTCTTTAGATCTCAAATCCCTGATGCCTTCCAATCCTTCTTGCAACTCCACTTTTCCCAAATGCGACACTTGTAACTTACAATCACAAGACTTGGTTTGGGGGTTGTAGTGTTTAGAGGCTTGCCTCAGTCAAGCCCCAGAGGACACTTAATTCTCCGAACACCATTGTCAGATAAAGAGGGCATGCCCTTCTAAGGCAGAGGCCAAAACCAAAGGAATCAATGATAAAAACATAATGATATGTCACCTTGTAGTGAAGCTCTCATGGAGGAAGATGCTCATCATACCATGAGGAAATTGATGCTCAAACCAAAAAATATCAACACACCAAACATACAAGTCTGCTCTTGCAACACAATAGAAAGCCTTGAATCACCTTGAGAACACAATAGCTTGCTAGTAATCATCTAGTTTTCAAATGAATTCCTACACATGCTTATATATGCCCCTACAATCATTCCTGCCAAGATTTTAAAAATCAAACTTTACCGTGTTGGAAAAAGAACCAACTAACGGTCATAAACTGACACCTAAAAATTGAGGCTGCCCTAAAATAGGGCAGGACTAGGGTACAGGCACCCAAGTCCTCCCCCTATTTTGGGTAGGGTACAGCTCAAGGGGTCCACCTAGGTCCAATTTGCCATGGAACCTAGGTCTCATTCCATCGAGATGTCAAAATATGAACTAAAATGTCCTAAATGCATATTAAAGACTCAGGAGCTAAACCTTATGAGGGAAAAGCCCCCAAGGGGACATTTTCCAACATTCCATTTAGCCCCCACTTTAATGTATGTATAAATGCAAGGCCAATACATGCATTAAAGTAAGGTCACAAACATAGCAAACACATCAAGCACGGAGAAGACATGCCAATCACATAGAAGTCAGTAACAGGCATGCAAAACACGAATAAGATAGTTATAGTCACGCAGAACATGGAGAAGACAATCAATGTATAGAAGACACATTAATGCATGGAAGACATAAATGATATCTTTTCTTTTCTTTTTCTCATATATATGAAATGCAAATGCAAGTACTGGAGAGTAAACAAACCTCCCATAATACAGGATGCACTACCTGAGGGTGCAGGTCTCTATATATATGGGGCAACACACACATAAGACATGCAAAACCTCCCAAAATGCAGGAAGCACTACCCGAGGGTGCTAGTCTCTGCATATGGGGCAACAAACACACCACACAAAACAAGCACGCCAAAACACACACAGTTGAAGACACGGAGAAAACACGGTAGAAAAGAGATGGAGTGTACCTATTTCTAGGTCCAACACCATCTTAGGCACATTACAGGGACACATTGACGATTGCGCTTCACCACAACAATCACTTAAAACACACTTAAGGGTTGAGTTAGTCACAGAACTGCTCCCCGCCTCCGTAAAGGCCTTTTGAAAATGACAGGATGATGTAATCTACTCTGAGAAATACACCATCCCCACCTCCACAGAGGGCTTAAGAAAAAGGATATGCTTGATATTCCACCTTAGCAGAGGGCTTAGATGATTGATTGATTGATTGCAAACAAACTCAGGATGCACGAGGCACTACCTTGGGGTGCAAATCTTTGCATCTAAGGTCAAACACATTGCTAACATCTATAATAGATAGCTTACCTTATATATGACCCCACCTTAAGGTGGTTGATATCAATTATCAATATCAAGCACGTTAAGGTAGGAAGAAAACACACAAGGGAACACCGGCTTTCACAAAGCCCATGCCCCCTAGAGGTGACATGTACTTTACGATCGCCAAATATTCCCACAAACACATCCCTGCAAGAAACATGTTAGTGTCTACAACATCATGATAAACAACAACATCAATGCATATGATTAATCACACAAAGAGCCAAGGTTATACAATGAATTCAGAGTTCAAGGATAACCATGAGGCTATATCATGAAGCTCTCTGAATCGAGTATCGCCAAGGATAGATTCAAAGGAAAACAAAGGTGCACAAAGCAGCAGTATTGTTAAGGTTTGTAAATGCGACAAAAACATAATCAAATTCACTACATGGAAAGGAAGAGTGCTTCCACTAGCCAAGCGTTGGATAAAATATACAACCCCATCGTCATATTAGGAACTAAGTCCATTTTTTGATTGCTATTGAAAGGGACACTAGGTCTACATCAGTATAAATGTTTGTCGTCATCCACCTGCTAGGTGGAAACTCTAGAGGAAGGGAAACAATAAATAACATAGGAGAAACAAGTGTCTTAGGGACAGTCACGTAGGAGGGTGCCCCCAAGTCACCAACCACAATGCTATGTCCGTAAGACACAACACACAACAATGAAATCAAAGAGAGCCAATTTAGAAGAATGATGATACAAATAGAAGAAGGTCACAATAGAGGCGGTCTCTTGGTATCCCAAACCTTATGGGAGAATCTGAGGTCATCCCAGGGGGCCTATTACGAGAGAGATAAAGGGTTAGAGATACTTACCTATAGGGCCCCTGCCGGGCTAGAAGTTGTCTATAAGCAAATCATCATCCTCATCTTCCCACTCCCTAATGTTGGAGGATAGTGGGACATAAGGTACCATAGCCATATTCATATCTTGTTCATCATGTTGTTCATCATTATGATCATTATTGTTTGTTTGAATGCTGGGATCAATGTTTTCTTGT
This sequence comes from Cunninghamia lanceolata, assembly GCA_027924645.1. Lineage (NCBI taxonomy): Eukaryota > Viridiplantae > Streptophyta > Pinopsida > Cupressales > Cupressaceae > Cunninghamia > Cunninghamia lanceolata. Next base: position 7,671,194 of record BSBN01001281.1, read on the forward strand.
TGAGAGGCAAGGTTTATGGCATAAGCTTGTCTTCTTTTTCTTCTTTCTCTTGCTTTTCTATTTCATTTTCTTTTACCACTTATCTGTTGTAAGATAGGGCTATCCTCTTTCATAGGCTTGTGCAAATGAGAAGATGAAGCACCGAGATCAAACCTCATTTGTTGCAGTGGAACACTTTGTTGTTGACAACGATCTCCTGATCCCTATAAGGATTTCAGGGGAGGAACCTCAACATAGGGACCTTGTCCTTTTGGTCTAAAGTTCTCTTCACATGTGGGTTATTTATCTTTTTTCATTTCTTGTGTAGGAGGACTAGGTACTTCAGTTTTATTCCAAAAGTAATTCAACTTGTAATGTGTTTGCTGAACCAAAGGTTTATACTTGTTGCGAGGGACGGTGATTATACGGCCATCCAGAGGGAATTTTAGACAATGGTGTATTGTTGAAGGGATAGCTTTCATTTCTTTTAGCCACAGATGCCCCAATTTAATACAAAAGAGGTTAGAAATAGGGACAACATCAAACCATTGTTTGACATATTTTTTGAATAATGTTACTAATAATGATATCTTACCCAAAGGCTTGATAAAAGTTCCTTTATGTGTCTTAATCATTAGGCTTGAGAGATCATAAGAACCTTGCAATTAGTTGATGTGAAAAGAGGAACTCTTCAGTGGCAACATTAGTCATGCAATTAGGGTGAATAAGAGTTCCATTCATGTGCTTTCCCATTATTTTCACATTGATGTAAAGAAGTCCTTCTTTGTCTCCAGTTGTTCTATCATGAGGAGTGAAGACAATTTTAGGTTCAGGAGCCTTTCTTTTCATGTAAGATCTAGGAGGGAACCTATTGTTTCTGTTATGATTAGAGGCCACATTTTTATACTCAAACCAATGCCAAATTAGATTTTGAAATCTTTTCAAAATTGGTGAAAGACAAGAGCAAAAAATATCCTAAAATGTTTGATTTTTTTATACTTTCCAATGCCAATGAATAATGCAAAAGGATGCTGTAAAGATTTCAGTCAAGGGCAGAAAGTTATACATCTAATATCAGTCCAAAACAACAATATAATCACTCTCAACACACTCTTAATGCAAATCCAAGATAATGCCAAGTCAAAATATAGTGAAAATATGTCAAAATAGGCACCTTTTTTCACCAAAATTCAATGCAAAAGATCATAACAAAGGGTGTTGTGAGGAAAATGATCATTGAAAACAAATAATATCAATAATAAAAGCCACTTGGTGCCAAAATACCCAGCACAACACGCTTTTAGTACCACTTAAGGTAAAACCCTAGTGAAAATATAGCAAAAATAGGTTATTTTTCACAGTTTTTAAAACTCCAAGACCTAGCCAGAGGGGTGTTGTAAGAAATTTTAGGAGGTACAAAAAAGAATATCAATAATATTAGTCACCTCAATCCATAAAATTGATCACAACATGCTTGGAGTGCAAACTAGGTCAAACCCTAGGGCCAAAATAGCCAAAATGTATAGTTTTTTGCAAAATTTTCACTACAAGAGCCCGATAAATGGGTGTTGTGAAGATTTTTATGAGGGGTAGCAAATGATTACCCAAATAATAGAAAAGTGATACAAAAATATCCTTCACAACATGCCTATAGTGCAAGTTTAGAGAGTCAATAAGGTCAATATTAGTGAAAATTGTTGTTTTTGAAGGCCTAGGTTTGAGATCTTGGGATAAAATGCTATGCAAAAGTTTTGAAGTCTGATTTATGATGGAAATTAAATAGCCTTAGATCTGAAAATAATTTTCAAGCTTGAACATGCAAAATGCCCATGCAAATTTAATGAAAATGCATCAAAATTGCTAGTTTTTATTAAAATTTTCTATGCAAAAATGCAAATATTTTAAATCTAAATGAAAATTCACACTAAAATGTAAGACTACAGCCAAATGTAAATTTGAATGAGCCTCTAAAATTATTAGAAAAATTTGATAAAAGATTTTGCCTACAAACCTTAGATTTTGGAATTACTAGGTTATATAAAATTGTCAAAATTTCCACAAAACCCTAGCAATTAAATGATGAAAATGCAATGTAAATTTATGATTTTTTGGATTTTTCTATAGTTTATATCAGATCTGATGCAAAAATCATGAATTAGGAAAATTTAGGAAGAATTGATGCAATTTAGTAAGCCAAACAATGCAAATTTTTTTGTATTTTTCCAAATTTTTTTTTTTTTGAATTCTTTTAAATACAATAAAATGAATGACCAAATGAATGAGTGAAATCACACCAAATCTGAAGACAAGCACTCAACAAGTTGCAATTTAAGTCCAAAAACATGGGTTCACTAAAATGTTTAGGGTAAAATTGGATTTTGTTAATCTTTTGTTGTTTAGGTGTTAAAACCCTCCTTTCCACTAAACATTGAAGGATCTAGGGTCGAGTGGCGAGCACTATCATACCCTAGGTCACTTACAAATGAAGGGAAACTTGGATTAGGGACTTAATTATCAATTATTCCTTCTCTTATGTCTAATTAACCATTAAAACCCTAATTGTGCACATACAACAACAAATTGATGAATAACGGAAAAAGCTCTTGCAGACGGGAGTAAAATAACAAATCACAGAATACCTATTTTTGGGGTTCTGAGGCAAAATAGTCAGGGACTAAGGTGTGGGCGCCCAAGTCCAAGGTACCTTCTTTTTCAGGGAATCTGGACCTCCTTCTGACACTGATCAGCCTTGTAACTTTTGTTTCCCGAGATCTATCTACGGAGGACACTGTTACGAGCGCCCTAGTCCTAGAAGTGCTCCTGTGTCTAACTTTTCTTTAGATCTCAAATCCCTGATGCCTACCAATCCTTCCTAAAACTCCACTTTTCTCAAATGTGACACCTATAACCTACAATCACAAGACTTGGTTTGGGGGTTGTGGTGTTTAGAGGCTTGCCACAGTCAAGCCCCGGAGGACACTTAAGTCTTCAAACACCATTGTCAGAAAAAAGAGGGCATGCCCTTGTGAGGTAGAGGCCAAAAACCAAAGGAGTTAATGATAAAAACATAATGATATGTCACCTTGTATTGAAGCTCTCATGGAGGAAGATGCTCTTCATGCCATGAGGAAATTGATGCTCAAACCTACAAATATCAACACACCAAACATACAAGTCTACTCTTGCAACACAATAGAAAGCCTTGAATCACCTTGAGAACACAATAGATTGGTAGTAATCATCTAGTTTTCAAATGAATGCCTACACATGCTTATATATGTACCTACAAGCATTCTTGCCAAGATTTTAAAAATCAAACTTACCGTGTTGGCAAAAGAACCAACGGTCATAAACCGACACTCAGAAATTGGGGCTGCCCCAAAATAGGGCAGGACTAGGGCGCAGGTGCCCAAGCCCTCCCCCCTATTTTGGGGTAGGGTACATCTCAAGGGGTCCACCTAGGTCTAATTTGCCATGGAAACTAGGTCTCATTCCATCGGGATGCCAAAATATGAACTAAAATGTCCTAAATGCATACTAAAGACCCGGGAGCTAAACCTTATGAGGGAAAAGCCCCCAAGGGGACATTTTCTAATGTTACAAAGGGTTCTTCATATCATTTATGGTTACTTAGAAGTTTAAAATGACACATAATGCATAGAACGAGAGCTTTCAGAGATCATAAGGAGGAGTAACATTGATTGAGAAGCATGACTATCTACAGGTGTAGGACAAAGATAGTCAACAAGATCATGAAAAGGGTTTAGGAAAGGTGGATAGAGGGTTTTTAGAAGAAAGAGATAGTAAGATCATGAACATGAAGATGTGATTCATATGGCAGGTACAAACTTTCTTACAAATATGATTGCCTATTTATCAGACAAGTTTCCCAGACCACCATGTAGCTTGTATGACCCAAAATCCTTGCATATGAATGAGCCAAAACATACCAAACAATCACAGTCCCAATCTTAAATATGTATGTGATTAGAAAAGGAAGACATTGTCAAAGTAAGAAGATGTAAACATGAGAATACATTCAAAGATGATTGTTTAACTTTTCTCATGCACTCAGGAGTTTAATCATGGCAAAGGTATGAGATAGTGAAGAAATTTGTAGTTATCCTAAGTCTTCTAAAAACTAAGATAGTATTGGGATTTGTAGACAAAGGTTTAAGAATCCTACCTTGAAGAATAAAGATGCATATTGAAGGATGGACAGAGATCTAGAAGATTATGTAGCTAGCAGTCCACATTGATAGTGATCAAGTTGAGGGTGTTTCCTAAATACCCATGGAGGGAAAAGACAATCAAAACTGCCATTAGACCTTGTTTGATTAAAGGTGTCTCAAGTGGAATACCCTCATCAAAGGATCTACCAATGGATAAGTATAAGAGGGAGATAGTATTAAGGTGGACATGAGTATAATAGTAGGTCCAAAACAAGGGGTAGTACATACAAGGAGCATGGTCATGTAGATGGTTTGCAATGTCTTCAAGAAGGAGCAAAGGTTGTGTTGATAGTGCAAAAGACAACAAGTGCAAGGCCTACACAAATACCTCAAAAGTATGTAGATGCTTTGTGTAAAAAAGTATGTAGGTGCTTTTGATAATGAAGCTCATCATGGACAGTGAAATGCAAGTAGTCAATCAGCAGGAAAACCCTAACAGTCATGAAGAGTAAGTCATAATAGTTAATAGGAACAAATGAATAGTTAAAAGGATTGTTCAAAGTGATAACAACAAAGACCTCTATGACATAGATTTGCATGCAAATTGTAACAGGATTGAGCTCAAGGTCTAATCATGAGCAAGAGTCTCTGTTGACTATGAACGGAGTAGTCAAGGTTGTTATAGGAGCAGTAAAAGCCTAAATTAGCTGTAGTTCAACATCCATGTGGGTTAGAGCTACTCAATCTGACATTGATACCCCTATAAAGAGGGTAGGAACAATCTCTAAGAGACTCATGAAGCACTATAGACCTTTAAGTTTGATTAAATAACAACAAATAAGGGTATCAATAGATAGAGGGTTTCAAAAGAGACAATCACTACACACATAAATTTTAATAGAGACCTAAACAGGGGTATAAATAAAGGCATAGAGGGGACTGTGAAGTGTCTAGAAGACTCTCAAGTGTAGGAGAGTTGCATAAGGGAAGTTCTTGTCATGTTCTAGATTTTGAACTTTGTAAAAGTCAAAATGGGAGATAGTCACAAAGCACACAATCAGGGAATGGACTAAGACAACATGTATACAATGAGTCCAAATATAGTCTAATATTGATTGTCATATAATGGAAAGTAGTCTTAGCAGTCATTAGAAAGAAGACAATCCTTTTGGCTAGGTGGAAAGTCTTATTGACTTGTGTTCAAGAAGGTAAAATAGTTATAAAGTAGTCATTTCATGGAGCATAAAATCAGTCACATCAATGAAAATATGTGACAGTCACCTGCCATAACAATGTAAAGGGAGCAGTCCTTTTATGACTGTCATAGGGATAGTACTCTTAGAGAGCAGCAGCACCATGAGAAAGAGTATAAATCTTTAAAGATCTCTGATACAACATAAGTTTGTTTTGAGTCATCTATTGTTTGTTCACATTAGCATGCTATAGACTCTGCCATGTAGTCCTAAATCTAGTTAAGGACTTGTCAAAGTTGTGCAAACGAACAGAGAATGGTAAGGTCTATAGAGGAGAAATGTTTAGGGCTTCAAAGACAAAGTGCAATAGATGTGTATGGTCACCTAACAAAGGTAAGAGGCATTTTTCATTGAACACAAAAGTCTTTGCCAAGTAAATAGTACCATAAGCTCACTTTGTCATTTATAAACCTACAAGTAATGACATTGGAAAAGATAGATGTGCAAGCGATAATAGGGAAGAGTGACTGTCATAGTCATACACATTGTGAACAGTCCTATATGGACTATTTTTATGAAGTTCTAAATGTGTGAAATAGTCATAAGTCATACAAACACTGATCCTCTTTCTGTCTATGAAAAGGCTATGTTAATAGTTTGAGGAATAGTCAAAGGACTATCTCAAAAAGCACTAAAAGAATAGTCATATCAAATGATTGTCACAACACTAGGAGAACAATTAAATGATTGTCCTAGGAATGAGAAAATAGTCATAATGAATGTAGCAAAAGTACATACAAAGAAGACAAAAGTGAGCAGTCAAAGACCACTATTTTCCTCTTGTAGATAGTTAAAAGATGACTATAACAGTATATGAAGAGGCTTAAGATAGTGAACACCAAGATGTCAGTCATCAGGAGCAGGAAAAACAAATTAATGATCAACAAGCAGCTATAAGAGCAGAGATGAAAGTGGAGTTTCTAGTGACTATTGAGTGCTACAATCTCAATTTAATGACACCAAAATGTAGTTTTGACCCTCAAGAAGACCCTATAGGGGTCATAAATGGAGTGACAAGTGTTTCTAAGCTTTTATGAGGTAGTTTTGGGCAGTTTAAAGACCCCAAAAGTTGCCTAACTCTTTCCATACGCCCTATTATTGTGCAAAGTGGAAGTTGTGGGCAGTTTGAAGTCTTTCATGGGGATGGGTGACAAGGACAATATATGGAACAATTTGTGGATAGTTAGAGGGTATCTAGTGAGTAGTTCAAACTCCTCCCAAGCATCTAGGAGCCTTTGCAATAGCTGGAGCACAATCCAAGGAACTTGAAGAGGTCAAGCCCCTTTTGAGGAGACCAAGTCAACTTGAAGTTATTTGGGTGTCCAAAGTAAGTTAGCTATTTTTACGGCTTTGCAACTTGGTCAAATTTTGTCACATCTCATTTTATCGACTATATTATTATTCTAGATTAGCGAACATTTTACTATGATTGTTTTTACTTTGAGTAGGTTCCACGTGTGTGAGGGTAATAATCATGATGTTATATTTGCATAAATTAGAAAGTTGATTTAATAACAAATATTATCGATGTGATTTTAATGTTTTGCTTCGGCTATGTTTTGGGGAACTAACCTATTAACGTCGAGTTGATTACAAATGAATGCAAGTAGTCATCAAAGATGAGAACCTATTTGAGGTAGAGATGTTCTAGCCACTTGGCAATAACTGCTTGGGATGGATAACCCTGATGCACTCTTACACTCACATAGTCTCATATCATATTGCATTCTATGGCTTTAACATGCATTGTTGTTTTGATAATGAATCTGACTTATGTTTATTACTTAGAAAAATAATAAGTTTAATTTCTATAAAAGTCATTTTCAAATGCATGATTTAGTTATAAATATTAAATGTTCTTTCGATTATATTTAAAATGGTGTATTTTATATGGTATATTTATGATGTAGGAGCATCCAGTGGTGTAAGGGCAATCTTACATCGCCCAAAACAAAAGGTGTTTCAAAATTGTTGATGTTCTTTCCATTTCTTTTCAAAATTTGTGGTTTTGGTTCCATAATTGCTTGAATAATGATGTAGAACTTTCAGTTTTTCCAAACTGCTAAAAATGGCAACCTGCTATTTTTAGAAAGTTTGCATTTGGGCACAGAATGAAGTGAAAATTTACAGGAAGCCACATAACTAAAAAATAAGACCTTTAGCAAAGGAATCACGCAAAGACCATTTGTGAGCTGAAAGATATTAAAGTTTTTGTTTCCTAAAAAATGCTTGAAAATTATTCAAACTTAGGTTTGAGGCACTAAACGGCCCCGTACGGGCCTAAAAATGGCCAAAACTAGTAGAGAAGGTTCTTAACACATAGAGTACTCCACAAGATTTTTGATGCATAAAACAATTCGTCAATCGGACACTCGAATCAAAAGTTATGGCTCCCAGAAGTTGACCTATTTTTGGAGGGAGATGCAGATTTTGAAATTAGGTTGTTGGCCGCCAAAAAGGCTATTAATAACCATTTTTGGGAACCTTGGGTAGTAGTAAAGTTAAGGGGGGAAGCATAGAGTCAATAATAGGTGGGAAAATAGAAACCCTAGCTGATTTGGGGTTACAAAAGGCTGATGATTCCAGAGTCTTGTGATAGGAAGCTATAATGTGTTGCAGCCTATGGAGGGTTGATTCCTCTGATTGTATTTGAGCTTCTGTAATGTAATAAGTTACCCAAATCAATAAAGAAAGTTCTATTTTCTATGTGCAATTTTTGTTGTTGTGAGTTTTATGATTTACCCCCTTCATCAAGTGGTATCAGAGAAGGGTTCTTGAGGGTGTAGACAGATCACCGACCGTGAGGTAGTTTGCACCAGGACCTGAGGTTGTGGGTTTTCTGCAGAGATCAAGATGCCTCCAAGAAGAAATCATATTGGGAGGAATGCTTTTATGGTAGAGGGTTTTAGAGCTCTGCAAAGGAAAATTAATGCATTGCAAGAGGAGCTACGAAGAGGGTTTGAGCCGAGAACAAGAGAAGAAAGCGAAGATGAAGTTGAAGAAGAGCTATCTAAGGAAGAACAAGAAGTTGTAGGAGATCCTCCAAAAGTTAGGTTGCTGAGGGCCATTTCTAAGATTGGAAAGAGGCCCAAGATCAAACTTTCTACATATTTTGGAGATTTGAATCTAGAACAGCTTATTGATTGGATCAATGACATGGAGGACTATTTCAAGTATGAAGATGTGGAGGACCTAGATCAGGTTAAGTTTGCAAAGACAAAGTTGAAGGGCCATGCCAGTATTTGGTGGAAGGAGGTCCAGTTAGAGAGGAACAGAAGAGGAAAAGGAAAGATCACCAGATGGGATTGGATGGTGGAGAAACTGAAGAAGCAGATCATTCTCGTGGACTATGAGATGGAGTTGCTGAAGAAGCTGCAAGGACTAAAGCAAGGTAACAAGTCTGTTAAGGAGTATACAGAAGAGTTTTATAAAATTACTATTAGAACAGGCCATGCAGAGCCCAATAAGGAGAAGGTAGCTCATTGCATTAATGAGTGAGGTTGAGTATTCAAGAGGAGCTGAGCTTGGTCAGAATGACCACCATAGAAGATACATACCAATTTTCCCTAAAGGTGGAAGAGAAGCTGAATAAAAGATTTGATAGCAAGCAATGGGGAAGAGGTCAAGGCGGAAGGACTAGTGGAGGACCCTATGGGGGCCGAAATGAAGATTCAAAGAAAAGTGAAGAAGCCGACACTAGTTAAAATCAGAGAGGGGATAATACCTACCACCCTCATGACTAGAACAATGGAGAGAAAAGAAGAAGAGGAAGAGGCTGACTTGGGCAAGGACCTGGAAGAGGAGGTTTCAGAGGAACCTATTTCCAATGTGGAGAAGAAGGGCATCACGCATACGAGTGTCCGCAACACCAAGGAAGGAAAAATAGAAGACTTGAAGGTAATGCATGAGTTGCACATGTAGATGAAGATGTGCAGTCTGAGCATTCTGAAGATGTTGAAAGGGGAGAAACCCTAGTTGTTAGAAGAACCTTGTTGAATGAGGAGAAAGAACCAAATCAGAGGAAAAGTTTATTCCGCACAAGCTGCAAATGTGAAGGTAAGTGTTGTGATATTATTATTGACAATGGAAGCACTAATAATCTTGTTTCAGAGGAGATGGTTGATAAGAAGAAAGCATCCACATCCATATCAGATTGCATGGTTGTAGAAGGACCATAGAGCTTTGGTCAATGAGCAGTGCTTAGTGAAGTTCAAGATTGGGGACTACCATGATGAGGTGTTGTGTGACATCATACCAATGAATGCATGTCATATACTATTGGGGAGGCCATGACAGTATGCTATTAGGGAGGCCATGGCAGTATGCTATTAGGGAGGCTGTGGCAGTATGATAGGAGCGCTGTCCATGATGGCCATGCAAACACATATTCCCTAATAAAGGATGTAGTTCATCATAAGTTGAAGCCCTTGAAGGAGGTGGAAGAAAAGGTATGTAGTACTGCCAGAATTTGCATGGTAGATGGTAGGAAATTTTTGGAGGGTATGAAGGATGAGCATCATTTCTTTGCATTGATTCCTAAGATTAGTTAAGAGAAATGTGAAGATGTACCAATAGAAGTCTCAGATATGTTGGAAGAATTTTAGGATATTATCTCTGATAATGTACCAGAAGGTTTACCACCAGTGAGGAAGATAAGTCATCAACTGGATTTGATACTAGGAGCTAGTTTGTCGAATAAGGTAGCCCACATAATGACCCCTATAGAGAGTGAAGAGCTGAACAGACAAGTTCAAGGGTTGTTAAGGAAGGGGCTGATAAGAGAGAGCCTTAGTCCATGTGCGGTACCTATAGTACTAGTACCAAAGAAAGATGGAGAGTGGAGAATGTGTATAGAATCTCGAGCCATAAATAAGATCATGATCAAGTACATGTTTCCATTGCCCAGAATGGATGACATAATGGACTATTTGAGTGGAGCCAAGTACTTCACAAAGATTGACCTGAAGAGTGGGTATCACCAGATTCGTATCAGAGAAGGAGATGAGTGGAAGATAGCCTTCAAAACCAAAGAAGGTTTGTATGAGTGGTTAGTCATTCCATTTGGGCTAACCAATGCACCGAGCACATTCATGCGGCTCATGAACGAGATACTGAAAGAATTTTTGGGAAGTTTTGTTATTGTTTATTTGGATGATATTTTGATTTTCAGTAAGACTTGGGATGAGCATCTGATGCATATCAGAAGAGTTTTAGAGAAGCTGAGGTAGGAGAAATTGCTGATTAATCTAAAGAAATGTAGTTTTGCAAAGGAGTTGGTATACTTGGGATTTGTTGTCTCAAAGGAAGGTCTTAAGATGAACCCAGAAAAAGTAAGGGCTATCATTGAATGGCCTATGCCAAGGAGTACAACGGAGGTACACTCTTTTCATGGTTTGGCAAGTTTTTATAAAAACTTTATCAGGAACTTTAGAAGCATTTGTACACCCCTAACTGAGAATACATTAAAGCAGAAAGTCACAGAGCAACCTGTTTTGGCACTCCCAGATTTCAATAAGGTGTTTCAGGTAGATTGTGATGCTAGTGGTAGTGCTATAGGAGCTATTTTGAGTCAAGAAGGTAAGCCCATTGCCTATTTTAGTGAGAAGCTTAATGATGCCAAGAAAAAGTATTATGTTTATGATCAGGAATTTTATGCAATAGTTTAGGCTTTGAAGAAATGGAGACATTATTTGCCAAAAGAGTTTGTTTTATATACTGATCATCAGGCTTTGCAGTATCTTAATAGTCAAGGGAAGTTGAACCAAAGGCACTTAAAATGGGTTGAGTTTTTTTAGAGCTATACTTTTTTTTTTAAGCACAGGAGTGGGAAGTCCAATAGAGTTGTAGATGCCTTGAGCAGAAGGAAAAATTTGTTGACAGAAATGAAGATAGAGGTTGTTGGGTTCAATGAGCTCAAAAGTTTATATCCTGAAGATCCAGATTTTACAGAGGCCTAGAAAGCTTGCTTGAAACCTGTTACTTTGGACAGGACAAAATGGTTGGATTTCATAATCCAAGATGGCATCTTGTTTAGAGGAAGCTAGTTGTGCATTTTAAGAAGTTCCATGAGAGAGAACCTGATTAAGGAGAAGCATAGTGGAGGATTGGCTGGACACTTTAGTTGAGATAAGACCATTGCTATTGTTGGTGAAAATTATTATTGGCCACAATTGCAGCAAGATGTGAGGAAATTTGTACAGAGTTGTAGAGTATGTCAGATGGTGAAAGGAGCAAGTCAGAATATAGGTCTATATCTACCACTACCTGTACCAGAGAAGCCATGGGATGATATTAGAATGGATTTTATTCTTGGTTTACCAAGGACACAGAGAGGACATGATTCCATTTTTGTGGTGGTGGACAGATTCTCAAAGATGGCACATTTTATTCCTTGTAAGAAGACTAGTGATGCTGTTGATATTGCTGAATTATTTTTTAGGGAGGTGGTGAGACTACATGGTCTACCTAAGAGCATAGTTTCATATCTAGATACCAAGTTTGTTGGTTATTTCTAGAGGACATTGTGGAAGAAGTTGAAGATAGATTTGAAGTTCAGTTCTATACACCATCCACAGATTGATGGATAGACTGAAGTGGTGATTAGGAGTTTGGGTAACTGCTACGATGCTTAGTAGGATATAAGCCCAAGGGATGGGATTTGATTTTACCATAGACAGAATTTTCTTACAACAATTCTGTCAATAGGAGTACTGGTAAATCACCATTCTAGATTGTATATGGCAATAGCCCAAGAAATGCTTCTGAGTTAAGGAAGCTAGACAAAGGAGAAAAGACAAGAGCTGAAGCTGAAGACTTTGTAGAACATCTGAAGAATTTGCATGAAGAGGTGAGAAAGCACATTAATAAGATGAATATTTAGTATAAGGTTAAGGCAGATCAGAAGAGGAGATATAAGGAATTCTAGGTAGGAGATGAAGTCATGGTTCACTTGAGAAAAGAAAGGTTCCCAATTGGAACATACAATAAGCTGAAACTGAAGAAATTTGGACCATGCAGAATTTTGAAGAAACACGATTCAGGAAACACATATGAGGTAGAGCTGTCGAGTGGGATCAACATTTCCCCTATTTTTAACATTGCTGATTTATCAGAATATCATGAAGGTGGAACAAAGGATGGACCAATAGAAGAACAGTGGAGTATTCTGGCAGCTACTTCAACAGAGGAGATAGAAGAGATCTTGGATAGCCATGTGGGAAGAAGTACTCAAAACAGGCAATATGAAGAATACCTGGTGAAATGGAAAGGAAGGCCTGTTGAATATTCTTCTTGGTTGTCTAAGGCAGAGGTTGACCATTTGGGTTTTCCTCACACAAACACCTGAGACGTGACAGGGTCACTTCTCAAATTACCCTAGGTGTTTGATACAGGAGCATCCAGTGGTGTAAGGGCAATCTTGTATCACCCAAAAAAAAAGATGTGTTTCAAAATTGTTGATGTTCTTTCCATTTCTTTTCAAAATTTGTGGTTTTGGTTCCATAATCACTTGAATAATGATGTACAACTTTCAGTTTTTCCAAATTACTAAAAATAGCAACTTGCTATTTTTAGAAAGTTTGCATTTGGGCACTGAATGAAGTGAAAATTTACAGGAAGCTACATAACTGAAAAACAATACCTTTGGCGAAGGAATCATGCAAAGATCATTTGCGAGCTGAAAGATATTAAAGTTTTCATTTCCTAAGAAATGCTTGAAAATTATTTAAACTCAGGTTTGCGGCACTAAATGACCCCATACAAGCCTGAAAATGGTCAGAACTAGCAAAGCTAGTTCTTAGCACGTAGAGCACTTCGCGAGCTTTCTGATGCATAAAATGGTTCGTCAATCAGATACCCGGATCAAAAGTTATGGCTCCCGGAAGTTGACCTATTTTTGGAGGGAGATGCAAATTTCAAAATTAGGTTGTTGGCCGCCAAAAAGGCTATTAATAACCATTTTTGGGAACCCTGGGCAGTAGTAAAGTTAAGGGGGGAAGCGTAGAGTCAAGAATAGGTGGGAAAATAGAAACCCTAGCTGATTTGGGGTTACAGAAGGGTGATAATTCTAAAGTCTTGTGATAGGAAGCTGTAATGTGTTGCAGCTTGTGGAGGGTTGATTCCTCTGATTGTATTTGAGCTTCTATAATGTAATAAGTTGTCCAAATCAATAAAGAAAGTTCTATTTTCTGTGTGCAATTTTTGTTGTTGTGAGTTTTATGATTTATCCCCTTCATCAATTTATATTATAAAATAATAAATAAATAAGTGTTTTCCTAGTATTGTTTGAAAAATAATATCTAACTTAGATTTAAAACAATTATGTTTAAAAAGGATAGATATATTATTATTATTATTATTATTATTATTATTATTATTATTATTATTACAAATACTTCGTGAGTTGATTAAGTAATTGTGTTTTATTTAAAATAGATAAATTATATTAATAATATTAATATTATATTTAGAAATCTAAAATAAAGAAAATTAAAATAAGTTACTGTCATGCAAGTGACAGATATTAAAAATAAATTATTTTATTCTATTTAAAAAAAAGAAATTTGAGAGCCTTTTAATTGAAAAATCTCATGCAAACAAGAGTAAAAACTTTAGTTATCAAAAGCAATCGAAACCAAAAATAAGGGATGCCAAAATTAAGAAAGGTTTTGTTTTTAATAAAAGAGAAGGAATGATAGAAGAATAATTGGCACCATGATTTTTCAGCAGAAAGAGAATTATCATCCTTGTTTTTATTTTTCTGAGCATCGACAAGGCAAAGAAGATTTTATTTGGAGTGACCAATTAAGGGTGACTATCTAACATTCCAGCGATAGATAGGGAGCCAAGAAAAATAGTGCCAGAAAGTAGATCGACATGGTGAATTTGAGAAAAAATCTAGGTATTCTCTTATTTCATATTGCAAAGTTCTATTAATTATATTGTCTAAACATAGGCTGTAGTTGTCTGGTCTGTGTTTTGTTCTGAAATGGTCTTATCAACACCTTTTGCCAGTCGTTTAAACCTGTTTGGTCTGTGTTTTTAATCTTGTCGATTGTGCTTGTTATGTCTCTGCTATTCATCATTTCCTTGGTGGATCAACCTTCTGGTTATAGGTGTTGAGTCTCTTTGGTTTTCTTCAACCTGCCTCAAATTTCTTCCTGTTGCCAATCTCTTTCTACCCTTAGCGTATTGAAGTGGGTTTGGCCTGCAAAACATGTTGAAGTTGGCTGACCATGCTTTTTTCCACCTATTCTTGTTTAATCTTCTGTTGGCTGATCTTGCTCTGTTGTACTTTGTTTTCTATTTTATGCCAAGTGAATCACCCTCTTTTCTTGATCTTGATGCAAACTGTTGAAACCATACTTACTAGTATACTGAATGTTGATAAATTAATCTCTGCTAGACATAAATACTTATAGTTGTTATCTTCTTGTTTTGCTGTTAGAAATTAGTCTTTTGTTAGAAATTGACCTCTAATTATTAATCAAACTATGTGAAAATACATTTTGAACTTAGGTGACAGTATTATATTCCTGTAGCTATATTTCATCTATTTTATTATGAAAGACCTATTTTAGTTACTGTCATTTATATGATAGTAAACTTGTTGTGAACTCTATTGGTCTTATTTAAATGCTATCACAGTTGTGACAATAAGAGTGTTGCTTGTTTCTTTAACTTCCTATCATAGTTGTGATAGTAAGCTTGTTTAAATAATTTAGAAACTTATTGCATTATGTATATTGAATGAAATAGTTCCTATCACAATTATGATAGTAAGATTGTTAAATGACTTAGAATAATTATCGTGTTGTGAATTTTTGAATGGAATATGGACTTGGAAATTAAATCAATTTAATAGTTTTATAGATGCATTTTGTGTGATCAAATGATGGATTTCCTCTTGAAAGTGTGTTTTTATGATTGATGCTTTGGAAAGGGAATTAGAGATGGCCTATTTGTGAATAGGGGATTGTTATTTATTTTATCTTATTTTATTATTTAATTTATTTTATTTATTGTGAAAAGAAAGTAGATTTTTATCTAGGATTGTTTTGGGTTACTTTTAGACTAGGATGCTGACTATGGATTGTCATGTTGATGGTGTTTTTAGCACACAACAATGTAGGTATCATTGCTTGTATCACACCTCTCTTGAAAAGTATCTTACCCTAAGTAAGACTACTCCAAGGATAATATAGCTAGGTATTAGCTTGCTTAGAATTTCTCAGTTAGATGTTCTAGTTGTGCCTACAAGGGGTCTTACATGCAGTATGACAAATTTGACAGGTTAGGACAACAATACATGCAAACCCTTATAAATTTGAGCTAATATCACAATGTAAATGCTGCTGAAACCTAATACTAATAGTTCATTAATAAGAAAATGCAAAAGGAGTAGGGTTTAGAGGATTCCTAAGTTACATTCACAATGCACAGCTCACTAATGGTAGACAAATACTCTAAATTTTAAACCATTTCCTGAGTAACCAAGCTGATTAATTGCTACAGCACTACAGAAAATGATGTTATCTTCTATGGATTCTTAAGATTTTCAGATTGCATACATTCATTAAATACCCAGTTAATGGCGTGACTTAACTAATGTAATGCAATTGAACTCAACACAAAATAATTAGTCTAGGCTAACTTTACACAGCTACTTATAGTTAGCAAGTAACTAAAAGTATGGATTTAGAACATTCATCAAATACCTTCAGCAAACCAGTAATATTGCAAAGGACAATTAATTAATTGTAGATCATGAAGCAAACCATGAAACCAAATAGATAATACAAATAAACAAATTCTTAGAAATGCTACATAAACTTGCTTTGTATTAATCTCAAATGGCAGAGTGTCAACAATTCGGCATCAAGACTATGTTAAAATGATAGAGACAATGGCCCTTTATATAGAAGAGGCACCATACTAAGTTTTTGAATGAATGGTGGAGATTAACTTGACACCAACAGTCTAGATTACATTGAATATAGATAGCTATTATCCATTCCTGGATTTCCCTTTGTCTTGTAGGAAAAAGACAAAATACAACTCCAAAATACATTGAATCTAGACATTATGAATACCCATTGAGTTGTATATAGTGAAAAGTCAATTTTTAAAGCATAATAAAAACAAAAAAGTGTCACATGACCTTCTGAATATAGCATTAGTCATAAGTGATAGGATTACAATTTCAATTTTAGATATTCGATTATTTTATTCATTCTCCTCTAAATCTATTTTGTCTTCTTCTACTTTCTTGTTGCTGTAGGCTACCTAGGCTGTTAATGCTGGATTTATGCCTGCAGGATCTGGGTCCTTAACATAGTCATCTCTGAATCTAAGGTTCTTGAGTTCCTGATAGTATTGAGTATATACATCTTCCATTGCTTTTTTGCTTTTCTAAAATGCAACAAAAGAGGCCCAATGATCATTGACCATTTCAAGTTTACCCACCATATTGAGTGGAGACTATCCGTGAATGACTTGATGTAATCTGTCCTTGCAACACTGGACATCTAATGGAGCCAGATCATCAATGTCAGGCTCTACACATTCTTTCAAAGTATCATTTATTTCATAGATGACCATGAGTATTTGAGCATTTTCTTCTTTATGAGACTCCTTAATCTTATCAAAAACTTCCTTCTTCATCTTCATCTGCTGATACCATTCTTCTGACTTATATAATCTATCTGCCCTAAGAATATTCTCAGACAACAGAATTTTACTAGGCAATCTTCTTATTGCCTACACTCTTGGAAACATATGAGAATAATATTCTTCATAGGGATCACATTCTTCATATAATTCCTCCCATTCTTCCCTTAACAGACGAAAGTCTTGATGTAGCATGGCTGCAAAGGTTATTGCTTCGTAACCTTCATTGTACACTTTGTCA
This sequence comes from Cunninghamia lanceolata, assembly GCA_027924645.1. Classification (NCBI taxonomy): domain Eukaryota; kingdom Viridiplantae; phylum Streptophyta; class Pinopsida; order Cupressales; family Cupressaceae; genus Cunninghamia; species Cunninghamia lanceolata. The sequence continues at coordinate 7,688,506 of BSBN01001281.1, forward strand.
AACCACTCCTGTGTACCTGCACCAGTTTTGATATCATCAAATTTAGCCAACTCTTCTTTTGACAATAGGGCCGATGCTAATTTTGGTTCTCCCTCAGAGTTTAATGGCCTCATCAAAAACTAGATGCAAGCCTTTAGTTCTTCATTTTGCTATTTCAACTCTTGCTTTGTGACCTCATCTTTGTCTAAATGTTCTAGAATGGAGGAGACTGTACCTTTAAATTCATCAATTTTCTATCCCTGGGAAGTAGGTCCCAAGTTGACAGTTGTAACAACATAATCTTTAGCCCTCACTTGATCTTTACTCACATTGGTTAGTGGGATAGCCACCTCAGCAATCCTTGATCCAGTGGCATCCTTGTATATTCTAGATTGGATCTTATCCTTCTTTTGTTTCTTTGGTTTCTCTACTCTGGCTAAGATCATATCCAAGTCTAGTTTCATCACTTCTACCTATGGCTCTTTAGCTCCAAGATGGTATTGCAGCCAATCTGGTGCTATGGAGGAGGAATCCTTGGGGACATCAGTGTGACTATCTTCTTTAGCTAGTGGATTATCAAGGATTTCCAATTCATGTTCAGATTCTTTGTCATTATCCTCTTCTTCATCTCCTAGCTACTCAAAATTTTCTAACACTTCACATTGAGTAGCTCTCATAATCGTATCTATAGTGCCTTTGTCTACTAGACTGTCAGATATCTCGACCACTTCAATGATTGTGGGCTCAGGGAGAGGTTCTTCAGATACTTCCTTTTCTATCCCTTGTTCTTGTAGTTCTAACTCTGCATAAACCTTTTCAATTCTAGGTAGTTGTGGCATAGTTAAGTAGGTAGAGTATTGCACTGAATGGATTAAAGAGTTGTAGAGAAAGGGTAATGAATGAGCTGGCAATGGGGGAAGGCTCACATGAGTTAGATTAGCAAATGATGCAAAACCCAAGGAAGGAGGCATGATAATCAGTGAAAGGATGGAGGAGGTGTTGGCAAGAGACATTGCTATGTTGGATAATTGAGTGTTGTCATTGATGGCAACAAGAAAAGGAACAAGGTTGGAGCAGAGTTTGTGGTCCAGTAAAGAAGACTTAGTCATATTGGCTAAGTATTGGAAATGTACAGAGGTAGAGATAGAAGAACAATGTTTGGCTTGGTATTGGTCTACAGTTGAAGACCAGGGTTTGTGGTTCTCATATGATGTTCCTAACTCTCAGATGATCTTATATCCAAGGTTTTAGCTTTTGATCAGTTCCAGAAGTACATCCTCAAATGGCCTAAGTCTGGTAGAATAGAATACAGTGACAATTAAGGTAGAACACAAAATTGTTTTGGTCCACATTTCTCCAGTGTTGTATATCTTGTTATGCGGTTTTGAGGTGTTGTAAACACTTATATGAATTGTCTAAATCTAGAGTTGTAAATTCTAAAGTCCACCGGAAAGACAGTTGCTAGCTATTGAGTATCGCTACACTATTTGATAGAGTTTGACTGTGATAGAGTCTGAGTTCTGATGGTCTGCATTTTTCCACTAAAGGATATTTTGCTTTATGGTTCTGGAGGTATGATATGTGATGTTTGAGGAGTCTTTGGCATGATTTTGAGAAAGCCCTGTGGTTTGCAGTAAAAGTTGTAGTCTGACAGATGAACTGAATCAGTGGTAGTCTAAGTTAGAGGCTGACATGATAAGTCTGAATTGTATGCGGTAAGTTCTAATGTTTAGAACTTAATCCTAAGCTATTAAATAGTTGAGGCCGACATATGTGAATACAATTCAAGTGTTGTTTGAGTCCGCTGGGAGTTTTGGTAAATGAATTTGGCCGACAAGCTACTTAAGGTATGAGTGCATGTTTCACTTTACTAGGCTGACCTAATATGAAGATTCTAAGTGTTGCGGATATATATATATATAAGGGATCAAATTCAGTGTTTGAGGTGTGTGATGCAAATGTGATAGATACGTATGTGTGACATACAGTGGAATTTGATTTTGCGGAAGCAATAAAGAGCAGAAGAAGAGAGAACTTATTCCCATGTAAAAGCAGAGCAGTGGAACAAAGTAGTTAGACATGAAGAGTTTTGAGACAGTATTTTTGTGCTTCATTAGAGCTGCAACTATGCATGTGTAGATGCAATCTGAGTAGTTCAACTTGGCAGTGAGCCATTCTTCTTTCTTCTTTCTTTCTCTATGCATTGAGCCTATTTTGGTAGTGAGCCTTTCTTGCAGTGAGCATTTCTCTGGGCAGTGAGCCCTAAGGCAATGATCCTTTTTGTAATCCGGTATTGTCCTATATTAATATATTGTGAGCTAACACTCATCATAGTTTTTCCCTTTTTGGGTTTTCCATGTAAAAATCTTGGTGTTCATGTGTTATGTCTTTGTGGTTGCTATTCCTATGCTTATTCTATTTTTATATTATTAGATTTGGAAATTGGATTAACAAACTTGTTAAGAAGAGGTTTTGTGGAATACTGATTCACCCCCCCTCTTAGTATTCCTTACTATCAACAATTGGTATCAGAGAAAGGTTCCTTGGAAGAAGTCTAACAGCTTGAGGAAGATCTGGGGTAGTGTAATCATGGCAGCAAGAAGATTTGGAAACTATGAAAGCAACAAGGAACTAGAAGCAACCCTTATTGATCTTGAAAAATCTGAGGCAGATATCAGGGATCTAAAATCTAATATTCAATAAGTTGATGAATGCATCCTAAAGCTAAGAGAGCAAGTTAGGAAGTTCAAAGATAAAAGCAAGGAGCTAAATGATCAATTAGATGAAGCACATGAGTTTCTAAATGGGTTGACACTAGAAGTTGAAAAGAAGGAAGAAATTGAAAGGCATCTAAATCAAGTTGTTAAGGATAAATCAGATGAATGTGAAAAATTGGGCAAAGAAGTGCTACTTCTGAAATTTGATCTGGATGCAGCTAAGAGCTATGAAGAAAAGTTCAAGCTAAGTTCTACAAAGCTTGATGAGATAATTGCTAGTCAAAAGAGTGCTGATAATAAGCAAGGTTTGGGATTTGAGAAAGGAGAAAGTTCAAAATCTGGTCAAACAAAGATTGAGTTAAAGCAAAACAGAGGAAACTAGTTTAGAAATCAAAGAAGAAGACCTAGAAGACCTCTGATCATATAGCTAAATGCTCAAAGGTATCCATCTTTTAGTGGTTATTGTTTTAATTGCAATAAGTTTGGTCATAAAGCTACTTAGTGTAGGAGTAGAATAAACCAGAATCAAAATGTTCCATCCTTTTCTAGTCAATGTTTCAATTGCAAGAAAATTGGTCACAAATCAAATGAATGAAGAAATATTGTAAGGAATGGTTCCTACAATGCAAGGAATAGTCAATCATTCAATGGAAAGTGTTTTGCATGCAACAGATTTGGACATATGGCTAATCAATGCAGATCAAATCTATTCAATAGAAGGAATCAAAGACGAAGGAATGTGATGTACTAGAGTGGCAACAAGTATGGACATAATGCAAGAGTCTATAGAAGTAAAAATGTGAAAAGAAACTACCATACTGAAAACAAGAAAACAGAGCAAAGGAATGACAAAGGTAAAGAAAAGGTTAATCCAGTTGAAACCAAGAAAGAAATGAGAAGGATTTGGATTAAGAAAGATGTGATTGAAGTCAAAGATGAATCTGTACCAACATCTGGTGTAGATACTTCCTTTAGGAAGTGAATTAGGAGCTCTGGCTCAAGGGGAGCAGAATTGTAAATCCAATACCCCTAGCCAGATAAATAGTGTTACAGTTCAGCATGAAGATGTATGGTGGAATCTGATATGGAAGATCTTATGGAATAAAATTTGGAAGAAAATGAGTCAATGCGGTACTTTGCGGAGCAATTTTGATCAACTATATCTATTAGAGAAAAGTCAGGCAACTTTTGAGAATGAGCATTTATGATGATTAGGTCAAGTGCGAAAGATAAAAAGAAAACTCATTTGCATCATAACTCACTTTGCATTTGAGCCACCAGATATCCAAGAGAGATTGAAGCAAGATTTCAAATGTCAATAGAAAATTCAAAGAACTCAAAGTGATTCAGGCAAAGAAAACCCTAATCCAAAAAAAGGTATTTACAACCTAAAAACTCTACTGTGAAAATTAAATTATTCTATGAAAATGTTTATTCCTCATGTAATCGAGATAGGGAAAATGCCTCGCCCAAAGTTTAAGAAACAATTCTTCAAATCACTAGGAAATGATCCATTAGGGGTATTTTCAATTACACCACATGGGGTTTTGCATATGGAAGATGTTAAAGCATACATTCGTAACAGTCCAGAAGAGTATGATCACATGAAGTTAGGAAAATTGTATTTAGACAAACTAACTACTATGGAGATTGAATTGAAAGATGAATATAAAGCTCTAGGAGAAAATAAATTTGACAGCTGGTTGGATTTTCCTATAATTTTGAATGATGCATGGGTCAAGCTTATTCTAAGTAGAATTCATGATGAATTTCTATGGCTTGATGAACCCTATCTAATAACTAAAGAAGCTATCAAGGCTGTAATCGGTATGAGCTCCTCTGGAAGAGTTCCAGGCATAAAGAAAATAAAGAAAAATGTGGTAATGTAGCTAACAAGAGCCAAACTTGATAAGAATGCCCTTATAGTAAATGATATTAAGAATCCGGCTATCAGATTTGCATCACTAATTATTAGATACAAAATATACTTTTCCAATAAGGAAAACTTTGTGTCTGCATCATCTATATACACAACTAATGACATGATAAAAAATAATACAGATTATGACCTCTGTGAATTTCTCTGGAGTGAACTAATGGAGAACTTGAAAAGAACAAAAGAAATTAATCATCCTTTCAAATATGGAACATTGATTACATGTTTACTCTTTTACTTCCTAAGAGAGCTACCTAGTTTAGGAAATATTGTCTGGCTTGATCACATACCTATAGCCGCTCAAATAAGAAATCATTTATAGATTTTGGGTAATACAGATAAGCAAAATGAAATCTTATGGAAATATTTCAAAGATTTTCAAAAGAAAACATTAATAAGGTTCTGGATACCTAAAAAAGTAGCGATAAAGTATGAAAGGGATATTATATTCATGGTGGATAAAGACAAATGCTTCATGGAGCCTATGGAACTAAGAACTATATGGGTCCCTGCACTAGGTTATGAAGTTGCAGAAGATGTCTTGACTGAATTAGCTGATGCACTACTACGTAAACCTATTGATCCCAAAGAGGACAGATTTGGGACATTCTCAGAATTATCTTCCAGAATGTTGATGGAACTTGACCAGTCAGAGAAAACATCAGATGAACAATTAAGGAAAAAATCAAATTAGGAGGATCAAAGTCCATAAGTGCTCTGGTAGAATGGACATCAAGCACTCTAGAAAGGAAAGATAAGAGATCTGAAGAGGAGAGACCAACATCTAGTCCCAAAAAAAGAATAAGGATCTCATCCATTATAGAAGCCACAACTGAAGAAAAGAAGAGAAAGAAAGTTTCACGTTGTGAAGAAAAAGTGGCAAGAGACACTATTGCAAAACCCTTGGAAAAGCTACAAAGTGTACAAATCCTAGATCCACCCAAGTTTCTTCAAGAACCAATAAATCTAAATTCCTTTTCTTCGGAACATAAATCTGAATTAGTATCATTTTCCCAAGGAAAGGCATGGGAAGAATTGATGAAAACTCACATGCAAGACACTAAGCTCATTACAACAGTATTTGATGTACCAGGAAACTTGATGCCTGAATACCAGAAAGACACTTCAACATAATCTATTGATCAACTAAAAGTTATGATAAAATCAATCAGCAATCATTTTGAATCCTTTGAAAAATCTACAGAAACAAAGGTCAGAAAAGAATTTGATGAGAAAAGATTAGCCGAGTTAAAAAACATGTTGATTAATGATAAAATCTCTTTAGACCAAGGAATAAGAGGTATACAAAGTGCCATAAAAGAAGGTTGTGACTTGTACAAATTTTGTTTATCTTGGCTAGAGGTTACAAAGGAATTAGAAGATAAAATCAAGGACTTGGAACTCAAACTGCTTAATATTTCTAAGACATAATCTGACAATTGAGTCAATAAGTGCCATAGAGACACAGGTTGTAAATATTCACAATGATCTGAGCATTTTGATGAAGAAAAGGGAAGAAATCAAAGATAGGTTGTGCCAGCTAAGGGGGCTGATAAGTCCAAAAGTTGATTCCATGACCAATCTGACAGATGAAGCCTTGAAATCACAAGCATTAATTGATACACCATCATATGTGCAGAAGGGAGAAAAGCTAGTCTTTTTTGATAAATAGCCACATCCATATTTTGGAGACTACAAGGAATAGTTGGAATGGAGATATAACTTTGATAAAGACTATCTATAATGATATTCTACCTTCAACTATAAATTAAGATACAAATGTGTATTTGTATATATGTGGCAGAATATGATAGTTTTAAAAAAAAATTGACACAATTTTGCTTGTTCACCCACCTTTTCCATTGATGTCAAAGGGGGAGAGGAAAACCAGTGAAAAATAAGCATATGTCTAAAGGAGAATAGAAAAATAGAGTGTACAGAGTAAGGGGGGGCAACATAAGCATTTTTCACTGAGTATTGCCATCAATGCCAAAGGGGGTGATTGTTGGCAAGAGACACTACTATGTTGTATAATTGAGTGTTGTCATTGATGGAAACAAGAAAAGGAACAAGGTTGGAATAGCATTTGTGGTCTGGTAAAGAAGACATAGTTATATTGGCTAAGTATTGGAAATGTACAGAGGCAGAGACAGAAGAACAATGTTTGGATTAGTATTGGTCCACAGTTGAAGACTAGGGTTTGCGGTTCTGATATGATGTTCCTAACTCTCAGATGATCTTATATCCAAGGTTTTAGCTTTTGATTAGTTCCAGAAGTACATCTTCAAATGGCCTAAGTCTGGTAGAATAGAATACAGTGACAATTAAGGCAGAACACACAATTGTTTTGGTCCACATTTCTCCAGTGTTATATATCTTGTTATATAGTTTTGAGGTGTTGTAAACACTTATATGAAGTGTCTAAATCTAGATTTGTAAGTTTTGAACTCCACTAGAAAGATAGTTGCTAGCTACTGAGTATCGCTACACTGTTTGACAGAGTTTGACTATGACAGAGTCTGAATTCTGATGGTCCACATTTTGCCGCTAAAGGATATTTTACTTTGTAGTTCTAAAGGTATGATTTGTGATGTCTGAGAAGTCTTTGACATGATTTTGAGCAAGCCCTATGGTCTGCAGTAAAATTTGTAGTCTAACAGATGAACTGAATTAGTGGCAGTCTGAGTTAGAGGTCGACATGATAAGTCTAAATTGTATGCCGTAAGTTCTATTATTTAGAACTTAATCCTAAGCTATTAAATAGTTGAGGCTGACATATGTGAATACAATTCAAGTGTTGTTTAAGTCCGCTAGGAATTTTGGTAAATGAATTTGGCTGACAAGCTACTTAAGGTATGAGTGCATGTTTCACTTTACTAGGCCAACCTAATATGAAGATTCTAAGTGTTGCGGATATATATAAGGGATCAAAATCAATGTTTGAGGGTGTGATGTGAATGTGATAGATACATATGTGTGACATACAATGGAAGGTGATTTTGTGGAAGAAAGAAAGAGTAGAAGAAGAGAGATCTTATTCCCATGTAAAAGTAAAGCTGTAAAACAGAGCAGTCAGACATGAAGAGTTTTGAGATAGTACTTATGTGCTTCATTGGAGCTACAACTATGCATGTGTAGATGCAATCTAAGAAATGAGCCATTCTTCTTGCTTCTTTCTTTCTCTAGGTAGTGAGCCTTGAGCCTTTTTGTAATCTGGTATTGTGCTATATTAATATATTATGATCTAACACTCATCATGGTTTTTCCCTTTTTGGGTTTTCCACGTAAAAATCTTGGTGTTCATGTGTTATATCTTGGTGGTTGTTGTTCCTATGCTTATTCTTCTTTTATATTATTAGATTTAGAAATTGGATTAACAAACTTGTTAAGAAGAGGTTTTTTGGAATACTGATTCACCCCCCTCTTAGTATTCCTTACTATCAACAGGAGTAAGGAAGAGAAAAGGAAGATGGAAGAATAGTGGAGAGAGGTGGTAAATTGAATGAGGTGGAAAGAGCGATAGAGGAGATGGGAGGTAGGGAGGAAGTTGAAATAGGTGGTAATGGAGGAGTAGAAGAAGTGGCAACAACTAAAATGAGTGAAGTGGAAAGGCTTGGGGTACTTGAATCTAATGCTAAGGGGCATGATGTAGTTACAATGGTAGATTGAGTTGGGGCAGATGGAGTGTCAGAGACAATAGGGATAGTGGTGGAAATAGTGATAGGGACTTTTGTTGTTTTGGTTCTTGGTCTCTTGGTCTTGGAACCCTCACCCAGTCCACTTGGCATATATCTCTTTTGTTCTACTCTAGTTCTCTTGGCCAGAGGTGAACTCTTTTGCTATGCTTTTGGAACAACTTTCTTCCCTTTTACCTTTTCTGCCAATGGGATGTGCTCTTCACTATCTATTTCTTTGGAGGCTTCTTGAGCCTGCTCTTCAACATCTGGCACTTCCACCAGTTGATATTCTTCACCATTTGATTCCTTTTCTAGCTCTACCTCCATGTAAGTAAATTGTACCCCATTCTAATTCATGGCTGCAATTTGGGTCCTAACCCACATCTTGCTCCGCCTTATAGGTTACTTCATTATTTCATCTAAGGAGCTTTCTTCAGCATTTGCCCAGTTTAGAAGAGGAACTGGATGTTGGTATTGATCCTCCCAAGGTCTCTTATCTACCACATTATCATCATCTACTAGTTGATCTAGGACATCTATGACATGGAACCTTTTATAAAGTCCAGAGACATTCTTGAATGACTTCTTTTCAGTACCTCATAGTAATCTACGCAATCAACACATTAATCCTCAGGATGCACTCTATGGAACATCCTCTTGCTGACATACTTCTCCATTACACCATGTGGATCCAAGTGACTTATTTTGACATACAAATGAAGATTAAGAAGTTGTAGCTCTTTATTAGAAGATTCAGCTGCACCCAATGAAACACATGCAAACTTTCCTTTACCTAGCAGCATGGGAAATTTGACATTTGTTCTATGTAAGTGTTTTAACTTCTCTACGATGGAATTAACTATCTTGTCAATTCTAGCAGTACTACCTTATCTATTGGGTACCTTGGTAGTTTGTACGGTGCCCCTGTGAATCCTTGCACCCTTATGTAAGTGAATTTCTCAAATTGGATGTAACATCTCCTGACTTGACTCACTACATTCATTGCCTCAGAAGAAATTCTTAGAGAAGTAGCTCCTTGAAGCAGTCTTGTAATGTACATGGTAAATTAATCATTTACCCTTTTGAAATTGATCAAGGATTGAGCTATGGCAAGTTGGGTATAACATTCATATACTTTTAGCTATCCATTATCTATAACTCCCAACTTGGAAAACCCTAGATACTCAGTTCTTCTTGCCAAGGCATATACCACATATGAGGTCCATCTAAAGGTCATATTCTCCTTAGAGTTTGTGAAAGCCTCATGTGTGTTGTCACTTAAAATCTGATCCCAATGGAGTTTCAATTGTCCATGAATAATTTCTTCAATCAATGTGAACATCCAACCTTCAAATGTTGATGCAGAAGGTAGTCCATATATTCTGCTCAGTAAGGTCACAAGATCTCCAATCTCACTGCGAAAGTCACTCCTATAGAGTGTATGAGGAAGCTTGATGATTGTAGACCTTTTATGCTTCATCCATCCATTATTGATTTGTTTCTTACATTTCTTAATACCCTTCTTGTAAGTTTCCTCTAAGTCTTGTATGTCTAGTATTGATAACATAGGGTACACTGGTATGCCAAAGATCTCTGGCAAGGAGAGTGAACTTAAATCTTCTAGAATATCCCCACTGGTAGTTTGAATGGTTCTGGTCAGGGGGTCATATCTTTCTGCACAAGTCACTATTAACTCAGGGCATTGCACTGAAGTAGGAAATGCAACAACCTGTTGGTGCCTACATGAATATTCAAATTTCAAGCAACTAATCTTGTAGGCACCTTCCCAAAAAATCCAAAAAATTCTAAGACAAAGTTTCTATTAGGCTTGATATTCTTGCGGGGGGTGATATTACAAATATCAGTCATCTTACGAATATCACCCTTTGCAATATGACGATGATGTCATCAGGATCCGGTGGGGTGCATCATGTGGTCTTCGACATGATATTATCAGTGGATATGATGAGGGTCTCACTAATCATCGATGATGGTATGAATATGATGAGGAGGATCTTTCTCCGATGCATCAGGTTGCGCCGATAGAATATCGGGGTGATATTTCATATCAGGGTAATGTGAAATATCGGGGTGATATTTCATATCAGGATATCATGTAGGAGGTTCACCGATGGTGCGGGTCATCATGATGGGGTCTTGGCAAATGGTTTGTTGGTCGCACAAGGTAAAATTGTGCAACATCATATGTGCTCATGACCTAGTATATAAAGTATTGAGGGGGTCACTGCGGGATGAATGTGGGATAATTAGTTCCCACATGATTTGAAAAATCAGGTCATGAATCTTGGCAGGAAAATTTCAAAGGTGCACAGTCTACTGTATTTCCCAAGGCTGCGGGTTGGTATGCCTTTAATGGCAGATGTTATAGCGTATGGGAGAAGGCATGGATAGATCAACCACTCGATTGAAGATGTGAATCCCTAGGCGGTGGCGCAGGGTTCGAGTCCAACCACTCCCTGCCTCCTCTCCCACCTGCTACATTCAATGTGTTGAGCACCATTTCTCATGATGCAATGTATCTGGCAAATTTTGAATTGCCATGTATTTTTAATGTTGAGTACACCTTCCTTGCTGTATATAGCAGACGGTGTTACTCATTTGTTGTTGTTGAAGACCTGGGCATTCTGGTGTGAATAACGAAAAACATGGCATTTCTTTGTTGTTCTATCTCGTTTTGGAGTTTATGAGTTGCATCATGAATGTATATTGCAGACATTCTCAGTTTCATTGTTGTTTAATATGAAAAATGCATTGTGCATGTGTTTAGCTGCTTGTCTCCATGTGTTGCATGCTTTTCCTTCTTTTGAATCTGGCTGCTAAGGGTTTCTCAGGTTCTAGGGTATGGATTTCTATATCACATGCTTCATCTCTAACTTCCATTCAAGGAGTGGATTAAATTGTTTTAGGTGAAGTATGGAGAAGGTTGTATGTCATCTGGGATATATGTAAGTAGAGGTAGCTAAATACCTATTCTTGGGTGATGTTTGTAAGGCAAGCATCAATCTAACCTCTTGAAACTTGAATCCAATTTGCAATCCATTCTCTTGTATATGTCTAGTTGACTCCTTGCCCTGAGATAGGCACCGGTCTACTCCTAGGTTAGTAGTTATGACCCAAAAATCCCTGTCTTGCATCCAAAGCATAAAATCCATCTTTTCATACCTCCATCCTATTAGTTTGTAGGAGTAGGATTAGGACCCCTACATACTCTCATCCTCAACCAGTCAGATATGTCCAAGAAGGTTGCCTAACTTGTGCTATATCATGCACATATTGGTCCACACATGAGAGTATTCTGCCTGTTATTGTAAAGCTATATCTTTGTGTCATTGGGTGAGTCAAATGTTACATCTTTAGCTATAGGGATCCCCCCTTGGTGTGGTAGAACCAAAAGTGAAGGGGAGGTAGCTCATGCAACCTACCATATCTGTTGGCCAAATCTGCCTATGTATTAGAGCTGGCAAACCCTCTGCCAATTCAGAAACCAATAGAGATGGCGACTCTGCTGGGGAGAGTCAAGTGTTTTGAAGGCTGGAAGATCTAGTTTCCAGTGAAGTTGTTGCAACAATACCAAAAAATAACCATGTGGTGCTCTGCTAGTGTGATGATCCTAGAAAACAAAAGGTGCCTTGTTGATATTATGTCCTCTCTGTGAGAGATGGTGACTTTGTTGATTGAACCTATCGATGCTGTAACATATTTCTAGGTATTCATCTTTCATTAAAAATGATGAGTTTAGAGAAGCAAACTTGGTTGTGCTCTCAAAGAAAACCATTTTTTTTTAAGATATAAAGCCCTAGATTTCACAAGGATATATGGTTACCCAAATATTATTCCCAATAAAATTAGAAAATGTTTGCCAAAATATAGTGGATCAGATTCTTAATCAGCAAACAAACATCTGCAAAATTTTTGCAATTTAATAGAAGATTATGAGGTAGAGAATGAAGATGTAGTAATGAGACTCTTTGTTCAGTCATTAGAAGATGATGCTAGGGTTTGGTTCTCATACCTACTTGTATGTTCAGTTTCTTCATGGGTAAATTTAAAAATTGCATTCTTAGGGCAATTTGGTGAAAGATTTGATTTAGCCTCATTGGTCATACACTTCATGAATATTCAAAAGGAAGATGAGGAACTAGTTCCAACCTTTAATCTTAGATTTATTAAGATGCTCAAGTAGATCCCTGAATATATGAGACCCAATAATGCACTGTGCTTAGAAATTTATTTGGTTGCATTTGATAAGAAAATGAGTTATTTATTGAGAGATAAAGAACTAGTCACGCTTCACCAGGCTTATAAATTTGCTTAGGATATTGAAAATAATTAGAAATATGGAATGCCAGTGGGTTTCATGGTTGCAAGTTGTCAAAACAGTTATCAAAATGAATATATTTCAGCTCTCTCAGTATGTACATTGAAAGATGATTATGTGGAGGGAAATATATTTCAAAATAGCATATGTAGTCATGATGTGATGATACATGAAGAAAATGTTATAGAAAATGTAGGCACATCCTATAATGATGAAAATGAACACTGTTATCAGCCTCTAGAAGAGAAGCCTGCAGACACAAAATGCCCTTCAAATAATGAAATGAAAGATATACATGAGATTGTGTCTTGTAGCAATATGCATATCCCAGTTATGCCTAATTATTTGTGTGAAATGGATATGCAAAGCTTCACTCTGAATATAGAGGATGCTACTTCAAGGGATGACAGTGAATATGTTACTGACTATCAGCATTCAGATGCATATATGATCCTTTCAGATGATGAAATATATATGGATGCTGAATATGAGTGTTTCCTTGGAGATTCTGACCACCTTCACAGTGCAGAGGTTGAAAAATTTGCTTTTGATTATCAGTGCATTGGTGAAAAGGAAAAACAGTGTCACTATTCAGATGTGAATGAACATGTTGCAGATGTGTGTACTCTTACAGTTGGGGATACTGTTGGTTGCAGGGGTAATTATGAAGCTTTCAGTGAAGGGCTACCTTCTTTTTTATTTAGGCCTTCTTTTGAGACATTCCAGGTGGACCTTAATGATAAATTTGTTGATCACAATGATGATGGATATCTAAATGTTTATAAAGATAAATATGATTATGAGATGTTGCTTGTGCCTGAATATTGCATGTTTGATACAGAGGAGCTCTTATTTTTGGAAGAAGGGCTAAATTCTGATGTGGATTCATTTGTTTCATGTGAGTCTGTTAGTTTTCCAAGCAACATTAGTGACTCATATTATGATGATGACATTCTATAGCTAATTATAATGCATGCTGATGAATCTTGTTGTAGATTTATCAAGGAAAGAGAAGTGGACAGCAGCACAATCAATTGCAATGCTGGGTGCTGTAGACAATAAAATGCTTTCAGGCTTCATTTGAAGAAATCAAAAGAAAATCAAGTGTTTGACAAAGGAAAATTCTATTTTTTCCTTTTTGGTGGCCATGGGCCGCCATGTTTAAAAAAAATTAAAAAATGTGTTTGTGATGCAGGTTGGTGCAAGTTTGACTCTATGCCCAATGGACAAGGGACTGGTCTGCATCCCAGAGATCTATGGTTCTCGCCATGCCTACAAGAGGCATGTGTCCCCAGACAGAGCCAATGTTGGTACCTGTATGAATATTCAGATTTCAAGCTGTTGGTTTTTCTTCTGAATTAGCATTAGGGTTTGCCAGTTCTAATGCATAGGCAATTCAGCCAACTAATACAGGAGGTTGCGTGAGCTCCTCCCCTTCACTTCTGGTTCTGCCACACCAAGGGGGGTGTCCCTATTACTCAAGATGTAACCTTAACTAGCTTAATGATATGAAGATTTAGCTTGACAGCATCAGGCAGAATACTCTCATGTATGGACCAAGATCTGCATGATAGATCACAAGGTTGGCAACATTCTTAGACATATTTGTCTAGTGGGTATGACAGCATGCAGGGGGTTCCTAATCCTACTCCTACAACTAACAAGTGGAGGTGATGAAATGGGTGGACAGAATGTCCTGGATGCAAGACAAGGGGTTTTGGCTCATAACTACTGACCTAGGAGCAGACTAGTGCCTATCCATTGGGCAAGGAGTCAACTAGATGTATACAATAGATGGTTTGCAACTTTCACTCAAGTTTCAGGGGGTTGGACTGATGCTTGCCTTACGAACATCACCCAAGAATGGGTATCTAACTGCCTCTACTTACAGATATCCCTACTGACATGTAACCTTCCCCATGCTCAACCTAAAACAATTTAATCCACTCCTTGAATGGAAGTTAGAGATCAAACATGTGATACAGAAAACCATACCCTAGAACCTGAGAAACCCTTAGCAACCAGATTTAGAAGAAGGAGAATAACATGCAGCAAATGGAGACAAGCAAATAAACACATGCAATGAAGCATTTCTCATATAAAATCAACATTGAAACTGAACATATGTGCAAAATACATTCATGTTGCAACTCATAAACTCCAAAATGGGATAGAACAACCAGGATCATGCCCTGTTCTTCGTTATTTACAAAAAAATGCCTCGGGCCTTCAACAACCTTCAAATGAGCAACACAGCCCTACTTATACAACAAGGAGGTGCTCAGCCTTAACCACCAAGCAAACTCAAAATTCGCCAGATACAGTACATTGAGAAACTGGCGCTCATTGCATTGAATGTAGTAGGTAGGGGAGGAGATAGGAAGAGATCTCGAGCCTTGCGCCACCACCTGGGGATTCACATCTTCAGTCAGGTACTAGATCCATCCATGCCATCGCCCATACCTCTGCAACAACCGCCATTAATGGCGTACCAACCCACGGTCTTGGGAAATGCAAAATACTATGCATCACAAACCTTTCCTGCCAAAATGTATCATCCTGATATTTCCAATCATGCAGGATCTAATTATCCCACATGCACCCCGCGGCAACCTCTTAACACTTTATATACTAGGTCGTGAGCACATATAATGTCAGTGATTTTGCTCCCGACGGCACCTAGTATAAGACCTTCATCATCATCATCCTCCAGTATGATATCTAGATACTCAATATCACCCTGACATAAGAATATCATCCTGATGACCACCCTCACCTTCATGTGAAATATCAACCTAATATTCACCCTCATCGGCACAACTTGATGCATCGGAGGAAGATCCTCCTACTTAGCCGATACCAAATGTCTAGCCGATGAACATCCTGATGACGTCACCGTCATATCCTGCTGACGTCATCAGCATATCTGCCTCTTGCACCTCCTCATATCCAGATGACGTCATCATCATATTTGCAAATATTGGGGGAACTCCACAAGATGACTAGTATTAGAAATATGACCCCCCGGATCCTGATGACATCACCACCATATTCATATTTCAGGGTGATATTCGGATATGAAAATATCACCCCCCTTTCAGAAATATCATGATGCAGATAGGCAGAAAAGCGGATATCACCCTGACATAAGAATGACGTCAGCATCATCAGGGTGATAAAACAACGAACATGAAGTGATAAAACAACATCAGGATGATCTTAACTAAGATCACCCGATGTTCAAATATGATGACCCCATAGAAGATTAGGTCATACTTAGGACTTTGCAGCAACATCATCAGGATGATCTTAACTAAGATCACCCGATGTTAAAATATCACCCTGGAGTGAAAGATCAGGCCGGTAGAAAATATGATGATGACCCCTGTGAGAAACAATACGGTGATGACCGAAAACATGATGATGATGACCTCCTCGAAGAAAATATGATGCTGCAGTTTAAAAATGCTGAGGAGGCCCAGAGAGTTAGAATACTTTTGGATTTTTAAGGAAGGTGCCTGCATGTTTATATGCTTGAAAACTGACTGCTCATGCAGGCACCAACAATGGCTCTGTCTGGGGACACATGCCTCTTGCAGGCATGGTGAGAACCACAGATCTCTGGGATGCAGATCAGTCCTCTATCCATTGGGCATAGGGTCATGAAGCTATACCAATCTACATCACCAAAAACATTATTTTAAAAATAAACATGGTGGCCCAGGGCCACCAAAAAGAAAAAACCATAATTTTCCTTTGTCAAACACCTGATTTTCTTTTGATTTCTTCAAATGAAGCCTAAAAGCATTTAACCACTTGCATCAACCTTCTTTGCAATTATTTGTGTTGCTGCTCTTTTCTCCTTTAGCAAATCTACAACAAAATTCATAAGCATCTACCATTCTTAGCAGTAGACTATCATCATCATATGAGTCACTGATGTTGCTTGGAAGAATGACAGACTCATATGAAACAAATGAATCCACAACAAAATTATGCCCTTCCTCAAAAAATAAGAGCTCCTCTATATCAAACATGCAATATTCAGGCACAAGCAACATCTCATAATCAAATTTATCTTTATAGACATGCAGATATTCATCATCACTATGCTCAACAATCATATCATTTATGTCCACTTGGAATGTCTCAAAAGAAGGCACCAATAGCTTAGAATGCAACCCTTCATTAAAAACTTCATAGTTACCCCTGTAACCAGCACTATCCCCAACTGTGTGAGCACACACATCTGTAACTTGTCCATTCACCTCTAAATAGTGACCCTATTTTTTCTCTTCACCACTGCACTGACAATCAAAAACAAATTTTTCAACCTCTACATTGTGAAGGTAGTCAGAATCTTCAAGGAAACACTCATACTTAGCATCCATGTATATTTCATCATCTGAAAGGCTCAGACATGCATCTGAATGCTGGTAATTACTAACATATTCATTGTCATCCCTTGAAGCAGCATATTCTATATTTAGAGTGAAGCTTTGCATATCCATCTCACATAAATGGTCAAGAATAATTGGGATATGAATATTGCTGCAGGACATAGCTTCATGTATATCTTTCAATTGATCATTTGAAGGGCATCTTGTGTCTGCAGGCTTATCTTCTAGAGGCTGATAACAATCTTTGTTTTCATTATCATAGGATGTGCCTATATCTTCTACAACATTTTCTTCATGCATCACATCATGGCTGTACACATTATTCTGAAATATATTTCCCTCTGCAAAATCATCCTTTAATGAACATTGTGGAAAAATAGAAATACATTCACTTTGATAACTATTTTTACAACTTGCAGCCATGAAACCTACTAGCATTCCATATTTCTCATTGTTTTCTATATCCATAGCAAATTGGAAAGCCTGGTGAAGTGTGACTGGTTCTTTATCTCTCAATAGATAACTCATTTCTTCATCAAATGCAGCGAAATAAATTGTCAAGCACAATGCATTATTGGGTCTCATATATTTAGGGATTTACTTGAGCAACTTAATAAATCTAAGATTAAAGGCTGGAACCAATTGCTCATCTCCCCTTTGGATATTCATAAATTGTATGATCAATGAGGCCACATCAAATCTTTCACCAAACTACCCTAGGAATGCAACTTCTAAATCTATCCATGAAGAAACTGAACAAACAGGCAGGTCTGAAAACCATATCCTAGCATCATCTTCTAATGACTGAACAAAGAGTCTCATTACTACATCTTCATCCTCTACCTCATAATCTTCTATTAAATTACAAAATCTTTGCAGATGTTTGTTTGCCGATTCAAAATCTGATCCACTATATTTTGGCAAACATCTCCTAATTTTATTGGGAATAATATTTGGGTAGCCATATATCCTTGTGAAATTTAGGGCTTTATATCTTTCAATAAAGAATGGTCTTCTTTGAGAGCACACCCAATTTTGCTGTTCTAAACTCAACATTTTGAATCAAAGATGAATACCTGGATATACGTTGTAGTACTGATAGGTTCTTTCAACAGAGTCACCACCTCTCATAGAGAGGACAGAAATTCAACAAGGCACATTTATAATTCTGGATTCACCACGCCAGTAGAGCACCATATGGTTACCTTTTTTTTTACTGCAACAACTTCATTGGAAACTAGATTTTCCAGCCTTCAAATCACTTGAATCTCTCTCTCTCTCCCCAGTAGAGTCGCCATTTTCTGTTGGTGACTTAGATGGGCACACAAATATTATTCTTTTTTCATTAATCATTCCCTAGTAGAGTCACCAATTTTGTTGGTTTTTCTTCTAAATAAGCATTAGGGTTTGCCATTTCTAATGCACAGGCAGATTCAGCCAACTAATACAGGAGGTTGCGTGAGCTCCTCCCCTTCACTTCTGGTTCTGCCACACTAAGGGGGGTGTCCCTATTACTCAAGATGTAACCTTGAATAGCTCAATGACATGAAGATTTAGCTTGACAGCATCAGGCAGAATACTCTCATGTATGGGCCAAGATCTGCATGACAAATCACAAGGTTGGCAACATTCTTGGACATATTTGTCTAGTGAGTATGAGAGCATGCAGGGGGTTCCTAATCCTACTCCTACAACTAACAGGTGGAGGTGATGAAATGGGTGGACATAATGTCCTGGATGCAAGACAAGGGGTTTTGGCTCATAACTACTGACCCAGGAGCAGACTGGTGCCTATCCATTGGGCAAGGAGTCAACTAGACGTATACAACAGATGGTTTGCAAATTTCACTCAAGTTTTAGGGGGTTGGACTGATGCTTGCCTTACAAACATCACCCAAGAATGGGTATCTAACAGCCTCTACTTACAGATATCCCTGCTGACATGCAACCTTCCCCATGCTCAACCTAAAACAATTTAATCCACTCCTTGAATGGAAGTTAGAGATCAAACATGTGATACAGAAAACCATACCCCAGAACCTGAGAAACCCTTAGCAACCAGAATCAAAAGAAGGAGAATAACATGCAGCAAATGGAGACAAGCAGATAAACACATGCAATGTAGCATTTCTCATATAAAATCAACATTGAAACTAAACATATGTGCAAAATACATTCATGTTGCAACTCATAAACTCTAAAATAGGATAGAACAACCAGGATCATGCCCTATTCTTCGTTATTTACACAAAAATGCCTTAGGCCTTCAACAACCTTCAAATGAGCAACACAGCCCTACTTATACAGCAAGGAGGTGCTTAGCCTTAACCACTAGGCAAACTCAAAATTCTCTAGATATAGTACATTGAGAAAATGGTACTCATCGCATTGAATGCAACAGGTAGTGGAGGAGACAGGAAGAGATCTCGAGCCCTACTCCACCGCCTGGGGATTCACATCTTCAGTCAGGTACTAGATCCATCCACACCATCGCCCATACCTCTGCAACAACCGCCATTAATGGCGTACCAACCCACGGCCTTGGGAAATGCATAATACTGTGCATCGCAAACCTTTCCCACCAAAATGTATCATCTTGATATTTCAAATCATACAGGATCTAATTATCCTACATGCACCCCGCGGCAACCTTCTTAACACTTTATATACTAGGTCGTGAGCACATATAATGTCGGTGATTTTGCTCCCAACGGCACCTAGTATAAGACCTTCATCATCATCATCCTCCAGCATGATATCCAGATGCTCAATATCACCCTGATGTAAGAATATCATCCTAATGACCACCCTCACCTTCATGTGAAATATCAACCTGATATTCACCCTCATCGGCACAACCTGATGCATCGGAGGAAGATCCTCCTGCTTAGCCGATACCAAATGTTTGGCCGATGAACATCCTGATGATGTCACCATCATATCCTGCTAACGTCATCAACATATTTGCCTTGTGCACCTCCTCATATCCGGATGACATCATCGTCATATTTGCAAATATCGGGGGAACTCCACAAGATGACTAGTGTTAGAAATATGACCCCCCTGGATCCTGATGATGTCACCACCATATTCATATATCAGGGTGATATTCGAATATGAAAATATCACCCCCTTTTCAAAAATATCATGATGCAGACAGGCAAAAAAGTGGATATCACCCTGACATAAGAATGACGTCAGCATCATCAGGGTGATAAAACAATGAACATGAAGTGATAAAACAACATCAAGATGATCTTAACTAAGATCACCCGATGTTCAAATATGATGACCCCGTAAAAGATCTGGTCATACTTAGGACTTTGCAGCAACATCATCAGGATGATCTTAACTAAGATCACCCGATGTTAAAATATCACCCTGGAGCGAAAGATTAGGCCAGCAAAAAATATGATGATGACCCCCGCGAGAAACAATAAGGTGATGACTGGAAACATGATGATGATGACCTCCTCGAAGAAAATATGATGTGCAGTTTAAAAATGCTGAGGAGGCCCAGAGACTTAGAATACTTTTGGATTTTTAGGGAAGGTGCCTACATGTTTATATGCTTGAAAACTAACTGCTCATGTAGGCACCAACACAAGCAACTAATCTTGTAGGCACCTTCCCAAAAAATCCAAAAAATTCTAAGGCAAATTTTCTATCTGGCCTGATATTCTTGTGGGGGGTGATATTACAAATATCAGTCATCTTACGAATATCACCCTTTGCAATATGATGATGATGTCATCAAGATCATGTGGTCTTCAACATGATATTATCAGTGGATATGATGAGGGTCCCACTGATCACCGATGAGGGTATGAATATGATGAGGAGGATCTTTCTCCGATGCATCAGGTTGCGCTGATAGAATATCAAGGTGATATTTCATATCAGGGTGATGTGAAATATCAGGGTGATATTTCATAGTAGGATATCATGTAGGAGGTTCGTCGATGGTGCGGGTCATCATGATGGGGTCTTGGCGGATGGTTCGTTGGTCATGCAAGGTAAAATTGCGTGACATCATATGTGCTCATGACCTAGTATATAAAGTATTAAGGAGGTCACTGCGGGATGAATGTGGGATAATTAGTTCCCACATGATTTGAAAAATTAGGTCATGAATCTTGGCAAGAAAATTTCAAAGGTGCACAGTCTACTGCATTTCCCAAGGCCACGGGTTGGTATGCCTTTAATGGCAGATGTTACAGGGTATGGATGAAGGCATAGATGGATCAACCACCCGATTGAAGATGTGAATCCCCAGGTGGTGGTGCGGGCTCAAGTCCAACCACTCCCTGACTCCTCTCCCACCTGCTGCATTCAATGTGTTGAGCGCTATTTCTCATGATGCAATGTATCTGGCAAATTTTGAATTGCCATGTACTTTTAATGTTGAGTACACCTTCCTTGCTGTATATAGCAGATGGTGTTACTCATTTGTTGTTGTTGAAGACCTGGGCATTCTGGTGTGAATAATGAAAAATAGGGCATTTCCTTGTTGTTCTATCTCATTTTGGAGTTTATGAGTTGCATCATGACTGTATATTGTAGACATTCTCAGTTTCATTATTGTTTAATATGAAAAATGCATTGTGCATGTGTTTAGCTGCTTGTCTCCATATGTTACAAGCTTTTCCTTCTTTTGAATCTAGCTCCTAAGGGTTTCTCAGGTTCTAGGGTATGGATTTCTGTATCACATGCTTCATCTCTAACTTCCATTCAAGGAGTGGATTAATTTATTTTAGGTGAAGTATGGAGAAGGTTGTATGTTAGCTGGGATATATGTAAGTAGAGGTAGCTAAATACCTATTCTTGGGTGATGTTTGTAAGGCAAGCATCAATCTAACCTCTTGAAACTTGAATCCAAATTGCAATTCATTCTCTTGTATATGTCTAGTTGACTCCTTGCCCTAAGATAGGCACCGGTTTGCTCCTGGGTTAGTAGTTATGACCCAAAACCCCCTGTCTTGCATCCAAAGCATAAAATCCATCTTTTCATACCTCCATCCTGTTAGTTTGTAGGAGTAGGATTAGGACCCCTGCATACTCTCATCCTCAACCAGTCAAATATGTCTACGAAGGTTGCCTAATTTGTGGTGTATCATGCACATCTTGGTCCGCACATGAGAGTATTTTACCTGTTATTGTAAAGCTATATCTTTGTGTCATTGGGTGAGTCAAGTGTTACATCTTTAGCTATAGGGATTCCCCCTTGGTGCGGCAAAACTAGAAGTGAAGGGGAGGCAGCTCACGCAACCTCCCATATCTGTTGGCCGAATCTACCTGTGCATTGGAGCTGGCAAACCCTATGTTGATTCAGAAACCAACACAACCTCTGCAATCCCATTATCTCTAATCTTTCTTGCCAAGGGTGTAGGATTAGGCCCAAACACCCTAAGCCTGAAGTCCTCTAGATTAATATGACCTAGGTCTGTATCTCCTATGTTTTCCATGCAGAGGCTATCTTTGATTCGGGAGGAATTCCTTTAAATTCATACTTCATGTTTTGGGCTCGAGCAGTCATTTAACCTGCATGACTGGATCTAATAAGTTAAAGATATCTTGAAGGCCTCTGGTTTCTAAGTTTTAATGATTAGCTACAAATGACTCATCTTATATCCCTAAGTCAAGTTATTGCCCAATGAATCAATCCTTCAAGTTCTTTTCTATATTCTAGATGCCCAAATTCATAATTACAGATTTCACCACTTAATGAAATTCATTACATAACTAAAACAACATATAAAATCCTACTTTAAGTTATGCAATAAGTACTAAATTAATTGAAAAAACCAAATGAAATCATACCAAACATCTTAATTTCACCTATGCCATATTCATTATGATCAAATAGACCCATTTGCCTTAGAAAATTTCAAGAAAAATAATTTTGAGGTCAGTTTGCCTGGATTTTAGGGGAGTCGAACCTATTTTTTTATCAAAGCACTGATTTTAGCTTTGTCCGACTTAGCACAGGTTTTAGGCTCATCTAACCCTACATAGGTTTTGACTGTGACTAACTTTTACAAATTCTTGCAGGGTCAGTTGAGGGTTGATTTGATGCAAGTCCATGTCATCTATTTTCAGTGCTGAAGGTAGAAGTCTCTTCTTTATGCATTTTGGCACAGGTTCTAAGAGTGTCTGACAAGTGTGCATTTGGAAGGTGACCAACCAATGGCTAGCAAAGGAGTATTTATGCACAAGTCAGTGGACTGTCAATTTAGAACTAGACCAAGGTTGTACATCAGCGGGGATTTTGGACATTGCCAACTGGGTAGGATATTTGATGATGTCTGACTAAAGTCACTGAAGAGATATTTCTGTGTAAGGTCAGCAACTTAGGATTTTAGCGCTGAGTCAAATTTTGGTTCTAGTGGGATTTTTAGAGGTAACTGACTAACCTCACTTTCTTGGTTTTATTTTTAGGTCAGCCGGGAGCGCTTTTGGTGCAAAGTCCACGGAGGTCGATTCTAGCGCAAGGAGTTAAAAAACTCAGTTTAGTGAAGGACTATTCAACTATCGACCTACCTAAAGTTGTTCATCATTTCAAAAAGGTTATTCAGTGCTATTTTTAGCATGGATTGAACCAATTGGAAAAGATTATTGAATCTTCAAGGGGTTTCAGTGAATTTGTGAATGGTTTACCAGGTGCAGACACATACATTTTGATGCAACAAGATTTCATCATTTTCTATTGCTATTTATTATGCCCTAGAACCTTAAAATGAAGGATTTGTCAATCAATTCAATCATTTACATAATAAAAACCCCCTTTTACCAAAACCTGACTGCTATTTCAACAAATTTATAGACCCAAAGCTTCAATTTTTTATGTAAAACCCTAGCCGAGATCGATATATCAGAAACAAAACCCCAAAACCCTGAAAAGTTTAAGGGAAGTGCCCTACCTGGCCCTGAATACTATTGCAGAGGTAGAAAAATCATTCAAATGTGCCCTATATCAAATTCTCCTTCGCTCCAAATCTGCCCTTCACCGTTGGTGAAATCGCAGAGCTCTCAAATTATTGTTTGTGTGTGAAATGAGCTCAAAAATGAACCCAAAACATTATATACCCCTGGTCTAATCCACCATTAATGTGGAGGTAATTTGGCCAACTTGGTGCACAATAAGCTGAGAAACGCCCTTTTAGATTTTGCGTGAGTTTGGAGTTCCTCAGACCTAGCACAACTTTAGAGGTCATTTGACTCCTACGCGGGTTTAAGCATCCTCCAACTTAAGTCAATAAAGTGGCATTTTAGCACAAGTCAGGGATTGGAAGATTTAGTGCTAAGTCAGAGACAAATGAATTTAGCGCTAAGTTAATGAATGAGAATTTTGACATTAAGTCAGTGACTTATGATTCTAGTGCTAAGGTTAGAGGAGTGAGAATCTAGTGCAAAGGTTAGCAGACAATGTTTTAAATGCTAAAGGGACATTAGACTTTGTTTTGATGGAAAATCATACTTGACTTAATGATTTTAGAGAACCTAAGTAACCTTCATGCTTTCAATTGTGAAAATTGCAATTTTGATCATCCATAGGAACACTTTAGGAACCAACCAGCTAGGCTAACACTCTAAGCCAAAATTTGAAGGAAGGGGTCCCCATTGGCGAAATGGGGCATGTGTACAAGGCACAACATATCAGAGATGGCTTTTCCTCTTATCAGGAATTAAACTTGTAACTATTTTCAAATGTTTAGATCTAAACGAGTAGTCATTGAAAAAGATGAATATTTGTCTAGCAAACTTTATTGATATATATCTCTACCACATCCTGTTGTGAGACAATCTACATTTCATTATTTAGAATTGCACATTAGACATCAAGTTGCATTGGATGTTCCCTTCTGCCAGTTGTTTCCAGGTAGCTAGACATTTCGTGTAGGGCTGGGTTTCCTTTGTGTCATGAAGGGATCTGGGGAAGTGTAATTGCTTCATGGTTGGGTGGAAAATCACTTGTGCCATGTTCCTGTCTCTCGGCTCACACGAGAACCATGTGGGTTCATAGCAACTAGAGAGTTGTTTTGATTTATTTATACTTGTACATATTTATTGTAACTTGTAATTGGATGTATTATGGCATGGAAGCCAATGGACTTTGTATATTATTTTATAGTGTTATCACTTGGATTGAGCACATGATTTTGTAAGATTTAATGACTTTTATTGAATCATATTTATGAGATTTTACTTTTACTTGGGATGTTGTAATTAAGTGGATTATTTACTTCATGTAACTTTTGTGATGGTTTGAGTACTTTACATTTGGTATCAGAGCTCTAGGTTGAACACTAGGGCCTCTTTTTGGGACTATCATGCTAAGTTACAAACTTGATGCAGATTATTCAAGATGAATACTAGAAAAACTAATCATAGTGGAGGATCAAGAAGTTGTCAAAATAGAACAAACTAAGGAGGTGTAAGTATTGGACAAAATGCAAGGAATCATGGAGATGCTAATAATGAACAAGATGGAAGATTGAACCATATTCTTTCTCTCTTGAAACTGTTACCTAGTGAAATAACTTGGGAAATTTTCCTTCATCTTTTTAGAAAAAGGATGTTACTGCAACTCTTGTTCAACAAGAAGATGATGAAGTTTCAAAATTTGGTTCAAGGAGGAATGTTCGTAACTAGTTATTGGGAGAGGTTCTCACATCTACTTAAGTATGTTCCATAGTACCAGATGGACAAGAGATTTTGGATCAGGAAGTTTATATTAGGCTTAAGGCCCCAGATTGGAACAGAGGTAGACATTCATAATCCACTAACTATGGATGTTGTTTTTGAGAAAGCTATTAAACTAGACCAGAAGCTGCAACAAGTAGTCAGTTACCATAAGTAGAGAGATGCAAAGTTTGTTAATAATAGACCTCAGAATAACCAATAGAACTATCAATAGAATAAAAATCAAGGTAATAACAATTGGCAGATCAGGAATTTGAAAAGAGGTAATAGCTCTTAGGATGGAAATGGTAGAAACCAGCATGGAGGAAACAAAAGAGGTGGCTATAAAAATTGAAACCACAACCAATAGGAAAGGATTGAAGGACCAAAAGCACCTAAGGGTGGATGCTATGTTTGTGGAGGAGAGCATTATGCTAATTCATGTCCCAAGAGATTAGCAGGAAGAGGAAACAAAAATCAGCAAGGACCACCTTAACATTAGATACATGCCGTAGTGGACAATCAGCAAGCTGACATTCAGGCAACACCTATACAGTTTCAAGGTAAGCTCTATGAACTACCTGTTTCTATTTTGATTCAATATACTGGTGCTCCAAAATGTTTTGTAGATCCTAGAGTAGTATCTAAGTTATCTTTTAGACCTGGGCATATGGAAAACTCTTGGATGGTACAATATGGCAATAGAGCAGAAAAAGAGAGTAGATTCATATTTAGCATGTATTGAGTTAGAACTTTTGAGTTTTAAGATGCAAGTTAATCTATATGTAGCACCTTTAGGGTCTTATGATGTGGTTCTGGGAATCAGCTGGTTAGCTAAACATAAGTCTCTAGTAAACTAAGAAGACAAAGTTGTTAGATGTTTGGATGACCTAGGAAATCAGGTGGAAATTAATCGATATAAGAGACCCTTAGAGCTTAGAAAAATCTTGGCTATAAAATTGAAGAAAGCCAAGAGGAAAGGGTGTGCCAATTATGTTGTCCAAGTAAACGACCTTGACAATGAAGAACTAGCATTCAATGACTACCCAACCCTTAGATATTTTTGAGATGTATTCCCTATGGAGCTGACAAAGTTACCACCAAAGAGAGAATTTCACTTCTCCAATGATTTTCTACCACAGACTGAGCCTCAATCTAAGCCACCCTATAGGATGACTACTACAAAATTGTATGAGCTTAAAGCACAATTGTAAGAGTTGCTAAATCAAGGGTTCATTAGACCTAGTGTGTCACCATGGGGTGCACCGGTTATCTTTGTAAAGAAGAAGGATGATACTTTGAGATTATGCATTGATTATAGGATGCTTAACAGAGCTACTATAAAGAATAAGTACCCTCTCAAAGAATACATGAGCTTTTCAATTAGATGAAAGGAGATCCAGTGTTCTTGAAGATAAACCCTTGATCCGGCTATCACCAATTGCAGATTAAGGATAAGGAAATCTCTAAAACAACTTTTAGAACTCACTATGGTCACTATGAGTTCACAGTAGTATCATTTGCATTGACTAATGCACCAACAACCTTCATGAATTTAATGAATAGCATATTTAGTGATTGCTTAGATGATTTTGTGTTGATCTTCCTTGATGACATATTGATATACTCTAAATCAGTGGATGAGCATGAAAGGCATTCGAGGATAGTCTTACAGCACTTGAGAGAGATGAAGCTTTATGGTAAACTATCTAAGTGTACATTATTTCAAGATAAAGTGCACTCTCTTGGTCATGTGATCTCGGCAGAAGGGATTGTAGTTGATCCTAAAAAGATTAAAGTGATAATGGAATGGCCTGCATCGTAGAGTGTAACAAAAGTCAGAAGTTTTATGGGACTTGCAAGTTATTATATAAACTTTGTGAAACATTTCTCAACTATAGTAGCACAGATTACCTCACTATAAAAGAAGGATAAGAAATTTGAATGGATACAAAGGTGTGAGAAAGCTTTCCAAGTGCTAAAGGGAAAGATCACAACTACTCCTATCTTGACCATACCAAATCCTAATGGTCACTTTACAGTTATAATTAATACTTCAGAAGAAGGAACGGGAGGAGTGTTGATGCATAATGAGCAAGTGGTTTCGTATGAGTCAAGAAAGTTAAAGCAATATGAGTTAAACTATGCACCACATGATCTTGAGTTAGCCACCATATTTCATGCATTTCAGATGTGGATGCATTATCTTCTAGGTAACCCCTTTGAGTTAAAGATAGATCATTTAGGTCTTAAGTATATATTTAATCAACCTAACCTTAATGCACGATAGAGAAGGTGGTTATAATTCTTTAGTGAGTATTAATTTGGAATTGAGTATATAAAAGGAAAAGAGAATAGAGTAGCAGATGCTCTTAGTAGAAGAAGACATCTGGCTGCCATGGTTACAACGAGATCCAATTTGAAACAAAGACTGATTCAGAATCTTCAAGGGAATGAGCATTATAAAAGAGTGAAGAAAGATTTGGAAGTAGACCCCTTAGAGCATAGGTTTGATGGTTATGTGATTGAGTTAGATGGACTTTTGAGATATTAGGGAGGGATGTATATTCCTAACTCAAGAGAGTTGAAGAAGTTAGTCCTTGAGGAGATCCACAATGCACCATATTTGGGGCACCTTGGAGTGACCAAGATGGTTGAAGGTTTGAGACCTTTATACTTTTGGCCTAGACTTAAGAGGGATGTGAAAGAATTTTTGGCTCGATGTTTGGAGTGCCAATGAGTCAAAGCTAAGCATGTGCATTCAGCAGGATTGTCGTACATGCATAGTGTACCTGAGCATAAGTGGCAAGTAATAAGTATGGATTTTATTCAGGGGTTGCCCATGTCTAAGAATCAGCATGATGTCATATTAGTGGTTGTGGACAAGTTGACTAAGGTAGCACATTTTATTCCAGGGAATCTTTCAGATGGTTCTTTCATATTAGCTAAGAAGTTTGTTCAAGAGATTTTTCAATTGCATGGAGTGCCTGAGATGATCATTTCAGATCGAGACACTCATATGACATCTAGATTTTGGACAACTCTTAATGTAGCTTTGAGAACAAACTTGAATTTTAGTTCAGCATATCATCCTCAAATGGATGGTTAGACAAAAATAGTCAATCAGGTTGTAGAAGACCTTCTAAGGATGTATTGTATGGACTAGCAATACAAATGGGAGGAGTATCTTCCATTGGTAGAGTTTGCATACAACAGTTCATACCATGCATCTTTGTGAATGGCACCTTTCAAAGCTCTTTATGGGTGTAGGTGTCAAACACCTATCAGTTGGGATAAGGTGGAGGATAGAATAGTGATTGGTCTTGATATGTTAAGGGAAATGGATGATTAGATGAGATTGATCAAAGGAAAATTGAAGCAAGCTTCAGATCATCAAAAGAGTTATGCAGATAGAAATAGGACATCTAGATAGTTCCAAGTTGGTGACAAAGTCTTCCTAAGGGTCAAACCTCAGAAGAGTTTAGTTTTATTTGGCAAAGCATTCAAACTTGCTCCTCGATTTGTAGGATCGTTCGATGTCTTGGAAGTGATCAATCTTGTAGCTTATAGACTTGCTCTACTGCCTACACTTGCTAGAATCCATAATTTTTTTCATGTGTCCTTTCTTAGGCTTTATCATCCTGATGCGTCACATATTCTTGATTGGCATGGTTTACATGTTCAGGATACAGGAGTGGTGCTAGTGGAACCCACTCAAATTTTGGAGAGGCGCAACACTAAGTTGCATAGTAGAGATATGGTGCAGTATAAGGTCCAATGAGACCAATATTCAAATGACAGTGCCACATGGGAGTATGCGGAGGAGATTGATAGATATTTTCCTCATTTGAGGATATAGCATAGATTTCTTTTCATGCATGGATTGTGATACTTTGAGTTACTGTTATTGTTTTATGATACTTTGGATACATTATTGGTGATAGATTGATACATTATTATTTTTAGTTTGTGTAATAAGACATCAAGATGATGTCTCTTCATAGTGGGGAAGGATGTCATATCTTTTTTATGGACTATATTATTATTCTAGATTAGAAAACATTTTACTATAATTGTTTTTACTCTGAGTAAGTTCCACATGTGTGTATGTAATTATCATGATGTTATACTTGCGTAAATTAGAAAGTTGATTTAATATCAAATATTATCGATGTGATTATAATGTTTTGCTTCAGCTATGTTTTAGGGAACTAACCTATTTGCGTCGAGTTGAGTACGAATGAATGCAGGTACTCGTCAAAGATGAGAACATGGTTGAGGTAGAGATGTTCTAGCCACTTGGAAAGAACTGTTTGGGAAGGATAACCCTGATGCACTCACACACTCATATAGTCTCATATCATATTGCATTATATGGCTTTAATATGCATTTTTGTTTTGATAATGAATGTGACTTATGTTTACTACTTAGTAAAATAATGAGTTTAATTGCTATAAAAGTCCTTTTCGAATGCATGATTTAGTTATAAATATTAAATGTTCTTTCTATTATATTTAAAATGGTGTATTTTATATGGTGTGTTTATATTATTAAAATAATAAATAAATAAGTGTTTTCCAATTATTGTTTGAAAAATAATATCAAATTTAGATTTAAAACAATTATGTTTAAAAGGATAGATATTATTATTATTGCAAATACTTTGTGATTTGATTAAGTAATTGTGTTTTATTAAAAATAGATAAATTATATTAATAATATTAATATTATATTTAGAAATCTAAAATAAAGAAAACTAAAATAAGTTACTGTCATGCAAGTGAGAAATAAAAAATAAGTTATTTTATTCTATTTTAAAAAAGAAATTTGAGAGCCTTTTAATTGCAAAATCTCCTGCAAACGGGAGTAAAAACTTCAGTTATCAAAAGCAATCGAAACCAAAAATAAGGGAGGTTTTGTTTTTAATAAAAGAGAAGGAACAATAGAAGAATTGGCACCACGCTTTTTTAGCAAAAAGAATTATCATCCATGTTTTTATTTTTCTCAGCATCGACAAGGTAGAAAAGATTTTATTTAGAGTGACCGATTAAAGGCGACTATCTAAAATTCCAATGACATAGGGGAGCCAAAAAAAATAGTGCCAGAAAGTAGATCGACCTGGTGAATTTGAGCAAAAATCCTACTATTCTCTTATTTCGTATTGAAAAGTTCTGTTAATTATATTGTCTAAACATAGGTTGCAATTGTCTGGTCTACGTTTTGTTCTGAAACGGTCTTATCAACACATTTTGTTAGTCATTTAAACCTGTTTGGTCTATGTTTTTAATCTTGTTGACTGTGCATGTTATGTCTCTGTTATTCATCATTTCCTTGGTGGATCGACCTTCTAGTTATAGTCATTGAGTCTCTTTGGTTTTCTTCGACATGCCTTAGATTTCTTCCCTATTGCTAATCTATTTCTACCCTCGGCATATTGAAGTGGGTTCGGCCTGCAAAACATGTTGAAGTTGGCCGGCCGTGCTTTTTGCCATCTATTCTTGTTTAATTTTCTACTAGCTGATCTTGCTCTGCTATACTTTATTTTCTATTTCGTGCTAAGTGAATCGCCCTCTTTTCTTGATCTTGATGCAAACCATTAAAATAGTAGTTACCAGTATATCAAATGCTAATAAATTATTCTCTGGCAGACTTGAATACTTATAGCTGTTATCTTCTTGTTTTTTGTTAGAAATCTGGTGTAGGAGCACCCCTTCAAACTAAAGAATAGGTCTAATTATAGTATGTTTTTAGTTTATGACGTAATAAGGTCCATTGGACCAATTCTTATGTTTAAGTCAATCTAGGATTGTGTGCAAGATAGTTATAGTTTGTTATGCTAGTTGTCTTCTCCCAGCCGCTTGGAAGTCTCCCAGCCACTGGGAATCAAGTCTGTACTACTCGAGAGGAGTAGTTATTTATGCCCTAGGTTAGATCCATTTTAATATGTTACCGAGGAGAAACAAGGACATTGTGTTTGGAGATCAGACTAAGCATTGTGATATAGTGGAACTGTGAAGTCAGATATTTGTATGCATTTCTGATATTGAAATAAAGAAGAACCCATTGGTGTTGTTTGTCTGATTTTAAATCTATCTGTGTGATCATATTTCCTATTTCACAGTTGGGATGGAACCATTCATCTATTCCACTGAATGATTCTCTGAATCAATGGAATGGACATGTACAGTAGTTTAGTTTGCATTTTCATTTTTTCTATTTTACATTTCATGTTTTTGGGATCGAAATGTTGCATGCAGTGAGCAAACCTAGCATCCTCATGTGCTAGGGTTTGAAGGTTGAAATCTATGTTGAAATTACTAAGGAATCGGATTGGTCGATCTCAGGGTTTTCAGTGCAAGCTTGCGAAGACATCGGCGTGCGAAGAACCATCGGGTCGAGAAAGTTGTGGTGAGCCGACAGGGGGCACTTTCGCCGATTGGGCTGATAGTTGCAAAGTGTTGCCAATAAAGAGTATCAGCGTGACTCGTGGCATCAGTTTGGCTTTACAAACGGTCACCGATAGACCTGGTCCTACCGATAAGTCTTATAAACTAAGCACATCGGTGTGAGCACAGCCGTCAGAATAATAAGTTCGGAGGTGGCCGATAGTGGAAGGTCATGCCGATAAAGAAATTGGGGTCAACGGTATCAGTGAGACGGCATGTGTCAGAGTGATAAATCTCTCAAGGGCCGATGATTCGAGTGTTGCCAATAGGCAACCAAAAGCGATAATAATGATATCACTGAGAGAAGAGTCGTCGGTGAAGGATTTCTAATTTCTCCCGATAGGTTAAGTCTCACCGATGGTAGCGGATGTCAAGTGTATTGGTATAAGTAAGTATATCGGTGGAGGAGTTGGAAGTTAGACCGATAGACTTTATCCTGCCGATAGGCAATATTAACGAAACACTCATCGATGTGAGGTGAGTATCGAGGTGAAAGGTTTAGGAGAGGCTGATGGTTATAGTCTGGCCAATAGGATGTGTCGGTGAAACATTAGGCAGTTCTTGCTAATGAAATGAGAAACACCAAGTTTCACAATTGGTAAATGTTTCCGGCTGTGTGGCTCTGCGTCATAGTGGTATCGGAGCGAAGGAAGAATCTTTTGGGAAGATTTGAAGATAGAAAGATGTCAGATGAAGAAGGAACATTGGAGATTCTGGCAAGGATGACCAACACTGAGTTGGCAGTTCTGGTAAAGAAGCAGATTGTAGAGAGCATTGTTGTAAAGGCTCAGAATCAGGCATTGAAAAATGAGTTGGAGAAGTTGAGGAACAGAGTAGGTTCTGGTAAAGAAGAAGAGAGGGAAGAAGAAGAGATCCCTAGGTGGAATGAGGAAGTCATTCCTGCAGACCAAAGACCTTTGATTAATGCCCTCAAATCCATGGAGAGAAGAACCATGGATGTGAAAATGGATTTGCCAGTGTTTACAGGAAAGATGGATCCTGATTTGGTGATGGAGTGGATAGACTCCTTAAACAACTTCTTTGAGACAGAGGAGATACCAGAACACCAGAGGGTAAAGATAGCCCAATAAAAAATGAAAGAGGCTGCATTAACTTGGTGTTATTTCATCCAAGATGACAGAGTACAAGAAGGAAAGCGCAGAGTTGCTACATGGAAGAAGATGATGGCTTTAGTGAAAGAAGCCTATGTTCCATTGGATTACAACATCCAATTGCATAAGAGGAAACAAAATTTGAAGTAGAAGGAGCT
Organism: Cunninghamia lanceolata; assembly: GCA_027924645.1. Classification (NCBI taxonomy): domain Eukaryota; kingdom Viridiplantae; phylum Streptophyta; class Pinopsida; order Cupressales; family Cupressaceae; genus Cunninghamia; species Cunninghamia lanceolata. The sequence goes on from BSBN01001281.1 coordinate 7,721,953, forward strand.
AGATGTCAGCTCATATATAGAAGAATTTATGAAACTTTATGTCAAGACAAAGGTAAAAGAGAGTGAGGAAGAAAAGGTAGCCAGATACCTTAATGGATTGAGGTTCAACATTCAGGAAGATTTGAATCTGCATAACCCAGATACAGTTCAAAAATGTTTTTAGTTGGCATTGAAAGTGGAAGAGAAGCTAAAGAGAAGACAAGAACAGAACAATAGAGGAAGAGGAAAACAACAAAGAGATGGAAGAGGTCCTTTCAGAGGCAGAGGACATGGATTTGGATATCATAGTGAATCCAATCAGGACAATAGTAAAGGGGATAATAGTCAAAACCAGAGAGGAAGTTACAATCAGCAAGAAAACTTCAGAGGCAGAAGACCTTTTAGGGGAAGATCTCAGGGCAAAGGATCTATCAGATGTTATAACTATAACCAAGAAGGCCATATAGCTAGCAGATGTCTAGCAAAGGCAACAAGTTCAACAGGAGAAAGGAGAACAAATTTGATCCAAGAACCTGATAGCCAAAGTGCAACAAGCTCAAACGCTTTTCAAAGTGTGAATGCTCCTGACAATTATGGATATCCAGAGAGTGGAAATCTCTGATGATGAGGAGAACAATGACTACCATGAAGGTCCCTGACAAAGAACCCCCACAAAGAAAGTCTCTTTCCAGAACTACTTGCAAGGTAGGAGGAAAGGTATGTAGAGTTCTAATTGATTTTGGTTCTACTAAGAATTTTGTATTTGATGAAATGGTAACAAAGCTTAAGCTTAGAAGATTGCCTCACCCATCCCCATATAAGGTCTCATGGCTTACCCAAGGTCAGCAAACAGTTGTAGAAGAGCAGGCTTGGGTAGAATTTTAGATTGGATCATATAAGGACAAGTTGTTGTTTGATATTACCAAGATGGATACTTGCCATCTTTTATTTGGGAGACCATGGCAGTATGATTTGAAGGCATGCCATGATGGTGTTAGGAACACCTATACAATCACCAAAGATGGTATGGTGACAGAGTTAATCCCATTGACAGAGAAGGAGGAGAAATTAAAAGGAAAAGAGGTGAAGGTAATGCTGACGGAAGGAAAACAATTCATGAAAGAAGTAGCAGCAGAAGGTGTAGTTGCATATGCCCTAATTCCATGTCTCACAGTGAACAAAGAATAGTAGCAAGAAGTCAAGAAAGAGAAAAAGCATAGGTTTATAGACCCAGCTGTCCAAGGGTTATTGGATAAGTATAAAGGCATCATCTCTGATGGAATGCCAAGATCGCTACCACCTGTAAGGGATATCAGCCATTGCATAGATCTAATCCCAGGATCTACACTTCCAAAGAAAGCAGCATACAAGTTAACTCCAGAATAGAATGCAGAAGTAGCAAGACAAATTAAGGAATAGCTAGACACAGGTCTGACTGGCAAAAGTTTAAGCCCATGTGCAGTACCAGCTATACTAGCACCAAAGAAAGAAGGCACTTGGAGGCTTTGCACAAATTCTAGTGCTATTAATAAGATCACAATTAGGTATAGGTTTCCAATACCTAGGATAGAGGATTTACTTGATTGTTTGGGAGGTGCTAAGTATTTTACAAAAATAGATCTGAAGAGTGGTTATCATCATATTAGAATTAGGCCAGGAGATGAATGGAAAATAGCATTCAAAACCAATGAAGGGTTGTATGCGTGGAAAGTTATGCCTTTTGGTTTGTCTAATGCACCTAGTACTTTTATGAGATTGATGAATGAGGTTTTGAGAGAATTCATGGGAAAGTTTGTCATAGTATATCTAGATGACATTTTGATTTTCAGAAACACAAAGGAAGAACATCTCAGACATATAGATTTGGTTCTCAAGAGGTTACATGAAGAGCAGCTGATGATAAATTTGGACAAGTGTTTGTTCATGCAGGAGGAGATCACATATTTGGGTTTTGTCATTTCCCAAGGCAAGCTGCAAATGGATAAGGAGAAGGTAAGTGCCATATTGTCTTGGCCAACTCCAAGGACTATGAATGATGTCAGAAGTTTCCATGGGTTAGCAACCTTCTACAAAAAGTTTATAAGAGGGTTTAGTCATATTTGTGCACCCATGCTTGATACTATAAAAGGAGGACAAAAGTGTAGATTTGCTTGGACTAAGGAAGCAGATGATTCCTTTGAAACATTGAAGAAGAGAGTGGCACAACAACCAATCCTTGCACTTCTAGATTTTAACAAAATTTTTTAGGTAGAATGTGATGCAAGTCACATGGCAATTGGAGCAGTACTCAGCCAAGAAGGTAGGCCAATTGCATTTTTCAGTGAGAAGCTCAATGATGCTAAAAAGAGGTATTCATCATATGATTTGGAAATGTATGCTTTAGTCCAGTCACTCAAGAAGTGGAGGCATTACTTGATGCCAAAAGAATTCATAGTATTCACAGATAATCAGGCTCTAAGTTTTATCAACAGCTAGGAAAAGTTGAACCACAGGCATCTGAAATGGGAAGAAACTTTGCAAGCTTTTACTTTTACATTGAAGCATAAGAAAGGAGTCAAAAATAAGGTAGCTAATGCCTTGAGCAAGAGAGTTCTAACAGTCAACCAGATTCAGTTGGAAAGTGTTGGCATTGATTCATTGAAGACCATGTATGATGATGATGAAGATTTTGGAGAGATATATCGGGTGTACTTCTTTTGGAGATAAATATCATGTTGAGTTCTCTGAATTTTTTATCCAAGATGGATTGTTGTTCAAAGGTGGACAGTTATGTATTCCAAGGTGTTCTATGAGGTTGAACATCATAAAAGAGAAACATTGTGGAGCTATGGTAGGACATTTTGGTTTGGATAAGACTCTTGATCTTCTTAGAAGACATTATTATTGGCCTAAGTTACAATCAGATGTCAGAAAATTTTTACAGACATGTATGATATGTCAGAAAGCAAAAGGAAAATCAACTAATGCAAGTTTATATCAGCCTTTACCCATTCCTTCCAGACCATGGGAAAGCATAAGTATGGATTTTGTGTTGGGTTTACCTAGAACCAGAAAGGGATATGATAGTGTTTTTGTTGTAGTGGACAGATTCAGCAAAATGGCACATTTCTTGCCATGCAAAACCACTGCTGATGCTTCATATATTGCAGATTTGTTTTTCAAAGAAATAGTACGAATACATGGATTACCATTGAGCATAGTGTCAGATAGAGATGTGAAGTTTATTGGTCATTTCTGGAGAACTCTGTGGAAGAAACTTGGAACAAATTTGTCTTTCTCATCCGCATAACATCCTCAAACGGATGGATAGACTGAAGTAGTAAATCATTCCTTAGGGAATTTTCTTAGATGTTTGACAAAACAGCATGGAGAAAAGTGGGATAATATCCTCTCTCAGGCAGAATTTTCCTATAATGATACTGTCAATAGGAGTACAGGGAAATCACCTTTTCACATAGTGTATGGTATGCATCCACGAGGTATTTTGGAGCTGAGAGATCTACCTACAGGAGATTGTGTTAGTGTAGATGGAGAAGCTTTTGTAGAAGCCATAAAAGAGGTACATGATCAGGTCAAGAACCAACTCCAACAAACTACTTTGAAGTATAAGGAGTATGCTGATAAAAAGAAGAAAGATGTACAGTTTGATGTTGGAGATTTGGTATGGGTTCATTTGAAAAAGGAAAGACTTCCTAAAGGTAAATATACCAAACTCATGCAAAGGAAGATTGGACCATGTCAGATTTTGAAAAAGTATGGACAGAATGCTTATGAGATCCAACTTCCTTCTGATCTTGGATTATCACCTATATTCAATGTGTGTGATTTAACTCCATACAAGCATAATCCAGATGAAGAACAAGAACTACTACAGGATACAGCAGTTGACGACATTCCAAAACATGATCCACCACAGTTGCAGAAGATTTTAGACACCAGAGTGATTAAGACAACAAGGAACAAAGAATATTTGGAATATTTGGTGGCTTGGCAAGGAAAACCTGATTCAGAAGCAGTGTGGATGACTGAAGACTAGATCAACAAACACGGTTTAGACCTACATACTCTCATCTCAAGTGGACTTGAGATTTCTTCTTCTAGGGAGTATGGTGTAGGAGCACCCCTTCAAACTAAAGAATAGGTCTAATTATAGTATGTTTTTAGTTTATGATGTAATAAGGTCCATTGGACCAATTCTTATGATTAAGTCAATCTAGGATTGTGTGCAAGACAGTTATAGTTTGTTATGCTAGCTGTCTTCTCCCAACCGCTTGGAAGTCTCCCAGCCGCTGGGAATCGAGTTTGTACTACTCGAGAGGAGTAGTTATTTATGCCCTAGGTCAGATCCATTTTAATATGTTATAGAGGAGAAACAGGGACATTGTGTTTGGAGATTGGACTGAGCATTGTGATACAGTGGAACTGTGAAGTCAGATATTTGTATGCATTTTTGATATTGAAATAAAGAAGAACCCATTGGTGTTGTTTGTCTAATTTTTGATCTATCTGTGTGATCATATTTCCTATTTTACAGTTGGGATGGAACCATTCATCCATTCCACCAGATGATTCTCTGAATCAGTGGAATGGACATGTACAGTAGTTTAGTTTGCATTTTCATTTTTTCTGTTTTACATTTCATGTTTTTGGGATCAAAATGTTGCATGCAGTGAGCAAACCTAGCATCCTCATGTGCTAGGGTTTGAAGGTTGAAATCTATGTTGAAATTACTAAGGAATCGGATCGGTCGATCTCAGGGTTTTCAGTGCAAGCTTGTGAAGACATTGGCGTGAGAAGAACCATCAGGTTGAGAAAGTTGTGGTGAGCCGACAGGGGGCACTTTCACCAATCGGGCTAATAGTTGCAAAGTGTTGTCGAAAAAGAGTATCAGTGTGAGTCGTGGTGTCGGTTTGGCTTTACAAACGGTCACTGATAGACCTGGTCCTACTGATAGGTCTTATAAACCAAGCACATCAGTGTGAGCACAGCCATTAGAATAATAAGTTTGAAGGTGGCTAATAGTGGAAGGTCACACCGATGGAGAAGTTGGGGTTAATGGTATCGGTGAGACGGCATGTGTTGGAGAGACAAATCTCTCAAGGGCCGATGGTTCAAGTGTTACTGATAGGCAACCAAAAGTGATAATAACGATATCGCTGAGAGAAGAATCATCGGCGAAGGATTTTTGGTTTCTCCCGATAGGTTAAGTCTCACTGATGGTAGTGCATGTCAAGCATATTGGTATAAGTAAGTATATCAGCGGAGGAGTTGGAAGTTAGACCGATAGACTTTATCCTACCGATAGGCAATATTAACGAAACACTCATCGGTGTGAGGTGAGTATTGGGGTGAAAGGTTTAGGAGAGGCCGATGGTTATAGTCTAGCTGATAGGATGTGTCGGTGAAACATTAGGCAATTCTTGCCGATGAAATGAGAAACATCAAGTTTCACAATTGGTAAACATTTCCAGCTATGTTGCTCTGCATCAAAATCAGTCTTTTGTTAGATGTTGGCCTTATTGATCGAACTATGTGAAAATAGCTTTTGAACTTAGGTGATAGTATTAGATTCCTATAGCTATATTTCATCTATTTTATTGTTGTTCAAAGACCTATTTTAGTTACTGTCATTTATGTGATAGTAAACCTGTTATGAACTCTATTGTTCTTACTTAAACATTGTCACAGTTATGACAGTAATATTGTTGCTTATTTCTTTAACTTCCTGTCACAGTTGTGACAGTAAGCTTGTTTGAATGATTTAGAAACTTATTGCATTATGTGTATCAGAATGAAATAGTTCATGACACAGTTATGACAGTAAGATTGTTAAATGCATTAGAACAATTATCGTGTTGTGAATTTTTGAATGGAATATGGACTTGGAAATTAAATCAATTTAATAGTTTTATAGATGCATTTTGTGTGATCAAATGATGGATTTCTACTTGAAAGTGTGTTTTATGATTGATGCTTTGGAAAGGGAATTAGAGATAACCTATTTGTGAATAGAGGGTTGTGATTTATTTTATTTTATTTATTGTGAAAAGAATGTAGATTTGTATCTAGGAGTGTTTTGGGTTACTTTTGGGCTAGGATGCCGAATATGGATTATCAAAGATGGCTTTTCCTCTTTTCAAGAATTGAACCTATAACTATTTTCAAATGTTTAGATCTAAACAAGTAGTCATTAAAAAAGATGAATATTTGTCTAGCAAACTTTATTGATATATATCTCTGCCACATCCTATTGTGAGACAATCTGCATTTCATTATTTAGAATCGCACATTAGACATCAGGTTGCATCGGGTGTTCCCTCCTGCTAGTTGTTACTAGGTCGCTAGACATTTTGAGCAGGGCTAGGTTTCCTTCATGCCATGAAGGGATCCGAGGAAGTGTAATTGCTTCATGGTTGGGTGGAAAAGCACCTGAGCCATGTTCCCATCTCTTAGCTCACTGGAGAACCATGTGGGTTTGTGGCGACTGGAGAGTTGTTTTTATTTATTTATACTTGTACATATTTATTGTAACTTGTAATTGGATGTATTATGGCATGGAAGCCAATGGACTTTGTATATTATTTTATAGTGCTATCACCTAGATTGAGCACGTGATTTTGTAAGATTTAATGACTTTTATTGAATCATATTTATGAGATTTTACTTTTACTTGGGATGTTGTAATTAAGTGGATTATTTAATTCATGTAACTTTTGTGATGGTTTGAGTACTTTAGATTTGGTATCAGAGCTCTAGGTTGAACACTAGGGCCTCTTTTTGCAACTATCATGCTAATTTGTGAACTTGATGTAGATTATTCACCATGAATACTAGAAAAACTTATCATAGTAGAGGATCAGGAAGTGGTCAAAATAGAAGAAACTGAGGAGGTGCAAGTATTGGAAAAAATGCAAGGAATCATGGAGATGCTAATAATGAACAAGATGGAAGATTGGACCATATTATTACTCTTTTGACCCAATTGGATATGAGAATGAATGTTCTTGAGCAAGAGATTAGAGGAAATCCTAGAGAGCTGAATGTGAATGAAAACACAATGGCCGAGGCACAAAATGAGAACCCGAGGATAGAAGTCTAGGCTCTTGTGGTTGGATTTAATGCTAACAATCAAGTAAGGATTGTAGAGGAGTTGGGAAAATACTTCAAGAGGGTCTCACTGCCTAAATTTGATGGGAAGACAATTGGAGATAGAGCTAAAGTGTGGATCATAGAAATGGAGAAATACTTTGGGCTCTAAAACCTTTCTGATCACATGAAGGCAATGTGGGGATCATATCAGTTAACTGGTGAAGTATCAACATGGTGGGACAATGAGAATGAAAATAAGAAACTATTACTTGGTGAAATAACTTGCAAAATTTTCCTTCAACTTTTCAAGAAAAGGTGGTTACTACAACTCTTCTTCGACAAGAAGATGACGGAGTTTCAGAATTTGGTTTAAGGAGGAATGTCCGTAACTAGTTATTGGGAGAGGTTGTTGCATCTACTTAAGTATATTCCATAGTACCAGACGAACGAGAGATTCTAGATCAAGAAGTTTATATTAGGCTTAAGGCCCCAAATTGGAGCAAAGGTAGATATTCATAATCCACTAACTATGGATGTCATTTTTGAGAAAGCCATTAAACAAGAGTAGAAGTTGCAGCAAGTAGCCAGTTACCGTAAGCAAAGAGATGCAAAGTTTGCCAATAAGAGACCTTAGAATAACCAACAAAACTATCAACGGAATAACAATCAAGGTAATAACAATTGACAAATTAGGAATTTGAAAAGAGGTAATAGCTCTTAGGATGGAAATGGTGGAAACTAGCATGGAGGAAACAAAAGAGGTGGCTATAATAACTGAAACAACAACTAGAGGAAAATGATTGAAGGATTAAAAGCACCTAAGGGTGCATGATATGTTTATGTAGGAGAGAATTATGCTAATTCATGTCCCTAGAGATCAACAGGAAGAGGAAACATAAATCAGCAAGGAGCACCTCAACATCGGATACATGTCGCAGTTGACAATCAACAAGCTAACATTCAAGCATCACCTATACAGTTTCAAGGTAAGCTCTATGGACTACCTATTTCTATTTTGATTAATACTGGTGCTACAAGATGTTTTGTAGATCCTAGACTAGTATTTAAGTTATCTATTAGACCTGGGAATATGAAAAACTATTGGATGGTATTGTAAAGGGTGGAATTTGGATAGTTTGATTTTGGTAGTTTGTCTGTATATCCTCCTTTCACCCTTTCATTCAAGGACCTAGGGTCGAGTTGCAATGTACTATCATACCCTAGGTCACTATGGGAATGTAGGGAAACTTGGATTTTTATGATTTGATTGCCAATTATCTTCTCTTATGCTCAATTATACCTTAAAACCCAAATTATGCAAATATGACAGTAAACGGATGAATATCAGAAAATGCTGCTACAGAAAGATGTAAAATGACAAATAACTATGCAACTATTTTTGGAGTTTGGAGGCAAAAAAGTCAGGGACTAAAGAGTGGGCACCCAAGTCCAGTGCCTTGCTTTTTGTCAAGATCTGCAAACAAGACCTGCAACCTATTCCTGCTGTACTGAAGCGTCACAAAACTTTGAGGACTAATGAACGGGTGCCCTAGTCCAGGGAGCTATTTTCTTCTCTGATCTGTAATTTTGACACTCTATTGTACCCCCTGCAACTTCACTTTGTCTATATCTTCAACCTGTAACCTACAATCATGAAAACTTTGGGAAGGGGTTGTGGTGTTTAGAGGCTTACCTCAGTCAAGCCCCGAAGAGACATTCAAGTCTTCTAAACACTACTGTCAGATAGAGAGTGCATGCCCTTATGAGGCAGAGGCAAAACCAAATGATAAATGCTCACAAACACAAATGATATCACCTTGTAGTGAAGATCTCATGGGAGGAAGAAGCTCTTCATGCCATGAGGAGATGATTGCTCAAATCTGCAAACACAAACACATAGACAACACAATGAAAGCCTTGAATCACCTTTAGAACATAATAACTTGCTAGGAATCATCATAGTTAAAATCTAGTTTACAAATGAATGCCTAAACATGCTTATATATGCAACTACAAACACTCCCACCAAGAATTTCGTAATTCAAACTTACCATGTCAGCATAGGACCCAAATAACGGTTCTAAGCTGACACCTAAAAATTGGGATTGACCCAAAATAGGGCAGGACTAGGGCATGGGCACCCAAGTCCTCCCCTCTATTTTGGTCAGGGATTATCTCAAGTGGTCCCCCTAGGTCCTATTTGCCAAGACACTTAAGGGTTTTCTCATCGGGATGTCAAATTATGATGTAATATGTCCTAAATGTAGATAAAAGACCCAGGAGCTAAACCTTATGAGGAAAAAGCCCCCAAGGGGACATTTTCTGATGTTACATTTAGCCCCCACTTTAATGTATGTATAAATGCAAGGCCAATACATGCATTAAAGTATGGTCAACAAACATAGCAAACACGTCAAGCACAAAGAAGACATGCCAGACACATTGAAGACAATGACAGGCACGCCAAACACAGAGAAGACAGTTACAGTCACATAAAACATAGAGAATACATTAAATGCATAGAAGACAGGAATGATTTCTTTTCTTTTTATTTTCTCATATATATGAAATGTAGATGCAAGTACAGGAAAGTAAAGAAACCTCCCATAATGCAGGATGTACCCATCACACCGGTCTTTAAACTGCATATATGGGGCAACACACATGTAAGACACACAAGACCTCCCAAAATTTAGGATGTACTCATCGCATAGGTCTTTAGACTACATATGGGGCAACAGACACGCCAAACAAAGCAAACACACCAAAAACACACACTTTGAAGACACGGAGAAAACATGGCAGACAAGCAATGGAGTGTTCCTATTTCTAGGTTCCACACCATCTTAGGCACATTACAGGCACACACCAATGATTGGGCTTTGTCAAAACAATCACTGAAGACACACTTAAGGGTTGAGTTAGTCATAGAACCCCTCCCCGCCTCTTCAGAGGACATTTGAAAATGACAGGATGATGCAATATGCTCTGAGAAGTACACCATCCCTGCCTCTGCAAAGGGCTTAAGATAAAAGGATATACACGATATCCTACCTCCGTAGAAAGCCTAAATGATTGATTGATTGATTGCAAACAAACTCAGAGTGCAGGATGTAGTCATCACACAAGTCTTTAAATTGCATTTGAGGACAAGCACATTTCTAACATCTATAACAGACATCTTACCTTATATATGCCCCCACCTTAAGGTGGTTGATATCATGTATTGATATCAAGCATGTTAAGGTAGGAAGAAAACACACAAGGGAACATAGACTTTCGCAAAGCCCATGCCCCCTAGAGGTGACATGTACTTTACGATCGCTAAATGTTCCCACAAACACATCCCTGCAAGAAACGTGTTAGTGTCTACATAATCATTGTAAACAACAACATCGATGCATGTGATTAACCACAGAAAAAGCCAACGTTATACTACAAATTCAGAGTTCAAGGATAACCATGGGGCTATATCATGAAGATCTCTGAATCGAGTACCACCAAGGCTAGATTCAAAGACAAACAAAGTGCACAGAGCATCAGTATTGTTATTATTTGTAAATGAGATAAAAACATCACCAAAATCACTATGCGGAAAGCATGAGTGCTTCCACTAGCCAAGCGTTGGATAAGATATACAACCCCATCGTCCTATTAGGAACTAAGTCCAATTTTTGATTTCTCGTGAAAGGGACACTAGGTCTGCATCAGTATAAATATTTTTCATCATCTGCCTGCTAGATAGAAACACTAGAGGAAGGGAAACAATAAATAAGAGAGGAGAAACAAGTGTCTTAGGGACAATCATGTAGGAGGGTTCCCCCAAGTCACCAACCACAACGCTTTGTCTATAAGACACAACACATGAAAATGAAATCAGAGAGAGAGGCCATATAGAAGAATGATGATAAAAATAGAAGGTCACAATAGAGGCGGTCTCCTAGTATCCCAGACCTTACAAGAGAATCAGGGGTCATCCCAGGAGGCCTAAACAACACATAACACATCACGGGGGAAGCACATCATGAGAGAGATAAAGGGTTAGAGATACTTACCTGTAGGATCTCCCAAGCTAACAAAGGATCAGGTGTGTGCATATAGAAGAATGATGATAAAATTTCATTATGGTGATAACGCTAACAAAGGATCAGGTGTGTGCATATGATTAATTATCCTCATCTTGAAGGTAAGTTGAACACGTAAGTAACTGGTGTTAAACTACATAGTTGGAGATCATCCCTCAAGCCAACCTGGATAGAGCCTTGCTGCCAGCAGGCGTCTATAGCCCTGGCAAGGTTATCTATACAATTTCCCTAAGTAGAGCCCCACTGCCAGCAGGCATCCATAGCCCCGGTAGAGTTACTTAGATGGCCTAATTTTATTTCTTTTCTGATTTCCTTTAAAAATTGTATCTGATATCATCATGTCAGCTCATTTGTACAAGGTATACTCACTTGCAGCTTTAGGTTGGAGATTGCATTGGTAGCAAGGGAGTCCCTTTAGATTTTTCACTTAACACTTATACTAGTGTGTTCAACAAACCCAAGGCTGTTAGGTGTTTCATTGTGATTGATTCACTTTGACCAAGAAAAAGCACCCTGATGAAAAGACATCACAAACCTGATCATGAACACTTCTTAGAATGAATCATAACCTATGTTTAAATGTGATCTCATCATTTGAATATTAACAACTTAATTATTTTCTAGGGTGATGAAGTGCATCATCCTGACTTACCAGAACATGGTCCCAACCAACAACACAAAACAAGCACAACAAACAAACTGTACAAACAACTATACAAATATACATTATGGTACATATGACTATCACGAAGTCATTTAGGCTTGGAAATAATGTTTGAGGAATTGTCCATTAACTGGCAATGGGACATCCTCGCCTGTCAGGTTCTTAAGCCTATAAGTGTTGTCTCCTAAGATCTCAGAAATCTGAAAGGGACCTATCCATAATCTATCAAACTTACCGTGATTACCTTTCTTTTCATGGGCTTTATCCCACATCAGGACTAAATCAAATATCCTAAAAGCTTTAATTCTGGCTCTCTTGTCAAACCAGCGTTTGACAACAGCCTGATGTTTTGCAAATTGGTCAATCGCTTGACTTCATTTTTCTTCCAGGTGCATCAACTGAAGCAACCTGACTTCCTGCTTATTATCTATGCCTAGATATTCTTGAGCAAACTGTAGAGTAGGAATTTTCAAGTTTACAGGGAGGATAGGATCTACCCCATATACTAGTTGGAAGGGTGAGTTTCCTAATGCAGTTTTTATTCTAGTTCTATCTACCCATAAGGCATATTTCAGAAATGAGTTCCATTCCCTGGGATTTTTCTCTATCAATTTTCTTATGATACTCAGTAAATTCTTGTTGGTGGATTCTGTTAATCCATTTCCCTGGGGATCGTAGTTGGATGAAAACTTAAGTATGATCCCATGATCAAAAGCCCAACTTGACAATCTGGTGGAAATGAAGGCAGAACCATTATCACTTACCAATGCATACGGAGTTCCATACCTGGTGACAATGTTGCTTTCTAGAAACTTGATGACATCATTTGCAGTGCAAGTTTTGCTGCTGATAGCCTCAGTCCATCTAGTACAATAGTCAGTAATCGTTAAAACATACCTATGGCCTGAGGAAGACGGAGGATTGATTGGTCCTATGAAGTCCATGCCCCATTGTGCAAATGGGCGCTCTTCCACCACTGGCTACAATAGTTGTGCAGCATATTTCTCTCTGTTGGTACCAACCTGACAGACATGACAACATTTAACATGATCAGCCATGTCTTTAAAAATTGTAGGCCAGTAATATCCTGCTCTGAGGATTGCATGTGTTGTGGCCAATGCTGATCCGTGTGCCGTTCCAAACTTGTCATGTAACTCTGTCAAAACTTTATTTGCTTCAAGCTTCTCTAAGCATCTCAGGTATATTCCTTCATAATTCTTCTTAAATAAGGTTCCTCCCTTCATCATATACTTCCGGGATCTTATCTTCAAGGCTCTTCTCTGTGAAGCCTGCATTCTTGAAGGACATCTTCCAGTGATCAGGATGTGCATGATATCTGAATACCATTCTTTCTTATCTTTCTCGTTGATCACATACTGCTGACTGATGATGTTTGGATCTATTTTAGATATCATCTGGCTCAAAGCTTGTCCTCTCACCAGCTTCATTGGTGTGATCTCCATGTCATATTCTTGTAATACAGTAATCCATTTGGCTCTTTTTTCACCAGGTTCACTCTGCATCAACAGCATCTTCACTGCTGCATCTGGTACCACAGCAATCACTCTACTTCTCAGTATATAATGTCTAAACTTCTTTACTGCTCTGACTAATGCAAGTGCCTGTCTTTCAACATCTACATATCTTAATTCAGCATCCCTGAAAGGACAGCTCATGAAAGCAATTGGTTTCTCTTCTTTCTCTTCATTTCTTTGAGTTAACACTGCTGCAGAAGTATGTTCTGAGGCAAATGAGTAGATGTAAAAATCTCTTGTATAATCTGGACTAACAAGGATAGGAGCATCTGAAATGGCCTTCTTTATATCCTCAAAAGCAGCCTTGGCTTCTGGTGTCCACTCAATTTGTGCATCCTTTTTCAACATGGCATTTAGTGGTCTGACAATCTCAGCAAAGCCGGTGATGAATTTCCTCACAAAATTTATCTTACCAAAGTAAGACTTAAGTTCCTTTTTGCTTCCTGGAAGTTGTAACTTCATAATAGACTCCACCCTGTCAGGATCAATGATAATTCCATCTTCTGTGATCAGGTGGCCTAGTAACTTTCCTGTTGTGACTCCGAATATGCACTTCTTAGGATTCAAAGATATTCCATATTCTTCACATTTCTTCAGCACGCTTCTGAGATCAGCAACATGATTTCCCCTTTCCTTGGAGAAAACCGTCAGGTCATCCATGTAGATGACTATACACTTTCCTATTAAGCCTCTGAAGGCTATGTCCATTGCTCTCTGGAATGTAGCTCCAACATTTATGAGTCCAAATGGCATACGTCTGTATGCAAATATACCCCACTTTGTGGTGAAGGCAGTTTTCAATCTATCAATTTTATCAACCATCACTTGGTTGTATCCTGAAAAACCATCCAGGAAGGACATCATTTTGGCTCCATTTACAATCTGTAGAACTTCATCCAAGGAGGGAAAAGGATAATTATCCTTTTCTGATGCTCTGTTCAGGTTCCTGAAATCTACACATAACCTGATGTCTCCATTCTTCTTTCTGACTGGCACAAGATTAGCCACCCAAGTGGAGTGCCTTACAGGAAATATTATCCGAGCATTTAACAATTTCTTGACTTCCTCAAGGATGATTGGTTCAAGCAGAGCATTGACTGGCCTCTGCTTCTGTCTGAAAGGTTTTGCATCTGGCTTGAGAGGTATAGTATGAGTTATGACAGAAGTGTCATATGTCTTTAGCTCATCATAAGTCCATGCAATCACATGTATGTAATCCTTAAGGGCCTGAGTTATTCCTTCTAACTCTTTTGGTGTACAAACCTTACCCAATAAGACGTTTCTCTTGTCATCAGCTTGTCCAATATTCACTTGTGAATATTGACCTCCATCTGCCTTAGGCAAATCTTTATGTTTAAGCATATTATCTAGATCAAAAGCTCTTTCTAATTCAATCATACCTTTGGGAATTCTGTTGCTAGGCAACTCTAATATCTCATCTTCTTCCCAGATATGATCTTCCATACCATTCTCATCTATGATCTGAGCTTCAAATATGTCTCTGTTTGATATGAAGTCCAGAATGTGCTGATCATCATCAAACACCTAGAGATTAGTCACATTGTCAGGTACTGATGGTACTGACACCAATTCTACTGAAAATCTCTTTAGACCAGATATAGACAGTGGTTCCAACGTACTGGCGGCCTGGGCGAGTGCATCTGCCCTCTGGTTCTATTTTCTCGGTACGTGAATGATATTAAAGGCATCAAAGTCTTCAATCAGGTCCCACACACGATGTCTGTAATTTGATAGTTTTCTGTAGTTACAGGAGTAAATTCCTCTTACTTGCCTCACAACTAGTTCTGAATCCCCAAAGACATGCAGGATCTTCACTTTTTTCTTATGAGCAAACAACATTCCATGAATCAGAGCTTTATACTCTGCGACATTATTGGTACAGGGGAACTGTAGTCTGTAAGCTGCTAAATAGGATTTTCCTGATGGATCAATGAGATCTATTCCTACCCCAGCACCTTGCTTAGATTTGGATCCATCAAACCTCAGGATCCAAGGTTTATCTTCAGCAGGACACCTATCCTCAGTAGGATATTTATTTGGTCCTCTTTTCTTCTTTGCAGCCCTAGCTGCTGCTCCACCTGATATCCACTTTAACTTAGAGATGTCATGATGTTCAAGATTTACAGCTGCATGCCTCTTCAAAATGTGTAAACATAGTGAGCAAGTTGTTTCTAAGTGAGGCGCCTCATGCAGCCTACACCAACCTTTAATTAAAACCTCCTGGGGAGATTTATGCTGTCGTGTCATCTTCTCTATTTCTTTTACCAGAAATTCTTCAAACTTCGTCAGGTCACTACCTTTGTCTTCATCAGACAACTCATAATCTGGTTCCATGAAGCAATCGCTACCAGGAGTGATCTTTTCGTTTTCTGCATCATTCATCTGGTTGGAAACCAGGATCTCTTCTGCTTCCAGGACACGATCTTCATCATGATCTGTTAATTCTCCT
This sequence comes from Cunninghamia lanceolata, assembly GCA_027924645.1. NCBI lineage: Eukaryota > Viridiplantae > Streptophyta > Pinopsida > Cupressales > Cupressaceae > Cunninghamia > Cunninghamia lanceolata. The sequence goes on from BSBN01001281.1 coordinate 7,737,775, forward strand.
GTTCTTGCAGAAGACAGATAAGAATTAGTATCGTCATCATCATCAGATGTAGCACTCACCTCGGAATATGATGATGATGCTTCACTGTATGTCTGCTCCAGTATCATCATGTCTAAGCACGTTTCACAATTCTTTTCTGAGTGTGCTTCGCTGTGTAATCTGCACCATCCATCAATCAAAATGTCATTAGCAGGTATATTCAATAATTGGCAACATTTTACCTGAGTAGATAAATGCATCTCAAAATCTCTGAAGCGATTTATTTGGTTCTCATTATCTGGATCTTTGTCAAATTCCATACTTGAGATGTCCTCTTGATAATCATCATCATGATGATGATGAACATCAAGCATTAGGATCTCCTCTATTCTAATAGTCTGTGGCCTGATGCAATAAACTCCAGGTTCTACGTTTACGTACATGATCTCATTCGTTTTGTTGTATTCCGTGATCATATGTTTCATCCTAGGTTCAGCATCAATCCTGATCTGATTAGGTATACCTTTCCACGGCAACCACATGTGACTGAAATCTGTGGACATGTATCCATTAAGTGTTTTAGACCAGTCTCAGCTAAGCAACATCCCATAAGTATCAGGTATGTCAACTACCTGAATGTCAATGTAATACTGGATCCTAGGATTAGATGCTAGCTGCATGTGAATGTGAGTTAGTTCTCCTACTACACTTACTTCTGTTTTGTCCAACTGAGTGACCTTCTTTAAGGATTTAGCAGGATGTAGTCCTAATGCGTTGCATATTGACAAAGGCATAACATTCGTTGAGGCTCCGGAATCCACCAGACAGTTGTGCAAGTTCTTGCTGAACATTCTTATGGTGAGGAGAAACGAAGGTGATTCGGTTTTATCTCTATACAAGGTCATGTGGGAGGTTTCAGCGGCCTGGACTGTAGATGACACTTTAGGCTTGATAACCTTATCCTTAGCAACATGATCTTTGGCATTGGATTGACTTGAAAGATGACTATCTTCTTTAGGAGCAGGATCATCTAGTGACTTCATGAATGCCTTCTTGATGGCAGGAGTTTTTAGTAACTCTGATAAGGACAGGCTGATCTTGATTTTCTTCATTTCATCAGCCAAATAGCTGACTAACTTATCAGACTCTTGAGGTGCATTTACGACCTTTGTTAATGTGTTTTGAGGTGACAAGTACTGAGCATTCACCTTGGGAAATCCAGGGTTATTGTTAGCCTTAGGATCAGGAGGTGTGTTGAAGTTGTTTGGAGGCAAAGATGATGTCAATGGACCAGTAGGTCTGTTAGCACTACTTCTCAAGTTATAATTATGCTTACCAGGATATTGTTGTTGGTATGCATGTACTTCCTCATGCTCTCTAGCAGGTTCATTTTCATCCTCAAAAGGAAAAACATAATTTGCTTCAAAGGTTAAAGCAGATTCCTCACAGGTCTGATCATAACTCGGATGAGGCTGATTAGTGTACGTTTCTAGCACAAAAGCTGAGTCATATCCACAAGGAACTATCTCATTTCCTTCTGCCTGAGGTTGATTTCCAGAAGTGTTGGATACTTCAGTCTGAAAGATGCTGGCAGCAATCCTAAACTATGGACAATCTAATTCTGCATGTGCATTTGTGTTATGGATCCTACACCAATTGGTAAGGGCTGCCTCAGCAAGATTGACTCTAGTAGTCTGTTTACCTTCACTTGGAGGCTGATTATCCAGGGGTGATGGTAATGAACCCTTATTTGGCCTGGAGTTCCATATTCTAGGCTGTCTAGGAGGATTATTGTTAGTTCCACCATTATTGTTGAAGTTATTGTTGTTATATCCTCTGTCAGGGTAGTTTGGTCTGTCATTGGAATAATTCCTGTTCTGACCTGACTGTGCATAGAACCCTTGATTTCTCAAATGTGTTACTTCGGTGGTGAGTTTTCTCAACTGAGCAGAAATTTCTTTGATTTCTTCCTTTTCCTCTTGGGCTTTGGCAACTACATTTTCAGTCTGAGGCTTGAAAAAAGAAGATCCATGGTTATTGTTGGATAAATCGATACCCTGAGGTGTCTGAGCATGTGCAGGATATTGTGGTAGTTGACTATTTCCATTAGGAGGAGGCATAATGCTCAATGGAGGTACTTGCAAAGGTGCAGGCATGACTGCTGGAGGTATCAATGCTCCATTTGGATATTGTGTAGGGTACTGAGGTGAATATGGCGCAGGGTACTGTGCAAGATATTGTGACTGCATGCATGGCAAAGTAGGGAATACTAAATTCGGAGTAGGAGCAGGTATCAACTGCTGATTTACCTTGATGGCTTCTTGAAAAGCTCCTGTCAATGTAGTGATCTCTGGATGTGTTCTCCTGATGAACATGGAAGTTAATGGATCGAGGGCTAAATAATAGATACTCCTAGCAGCAGCATCAGTTACTACATATGGGGCAACTAGCTTGGACAACATTTTCTGGAACCTAGCATTGAAATTAGCAATAGGCTCATTCTCAAATCTTTTGATTGTAGCAAACATGTGATAATTCATAGATGGATCAATAGGGACCTTGAACCTGTCAAGAAAAGCTTTCTCTAAGACAGCCCATGAACCAACAGAGGCTTGGCCCAGACTGATGAACCAATTATAAGCCTCTTCCCCTAAGGAAAAAGGAAATAATCTGCACACCACGTCCTGATGTTCTATTCTGGCTCTGCAGCAAGCTTCCTTAAATGTCCTGATATGATCATCAGCATCTTGATAGGGATGGTATTTTGGGCAAAGTTTGTCCGGATTCTTTGGTAACTCATGATATGCATTGAAGGTCAAAGGTGACTCTGCGGCAAAGAACGACATTACGGCCTGAGGGGGCTGAACTGGTGGTGCAGCTGGCTGAGTTTGAACTAACGGTACACCTTGGGGTTGAACAGGAGGTGTCATAGATATACCAGAAGGTATTTGCAAACCAACAGGAGTTACAGGAGGAGGTCCTAGTGAAACTCTAGACGCACTAGACCCTGGAGTCTGATGAATGTCTACAGTCCTAGGTCTGAAACCTCTAACAGGCAATTCTTCAAAAATTTCACTAGGTCTAGACCTGGTATTTATCCTGTGAGCCAGGATTTCTTGAATCGGAGGCAAATTGGCTGAAACTTTGCAAATATTGGCTGGACTCCACCGGATGAGGTGATATTTGCGGTCAGATAGAAAATTAGACTAGATATTTATGAAATATTTGCGAAGATACTGTAAATATGACAGGATATTGGGGTATCATGACCCGTAGCATGAGATCTAAAGTGCCCCCGGCCTAAATTCTTCAAAATTTTGAACAGATTTGTGTATCTTTGGCCAATATTTGTGAATTCACAACGATCTACTGTAAAGCTTGCAATATTTACGTGATATCTGGAAATCTTTACATAGAATGAACATGTACAAACTTATCACAGTAAATATTTACGTAATTTACTAAAATTCATAGGTGATTTGAGGTTACCTTACGCTATGCGTCAGCAGACCTGAAAATAATGATGATGAGCGTGGTTTTCTGGACTCGGCCCTCCTTCTAGCACCAATTTATGTTGGTCATGATGTTAGTCATAAACAAACATAGAATAAAAGTACACATTAACCTTTGTTCATCTTGAAAGATACAGTGAATTCAGGGAATTCATGATCCCAAGTCTCCGGTGATTAGGTCTTAATCAACTGACGTTACTCAGTAGTTAATGTGAAGTGCTGTTTCCATTTTGGGGCCTTACGTGAAATTGCGCCATCATCATGACATTCCTGCAGAAATTCCTTACAGAGAAGTCAAATTATGTAGTTATTTGATGGAAAGATGTAGTAATACCTTGATCTTTGCATGAGATTTTCAATTGTGCATGCTTTTTATTCAAATATGCTAAATATTTGCAATTACCTACGAGATGTCTGCATATTTGCGTTACTTGCTTAAGATTATCAATTATTTGCAATTGTGATGGTGAGATGCTCTAAAATTGAAAGAAATTAAAAGAAATACTTCTAATCAAGTTGAACCTTTAGCTTTTGATCCACATACATGCTTGATACTGTCATGAGGAGAAGAAATCAAACCATATGTTCACCAGGACATTCCATAGCTAGACACAGTTGATGCAAACTTCAAAGGATAATGAATGAAAACAATACATGCAACATGATGAGCACTCCAAGGGACGCAGCTAATCAAAGTACATATCCAGAATTCAAACACATATTACTCAGGATTTACGAAGATTTGTAATCAAATACTCTTCTCTTTCATTAAGTATGCAAAAGACATGTACATATACATCAGCTTTGAAATGAGCCCTGAGTATTTCAGCAAACAAATTTCAATTAAGTTTCGAATGAATATAACAAGGCATTCCACCACCTTTTATAGAATAAGGTGAGGAATCCGTTACAAGAGATCTACGGATCTGATATGTCAATACAAATCAACAGTCATCATTTCATGACCCGTCAACTTTACAAAATAGCACAAGTTGCCAGCTGGCAACTATCTATATTACCTATGCAAAATATTCCCCCTTCATGATGTATCTTCATCATGTTCTTCAGCTGATTCATGCGGATCATCATCATGTGCATCACTTTCTGAACTTTCGCTATCCGGATGATGATGCTGCTGCATATGGGGTTGCATGCTGCTCTGGATCTGTTCGTATGACCGCACAACCTGATCTATTCCTCCGCCATCTTGAGTCTTTGCTTTGATAATGGCGTGCTTGTGTGCCTCATACTTATCTTTGCTGTTATCCAGCTTATTTTCTCTGTCCTGCAATGTCTCATTGTAGGACTCCATCTTGACCTTGATCCTCATCACCTTATTTATAATCTCTTCTGTCAAGTGGATGAGTGGACCATCATCTTCCATCTGGAAGTTACTGCGCAGAGCCTTAAGGGCAGAATCTTCATCTTGATTCTCTATCTTCCCTTCCACTTTGCCCTCTAATGTTTCTAACATGTCTACCTCAATGCCCATTAAATCACGTAGCCTCATGCTGATCTCCCTCAGCTTATTATTGCACCTCTTGAGGACTCCGCATTCAAATTGTACATCTTTGTACCAAATATCTACTAATAATGCAGTATTATTATTTAATACCTGCTTACTGATAAGCAGTTGTGGGTTTATCTTCCTTATTTCTCCCAACAGGCTGAGGACTTTCTCCAGTTGATAAGACCTTTTCCCGGTCTGCATTTGCAATCTGTCCACCTTGGTTTTGGAGTCACTTAATATGCTCCATCTTTTCAAAGAACCCTTCATTATTTCAACGGCGTCATCCAACGTGGATGCCATCCATTTCCTTATTACAGAAGCCTCATGTTTCATGAGGTCCAATTTATTTATCTCCTCTTGAGAAATGGCAGTCAATGGGACTGCAGCTTCACTTGTAGTATCCTCAAGATTGGTCAAGCCTTTAATGTATGCATGCAACTGAGCAATGTGCTCTTTATGTTGCTTATTCTTCTCTTTCTCTCTTTTCACTTTCTGAATTAGAGAGTCTATGATGTCCTTACCTTCTTGACCTTCCTGCTCTTCGTTGGCAAAACCCAAATCAACTGTGCTTATCTGGAATTCATCCACAGTGATTTTGCCTTTCTCCTTCTCTACCGCAGGTACAGCAATTTGTGCGGTCCTTCTCCCTGTCGCCGGATCTCTCTTGATGGCCGAAGTCATTCTGGTCTTTCTCTTGGGCTTCATTATATCTGCGGAGAACAGGGTGGAGACGTCGAACTCCTGTATTTCAAGTTCCTCCTCAACATTTACTTCCTTTTCTAACCATGGAGGCACCTGATCATGCTTTTCGGCATCGTGGTGCTGTTCACCCCTATCTCCCATTTCCACCAACAATCATTGTGGAGATGGTGATTTTTCTTTCTCTCCTTCTTGATGCTCGCCTTGCTGCGGATCCTGTGGTGCCTCCTCCTGTTGAGGAACTTCTTTTTCTGGGGGAGCATCTTCTCTGTGTGGGGAACCTTGCGGTGTACCTGTATGCAGATCATGATGATCATGATCTTTCTCCATCATTTCTTCACCTGTCCCCAGTTCTTCCCCTTGTGGAGGTTGATCATCCTCCTTTTGTTTCTCTATTTCTGGTGGCATGTCCACCGTATCTGATATCATTGGATCCATCCAAGGTGATGGCATCTGTTCTGCAGCTGTTACTTGTTCTGTGCCTGCACCATCCACCTCTTGTGCCTTATCAGCCGGATCTTCTATTTCTTCCTTCTTCTCATCAGCCTTTATTTCTTGGACCTCCACTATAGCAGGTCCTGCTGATGTATCTTGTGGGCTCTGCTGGCCTGATTCAAGAGCATGGCCTTCTGCTTCTGCCATCTCTATCTCCTCTGTTAGGTGGCCCTTATCAGGTGATCCTGCTGGCTTCTCAAGACTTGCGTCCTGTTTCTCTGCCAAGTCTACCACTACAGGACTTGTCACCTCAGCAATCAGTGTATCCAGCCCTATGTCCTGAGCTACCTGCTCCAGGCTCTTCTCTGGTTCCGGGCTCTTTTCTCGCTCCGCTTCTGCTTGTTTCATCTCCTCAAGCACCGATTGGACAAATGGAGGCTTGTGAGGAGTCACACTGATGCCAGCAGCCAGTGTTTCCATTTCTTGTGCAGCTACATCCTGCACCACTTCATCATCAGACAAGTTGATTGTCTCATCTAGCGAGACATGCCCTTCCGCTTGTGTCTGAGATGCTTCTTTTTGTTGTTCTTCTGCTAGTTCAGTTTTGAACTTGACAATGGTAGGAAGTGGAATGTTATGCTGAAGTTCTTTCTGCACTTCACTACCTACCTCCTGTAATTGTGCAGGAGGTTGACTTATCTCACCTCTCATGGAGGTTCTTCGTTTCTTAGGTGTGGTGGGAACCAACACCTGCGGAGCTCTCCTCTTTCTTCTTATTATTAGTGGAGCTTCCTCCTCTTCTTCAGGCTCCTCCTCCATGAGGATAGCTTTGTCTGGTTGTTCGAATGACTGACCCACTTCTCGGGTCTCTGTGATTCCAGCCTCTGCTGTCTTGGTTTTCTTGGGCTTTGGAGGAGAATCTGATTCTGACCCTGATTTGGCTGCCTCCTCCGCTGTGGATACTGCCCTGTCAATTATGACCCCTTTGGGTCCCTTTTCCACCTTCTTGCCCTTTGTGGCCTTTTTGCTAGGTTGCTGTGGTGGAGGGGTCCTCTCTCCCTTAGTCTTCCTCTTCTCCAGCAGGAAGTCATCATATTCATCTGTAGGGATGTCCTGCCCCTTCTTCTTGCTATCCACCGTGATGGCAACACCCTTCTTCTTCAATGCCTCTACCTATGCATCTACCCAAGCTTGGGTCAAGCGTAGGGTTCTGGCAAAGAATGGGTCCAAGGACATATCCTCCTGCATGGTGAGGTCATGTGTAGATATAGTGTCATTATAAATCTTCTTCTGCTCATATTCATCTGCCATTATCCTGCTGTCATCATTCTTCAGCTGCTGAGGGAGGGATATGCAGTCAAATGTCCTAATCTGGTTCAGAGTCAACCTCTCATACCTCCTCCTCCTGGCCTCTGCCTCATCTTCGCAGTCAGCCCAAAAATCTTCTAGGTGCCTCTGGTGAATAGGCTTTCCTAAGATCTTCTGCATTCAGCCGTAAGGATCATATGGTCTCGTTACTGGGAAGGGCAGCAAATTCATCTTATTTAGGGTGACCATCACCTTCTTTATATTGTCAGAGTCAAGGCACATGTAGTTGCCGATGCTGACTGGGAACAAAATTGGTGGCAGCTTCTTGGCATCCTTATACATTTGTATCATGGTGGAGCCCTGCCTGATAAATTCCATTAGAACTACTGCATCTGTAGGATATCTCGGTAGCATCAGGGGATGTCCTTCGAAACCTTCTATCTTAATGTAGGAAAAGGTGGCAAATTGTATGTACCATGCCCCATGCCTATATACTGCCTCTTGAGCCTCCATGCCCAGTCTTTTAGTTCTGTCATCTTCCATGGTCCTTACCAGATGCATAGAAAATGCATCATTGACTAGTTTGTAGTCCTTGATATATTTGGTTCTTTGCAGCTGGGGATGATGATCCCAGATATACGCTGCATTTGTGCCCGTCAGTTTTCCATCTATGACCAGGGCATCAAAAGTGCCTCTATATGCACAGGAATAAATGATATAGGAGGTCATGTAGAATGCACAGTCTGAACCTCCCAGGTTCATCAGCTGCTCATGCAGAGCATCGCCTATTATTTGGCCCCACAGTGGATTGATGTCTGCATACAGGCACATCATTATTATGCCATACATCCAATCTCTAAAATCACCAGTATCAGGCTGGCCAGTCACCCTATTTAGTAGGGCAATCACATACTAATACTCCTCATTAAAATCAAACTTGAACATGTGCACAGGAAGCTTGGCCGCTGCATTATATGTGCTGTTCTCGGCCCGCCAAGCATACATGTTCTTTCTGGCGGCCTTCTTGTTGGCCTCATATTCTCTTTCAGACTTCTTCAAGTCCACACTCTTTACCTTACTGCCCATTGGCAGTCCAAATGTCTGGGAGAGACCTTTGATGGATAGGTCTGCATACACTCTCCCATGCTTCACCACCTGCCTCGTCTGAGGGTTATAATTCTGGGCGCATTCAATGACTAGCTCCGGAGACTCCATGGAGTATGGGAAGCTAGCAGCGTTCCACATAGCTGATACAAACACTGCATCTAGTACCGGACTCTTATCTTGTCCATCATTCAGCTTGGCTGACCAAGCCTCCAGGTTGGTAATCCCCTGATGGGTATCTGTAATTGCCCCATATTTGAACAGGACCCCTCTCTGGGAAGAGAACATAGGCCTGCTAAATTCCTCCTGATTCTTGACTGAGCATTTTTCAGCCATGGGTACCTGCAATTAACAACATTTCGTCTCACAACAGGGATATGCATGCATACATATTGCAAATATCATGCCTATTGCATCAATTTTACATTACTTACTTACATGGATACATAACCAGAACTTATGACATCATTTAGAAACAACATGATGAGGGTTTCAGTTCACTTACCTGGTTATGCAGATTTTCTTTATACCAGTATATCGTCAAGACACTCTTAATTCAACTGCTGATCACTTCCCTCCTTCTATCTGTGACTTCGAATTGCGCAACGGTAGCTGTTATGCGGATATGGAGGCCGGTGCTCTGTAAAACAATTTTAATGTAGGTAAACGTAACAATGGCAGTTGAATTACCTTTTAACCTCGTAGTTAGGGTAAATTTAGGGCAACTCTGACAAGTTAGATTGCAATCTTTGATCATTCGTGTGAAAACTCAGGATCTCGTCAGGTATTTCATCGGGTTCCGAGGTCGGCGGGAATCACCTACCATATCTGCGCGCATTTAATGATAATGGCGGCAAAGGGAGCGGGGAATATCCATATGGCAGGATATCATGAGGGCAGGATGATATTTCACAAATATCAGGTTGAGTTTCTATATCATCCTCCCTAGCACTGGAATTATTATCGCTACAAGATTCGGGTGATAACGCACCCTTTGTTTACATTTTAGAACATCAGGAGGATATTTCGGTTTATCGGGTGATGTTTCAAAACAAAATGATGATGATGAGACAAGCTTGCTCATCCTCCTTTTTGAATATCAGGATGACGTCATCATGATATTTGTTTTTTGTATCGGAATGCTTCATGACGTCATCGTCATATTGGGCGAACATGATCATGTTTACAAAATATCCTGTCGAAATGTAAATATGATGATGATGTCATCAGGATGTTTGTTTCTTCGTTTATCGTATTCAGATGATGTCATCAGGATGTTTGTTAAGGGTGATGTTTTGCGTCAGGATGATATTTACGAATATCGGGTTACTTTTCAAAACATGATGTTCGCGATATAAAAGACCGCTTGACGGGAAAGACTTGCTACCGTTTAAAGTTGACGTCAGGATATTTGAACCGCAGGATATATCCGGGGAATGTTTCAATATGATGATGATCTTTAAACAACATGACTCAGATTATAAAATATGACCCCCCCTTGCGAATATCAGGTTTGACCAAAACTTTGACTGTTCATAACTCTCACATCCTGGTGAATACCAGGGTGACGTAAAAGGCAAACCTGCATGAAATTTAATGTTCTTCCAGAATATGAGGTCATAGATACGAAATAGGAATTTTGACCAACTGACCTCATAATGATGACTTACCTCAATCCTGACTCAACGTGCTAATGCATTTGACTGATTTTTACCAAACCGCCAGAAAGCAAGAAACACAAACCAAGCCAAAAGAAGTTGGGTCCCTGTTTTGCCAAGTCAAAATGGGGCGTGTTGTGTAACCACACAACAGAACTCTTCCATGGAAACATTTGTCATGCAATTAGGATCAATAAGGGTTTTATCCATAGGGTTTCCCATTATTTTCACAGTGATGTAGAGAGGTCTTTTAGTGTCTCCAGTTGTTCTATCATATGGTGTAAACACAATTTCAGGTTCAGGGACCTTTCTCTTCATGTAAGGTCTAGGAGGGAGCCTATTATTGTTGTGATTAGAGGCCATGTATATATGCTCAAATTAATGAAAAATCAGATTTTAACAATTTTCCAAAAGTATGCAAAAGACAAGTGTAAAACTATGTGCAAAAGTGACCTAAAATGCTTTGTTTTTTTGTACTTTTTCAATGCAAATATATGAAAGCAAAAGGTGTTGTAATGATTTTGATCAGGGGAAGAAAATTATATGTCTGATATCAGTCCAATATAGCAATAAGATCCTTTACAACACACTCTTGATGCAAATCTAAGATGATGACAAGTTAAAACCTAGTGAAAATACACTCAAATGTGTGATTTTTCACCAAATCTCAATGTAAAAGAGCATGAAAAAGGGTGTTGTGAGGAAAATGATGATGAATAGAAAATTATATCAGTAATAATAGCCACTTAATGCCAAAATATCTGTCACAACACTCTTATAGTACCAGTCAAGATCAAACCCTAGTGAAAATATAGCAAAATAGGCAATTTTTCACAATTGTTTAATTCCAATACCTAGAAAAAGCGGTGTTGTAAAGAATTTTTGGAGGTACAAAAAATAATAGAAATGATATCAATCACCTTAAAATTTGTCACAACACGCTTGGAGTGCAAACTAGGCCAAACCCTATGGCAAAAATAGCAAAAATAAGCAATCTTTTACCAAATTTTCAATACAAGAAGCCAATAGAAAGGTGTTGTAAAGATTTTTAGGAGGGGCAGCAGATAATACCCTTGATATCAGCTAATTAGTGCAAAAATATTCTTTACAACACACCTATAGTGTAAATTTAGAGAGTCGATAAGCCAAAATCTAGTGAAAATCAATGTTTTTCAAGCCCTAGGTTTGAGATCTTGATGTAAAATGCTATATGATTGTTTTGCAAGATGATGTGTGATTAAAATTACATGCTCTAACATGTGAAATGCAAGTGCAAATCTAGTGAAAAATCAATGAAAATGCTAGTTTTGTTGAAATTTTCTATGAAAAAATGCAAATTTCTTAAATCTAAATGCAAATTTGTTCTAAAATTCAAGACTACAACCAAATGAAATTTTGAATGAGCCTCTAAAATTAGTAGAAAAATCTGAAACAAGATTTTACCTACAAACCCTAGATTTTGGAATTACTAGGTTATATGCAAAATTCACAATTTTCAACAAAACCCTAGCAATTTTATGATGAAAATGCAATGCAAACTAATGAATTTTTGTAATTTTCTGCAATTTAAATCAGATCTAATGCAAAAATCATAAATTTGATGAAATTCAAATTAATTGATGCAACATGCAAACCCTAACATGCCATTTTTTTCCATTTTTTCAATTTTTTTGTAAGTTTTCCAATGCAATAAGATGAATGATGATATGAATGAGTGAAATTAATGTAAATATGAAGCAAAACACTCAACAAGGTGCAAACAAGTCCAATAACATGAGTTCACCAAAATGTAAAGGGTGGAATTTGGATAGTTTGATTTTGGTAGTTTATGTGTATATACTCCTTTCACCCTTTCATTCAAGGACCTAGGGTCGAGTTGCAATGTACTATCATACCTTAGGTCGCTATGGGAATGTAGGGAAACTTGGATTTTTATGATTTGATTTCCAATTATCTTCTGTTATGCTTAATTATACCTTACAACCCTAATTATGCAAATACAAAAGTAAACAGATGAATATCAGAAAATGCTGCTATAGAAAGATGTAAAATGACAAATAATTGTGCACCTATTTTCAGGGTTTAGAGGTAGGAAAGTCAGGGACTAAAGAACTGGCACCCAAGTCTAGTGCCCTACTTTTTGTTAGGATCTGCAAACAAGACCTGTAACATGTTCCTATTGTACCAAAGGTTTTCTCGTCATGAAACTTTGAGGACTAATGAACGGGCACCCTAGTCTAGGGAGCTATTTTCTTCTCTAATCTGCAATTCCAACACTCTATTGTACCCTCCTGTAACTTCACTTTATCTGTAGCTTCAACCTGTAACTTACAATCATGAAAACTTTGGGAGGGGGTTGTGGTGTTTGGAGGCTTGCCTCAGTCAAGCCCCAGAGAGACATTCAAGTCTTCTGAATACTGTTGTCAGATAGAGAGTGCGTACCCTTGTGAGGTAAAGGCAAAAACCAAATAATAAATGCTCACAAACACAAATGATATCACCTTGTAGTGAAGATCTCATGGGAGGAATAAGCTCTTCATGCCATGAGGAGATGATTGCTCAAATTTGCAAACACAAACATGTAGACAACACAAATCTGCTCTTGCAACACAATGAAATCCTTGAATCACCTTTAGAATGCAATAGCTTGCTAGTAATCATCGAGTTGAAATCTAGTTTACAAATGAATGCCTAAACATGATTATATATGAAACTACAAACACTCCCGCCAAGAATTTCGTAATTGAAACTTACCGTGTTAGCATAGGACTCAAATAACGGTCACAAGCCGACACCCAAAAATTGAGATTGACCCAAAATAGGGCAGGACTAGGGCGTGGCCGCCCAAGTCCTTCCCCCTATTTTGGTTAGGGATTATCTCAAGTGGTCCCCCTAGGTCCTATTTGCCAAGACACTTAGGGGGTTTTCTCATCGGGATGTCAAATTATGATGTAATATGTCTTAAATGTAGATAAAAGACTTGAGAGCTAAACCTTATGAGGGAAAAGCCCCCAAGGGGACATTTTCTAATGTTACATGTACAATATGGCAATAGAGCTAAAAAGAGAGTAGATTCATGTTTAGCATGTAGTGAGTTAGAGCTTTCAAATTTTTAAATGCAAGTTAATATGTATGTAGCACCTTTAGGGTCTTATGATGTGATTATAGGAATCAATTGGTTAGCTGAACATAAGTCTCTAGTAAACTGAAGACAAAGTTGTTAGATGTTTGAATGACCTAGGAAATTAGGTGGAAATTAATGGATCTAAGAGACCCTTAGAGCTTAGACAATTCTTGGCTATGCAATTGAAGAAAGCTAAGAGGAAAGGGTGTGCCATTTATTTTGTCCAAGTAAAGGAGCTTCACAATGAAGAACAAGCATTCAGTGACTACATAATCCTTAGAGATTTCTAAGATGTATTCCCTATGGAGTTGACAAGAGTTACCACTGAAGAGAGAATTTGACTTCTCGATTGATTTTCTACCAGGGACTGAGCCTCAATCGAAGCCACCCTATAGGATTACTACTGCAGAACTGTATGAGCTTAAAGCACAATTGCAAGAGTTTCTAAATCAAGGGTTCATTAGACCTAGTGTGTCATCATGGGGCGCACCAGCTATCTTTTTAAAGAAAAAGGATGGTACTTTGATATTATGCATTGATTATTGGATGTTTAACAAAGCTACTATAAAGAATAAGTACCCACTCCCAAGAATAGATGAGCTCTTCGATCATATGAAAGGAGCTATGGTGTTCTTGAAGATTGATATAGGAGCATCCAGTGGTGTAAGGGCAATCTTACATCAACCAAAAAAAAGATGTGTTTCAAAATTGTTGATGTTCTTTCCATTTCTTTTCAAAATTTGTGGTTCTAGTTCCATAATTGCTTGAATAATGATGTAGAACTTTCAGTTTTTCCAAACTGCTAAAAATAGCAACCTGCTATTTTTAGAAAGTTTGCATTTGAGCATGGAATGAAGTGAAAATTTACAAGAAGCTTTGTAACTGAAAAATAAGACCTTTGGCGAAGGAATCACACAAAGATCATTTGCGACCTAAAAGATATTAAAGTTTCCGTTTCTTGAAAAATGCCTGAAAATTATTCAAACTCAGGTTTGAAGCACTAAATGGCCTTGTACAGGTCTAAAAATTGCCGGAACCAACAAAGCGGGTTCTTAGTGCGTAGAGCACTCCACAAGATTTCTGACGCATAAAACAGTTTGTCAATCAGACACCTGGATCAAAAGTTATGGCTCCCGAAAGTTGACCTATTTTTGGAGGGAGATGCAAATTTTGAAATTAGGTTGTTGACCACCAAAAAAGGCTATCAATAACCATTTTTGGGAACCCTAGGCAGTAGTAGAGTTAAGGGGGAAAGTGTAGATTCAATAATAGGTGGGAAAACAGAAACCCTAGCTGATTTGGGGTTACAGAAGGCAAATGATTCTAGAGTCTTGGGATAGGAAGTTGTAATGTGTTGCAGCCTGTGGAGGGTTGATTCCTCTGATTGTATTTGAGCTTCTGTAATGTAATAAGTTGTCCAAATCAATAAAGAAAGTTCTATTTTCTATGTAGGATTTATGTTGTTGTGTGTGTTATGATTTACCCCCTTCATCAAGTGGTATCAGAGCAAGGGTTCCTGAGTGTGTAGACAGATTGCTGACTGTGAGGCAGTTTGCACTAGGACCTGAGGTTGTGGGTTTGTTATAGAGATCAAGATGCTTCCACGAAGAAATCATATTGGGAGGAATATTTTGATAGAAGAGGTTTTTAGAGCCCTACAAAGGCAAATCGATGCATTGCAAGAGGAGCTACAAAGAGGGTTTGAGCTGAGAATAAGAGAGGAAAGTGAAGATGAAGCTGAAGAAGAGCTATCTCAGGAAGAACAAGAAGCTGCAGGTGATCCTATAGAAGTTAGGTTGTTGAGGGCCATTTTGAAGATTGGAAAGAGACCCAGGATTTAGTTTCTACATATTCTGAAGATTTGAATCCAGAACAGCTTATTGATTGGATCAATGACATGGAGGAGTATTTCAAGTATGAAGATGTGGAGGACCCAGATCGGGTTAAGTTTACAAAAATAAAGTTGAAGGGCCATGCCAGTATTTGGTGGAAGGAGGTCCAATTAGAGAGGAATAGAAGAGGAAAAGGAAAGATCACCAGATGGGATCGAATGGTGGAGAAACTGAAGAAGCAGTTCATTCCTATGGACTATGAGATGGAGCTGTTGAAGAAGCTTCAAGGACTGAAGCAAGGTAACAAGTTTGTTAAGGAGTATACAGAAGAGTTTTATAAAATTACTATCAGGACAGTCCATGTAGAGCCCAACAAGGAGAAGATAGCCCATTACATTAATGGGTTGAGGCCAAGTATTCAAGAGGAGCTGAGCCTGGTCAGAATGACCACCATAGAAGATACATACCAGTTTTCCCTAAAGGTGGAAGAGAAGCTGAATAAAAGATTTGACAGCAAACAAAGGGGAAGAGGTCAAGGCAGAAGGACTAGCGGAAGACCCTATGGGGGATGAAATGAAGATTCAAAGAAAAGTGAAGAAGCCGGCACCAGTCAAATTCAGAGAGGAGATAATACTTACTACCCTCGTGACCAGAATAATCGTGAGTAAAGACGAAGAGGAAGAGGCGGACCTGGGCAAGGACCTGGAAGAGGAGGTTTCAGATGAACCTGTTTCCAATGTAGAGAAGAAGGGCATCAAGCATACGAGTGCCCACAACATCAAGGAAGGACAAATCAAAGACCTGAAGGTAATGCATGAGTTGCACATGTAGACGAAGATGCAAAGTCTGAGCATTCTAAAGATGCTGAAAGGCGAGAAACCCTAGTTGTCAGAAGAACTTTGTTAAATGAGGAAAAAGAACCAAATCAGAGGAAGAGTTTATTCCACACAAGGTGTAAATGTGAAGGTAAGTGTTGTGATATTATTATTAATAGTGGAAGCACTGACAATCTTGTTTCAGAGGAGATGGTTGACAAGAAGAAAGATCTGCATCCATATTGGATTGCATGGTTGTAGAAGGACCATAGAGCCTTGGTCAATGAACAGTGTTTAGTGAAGTTCAAGATTGGAGACTACTATGATGAGGTGTTGTGTGATATCATACCAATGGACGCATGTGATATGTTGTTGGGGAGGCCATGGCAGTATGATAGGAGCATTGCCCATGATTGCCGTGCAAACACGTATTCCCTAACAAAAGATGGAGTTCATTATAAATTGAAGCCCTTGAAAGAGGTGGAAGAAAAGGTATGTAGTACTGCCAGAATTTGCTTGGTAGATGGTAGAAAATTTTTGGAGGGTATGAAGCATGAGCGTCATTGCTTTGCATTGATTCCTAAGATTAGTCAAGAGAAATGTGAAGATGTACCATTAGAAGTCTCAGATATGTTGGAAGAATTTCAAGATATTATCTCTAATAATGTACCAGAAGGCTTACCACGGGTGAGGAAGATAAGTCACCAAACGGATTTGATACCAAGAGCTAGTTTGTCAAATAAGGCAGCCCATAGAATAAGTCCTGCAGAGAGTGAAGAGCTAAATAGACAAGTTCAAGAGCTATTAAGGAAGGGACTGATAAGGGAGAGTCTGAGTCCTTGTGCGGTACCTGCAGTACTAGAACCAAAGAAAGATGGAGAGTGGAGAATGTGTACAGATTCTTGAGCCATAAATAAGGTCACGATCAAGTATAGATTTCCATTGCCAAGAATGGATGACATAATGGATTGTTTGAGTGGAGCCAAGTACTTCACAAAGATTGATCTGAAGAGTGGGTATCACCAGATCCAAATTAGAGAAGGAGATGAATGGAAGACAACCTTCAAGACAAAGGAGGGTTTGTATGAGTGGTTAGTCATGCCATTTGGGCTAACCAATGCACCAAGCACATTCATGCAGCTCATGAACGAGGTATTGAAACAATTTTTGGGAAGTTTTGTTATTGTTTATTTAGATGATATTTTGATTTTCAATAAGATTTGGGATGAGCATATGATGCATATCAGAAGAGTTTTTGAGAAGCTGAGGGAGGAGAAGTTTTTGATCAATCTGAAGAAATGTAGCTTTGCAAAGAATGAGTTGGTATATGTAGGATTTGTTGTCTTAGAGGAAGGTCTTAAGATGGACCCAGAAAAAGTAAGGGCTATCATTGAATGGCCTATGCCAAGGAGTGCAACGGAGGTAAGATCTTTTCATGGTTTGGCAAGTTTTTAAAGGAAGTTTATCAAGAATTTTAGTAGCATTTGTGCACCCCTAACTAAGACAATGAGAGGGGATAAAAAAGAGTTTAGATGGACTAAAGGAGCAGATAAAAGATTTGATACATTGAAGCAGAAAGTCACAGAGCAACCTATTTTGGCACTTCCAGATTTCAATAAGGTATTTCAAGTATATTGTGATGCTAGTGGTAGTGCTATAGGAGCTATTTTGAGTCAAAAAGGTAAGCTCATTGCCTATTTTAGTGAGAAGCTTAATGATGCCAAGAAAAAGTATTATGTTTATGATTAGGAGTTTTATGCAATAGTTCAGGCTTTGAAGAAATGGAGACATTATTTGTTACCAAAGCAGTTTGTTTTATATACTGATCATCAAGATTTGCAGTATCTTAATAGTCAAGGAAAGTTGAACTAGAGGCACTTAAAATGGGTTGAGTTTTTATAGAGCTATACTTTTGTTTTGAAGCACAAGAGTGGGAAGTCCAATGGAGTTGCAGATGCCTTGAGCAAAAGGCAAAATTTGTTGACAGAAATGAAGATAGAGGTTGTTGGGTTCAATGAGCTCAAAAGCTTGTATCCTGAAGATCTAGATTTTGTAGAGGCTTGGAAAGCTTGTCTAGAACCTGTTACTTTAGACAAGATAAAATAGTTGGGTTCCATAATCCAAGATGGCATGTTGTTTAGAGGAAGCTAGTTGTGCATTCCAAGGAGTTCCATGAGAGAGAACCTAATAAAGGAGAAGCATAGTGGGGGATTAGCTGGACACTTTGGTCAAAATAAGACCATTGCTATTGTTGGTAAAAATTATTATTAGCCACAGTTGCAGCAGGATGTGAGGAAATTTGTGCAAAGTTGCAGAGTATGTCAGATGGCGAAAGGAGCAAGTTAGAATATAGGTCTATATCAGCCACTACCTATACTAGAGAAGCCATGGGATGATATTAGTATGGATTTTGTTCTTAGTTTACCAAGGACACAGAGAGGACATGATTCCATTTTTGTGGTGGTGGACAGATTCTCAAAGATGGTAGATTTTATTCCTTTCAAGAAGACTAATGATACTATTCATATTGCAGAGTTATTTTTTAGGGAGGTGGTGAGATTACACGGTCTACCAAAGAGCATAGTTTCAAATCAAGATACCAAGTTTGTTGGTTATTTCTAGAGGACATTGTGGAAGAAGTTGAAGACAGATTTGAAGTTCAGTTCTACACACCATCCATAGACTGATGGATAGAACGAAGTGGTGAATAGAAGTTTGGGTAACCTACTACGATGCTTAGTAGGAGATAAGCCCAAGGGATGGGATTTGATTTTACCACAGGCAGAATTTGTTTACAATAATTCTATCAATAGGAGTACTAGTAAATCATGATTCTAGATTGTATATGGGAATAGTCCAACAAATGCTTCAGAGTTAAGGAATCTGGACAAAGGAGAAATGACAAGTGCCAAGGCTGAAGACTTTGCAGCACACATGAAGAATTTGCATGAAGAGGTGAAAAAGCATATTAATAAGATGAATATTCAGTACAAGGATAAGGCAGATCAGAAGAGGAGATATAAGGAATTCTAGGTAGGAGATGAAGTCATGGTTCACTTGAGAAAAGAAAGGTTCCCAATTGGAACATACAATAAGTTGAAAATGAAGAAATTTGGACCATGCAGAATTTTGAAGAAACATGATTCAGGAAATGCATATGAGGTAGAGCTACAGAGTGGGATTAACATTTCCCCTATTTTTAACATTGTTGATTTATCAGAATATCATGAAGGTGGAACAGAGGATGGACCAACAGACGAATAGTGGAGTATTCTAGCATCTACTTCAACAGAGGAGATAGAAGAGATCTTGGATAGCCATGTGGGAAGAAGTACTTGAAATAGGCAATATGAAGAATACCTAGTGAAATGGAAAGGAAGGCCTATTGAAGATTCTTCTTGGTTGTCTAAGGTAGAGGTTGATCGTTTGGGTTTTCCTCACACAAACACCTGAGATGTGACAGGGTCACATGTCAAATTACCCTGGGTGTCTGATGCAGGAGCATCCAGTGGTGTAAGGGCAATCTTGCATCACCCAAAAAAAGATGTGTTTCAAAATTATTGATGTTCTTTCCATTTATTATCAAAATTTGTGGTTCTAGTTCCATAATTGCTTGAATAATGATGTAGAACTTTTAGTTTTTCTAAACTGTTAAAAATAGCAACCTGTTATTTTTAGAAAGTTTGCATTTGGGCATGGATTGAAGTAAAAATTTACAGGAAACTTCGTAACTAAAAAATAAGACCTTTGGCAAAGGAATCATGTAAAGATCATTTGCGAGCTGAAAGATACTAAAGTTTTCATTTCCTGAAAAATGCCTGAAAATTATTCAAACTCAGGTTTGAGGCACTAAATGGCCCCGTATGGGCCTGAAAATGGCTAGAATTTGTAGAGCCAGTTCTTAGCACGTAGAGCACTCCATGATCTTTCCGAAGCATAAAACGGTTTGTTAATCGAACACCCGGATCAAAAGTTATGGCTCCCGAAAGTTGACCTATTTTTGGAGGGAGATGCAAATTTTAAAATTAGGTTGTTGGCCACCAAAAAGGCTATTAATAACCATTTTTGGGAACCCTGGGTAGTAGTAGAGTTAAGGGGGAAAGTGTAGTGTCAAGAATAGGTAGGAAAATAGAAACCCTAGCTGATTTGGGGTTACAGAAGGCAAATAATTTCAGAGTCTTGTGATAGGTAGCTGTAATGTGTTGCATCTTGTGGAGGGTTGATTCCTTTGATTATATTTGAGCTTCTGTAATGTAATAAGTTGTCCAAATCAATAAAGAAAGTTCTATTTTCTGTGTGCAATTTATGTTGTGTGTTTTATGATTTACCCCCTTCATCAAAGATAGACCTTAGATCCGGCTATCACCAATTGTAGATTAAGGATGAGGGCATCTCTAAAATAGCTTTTAGAACTCACTATGGTCACTACAAGTTCACAATGGTACCATTTTGGTTGACTAATGCACTAGAAACCTTCATGAATTTGATGAATAGCATATTTAGTGATTGCTTAGATGATTTTGTGTTGATCTTCCTTGATGACATATTGATATACTCTAAATCAGTGGAAGAGTACGAAAGGCATTTGAGGATAGTCTTACAACACTTGAGAGAGAGGAAGCTTTATGGTAAACTATCTAAGTGTACATTCTTTCAAGATAAAGTGCACTATCTTGGTCATGTGATCATAGCAGAAGGGATTGCAATTGATCCTAAGAAGATTAAAGCAATAATGGAATGGCCTACACCATAGAGTGTAACAGAAGTCAGAAGTTTTATAGGACTTGCAGGGTATTATAGAAAGTTTGTGAAAGGTTTCTGAATTCTAGAAGCACTGATTACCTCACTACAAAAGAAGGGTAAGAAGTTTAAATGGACAAAAAGGTGTGAGCAAGCTTTCCAAGTGCTAAAGGAAAATCTCACAACTACTATCTTGACCATACCAGATCCTAATGGTCACTTTACAGTTATAATTGATGCTTTAGGAGGAGTAGGAGGAGTGTTGATGTAGAATGAGCAAGTGGTTGCATATGAGTCAAGAAAGTTAAAGCAATATGAGTTAAACTATGCACTACATGATCTTGAGTTAGCCTCCATAGTTCATGCACTTCAGATGTGGAGGCATTATCTTATAGGTAAGCCCTTTGAGTTAAAGAAAGATCATTTAGGGCTCAAGTGTATATTTACTCAACCTAACCTTAATGCATGACAGAGAAGGTGGTTAGAATTCCTTAGTGAGTATGACTTTGGAATTGAGTATATAAAAGGAAAGGAGAATAAAGTAGCAGATGCTCTTAGTAGAAGAAGACATTTAGCTACCATGGTTACAACGAGATCCAATTTGAAATAGAGAATGATTCAGAATCTTCAAGGTGATGAGCATTATGAAAGAGTGAAGCAAGCTTTGGAAGTAGACTCCTCAGATCATAGGTTTGATGGTTATGTGATTGAGTCAGATGGACTTTTGAGATATTAGGGAAGGATGTATATTCCTAACTTAGGAGAGTTGAAGAAGTTAGTGATTGAGGAGATCCACAATGCACCATATTCAAGGCACCCTAGAGTGACCAAGATGGTCGAAGGTTTGAGACCTTTATACTTTTAGCCTAGACATAAGAGGGATGTGACAGAATTTGTGGCTCAAAGTTTGGAGTGCCAACGAGTCAAAGCTGAGTATGTGCATCTAGAAAGATTGTTGTACCCGCACAGTATACCTGAGCATAAGTGACAAGTAATAAGTATAATTTTTATTCAAGGGTTTCCCATGTCTAAGAACCGGCATGATATCAACTTAGTGGTTGTGGACAAGTTGACTAAGATAGCACATTTCATTCTAGGGAATATTTCAGATGGTTCTTTCATATTAGATAAGAAGTTTGTTCAAGACATTTTTCAATTTCATGGAGTGCCTGAGATGATCATTTCAGATTGAGACACTCACATGACATCCAAATTTTGGACAACTCTTAATGTAGCTTTGGGTACAAAGATGAATTTTAATTCAACATATCATCCTCATACAAATGGTTAGATGGAAAGAGTTAATTAGGTTGTTGAAGACCTTCTAAATATGTATTGTATGGATCAACAGTACAAATGGGAGGAATATCTTCCATTGGTAGAGTTTGCATACAACAATTCATACCATGCATCTTTGGGAAGGGAACTATTCAAAGCTCTTTATGGGCATAGGTGTCGAAAAACTATCAGTTGGGATAAGGTGGAGGACAGAATAGTGATCAATCCTGATATGTTAAGGGAAATGGATGATCAGATGAGATTGATCAAAGAAAAATTGAAGCAAGCTTCAGATCGTCAAAAGAGTTATGTAGATAGAAATAGGATGTCTAGATAGTTCTCATTTGGTAACAAACCTAAGTGTCAAACCTCAGAAGAGTTCAATTTCATTTGGCAAAGCGTCTAAACTTGCTCCTTGATTTGTAGGACCGTTCAATGTCTTGGAAGTGATCAATCTTGTAGCTTATAGACTTGCTCTACCACCTGCACTTGCTAGAATCCATAATATTTTTCATGTGTCCTTACTTAAGCTTTATCATCTTGATGTGTCACATATTCTTGATTGGCACGCTTTACAGGTTCAGGATCCAGGAGTGGTGCTGATGGAGCCCACTCAAATTTTGCAGAGGTGCAACTTTAAGTTGCGTAGTAGAGATGTGGTGTAGTATAAGGTCCAATGGGACCAATATTTAGAGGGCAATGTCACATGGGAGGATGGGGAGGAGATTGATAGATCTTTTCCTCATTTGAGGATATAGCATAGATTTCCTATTCATGCATGGATTATGATACTTTGAGCTAGTATTATTGTTTTATGATACTTTGGATACATTGTTGGTGATAGATTGATACATTATTATTTTTAGTTTGTGTAACAAGACATCAAGATAATGTCTCTTCCTAGTGGGGAAGGATGTCACATCTTGTTTTATGGACTATATTATTATTCTAGATTAGCGAACATTTTACTATGATTGTTTTTACTTTGAGTAAGTTCCACGTGTGTGAAGGTAATTATCATGTTGTTATATTTGCGTAAATTAAAAAGTTGATTTAATATCAAATATTATCGATGTGATTATAATGTTTTGCTTCGGATATATTTTGGGGAACTAACCTATTGATGTTCAGCTGAGTGCAAATGAATGCAGGTACTCGTCGAAGATGAGAACATGGTTGAGATAGAGATGTTCTAGCCACTTAGCAAGAACTGTTTGGGATGGATAACCCTGATGCACTCACACACTCACATAGACTCATATCATATTGCATTCTATGGCTTTAATATGCATTGTTGTTTTGATAATGAATGTGACTTATGTTTACTACTTAGAAAATAATGAGTTTAATTGCTATAAAAGTCCTTCTCGAATGCATGATTTAGTTATAAAAATTAAATATTTTTTCGATTGTATTTAAAATGGAGTATTTTATATGGTGTATTTATATTATTAAAATAATAAATAAATAATTGTTTTCCTATTATTGTTTGAAAAATAATATCTAATTTACATTTAAAACAATTATGTTTAAAAGGATAGATATATTATTATTATTATTATTATTATTATTGCAAATAATTTGTGAGTTGATTAAGTAATTGTGTTTTATTTAAAATGGATAAATTATATTAATAATATTAATATTATATTTAGAAATCTAAAATAAATAAAACTAAAATAAGTTACTGTCATGCTAGTGATAGAAATATATATTTATTGTCATGCAAGTGACATAAATTAAAAATAAGTTATTTTATTCTATTTTTAAAAAAAAATTGAGAGCCTTTTAATTGCAAAATCTCATGCAAATGGGAGTAAAAATAGTTAGGATTATCTATGGAGGTAGCTATCCCAAGATCAAGATGTCTAAGAGCTAATCACAAGAATCAAAGAATATCAACATGATAGAATAATATTCTATACACAAGATAATGTGATGATACAAGAGTAATTTTATGATACAATGAGAGGCCTTGGTTATATAGACCAAGGTTGATAGCTAGGATGTTGTAGTCATGTGACAAGTGTCACATTCCTATTACATGAGACAACTAGAGGATAGAATGACAACTAGATCACATGTGTAGGATAAGACAACTATCAACACCTAGTAACAACTAGACACAACTAGAAACAACTAGAAACATCTAGTAGACTCACTAAGTCAACTTAACATGTGAACATGTGTGTGAGTATTATTTAATAATAAATAGTTAAATAATATGAATTATCCACACAACAAAGGTTAAACTAGTTAGGTAATAACCCTATTCACACCAACACCCCCCTTAAGTGCAACTTAGGGAGGAACAAACAAATGCAAACATGCAAAGATGGGTCCCAGCAACAAGGTCGTGTTAGGTATCCATGTACAAAAGATCTCACAAGTGGAGAAAAGGAGAAAACCTCATGGGAAAAACTCCTCCCCAAAAGAGAGAAAAAGTGAAGGAAAGAAGGAAGGACTCAACATGACCCCCCAAGGACAACTTCCATCATAAAGATACAAAAGATATCCCCCATAGGAGATAAAAGGACTAAGAAGCCTTCACAAAGGATGTCCCCAAAAGATTAGGAACATGAAGAACTCCACTGAAGTACAAAAAAGATGCAAACAACTGTCGAAGAACTACTACACTATTGAAGAACCTTCACTGAAAATAGAATGAAGATCGGGATCAAAGAGACAAAAATCTGTACGAGTGACCCCCAACGACACTACTCAACCAATCTAATAGTTGAAGATGCATATGGTACATCAATATGTACGAGTGACCCCAACGACACTACTCAACCAATGTGATAGTTGAAAATATAGGTGCTAATAGTCTCAAGAATTGATCATCTTAATAAGGTAGAAGGTTGCCTCCAAAAACTAGAATGCAAGAGTGTCTATATGGTATCTATTCCATCTCACTGAAATGCATGGGTAACTAGCCGCTGCATCCGCCTAGTATATAGGAACAAAAACTAGATACATAGTTCACTCCAAGCGAAACCAAGGAAGCATTAGCACAAATAGTATGATACCCCCCATAATGCTGACAAGGGAGAGGTATGGCAGCTCCACTAAAACTGTGTGTCACAATGTAGTGCAAGAAGGTGAAGAAGCATCATCAGAAGATGCACAAAGTAGTACTTGCAACTTAGTAAAGGGTGTGCAAATAACAAGGCACACACGCATGAGGCTGAAAATGTTGTTGTGGAGAAAAACTCACCAGACAAGATTGTGATGGCAAATAACAAGGCACTAACACAACCTCTGATGACACTTTATAAGTAGTGTGAGTACAAAAATTGGCACAACATGATGTGCAAGATCTCCAAACTACAAGTACAATACGTGGCACTTTATCTCAGTGCGTTTACAAGTCAACAAGTGCATTCAATGGATACATGCAATGTCCAAACCAAGGATAGAACGAGTTGATGTCATGAGGTGAACAATGAAGACATTGACCATGCATGCCTTACAAACCTCAAACAAATGACAAAAAACTACAAATGATGAACCCCCATAACAAATAATGTTGCAAAATATGCCCCCCAGAAAGAATTACAAGATTGAGTACAATGTTGTCAATGTGGAAGCCTAAATTGACTGTTTATAACATATGGAGACTTTACAAATTTTCAAGAAAATAGATTACCAAAACAAAAAATGACCTGTACCAATAGATTCCTTGCATTTTTCTGATCAATTTCAAAAAAAAAGTTTGCTCAATTTCGACATCATGAGCAAAAGTTATGCCCTGTCGAAAAATGTCAAAAAAATCAAGCAAAAATGTCATTTGGAGGTAAATTGGAAAAATACAGCAATTTGGGGAAAAATCACCTGCACCATGATGAAGTACTCGGAACCATCTTTCCAACGACTATAAGAATGTGAAAAATTGACTCCCCAGGTGCAAGTTGTGGAAAAAAGAAAAAACCCCCCTCCTTTGGCACTTTGCAAAAAATTTGACTACTTGTCCCATTTAGGGATAGACTATCCTGTTTCAAGACAAAGTGTCCTGTTTCAAGACAGGGAGTCCAATAGGGAACCTAGACCCAAAATTTCAAACAAAGAGGCCTTCTTCAAATCCAAGGATAGTGAGGGTCTCGATGAGCATAGCGGTCTAGATTATCATATGGAGTGAGCACCGTTAAACAACTTCAAGGGCCCATACTCTATCCAACAGGCCATGAGCTTAGGCATCTCCATCTCTGCCAGATCCAGTTCCATATGACCAAAGGTTGCCACAAGACGGAGCAAGTAATTCCACCAAAGGCTAAGCTGACTGATTGGACAAGGTGGCCAAGAAGAGTGGTCGGAGATGTGAAGGCCAAGTTGTTCAAAGCTGAATGCCAAGGGTCAATCTTGATAAAGATGGATTCATTTTGCTGGTGTAGAGAGCATCTTGGGCCAAGATCGGTCCTAGATACAATGCAAAAAATGATTTGTGGAGGTTGATTTTGGCCAAGATGAAAAAAATGCCTGCAGATTGGTGATCAAGAACAAGAAGGTCATTTAGACCAAAGATAGATCACGGGCTGCAGTGGAGTGAAGGTAGCCAATGGACAGAGAGTCCATGCCCAGAGGAACTGGTGGACAGAGAGGCCAATGGTCTTCAAAAAAGAGTTTAAAAATTCACCCAAACGTGAGCCACAATAAAAAAATGGCATGGATCACAAAATACACCTTGTAGCTGAAATGTTTTGCAGAAGGCGCCCAAGTGGGGATATGTTGGGATCAAAACTACAACAAAGTGAGGTTGATCAACTGGTGTTTGGGGTGCTGAAAAACTAGTAAATTTGCCCAAAACTAAGCCATAGGAATAAAAGGAGCCAATGGTAGATAATAGAGACCAAAGCACAAAAGAATGCATTGAACACTTTGAACCTACATCAAGGCAGTGTTGTCTGATCTTCAAGCAAAAACCAAGATCTCAAGGTTGGATCAAATGCATAGGTGCTAAAAACATGGCCAATCTACATAAAATGTGGAAGATTCCACAGAACAGGCTGGATCATGGCTAAGAAACTGGAAGAAGTTCATGATCTGGTGCAGAAAGGTGCGATAGCCAAGATAGAGGCCTGAACATTGCCAAATCAAGCCCACAGAAAGAGCCAATCAGAAGCTGGAGATTAAGGCCGATCACCAAGGAATGTGCAATTAAAATCTCAGTCTGTAGCAAATAAAAAACCACGTGGCCTGAATCTGGAACACTGTGAGTCCAAACAATGGGCCAATTTAATGGCTTATCTGAGATCTTGAGCTCTCATAATGCTTATCTGATTCAGAATGATGTGCTTCCAATAGTAGATTGGCTTGGAAGGTCGACTATGATCCAAGTCAAATCAGTGAGGATCAAAGATCAACTTATATGCCAGTATCATTAAAAATGTCCAATGCCAAAAAAAAGCTAGAGATCACAAAATTGGGTCTGATTTGAAGAAGCACGAACTAGGCCATATGTGAACACAGGCCAAATCTTCCAAAAAGACCAAGTGACAGTGTTTGAAGATAGGATCAAGGCATGTGTGCCTGAGAAAGGCCAGAGTCTACTCCAAATACAGAGCAAATCTGAATTTAGGTTGCCGAGACTGATTTGTTTGCAGAACCAAATATGGGCCAAATCTTGTCCAAAAATTTGAAGACCAAAAATTGGGACAGAGCGTCTTAAAATAGGACAGATAGTCCCAAAAACAAGATCTAGCCTACAAAACTTGCAAAGAAGATGATCAACCTAGAAAATTGGTAGGGAGCAATATTGCCCTCTGCTAAAAAAATTCGCCTTTTCAACTGATAAATCTACACAGAGGGTAAAAAAATCTCAGATTTAACTGTCACCAAAGTATATTGAGTTTATAGTCGATCTTAGCAGATTTGGCCCTTCTGATCTCAATGGTGAGGTTAGATTTGCTCCAAAATGCACTAAAAGAAACCTACAATTTCAAATCACAAATAGTAAGGCTCCCAAAAACTATTATTTCTTCAACCTTTCTGATTCTCCAGGTCATCCAAGGATGCAAGAGAAGAGCATACTTGGTTTCAAAAAAAATAAATCAATATCTAAGACCTTCTAAAAAGAACTAACTCTAGACAATCAACTTGCTCTGATACCATGTTAGGATTAGCTATGGAGGTAGCTATCCCAAGATCAAGATGTCTAAGAGCTAATCACAAGAATCAAAGAAGATCAACATGATAGAATAATATTCTATACACAAGATAATGTGATGATACAAGATTAATTTTATGATACAATGAGAGGCCTTCGTTATATAGACCAAGGTTTATAGATAGGATGTTGTAGTCATGTGACAAGTGTCACATTCCTATTACATGAGACAACTAGAGGATAGGATGCCAACTAGATCACATGTGTAGGATAAAACAACTATCAACACCTAGTAACAACTAGACACAACTAGAAACATCTAGTAGACTCACTAAGTCAACTTAACATGTGAACATGTGTGTGAGTATTATTTAACTAATAAATAGTTAAATAATATGAATTATCAACACAACAAAGGTTAAATCAGTTAGGTAATAACCCTATTCACACCAAAAAAACTTTAGTTATCAAAAGCAATCGAAACCAAAAATAAGGGATGCCAAAATTAAGAGAGGTTTTGTTTTTAATAAAAGAGAAGGAATGACAGAAGAATTGGCACCATGATTTTTCAGTAGAAAGAGAATTAACATCTGTGTTTTTATTTTTCTAAGCATCGACAAGGAAGAGAAGATTTTATTTGGAGCAACCAATTAAGGTCGACTATCTAACATTATAGCAATAGAGAGGGAGCCAAAGAAAATAGTGCCAGAAAGTAGATCGACCTAGTGAATTTGAGAAAAAATTTAGGTATTCTCTTGTTTCATATTGCAAAGTTCTGTTAATTATATTGTCTAAATGTAGGTTGCGATTGTCTGGTCTGTGTTTTGTTCTGAAATGGTCTTATTAACACCTTCTCCTGAGCATTTAAACTTGTTTGGTCTATGTTTTAATCTTGCTTACTGTGCTTGCTATGTCTCTGCTATTCATCATTTCCTTGGTGGATCAACCTTCTGGTTATATGTTTTGAGTCTCTTTGGTTTTCTTCAACCTACCTTAGATTTCTTCCCTATCACCAATCTCTTTCTACCCTCGGCATATTGAAGTGGGTTTGTCCTGTAAAACACGTTGAAGTTGGGTGGCCGTACTTTTTGCTGTCTATTCTTGTTTAATCTTCTATTGGCCAATCTTGCTCTGTTGTACTTTATTTTCTATTTTATGCCAAATGCATCACGCTTTTTCTTGATCTTGATGCAAACCGTTGAAACCATAGTTACTAGTATATCAGATGCTGATAAATTATTCACTGGCAGACTTAAATACTTATAGCTATTATCTTCTTTTTTTCTGTTAGAAATCTGTCTTTTGTTAGAAGTCAGCCTCTAATTATTGATTGAACTATGTAAAAATAACTTTTGAACTTAGGTGATACTATTAGATTCCTGTAGCTATATTTCATCTATTTTATTGTTGTTCAAAGAACTATTTTAGTTACTTTCATTTGTGTGATAGTAAACCTATTGTGAACTCTATTGTTCTTATTTAAACTCTATCACAGTTCCTGTCGCAGTTGTAACAGTAAGACTGTTGCTTATTTCTTTAACTTTCTGCCATAGTTGTGATAGTAAGACTGTTGCTTGTTTCTTTAACTTTCTGCCATAGTTGTGGCAGTAAGCTTGTTTAAATGATTTAGAAACTTATTGCATTATGTATATTGAATGAATAGTTCTTGTCATAGTTATGACAGTAAGATTTTTAAGTGACTTAGAATACTTATCGTGTTGTGAATTTTTGAATGGAATATGGACTTGGAAATTAAATCAATTTAATAGATTTATAGATGCATTGTGTATGATCAAATAATGGATTTCTGCTTGAAAGTGTGTTTTTATGATTGATGCTTGTGAAAGGGAATTAGAGATGGCCTATTTGTGAATAGGGGGTTGTTATTTATTTTAGCTTATTTTATTATTTAATTTATTGTGAAAAGAAAGTAGATTTTTATCTAAGAGTGTTTTGGGTTACTTTTGGGCTAGGATGCTGAATGTGGATTATTAGAGATGGTTTTTCCTCTTTTCAGGAATTGAACCTATAACTATTTTCAAATGTTTAGATCTAAATGAGCAGTCATTGAAAAAGATTCAATATTTGTCTAGCAAACTTTATTGATATATCTCTGCCACATACTATTGTGAGACAATTTGCATTTCATTATTTAGAATTGCACATTAGACATCAGGTTGCATCAGGTGTTCCCTCTTGCCAGTTGTTTCTAGGTAGCTAGACATTCCATGCAGGGATGGGTTTCCTTCGTGTCACGAAGGGATCTAGGGAAGTGTAATTGCTCCATGGTTGGGTCAAAAAGTGCATGAGCCATGTTCCCGTCTCTTGGCTCGTAGGAGAACCATGTGGGTTCATGGTGACTAGAGAGTTTTTTTGATTTATTTATACTTTTTGTACATATTGACTTGTAATTGGATGTATTATGGCATGGAAGCCAATGGACTTTGTATATTATTTTATAGTTCTATCACCTAGATTGAGCATGTGATTTTGTAAGATTTAATGACTTTTATTGAATCATATTTATGAGATTTTACTTTTACTTGGGATGTTGTAATTAAGTGGATTATTTACTTCATGTAACTTTTGTGATGGTTTGAGTACTTTACAAATTTAGTCCCTATATGTCCTCCTATTTCTAGGGTGACATATAGGACCCCTAGGCAACATTTTTCACTGATTCTTTTCATGTTTTTGAGCTCTAGAAGCCTAAAACAACATTCTGTAACTCAAAAAATAGATATTCAGCTATATGACAACATTTTGTAAGCATTTTCAGAGCATATCAAGTCAATTTTTAGACTTATTCAGTTGTAAGAACACCTTTTCTCAATAAATATTTAGTATTTTACCTTCTCAAACTTCTATTCTACTGTGTATAAATGAATGTTTGATGAATGTTTCTGTGATATTGAATGTATGTCCTTAAACATGTGTCTCATTTAATACCTTTAAATTAGAAAATACATGTTTTTGTGTAGGTCATAAGTTGTGTAATGTTGTAAAACAGTCTTAGTTGTGAAAATTTCAATACTTTCCTCCTAAAGCTACCAAACATCAAACCTCCTAATGAAACACTAATATGCAAACATGAAATGAGTCTGAGTTTGTGTAGAGCAACCAGTTTTCTTGGGTTTTGTGTTTCAGAGCAGCAACATGTTTAAGTCTTAGACTTTTGGTGAATAACCTCCATCTATAATAAGTTTAGTTTATGACTTTTCCTACCCTATTCCTCCTAGAACAACAGTAGGTAGTCTAGTTAAGGTGATAAAATCGAGGGAACCAACCCTTCATCTAGAGCTTTAGCTTCAAGTTTTACAAGGTCCCACACCTAGAAGTTATTCCCATTATATCACAGGGTCTTGTTGGATCACATTCAACAAGAGGGTGCAATCTCATTGATAATAGTTTTTGGCATGCCTAGTGGGACAATGTGATGAACGTTTCTTCAAAGTACTAAGAGATTTGGTGTTTGTCTCGGTATTATCATCCTTTGGAGGTAATACAAACAACACCATGGTGACTCCAATCATATAACAGCTAGGTTTAGCAGTCTAGATACATGCAACTAATGAGGTTGGTGCTACTTATTAGTTTTCTACCATTTGAATGTATTTTCTTAGCACCTGGTGACTCTATTTGGTTTTCTCACATCCTAGTGTTTCAAGACCCTTTGCCTAATTTCATTCCAGATCTATTATCTAGACGTGCTTACGTTTCATGCTTTACCCTTTCAATGTCTATTTATCAACACTACAATGGTTATTCTCCTCCATTTTATGAAAATTTAGGTTTTTGGCCTTCAAAAAACTCTTCTCCTCATTGCAATCAACATTACCAGTAGGAGCATTTTCATACCACTCTTGCTCAACCTTCTTGGCATCCTTCTCGTGCCTATAATTAGTCCCAAAAAGACCATCTTTCTCATAACCAACATGCCTATTCTCCTAGCCAGCTTCTAGATGATAATAACATGAGCATTAGAGATATGATAGATATCCTACTAAACTTCCAAATGTAGTTAGATGCTATTAAAAATGAGTAGGAGTATAGTTGGCAGCCGGAAGAGCTTGTATATCAAGCTTATTTGCACTAGCAGGATAGGAAGGTACAAATGAGGAAGAGTTTTTGGCTAAACAAATTATAGCCAAAGAAGAACAAATGATACAACTGATGGCTCAAATACAAAGGTATGAAACCCAATCAGCCCCTTGCATTCCTAGTTTCAGTTCAACTCTTCCTATAATGATGAATCATCCTTTGAATGAAGAGGTTGCCAAGTCCAAAATTCCTAGTTTTAAACAAGAAAAACCTCTTGAACTCTCAAGTAATCCTCCTTATGCCAAAATTCCAAATTTTAGGAGTGCCCCTTCAATACAACAACCAATTCATAAGCAAGAGCAGTCCATAATGTCTCATAATCACCTTAACAATGAGCATATTTATCCTACTTCATCAATTGAACCCCTTTTCCCTCCCACCATCTCCCTTTTCAAAGGAGGACCCATTATATGGAGAGAAAATGAAGGCTATGTAGGTGAAGAGGAGAATATTTCAAGTAAAGATGATGAAGAGATAACTATTTACAACTCCTTTTATGCCACCAAATCAAAAAATCAGATATGGACCAAGAGGAAGAACATAGAATTGATGAAGATGAGTCCATTATTTCAAGTCAAGAAACCTCTCTTAAGGATGATTTGTAAGGTTTCAACTGGTTGGAGGAGCTTCCTTTCTATTGTATAGAAGATTTTGAGGCTGATACAACAAATGAAAGTTTGTCAGAAGAGGCTACCTCATTGTTTGAAAATTTGCCTTCCTTCATTGAAGAAGAAAAGCCTGATTTGGAGGGTACTTGTTTGGGTTATAATCAAAATTTGGAGCTTGAATTAGCTATTCCAGAGAACCTTCTAAGAGCTAATAGCTTTGATGAGTTGTTAGTTGTCCTAATGGAAGAAGATGATCCATTGACCATGGAGGATGAATTGACATGGCAAGTTATCATGCGAGGTGAAAGTAATGATATTATTTCTAATCATTCAAATTGTTTTCTCACTTGTCCAAACTTAGCCATGAAATAGGACAGCCATGAACAACAAGAGGAAAATTTTGAGGGGTGCAACCATGATAACATTATATCAGCTTTCTTGGGTTCTTTGATGGAAGAAGAAGAAGACCATGAAGTTCCAAATCAGTTGCTTGTCCAAGAACAACATGAGAGTAAGATGGAGGACACCATCACACCAAATGAAGGAAAAGAAACAGCCAACTTGTCCTATCAGGCATCTAACTAGGATGGAAGCTGACAAATGCATCACATGTCATTTTTGCACCCAAGCATGAGGATTCTATTGAAAGGAGGCATATCCAACTATCCTATTCACTTCAAAACAACATGAATGGTCAACATAAGTGGGTAAGTGAGTTTATTTTCTCTTTGCAAGAAGCATTGCAATAGCTGGTTAAGCATATGCTATTTCTTCACCTCTTTTTGGCTACTCACAAACATGAAAAATATTGTAAATTGATGAGAAAGGGCAGTTATTTCAAGGAACCAGTTAATGGTTTTGTTTAGTTAGCCTATTTCATTAGTTTAGGTTAGTAGGTTAGTTGTTGTAATTAATTTTCCTCCAAGTACAGATGCACAAGTAGTAGTTGTCTTTAGGTAGTTTTGTGTTTTGTCTTGTGTCTTGTTTTTCTATTGTAAGAGGTACTAATAGCAATGTTCAAGTCTGCTCTGAGTTGTGTTTAGGTTTTAGTAACCCTTTTTCCTAATGGATACTAAGGCTACTAGTGTTTGATACTTAGCAGGAAAGTATCCCTGAGAGGTTGCCAAAATTGTTAACTAATCTAAATTTCTGAGTTCAATTTAGTTAAGTTTGTTTTAACAAAGTATCATGGTGTATCTAAAGTTGTTAAAAAGGGGTTTCATACTTAAAAAAACTCTCAAATAGTCCTTGTGGGATTTTGAAGGGATTTATAATGCTTAAGTATTTCATGTATCCAAGTTTGTCCTTCTCTAATCGCAAATTAGAGGTCAAAATCCTTAATCTTGCCATAGATTTCCCATACACTTAATAGAGAGAAACTCTTTTTGAAATAGGATCAAATTTCTAAGAGGAGGTTAGGTTAGTTTTCAAGAGTTTGATTTGAGTTAGATTTTTTTTAGGGCTTTGTCTTGTGTTGCTTAGTGGTTGAGTCTTTGCTTAGCACCATCTTGCCTCCATTAGTTTTTATTTCCCATTTGTTGTAGACAAAATGTATGGAGATGGTCATCATTTCCCTTGCATGCATGACATGTTTAGAGTGAAGACTAAAGAAGCCTTAGTTTTAGTTCTTGAAGGGTTTTCCATATCATTTATGGTTCCTTAGGAGTTTAAAAAGACACATAAAGTGTAGAATGAGAGCTTTCAGAGGTCATAAGGAGGAGCAAGACATTGAACAAGATCATGAAAAGGGTTTAGGAAAGGTGAACAAAGGGTTTTTTAGAAGAAAGAGATAGTGATATCATGAATATGAAGATGTGATTCATATGGTAGGTACAAACTTTCTCACAAACTTTCTTACAAATATGACTACCTATTTTTTCCCAAACCACCATGCATCTTGTATGACCGAAAATCCTTGCATATGAATGAGCCACTATAAATGGTAAACATACCAAACAATCATAGTCCCAATCTTAAATATGTATGTGATTAGAAAAGGTAGACATTGTCAATGTAAGAAGATGCAGACATGAGAAGATAGTCAAAGATAATTGTTTAACATTTCTCATGCTCTCAGTAGTTTAATCAAATAAGTGTCAAAACCTTGGCATAGGTATGAGACAGTGAAGAAATTTGTAGTTATCCTAAGTCTTCTACAAACTAAGACATTATTGGGATTTGTAGGTAGAGGTTTAAGGATTCTGCCTCAAAGAATACAGATGCATATTGAAGGATGGACAAAGATCTAGAAGATTATGCAACCAATAGTCCACATTGATAGTGATCTTGAGTTGAGGGTGTTTCCAAATATCAATGGAGGGAAAAGATAGTCAAAACTGCCATTAGACCTTGTTTGATGAAAGGGGTCTCAAATGGAATACCCTCATCAAAGGATCTACCAATGGATGAGCATAAGAGGGAGATAGTATTAAGGTGGACATGACTATAATAGCAGGTCCAAAACAAGGGGTAGTACATGCAAGGAGCATGGTCATGTAGATGGTCTACATTATTTTTAAGGAGCAAAGGTTGTGTTGATAGTGCAAAAGACAAGTACAAGGCCTATACAAATACCTCAAAAGTATGTAGATGCTTTTGACAATGAAGCTCATCATGGACAGTGAAATGCAAGCAGTCAATCAACAGGAAAACCCTAGCAGTCATGAAGATCAAGTCATAATAGTTAATATGAATGAATGAATAGTTAAAAGGATTGTTCAAAGTGATAACAACAAAGACCTCTATGATAGAGATTTGCATGCAAATTGTAATAGGACTGAGCACAAGGTATAATCATGAGCAAGAGGGTCTTTGTTAACTGTGAAAGGAGTTGTCAAGGTTGTTATAGGAGCAATCAAAGCCTAAAGTAGTAGTAGTTCAACATCCATGGGGGTTAGAGCTACTAAATCTAACATTGATGCCCCTATAAAGAAGGAAGGAACAATCTTAAGGGACTCATGAAGAACTATAGACCTTTAAGTTTCATTGAATAACAATGAATAAGGGTATCAACAGACAAAGGGTTTCAAAAGAGACAGTCACTGCACACATAAATTTTAACAAATACCTTAATAGGGGTATAAATAAAGGCATAGAGGGAACTGTGAAGTGCCTAGAAGACTATCAAGTGTAGGAGAGTTGCATAAGGGAAGTTCTAGTCATGTTCTAGATTTTGACCTTTGTAAAAGTCAAAATGGGAGATAGTCACAAAGCACACGGTCAAGGAATGGACTGAGACAACATGTATATAATGAATAGAGATAGTCTAACATTGACTGTCATACAATGGAAAGTAGTCTTAGAAGTCATTAGCAAGAAAAAAATCCTTTTGGCTAGGTGGATAGTCTTATTGTGTTCAAGAAGGCAAAACAGTTATAAAGCAGCCATTTCATGGAGCATAAAAGCAGTCACATCAATAAAAATATGTGACAGTCACCTGCCATAATAATGCAAATGGAGCAATCCTCTTATGACTACCATAGGGATAGTACTCTTAGAGAGCAGCAACACCATGAGAAAGAGTATAACTCTTCAAAGATCTCTAATACAACATGAATTTGTTTTGAGTCATCTATTGTTTGTTCATGTTTTCATGTTATAGCCTCTGCCATGTAGTCCTAAATCTAGTTAAGGACTTGTCAAATTTGTGCATACCAATAGAGGATGGTAAGGTCTATAGAGGAGCAA
Organism: Cunninghamia lanceolata; assembly: GCA_027924645.1. Lineage (NCBI taxonomy): Eukaryota > Viridiplantae > Streptophyta > Pinopsida > Cupressales > Cupressaceae > Cunninghamia > Cunninghamia lanceolata. The sequence goes on from BSBN01001281.1 coordinate 7,774,268, forward strand.
TATTTAGGGCTTCAAAGACAAAGTACAATAGATGTATATGGTCACCTCAAAAAGGTAAGAGGCATTTTTCATTGAACACAAAAGTCTTTTCCAAGTAAATAGTACCATAAGCTCACTTTGTCATTTATAAACCTGCAAGTAATGAGATTGGAAAAGATAGATGTACAAGTGATAATAGGAAAGAGTGACTATCATAGTCATACACATTGTAAACAGTCCTATATGGATTGTTTTTATGAAGTTCTAAATGTGTGAAATAGTCATAAGTCATACAAGCAGTGATCCTCTTTCTGTCTATGAAAAGGCTATGTTAATAGTTTGAGGAATAGTCAAAGGACTATCACAAAATAGCACTAAAAGAATAGTCATATCAAATGACTATCATAGCACTAGGAGAATAATGAAATGACTGTCATAGGAATGAGAAAATAGTCACAATGACTATAGCAAAAGTGCATACAAAGAAGACAACATGAGTAGTCAAAGACCACTGTTTTCCTCATGTAGACAGTTAAAAGATGATTGTAACAATATATGAAGAGGCTTACGATAGTGAACACCAAGATGTCAGTCATTAGGAGCAAGAAAAACAAAGTAGTGATCAACAAACAGCTACAAGAGCATAGATGAAAGTAGAGTCTCCAGTCACCATTGAGTGCTACAATCTCAGTTTAATGACACCAAAAGGTAGTTTTAACCCTCAAGAAGACCCTACAAGGGTCATAAATGGAGTGACAAGTATTTATAAGAATTTATGAGGTAGTTTTGCATAGTTTAAAGACCCCAAAAGTTACCTAACTCTTTCCATATGCCCTATTGTTGTGCAAAGTAGAAGTTGTGGGTAGTTTAAAGTCTTTCATGGGGATGGGTGACAAGGATAGTAGCTGGAACAATTTGTGGATAATTAGAGGGTATCTAGTGAGCGGTTCAAACTCCTCTCAAGCATCTAGGAGCCTTTGCAATAGCTAGAGCACAATCCAAGGAACTTGAAGAGGTCAAGCCCCTTTTTGAGGAGACCAAGTCAACTTGATGTTATTTGGGCGTCCAATGTAAGTTAGCTATTTTTAAGGCTTTGTAACTTGGTCAAATTTAGTCCCTACATGCTCTCCTATGTCTAAGGTGACATATAGGACCCCTAGACAACATTTTTCAACAGTTCTTTTCATGTTTTGGAGCTCTAGACGCCTAAAACAACATATTGTAACTCAAAATATAGATATTTTGTTCTATGATAGTATTTTCAGAGCATATCAAGTCATTTTTCAGACTTATTCAGTTGTATGAACACCTTTTATCAATAAAGATTTAGTATTTTACCTTCTCAAACTTATGTTCTACAATGTATAAATGAATTGTTGATGAATGTTTTTGTGATATTGAATCTATGTCCTTAAACATGTCTCATTTAATACCTTTAAATCACAAAATACATGTTTTTGTGTAGGTCATAAGTTGTGTAATGTTGTAAAACAATCTTAGCTATGAAAATTTCAATCTTTTCCTCCTAAAGCTATCAAACATCAAGCCTCCTAATGAAACACTGATATGCAAACATGAAATGAGTTTGAGTTTATGGAGAGCAACTAGTTTTCGTGAGTTTTACATGTCAGAGCAGCAACATGTTTAAGTTTTAGACTTTTGGTGAATCACATCCATCTATAATAAGTTTATTTTATGACTTTTCCTACCCTTTTCCTATGAGAACAATAGTAGGTAGTCTATTTTAGGTGATAAAATTGAGGGAATCAGCCCTTCATCTAGAGGTTTAGCTTCAAGTTTTACAAGGTCCCACACCTAGAAGATATTCCCATTGTATCATGGGGTCTTGTTGGATCACATTCAACAAGAGGGTGCAATCTTGTTAATAACACAAACCTTTGTCCAATAGTTCTTGAACTTGCTTCTTAATCTCTGCATTTTCTTGTGGAGTCATCTTGTAGGCAGATTTATTTGGCAAACTTGCACCAGGTATGTAGTCAAGATGATGACTAATACTCCTAATAGGTGGAAACTCATTGGGTAGCTCATTCACCACTATATCAACATACTCTTCCAACATGGTCTGTATCTCTTGAGGTAGCTCATTCAACTTGGTTGCTACCAATAATTGTTCTAGGTTTGATTACTAGTCCAAAACCCATCCTTTTCTCTTTCATTGCATTCAAAAATTCCTTCTCACTCACCATCAAGACACTAGGACTAGTCACTTGTCCATCTCCTTCTTTCAAAGGCAGCAAGGTATGCTTTCTACCATCTTTTTCAAAGGTATAAGTGTTTTGTCTCCCATCATGAATAGTTTATCTATCATATTGCCAAGGCCTTCCCAATTGCACATGGCATACATCCATTGGTATTGCATCACAAAGAACCTTGTCTTTATAGCTTCCAATATGAAAGCCTGACCACCATTGTTCATTCACTAGTTCACTTGTTGTCCTTTCTTGAGCCATGAAATATTGTATGTAGTTTGATGTGGAATTCTTTTCAACTCAAGCTTATCCACCATTTCTACTAAAACTAAATTATCAGTGCTACCTAAATCAATAACCATTTTGTAACATTTACCTTGGGATTTGCAAGATGTCTTGAACAAAGTCTTTCTTTGGGCAGGTTCTTTCTCCTTGGGTGGTTTTATCAACATTTTTCTCATCAACAAAAACTCTCTAACTTTGAGTTCTACATGGGATGGAGATTCTACACTTTCTTCCTCTACTTGGACTGCTTGATTTCTATCCTCAATCCTATGACCTACAAACTTATTGCACTTGAAACATTTACCCATGAATCTACTACATCTTTGTGTGTTTCCACCCCTAGAAAAAGGTATTCCTCCTCTGAATCCACCTATTGGATTATGTGATTGTTCTTGGGATGTACTTGCTTCCAATTTTTCTTTTTGGATTGGTTTCTTCCTCCTTGTTGTCCTCTACCTCTAAAATTTCTTCCTCTACCCCTATCTTTCTAATTTTGTTTTCTATTCAACTTATCCTCTGCTTTTAGAATAAATTGGTAACACTCTTCTATTGTCCTTGGTATAATTAGGCTAAGTTCATCCTGAATATTGTATCTTAACCCATTGAGATAACTAGCTATCTTCTCCATGTCTTCTTCCACATGTCCAAACCTGATGATCAATCTATAAAACTCCTCTGTATACTCTTTGACACTCATATCATTTTGCTTCAAATTTTGCAACTTCTTGAAGAGGTTAGTGTGATAGTCACTAGGAAGTATTTTTGCCTTGAGGTTTTCCACCATCCTATCCCAAGATTTGATTTTATGCTTACCTTTATTTCTCCTCTCATCTTGTATGAAATCCCACCAAAGATTTGCATGACCTTTCAATTTGCTACAAGCAAACTTCACCTTTTCATCAGGAACATTCTCATAGTCAAATTATTTTTCAAATTTTATAACCCAATCAATAAGTGTTTCTCCATCTAAACTACCTAAATAGATAGGGATCTCTACCTTTGGTTTGGACCTTTGTCCTATGATTACCTTGAGCAATTTGTCCATTCCTCCATCGTCATGCTCTTCAACCTCCTCTTCTTCTTCTTCTTCTTTAGGTGCTTGTGGTTCTTCCTCTCTATCACTCACATCCCTTATGATGACTCATATTCTATGATTTTCCTCTACTACTGTGAGTCTAGCATCCAAACTCACTCTCAAATTCCTTATCTTCTCTAGAATGGTATCCCTCATCTAGACACCTCCTCATCCACCTCTTCTCATTCCTCTTCTAGGTAGAATTTTGACTTCTCAATGCAACTTACCAACACACAATCAAGTCCTTCTTGTCTCTTTTAGGTACCAAACTAGATCTGATACCAAATTGATACAAAGGGAAAGGAATTTGCAACAAAAGTACAATGATCAGTGACTTGTTTGACAAATTGTCTCTCGCTAGTAGCCCTATTTTAGGACAAATCTGATGGGAGAACAACTTTTATGGAGTTTATTGGGAATCTAAACACACTTTTAGATACCCTTTATGAAGATACAACTCATCCTATAGTGGTAGTCTCCAATCTAAAATGTAAACCCTTCAAAATGGACAATTACCAATCCTAATTAGCCCTCTAGGTGTCCAAAATTGAGTTTTTGAGAGATAACACCCTCACACATGCAAAAATAGTACAAAAACTATTTGAAAAAGTGAAGTAGGTTGAATCAGACCTAATTTCATTATTTGGGGAGGTGTTTAACCCACAAAACTCCAAATTCTTCCTTAATCCCTAGGGAGGGTTTTGATAGGGCAGCGAAGGTAAAAATTTGATTTATGAGTTAATTTTTAGTTTCAAGACCCCTATCCAAGTGAATTATATTTATATTGATCCTTGACATCTCTAGGTACCAATTGGAGTTCTTAAAATTCCATACAACACCTGAAACTCACAATTTATCAGTCAAAAAGTACTAAAAAATACATTTGTATGGCCCTGTTTTAAAGGAATGACTAAAATTCTCTAATTTAATGATTGAAATTAAACCATTTCACATGGATAAATATGAAAAAATATCTAATAATTCTCCTTACACAAGAAAATTAGACATTAATGCTTCAAATCTCGCTTATTTTGCAAAAATAGAGGTCTAAAATCCTTATTCATGCCTTGCCGACATACCTACAACAAAAAAATCAACTTTCTCTTCCAAAGGATGCCAAAAAATAACTTTTACCAATATTTTTTAAAGTGATATATCATCCCTAACTACCTATCCCATTCCCTTACAAACCATAGTTCACTAACTATGCATTAAAACCCCTGATTAGGTGCTTGGGGCTCAATTACACACCAAAATCTGATCTTTATGACTTCTTATTTATTCAAACCTAACTAGATACCTCCTAACATGTAATTTAAAACCTATAACAACATTTAATGTAAACCTAGAATAAATATTAAATGATGTTCCTACATCTCCTTGTACCCAAGATAAGGTCTGGAAAGGTAAAGTTCTTTATTGAACCTACAATTAGAGAACCTTTCCCTAGCATAAAGAATCTCTACCCCTTGATTACCAAGGATTTTAATCTTCCCCACCCCAATCCCACTTCCCTAACAAAGTTGGATGATGATGTCTATATTGTGAGCCAAAATGTCATGACCTTGTACCAGACCTTTGAGATTCAACACAATCTGATCAAATGGTTCTATATTGAGATCAATAGGATTAATGTTAAAATGGATATTAAGGTTAAAAGGTAGCATGGGGAGAATTAGATATCAATTGAAGAGTACAAGAGAATATTCAAAACATGGGTAGTTGTTCCTTAGGTGAACAAGCTTATGGTAAACTTCTCCAACTAGAAGGAAATATTTGATGTTCTAGGGGAAAAGTATATGAAAGGGAAATATAATTAGGATACTAGACTAGAGGCTCTTGAGCAGAGAATGATTAGATCTAAAGAGAATATGAATAAGATCATGAAGACCAATGTTGTGGTGATCAAAAACATTAATTATGGGATAAAGAAGATGTATACTAGTTCTACTATTGTTGCGAAGGCCAAAGAGGATGCAGGTCTTAGCACAAAGGATAAAAAGTAGAAGAAATAAATAGGATGAGGGGAAAAGAAAAATACTCAAGATCTTCAAGATTCTTTCTACCAGATCTTAACGCAACTAATACCCTTACAAAGTTTTAGCTTGTTGTCTATCTTCTCTATTGTTCCCATTTTATTTTTTAATATTTTTTTGCTATGTTTTTGTTGTGGGATAGATATGTCTTTGTTGACATTTTACTATTGTAAAGGGTCCATTGTAAACTTGATCTTTACCCCTTTAATAAAAAACTTAGTGGTGCAGGAGCACCCCTTCAACATGATAAATATGCACAAGAGGGAGAAGAATAAGGTTTTACTATGTTTTAGACATTTCATGTTACTATGTAACATTTATATGTCTAAGTCAAATATAACATTTTGTGTTGGCATTTTATGTTTGTAAACATCAAATTTAACATTTTAGACATGTTGGGTTATGTGAAGGGTTAAACCAATGTGTCTTATCATTAGGTGTTTTGTTGTCTTACACAAAACAGATGTCATGGGATTAATTAGGGTTTCTGCTAATTATCTTGGTTAAATCAAAATCCTGCAAACAGAGGAAGGGGTTGTTAACAAAGATGAGGAGAAATGGTCGAAAGGGGGTGTTCTTCCATTTTTTCTTTTTCTAGAAATGATCAAATGTAAGAAGCTGCAAAGAAGGAATAGAAATTCTGCAAATTGTGTTTTGAAAATTCTGAATCCTGTGTGAAATCTTTGTATATCGAATTGTTCTATATAATATCTATATAGAACCGTCTCATATTTACCTTAGTTTCTCTGATGCCATGATACATGTTTAAATCCATTCCACTGGTGGATTTCTGTGAAATTAGTGGAATGGACTTGTAAAATAGTTTTCCATTTTTGTTTCATTCTTTTGTTTGCTAAACATGGAAGTGTAGAAATTGTAGAATTTGTTTCAGAGAAGGTCATCTATGGGAAAATTCAAATATACATTTGAAGTATATACATAAATTGTATGCTATAGGCAGTCTAGGAATATATCGCATTTGCATGCGAGTCTCATCCTGTGTATATGCTGTGAAATGTGGTATGTACAAAAGTCTTGTTTGGGTCAAATTTGTGTTGTTTGTCGAATATACATTTCCTATATATATCACAAATGTATGTAGGTATTTTCTCTGTGTATTGTTGTTACATCTGAGTATCACTTTGTATATATTGTGTGACAAAATGGGCATGTCAGAGGCCATTCAAGTTAAGTTGATGTTGGTTTGCTGAAATATACAAATAGTGTATATATCGCTAATGTACCCAAGCACATTCAATGTGTATCCTGCAATTGCATGTAGAGGTCCATCCCCTGTGTATATCGCTAAAGCACAGTCTGTGTTAAACCTTGTGTATGTCAAGATTGTCTGAGGAAATACATTTCCTGTGTATATGTCAATTGTATGTCGCAGACAGTGTGTGTGTATATTGCTATTCTATGCGAGTGTCAGTTTGTGAGTATACTGCAATTGCATATTGTTGTTGTATGTTGAGAAGATGCGATGAAAATATACATTGTATAAGATACAAAGGAGGACCGACAATAGGGAGTTGTCAACTGCATGACAAGGGTTCGTGATACAAGTGTTAACCAGCCACACCAGGTAAGAATCTTTCAGTCCACTGGGAAAAGCAAGTCAATAAATGTATGTCGAAGAATGTATGTCAGAATATACATTCAAACATACATTTCAAAAGATACAATGGGTGATTGGCTGTGACGATCAAAGCAAATGAAGATGCAATGGGAGACTGATGGTAGAAGGTTAGGAATTGTATAAATAAGATGAAGCCACCGGTGTGAGGAGAACCCATCGAGAAAAGTATTGGGAGTCACAGCAAAAGCAGGGTGTCACTGATAGAAAGCACATCGACGTAAGAAAAACATCGAGTGAACGAGATATTGTGAAGCCGACTGTACATGCTCTTGCCGATTGGGGTGACAACTAAAAGTGTCACTGATAAAGAGTTTATCGGTATGAGTCTTATTATCAAAAGATGAGCAGAAAGCTATGCTGATGGTAGGAAGTCTGAGCGATAGTGATAAGTCGTTGGTGTGAGGGGTGCATCGGTGGGAGAATTCTTGAGTGAATCGATGGTATAAGGTGTGGCTGATGTATAGAAGATTTTGGTGAGACATTTGTATGTTCTTACCGATATTAGCAAAATCAAAGAACCGTACGTGTGTTTCTGTTGTGCCTCGCTCTACATCATAGTGGTATCAGAGCAAAGGAGTATTTCTTGGGTAGAAGAAGAAGGCAAGATGTCAGAAGGAGAAGGGTCAGAAACGTACCCATCAAAGATGACCAATGTTGAGTTGACAACCTTAGTAAGAAAGCAAATGGCAGAGAGCAGAGTAGATCGAGCTCAGAATCAGGCATTGAAAGAAGAACTGGAGAAGTTGAGGGATAGAGTAGAGAAAGGGGAAGAAGGTTATGGTAAACGAGAAGGTTGGGATGAAGAGGAGATCCCAAAGCAGGAAGAGATAGAGGTTCCTGTAGACCAGAGACCCTTACTTAATGCCCTCAAATCCATGGAGAGAAGAACCATGGATATGAAAATAGACCTGCTAGTGTTTGCAGGAAAAATGGAACCTGATTCAGTGATGGAGTGGATAGACTCCTTGAATAATTTCTTTGAGACTGAGGAGATACCAAAACACCAGAGAGTGAAGATGGCTCAGTCCAAAATGAAAGGACCTGCACTAACTTGGTGGAATTTCATCCAAGATGACAGGGTGAAAGAAGGAAAAAGTAGAGTTACTACTTGGAAGAGGATGATGGCATTAGTAAAGGAAGCCTATGTACCATTGGATTACAACATCCAATTACATAAGAGAAAACAAAATTTGAAGCAGAAGAAGCTAGATGTCAGCTTGTACACAGAAGAGTTCATGAAACTATGTGTAAAAACAAAGCTAAAGGAAGGTGAGGAAGAGAAGGTGGCAAGATACCTCAATGGATTGAGGTTTAACATCCAAGAAGACATAAGTATGCATAACCCAGAGACAGTTCAAAAGTTCTATCAGTTAGCACTCAAAGTGGAAGAAAAATTAAAGAGAAGGCATGAGCAGAACAATAGAGGTAGAGGGAGACAGCAAAGAGGAGGAAGAAGTCCTTTTAGAGGTAGAGGATTTGGATACCAAAGTGAATCCAACCAAGAGAACAATAGAGGAGATAGCAATCAAAATCAAGGGGGAAGCTACAATCAAAGAGGAAACTTTAGAGGGAGATCTCAAGGCAGAGGACCCATTAGATGCTACAATTGCAATCAAGAAGGCCACATAGCCAACAGATGTCCAGCAAAGGCAATGAGTTCAATGGGAGAAAAGAGAATCAATCTGATCCAAGAATCTGATTATCAAAGTGTGAATACTCCTGACAGTTATGGACATCCTGAGAGTGGAGAATCTTTGATGATTAGGAGAGCAATGACCACCATGAAGGTGCCTAACAAAGAACCCCCACAAAGGAAGTCTCTCTTCAGAACTACTTGCAATGCAGGAGGAAAGGTATCTAAAGTTCTGATTGACTCTGGATCTACTAAAAATTTTGTGTCTTGTGAAATGGTAGAAAAGCTTAAGCTTAAAAGACTGCCACATCCTTGCCCATATAAAATTTCATGGCTCACCCAAGGACAGCAAACAGTTGTGGAAGAACAAGCTTGGGTAGAACATCAAATTGGACCATACAAGGATAGATTGCTATTTGACATAGCCAAGATTGATGCTTGCCATCTCCTATTTGGGAAACCATGGCAGTATGACTTAAAAGCATACCATAATGGAGTTAGAAACACCTATTCAATCACCAAGAATGGTAAGATGATAGAGTTGCTACCATTGATGGAGAATAAGGTGGAATCAAAAGGGACAGAAGTCAAGGCGATGATAGTAGAAGGCAAACAGTTCATGAAAGAGACAGTAGAAGGAGTAGTGGCATATGCTCTAATTCCATGCCTTAAGGTGAATAAGGAGCAGCAGCAAGAAGTCAAGGGAGAGAAAAGGCAAAGGTTCATAGAACCAGCTGTCCAAGAGCTATTGGACAAATATAGAGGTATCATCTCTGATGGGATACCAAGGTCCCTCCCACCTATAAGGGACATCAGCCATTGCATAGATCTAATTCCAGGATCTACACTTCCAAACAAAGCAGCATATAAGCTCACTCCCGAACAGAATGCAGAGGTAGCAAGGCAAATTGAAGAGTTGTTGGAGATAGGCCTAATTGGCAAGAGTTTAAGTCCATGTACAGTACCGGCTGTACTAGCACCAAAGAAGGAAGGCACCTGGAGACTTTGCACTGATTCAAGGGCTATCAACAAGATAACAATCAGGTATAGGTTTCCAATCCCTAGGATAGAGGATTTACTTGATTGTTTAGGAGGTGCTAAATTTTTCACCCAAATAGATTTAAAGAGTGGCTATCATCAAATTAGGATTGGGCCAGGTGATGAATGGAAAACTGCATTTAAGACCAATGAGGGGTTATATGAGTGGAAGGTCATGCCTTTTGGTTTGTCCAAAGCCCCTAGTACCTTTATGAGATTGATGAATGAGGTCTTGAGGGAATTCATAGGAAAATTTGTCATAGTATATCTAGATGACATCTTGATTTTTAGTAATACAAGGGAAGAGCACCTCAACCAGATAGACTTGGTTCTCAAAAGGTTATATGAAGAGCAGCTAATGATCAACTTAGCAAAGTGTTTGTTCATGCAAGAAGAGATCATCTACTTGGGTTTTTCTTATCTCACATAACAAACTGAAAATGGATCAAGAGAAGGTAAGTGCCATATTGTCTTGGCCAACTCCTAAAACCTTGAATGATGTTAGAAGTTTCCATGGATTAGCAACCTTTTATAGGAAGTTTATAAAAGGGTTTAGTCATGTTTGTGCACCCATGCTTGATACCATAAAAGGAGGATAGAAGTGTAGGTTTACTTGGACAAAGGAGGCAGATAATTCCTTTGAAACATTGAAGAAGAAGGTGGCATAGCAGCCAGTTCTTGCACTTCCTAACTTCAGCAAGATTTTTCAAGTAGAATGTGATGTCAGTCACATAGCAATTGGAGCAGTACTTAGTCAAGAAGGTAGGCCTATTGCATTTTTCAGTGAGAAATTAAATGATGCAAAGAAGAAATACTCATCATATGATTTGGAGATGTATGCTCTAGTCCAATCACTCAAGAAATGGAGGCATTACTTGATGCCAAAAGAATTCATAGTGTTCACAGACAATCAGGCCCTTAGTTTTATAAATAGTCAAGAAAAGCTAAACCATAGGCATATGAAGTGGGTGGAAACTTTACAAGCTTTCACCTTTACACTTAAGCACAAAAAAGGGGTCAAGAACAAAGTAACAGATGCTTTGAGTAGGAGGGTTCTAACCATAAATCAAATTCAATTGGAAAGTGTTGGCATTGATTCTTTGAAGACAATGTATGATGATGATGAAGATTTTGGTGAGATCTACAAGGACATTTTGGTCTCGATAAAACTCTTGATATTGTGAAGAAGCATTACTATTGGCCCAAGCTGCAGTCAGATGTGAGAAGATTTGTGGAAGCATGTGTGATATGTCAGAAAGCAAAAGGAAGATCCACAAATGCAGGTTTATATCAGCCCTTACCTATTCCTTCTAGGCCATGGGAGAGCATAAGCATGGATTTTGTATTAGGTTTGCCTAAAACAAGAAAAGGACATGATAGTGTTTTTGTGATAATAGATAGATTTAGTAAAATGACACATTTCTTGCCATGTAAAACCACTTGTGATGCTTCTTATGTTGTTGATTTATTTTTCAAAGAGATAGTGAGGATACATGGTTTGTCATTGAACATAGTATCAGACAGGGATGTGAAGTTTATTGGCCACTTCTGGAGGACTCTTTGGAAAAAGTTTGGAACCAACTTATCCTTCTCGTCAGCCTACCATCCTCAAACAGATGGGCAGACTGAAGTGGTTAACTGTTCATTGGGTAATCTACTTAGGTGTTTAACTAGACAGCATGGAGAGAAGTGGGATAGCATCCTACCACAGGTAGAATTTTCCTATAATGACACCATTAATAGGAGTACAGGGAAGTCACCTTTTCAGGTGGTATATGGTACTCATCTAAGAGGTATTCTAGAGCTGAGAGATCTGCCTATAGGAGAGCCTATTAGTGCAGATGGAGAAGAATTTGCTTCAGCTATCAAAGAAGTGCATGATCAAGTCAAGACTCAACTTCAACAGACTACCTTGAAGTACAAAACATATGCTGACAAAAAGAAGAGGGATGTACAATCTGATGTTGGAGATTTGGTGTGGGTTAATCTAAAGAAGGAGAGGCTCCCAAAAGGGAAATATACCAAGCTAATGCAGAGGAAGATTGGACCATGTCAGATTTTGAAGAAGTATGGGCAGAACACCTATGAGATCCAACTCCCTCCTGATCTTGGATTATCACCTATTTTCAATGTATGTGTTCTAACACCATACAAGTAGCAAGCAGATGTAGAACAGGAACCAATATAGGATGCAGCAAATGATGATATTCCTAAGCATGATCCACCAAAGTTAAAGAATATCTTAGACTCAAGAGTGATAAAGAAGACACGAAACAAAGCATACCTAGAGTATTTGGTGGCTTGGCAAGGAAAACCTGATTCAGAGGCCATTTGGATGACTATAGATTAGATCACAAACCATGGTATAGACCTCCAAACTCTAATCTCAAAGGGGGTTGAGATCTCTTCTCCTAAGGAGTATGGTGCAGGAGCACCCCTTCAACAGGATAAATATGCACAAGAGGGAGAAGAATAAGGTTTTACTATGTTTTAGACATTTCATATTACTATGTAACATTTATATGTCTAAGTCAAATATAACATTTTGTGTTGGCATTTTATGTTTGCAAAAATCAAATTTAACATTTGAGACATGTTGGGTTATGTGAAGGGTTAAACCAATGTGTCTTATCATTAGGTGTTTTGTTGTCTTACACAAAACAGATGTCATGGGATTAATTAGGGTTTCTACTAATAATCTTGGTTAAATCAAAATCCTACAAATAGAGGAAGGGGTTGTTAACAAAGACGAGGAGAAATGGTCGAAAGGGGGTGTTCTTCCATTTTTTCTTTTTCTGGAAATGATCAAATGTAAGAAGCTAGAATGAAGGAATAAAAATTCTGCAAATTGTGTTTTGAAAATTCTAAATCCTATGTGAAATCTTTGTATATCAAATTTTTTTGTATATTATCTATATAGAACTATCTCATATTTACCTTAGTTTCTCTGCTGCTGTGATGCACGTTTAAATCCATTCCACTGATGGATTTCTGTGAAATCAGTGGAATGGACTTGTAAAATAGTTTTCCATTTTTGTTTCATTCTTTTGTTTGCTAAACATGGAAGTGTAGAAATTGCAAAATCCATTTCAGAGAAGGTCATCAGTGGGAAAATTCAAATATACATTTGAAGTATATACATAAATTGTATGTTGTAGAAAGTCTAGGAATATATCGCATTTGCATGCGAGTCTCATCCTGTGTATATGTTGTGAAATGTGGTATGTACAAAAGTCTTGTTTGGGTCAAATTTGTGTTGTTCATCGAATATACATTTCCTGTATATATCGCAAATGTATGTAGGTATTTTCTCTGTTTATATTATTGTCACATCTGAGTATCACTTTGTATATATCATGTGACAAAATGGGCATGTCAGAGACCATTCGGGTTAAGTTGATGTTGGTTTGTTGAAATATACAAATAGTGTATATATCACTAATGTACCCAAGCACATTCAGTGTGTATCCTGCAATTGCATGTAGAGGTCTGTCCCCTGTGTATATCGCTAAAGCACAGTCTGTGTTAAACCTTGTGTATGTCGAGATTGTCTGAGGAAATACATTTCCTGTGTATATGTCAATTGTATGTCGCAGACAATGTGTGTATATCGCTATTCTATGTGAGTGTCAGTTTGTGAGTATACTGCAATTCCATATCGCTATTGTATGTTGAGAAGATGCGATGAAAATATATATTGCATAAGATACAAAGGAGGACCGGTGATAGGGAGTTGTCAACTGCATGACAAGGGTTCGTGATACAAGTGTTAACCGACTGCACCAGGTAATTATCTTTCAGTCCACCGGGGAAAGTAAGTCAATAAATGTATGTCGAAGAATGTCGGAATATACATTCAAACATACATTTCAAAAGATACAATGGGTGACTGGCTGTGATGGTCAAAGCAAATGAAGATGCAATGGGAGACCGGCGGTAGAAGGTCAGGAATTGCATATATAAGCTGAAGTCATCGGTTTGAGGAGAACCCATCAGGAAAAGTATTGGGAGTCATATCGAAAGCAGGGTGTCACCGATAGAAAGCACATCGGCGTAAGAAAAGCATCAGGTGAACGAGATATTGTGAAGCTGACTGTACATGCTCTCGCCGATCGGGGTGACAACTAAAAGTGTCACCGATAAAGAGTTTATCGGTATGAGTCTTATTATCGAAAGATGAGCAGAAAGCTACGCCGATGGTAGGAAGTCTGAGCGATAGTGATAAGTCATTGGTGTGAGGGGTGCGTCGGTGGGAGAATTCTTGAGTGAATCGATGGTATAAGGTGTGGCCGATGTATAGAAGATTTTGGTGAGAGATTTGTATGTTCTTGCTGATGTTGGCAAAATCAAAGAACTATGCATGTGTTTCCGCTGTGCCTCACTCTGCATCACTTAGTCCTTGTTTATTTAATTGGGGAGAGATATAAGGTCCTTGAGACATAGGGAACTTTTCTTTCATAAGATCTCTTCAAGATATAATTTATGCTCAATTGTGTTCTCAATTGAATGTGAAATTATATTACTAAAATCTATAAACAATATATCAATTACTTTGATATGTGGGGAGAGAAAAATCATAGACTAGTGGTTTGGAAAGGAATAATGTCAAGTTGACATGTCATAGATGGATTGAATTTAATTTATGAGCATAGAATATGAAATATTAACCTTATTTTTCAAAGTGACTATAAGTTTTTTGTTGATAGTGATATCACATATAGAGTAAATGAATAAGAAATTTAAATTAATAGGTATATGTCATGTGTCTAAGGATAGCTTAGGATGTGATCTTTGATTTAAGAAAATGTTATGAGTTACTAATGAGTATGAATTATTTTTACTATGGATGGATGATAAATGGGTATGGGCATGGAAATAGGAGACCAAAAGGGGATCAAAAGTGGCCTTTTTTTTTTAATTAGTAAAAATTGATCTGTGATGAGAAATTGAAGATATCCACACTCAAAATTAGAAAATTGCATAAGAACAAGATTTGTAGTGCTCGGAATCTAATTTCTAAAGTACAATTCTTTTTCAAAAAATGGAGGAGATGAAGAGATCCAAATAGGGGGGGAGCACACAAAGTGCTCCTGATTTTGTCAAAAAAATATAACATAGCACATGGTGTGCTCCCCCTAAAATGTTGACTTTTTTTAAGTATTTCAAAAATCACTTCAATGGAAAATTAGCTAACATCATGTAGTTTATGCTTGATTTTTCTGATAATTTTTTAATGAATATAAGTTTTTTTATGAATTTTTAAAGTTGATACATCTTGAAAATTAGAAATTTGAGTGTGCTCCACCCTAAATTTTTTGAAAACTAATCAAAAATTAATTTTTTTCAACATGTATAGAATAAAGTCTAGAATTTAAAAATGTATTATTTCAAATTTCAATAAATGAGTAAAAAATGACATTAGAAATACTAGACATAGGTTTTCTAAAAAAAAGGAACACATAAGCAAAATAAATTCAATATGGAAACCTTAATGTTATCATATTTAAAAAATACATGGTTAGAAAGTTGATAAAAATTTTGAAGTCATCTTGGCATTTTTTCATATTAACATTGAAAAATGTGTAAACCTGAGGGGGAGCATGCTTGGAATTTGGTTCTTTTTTCTAAGTTTTATTGAAAACACATCCTTGGCCTCCAAAAGGTATGTCAAACCCTTTGGTTTGGATGCCCAAGGAAAATCCAACCCTTAGGGTTGGAATTTCCCAAAGAAAGAAAAAACACACTCGCATTATAACACAAGCACATTTTTTATTAGTTAAAATCCCTCTCCCCATCTCTCTCTTCTCCTCTCTCTATCTCTTCCTCTCTATTTATATCTCTCTATCTCCCCTCTCCTTCATCTCTCCCTCTCTCTCCCCCCTCTCTATCTCTCCCTCTCTATCCCTATCTCTCTATCTCCCCTCTCCTCCATCTCTCTCTTCTCCTCTCTCTATCTCTTCCTCTCTATTTATATCTCTCTATCTCCCCTCTCCTTCATCTCTCCCTCTCTCTCCCCCCTCTCTATCTCTCCCTCTCTATCCCTATCTCTCTATCTCCCCTCTCCTCCATCTCTCTATCTCCCCCTCTCCCCCCTCTCTTTATATCTCTCGATCTCCCCTCTCTCTCTCTCTCCCCTCTCTCCCCCTCTCTCTTTCTCTCCCTATCTCTCCCTATCTCTCTATCTCCCCTCTCCTCCATCTCTCCTTCTCTCCCCCCTTTCTTTATATCTCTCAATCTTCCCCCCCTCTCCCCCTATCTCTTTCCCCCTCTCTATCTCTCCTCTCTATCCATATCACTCTATCTCCCCTCCCCATCTCTCCCCCTCTCTCTATCTCTCCCTCTATATCTCTTTATCTCCCCTCTCCCCCATATCTCCCTCTCTTCCCCCTCTCTCTATCTCTTCCTCTTTATCGCTATCACTCTATCTCCCCCATCTCTCTCTTCCCCTTCTCTCTATCTCTTCATCTTTATCCTATTAATCTATCTCCCCTCTCTCCCATCTCTCTCTTTCCCTATCTCTCTCCCCTATATATTTCTTGATATTTCTCCCCCCTCTCTATCTCTCCCTCTCCCCCATCTCTCTCTTTACCTGTCTCTCTCCCCTTGTCTCTTTCTCACAATTTCTCTCCCCCTCTCTATCTGTATCTCTTTATCTCCCATCTCCCCCATTTCTCCCTCTCTTCCCCCTATCTCTATATCTTCATCTTTATCCCTATCACACTCTCTCTCCTCCATGTATTCCCTCTTTGTCATCTCTCCCTCTCTCCCCCCTCCCCCCTCTCTTGGACTCTCCCTCCCTAGAATGCCATATCATGGAATGCCATGATTGCAAGATATGCACAAAATGGATTTGTCGATAAGGCTTTAGAAACTTTCAAGCAAAAGAAATTAGTAGGTGTAAAGCTAAAATCCACAACCTTTGACTGTATCCTCTCTGCCAGTGCCAAAATGAGATTTTTGGAACACGGTACACAGACATCCATCAAATCATAAAGGCTATGGGAATTTTATCACCTGTTGTAGTTGTAACTACCATAGGAGACATGTATGAAAAATGTGGAAGCATAAACAAGGTGAGTGAACTATTTGGCATGATGCCTCAAAGAAATGTGGTCTCATGGAATGCCATGCTTGTAGGGTATGCATAAAATGGATTTGTCGATAAGGCTTTAGAAACTTTCAAGAAAAAGCAATTGGTAGGTGTAAAGCTAAAATCCACAACCTTTGACTGCATCCTCTCCACTAGTGCCAAACTCAGATCTTTGGAACTCAGTACATGGACATCCATCAAAGCATAAAGGATATGGGAATTTTGTCAGATGTTGTAGTTGTGAATGCCATAGGAGACATGTATGCAAGATGTGGAAGCATAGACAAGGTGAATAAACTATTTGACATGATGCCTCAAAGAAATGCAGTCTGATGGAATGCCATGATTGTAGGATATGCAAAAACTGGATTTTCTGATAAGGCTTTAGAAACTTTCAAGAAAAACCAATTGGCGGGTGTAAAGCTAAAATCCAAAACCTTTGACTACATCCTCTCTGCCAATGCCAAATTGAGATCTTTGGAACATGGTACATGGACACCCATCAAATCATAAAGGATATGGGAATTTTGTCAGATGTTGTAGTTGCAACTACAGTAGGAGACATGTATGCAAAATGTGGAAGCATAGAGAAGGTAAGTGGATTGTTTGATATGATGCCTCAAAGAAATGCAATCTCATGGAATGCCATGATTGTAGGATATGCACAAAATGGTTTTGTTTATAAGGCTTTAGAAACTTTCAAGAAAAAGAAATTAGCAAGTGTAAAGATAAATTCCACAACCTTTGACTACATCCTCTCTATCTGTACCAAAGTGGGGTCTTTGGAACATAGTACATGGACATCCATCAAAGGATAAAGGATATGGGAATTTTGATAGATGTTTTAGTTGCAACTTCCCTAGAAGACATGTATTCAAAATGTGGAAGCATAGACAAGGCAAGTGAACTGTTTGACAAGACACCTCATAGAATGCAATGATTACAAGATATGTACAAAATGGGAATGTTGATAAGGCTTTAGAAACTAGGTGAAATGAGGGTATGTTAGACCTACAGATAGTGTAATGAGAATATGATATTGAAACATACTTCCATTTGAGTTGTACATTGATTTACATTTTCAAATACAACATTAGGTGAAATTGGGTTTTGGATGACAATCTTTTTACATAAACTAGATAGCAAAATAGGTAAAAAATAAAAACAAGTATTTGCTCATTAACACAAAAATAAATATCTTTGATTTAAATAAAAACATCGTAACTTTTTTCATTTTTAACATGTATCTTGCATGTTTAATATGTAAGATGAGAAATTATCTATGATTATCATATCAAGTCTGTTGGAACAAATTTTTAACCCCAAAAAATTTATAAAAAAATCATTTCCCGACATTATATTATCTCCAAAATACCATTTTAAATTTCCCCCACTCAAAATAATACATCCATTTGACCCAGATTCTGAACACTAATAAGTTCATATCTTGTCATTTTAGCCATAAAAACAAAAAACCATATCAAAAAAGCACTTCCATATCGCTAAGTTCCCTTTCAATAAGCAAATATGAGAATATCGGTGAGAAACCACCATATCAGGCAGACTCATTTTGGAGTCTCTTCGATAATCTAAAAGATTAGAAGGGCGAAAATACACAACTTGGCAGCATATTGGGCTGATATCAAAAAATTGAAGGGACTGATAGATCAAAGAGACTAAGGATTATCGGAATGAGTCATTTTAGGGTCTCTTCGATATTCTGAAGACATCAAAAGCATATTGAGGGGACTGATGAATATTGGTGTGACACCTAAATGTGTCTCACTAATAAAGTGATAACACTTACAAAGATTAAATAAAAAAATTTTGAAAAGACATTGGAGTATTGGAGTAACACAATTTCCAGTCCCACCGATAAGCTGATAGTGCTTATGAATAAAGAGGAACATTGAAAGTATTTCGAAGTGACTTCGGAATATCAGAGAAAGAAGATTTCTAGTCCCTTCAAAAAAGCTAATGACATAATGAGCAAAGGGACATCAAAGAGACAAGTGAATATCAAAGAGACTTTTCATAAGAACAGATTTTGGGAGGAGACCATGTTATCGGTATGACACCATCTAGGGTCATTCCGAAATCTTGAAGGTAATAAAAGAATAAAAGACTATCAAATCTAAAAGGATATATCGATGAGGTTGTAAAGTTGATCATCTCAATGGAATAGTTACAAGACATGTTTGACAGTGATCAAATGACCCTTATTCAAAACATAAATGTCCCTTTCATGACATGAGAGCTGCCATGAAATACCATTAATACATAGAGCCAAGTATATTGAGGTAAATCTTGAGATGATTGAACAATTAAGCAACCACAAGGAGCAAGGGCAAGGTGTAGCAAAAATTATAATTCAAGAACCAGAGAAGATATCCAAGTAAGTATTCTAATCCTAAAATTTGCAGCTTACTGGTTCAAATTGCATTCACAGAAGTAGGGTTCTTTTCATAAATTTATATCATGGAAGATACGACTGGAAACCATAAAGGAAAAAGGAAGAAACTAGAGGAAAGGCACTTAAACTAGGATTTGATAGAACAATGCCTAGGGTCAGGACAGAGATCTAGGAGAAATGCCCAATTGAACCTCTAAGCTGAGAAATTGGAGGATATATAAAAACAAATAGGGGATATAAGGACCCCAATAAGGGGGTATGATCTTTTTCTATATCACTATAGGAAAATACAAAGGCATAAACTTGTCTCCAATCCATGGAGACTGAACCTAGGAAAACTTATAGTGCCAAATTTGTTTGTTAATGTGGAAATGTTAAAAATGGTGGCCAAGAAATACAATCCACAAACCTGCCTAGTTGAATTGAATGATGGGTCTAGTTTTATCCCTATCACCAAAGACTATATATCAATGGTAATTTAATTTGACACTAGTTTTGATGTGAAATTCAGAATCAAAGACCTATTGAATGAGTATTATAATCTAAGAAATAACTATAAGAGATGGAGGCTACCTTTACATAGGCCCCGAGATGAAGGAAATAGGCTCAAGGTGTTTTTAGGGGTTGAGGATCCACCTTATTCTGTAGAATTATTTGAGGAATACTTCAGATGCCCCTAGTATTCTGTATATCAATTGCTTGGTCTGGAAGCCTCTCTGTTTATGGAAGTTGCACCAATGGTTCTAATTGCAGATGTGCAAAGCCAAGATGCATGACATCTAGACTATGCTAAGTACCTTGCCAATTATGACCTTCACAATGAATTGGTTGCTATAAAAATGGGGGTAGTAAATTTTGATAGTACTATTTGCTTATGCATCTTATCTTGTATGAGGGACAGAACATGTGTCTATGGGATGAATGCTTGAAAGTAAGATATTTGGACAGAAATGGAGACATGAAACCCATATAGGTGTGGGCTGCTATATGGGATAGCAGGTGTGAGAGACCCATTATCTTTATTTTGAAGAATATTTTGTAAAACCTATGTATAAATTGCTAAGCCATCCCTATGATTACAATCTATCTATAGAAATACAGAAACTTCTAAGGCCAAAGGACAAAAATGAAACAGTAAAATTTAGTCACAATTGGGGTGACTAATATGTCTATAATGACTGCACCAAGATTAGAGTATTTGGGTATGAAGGACCACCATTTTTGTTACCAAAAACCTGTCCAGATAGGGTTGCCTATTTAGAGATTGTGAGGCAATTAGCTTACTCTAACTTTATGCACCTTAAAAGTCATAATAAATAGTCATTGATGCCTAGTACTCTATGTTTTGAAGATTTTTACAGTTCTTACTGAGAAAGGATATAAATTAATTGATAAAAAATTAGAACATTTCAGATTGCCATCAGGAAATGCAAGAGAAAACTTTGGCCCTGAACACTTCATAAATAGTATCAAAGTAAATAAAAAATTGAAAAGATATCACCATGTGCTATTTGTTAATGATGATTTGATCATAAATGTTGATGAGAACATTGCAGTCAAAAGAAGAAATTTGTATCATAAAATAATGCTAGCTGAGGCTTGGAGGGTAGCCAAAAACCCCACTTATACAGGAGCCTTTCTGAATGTTGATGATCCTATTGAAAGGTTGGACATGTTAGTTGCACATTTAGCAGAATTAACTATGAATGTTCCTCCTAATGTTTTTTGAGAGAAGAGGAAAAAATGTCAGGGAGACACAAGCTGAGTGTGAAGTACCCTTGGGCTATATTTCCCCTCAACCTACACCAGCCATCATTTTCTCTCTTGATACCAATGATGCAGAGGATGAAGAATTTGATATAGGAGATGAAGAAGTACAGAGCTTAGAGCCTGTAATTGAAGAATATGAACCTCCTGTGCATAGATAAATGGTCAAAATGGAAGCCCATGATGAGTTATTAGAAGATATAAGACACATGGCAAGTAAGAATTTTGTTTTAGATGATGATTTTATCAAAACCCCTAAATTCAAAGCCTGCTTGTATGAGTACAAAGGCAAACAGGATAGAGAAAAAATGAAAGATATTACTCCTGAAGTACAGGATGAGGCATTAAAGGACCTCTAGATAGAAATTGACAAAGAAATAGAGACCATGACTCTAGAAAATGGGAGAACACTGCTTGAAGAAGCAGGGGTGATGTTAGTCTTCGGGTGGGATATGACCTCTGTCATTGTTTTTTATAGCTTTAGGAGAAATTAAGACAAAAAGGTACAACTGAGTATTGAGGCATTGGATAAGATTAAAATTGGGTCAGGATATGATCCTGATAAGGTGATGTTACTAATGTGGGCATTATACCCCCCAAATAAGAGACCTCAAATCATTGATAATCCAAATGAAGCATTTGGCCATCTCTTGATACAACAAGTTGAGGATACAGATCCTATTAAGACTACTGATTTAAATGTTAATGTTGCTATATTTACAAAGGCTCAAATTAAGCAATTGGTAAGAAAAAACAATGCATACATGGTAGAGAATGCAAAACTGAGGCAAGAGGTTGCCACTTATAAAGACAAGTTGCCATCGTCATCAAGTAGCTATTCACCTTATCTAGAAGCTAACAAAAGAGTGATATAGGCCAGAGTTGATGCCAATTATTGGAAGGTCAAAGATAAAAAAAATCCAAAAGAAAAGTGACCAATTGGAAACTGAGATGAAAGTTGTTAAATACAAAATAGCTTATGAACTGATTAAGAAAAGATTTGAGAAAATGATGGGAAATAGTGATAAGGTATGGGAATTGTACAAGAGAACACATAGTGCCTACCAAGAGCATAAAAGATTGCACCTCAGGATGTTGGAGGAGGAGCTAAAAGATAAAACAAGTGTTGATAAACAGGTGTTTAAAGAATATGATGAACAAATCAGTGAGCATGAAAAGTTCAACACTTTGTTAGCAGAGGACCTTGGTGATTTTGATCAACATCTAGATATGACATTCCCTAGTTTCTTTGATACTGAAGACAATTTAAAGGAACAAGGTATCTGAAAGAATGAATTAGCCCAATTATTACCAATAGATCTTGAGAAGATCAATGATGAAGACAGAGTGATAGAAAACACACATCTATGTTTAAGCAAGATCTTCACTTTGGAATCTATCATGGATGATATAATCTCTACACATACTTATGCCACTCAAAAGTACATTGATCATATCTCTAAGATAAATTTGTTCATTGCTAGAGCAACATGAAGGGGTGAGATAAATTGAAAATGAAATTTTATCAATATTTTGTGATGTAGAAGTCAAAAGGGATATATTGCATTAGCACTAATGACGGGCAAAGCATATTTGTCAAATACTACAACATTGGAGAGGAGGACCTTGCTAAGCCAGTGGTCACAGGTGCTCTACAATGATTAGTAGATTCAGATCTTGATTGATGCTTATGCCCATATTATTTATTTCTTAATTATGTTTCATAATAAATGTTAGTTATTTGAAAAGGTGCAATTCAGGAATAGTGATGTTGTTTTGTTCTGAAGCTTGTTTGCTTCTCGTATATAAAAGGGAAACCAAGGCCAAGTTTAGAGACATCAATTGCAGAACAATTATTATATATACAATTTATTATTTTCAATCATATTTGAAGAACAAGATACAGAACCTCTATGACATTTTTAATATAATAGGCAAGATGGTTTAAATCAGTGGATATATTTGTGGTGTTCTACTACTCTATTGATATTCAATCTTATGAGTTATTTGACTGTCTCCATATTGGTCTTTTCTAGTTATTTAAATCATTTAGATTTATCAAGGCACATTTGTTGTCTCTGTGTGGTATGCTTGATTGGTTTCTCTAAGAAGTTGATTTAATTCCTTCTAAGTGGTTTATGATTATTGGTCTTTGCCAGGAGTTAAAACCCTTTAAATAAATCATCTTAGTTGGTTTCCTTCAAAGTAGAATTAAAATCCTTTTAGACAACCATAGTAATTTGAAGAGATATCAATGGGATCTTAAAGAAGAGTCTAATAACCAATAGTCTTGCATGTTTATACCAAGTATAAACATTCAAAAGGTGCCAGGTAGTCAGAGTTAATCCAGAAAGATAAATCTACAATTATACAATCCTTAACCCCATTCACCCAATAGAATCAGGCATTAGTCATATTCAATATAAAGCAATACTTCACTTAAAACTCATTTACATTTTCATATCTCAAACTTTACTATTAGGAATTACTTTCAGCCTTATATCTGTCTCTCATCTACATGCCAATGTGAGTAGATCACTAAGGTCACACAAATCTGCATTAACTATCAAGGTACACCCACCTAGGTCTGGCACAACCTAAAGAGAAGGGGGTTTTCAATCATATTAGCCCTATTTCATTAGCCAAACCCATTAAGAGAGCTCAGCATCCTCTTAAGGTTAACAACCTGCATTTTTTAGACCTAATAGAATTGGTGACTCCACTGGGGAACAACAAAAGAAAGCCTAGTAAAAGACCATCTCAATAGAGTCAACGAATTAAAGAATTATAACTCTGATGGTGAAGAAAAAACCAAGAAGATCAATCAGTGCTTTTAAGAGAGGTGGCAACTCTATACAAAATTTAAGACTTTTTATGTATTGAAGTATTATAACATGGATGGTAGGAGATCCAAAACTGATGGTAAAAAGTTGCAGTCTTCCCCACCCTCAAAGGTCCCTGCTAAGAAAACTGGGATATCAAATTAGTCAGAATGCATTAATGACTAGAATACTCAGGAGAATACGTCAGAACAACCTATACTAACACATAACAGTTTTACCCCTTTGCATGAATTAGAATTCCATGAAGGATTCCAATCAAAAAGTAGTCCTACCCAGTTTAAACAAAATAGATTTTGTGATGTTCTAGACCAATATAGACCTGACCCTCAAAAACAACTTGAATTTGAAGCACAAATGGAATGGGAAAGGATACAAATGCAAGCAAAATATGACTACAAAATGTCACTATAGCAAGGTGGGGGATTTCAAAATGAGTCTATTGAACAAATAGCATCCACAAAGACTCAATATAGTCCACCAAAAGACACAAGAAATGCTAATGAGGTACAACAAGACTTGCAAAATTTACAAGAAGAGCTTAGGCTAGCCAAACTGAAAGAAGAGGAAGAACGAATAAACATGAGTTGCAATAGATAAAATCTTGATGTGTGACAAGTAGCTCAAAATATGTACCTCCCCATAAGCAAAGTGGGTATGCTTTTGCAAGTAATCCACAAGGATCACATCAAAATGTAAGTGGTTTTAATGCTTCAAAAGCACCATAGAATCTAGGTAACATTAGTCAAAACATTCCACCACAAAACATAAGAACACATAATTTTCATATGACTTCCCAACATATGGCTAATCCATATCCACCTCTTGGTCAGTAGCATGTTCCACCATGACAGCATAATATGAGTATGAATCCACATCATACTATACAGCAACCTAATCAACAATACCAGCCAAACCAAAACCTGCAAGGACCCCTGAATATAAATACATATAGACAGCCGGATTTATCTAGGTACCAAATCTACCTTGATACTATTAACAATGACTTGAGAAATGCACTTCCAAAGTTTTCTAGGAATAATGCCATTTCAATAGAAGAACATATCAGAAACTTTGAGATAGATATGGACAACTATGATGTACAATATGAAGACATCCTTATGAAATTATTCATGTTATCTCTAATTGAAGATGATAGGGATTGGTATAAAAACCTACCTGATGCTTCAATTAGCTCCTTGGTAGATTTCAAAGATCAGTTCAAAGAGCAATATGGCAGTCATGTTGATCCAAGTTTTGCTATACATGAATTGAAAAGCATTCAAAAGAACTATAATGAGTCAGTAGTGGATTTCAACCAAAGGTTTTTAGAATTATACCACAAAATTTCACCTGAAATGAAACCTCCTGATGGTATGGCTCTAGCTTTATACTTAAATGCCTTTGACCCTAAAAATGGATATGAACTCTGAAATAGAGCTCCTATGACTCTTGCAGAAGCTCAACCGCTGTGAATATTGAAAACAATAGGAGAGCTACTAGAAAACTTGGTAAAAGGGAAAACATTAGAGTTCCACAAAGTCCTAATAACCATCAAACTAGGCAAGCAAATTATTATAGAAATAAAAGGCCTAGGTTACATGACATGCCTTACAACACTAATTGGAAGGATGGGAAGCCTATGGATAACAAACAAAAGTAGAATTATGGTAAAGACACCCTTGATCCCTTAAAAAGACATGGGACACATGTAGTAGAGAGTAATCCATGGTGTATGGCATGCAACCTACCTCATTCACCTGAATATTGTGTAGTGGCCCAATCATTGAAAGAAAATAAAGTATCTTATGATCAGGACAAGAATGATCATACTATAAACATGTTAGAAATGAGACCTCACTTGATTGATGAAGAATACTCATCCTTTGAAGAAGATGGGTTTGAATATGATGTGAGCAACCAGAGGTATAATGTTAACATAGGTCAACAAGAAATCTTCTCTGATCAAGAGGATAATGATGAAGGAACTACTTATGTATCCAATATGGTCCCACAGTTCTAGTTAAGAAAACCTACTGAGGAAGAAAAAAGAGCTCTTACAATTTCTATCGTGGCTCAAGCTAGAACTAATTACAATCTGAGGAACAAAATAGTAAATGCAGATCAGGGAACACCTAGAGGCTTGTTCATCAAAGAACCAAATTATAAGAAGGGTGCCTTGGATAATGAGAAGAAAGGAGAAAATCAAAAAAATACACATAAGGAAAAATCCAAGATTGAGTAAAATAAGATGAAGGATAGCAGTAAGCAACAATCTGAAGAGAAAGGCTCAAATTGTCATATCCCCTTTATTTACATTACATTATACATTATGATTTACATATATTCAACTAATTGCTTTGTGATTTATGTATATCTAAGTGTATATTTTTTCAATGTACCGATGATATATACATGTATCATATTGTGAGATTAATTGCTATACTTTCCCTATCATTTATCGAATATATATATGATGATAATATATATGATATAATAATAGAACAATTATAAATATATATATTATCACAATATATATATATAATGAGATAGGATAATTATAAACCTTATATTATCATAATATATATAATATAATAATAATAGAGAAAGGATAATTATAAACCTTATATTATCATAATATATATAATATAATAATAATAGAGAATGATTCTCTATTATTATTATATTATATATATTATGATAATATAAGGTTTATAATTATCCTATCTCATTATATATATATATATATGCTTAAGACACTATTAATGTTATAATCTATGATAAATATATTACAATGAAATCTAATACATCAAGGAACGACCCCTTTAAGGGAATCGGCTACAAGACAATATTTACGAATGGAAAAGAGGCTACGGTGATGTGTTAAGAAGTGCAACGCTTCATATTTTCTAAAAGGTATGTCCCTTGTGGACAGAAATAATTGGAAGGTTATGATCGTTGGTGAAAGAAAGGGAAGTATAAAAAGAAATTGATGGGTTGTTGGGAGGATCATCATGGATCAAGGATATCTCTATTCAGCAGCCAACAGAAAATAAAATTAGAACTGTCTGATTAAGTTCAGATCTACAGAAGAAAGAAGATAAAGGTACAGCAGTAGTGTGGAAATATAAGAGGATAATAGAATGAAATATGGAGATTGAGAAATAAAAAAGTAATATCTAAATTAATAATCAGATTTGCATGAATATAAAAATAAGAAGGAATAAGATATACAATTCAGAGATTAGAAGAAGAGTGTGTGAAGAATATGATCAACACTAAAGGAAGACAACCTTTAGATCTCCAAGGATACAAGGGCAAGAATTATATTCTTGGTATGATGTACCTAACCCTATGTCTATTATGATGAATGTCATCTGGTAAGTAATGACAAATGCATATTATCATTAGAATCATAAGCATTGTGAATTTGCTATGAAATATAGATTCTATTCACAACACATTTGATATGATTGTTTGCAACTATGTGGTGCAGGAGCACCCGTACAAGACAGGATATAGGTTAATTGTCCACATGATGATAGGACATTAGTCTATTTTTAGTATGTTTGACTTCATCATGTAATAAGGTCCATTGGACCAATGCTATGTATTAGATCAGCCTAGGAGTGTGTGTAGGCAGTTAGAGATCGTGATTAGGTAGTCTGAGCTGTCCTCTCTCCCAGCCGCTTGGAAGCTCCCAGCCGCTGGGAATCGAGTTGGTAGTACTCGGAGGATTTTGCTATATATACCTTCGATCTATTAGGGTTTAGGACATGAGTAATGTTATGTTAGTTGTGTTATGTATTGGTGTTGTGATTGAGTTGAGATTCAGGAGAACAGTCCAGAGATTGAGAAGCACTGTTGTTTGCCAGTATTGCATAATCAGGACATTTGAATTTCATTTGAATAAGATCTCATCAAATTGCATTATCTGGTTTATCAGCTGTATCTGTTTTGATTTCCATTCTATTTACAAGTTGATGGATTCCTTCAACCCTTCCACCGGTTGATCCTGTGAATCGGTGGAAAGGTCATGTATGATAGCTTAGGTTGCATGTTAGTTTTCTGTTTATGCATTTCATTGTTCAAGAGATCAGGTAGTAGCATGCTGTGAATCAGCCTAGCATCCTCATGTGCTAGGTTTAGAAAGACAAATTGTTAAGTTTTGGTCTGAAGGTGATCCGGCCCGATCATCATATTGTCTTTGTGAAATTGTGCGGTTCTGAGTGTTTGTATGCAGCGGACGGATATACAGGAGTCTGCATGTGCTTCACCAGTCGGAGCGAACCGCATCGTCATCTGTGAAATACATCACCATCAGGATCGGGTTATGAAACTGATGAAGTTTGCATATTTCAAGTGCATCAGGATGTTATAAGTCGGATATATACTCAGTGTATATATTGTTGTCAGGATCATCTCTCGGGTGTGCCCATCATCCGCATATCGCTAGCAGATGCGGGAGTGAAAGTTCATTTTTTTTTACTAAGTGTTGAAGAGGTCATCAGGATATTGTGTGACGTCATCGTCATCAGGATATTGCGAATATCACCCTATGCAAGTTTATCCTGCTGTCGCTAAGTGTTTAGGCATCGGCATAAGTTATCGGCATAAAGTTAGAGTAACATCATCAGGATGTTTCAATCGGACCGGCTAAGTCATATCATGATGCTGTTGTTTGTATAGTCAGCTATCGGGGCATCGAAGGGAAGGTGCAAAGTTGTCATCATCAGGCTATTTGGAGCAACTGGATATTTCATATCCTACTGACGAAGGGGGTGTTGAATATCATGATGATGCCGATAGAGTTTGGAGCCCGGTGAACAGTGAAACAGGAGGATGTTTGCGCTGGCTGAGTATCATGATGATGATGATAGGCGACAGGCGGAGGAAGTGAACAGTAGTCGGCAGGAGGATAATTGTGCTTGTCCGAAATATGATGATGCTGTTGGTGTTTGCAGGAAATATGATGATGATGCTGAGCTGATAGGGATTTTTAACATGCTGTTTGTGTTATTGACTCCTCCTTCCTGTTAGTAAGCTCCCGTTGCGTTTACCTCTGCATCACTATGAGTTTGATTAACTTTAATGTGGATTCTTGTATGAATGTTATGATGGAGGGAATTAAGGGCCTACAAGGAGGGGAAAGAGCGTTGTGACCATCCTCTAAGTATGCCACCCCATGGTGGATGGCTGAGGCCTGCCACATGTGGGCCAAGGGGGCATGAGAGGCTACCCTTGGGCTTAGAAGGAATGATTTCTGGGACACCCTGATGTAGCTGCACCCCTAACCTTCCATCATGGAAATTAATTGAATCATAAGAGGAAGTAGAAAGGTTCTGATAAGGGGAATGGTGATAGGATGCCTCACTAGGCATGCCACCCCATATGGATGTCAAGAGGCCACATGGGGCTAAGAGGGGTGAAGAATGCACTCTTGGGCCTAGGGTAGAGGGTTTCTTGGGCACCCTATCAAACTATTTTGTTCCAGGAATTAGAAACCCTAACCCTAAACTTGTGGGATTTGAATTTTTAGGGTAAAATTAGTATTGTTCCAATAGGGGACATTACACAAATAAAGAAAAAATAGAACAGATCGCCATTACTCCTTCATTTGATATAACACAAGCATTATCCCAAATAAAGATATCAATACCATTAATGGAAATGATAAAAATAGATGAATACAAGGATAGTACTCTCAAGTTGATTTCTAATATCCCAAATCAGTAGCAAAGTCATAACAAAAACAAAGAAGGGCCAGAAAACAAAATAAACAATCTTGGACAAGAGGTCATGAGAACTCCAAAAAAATATCTGGGTGATGCCATAACAAAGAATCCTTCCCATGTGGACCCATTCTATATAACATTATAAATCAATAACAAGCTAGTAAGAAATTGTATGATTGATTCTGGAGCTGCCATAAACATCATGTCAGTAGCTAACATGAAAGAATTAGGCCTGTGGGTAGATACTACATATGGTAAATGCTATGCAATGGACAACAGGTCTATTCCAGTGGTTGGAATCATGAGAGATGTAGAGCTAAAGTTAGCCTCATGTCCTGAAGCTACCTACAAAACTAATATAACTGTAATAGATACTCCACCATACTATGGTATGTTGTTATCTAGACAATGGACTGCTACAATAGGAGGAAGTATCCAACTTGATTTGTCATATGCTACAATACCAGTGAATGGGAAGGAAGTCCAGTTGTGTAGAGAGCCAAGCTATGAAAATATAATAGAATGCCTAAATCCAGACCAAATAAATTGTTTTTGTAATGTAGATCTTGGGAATTTCAGAATTGAAAAATCACAGCCTGAATTATGAAATATAAAACTAATCACTAGAGAGCCCCAATTAGATAAACAAGGTGTGTGGCAAATGTATTTTGACAGTGCATGCAGTAAAGGAGGGAATGGGGTAGGAGTTGTATTCATCTCACCAATAGGCAAAACATTCAAATATTCATTCTTGTTAACCTTTGAATGCACTAATAATATTGCTGAATATGAGGCATTGTTGTTGGGTTTAAACATTGCCCCAAAATATGGAATCAAACTAATAGCAGCATATGGTGACTCTGAATTAGTTGTCTCATAGATCAGGGCAAAATATTCATCAAAGAACAAGAGATTAAAGCAATATAGAAATGTTGTATGGGATACCATTGAACTCTTTGATGTATTCTCTATAGATTGGATAGAAAGGTCCAAAAACATAATGGCTGATTTCTTGGCAAATGTGGCCTTGAAGAGAGATGATGTTACATTATTAGGGAAAATAGAGGTGGAATTCAAGACTAGGCTAGAAATCCTTGATAATATTTATAATTGGCAAGTATTCAATGATGATGAAGATCTAATAAAGTTCCTTCAATGTGTGGATCAATATGAATCCCAAGAAATTGATTTCAATGGATTTGTGGAAGAGGTAGAAGACAAGGAAACTCTTTTTGGGCAAGAGGTGGTCCAGCTCAGAACAAACAAAATACCCAAAGGTCTTGTAGCCCTAGAAAGAGGATTTGATGGACAGGACAGATATAATCTCAAACCTACAATAGTTGATCTTAAGGATGTTGAGGAGATTAATCTGGGAACAGAGAGAGCCCCAAAAAAGGTTTACATTGGAAAAAGGATCGGTCCAAAAATTAGAGAAATGCTTATAACCCTACTCAAAAAATATAAACATGTGTTTGCCTGGTCCTATGATGATCTAAAGGCATACAGAGAAGACTTATTCCAACATGAAATACACTGAAACCTAATGCCAAACCATTCAGACAAAGGCAAAGACCTTTTAATCCTATGTTGGTGCCTAAGATGTAAGAAGAACTCATGAAGCTTAGAGAGGGAGGTATTATCAAACCAATTAGACACTATTCTTGGGTATAAAACTTGGTACCTGTAAGAAAAAAGAATGGTGATATAAGATTGTGTGTAGATTTCATAAATTTGAACATCTCATCACTAAAAGATAACTACCCACTTCCAAACACGGAGACAATGTTACAAGTGACAGGATGTGAATTATTGTCCATGATGGATGGCTTCTCTGGGTACAACCAAGTAAAGGTTAAAGAATCAGAACAGTATAAAACTACTTTTACAACACCTTGGGGTACCTATGTCTATGTGAGAATGCCTTTTGGCCTTACAAAAGCCGAGGTAACATTTCAAAGGGCCATGGATGTAGCTTTTGCTAATTTGATTAACACAATAATGGTAGTCTACCAGGATGATCTTATAGCATATTCTAAAAAGGCAGAAGATCATTGTTTACACTTAGAGAAAATTTTCATCAAGGCATTGGAATATGGTATTTCCCTATATCCAAAGAAATGCCTTTTTGCTGTGACAAAAGGAAAACTACTAGGACACATAGTCTCAAAGCATGGTGTAAAGATTGATTCTAAAAGGGTAGAGGCTATTGATAAAATTCCTATTCCAAAAAATGTGAAAGCCATTAAGTCTTTCTTTGGACAAATAAATTTTTTTAGGAGATTTATATCAAACTTTGCATGAATTGTTAATTCAGTATCGAGAATGTTGAAGAAGGGTGCAAAAATGGATTGGACCAAAGAGGCCATTGATGCATTTACGTCCATTAAGAAAGCTATCAAAGAAGCTCCTGTATTAAAGTCCCCAGACTTTGACAAGCCATTCCAAATATTTTCTTTTGCATCCTTTCATACAGTGACAGCTGCATTATTACAAAAGAATAATGAGGGGTATGAACAACCCATCTCATTTTTCAGTAAATCACTTCAGGGGGAAGAGTTGAAGTATGAAATTACTGAGAAACAAGCCTATGCCCTAGTAAAAGCAATGAAGGTATTCAAGCCCTATTTGGTTGGAGCCCATGTGATAGCCTATGTACCAAATGTTGTAGTAAAGGATGTCTTTACCCAAAATGAACTCACAGGATGAAGATGTAGATGGATCAATAGAATTCAAGAATTTAACATTGACATCCAAATCACTAGGCTTGTTAGAGGTCAGGATTTGGCCAAATTGATGGCTGAATCAAATATGGAGGCCACACAAGTTTGCAACATAAAAGAAGAAAATAGCATTATTGCAAGTATTGAGCATACACCTTGGTACACCAATATAATGTATTATCTTAAAAACATGAAATGTCCCCAAGGCCTAAATGACAATCAAAGGAAAAATAGAGATGGTATCTTATTGGTATCTTATTGTTTTCATCAATGGGGAATTGACTTTGTAGGGGAAATTGTAGAAAGATCTAGTGGTGCATATAAATGGATTTTGGTAGCAACAAATTATTTTACAAAATGGATAGAAGCAATTCCAACCAAACAAGCCACTAGTAAGGTGGTGGTTAATTTTCTATTAGAAAATATCATCACTAGGTTTGGAGTTCCAATAAGACTCATATGCCTCCCCATATCATCCTCGGGCCAATGGACAAGAAGAGTCAAGCAACAAAAGCATCCTAAAAATAATCAAGAGGATGTTGGAAAATAACAAGAAAGTATGGGAGTCAAAATTGAAAATGGATTAATGGGCAGATAGGGTTACTATAAAGAAGGCTATAGGAAAATCCCCATTTGAATTGGTGTGTGGTACTCAAGCCAAGCTTCCTATACATAATCTTTTGCCAGTTTATAGATTTATCCTCCAAGAAAATATAGACATTCCTAAACCTATGGAAGAGAGCATGGAACAGTTGGCTAAATTGGATGAAGTAAGGGCCCAAGCTTAGGAACAAAATAAAAAAATGTAATTACAGATGAAATATCTATTTGATAAAAGGGCTAAGGAAAGGAAATTCAAAGTTGATGACATGGTTCTCATGTGGAATGCTAGAGGACAAGATAAAGGAAAACATAGTAAATTTGAAGCATTATGGATAGGACCATTTATCATCATTGGTAAATGTGGCGAAGACTCCTATTACTTACAGAATATGAGTGGTGAAGTATAGGAATTGCCAATGCATGGACAATTCTTGAAATACTTCTTCTCTTGAAAACTTTCCTTTTTCCATGCATAGTAGATTAGGACATCCATTTCCCAACCCTCCCCACCACCATTGGTCTCCATCCCAGAGAATATTTTCTGAATTCTTGCAATGACCTCATAGCCATTCATACCTAGACAGAGCCACTATTGGAACAAATTTTTAACCCCAAAATTTTTATAAAAAATTCATTTCCCACCATCATATTATCTCCAAAATACCATTTTAAATTTCCCCCACTCAAAATAATACATACATTTGAACCAGAGTCCTAACCCTAATAAGTTCATATCTTGTCATTTAGCCCTAAAAACAAAAAACCATATCAAAAAAGCACTTGCATATCGCTAAGTTCCCTTTCGATAAGCAAATATGGAAATATCGATGAGAAACCACCATATCAAGGAGACTCATTTTGGAGTCTCTTTGATAATTCAAAAGATCAAAAGGGTGAAAATACATAACTTGGTGGTATATCGGGATGATATCAAAAAATTGAAGGGACTGATAGATCGAAGAGACTAAGGATTATCAGAATGAGTCATTTCAGGGTCTCTTCAATATTCTGAAGACATCAAAAGCATATTGAGGGGACCGATGAATACCAGTGTGACACCTAAATGTGTCCCATTGATAAAGCAATAACACTTACAAAGATTAAATAAAAACATTTTGAAAAGACTTCAGAGTATCAGGGTAACACAATTTCCAATCCCATCGATAAGCTGACAATGCTTATGAATAAAGAGGAACTTTAAAGGTATTTCAAAGTGGCTTTAGAATATCAGAGAGAGGTGATTTCTAGTCCCTTCAAAAAAGTGAATGACATAATGAGCAAAGGGACATCGAAGAGACAAGTGAATATCGAAGAGACTTTTCATAAGAAGGGATTTCGGGAGGAGATCGTGTTACTGTTATGACACCATCTAGGGTCATTCCAAAATCTTGAAGGTAATAAAAGAATAAAAGACTATTAGAGCTAAAAGCACATATTGATGAGATTGTAAAGTTGATCATCTCGATGGAATAGTTACAAGAAATGTTTGGCGGTGATCAAACAACCCTTATTCAAAAATTAAATGTCCCTTCAATGACATGAGAGCTTCCATGAAATACCATTAATACACAGATCCAATTATATTGAGGTAAATCTTGAGATGATTGAACAATTAAGCAACCATGAGGAGCAAGGGCAGGGTCTAGCAAAAATTAGAATTCAAGAACTAGAGAAGATATCCATGTAAGTATTCTAATCCTAAAATTTGTAGCTTATTGGTTCAAATTGCATTCACAAAAGTAGGGTTCTTTTCATAAATTTATATCATGGAAGATACGACTGAAAACCCTAAAGGAAAAAGGAAGAAACTAGAGGAAAGGCACTTAAACTAGGATTTGATAGAACAATGCCCAGGGTCAAGACAAAGATCTAGGAGAAATGCCTAGTTGAACCCCCAAGCCAAAACATGGAGGATATATGCAAACAAATAGGGGATATATGGACCCCAATAAGGGGGTATGATGCAGGGACTTCTGGAGGTCATAACTTTTGACTCGGATGTGGGTTTTCTATGAAATTTTACAGGTGGATGCGTTATGAGGTGGCCAGTGGTTTCCCAACCCACCCTAGTCGGTTGGACCTAGTCTCGGCACTTTTTCAGGGCTTGAAACTTTCATCTTGGCCCTCAAAATGGCAAATTAGTGTTTTTTTATAATTTTTTAAAAGTTGCTTTTTTTAATAACTCGAAACTCATGTTTCGAATTTAGGATGTTAATTGGTTTTTCGTCCTACCTTAGCTTTATGAGCTTTTTGGGAAAAAACTGGATTCTCAAGATATGATTGTAAAATTACCTAAAATAGCAAAATCTGACAATTGTCGAAATCTACCAAAAAAGGTAATTTTTTGTTTTTTTTTTGTTTTCTTAGATATAAGAGAGTTTTCTCTCATTGTAGCAGCAGAGTTGATGAATAGAAGTTTTGTTATGTTTCAGCTTCCAATTTTTTGTCTCTCATGTTTAATGGCACAATTCTGTTGAGTGTATGTTGTGTGCTGCATCATTTGGTATCAGAGCAGGAAGATGGCTGGGAGAGGAAGAGGAAGAGGTGGTCTTGCCCAGATGCATAGAGAAATGCAAAATCTGCAAATGCAAATAGCAGAACTTACAACACGGATGGAAACCCAAAGACTGGGTAGAGGAGGAGACGAATCTGATGAAGAGATAGGTCAAGGAGGTGCAAATCAAGATACAGAACATGAAGAAGAAGAATTAGAAGGCATGAGTTTTGAAGAGAGGATGCCTAATTAAGTTTAGCATAGGGAAGATCTATCAAGATGAGATATGGTGTGATGTTGTCCCAATGGATGCCTGTCATGTGTTATTGGGAAGGCCATGGCAGTATGATAGAAAAGTTATGCATGATGGAGAGAAAAACACATACACCTTTTGGAAAGGTGGCGCTAAGGTGATTTTATTGCCTCTCAACGATAAAGGAAAAGGTGAGACCATGTTGTCTGAAAGAGATCTTGTTAAAGAAATGAAGGTGACAGGGTGTTGCTATGCATTAGTAGTGAAAAAAGGTGAAGAGGAAGACATTTCAGTTCCCCCAGAAGTAGTCGAGCTATTGAAAGAATTTGTTGATGTTTTACCTAATGAATTGCCTGATGGTCTACCGCCAAAGAGAGATATTTAGCATCATATTGATTTGATTCCAGGAGCAACTCTACCCAACACAACATGCAGAGATGAATAAGCAAGTAACAAAACTCCTAAGTAAAGGTATGGTGAGAGAGAGCATGAGCCCATGTGTTGTACCTGCATTGTTAACCCCAAAAAAAGATGGAACATGGAGGATGTGCACTGATAGCAGAGCAATTAATAAGATTACCATCAAGTATTAGTTTCCTATACCTCGTATGGAGGACATGATGGATGTCCTTGCAGGGGCTAAATATTTCAGCAAGATTGACCTACGAAGTGGCTACCACCAAATCTGGATTCGAGAAGGGGATGAGTGGAAGATAGCCTTTAAAACTGGAGATGGATTATATGAGTGGATGGTTATGCCATTTGGGTTATCAAATGCACCTAGCACATTTATGAGATTGATGAACACTATACTACGCCCTTACATTGGTAAGTTTGTGGTAGTTTATTTTGATGATATTTGGTATTTAGTAACAGCAAAGAAGAGCACCTACAACACTTGAGGATCATCTTTGGTGTGTTAAGGAAGGAGGAGCTCTATACCAATTTCAAAAAGTGTAGGTTCATGCAGGACAGTTTGGTTCTTTTAGGCTTTGTCATTTCTAAAGATGGTGTCAGAATGGATTCAGAAAAGGTCAGGGCAATTCTAGAATGGCCTAGTCCCAGCAGCATCACAGCAGTAAAAAGTTTTCATGGCTTGGCCACTTTCTATCGAAAGTTCATTTGAAATTTTAGTAGTATTGTAGCTCCTATAATAGATTGCACCAAAGGGAGGGAGTTTGTATGGACCAAGGATGCTGAGGAGAGCTTTAAGTACTTGAAGAAAAAGGTAACAGAAGCACCTATACTTGCATTGCCAAATTTTGATAAAGTATTTGAAGTAGAATGTGATGCCTCCCATGTGGGAATAGGTGTTGTGCTTAGCCAAGCTGGAAAACCTATAGCATTCTTTAGTGAAAAGCTGAATGTAATGAGAAAGAATTATTCTACTTATGATTTGGAATTTTATGCAATTGTTCAAGCATTGAGGCATTGGAGACATTATCTAGTTCCCCAAGAGTTTGTATTGTTTACAGATCATATTGCACTAAGATACTTGAACACACAAAAAAAGTTGAATAGTAGGCATGCCAAGTGGGTCTCTTTCTTGCAGGGTTACAACTTTGTGCTGAAGCATAAGTCTGGAAAACAAAATCAGGTTGCAGATGCATTAAGTAGGTGTGTTGCACTTTTGACCACAATGGAAGCTGAGGTGATTGGTTTTGATGCCATAAAAAATTTGTATGAGTCTAATGATGATTTTTGGGAGATTGTGGAACAATTGAAGGCACCAATATCTAGTAACTTGGATCACTCTAGGGGTGAATATTTTATGCAAGATGGGTATCTATTTAAAGGAAAACAACTATGCATACCAGCTGGCTCTATGAGGGACAACATTATCAGAGAATTTCATAGTAGTGGGTTGGCTGGACATTTTGGCAAGGACAAGACAATAGCCTTGATAGAAGATAAATATTACTGGCCAAAGATGAAAAGGGATATAACTAAGTATGTAACAAGGTGTAGAATCTACCAAGTGGCTAAGGGACATTCACAGAATACAGGATTGTATATGCCCTTACCAGTACCAGGTGCACCATGGACAGATTTGAGCATGGACTTTGTGTTGGGACTTCCACATACTCAACGAGGTAATGATTCCATTTTTGTATTTGTTGATAGGTTCTCCAAGATGGTTCATTTTATTGCCTGTAAGAAAACTAATGATGCAACGAGGGTAGCAGAGTTTTTTTTTTAGAAGTTGTTAGACTACATGGTGTTCCAAAGACTATTACCTCTGACAGGGCTACCAAATTCCTCAGTCATTTCTGGAGGACTTTATGGAAGAAGATGGGGACCAAGTTACAGTTTAGTAGTGCCTATCATCCTCAAATAGATGGGCAAATAGAGGTAGTTAATCAGAGTTTGGGAAATTTGTTGAGGTGTATTGTTGGAGAAAAGCCAAAACAATGGGATGTGGCATTACCCTAGGCCGAATTTGCCTATAATAGTTTTGTTAACCGATCAACAGGAAAGTCCCCTTTCCAGATTGTGTATGGAAAGAATCCTCAGGGTGTTCTAGATTTGGTACAGCTACCAATGAAAGATTGGGTCAGTGATGATGGGGAAGCATTTGCAGAACACCTTCAACAGTTGTAGCAAGAAGTGAGACAGAAGTTGCAGGACAGTAATGAGAGGTATAAGAATTCAGTGGATACTAGTCGGTGACATCAGACATTCAGTGAAGGTGACTTAGTGATGGTATATTTGAGAAAAGAGTGGTTTCCTACTAGAACATATCACAAGTTGAAGTACAAGAAAATTGGTCCTTGCAGAATTACAAAGAAGATCAATGATAATGCATATGAGGTCAGTTTACCAGATGATCTCGCTATTTCTCCTGTGTTTAATATTTCTGATTTATATGCATTCCATGGTGAGGATGATGTTGGAGATAGTCAACCAGAGGTGGCATGGCACAACCACATTCCCCATAAGAAGAAGGAAAAGATTGCACAGATTCTTGATAAGAACACTATCTACACTCGGCAAGGGCGTTACAACAAGTATTTAGTACAGTGGGAAGGATTGCCACCAATAGATAGCACATGGATTACAAAGTGGGAAGTGCAGAGGTTAGATCCTGTCAAATGGTAGCAGTTTGAAGACACTCACTTATAGGAGCTGCATTCTTTTCAACCAGAGAATGATGCAGGGACTTCCGGAGGTTATAACTTTTGACGTGAGTTTTCTACGAAATTTTATAGGTGGATGCATTATGAAGTGGCCAATGGTTTCCCAACCACCCTAGTCGGCTGGACCTCGTCTTGGCACTTTTTCGGGGCTTGAAACTTTCATCTTGGCCCTCAAAATGGCAAATTAGTGTTTTTTTCTAATTTTTTAAAAGTTGCTTTTTTTAATAACTTGAAACTCATGTTTCAAATTTAGGATGTTAGTTGGTTTTTCATCCTACCTTAGCTTTATGAGCTTTTTGGGAAAAAACTGGATTCTCAAGATATGATTGTAAAATTACCTAAAATGGCAAAATCTGACAATTGTCGAAATCTGCCAAAAAAGGTAATTTTTTGTTTTTTTTATTTTCTTAGATATAAGAGAATTTTCTCTCATTGTAGTAGCAGAGTTGATGAATAGAAGTTTTGTTATGTTTTAGCTTCCAAATTTTTGTCTCATGTTTAATGGCACAATTCTGTTGAGTGTATGTTGTGTGCTGCATCAGGGTATGATCTTTTTCTATATCACTATAGGAAAATGCATAGGCATAAACTTGTCTCCAATCCATGGAGACTAAACCTGGGAAAACTTATAGTGCCAAATTTGTTTGTCAATGTGGAATTGTTAAAAGCGGTGGCCAAGAAATACAATCCACAAACCTGCCTAGTTGAATTGAATGATGGGTCTGGTTTTATCCCTATCACCAAAGACTATATATTAATGGTATTTCAGTTGGACACTAGTTTTGATGTGAAATTCAAAATCAGAGACCTATTGAATGAGTATTAGAATCTAAGCAATAACTACAAGAGATTGAGGCTACCTTTTCATAGGCCCCGCAATGAAGGAAATAGGCTCAGGGTGTTTTCAAGGGTTGAAGATCCACCTTATTCTATAGAATTATTTAAGGAATACTTTAGATGCACCTTGTATTCTGTATATCAATTGCTTGGTCTGGAATCCTCTATGTTTATGGAAGTTGCACCAATGGTTCTAACTGCATATGTGCAAAGCCAAGATGTACGACATCTGGACTATGCTGAGTACCTTGCCAATGACCTTCACAATGAATTGGTTGCTATAAAAATGGGGGTAGTAAATTTTAATATTACTCTTTGCTCATGCATCTTATCTTGTATGAGGGACAAAACATCTGTCTGTGTGATGAATGCTTGAAAGTAAGAGATTTGGACAAAAATGGAGACATTAAACCCATATAGATGTGGACTACTATATGGGATAGCAGGTATGAGAGATCCCATTAACTTTATTTTGAAGAATATTTTGTAAAACCTATGTATAAATTGCTAGGCCATCCTCATGATTACAATATGTCTATAGAAATACAAAAATTTATAAGGCCAAAGGACAAAAATGTAAGGGGAAAATTTAGTCACAATTGGGGTGACTAGTATGTCTATAATGACTGCACCAAGATTAGAGTATTTGGGTATGAAGGACCACCATTTTTGCTACCAAAAACCTGTCCAGATAGGGTTGCCTATTTAGAGATTGTGAGGCAATTAGCTTACTCTAACTTTATGCATCTTAAAAGTCATAATAAACAGTCATTGATGCCTGGTACTCTGTGTTTTGGAGATTTTACAGTCCTTGCTAAGAAAGGATATCAATTAATTGATAAAAATTAGAACATTTCAGAATGCTATCAGGAAATGCAAGAGAAAAATTTGACCATGAACACTTCATAAATAGTGTCAAAGTAAATAAAAAATTGAAAAGATATCACCATGTGCTATTTGTTGATAATGATTTGATCAGAAATGTTGATGAGAACATTGTAGTCAAAAGAAAAAATTTGTATCATAAAATAATGCTAGTTGAGGCTTAGAGGGTAGCCAAAAATCCCACTTATATAGGAGCCTTTCTGAATGTTGATTATCCTATTGAAAGGTTGGACATGTTAGTTGCACATGCAGCAAAATTAACTATGAATGTTCCTCCTAATGTTTTTGAGAGAAGAGGAAAAAATGTCAGGGAGACACAAGCTGAGTGTGAAGTACCCTTGGGCCGTATTTCCCCTCAACCTGCACTAGACATCAGTTTCTCTCTTGATACCAATGATGTAAAGGATGAAGACTTTGATATAGGAGATGAAGATGTGCAGAGATTTGAGCCTATAATTGAAGAATATGAACCTCCTATGGATAGAGAAATGGTCAAAATGGAAGCCCCTGATGAGTTATCAGAATATATAAGACACATGGCAAGTAAGAATTGTGTTTTAGATGATGATTTTATCAAAACCCCTAAATTCAAAGCCTTCTTATATGAGTACAAAGACAAATAGGATAGAGAAAAAATGAAAGATATTACTCCTGAAGTATAGGCTAAGGCATTAAAGGAGCTCCAAATAGAAATTGACAAAGCAATAGAGACCATGACTCCAGAAAAGGGGAGAACATTGCTTGAAGAAGCAGGGGTGATGTTAGTCTCTGGGTGGGATATGACCTTTGCCATTGTTTTTTACACCTTTAGGAGAAATCAAGACAAAAAGGTATAGCTGAGTATTGAGGCATTAGATAAGATTAAAATTGGGTCATGATATGATCCTGATAAGGGGACATTACTAATGTGGGCATTATACCCCCCAAATAAGAGACCTCAAATCATTGATAATCCAAATGAAGCATTTGGTCATCTCTTGATACAACAGGTTACAGATACAGATCCTATTAAGACTGCTGATTTAAATGTGAATGTTGCTAGATTTACAAAGGCTCAAATTGAGCAATTGGTAAGGAAAAACAATGCATACATGATAGAGAATGCAAAACTGAGGCAAGAGGTTGCCACTTATAAAGATAGGTTTCCATCATCATCAAGTAGCTATTCACCTTATCTAGAAGCTGACAAAAGAGTGATAGAGGCCAGAGCTAATGCCAATTGTTGGAAGGTCAAAGTAGAAAAATTCAAAAAGAAGAGTGACGAATTGGAAATTGAGATGAAAGTTGTTAAATACAAAATAGCTTCTGAACTGATTAAGAAAAGATTTGAGAAAATGATGGGAAATAGTGATAAGGTATGGGAATTGCACAGGAGAACACATAGTGCCTATCAAGAGCATAAAAGATTGCACCTTAGGATGATGAAGAAGGAGGAGCTAAAATCCAAAACAAGTGTTGATAAATAGGTGTTTAAAAAATATGATAAACTAATCAATGAGCATGAAAAGTTCAACACTTTGTTAGCAGAGGACCTTGGTGATTTTGATCAACATCTGGATATGGCATTCCCTATTTTCTTTGATACTAGAGGCAATTTACAGGAACAAGGTATTTGAAAGAATGAATTAGCCCAATTATTACCAATAGATCTTGAGAAGATCAATGATGAAGATAGAGTGATAGAAAACACACATATATGTTTAGACAAGATCTTCACTTTGGAATATGTCATGGATGATATAATCTCTACGAATACTTATGCCACTCAAGATTACATTGATCATATCTCTAAGATAAAATTGTTCATTGCCAGAGTAGCATGAAGGGGTGAGATAAAATGAAAATGAAAATTTATCAATATTTTGTGATGTAGAAGTCAAAAGGGATATATTGCATCAGCAATAATGATAGGCAAAGCATATTCGTCAGATACTGCAACATTGGAGAGGAGAACCTTGTCAGGTCAGTAGCCATGGGTGTTCTACAATGATTAACAGATTTAGATCTTGATTGATGCTTATGCCCATATTATCTATTTATTAATTATGTTTCATAATAAATGTTAGTTATGTGAAAAGGTGCAATTCAAGAATAGTCATGTTGTTTTGGCCTGAAGCTTGTTTGCTTCCCATTTATATAAGGGAAACCAAGGCCAAGTTTAGAGACATCAATTGTAAAACAATTATTATATATACAATTTATTATTTTCAGTCATGTTTGAAGAACAAGATATGGAACCTCTATGAGATTTTTAATATAATGGGCAAGATGGTTTAAATCAATGGATATATCTATGGTGTTCTATTACTCTATTGATATTCAATCTTATGATTTATTTGATTGTCATCATATTGGTCTTTTCCAGTTATTTAAATCATTTAGATTTATCAAGGCACATTTGTTGCCTCTGTGTGGTATGCTTGATTGGTTTCTATAAGAAGTTGATTTAAGTCCTTCTAAGTGGTTTATGATTATTGGTCTATGCCAGTGAAAGGAAGCAAGGTGTGCGGAAATTGCTTTCTACACTAATCTAATGAGGGGAGAGCTATACAAATTCAAATTAATCCTTACAATAACAGCAACATAGAACATCTAACAGAGATATTGCAGCAATACACATGAACTAGAAAGAAGATAGAAGAAGAGAGACAAAGATATACGGTGTGGAAAACCCTTATCAGGTGAAAAACCCCACACTCATAAACCTGCATAATGTATTATCAAAATTGAATAAGGTTTACAATACACTTGCAATGCAAGCTTCAATGGTCTTCGACACTCATGTTTGGAGTCAATCCGGTAGCATAACAATACCTATAAAACCTGTGATACATTTCCTCCTCCAAGCACCTGTTTATATAGAATATACAAGGCAGAATTGGTCTTATCTTCAGATGGGCATCCAACTTGGCCTCATGGCCCAAAACCCATGCCTAAGGAAACTTGGTCAACATTGTAGAATGTGCCTGACACTTGTCCATAGCTGCCATCTCAAAGAGGTCACCTATTTCCAAAATGGGCTATGATAGATGCTCTTACGACACTTACGACCATCATAGAATCTGTCATAGCGGTTACAACTTACAGCTTTAAGAGAATCTATCATACATAGGCTATAAATAGCATATTCTTTTACAACATGTCATAGTCCACCTTGGGGCACCCAATTATGCCTTTTTCAAAGATGCTTCATGACACATGTCTTCACCTGTCTTACAAGCTTCTATTTCTGACTCTTACATGTCATAACTTCATCATAGGAATTCGTCATAACCATTTCGATCAAGATTCCATTACACAACATCCAAGATGTTGACACATGGCAAAATTCTCCTACCACTAAGTGGGACACCTATTTCCTAATGTGAGGACAAAATTACAAGTTATCATCTTCCATGTAGGATGACACATCACCGTGCCACATCCCACAACATGACAATATGGAATTTACAATTTATTTACAACATAGGCAATGAATTAATAAATACAAACATAAATAATGCAAGGAATTACCAAGGTTAAGACACCTTAATTCCCAACATTCTCCCACTTGTCGAACACCTTGTAAGAGCCAATAGAATAAAAAGATTTAACTGCTATAGGCCGAGAGGCCCATAGACTCCGAACACCATCTAAACTTCTTTATGTTCATTGGCTTTGCCAATGCATCTACAACATTTTTCAAAGTATCTACCTTCTCCATATTTACCTTCCCATCCTCTACCATGTCTCACACGAAGTGAAACTAAACATCAATATGCTTTGTTCTGGCATGGAAAGTTGGATTCTTTGCAAGGCAAATCACACTCTGACTGTCACAAATGATTGTGATCTGACCTACATTAACACCAATATCTGAACACAATCTCTTAAGCCAAATGAATTTTTTACAAGTATGAGTTTCTGCCATGTACTCAACTTCTGTCATGGACAAAGCAACCACAGGTTCTCGTTTACTCATCCAACTAATAGCACCACTAAACAGTTTAAAAACATAAGCACTG
Source organism: Cunninghamia lanceolata (assembly GCA_027924645.1). Taxonomy (NCBI): domain Eukaryota; kingdom Viridiplantae; phylum Streptophyta; class Pinopsida; order Cupressales; family Cupressaceae; genus Cunninghamia; species Cunninghamia lanceolata. The sequence goes on from BSBN01001281.1 coordinate 7,818,941, forward strand.
GTGGATCTCCTGCTGCCAATGTCACCTGCCTAATATGAATCCACAAATCCATGAATATCAATAGAATGCAGAGGTCCTGTAGCATTGCCATGATAGAAAATGGAATACTCAAAAGTACCCCTCAAATATCTAAACACTCGCTTAACTGTATCCCAATGAACTCGTCCAGGATTAGCCATAAATCGACTAAGGACTCCCACTGCTTGGGCAATGTCTGGTCTTCTACAGACCATAGCATACATCAGACTGCCAATAGCACTAGCATAAGGTACTCTGTTCATGTCCTCCACCTCACTAGGAGATTTTGGACAATCCTCAACAGACAACTTTGTCCCCAAAGAAATAGGAACACACAATGGTCTACAATTTGCCATGTTGAACCTATCCAACATGGTCTTCACATACTTACTCTGGCTTAACCAAAGGTTTCTATTGGTTCTATCTTTCCTGATTTCCATTCCTAGAATGTACCTGGCTACTCCTAAATCTTTCATTTCAAACTATGCTGACAACTGAGATTTGAAATCAGAAATCATATTCTTACCCTTCTCAATGAGCAACATATCATCAACATACAATGCAATAATGAGAATACAATCACCATCAAACTTAAAATAGACATAGTGATCCAATTTTGATCTCACAAATCTAATAGACAACACAAAGGCATCAAACTTCAAGTACCACCTCCTAGGAGACTACTTCAAACCATACAAAGACTTCTTTAATTTGCAAACTAAATTTTCTTTACCTTTCACCATGTAATGCTCTGGCTATGACATGTAGATTTCTTCCTCCAAATCACCATGAAGGAAAGTTGTCTTCACATCCATCTGTTCTACCTCTAAGTCATAAGCTACTGCAAGAGACAACAAGAATTGAAGGAAAGTTGTCTTCACATCCATCCATTCTACCTCTAAGTCATAAGCTACTACAAGAGACAACAGGAATCTGTTGTATCTAGTCAAGAGCTGAGGTTGAGGTTCAACTTCTTCATCTCAGCTTTCAGAGCTGCAAGATCTCTCTTCATCATCAGGCCCAACATTGTCTTTTTGTTTAGTCTTCTCAGCAGTAGGAGGAAACTAAACAACATCCTCTTTCTTCTCTTTTTCTTTTGGCTGTAAAATAGTGGAAGAAGGTGTAAGCTCTCTGAAGATGACACTTCTGCTATACAACACTTTTTCAGCCACAAGATCCCAAAGCTTGTATCCTTTCACACCGACACCATAGCCAATGAAGATACACTTAATAGCCTTGTTCTCCAATTTTGACTGCTTCTCCCTAGGCACATGTGCATATGCCTCACAACCAAAAACACGAAGATGCCTTATTGAAGGCTTTCTACCAGACCACACCTCCATGGGTGTCTTTCCAACAAGAGCTAATGTAGGAGATCTGTTTACTAGATAGCAAGTAGTGGCAATAGCTTCAGCCCAAAACTTTTGTTCTAGGCCAGCTCCACTACGCATACTCCTAGCCTTCTCCATCAGTGTCATGTTCATCCTCTCTACAACTCCATTTTGCTATGAGGTGTATGGATTTGTCTTATGTCTTTCAATCCCAAGTTCCTTTCAATATTTATCAAATTCTGTAGAACAGAACTCACCACCATTGTCAATTCTCAAACACTTAATCTTTTTACCAGTCTGATTTTCAGCAAAGGCCTTAAACTCCTTAAACTTACTATAGACTTCAGATTTTCTTCTGAGAAAATAAATCCATGTCCTTCTGCTATAATCATCTATGAAAGATACAAAATATACAGATTTTGATAATGAAGGAACATTAACAAGACCAAATACATCAGAATGAACAAGGTCCAATACACCAGAAGACTTATGAGAACTCGAATAAAATTAAACACAATTTTGTTTCCCATATATGCAATGTTCTAAAAGTCAAACTCAAGATTGCAATCATCTAACCCCTCAGCAAGGTTTTTATTTTTAGGGTACACAGACCCTTCTCACTAATGTGGCCAAATCTCTTATGCCATAACATTGTCTTTTTAGTAGGAAGCTTAACTTCCAATGCACAGTTGCAACCATCAAGACTAGATACAACAGAATTCTGCACTGCTCATTCAGATGGTGGGGATGAAGTGACTGTTGCCCTCTTCCTTGAGTCAGAAGAACTATTGCATTATGAAATGCATGCCTCCAGCTAAAATAGAGTACCTCTCCTAGTACCCTTAGCAAGCACCATAGCTCCTCTAGTCATCTTGCATCCTTCTTTCGAAAAGACAACCTGCACACCTGCATCATTCAACATACTTATAGAAAGCAGGTTCCGTGCTAAGCCTGGGATGTGCATAACCCCAAAGATCCCCTTCACTCGTCTGTCAGGGAATTAGATAGAGACTCTTCCACGAGCAATAATCTTCAGATGAGAGTCATCACCTAGATACACCTTTCCACCATCGAACTCCTCATACTTGGTAAACCAGTCTCGATGTGAGGTCATGTGGAATGATGCACCAAAGTCAACCAACCACACATCATCAAATGCATGGGTTGCTAGGGTTGTGATGAAAGCATCACCATCATCTTCTGACTTGTCAGAATTTGAATTTGGGTTCTTCTTCTTTTTCTTTTCCTCTTTGCATTCCTTTTAGAAATGCCCAGATTTAACACAGTTGCAATAGAGAGCCTTGGACTTTCCAGGACATTTGGATCTCCCATGGGATTTGGATCTACCCTTCTCAACTTTCTTGTCCTTCTTTTTCCCTTTCTCCTTGGGTCTTCCACGAACCGCAAGAGCCTCTTTGGCTACCTCAGAAGACTTTCTCTGCATCTCTTTGGATAACAACGAAGAAACAACTTCATCCATTTTGAATGTGGATGTGGTGCTTCCAATAGCCATGACAAGATGATCCCATGAGTCCGGCAGAGAACAAAGCAAGGTCATACAGCGATCCTCCTCCATCTTCACACCAACAGATGTTAATTGTGCAACCAGCATGTTGAAATCATTCATATGTTCAACAACGGATCCTCCATCCTCCATTTGAAGAGAATACAACTTATTTCTCAAAAAAAGTTTGACAACCAAGGATTTGGCTTGATACACATCTCCCAACTTCTTCCAAAGAAAGTTTGCAGTAGCCTCCTCATGGACATTTAATAGAATAGAATCGACAAGACTAAGTCTTATGAGACCCTTAGCCTTCTGATCCTTGAGATCCCAATTAGGTTGTGACATTGTAGCTGGTTTAGTGCCACTGATGGTTTCCCAGAAGTCACGGTCTACAAGCATGTCTTCCATCTTGAGGTTCCATAGCTCAAAATTAGTGCCATTGAATTTCTCCACCTCTATCCTTCTGGATGTGCTTGCCATCTCCTTGCTGTAATAAGATTCAGAATACTCTACATAGGCTCCCACTTAACTTAAGATCAGCTCAAAAAATGCCTACCCAACAACTAGGACCAAAGGTGATCAAGCTCTAATACCAACTAAAAGGAAGCAAGGTGTGCGGAAATCACTTCCTACACTAATCTAATGAGGGGAGAGCTATACAAATTCAAATTAATCCTTACAATAACAGCAACATAGAACATCTAATAGAGATATTACAGTAATACACATGAACTAGAAAGAAGACAGAAGAAGAGAGACAAAGATATACGGTGGGGAAAACCCTTATTGGGTGAAAAACCCCACACTCATAAACCTGCACAATGTATTATCAAAACTAAATAAGGTTTACAATACACTTGCAATGCAAGCTTCAATGGTCTTTGACACTCGTGTCTGGAGTCAATCTGGTAGCATAACATTAACTATAAAACATGTGATACATTTCCTCCTCCAAGCACCTATTTATATAGAATATATAAGGTAGAATTGGTCATATCTTGATATGGGCGTCCAACTTAGCCTCATGGCCCAAAACCCATACCTAATGACACTTGGTCAACATCATAGAATGTTCTTGACACTTGTCAATAGCTCCCATCCCAAAGAGGTCACCTATTTCCAAAATGGGCTATGACAAATGCTCTTACGACACTTACGACCATCATAGAATCTGTCATAGCGGTTACAACTTACAATTGTAAGAGAATTTGTCATACACAGGCTATAAATAGTATATTCTCTTACAACATGTCATAGTCCACCTTGGGGCACCCAAATATGCCTTCTTCAAAGATGCTTCATGACACATGTCTTCACCTATCTTACAAGCTTCTATTTCTGACTCTTACATGTCATAACTTCATCATAGGAATCTATCATAACCGTTTCGGTCAAGATTCCCTTACACAACATCCAAGATGCTGACACATGGCAAAATTTTCCTACCACTAAGTGGGACACCTATCTCCTCATGTGAGGACAAAATTACAAGTTGTCATCTTCCATGTAGGATGACACATCACCGTGCCACATCCCACAACATGACAATAAGGAATTTACAATTTATTTACAACATAGGCAATGAATTAATAAATACAAACTTAAATAATGCAAGGAATTACCAAGGTTGACACACCTTAATTCCCAACAGCTAGGAGTTAATACCCTTTAACTAAATCATCTTAGTTGGTTTCCTTCAAAGTAGAATTAAAATCCTTTTAGACAACCATAGTAATTTGAAGAGATATCAATGGGATCTTAAAGAAGAGTCTAATAACTAACAGTCTTGCACTTTTATACCAAGGATAAACATTCAAAAGGTGTCAGGTAGTCAGAGTTAAGCTAGAAAAATAAATCTACAATTATACAATCCTTAACCCCATTCACCCAACAGAATCAAGCACTGGTCATATTCAATATAAAGCAATACTTCACTTAAAACTCATTTACATTTTCAAATCTCAAAATTTAGTATTAGGAATTACTTTCAGCCTTATATCTGTCTCTCATCTACATGCCAATGTGAGTAGATCACTAAGGTCATACAAATCTACATTAGCTATCAAGTGTCATGCCCATATTTCCCATGTGGTCACAACACACAACACACGTGTCATGTCCACATTTGTCATGTGGTCACGACACAAAACATCAAAAAAATTTTCCACCCAACTCCAAAACCCCCTCACGCGCAACATGTGTGCTTGAAGACAGACGCACGAAGGCGAAGACCTCAGTCAAAGTTACGGTAATGCGAAGTCCTTTCGCATCCCTTGAGAATATGATAGTCTACTAAGGGGGTTTATGTGACACAAGGAGCATTACCATTAGGGTTAGATTCAAGTTTGAGTTTAACCCTAGTTTCCTAAATGAAGTGAAGTGATTTCGTCAAGGGTCGAAATCAACCCTAGGAACTAGAAATAAATAATTAAATAAATTCATCTAAACCACAATATAAGCCTAAAGCAAAAAAAATAATCATTAATGCATAAACAATTAAAATACTAAACTAATGTGTAATTAAACACTTAATTAGCCATTCTTACATTCTGAAAAATTTTGGCAACAAAATGCCTCTAGAGCATTCATAAAAATAATTAATTAAAACAATAACCTAGCTAACCATTTTGAGAAAATTAAATTGAAATTTAAAAATACACTCCAACCTTAATATATCTCAACACCCCTCTTTGATTAAACAATAATAATAATTAACCTATTTTATTCCAACTCTAATGTTCACCAAACAAAATAAATTCATCCTTTAAAAATTAAGTGCAATTCAATTAATTTTAAAAAGTTCAAAATGATAAAAATTTTCCTTAACATAAGTTTCCACTAAATTCCATTAGAATAATTAGATATAATTTCACCAAATAAAAAAAAAAAATTATTCCCACGGTAATAATTTCCACTAAACCCCTAGGATAATTAAATCAATTACATAAGTTATTTAAATAATTAAAACAAAACTCCATGGAGAAAATCCCACTACAATAAATAGAAAGGCCAAGGTTTAAGATTTAATCCCCACTAAAATAATAAATAAAAAGGCAATAATTAAAAAAACAAAACCAAATATTTAAGAGATAAATCTAAATTTAAAATTATAAATTATAAATTAATCCACCACATAATAAATAAAAAGGTAAAAAGTCTAAGTATACAAAACAAAAAGCCCATCTAAATATCCCTCTCATATTAAAAAGCTAAAAATAATGAGAAGAGGAAATGAATTAATCCGGTGCACAAATAACAATTAAAATACAATAAAATTTCCTTATTAAAACCCTCAAAAGTCTCTATATTAAAATACTCTTTTTATTAACAAAAGAAACCATAACATACTTTTCTATTCATTTCTCTTTCTCTCCTACCCTAACTTTCCTCTCATCTCTTTTATTCTTCTTTTCTATTTTTCTTTGCTTGCAGGTCTGGAAAAAAGGTAGCCATGGAAGCCAACCCACAGAGAAAAACACAAGCATAGTAAAAGCCCCCCATTTTTTTGAAATGGTTATTATCTTCTTTTATATATTTTTTTTGTGTTCTGGATTTAAAAACCAGTCATATACAGTCTCAAACTATTTTTTTGATTGCTACTGGAGAATGCCACACAAGGGTTTTAATATATATATATATATATATATATATATATATATATATATATATATATATATATATCATGCAGGTCGAAGGTCAACACAGGCTGAACGACGTTATCCACAACAGGGTAGTTGTCGGCAGCGACGGAAAGGACTGTGGCATGAAGCGCCGAAAATTGCAAACAGGGAAATGGGGGTGGGGCGGACTCTCCACCCATACCCTACCGAATGGTGGGAGATGGGTGGGGGGTCTATCCCCCCTCCTCTACACAGTACAAAAAAAGGATGGGGACGGTGGTTTGGCCGCCTCCCCCCACGCATGTAGAAATCTCCTTTTTTTTGCATCACAAACAATAAAAAATATCTCCAGCCCGTTAGGGCTATCTCAACAAGCATTGTTTAATATTATTTTTTTATTATTGTTTTATATGTTTAAAAAGAAACTCTATTGTATAAACAAACAGTATAAAAACAGCGTCACTTTTTTATGTGATATTTATTTATATATATCTGTATATATATTTAAATAAATACATATATATATGAATAAATATATATTAATATACTCACAACTATTATATATATATATACCTCAAGCATGTAATCTAATTTTCTTTTTTGATAAAGAATAATACAATTATTTTCTTTTTTTTGTTGTACATATATAATTTTGCAAATGAAGGTAATGGACAACAACTAACAATAAGAGATATATATTGTTTTTTGAAACAAATGACAGTAACAACAACCATTTTTTTTAATATAAAGAACATATCTAAACCACCATTTCTCTCCTTTTTTTTCTCAAGTATCTATATATTTTTATCTGGTTAAATAAACATGACTCAGCAATATCTATTTCCGTTTCTCTTGCAATTCATAAAAAAGATAAACAACAGCATACATTTTAGTTGCAGCCACATTAAAGTAAAGAGATAGTTTATTTCCCTTTTACTATACAATATTTTACAATAAATGAACACAACATAATATAGGAATTTAGCAATAACATTTTTCTTTCTTGCAAAACATAACTGAAATGAACAACAATATGCATATTTTCTTAAATAACCAAAATAGCAAAGAAGAACAGTAACATTATTATTTGAAAACTATAACACAATGAGAGAGTATTATCTCTTTTTGACAAGTTACAACTAGGCCTTTCTTTGGCCATGGCTTCCAATAGCCAAATAAAATACACAACACAAAATAATAACTCCTTCTCCAAGCTCCAAGAACTCAACAATAACTTGCAATAAAACACAAAGGGGAAACTTCAAGCCACCAAAATGCTCTCCACCCTTCCATAGACTCGCAAGTGGGTCACCCCCGAGCTTGGAGGTTGATCTTCACAAGGGCACACTCCAAAATACACAACAATAAGCAAGCACACAACAAGAAGAACACCCATCAAGGATAAACAACACAAAATCCATAAAAATGGATTTGAGGGGGTAGGAGAGTGGACTCTCTCTACTCAAGAGGTCACTCCTACATCCAAATCTCATGATACCAAAACAAGGCCTCAAGCCTACAAATACCTCCATTAAAATTATATTGCTCCAAACAAGGCCTCAAGCCTAAAATACTCAATGATAATAATAATACACCAAGGCACTCATGCCAAAATATGATCACCAAAAATCTCTTCCCAAATGCCCTCAAGGCCACAATTATACCAATGCAAAGAGGATGACCTCGAGGAGGTTCACTCCTCTCCCACCCCTCACATGAATGGACACACCAAGAATGGTAGTCTCATTCAATACACCCATAAAACCCAACACAACAATAATGCAAAACACACAAAACCATTCACACAAGAAAGTAAAAATACATGAGAAATGCTCAATGCCTTGAGGCTTACCTTAAAAAGCCCAATAATGGAAGAGGGTTGTAGAAGAGCAATCCGCTATCTCCTTCAAGCCACTTCCCAGGAACTCCAACTCTCTCTCACTCAAAATCCTCCAAAGATAGCCAAAAACAAGAAAAAGAAAGAACCCCTTTCCTCTAACAATGAGGAAATAATATAGGCTTCATTTCCAAGCCCAGAGGAATGAGAAGGTGACACATGTCACCTTCTCCTTCCTCTTCCCATCCCACTTGCAAGGGAAATGGAATGTGGGGGTGACATGTGTCACCCTCCCATCCATTCAAACCTCACCCTCTCCACAAGTGCTCTCACACATGTGTGAGAGAAAAGGTTTGAGGTGGCATCTCTCTAAATGGGCTCCAAGAGGATAAGGGATGACACATGTCATCACCTTATTCTCTAAAGGGAGCCCCTTCACTCCAAGATGCTCTAACACATGTGTGAGAACATTGGAGGAAGGTTCCACACACTTGGGGGTCTTGAAGACTCCCCAAGTCTTCAAGGTGATGGGATTCCATGCCTTGGAAATGAAAATGGGTCTTGTTTCAAGGCATGACTCATCTCCCACTCTAATTTAAATTTGAATTTTCGTCACTTTACTTTAAGCTAAAGTTAAGGTTACTAGATAGAGGTAACCCTAGGGTTTGGCATGCTCAAATGGGCCCTAGACCCTAGGGGTACCACCTAGGATTAATTTTAGCCCATATTAAACACTTTAGGAAGTACAAAATCACATAAAATGGCCCTCAAAAGTAAAAGACACCAAGTGGTGTATATTAAATCACATATTTTTACAACACTTCATTAAACAATATAACAGAGGTGAAATCTAAGCCAAATAATAAAATGCAGACATTTACGAAAGCATCATACAAATCACACATGATCTTGGTCCCTCTTGGGACTAGATTGATCTAACATGAGAATCACATTAGGTGTGGGATCAATCTCTGATTTTTTGTGGCCTGGAAAATCACCTGCACACTTGAACAAACAGATTAATCCAACATATATATCATAGCCAAAGCAAGGAAATGCATTCACTCACGATATTGCATAATCATATAAAACATTATTAAAATCACATAGCATCATAAATGAGATTTATAACTGCATTTCTAAACAATATCTCATGATCAAAATCGTATAACAATTCTATTTAATAATTTCACAACTAGCATCTCTAATATCATCAAAATGCATGTCACATGTCTAATAATCATCAGTGAATCAGAATCAGGATATAGTCACATCGCAATCTACTAAATATAGCCAAACAAAATAAGGGAATAGAGTCCAGAGAATCTGCATATCGGGATCAATAGTCCCAAATGTCTAAATGTCATCAACTATGAATACGAAAATAAGCAAAATAAGGGAGTGAAATAGATAGGCCTCACATCAAGCTACACCCGCCTAGGTCTAGCAGAACCTAAAGAGAAGGAGGTTTTCAATCCTATTAGCCCTGCTTCATTAGCCAAAAGCGTTAAGAGAGTTTGGCATCCTCTCAAGGTTAACAACCTGCATTTTTGAGACCTAACAAAGTCTAGTAATTCCTATATCAAATCTAGTAGTTTCAATATCATGATTATTATGAGATGTATACAAAAAGAGTCTAGTACAAAAAATATGTATGCAAACTTTGGAAGCATATGGGAATTTTATCAAATGTTGTAGTTGCATGGAATGATGCCTCAAATAAATGTAGTCTCATGGAATGCCACGATTGCAGGATATGCACAAAATGGATTTGTTGATAAGGGTTTATAAACTTTCAAGAAAAGGCAATTGGTGGGTGTAACTCTAAATTCCACAACCTTTGAATGCATCCTCTCTTCCTATGCTAAATGAAGATCTTTGGAACATGGTACATGGACATCGATCAAAGCATAAAGGATATGGGGATTTCCATAGATGTTGTAGTTGCAACTGCCCTAGAAGACATGCATGTAAAATGTGGAAGCATAGATAACGCAAGTGAACTATTTGACATGATGCCTCAAATAAATGTGGTCTCATGGAATGCCATGATTACAGGATATGCATAAAATGGATTTGTTGATAAGGCTTTAGAAACTTTCAAGAAAAAGCAATTGGTAGGTGTAAATGCCAAAATGGTATCTTTGGAATAGGGTATGGACATCCATCAAAGCATAATGGATATGGGAATTTTTTCAAATGTTGTATTTTCAAATGCCCAAGGAGACATGTATACAAAATGTGGAAGCATAGACAAGGTGCGTGAGTTGTTTGACATGATGCCTCAAAGAAATGCGGTCTCATAGAATGCCATGATTCACTAGTACAAAAACAACAATATGTGATTAAAAAAACTACTAAAAACTACGTATAAATGACTAAACTTGGTCACGTGACCATTAGTAGTTTATTCCCAGTCATTTATAACATGACCAAACTTATAACTAAACCAATTTTAGTCATTTATTTGGCCGTTTTGATTGATTAATTTGGTAGTATATTTAGTCATTAATTTATTCATTGATTTAGTCATATTATTCACTGAGCTTGGTCATGTGACCATTAGTAGTTTATTTCTAGTCATTTATTTGGTTGTTTTGATTGATCAATTTGGTAGTATATTTTTAGTCATATTTATTCACTGATGTCTATCAATTGGTAATATATTTATTCAGTAGTACATTTAGTCATATATTTTAAGTCATATTTATTCACTGATTTCTGTCAGTTGGTAGTATATTTAGTCAATTGGTAGTTTATTTAATTGTTTTTGACGTTTAAACATAAAACACAAAAAAACATAATCAATCATTCATTTGCACATAATGAAATAGCTATTAAGAAGGCAAAATACTTAAATTTTATTGAGAAAAGGTGTTCTTACAATAGATACAAGACTTAAATATGTCTTTTCTTTTGAAAAATGTGTTACAAAGTGTGTTTCTCAATGCTATGACTGAGAAAATTGAGTTACAATGCTCTATTTTTTGCTTATACAACTCTAAAACATGAAAGAACTACTTGAAAAATGAAGCCTAAATATTTCATCATGGGCTTTTACATCTTAAAATCTAAACAAATGTATCAAAACTTGCTTAATAATGCTAATTGTTGCATTACTTCTTCTTTGTTGCATCTCCCGCCTTGGTCTGCACAAATAGAACCTAGCAATGCAATAAGTAAATTGCCCCTTTGTAAGAGAAAGCAAATAAGTAACTTACTTTAACATGTTCTTTGAAAGAATATTTACCTTCTTGACTCCACGGATCTTCTTAGATCTGTTTAGACAAAGTAAGTCAAATTCATAAACAGTCAAGTTTAGACAAACATTCCTGCAACCCCCATTCCTAGTAATCAATTTGTGAACTATTAATTTTCATTGATTATAGGTTTAGGAAGCTAGTAGATAGGATTTCATAATAATGTCACAATCCCAGCTCTAAACATGTGAAAGTTAAGATGAAACTTGAAGAGAAAATTCAAATCTGAAACATACTAACATACTTTATCAGCAAATCAAAGCATAACAGAAGGGGGATGTTTGACATATATTATAGTTGGAAATGCTCTGGTAGAAATGTATGTAAAATTTGGAATAATAGTCAAGGCACAGGAACTGTTTGACACAATGCCTCAAAGAGATGTCATCCCATGGACATTCCACAACCTTTGCCAGCTTGGTAATATTTTAGAATTTCCTCATCCTTCTATGGTCTTTTTGATCCAATATGCCAACCAAATAAAGAATAGATAATGCTTTGAGATAGTCTAGTTACTTAGATGTATGGCCCTATCTCTTGCCATAACTCAAATTAATTCTAATCACTATAGATAAGAATTTTAGATCTTTGAAGACCCATGCAGCTAAACAGGTAGAACGTGCAATATGCAAAACTAGGTTGGTTTACCATAGAATGTATCCACTTGAGGAAATGTAGAAGTTTAAAACTTTAATTTGAATAAATCCCTTCCTTTGGCAAAAAGTTACACCTTTCACTAATTTGATAGTCTTATCAAATCTATTTAGGCTATCATTTTCTAGCTATCTCCTCTTCAATAAAAACTAGTCTAAATTTTGAAAGGTATCTAGTCTTGCAATAGAAATCTTAGGGGCTAAATAGGATTTATCTACCACCTTTCAAACATAAAATGTACCATATAGTTAGACTTAAGATTCAATCACAAATATAAGTTTAGTACATTCAATTATCCACAAAAAACATGCCACAGTGGGCCAAACATGTCCCTAGTTCTATATTTGGTGAAAGTGTTTCAGCTATTGTGGTGATTGGTCTAAAATTTAAATCTAGAATAAAGGTAAGAAGTTTCAACCATTGTAATATTTTCTAGTGCCACTATCAATCTAGTATTTACTTCTTATTTTCCTTATTTCTATAACTTCTGGACTCAATCATCAAATAATAAAGAACCTATTCAAAATTCAGATCTTTTTATACACCACATTATTAGTTCCTTGAACAAAGAGTAAATTATATAGTTCATATTTTAAAACACCAATAGTTTGTTCTTGACAAAAGGGCAGAAAATGGCTAATCTTACTAGAACAAAACAACTGAGTGGAAGTGTTAAGTGTCATAATATAGAATGAAGCATTGTTCTTCTACTCTTTTTCTTGCTTTACTTATTTTCTTACACTAAAAAGAATTTCAAGCTAAGAATAGAAATGGCGTAACATTGTTCTCTTCAATGTAGTACAAAGACATGAGATTTAAAATAGAAAAACCTAATCAGAAGGACAAATCTGACCATTTTATTTCTTAAGCATTGCAACATCTCATATAGATTGGAAATGAATCACTAGCCTATATAAAATGGATATACCAACAAACATTAAACTAGTGTATTCCATGCATTAATCCAAATTTAGATAGACTCCCTCCTGTTTATGAGGCCGACTATTTTACCTCCTATATTTTGATCATTGTGCTATTCAATAGTGACTATGTTCCATATTGCAGACTTGATGTTTTATCTCACTGATTTGATATATGTGATTTGATTAGGTCATATTGATGATATGCTTTGGTTCGATATATAGATTTATACTAGATGTTATTTTGTTATGAGATTCTAGTTGATTATGTGATTGGAATTAATTGACATGTGATGGAAATGCAGTTAATTTGGAATTATGTATTGATGGATATTGTTGTATTGTCTGCCTGAATTTAATTTCCAGTTGCTTTGGCTATCACTTTCATGACAGTACTGACACTTGATCGAGATGTGCAGGTTTGCGTTCCCTAGCCATAGGAAATCAGAGGTGGGATTCACACCATGTTATTCCCAGTTAAGCCGATCCATTCCCAAGAGGGATGAGGATCACGTGTGAAATTGCATGATGATTTATTGTGTTTGGTTTAAATTTTAATTATTATTTTAGCCTTAGTACCCCCTCTCCTTCTTATTTTGATTTATGTTAAGTGTTGTAAAATTTTAATTGATTTATGTCAATTGGCTTTTTTTATTATTTTATTTAGGCCATTTATATGTGGATTTTGACCCCTTTCATGACCCCTAGGGTCCCAAAAGTTACCCTAGGTGGTCAACCATGAGTCTAGGGTCAACTTGGACCACCTAACCCTAGTTTTGACTCACCTTAGGTCATCCTAAACCATGGTTGAGTCAAAGTGACGAAAATTGGAAGGAGGGAAGATGAGGGATGGGCCTTGCCTTGGGAAGAACCCATCTCCCATCCCTATGTTTTGGGAATCATTCCCAAGGAGGACTAGGGAGGTCTCCAAGAGTCCTCCCAAACTCCCAAGTGAGTGCGAGCACCACTCAAGACCATTGTCTTCTTGAGGTGGAGATGGAGGTGGAGGGAGAGGAGGACATTTGTCATCCTCTTACCTTCTCTCTATTACAAGTGGCTTTGGTGGAGGGAAGAGATGGTGACAAATGTCACTACCTCATTCTCTCAAGGCCAAATGGAGGGCCTATAATAGCTCCTCTTGTAGAGGAGTGGGGGTTCCTCCATTCTATTCTTTTGCTTGCATTTTTAGATACTTCTTGCAAATTTGGGTTTCCTTGCTAGTTGGAGGAGTTAGAGAAGGTGGGGAGAAAATCTGAAAGGTTGAAAAGCTTGGGAAGGCTAGGAGCTCTTCACCAATTTCACTTCCATTGCCAAGATCTTGAAGGTAGGCTCCTTATCTTGTTTCTTGCTTTGCTATATGGTGTCCCATGTTTGAATTTTAATTGTAAGTGGTTTGCATTGTGATGTTTTCATTTTTGCATTTGATGTTGGGTTGGGTGACATGGTGAGAGCACCTCCAATGGAGGAAATGCTCAACTTGTATGGGTAGGGGAGAGGAACAATCCTTGGGGGCTCTCCCACAGTTTATGTTTATGTGTTTATGCCTTGAGGGCCTATTATCATTTGAGGAGGAGTTATCTAGATGGCAAGAGTGCCAAGCAAATTGGTGTGAGATTTTTGTGGATTGTGGTGTTCAGGGATTTTGGCTTGAGGCCATGTGTTGAGATTTTCTTTATCATTGGTAGCCCCTTTAAGTTGAGAGGTCTATCCCCTACCCTCACCAAACTCATTGCCATGAGTTGAGTAATGTGTTAATCCTATGGGGTGTATCTGTTTTATGTTTAGTTGTGTTTGAAATTCTGTTGTGGTTTGGTATACCTGTGTGAAATTCCCTACCTCCCTAGCTCAGGGGTGACCCACTTGGGGGTCTACGGTAGGGAGGAGAGCTTTCCTTCTTAGTGGCTGGTTTTTGTGCCTTGTTGTTGTGTTTAATTGCAGATTTGCAAGTGAGGAAGAAAAAAATAGAAGAGCGCTTCTCTTGTGTGGTGTTGTAGAATTTTATGGTTGTTTGGAGCCTTGGCCGTTGTGGCCTTGTTGTATTGCAATTTTGTAGAAGCTACCAAGTTATTTGCCATATGGTTGGCTATAAGTGATTATCCAGTGCAACTCTATGTTGTTGAGGCTAAAATGGTTATTCCTTTTATTATGTGGTTAGAAATGTGTTGAAAAAGCACTATGCATGAGTTAAATGTTGCTGTTAGAACTTGTTGTAAAGTGAAAGAAAGTAATGCAATCACCAGTTGTGTATCATGTTTGTTTTTAACAGTAATGAGAAAGTTTACCTTAGCTTTCTATATGGATGCATGAGAGATAAATTATGTTCACTGTGTAAAATTTGCTGTAGATTTAGGAAGGTAATGTATTTCCTGTTTGTGTAATGTTTTCAAAAAAAAAAAACACATTGTTTAAATCTGAATTTTACATTGATGCCTTTCAAAAAAAAAGGGAAATGTATCGAAAAGTGCCATTAGGTTAATGTGTATTAGATTACAAGTGAATTCTATGATTTGAATCATCTGGGAAGAAAATGGTTGCAAAGGAAATTTACACAGAACTGTATTATTTCATAGAAAACTCGTAAGATTACTTTATTGTTTACTTCCAAAAAAAAAACACTTTCATTCCCGTCATTTAGTCAGAAATTACATCTTAGTGGCAGAAAGAAAACTTGGTATATATTAAAAAAAAAAAGAAATAAGAAAGCTTAATTTGTGTTCTATTGCAAAAAAAAAGGGGGGGGGCTTCTGGTTTATATGTGTGTAGACTGCAAGATTAGTCTTACATTTAAAACATTGTTGAAGGAAATATATGTTGTGAAATACCATTTTATTGCAACCTATGAATAATAGAGAAGGTATAAATTCATTTATTGTTACTGTCACAAAAAAAATATAAATAGAAAAAAAATACATAACTGTTACGTGTATATTTTGTTTTTGTTTTTTTTAAAAGGGGTGTATGAATGTTGTAAACATTTATAATATATGATTATAAATATATATATACATTGTTCTATATATATGTATTGTTAAATATATATACATAGCTTTGTGTGAGCTTATATATATATATATATATTTATTTATTTATTTATGAGTTTATATATAAATAAAATTACATTTCCCATAACAAAAAAAAAAAGAGCTTTATATATTTATTTTATTCAAAAAAATAATACTATTGAAAGGGACTGTGGGCAGCGCCCGCAGTTCCCTTCCCTTAGCGCCAATGGGGTTTGGGGGAGGCACCGCCTCCCCCACACCCCCCATAACCCCGTTAACCTACGCCCTCTCGCCACTGGTCTTGCTGCCTCTCGCTGCCTCCTTTCGACCTTTAGCACGTAGCCTCAACACCTCGCAGGCCGCCACCCCTACGTCTCCCAGCCACCGCCGCTGGATGCGGCCTCCACCGCGGCCCCTCCACTGAGCTGCGACCCCTTCACACTGTGCTGCCCGTTCCTCCGCCTCCCTCACTGACGACACTGCCGCTGTCCCTCCATCCACCTCCTAGCCTACAACTCACATTCACTTAAACACCATTACAAAAAAAAAAAGAGAAATAAAAAGGAAATATAGTCCTTGATAAAAAAAAGGGGGGGTTTAAACAAAAGGGGGAATCTTGAAGATTAAAACAGAGAACTCCTCAATCATACCTTCGTGGAGGTTGAGAAAGAAAACCTTGGCTTCCATCTCCAATGTTGAGACCGAAACCCTAACCTTTATGCAAAGAGAAAACAAAACACAAAGAGAAGAAATGAGAAAAGAGGGATTTGGGCAAATTAGATAGGTAGATAACATTGGAAAATAGGTTTAGGGTTTCCATGAGGTATTTTCTTTTAGAAATGAATTTCTATATTTCATTTAGGACTTAAGTGAACACATATTCATGAACAAAATTATTAATTTATATATATAGATGCATTTTGTATTATATAGGTTGCTAGTGGTTAGCAATTTTCATCCAGGAATTAATATAATTTATTGATAGTTTTTTTTATTATAAATGCTACTATTATATATATATATATGATAATTGTTTATTTATATATGAGACACAATTATATATATATATATATATGACATATATATAATATATCGTTTGCTATTAATTTGGCAGTTCTTTCGGATAATTAATATACTTAATTATTAGATCCATTTTACAACAAAAGGGTAATATAAAAATATATGTATTAATTATTACGATATATGAAGAAAAAAAAATATAAGGGAAGCCTCTTAGAGCAAAATTAAGTAGGAGTTATAAATTTTACCCCCTTCATTATCTTATGACAATAATTAAGCCTATAGGGTGATTATGTATTTGTACACATTCGAAAAAAAGACGAATATAATTTTGAATCAGAATTGATTCATTTTCAAACAATATAATCAAGCAAGAGTACTGTTCATAACGAAAATCATGTTAACCCAAGCATAAAACCTCGTGGACATCTCCAAACGATGATAGTTATTCTTGCAAAGTGACTTGGCTTACCAGGTAAATTAGAGCTAAACCAAAACAGGTAAGCTACGCAACCAAGTCCGCAAAAGGGTAATTACTTTCACCATGTCGAAAACGCGAATATTGTCAGATTTTCACTAAATTTTAAGGTTTAATTATGTGCTAATTAATGGTTTTACTCCATCATCCAAAACTTAATCGAGTGCCATCTTGTCTCCAAATTTAATCTTTCCCTCCATTCTATGTCACATTATGATGCGAATTTGGAAATCCATCTCACCTAGGAAGAAGCTTAGGGTTCAGGTTATTTTAATCTAACCCTAGAAGCGGCACACTTCATGTCGCACACCCCTTGAGAACCTTCGCCTCTTCGAATTTGATGTCATGTTTACGCCTCTAGCATAATGCCACCGAGCACACAAGTGCGTGCGAGGTGGTTCTTAGGTTAGGGAGAAAAAAAAATTTTGTGGCCCATGTCGTGACCACATGGCGAATGTGGTCGTGACATGGGCATTTGTGTGTCATGTCCGTACAAAATATGTGGGCATGACATTTGGTATCAGAGCCAGGTTTTTAAAACACTTGGCTTGTTTTAGGCACATTATTGTTTCCGCAACTATGTTTTGACTTGTGGCTACCTCATTTTGTAGGATGCCTCCCAGACGAGTTCGATGAGCGCAAACCCGCTGCACTCCACCCCCAGAGGTATGCACTGATTCATCAGTTATGGGACTGGGTCAGCTGGACCCACCGGTACAGCCAGAGCCACAGGTACTGCTAGATCCATAGGATCAGCCACTCTTACAGCCACAACCAGTTCCACAAGCACCACAGGCACCACCGGCCCCACCAGATATGGGACCGCAAATATTATAGGCCTTACAGGCGATTCTAGACAGGCTTCCACTGGCAGTAGCAGAGCCACGTGTCGAGCCCTGCGAGGATCCACGAGAGGAGCCCCATGTAGAGCCGTGAAGGGCACCACGTGAGGAGCCTTACGTTGAGCTACCAGAGATAGAGGAGGTTGGTTCGGCCAACAGAGCCCGTAGCAGGAGCTCCCCACATCGGGCTAGACAGGACGAGACAGTGCGTGTAGAGCACTTGGGTCACAGGCCTTATGAGTATCATGTAGATGAGACTACCCGGGGCCACAGAGATAGGGGAGATCCTATTAGGGATATATTGAGGTTGAACCCTCTGACGTTCATCGGGACCACTGAGGGAGCTGAGGCAGAGGCCTGGCTAATCAGTTTAGATAGGTGCTTCGCATTGCGTCCTTACGAGGGCAACATGAAGGCCCGTGTGGCAGTTCACTTGTTGCGTGACGCAACGGCTACCTGGTGGCGCACTGAGGAGTGTAAGCACCACCTATCTTTAGACACCCTCACATGGGAGACCTTCATTGAGTGCTTCAATGCGCGCTATTTATCAGACCACTACAGGCAGTGACATCTAGACGAGTTCCATGACCTCCAGCAAAGAGGACTTATAGTGGCTCAGTATGAGGCTAGGTTTACAGAGCTATCTAGGTATGTGGAGTATCTCCATGAAGAGAAACTCTTGGTGCACAAATTTATTAGAGGGCTTAATCATAGTATAGCAGGGCCTGTTCAGATGGCAGACCCCCAAACTTTGAGTGATGCTACCAAGAAGGCATACATCACTAAGGAGATTCAGGGCCGAGGGCAGAGTTCTCGCCCTCAGTTTCAGGATCAGGGATAGCAGTAGCATCAGCAGAGTTTTCGTAGATCATCACAACCACCCCACAGAGGAGGATTCAGTTCAGCATCTTTACCTCCTAGACCCTCACAGCAGCAGCAGCAGAGAGCTACGACACGGCAGGGGTCACAGGGGGGACACAATAGGGGTTGGTAGCAGTAGGGCCCGCGCAGAGATCAGAGATAGCAGGGACCACCTACGGGACCCGCGAGGTCACAGCAGTCTCATAGGGGTTCGCAAGGGTCTACCGGCAAATTAGGATACCAGCAGATGGGTAGGACCCAGATAGTGCAGGTACAGGTCAGAGGCCCTTGTTATGTTTGTGGTGGAGCAGGACACCTAGCTAGAGAGTGTCCACATGGTTACACAGCAGGGGGACAGCCTCATGCAGGAGGTTCAGAGTAGACAGTGGGTGATGTGGGTAGATCCCACCGCATGTTTGCAATGGTAGATAACTGCCAGGCAGATTTTCAGGCGTCCGTGATTGAGACGTCAGGTATGATTAGGGGTAAACCCATTTCTATTCTCTTTGACTTTGGTGCTACTAATTCATTTATATCTCTATCGTTAGTGGAGCATTGCAGGCTGGTGGCCTCTAAGCAGGGTGATAGGTGGGTAGTTGAGTTGGCTTCAAGAGCTAAATTCATAGTAGATACCTTTATCCGCGATTGTGAGGTTGCTTTGGGATCCTTCACTATAGTATGCAACCTTAGAGTCATGACATTAGGATCCTATGATGTGGTGTTGGGTATGGATTGGCTTGCAGCTCATTGAGCCAAGCTAGATTGTCGTCGAAAGGCAATCAGCTGTTTAGACAATCACGACACATTAGTTGAGATCGTGGGCATACAGAAGCCCACCGCAGTGCGTATGATATCTGCTCAGCATCTTAAGCGCTGCATGCGAAAGGGATGTTAGTTGTTCACCATCATAGTGAGCGACAAATCAGATGACGAGCCAGAGGCATCTTTGGATGATCATCCCATCCTTAGAGAGTTTGCCGATGTTTTCCTAGTAGAGTTACCGGGGATGCCTCCCCGACGTGAGGTAGACTTTCATATAGACTTAGTGCCGGGTGCCAAGCCAGTGTCTCGTGCACCCTGCAGGATGACGACACATGAGCTCACTGAGCTCAAGCTACAGTTGGAGGACTTGCTAGAGAAGGGGCACATCTGACCAAGTGTTTCACCTTGGGGCGCTCCTATCATCTTTGTGAAGAAGAAGGATGGGTCTCTTCATTTGTGTATGGATTACAAGCAGTTGAATAAGGTGACGGTGAAGAACCGTTACCCTCTGCCTAGGATTGATGATCTTTTCGACTAGATGCAGGGAGCCAGGGTGTTCTCTAAGATAGACCTGAAGTCTGGGTATCATTAGTTATGCATCGCAGAAGCAGATATCCATAAGACCGCCTTCCGAACTCGCTATGGGCACAATGAGTTCACAGTGGTTCCCTTCGGCTTGATGAACGCCCCTACAATGTTCATGAGTCTCATGAATGGGGTGTTCCATACCTATCTAGATCGGTTCGTGATCATATTCCTCGATGACATTTTGATCTACTCACAGACCGAGGAGGAGCATGAGGAGCACCTTCGTTAGCTTCTACAGTGTTTGCGAGAGCAAAGACTTTATGGGAATTTGGCGAAGTGTGCATTTTTCAGGATAGAGGTTCAGTATCTGGGACATATCCTTTCCAGCGATGGAATCTCAGTAGATCCATCGAAGATCAGAGCTATCAGGGATTGGCTAGCACCCACTAGTGTGACAGAGGTCAGGAGTTTCATGGGGTTAGCTAGTTATTACCATCATTTTGTTGAGGGCTTTTCTCGGATTGCACACCCCATCACTTCCCTCTAGCAAAAAAGGAAGAGTTTTCTTTGGACTGAGCAGTGTGAGAGGGCCTTCGGGGTCCTCAAGGAGCGTCTTACCAGTGCTCCTATATTAGTAGTTCCTGATCCTACAGTAGATTTCATGGTTTGCACAGATGCATCACTTGAGGGATTGGGACCTGTACTTATGCAGGGTGGTAGAGTCATCGCATATGAGTCACGAAAGCTCAAGACCCATGAGCTGAACTACCCCACGCACGATTTGGAGTTAGCAGCAGTGGTCCATGCTCTAGTCTGTTGGAGACATTTCTTGTTGGGTTGTCACTTTGAGCTCCATTCCGATCATCACAGCCTCCAGTATATCTTTACATAGCCGAATCTAAATGCCCGTCAGTGGCGTTGGATGGAGTTCTTATGTGAGTATGACTTTAATGTCCACTACATCAAAGGGAAGGAGAACATGGTCGCTGACGCATTGAGTCGGAGGCGCCACGAGCTCTTGACCTTGACTTTGTGAGTGGACTTGAGGGATCGCATTTTATAGCATCTGCTAAAGGATGGATGGTATCTAGAGGTGCAGCAGGAGATCAGTTCACAGAGGGCCCTGGTAGGCAAGTTTGCAGGGTATACACTTGACACAGATGGTTTACTCCATCATTGACAGTGCATCTACATACCCCGCGCAGGTGACCTACGTACTGTGGTGCTATCAGAGGCTCATAGGGCACCATATGCAGCACATCCCGGGGTGAAGAAGATGCATGCTAATCTTTGATAGTTGTACTATTGGGCAGGTATGAGACAAGATATAGCAGAGTTTGTTGCTCGTTGCCTTGAGTGCCAGAGGGTCAAGGCCAAGCATCAGCATCCAACAGGTCTTCTATACCCACATGATATACCTGAGTGGAAATGGGACACCATTTCCATGGATTTTATTGTTGGTCTCCCTATGTCTTCGCGTCGCCATGATGCCATCATGGTGACAGTCAACAAGTTGACCAAGGTGGCCCATTTTTCTCCTGTGCGCACGACGTACAATGCGCCAGCTATGGCGAGGGTATTCTTGGATGACATTGTGAGACTACATGGGGTACCCTATCGTATCATCTTAGACAGAGATCCAGTGTTCACTTCAGCCTTCTGGAGAGCCTTACACTAGGCATTGGGCACTCAACTCAATTTTAGCTCTGCTTATCATCCTGAGACAGATGGACAGACAGAGCGGGTGAATCAGGTATTGGAGGACATGCTTCGGATGTATGTTATGGACCATCAGTCTAGATGGGAGGAGTATCTTTATCTAGTTGAGTTTGCCTACAATAATGGGCATCACAGCTCATTAGGTATGCCTCCCTTTCAGGCTTTATATGGCAGACCATGCAGGACACCATTGAGTTGGGACCGTATTGAGGACAGAGTTGCCATTGGACCAGAGTTGGTACAGGAAATGGAGCAGCAAGTCATAGTGATTAGACAGAGGTTGCAGGAGGCACAGGATAGGCAGAAGAAGTATGCTGAGACCAATAGGATAGATCAGAGCTTCTCAGTGGGGGACAAGGTATTCCTTAGAGTGCGGCCACACAAGAGTCCAATCCGTTATGGAAAGGGCTCTAAGCTCACACCACGGTTTGTAGGTCCCTTTGAGATTTTGGAGCAGATAGGACTAGTTGCCTATCGTCTAGCATTGCCACCTAGCCTGTCACGTATCCACGATGTTTTCCATGTTTCTATTTTGAGATGGTATATATCTGATGTATCTCACGTTCTGGACTGGAGTGCTTTACAGGTAGAGGCAAGTGGGCAGTTGGTGCTGGAGCCAATTCGCATATTGGCTCATCAAACACTGGGCCTTCGAGGTCGAGAGCTAGACCAGGTTAGGGTCCAGTGGGATTGATATGACGAGGTCATGGCGACTTGGGAGGATGCAGCTAGTTTGAGGGCACTCTATCCTCACCTTTTTGATGACTTCCAGGAGGAAGTTCAGTCTTAGGGGGGGAGGATGTGAGGCCGAGTATTTTACCTCCTATATTTTGATCATTGTGCTATTCAGTAGTGACTATGTTCCATATTGTAGACTTGATGTTTTATCTCACTAATTTGATATATGTGATTTGATTCAGTCATATTGATGATATGCTTTGGTTCGATATATGGATTTATACTAGATGTTATTTTGTTATGAGATTCTAGTTGATTATGTGATTGGAATTAATTGACATGTGATGGAAATGCAGTTAATTTGGAATTATGTATTGATGGATATTGTTGTATTGTCTGCGTGAATTTAATTTCTAGTTGCTTCGGCTATCACTTTCATGACAGTACTGACACTTGATCGAGATGTGCAGGTTTACGTTCCCTAGCCACGGGAAATCAGAGGTGGGATTCACACCATGTTATTCCCGGTTAAGCCGATCCATTCCCAAGAGGGATGAGGATCACGTGTGAAATTGCATGATGATTTATTGTGTTTGGTTTAAATTTTAATTATTATTTTAGCCTTAGTACCCCCTCTCCTTCTTATTTTGATTTATGTTAAGTGTTGTAAAATTTTAATTGATTTATGTCAATTGGCTTTTTTTATTATTTTATTTAGGCCATTTATATGTGGATTTTGACCCCTTTCATGACCCCTAGGGTCCCAAAAGTTACCCTAGGTGGTCAACCATGAGTCTAGGGTCAACTTGGACCACCTAACCCTAGTTTTGACTCCCTTAGGTCATCCTAAACCATGGTTGAGTCAAAGTGACGAAAATTGGAAGGAGGGAAGATGAGGGATGGGCCTTGCCTTGGGAAGAACCCATCTCCCATCCCTATGTTTTGGGAATCATTCCCAAGGAGGACTAGGGAGGTCTCCAAGAGTCCTCCCAAACTCCCAAGTGAGTGCGAGCACCACTCATGACCATTGTCTTCTTGAGGTGGAGATGGAGGTGGAGGGAGAGGAGGACATTTGTCATCCTCTTACCTTCTCTCTATTACAAGTGGCTTTGGTGGAGGGAAGAGATGGTGACAAATGTCACCACCTCATTCTCTCAAGGCCAAATGGAGGGCCTATAATAGCTCCTCTTGTAGAGGAGTGGGGGTTCTTCCATTCTATTCTTTTGCTTGCATTTTTAAAGACTTCTTGCAAATTTGGGTTTCCTTACTAGTTAGAGGAGTTAGAGAAGGTGGGGAGAAAATCTGAAAGGTTGAAAAGCTTGGGAAGGCTAGGAGCTCTTCACCAATTTCACTTCCATTGCCAAGATCTTGAAGGTAGGCTCCTTATGTTGTTTCTTGCTTTGCTATATGGTGTCTCATGTTTGAATTTTAATTGTAAGTGGTTTGCATTGTGATGTTTTCTTTTTTGCATTTGATGTTGGGTTGGGTGACATGGTGAGAGCACCTCCAATGGAGGAAATGCTCAACTTGTATGGGTAGGGGAGAGGAACAATCCTTGGGGGCTCTCCCACAGTTTATGTTTATGTGTTTATGCCTTGAGGGCCTATTATCATTTGAGGAGTTATCTAGATGGCAAGAGTGCCAAGCAAATTGGTGTGAGATTTTTGTGTATTGTGGTGTTCAGGGATTTTGGCTTGAGGCCATGTGTTGAGATTTTCTTTATCATTCGTAGCCCCTTTAAGTTGAGAGGTCTATCCCTTACCCTCACCAAACTCATTGCCATGAGTTAAGTAATGTGTTAATCCTATCGGGTGTATCTGTTTTATGTTTAGTTCTGTTTGAAATTCTGTTGTGGTTTGGTATACCTGTGTGAAATCCCCTACCTCCCTAGCTCGGGGGTGACCCACTAGCGGGTCTACGGTAGGGAGGAGAGCTTTCCTTCTTAGTGGCTGGTTTTTGTGCCTTGTTGTTGTGTTCAATTGCAGATTTGCAAGTGAGGAAGAAAAAAAAAGAAGAGAGCTTCTCTTGTGTGGTGTTGTAGAGTTTTATGGCTGTTTGGAGCCCTGGCCATTGTGGCCTTGTTGTATTGCAATTTTGTAGAAGCTGCCAAGTTATTTGCCATATGGTTGGCTGTAAGTGATTATCCAGTGCAACTCTATGTTGTTGAGGCTAAAATGGTTATTCCTTTTATTATGTGGTTAGAAATGTGTTGAAAAAGCACTATGCATGAGTTAAATGTTGCTGTTAGAACTTGTTGTAAAGTGAAAGAAAGTAATGCAATCACCAGTTGTGTATCATGTTTGTTTTCAACAGTAATGAGAAAGTTTACCTTAGCTTTCTGTATGGATGCATGAGAGATAAATTATGTTCACTGTGTAAAATTTGCTGTAGATTTAGGAAGGTAATGTATTTCCTGTTTGTGTAATGTTTTCAAAAAAAAAAAACACATATTGTTTAAATCTGAATTTTACATTGATGCCTTTCAAAAAAAAAAGGAAATGTATCGAAAAGTGCCA
Organism: Cunninghamia lanceolata; assembly: GCA_027924645.1. Lineage (NCBI taxonomy): Eukaryota > Viridiplantae > Streptophyta > Pinopsida > Cupressales > Cupressaceae > Cunninghamia > Cunninghamia lanceolata. The sequence continues at coordinate 7,844,494 of BSBN01001281.1, forward strand.
CTGGGTTAATGTGTATTAGATTACAAGTGAATTCTATGATTTGAATCATCTGGGAAGAAAATGGTTGCAAAGGAAATTTACACAGAATTGTATTATTTCATAGAAAACTCGTAAGATTACTTGATTGTTTACTTCAAAAAAAAAAACACTTTCATTCCCGTAATTTAGTCAGAAATTACATCTTAGTGGCAGAAAGAAAACTTGGTATATATATATAAAAAAAAAGAAATAAGAAAGCTTAATTTGTGTTCTATTGCAAAAAAAAAAAGGGGGCTTCTGGTTTATATGTGTGTAGACTGCAAGATTAGTCTTACGTTTAAAACATTGTTGAAGGAAATATATGTTGTGAAATACCATTTTATTGCAACCTATGAATAATAGAGAAGGTATAAATTCATTTATTGTTACTGTCACAAAAAAAATATAAATTAAAAAAAATACATAATTGTTACGTGTATATTTTATTTTTCTTTTAAAAAAAAAGGGGTGTATGAATGTTGTAAACATTTATAATATATGATTATAAAAATATATATATACATTATTCTATATATATGTATTGTTAAATGTATATACATAGGTTTGTGTGAGCTTATATTTATATTTATATATATATATATATATATATATTTATATTTATATTTATATATATATATTTATATTTATATATATATTTATTTATTTATTTATGAGTTTATATATAAATAAAATTACATTTCCCATAACAAAAAAGAAAGAGAGCTTTATATATTTATTTTATTCAAAAAAATAATAATACTATTGAAAGGGACTGTGGGCAGCGCCTACAGTCCCCTTCCCCTAGCGGCAATGGGGTGTGGTGGAGGCACTGCCTCCCCCACACCCCCCATAACCCCGTTAACCTGTGCCCTCCCGCCACTGGTCTTGCCGCCTCCCGCAGCCTCCTTTCAACCTTTAGCACACAGCCTCAACACCTCGTAGGCCGCCACCCCTGTGTCTCCCAGTGACCACCACCGGATGTGGCCTCCACCATGCCTCCACCACGGCCCCTCCACTGAGCCGCGACCCCTTCACACTATGTTGCCCGTCCCTCCACCTCCCTCACTGACGACGCCACCGCCGTCCCTCCATCCACCTCCTAGCCTACAACTCACATTCACTTAAACCCCATTACAAAAAAAAAGAAAAATAAAAAGGAAATATAGTCCTTGATAAAAAAAAAGGGGGGTTTAAACAAAAGGGGGAATCTTGAAGATTAAAACAGAGAACTCCTCAATCATACCTCCTTGGAGGTTGAGAAAGAAAACCTTGGCTTCCATCTCCAATGTTGAGACTGAAACCCTAACCTGCATGCAAAGAGAAAACAAAACACAAAGAGAAGAAATGAGAAAAGAGGGATTTGGGCAAATCAGATAGGTAGATAACATTGGAAAATAGGTTTAGGGTTTCCATGAGGTATTTTCTTTTAGAAATGAATTTCTATATTTCATTTAGGACTTAAGTGAACACATATTCATGAACAAAATTATTAATTTATATATATAGATGCATTTTGTATTATATAGGTTGCTAGTGGTTAGCAATTTTCATCTAGGAATTAATATAATTTATTGATAGTTTTTTTTATTATAAATGCTACTATTATATATATATATATATATATATATATATATTCTTATATAAATATATATGATAATTGTGTATTTATATATGAGACACAATTATATATATATATATGATATGACATATATATAATATATCATTTGCTATTAAATTGGCAGTTCTTTCGGATAATTAATATACTTAATTATTAGATCCATTTTACAACAAAAGGGTAATATAAAAATATATGTATTAATTATTATGATATATGAAGAAAAAAATATATAAGGGAAGCCTCTTAGAGCAAAATTAAGTAGGAGTTATAAATTTTACCCCCTCCATTATCTTATGACAACAATTAAACCTATAGGGTGATTATGTATTTGTACACATTCGAAAAAAAGACGAATATAATTTTGAATCAGAATTGATTCATTTTCAAACAATATAATCAAGCAAGAGTACTGTTCATAACAGAAATCATGTTAACCCAAGCATAAAACCTCGTGGACGTCTCCAAACGATGATAGTTATTCCTACGAAGCGACTTGGCTTACCAGGTAAATTAGAGCTAAACCAAAATAGGCAAGCTACGCAACCAAGTCTGCAAAAGGGTAATTACTTTCACCATGTCGAAAACGTGAAACACTGTCAAATTTTCACTAAATTTTAGGGTTTAATTATGTGCTAATTAATGGTTTTACTCCATCCAAAACTTAATCGAGTGCCATCTTGTCTCCAAATTTTATCTTTCCCTCCATTCTATGTCACATTATGATGCGAATTTGGAAATCCATCTCACCTAGGAAGAAGCTTAGGGTTTAGGTTATTTTAATCTAACCCTAGAAGTGGCACACTTCGTGTTGCACATCCCTTGAGAACCTTCGCCTCTTCAAATTTGATGTCATGTTTATGCCTCTGGTGTAATGCCACTGAGCACGCAAGTGCGTGTGAGGTGGTTCTTAGGTTAGGGAGAAAAAAAAAATTTGTGGCCCGTGTCATGACCACATGGTGAATGTGGTCATGACACGGGCATTTGTGTGTCATGTCCGCACGGAAGATGCGGGCATGACACTGTTTCTTCCCATATTCCTTAATCCAATATGTCACTTCAATCAGAAATGTAATAGAACTCATGCCTCTATTTCACCAACATTGCATAGACTTTCTTCCAATGTCTGGGTCCAAACTAGATAAATAACACTTAAGTTCAAACCAAAAGTCTTAGTGCAGAATCTAATGTGGAAGCATATACAAGGCATGTGAACTGTTTGACATAATGCCTCAAAGAAATGTGGTCTCATGGACTACAATGATTGCAAGATCTACACAAAATGGATTTGTTGAAAAGACTTTAGAAATTTTAAAGCAAATGCAATTGGTTGGTGTAAAGCCAAATTCCACAACCTTTGCCAGCATCCTCCCTGCCTATGTCAAAATGGGAGCTTTGGAATAGGGTATGGACATCCATCAAAACATAAATGATAGAGAAATTTTGTCAGATGTTGTAGTTGCAACTACCCTATTAGACATGTATGCAAAATGTGGAAGCATAGACAAGGCACGTGAATTGTTTGACAGAATGCCTCAAAGAAATTTGGTCTCATGGATTGCAATGATTATAGGATATGCACAAAATGGATTTGTTGAAAAGGCTTTAGAAAATTTAAAGCAAATGCAATTGGCTGGTGTAAAGCCAAATTCCATAACCTTTGCCAACATCCTCCTTGTCTGTGTCAAAATGGGAGCTTTGGAATAGGGTATGGACATCCATCAAAACATAAAGGATAGAGGAATTTTGTCAGACGTTGTAGTTGCAACTTTCCTGTTAGACATGTATGCAAAATATGGAAGCATAGACAAGGCACGTGAACTATTTGACATAATACCTCAAAGAAATGTGGTCTCATGGACTGCAATGATTGCATGATATTCACAGAATGGATTTGTTAAAAAGGCTTTAGAAATTTTAAAGCAAATGCAATTGGCTGGTGTAAAGCCAAATTCCACAACCTTTGCCAGCATCCTCTCTGCCTGTGTCAAAATGGGAGCTTTGGAATAGGGTATGAACATCCATCAAAACATAAATGATAGAGGAATTTTGTCAGATGTTGTAGTTGCAATTGCCCTATTAGACATGTATGCAAAATGTGGAAGCATAGACAAGGCACGTGAACTATTTGACATAATGCCTTAAAGAAATGTGGTTTCATGGATTGCAATGATTGCAAGATATGCACAAAATGGATTTGTTGAAAAGGCTTTAGAAATTTTAAAGCAAATAGATTGGCTGGTGTAAAGCCAAATTCCACAACCTTTGCCAACATCCTCCCTACCTGTGTCAAAATGGGAGCTTTGGAATAGGGTATGGACATCCATCAAAACATAATGGAAGGGGGATTTTTTTCAAATACTATAGTTGGAAATGCTCTAGTAGAAATGAATGCAAAATATGGAAGCCTAGACAAGGAACAAGAACTATTTGACAGAATGCCTCAAAGAAATGTCATCTCATGGAATGGAATGATTTCAGGATATGCACAAAATGGATTTGTTGAAAAGGCTTTAGAAATTTTAAAGCAAATGCAATTGGTTGGTGTAAAGCCAAATTCTACAACCTTTGCTAGCATCCTTCTTTCGAATGCCAAAATGGGAGCATTGGAACAAGGTATGGACGTCCATCAAAAAGTAATGGATAGAGGAATTTTGTCAGAAGTTGTAGTTTCAACTACCCTAGTAGACATGTATGCAAAATGTGGAAGCATTGACAAGGCATGTGAACTATTTAGCAGAATGTCTCAAAGAGATGTCATCTCATGGAATACAATGATTGTGGGATATGTACAAAATGGATTTTTTAAAAAGGCTTTAGAAACTTTCAAGAAAATGCAATTTCCAGGTGTAAAGCCAAATTTGACAACCTTTGCCAACATCCTCCCTGCCTATGCTAAAATGGGAGATTTGGAATAGGGTATGGACATCCATCTTAACATAATGGAAGGGGGATTTTTGTCAGATATTATAGTTGGAAATGCTCTGGTAGACATATATGCAAAATATGGAAGTATAGATAAGGCACGTGAACTATTTGATGGAATGGCTCAAAGAGATGTCATCTCTTGGAATGCAATGATTGCAGGATATGCACAAAATGGATTTTTTGAACAGGCTTTAGAAACTTTCAAGCAAATACAATTAGCAAGTGTAAATCCAAATTTGACAACCTTTTCCAGCATCCTACCTATGATATCATGGATACCTACTCTCCCACAAGCACTTCAAGTCATGAATGCAGTGATGTGGGGCTTTCTTGCATCACTGCAGGCCTGACTTGAAGTGCTTGCGGGAGAGTGGGTGATGCAGGGCTTTCCACTAACAACTCACTATCTTGCACTTTGGTTTGAAGGCTCTCAAATTGTGTCTAGTTTGAGAGTCATTTTGTATCCTCTCTACCATGCATCCAGATCTCTCTCTCCAGACACATTCACATTATTTTAGTCAAAAATTTTACAATTTATCCAAATTGTAAATTATGAATCTTCTTCTTAAATATCATTCTTTGACCTTTTATGTTTATATGCTTGCCATTTTACAAACTGTATTGTTGAGAAAAAGAAACATACCTGCATCATGATTACTAGATTAAGATGTAATGAATGATATGCTTAAACCCTAATTATAGCATATTGCCATAATGGACAAGCTGATTACAAGAAAGAAAAGTTATTGTCAACTCAAAAGTAGAAGCAAAATTGTCCCATCCATGAATGTGTCTGAGAATCCATAGAGATCCTAATAATAAAGCAATGCAACTTTCATCACATGGTTCTTTCTTGAAGATTACCATTCATATTTTTCAAATGAATTCTACAAAAAAATATTACTTATTCTTCTTTCCTACTTCTAGCTATCTATTGTGGCAATAACAGAAGAGGCACCTTTAATTGGATTGAACAAAAATTGCATTGTACCCAAATGTTATTCTGCAGAAGATACCAATCCTCTTTGGTCTCAATCATTATAGCCAAATTCTCTAAGTCTTGGAAAAATCAACTCTGAGTCTCAAGTGACTCCCAAAGGACCAAATCATTTGAGTCTAAATATTAGCAAAAGACTCAGCCGACATCAAAAGAATAAGTCAATCAACATGCATTTTTGTTATTTTACACCAGCAGTCAACACATGAGTAGATGCACCAACTAATTTAGCACAAACAAAATAAGACTTATTAGCAGATGACAAATTTGTGATTGAATTTCAACTGTGGGCATGAGTTAATAGCTATTAATTGGATATGAGGAAGTTTGCCACCAAAACTGATTGTTGTACACAATTCACCAGGGTTTTAACTTCTAAATAGATTTACAAAGATGACAATAAGCTCTGGTTGGATAAGACTAGGCACATGCAAAGTCCCTAAGAACTAGGTATGCATAGACTCCATAGTTACTCTAGTTTAGGTGCAGTTAGGAGGGGCTCCACTAAACTGAAACACATTAAAGATTTTACATGAATGGAGATCAAAACAAGAAATGAATCTCAGTGTGACTGGAGATTGGGCACATGCATATGCTCACATGTACAAGGCACACGTGCACCCATAAACAAGGCACACATGAATGCAAACACACCTCTACATGCACCTAACAATCCACCCATTCAAACACCTACCCCACCAACACACACCCACAACCACACACAGACCAACCAACCCACACACATGCCCCCACCAATGCCCCTCCTACACATACGATGACGCAAAGAATCTCCTACACCAATAGCTACTCCCAAGATGTACTAGGGGTTGAATAGATGTAGAACCCTTAGTGTTAAAAGACTCTAGTGGCAAAGACAAAATGGCTGGTTTTAAAAGAAATCTCCCTGTTCTAAGATTGATGTGACTTATGTTACTGTATTTAGTAACACATAATGTATTTCTTAAATAAATACCATCAATCCATTCACAAAATGGAATCAATAATCTCCAAAAACTTTAAAATTAGAGGACATGTGCTATTGGATATGAAAGTCCAATTTGACTTGCCTGCATTTATTTCATTCATTGCTCTCTTCACAAGCACATTAGGTTCTATATCTACAATAAGTTTTTGCACTATCTCATATCCATAGTTTGACATAGTCTGTAATCATAAGAAAGCAAGATTCAATCATACTACATTCAAAATTCTTTTAGTGTTTTCCTCTTTTAAAACAAATCAAAGGATACAAATTTTAGAAATAAATGAACAAAAAACATTCATCTTGTGTAATATTTATGAAATATATTACAGTAACCATTTGACAACATAAATCAATAATGAAATTAAATGGGCTTGATAATTTTGAAATTCCCAACCTTATTCAAGTTCATTTTCAACAACTTTAGCAAACTCACTCTTTTGCTCAAAGACATCATCCAAATTCATCTTTGGGACACTTGAACAAACAACTGTAAATCAAACATGGAAACAAGGTAGTTAGCCTAAATCCTACAGGGTTTCTCTTCTTCATCTGTCTTGCATAGATGTTAAAAAAATAGAGTAACAGATGATTCCATGATTAAATTGATCCAAGTTGTATATTAAAATAAGGTTATAGATATGAAAGCTTGTATATCCCAAAGTTAACCATGTATACCTGAAATGGCAATTCTATTACAAATATGGGTCAGATTTCATTTTTACTTAGTTTTCTAAAAATAACTGAGCTATTGGATAACCATATCTGTACAAATTATTCATTTACAATTATACTCTAAATTTATTTTTTCAAACTTTACCATCAAATACATAAGCCTGAATTTGTCCTCTATCATTTATGCTTTGATGGATATCCATACCCTATTCCAAAGTTCCCATTTGGTATAGGCTGGAAGGATGTTGGCAAAGGTTGTAGAGTCTGGCTTTACGTCTGCCAATTGCATTTGCCTGAAAGTTTCTAAAGCCTTTTCAACAAACCCATTTTGTGAATATACTACAATCAGGGTATTCCATAAGAGCACATTTCTTGGAGACATTATGTCAAACAATTCAGGTGCCTTGTCTATGCTTCCACATTTTGCATATCCTGCAATCATGGCATTCAATGAGATGACATCTCTTTGAGACTTTTTGTCAAATAGTTCATGACATGTCTATCCTTCCACATTTTGCATACATGTCTACCGAGGTAGCTACAACAACATCTGACAAAACTCCTTTTTCCTTTTTCCTGTGATGGGTATCCAAACCCCAAAACTAAACCCACAACTCTAAATAGACCAAACTTGCATACAAATTTCTATTATCCTTGTTGTATAGCATCCATAGAACATCTCAAACTACATATAGAAGCATAATAACCACCAGAACCTTCACAACTCTGCCATACTAATGTTTATATGCCTGTAACAATAAAACAAAAGTAAAGAAGACTTCCCAAAGACCATCAGTCTATTCCAAAGCTCAAATTTCCCTTACACAAGGTTGTACGACACGTAAGGTATGGATCTCATGTATACTTCACAAACCTGCGTAGAATTACAATGAAAGAATCTGCATATAGGTGCCAAGCAATGTCAATAACAATGCATTCATTGTATGCTCCAAACAAGGGATAATAAACTCAATACCAAGAATCACCCTTCACAAAGTATGGACTGCATTACCTTGTTCCAAAGCTTCCATTTTGGTGTTGGTGTGAAAAGGGTTATCACCTAACTAGTTTACCCTTGTGTGGATAATTCATATTATTTAACTATTTATTAGTTAAATAATATTCACACATCACACATAATTCACACAAGTTAAGTTGACTTAGTGAGTCTACTAGATGTTTTTAGTTGTGTCTAGTTGTTGATAGTTGTCATCTTATCCTTTAGTTGTCACATGACTACAACATCCTACATTTCATCCTTGTCTTTATAACCAAGGCATATCATGTACATTGTAAGAACAATCCAAGAACAATCTTGTAATCTTTTGCATTCATGGATAGAATAGCATTATTCTCTCATTTGATCTCTATTGTGCTTTCATGAAGTCCTAGATCCTGGGTGGCTCCAATCATAGCCAACTCCAACATGGTATTAGAGCTCTAGGAAGAATCCCTTTGTGTTAGTCATTTTTTAAGAGATCTTGAGTGCAAAATCATGGTGGATCTTGATAGTTGAGTATACTCTTCTCTTGCATCAAATGATGACCTAGAGAATTAGAAAGACTTGATAGAAATACCAATTTTGTGAGGGTTTCCTCTTTGTGGCCATGTATTATAGGTTCATTTTGAAGCATGTTGTTGCAAATCTGAGCACACTATTACATTTAGGAGGTCCAAAATAGTCAAGATCGGCTTTTGTTTTGTCCAAATCGGACATCGAAGGCCAAATTTATGAGGGTTTGAAGGTGGGAGGTGCATCCCTGATCCAGCAGGTACTTGATCTTTTGGAGCACTTTGGGTCAAATCTAACCCTGCCATTATGCTCAGGAGGCCCAAAAACCCAAGATCGACTATCAATTCATTGAAATTAGACAAAGTTGCAGAAAAATGGGACGCCAAGTGGCCTATTAGAGGTGCAAATCCTGTATTCTATCAGTGGCGACAATGCTTCAACCACCACCAGGCCCGGCCAACATCTGACGGGTCCTTCTTAATCTCGGCGGTTAAAGGAGCGGATCTAATACCAACAAGTAGTGATCACATTCATGCCTAGAAATTGTTCTAAACTTGTCAGTTGTTCCTACCGATAGCCATCTCAACACAAATGACAGACAAGGAATCTTTAAACACATGGTGGTCTCCACTATTTGCCGATGAAATCAAACATTCCATCACCGCCATCAGCAGACTACACAACCCTCGGCAGTTGGAGTTTAACATCAACTAGCAGGTTTTATGTTTCACACTGAAAAATTTTATATAATCATTGGTTGTTCCCAATAGCGGCAAATAAAAACTCTGGCTTTCTTCATCAGCGGAATACCATGAATCAGGTATTTTTTGACAGTTTTGTTGACACACCGCCAGCATCCATTCCATCCACAAGCGGTTTTCATCTACAAAAACAACTGTTGTCTCCTGAAAGTGGTTTTCTATCTAAGACTGACGGTTTCACGACAGGTAGTAGTTTCTCACCAAGAATCAGGTGGTTTCTGCGTACTCTGGTGGTTTTCTAAAAATTACAGGTAGTATTGGAATCCATTGGTGCTTTTCCAGTTTGAGGGTAGTTTTCTAGTCAAACCAAACATTTTTCTATCTAGAGAATATTCTGGCAATTCTAAGAATATTCTGTTAGAATCTTTGCTAATGTCAGCACTGCATCAGCGCCAAGGGGCCTTTTTTGCCCCCCAAAGCCCTAAAAGGGGGCTTTTTTTTGCATAACTTTTGCCTACAGAGGCAAAATCAAGCAAACAAGATATTGTTGGAAAGATGACAGAGAACACTTCACAGTGGTGTCATTATTTTTCTATTATTTTGCTGCAGGTGATAGATATCACAGTTTGAAGACAGATCTCCATTTTTTGCTTCCAAGATCACAACTTTCTGCCACAATCTTTGATTTTCATGATTCTTGTGGCATCAGAAAGGTATTCAAAATCTCTTCAAATTCATCCATACACTTTTCTCAGATTCTACTCCAAGTTCATTTTATTTCACTTGTCAGTTTTTGGCTTTTGAGTGATAACTTGGCCATTTTGACACTTGAGGAAGTGAAACTTATTTTGGAGGGATTTGTTTGCTCTGATCAATCAGTGTGAGTGATTGTAATCTCCATTGGATGTCTATTTTAAGATAATTTCATGCTTTCCCAATTTTGGTCCCTTGAGGACAATTGTAAATTGCACTAAGTATAAAGTGCCACAATCATTCTTTTTTGGGGAGTGATCTCTTTGATTGAGTAATAGGGGGTTGTACTTGTGTTCTTTTTTGTACTCTTGCATCATGGATCCAAACAAACTTCCTCTACTCACACCATATAACTATCATGAGTGGAAAACTAAAATGGAGATTCATTTAAGAAGTTTGAAAATTCATAGAGTAATAACAGGTATAGAAATTAAACCAACAACAACTGCAGAAAAGAGAAAGTGGTACAATAGATGTGATCAAGCCTATGGAACACTATGCTTGTCTATCTCTCCTGATCTTCTTTTTCATATTCAATCTTGTACTACACCTAATGAAGTGTGGACTACCTTAGAGAATCTCTTTGGTAAGAAAGATACAATGAGAGGTTTCAAATTAGAGAATGAATTAATTGGTTTGAATCCAACCGATTTTGCAAGCATCCAAGACTTCTTCACAAAACTAAAATCACTTAGATTGTAGCTCAAACAATGTGGAATTGAGAAAGAGGACACTCAATTGATTCTCTCAATCCTTTCCAAGCTTGGTCCTGACTATTCAGTTTTTGTTTCTACATTTTATTCTACTATGGATGCAGTTGGGAAAGCTTTCACAATGCCTTCACTTGATGAGTTTTCTGCATCACTCACAAGGGAGCAAGCTAAGTTAGTACACATGGGCAAATTGAAGTCTTCTAAACCTCAAGCACTTTTTGCTAGTCAAGGTACAAAGGATCAAAAGTCTTCAACTAGGAAAGACAAGAAACATAAAAATAAGGATTTCAAGAACAATGAGAAAGAAAAAGAGTTAACCAAATCACCTAAGTCATCATCCTCTCCCAAGGGGGAATCATCTAAGAAGGAGAGACCAAAGTGTGCATATTACAAGAAACTAGGACATGATGAGCATAAGTGTTTACATGAAAAGAAAATTGATGAGTTGACTCACATTATTCAAAAGCACAATATCCAAATGCCATCATTATCACCTAGTACATTCTCTTCTTCGAAACCATCATCATCTACACATACAAGGATAGCAGGCATTGCCAATGGGACAAACAAAGGAAAAGGATAGACACTCTTTGCTTCTACAAGTCTTTAGTCAAAGAGATGGCTTCTTGATTCAGGAGCTTCTCATCATATGGCATCTTCACAAGGGATGTTCTCTTCATTTGAGTCATGTACTTCTCCACCTATTTTGATGGGTAACAATACATATATGCATGCAATTAGTAAAGGAACTATTGATATTGGTGAGGGCACCTTCAATAATGTGGTGTGTGTACCTTCCTTGTCAACCAATCTCCTCTGCATCTACCAGATTACTCATTATGGTGTAGGCAAGATAGTTGAGTTCACTCTTGATTCAGTGATCATATGAGACTTGGAGAATAGAGATATCATTACTATTGGGATGGCTGATCATGCATCTCACTTGTATACATTCTTCATTTTGCTTATTATGATGATGTAGATCCATTGATTGATATTCACACTCATGCATCAAGTGTGAATCATGTTTCTGAGGAGAAGTTTGGTCACTTGAACCTTGGTGTTCTTTTACCCACTTTGGTTCATGAGGCTAGTGCTGAGCTTCCATCACCTCAACCTCCTGCTTCTTCAAAGATTGACATCGACATGGTTTCATCTATTTTAGTAGAGCATGATCATTCTAGTCTTTCAGACACATCTTTGTGGGATACTTTCTTGACAGGTATATTAGACTTGTTTTGTGAATCTCATATTGCATATTTGGAGGACACACTTGAGGGGATATCTCTCCTCTTTGAAGACAGTTACACCACAATTGTTATCCCATCTACTTTATCTTTGGAGGTTGTTCTTCATGAGTCTACCTAGGATTTTGGATTGGTCATACCTCATTACATAGTGTCATTCCTTGATTCTGACATGTGGACACTTGAGCAGTTTTCAGAGACATCATCCATCATGAGACTTCTTCCTTGATATCTCTTCATGGAGATGGATTTTCTTCTACATCATCTTTTGGATTAGTTTCTTCCTAAGGGGAGAAATGTTGTTTGCAGGTATAGGACTCTTTCTAGCATTCATCTTCAAGCATTCACCATTGGCACAAAAGCTACTTCATTGTGGGGGGGACCTATAGTCTCACACTTGCTCTCCTATGGGGGGTATTTAATTGTATATATGTGATAGAAGTGGTCCTTGGGGGGTCATGTTGAGTCCTCCTACTATCACTTCTTCTTTCAGTTTCATTATTTTTTGCATTCTCACTTTTGGAGAGGAGTTTTGTCCCATGAGGTTTTCTCCTTTTCTCCACTTGATATTTGTTGTACATGGGTACCTAACATGGCCTAGTAGCTGGGACCCATCATCATCACCATCCATCATTGCATCTTGTTTTAGTCAGCTACTCCCTAAGTTACACTTAAGGGGGAGTGTTGGTGTGAATAGGGTTATCACCTAACCAATTTACCCTTGTGTGGATAATTCATATTATTTAACTATTTATTAGTTAAATAATATTCACACTATTACCTAATTTCACTACTAGCTCAATCAGGTAGAGCTTTTCAAGTTTTAAAGAAGAGAAAGGTACATTTTCATTCTTTTACTACATTACATGCATGTGTATAAATAGAATTAAAAGGATTACATTACACTAGATTGCATTTATGCAAATGCAGATAACATAGAAAGGATTTCACAAATCTTTTCAGAAAGAGTAATCTTTATTGATAAAATAAATGTATAAGGTCTCACACGAGCCGTGAGACTAATTGTTTCATTCTAAACGAAAAGAGAAACTATACATTTATAGAAAACTAAAGAGATAAATATGCATATGAGGTAGGGTGACTCGTCATTGCTTGAATGATGAGTCTTGGTCCTATTTGTTGTGTCTTGTGTCATCCCATGTTGTCCACTTGTCATGAACTCAGTTGTTGTCTCCTTGCTGCCCCTAGTTACCTGCATAAAAATTTTGAAAATTGATGTTAGAGCAATGACAAGGCATCATACATCATATGATATACATCTATAAATATACGGTTTGACTTTCAGATCTAGTAAACCAGTTAATATCACGTGGACCTTCGAGAAAGCAACAAGAGAGTCAAGAATATCAATCGCATGCCTTTATTTTTCCTAACATGTTTGTTTCATGTGCATATACAGGTGTCATTTAACACTCATTTCATTTTAGCATGTGGAGAAAATGTGGCTCCCACGAGGGTAGAGCCCAGCATGTCTAATTGAGAAACATTAGTGCTTTCAAGCAGTATAAAAGAAAGAGATACAATTGTAGAAAATGAAGTGCAAAAGCCATCCTGTAGCTGCTCATGATAAACATAATCTACAAATATAACATTTGATAAGAATAACATGATTTATTACCAGAGACAGTCACATGAATAGTTTGAAGTGCCATGCATTTGTAAAATGTCATTAAGGAGAGCATGGAAATGATAAGTGATGCTTTTGTACTTAGGAAGAGTCGTTAAACATATATGCTTTGAAGAGTATCAAGCTTTGTGAGATGAATGATTAGGACAGTCATAATTATGGACAATAAGCAACCATACAATGCTAAGAGTTGGAAGTATGTCAAAGATGTTTGTAATAGTGCCATGGAGAGGACAACATGACAGTCATGAGAGGGGCAAGAAATTAGAGCCTATAAAGGACAGTCAAAATATGAAGAGAAGTTAGAAGCCATGTATGGATAGCAGGTTCAGTATTAAACTCATATCAGCAGATCAAGAAAGATAGTTAGCAGGTTTCAAAATTGTCTCCATGTTGTAAAAGTCAAGGTAATAGACCTAGGGTTCAACAGTGCTGGGATTTACATTACAAGGTAGAGTCTAAGAAAGGAGTAACATTCTTGGTCTATGAAGATAGAGAATGTAAGAGTTTGACAGTGTGCAAAAATGGGAAGTAGGCATTGGTCAATTGAAGGTACTGGGGTACAATGATATGCTAGGAAGTGAGTGGAGCTTTACAAGTTCAGTTAAAAAGGTCTAGAGCAACATGGAGATAGAAGAAGACAATCTAAGTGTTTGATGCAAGTGTAGGCTATGTCAGCCATGGTCAAAGGCCTGCAAACTAGTTAGAGGTATAAAAGAATGAAGAGAAGATAGTCCTACATGGAGTTAAAAGACACAAAGATGAAAGAATGTGAAGCTACAGTACCAAATATGAGGAAAAATCAATAGTTAGGACATACAGAAGGAGTCCAAATGAAGCAAGTGTATGCTAAAATGAGATATAGAACATGTTCAAGCTTGAATGCTATGTGAAGTTTCAGTAATACAGTAAAAAATTTGCAACTGCTATCGAATGAAAATGTTCCATTGCATACCATGAGTACAGTGATCATAAGTTAGATAGTAAATAGTCATCTAGAATGATTGTTTGTCAATCATAAAATAGTCATGCAAACTTTTGAAAACAATCACATGTTGTCAAGAATAATCATGATATAAATGACTGTCATAAGCCCTCAAGAGCAGTCCAAAACCAAGGACAATTTAGAAAATAACAAAGCATTCTATGCTAAGAGGAGCAGTCCATAGAAAGGAAGACATCAGTCCTATCAGAATCAAAACCAAGTGTGGAGCAGTCATCACTGAGTTAAATAAATGGTATAACAAAAATAGTGAAAGTGCTAACAAGTTCAAATAGTGATATGGAGGTTGTCAAAAGCATTTTCTGTGTTGCACAAAGCCAAACTATGGCCATGTCAAAATGAGGAAAATTTGCAGAGAAATAATGAAAGGTTTGGGTTTTAGTAACCCAATAGCAATTTTGGTACCTGTGTAATGAAATGCCTACAGTAGAAAGAGGTCTTTCTTCACATATATCGAAACCCACTTGGGGTTTTCTGGAGATAAACAAATGCAAAGAGAATCTGATAAGATAAGAGCAAAATGGTGTATGGTCGTGGCCACTAAAGAGTTTCAAACCCAGAAAATAGTAAGTAAAGTGAAAAGAGTTTTCTTTCTATATGTTTCCTTCATTTTTCTATCATGGGTCGATCATATACAGAACATTTTTACAGAAATAACAAATTCTTTTACTTCTGTAGCTATATGATGGAAAATGCAAGTTGAAAAGTACATTATGGCCACAACCATGATAGAAACAAAGAATTTATCATTTTCTTTATAATATATGAGCATAAAATGATATAAACTAAAGTGTGAAGATTCAAAAATGAATCCATTTTGCTTACCTGTGACTATTGAAGCCTTTTCATCAAGAATGCAACTAAAATGCCCTCGAAAACCAGCTACAGAAATGCCTTCAAAACCCACAGAGCAAGCTACAGAGAGTTCCATGGTGGCGCAAAACAAAGTTACAAAAAATGCAAAATGCAAATGAAGGCTCAAAGTTGCCTTTTTGTCTTCTAGGGTTTCAACCCTAAAAGAGCCCGATGGCTTTTTGTGTTTTTTTTTAAACTTTTGTAACTTTTCATAATATAGCCCATGGTCAAAACTTAAGATATCTCATGCCTAGAATTTGTTAATGCTTTTTCCTTACACACTAGGCTTAGCACATAGATATTTAGGTGTCTTTTTATTTCTTTTGCATAAATATAGAATGTGAAACATTTAAACTTAAATGATACAATTGTAAATCATTTAAAGTTTATTGTAATCCTTAAATACAAAAGAGGTTATGGAAGACATATGCAAAGTATTAATTGACCTTGGAGGTTGGCACACGCATGCCAAATATATAGCTACTAAGTTGCCTTAGAGATGAGTGGTTTGAATAATTCATAGAGGCAGTTAGTGGTTGAGTTGAGTGTTGGAGAGCATCTAGGAGGTTTTTTATTGTCTTTGGAGTCCTTTAGGAGTGGTTTTCATGTGTCATCATGTTAGACCAAGTCTTGATAGACTTTTTCCATCATTTTGAGCTCTTTTGGAGGAGATTTAGGGGCTAGATTTGGGGTATTTCTGTTGCATCTGACCCAAGGTGGTTTCTAGCTCCTTGTTTGGTGGAACCACTTAGATAGTGTTGTATATAGTCACTTTTGTGACTTTTTTGTAAACAGTTCTGATTATACAACTTTTGGAGACTTGTGATTTTACAATCCTTGCCCAGATTTTGACATATTTTTGTAACTCATTTTACTTGATATGAAATACAGTGGAGACCTTGAGTATATTTGATTGAAGATTTTGCCCACTTATCATTTTTCATCATTGTGCTTAGCAACTGATTGATGAACTTAATTGTGAGGTGATTTTATTTCCTTTTAGTTTTATCTTAGATTTTAGAGCCTTTGTGCAGAAAACATAATAATGTAGGTTACAAATTGTTTCAAGAAGGTGTGATTTGCTTTTTAAGTTGTGAAGTTATCTTCTTCTTATATGTTTTGAACATATGGACCTGTTTGTGAAATACTTATGCAAAGTTATAACAGTGGTAAGTCATGCACCTAGTTTTTTGTCATTATACCAAGTGTTTGAATTTGGTATTTTCATGTTCCTCATTCAGTTAGGTGTATCACCCATTAGAGTTTAGTTTCAGTTTTAATGCATATGTTTCTTGCCCTTTTTCTTGTCAAAGCCATAGAATAGTCAGTTTTAGGTGATACAAAGTTAGGAATCTGGCCTTCTCCGAAGATTCACTCTAATTTCTAGGTGACCCACAGCTGTAGGAGTGTTTCCACGTTCCTCTAGTGTACCAATTTTCTATAAATTGGTAGGGTGTAACTTTCAGAGATAACAGTTTTTGGCACGCCTGGTGGGACTGTGAACTAATTCTCAATCCATTTTATACATTTTGTTATTGTTGTTTGGTGTGTACTTCAGTAGTTTCAGCCTTTTGAAGGCATTTTCTTTACACACCTGGCACCTCTAGAAAGAAATAACTACTGGTTTCAAGAAGACAAGTGCTAGTATGTACTTATTTTACTAAAAATTAGACCTAATTTTTATTACTGTGAAGAACTTCAATGAGTTTTAAGCTCATATAAATGCTGCAATATGTCTTCATTTCAAAGAAATATGTCTTATTTTCCACCATTCCATGAAAATCATGCATATGTGCCCTCTTACCAACCATTTCACACAGAACAACTTGCTGGTTTTATTCCAAATGATCTTGTAACAACAAATTACCAACAGTCTTATCATGTTTTCCACCCTCCCATCCCTACTCAATCTCAATATCAACTGATATATGATCAAATTCAACCCCAAGAAGAGGTTTGTGATGCCAACCAGCATGATTATTCACATAATCAGCTTCAAGAGCACCCTTACCAGAATGTGTTGGATCTTATCCAAAAGTTTAACTATGTTTTGTGGGATTTGAGCCAAAATCTTAAACATATGAAGATTCGTGACATTAGTAAGGAGTTCTCACACATGTATTGGATGTTGGTTGACATTGAGAAGTAGAAAAACATTATCTTGCAGCAGCAAGAGTTGGTTGAGCAATCTTTTGTTTATGATCAAGAGTGGGTGACAAAAAGAATACAGTTTGAAGGAAGTCTTGAAGGAGAGATAGCTGCTAAAAAGGAGCAAATGAAGTTTTTGTCTGCTCAGGTGCAAAGTAGTCGAGCTTACTCAGATTATCAATGCCAAAAAGGGTGTGAAACCCAGGCAGCCCTTTCCATTCCTAGTTTCAGCTCAACGCTTCCTAACATCCAAAAAGAAAAACAAGAGCAGATTTTTGACCAACATAGCTCACTCAACATGAAAGAAAATAGAAATATAAACTTGATGCATTTACCTACGGAGGAATATAAATTAGAATAGAAGAATATTGGATAGGAAAAGACCTTTCAAGAAATGTCTTTGAATGCTCTAACTTATAAGCTTCCTTGTTTCGTAAAAGATGGAGAAAATGTTCCAATAGGATAGCAAGGTGAAATGGTGAAAGAGGCTGATTGGGAACAGTAGTTTACAGTTTGGAATGAAGAAGGTGTGAGTTTTTCCACTCTAACAACAATTTCAGAACAACAAGAGGACATCAAACAATCTGAGGAGTTGTTGATTGATAATAATCAATATGAAAATGGAGGCTTGGACCATGAAGAAGAGCATAAATCTGAACCTGATACCATTTTCCAAGTTATGAGCTTTGATATATTCAAGCACGTTATGCATGAGAAAGCTAATGTTGAGCTTTTTGGAGAGATGTACACAGGCATAGTTGAACAGTTTTGTTCAATGTTGGATGACAAGGAGTCAGACCTTTTAGGAGAAGTTGACAATCATGATGAACTAGAATAGCAAGTTCACAAGCTTAAACAAGTGCTGAAGCAACAGCAGGAATATGGTCCTGATAGAGAAGAGTTCATTCTCTCAAGTCAAGAAACTTCTCATGAATCTGATTTGCAAGGTCTTAGCTAGTTGGAGGAGCTTCCTTTCGACTATACTGAAGAACTTGAGGCTAACATATCAATTAAAATTTTGCTTCAAGAGGCTACTTCAATGTTTGTATTTTTTCCTTCATTGAAGAATAAAGTCTTGATTTGAAGTGTACCTCCTCGAGTGATAATGAGGATTTTGAGCTTGAACCAGTTGTCCCTAAGAGCCTTCCAAGAGCTGGTAGATTTGAAGAGTTGTTAGACACCCTAGTGGAAGAAGATTGTCCATTGACCATGGAGGAGGAATCAACATGGCAACTTATTATGCAAGGTGAAGGTAATGCTATTTTTTCTAAGCCTCCAAATTATTTTCTTTATAGTCCAAACATAGCCTTGAAGCAGGACAACCATGAGCAACAAGAAGAATGTGAAGCAACCAACAATGGGAGTCCAAGTTTCATTCATTCTAGTCACTGTCCAATTAGATATTTAGCTAGTATGGAGGCCACTAAAATACCAGAGGTCATGCTTGCACCTAAGTATGAGGATGTAATTTAAGAAGAAACTGATTTTGGAGTTGCAGTTGAAAGTGATCAAATTCAGCTCACATGTCCAATCCAGGACAGTAATAGGCATGATCAAAATCAAGGTGTAAGTGAGTTTATTTTCACCTTTCATGAAACATTGCAATAGTCTATTGAATAATTGCATGTGTTTCATGTTCTTTCAACAATATATAATCATGTAATGCATTAGTTGTTGATTAGAAAGGGGTGTTATTTTGCAAAGCCAGTCGATGGTTTTGTTTGACCAGCTTCTTTACTGATTAGGGTAGGTTAGAATAGGTTTCCAGATATAGTTTTCAATTCTCTAAGTTTTGTCTAGCACAGTTAGATAGTTGCCTTTCTGCATTTTTGCTTTTGCTTAAGTTTCCAAGGTATCATGTAGTTGTTCTACTGAGTTGCAAAAGTTAGAAATCTATTTGTCCAAGTGTTTTAGAAGTCTCTGAGTGACCCTATGCCCAATGGATAAGCTTCAGAAAACTAGTCTGATGTTTAGCAAGCAAACATATAGCATATGTCGCCAAAAATGTTACCTAATTTCACTACTAGCTCAATCAGGTAGAGCTTTTCAAGTTTTAAAGAAGAGAAAGGTACATTTTTATTCTTTTGCTACATTACATGCATGTGCATAAATAGAATCAGAAGGATTACATTACACTAGATTGCATTTATGCAAATACAAATAACATAGAAAGGATTTCACAAATCTTTTTAGAAAGAGTAATCTTTATTGATAAAATAAATGTATAAGGTCTCACAGAAGCCATGAGACTAACTGTTTCATTGCAAATGAAAAGAGAAACTATACATTTATAGAAAACTAAAGAGATAAATATGCATATGAGGTAGGGTGACTCGTCATTGCCTGAATGACAAGTCTTGGTCCTGTTTGTTGTGTCTTGTGTCATCCCACGTTGTCCACTTGTCATGCACTCAGTTGCTATCTTTTTGCTGCCCCTAGTTACCTACATAAAAATTTTAAAAACTAATGTTAGAGCAATGACGAGGCATCATAGATCATATGATATTGTAACATCAAAAAATGTCCCCTTGGGGTCTTTTCCCTCATAAGGTTTAGCTCCCAGGTCTTTTGCATGCATTTAGGACATCTTACTTCATAACTTGGCATCCTAATGGAATGAGCCCTAGGTAACATGACAAATGGGACCTAGGAGGGCCCCTTGAGCTAGACCCTACCCAAAATAGGGGGAGGACTTGGGCACCCATGCCCTATTTTGGGGCAGTCCCAATTTTTGGGTGCCGGCTTGTAACTGTTATTTGGGTCCTATGCTGACACGGTAAGTTTGAATTTATGAAATCTTGGCGGGTGTGCTTGTAGTTGCATATATAAGCATGTTTAGGCATTCATTTGTAAACTAGATGGCAATGGTGAACTTTAGGCATTCTCAAGGTGATTCAAGGATTTCATTGTGTTGCAAGAGAAGAATTGTGTTGTCTATGTGTTTGTGTTTGCAGATTTGAGAATCCATTTCATCATGGAATGAAGAGCATCTTCCTCCCATGAGATCTTCACTACAAGGTGACATTATATTGTGTTTTCGTCATCATTTCCTTTGGTTTTTACCTCTGCCTCACAAGGGCACGCACTCTCTATCTGACAATGGTGTTCAGAGACTTAAGTGTCCTTCGGGGCTTGACTAAGGCAAGCCTCTAAACACCACAACCCCCTCCCAAAGTTTTCATGGTTGCAGGTTACAAGTTGAGGAGCTGGATAAAGTGAAGTTGCAAGAAGGCATTTTGAAGTGTTAGAATTGCAGAACAGAAGGAAAAATAGCACCCTAGACTTGGGCTTCCACTCATTAGTCCTCCAACTTCCGTGACGGGAAAATCTCCTGAACAACAGGAAAGAGTTGCAGACTGAGTTTACAAATCTCAACAAAAACTAGGGCCTTGGACTTGGGCGCCCGCTCCTGTGTCCCTGATTTTTCCGCCTCGAAGCCCCGAAAATAGGTACTCTATGATTTGATATTTTACTTCCCTTTGCAAGAACTTTTTTTGCTATTCTTCCATTTATAGTCCTATTTGCGAAATTAGGGTTTTAATGGTCAATTAAGCATAAGAGAAGGAAAATTGATAATTAAACATCCTAATCCAAGTTTCCCTACATCTCACAGTGACCTAGGGTATGATAGTGCATTGCCACACGACCCTAGGTCCTTGAATGTTAAGGGTGAAAGGAGGATTCAAACATCTAAACATTAAATTAAACAATCCCAATTTTACCCTAAACAAATATACATCTACAAATATACAATTTGACTTTTAGATGTAATAAACCAGTTAATATCATGTGGACCTTCGAGAAAGCAACAAGATACTCAAGAATATCAATCACATGCCCTTGTTTTTCCTAACATGTTTGTTTCATCTGCAGAAAGGGGTGTCATTTAACACTCATTTCATTTTAGCATGTGGAGAAAATGTGGCTCCCACGAGGGTTGATCCCAGCATATCTAATTGAGAAACATTAATGCTTTCAAATAGTATAAAAGAAAGAGATAAAATTGCTGAAAATGAAGTACAAAAGCCATCATGTAGTTGCTCATGATAAACATAATCTACAAATATAACATTTGATAAGAATGACATAATTTATTGCCAGAGATAGTCACATCAACAATTTGAAGTGTCATGCATTTGTAAACTGTCATTAAGGAAAACATGGAAATGATAAGTGATGCTTTTGTACTTAGGAAGAGTCATTAAACATATATGCTTTGAAGAGTATCAAGTTCTATGAGATGAATGATTAGGACAGTCATAATTATGGACAGTCAGCAATCATACAATGCTAAGAGTTGGAAGTATGTCAAAGATGTTTGTAATAGTGTCATGGAGAGGACAACATGACAGCCATGAGAGAGGTAAGAAATTAGAGCCTATAAAGGATAGTCAAAACATGAAGAGAAGTTGGAAGCCATGTATGGACATCAGGTTCAGTATTAAACTCATATCAGTAAATCAAGAAAGATAGTTAGTAGGTTTCAAAATTGTCTCCATGTTGTAAAAGACAAGGTAATAGACCTAGGGTTCAACAGTGTTGAGATTTACATTACAAGGCAAAGTCTAAGAAAGGAGCAACATTATTGGTCTATGAAGATAGAGAATGTAAGAGTTTGACAGTGTGCAGAAATGGGAAGTAGGCATCGGTCAATTGAAGCTACTAGGGTACAATGATATGCTAGGAAGTGAGTGGAGCTTTACAAGTTCAGTTAAAAAGGTCTAGAGAAACATGGAGATAGAAGAAGACAATCTAAGTATTTGATGCAAGTGTAGGCTATGTCGGCCATGGTTAAAGGCTTGCAAACTAGTTAGAGGTATAAAAGAATGAAGAGAAGACAGTCCTAAATGGAGTTAAAAGAAACAGAGATGACAGAATGTGAAGCTATAGTACCAAATATGAGGAAAAATCAATAGTTAGGACCTACAGAAGGAGTCCAAATGATGCAAGTGTATGCTAAAATGAGATACAGAACATGTTCAAGCTTGAATGCTATGAGAAGTTTTAGTAATACAGTAAAAAATTTGCAGCTACTACCAAATGAAAATGTGCGATTGCATATCATGAGTACAGTGATCATAAGGTAGATAGTAAATAGTCATCTAGAATGATTGTTTGTCAATCATAAAATAGTCATGCAAACTTTTGAAAACAATCACATGCTATCAAGAACAATCATGATATAAATGACTGTCATAAGCCCTCAAGAACAGTCCAAAACCAAGGACAATTTAGAAAATAACAAAGCATTCTATGCTAAGAGGAGCAGTCCATAGAAAGGAGTCCTATCAGAATCAAAACCAAGTGTGGAGCAGTCATCACTGAGTTAAATAAATGGTATAACAAAAACAGTGAAAGTGCTAACAAGTTCAAATAGTGATATGGAGGTTGTCAAAGGCATTTTCTGTGTTGCACAAAGGCCAAACTATGGCCATGTCAAAATAAGGAAAATTTGTAGAGAAACAATGAAGGGTTTGGGTTTTAGTAACCCAATAGCAATTTTGGTGCCTGTGTAATGAAATGCCTATAGTAGAAAGAGGTCTTTCTTCACATATATCAAAACCCACTTGGGGTTTTCTGGAGATGAACAAATGCAAAGAGAATTTGATAAGATAAGAGTAAAATGGTGTATGGCCATGGCCATTAAAGAGTTTCCAACCTAGAAAATAGTAAGTAAATTGAAAAGAGTTTTCTTTCTACATGTTTCCTTCATTTTTCTATCGTGGGTCGATCATATACAGAAGAACATTTTTACAGAAATAGAAAATTCTTTTACTTCTGTAGCTATATGATGGAAAATGCAGGTTGAAAAGTACATTATGGCCGCAGCCATGATAGAAACAAAGCATTTATAATTTTCTTTAGAATATAGGAGCATAAAATGATATAAACTATAGTATGAAGCTTCAAAAATGAATCCATTTTGCTTACCTGTTACTGTTGAAGCCTTTTCATCAAGAATGCAACTAAAATGCCCTCAAAAACTAGCTACAAAAATGCCTTCAAAACCCACAAAGCAAGCAACAGAGAGTTCCATGGTGGTGTAGAACAAAGTTGCAAAAAATGCAAATTGCAAATGAAGGCTCAAAGTTACCTTTTTGTCTTCTAGGGTTTCAACCCTAAAAGAGCCCGATGGCTTTTTGTGTTTTTTTTTTAAACTTTTGTATCTTTTCATAGTATAGCCCGTGGTCAAAACTTAAGATATCTCATACCTAGCATTTGTTAATGCTTTCTCCTTACACACTAGGCATAGCACGTAGATATTTAGGCATCTTTTTATTTCTTTTGCATAAATATAGAATGTGAAACATTTAAACTTAAATGATGCAATTATAAATCATTTAAAGTTTATTGTAATCCTTAAATGCAAAATAGGTTATGGAAGACATATGCAAAGTATTAATTGACCTTGGAGGTTGGCAGACACATGCCAAATATATAGCTACTAAGTTGCCTTAGAGATGAGTGGTTTGAATAAGTCATAGAGGTAGTTAGTGGTTGAGTTGAGTGTTGGAGAGCATCTAGGAGGTTTTTTATTGTCTTTGGAGTCCTTTAGGAGTGGTTTTCATGTGTCATCATGTTAGACCAAGTCTTGATAGACTTTTTCCATCATTTTGAGCTCTTTTGGAGGAGATTTAGGTGCTAGATTTGGGGTATTTCTGTTGTATCCGACCCAGGGTGGTTTCTAGCTACTTGTTTGGTGGAACCACTTGGATAGTGTTTGATATAGTCATTTTTGTGACTTTTTTGTAAACAGTTCTGATTATGTAACTTTTGGAGACCTGTGATTTTACAATCCTTGCCCAGATTTTGACATATTTTTGTAACTCATTTTACTTGATATGAAATACAATGGAGACCTTGAGTATATATGATTGAAGATTTTACCCACTTATCATTTTGCATCACTGTGCTTAGCAACTGATTGAAGAAGTTAATTGTAAGGTGATTTTATTTCCTTTTAGTTTTGTCTGAGATTTTAGAGCCTTTGTGCAGAAAACGTAATAATGTAGGTTACAAATTGTGTCAAGAAGGTGTGATTTGCTTTTTAAATTGTGAAGTTATCTTCCTCTTATAAGTTTTGAACATATGGACCTGTTTGTGAAATACTTATGCAAAGTTATAACAGTGGTAAGTCGTGCACCTAGTTTTCTATCACTATACCAAGTGTTTGAATCTGGTATTTTCATGTTCCTCCTTCAGTTAGGTGTATCACCCATTAGAGTTTAGTTTCAATTTTAATGCATATGTTTCTTGCCCTTTTTCTTGTCAAAGCCATAGAATAGTCTGTTTTAGGTGATACAAAGTTGGGAAGTCGGCCTTCTCTGGACATTCACTCCAATTTCTAGGTGACCCATAGCCATAGGAGTGTTTCCATGTTCCTCTAGAGTACCAATTTTCTATAAATTGGTAGGGTGCAACTTTCAGAGATAACACACACATCACACATAATTGACACATGTTAAGTTGACATAGTGAGGCTACTAGATGTTTCTAGTTGTGTCTAGTTGTGTCTAGTTGTTGATAGTTGTCATCTTATCCTTTAGTTGTCACATGTCATAGAATAATGACAATTGTCACATGACTACAACATCCTACATTTCATCCTTGTCTTTATAAATAAGGCATATCATGTACATTGTAAGAAAAATCCAAGAAAAATCTTGTAGTCTTTTGCATTCATTGATAAAATAGCATTATTCTCTCATTTGATCTCTCTTGTGCTTTCATGAAGTCCTAGATCCTGGGTGGCTCCAATCATAGCCAGCTCTAACATTTGGCATAGGCAAGGAGGATGCTGGCAAAGGTTGTGGAGTCTGGCTTTACACCTGCCATTGCATTTGCTTAAAAGCGTCTGAAGCTTTTTCAACAAACCCATTTTGTGCATATCCTCCAATCGTAGCATTCCAATGAGAAACCCTTGGCTATGAAGGATGAAGGCGGGAAAAAATGTTTAAGTATGGATTTTAATTGTAATGACATTTCTAAATGGTGGGGAAGAAGGAAATCACAATTCAAATATTTTTTTTATTTGTGTGACTAATTATTTAGTTGTTTTTTACCTAATAATCAAATTAGTCATTTATTTAGTCATTTGTAGTTGTGTTGCAAAAAATGATTAGAATTTAGTCATTTTTAGTTGTCATGACTAAAAGTTTTAGTCACGTAGTCATTTATTTGCCAAAATTCTACTAGTGATTGTAGGATATGCACAAAATGTATTTTTCAAGGATGCTCTCAAAAAAATTGAATTAATCAAAAACTCTAAAACATATATTGAAACTAATTGAACATAATATCATTTCATGGAAACATTGAAGAACACATATGCAATATCAAAACTTCTAAGCATGATACATTATCTATCATGTAACCATAATTGATCATCATATATAATATAAAATCTCATATACATAATGTCATGAAAATAAATATAATGTAGATATAAATCCATATAAGCATGTACAAAAAAAGCCTTATAGGCATATATACAGTGATATACATTAGAAAAATAGAAAAGTATGTTTACAACTTGCCATATAGGCATACAACAAAATATCCCAAAATCAAATGTCATATGGAGTGCTATGAAATAATCAATGACCTTTGCTTATCCATGAAGAAGGAGAATCATTCAATGACTTATCCTCTTTTGTCTGTCAACTAGACGTCCTGGATAGAGATTTTTGAAGCTCCACCTATTAATACAATCAAATAATACCTTTAATATAGAAAATGTGAAATCATATGTACAACATGACATAAGTAATCAATCACTTACCACAAGATGGTGATCCCTCTCAATCATTTGTTGTCTCTCTTCATCGGTAGCCCCATGGGTTGGAGTTCTAACCTCCTATGAAAATCATGAAGAAGAAAAATTGAGTAAAGATGAATATTATTTATGTACATTAAATGACATGAGATAAAACAAGAAATACATAATGACATCTACATGTTATTGGCTCTTAACTTGGTCAAAGGATTTGTAGACGAAACAACTACAACAATGCTATCTTTATTGACTGACAAATATGAGGAGTCTCAAGCCCTATCATCAATTGAAAATAGAGTTTAAGGTTATTTAACCAAAATCTACAAAACATTATTTAAATTCATAATGATTAGAAATGGTCAAAATTTACCTCAGTGAAACTACCTCTATATCTAGCACAACTAACTCCTCCTAAGTGTGAAGCTTCGACATCCACCCATTCATCATCAAATCAGATTTCTAAATAAGATTACCATTGATATATGACAAAAAGTTTACATGTACTATATTTACTATCTTGCGATGTAAAATACATACTTGTCGACTTGACCTCCTCTCGTAACCTTGTAGTAGGAGGCTGACAGATGTAGGATGAGTACTTTGACCCTGAAATTTCATAGTGCATACAATTACCCACATTAATTTTGACTTATAATATCTATTAATATATTTAATTAGAGATTTCAAATACAAATTTACCTTCTAAAAATTTACCTGTGAATCAATACCAAATCTATTATCCAACAAATCATTTGTCAATATAATATCATCCAATATGGATGTGTCGTGCACCTACTCTTGCCCTTGTGTGGCCTCCTACCCCCATGTGGACTCCTCCTATGTCCTGAAAGTGTGGAGCATCGTCTACAATGCATGTATCATGAGCATCCTCCAATCCATAATCACATAATACTCCACATGATCGACAAAGATATGGGGATCGGTGATGCCTTCTACTCTCACCCTCACCAGCATGGGAAAGAGTTCTCCCATGTTGTGCTAAAGACTAAGTGAGGGAACTCAGAGACTGTACCATATCCACCTCAACACTTTCCTTCAAAGACGAAGGGAGTGAGATATGTGATGGCCTCCCTAGGGGTCTAGTAGGACAGTTTTGATCATATTGTGCCCCCGCTTTATCATATGCAGAGTCACTTCCTCTACCCTAGAAATCTTGTATGTCAAAGTAGTTTGGAATCTTATTGAGGACAAACTCACAATAGAGTTTCCTCAAAAAATATTGTGGGACCTCAAGGTTGTTACATGGTATCTCATCAAACACCATCCACCACATATCCCAAATTGTTTTGGATATTTCTTCATGCACACACCAGTGAATGGAGAATCTTTAACAACTATCATGTAATGGTTGATTTGTTCTAGGATTGACAAAATATGCACATAGATCAGATTTTGAAATTTTAAGCTCTTTAACTTGTCTGTATGATATTTTGTCTGCATAGAATTATTGACAACTCTCCCTATAGTCTTACAATAGCTTGATTTTGTTTGTAACTTTATCAATGTGGGAAATAATGGAATCTAAGGAAGTGGCAAGGGATCTTCAATGATCATTGCTTCCATTTGGTTGTTTTAATTGTTGAACTAAGTTTTCAAGTTGTCTTTTATTGTTTTCGATTTCCCCTAAATAATTTTCTTGTGTGTCACAAGGGTGGTGAGAAAATGAAGGTGGAGTTTGAGGAGGGTTTTGAGCCTCCTCTTCAATTGGATTCTCATCTATTGGATTAAGCCTTTGGGGTGATTTATTGCCTAAAATTTTTAAAATAAAAATTCAACAAAAAATGAAAACTAATTTCAATTTATTTTCAAATTTACAAAAATGATTCAAACCCTACCTTCTTGAGTTTGCCAACTCTGTTGAGCTTGTGTATGATGGTAACAGTAAGGTGACATTGTGTTTCAGTTTTCTTTCTTCTTCAAATAGCTCTAAACACAATCTCACAATAACCCTAGGCACATTTTGGCTCTCAAACTGAAAATGCGGTGAAAAATATGACTCTCGGCTGTGATTTTTTTTTAATATTTAGCAGTCCAAAACGTGTTTGCATTATAATTCTCTAGGACCAAAAGTGGTTTGGCCACTTTTTGGCCCCCCATCTCTTTACACATACCCAATGTTTTATTTTAGTGATAATCTTAAATGAAAGGTTACTATGAGATTTGATTTATTAATTGAATTTAGTTGGTCAAAGCAATAAATGCTATTATTTTTAGTACCTAAATCCTAGAGTTATTAAAGAAACCCTTTGGTTTAAAAAACTTTATTGGGGAGGATTTAGTTATATAGAGTTTAGTGATTTTATGATTATTGTGAATCAACAAATATTGTAATAATAGTCATTCAAGGACAATTGTGTATCTTTGTTTAAAGTTCTTAAATACTTTAACTTATGACTATATCTCTTAAGAAAAGAACTACCTAGAATTCTTCAATATGCATGCACTAGAAAAAATAATACAAGATGCAATGGAAAAGATTCATAGATTAAGTTATAAATGGAACAAGACATGCCATTACAAGAACTACTAGCCATTTGATATAAATTAAGTTCAAAATAGCTTGTAAGCCAATATCACACTAGTGGAATTTAAATGGGACTCATGTCATGAATCTTGTGATTACTTAATTAATTTAAATATTATATTACTAAATGAGTAGATGTAGATTTAATAATCTTGGATTCTAGTGATATTTGGATTTAGAGTTACTAAACAATACTATTGTGATATTTGGACTTGGATTCTAGTGAAAACAATGTAGAACCATTGGTTGTGTATTGCTTCAATGGAACAAAATTACAATGTCAACAACAATAAGATTGACTCAATTAGATAATCTCTCTATGAGGTATAGTTTACAACATCAAAGGTATTATGGAAATAAGTGATTAATTTTTACTTGAAAAAATAATCACATAGTAATTGCTTAGCAAGTTGTTGCCTTATTATATGCCTAGGTTGAATCACTTGCATCATTAATTATTGCATAGTGTTGTTTGACTATAATATGTCACCAATGATGGTTTTTTAGATTTAAACAATTATCTTATTGAACATATATGTGTATTTTAAAGTAAAATTTATTATCTTATAAGGATCTAGACAAATTGATCTAATTTTTATGTTAGTTATTCTGATTCAATATAATTAGCTAGAATTAGATTAATTGATTGTTTTGATTTTGTTACAAGTTGATTTGAATTAATTATTGAAAATTAGATTAAATTGACTAAGTTGATTATTTAAAATTATATTAATTGAGAGCAAAAATAATTATTGGATTGATTGATTTTAAGTTGTATTCAATTTTCTTCAAAGTAATTTCTTAGGTAATGGGTATTATACACCCAATGTATAAAACCTACTACTACTTATAGCATTCTGTAATAACGATGGCTCTAGTTCACATTTATGGGTAAAGTCATCGTACTTGAACTATTACATCTATGGTCTAACATAGTTGTGGCATTGTCCCTTCAAATTGTTGAGGATAAATAAGGAAAACTAAAACTTAATAAGTTCTAAGTGAATGGAAAATCTTCCTTGGACCAAACATGTGTTCTAAGTAAATATGAAAATCTTCACAAAATCAAAACTTAATGTCAAACACCTCCTTAGCTAGTGTGTTTGCAAAATAGTTTATTTTCTTTATAGGATTTTATTCTTGTTTTACCTGAGTGGGTGGCATCTAACAAAGAACTGTCTATGGAAGCTAGGCCCTAGAAAGGGCTATGTACCCACTTGTACATTTACACAAAACATAGAATCAAATAGAACTACATATATGCATACCCCTAGTTTCCATGCACCTTGATCTTGTGGATACAAGGTATGTAGGTGGTCTAGTAAACAAAGTATGTTCCCAGTACACAGGGGCAGAGAGCATTGTGAGTTCTTGTAATAGTACTCTTAAGCACAAATTAACTTTGAATTTAAGAGACTAATTAAGATAATAAGATGATTGGCACTGATACTTAGAAGAATCCTCAAGGAAAATTACTTATACCTAGTGCATAGGCTGAAATTCAAGGTGAGGTACAAGATAATTATATATATCTCTTGGTTAACAAAGCCCTTAGCACAATATTATGGGCATACTACGGTCTTTCAATGAGTGACTCATGGACCTGAATTGGTCCTGAAAGAGTCAAAGTCTCTGGCTAGATCAAATTTAATGTTGTTTGTCCTTATAATCCTATATGGCTAAATATGTTTCGTATCCCATATTAGATAGAAGAGCCCATATGGATGAATATGTTTCCTATCTTGTAAATGGTTGATTATGTTGTCTAACCCATATTGAATAAAGGAATGACCTAATTTAGCTATGTTAATTCTTCCTATATGGATAAGTAAGCCCAATGGATAGAAGAACCCAAATTGGCTAATGAATTTAAATGTCACATGTACTAAAAAAAATAGCATAAACTGGCTATTGACATCCCCTAAGTATTCAACTAGACCTAAAAGATTGCAAAGAGTATACATATTAAATTTAAGTAAGTTCTTCAGAATGATTAATCGATTATAAAAAAATTAATACCTAAATTCATTCTACCTTGTGATTAACATGATCAAGAAATTTGTTGTTAGACCAAGTGGTTCATTACATTAGATGTAGGGTTGAATCCAAGAGTTGTTATTGTTCTATGTGATAGTCAAAGTGGTGCAATCACGGTCGGAGGGTTCACAGAATGAACTATCCAAACCATGCAACTAGAGTAAACACAACGGAAACAACACAAATGTAGAATGTAATGGAAGATTTATATGTTCAGATTATCAAAGAATTACAATGCTTATATGCTAGCAACATGCAAGCTACATTCAAAGGGCTCACATGCCTGCTTTCCAAGTTACAACATATATGCAAGATATGGCATTGAAGTGTCTACCCGAAAAGAGTCTAACTATCTATCTCATGAAAAATCAATGAATTAAGAACTACTCTCTTCTTAATGCATCTATGAGATCTATATATATCATCTCTAGGCTCAAGAAATCCTCTGCATCAGCCATAAGAGGTTACAAACTCCAAACAAGGATGTAATGTGTAGAAACAAGTATGTCAGCCTTGAACATCTGATATTGCTCCGCAAATGCATGAAACTTGGTGCGGACCTCAAGGAAGGTCTATATGAGCAATATGTGCCATGTATGATGTTTCATTTAGCTCTGCAAGTCATAGAAGTGCTCCACAAACCTTCTCCTTCATCTGACTGTCTGTATGCTTTGTTATGTGAAAACTGATGATCTTCTGATAGCGATAACTTTTAGCAGACAAGTCCAAATGACCTAAAATTTGGATATGATGTAGATGATGATATGTAGATGTTACGTCCTGCTATGTGAGCTTCAATATGAAGATGCGGCAAAATGCAGTATAAAATGTTGAAACTGCAACTAACTGAACTGAACTGGAAATGAAAGAAAACAAAAGAATGCAAATATTTTTTTGGTTGATGCAAGATTGCTCTGTAACTGATTATTCAAACCATATTCAATGTTGTCACTTGATTCTCCTTCATGATACTAATATAAGTCTGCAATGTTGAACATAGGTGATATACCCAGTGTCTCCAGTAGCTCCACTTCATATGCATTTACTGAATCAAACTTCTTAAGAATCTTACATGGTCCAAACTTCTTCATCTTCAACTTATTGTATGTCCCCACTAGAAATATCTCTTTTCTCAAATATACCATTACTTCATCTCCAACTAAAAATTATTTATGTCTCCTCTTCTCATTTGCTTGCTCCTTATACTTGATATTCATCTCCTCCAAATGGTTTCTAACCTGATTATATAATGTCTCCATGTATCCTACAAATTCTTCTGCCTTTCCACTTCTCTTATTCTCCATATTGATGTCTCTCAATTCTGTAACTCCTCAAGGTTTTATTCTGGTCACAATCTCAAATGGTTTCTTCCCTGTACTCCTATTTACCAAATTATTGTATGCAAACTCTACTTGCAGTAGAATTAGATCCCAATTTTCTGTCTTATCTCCTACCAAAAATCTCAACAAGTTACCCAAACTCCTATTTACCACTTCTATTTGTTCATCTGTCTATGGATGAAATGTTGAACTGAACTTTAGGTCTATCTTCATCTTCTTCCATGATGTTTTCCAAAAGTATCCAATGAATCTTGTATCCCTGTCTGAAACTATACTCTTAGGTAATCCATGTAATCTCACAATCTCCTTGAAAAATGGGTTAGCAACATGCACTGCATCATTTGTCTTCTTACAAGGTATGAAATGTGACATCTTTGAAAACCTATCCACCACTACAAATATAGAATAATGTCCTCTCTATGTTTTTGACAATACTAATATGAAATCCATGCTTATGTCTTCCCAAGGTCTCTCCAGTACTGTCAAAGATTTATACAATCCAGTATTTTGACTACTTACTTTTGCAACTTGACATATGAGTTACAACTCTGCACAAACTTCCTTACATCCTTATATATCTAAGGCCAAAAATAATTTTCACTTACCAAAGCCAGTATCTTGTCAATCCCAAAATGTCCTGCCAATCTACCACGGTGTTTCTCCTTAATCAAATTATCTCTCATTGAACTCTGAGGTATACACAACTGATTTCCTTTGAACAACATATCCTCCTAAATGAAATAGTCCAACCACTTACTTCTATCAGTCACAACAGGTTCCTTGCATGCTTTCCATGGTTCCACAAAATCAAAATCTTCCTCATACATGTGATTCAGTTCTTCAAATCCTAATACTGCTACTATCAACAAATTCCTTCTTCTGCTCAATGCATCTGCAACCTTGTTTGACTTCCCACTCCTATGCTTCAATACAAATGTGTAACTCTGCATGAACTCTACCCATCTCATATGTCTCGAATTCAACTTTCCTTGACTATTCAAATATTGTAAAGCTTGATGATCAGTGTACAACACAAACTCCTTAGGAAACAAGTAATGTCTCAACTTCTTCAAAGCTTGAATTATGACATAGAACTCCTGATTATAAATTGAATACCTTCTCCTTGCATCATTCAACTTCTCACTAAAATATGCTACTGGTCTACCTTCTTGACTTAACACTACTCCCATTGCATTCCCACTTGCATCACAATCTACTTGAAATGCTTTTTTGAAATCTGGTAATGCTAACATTGGTTGCTTTGTCATTTTCTACTTCAACAATTCAAAACTTTTATTTGCACCTGATGTCCACTTAAAATCCTTTCTATCACCTCTCATTATTTCTGTCATTGGTGTGCATACTGAACTAAAATTTCTAATGAACTTCTGGTAAAAGCTTACTAATCCATGAAATGATTTGGCTTCTCCAATGTTCTCCAGTGTTGGCCACTCAACAATTACTCTAACCTTCTCAGGGTCCATCTTCAATCCTTCTGCAAAAATCACAAATCCCAAATATACCAATTCTTCCTTCATGAAACTACATTTCTTGATGTTTATCAACAATTTCTCTTCTCTCAACCTCTGCAATACTTGTCTAATATGCCACAAATGTTCTTCTTTTGTCTTACTGAAAATCAGAATATCGTCCAAGTATACAATAACAAACTTACCCAAGAATTTCTTTAAAACTTCATTCATCAACCTCATGAAAGTACTCAGCGTATTAGTCAATCCAAAAGGCATCACTAACCATTTATACAATCCTTCATTTGTCTTGAACTCAGTCTTCCACACTTCTCCTTCTCTGATCCTAATATGATGGTATCCACTCTTCAAGTCTATCTTTGTAAAATACTTTGCTCCACTCAAATTGTCCATAATGTCATCCATCCTTGGCAATGGAAATCTATACTTAACAGTGATCTTATTGATTGCTCTAGAGTCTTTCCACATTCTCCATTCTCCATCTTTCTTCATTGCTAGTACTGTAGGCACCGCACATGGCTCAAACTTTCTCTGATCAATCCTTTCCTTAACAATTGTTGTATCTATCTATTCAACTTCACATTCTCTACTGGTGTCATACAGTGTGTTGTTTTGTTAGGCAAACTAGCTTGAGGTATAAGGTCCATATGATGATTGATACTCTAGATTGGTGGCAATCCTTCAGGTACATTATCTGATATGATATCTTCATATGTTGTCAACAATTCAGTTATCTCTTGTGGCTATGATTCTTCAGTCTATGTATTGAGGGTTCTACACTTCTTAGGAATCAAAGGAAAACACATATTCTCATGTCTCAATCCATCCAGAAATTTCCTTCCATCAACCAAACAGATTCTAGAATTCCCACATGTTTCACTTTTAAGCTCATCTTCCAAAGGTATCAAGATATGCTTCTTCCCCTTTTATGTTATAATTTAGGTATTCTTTCTCCTATCATGTATAGTTTTTCTATCATACTGCCATGGTCTACCCAACAATATATGACATACATCCATTGGCATAATATCACACAATGCTTCATCATTATAAGATCCTATATGAAATTTAACCAAACATTGTTCACTCACCAGTACCTTACGTTCATCTTGAATCCATGCTATTGTTTAGTGCTTAGGTTGTTTCAATCTCTCCAGGTTCAGCATAGTCGCCATCTCCTCTAAAACTAAATTATCAGTACTATCACTATCAATGATAACCTTAAAACATTTACCTCCTGATTTGCATTTGGTCTGGAACAAAATTTTCCTTTGCGGTGGTTCCTCAATTGTCTCTTCTTGAAATAAGGCTCTCCTCATGACTAATGATTCTCCTTTCTCTAGTTTGCTAATTGAACTAGGTGATCCAATATGTTCTTCCTCCACATGAGTTGCTCTTCCACTATTCTCTATCTTTTTTCTTGTACTTCCTTGATGACATTCAAATGCTCTATGTCCACCTCCACACTTAAAACAAGTTCCTCTGAATGTTCTCTTATCAAATCTCTTTCATCTCTCATGTAACCTTCATTGTGGTAAGAATTATGATTCCCTTATGGTAGAAATTTACGTTGTCTCTTCGGTATGAATTGTTGTCTTTATCTTCCTTCTTGAATGGACTACTTTATTTGTTCTTATTCACATACGGTCTTTCTCCTCTAGAATATGTTGTTCCTCTTTGAAATTTACCTCCTCTACCTCTCTGTCATTTCTTGTGCTTCATATTCAACTTGTCTTCAACTTTTGATGCAAACTAATATACTTCTTCTATTGTTGTCATCCTTACCAGACTTAGTTCTTCTGGAATGTTCAATCTCAATCCATTTATGTATCTTGCCACTTTCTCCTTGCTTGCTTCATTATGTCTAGTCCTAATGATCATCTTATGAAATTCTTCAATGTACTCCTTCACAGATTTCTTCTTTTGCCTTAGGTTTTGCAGTGTCTTCAACAGTTCCAACTCATAGTCAGTAGGTATAAACTAATTTTTCAAATTTGTCACCATTCTATCCCATTTTATGATCTTTTCTTTTCCTCTCCTATTTCTATCTAATTGAAATTCTTTCCACCAAATAGCAACATGTCCTTTCAACTTAGTCTTTGCAAATCTCACTTTCTCCAAATCTTCAATTTCTTCATATTCAAAATATTCTTCCAAGTCATTTATCCAATCAATCAATTCCTCTGGATTCAAATTTCTAGTATAATTTGGTACTTCCACTCTAGGTCTATTTCCAATCTTAGAAATAACTTTCAATATTTTCACCTGATCTGATTCTTCTTCTTCTTCTTCTAGGGCTTCTTTGTTTTGATCTGCAGAATAAAATTCTTCATCATCACTTTCAGCATCAAGTCTAGGGTTTGTCCTCTTCTTCTATCTTCTTCTACAACATCCAATCTAGCTTTCATTGTTTTCATCATCTCCATCATTTCTTCCATTCTTCCAGCAACATTGCCCATAGCAGGCATCCTCCTCGGCGGCATCTCTTCCTAGGATCTAGTGCAACTACCTCAATTTGGTGATCTGACTACAAGGTAGCAACTGCCTCACAATCAGCACTTTGTTGACAAACATAAGTAGACTACCTCAGGTCAGCAATTGGTTCACCACAAGATCTTCTAGAATGCCTTCACTTCCCAAAGGATTCAAAACTTCACTCTGATACCACTTGGTGCAATCATGGTCGGAGGGTTCACAGAATGAACTGTCCAAACCATGCAGCTAGAGTAAACACAATAGAAAAAACACAAATGTAGAATGCCATGGAAGATTCATATGTTCATAATATCAAATAATTACAATGCTTATATGCTGGCAACATACGAGCTACAATCAAAGGGCTCATAGGCCTACTTTCTGGGTTACAACAAATGTAAGATATAGCATTGAAGTGCCTACCTGAAAAGAGTCCAACTATCTATCTCATGAAAACTCAACAAACTAAGACCTACTCTCTTCTTAATGCATCTAAGAGATCTATATATATCATTTCCAAGCTCAAGAAATCCTCTGCATCGACCACAAGAGGTTACAAACTCCAAAGAAGGATGTAACGTGTAGAAACAAGTAGGTCGGCCTTAAACATCTGGTATTACTCTGCAAATGCATGAAACTTGGTGCGGACCTCAAGGAAGGTCTATCTAATCAATATGTGTCATGTATGATGTTTCATTTAGCTCCACAAGTCACATAAGTGCTCCACAAACCTTCTCCTTTAGCTAACTATCTATATGCTCTATTCTATGAAAACTGGTGATCTTCTGATAGTGATAACTTTTAGCAGACAAGTCCAAATGACCTAAAATTTGGATATGATGTAGATGATGATATGTAGATGCTAAGTCCTACTTCGCAAGCTCCGATATGAAGATGCAGCAAAATGCGGTACAAAATACTGAAACTGCAACTGATTGAATTGAACTAAAAATGAAAGAAAACAAAAGAATGCAAATATATTTTTTTTGGTTGATGCAAGATTGATCTACAACCTAGGATGCTCCTACATCACAAAGTGTCATATGTCTAGGAAAAAACCTAACCTTTCATGCAAGGACAAAGCATATTGATGTCAAGTACCATTTTATTTGTGACATCATAGAGGATGGTGATGAGGGTCACTGCAGTCCTCATCATTTAATTTTAATAAATGTAAACCCATGGCGGCGTCCATGGTTCTATGCAAAAGAGGAGGAATAACTTGCATGGAAATCCTTTCTACAAAAGGGAATTGTCAACAATTACATGAAACAAGCTAGGGTTTAAACTCTGTTGAAAAATACAACTTAATCTAAGGAAAGCAATAACTTGAGAAGATA
This sequence comes from Cunninghamia lanceolata, assembly GCA_027924645.1. Classification (NCBI taxonomy): domain Eukaryota; kingdom Viridiplantae; phylum Streptophyta; class Pinopsida; order Cupressales; family Cupressaceae; genus Cunninghamia; species Cunninghamia lanceolata. The sequence continues at coordinate 7,882,293 of BSBN01001281.1, forward strand.
ATGTAATTTTGGAATAAAGGAATTGCACAATAGAAAAACAACTTAATCTAAGGAAAACAATAACTGGAACAACTAAAGGAATTTTAAATAAAGAAACTACATAACAACAAAGCAACTAATCAAACTAAGAAATATAGTCTTTACCCTTCAGTTGGAGTGGGCCCTTGCTCCACCTCCAAAGAGAGACTAATCACTTCCAACAATCAACAAATAGGTAGAACAATTCAAAAACCTTCAAGATCCAGAGTACATGCTGTTGAAAAATAACAGAGTTTTTCTTTTTCCAATTTGTTCTTTTACAATTGCCTTCCTATTCTACACCATAGTTCTCTATATATAACTATGGTTATTAAATTCTAATTGAGAGTCTCTCTAGAGTAGAGAACTTATTCATGCATCTAACTAAACTTATTCATCTAGTTAACTAAACTTATTCATTTAGTTAACTAATTATACAACTGTTGATTACAAGGCAAAACATGCAATGTCTTTTAGAAAGACATGCAATGACACTATGTGTGTATTCTTTGCATGGAATAATTACTCATAATTGGATACATTAATTTAGGAGTAATTATAGTCAATCTATCCTTCAAAAATCTTAGAGTGTGGGTAGATTGGAAGAATCCGCAACAACTCAATAAGTATTTCTTGAACATCTCTAGAGTTGTTAGAACAATCATCTTCTATCATTAATTGCTCATTTGTTTTAACAAAGATGAGAGAGATATCACAATTTTACTGAAGCTACAGTTTTTACTTTTTCTTTCTTACTTCTCTGGAGTTTTATAATAGTCAACGTCCATCACGAACTATTGATCTGTCTCAATCTCCTTCTGGGTTTTGTGCCCCTCATCTCTATCTTTCCAAATCATTTTGAAATTCTAAATTTCATTGAGAAATGAGGGAGATCTCATTGTTTTACTGAGACTGGGTTTTTGACTTTTTCCTCTTGACTTCATCCTTCTTTCTAGCAAATCTTCTTGATACTACAACTTGACATAAAATGGACTTTCTCTTCAGTCTACTGATAAAATAATTTTTGATCTAGAGGTGGACATGTAATATCAAGACAAACTTATGCATGGCATTGATTGTTCCATTTAAACAAGTTTATTTGATGTTTAGCTAAAAATCTTTCAACCCATACTCAAGCCCACTTCAAAACTGATGTAATGAAGAGGAAATATATGCTTTTATTTGACTAAAGATGAGACAGTTTATGGTCTCATCAGATGGGAGGGTAGTGCTGGAGAAATTGGATACTTTACAAAATGCTATAGATGCATTAACGAAGCCAATGAGCACATAAAACGTTTAGGTGATGTTACGAGTCTATAGGCCTCTCACCTCCCACCAATCAGATCATGGTATTGGTACTCTTTTTTCTCTTGCAAGGTGTTTGAAAAGTGGGAGGATGTTAGGAAAGGTTTCTCAACCTTTCTCATAATGTTAATATTACATACAATACAATTTTTAGGATATAAAATAGAAAAACATAATTTCTAGGCTATAGAGGTTGTTTTTGGACAAAATAAAAATTTCAAGTTGTTCAACATCAATTCCTTGATGCTTGTGATGTGGACCTCTTCAAACTTTGCAATTTAAAAAATAGGCACAATTAACCTCCTGTATCAAAAGTTATGGCCTTTGAACGTTGGGCCTCCCACATTGGAAATGTAAAACATCTACAACACATAAAAGAGCTGTAATAAAAGAGTTGTAAATGGGAGTTATGCTTGTTGAACAACTTATGACATGCCATAAGACATCTTTAGATGAAGACAATGAATCCAAAATGGAACATCCAAGTTGGTGAGTGGATTATGATGAGCTTATGATAGGGGGATTTAAGAATATGTTATCTTTAGCTTGTGGACTCATCTTGAGATTTGGGTGTTGGATTATTAACAAAGGATTTGGATGCCACATTTTGATTGGTTTTAGCTCATAACTTCCTAATTACCATTTGATAGTTTCACATATTTTGTTTCCTATTTATTGAGTGCTTGAGATGGAGGTTTTAATAGCGAATTTTGTAGGTATAGTTATGCTGCCAAAATTCCTCTAGATCTCTAGTTGGTGATGCTCTTGTAAAGGAAAGTAGACTCTACAAGTGTATTGTCACCTTGGATTATTGAATACTACATTGAGTTTCTTTAGAGTGTGGTGTTTTTCTCCTGAATTTTTTTTTCCCACATATCGCTATGTTATGGTAAATTGTTATTGTGTTTATTTCCTTGTAACTGTGTGATTAGTTTAACTTTTGCACATATATTCTCTCATAGATTAGTGTAAGAAACATATTCTACACCCCTACTTCCTTAACATGTGTATGTATGTATGTATGTATGTATACACACACATTAAAACCTTAAAAATATAATCAGTTATGAGTAGATATTTACACATATAGGTTGTAATTTTGTCAATATAGAAATATACAATTAACTTCATGGGTGATAAAATTGTGATAGTTCTTATTCATGTCTTAAAGTTTTAATATTGTTGAAACATTTCATAAATTTGCAAGACCTATATTCTAAAAAGTTCTATGTAATAGAAGCTCAAGAAGGTTTGTATTTAATGTTTATCCACATTTTTTAAGTTTTAATTACATACATGTGTATGTGTGTATATACAAATACATACTAAATATATATACATACACATTTACAGATATATGTATATATATGTATATGTATAATATATACATACACATACATACATATTTAATATATAAAAAAAAATTGATGATATGGTCATATCAATAATGATATCATCCTTTCATATTCACCTATAGCTAGGCATAGTTACAAGTTGTAAGAAGTGTCTAGTGTCCCTTGCACTTATTTTCTCAACGTCTTATCTAATGCTCATTATCCTCCTCGACATGCCACCACTTTCAAACAATAGACACTCGAAATTATTAGTTCAGAAGTGTAAAAGCACATTGATATGACTAGCAAGGGAAAAAAAAACTATAAATGCTGAGTTAAAAGGATAAACTTTGATGCCCACGAGAGGGAAGTGTGAAATAATAAATCTGCCACTTGATTGATGTTGAGTTTCAATTATTCAAGTCTCTCCAGTCCACAATTCATTTTTGTTTGTGTTAGAGTTGGTAGTGACGAGGGAACTTGAGTTCTTGTTTTCAATTTTGTGACAGATACATGACTGATATCTAAGTATATCAACGGTAGGGTTTCAAGCAAACACAGACAATGCAAGCTTGAGATTTAATTGGAGAAGAACAAGTTATTTGGTGAGGCAATCAAGTGGGCATGTAGGCCCAAACAGTGGATCCGATCTGCTTCTTTGATTTTACGAAACCAGTCCACTTCAAAGATCTAAAGATGTTTCATTGACATGTAGGCCTATTCAGTGTTCTTTTATATTTCCATAGAGTCAGAGACTTTTTACGTAGACAATGCATTTCATACTGTCTAATTTGTCTCTTTCATTTATGAGAGTAGACCTCGATTATGGGGTTGATTTTGTCCATTGTGCATTATTATTCTGCTCTCATGCATGCATCCTTTTCTTACAAATATTTCTCAAAGAAATGGACATATGGTCTGTCTCTACCTTGTGTATATTATATAATTGATGTTGGATACATAACGGCCGGTCCATAGTTGTAAATGGACATATGGTTTGTCTCTACCTTTTGTATATTATATAATTGATGTTGGATACATAATGGCCGGTCCATAGTTGTAATTTTTAATTTGATGGGTGGTGAAGTGCAAAAGGACAAATCATTTTTATATTGGATTAAGCAAAACTAAAGAACAGTTACACAAAATAGCTGTAAGAAGTTAATGCTACAGGCCAGCTTTAAAAAAGAGCAGCCTCAAATGAGGCAGCAGAAAGAATTATAAAAGCAGTATAAATGCTGCAAACCAGTTATTTTACAGTAGTACATAAATGTCCAGCAAGAGAAATACTCTTTCACTTGCAATCCTAATGAATCATAATAACAGCAGTACATAAAAGTCTAACAACAGCATAAAATCAGCTAAAAAGAGACTTTTTGGTTATCTTTCAAGTCATTTGGTTTATCTAATTTTTTTAAAAGTACAAGGGTATAATTTTAGATGCAATATTGAATGTATACTGTGTCATTTTTTTCTCTTTTCGTCCAGGGTTGTTTTTGTAATAAAGTTGACATGATTTTTTGACCAAACATTTGGGTAATAATTAATGTGAAGTTTGACAACAAAGTCTTTTCACTAGTGAAAAGAAATTGATTTGAAGATGTCTATTTATAATTTATTAAGATATCTTTTTCATTGAACCTATGTATTTGGTGGCCAAAAAAATGTTGAGATCCTTGTATTTTTATTTCGATATTTAATATGTAGCTTGGGGATATTTTTGACATAAGTGTTTATCCCATTCATATGTTGTATTTTTGACATCAACTCTTTACTTACAGTCATAACTAATCATAATAACAATAGTACATAAAAGTCCAACAACATCATAAAAATGGGCTAGAAAAATTAATACATTTTCACTTTTTCTTTAGGTATCCATAGAATTGAAAAGAGGTTTTCCATATTTATTTACTAGCAATTGGGCTGGCTAAAAATTTATGAAAAAATTAAAAAATTTGTTAGATATTTTTATTATCTATTAATTTATAAGTTATTTAATCCACTAAATTCTTATTGAAATTTCATGGCATTAACTATTGTCTTCTTTCACGTATATTACTAAATTTCTTTTTACATTACATATTGAGATGAACAAACATAGTTGGGTAAATGTAGTAAATTAATTGAATCTCTTATTGATTTTTATATAATAAATGCATATTTAATCATATAATTATTTTAAAAATAATTATGTGAGGGTACAATACATTTATATTCTACAATTTATAACTAATATTATGCACATAAGGCATAATTATAAGTATGTATTTGATATATGAACTTTTATAATATCTATTATCACATGATAATTCTACTAATTTGTATAATCAATAATTTAATATACATTCTATTATTGATATATAATTAATTATATTATTTCATTAATATTTAAAATATCAAATTTATAAATAATATATATACAATAAATCAAAATCAAGTAATCACATTAATATGAATATTATATTAATATAAATATTACAATTTTGTTATAATATTTGCATAGATTTAAAGAAAAAATATTATTTGTTTAACATTAAAATAAATATTATTTGTTTAATAACTAAATTCCTGTCATATTTTTTTACTTGATTTTAGTGTGATTGTTTTATTCAAAATAATATTTCCCAAAAAATTTCTCATGAAACCTAGTAAAAACTAGCAATCGCACCTTGGTGTGCAATAGGTACACCGAGGAGTTGTGGAAGTTCAATTGCCATGTCTTTAAGTGAATGATGATTGTCTTGTATCCTTATGGTATATGTAATTTTTTTTGTTTTATCAATTGTTGTGAATCAATTTACATAATCTTAATGGATTTAAAGATACCTATGTTTTGCTTAGTAGTTACTTCAAATGTGTGAGCTTTCATGTTTGGTGTGTAGTCTCTATTTTCATGCATCCCCTTTCTAGATTCTTGTTCATGCATTACACCTAGGTTCACTTGCATCTCTTTATCTCTCTCATCTCCCTCTCTCTATTCCTCTATGTTATGTTCTAATGTCATTAAAGAAGCACAATGCTATTTCAACACACAAACAGACTACCCAAAGGAGAGAGATGCAAGGGAACTAATCATGTAACACTTGGAGATAAATAGGATTCCTATACCTTTAGTTTTGGCCTATGGACATCTATGATCATAAATGTGAACTCATTGGCTTGAAAGTTGGAACGTTGTATTTCTCCAAAAAGTTTCCAAGCTTTGTTTGGCTTGAACAGAACCAAGTCTAGAATAGGCTATAAGTCTATAGTTTTTTTATATGTCAAGTGATATATTGTTGAAAATTGTATGCTATTTATGTTTAAGACTTCATAATTTTTTGCAATTCATAATATTTTTAAAATCAATAATTTTAGAGATATGTATGTAGATGAAAATTGAGATGGACATTTTTAGCTATATTTTGTGTCACACTATAAGATAAGTGATAGGATTTGAGATGGACATTTTTGGATATATTTTATTGCTCACTATAAGATTAGAACTTAACGAATTCCATATATATTACATATATAACATTTGACTATATTTTGTAGTGGAGAATCAAGTATTACTCATTCAATACCTTTCTTCAGAATTGAAGATAGAGTGCCAAACATTAATTATTTTTAATATAGATTTAATTATCTATTTAGAGAAGATAGATGACAGGTTTCTCATAGTCAATAAGTTAGAATTCTAAATTTATTTAATTGCTTTTTAATCTCTATAACTTCCTTTAATTTGCTTCCATGGAATGTTTTTCTTTCACAAAGGTTTGTGCTTTTTCAATGCAAATATCATGTGATGTTGTAAGAGAGTTGATCTTTTTATGTAGCCATAGTGGACATCTTTTGTAATATCTTTTCAATATTTTAGTATCTACCAATTTCTCTTATATTAAAGAGAAATGTAAACACAATCAATGCTATAAACCCCATTGCTTAATTTTTGTTCTAGCTTATCCATTGTCAATTTAATCATGCCACCAATTTTGTTTTGAAGTATGAAAATGGATTTTAAATTATTCCTTCTTAGAATTCTATCAATCCTATTTATTATCCCCCACATTGTATGTGTATGGAAAAAATGCAATTGGAAGAACTTTCTTTTCCTTGGTTAAAGATCCATTTTTCAACATACTTAAAAATTCTCAAAATATACTTCATATTATAATGATTTTTTATTAAGACATTTATTAAATAGCATTTTCCTTTTTTGATATAATCTTCATTTGCTATCCTAAAGGCCTTATTTCTAAGGGGTTTGAGTACTCTTAGCTTCTAAGATGGATGATGATGAGATTTGGCTTCCAAATAGAGATTTGTATTGGTGCTCTTGTTATGTACTTACAAGCAAGAGAAACCATCCACTTTCCTTGAGGATAGTACAAACATGCAAGGGATCGAATAGTACAGACATGAAAGGTAGAGATTCATTGCTTTCCAATATAATATAATCAAAATAATAATATCCATAATATAATAAATATAATTGAGTATTCAATATTTATAAGTATTAAATATATTAATATTATATTAAATGGAACATATATAAATAAGTAATTATGTAAATATTAACTTATATTAAATATATATTTGTATTTAACATTTTAGATTGGATAGAATATAATATTTAATTATAAATATAAATATAATTTCCTTTCTCCTACTGAAAACACTTATCTATGTTACTCCATGTTAAGTCCTTTTACTTAACGAATGAAAAAAGTTTGTGGAGGGCACTGTCACAAGCGACAAAGCCCTAACAAATATCTAGCCCTCGTTGCCACATTGTAGGGGAATGTAGATGGTTGATTAGCAACCATTGGATGAAGGAAAAGGAAGGGCTACATGTGGTTAATATAGATCCTATTTGCGAACAATGGAGGGCCATCCAATTTGGGAAACTGATGTTCCCATCTAGAGCACTCTTGTAGGTAGCAATGAAGGGGACGTGGATACATTCTCCAATCTATCTTGGCAGTCAATCCCCGAAGACAATGCACTTGTGATATGATAGGTTGCCAATGGTATCGGGGAGGTTATTTTGTTATGTATTGAAAAAATGTTGCAGTCGTGACAGGTTGCCAACAGTATCTGAGAGGTTATTTAATCCTATACACCCATGCAAGTATAAATATTGCAGCTATGACAAAACTTATTAAACAATTCACTTATGGCACAATAGACATACTTATTGAAGGTCAATGTTGCCCTTAGGAGGACCAACGCTACCCTCACAACCTCAATCCAAGTCTATACATATTTTTAGTTTTGACAAAGTACATTCATCATAATTTTCTATTTCCATATTCAATCTCTTATACCTAATTGTCTTGTGTTGTAGTCAAATTAGTATCCTCTGTGGATTCCATGTACACATTTTATTTCTATTACTTTATCTTAGTTTCAATTCTAAATCTATCAAATTCATATACATATCCAAACTTATAATTATATTGATTAACTTATTTAATTTATTATTTTAAATATCTATTATAAAAAATATTTTATTTCTTCTACAAATTAGAAAACAAATAAAAATAAACCTAATTTCTTAATTTCTAAATATTATATTTAGAAATTTTTAAACTTCTCAAAATATTATATAATAATTAGCAGATAGGATTTTATATGTGAGCATTATAATGCTCGGAATTGTCTCATGCCGTAAAATTCACGCCAGAAAATTTTCTAAAGTCATTGGTTGTTCCTATCCACGTATTCCTTGAACCTCATATGGGTGCAAGTGCTAGTATATAAATCAATGACTTGAACTACAAACTACTCCCAATTCCACACCAAAATCTCATCACTACGCAACCCTTTTAAATTTAGAAAATAATTTAAAAAGCAGTTATTTATATTTAATATAAAAGTGCATCTTATACCCCATCTTTTTGGTGGGTTCAATGAGTGCCCATTCATTAATTCTCCTTTCTTATAAGAATATAATTTGAAAGATGTGTGGGCACGGGAGGGTGTTAAAAATAAATGTTTAGCCCACATTTTAATCATAAGTACACCATTCTTTTTCACTTCCACTCTATCTTGCAAAGCCCTAAAACAAGGGGAAGCGAGTATTTACCTCCTGATAATAATGTCACCATAAACCATAAACAATCCTAAATTTTAATACCATCGTTTGCTCTGGTGAAGAAGGGAAAACTGGCAACCAAATTCACTTCGCTAAGGATGGGGTTCATTGATCGGACGGCAAAAAATGGTGAAAAAGCGACAAAAAATTGGATGGCAAAAAATGGTGAAAAAGCAATGGAAAATCGGATGACCGTAACAATTTCAATCATCTTGCACACTTGCAAAGCATCCAAGACCATCGATCTAAAAAGTCAGCTCTTCTTCTAACAAAGGGAATGCCTTCGGTGTAATTAAAATTTGTCCAACATGAAAAATAATACTTTGTTTTGATTGGTAATCACTAGATAAAAAAAATCATTGCAATAAAATAAAAAATTAATAGTTTATCAATTGTTAAAGTGATAAAGGTAAAGGGAACTTTTTTATTTTCTATCATTTATGACATTTTGTAGAAAAATAAAATAAAAAATTAACAATTTATCAATTGTCAAAGTGATAAAGGTAAAGGGATATTTTTTGTTTTTTTATCATTTATGACATTTTGTAGAAAAATAAAATAAAAAACTAACAATTTATCAATTGTCAAAGTGATAAAGGTAAAGGGAACTTTTTTGTTTTTGATCATTTATGTCAAGTTCCTTGTATTTTTATGTCAAATATTTAATATGTAGCTTAGAGACACTTTTGATAAAAGTGTTTATCTGGTCATTACATTTTATTTTTGACACCAACTCTTGATTTACAATCATAACCAATCATAATAATGGTAGTACATAAAAGTCCAACAATAGCATAAAAATGGGCTAGAAAAATGTAATGAATATATTTTCACCTTTTCTTTGGTCATCCACATAATTGAATAGAAGTTCACCATGTTTATTCACAAGTCATTTGGCTTATCTTGCATTTGCACAATATTTTTTTAGTACAAGGGTGTAATTTTAAATGCAATATGGAATGCTTATGGTCTCATTCTTTTCTTCGTTTGGTCAAGGGCAGTTGTGTGATAAGATTGACATGATTTCTTGGGAAAAAGTTGGGTAATGATTATTGTGAAATTTGATAATGAAGTATTTTCACTAGTTGAAAGAGAAAATGATTTGGAGAGGTTTATTTGCAATTTATTAAGATATCTTCTTTCTTGAACTTGCATGTTTAGTGGCCAATAATATGTCGAGTTCCTTGTATTTGTATGTCGAATATATAATATGTAGCTTGGGAATACTTTTGACATAAGTGTTTTATCTAGTCAATATGTTGTATTTTTGACATCATTCGAAATAAGATTGACTACAAGTCGAATAAATTTACATACTGTAATGCCCCAAGATTTTTCTTAACACATTAATGGATGAGCATTTTTTTGCAATACAACTATGACGTCAACTGCCACATTGCACACCTATACACAAGGTGTTATGTCACAAAACAATGGCACTAAGGCATGCAATTCTAATGCACTAATCATGGTGACACAAGTAGAAGGTTTACTCAATCGTAGGTCAAGGTCATAATTCAATGTTTTGCTTTACACACATCTGAAACTTTGCATTGTTCTTATCTATTGAAACTTCCAAGTCTTGGGGTGGGCTTCTACTCAATTAACAAGTTCTAGCAAAGGCATGAAGTTTCCATGCAACTCTTGCTAATTCCATCTCGACCTCCTCTTTTTGCCCCCTTCCTTGTTTAAAAACTTTGAACCCTACATGCAACTTTTGCAAGTTGTTTCTTGACCTCTACTTTCCACATCGTTATTCTCTATGGAACTTTAGAGTTTCCATGCAACTTTGCAACTCTTACAAATTACATCCCAGGTTTTGATTTTTGATAGCTAGCTTTGGTAGACTTTTCACCCCTTCTTGCATCCTTGCATCCTTGCTTCATTTCTTCACAAACTACTATATACTTGAATCTTCTGCAAGTTCATGCCCTTTATGCACATGAAATTTGGTTTGTAAATATGTACCATTACTATGCAACCCCATATCTAGAAAAGCATATGTAATGGTTGAAACTGTGGAACTGAGGCACAATTGTGCACACTTGAAAACTTGTTTTGCATTCCCACCTCCCCATTTTGTAATGCTTATACACTATGAGTTTGAAATCATTTCTTGCAATCTTGCAAACTGCTAACTGACTTCTACACCCTATAATTTTGTAAGCATATGTAATGCTTGGAACTATAGAACTCAGGTGCAGTCATGTATGCTTGCAAACTTGATTTATGTTTCTAATTCCCTATTCTACAATAATTATATGTTTTGAGTTTTCTCACATTTCATGCATTTTGTAATATTATGAATTATCAATTGACTTCCACATTTCTACAATGCTTATGTATTGACATGAGGACACCGCATAGACTTTTTCCTAGATTATGTGCATGCTCTCGAGTTACAATATACACATGGAATTTTAAAGTCCACAACTCCTCTTCCTTTATGTTTAGAAGATCCCAACTCCTCTCTATAGGACTTGCATGTGTGATGCTCACCTTTAAAAAAATTCCCAAAGAATGAAAACCTAAGAGCACTTAATGCACACATGTAGACTGGGCTTTTATAAAACTTGTTCTTTACTTCTTATGGCATTCAAATGATAAACATGTCATTGCTTCTAGTTTCATTTCAACTTCATTAGCAATTTAGTGTTAGTGTAGTTTAGTTTTGTATTTTTCTAGTTGGTTATTTAATTTCCTATTCCTAAGTTTTTCCTACACATATAATTAAGCTTGCTTAGGGTTAATTGAGTATTAATCTGAGTGGTTGCAAGGTGTCAGCATCTTCCATGGGAGTTACACTTGCCTATTTTAGGATATTGTGGTGGACTCTTCCCATTGGTCATATTTGCCACCTCTTCCCTCTCTCATTCCTATTTACACTCACCTCCTAGCTTGTATTTGTTGCAAGTATGTGCCTAATCAGTATTGTCATTGATGTCAACATATTCTTGTTGTCATTGTTGTCAACTGTATCTTATTCTATTACTTGTTTAGAAGACTTTTATGTTGAGCATATTGAGAAAATTAGCCTCTCCGGAAGAAACAAGTAAGTTACAGAGAAGTGCAATACAAACAGTGAGTTGTATGCTGAAGAACAGTCCGGTAAACTGCTCCGCATTTATTCCTGCTTGAAGATCGTGGTCTGTGGATTGGAAGTAAGTTAGAAGTATGCCTGAGGATGCTACATTTTGGGTTTGAGCCATCCACATGAAGATCGGAGTGAGTTGTATTCACTAGAGTGAAACCTACTTTTTCTGTAAGTTTAGTTGAGACAGGAGATAGTATTTAGCTCCGCATTCCTCTGCAATAAAGTATTTTGTTGTGTGGTTCTAGAGGGAAGTCTGGGATGATGATAAGTTCCTATAGTTGCAATGGTTTATGGTTTGGTGGTCTGCAAGCTATCTTTCTTTTATGACAGTTGAAGACAGAGAAGTTCATGTGTTCCGGTGAGAAGATTCTTATGGATAAAGTGGTTAAGGTTCGTGCGGTTTCTCTTGATGATTATAGAGTTCTTGTGGATGTCTCCTAATCATGTTCCTATCTAGACTTTGGTCCGCGTTAATAAATTGAGATGGTGTGTGAAGATTGTTCCCAAATAACATAGTGTGTAACCAGTCTTGGCCGACCTGGTTGATCCCAGTGATTGTAGAGATCTCTAAAAGATTGTGGAAGCATGTTGTGGCATGGAAGATCATGTTTGAGTCCCAACTAAGGCATGGCATGATTTGCATTTCATCCCCTTTGCATGATATTGCAATAGGCCAGGACCTATTTTGTAAATGTTTGTAATACCGACCTTGGAGATTGTTCCAATGGTTGATGCTGACCTTGATGATCATTCCAAGGTTCATGTAGTGTATAAATACTTGTAGTTGAGTCATGGAAAAGGTGTCCTTGAGTAAAAATGAGAATATATTAAGAAAGGTCCAAAGGCAGAGCAGAGGAAGGGCAAAGGAAAGAAGAGGAAGAGAAGAAAAGAGGAAGAGAAGAGTAGAGGAAAGGTAGAGTAGGGAAATTATTATACTTTAGTCACAAATAGAGAAAGGTGTTGATTGTGGTAGTGAATAGGGTTTAACAGCCCTTATTGTAATCTTGCTAGGTTTAGGGTTGAGGCAATGAGTCTGCTACACCTAATTGTTCTTCATGGTAGTAAGCCAATATGTTTAGGCCCGTGGAGTGACCAAGCCTAAACATCATTATTTCAAGATTGCAATATATATTGAGAGTTAATCCTCTCCGTGGTTTTTCCCCACCTTGGGGTTTTCCACGTAAATCTGGCATCTCTTGTGTTTGATGTTGTATTTGTGGTTAAGTTTCTAATTTCATGCACTCATGGTTAAATCATAATAATTGTGGATAAGTGATGAATGTTTAAATTGCAGAAATTGTTTAAGTTTTTGTTACAACTGATTCACCCCCCACTCTTAGTTGTTCGGCGCATATCAACAATTGGTATCAGAGCCAAGTTCCTCTAAAGACATTTTAATAGCTTGAGGAAGGTCCAAAATGTCTTACAAGAAGGAAGCACCACATTTTGATGGAACAAATTATGTTCTCTAGAAGGCTCAAATGAAAAGCCATCTTCTTTCTCTTGGTTTCAAAGTTTGGAAAGCTGTAGAAATAGAATACACCATACCTCCAAATGTTTTGACAACTGAAGACAAAATCAAAGAATATGAAATAGATATCAAGGCAAAGGATGCTCTGCTAAGTTCATTAACTAGCTCAATATTGACAAAAGTGGTGGATCTGGAAACTGCAATAAGGTATGGGAAAAGTTGAAAAATCTGTATGAAGGAGATGATTCTGTGAAGGAAGCCAAGTTACAAAGTTTGAAAGTGAAATATGAAAGCTTGAAGATGAATAATGATGAAAACATATTAGCTTTTATGCAAAGAGTTGATGAACTTGTTACAAGGATAAAAGCCACAGGCAGAACTCTTGAAGAAAAGGAAATTGTTATGAAAATTCTCAGATCTCTGCCCAAGTCCTACTGTCACAAGGTAGTTGCGATTGAAGAATTCATGCAAGTAAAAATGTTAACAGGGATCAATTGCTTGGTAAGCTTACTACTTTTGAACTGACGGAGTTAGATGATGTTTTACCGAAAGTTGAGATGGCCTTCAAAGCCAATACTCCTGGAAGTACTTCCAGATCAGAAAAGTATAAGGTAGAATCCGATGATGAGTTAGATGAAGCTGAAGAAAACTTTGTGGACAGACTGCAAAGAGGATCCGGTAAGTATAAAGGAAAACTTCCCTTCAAATGTTTTTCCTATGGTAAAGTAGGCCATTTTGCTTCCAGATGTCCTGAAAGAATTGAAAGGAATAGAAGAAGATATGAGAACAGGCCTAGGACCCAAAAGAAGTGTTATTATGTTGAAGATTTTGATGATGATGAAGGAGTATCAGATAATGGTGAACTGGATAATGCTAGTTCCTCTATAAATGAATGCTTGTTCATTTCTCTTAAGGAAGATCTTGTGTTTACTAACTCTCCTAGCTGTGTGAAGGAAGAAAAACTAGTGGAAAGTGCTTTGGCTACTTAGGTCATTAAGGAAAAGGATGAATGGGTTATTGATAGTGGTTGCTCTCACCACATGACTGGTGACAAAAGTAAGTTTGTAAGTTTGGAAAGATATGATGGTGGACTGGTTAGGTTTGGAGATGATATAGCTGGTAGGATTTGTGGAAAAGGATCTATTTCTTTTGATGGCAAGCATAATACTGAAGATGTCTTGTATGTGAAAGGATTAAAGCACAATCTTCTGAGTGTGGGTTAGATGTGTGACAAGGGCTATGACTTGAGGTTCAAGGAAAATGGATGCAAGATCAAGGAAAGCTCTAGAACTGTCGTTGCAACTGGTAAGAAGACTGGAGGTAATATCTATCACTTGAAAGGAACTGAGAACTATTGTTTGTTGACTCAGATTGATGAGAGTTGGTTATGGCATAGAAGGTTGTGTCACATAAATTTTGATAATATTATGAAGATAAGTACTACACAGATTGTTAGAGATTTGCCTAAGCTTGTGAAGCCTACTAATCTAGTTTACAAGGAATGTCAATTTGGGAAACAAACATGAACAAGTTTCAAAAGCAAAGATCAATCAGTTGGAGGACTACTTGATCTAGTGCATACAGATTTGTGTGGACCTACCAAAGTAAGAATTTTACAAGGAGACATGTATTTCATGTTGCTCATTGATGATTAGTCTAGAATGACTTGGGTCACCTTTTTGAAAGAGAAAGATGAAGCTCTAGATGAGTTTTAGGCATTTAAGGAAATGGTTGAAAATGAGATGGATTTGAAAATCAAATGCTTGAGGTCTGATAGAGGAGGAGAGTTCACATCAAATGAATTCAATTTCTTTTGTGAAGAACATGGAATAAAGAGACAGCTACCTGTGCCCAGAACTCCACAATAAAATGGAGTTGTTGAAAAGAAAAGAAGAATAGTTCAATAAGCTGTTAGAACCATGATGAAGGAAGCTCATCTTTTAGAAGCATATTGGAGAGAGGCAATTCATACTTCAGTATATATCCTAAACAGAGTTCAAGTAAAAGGTAACAGTTCAAAAACTCCCTATGAATTGTGGCATGGTAGAGTTCCTACTATGAAATATTTCAAAGTTTTTGGTAGCAGATGTTATATCAAAAGAGAAGAAGATTTACACAAGTTTGATGCTAGATGTGATGAAGGAATCTTCCTTGGTTACTCCACCAAGAGTAAGGCCTACCGATGCCATAATAAGAGGCTGAATAAAATAATTGAAAGTGCAAATGTTAAAGTTGATGAATGTAAGGAAAGGTCTTCATCATCAAGTGGATATGAGTCAGATGATCCAGATGTTTCAAAAGTGGTGCAGCATGAAGACAACATAGATGAAGAAGAACAAGCTCTGGTAAGTGCTATCAAAACTCCAAGATATGTAAGAATTAGTCATTCTAAAAATCAAATCATTGGAGATAAGAGCAAAGGGATCTTAACCAGAAGAAAAGTTATAGAAGAACAAGTAAGTTTCTATCTGATTTCTAAGATTGAACCTAAAACTGTGGATGAGGCTTGCAAAGATGAGAATTGGATAAAGGATATGGAAGAAGAATTGATGCAAATAGAGAAGAATCAGACTTGGGATCTTGTTCCCAGACCAACAGACAAGAATGTAATTGGTACATAGTGGGTCTTTATAAACAAAATGATTGAGAATGGTGAAGTGGTAAGAAACAAAGCAAGGTTGGTATGCAGAGGATACACTCAAGTTGAAGGAATAGACTTTGAAGAAACTTTTTCTCCAGTAGCAAGGATTGAAGCAATAAGGATGTTTCTAGCTTTTGCTACATACAAAGATTTCAAGGTTTATCAAATGGATGTAAAGTCTGCCTTCTTAAATGGAGAGTTGGAAGAGGAAGTCTGTATTGAACAATCGAAAGGATTTCAATCATCAGAACAAGGGGACATGGTATGCAGATTGAAGAAAGTGTTGTATGGATTAAAACAAGATCCTAGGGCATGGTATGCATAGTTGGACAGGTACCTAATACAAATTGGGTTAAGTAAAGGCACTACAAACAATAATCTCTACTTCAAGATCAATGATGAACAAACCCTAATTGTTGCATTTTTTGTTGATGATATTATTTTTGGAGGCAATAAAGGTATGTACTTAGTTTTTGCTGGAGAAATGTAAAGTGAATTTGAAATGTCTATGTTTGGAGAGATGAACTTCTTTTTAGGTCTGCAGATAAGTCAATCAGATAAAGGTATCTAAATTTCTCAGTCTAAGTATGTGAAAGAGTTGTTAAAGAAATTTGGGATGGAAGACTCTAAACCAATATGCACAACTATGATAACTAGTTGTAAGTTGAGCAAAGATGATAACTCACCCATGGTAGACTAGAAAAAGTATAGATCTATGATTGGAAGATTACTTTATCTAACTCAAACTAGACTTGACATAATGCATGCAGTGTGTCTTGTGGCAAGATTTCAGGCAGAACCCAAGGAATCACATGTGATGGCAGTCAAGAGAATTCTGAGATATTTAAAAGGCACAATAGATTATGGTTTGTGGTACCCCGAGGACAATGACTTTATTCTCAGAGCATACGCTGATGCAGATTGGGCTGGAGATGTGGATGACAAAAAAAGCACAAGTGGAGGTGCATTCTTTTTGGGAAAAAGATTAGTATCTTGGTTGAGCAAGAAACATGATTCAATATCCTTCTCTACTGTAGAAGCAGAATACATTGTAGCAGCATGCAGTTGCACTCAAGTATTATGGATGAAGCAGACTTTGAAGGACATCAAAGTTGTGTATGAAGAACCTATTGCAATCTTTTGTGACAACACAAGTGCCATAAACATATCAAAGAACCCAGTGATGCATTTAAGGACCAAGCACATATCCATTAGGTATCATTTCCTGAGAGAAAAAGTGACAGAGAATTAAGTCAAGTTGGAGTATGTTTCTACCAAGGATCAGATTGCTAACATTTTTACCAAGCCTTTGCCCAAGGATACTTTTGAGTATCTTAGAGAAAAGTTAGGGGTCATCACCCCTCCTACTCTAAACTAAGATGCACAATGATGCATCAGTCTAGAGGTGTTCAGAGGTCTGGATTGATGCTTTTTAGGGATACTTCTAAGGGGGAGTAGTTAGAAAGTTCATAAGAGAGATTAGATCAGAACAGAAAAGTGCAAGTATGTGCCCTTTGCCATTGATGTCAAAGGGGGAGAGAAGTCATGTGAAAAACTTAGAGTGCAGATGTATAAAAGAAAGAGGGAGAATTTTGGAGAAAGAAAAGAAGTGCAAGTGTGTAAAGAGAAAGGGGGAGAATCATGTCTTGATGGATATTGCAGTTTTTCACATCATATGTTGCCATCAATGACAAAGGGGGAGATTGTTGCAAGTATGTGCCTAATCAATGTTGTCATTGATATCAACATATTGTTGTTGTCATTGGTGTCAACTGTATCTTATTCTATTACTTATTTAGAATACTTTTATGTTGAGGATATTGAGAAAATTAGCCTCTCTGGAAGAAACAAGTAAGTTATAGAGAAGTGCAGTACAGATAGTGAGTTGTATGCTGAAGAACAGTCTGGTAAATTGCTCTGCATTTATTCCTGCTTGAAGATCATGGTCTGCAGATTGGAATTAAGTTAGAAGTATGTCTGAGGATGCTACATTTTAGGTTTGAGCCATCCGTATGAAGATCTAAGTGAGTTGTATTCACCAAAGTGAAACCTGCTTTTTCTATAAGTTTAGTTGAGATAGGAAGATAGTATTTGGCTCCGCATTCCTCTACAATAAAGTATTTTGCTCTATAGTTCTAGAGGGAAGTCTGGGATGAGGATAAGTGCCTATAGTTGCAATGGTTCATGGTTTGGTGGTCTGCAAGCTATCTTTATTTTATGACAGTTGAAGATAGAGAAGTTCATGTGTTCTAGTGAGAAGATTCCTATGGATAAAGTGGTTAAGGTTCATGCGGTTGCTCCTAATGATTATAGTGTGCTTGTGGATGTATCCTAATCATGTTCCTATCTAGACTTTGGTCCACATTAAGAGATTGAGATGGTGTGTGAAGATTGTTCCCAGATAACGTAGCGTGTAACCAGTCTTGGCCAACCTGGTTGATCCCATTGATTGCAGAGATCTCTGAAAGATTGTGGAAGCATGTTGTGGTGTGGAAGATGATGTTTGAGTCCTAGCTAAGGCATGGTGTGATCCGCATTTCATTCCCTTTGCATGATATTGCAATAGGTCATGACCTATTTTGTAATTTTTGTAATACCGACCTTGGAGATTGTTCCAATGGTTGATGTCGACCTTGATGATCATTCCAAGGTTGATGTAGTGTATAAATACTTGTAGTTGAGTCATGGAAAAGGTGTCCTTGAGTGAAAATGAGAATATATTAAGAAAGGTCCAAAGGCAGAGCAGAAGAGGGGTAGAGGAAATAAGAGGAAGAGAAGAAAAGAGGAAGAGCAGAGCAGAGGAAGGAAGAGCAGGGAAATTATTATACTTTAGTTACAACTAGAGAAAGGTGTTGATCATGGCAATGAATAGGGTTTAATAGCCCTCAGGGTTTAACAACCCTTATTGTAATCTTGCTAGGTTTAGGGTTGAGGCAGTGAGTCTGCTAGACCTAGTTGTTCTTCATGGCAGTAAGCCAGTATGTTTAGGCCCATGGAGTGACCAAGCCTAAACATCATTACTTCAAGATTGCAATATGTATTGAGAGTTAATCCTCTCTATGGTTTTTCCCCACCTTGGGGTTTTCCACGTAAATCTGGTGTCTCTTGTGTTTGATGTTGTATTTGTGGTTAATTTTCTAATTTCATGCACTAATGGTTAAATCATAATAATTGTGGATAAGTGATGAATGTTTAAATTGAAGAAAGTGTTTAAGTTTTTGTGACAACTGATTCAACCCCCCCTCTCAGTTGTCCAGCATGTATATCAACAATATTTTCCATCTTGAATGCATTGTCTAGTTACTCTACCATTCATTGTATGAAGCTTTGAGCTCTTAATGCAATTTTGTCACATCAACATTTGCATCTCTCAGAATTGTTGGTTTGCTTCTATTTTGCATTTCAATTTATGTAACTTTGAATCTCTCTTATAAAGTTCCTGAGTTTTACATCTTGTTCAAGATTTCTAACATGGTATCAAAGATTTGTTTTGAGAGCTTTAATCTCATAGATTGCTAATTGAGAGAGTGAGTTCTTTTCAATCTCGTATGCTCTTCTCTTGCATTTTTTAATGATCTAGAGAATCAGAAAGGATTTAACAAGACCCATTAACCTCTTTATTTTGCACATGTGTTTTCTATGAGATCTATTTGGTTGCAACATTCTAGTTATACTGGCATCATTTCTGGCTAATCCAACATGTCTAGGAGGCTCGAGAAAGTCAAAAATGGCTTTCATTTCATCAGACTTAGAGATTGTATGAAAAAATTGTGAACGAGGGTTTCTTGCTCAGATTTGGAACTCAGTTTTCAATAAAAGAATTTTCAAGCCAAAAGACCTTTCCATTGCATCTAGGAGGCCGAGAAGACAAATTTTGACATATTACATGCCCAGTTTTAGTGTTGGGAGTCATAAAGGCAAAAAATATTTGTCGGAAGGCCATTTTGGCCCCTAGCACATTGTTTGAGGACTAGTTTTTTGTAAAAATATTGTCAAATTTGCAAATTTTCAAAAAAAAAATTAAAGCATTGAGTTGAGCACTCAAGTGTTGGTTTAAAGAACTTTTAAGCACTGCTAAGCATTAAGGGGCTTCAGCCTCTTTTGGGCCTTGACCCCATTCCACATAATAGGCCGCAAGCCTTAGTAAAAGGTTGTGGACCTTATATAAGGTCGTGCCTCCCTCTTACAAGGGTTTGGGTGAGGCTTATGCCCCCGACCCCTCTCTTTGGGGTTTGTCCCATTGAGACCCATTCAACATTGATTTGGCCTTTAGGCCTATGCTTCTTTTGGCCATTCAACCCTCTTAAACTTGTTCCACCCTACACACTCCTCTCTTGGCCTACATGCCATTTTTGGCCTCTGTGCCAATGTAATATTTAGCACTCTACCTTTTCTTTTTTTTTTGTGATAGCCAAATTTAGCACTAGCTAACCACACTTGGCAATTTACTAAATTTGACCAAGAGTCTTCCATACTAGCAGAGACATAAAACTATCTGGTGAACTCCACATTTGGCAGCACCCCTACTCTGGCGGTAGTTCCACCAAATTTGGTGAAGGTTGAATTTTACAACTAGACCCCTCTCCATTGACAATCTCAAATTTGAAGGCAAACTTCCAAGGCCCAATTTTGGGTCATTCTAGCTCCATTTCCCAAGCAATTTTTTTATTTGGGCTAGTTTTTCTCTCTACATGCTGGTGCTGACTATTTTTTATTTTGGTGCATGGATTTAAAAATTACATATTCTCATAGGTGATGCTACATAGTTCCTATTTTGGGAACTTGGAAGACTCACAACTTTTGCATATGACCTCAGATTTATGTACTTTTTTTGAAAGTGGGTGATTTTTTGAGTAATTCACAGTGGTGGTGTTTGTTTCACTTGGTTTGATCCTTGAATTCTACTTTGAGCATACACTCATTTATTGAGAAATTTGTAAGGCATTGAGATCAAGTCCAATGAGTGTTTCTTGCTATTGGCAGTTGTAAACACACTAATTATAAAGTGCCAAATCATATTTGTAGACACCTAAAAATGTCTTCACTGACTAACCATTTTTCCATACCTCATCTAATTAATTAATTAAATTTTTATTTAATTAATTACACCTTCCAACACCCGATTAGTCACCGTCCCTTCATCATTTCACCTTTTTAATTGAAGTAATTTAATTAATTCAATGGTTGCACTTTACTAACATTAGACCAATTAATTAAATAAATGTACAAATATTTATTTGATTAATTCCACCATTCCTCTAAACCTAATTAATTAGATAAATTATGTTTATCTAATTAATTTAGCCTACTAATTAGCCTACCCCTATCCTAGATGATTAAATAGATATTATTTAATTAGCTAGTCTAACCTACCTATCTCTTAGACCTAAGATTAATTAAATGAATCCCTATTTAATTAATCTTAACTCCTAATTAACCCATTCCTTAATTTACTACATGTTGGCAAGAGACACTGATCTAGAGATAATCTGTGTGTTGTCATTGATGGCAACAGGACCAAGAGGACACATTAGCATGACAAGAAGACATCACTCTAGAAGACCAACTTGGTTTGGTAGCAAGGCACAAGTGTCGAAGGTCAAAATGCCTAAGTATGGACAGGGTACAGAGTATGAGACAGAAAATGAATCAGTATGCCTCTGCAGAAGAAGACCACCTAATGTAGATCATGTATGATGATTCATGGCTATGTGATGATGTTTTAGTCCAGTGATCAAGTCATGATCTCCTCCGGAAGTCATGTGGAGAAAATGTCTAAGTCTGGACAAATGGAGGTAGGACGGAGATAGTGAACAGGGCACAGTATAATGGTCTGTATTTCTTCGCAAATGCATATTATGCTCTGCGGTTCTAAAGGTATGTCAAGTGGTCAACAATGAATATTGGATATGATTTGTGAGGTCCCATTTGGTCCACAGTGCGAGTTGTGATGTGACAGATGAACTTGTCAAGTATGTTCTTAAGGAACAGGCTGACTGACATATTAGTTCTCTATGCAGTGAAGTTAGAATGTATGGGTAACCAATTTAAGTAGTCATATGAGTAAGGCTAACTTATATGAAGACTTGTGCATGAGGGTTTAAGTCCGCATTGAAGATTGTACATAAGAACAAGCCGACAGAGTATGATATTTTACCTTACACATTTCTTGTTTAGTTTGCTGACCTGATCAAGTAATAATTCTTGGTACCGATATATATATCTGATGAATTTGAGTTTTGAGAAGTTTGTATAGTGATGTGATGTATGTGATGCGAATGTGAATGTGCAACATGCGAAGAAGAGTGATTTTATGAGAGTAGAAGAAGAGTAATTTTGTTCCCATGTAAAAGCAGAGTAGTGAGACAAAGTAGTTAGAGATGAAGAGCTTTGAGACAATATTTTTGTGCTTCATTGGAGCTATAACCATGCATGTGTAGATGCAATCAGAGCAGTTCAAATTGGTAGTGAGCCATTCTTCTTTCTTCTTTCTCTTTCTACGCAGTGAGCCTTCTTGTAATCTAGTATTGTGCTATATTAATATATTGTGAGATAACACTCACCATGGTTTTTCCCTTTTTTGGTTTACCACATAAAAATCCTAGTGTTCATGTGTTATGTCTTTATGGTTGTTGTTCCTATGTTTATTCTACTTTCATGTTATTAACTTTGGAAATTGGATAAATAAACTTGTGAAGAAGTGATTTTGTGGAATACTAATTCACCCCCCTCTCAATATTCCTTAGTTTCAACAATTTGTATCAGAACAAGGTTCCTTGGAAGAAGTCTAACAACTTGAGGAAGATCTAGGGTAGTGTAATCATGGGAGCAAGAAGATTTTGAATTATGAAAGCAACAAGGAACTAGAAGCAACTCTTATTGATCTTGAAAAATCTGAGGCAGAAATCAGGGATCTAAAGGATAACTTACAAGAAGTTGATGAATGCATCTCAAAATTAAAAGGACAAGTTAAGAAATTCAAAGACAAATACAGAGAAGTTAGTGATCAATTGATATCAGCAAATGAAACCTTGAATGATTTGGAAACATAAGTTATAGAAAGAACAAAAGCAGAAAAAATTATGAATTTAATGATGAAAACCAAATCAGAAGATTGTGCCAAACTTGAAAAGGACATTATGAGTCTAAAAGAAGACCTAGAGAAAGCCAAGAGCTATGAAGAAAAGTTCAAGCTAAGTTCTGCAAAGCTTGATGAGATGATCACCAGTCAAAAGAGTGCTAATGATAAGCAAGGTTTGGGATTTGAAAAAGGAGAAAGTTCAAAATCTAGTCAAACAAACATTGAGTTAAAGCAGAACAGAGGAAACCAGTTTAGAAATCAAAGAAGAAGACCTAGAAAACCTTTGGTCAAATAGCCAAATGCTCAAAGGTATCCATCTTTCAATGGCCACTATTTTAATTGAAATAAGTTTGGTTATAAAGCTACTCAATGCAGAAGTAGAGTAAATCAGAATATTCCATCCTTTTATGGTCAATGTTTCAATTGCAAGAAAATCAGTCACAAATCAAATGAATGTAGAAATCTGATAAGGAATAGTGAATGCAGAAATCTGATAAGGAATAGTTCCTACAATAGTCAATCATTCAATGGAAATTGTTTTGCATACAATATATTTGGACACATGGCTAATCAATGCAGATCAAGGATGAATTCATTCAGAGGAAGGAATCAAGGACAAGGAAATATTGTGTGCTTCAATTGCAACAAATTTGGACATGTTGCAAGATTATGTCGAAGCAAGAATGTGAAGAGAAATTATTATGCTAAAGAAAGGAAAATAGAGGAGAGGAATGATAAGGGAAAAGAAAAGATTGATCCGGTTGAAACCAAGAAGGAAATGGACAAGATCTAGATCAAGAAAGAAGTAATTAAAGAAGAGGATAGATCCGCACCAGCATCTGGTGCAGATACTTCCTCTGGGAAGTAAATTGGGTGCTTTGGCTCTGGGGGAGTAGTATTGAAAATCCAAAACCCCCAGTTAGATAGTGAGTGCTAGAATCTGGCATGAGGATATGTGGTAGAATCTAATGTGACAGATCTTTTAAAAGAAAAACTAGAAGAAAAGAAGTTAATGCGGCACATTGTGGAGAAATCTTGATCGACTATATCTATCAAAGAAGACATGCAGCTTTTTGGGAATGAGCATTTATGACAATTTAGATCAAGTCTTGTGGAGGATAAAAAGGGGCTTGTTTGATTTCAAAATCACTTTGCATTCAAGATATCAGAAAAACCTGAAAAGACTCAGAGGTCTACTAGGAGCTTTTCTACCTCCTTTGGTGCCACACCATTAGTGAGTATGGAGCAAACATCAAAGAAATATATTGTCAAAGATACAAAAAGGAAGAAAATGAAGGGGAGAAGACTGTATGTTAGTATAGGGAGCAAGGATGAAGAAGAAACTAAGTCTAATGAAGAGGTGAAAAAGATGAAGATAGAGGGCATCAAGGCCTCTGAAAGCACCAGATAAAAGCCTTCTGAAAGTGAGAAAGCCAACAAAATACAAAAGGTAGAGGAGCCTACAATTTCAATTAAGGATGTATTGAAATTAGTCACTGTAGATGGGAATCTAAAGCCCATGATTGAATTGTATGATGAGTATAATAATGCTGATAAGAGAGTCCTTGAAGATGCCATAGTGGAATAACTAAACATATACAACAGAGCCCTTATTGAGATTATCTCTAATCTCCCTGAAAGCCTAGCTAACATTTTGACTATCAGAAAAGAGACTGCTAGGGCAAAGGATACTAACCTGAGACAACATGTACTAATCAGACTGTGTCCAGAGACTACTCCCAAACAAGAGTCATTAATCTCTAAGGAGATCAAGGATGAGTTCAGAACCAAGAAAAGGATGAATTCTTTAATGCTGGGAGAAATTGACAAGATTGTCAAAGAAACAGAAGAAATCACTTTGAAAGCCTTGAAGAAATAAAATCTTCCTATCATCTATGACAAAGAAGAAACAAATGGTGAAGATAACACATCTATTCTGGAAGTCAATGTTGAAAAGAAGATAGACAAAGTTGATGAAACAACTGAAGAAAAGGGAACACTTGCATTTCCAAATCATCAAACAGAGAACAAAACTGATGGTGAGAAGACTGAGGAAATAAAAATACTAGTTATTGAAACTATATCCTCGCTGGAACACAAAAGTGAGGAGAAAAATGACAAGGAAGAACATGTTGAGAATAATCCTCCACAAGAGCATAAGGATGACACCAACAAAGCCATGAACATAGATCCTCTAGAGCAGGAATAGAAGATGAAGTCTCCGGTGCAGCAAGAGACACTGCAAAGGTGGTGAAAGAATTTTTGGAAAAGAAGAAACAAGTTCTAGATGAGCCAGAGCTACTTCATGGTCTAATAAACTTGGACACCATGTCACTGGTACAAAAGCTCAAATTGGCTTCAATTGCACAAGCCAAGGCAAGAGAAGAAATGCTAAAATCCCACATAGAGGATAGTGAATTCATCAATGAAGCATCCAACATTTTGGAGAAATTGATGCCAATTTATCAGAAGGATTCCCCTATGTATGTCACAAGTCAACTTAAGGGACTGATAAATTCAGTAAGCACACATTTTGAATCTTTTGAAAAATTAGTTGAGATAAAAGTAAGGCAAGAATTCATTTAGAAAAGACTAAATGAGTTAAAGAAAATGATAGCCAATGATAAAATATAATTAGACAATAGAATAAAGGGCATTTAGGATGCCATTAAAGAGGCCAGTGATATATATATAAATTTTGTCTATCTTGGCTGGAAGCTACAAAGAAAATAGAAGAAAAGATCAAAGATTTAGAGCAGAAACTAATGAACATATCTAAGTCATTTGATCTGGTAACTGAATTAGTAAGCGGCAAAGAAATTCAAGTCATCAATGTTCAAAATGACTTGAATAGTTTAATAAGTGAAAGGGATTAGACAAAAGGAAGAATGTGTTAATTAAGAGGACTGATCAGTCCCAAGTTGGAATCCATATTCAATCTGGTAGCTAAAGCTCAAATAGCTTCACAAACTGATGCACCCACTAATTTGCAAAAGGTAGAAACCCTAGTTTTCTTACTCAGTGGACATATTCAAATTTTGGACAGTGTTAAAAAGGGATGGGATGGTGAATTGGCACAGATTAAGAACATTTTCAATGACATCCTTAAGCATATGTAAGATTAAGTTGAAGAATGTATTTGTAGATATGCGGTAGAGTACATAGTAAATTTTGCAGTTTTGACAAATTTTTGATTCCGGAACACATCCTTTGCCATTGATGTTAAAGGGGGAGAGAAGATCAGTGAAAAATGAGAAAACATCTCAGGGGCAGAAGAGATATAGAAGTGAATACAAAAAGGGGGAGCAATCAAGGTAGCATTTTTCACTAAGTGTTGCCATCAATGCCAAAGGGGAAGATTGTTGGCAAGAGACACTGCTCTAGAGATAATCTGTGTTGTCATTGATGGCAATAGGACCAAGAGGACACATTAGCATGACAAGAAGACATCACTCTGGAAGACCAACTTGGTTTGGTAGCAAGGCACAAGTGTAGAAGGTCAAAATGCCTAAGTATGGATAGGGTACAAAGTATGAGACATAAAATGAATTAGTATGCCTCCGCAAAAGAAGACCACCTAATGCACATTAGGTATGATGATTCATGGCTATGTGATGATGTTTCAGTCCAGTGATCAATTCATGATCTCCTCCAGAAGTTATGTGGATAAAATGTCTAAGTCTGGACAAACAGAAGTAGGACGGAGATAGTGAATAGGGCACAATATAATGGTCTACATTTCTTTGCAAATGCATATTGTGCTCTATGGTTCTGAAGGTATGTCAAGTGGTTAGTAATGAACATTATATATGATTTGTGAGGTCCCATTTAGTCCATAGTGTGAGTTGTGATGTGACAAATGAACTTGTCAAGTATGTTCTTAAGGAACAGGCTGACTAGCATATTAGATCTCTATGCGGTGCAGTTAGAATGTATGGGTAAGCAATTTAAGTAGTCATATGACTAAGTCTGACTTATATGAAGACTTGTGCATGAGGGTTTAAGTCCGCATTGAATATTGTACATAAGAACAAGTTGACAGAGTATGATATTTTGCCTTACACATTTCTTGTTTAGTTTGCCGACTTGATCAAGTAATAATTCTTGGTGCAGATATATATATCTGATGGATTCAAGTTTTGAGGATTTTGTATAGAGATGTGATGTATGTGATGCAAATGTGAATGTGTGGCATGTGAAGAAGAGTGATTGTATGAGAGCAGAAGAAGAGTGATTTTGTTCCATTGTAAAAGTAGAGCAGTGAGACAAAGCAACCAGAGATGAAGAGCTTTGAGACAGTATTTCTATGCTTCATTGGAGCTATAACCATGCATGTGTAGATGCAATCAGAGTAGTTCAAATTGGTAGTGAGCCATTCTTTCTTCTTTCTCTTTCTAGGTAGTGAGCTTGTTTTGACAATGAGCCTTTCTTGCAGTGAGCATTTCTCTGGGTAGTGAGCCTTCTTGTAATCTGGTATTGTGCTATATTAATATATTGTAAGCTAACACTCACCGTGGTTTTTCCCTTTTTGGGTTTTCAACGTAAAAATCATGGTGTTCATGTGTTATGTATTTATGTTTGATATTCCTATGTTTATTCTACTTTCATGTTATTAACTTTGGAAATTGGATAAATAAACTTGTGAAGAAGTGGTTTTGTGGAATACTGATTCACCCCCCTCTCAGTATTCCTTATTTTCAAAACTACATCCATATTAATTAAACTAATCACCTTGATTAGTTTTGTCAAACCCTGTTTAACACTTCTCTCCACATATCCCAAATAAAAAATTAGTCTTTATTCCATATAAGATAATTTTTTATTACACCTGTCCTAAAACACATTAATGGGCTCTTACAACACCTAACATGTCATATTTCTCATTTATGAGAACTCTTCCCCAAATGAATTTTTAATTCATTTCTAATCCTCACCTCTTCCCCCAAAAGAATTTAAAACTCCCTTTCTATTCCATCTCATCTAACCTCATTTAATACACACCCCTTACCAAGGTGAATTAAAAATTCATCTTTATTCTCATCCCTACATTTTTGTTGATTAAATCTAATCCCTCCACCTCACATGCATCCTCATCCATTGGTCTTCACATTCAATCTCAACCCTTGGATCAAATCCCCTTCAAAATGCCTATAAATAGAAGCTCTCCCAAGCCATTTTATGATGCAATCTTGAGTAGTGTTATAATGCCAAAATCATCTTCATCCTTCCATCTTTGAGCTAGGTTTTAGTGAGTTGTATTCTAGTTTGAGAGCATTTCACATAAGAAAGCCATGGGTAAAGCTAGAGAGTAAGGGTGCACTCTCTCAACCTTGTCAAAGAGAAGGATCACATTTGAAAGTATAACTAGTGTTTTTATTGCATTTAGTTTGTGTTTTCACCTCATTTGTTTTCCCCATCTTCATTTGGCATGCTCGGTGGGACCCCATGGTCCCAAACTACTAATCTTGTTTTTATTTTTGTGAGAAAAGATGTGTGTTTTGCATGTTTAGCACCAAAAGCTCTGTTGACATTTCTTCTGAATCAGCATTAGGGTTTGCCACTTCTAATGCACAGGCAGATTCAGGCCAACTGAATACAGGAGGTTGCGTGAGCTCCTCCCCTTCACTTCTGGTTCTGCCGCACCAAGGGGGGTATCCCTATAACTCAAGATGTAACCTTGACTAGCTCAAAGATAGAAGGATCTAACTTGACAACAACAGGCAGAATACTCTCATGTATGGACCAAGATCTGTATGATAGATCACAAGGCTGGCAACATTCTTGGACATGATGTCTGGTTGGGTATGAGAGCATGCAGGGGGTTCCTAATCCTACTCCTACAACTAACAGGTGGAAGTATGAAATGGTTTGATATGAATTTGGATGCAAAGCTGGACATGGTGTATAACACAAAAACACAGCATGATTGGTGCCTATCTAGGGCTTGGAGTCGGTAGACATACACCTGTGAATGATCAGCATGAATAGCTAAAACTGGATTTCAGGGGGATACACATGATATCTGCCCTACAGATATCTCCCAATATAGAGTGTTGAGCTATCTCTACTTATGGCATCCCTACTGCAGTATACCCTTCCCAATGTTCAACCTGAAAACAGTTTAATCTGCCCCTTGAGCAGAGGTTAAAAGATCAGACATTCAACATAGGAATTCTATGCTCTAGAATCTAAACATAAGCAAACATCTAGATCCAGAAGAAGGATACATGCAATACTGGAGACAGAATTAACACAACACATGCTAAGATAGCATTACTCATACAAGATCAACCATGAAATCAGTGGATTCATGCCAAGTCCTACAACAGGAGATACATAAACTCACAAGATCAAGCTGTACAGAGCAACCAGATCAGCTGGTTTTCGATTACAGAGCCAAAAATCATCAACTTTCAACAACCTCGAATGAATAACACCCTCTGCATTATATAGCAGGAAGGTGCCTTCAGCATTAACTACCACGTTGACCAAAACTCCCGCCAGACACACGGTATCATGAAAATGGCGCTCAAACACAACCAGATTGGCGCCCAAACTTGAATGCAGCAGGTAGGGGAGGAGACAGGAAGACTTCTCGAGCCCTGCGCCATCATCCGCTGATTGACACCTTCAGTCGGGTACCAGATCGACCCACGCCATCGCCCATACCTCTGCAACCTTCGCCATTAATGGCGCACCAACCCGCGGCCTCGGGATGAACATCATACAGACTATCGCAAGCATTTCCCGTCGAGATTCATCATCATGATATTTCGAATATGCAGGATAACATTATCCCACATGCACCCCGCGATGACCTCAATAACACTTTATATACTAGGTCATGAGCATATATCATGTCGGCGCTTTTGCTCCTGACGACACTAGTATAGGACTTCATCATCATCATCCTTCAGCAGCATGATATCCTGTTGCCCGAAATATCACCCTGACGTCATCAACATCTCGCAATACAAACCGCATGATAATCGCCTTCATCGGCTCAACCTGATCCATCGGAGAAACATCCTCCTGCTGAGCTTATTCTAAAAGTCTGGCCGATGAACATCCTGATGACGTCATCATCATCTACTGCTGACGTCATCATCATATCTGCCTACTGCGCACCTCCTCATATCCGGATGACGTCATCATCATGTTTGCAAATATCAGGAGGTCTCTTCAAGATGATCAGCTGTTAGAAATATGACCCCCACGGACCTTGATGACGTCATCATCATATTAACATCATCATGATATTCAGAAGACAACCGGATATTTGGAAATATCCTCCTGATGCTCAAATATCAGGTTGCACTGTAGCTCTTCTATAAGATCGGGGCGATAACTGAATATGATGATGCTGCTTGAAAAGATCACCCCCCGGAGATAATGCATGAAGCCAGCAGGCGGATATCTCCTTGATATCAGCATCATCATGATGCTCGAGCAAACATATATCCGGGTGATATGAAAATATCACCCCTTCCTTCAGAATATCATGATGCAGATAGGCAGAGAAACAAATATCACCCTGATATATAAGGATGACGTCAGCCTCATCAGGATGAGAAACAAAGAATAAGAAGTGATACAACATCATCAGGATGATATTGACCAAGATCATCCTGACGTTCAAAATATGATGACCCCAGTGAATATCGGGTCGCACTTAGAACTCTTCAACAACATCATCAGGATGATCATAACCAAGATCACCCGATGATAAAAATATCACCCCGGCGAAATATCATGAAGGCAGAAAATATGATGACCTCCACAAGCAGCAGGATGATAACTGGAAATATGATGATGATGAACACGACCCTTAGGAAAAAACAAGTTAGGTCGAGCAACTCAAAGAATAAGCAACATCATCATCATGCCTGCGCAAGGTGATAAATGGAAGATCACCGGAGACTTTGAAGAACCACCCTCGTAAGCAGATGAGGGCGCACTGTAGCTCGTCAGCATCATCATGATAAAAACCAAACATCACCCCATACTTCAATATGATGATGACGATGAGAAACCGGTCGACGGAGAACATGATGATGATGACCATCATCGAAACAAACATGATGACGATGACCTCCTCCTCAAGAAATATGATGCTGCAGTTGAAAAATGCTGAGGAGGTCCAACACTTAGAAAAAAAAAATGGGCAAGAAGATAAAGGCTTCAAATGAAGAAACCTCCTGATCATGACAAATCAACCCCTGGTCAAAATGAGTGTCAACAGTGGCTCTGTCTGGGGACGTGCAGGTGAAAACCTGCAGCGAGAACCCCAGATCTCTGGGATGCAGACCAGTCCCTTATCCATTGGGCACAGAGTCAAATACTGCACTGACCTGCATCACCAAACACACTTGATGGCCTAAGGCCACCAAGAAAAGAAAAACATGTATCTCCCTTTGTCAAATATCTTGTTTTCATCTGCATGCACTGGGTCAAGCTTGGAGATACTGTCAGGATCCACCCACAAACAAATCTTGTCATCTGCATATTCAATCCTCTGGTTTGGCTTGTCATTATCACCCTTGTGCAGATAACCCTCAGCATCATGTGACATGTGGGTGCAGAATGTATCAAACAATGCATGTTCATATGGCATATAACACTCATCACCTATATCATCATCATGCATTGCAACATGATCTCCTAGCTGGACTGCAAATAGGAAACACTCGGAGTCCGCCACAAAACTAGGAAGGTCAAGGCTCATTGTATTATATGCTGGCTCATCAAAAGAAAAGCTTTCAAAATCACAATTGTGTACATCATGTACACAACCATCTGGTACACCAGGCTGGAAAAGATCAGGCTCTGGCATCTCTTTTAAGTCAGGCACACTTTCACAGTCACTTACCTGATGTATGTTGTTTCCTCTTTCATCAGGATGAGAAACAGAATCCAAGCCAAAAATAGTATCTAGATCCTCACCATACTCAGACAGATCCTCATCACCATATGTGTCATAAATGGGTGACCCAGGTGCATCAGTTTCATCATAGTATGCCATTTGTTCATGGGCAGCAGAGCACACCTCTTCATCATCAATGGATTCACTCTGTGGAGGAGTATCAGCCTGTGTGTCATAAGCAAAACAGCCATCAACTGAAAAACAATCATGCTCTGAACTAGCACTTATTTCAATTTCTGACTGCTCTTCATGATCTCCATGTGTTTGAAAGGTAGGCAATGGGTCACACATAGGACTGCTTCTCTGTTTGCTTATATCTTCTCTGTCTTGAGTACAATACTCACAATTATCTCCACAGGTCCATTCCAAAAATTGCTCATTGCTGTCCACAACCTCATTATTGTTTTCATGGTCAGCTGCCTCATCATTGCAATGGGAATCCTCATTAGTCCTTTCACTGGCATCCTCAACTGGTGAACAATCCAGTTGAGCAGTATTGTTAGCATTATGTTCAAACACAGCAGTCTCAACCTCTATGCTTTTAGTTTCATTTTTATCTGCACATGATGCCATAATCATTTGGTCATTTGCAGCCTCATAACCATTTCTCACACCAAGGCCTGGGGACAGGGGTTTCAGCAGGTACACATTTCTAGTTTTTTCTATCTTTTCTATGAACCTGTATGCCATCTGCATACTTGTCACCTTGAAATCCCTCAGTATTGCACTAAAGCCCTCCTCAAAAGCTTCAAAGAATATGCCAACACAGGCTGAAATATCAGGTCTGAAACTTTCAGGGACATGTGAAAGGGCTACTGCAAACCTATGACTGAAATCAACACATGGCTCTTCATCTTGTTTTCTGATTCTCATCAATTCTGTAACAAAATCAGCCGGTTCTTTTGCAAATTCTTCCTTGAAACAGTCAGCAAGTTCATCCCAACAGGCAAAGGATTTCTTTGGAAAGCTCAAATACCAGTCTTTTGCTTTTGCATCAAAGGACCTAACAAAAAACCTCATCCACATATCCTCATCTCTGAATGAATATTTTCCCATAAAACTGTGAAAATTTTGGATATGTGCATTCCCATCACATACATTGTGACCACTAAATCTAGGCATCTGACAGTATATCCTAGCAGGCATAATTTCTACTTCATAATCCACCCATGACAAATCCAATTGGTCATACAAAGGATCAAAAGGGCTGACAGGAGGTTTAGCTTTCTGACAGGCAGACACAACAGGGTTACTGCTTTTTAACTGGGCCTGCTCAGCCTCTAAGAATATCAACCTATTTCTTATCTCCTCTATTCCTTTATCCAACATTTCACCACTGAGTGTGGGATAACTCATACTTGGATTCACAAAAATCTTACTCTTAGACATTGTTGTCTGTCTAAGACCTAAGGCTTCCCCTGGCATCTAACCTATGCAGTAAAATAGCAAATAAAAGGGGAAGGAACAAGGTACCTTTTCTCATACAGATGCAGAAATATGAACAACACATTTCTGTCACATCACATACATCCATCTTTCATGTGCATTTGGATCTTTTTTTTTGCAGAGTCGCCACCTCTCCAGAGAGGACAAAATTTTCAACAGCTGAAAGCTACTTTTCCAGGTTCATTCCACCAGCAGAGCATCATTTTGTTAGTGACTCGGATGGGCCACAAGTATATCATTTTTTTAGTCCATCCCCAGTAGAGTCGCCATTTTGTTGACATTTCTTCTGAATCAGCATTAGGGTTTGCCACTTCTAATGCACAGGCAGATTCAGGCCAACTGAATACAGGAGGTTGCGTGAGCTCCTCCCCTTCACTTCTGGTTCTGCCGCACCAAGGGGGGTATCCCTATAACTCAAGATGTAACCTTGACTAGCTCAAAGATAGAAGGATCTAACTTGACAACAACAGGCAGAATACTCTCATGTATGGACCAAGATCTGTATGATAGATCACAAGGCTGGCAACATTCTTGGACATGATGTCTGGTTGGGTATGAGAGCATGCAGGGGGTTCCTAATCCTACTCCTACAACTAACAGGTGGAAGTATGAAATGGTTTGATATGAATTTGGATGCAAAGCTGGACATGGTGTATAACACAAAAACACAGCATGATTGGTGCCTATCCAGGGCTTGGAGTCGGTAGACATACACCTGTGAATGATCAGCATGAATAGCTAAAACTGGATTTCAGGGGGATACACATGATATCTGCCCTACAGATATCTCCCAATATAGAGTGTTGAGCTATCTCTACTTATGGCATCCCTACTGCAGTATACCCTTCCCAATGTTCAACCTGAAAACAGTTTAATCTGCCCCTTGAGCAGAGGTTAAAAGATCAGACATTCAACATAGGAATTCTATGCTCTAGAATCTAAACATAAGCAAACATCCAGATCCAGAAGAAGGATACATGCAATACTGGAGACAGAATTAACACAACACATGCTAAGATAGCATTACTCATACAAGATCAACCATGAAATCAGTGGATTCATGCCAAGTCCTACAACAGGAGATACATAAACTCACAAGATCAAGCTGTACAGAGCAACCAGATCAGCTGGTTTTCGATTACAGAGCCAAAAATCATCAACTTTCAACAACCTCGAATGAATAACACCCTCTGCATTATATAGCAGGAAGGTGCCTTCAGCATTAACTACCACGTTGACCAAAACTCCCGCCAGACACACGGTATCATGAAAATGGCGCTCAAACACAACCAGATTGGCGCCCAAACTTGAATGCAGCAGGTAGGGGAGGAGACAGGAAGACTTCTCGAGCCCTGCGCCATCATCCGCTGATTGACACCTTCAGTCGGGTACCAGATCGACCCACTCCATCGCCCATACCTCTGCAACCTTCGCCATTAATGGCGCACCAACCCGCGGCCTCGGGATGAACATCATACAGACTATCGCAAGCATTTCCCGTCGAGATTCATCATCATGATATTTCGAATATGCAGGATAACATTATCCCACATGCACCCCGCGATGACCTCAATAACACTTTATATACTAGGTCATGAGCATATATCATGTCGGCGCTTTTGCTCCTGACGACACTAGTATAGGACTTCATCATCATCATCCTTCAGCAGCATGATATCCTGTTGCCCGAAATATCACCCTGACGTCATCAACATCTCGCAATACAAACCGCATGATAATCGCCTTCATCGGCTCAACCTGATCCATCGGAGAAACATCCTCCTGCTGAGCTTATTCTAAAAGTCTGGCCGATGAACATCCTGATGACGTCATCATCATCTACTGCTGACGTCATCATCATATCTGCCTACTGCGCACCTCCTCATATCCGGATGACGTCATCATCATGTTTGCAAATATCAGGAGGTCTCTTCAAGATGATCAGCTGTTAGAAATATGACCCCCACGGACCTTGATGACGTCATCATCATATTAACATCATCATGATATTCAGAAGACAACCGGATATTTGGAAATATCCTCCTGATGCTCAAATATCAGGTTGCACTGTAGCTCTTCTATAAGATCGGGGCGATAACTGAATATGATGATGCTGCTTGAAAAGATCACCCCCCGGAGATAATGCATGAAGCCAGCAGGCGGATATCTCCTTGATATCAGCATCATCATGATGCTCGAGCAAACATATATCCGGGTGATATGAAAATATCACCCCTTCCTTCGGAATATCATGATGCAGATAGGCAGAGAAACAAATATCACCCTGATATATAAGGATGACGTCAGCCTCATCAGGATGAGAAACAAAGAATAAGAAGTGATACAACATCATCAGGATGATATTGACCAAGATCATCCTGACGTTCAAAATATGATGACCCCAGTGAATATCGGGTCGCACTTAGAACTCTTCAACAACATCATCAGGATGATCATAACCAAGATCACCCGATGATAAAAATATCACCCCGGCGAAATATCATGAAGGCAGAAAATATGATGACCTCCACAAGCAGCAGGATGATAACTGGAAATATGATGATGATGAACACGACCCTTAGGAAAAAACAAGTTAGGTCGAGCAACTCAAAGAATAAGCAACATCATCATCATGCCTACGCAAGGTGATAAATGGAAGATCACCGGAGACTTTGAAGAATCACCCTCGTAAGCAGATGAGGGCGCACTGTAGCTCGTCAGCATCATCATGATAAAAACCAAACATCACCCCATACTTCAATATGATGATGACGATGAGAAACCGGTCGACGGAGAACATGATGATGATGACCATCATCGAAACAAACATGATGACGATGACCTCCTCCTCAAGAAATATGATGCTGCAGTTGAAAAATGCTGAGGAGGTCCAACACTTAGAAAAAAAAAATGGGCAAGAAGATAAAGGCTTCAAATGAAGAAACCTCCTGATCATGACAAATCAACCCCTGGTCAAAATGAGTGTCAACAAGCTCTTTGTTTGGTGCCATTTGGTCCCGTAGTGGCACTATTTCCCAATCCTGTGGCACCATTTCTGACTATTTTGGTGCCTTCTTCGAATGACGCTGCCACTAACACTTAGGCTTGTGGTTTAGATTTTAATGCTTTTTTGATGTTTTTACAAGATTTAAAGTTATCTTTTTCTCTGTTTTGACAATAAATGCGTAGGTACACAGGGAGATAATGGAAAAATTTCTATAGGATGCTTAAAAATATGGCTTTTGTTTAACCCTCACTCATTTGACTTGTCACTAATGCTTTTGAGTGTTTAAATCTAACGTGGGGTGTTTAAAAAGCAAGATAAGAAGATTTTTAATGTCCTTTTGAGTTAATATTTGTCACTAACAACCTCTTTTGCAACCTTTTTTGAGACACTATTTTGCTTTAGCACTTTCTTCACCTAGTTTGGCGCTATTGGGCCTAACCAACAAGGTAACAACAGGTAAAACACGCTTTGACGCTATTTTTTGATATACTGGCACTATTTTGATAAATTTTAGCACCATATGTAAGATTAACACCATCTGATTTACCTGTGGCACCATTCTAGTCTTGTGCTCTTTTTTATCAGTTTGAATATTCTGTGATGCCATTGTCTTACATTGTAGTGCCATTTCTTTATTTTGTGATGCCATCTCAGTCTATTTTGGTGCCACTTTTTGTGCTAACATTGGGATCTATGCAGGTGTTTGACAATGCCTTGCAAGGAAAATAACATTTGTCCAAGACCTAAACATCCAACTACTAACATTTCTTGTAGGGTTTTGATAGCTTAGAAACATTTATTTTTGGCGCACTAAAATGAATCTTGTGTGGGTAGTTTAGAAAACATTTATCTTTGGTGCACTTAAAATGAATCTTGTTTGCAAACAAATGTAGGAACACTTTGATTTGGGTAATTAAAAAGAACATAGATCTTGTTTGAAGTGCTTGGTGCACTTGCACATTTGTGTTACTAGATCCCAAGGGATAGAATCAAAGTATCCTCTCCCCTCACCTTCATAAGGCTCTTGGGTGAAGAGAAATGGTTCTACCCTCTTCTTTTTCATTTTCTTAGAGAGGCCTGCCTTGGTGGGAAAAGAGCTACTCACCCCAAGGGAATGACCTCAAGTGGTACTTTTGTTTGGTCCGCTATATAAAAAAGGATAAGGCAAAAGCCAAGTCTAACTAGTATAAACACTTACCATATAATGCTAGTTTTAAAGGAGGTGTACCTTGTGTATATGACACTCCTAGTATGACTAGTTATATCATTAAGTGGCTTTTTGGATGCTCATAATGTATGGGTCCCCCCAATATTCCCCACTAAACAACTTTGGTTAGAAGCCTCCCCTTTTTT
The DNA here is from genome assembly GCA_027924645.1 of Cunninghamia lanceolata. NCBI lineage: Eukaryota > Viridiplantae > Streptophyta > Pinopsida > Cupressales > Cupressaceae > Cunninghamia > Cunninghamia lanceolata. Next base: position 7,920,051 of record BSBN01001281.1, read on the forward strand.
GACCTTGTGGTGATTTGTTCAAGGCAAGAGGACACAAAATCCTCTCTAGATTCTCACCATGTGGCTCCCTTGAGATGAGATGGGAATCCTCGTCTTAGCATAAGCTATACATAGATTTCAGGGAAAGAGTGATTGTGTCATCCTTCTAGTGTAGGAGGCCCCTATCCATCCTCTCTTGAGAAGACAATAGAATGGGACACGCCTATAGTTAGCATGTTTTGCATTTGAGTTGGAGATTCCAAGTTCTGGGCATGACAAGTCACCATTCACCTTGACCTTAGGTAGAATAAGCTTTGTCTTCAAGTGTTTTTGATTGTGCATATACCCATGGAAATTTGGGCCTTGAGGGGCTTCATGAACATACACATCACAATTATACTTCACGTCAAACTTTGTCCATTGTACTCTCTTGTTTGAAGCATTTGTATTTCTTTCCAAGAAACTATGATTGACCTTATCCGAAGTCACCTCTATCATTAAACTATTGGAACATTTGACATCACCAAATCCATCATTTGACCTTCCAAGTCCAAAGTTTGACACCAAGATCCAAAAAAATCACCAAAATTTGCCAAAACCTAGACCAAAATCCAGGAGGCTGTCTCATTTTGCCACCTAAACCCTTCTGTTTGGCACCTAAAAATTCATTTATGGTGCCATCTCCTCTAATGCCATAATTCACTATTTTGGTGCCATTTGTCAAATCCCTGGCTCCATTTCCCTCTTTTTGGCGCCTTATCCTTAGAATTTGGTGCCATTTGAAGATCAAACTGCACGCGTGCCTAGAGAATTGTTTTGGAATCCTTGGGTTCTGCTTAATTATAATCTGTGGCTATCTTGTCAAAATCCACCAAAACCCTAGTCCACAACCATTTTACCCAAAAATTCATCCGTACACCTTCATTGTGACCTTAGAGAAAAATCATTTCAACTATTGGACCCTTCATCTCATTGATCACTAAGCTCAACCCATCATTTCCATTTCCATATAATCCAACCTAACTTTACATCTTGATTTTCACTTTTTGGACCTATACTTCATCCATTCCAAAAATTCACTCTAAATCCAAGATTTCCTAATCCTATCTATCAAATCCAAAATTAAAATCACCCAACATCCAAAGCATCAACCATATCCAAATCAACCCTTGAGCAAAGAATTAAATCTAAATCTTATTATCCTTTTAACCATCCCATTTTACTTGTTGGTCATTAGTCTACCCACAAGTAGAATATTCATCCTCCTTTTTGCTAAGGTCATAAGTCTACCTTAAGTAAAAGAAAACATCCATTTTGTAACTCAAAGATCTAGATTTATTTTATCTTACCTTTGATTTGAACATCTACCCCAAACATCATCAAATCATCCAAAACATCCAAATCTCCTAAGGTTTTCCTTAGTAGATAATCATCCAAAATCCATTAATCATCTAAGGTCTCCCTTGGTTGATTGTTATCCAAAACATCTTAGAACAATTTTTAATCACATCCTCACCTCCCTTTTCTTATCACCTTCACACTTCCCACCATCACCTTTGGTCCAAATTTTTTTCAAAATCACATTACCCATTTACCTTTGAGGTCCTAAACCTCCAAGGTTATTATCCATACATACCTTAGGTTTTGAACTTTTAAGATTTTTAATCTCTAAAGCTAGGAACTTACCATACCACATCCCTACCACTATTCACCCTTAAGGTTTAGAATTTTGAGATATCATCCTCTTAAGGCTAAACCTCTATTTGTCTCCCACCACACCTTCATCACCACCTATCTTTGGGTCCAATAATCTAAATCTATTCTCTAATGTCTCAATCTCCATCCATCTAATCAAATCCACATCCCAAAATCATTGCATGTCCGTGACAAGATCCCAATCCAAGAAAAACAAGGATATGAAACCTTTTATGAATACATTTAGCATAGGAATGCCTCAAACCGATCAAAACAACCTCCCCAAAGTCCAACAAGTACCATCATATGATGCCAACGCTATGCTAAATCCCTTCACCATCCAAACACAAGCACCACCATCCAACACTAACAATATAGATCAAGATGTCTTAGATTTCACATAAGACACTGACTCCATGGATATACTTGATAGAGTCCTAAAGTCAGACCCTAATAGATATCTTGATTTTCTTCTCAAAAATGGTGCCACCATACCTAATGCCACCACATCGACACAACCATCCACATCCCATACCATCCCTAATGCATCCCAAACCTCTAATGTCACAACATCCACAATCCCTGCTAACTCCAATGTTACCACATCCATGATCCTGACAAATACATCAACCACACCAAATATCTTGACTATATCAACATCCACCATCACCACATCTACACCACAAATCACCCTAAATATCCGCCACAACAACACACACCCTAGAACTTCCACAAGTGGTCCTCAACTCGATGCCAACACTATAGCTTTCATAAACCACCTATTCTCACAAACACTCCACAACACATCCACCACTGACCCCTCATCAAATTTCATGTATGTACAAAATCTCATCTCACAAGAACCCGTCACATCCTCCGCTCAAAACACACAACAAAATCCTAACCAAAACCAACAACTCCCACCACACATTCTCCAACAACTCCTCACATACCAACAACATCTTGCACTTCAAAATCAAATTGCCCAAAACAAAACCTTACAACACCAAACTCCACCACAAAATCAAATCTCGCCTTTCCTCCAACAACTAATCCAAAATCAACAAACCTACATCCCACAACCCCCACCCAACGAATATTTAGCTAGCGTTGTCCAAACATTAATCCAAAAGGTTGACGACATGCAACATGGAAACAAAAGGAAGCAATATTCTTTTGAGGATATCTGCCCCTACCCATTTGATAGAACACTATACATGCCTCCCTTTCCCAAAAACTTTGAAACACCTAAATTTGACAAATATAAGGGAAAGGGAGATCCTAGGAAACACCTTCGGGAGTTCTACATAGCTTGCCTAGAGGTCTCATATGACGATACTTATTTGATGAGACTATTTCCTTGAAGCCTCAGCAGCCAAGCCACCGAATGGTTTGCGCATCTTCCTCTTGGCATTAGGACATTCCATGAGCTTGTGGAGAAGTTCATAAACCATTTCTCCTACAACTTTGAACATGAAATATCAATGACCGACCTATGCAACACCAAAAAAAAAGAGTGGAGAGTCCTTCGCCACCTTTTTACAAAGATGGAGAGGCTTGGCAAGCAAACTCCCATGGCCTATTCCTAAGAAACAACTCGTCGCCATGTTCGTCGCCAACCTCAACCAAGAAATGGGGTTCCATATACAAATACAATGTGCATCAACCTTTGAGGATGTTATTAACAAAGGGACCACCATTGAAAGAGCCCTCATTGCTAAGGGCTCTATAAAACTCTACAATAATGATAACAAAATTAACAACCACAACAATAAGGTTAATAACAACACAGACAACAACACACCTTCAAATGACAAACCCCTCTTTTGGGGAAAGAACAAAAACACCCTCAATGATAGCATCACCAATGGGAAATCCATTCAAAATGTACAAAATCCAACACCACCAAGCACATCCAGAACGAATAATGTCAATGTTCCCAAAGGACTGCCTAAATAAAATAATAGCCTGAAGAGAAAATTCACACCCTTATTGAGAATGTTTTGAACAACCTTGTAAAGGCGGATTTAATCACTTTGCCCCCTATTAGACCCTATGATGAGAATCAATTCAAACTTTCTTGGTTTGATGAGAATTCATTTTGGGAATACCATCGCATAGAAGGGCACAAAACATCTAACTGTATGAGGCTAAAACATTGCATACAAGATCTTATCGATAGGGGGACATCACCATTGACAAACTGCCAAAACAATTGCCAAATACTAACATAGGAGCATATAAGGATCCTCTTCCTAATCACAACAAAAGAAAATCCTCTTCATCCAATCATGCATACAACATCATACCACCTCCCACTTCTTTCGACTCCATTGTGGGGCGAATAGAAGATTCTTCCAATCATATCAATACTATCACTATTCAAGCCAAGACCCCAAATTGTGCCATCATGACTCGTCACATGACTGTGCATCTATCCATGGGGTACCCACCAATGACTAACCCTCCACATCCATATCTACCAATCCGCCATCCACCCACAAGTACAACCTCCTAGATCATCTAGGAAAAACCCCCGCACAAATCTCCATTCTTGAGTTGCTCCGCACATCTCCCCTCCATAAGGAAATTATTGACAAAGCCTTGATGGAGACACAGGTCCCCACCAATTTGAATGTAGATCAATTCCAAGCCATGGTGGGCCACATCACCTCACCTCATCATCTCACGTTTTCTGAAAAAGATCTTCCCGCCTCTGATGAGATACATAATGATGCCTTGCACATCGAAGCCCGCATCCACAAACACACCATAAAATGAGTCTTAATATATAGTGGCTCCGGCCAAAATCTTTGCACTCTAAAATTGTTAAAACACTTGGGATACTCTGATGTAGTTGTGGATACTAGTGAATGTATAACCATAAAAAGACACGATGACACTGAGAGACTATCCGAAGGCACCATTAAGCTTCCTATCCAAGTAGGACAAAAAATATTGGAAACCAAGTGTTAGGTGCTTGATCTTGATCTTCCCTACAATATTCTTCTCAACGGACCATGGATCCATGCCATGCAAGCCATCCCTTCCACTTTCCACCAATGCTTGAAGTTCCCCTATAACGACACAGAAGTTACTATCTATGCCGACCCCCATCCTTTTCAATATTGCAACTTCTTGGAAGGACACGACCACACCTTCTGCCCATACAACAACGCCACCAAGAAATCCACCACACAGGCCATTCCTACATAATCCTCTTCATACATCAACCCCTCCAACATTGTGACTACATCACAAACATCTCCTCCACTTGAAGTCAAGATCAAGCTAAGCGACATGGGGTGTGGTGAATACAACCTACATGGTACCTTTTGTGTGGGACTATTACCCTCCCCTAAGACATTTGGTACTCATAGGGAGGAAGAAGTCTCCATAGTCATCAAGTGTAAGCCATCTCCTACCTTTGAGAAGAAGCATTACCTTGACCAAGACATTCTCAAAGATATATCCTCATGGTCATACAAAGAAGAAGAAGAAGAACAGGATGCTCCTGCTATCCCAACCAAGATCTATGGGAAGGGTCTCAAGATTGCCAAATACATTGGCTACAAAGGACAAGGCGACATAGGCCCTCATGAGCATGGAATTGTGGAACCAATCCAAGCAACAAGAAACCCACACCTTCATGGGTTAGGGTATGGGAAACAAGAGTCATCCCTCACTAATGATGAATGCATCTTAAGTGAGGTCGCCAAGGCCTTCGTTGCAGTCAACAACATCAACAAAGTAGACCATCAAGACTCCTTTAGTGACTTTGTCAAATCCTCCATATGTACCATTTATACGTTAACTACCATCCCATCCACCTCTAACAACGTACCTCTTGTTTACCCCCAACTTATAGATTGGGACCAATAAGGACCTCTTGTCGTTGATGTTGCATAGAACGATGAAGCAATAGCCAAGATGATGGGGGTTAGAGACCAATTTCCCCTTGGAGACCATAAGGCCAGATACATCATGAAGCTCAATACATCTACCTACTTTGGGGAGACAACCCAAGCTCTTAGTCATAAAAACATAAAAATAAAAATAACACCCCTAGTGAAAACCACTTTGTGGCACTCTCAGGCGAAGAAAAAATCAAAATAAAGGACATATCACCTAGTGAAAATATCCATGAGGTGCTAAGAGATGAGAGCATGGACCTTCCTGAAGTATTTGAACTGTATCATGAAAGATCACCTATCCTAATTGAAGCATCACAGGAATTGAATCTTGGAACATAAGAAGCAAGAAAGATCACATTCAGAGCTGAGTCCCTCACAACAAAGGAACAAGAGAATTTCTTAGCCTTTTTCAAACAAAGGAGCCATAACTTCGCATGGACCTATGCCGACATGCCAGGACTAGATCCCGCCCTAGTTGTTCATCATCATACCGTACGTCCTAATGTGAAACCAGTAAAGCAAAAGCTAAGAAAGATGAATCCTCAAATTGTGCTCCTTGTCAAAGCAGAGCTTAAAAAACTCCTAGATGTGGGGTTTATCCATCCAATAGATTACCCCAAGTGGGTATCTAATATTGTACCTGTAGCCAAACTCACTGGGGGCATCCGGTCATGTATAGATTTTAGAGATCTCAATAAAGCTTTCCCTAAGGATGACTTTCTGCTACCAAACATCGACATCATAGTAGATCTCACCACCGGTCATGCGAGGTTGTCTTTGATGGACAGTTTTTCAGGGTACAATCAAATCAGGATCACAAAGGAAGATCAACATAAAACATCCTTTATATGTCCATGAGGGATATACTATTGGATCGTGATGCCTTTTGTCTTGAAGAATGCGAGTACTACATATCAGAGGGCGATGACAGTCATCTTCCATGATCTCTTCCATAGAATAGTGGAAGACTATGTCGATGATCTTTTGGGAAAATCCAAAACCAAAGAACACTTAAATGTGTTGGCAAAGATCTTTGACAAGTTAGAGTAGTATAATGCGCAGCTGAATCCAAAGAAATGTGTCTCTGGGGTCACTTCCAGAAAGCTTCTTGGATACATCATGTCGAGAAGAGGAATTGAAGTGGATCCTACCAAGGTCAAAGCTATAGTGGATATGCCTCCACCTAAGACAATTAAGCAACTCCGAAGCCTACAAGGAAAACTCCAATCCATCTGTTGCTTTATAGCACAACTTGCTGATAAGTGCTAGCGATTTCAACATCTTCTCCATAAAAATATAGCCTTTGTGTGGGATAGTTAGTGCTAGAATGCTTTTAAGAAGCTAAAAGAATATCTTGCTAATCCACATGTCCTCATTCCATAGAAACAAGGGGAACCCCTCCTTTTGTATATTTCAACAATAGAAACAACTATAGAGGCCTTGTTAGCACAACATGATGACCAGGGAAAAGAAAGAGATCTATATTACATCAACTGCACCTTGGTAACTTATGAGTTGAATTATACACCAATTTAATGAACATGTTTCACTATTGTCTTCACTTCACAGAAATTGAGACACTACATGCTTAATCACAAAAACTAAGCTCATTGCCAAGATTGACCCACCGAAGTATCTGCTAACAAGAGAAGCTCTTACAGGAAGAATGGCTAAATGGGTTATGACCCTGAGTGAATTTGATATTGAATACACAGAAAGGAAAGCTATCAAAGGGTAGGTAATTGTTGACCAACTAGTTGATGTACCAATCCCAATAGAACAACCACGGCTTGTAGAGTTTCTGGATGAATCCATATTGATAGTGATGCCGACAACAGAAACATGGAAAATGTACTTTGATGGGTCTTACATGCATCGTGGCTCGGGGGCAGGCATATTGTTTGTTACCCCTCAAATAGACACCATCCCTAAATCCTACAAGATCACATTTCCATGCATGAACAACGTAGCAGAATATGAGGCTCTCATCACAAGAATCCACATGACAATATAGTGGAAAATTGAGAAGTTGATGGTTTATAGAGACTCCCAATTAGTCATCCGGCAAGTAAACAATGAATACAAAAACAAAGGATGACAAACTCCTACCTTACAAAAGAATGGTTGATGACTTCAAAGATTATTTTGATGACATCCATTTTGAATAGATTCCAAGATTGAATAACAAAGTAGCAGATGCCATGGCCACAATAGGATCCTTGGTTGATATGAAGAAGGATAACAAGAAGTGTGAGTTCCTGATTGAAGAGCTCCCCATACTGGCTTATGATGTTCTGCAATTAGAATTAGTATGTGACATAGTTGGTCCTTTATCCCCATGGTATCAAGAGACTTACATGTATCTTCATGACAACATCATCCCACCAAACCTATCATCTGTGCAACATAAAAGCTTTATCCATTGAGCCTCCCACTTCACTCTCATAGGAGACACCCTTTATAAAAGAAGTCTTGATGGTACGCTTTTATGATGTCTTGACTCTAGGGAAGCCGAAGTGGCCTTGCAAGAGGTACATGAAGGCATTTGTGGGGCACATTCGAGTGGACCTACTTTAGAAAAAAAGATTTTGAGAATGGGATACTACTGGCCGACCATGGAGAATGACGCTTATAGTTTTGTGAAGAAATGTTTGCCATGCCAACATGGGGATCTCATTCATGCACCATCACAGGAGTTGCAGCCAGTAATGACTCCTTGGCCTTTTTTGTAGTGGGGACTCGACCTCATAGGCAAAATTTACCCTCCATCATCTAATGGCCATAAATTCATCATCATTGCCACCAAATACTTCACTAAGTGGGTTGAAGCCATTCCACTCACTTTCAACATAGGTATCCAAATAGCCAAATTCATCCTCCATTACATAATATGTTGTTATGGCATTCCTCATTCCATTATCACAGATAACAGGAAACTGTTTAAAAACCAGGAAGTCCTCACTTTGTGCAAGAAGTTCCATAACCAACACCACTTCTCCACTCCCTACTACCCCCAAGGTAACGATCAAGATGAATCTTCTAACAAAACTATCTTGGGCATTCTGAAGAAGACGGTTAATGAGGTTGGCCATGACTAGCACCTCCAACTCAATCCTGTCCTATGGGCCTACTGCATGAGTATCCACACACCTATAGGTGCCACACCATATTCCCTAGTATTTAGTTTTGAAGCTATTTTACCTATTGAGGTCGAGCTCCCATCACTTAGAATTTCATTGCAAAATATAATTACTGAGGAAGAGTATCAAGTTTTAAGGCTGCATGAATTAGAATTATTGGATGAAAAATACCTGGATGCTCTCAACCATCTTCGGGCATACCAGAATCACCAATGAAGGAGCTATAACAAGAAAATAAAGAACCACAAGTTTGAAGTACGTGACCTTGTCCTCATGGAGAACCAGAAAAATCTACAAGAGTACACTAAAAAAGGAAAATTCAAACCCAATTGGTTGGGACCATATGTTTTTTACAACCAGCTATGGATCAGGGGCATATCAGCTTGCAACACCTAAGGGGCATCCTCTAGATGAATCCATGAACATTTTGCATTTGAAAAGGTTCTACGCATGACTCATCAAGTACCCCAAAGCAAAAAAGAACAAAAAAATCAAAAAATCAAGAAAAACTTGAGTGCAATAAAGTTGTCCAATGGTGAAAATCAATTTGGTGACGCCTTGGATAAGTACCATGGTGAAAACCTGTCTCAGGTGCCATGTGTAGTGGCCGGTTCCACCATCTAATAAGTCCTCTTTCCATCACGACACTCCACATCGCACACATCTCATGGCTTGGAATTCTGAAACATCAAATCCTTTCACCCACCCCGCATTATCCCACCCAAAGCTAATCCATGGAATGAGGATCCTTGTATGCTTCTCTTGTACTGCTAAAATCCAAAAAACCCAAAAACATTAGAAAATCCAAAAAACCCAAAAAACATTAGAAAATCCAAAAAACCCAAAAACATTAGAAAATCCAAAAAAACACCAAAAACATTGAAGAAAATAGAAAAATACAAAAACATTCTCACATCATCATCCTACCCATCATATTCCACATCATCATCATATCCACCCCGAACCATTCCCACATCATCAAGTCAAACCAAAACTACATATTCATCTCACTCGCATGTTAAAGTGCCTTGATCCCACGGACACATGGTATGTAAGCAGTCTAGAATACAAAGGAAGTATCTAGTACTCAAGTACATAAGATGCACCCATCCAACCCATTTGGATGGTCCCTATTTCCTGAGCTCACTAAATTCACCAAGCGATACATACACTAAGCATACCCCCAAAACATCACATCTCTCGCAAAAATCATCAATCAACACACCAACTCTAATCATCACACATGGATAGACTATCTTGTTGCCCACCTCTCAAAATTTATCCAATGATATCCAACTGATTTGCGTCCTAGGATATTGTATACGAAAAATTTGGATAAAATGAAAAAGATTTAAAACAAAACAAGTACATTACCTCAATCCAAACCTTTCAATACCTCAAATATATCGAATGATAGATGCATGCAAGATCGTTGATTGATTAAATGATTTGATATGTTGATGTTGATTGCTCATTTTCACAACATAATGATAAGATGAAGATGATATAGGAAAATGGATAGATAAAGATGAGATGAGAAGATTGGAGGAATTTTGGAAGAGTGAGGATACTAGAAGAAGATGGATCCTAATGGCTTGTGAGAGGCCATATTTATAGGCAAGAGTTGATATGATTTGATGGCCAAGAATAAAAGTCAGTTATGTGATGTGTATGGCTAGGATTAAAAGTTGATTTTAGTGTTATGACACACATTAAGTGGGTTATGACATGAGGCTAAAAATAGGATGTGAGGGAATAAGTGGGATTCTTTTATTTATTTTGGAGGAAAAGATGCCTATGACGCACAATAAGTGGGGCTAAGAATAGGATGTGAGTGAGAATCTCATAATTTAAATAATAAAATTATTTACATTATTTGTGCATGTGAAGAGTTGTAGTCATGTGACACATGTTTCAATGTGGTAAATGTGAGGGATTAATTTAAATATTTAATTTGAATTGTTTTGAGACATGTGAAGGGGAATTAATTAAATAAAGGGGATTTATTTAATTAATTGGTAAGGTGATCAGGTGGGATTTATAAGTGGGATAAGTGGGATAATGTAATGACCTAGGGTAAAATATTACAAGATGTCTTACAAGGTCATGTATCGACTAGGTAATGTTATGACATGGACAATTTTGGGTGTCTACAGATATATCATTCCTACAATGGATAAAATCCATCATCCTATCAACACCTATCTTGGCAAGAGAATACAGTGGTTGTTTGTGTCATTTTGTTTGTCTTTTGATTATTGATTTTTGTCTTTTGTCTTGTTCTAGGAATCATTTCCAAAGCTACCTTGATCTCATTATATCATGGTATGTGGCAGAAAACACCTAGAATAGGCATGGTCATTGTTTTCTATACGTTGTGCTTGTGGTTTGATTTCATTACTCCAAGAATAGTATTCATATCTTGAAGATAGGGTTGGTTCTAGCATAGTGCTTCCCATTTGCCTATCAGGTTAACCATATCTCCTATGTACTATGAGAACTTATGTTATGAGTCCCCTTCTCTCATCTAGGAAAGGTTATACTACCTTGGGCATGCATGAAATCAACCTATTGCTTATGAGTCTAGTCCATGCAATTGTGGGATAAACATCATCACCTAGTTTCTTTCATACCTTCGTGAAAACTATCCTACTTTGCTATAATAAACCTAGAAATGCTCTCAATAGTGTAATGCAAGTACTTTACCTAGATTATATCATCACAACCCATCTAACCATATTATCTGGTCTTAGAATTTTGATCTACCCCCCCATCCAATCCATTCACTCTATCCCCCCCATATAACATACCTTCCCCCCCTCATCAATCCGCTCTAACCTAAACCATCCCAAACCAAAATTTCCCCCATTAATGATGTGGTGTTTAATGACCTAGTATTCCCAAAACCATCTTGACCATTCCCTTCCCCCAACCTCCCCCCCATCACCTAACCCCATCACCTAGGGTTTAACGAACACAACATGTATCATGACTTGTTCATTTCATTAATCATTGCACTGATTCATTAATCATTTGCATTATCATAGTTACTTATCATTATTACAACCATTAATCATTACATCATTTAACCATTGCATTAACCATTTCATGATCATCATGCAAAATTTTTTGGAGGACATATCACCTGACAACTATTATTGCTTGTTCTCTTTCTAACTTTCATGGAAAAACAAAATAATTAAAGCACTGAGCATAGGGTAGTTGTTTCTTTATATTGCATGCATGTGAGGTGTCTTCAAGAGTTAATGATGGTGATTTCATGCCTCTCAAATCAAACTCTCACACAAGTGTAATCTGACCATATATCCCATTTCCCATCCCATTACCACTCATACATTTCATTAATTAATCACGATATTATTTAACCATTTCATTGCACATTCATTTGCATCCATAATATATGTTTATTAATTTGAGCATATATTCGTTTCATTTCTTTAAACAATCATTTGCATCTGAGCATATATTCATTTACATGTCATATATAATCCACATCATAATCCATAACAAAATCCAAAAATGTCTCATACATCAACATAAAAACATCATATATATAAAAGACATCCATAAACAGAACATGTGTGCATCATAATCAATAACATAATCCAAAAACATCTCATACATCAACATCATAACATCATCTATATAAAAGGCATCCATAAACAGAACATACATGCATCATAATCCATAACATATCCATAATCATCCATGTACATCATCATAAACATCATAACATCATAATCATAAGCATATACAACATCATAATCCATAACATATCCATAACCATCATATGCATATCATAAATAAACATAGGGTACATCATGTCATCATCATAAACATCATCAGATACATCGCCACAAAAAATAATACATCACTCAATGTCATGATACAAAACTGCATCTATGGGCCAAAAACTGTCAATACATATAAAAACATCAACCCTGGGCTGATGAACCCCTGGCTGACTCAGTAGGTGACCCTGGGTGTGGATGCTACTGCTGCTATGGTGGTGGTTGTTGGGGTTGTTGTGGATGTTGGGGCGCCAGTGGTGGAGGTGCCATGGGCTGCTGAACTGACTAAATAGACCTAGATCTGTGTGACTCAGACATCCTTGATCCACTCCTTGCACTATAGCTAGGAATCTATTGATCTACAGGCACTACAGCACAATAAGATGCATAGTAATACTCAGCTCATCTACTCTGGTCTAGGAGATGACTCTGTATCTATTGAATCTAATCCTATATCTATGCAATCTAAGTCTATGACTATGTAAATATCTGACCAATGCTAGTACCTAACACCATCCTCTGCAGTCGGCTCACCTCTGCCTGTAGGCTCTCCACCTGTGCATTTGCCACCTACCGCAAGGCTCTCTCTACATCTCTCTCGGTAGTCACACTAGCTACATGTGCCTGTGTATGTGCTAACTGTGCCTATAGTGCACTAACCTGGCCATCAGTCCCACTGCTCCCATCTAGTAGGGAAGCTGCTCCCTATAGCTGCACTAGCTCCTATCTCTGCCTGCTAATAGTGTCCTCTAGACTCGCAACTTGAGCCTGGAGAGTCTGGACCTCCTCGTCATCATCTGCCTAAGAGCACCGACATGATGTGCGTGCACCTGAAAAAAGTCCTAGCCCTGCCCCTAAACTACCAGCCTCCCTAGCCCCAGTCCCTGTGAAGGTCATCTCAGCCTCTGACACATGCTGCTACCAGGTCTAGACTCTAGCCTATCATTGTTGTACCTATCCCTACTATGTCTGCTGCTACTAGGTCTAGACTTTGGCCTTTGGCTGTTGACCCTATCCCTGTTGTGCCTGTTGTCCCTGTCCTTGCTTCTGCTATGGTGACCCTTGTGGGGGTGGCATCTACCCTCTCTGCCCTCTTCCCGTCTGTTGCATAGGCAACTGCTGCACTCACCCCCGCCCTCTCTCGAACAGAACGTGCTCATAAGCCACTGCATCTAACATCCCAATGGGATCATTCTCATCAACCTTTATCTCCTCCACAACTATCTCCTCCTCTACCACATCTCCCTCCAACCCCGGCTCCACTGTCTTGTCTAGCTTTCTAGTCAAATCTGTAAGACGAATCAGTCTCCATGAAGCCCACCAATGGTCATACGTAGGAGTAGTCCCTACATCAACGTCTCTTCTTGCTAATCCCATTGCTGGGGCTACAAATTTGAAAAGTCATCTATCACCACCTATGGCGCTATAGCTAGCAGCCATCTATGGTCCTGAGGAGTCCTAGAAAAAATAGCCATATCTTGTGGAAGATCTTGACACAACCCAAACTATTGCATCACCCGAGAGGGGAGGTACATGTCAATGGTGTGGTCCCCTCGTCCCATTAGATGATGTAGCTAGAAAGTGTAAGGCATATGAATATGGTCATCAGGCCATTGCTCTACTCCGATGTATGGCTACCATACCACCCGAACCAGCTCATCAAAAAGCCGCCGCCAGTAGCGCAACCGCCCAACATAGAAATACCAGAGGGGCTACCTATATAGGAACACATATGCCTCGAACTAGCACTGATGATATCCTCCCTGCGGCCTCATAATCACAATGTGCTCAAAGGCCCACACATGCAGCGGTGTGACCCTAGCAGACAAAGCTAAACCATAATGATATACCACAGTATGCATCTTGTGGTACAGCTGTCCCAACATGCATGGCCCCCATGCATAGACTATCTCATCTAACACCATCTGCTCTATCACCTCTCCCCAACCCACAGGAAAGCCTCGCACATGCCGATCTATCATCACAACACCCCTGATCAATGTACAAAGAACAAAAGTGAACTGATCTACCCCAACTGCCAATGTCCGATCATAACTCATGTCCCAATGATCTTGAGTCAACACTGGGTGGCCTAGGGTAAATGCTCTGTTAATAAAACGACTAAGGGTTAGGGTTTTCATTGATATTATATTGTAGCATTTGCAGCGGTATTGAGTTGCAAGGATTGCTAGTTGTAATCAGTTTGATTTGTTGGATAATAATATTGGACTCTCTGTTGGTGGATGTAGCTTGAGTTTGGGTGAACCACGTTAAAAATTATCTCTCATTTTTATTATTGTGTATGAGGAAAGATCAAGAGTTTGAATGATAAAATCACGAAGCAATGATAATAACAACTCAATTACCCATAACATAAAGAGATCGATCTAAGTAAAAAGCCAATATTAATGAATAAATCAAATAAAACAAGAAAGTCTTCACCTAGATTGTATAGTTCTCTTTGTATGAATGTAGATTGCTTAATAACGTTGTGAAACCATGTTTGCAACAAGTGGATGTAGGTTGTATGCGTGCTCAAAAGATTGAAGTGCTCAACAATGCGTTGTATGCTCAATGCACTGTAAAGGATGCCTGAGAATAAATGATCAAAGAGGATTTGTTATGAAGATGAGGGGGGTTTATATAGGTTTCAAACATGATCGATCAATGGATGAAATAAATCCATAGAATGAATGGTTGAGATAAATCAAATAACTCATGCTGAATGTGCACACGACATGTGTCACTCCAAAAAGGTATTTTTATTAAGATAATTGCTTTTTTTGATAAAGATAGAATTTGATTTCGTAAATTAGAATACCTTTTTTTCTAATTCATGAGTTGATGAAAATAAGATAAATTAAAGCCAATTAACTTAACTTTAGATTTGTCTTTTTTAAAGTTCTAAAAATAAGACTGATTGTGCACATGAGTTAACATGATATTTTTAGAGGAATTGGAAAATAATTGAAATTAAATAAATAAATTTATTTAATTGATTGTGCATGATTTTGAAGAATGTGAATATTATAAAGATTATAAATAAAATACTTGATTTTATTTATTTTTAGAGGATTGAGACAATTTAAATAAATTTGATTGATTTATTTAAATTTAGAGGAATAGTTTGATTTAATTAAATAATGAAAATTATTTAATTGTAGATAAGAGAGAATTTGTGATGAATTAATTAAATAATGGGATTTATTTAATTAATGTGGATTTGAAATTTGTAAAGAATAATGATTTAATTAAATAATAAAAATTATTAAATTTTGGAAGAATATAAAGGAATTTTAATGAAATTAATTAAATAAAGAGGATTTATTTAATTAATGTTGAAAATATGTGATTTGGAAGAATTTGATGATTTTGATGAAACTAATTAAATAATTAGATTATTTAATTAACATTTAAAATGTAGGTGATTAGATAGAAATGCAAGTGATGTGATGACTTGGTCATTTTTGGGTGCCTACATTTTGCCCCTCTTTGATGCAATGCAGTTTATAGCGTTGCTTCAAAGAAAATGATTGTTGAAGACATGATACAATTTTGATGCCCCAGTGTAGCTAGTTGCCTCTGTATAGTTGGTGTAGGATGCCCCCTCGAGAGGAAAGACAGGAAAGCAACTGAAGAACTGGGTTACTGCTCGACTAGAAGATTGTGTTTGAGATAGATGAGGTTGGATAGAAAAAGGGGAGGGACACTATAAATAGGTCCTAAGGGGTCAACATACCTCATTTGCACACTAAGAGTTGTCAAAAGGTTAGAGCTTGTAGCCTCCTAGCTTAGTTTGTGAGAGCCTTGAGTGGAGAGAGTTTGCAGTGTGTAGAGATGCCGATCCTTGTGCATAAGCATCGAGCGGAGTGGGTGCAGACCTATGAGAGACCAGTGGGAGCACCAATAGTGGTAAGTGCTTGATAACCTCTTTGCATTGAATTTTTAGGTCATTTCTAGGGTTTGGTCTAGGTTTTGTTTTATGTCAGCCAAAAGCACTGCGCAATGCCAACGTGCCTTTGGTGGTCGAGGAAAGCACTTTTGGTGCGCTAATGCGCACTTAGTAGTGCAGTGAAGCACATCTAGTCAAAGCTCGGTGCCTTTGGTGTTTAGGATTCACACCGCAGCGTGGTTAATATATCACCGAAGTGTGGTTAATATATCACCGAAGTGCATTTGGTAGTTCAGTAGGGTGCTATTGGCTGGGTAGTTAGGCGCTACTAGTTAGGATTTGCAAAAAATGTAGTGCAGTAAGGTGCATTTGAATACACAGTAAAGCGCACTTGTGAAAATCAAGCCACCTTTGGTTTTGATAGTAAAGCGCTTATGTGCAAACAATAAAGCACAACAAGTAGGAGTTGAACATGAGTTGCTAGGGTTGACCAAGGAGTTGACCACATAGGTTAGAGATGTGTAGGGTTGACCTAGGGTTTTCATCATAGTGTTGTGCTTGTAGATGTCCTTAGTGACTTGAGTAGACTTGCAAAAGGTCTGACAAGTGGTTTTGTCGATGCAGAGAGTCCTTCCACCTCTGATGTCATGGGAGTGACACCATGTCATTGCAGACGAGGTAGTATGGATTACATGGGAGGAGGATGCATTCTTGGAGTATATGGGACTATGGCTTGTGGCACATTTGATGCATATTAGGGTGAATCTCACCCTGTTGACCACTATTGTGGAGAGGTATCACAGTGAGACTTGCTTGTTTCACTTTCCAATAGGGGAGGCTATTGTGACACTTGAGGATGTGTATTGCATCAACAAGAGCCTGATTGATGGAGAGAGAGTTGACTTTGACCCAGGCATTGGAGAGGCTAGCATGAGAGAGGTATTTTGCACTGACGACCTCTAGATAGAGGATGGCGAGATCCGTTGGGCTAATGTTCTAAGATTATGTGATAGGATCAGATGGATTGTGGCTACTTTGGTTGGTGGCTTCCTTTGCCCAGACAGGAAGTCATGAGGGTTATCTATTGGTGGGGCACTATATTGTCAGGGATGTTTACACATGGCATCCGTTATGCATGGGGCCCTTGTGTTTTGGGGCAACTATACCAAGAATTTCATGACTGTGTATATAGGAGAGGATAGAGCCTATCAGCTGGTGTTACTTTATTACAGGTATGGGCTTGGGATCATATCCCAGTTATCAAATTGATGACGCAGTGTCACCACGAGAGGGGGGAGCCATATGCTTTTCTATATGAGGGAGTGATCAGACATAGGCGGTTTGGGTCTATGAGCTTCTGGAGGTGACAAATTGATGAGATGGATATCTTTATTTGGAGACCATGGCTACTGTGCAAGGCATGGGAGGATGAGCATGAGTAGCTGATGTACTACAAACAGGTGCGATATCTATTTGGTAGATGCATAGATACTATTGAGAGATACCTTCCCGAGTGGGTATTGAGACAGTTTGGTTTACCACAGGGGTTGCCTGTTGGAGAGGTGACACATGTGAGGACACGACAGGAGGTTGGGGATTGGGATGCTGAGAGTCTAGTGGCCACAGCCTTGGCAGAGTTGCAGGGACTTGCCCCAGTTCGGTGGGATTGGGATTCAGGATTGGCAGATCTAGGGACACTGCCAGATTATGACAGGTACTGGCAGACACACAAGCCAGTGAGGTTGACCCTACCAGGGGTGGCAGGAGTAGTATGAGAGGTATTAGTGCCAGGTGGAGAGGCAAGGGTTAGATGAGAGGCCAAAGAGTAGGCTAGACAACAGGTGGGTGGAGAGGACAGAGGCCAGTAGGCTGATATACATATGGCAAAGGAGGAGGATCGAGTCGAAGAGACTTAGCTGCAATAAGCACAACGGCTACCACAGGAGGAGATTGCACAGAGGACTCACCTGGAGCTCCAGATGGTGAGGTTGCAGAGGGATAGGGATGTAGTGAGGGCGGAGGCTAGATAGTCTGAGGCTTAGGATCAGGTACATTCACAGGTAGAAGCAACAACATAGAGAGCGTTGGTAGCAGCACATGTCGTGCCAGTGCTAGCAGCAGATGATGGGTAGATTGCCCAGTTGACTTTAGAGAGAGACGTCACAGTACAACTACATTTGACAGCATAGGCCACCCTATAGAGGGTTAGGTGGGAGAGAGATGAGGCACGTCGTGTATTAGGTGCCGACCAGAGGACATTGTATAGCGAGCTCATCCGTGTACAGGGAGAGCTTGTGTCAGCAAGTAGAGAGGTCGAGTACTACAAGGGTCTCTATGCTGGGGCAGTGCCAGCAGATCAGCAGGCACCCAGCTATCAAGAGTGGAACAGGTCAGGGGCATCTGCATCACACAGGACAAGGTAGTCAGTGTCATCTGTTAGAGGACCCTTTGTGCCTCCAGGGGGAGGAGGACTAGCAGGGGGCCTGCGCTGAGTACAAGCAGAGGCCAAGGATCACGGTAGGAGGGTAGCTCTACCCACTAGCTGCCACTAGAGCATGTATTTTTATATATGTATCAATTTTGTATCATGATGGACATTATATATTGTGATTGATGCCTGCGTGCATCTAATGTATATTTTGCGGGCTCTTGATAGCCATGATGTAGACACAGACATTTGTATTTTGATGACATTCACATGATGATATATGATGATATATTATACTCACTGATGTTCATGCTTTTGTTTATGCATTTCCTTATGATATGGATGTGATGACATGTATGTATGATTATGGATTTATGTGATGATGTATATGCTTATATGATGCTAATAGTTGTATGACACATGATGACATGATGATAATATAGATATGATGATATAGATGCTATGACATGCGATATCTAACATGTGGTTTTGCAGATATGCTCTAGATGGTGATGGAGATAGAAGAAGATAGATAGAAGAGCCTATTGATTGATCGTTGCTTGAAAACTATATAAGGCCATGGAAAAATGGGTGGGTAGATGGATAAGCTTGTTGCAATGGTTTCACAAATGTTGATAGAGAGCAATCTTTATTTTTGATATAGCACGTGGATAGTTTGCCACCAAGGTATAAATGACCAGGGTGCTGTAATATCCAAGTGCATGGACGTTGACTTTGCAAGCAAGCGGTTTGAACTTAGATATCTTAGACACAATATAACCTTGTTGTACATGTGAATGAGCCATAGTCTTGAACATAAAATAAGCTTCAATACATAATTGCAAGAAGAATATTAATATGTAAGATGCTAGGTCGTAACACACACAAGATAAATATGTTTCTAAGAAAGATGCTAAAGATCATTCCTCAAACACGGCACACAAAAGCAATGACTATGCCCCCAATCCGTACAAAATTGCAACATACCAAGATTATAGATAAATCAAGGTAGTCTTGAATAGGTATTGGAAAAGGAACAAAAGATAAACCATAAAGCAAATTGACTGACTTACAAAGTAAAAATACAGCCAACATATTCTCTTGCCAAAGAGGTTGCTCAGGATAGATTGGATAGGAAAGATAACAACCTTATCATAGGAATGATGTGTCTATTAAAAGGTGCTATTTGTTGAAAAGATAATGTCTAGTTTCAGGAAAATGTGACATGTCATATAAGACGTTGAGTCTGGTTTCAATCATGGAACATTCTATATAAGACAAGTTTGTTGATATGTTGCTTGGTTGAAATTGATTTAGCTGATGCTGGAAAATGATATGTAGGACATCATATGGCTATGTAAGTAAGTTTCTTTGCTTGACGTTTGTTTAAGGACTTTTGCTTTGCAAGGATGTGTTTATTTGTTGTTTTGCTGCTTGAGTTAGTCAAGTTGAAGTGAATGGATTGTGATAAATGGAAGACTAGAAAGATGACATGTCAATGGATTGAGGTGGGTAACAAATGATGAATCGTATGTGCTTGAATATTGGATACATCCTTCGTATTCCAAACTGCCTACATACCTTATATCAACAGGATCAAGGCACATTACGATGAAAGATGAAAGATGATAATATGTAGTTCTGGGTAGAGTGATGAGTGGGTCAAAGTGTTTGAGCTTGGGTAGGTGAAATGATGTCATCTTATGTACCTGAGTACTAGATACTTCCTTCGTAGTCCAGACTGCCTACATACCCATATTATGGGATCAAGGTACCTTAAGATTGTGATGAGATGATATGTAGTTTTGGTTTGTGTTTGATGATGTAGGATAGTGTTGTCATTGTGGGGATGTGGTTGAAGTGCTTGTGTTTTTGTTTGGATTATTGATGTGTTTTTGCTTTTGTTTGTGTTGTGTTTGAAGGATGAAGTGTTTGTGAACCATGAACAAGGATCCATTCCTAGACCTAGGTTAAGGAAAGAGTTGCCCCCATTCTGTAAGAGGTGTTGTTATGGTTGATTGACATAGGATAACCATGGATAAGACATAGAAAGTTTGGCATAGAACAAGACAGTGATAACTGTTAACATAGATCAAGACATGGGATGACAACGATGGATATTAACAAAATTCCAAGCTATTCTAGATAGGGAGATGGAAATGCAAACAAGGTCAATGATTTATTATGGATGGATGGATGAAGTTTGTTTTGAAATGGACATGGAATGAACAAGACTTGGTAGATGATGGATGCTGACTCTACACATAGCACCTGTTTGCCAGGTTTTCACTATGGTACTTACCCAAGGTACCTATTTACGAGGTTTTCACCAGAGGATAGATTATTTTGTTTTTGTTTGTTTGTTTTTTTTTTTTTTTGACATGGGTACTCCGAGGATCAGGCATAGAACTTCTTGAGATGAACACTATTGAGTGGCTCATCTAGAGGAATGCCGCCAGGTGTAACTAAAGTATAAGCTCCTGATCTATATGCTGCTGTGACAATAAAGGGTCCTAACCAATTAGGCTTGAACTTACCCTTCTTTTCTCGATCTATTTGATTTCTCTGATTTTCTTTTAAGACAAGATCACCAACTTGAAACCATCTTTCTTTGATCTTCTTGTTATAATTATGCCGGAGGCGGTTTTGATAGACATGGAGATGATTAAGTGCGGCAAGGCACCTCTCATCTAGTAGTTCTAGTTCAGCTAATCTAGAATTATGATACTCCTCTCCATCAATCAGGTGCTGCATGGATACTCTGAGGGATGGGATCTCGACCTCTATAGGTAGAATGGATTAAGAGCCATAGACCAAGGCATAGGGTGTGGCACCAGTTGGTGTTTTGATACTAGTGCAGTAGGCCCATAAGGCAGGATTGAGTTGCAGGTGCCAATCACAACCAGCTTCATTGACCATTTTCTTGAGGATTTTTAGAATGGTTTTGTTGGAAGCCTTGGCTTGGCCGTTACTTTGCGGATAGTAGGGAGTGGAAAAGCGATGTTGGATATTGTATTATGTGCATAAGGCATGGACATCTTGATTCTTGAAAGGTCTCCCATTATCAGTGACAATGGTGTTGGCAAGAGACACTATGTGGCTTCGTGAGTGTTGTCATTGATGGAAACAAAGTCCATCCCACACATCTGCAGGACATGGTGTGTCTATACCGGAAGTCAGATTGAAGAGTATTTTGGTCCGGTGACCAAGAACAAAGCCTACAGCAAGGTCCAACAATCAAGTTTGGATCTCTCAGAGGAAGTATCTCAATACAGTGCGGACTTGGGGAAGTCAAGAGGAGTACCATGACTAATATATTCTAGAGATTGAGCCTCCGGCAATGTAAGAGTGAAAAGATATGAACACCTA
This sequence comes from Cunninghamia lanceolata, assembly GCA_027924645.1. NCBI lineage: Eukaryota > Viridiplantae > Streptophyta > Pinopsida > Cupressales > Cupressaceae > Cunninghamia > Cunninghamia lanceolata. The sequence continues at coordinate 7,942,280 of BSBN01001281.1, forward strand.
AGTGTTAGGTTCCTGTTTGACAGAGTAGACTGAGGAAGAACTGACCAGCAGAGCTTCAGACCTTAATCTGGATGAGATATTGATGGTAATCAAGTTTCTTAAGGAATCATTCATGATTGGCTAACATGATTGATGACTTCTATAAGCATCTCTTTGATACGCATCACTTGGCAAGCAAGGATTTAGCTGACAGACTAGAGTTTGAGAAAATATTGGGTATTTTGGATGCCGACTAGAAAGATGTTGAAATCCTTTGTGCGGATATATATACCAGATGGATTTCAATGAGTAGGTGTGTGTGGTGTGTTGTGAAGTGCAAAGAAAAGTAGAGAGCAGTGTGGAAATAATAATACAGGTCTGGTATGTGACATGAAAGCAGCACCAAAGAAGAGGAAGAATGAAGTACAGTAGATCAATGTATTGAGCCTAATCGGAACTAAACCTCAACATATGTGGATGCTTCTCATTAGTTCAAGTATCTTGTTACTTTCTTTATACCTTGTAGATAGTGAGTCTCTTGTAGGCAGTGAACCTCTTGTGAGCAGTGTGCTCAGGCAGTGAGCCCTAATTGGCAAGTGCCATTTTGTACTTCTATTCTTTTAACAAAGAATACAATCTTGGGTTAGTCACCCCATGGTTTTTCCCTTAACAGGGTTTTCCACATTAAAATCATTGTGTTATGTGTATTGATTTTGTTTCTGCTTTCATGGTTATGGATGCTTATTTATTTTGATGTTGCACTAGTTGTTAAAGAAAAACAAAAAGTTAAATTAATTAAGATAACTGATTCACCCCCCCTCTTAGTTATCAACAATTGGTATCAGAGCTAAGTTCCTCCAAACATAGCCTAAAAGCTTGAGGAAGATCTAGAAATTCTAATGGATATGTATGGTATGAGGGAACAACTTCAGTCTGCCCTTGATGATCTTGAGAAATCTCACTCTAAAGTCAACAACTTGAGGGAAAGACTCAAACAAGCTGATGATTTCATAAATGAACTAAAGGAGAAACTGAGTATCTCTATGAAAAAGAGAAAGGAACTTTTTCAGCAATTAACAAGTCAAAGTGAAGCCAATGATACTAATGAAGATCTAAATGAGAAGGACAAATTATGTGAGAAGCTATCAAAAGAGGTCATTATGGTAAGACATGAAATGGAATCAGGGGTTATGAAATTCACCCAAGAAATTGAAGAGAAAAGAAAGACTGAAGATAATCTAAAACAATCTCTCAAGGAGAAGTCAGAAGACTGCCACAAAATGGATAGAATAATCAAGCATTTGGAATCTAATCTTGAAGAAGCTAGAGAAAATCAAGAACAACTTGAGAATCAAATTGAAACCCTAAAAAGGGATCTTCAAACATCAAATGAATATAAAGAGAAATTCAAGATAAGCTCTGCTCAGCTTGAAGTTCTTCTTGAAAGCCAAAAGAGGGTAAATGACAAGCAAGGCTTGGGTTATGAGAAAGGTGAAAGCTCCAGATCCGGTCAGAAGAACTCTGGATCAGGAAATCCAAGGAACAGGCCTAGAAGACATCTAGTAAGGCAACCAAATGCTCAAAGATATCCATCCTTCAATGGATACTACCACAATTGCAATAACTTTGGTCATAAAGCAAATCAGTGTAGAAGAAGAATGAATTAGACTAATTCATCCTTCTCCGGATAGTGTTTTAATTGCAAAAGGTATGGTCACAAATCTCATGAGTGTAGAAATATGCAAATAAATAATTCATTCAATGGTAGATGCTTTCCATGCAATAGAATGGGACATATGGCTAATCAGTGCAGATCAAGAGGATATCAATCAAATATGCAAAGAAATGTTGTTTGCTACAATTGCAATAGATCCGGTCATATTGCTAAATTCTGTAGAAGTAAGAATTGAGACAAAAAGGGTTTGGTGCATCATAATCAAAACTAAGACAAAGGAAAAGGAAAAGTGAATGCGGATGAAATTCAAAGGGAGATAAGCAAGATTTGGGTGAAGAGTATAGAAAATGTTGAGGATGGATCCGCACCAAAATCTGGTGTTGATATCCCTTCTGGAAACTAAATAGATGAGCTCTAGCTCAGGAGGAGTCACAAAAGAAAACAAGTTCCCCCAGCCAGTCAATTGGTGCCTGAAATTGGCACATGGAAAGTTGTGGATTAAAGGGTTCTCAGAAAAACATCTAAATAAGCCTTGGTAAAGATATGGAAGATCCGCAAGAAATTTAGAAGAGGTTAATCTTCCAAGAATGATCCGGTTTAACAGTCATCTGGTAAGAATAGGATTTTCACAATTAGATCCGATATGATTCAAATTTTAGGTATCTTGATCTGCGGATAAATGGAATGATTGGAGAAAGGTAGATAGATTGCCAATATTCACCGAGAATAACTCTAAGTGCATCTCAGTGATCCAGAAAGATCTCTCAGGACAAGGAGAACAAAGCAACCAAAATAACTTAAGTTGTGCATTTATTACAATGTGAAATTAGGGTTTTCACAGAAATATAAGGGTTCTTTTGTTCATCATTTGCACATTTGCATTCGAGAAGAAGAGAGAAGGAACTCTACAACTAAAACCTGTCAAAGATCAACCGTAGAAGTCGATTCATCCTGCAATCTGATCCGGGTCATATCATGAGCCCTAGAAGCATAAAAGGTATTTTCTACTCTTGAAATCTCTCTATGAATCTTTGAAAGATGGCTACTCTGAATGTTGTGAGGATCACTAATAGGCTGCACCCAAAATTTAGAAAACATCCTTATAAATCCCTAGAAGTTGATCCCTTAGGCGCATTTTCTAGCATTTCACAGTAGAAGATATTAGGGTTTACATACACGCAAACATTGAATAATTTGGGGAATCCAAACTGATGGATATCTACCACAAGGAATTGTTAGATGAATCACTTGAACTTAAACCCCAATACAAGGCCATCCGGGACAAGCATTTCAGACAGTGCATCCATTTCTCCTATTTTGCAGAAGATGAGTGGGTTCGGTATGTTTTGAGTAGAGTGCATGACAACTTCATGTGGTTGAATAGACGATTTAAGATCACAAAAGATGCTATTAGGGTGATAACTGGTTTGCACTCATTTGGAGGGTTGCCTGTTCTCAAATCGGTCAAAAACCAAACTGTGAGTGAGGCTACTGGATCAAAATTTGACAAGAGAGCAATGACAATAGAAGATATCACTAATCTGGATATCAAGTTTGCCTCGATGATAATTGGTTACAAGATATATCACTCCAGCAGGGAAAATTCAGTACCCAGAATTGTAATTTACACTGCTTATTAGATGCTAAAAGAAAATGCTGACTATGATCTTTGTGAGCTTCTCTTGAATCAACTATTGGAGAATTTGTAGAAAATAAAGAAGGATAAAAAGAATTCATTCAAAGTATGGTGGGTTGATACTTTGCCTATTCTCCTATTATATGAATGAGCTACCCGGAACTAATGGCTGGATATGGCAGAATGACAGACCTGTTGCCATACAAATCAGGGATTATATGTATGGGCTTGGTGATGCCAAGACACAAAATACAGCTCTTTGGGGTTACTTCAAAAACTTCCAAAGCATGATGCATGCCAAAGAAAGAATCCCCCAATCTTTGGTTGAGAAATACAAGGATACAGTGTGCTTTATGGTAGACACTGATCAATGCCTAATGGAGGCAGTGGAACCAAGAACAATATGGATCATGCCAATGGGGTATGAGGTTGATGAAAAAATCTTAGAACTACATATCCAACATCTGATGAGTAAGCCTAAGGACCCTAAGGCAAAAAGGTTTGGAACCTACCAAGAGCTGAGTGTAAAAGTTCATGTTGAACTTAGACAGCTTGAGATCAAGAGAAAAGTAAGAAGGGAAGTAGAAGAATTCGCCAAGAGGCATGGAATATCAAAGGAGGTAGTTGATGCCAATAGAGAGAAGATGGAAAGGGCAGAGAAAGAAAGGCAAGAAACAGAAAAAGAAAGTGCTTCGGTGCAAGCCCCCTCCCAGACCAAATCCTCCAGAAGCTCTGCACCTGCCACCTCTAAGAGCCAAAAAGCATCAAAACTGGAAGCCCAAACTTCCAGAAAGGGAAAGAAGAGAACAAAGAAAAAGGCCAAAAGGTCCTATATGAGTTAGAAGAATGATGAAGAAACTGAGACCGATGAAGAAATCAAGAAAATGAAGAAGAAGAAGAAAACATCCAGTGAACCCTCTACCGGTTATACCAAGGAAGAAGAAGTAGAAGAGTTTATTGAAAGGCCTACTCTGTCCATTGATGATGTAGTCAAGGCAGTTACTGTGGATGGAAATCTGTAACCAATGACAGAATTCTATGATGAGTATAATGACGCAGATAAAAAAATCTTGGAAGAAGCCACAATTAAGTACTTCAACATATATAATAAGGCATTTATTGAAATCATCTCTCTAATTCCCAAAAGTTTAGAGAAGGAACTTGAAATGAGAAAGGAGAATGCAAAGGCAAAGGACCTAGAGATCCGGGAACAAATAGCTATTCAGCTTTATCCCTCCATCACTCCAAAGAAAATGAGCATGATCTTCAAAGATTGTAAAGATGAGTTCTGGAGCAAAGCCAAAATGAATAAGATTATGCTCGAAGAGACTGAGAAGGTGGCCAAAGAGACTAAAGACATCCTCCAAAATGCATATAAAAGATTTAATATTCCTGTTATAGAGGACTTAGGTGATGAACCCTCTGTCATGGATGATGAAGGACTCAGTACATCAAAGGAAGATCCTACAGAGAAAAATGCAGAAGAATCAAAAGAGATAGGTGAGGAGAAAACTAAGGACCTAGATTCCTCTGTTACGAAAGAGGAAGTCCAAGAAGAAGTAAATATCTCTCATCCAGATTCCCCTGTAGACTCCAGATCTAAAGGAGAAGAAAGAATAGAGGAGAAAACCAATCAAGAAGAAGAAGTAAAGGAAAGGGAAAAAGACCAAACAGAGAAGACCCCAGGAGACAGTTCTGAGACTACAGAAGGGAAGAAGACTCTGTCTCTGACAAGAGACACTATAGAAACTATCAAAGATTTCTTGACCAAAGAGATGATGGAAATTGATGAACCGGAACTGCTTCAAGGACCATTCAATTTTGATTCCCTTTCCCCAGTTCAAACAATGAAGATAGCATCCTTTGCCCAAGCAAAGGAAAAAGAAAAACTTCTGAAGTCTCACATGGAAGACTGTGAGCTAATTGAGATTGCATCCGGTGTATTGGAAAAGATCATGCCATCCTTCTAGAAAGATCTTTCAGCCTCTTCATTTGGTAATCTCAAATCTCTTGTTAATACTATTAGCACACATTTTGATTCCTTAGAGAAGTCAGCAGAAGAAAAGGTCTGGAAGGAGTTTTTGGGAAAGAGATTCTCTGAAGTACAAGGGCTAATAACAAATGATAGAAGAAATTTGGATATTGGAATAAAGAGCCTAGAGAATGCTCTTAAAGATGGTGGTGATCTATACAAATTTTGTCTATCTTGGTCCACCGTAATAGCAGACATCACCAAGAAGGTGAAAGAACAAGAGAGCAAACTATCAAGTTTATCTCAAAGTTTTGATCCTCTCACCTCTTCCATAATAAATCAAGAGTGTCAGACTATTCTAGTCATAAATGAAATAAAGAAGCTTGAGAAGGAGAAGAAAAATAGAATAAGTAGGTTAAGTAAACTTAGAGGGATAATTATCCCTAAATTAGAGGCCATGCATGAGGCCCTATCTGATGCTCAGACCATAGCCCAGATTAGAGATCCGACAGATCTAAAGAGGGCAGAAGCTTTTGCATTCTTGTTGAGTGGTCACATCTCAATTTTGGACAGGATGAAGCAGAGTTGGGCAACAGAGTTTGTCCAGTTGAAGACATTTTTTGCAGATATACTTCAGTATATGTAAAGTATAACATGTATATATACTTATGCGGCTAAGTATAGTTGGATTTTTGGGAATTTTGGTGTGTGGATTCTACCCTTTGCCATTGATGTCAAAGGGGGAGTGAGGAGTAGTGAAAAATGTGGAATCTAGCTAAGGGGGAGCTCCGGTAAAATGTACATTAGAATAGAGCATCAGCCAAGGGGGAGTGTAGTGTGACACTTAGTCATTCTTCACTAAGTGTTGCCATCAATGCCAAAGGGGGAGATTGTTGGCAAGAGACACTATGTGGCTTCGTGAGTGTTGTCATTGATGGCAACAAAGTCCATCCAACACATCCATAGGACATGGTGTGTCTATACCGGAAGTCAGATTGAAGAGTATTTTGGTCCAGTGACCAAGAACAGAGCTTGTAGCAAGGTCTGACAATCAGGTCCGGATCTCTCAGAGGAAGTATCTCAGTACAGTGCAGACTTGGGGAAGTCAACACGAGTACCATGACTAATATATTCCAGAGATTGAGCCTCCGGTGATGTAAGAGTGAAAAGATATGAACACCTAAGTGTTAGGTTCCTGTTTGACAGAGTAGAATGAGGAAGAACTGACCGACAGAGCTTCAGACCTTAATCTGGATGAGATATTGATGGTAATCAAGTTTCTTAAGGGATCATTCATGATTGGCCGACATGATTGATGACTTCTATAAGCATCTCTTTGATATGCATCACTTGGTAAGCAAGGATTCAGCCGACAGACCAGAGTTTGGGAAAATATTGAGTATTCCGGATGCCGACTAGAAAGATGTTGAAATCCTTTGTGCGGATATATGTACCAAATGGATTTCAATGAGAAGGTGTGTGTGATGTGTTGTGAAGTGTGAAGAAAAGAAAAGAGCAGTGTGGAAATAGTAATATAGGTCCGGTATGTGACAGGACAGCAGCACCAAAGAAGAGGAAGAATGAAGTGCAGTAGATCAGTGTATTGAGCCTAACCGGAACTGAACCTCAGCATATGTGGATGCTTCTCATCAATTCAAGTATCTTGTTACTTTCTTTATACCTTGTAGACAGTGAGTCTCTTGTGGGCAGTAAGCCTCTTGTGAGCAGTGTGCTCAGGCAGTGAGCCCTAATTGGCAAGTGCCATTTTGTACTTCTATTCTTTTAACAGAGAATACAATCTTCGGTTAGTCACCCCGTGGTTTTTCCCTTAACAGGGTTTTCCACATCAAAATCACTGTGTTATGTGTATTGATTTTGTTTCTACTTTCATGGTTATGGATGCTTATTTCTTTTGATGCTACACTAGTTGTTAAAGAAAAATAGAAAGTTAAATTAATTAAGATAACTGATTCACCCCCCCTCTCAGTTATCAACAAATGGCTTGGGGGATACCATACCGACAAATGAGGTAATTAAGGATAAACTTGGCTATTTGCTTACTGGTGATATAAGTCATGGGAATGGCTTTGACCCACTTTGTGAAGTATTTAGTGGTGGTAATGATAAATTTGTGGCCATTGGATGAGGATGGGTGGATTTGTCCTACAAGGTCAAGACCCCATTATGAAAAAGGCCATGGAGTTGTCACAGGTTGTAGTTCATGAGCTGGTGCGTGAATCAAATCTCCATGCTGCTGGCATTGTAGACACTTCTTAGCAAACTATAAAGCATCTTGTTCTATTGTAGGCCAGTAATAACCTATTCTGAGTATCTTCTTAGCAAGATTAGGACTAGTAGAATGTGTGCCACAGACACCTTCATGTATGTCTCGTAAGGTAGCATTAGCTTCTTCTGTGTTAAGACATCGTAAGAGGATACCATTGAGACTTTGGTGATATAGTGTATCACCCATAATGGTGTAATGAGAGGATCGACGGATAAAGGTCTTGCATTGGGTTGATGAGAGTTCAAATGGAAAGGTACCATGTTTAAGGTATTCATAGTTATCTTTGTACCATGGGGAATTGGGACCAACAAGTTCGCAGATGATTTCAGTAGTTGGAACATCAACGGCTGGTATCAACAATTGCTCGATCAAGAATTCACATTTTAGTGTGTTTGCAGGCATGTCTATAAGTGACCCTACAGAAGCCATAGAATCTACAGCTTTGTTATGCTCTCTTGGAATTTTCTCAAATGTGATGCTAGAAAAATGTGGTTTGTAGGCATCCACTAGTTTCTTGTAGGGGACCAACTTTTCATCTTTTGTTTGATACTCATCTGTGACTTGTCAAATAACTAGTTGTGAGTCTCCATATACCTATAGTTCTTTGATGTCCCATTGAACTATTGTGTTGAGACCTATGAGGAGTGTTTCATACTCAACCATGTTGTTGGTGCAAGGAAATGCAAGCTGATATGACTTTGGGATATAGTCATTTAGAGGCATGATAAAAAGGATTTGGACCCTTGATCCATGTTGTGTGTAGGAACCATCAAAATACAACTTCTACATTACTGAGGTAGAGAGAGTGAAGAGATTCTCATCCAAAAAGTCAGATACCATAGGATGTACATCCGTCATAGGTGCTTCTACTAGTTGATCTACTAGGGCTTGTCCCTTGATTGCTTTATGGTCCACATACTCAATGTCAAACTCACTTAGGATCATGACCCATTTAGCTAGTCTGCCTGTGAGGGTTGCTCTTACTAGGAGATACTTCAATGGATCAATTTTGGCTATTAGATTTGTGTGTTGGTTTAGCATGTAATGCCGCAACTTTTGGGAAATGAACACTAAGGCTAAACAAGCTCTTTCCATAGGTGAATAATTGAGTTCATAACCCACCAAGGTTCGACTGATATAATATATTACATGCTCTTTTCCTGACTCATCATGTTGTGCTAGAAGAGCCCCTAGGGCTGCAGTTGTAGTTGAGATGTACAAGATCAAAGGCCTATTAGCGACTAGTGGTACCAAAATAGGAGGTGTAGCAATATATTCTTTGAGCTGATCAAATGCTTCTTGACACTTATCATCCCATCAAAATGAGACATCCTTTTGGAGCAAGTGTTGAAATGGTTGACATTTATCCACTAGCTGTGAGATAAACTTCCTAATGGATTGCAACCTTCCTTGAAGGCTCCTTAATGCTTTCAGATTCTTTGGTGGAGGCATTTCTACTATAGACTTGACTTTTGTTTTATCTACTTCAATGTCTCTATGAGATACAATGTATCCTAATAGTTTTCTTGAGGTTACCCCAAACACACACTTCTTTGGATTGAGTCTTACTTGATTTTTTTTAGTCTGTCAAAGATTTGTCCTAGAACCTATATGTGATCTGCCCTAGAAGATTTTGCTAGTATATCATCAACATATTCTTCCATGATGTGATAAAAGAGATTGTGGAATATCACTGTCATTGCCCTTTGATAGGTTGCCCCTGCATTCTTAAGACCAAATGGCATGACGCACCAACAATAGGTACCCTAAGGACAAGTGAAAGTTGTTTTATGTTGATCTTCTTCCACTATCATTATCTAATTGTAGCCAAAAAATCCATCCATTAAAGAAAGCATTTCATGACCAGCAGTCAAGTCTACTATGAGATCAATGTTTGGTAATGGGAAGTCATCTTTGGGACATGCTTTGTTGAGATCTCTGAAATCAAAACACATGCAGATGCCCCCATTGAGTTTAGCCACAGGTACAATGTTTGAGACCCATTCTAGATAATCAATAGGCTTGATAAACTTGGCATCTAACAATTTCTATATTTCCACTTTCACCAAGAGAGCAATATGTGGATGCATCTTCCTTAGCTTTTGCTTGACGGGTTTAACTATTGGATCAACTGTGAGATAGTGAACTACTAGCTTAGGGTCTAACCCTGACATATCAACATAGGTCCACACAAAGTTAATGGTGCACTGCAAGAAGAAATTGGTAAGAACCTTGTGTTCTTTCTCTGATAGTGATGCTGCTAGGAATGTTGTTCTAGGATTTTGCTCTGTGCCAAGATTTATCTCTGTAGAATCTTCCACTAGGAGAGATGATTTCTCTTGATACTTAGATGGTAGGGGAAGGCCAAATCTTCCATCCTTAGGTGCCACATTTGGGTTTTCACCTTTGGATACGTCCTTTGTTTTTACTATTTTGTGATCAGGAGGTGCCACAGTGTGGTTTTCACTTAGAGGTCTTTCTTTATTTTAATTTTTGTGACTGGAGGATTTGATATTCTCACCAAAATAAGCATTTTGCTCTAGTTCCATTACAAAACTAACTTTTTGATTGCCAAGAGGGCTACCATCTCGGAGTCCCATTAACTCTACAATAGCTTCGTCATTCTAAAAAATATCTAGTATGGGGGACCGTTGTTGGTCTCAATCGATAAGTTTAGGGTAGACAAGTGTTACAATCTGGGTGTTTGTGGTGGATGTTAAGGATACGGATGATAGCATGAATACGGAAGATTCAGTGAATAGGTAAGTCATATGGAGGGAAGAGTCATCGATGATATCCTCATTAGATGTCGAATTGGCAGGAAAATTTTGTGTCACCTTGTCGAGAATACCCTCGATGTCCAAGGCGCGTGGTACCTTCCTACCAAATCCTAACCCCTTCTTATCTAGTTTCTTCTTCACAATAATGGGTTCCATTGTTCCTTGATTATCTTTCCCAAGGCCACCTTTGCCTTTGTATCCCATGTTTTTGACTATCCTTAGTCCATTGCCATATTGTTCAACTGGTATTGTGATTGATTCTTTCTCCTTGTAGAGCCAAGAAGGGATGTCTTCAATAGTTTCCTCTGCCAATAATTTTCCCTCTTGGAATTGGGTTAGAGATGCTGGGGGAGGACTAGCTACTTTTTTAGTTGCTTTGGCAATGGGCGGTTGGTTGTAGGATTTAGGTGATAGGGGCATCGACCCTACACAACAAGATTTTGAGATATCATATTCTCCAAAGCCTATATCATGGATGTGAGCTTTGATTTCAGGAATAGGATGAGGATTGGGTTTAGTTGTAGAGGCTTTTGTCAAATTTTTAGAATCGACATATAATGGGGATTCAAGAGCTTTGTCATTATTGGGCACTTGGTTGGAATTCTTATAACTACCTTGCAAGACATGACAAAATTCAAAAGGATTAGGATCTCTTGGGATAGTTATCTCCATACCATTGAATGGGAACTTGAGAGACTGATGGTACATTGAGGGAACAACTTTCATGGCATGGATCCATGGGCATCCTAGGATAATGTTATAAGGTAGCTCAATGTCAAGGACTTGGCACCTAGTTTCTAGCATGACAGGGCCTACTTGTATAGGCAAGTGGATAACACCTTCTAAATGGCACTCAACATCATCAAACCCTTTAATTGTAATGGATTGATCAATGTTGACTTGATCCTCAGAGTATCCCAATTGTTTGAGTAATTTAGAGAACAAATATTGAGACCAGTACCACCATCTATAAGTATGCGTTTGATCTTGTATTTATGGATGAGAACCTCAATATGAAGGGCATGATTATGACATGAATCGTGGGATGGGAGGTCATTTTCAGAAAAGACCACATTGTAAGGTGAGGCAATGTTACCTATTACCGCTATGTTGGTAGGAACTGAAGACTATTGTAAGGCCTTTTCTAGCACAACTTTATGTACAGGTGAGGATCATAGAAGGTCCAAGATAGAGATCTGTGTAGGGGTTTTCCCTAGATGTTCTACAAGATTGTAATCAGATTGAGTTGGGAGACTTGGTGTAGGACCATGCAGGGTGACACGACCATGACGAGTTGTAACTGCACAATCCGTAGATTTGCCTTCGATAGTGAGGGTAGGCACACGAATTTCTTCAAAATGACCCACAATAGAGTCATAGGAAGTTGAAGCTTTTCTAACACCTTTACCTTTGTCAAGATTTTGACCTTGACCATGGTTAGGGAATGGATCCTTGTACATGTTGAGGTCTTTATTAGTGTGTTGAGTTGGTGGTTCATCCTCAAAAGAGATTTGGTTTCCGTCAATAAGGTTTTGGATCACGTGCTTGAGTTTCATGCATGATGAGGTCTTGTGTCCTTCGCTCCTATGGTACTCACAATATTAATTTTCTCTGTACCATGTGGTTTTGTAAACAGGTTTGCCATATGGGGGAGCATCTAGTAAGGTAACGAGTCCATTGTTTATAAGTTTTTGTAAAACAACCTCTATAGGTTCTCCCAAGGGAGTGAATTGACGTGGCAGAGGGTAATTTTGTTGAGGTCACTCTTGTTGTCTTTTTTTGTTGGTTTTGGTTTGGTTGTCTTTTTCGTTGTTGGTTTTGTTGAGGCATAGGTTGACTTGGTTTTGAGAGATGAAGGGGTGTTTACAGGGTTTGGACATGTTTAGAATCAACCACACCATCATTGCCCACGTTTTTATTTTTGTTCCAAAATTTTGGTTTGTCGTTTGATTGTTGTTGGGGAGCATTGTCTTTGTTGTCTTTAAATATTTTGACCATGCCTTTAGCAATGAGGTCCTTTTCAATGTTGATGCCCTTGTAGGTTATTTTGTCGAAAGTTGTAGCAGTAAGAATTTGTAAATGGAAACCTAATTCTTGGTTAAGGTTTTGCACAAATATGCTAACAAGCTGCTTTTCAGGTATCTTGAATGGGAATTTGCTATCCATTTGTCTCCATCGTTGAAGGAACGAGATGAAAGTTTCCCCATTTTTCTATTTATTGTTGCATAAGTTGGTCATGGAGATCTCATGTTTTGTGTTGTAGGAGAAATAGGTGGAAAATTTGTCCGCAAGCTCATTAAAAGATTTGATACCTGTGGGTAGGTGCGAGAACTATTCTATAGCTTGACCTTCAAGACTGCAAGGAAAGAGGCGCATAAGATATGTGTTGTTATGTGAGACCTCAAAGAAAAAGAGATAGAATTCTCTAAGATGGTCTTTTGGGTCTCCTTTTCCTTTGTATTTATCAAATTTGGGAATAGTGAAGTTGTGAGGAAAAGGGATCATGGGTAATGACCAATCAAATGGATAAGGACAAACTTCTTCTAAAGAGAAGGTTTTCTTGGTGTGACCAAACGTAAGATCAGATAGCTATTGTTGAACCTTCGCAAGTTGTAGCTCCATAGTTGTGGGAGGGTTTGGAAACATCTCCTATTGTCCTAGAGGTGGTTGTTGTTTCCTATATGGAAGATTGTAGTTGAAGTCGTACGTATTGGTGTTATAAGGATCGTACGATTGGATAGGGTCGTATGTGTTGTATGTTGGGTTTGGATTGGGTTGGATTTGGGTGCTTTGATTTTGGGGAGGTGGGGGTGGTGATAGGTAAGAATGTAGGCTTTGTGATGGTTGTAGATAAGAGTTCAATTGTTGGTATTGCAGAGGTGGTGTGAAGAAATAATTTGGTGGAGGAAAGCTAAAGTTTGTTGGGTTTGGTTGTGGTGGTGGAACATAGCTTTGGGAAGTTTGGTTTTGGGAATGTTGCGGGTTGAGATATGTGTTGGTTAGGTTGAGAGTGGAATATCGTTGTGGTGGAGGGACATAGGTAGATGTGTTTTGTGATGGTGGAGGTTGATTGAGATATGTGTTGAAAAAGGTTAGTGTAGATGATCGTTGTGGTGGAGGGACATAGGTAGATGTGTTTTGTGATGGTTGGGGTTGATTAAGAGTGAGTGTAGAAGAATGTTGTGGTGGAGGGACATAGGTTGTGTTGACGTTTTGTGATGGTTGGGGTTACATGACATTGTTTGGTTTAATGATACGAAGGGTTGATGATGTTGGGGGTGGTGTTTGTTGAGACCCTTGTTGCATGGCTACATAAGTGTTTCCTGGATTGTAATTTGGTGGAAAACCTTCTCGTGATGGGGTAGCCAATGTTCCACTTGCGATTGGTGTGGTCATTTTAGGAGGTTGCTGTGTGTTTGATTGAGCTATAGCCATTTATTTGGCTAGTTCTTCTTGACGTTGGAGAGTCTCTTGTTGGTGTTTGTAGATCTCCATAGGAGTCATAAGCAGTGGTATGGGTCTCTCTGCCATTAGGTTTTGATAAAGAGGATTCTCATATTGTGCAATTGTTCTCCCTTGTGAGCTTTGATCAGGTATGGAAGTGGTCATAGTTGACATGGTTTGGACCACATTTATGGCGTCATGGGTTTTGTTTGGCTTTTTAAGATTGGATAGGTCAAAATCTTGGGGTAACTGTGCTCCTTGTTCGACTAGTAAGCGAAAAAAGTGATCTTGGTTTTCACTAAGGATTTTGTCAAAGGCAACCATGGCTCTAGGATCTTGTATGATTTCATCAAGGTCATGTCTATCTTCTTGAGAGGATTGACCTTCTTCAAAGTGTCGCTCTTCGTTAGATGGGACTTGAACTGTGGTATAACTGGGTGTAGCAAAATCATGAGGCATGTCAATAGTGAATTGAGTTACATCTACTAAAGCTACATTACCTTCTTGAGGATTGTTTGGTTGGTCATGTTGCAGCCTATTTTGTGAGTTGGTTGGTCTTTCCAATGGTGTTTTTGGAGTACCCACTTGGTTGAGGTGTATGAGGTGGCAATTTGTGCTTTCTTGGGACAACTTGCTTAGCCTTCATAGTTTGCTAGAGTCTAGTGGTTACCATGGGATGCACTAGGACAAAATGTGTTTGAGCTTTTGATAGGTTTTTGCTGAGGTAGTTTGATGAACAGGTTTCTATACCAAAGACATTGTACTGTTTGACCAAAGGCACATGACTATGTTACCAAAAGTGAGCTACTGTGTGACCAGAGGCGTTTGGGTTAAGCTGCCAGAGGTGAGATACTGTTATACCAAAGGTGAGCTACTATTATACCAAAAATGAGCCAATGTTATACCAAAGGCACTGAAGTAGGTTTGCCAGAGGTGAGGTACTATTATACCAAAGGCAAGCTACTGTTATACCAGAGGCGAGCTACTGTTATACCAAAGGCACTGAAGTAGTGTCAGTGATGTTTACAAGGCAAATTTTGATAGTTTTGGATTGGATTTTGATTGGTTTTGCTTTGGAAAGAGAAAAACACATCAAACAAAGTGGCAAAAAGGACTGACACAACAAATAGTGTATGTTCAAGGCTCACACAAAGCCCAATGTTTCCATGGGTATAAGACAATTCAAACAATATCAAGCACTTTTTATCCCTAGAGATAAAGGTTCATTGTGGTAGTTTAGTTCACAACTTAATTTTTTGTCGACCAAATGTCATTCCATATAGGTGTCAGACATTTGTATCTTTGTGAGAGATGATAGGTAGGGATATCTCACCCTCCCCTCGGAAAGATCAAGTAGGTCACAAGAGATTTATGGCCGAGGGAATACTATCTCTTCTCAAGGGAGGCAATGGTGAGTATCTTGAGGGCTTAAATCAATTCCCCTTACACTGATGATTACTACAATGTTTGGAGGTGGATCGGGTAGTCACTATCTAGATTGGTTCTTAGTAACTTTGAGGAACCAACACCTTACAAGCAATGTGACAAGCTACTAAAAGCTTTAACCAATCCTACTAAGAGTATCAAACACTTTGCATAATGTGAAAATTATTTCCACAAAGTACTAGTACACCTCTTTTCGATTTGGCACCACAAGGTAAGGCTGATGTCAGTTAGGACTTGGCTTTTACCTTATCCCTCTTATATAGCAGTTCAAAGGAAAACTTCGCTTAGGGTCATCCCTTTTGAATGAAACGTAATCCAAAAGCAGGCCCTTCTAAAGGAATAACTGAAATGTAAGATCAAGCATGTCAAACAAAGGTTCAATTGTCATGTTATAAGAAAAATAAGGTGCAACTAAATTAGGCACACACACGATTGTAGTTGTAAATTGTCCCTTATGAAATTGAAGTGTTTGGCATTCATGTCCATTCTCCCTTAGAAAATTGAAATGTTCTTTCATTCATGTCCATTGCCCCTTAAGAAAGAAATATGTTTTCTAAGATTGCAAATATGATTGTTCAATTGTCCCTTAAGAAAGCAATATGTTCCTAAGATTGCGAAGATGATTGTTCAATTGTCCCTTAAGAAAGCAATATGTTCCTAAGACTTTAGATTTTATAAATTTAGCAATTCTTCAAAGCTTGTCCTGCATGAACATGTTAGAGAAACCCTATTTGCTCTATTTGAGTGATAAGAAGCTGCAACAAGTTGATTAGTTCCACACAAACTCAAAAGTTAGCAAAAATAAATCAATTGACCAAAAGCACTTTACTGTATAGCCAAAAGCAACTTACTATATTACCAAAAGCACTGCACTGTATTACCGAAGGCGAGTGACTTCAGAACGAAAAGCGACCCACTGTGCTACTAGAAGTGTTGCACTGTGCTGCCAAAAGTGCGGTACTATGCTACCAAAAGCCCTTTACTACCCTAGATCTAGAAAAAGTTAGATTTCATAAAAAAAAGGTAGATCAAAAGATGATTTCATGGTTGACTTAAGGATCTGGGATGTAATGAATGCTAAGATCTGTAACCTGGAATCAAAAAACCACTCACAAGATGCTGCAAAATAATAGGTTAACTCAATAATGCTAATACTCCTAAATATGTCAGCTTAAGCAGTATGAATGATAATTGAAAGACAAATAAATCAGCTTTTCAGTCAATGAAAGATAGATATGAGGAGTTAGAACCCTGTAAATCATAGAACAAGATCAAAAAACCCTAAGATACTAGAAGCACTTTATTGTTATACCAACTGCACTGCACTGTGGTACCAATAACATGGTACTGTGCTGCCAAAGGTGCCATAGTATCACCTGAAGGCGCTGTACTATAGTACCAAATGTGTAGCACAATACCAATAGCATTTTTCTGTGTTAGGTGCACTATTCCATATTGTACTTTAAAAAAATCAATTTGTCAAAGAAAAAGAGGGATTAGTGGGTCCCAGTGGGCGTGCCAAAATGTGTATGAGGAAAGATCGAGAGGTCGAATGATAAAATCGCAATGCAATGATAATAACAACTCAACTACCCATAACATAAAGAGATCAATCTAAGTAAAAAGCCAATATCAATGAATAAATCAAATAAAACAAGAAAACCCTTCATTAGCAATGTGGATCAAGCACCCTGACTTCAGAAATCTCCTATCTGGTTGGTGGCAGATCAAGGTGGTAGGTACTCCTGTGTTCCGTCTTCAAAAGAAACTCCTCCACATCAAACATCAGGTTTATGGCTGGAACAGGTACAACTTTGGTAATATTTTTTCTAAGAAGAAGTTCATCTCTGATAATCTTGAGGACATACAACTTAGGATTGCCCAGGGGGATAGGTCTAAGTCTTTGGTTACTTCTGAAGACAACCTCATTAAGGATTGGAAGGATATCATGTACAAGGAAGAATTTTTTTGGAAACAAAAGTCCCGCATCTAATGGCTCAAAGAAGGGGATCGGAACACGGCCTTCTTTCATAAATCTGCCCTTAAACATAGAAAATCCAACACTATATCTTCTATTAAATTGGAAGATGGTAGTCTTATTACTGAAGATGAGGAGATTGGAGATAATGATGTTAGGTTCTTTCACAACCTGCTGTCGGAGTCTGGGCCAATTGCTGACAATTCGCTGTCTATTTCTCAGTTGTTAGAAGAGATACCTTCGGTTTTGACTGTGGAAGATAATGAAAACATTTTGAAAACTGTTACTGAGGAAGAAGTCGAGGCTGTTGTCTTTTCTATGGGCCCTTATAAAGCTCCTGGTCCTGATGGATTTCCTTAGGTGTTTTTTCAAGAATTCTAGGAAATCATTGGGTTTGATGTCACTGCTACTGTTAAAGACTTTTTTAGGACTAGTAAGCTCCTTAGACAATTTAATAACACCTATATTGCTTTGATTCCTAAAAAACCCAACCCTGATATGTTCAAGGATTTCCAGCCTATAAGCCTCTGTAACACCTTTTATAAAATATGCACTAAGTTGTTGGTTATCAGATTGCAACCTTATCTGGATAAGATCATTTCTCCCATGCAAAAAGGTTTTTGTCCCAGGCAGGTAGATTTTGGATGTTGTTCTTGCTACTCATGAGACTATTCATTCCATGGAAAAAAGTTGGATACCTAGCATGGCTCTCAAACTCAACATCTCTAAAGCTTACGACTGGGTTTCTTGGCAGTTTCTATTCAAAATTCTTTACAAATTTGGTTTTAATGATAAACTCCTCATTCTTGTCAAGGAAGTTGTTACTACTACAAAATATTTGGTTCTTGTGAATGGTATCCCAAGAGGGTTTTTCTCCCCTTCTAGGGGGATTCGACAGGGAGACCCTCTCTCTCCCTACCTTTTTATTATGATTGTTGAGGCACTGGGTAGATCATTTTTAAACAAAGTCTCTTCTAAAGTTATCACTGGGATTAAACCTGCCACCTCCCTTACTCCTTTGATGATCCAATAGTTTGTGGATGATACTATTCTATTTGGCATTTCTTCCATGGTGGAGGTTTCTTCTTGGAAAAGGTTACTGAATGAGTATGCTAAGGCTTCTGGGCAACATATAAATTTTCAGAAGAGTAATATTTTTTTCTTCAATACTCCTGATGATCTTCAAAGAAAAATTGTTAAGATTCTTGGTTGTGCTGCTACTAATCTCCCTTCTATTTATTTGGGCGTACCCCTCACTATTAAAGATGTCACTCCTACCTTTTGGCATAGCATTATTGAAAGAACTCAGAGAAAGCTCATGGGCTGGAAAGGCAAACTTCTCAGCAATGCTGGGAAACTTCAACTTTTACGAGCTTCCCTTCAAGGCATTCCCATGTACTTCCTATCTCTTTTTAAGATGCCTAGATACCTAGCTGAAAAACTGGAACAAATACAAAGGACTTTTTTATGGACTGGAATGGAGGAAAAAAAAGGATTTATTTGGTCAAGTGGGAGCAGGTCTGCGGTCCTAAATCTCATGGGGGTCTTAACATCAAGACTGTCCAAAGAATGAATAAAGCTCTGCTATCCAAGGTAATGTGGAACTTCATCAACAAAAATAAAGATTGGGGAGATATAATGAAGGCTAAATATCTCAAAGATTCTGATAGCTACTCGATACTTCTACAAGAAGGTATTCCGCCAGGTTCTGCCATTTGGAATAAAATGCTTAAAACTAGGAGCATCATTAGAAAAGGAATGAGATAGAAATTAGGGGACAGTTCTCTCATCAACTTCTGGGAAGACCCCTAGTTAACTAATCAGGCTCTCTCAGCCCAAATTGATAATAAAGATATTGTTGCCTTGGCCAAGCAATTTTTTGGCTCTAAATTTAGTAATTACCTTACCCAAGACCATGGGCTTAAAAGGTGGAAGAATCTGTTACAATGCACCATGAATAACCCTGAGTTTCATCAGAAACTGAATATGGTTCAACAATTACTGATGGATATCAAACTTCCTTTATTCCCTCGGAAGGATGAACTCCTGTGGTATGCTGACAAAAAAGGGAGGTTCTCGGTAAAATCTGCTTACCTTCTGCTGGTGGAGGATGTCAACAAAGATGAGATATGGGAGAAAGTCTGGAATTGTAAAAGTCTTCCTAAAATGAACTTCTTTTGGTGGACTGCCACCCATAATAAAATTTTGACTCAGGATAACCTCCAACATAGAGGGTTGCAGCTTGTCAATAGATGTGTTCTTTGCTGCAATCAAGAAGAAACTGTGGCACATCTCCTCATTCATTGTGATTATGACCGTGAAGTTTGGAGCAAAATTTTGGAAAAATTTGGTATACAATGGGTTTTTAATAGAGAGATTTTTTATTGTATCGCCAGTTGGAATGTTCCCCTTAAACACCCTTGGTTGCGGGAATTGTGGAAGCAGACCCTTCCTTCACTTGGGTGGGCCCTGTGGAAAGAAAGAAACAATAGGATTTTTCGGGACACTCATAGGTCTCCGATGCAGGTTTGGATCTCTTTATTTAAGGCTATTGTTGAAAATGTTTCTAATGCTAACATTAAACCTACAGATCAACCTTTGACCAAACAGGAATCTTGGGTGGCTTCTAACTGGGGTTTGCTGAACTAAATCCCAGCTTTTGATGATAGGAAACTTTGGAAAAGACTTAATACTATTTGGGCCCTGCCTGAGCCGGGGTGGTTGAAACTTAATTTTGATGGTGCTGCTAAAGCTGATGGATGCACCAACGGAGGAGGTATAATAAGGGATGAACATGGTGATCTTGTTGCGGCTTATGTTGAAGGACTTGGAAAGCATTCTAACAACATTGCTGAGGCAATGGCCCTCCTCTAGGTCTCAAAGTGGCGATCTCTTTGGGGATTAGCCATCTCCACATACATGGTGATTCTAAAATCATTCTGGATGCAGTTACTGGTCTCTCTACTTGTGGGTGGAAGCTGAGTGACATTATATCTGATATACAAACCATTCTCCATGGCATCCCGAATGTCTCTTTCTCCCATACTTATAGGGAAGGCAACTCGGTTGCTGATGGTCTTGCCAACTTTGGTCAGGAATTTCAAATCTGGCGGGTTTGGCGCCAAATTAGCAGCATTCCTAGTCACATTGGAATGCTTATTCATAAGGAGAAGAATTCTATTATTACATGATGTCTACTCAAGTGTCGAGTGATGAGGTGGTGTGTTTTTCCACCCTGTCTAGGCTTATGCATGATCCCTGTGTGAATTGGCAATGGCGTCTGTACTCCCTTCATGCAAACTTAATACTCATTATTTGGGTTGCGTTTTGGAACTTAAAGTATCATGATTGGTGTCGGCTAGTTTTTGTTCACATGAATACCGCTTGGTGGATTCCTCTGAAGGGTATTCTGTAATTTATTTGTCTTCTCCTGCTGGGTATTGTGGCATGGGCTATCATTATGGGTGGTGAAAGAATTCGCACTGAACCAAACACCTACAATGAATTCAAAGATAATGCCATTGTCTGGCATTACTGCAAGGAGGGGGGCATAATTCCATTCCTGGAATGCCTTAACGGGCATGATGAGTCGTTATCCATCTAGTGTGCTTCTTCGTGGGTTGATAGATGGGTCACAATTGGAAGTGTCAGTTTTGAGATCTTGGAGAAAAGTATAGCTGAGGCAACGGGCTTATCCCTTAAAGGCATTAAGTTGCCAAGAAAAATGAGGGTTTCTGACACGCAGAACCAAAAGCTTTTCTTGGGTGATGGCGAAGAGCTGGTACCCTACCAGGGAGGGTTCAAAAGGGCGAAGCTTCCTCAGCCATGGGCAGACATGTGCTTTTTAATCATGAAGTACTTTACCTTGGAAGGCCATTATGCCAGGTTTTATTACTACCATCTTCCCCTGCTCAATCATTTTCACAGAAACTTGGCTATTTGTTTCCCTTACTACATGCTTTCTTCTTTAGATCACTCAGTTAAAATGGTTCATAAGAATTTAACCTCTAGGCCGTTGGAGAAGCTTGTGCCCCTACACCAAGGCCTCATACACAGACTTTACCAGTTTCACTTGGCCCTGATGCCCCCTGCCACTCTCCATCACCCGGCTATGGAACCCTCCCCCAATACTCCGTCAGCTTCTATCAAATGTGATTCCCTACTCACTCCTGTGAAAAATAGTCATGATGGCCCGACTTCGGCCTCTGTGGAAACTAATACCCCCACTCCTGGGTCTACCTCTACCCCTAAGATGAAGGACTCTGTTAAGTCTAGGAAGCGGCTTCATCGCCTCTCTGAGCTGGCTGAGGAAGCGGCTATTCTTAGCTCCCTCAACGATAGTCATGAGACCCCTAAAGGTAAAAACATGTCTGTTGAGAATCTTGCTAAAAAGGTAAGAAAGGGCAAAGGGAAAAGCATATCCCCTGGTGTCAGACGCTCTACCAGAATTGCTGGGAAGCCAGCCCCCAAGGTTAAACTTATAGACTACTCAGAAAGTAACTCTGAGGCTTCTTCTCATGGTGAGGAGGCCAATAGTGATGATTTGAAGGAAATTTGCATGGAGAATCCTATTTCTAGGGAGCAGTTTGATGGCCATGACTCTCTGCAGAATAATTACAGGGACATCCCTGAGAATGTGATTAGTACTTGTAGTGATAAAGATGAGTTTGACCATCAGAGCCCTATGGAGGCCCAGTATGATACTGGTGAAGGAGAGGGGAACATGAATGAGCAAAATCCTGCCGGTGCTGAAGAGGTGGAAGCGAACAGTCAGTCTGTCCATAAAGAGATTCAAGATGATGTCAGGGCTACTGCTGAGGATGGCCATGTGAATGAGGGCAGGGACAGTAACTCTCTTTTTGCTGAAGTGACTCAGTTAAAGGACAAGATGGTGGCTCTGTAACTCAAGCTGTCTACTCTTTATAAGTTCATTACCCGCATGTTGTGCAGGTCTTCCATGATCAACTTAACTCTTTTGCAGGATATTCAACTTTTCTCCTAGGGAGCCGACAATGACAGAACTCAGGAGCTAGACAAAGTTTTTGAAGTTCTTGCTAAAGACTGGAAGTACTCTATGTCCTAGTGTGCCTTCTGCTGTCTGTTTGTTGGTTTTTTGCTGTTGCTTACTTTCTACTGTTTGTAAGCTGGTGTTTCCTGGGTTTTGGTTCCAGGCTCTTTTTATTTCCTGAGCCTGTGCTTTTTCTTATGTAATCTTTGTTTAGGGTTCGGCCCCTTGTTTTTGCCGCCTGATGTGATCAAAAACATGATATTTTTAGAGGAATTAGAAGATAATTGAAATTAAATAAATAAATTTATTTAATTGATTGTGCATGATTTTGAAGAATGTGAAGATTATAAAGATTATAAATAAAATACTTGATTTTATTTATTTTTAGAGGATTGAGACAATTTAAATAAATTTGCTTTATTTATTTAAATTTAGAGGAACAATTTGTTTAATTAAATAATAAAAATTATTTAATTGTAGATAAGAGAGAATTTGTGATGAATTAATTAAATAATGGGATTTATTTAATTAATGTGGATTTGAAATTTGAAAAGAATAATGATTTAATTAAATAATAAAAAATATTTAATTTTGGAAGAATATACATGAATTTTAATGAAATTAATTAAATAAAGAGGATTTATTTAATTAATGTTGAAAATATGTGATTTGGAAGAATTTGATGATTTTGATGAAATTAATTAAATAATTAGATTATTTAATTAAAGTTTAAAATGCAGGTGATTAGACAGAAATGCAAGTGATATGATGACTTGGTCATTTTTGGGTGTCTACAATTATTTCTGTGTATTTTTATTCTTCTATTTAATATTTATTTACATTTAATTGATATCTTTAGCATGCAATTCCTAACAAGTGGTATCAGAGTGGGTTGTGTTCGATTATCGTCTACAAGAAGGTCTCAGATTGGTAGGAGTCTCACGGTTAAGTGGGAGCAATGGTGGACGATGGTAAATTAAAGGTAGATAAATTCAATGGGTAAAACTATCAGTTATGGAAGATGCAGATAGAGGATTATCTCTATCAAAAGGATTTATGGAGGCCATTGGAAGGAAAAACTAAGAAATCGGCAACAATGACTGATGAGGATTGGGATCTTCTAGATAGAAAGGCACTGGGAACCATTCGGTTGTGCCTGGCACCATTTGTGGCATTCAATATAACAAAAGTGAAGACAACAGATGAACTGATGAAAGCTTTGACTAAATTGTATGAAGACCCCTCAGCCTCAAATAAGGTATTTCTCATGAAGCTTTTGTTTAATCTGAAAATGATTGAAGGTGGATCGATGACAGATCATTTAAATAAGTTTAATATGATTACCAGTCAGTTAACTTTTGTAAAAGTGAAATTTGATGAAGAGGTGAGGGCTCTATTAGTTTTATGTTCTTTGCCAGAAACTTGGAATAGCTTGGTAAAGGTTGTAAGTAACTTTGTCTCTGGTTCAAATACTTTGAAATTTAATGATGTTGTTGGTGTTATCCTTAGCGAGGAAATGCGAGAGAAAAGCTCAGGAGGGTCCACATCAAGTAGTGTTTTGAATGCAGAAAGCATGGGCAGATCAAAGGAGAGAGGAAAAGGTTCTGGGGGTCATGGGAAGTCACGAGAAAAATCAAAGGACAAGAGATCCCAATCTAGAGGACAAAAGGATTGCTGGTACTATGGGAAACTAGGTCATTTGAAGAAAGATTGCTGGTCTCAGAAGAATAAAGAAGGAGAAAAATAAGAAGGCAATAAGGAGGCAAATGTGGTAAGTAATAAATCTAAATATGATGCTTTGATTCTTTCCCTAGATAATGCTGACGATTCATGGGATTTAGATTCAGGGGCCTCATTTCATGCTACGCCCCATATAAGTTATTTTCTTGATTATGTCCAAGGGGATTTTGGGCTGGTTTATATGGGAGATAATGAACCCTGTCAGATTGTTGGAAAGGGAAGAATCAATATTAAGTTGCAAAATGGGAATCATTGGCTACTACAAGAGGTAAGGCACGTTCCAAGGCTGAGTAGGAATTTAATTTTAGTAGGGCAGCTAGGTGATGAAGGTTGCATTGTTACATTTACTAATAAAAATTGGAAGGTCTCTGTGAGGCCCACCCTCGTGTGTCTGGATTAGTTGCATTTGTAGACCCTGTAGATGTGAACTTTCTTGACTCTATCCCTATATTTTAATTTGGTTAAATTAGTATGATGTGGTGTGACTATATCCTGATTTTAGATTTCACTAATGACTATTTGACATCTGACATTCATTTTGATGCTATTAGAGTTATTAGTTGTGAAATTATTAAATGGAATTGTTATGCAATTTTGATCTTGAGTTAGTGTTTAGAAATGCAATTAAATTATAAATCTTATGAATGATGCTATGTGATTTTAATAATGTTTTAAATGATTATGTGATATCACGAGTGTATGCATTTCCTTGCTTTAGCTATGATATATATGTTAGATTAATCTATTTGTTCAAGTGCGTAGGTAATTTTCCAGGCCATAGAAAATCAGAGATTGATCCCACACCTAATGTGAATCCTGTGTTAGACTGATCTAGTCTCAGAAGGGACCAAGATCATGTGTGATTTGTATGATGCTTTCGTAAATGTTTGCATTTTATTATTTGGCTTAGATTTCACCTCTTCTATATTATTTAGTGAAGTGTTGTAAAAATATGTGATTTAATATACACCACTTGGTGTCTTTTATTTTGGTGGTCATTTTATGTGATTTTCTACTTCCTAAAGTGTTTATTATGGGCAAAAATTAATCCTAGGTGGTACCCCTAGGGTCTAGGGCCCATTTGAGCATGTCAAACCCTAGGGTTACCTCTGTCTAACCACTTTAACTTCAGCCTGAAGTAAAGTGACGAGATTCAATTTTGAATTGGAGTGGAGGATGAGTCATGCCTTGAAACATGACCCATTCCCTTTTCCAAGGCATGGATTCCCATTACCTTGAAGACTTGGGGAGTCTTCAAGACCCCCAAGTGTGTGGAACCATCCTCCAATGCTCTCACACATGTGTGAGAGCATCTTGGAGTGAATGGGATTCCTTTAGGGAATAAGGTGATGACATGTGTCATCCCTTATCCTCTTGGAGCCCATTTGGAGAGATACCACCTCTCCACCTTTGCTCTCACATATGTGTGAGAGCACATGTGGAGAGAGTGAGGTTTGAATGGATGGGAGAGTGACACATGTCACCTCCACATTCCATAACCCTGGCAAGTGGATTGGGAAGAGGGATGAGAAGGTGACATGTGTCACCTTCTCATTTGTCAAGGCTTTGGAAGGAAGCCTATATCACTTCCTATTGGTGAGAGGAAAGGGGTTCTTTTCATTTTCTTGTTTTTGGCTATCTTTGGAAGTATTTTTGGTGAGTGAGAGAGTTGGAGATCTTGGAAGGAGGCTTGAAGGAGAAGGTTGGAAAGCTCTTCTACAACCCTCTTCCATTATTAGGCTTTCAAAGGTAAGCCTCAAGGCATAAGAGCCTTTCTCATGCATTTTACTTTTATTGTGTGAATGAAATTGTTGTGTTTTGAATTTGTTGTTGTGTTGGGTTTTATGGGTGTTTTGAATGAGACTACCATTCTTGGTGTGTCCATTCATGTGAGGGGTGGGAGAGGAGTGAACCTCCTTGAGGTCATCCTCCTTATATTGGCATATTATGGCCTTGAGGTCATTTTGGTGGAGTTTAGGGTGGTTATTTTTATGGCATGAGTGCCTTGGTGTGATATATTTCATGGAGGAGATTTTAGGCTTGAGGCCTTGTTTTGGAGTATTATAATTTTCATGGAGGTATGTTTAGGCTTGAGGCCTTGTTTTGGAATCATGAGATTTGGTTGTAGGAGTGAACATATTGAGTAGAGAGAGTCCACTCTCCTACCCCCTCAAATCCATTTCTATGGATTTTGTGTTGTTTAGCCTTGATGGGTGTTCTTCTTCTTGTGTATTGTGGAGAGTACTCGTGTGAAGATCGACCTCCAAGCTCAGGGGTGATCCACTTGAGGGTCTATGGAAGGGAGGATAGCGTTTTGGTAGCTTGGAAGTATCTCCATTATTTTAGGTTTGTAGGTTTGTTTGGAGACCGTTGGAGTTGTAGTTTTGTTGGAGTTGTGTATTATTTTGGGCTTAAGGAAGCCATGGCCAAAATGAGGCCAAATTGTACTTTGTAAAAGGGAAGATATAACACTCTCTTCTTGTGTATGGTTTCTTGTAATAGTTACTGATGAGTTTATCTCAATATATTGTTGTAAGAAAATTGTTCTAATAGAAAGATATGTATTGCTGGTTTACAATGTTGTTATAAGAAAATCTATGTATGCATGTGTTTTAGAAGTCATGTTTAAAAAAAAAAAGAATTAGACTAAATGTGGAAGTGCAAATTAAACTTGGTTTAGTTTAGAGAGAAAGAAAAATAAATGTAGTTGCTGTTATTGTAAAAAAAAAATACAGCAGTGGATTATTATTATTATTTCCTTATCAAAGAAAAGGGGAGGGGTAGAAACTAGTTACTACATTTTTATAAAAAAATAAGAGAATGAGGGTTAAATATACCCTTTCTTTCAAAAAGGAAATGTTTGATTTCTGTTTCTGTCATTTGTCTTCAAAAGAAAAAATTTACCCCTATATATATAATTTACCAACAAATATATTTATACCTTTTATGTATGTAGGAATAAATCCAATAAAAAAAGAGGTATCATATAGTGTGCGCCTTAAGCACTGATACTAGCACATAATATTCATGTGTTTGAAGTATGTGTTTTTATACAAAAAAAATAACAGAGTGCATGGGGGCGGTGGCCAAACCGCCGTCCCCAACAAGCTTTAGTATATTGTAAAAAGAGAGGGAGGGGGGGAACGGACCCCCCACCCATCTCCCACCATTCGGTGGGGGATGGGTGGAGAGTCCATCCCCCACCCTCCCTAAATTCCTTTGATTGTTATTTAATCCCGCCGCTTCAACTGCCTCCTTCGACCCTTTTGAGCTACACAAAAATATATTTATTTATTCGTTTATGTGTATTCTTCCTATCAAACAAAAAGATTGTTTTTCTGTGATGCTATCTAGGTATTACTAGATATAAAAATATATATATATAACATATTTAAAATATACAGAAAAAGAGGAGACAAACCCAGAGGGAGATGGTAGGCATTCAGGGGTATAAACAATGTATATACCTCTCTGTGCAAATCTCATATGGCTGCCCAAAGTGAAGAGAAAACCTACAACAAAAACAAAATTTGAAGAGAAGAAGAAAATATAATGAAGAGGGTATACCTCTATGTATACCCTCTGTTCTAAAACTCCCATGGTTGCCCCATCTTCCTTTAACCTACAAGTAAAACCAGAGAAGAGGAGGAGAAAGAGAAATGAGAGAGGAAAAAAAGGATATAGAAAACAAATGTGATAAAGAAAGAGATTAGGGTTAAGAATATTATATTATTCATAAAGGCAATTTAGGGTTGGGGAATAATAAATCAAAATAGCAAGTGGGAATACTTTTATTGGATATTTCATTTGGGAATTTTTGTGTGCACGGGGATATTTCTTTTTCCCCTTATTTGTTCCATATTATTTTTATTCATTCCTTTTGTCACATTAATTTGATGTGAGAAAAATATTATTTTAGTGGCTTTATGACTTTAGCCTTTTCTAAAATTAGAATTTTGCCTTTTGTTAATATCTTTTGACTTTATTGGGATTATTTAAGTTTGTGGGTTTATTTTATAACTTGGATCTTTTAATTAATTTAGGTGGGATGTTTGAAAAAGGATTTAGGTATGGAGATTAATGTTAGAAAGTTTATTTAAACCTAAATACTTTAATTGCTTCATTTTAAATGCTTTTGAGTTATTGAGTTAAGTGGTTAAATTTAGTTAATTTAAATTAGTTTATTGCCTTATTTTATTGTTTTTTTTATTTGGGAAATAATGTGAGGGAATTTAATTAATTTAAATACTTTTATTTCCTTATTTAAATGTCTTTAATTTACTTTTAGTGGGCTTTATGATTTTTTTATTTTCTTTTACTTAGGACCTTACTTTTTTTGAAAATTTAGAATAATTGTCTTTAATTTATTTGCTCTTGGTTTATTAGCTAAGTGGGTTTAATTAAATCTAGGCCTTTTATTTATTTTAGTGGGATTTTCTCCATGGGGATTTTAAATTGAATAATCTATGTAATTGATTTAATTTCCTAGGGGTATAGTTGAAATTAATATCGTGGAGATAGGTATTTAGTTGTCCATTTATTATTTGAATTATTTTAGTGAATGGGTTATTTGGCTCCTTGTCCTTTTATTTTATCTAAGGATTAAATGTGGTAATGAGGGGACTTTTAATGGGGTTTTAAGTTATTACAGTTGGGAGTATTTTAGGTGTTAGATTATTATTATATTTTAATTAAATGCCTTTAATGGTGTAGACTAATCTAATTATTTTTATTTAATCCATGTTCTTGTTCAGAAAATTGTGATGTGGGTATGATTAAAATTAATTAGCGTAATTACCTTATTTGAATGGAAGGGTTGGGTGTTTTAATTAAATATTTTTATGAATGCTCTAGAGGCGTTATGCTGCTGGATTTTTTTGGGAATTAGGAATGGTTATTTAAGTATTTTATTTTCGCGTTATCTTAATATTTTAATGGTTTATGCATTGTAATTATATTTTAGATAAATTTTATTTTTAATCTAATTATGCTAGTGCTAGGGATTTGGATTTCAACACATGTTGAAATCGCTCCACTTTACTTAAGAATCTTAGGGTTAGTTTCATATTTGAACCTAACCCTATTGGCAATGCTCCTTGCGTCGCATAACCTCCTAGTCGGCTTACATCTCGCTGGGGTTGCGAAAAGTGTTCGCAATACCCCATCGATCGATAGACTTGTTTGTGCATTTGTGTGCATGCCACCGAGCACACTGATGCTTGGAAAAGTTTTTGGTATTTCGTGTCATGACCACATGACAAATGTGGACATAACACGTGTGTTGTGTATTGTGACCACATGGGAAATGTGGGCATGACATTTGGCATCAGAGCCCATGTTTCAAACACTGGGATCTCTGGGTGTGTATTATTGCCGAGTTGGGCCGATAATAAACTGTGCATACTTATGTTGCATGTCTAACTCTAGCTTGTGCAGCGATGAGTTCATAAGACATCTTGCGTGGGAATAGTTTATTTTCCTTTAATTTTTTCTTCTGCTAACCCCCATGTATTACTTGGTGTCGTAGGTACGTGGGCAGTGTATTCATGATGAATAGAGTAATTGAAGGACTATACAAGTCCTAAACTTGAAAGTTGGTTAGCACCTTGACCTAGTGCTATCCTAGGAGTATGGTATCAAATGAGTTTTGCTAAGTGTTGTTTCAAGCTTAGCCTCACTCCCTGTCCTACTGTTGGTGCCTTTCAATCCTTCTTTAAGGGTCGTGATAACTTATGGTAAGTGCACCATCGGACAAGTGTTATTATGATAAAGTTTTGTTTCTTTGGCTACCTGAAGGTTGCCCCGATGAATGTTGAGTTGTGTTGCCTTACCTTGTAGGAGGAGAGGGACGTATTGAGTGGAACACTATCTTAGACAAAGACTCACATACCCTAATCATTTATTAGATCCACCTAGTGATGTCTAGTTAACCTTGCATCTTGGGGTAAGATGTGCCTTGTTTAAATCTGGCTAGGATGCAATGGAGTTGTGAACCTTTAGTTGTCCTTTGACTTGTTGTAGGATTAAGTCATCCTGATGAGTGTGGTGGTCACTTAAGGAGTAAGTAGATTGGTATATTCTCTTATAAGAGTCACTTAGTACCTTCTTTTGGAGGATGGAGAAGTGGAATTTAAAAGAGTTCGGCATGCAAAGCCTTTATGACTAAATTCTTGGGTTTTGCTTATTGGGTTTTTTATGAAAGGTTGAGTAGTGGCTTGAGGACCACTTCATGATTGTGAGTCTTGTGACTTTTGTTGTGCCACATCAAGTAAATCTCCTTGCAACATGATGGTGTCTAGTGGATAATTGGGCTATGTGTTGTCCACGCATTAATTCATAATGTGCTTTGTGCATTAAGTATAATTACCTCACTGGTTGATGGTTAAAAGGTGGTGTATGTACTTGAGGCTGGGACATTTTATGATAGTCAGGGAGTAGGACCTAATTGCAAGTGTGATTTCGTATCTATAAATAAATAGTAATCTAAATTGCACCTTGATCTATCCATTGCCACCTAATTTCACTGAAAATTGCTTACCTTTATGTCGTGATAGGGTGACGAGTTGCCCTTGAAGAGGTACATAGGCTTTGGCGCTTGGAAGGTTGTAGTGAAGCCTTGTTACGAGTGGTAATAAAGAAAGTTAAGTTTAAGTTTTGGTTGTCCTATTGGGTAATGTGGAAACCCTCTAAGTGGTATCTTCTTGAACTATTAGATGTTGGATTCTGGTGACTCTTGAGGTGAGTCCCTTGTGCAACTGATTGCATGATTCCTCGAAGGAAATCCTCATGGTTATAAAGATATTATTTTTATGGATTACAATAAGTCTAAGTGTTCAGTTTAATAAGGAATCACACACCTTACTTTAGGGTAATGGATGTGGTTTGTCCCTTATAGGAGTATCTTGGAAATGTTGGGATTATAAGGATGCGAGGGGAGATTAAGTCTGTGTTGAGGATAATAGTGAGTTGATTGTGATACCTTTTAGGTGTTAGTGGTTGGGTGTTGTGATCAACTCGTATGATTGACATAGATGCATCCAATGGGTTGTTTTCAGGCAATATAAGGCTGTGTATGGAACTTGAAAGAAGTTTGTGAGCCACCTTAGAAAATTATTAGAATTTTGGAAGTTGATAATTTTAGTTGGATTTTAGTAGTATCCATGAAGATGTGGTTGTGTGTTCCTTACTAGGAAGCATGAAGGAACCCACTTTGAAGGTGACTCTTGGGATACATGACTTTTGGCAATCTTTTCCAACCATGTCCTAGGTTGGCTGGAAGTTGTGGGTGTGTATGTAGTTGGGATGTTTCATGACTTGGGTTAAGAGCATGATCAATATCCCTCTCCTCTCGTTTGTTACTATGTTATATACATATAATGTTGTAATGTGTAATTTTGGTTAAATTGTTGAAGTTGATTATCTACTTATTGATGAAATTCTATTATTTTCCAAACCAGCAGTTTAAGTCTATTTATTTGGGCTACTTAGCTGACTTACTTTCTTGTAGTCCTCTTACCTCAAGGACTTGTTTAATTGTATTTTGATTGAATTTTGAATGATTGATTTTGGAACCACTTTTGATATTGACTTATCTTTTAAAATTGAATTATCTTTTGGATCTTAATTCTTCTGAATTTCATTCGTTAAACTTATTCAAGACTTATCTTTTTGCAAGCTTTTATTTTGAGGATCCTTGTATTGATGGTTTTGCTGGTACCTGTGTAGTGTTGTGAACTATGTAACCTATGCTACCCATAAGGGATGCTTGGTGAGAGGTAGCTAGGAACAATTGGTCTTGGTTGGCGTCGTAAGCTCGAAGTCATTTAGTGGATCGCTAGTGGTGGTTTGACCTTGTGTCATGTTGAGAAGTGTTTTGGTGCTATCCCATTTTGGGAGGCTAAGTCTTTATGATTCAAGAATGGGTGCTAGTAAGGTTCAAAGGAGTTGATAGGTTGGAAAAGCTTTAGATCCTTCTGTTGTTGTGAGGATCTACTATCCACGTGATGTTGGCTCCTTTGTTTTAAGAGGCTTTGCAATTGCTCTGATTGACTAGAAGTTGGACCCGTGTGATTTGTATTGGTATAGGTGTTTAGCTTTGCCCTTTGATGCTAGGGATGATTGGACATGTTTGGTTCCTACTTGTTCTGTAAGTCTGATTTAGGCAGTCTAGTAAGCACCCATGGATCGATGGGGCAATCGAGACTTGAGAGTCTCATACTTTTTGTTTGGGATCTTGTGTGTATAGCTTAGCATCGGTGGTAAGTTGATGTGATGCATGGTTGGGGCTTGAATGTTGGTTTTGGGGCTAGTTGGTTGGCCCAACTTCCTTTTGGTTTCTCTATGCTAGTTAGGTTCTCGAAGGAATAAGAGAGACTTGGGGTATGAGTTAGATAAGTTATTGTTGAAGGCCTCTCATAACGATAACCTTCTAGGTAGTCCCCACCATGCTTGACCTTGAATTACTTGGTGGTCTATCCTTGGGCATCTAATGCTCATGTGTCTTTTTAGGCTCGTAAAGTGTTGGAGAATGTGTCATGTTAGATTCTTGACCCCTCCTAGTTGGAGGAGGGTATCCTTGAGATTATTGCTAGGCATTACTATTTAAGTTCTTTTGGTTCCTTACCTTTATGTTGAAATCAATTTGAGTCCAATGCCATTTAGGATTGGCTTGTAGGTGGGTTACTCTATGATTCTTCTATGTTAACTTCTAGAAGGAAGTTTAGCTCTAGGGGAGGAGGATGTGAGGCCCACCCTCGTGTGTCTAGACTAGTTGCGTTTGTAGACCCCGTAGATGCTGACTTTCTTGACTCTATCCCTATATTTTGATTTGGTTAGATTAGTATGTTGTGGTGTGACTATATCCTAATTTTAGATTTCACTGATGACTATTTGACACGAGACATTCATTTTGATGCTATTAGACTTATTAGTTGTGAAATTATTAAATGAAATTGTTATGTGATTTTGATCTTGAGTTAGTGTTTAGAAATGCAATTAAATTATAAATCTTATTAATGATGCTACGTGATTTTCATAATGTTTTAAATGATTATGTGATATCGTGAGTGTATGCATTTCCTTGCTTTGGCTATGATATATATGTTGGATTAATCTATTTGTTCAAGTGTGCAGGTGATTTTCCAAGCCACGGAAAATTGGAGATCGATCCCACACCTAATGAGAATCCTGTGTTAGACCGATCTAGTCCCAGGAGGGACCAAGATCATGTGTGATTTGTATGATGCTTTCATAAATGTCTGCATTTTATTATTTGGCTAAGATTTCACCTCTTTTATATTACTTATTGAAGTGTTGTAAAAATATGTGATTTAATATACACCACTTGGTGTCTTTTATGTTGATAGCTATTTTATGTGATTTTCTACTTCCTAAAGAGTTTATTATGGGAAAAAATTAATCCTAGGTGGTACCCCTAGGGTCTAGGGCCCATTTGAGCATGTCAAACCCTAGGGTTACCTCTGTCTAGCCACTTTAACTTCAGCCTGAAGTAAAGTGACGAGATTCAAATTTGAATTGGAGTGGAGGATGAGTCATGCCTTGAAACATGACCCATTCCCTTTTCCAAGGCATGGATTCCCATTACCTTGAAGACTTGGGGAGTCTTCAAGACCCCCAAGTGTGTGGAACCATCCTCCAATGCTCACACATGTGTGAGAGCATCTTGGAGTGAATGGGCTTCCTTTAGGGAATAAGATGATGACATGTGTCATCCCTTATCCTCTTGGAGCCCATTTGGAGAGATGCCACCTCTCCACCTTTGCTCTCACACATGTGGAGAGGGTGAAGTTTGAATGGATGGGAGAGTGACACATGTCACCTCCACATTCCATAACCCTGGCAAGTGGATTGGGAAGAGGAAGGATAAGGTGACCTGTGTCACCTTCTCATTCCTCAAGGCTTTGGAAGGAAGCCTATATCACTTCCTCTTGGTGAGAGGAAAGGGGTTCTTTTCATTTTCTTGTTTTTGGCTATCTTTGGAAGTATTTTTGGTGAGTGAGAGAGTTGGAGATCTTGGAAGGAGGCTTGAAGGAGAAGGTTGGAAAGCTCTTCTTGGAAGGAGGCTTGAAGGAGAAGGTTGGAAAGCTCTTTTTGGAAGGAGGCTTGAAGGAGAAGGTTGGAAAGCTCTTCTACAACCCTCTTCCATTATTGGGCTTTCAAAGGTAAGCCTCAAGGCATAAGAGTCTTTCTCGTGCATTTTATTTTTATTGTGTGAATGAAATTGCTTTGTGTTTTTCATTTGTTGTTGTGTTGGGTTTTATATGTATTTTGAATGAGACTACCATTCTTGGTGTGTCCATTCATGTGAGGGGTGGGAAAGGAGTGAACCTCCTCGAGGTCACCCTCCTTGTATTGGCATATTATGGTGTTGAGGGCATTTTGATAGAGTTTTGGTGGTTATTTTTATGGCATGAGTGCCTTGGTGTGATATATTTCATGGAGGAGATTTTAGGCTTGAGGCCTTATTTTGGAGTATTATAATTTTCATGGAGGTATTTTTAGGCTTGAGGCCTTGTTTTGGAATCATGAGATTTGGTTGTAGGAGTGAACCTCTTGAGTAGAGAGAGTCCACTCTCCTACCCCCTCAAATCTATTTCTATAGATTTTGTGTTGTTTAACCTTGATGGGTGTTCTTCTTGTTGTGTGTTTGCTTCTTGTTGTGTATTGTGGAGAGTACCCATGTGAAGATCGACCTCCAAGCTCAGGGGTGACCCACTTGTGGGTCTATGGAAGGGAGGAGAGCGTTTTGGTGGCTTGGAAGTATCTCCATTGCTTTAGTTTTGCAGGTTTGTTTGGAGACCGTTGGAGTTTGGGTGGAGTTGTAGTTTTACTAGAGTTGTGTATTGTTTTGGGCTTAAGGAAGCCATGGCCAAAATTAGGCCAAATTGTACTTTGTAAAAGAGAAGAGATAACACTCTCTTCTTGTGTATGGTTTCTTGTAATAGTTATTGATGAGTTTATCTCAATATATTGCTATAAGAAAATTGTTCTAATAGATAGATATGTATTGTTGGTTTACAATGTTGTTGTAAGAAAATCTATGAATGCATGTGTTTTAGAAGTCATGTTTACCAAAAAAAAAGAATTAGACTAAATGTGGAAGTACAAATTAAACTTGGTTTAGTTTAGAGAGAGAAAAAAATGTAGTTGGTGTTATTATCAAAAAAAAATACAGCAGTGGATTATTATTATTATTTCCTTATCAAAGAAAAGGGGAGGGGTAGAAACTAGTTATTGTAGTTTCATTAAAAAAAAAAGAGAGAATGAGGGTAAACTATACTCTTTATTTCAAAAAGGAAATGTTTGATTTTTGTTCCTGTCATTTGTCTTCAAAAGAAAAAAATTTACCCCTCTATGTCCTTGTACTATTTATGACAACGAGTGGATTGTATTAGAAATTAATTTACCAACAAATATATTTATACATTTTATGTATGTTGGAATAAATCCAATAAAAAAAGAGGTATCATATAGCGTGCACCTTAAGCGCTGAGACCAGCGCATAATATTCATGTTTTTGAAGTATGTGTTTTTATACAAAAAAAATTAATAGAGTGCATGGGAGCGGTGGCCAAACCGTCGTCCCCAGCAAGCTTTCTATATTGTAAAAAGACACAGAGGGGGGGGGAATGGACCCCCCACCCATCTCCCACCATTTAGTGGGGGTTGGGTGAAGAGTCTGTCCCCCACCCCCCCAAATTCCTTTAACTGTCATTTAATCCTGTTGCCGTTGGAAAATATGAATGATGCTGTTGGAAATAAAAGTGCCACAGTCTGTGATTTCAACCGCCTCCTTTGGCCCTTTTGACCTGCACAAAAATATATTTATTTATTCATTTCTATGTATTCTTCCTATAAAAAAAAGATTGTTCTTCTGTGATGCTATCTGGGTTTTTACCAGATATAAAAAAAAATAAACAAATATATAACATATTTAAAATATACAAAAAAAGAGGAGACAAAACCAGAGGGAGATGGTAGGCATTCAGGGGTATAGACAATGTATAGACCCCTCTGTGCAAATCTCCTATGGCTGCCCAAAATGAAGAGAAAACCTGTAACAAAAACAAAATTTGAAGAGAAGAAAAAAAATATAATGAAGAGAGTATACCTCTATGTATACCCTCTATTCTAAAACTCCCATGGCTGCCCCATCTTCCTTTAACCTACAAGTAAAACTAGAGAAAAGGAGGAGAAAGAGAAATGAGAGAGGAAAAAAAGGATAAAGAAAACAAATGGGATAAAGAAAGAGATTAGGGTTAAGAATATTATATTATTCATAAAGGCAATTTAGGGTTGGGGAATAATAAATCAAAATAGCAAGTGGGAATATTTTTATTGGATATTTCATTTGGGAATTTTTGTGTGCACGGGAATATTGCTTTTTCCCTTTATTTGTTCCATATTATTTTTATTCATTCATTTTGTCACATTAATTTGATGTAAGAAAAATATTATTTTAGTGGCTTTATGACTTTAGCCTTTTTCTAAAATTAGAATTTTGCCTTTTGTTAATATCTTTTGATTTTATTGGGATTATTTAAGTTTGTGGGTTTATTTTAACTTGGACCTTTTAATTAATTTAGGTGGGATTTTTGAAAGAGGATTTAGGTATGGAGATTAATGTTAGGAAGTTTATTTAAACCTAAATACTTTAATTGTTTCATTTTAAATGCTTTTGAGTTATTGAGTTAAGTGGGTTTAAATTTAGTTAATTTAAATCAGTTTATTAGCTTATTTTATTACTTTTTGATTTGGGAAATAACATGAGGGAATTTAATTAATTTAAATACTTTTATTTCCTTATTTAAATGCCTTTAATTTACTTTTAGTGGGCTTTATGATTTTTTTATTTTCTTTTACTTAGGACCTTGCCTTTTTTTGAAAATTTAGAATAATTGTCTTTAATTTATTTGTTCTTAGTTTATTAGCTAAGTGGGTTTAATTAAATCTAGGCCTTTTATTTATTGTAGTGGGATTTTCTCCATGGGGATTTTAAATTGAATAATCTATGTAATTGATTTAATTTCCTAGGGGTATAGTTGAAATTAATATTGTGGAGATAGGTATTTTAGTTGTCCATTTATTATTTGAATTATTTTAGTGAATGGGTTAATTGGCTCCTTGTCCTTTTATTTTATCTAGGGATTAAATGTGGTAATGAGGGGACTTTTAATGGGGTTTTAAGTTATTACAATTGGGAGTATTTTAGGTGTTAGATTATTATTATATTTTAATTAAATGCCTTTAATGGTGTAGACTAATCTAATTATTTTTATTTAATCCATGTGCTTGTTCAGAAAATTGTGATGTGGGTATGATTAAAATTAATTAGCGTAATTACCTTATTTGAATGGAAGGGTTGGGTGTTTTAATTAATTATTTTTATGAATGCACTAGAGGCGTTATGCTGCCAAATTTTTTCAGGAATTAGGAATGGTTATTTAAGTATTTTATTTTTGCGTTATCTTAATATTTTAATGGTTTATGCATTGTAATTATGTTTTAGATAAATTTTATTTTTAATCTAATTATGCTAGTGCTAGGGATTTAGATTTTGACACATGTCAAAATCCCTCCACTTCACTTAGGAATCTTAGGGTTAGTTTCATATTCGAACCTAACCCTATTGGCGACACTCCTCGCATCACATAACCCCCTAGTCGGCTTACATCTTGCTGGGGTTGTGAAAGGTGTTCGCAATACCCCTTCGATCAATAGACTTGTTTGTACCTTTGTGCGCATGCCACTGAGCACGCTAATGCATGTGAGGGGGTTCCTAGGGATGCGTGAAAAAGTTTTTGGTATTTCATGTCATGACCACATGACAAATGTGGACATGACACATGTGTTGTGTTGTGACCACATGGGGAATGTGGGCATGATAGTCTCAAGAGGTGCCTTAATAGTAGCAAAAGGTGTGAAAGTAGGCATATTATATCTTTATACAAGTCATATTAATCCTTCTACTTTAGTTATTGCAGGTTCATAGGAAGAGACCAAAACAGTTGCGACAGGTTTTGAGACAACACTGT
The DNA here is from genome assembly GCA_027924645.1 of Cunninghamia lanceolata. NCBI lineage: Eukaryota > Viridiplantae > Streptophyta > Pinopsida > Cupressales > Cupressaceae > Cunninghamia > Cunninghamia lanceolata. The sequence goes on from BSBN01001281.1 coordinate 7,980,279, forward strand.
GGCATAACAGACTTGGGCATATGAGTGAAAAAGGTATGAAGGTACTTCATTCTAAGAAAGTTTTACCAGGTCTGAAATGTATTAATATAGATTTATGTGAAAGTTGTGTATGGCAAACAAAAGAGAGTTAGTTTTCTCAAGGATGGGAAGAAAAAGAAAGATGAAAAGTTGGATCTTGTGCATACAGATGTATGGGGACCAACTCAGGTATCTTCTCTTGGTGGCTCTCGATATTATGTTACATTTATAGATGATGCAACTAGGAAGGTTTGGATTTATTTCCTTAGGCAGAAATCTGATGTATTTGAAACATTTAAGAAATGGAGAAGCTTGGTTGAGAATGAGATGGGTAAAAGATTAAAATGTCTCAGATCTGATAATGGTGGTGAGTATTGCAGCAAAGAATTTGAGGATTATTGTTCCTTTAATGGAATTCGTAGGTAGAAAATGGTTCCACGGACTCCACAGAAGAATGGAGTGGCTGAGCGCATGAATAGGACAATAATGGAGCATGAAAGGAGCATGAGATTACATGTTGGATTGCCTTTAAACATGTGGGTAGAGGTTGTCAATACCATTGTATATTTAATTAATAGAGGTCCTTCAGTTCCTTTGGGCTATGGTATTCTAGAGGAAGCATGGACATGTAAGAAGGTGAGTTATTCTTTTCTCAAAACCTTCAGATGTGAAATATTTGCACATGTAGATTTAAAAAATAGAATCAAGCTAGATGCAAAATCAAAAAAGTGTATCTTCGTTGAATATGGCATTGATGAATTTGGTTATAGGCTTTGGGATGTTGAAAATATGAAAATTGTGAGAAGCGGGGATGTTGTATTCAATGAGAAGGTGTTGACAAAGATTAGTTGCAGTAGCATGAGAAGAAATAAAAGGATTATGTGGTATTGGATGATACTCTAAATAGTGATGTTCCAGTGGTTCCTCATGCTCCGCAACAACAAGAAATACCACAAACTCTAATGAATGTTAGATGGTCAACAAGGCTAAGTAGACCTCCTAAAAGGTTTTCTCCCTCTTTGTATTCTATTTTGTTAACAAATGCTGGTGAACTGGAAGGGTATGATGAAGCTATGCAAGTGGATACAAAGGTTTAGTGGGAGCTTGCAATGAAAGAAGAAATGGACTCCTTGCTGAAAAATTAGACTTGGTAATTATGTAAGTTGCCTGCAAGTAAAAGGGCTTTATCAAACAAATGGGTTTATAGGCTTAAAGAGGAAGATGGAGGTAAGAACAAATTTAAAGCCAAGTTAGTTGTAAAAGGATTTGCACAGAAAAAAGATATTAATTTTGATGAGATTTTTCTCCAGTTGTTAAGATGACTTCTATTCATACAGTTTTTAAGTATTGTGGCTGCTAAAGATTTGCATTTAGAATAGCTAGATGTGAAAACTACCTTTTTCCATGGTGATTTGGAGGAGGAGATATATATGGAACAACCCCAAAGATTTAAGGTCAAAGGTAAGGAGAAACTAGTGTGCAGATTGAAGAAGAGTTTATATGGCTTGAAACAAGCACCTCAGCAATGGTATTTGAAATTTGATAGTTTTATCGTTAAACAAGGCTACATCCGGTGTAATTCTGACCATTGTGTTTATTTTAAGAGGTTGAATAATGACAACTACATTATTTTATGTTTATATATTGATGACATGCTTGTAGCAGGGTCTAACATGGATCACATAAGAGAGCTAAAACAATAGTTAGCAAAATCATTTGCTATGAAGGATTTGGGGGCAGCGAAACAAATCCTTGGTATGAGAATTTGTAGAGATAGGAAGAATAGAAAATTGACTCTAGCTCAAATTGATTATGTTGAAAAGTTGTTGCAAATATTCCATATGGAGAATGCAAAAGTTGTCAGCACACCTTTGCCTAGTCATTTGAAATTGACTAAGGAGATGTGTCCAAAGACACAAGAGGAGAAAGAAAAAATGTCCAAGGTACCATATGCTTCAGCTATAGGAAGCTTAATGTATGCCATGGTATACATGAGACTAGATATTGCACATGCTGTAAGAGTCATAAGCAGGTATATGAGTAATCCCAGATTAGAGCATTGGAATGCAGTAAAATGGATTCTTAGATATTTGAGAGGTACATCCAATAAACACTTATCTTTTGGGGGCTCTAATACTAATTTAGTAGGCTATGTGGACTCAGATTTGGCAGGGAATATTGATACCAGGTGGAGTACTACAGGTTAGGTCTTTACTGTAGGTGGGATAGCGGTGAGTTGGATCTCCAAGTTGTAAAAGGTGGTTGCTTCATCCACCACAGAGGTAAAGTATGTAACTGCAACAAAGGCAAGCAAGGAGATGATCTGGCTATAATCTTTCATGGAAGAATTGGGCAAACAACAGGCTAATAGTTATTTGTTTATGGACAGCTAGAGTGCCATACATCTTACAAAGAATTATGTCTTATATTCAAAAACCAAACACATACAACTAAGGTATCACTTCATCCAGTCGGTGTTGGATGATGGAAAGTTAAGGCTAGAAAAGATACATACAAGTGGCAATCCAACAAATATATTTATGAAGGCGGTGACAAGGGAGAAGCTGATCTCCTCTTCAGCTTTGGTTGGCCTTCAAGATTAAAATAATAAAATCAAAACAACAGGGTCTGGGGTGTTTATTTCCAATGGGAGCTACAAGGTCAGCGGTGTTATGATCAATCTCCAAGTGAGATGATATGGTGTGGAGTCTGATCAGTCTCCAAGTGGGAGATTATTGTTATATGGAGCCTAATCAGACTCATCCTCACCTATTAAATTTTCCCCACTTCTATTGGTCGACATAAAAAAACCCTATTTTGTAACCAACATAAGTCTTGATAAAACAACTAAGGGTTAGGGTTTCAGTTCATATTGTATTGTAGCATTTGCAACGGTATTGAGTTGTAAGGATTGCTAGTTGTAATCGATTTGATTTACTGGATAATAATATTGGACTCTTTGTTGGTGGATGTAGCCTGATTTTGGGTGAACCATGTTAAAAATTATCTCTCGCTGTTATTATTTCTATGTATTTTCATTCCTCTCTGTAATCTTTATTTGAATTTAATTGATATCTTCTGCATGCAATTCCTAACATATCTCACCTGTCTGAAGGAGGAAGGAGCATGTCTAGAGGCATCATCGCTCCACCAGGGTCGTCATCATCGCCCTATGTGCCCATATGATGGGCATCTCAGCCACTGTCAACAAGCCTAATCTACCTAGCCGAGCTCGTGTAGCTATGTCAAAACCATCTATCAACTGCATCACATCAGGAACATGTCACTCTCGTGAAGCCACAATCCCCCCATCAACCTGCAACCACAAAATATAAGTCAAAAAACTTGCATTTTTTCAAATCAATTATATAGCGTTGATTTTCCCTTTGTTGGCACCAAAATCAAATTGGGCGCCAATTTTCCCTAACATAGCGTTGATCACCTAGATGGCGCCACTTCTACCATGGATGGCGCCAATCCACAAGATGGTGCCATTCGAGAAAATGGCACCAATTTTTCTCTTTATGGTGTCATTTCAGTGCCCACCCTAGAAAATACACCCTATCTCGCCAAACCCTAGGCACCATTCCAGAGAATGACTCCACGCTTTCCTCATATAGCGCCAAAGTGGTAAAAAACCCATTTGGTGCGATAGCACCAATCCAAATGATGGTGCCAAACCTACCCTATTACCCCTTCGGCTGATGGTGCCAATCTAGAGGATGGCACCAATCCGGCTCGTTATGCCACCAAATGGCTTCCCAATGGCGCCACAACCCTAATTGACCCATTTCTCGGTGCCATAAATCCATGAAATTAAAAAATTGACAAAGTTAGGGTTAGTCTGCCTACCTAGGGTCCTGCTACCGGCGATCTCATGTATGTGTGCACCATCTCAAGCAAATGCTCGAAGCATGGGAAGAGTGGGTTTGCCATCTATCTCTCCTCTCTCATCCAAATGGCTCAATGAGTGCAAATGTGGAACTTTGGGCCCACATTTTCTATTTATAGAAGGGCATGTCATCCTCTAACACACTTTCTCCTCCCTAGGGTGCAACTCTTAACATTTTTCACCTATTTTTCTTCCCGTCATCCTTTTTTTCCATTCTCTACCTATTTTTCACCTCCATTTCCTCCTTTTGAGAGCTCACCCAAAAAAATTTATTTTTTCACCCGACCTCTTAAGGGGGCATCCCTCATCCATTCCATTCCTTCTCGGCAGTTGGGGAAAATTCTTTGACTTGACACCATATCCCTGCTAGGTCACAACACCACGTAAAAGAGGGGCAAATGTAGACACTTAAAAATGTCTTCACTGACTAACCATCTTTCCATCCCTCATCTAATTAATTAATTAAATTTTTATTTAATCAATTACACCTTCCAACACCTGATTATTCACTGTCCCTTCATCGTTTCATCTTTTTAATTGAATTAATTTAATTAATTCAATGGTTGCACTTTACTAACATTAGCCCAATTAACTAAATAAATGTATAAATATTTATTTGATTAATTCCACCATTCCCCTAAATCTAATTAACTACATAAATTATGTTTATCTAATTAATTTAGCCTACTAATTAGCCTACCCCTATCCTAGTTGGTTAAATAGATATTATTTAATTAGCTAGTCTAACTTACCTATCCCCTAGACCTAAGATTAATTAAATGAATCCATATTTAATTAATCTTAACTCCTAATTAACCCATTCCGTAATTTACTACAGCCATATTAATTAAACTAATCACCTTGATTAGTTTGGTCAAACCCCGTTTAACACTTCTCCCCACATATCCCAAATAAAAAATTAGTCTTTATTCCATATAAGATAATTTTTTATTACACTTGTCCTAAAATGCATTAATGGGCTCTTACATCACCTAACATGTCATATTTCTCATTTATGAGAACTCTTCCCCAAATAAATTTGCAATTCATTTCTAATCATCACCTCTTTCCCAAAAGAATTTAAAATTCCCTTTCTATTCCTTCTCATCTAACCTCATTTAATGCACACCCCTTCCTAAGGTGAATTAAAAAATTATTTTTATTTTCATCCCTACATTTTTCTTGATTGAATCTAAGCCCTCCACCTCACATGCATCCTCATCCATTGATCTTCACATTCAATCTCAACCCTTGGATCAAATCCCCCTTTAAAATGCCTATAAATAGAAGCTCTCCCAAGCCATTTTATGATGCAATCTTGAGTGGTGTTATAATGCCAAAATCATCTTCATTCTTCCATCTTTGAGCTAGGTTTTAGTGAGTTGCATTCTAGTTTGAGAGTATTTCACATAAAAAATCCATGGGTAAAGGTAGAGAGTAAGGGTGCACTCTCTCAACCTTGTCAAGGAGAAGGATCACATTTGAAGGTATAACTAGTGTTTTTATTGCATTTAGTATAATAACTTTTATTATTTTATAAAGGCGTCGGGAGTTATTTTTTCTATTGGATGACATAAAGAACCCTATTTTGTAATTGACATAAGTCTTGATAAAACAACTAAGGGTTAGGGTTTTCATTGATATTGTATTGTAGCATTTGTAGAAGTATTGAGTTGCAAGGATTGCTAGTTGTAATTAGTTTGATTTGTTTGCTAATAATATTGGACTCTCTGTTGGTGGATGTAGCCCGAGTTTGGGTGAACCACGTTAAAAATTGTCTCTCGCTATTATTATTTCTACGTATTTTTCATTCCTCTGTTTAATCTCTATTTGCATTTAATTGATATCTTCTACATGCAATTCCTAACAATGCTGATGGTGTGAAGGGTTATCAGTTGCACCACCTTACTACACATGATTTTTTTATCAAGAGGAGTGTTTAATTTGAGGGCTCTTCGATCTCAACTCCTATCACTTCTCCACCTTCTACTTTAACATTGGAGTCAATAGTGCTACATGGCATATCTTCTGATGAGTTAGGTTCACCTGAGTAGATTCTTGATGATGAGGAGTCTTCTACCTCCACTTTTGATGTTGAGTGATTCAAAGGATTCACATCCTTCCTCTCCTAGTCATCATTTAGAAGGTGATTATTCTCCTCCAGATTCTCTGACTTTTGGTCCACTTTGGGCTAGACAGACCTTATAGTCTATATGCAACTAGGTTGGGGATCCATCAAACACTAGGATGAATCATTCATAATTTCAAGATGCTCCACATGTCTTCATTTCTATTGACTTTGATCCAAAGTCCTTTCGAGAGGCTTCTAGTATTCCTAGGTGGAATACAACTATGCAGGAGGAGAATAGTTCCTTGATGAGAAACCACACATGGGATCTTGTCCCTCTTCCTGAAGGAAGAAAACTTGTTCGATGTAATTGGATCTATCAAACAAAATTCAATGTTGATGGGTCGATTGATAAGCATAAGGCTCACTTTCTCACCAAAGGATTCTCCCAGGTTCCTAGGATTGACTAGTTTGAGACTTTTGCACTAGTTTCCTGAATGAACTCCATCCAACTTGTTCTTGCTATCTGTCATGCCCACATTTCCCATGTGGTCACAACACATGTGTCATGTCCACATTTGTCATGTGGTCATGACACAAAAATACCAAAAACATTTCCATGTATCCAAGAAACCCCCTTGCACACATTAGCTTGCTTGGTGGCATGCGCACAAAGGCGCAAGCAATCAATCGATTGATGAGGTATTTTGAGATGTAAGATGACTAGGGGGTTATGCGATGTGAGGAGCATTGTGACTAGGGTTAGGTTCAAATTTGAAACTAACCCTAAGATTCCTAAGTGGAGAGGAGGGATTTGTTGGTCATGATGTTAGTCATAAACAAGCATAGAATAAAAGTACACATTAACCTTTATTCATCTTGAAAGATACTGTGAATTCAAGGAATTCGGTATCCCAAGTCTCTGGTGATTAAATCTTAATCGTCTGACGTTACTCAGAGGTTAATGTGTGTTGCTGTTTCCATTTTGGGGCCTTACGTGAAATTGTGCCATCATCATGACATTACTGCAGAAATTCTTTACAAAGTAGTCATATTATGCGGTTATTAGATGAAAAGATGTAAAAATACCTCAATCTTTGCATGATGTTTTCAATTGTGCATGCTTTGCATTCAAATATGCTAAATATGTGCGATTACCTATGAGATGTCTGCATATTTGTGTTATTTGCTTAGGATTATCAGTTATTTGCAATTGTGATAATGAAATGTTCTGAAATTGAAAGAAATTAAAAGAATACTACAAATTTAAAGTTGAATCTTTAGCTATTGATCCACATACATACTAGATACTATCATGATGAGAAGAAATCAAACCATATGTTCACCAGGATATTCCACAGCTAGATACAATTGATGCAAACTTCAGAGGATGATGAATGAAAACAATACATGCAACATGATGAGCACTCCAAGGGATGCAACAAATCAAAGCACATATCCAGAATTCAGACACAGATTACTCAAGATTTACGAAGATTTGTAATCGAAATACTCTTCTCTTTCATTAAGTATGCAAAAGACATGTACATATGCAATAACTTTGAAATAAGCCCTGAATACTTCAGCAAATAGATTTCAATTAAGTTTCCAATGTTTCAACAAGGCATTCCACCACCTTTTATAGAATAAGGTGAGGAATCAGTTACAAAAGATCTACGATCTAGATTTATCAATACATATCTATGGTCCTGATTCACTTGATTTTGTAAATCTTCACAAAAATGGCACAAGTTGCCAGCTGGCAACTATCTATACTACTTATGTTATTATCCCCTTCATGATGTATCTTCATCATGCTCTTCAGCTGATTCATGCGGGTCATCATCATGTGCCTCACTTTCTGAACTTTCACTATCTTGATGATGACGCGGCTGCATATGGGGCTGCATACTACTGCGGACCTGCTCATATAAATGCACAACTTGATCTATCCCTCCGCCATCTTGAGTCTTTGCTTTGACAATGGCGTGTTTATGTGCTTCATATTTGTCCCTGCTGTTGTCAAGCTTATTCTTCCTCTCCTGCAGTGTCTCTTTATACTTCTCCATCTGGACCTTGATCCTCATTATTTTATCTATTAATTCTTCTGTCAAAGGGACAAGTGGACCATCTGTCTCTACTTGGAAGTTGCTGTGTACAGCCTTAATGGCAGAATCTTCATCTTGATTCTCTATTTTTCCTTCCACCTTGCCTTCCAAAGCCTCCAGTATCACTGCCTCTTCAGCCATTAAATCTCGCAGCCTCAAGCTGACATCTCTCAGCTTATTATTACACCTTTTGAGGACTGCGCACTCAAACTGAGTGTCTTTATACCAAATATCAATTAATAGTGCGGTATTATTATTCAGTACCTGCTTACTGATAAGCAGTTGTGGATTTATATTTCTTATTTCCCCTAACAGGGTCAGGACTCTCTCCAGCTTGTAAGACCTCTTTCCGGTCTGCATCTGTAATCTATCCACTTTGGCCTTAGAGTCACTTAGGGTGCTCCACCTCTTCAAAGAGGCCTTCATTATTTCTACAGCGTCATCCAATGTGGATGGCATCCATCTTCTTATTATAGACTCCTCATGCTTCATGAGGTCCAATTTATTTACCTCCTCCTGAGAAATGGCAGTCAATGGGACTGCATGTTCAGTTGCGGTATCATCAAGATTGGTTAGCCCTTTGATATAGGCGTGCAACTGAGCAATGTGCTCTTTATGTTGCTTATTTTTCTCCTTCTCTCTTTTCACTTTCTGAATTAGAGAGTCAATGATATCTTTGCCCTCCTGACCTTCTTGGTCCTCATTGGCAAAGCCCAAATCCACTGTACTGATCTGAAATTCATCGACAGTGATTTTACCTTTTTCCTTCTCCACCGCAGGTATGGCAATTTGCGCGGTCCTTCTCCCTATTGCTGGATCTCTCTTGATGGCCGAAGTCATTCTGGCCTTCCTCCTTGGCTTCATTATGTCCGCAGAGAACAGGGTGGAGATGTCGAATTCCTGAATTTCAATCTCCTCCTCAGCACTTACCTCTTTTGCCAACCATGGAGGCACCTGATCATGTTTTTCAACATCATCCTGATGTTCACCTATATCTTCCGTTTCTATCAACAAGTGTTGTGGAGATGGTGATTTCCTCAGTTCTTCTTCTTGATGTTCCCTTTGTTGTTGATCTTGTGGCACCTCCTCCTGTTGAGGGATTTCCTTTTCCAGAGGAACATCTTCATGTTGTGGGGAACCTTGTGGTGCAACTATGTGCTGTGGGGAACCTTGAGGCGCAGCTACGTGCTGATCATGATGATCATGACCTGCCTCTGTCATTATTTCATCTGTTCCCACTTCTTCTTCTTGTGGTTTATCCATTGCACCAGATATTGGGGACTCTGCCTGATGTGCTGGCGATTGCTCTGTAGCTACTACTTCTTCTGAGCCCGCACCACCCACTTCTTGTACTTTGGCAGCTAGGTCCTCTAGTGTCTCTTTCTCACCAGCCTTCGCTTCCTGAACCTCTACTATAGCAGGTTCCTCTGTTGTATCCTGTGGACTTTGTTGGCCGATTTCAAGAGCATGGCCTTATGTCTCTGCCATCTCTATCTCTTCTGTTAGGTGACCCTTATCAGGTGATCCTGCTGGCTGTTCAGGACTTGCATCCTACTTCTCTGTCAGATCCACCACTACAGGACTCGTCACCTCCATGATCAATGTGTCTAGCCCCATTTCCTGAGCTATTTGCTCTGGGCTCTTTTCTTGCTCTTCTTCTGCTTGTTTCATCTCCTCAAGCACTGTTTGAACCGTTGGAGGCTTGTGAGGAGTTACACTTACATCAGCAGCAAGTGTTTCTATCTCCTGTGCAGCCACATCCTGCACCACCTCATCATCAGACAAATTTATTGTCTCGTCTAGTGAGACATGCTCTTCTGCTTGTATCTGGGAGGTCTCTTTCAACTGCTCCTCAGCAAGTTCAGTTTTGAACTTGACAATGGTAGGAAGTGGAACGTTGTGTTGAAGTTCCTTGTGCACTTCACTACCTTCCCCTGGTAATGAAGTAGGGGGTTGGCTTATTCCACCTCTCATGGAGGTTCTTTGTTTCTTTGGTGGGGAAGACACCAGCACCTGCGGAGGTCTCCTCTTCCTTCTTATTATCAACGGAGTCTCCTTCTCCTCCGGCTCTTCTTCTATGAGGGTCCCCTCTACTCCTAGTTGTTTAGAAGACTGACCCACTTCTTGGGTCTCAGTGACTCCAGCTTCCGCTATCTTACTTTTCTTGGGCCTGTCCTTCTCTGGAGGGGATGCTGATTCAGATCCTGACCCTGTGGCCTGCTCAGCTGCAAACACTGCCCTTTCAATTACAATCCCCTTTGGTCCCTGTTCCACCTTCTTGCCCCTTGGGGGTCTTTTGCTCTGCTGTTGTGGTGGAGGGACCTTATCTCCTTTGGTCTTCCTTTTCTCCAACAGGAAGTCATCATATTCATCTGCAGGGATATCCTGCCCCTTCTTCTTGTTGTCCACCGTAATGGCAACACCCTTCTTCTTCAATGCCTCTATCTATTCATCAACCCAAGCTTGGGTTAGGCGTAGGGTCCTGGCAATGAACGGGTCCAAGGATATATCCTCCTGCATAGTGAGGTCAGGTGCAGAGATGGTGTCATTATATATCTTTTTCTCCTCATATTCGTCTACCATGGTCCTGCCATCATCCTTCTTTAATTGTTGAGGAAGGGAGATGCAATCAAACGTTCTGACTTGGTTCAGAGTTAACCTCTGATACCTCCTTCTCCTGGCTTCTGCCTCATCCTCACAGTCAGCCCAAAAATCCTCTAGGTGCCTCTGGTGAACAGGCTTTCCTAGCACCTTCTGTATCCTACCGTAAGGATCATATGGTCTTGTTATTGGAAAGGGCTGCAAGTTCATCTTATTCAGGGTGACCATCACCTTCTTGATGTTATCAGAGTCAGGGAACATGTAATTGCCAATGCTGACTGGGAACAAAATTGGTGGCAGCTTCTTGGCATCCTTGTACATCTGTATCATGGTGGAGCCCTGCCTGATGAATTCCATTAATACCACGGCGTCGGTAGGATACCTTGGCAGCATCAGGGGATGTCCCTCGAAACCTTCAACCCTTATATAAGAAAAGGTTGCAAATTGTATGTACCAGGCCCCATGCCTGTAGACTGCCTCTTGAGCCTCCAAGCTCAATCTTTTTGTTCTGTCTTCTTCCATGGTCCTTACCAGATGCATAGAGAATGCATCATTGACCAGTTTGTAATCTTTCAGGTAGTTGGTCCTCTGCAGCTGAGGATGATGATCCCAGATATATGATGCATTTGTGCCTGTTAGTTTCCCATCTGTAACTAAGGCATCAAAAGTGCCTCTATAGGCACAAGAGTAAACAATATATGAGGACATGAAAAAAGCACAATTCGAACCTCCCAGGTTCATCAGTTGCTCATGCAGAGCATCACTTATAATTTGGCCCCACAGTGGCTTGGTGTCTGAATATAGACACATCATTATTATCCCGTACATCCAGTCTCTAAAACTGCCAGTATCAGGTTGGCCAGTTACCCTGTTCAGGAGTGCGATCATGTACTGATACTCCTCATTGAAATCATACTTGAACAGGTGCACAGGAAGCTTGGCGGCTGCATTATATGTGCTGTTCTCAGCCCGCCATGGATACATGTTCTTCTTGGCCGATTTCTTATTGGCCTCATACTCCCTCTCAGACTTCTTCAAGTCTACACTTTTGACCTTACTTCCCAGTGGCAATCCAAATGTCTAGGAGAGACCCTTGATGGAGAGGTCTGCATATATCCTCCCATGCTTCACTACTTGCCTGGTTTGAGGGTTGTAATTCCGGGCACACTCAATGACGAGCTCCAGAGATTCCATGGAGTAGGGAAAACCAACGGCATTCCACAATCCAGATATGAACACTGCATCCAGCACAGGACTCTTATCATGCCCATTGTTTAGCTTGGCTGACCAAGCTTCCAAATTAGTGCTTCCCTGATGGGTGTCTGTGATTGCTCCGTATTTAAACAGGACCCCCCCTGAGTAGAGAACATGGGCTTGCTGAACTCTTCCTGACACTTGACCAACTACTTCTCAGCCATGAGTGCCTGCAATTAATGACAATCCTATCTCACAACAGGTACATATATGCATGTATACTGCAATTGAATTTATAAATCATTATGCCTACTGCATGAATTCCAACGTTACTTAATCGTATGGGTGCATAAACTAGAACTTACATCATCATACCAGAATAAAAACAATATGATGAGGGTTTTATTCACTTACCTGGTTATGCAGATTCACTTTTATTCCAGTAGATTGCCGAGACATTCTCAATTCAGCTAATGATCACCTCTTCTTTCTGCTCGTGAGCTCAAATCGCGCAACGGTAGCTGGTATGCAGATATGGAAGCTGGTGCTCTGTAAAACAAGTTTATCGCAAGGTAAATGTAAAAATGGTGATTGAATTACCTTTTAACCTCGCATTTAGGGTGCATTTAGGGAAACTCTGACAGATTGGATCATGTTCCCTGCTTATCCGTGCGAAAAAAATGCAGGATCTCGCCAGGTGTTTCATTGGGTTCCGGGGTCGGCGGGAACCACCTACCATGGCTGCGCACATTAAATGATAATGGCAGCAAAGGGAGTGGGGAATATCCCTATGACAGGATATGATGAAGGCAGGTGAAATTCGCAAATATCGGGCTGAGTTTCAATATCATCCTCCCTCATATTGACATTGTTATCGCAACAAGAGTCAGGTGACAAAAGCACCCTTATTTCTACGTAGTACATCAGGAGGATATTTCGGTGTATCGGGTGATGTTTCAAAATATGATGATGACGAGACAAACTTACATGTCTCTCTCTTTTGGAATATCGGGATGACGTCATCCTGATATTCGCTCTCCGTATCGGATGTGCATCATGACGTCATCATCATATTAGGCTAACATGATCATGTTTTTAGAAAAAAAAATCCTGCGGCAATGTAAATGTGATGATAATGTCATCAGGATGTATGTTCCTCTTTTATCGTATTAGGATGATGTCATCAGGATATTTGCTAAGGGTGATATCTGCGTCAGGAGGATGTTAAGAAATATCGGGTTATATGCGAAGTATGACGCTCGTGATAGATAAAACTGTTTGACGGGAAGATTTTGCTACCATTTAAAGTTGACGTCCGAATATTTGAACCGCATGACATATCGGAGGGAATGTTTCAAATATGATGATGAACTTCGACAATATGACCTTCCTCTTGTGAATATCAGGTTTGACCGAAACTTTGACCGTTTATAACTCTTACATCCTGATGAATATCAAGATGATGTAAAAGGCAAACCTGCCTGAATTTTAATGCTCTTTCAATATATGAGGTCATAGAGATGAAATACGAACTTTGACAAACTAACCTCATGGTGACTTACCTCATCGTGGTTTTGCATGATGATGCACCCGACTTACTTTTACCAAACCGCCCAAAAGCAGACACACAAGCCAAACCAAAAAGTTGGGTCCCTATTTTGCCAAGTCAAAATGGGGCGTGTTGTGTAACCACACAACAAGATTTCGACATACGTCAAAATTCATACCCTAATACTAAAGCAAGATAGATTAATTAAAATTTCACCTAAAACCTAATTACAACACACAACTATGAAAATATTAATTAAACGCCTCAGGGAATATTTAATCTAGTCAACCCTAAATTCTAGAAAAATTTGGCAGCATAACGCCTCTTGGACATACATGCAAAATAGTTACTTAAAAGGCGTTCCTACCAAGCCAATCAGAAATTAAAATAATTAAATATAAAATATAATCAAAACTGCTCGATTAAATAATCATTCCCCATTAACATCTAGGTTTAAATGCCTAGGTTAAATTAAATTAAATAAACTAATAACAACAATAAAGTATTAAATTAATAAAAAGCATAACCCCATCGATTAAAAAAAAAATTCCTAGAGCCATAACTAAATCTTTATTAAAGTTCCCCTAAGACATTAATTTGCATCCCACTCATGATTCCCTCATATGGATTTAATTCCCTAGACAAAAAAAATAAAAGCAAATTTTAATTATAATTTATCCCACTCACTAAAATAACATTCCTAGGCATGAGGTCCAATCTCCCCCCGTCCCCGTGGTATCGGAGGGTGTGTCATGCCAGCGTCACCGGTCACGTGAAAAAAGTTTACCAGGCACACTGCAGTTTATAGGGGGGCTACCCAATTCCTATAGTCTAAAAAAAACATTCCTAGGAAAAGCAAGTCTAGCTATAAATAAAATTATGTCCCCACCCACTAAATTTAAAAACCTATACCAATTTTAAACCCATCCACTAATATATCCCATGGGCAAAAAGAATAATAAAATATAATTTCGCCAAATAAAAGAAAGGATAATTATTCCCACGATAATAATTTCTACTAAACCCCTAGGATAATTAAATCAATTACATAAGCTATTTAAATAAATAAAAACAAAACTCCATGGTGAAAATCCCGCTACAATAAATAAAAAGGCCTAGGTTTAAGATTTAATCCCCACTAAAATAATGAATAAAAAGGCAATAAATAAAAAAAACAAAAAAAAAAAGATTTAAGAGATAATTCTAACTTTAAAATTTAAAAATCATAAATTAATCCACCACATAATAAATAAAAAGGCGAAAAGTTTAAGTATACAAAACAAAAAGCCCATCTAAAAAATCCCCTAGGCAATATTAAAAGTGAAGTTAATTATATTTCATCCCCCTCGTTAAAACAAACTACCAAGAAATAATAAAAATCTAGACTTAATAAAATTAAAAATAAAACACTCACTAAACTAACCCATGGGCAAAAGAGGATAATAACAAGTAAAAATTTCTAAAAGATATGGAGGAGGGAAAAAGTAATTCCACATGCAACTAATTCCTTTAATAAAAATTTCCTTTTTCCCCCAACCTTAAAATAAATAAAAGAATAAAATAATTCCCACATTTGCCCTAACCCTATTCACTCTTTTCTTTTCTTTTGTTTTCTCACTTCTCTCCTCTCCATTTCTTTTTTCTTCTTCATTTGTAGGTTGAAAAGGGGCAGCCATGGATGGTTACATAGAGGTATACATAGTGAAAATATACTCATATATTTTCCTTCTTTTCTTTTATTTAAGGTATATTATCTATTTATATTCTCTTTTCTTTGATTCTAGTTTTTAAACCAGAGAATATATGCAATCTTTTTTTTGTTCAAACCCTGGGGAGTATACCCATTATATATATAAAAGATGGTATTAAAGTTTGTTTTCAGAGATGAATAGCCATGAAAAAGGTAGATCAAAAAAGGCAACGGTGGCGGAATTTATACTGGCAGCGCTGCTCTTTTTTTTTGTGTTTTGGTTTAAAGATGCAGGCGAGGGGGAGGGGACTCACCACCCACCCCCCATCGATTGGTGGGGAGTGGGTGGGGGGGTTCGTCCCCCTTCCCCACTCCTTTCAAACAAGAGAAACAATGGTGGCAGCCAAGGCCTCCGCCCTCCACCGATACTTTGGCCATTCGACCCATGCCAAGGGTAAAACCCTAACGAAAAGCACAGTAAAAAAATTGTTATTATATATTTCATTTCACAGTTCAATGAAAGTATTTATTGATATATAGTTTGCTTAATAGATACAAACTAGCAACATAAATGCACATTTTTCTTTTCTTTTTGGAAACATAAACAAACATGAAGCAGTCCCATCTTCTTTTACAATCATTTTTGATATAAGAACAACAATTATACTTCCTTTTCATAGTACATTATAAACAACAGCTCATTAAATGTTTCTTTTACAACATAAAACAATAACATACATACATTTTCCTCACAACAACATTGACTAAACAGAAACCCATTTTCTTTTTCTTTTTTTTTGAATACTTATGCAACTTAAGATAGCAACACTTATATGTTGAACAACAATAAAACCAAGAAGGAAACCACTACCAAATGACATTTAAATGAAGTGTGATTACATAGAAATTTTAGTTTGTAAAAAAAAACATAAGAGAGTTCCACTCTCATAACAATTTTACAATGGAGAAGAAAGAAACCTGGCTCTCAAATAGCCAACAACATGCTCAACAGAAAAATGATGTATCTTTTCACCAAGCTCCAAAAGACTCAACACCAAAACCTACAAGAAACTAAAACAATGGAACGACATCCAAGCCACCAAAAGGCTCTCCTCCCTACCATAGACCTACAAGTGGGTCACCCCCAAGCTTGGAAGTCGATCTTCACATGGGTCTCAAACCACAACACAACAATAAGCAAGCCACACAAAATCAAGAACACCCATAAGGTTTGCACATCACAAAATCCATAGAAATGGATTTGAGGGGGTAATGGAGTGGACATCACTCAACTCAAGAGGATCACTCCACAAAAATCCCAAAGTCTGAACACAAAATAAGGCCTCAAGCCCAAAATGATAACTCCATGAATATATGAATTTCACCATGGCACTCATGCCAACAAAAATACTCCATACTCTAATATCTTTCCCTCAAGGACACAAAAATACCAATACCAGGAGGGTGACCTCAGGGAGTTTCACTCCTCCCCCACCCCACACATGGATGGACACACCAAGCTTGGTAGTCTCATCCCAAAACACCAAAAAACCCCACAACAAAGAAGAAACAAACACCCAAAGCATTTCAAGCACACAACCAAAATTAACAAAGCATAAGGAAGGCTAAAATGCCTTGAGGCTTACCTTAAGAGCCCACAATCCTTCTCCAAGCCTCTAAGCCTCCAAAATCTCTCTAACTCCCCAAAATCCCTCCAAAGATAGAAAATTAAAAGAAAACAAGAACCCCATTCCCCTCTCAAAGAGGAATTAAAATAGGCTTCCTTCCAAAGCCTTGAGGAATGAGAAGGTGACACATGTCACCTTCTCCTTCCTCTTCCCATCCCACTTGCAAGGGAAAGGAATATGAGGGTGACATGTGTCACCCTCCCATCCATTCAAACCTCTCCCTCTCCACATGTTCTCTCACACATGTGTGAGAGAAAAGGTGGAGAGGTGGCATCTCTCCAAATGGGCTCCAAGAGGATAAGGGATGACACATGCCATCACCTTATTCTCTAAAGGGAGCCCCTTCACTCCAAGATGCTCTCACACGTGTGAGAGAATTGGAGGAAGGTTCCACACACTTGGGGGTCTTAAAGACTCCCCAAGTCTTCAAGGTGGTGGAATTCCATGCCTTGGAAAGGGAGATGGGTCCTCTTTCAAGGCATGACTCATCTCCCTCCAATTTGAATTTTCGCCACTTTTCTTTAAGCTAAGGTTAAGGTGACTAGATAGGGGTAACCCTAGGGTTTGGCATGCTCAAATGGGCCCTAGACCCTAGGGGTACCACCTAGAGTTAATTTTAGCCCCTAGTAAACACTTAAGGAGGTAAAAATTCACATAAAATAGCCACTAAAATTAAAAGACACCAAATGGTGTAAATTAAAACACATATTTTACAACACTTCAATTAAATAAAATAAAAGGGTGAAATCTAAGCCAAATAATAAAATGCAGACATTTATGAAAACATCATACAGTTCACACATGATCTTGGTCCCTCTAGGACTAGATCGGTCTAACACAGGAAACACATATGGTGTAAGATAGATCTCTGATTTTTCGTGGCCTGGAAAATCCCCTGCGCACTTGAACAAACATATTAATCCAACATATATATATCATAGCCGAAGCAAGGAAATACAAACACTCATGCCATCGCATAATCATTTAAACATTATAAAAATCACATCATAAATAAGATTCATAATTACATTTCTATATACTATCTCAGGATCAAAATCACATAGCAAATCCATATAATGATTTCACAACTAACATCTCTAATATCATCAAAGTGCATATCACATGTCTAATCATCACCAGTGAATCAAAATTAGGATATAGTCAAATCGCAACACACTAAACATAGCTAACCAAAATAAAGGAATATAGTCTAGGTAATCTGCATATCAAGATCAACACTCCCCAAATGTCTAAATGTCATCAACTGCAAATGTGAAATAAGCAAAATAAGGGAGTGAAATGATTAGGCCTCACACTATCGACCAATCATTAGGAAGTGCACCTGATGGATGTGAAGAGTGCTTTTCATCATGATGACCTTCAGGAGTAGATCTACATGGAGTAGCCATAGGGTTTTGTTTAGGATCTTCACTTGTGTGTTACCTTCAAAAGTCTCTCTATGGCCTCAAACAAGGTCCTTGGGCCTGGTATACCAAGATGGACTCCTTCCTTCTAATAGTTGGGTTCACTCAGTATCATTCTAATCCCAATGCCTAGATTTTGTAGCAGGATGATTCACTCCTATTTTTGGTCTTGTATGTTGATAACTTGTTGATTATATGAATTTCTTCATCCATCATTGGGGTAGTCAAAACTGACCTCCATGATAGGTTTTTGATGACAGATTTGGGCTTGTTGCATGATTTTCTTGGGATTGAGATCTTCTACTCTACTTCCAAGATCACCATCACACAGTCTTGTTGAATGCACAAGACAACTGAGAGGGGGGGTGAATAAGTTGTATCAAAATTTTTTAAATCCTCATAAACATAATCACATCCACATTAGTTCACTTAACCTCTTAATCTGTTATGAAGATTAAACATGAAAAGCAGATAACATAAATATAATCACATCAACACCATGCACAAGAGAACACTAGATTTTTACGTAGAAAAGCCTAAAAGGGAAAAACTACGGTGAGGATTAGCTCCCAATATAAAGTAGTAGCAATACCAAATTACAAGAGGCTCACTGCCCAAAAGAAAGAATGCTCACTGCAATAGGGCTCACTACCCCAAGGACTCACTATCCAAAAGAAAGAAAGATAGAAGAGAAGAGGTGGCTCACTGCCATGAACTAATATGATAGAATATACCACATGCCTGAGTTTAGTCCAAATGAAGCACAACAAACATCACCTTCACAGCCTCTCTGAAAATTATAGATAACTTCTACTCACTGCATTAGGTCATCTACCACATGAAAGTCCTTACTACCTCTAATCCAAATTCACAACACACACACCACAATCCTTGTGCACCCCCACATACACACGAATTCTTTACACTTATTTATAACAACATCAACCTTGAAATCAGTCTCCAACGTCAGCAACACAATCTTCAATCCTTGAAACAATCTCCAAGGTCGGTAGGCACACAATATTTGAATTAGGTCTAGACCTAAACATTCCATAGTAGGGCAATGAAGTCAAACCACTTTAAGCCTTATCTCAAAACCAAATTTATCCAAGTACGCTACACAACACATACATAATCATCAAATCAACTCCACAATCAACGCAAACATCCAAGGTCGGCCTAACAATGTAAACATAGAGATTTCTTCATCACACACTTCCACAATCACAACCATAACTTGCAGACCACACAAAAGGCTTTAGGATCATTTGGAAACATCCATAACCAAACTTGAAATCACCTGGGAGTGAACAAATCCATCTACAACAAATCTCACTTAAGACAGTTCACAGATTGCTCACAACCAACACTACCATGCTTTACTACTCAAGAAAACTACATTTTAGAGCACCAAATCACAAGTCCTTTGGATAGAACATAGATATGGACCTTATGAACACTCATCTAGAAGCGCAAGACCAAAAACTAAACTACAGAGAAATGTAGAGCAAAATACTTTCTCTTAGTCACATTGCATATGCTACCAAGCACAATCCTCAAACTGGTGAACATAACTCTCAAACCACAGTGTTCTAGAGCACCAAATTCTAGATTTAACATCTTCTACCACTTCTCTATAACATATCCAAACCTCACCCTCTGGTCTTTAACATAGAAGAAATGTGCAGCAAAAATTCAAGTAGTAAATTGTAAGCTAGAAAACTCCTTCAACACACTATTTTTAGTATTTATCAAATTTTCTCAAAAGCACTTGGAAAATCAGCTACAAGATCAATTTACTAACATCATCAATAGTTCTACAAGATATTCAAACCACTTTGACACAACAACTCAATCAAACAACAATAGCAACATTAGAAGATATAGTTGACACCATTGACAACACATATATGTTGACATCAATGACAACACCGATTAGCACATATTTGCAACAATCTCCCTCTTTGTCATTGATGGCAACATATGATGTGAAAAACCATCATGACATAATTTTGCACCAAATTCACTCTCCCCCTTTCTTTTATACATCTTACTTTATTTATGTCCCTTTGTTTTTCACTTGAACTCTCTCCCCCTTTGACATCAATGGAAAAGGGTGACATATCTCTCTCAAGCTTTCTCCCCCTATTTGTGATATTGCACATACTTGCATTGTTCTCAACTACTTTGAATACTCCCCCTTAGGAGTACACATCAAATTGTATCAACTCTGACTGGAACAATTATCAATGCCACTACCTACTCCCCTTGAGAGGTAGCCTCCAACATCAGTCTAGAAAAAGAGTAAATCTTGAGTCATACTAGACTGATGCATTTCATTATGCATCTAGTTTAAAGGAGGGGCAATAACCCCTAACTTCTCCCAGAGATACTTAAATGTGTCCTTAGGAAGAGCATTGGTGAATATGTCAAGAATCTGATCCTTTGTAGGCACATACTCAAGCTTCACTTCATCCTCTACAACCTTCTCTCTCAGAAAGTGATACCTAATAGAAATATGGTTTGTCCTTGAATGCATCACTGGATTCTTTGAAATGTTAATAGCACTGGTATTATCACAGAATATAGGAATTAGATCATCATACTCAACTTTGATATCCTTCAAGGTTTGTCTCATCCATAACACCCGTGTGCAACATGATGCTGCTGCAATATACTATGCTTCTGCAATAGATAAGGATACTGAATCCCGCTTCTTTCTTAGCCATGACACATTATGTCTCCAAGCAAGAATGCACTGCCACTTGTATTTTTCCTATCATCTACACATGTGGCCCAATTTGCATCTATGTAGGCACTTAGGATAAAGTCATTGTTCTTAGGATACCACAACCCATGATCCGAAGTGCCCTTCAAGTACCTGAATATTCTCTTTACTACCATGACATGTGACTCTCTAGGATCTTCTTGAAATCTTGCCACAAGACAGACTGCATGCATGATATCTGGTCTGGTAATAGTTAGGTATATAAGTCTTCCAATCATTGATCCATATTTTCTCTAATCAGCCTTAGGGGATTCATCATTCTTGCTTAGCTTGCAACTAGTTGTCATGGGGCTACAAACTGGTTTAGAATCTTCCATTCCAAACTTCTTCAACAATTCCTTGGCATACCTTGATTGTGAGATGAAAATGCCCTTATCTATCTGATTAATTTGCATTCCAAGGAAGAAGTTCATCTCTCCACACATTGACATCTCAAATTCTTTTTGCATCTCATCTACAAAATTCTTACACATATTTTCATTTCCACTGAACATTATGTCATCCACATAGACCTCAACAATTAGGATTTGATTTTTTCCAACCCTAATATACACATTACTATCTACAGACCCTTTGCTAAATCCTTGCTACAACAAATCCCTATCTAAAATTGCATACCAAGCTCTAGGAGCTTGTTTCAGTCCATATAATGCCTTCTTTAATCTACATACCATGTCTGATTTGTCTGACAATTGAAATCCATCCGGTTTCTCTATGTATACTTCCTCTTCCAACTCACCATTCAAAAAAGTAGACTTCACATCCATTTGATATACTTTGAAATCCTTATGTGTTTCATAAGATAAAAACAATTTAATAGCCTCTAGTCTTTCCACCAGAGCAAAAGTTTCCTCATAGTCTATTCCTTCCACTTGTGAGTACCCCTTACACACAAGTCTTGCCTTGTTCCTCACCACTTCTCCATTCTCATTCAACTTGTTTTTATATACCCACTTAGTTCCAATCACATTCTTATTCTCTAGTCTTGGGACAAGTTCCCAAGTCTGATTCTTCTCAATTTACATTAGTTCCTCTTCCATTGCTTTAATCCAATACTCATCCTTGCATGCCTCGACCACTGTTTTAGGTTCAAATTTTGAAAGTACGCATAAATTTACCTATTCTTCTGTAGCTTTGCTTCTTGTCAATACACCTTTGCTCTTGTTACCAATGATCTAATATTTAGTGTGATCCTATGCACATAGTTGGGAGTTTTAGGAATCTTTTCTAGAACTTCTTGTTCTTCAACTTGTACTTCTCTTACCGAAGTTTCTTGGACTTCAACTTGTACTTCATTCTCTTTGCTCTTTTCTTCTTCTTTGCAAGAAGACTCATCTGATTCATATCCATTAATCTTTGTAAACTTCTGCATATCTTCATCAACCTTAACATTAGCACTTTCAACAATCTTTCTTAGCCTCTTATTATAGCACTGGTAAGCTTTTCTTTTGTTAGAGTATCCAAGGAAAATACCTTCATCACATCTTGCATCAAACTTTCCTAGTTCTTCATCTCTTCTAATATAGCATTTGCTTCCAAAAACTTTGAAATATTTAGCAGAGGGTAACCTTCCACACCATAGTTCATAGGGAGTCTGTGAGGCCTACTTTTTCATTCCCTTATATTTGACTACTTATTTTACTGTTGGTGATACATTTAGACTTATGGGGCTGTTGATCCTAAATTTCTGGACTATTAGACTTTATGTTGTATGTGGATTTGTTATGCTTAGCATATTTATGATGTGTTTAGACCTGGATATTGATTCACTAATGATGTTAGACATATCATTTATATTATGATGTTGTTGGGAAACTATTCATGTGATGTTAGTTAGAAATTTGTTATGTGATTCAATCTTGGGAATGGATGTTTGAAATGCAGAATTTAGAATCTAATTGTAATGTGATTTCCTTGATGCTTATATGAACATGTGATGTTTTATGTGCTTGTTTCACTTTGCTTTGGCTATCATATACATGTTGGATTAACATTTCATTTGAGTACGCATGTGTTTCTAACGAAGCCACAGAAATTCAGAGATCATCCCACACACTATGTTGTTTTCCCTTGTGAAGCCGATCTAGTTCCAAGAGGAACCAAGATCATCTGTGTATTGCATGATGAATTTTCGTAATGTTTGCGTATGGTGTCTTTTGGGCTAGGTCTACCCTTTTTCAGTTGATTGTATTATGGTGTTGTAAATGTGTAATGTTTATTTGACTCAATTTTTGTTTTAATTTTTTTTTGGGACCCCTTTTCATGTGATTTTCTACATCCCAATGTGCTAAATTTGGGTTAAACTTGACCCTGGTTTGTACCCCTTGGGTCTAGGGACCTTTTGGGCTTGTGTAACCTTATGTAAACTTCCATTTGGTCACTTTAACTTCACCTTGAAGTAAAGTGACGAAAATGGAAGCTTGAGAGGGGGAGGATGAGTGGGTCAAACACTCAACCTCTTCCTCTCCTCTTCCCTAGGTTGGGGAAGTCTCCAAGACCCCTTAATTGTGGAGGACTTTACTCCAAGTCTCTCCCACAATTGGTGAGGGTACTTTGGAGTTGTGTGGTCCCTCTTAGGAGGAGAGGATTGGGGCACATGTGGCACCCACTCCCTCTTAAGCTCCACTTTTCTCTCCCACATGTTTTAGAGAGGACAAGTGGAAGGGAGAGAGACTTGGTGGATGGGTGAGTGACATGTGTCACCACCTATTCCAAGGGTCTTGCTTGTAGTTGGGAGGAGGAGTGAGGAGGTGACATGTGTCACCTCCCCATTCCTCAAGGCTTATGACAAGAGCCTCTTTTAATCCCTCTTGTAGGGAGGGATGGAGTTGTTGAATTTTTGGCAATTTTATTGATTTTAATTACTTTGGGGGAAAAAGTTGGACGAAATTTGGTGGCTCAACTTGGAGAAGGAGTTAGAGGAGCTCTACTCAACTAACATCTACCAATTGGGCTTTTAAGATAGGTTTCAAGGCTAAGGCCTTCCCTTATGCAATTTATTTACTTGTCTGATGCTATGTGTGATACTCCATTTTTGAGTTTTTACTTGTTGTTGTGGGGAAAAATTGTAAGGGAGTTGTGACAGCCTCTCCTACTTGGGAGAAGATGTTCAACATGTGTGGGGTGGGGGAGGAGTGAACCTCCTCGGGGTCATTTCCTTGATTTGGTGGAGTTGTAGCCTTGAGGGCAATATGTGAATATGTGCAATATGTGAAATGGCTTGAGAGCCAAATGGAAGCTTTGTGAAACTATGTTTAAAAGTGTTGGCTTGAGGCCTTGAGAGGTATTTATATTGGGAAGTTGTAGGAGTGGCACTCTTGAGTTGAGTGTTGTCTACTCCCCTACCCCATTGAACTCATCATGAGTGAGTTCTTGTGTTGTGTTAGCCATGGGAGTAATTTTGTGTTTGGTTGGTGAATGCATTGTTATGTTGTGGTTTGAGTTCCTAGTGTGAGGATGACCACCTAGCTCGGGGGTGACTCATGAGTGAGTCAATGGTAGGGAGGAGAGCAAGTTGTTGTGGCTTCTTCCCTCTTCTTGTGATATTCCAGGTTCATTGGAGCTAAGCTTGTGAAGTTGAAGAAAATTATCTTTGTTCTTGAGAGTTGTTATCTCATTCCTTTTTAGCTCTTGAGAGAGAGCATGGCCAAGTTAGGATTTTGTATCATTTGTTAGTTTTCAAAAGAGGAGAACATTGTTCTCTCTCTCTTGTTGTAAAAGTATAATTTTACTTGTGTGTATAAGCTATTTACATTTGAAATAGAAATTTTAATCTTGCTGATTTCAATGCTTGTGATTCAACCAAAAATAGAGTAATGAAAGGATGAGATAGTCTTATTGCCATTTTATTGTATGTATATTTTTAAAATAAACAAATAGGAAAGTTGTTGTTTATTGTTGAGAGACAAAAAAAATGAAAGTTTTACATTGTTCTTATGAAGAGGAAATTTTAGTGGTTGATATATATTGGAAGGATTCAATTAAATGTATTTGCAAAAAAAAATATAGTTAAATAATGAATATATTCTTTAAAAAAGAAATGTTCATTTGCTTTAGATAAATTTGATATAAATAAATATATATATATATATATATATATATATATATATATATATATATATATATATATATATATATATATATATATATATATATATATATCTTTTGCTTAATGTTCTTAAAAGAAAATTTGTAAGTGTTTGAAGGAAAATTATATTTGAAATTATAGTTAAATAAAAATATATAAATATGTATACAAATATATATATATATATATATATATATATATATCTTTTGCTTAATGTTCTTAAAAGAAAATTTGTAAGTGTTTGAAGGAAAATTATATTTGAAATTATAGTTAAATAAAAATATATAAATATGTATACATATATATATATATGAATGCATATATTTTATATATATTTAAATATAAATTGTTTTTAGTTATTCTGTCAAACAAAAATATGACACTGCATTACATATACAACAGTATATATTATAAATAAAACCCATAAAAAAGAGAAATGTTGTGCAATCGAAATGAGAACATACTATGTTCTCTGAATAATAAACGGATCGCAGTTTACACAGCTAATAAAAAAGAGAAATGTTATGGTGGGGGGGTTCGAACCCCCCACCACTGTTGTTTAAATATGGGTGTGGGGAGGGGGGCAGAGCCCCCACCCACACCCCACTGTGTGGGATGTGGGTGGGCGCTCTGCCCCCCTCCCCACACCCACACTCCCCCTTCCTTCATTCCCTGTGGGCTTGTCCCCCCCCCCCCCGCGCAGACCTCACCAAACCCGCCGCCGACCGCTGTTGATCCCACTCCACCTTACCACCGCCGACACTCTCATCCTTCGCCGCTGCGTGGTCTCTACCACTGATAGTGTTTTGGGCCATACGACCACCAAAACAATGGATGTGGACTGAGTTCTGCAACTTCCACTATTAACCTCACTGTTGTATAATCAAATTTACCCTAAACATATATATATATGCTGAGTATACCTCTTACTTTGATCCCCATCCATTGAAGCCATCACCATTAAACCTGCAACCACAACCAAAAACAAACTAACAGAAGAAAAAGAAAGAAGAGGAGAAAAGAAAATGAGTTTTAAAAAAATACGGTTAGGGCTTTTTGCCCTTAAGGAAATTATATTTTATTGTTGGAGAATTTAGGGCTTTGTAATTTAAAATTGCCCTTATTCCATTTCCCACTCTCTTTATTATTTTCCTTCAATTGCTTTAAAATTTATTTTTAGAATGGGGTTTTGTGATAATATAAAATGGGAATCTTTATTTTAGTGGGGAATGATCTATTTTATTTGTTAGTGGTATGGTATTAAATAGATTAGATTACGATTAGAGGGATTATATATTATATAGATTTTTAATTTGATTTTTTTTTTTATAAAAGATTTATTTGTTTTACTTAAATTTTACACAATTTAATTATTTGAGATGTATTTATATTAACAATTGGATTAATCCTTTAATTATAAAACCTAATTCAACGAGGTTAATTTTAAGCTGGGTTGTTATTAATTTAATAATTCCTTTTTAATTATATCTAGAACTATTTTATTAATTTAATAAAGACGTCATTCAAACTAACTTGGAAACCTAGTAAACTATTTAAAATGAAGTTAGTATAACATGTTTCTGTAATCTGGTCTACCAAGAAATTAGGAATAATGTAAAGGATACAGAGATAACTCTGATTGATAGAAAATGTGAAGAAGAACAAATTGATCGAGCTTTGTTGAAAAATGTTCAGTTACTCTATTTGACTGATCTACCAATTTAACTGATGATACGTAGGTAATTTAACACCAACCAGTAAACTTGCAATCAAAATTATTTTTATTATAATAAACCCTAATCACGTCCATGAGGTGTTATGTTGCTAGATTTTTCTGGGAATTTAAGGTTTAGGTAGGTTAGTGAAATTTAACCTTATTTAACATTATATTATTGTTTTTTGCTAAGTATTGACATTAGATTTATGTATTAAATTATATCCTCTCATGCACTTGAATTTGGCTTTTGATTTTGACTACGTCAAAATCCCATCATTCACATAGGTTAACTTAGGGTTTCGATCGTTAATCCTAACCCTATTGGTGACGTTAACCACGTTGCATCGACCCCCTAGTTGGCCTTCATTGCGAATGATATGCACAAGTGAACACATTACCCCGCATTCAACTTTCATGTTTACGCCTTATGCGTAGCACCACTGAGCACGCTTATGCGTGTGAGGGGGTTCCTAGGGAAGCATGGTAAATTTTTTGATATTTCATGTCATGACCACATGACACATGTGATGCGTGTCGTGACTGCATGGGAAATGTGGGCATGACAGAGTCTTTGTGTCATTTGCTTTCACCTATACTCTATTCTGAATGTAGACATTAGTATGAATTGCTTCTCTCTAGTAGACTTCTAGTAGGTTTGCTTCTTTGATCATTCTCCTTGCAGCCTCTTGAACAGTCATGTTCTTCCTTTCAACCACTCCATTCTACTGAGGAGTTCTAGGAGCAGATAAATGCCTTTTTATCCCATGATTCTCACAAAACATGTTAAACTCATTAGAAGTAAACTCTCCACCTCTGTCAGACCTCAAACATTTGATTTTTATATTCATTTCATTTTCAATCATTGCTTTAAATGCTTTAAACTTATCTAGGGCTCTTAATTTTTCCTTAAGAAGAGTGACCCAAGTCATTCTAGAGTAATCATCAATAAATAACATGAAATACCTGCCACCTTGAAACTCCTTACTCTAGCAGGACCACATAGGTCTATATGCACCAAATCCAACAATCTGCTAGATGACTTATCTTTGCTTTTAAAGCTTCTTCTTGTAAACTTTCCAAACTGACATTCCTTGCATACAACAGTAATAGGCTTTGTTAACTTTGGCAAATCTCTCATAGCTTGAACTGAACTTATACTTACCAGGCTATCAAAATTGATGTGACACAATCTCCTATGACATAGAGAACTCTCACTGATCTAAGTCCTAAGGCAATGACTAACACCACCTTTGAGATGATAGACATTTCCACCTGTCTTCTTTCAAGCAGCAATCACTATTCCACAGCTTTTTTTGATCTCACATCCATCATTCTGAAACATAAGATTGTAACCCTTGCTACACATCTGCCCAATACTCAAGAGATTATGCTTTAAACCTTTGACATAAAGGACATCATCAGTGTTATGCTTTCCATCAAAACTGATTGAAACTTTTCCAAAAATCTTAGCAACTTCCTCACCACCAAACCTAACTAATCTACCATCAAATCTTTTAAGATTAATAGATTTACTTTTATCACTTGTCATATGATTTGAGCATCCACTATCAATGACCAAGTTATCCTTCTTACTCTTAGCATGAAAAGCAAAGATTATAGTGCCTTTAGGGTTAGTACTTGCTTCTGGACCTTTTTCCTTCACACAACTTCCAGAGTTAGCAGAGCCAAATTCATCTCTTATGACAATAAATAAGCATTCATTATCATTATCATTCTCAAACTTAGATTCATCATCAAAAATACTTGCATAGTAATTTTTCTTAGCTATTCTTCCTTCCTTATTCTTAATCCTCAGAGCTCTATCTGGACACCTAAAGCATAATGACCTATTTTTCCACAACTAAAACACTTGAAAGGCAACTTATCACTAAACTTACCAATACCCTTTTTCATTCTTCTCACAATATTAGCTTTCACTTCATCAAAGTCTTCTAGATCTGATTGAACAGTCTTCTCTATTTTACTAGCTTTAAAAGTAGTCTCATCTTTTGCAGTTCCGCTACTTGTGCCAAACTCTCTTATTTCAAAAGCAGTTAGGGTGCCAAGCAAATGTTCTTTAGTAAATTGATTCAAATTTTGTAATTCTTCAATAGCAGACACCTTATGACTGTAATATTTAGGAACAGTTCTAAGTACCTTCAATATTACTTCTTGATCATCTATTTTTCCACCAAGTCCCTTGATGCCATTGACAACTTCATCTATCTTCTATAAGTAGCTTGCAATGTTTTCATCTTCAGACATACGCATGGTCTCATAAGTGAGCTTCAAATTCTACATTTTAGCCCATTTAACCTTCTCATCTCCTTCATAAACACTTTCCAACCTTTTCCAAATCTCATTAGCAGTTGTCAAATCCACAACTTTCACCAATTCATAATTAGTAAGTCCATTTTTAAAGCTTTGATTTCATCTTTAGTATTTACACCTTTCTCAGGTTCAATGTAATTAGATTTGACACATTTCCAGACATTAGAACCAAGTGAAATTAGAAAGGCTTCCATCCTTATCTTCTAGAGTGCATAGTCCGATCCATCAAACAAGGGAGTATCCTTCTTATGCGCCATCTCAGATCTACCTCAAACTATTAAGCTTTCTTTAAAGGAACTTGGCTCTAATACCAATTATTGAATGTACAAGACAACTGAGGGGGGTGAATTAGTTGTATCAAAAATTTTCAAACCCTCATAAACATACTCACATCCACATTAGTTCACTTAACCTCTTAATCTGTTATGAAGATTAAACATGAAAAGTAGATAACAGAAATATAATCACATCAACACCGTGCACAAGAGAACTGTTGATTATCAGGAACACTGAAAGGGGGGGTGAATCAGTGTTCTATAAATCTTTTCTTGCACGATTACTTTTAACCATTTCAAAAGAATAATCAAATAGAAGCAAAATATGCAACTGAACAACATCCACAAAAGCATGACACATAACACCAAGATTTTATGTGGAAAACCCAAAGAGGGAAAAACCATGGAGAGGATTAGCTCTTAATATATATTGCAATCTTGAAATAATGATGTTCAGGCTTGGTCACTCCATGGGCCTAAACATACTAGCTTACTGCCATGAAGAACAACTAGGTCTAGCAGGCTCATCGCCTCAACTCTAAACCTAGCAAGATTACAATAAGGGCTGTTAAACCATGAGGGTTGTTAAACCCTACTGGGGGCTCACTACTAGACTCTCTGCCATGATCAACATCTTTCTCTATTTGTGACTAAAGTACAATAATTCCTCTACTCTGTTCTTCCTTTGCTCTTTTCTTCGTCTTCTTTCCTCTGCCTCTTCTCTGCTCTACCTTTTGGACCTTTTTTTTATATCTTTTCATTTCCACTCAAGGACACACTTTCCACAACTCAACTACAAGTATTTATACACTTCATCAACCTTGGAATGATATCAAGGTTGGCATCACAATCATTAATCATTCGAACAATCTCTAAGGCTGGCATTACAAACATTTACAAAATAGGTCCTGACCTATTACAACATTGTGCAAAGGAAATGAAATGTGGATCACACCATGCCTTAGTTGGGACTCAAACATGATCCTCCACACCACAACACACTTCCACAATCTTCTAGAGATTTCTACAATCACTGGGATTAACCAGGTCAGCCAAAACTGGTTACACGTTACACTATCTGGGAACAATCTTTGAACATGATCTCAAATCCTTAATGCAGACCAATATTAAGATAGGAACATGATTAGGAGACATCCACAAGCACGTTATAATCATCAGAAGCAACCACACGAACCTTAACCACTTTATCAATAAGAATCTTCTCATCAGAACACATGAACTTCACTATCTTCAACTGTCATAAAAGAAAGAAAGCTTGCGGACCACCAAACCACAAACCATTGCAACTGTAGGAACTTATCATCATCCCAGACTTCCTTCTAGAACCATAGAGAAAAATTCTTTATTGCGGAGGAATGCGAAGCAGAATACTTTCTTCCTATCCAAACTGAACTTATACAAAAGGTAGGTTTCACTCTGGTGAACACAACTCACTCAGATCTTCATGCGGAGGGCTCAAACTCAGAATGTAGCATCCTTAGTCATACCTCTAACTTACTTTCAATCTATAGACCATGATCTTCAAGAAGAAATAAATGTGGAGTAGTTTATCAGATTGTTCTTCATCATACAACTCACTGTCTGTACTACACTTCTCTATAGCTCACTTGTTTCTTTCAGAGAGGCTAATTTTCTCAATATCCTCAACATACAAGTCTTCTAAACAAGTAATAGAATAAGACACAGTTGACACTAATGACAACAAGGATATGTTGACATCAATGACAACACCAATTAGGCACATACTTGCAACAATCTCCTCCTTCGTCATTGATGGCAACATATGATGTGAAAAACTACAACCATCAAGACAAGATTCTCCCCCTTTCTCTTTACACACCTACACTCTTTCTTTCTCCAAAATTCTCCCCCTTTCTTTTACACATCTACACTCTAATTTTTTCACATGACTTCTCTCCCCCTTTGACATCAATGGAAAAAGGCATGTACTTGCACTCTTCTTCTCTGATCTAATCTCTCTGACTACTGCCCCTAAGAAGTAGCCCTAAAAAGAATCAATCTAGACCTCTAAGAACCTCTAGACTAATGCACTACTGTGCATCTTAGTTTAGAGCAGGAGGGGTGATAACCCATAACATTTCTCTGAGATATTCAAAAGTATTCTTAGGTAGAGGCTTGGTAAAAATGTCTATGGTCTGATCCTTGGTAGAAATATACTCCAACTTGACTTCATTCTCTGTCACCTTTTCTCTCAGAAAATGATACCTGATGGATAAGTTCTTTGTCCTTGAATGCATCACTAGATTCTTTGATATGTTTATGGCACTTCTATTGTCACAAAAGATTGCAACAGGATCTTCATACACAATTTTGATGTCCTTCAAAGTCTGCTTCATCCATAACACTTGAGTGCAACTACATGTCGCAATGTATTTTGCTTCTGCAGTAGATAGGGATATTGAATCTTGTTTCTTGCTCAACCAAGATACTAATCTTTTTCCCAAGAAGAATACACCTCCACTTGTACTTTTTCTATCATCCACATCTCTGGCCCAATCTGCATCAGTATATGCACTGAGAGTAAAGTCAAAGTCCTTAGGGTACCACAAACCATAATCTATTATACCTTTTAAATATCTTAGAATTCTCTTGACTACCATCACATGTGATTCCTTGGGTTCTGCCTGAAATCTTGCCACAAGACATACTGCAGTGTCTCTTGCTCTCTTAGATATTTCTTCTCGACTTCATTCTAGAGAATTTATGTCCATATTCTCTTGTTGTTCCATGTTTTGATTTGGTGTAGGGCTCCTTAACTATTCTGTATCTTCTACATCCTCAATTTGATACTCAAGAGATAGATCCATTTCAATTTTGTCTATATTACCTCTGTGTTTGCTTCTGTAGCATCACTCTTTGCACTATAATAATTTTTTGATCTAGTCCAGTGAAGAGAGAAAGGATCTTACCTAGTCTCACCTACATTGAGGTTAAAGTTAGTAGGCTTGATCATTGAAGCATTCTTAGAATTTTCTTATTCATTTTTGCAAGCATTGTGGCTTTTGCATTCTTGCCTTTTCTCTTGAAGTGAAAGGACTTCTAAGTCTTTCAACCTTGTTTGATTCTGTCTACTTCTTAATAATTGTGTTTGCTCTCTGTAAGCTTCATCTCCTTCCTCAGCCTAACCTTCTTACCAACAAGATTTGATGGTCTTGCAGAAGCCATCTTCTTCTCCTATAGCATCTGCTTTACAGTTTATGTAGAATAGACAAAATTATTTATTTCCTTCAATGCATTTTTCTTCTTTTCCACATCAGCTCAAAAATTTGGCCCTCAGTACACTCTACTTCCCATTCTCATTCCTTAAACTCTTTCTCAAGAGGTGGCAATTCAGACACCCTCTCCATCTGCCATTCATCTGCACTAACATCACTACTCCAAACACAATCCAAGTACTTGTGGATAATCCTATTCTCAAATTTGTAATGCTTGTCGGCATTTGTTGCATCTATATTTCTGACCTATGCAAAGATGGTAAATACACTATCTTGACCTTGACATACCAATTCCAATTCTCACAGAATAGCCCACAATGATCTTTCTGAAGAATGGCTCCATGAACCTCTTGATAAGCTTTGATCTCTAGATTGTTATACTGTTAATATATTCAAAAGAAGGAATATCAAAATTTGTACCTTCTCCATCACTGTCATCATCTAAAAAGGAATCAGATTGCTTCCTCTTTGTTGGAGCTCGATTCCTATGCTTTCCATTATGGGTGTTAGTTCGACCTACTGCCTCCAGCAGCAAATTCTCAAAATCTGCCATAGTCCTTGCTTGATTTACAAATATTACAAATACAACCTTCCAAGGGCTTCTATATGTGTGCGTGACCAAATAGAATCATTTATCCTCAGTCAAGAGGAGAACCTCAATGGTGCAAGTTGAAAAATCTCGTAGTTCGTAGAGCAGATCAATACATTGTTGCACTGAATGCAAAGAGATTTAGAAACCAAAAGACGTTCCCTTTTATGCCCATTCAAAAAAGCTGTTAAAAACCTTTTACTGTAGAATATAGTCAATTAGCATTGATCCGCAATATGCCACATTGACTCTTTTTCTTTTGGTTCTTCCTTTAAGAGATGTGTCACATCAGATTTTATCATATACCTTCGTGTCGGATTCTGGCACCCACTTTCTGGCTGGGGGTTTGATTTTTCAACACTGCTCCCCTTGAGCTAGAGCTCTTGATTTACTTCCTGAAGGAAGTATTTGCACCAGATACTAGTGCGGATTGATCCCTGACTTCTATTACTTCTTTCTTGATCCATACCTTATTCATTTCTTTCTAGGTTTCAACCAGATCAACTTTCTCTTTTCCTTTATCATTTCTCCACTCTGCTTTCCTTTCTTCAAAATAGTGATTTCTCTTCACATTCCTGCTTCTGCAAAATTTTGCAACATGTCCAAATTTGTTGCAATTGAAGCACATCATATTCTTTTGACTTTGATTCCTTCCATTGATTGAATTTGATCTACATTGATTTTCCATATGTCCAAATCCATTGCATGCAAAACATTTTCCATTGAATGGTTGACTGTTCCTTGTATTTTGAAAGTTAGTTCTTACCGATCTTCTGCATTCATTTGATCTGTGTCCCATTTTATAGCATGCATTGCACCTAATAGAATTCTGACTTTCTTTAGTTCTGCATACAACAACTTTATGACCATTTCTATTGCAAGTGAAGCATTTACCTTTGAATGATTGTTCATTCCTCCCATTGTTGTAACTTTTCCTGATGTGATTTCTACATTCATTTGTTCTATGACCAATTTTCTTGCAATTGAAACACTAACCAGAGAATGATGGAATCTTTTGATTTATTCTACAACTACACTGAGTAGCCTTATGACCAAACTTATTGCATGAGTTACAATAACTATTGAAAGATGAGTACCTTTGTGCATTTGGTTTTCTGACTGGAGGTCTTCTAGGTCTTCTTTTTTTATTTCTGAGCTGGTATCCTTTGTTTTGCCTTGACTCAGTGTTCATTTGACTAGAGTTTGAACTTTCTCCTTTCTCAAATCCTAAACCATGTTTGTCATCAGCATTCTTCTGGCTAGAAATCATTTCATCAAGCTTTGCAATGCTTATCTTGAATTTTTCTTCAAAACTTCTGGCCTTTTCCAAATCTATTTTTAAACTTATAATCTCTTTTTCAAGTTTTGTACAATCTTCTGATCTATTCTTCACAATCAAATTTAGATCATCTTCTACTCTTGTTCTTTCTATTGGGATAAGGTTCCATTAACCTTGTAAATCCCATTATTGTATTATTCCATTTATTATTTGTAATTACCCATAACGGATGTACAAGTTTCACTGGCAAAAGTAAAAATTATTTACTGTCCACGGTAATTACGGAGTTACTGCATGGTAAGTCCCAGAGTTACCAGTAGCAGTTATGGGATGTCATTTACTATGGTAAATGGTAATTGGTCAAAGTGGGGTGCACATGTGGAGGAATAATCTATTTTTAGTGTTATGACACATGCCATAGATGTTGTAAGAAGGTGTAAGAGATTATGTGACAACTGTAAGTTTTCATAAGAATCTGACACTTAAAATAGCATATGACGTGTCATATGATGCTGTAAGTGGCTATTTTTAGCCCCAAGGTGTTCAAGCTTGCATGGGCACATTTTTCCAAGTGTAGGATGCATGTATGATAGCATTTATGACCCTGTAAGAGCCTATTCTTGGCCATGGATGCTCAAGGTTGTATTGTTGACTCTTGACAAGTGTTATGGGCTTGTAAGAAGTCATTTAATGTCTTGAGGTTGTGTAAATTCTATATAAACCATAGCATAGTAGATGTGATGTATAATAATAGTTTACATGTACCTAGGTTCTGCCAGAGTGAAGGTTGGAGGATAGAGGAAGTGAATGTATTTGTAATCTCCTTTTGTGAAGATAGTACAACTTGACCTCTTTTCTTGGTGGAGTTTTTTACTCGAAAGGGTTTTCTCCATGTTAAACACTTATGTTATGTGCTTCATTCTTCTTCTGGTATATTTTTGTATTGTGGGTTTATGTTTTGTTACAATCTCCATTAATAACACAGTTAAAGATTGCTGAAATTTATCTCGAATCAGATTTCCATTGAAGTAGTGTTTCTTTCATTTCTAACATTTGATATCAGAGCCTAGCCAACTTTGACTCTTGGGTGGTAGTGTGGAAGCTGTAGCTACAGTGGGAGATTTGATTGTGTTTGTTTTTTAGATCTTGTGTTGTTATTATGGTTGCATCCATTGTTGCATCAACCTCTTGATTGGACATTAAGAAGTTCAATGGAACGGGGTATGAGTTGTGGAAGCTGAAAATGGAAGATTTGTTGGAAGAAAGAAACCAATGGTTGGCTATTCAAAAAGAGAAGAAACTTGATGATGTCTCTCAAGATGAGTGGGATAGACTGGATAAGAAGGCACGGGGAAGCATCTGATTGTGTCTTTCAGACTTTATCCTGTTGAATGTCGCAAAGGAAGAGACTGCATAGAAGTTGTGGAAATGGTTGGGTGAGATCTATCAAGCCAAGAGTATGGTAAATAAACTTTATTTAAAAAGAAAAATGTTTTCCATGAAAATGCGAGAAGGTGAATCAGTTGCAGAGCATTTAAATTCTTTTAATTTTTTAATGGGTCAGCTTGATTCAGTAGATGTTGAGGTTAATGAGGAAGATAAATGTATCTTCCTTCTTTGTTCTTTACCTAAGTCTTGGGAGAATGTTATCCTTGCTATCACTGCTAACCTTGCAGATCCGAAGTTGGATGCTCTTGTTTTAGTGCTACTGTCACAGGAATTGAGGAAGAGGAGTTCAGATAGTTCAGGGGATGCTCTCAGTGTTAGGGGAAGGTCTAATGAAAGAGGATCTAAAGGAGATCAGAAAGGGGCTAAGGACAAGTCCAAGGTCTAGTCTAAGGCTCCTAGTAAAAAGAACAGAGTTAAGTGTTAGAATTGTAGTAAAAGGGGACATGTGAAGGAGTACAAAAACCCCAAGAAATAGTGGGAGAGTGCTTTGGATAAGTCCTCAAATGCAGGTGAAGAAGTTTTATTTTTTGCATGTAATCTTGTTTCTAATGATCACTGGTTGGTTGACTTGGGATGCTCATTTCATATGACTCCGCATAAGGAATGGTTCTCCTCATATGAAGAATATGATGGAGGTAATATCTACCTTGGTGACAACTCTTCATATCTAATTGTCAAGAAAGGAAAGGTATTGTTTTCTTTAAGTGATGGGAGGATTAAAACCCTCCCTGGTGTTTTGCATGTTCCTAGATTAGCTAGAAATATGATTTTAGTTTTGAAGTTGAATGATTTGGGAATGCATGACATTTGACAAACATGGCTGCAAATTAGTGAGAGGGAACTTGGTGGTAGCGAAAGGGAAGAGATTTGGGAACTTGTTTAAGCTCGAAGCCACTACATTTTGTAATGCCTCATATGTATCTGAGGCCACTACTAAAAATACATGTATGTTGTGGCACCATAGATTGGTCCACACAAGCACTAATGTATTAAAAACTATTAAGAATAAAAATTTGTTGGATGGTTTCTCCTATTCTGATAAGCACTTTGATTTCTGTGAGCATTGTGTGTTTGGTAAGCAATACAGAAAATCATTTCCTTCAGGAAGCAATAGAGCAAAAGAGAAGTTAGAAATTATTCATACGGATGTGTTTGGACCTGTGGCTAATGAATCTATCAGAAAATCTCATTATTTTGTAACCTTCATTGATGATGTATCCAGATTACATGGATTTATTTTTTGAAGCATAAATCTGAAGTTTTCACTAAGTTTAAGGAATTCAAAGTCTTAGTAGAGAACCAATCAGTTTTAAAGATAAAAATATTAAGATCTGACAATGGAGGGGAATATTGCTCTAAGGAATTTGATGAGTTTTGCATGCATGCAGGTATAATCAGACAAAAGACAACTATGTATACACCACAACAAAATGGTGTTATAGAAAGGATGAACTGAACAATTATGGAAAGGGCTAGAAGTATGCTTAGTGATGCACAGTTGGATAAATGCTTTTGGGCAAAGGCTGTGTGTACTGCTTGGTACTTGATAAATAGATCTCCTTGTAAGGCTCTTGATTTGACACCTTATGAAGTGTGGATAGGTAAGAAACCTTATGTTTCACATTTAAGGGTTTTTGGTTGTGAGGCTTTTGTTCATGTGCCTAAGGAAAAGTGATCTAAGTTAGATCCAAAAGCTGAAAAGTGTACATTCATTGGATATGGTGATAATGTGAAAGGTTATAAGCTTTGGAATCCACTAACCCGTAAGATTATCTTTTCTAGAGATGTTATTTTCAGGGAACTTAGAGCTATTTCTGAACCTAAGTAGCTAAAAGAAAAAGAAGAGAAGGTAAAGAAGGTGCACTTTGATTTAGAGCAGCAAGATGCACCTTAGGAAGAACAGAATGATGGATTGGGGGGTGAAGAAGAAGAAGAAGATTCAAGTAGTTCTGATGAAGATGAATCTGTTGTTATAGAAGAAGTTGGTGCAGATGATCATGCAGAAAAATGAGTAGATTCTCATACTCCACCCTTGAGGATATCCACAAGACAACGGAATCCAATTGACAGGTATATTCCACTAGATTTCCATTATGTATATGCTTTATTGAGTACTAATGATGAACCTAGATCCTATAGGGAAGCTATTACTGCAGATGATAGTGAATCTTGGCAGTTAGCCATGCAGGAGGAGATGATAGATTTAGACTCTTGTAACACCTAGGATCTTGTTCATTTGCCCAAAGGAAGAAAGGCCATAGGTTGTAAGTGGGTCTTCAAGAAGAAGTTCAGAGCAAACGGGTCATTGGAGAAGTACAAGGCTAGATTGGTAGCCAAGGGCTACTCCCAGAGAGAGGGAGTTGATTTTGGTGATATATTCTCTCCTGTTGCTAAATTGACTTCTATTAGATTTCTCTTATCCATTATTGTAGCTTATGATTGGGAGATTGAGAAAATAGATGTTAAAACCATGTTCTTGCATGGAGATCTTGAAGAAGAAATTTATATGCAACAGCCTACAGGTTTTGAGGTAAAAGGAAAAGAACATTGGGTTTGTAGGTTAAAGAGGTCTCTCTATGGTTTGAAATAGTCCCCCAGAATGTGGTATCAAAAGTTTGATTCATTTGTTTTGAAATTGGGTTTTGTTAGAAGCAAGGAGGATCATTGTGTTGATGATTCTATACTGGTTATTGCTTTGTATGTTGATGACATGTTTTTTAGCAATACTAAGGGTATGGTCAATGAGCTTAAAGCCCAACTTTTAGGTGCATTTTGGGAATGGAGATTAGAAGGGACAGAGTTTACAGAAAGCTTTGGTTGTCACAAAGTAAGTATGTGAATACTATTTTGCAGAGGTTTAGTTTGCAGAACTGTAACCCAGTTAGAGTTCCTTTACCCATTGGTACTAAGCTTTCATTAGATATGTGTCCAAAGAATGAGGATGATCTTGAGGATATGTCTAATGTGCCATATGCTAGTGTTGTAGCGAGTTTGATGTATGCAGTGGTTTGCACTAGACCAAATATTGCCCAAGCAATGGGAGTTTTGAGCAGATTTATGTCTAACCTTGGTAGACAGCATTAGAATTATGTGAAAAGGGTGTTTAAATATCTTACAGGTACTCTTGATCATTGTTTGGTTTGTTCTGGTATTGATAGTGCTGATAAATCTTTGGACATATAGGGTTTTGTTGATGCAGATTGGGCAAGTGACTTGGATAGTCGAAGGTCCACTAGTGGTTGTGTTTACTCTGTTTGGAGGTGCAGTGAGTTGGATGAGTAAGAGGCAACCCACAATTGCTTTGTCCACCATAGAAGCAGAGTATATGGATGCTACTCATGTCTCTAAGGAGGTAGTTTGGTTGAGGAGACTATGTACAAGTATTGGTTTTGATTGCAGGATCATTCAGATTGGTTGTGATAGCCAGAGTGCTATATGTTTGGCCAAGAATCCCATGTATCATGCTCGGACTAAGCATGTTGATGTTCAGTATCACTTTGTTTGAGAGTTAGTTGCAAATGGAGAAATTGAGCTGAAGAAGATAGACACTCAGGAGAATGTTGCAGAATCATTAACTAAGCCTGTGAGCACAGAGAAGTTCGTATGGTGCAGAGAGGCCATGGGCCTTGTTTCTAGTGCCTGATTATTTTTCATTTGATTTCTTATGGGTTGATTTACAATGTATAATGTCAAGTGGGAGAATGTTGGGATAAGGTGCCATTAACCTTGTAAATCCCATTATTGTATTATTCCATTTATTATTTGTAATTACCCATAAGGGATGTACAAGTTTCACCGGCAGAAGTAAAAATTATTTACTGTCCACGGTAATTATGGAGTTACTACATGTAAGTCCCGAAGTTACCGGCAGTAGTTATGGGATGTCATTTACTATGGTAAATGGTAATTGGTCAAAGTGGGGTGCACATGTGAAGGAATAATCTATTTTTATTGTTATGACGCATGTCATAGATGTTGTAAGAAGGTGTAAGAGATTCTATGAAAACTGTAAGTTGCCATAAGAATCTATGACACTTATAATAGCATATGACGCGTCATAAGATGTTGTAAGTGGTTATTTTTATCCCCAAGGCGTTCAATCTTGCATGGGCACATTTTTCCAAGTGTAGGATGCATGTATGACAGTATTTATGACCTCGTAAGAGCCTATTCTTGGCCATGGACGTCCAAGGTTGTATTGTTGACTCTTGAAAAGTGTTATGGGTTTGTAAGAAGTCATTTAATCTCTTAAGGTTGTGTAAATTCTATATAAACCATAGCATAGTAGATGTGATGTATAATAATAGTTTATAGGTACCAGAGTGAAAGTTGGAGGACAGAGGAAGTGAATGTATTTGTAATCTCTTTTTGTGAAGATAATACAACTTGACCTCTTTTCTTGGTGGATTTTTTTACTCGAAAGGGTTTTCTCCACATTAAACACTTGCGTTATGTGCTTCATTCTTATTCTGGTATATTTATGTATTGTGGGTTTATGTTTTGTTACAATATCCATTAATAACACACAATTTAAGATTGCTGAAATTTATCTCGAATCAGATTTCCATTGAAGTAGTGTTGCTTTCATTTCTAACACTTTCTATCACTTCTGCTTCTAAATTATTCAGGGCTTCATTTGCTGATAACAATTGATCACTGACTACTTGTATTTGTCTTTAAATTTCTTGACTTGCTCTTTTAGTTTCAAGATGCATTCATCAGCTTGTTTCAAATTTTCCTTCAAATCCCTGACTTCTACTTTAGAGTTTTCAAGATCCATAAGAGCTGCTTCTAGTTGATTGTATATTTCATAATTTCCATACCTTCCTACTACCATGATCATACTATCCCAGATCTTCCTTAAGCTGTTAAACTTCTTCCAAGGAACCTTGCTCTGATACCAATTGTTGATTGTCAAGAACACTGAGAGGGGGGTGAATCAATGTTCTATAAATCTTTTCTTGCAATTTTACTTTTAACCATTTCAAAAGAATAATCAAATAGAAGCAAAATATACAACTGAACAACATCCACAAAAGCATGACACATAACACCAAGATTTTACGTGGAAAACCCAAAAAGGGAAAAACCATGGAGAGGATTAGCTCTTAATATATATTGCAATCTTGAAATAATGATGTTCAGGCTTGGTCACTCCATAGGCCTAAACATACTAGCTTATTGCCATGAAGAACAACTAGGTCTAGTAGGCTCACTACCTCAACCCTAAACCTAGCAAGATTACAATAAGGGCTATTAAACCCTGAGGGCTATTAAACGCTGCTAGCAGCTCATTGCCAGGCTCTCTGCCATGATCAACATCTTTCTATATTTGTGACTGAAGTACAATAATTCCTTTGATCTTCTCTTCATCTGCTCTTTTCTTCCTCTTCTTTCCTCTGCCTCTTCTCTTCTCTGCCTTTTGGAATTTTTTTTTATATCTTTTCATTTCCACTCAAGGACACACTTTCCATGACTCAACTACAAGTATTTATGCACTTCATCAACCTTGGAATGATCATCAAGGTTGGCATCACAATCATCAACCATTAGAACAATCTCCAAGGTCAACATTACAAACATTTACAAAATAGGTCCTAACCTATTACGACATTGTGCAAAGGAAATGAAATGTGGATCACACCATGCCTTAGCTGGGACTCAAACATGATTTTCCACACCACAACATGCTTCCACAATCTTCTAGAGATTTCCATAATAATTAGGATTCACCAGGTCAGCCAAAACTGGTTACATATTACACTATCTGGGAACAATCTTTGAACACGATCTCAAATTCTTAATGCAGACCAATATCAAGATAGGAACATGATTAGGAGACATCCACAAGCACATTATAATCATTAGGAGCAACTGTACGAATCTTAAACACTTTATCCATAGGAATCTTCTCACCGGAACACATGAACTTCACTGTCTTCAACTGCCATAAAAGAAAGAAACCTTGCGGATCACCAAACCACAAACCATTGAAACTGTATGCACTTATCATCATCCCAGACTTCCTTCTAGAACCATAGA
The DNA here is from genome assembly GCA_027924645.1 of Cunninghamia lanceolata. Classification (NCBI taxonomy): domain Eukaryota; kingdom Viridiplantae; phylum Streptophyta; class Pinopsida; order Cupressales; family Cupressaceae; genus Cunninghamia; species Cunninghamia lanceolata. The sequence goes on from BSBN01001281.1 coordinate 8,022,325, forward strand.
GAAAAATACTTTATTGTGGAGGAATGAGGAGCATAATACTTTCTTCCTGTCCAAAATGAACTTACAGAAAAAGTAGGTTTCACTCTGGTGAACACAACTCACTCAGATCTTCATGCGAAGGGCTCAAACCCAAAATGTAGCATCCTTAGTCATACCTCTAACTTAATTCAAGTTTGCAGACCATGATCTTCAAGCAAAAATAAATGTGGAGTAGTTTACCTAACTGTTCTTCAGCATACAACTCACTACCTGTATTGCACTTCTCTGTAGCTCACTTGTTTCTTTTGGAGAGGCTAATTTTCTCAATATCCTCAACATACAAGTCTTCTAAACAAGTAATAGAATAAGACACAGTTGACACTAATGACAACAAGGATATGTTGACATCAATGACAACACCGATTAGGCACATACTTGCAACAAGAACACCATATTTTTACGTAGAAAACTCTAAAAGGGAAAAACCATGGTGAGGATTAGCTCACAATATAAAGTAGTAGCAATGCTAAATTACAAGAGGCTCACTACCCAAAAGAAAGAATGCTCACTGCAATAGGGCTCACTACCTAGAGGGTTAACCACTCAAAGTGCTCACTACCCCAAGGACTTACTATCCAAAAGAAAGAAAGATAGAAGAGAAGAGGTGGCTCACTTCCATGAACTGATATGATAGCATCTACCACATGCTTGAGTTCAGTTCCAATGAAGCACAACAAACATCACCTTCACAGCCTCTCTAAAAATTGTACATAACTTCTGCTCACTACATTAGGTCATCTACCACATGAAAGTCCTTACTACCTCTGATCCAAATTCACAACACACACACCAAATCCTCATGCACCACCACATACACATGAATTATTTACACTTATTTATAACATCAACCTTGAAATCAATCTCCAAGGTTGGCAACATAATCTTCAATCCTTGAAACACTCTACAAGGTCGGTAGGTACATAATATTTGAATTAGGTATGGACCTAAACATTCCACGACATAGGGGAATGAAGGAAAACCACTTTAAGCCTTAGTTTAGACCTAAATCTATCCAGGCATGCTATAAAACACTTACATAATCATCAAATCAACTCCACAATCATTGCAAATATCCAAGGCCAGCCTAACAATGTAAAAAAAGAGAATTCTTCATCACACACTTCCATGATCACAACCATAACTTGTGAACCACACACAAGGATTTAGGATCATCTAGAAAGATCCATAACCAATATTGAAATCACCTGGGAGCCAACAAATCTAGCTACAACAAATCTCACTTGAAGACAGTTCACAGACTGCTCACAACCAACACTACCACACTCTGCTACTCAAGAAAACTACATTTAGGAGCACCAAATCACAAGTCCTTTAAATAGAACATAGATATGGGCCTTATGAATACTCATCCAAAACCACAAGACCAAAAACCAAATTGCGGAGAAATGTGGAGAAAAATACTTTTTCTCAGTCACACTGCAAATATTGTTAGGCGCAGTCCTTAAACTGGTGAACATAACTCTCAAACCACAGTGTTCTAGAGAACTAAATTATGGATTTAACATCTTCAACCACTTCTCTAAAACATATTCAAACCTCACCCTCTGGTCATTAACACAAAAGAAATTTGGAGTAAAAACTTGAGTAGTATACTATAAGCCAGAAAACTGCTTCAACACACTGTTTTCAGTATTTATCAAATTTTCTCAAAAGCACTTAGAAACTCAGCTACAAGATCAATTTAATAACATCATCATTAAATCTACAAGACATTCAAATTACTTTGACACAACAACTCAATCAAACAAGTAATAGAATAAGACATAGTTGACACTAATGACAACAAGGATATGTTGACATCAATGACAACACCGATTAGGCACATACTTGCAACAAGAACACCATATTTTTACGTAGAAAACTCTAAAAGGGAAAAACCATGGTGAGGATTAGCTCACAATATAAAGTAGTAGCAATGCTAAATTACAAGAGGCTCACTACCAAAGGGCTCACTGCCCAAAAGAAAGAATGCTCACTGCAATAGGGCTCACTACCTAGAGGGTTAACCACTCAAAGTGCTCACTACCCCAAGGACTTACTATCCAAAAGAAAGAAAGATAGAAGAGAAGAGGTGGCTCACTTCCATGAACTGATATGATAGCATCTACCACATGCTTGAGTTCAGTTCCAATGAAGCACAACAAACATCACCTTCACAGCCTCTCTAAAAAGTGTACATAACTTCTGCTCACTACATTAGGTCATCTACCACATGAAAGTCCTTACTGCCTCTAATCCAAATTCACAACACACACACCACAATCCTCATGCACCACCACATACACATGAATTATTTACACTTATTTATAACATCAACCTTGAAATCAATCTCCAAGGTTGGCAACATAATCTTCAATCCTTGAAACACTCTACAAGGTCGATAGGTACATAATATTTGAATTAGGTATGGACCTAAACATTCCACGACATAGGGGAATGAAGGAAAACCACTTTAAGCCTTAGTTTAGACTTAAATCTATCCAGGCATGCTATAAAACACTTACATAATCATCAAATCAACTCCACAATCAATGCAAATATCCAAGGCCGGCCTAACAATGTAAAAAAAGAGAATTCTTCATCACACACTTCCATGATCACAACCATAACTTGTGAACCACACACAAGGATTTAGGATCATCTAGAAAGATCCATAACCAATATTGAAATCACCTGGGAGCTAACAAATCTAGCTACAACAAATCTCACTTGAAGACAGTTCACAGACTGCTCACAACCAACACTACCACACTCTGCTACTCAAGAAAACTACATTTAGGAGCACCAAATCACAAGTCCTTTAAATAGAACATAGATATGGGCCTTATGAACACTCATCCAAAACCACAAGACCAAAAACCAAACTGCGGAGAAATGCGGAGAAAAATACTTTTTCTCAGTCACACTGCAAATATTGTTAGGTGCAGTCCTCAAACTGGTGAACATAACTCTCAAACCACAGTGTTCTAGAGAACTAAATTATGGATTTAACATCTTCAACTGCTTCTCTAAAACATATTCAAACCTCACCCCCTGGTCGTTAACACAAAAGAAATTTGGAGTAAAAACTTGAGTAGTATACTATAAGCCAGAAAACTGCTTCAACACACTATTTTTAGTATTTATCAAATTTTCTCAAAAGCACTTAGAAACTCAGCTACAAGATCAATTTACTAACATCATCATTAAATCTACAAGACATTCAAATTACTTTGACACAACAACTCAATCAAACAACAACAACATCAGAAGATATAGTTGACACCAATGACAACATAGATATGTTGACATCAATGACAACACCGATTAGCACATACTTGCAACAAGTCCAAGTATGCTCTAGATTTTCTCTCAAGGTTTCAGATGGCTAACTTTAAGCCTACACTGACTCCCTTCCTTTTTGGAGTCAAACTTGAGGCTCAGTGTTCTTCACCATTTTTTTATGGCACTTTGTATTGATAGCTTGTTGGGAGTCTCATTTATTTGACTCATACAAGACTCGACATTTCATATGTTATAGGCATGGTCTCTCGATTCATGTAGGAGCCCCATGAGCTGCATTGGAAAGTAGCCAAGTGAATTCTTCACTAAATTCAAGGTACTCACAATTCTAGGATTTACTACACAACAAATATTGCTCTTGACTTGGTGGGCTACACAAATCCAGATTGGGGCTATGATTCTCAGGATCGCAAGTCTACTTTAGGTTACAACTTCTCACTTGATTCAGGTCCTATTTTTTTCGTTGAGAAAGAAACAGTCTACTATTGTTCTATTTTCTACTAAGGCAAAGTATCAGGAGGTTGTGAATTCCACCACTAAGGCCATATGGCTTCATAATCTTTTCATTGAGTTTGGTATCTATTGGGTGAATATTTTGTCTTTAACTCACTAAAGGTAAAATGGTTATATCAACCATAGTATGATGAGATATTATCTCTCCTCTCAGCAAGGGGAGGCTCCCTTTTATTGGAAAATACAAACTAATAACTATTACAAACTTATTTAAACTAAATACTAACTTCGAGGTGATTCTATATCATCCATTTCTCTTTTTTCAGAAATGATGTTTACAATTCTCAATATGAAATTCAACACAAAAGGATAATTGAAACAATACCAGTATATTTAAACCATGAAGGAACCCATGAAAATACAAATTTTTCTCATTGCTTCTTATGCCAACTGAAAATGAAAGATTTCAGAATAGAGTGCAGCACAAAGTCTTCACTATATGTCGAGATAAGATAACATGATCACGAACAATAACTTGTAACTCAAAGTCATTCAAGTTAATTCTCATTCACAAACTTAAATGCAAATTCCAAATATGATATAGCAGCACAAAGTCTACAAAATCAGATTTGAATCACCTTTCCAACACTTGATTTCCACACTCACAATTCAAACATTCATACAAGATAATGTAATAGAAAAGACATAAGAACAATTCTATAACATTACAAACTTGCTCCAAGACAAAGATTGGATGCCAACTTGCTTCTTGATATTGCTTGACAACTGATTTACAAAATAAGGTCAAAGTCTCAAATTGCTCTTCAAAATGACAGCGCTTCGCTTCAATAAACAAAAGATAAAAATTACAATAGGGGCCTTCTTTATTTATAGTGATAGGCCATGAGAAAATCTAGGAAAATCTAACTACTTTGACTTATTCAATATAGGATTCCTTATTGATTTGGGACTTCCTATCCTTTTACATGTAATTACATATGAAAAAAGTACATGTAAAAGTTTCCAAATCTGAATGAAAACTACATATGAAAATATAGAAAATAAACTAAGGCATGACAACTTGCATCAACTTACATCTCCATTCTTATTCAGATGAGCATCATACATAGTGAATGCGGCTTGCATCCCACAACTGTCAGGACTAGCAGTGTTCTTAAAGATTACTCGAGCTCTGATCACTACATCTTTCACTTTTGTGGTCACCTTGTCCTGACTAGTCAACTTGGATTTTAGATTACCTAGAATATTCTCTAGAGAGGTGACTAAGAAAGCTATGTCTTCAAACTCCCTTTGAAACATATTCTTAAACTCATGAATCATTTCATCAACAAGAAGAAAATGATGATCTTCAGATGTTAGCTTGCATGGGAGCTCCTCCAATTTGTGTAGCAGATCAACATCACTTTCTTTGCTAAGTTCCCTAGCACTCTCCAAGTCTTTGATAAACTCTTTCAGAACCTTACCTTGATAAATCAATGATTCTTTAGTTTCCACATAAGACTCATAATATGAAACAATGCCAAGTGATATCAGAGTTTTTTTTTTTCATCTTTTTCATCTCAGTCCACTTCTCAAGGCTTTCATGTAAATACTCAATGTCTTGAGAAATAACATCCACTAAATCATCTAACTCAGCTCTTATTTTTCCATTCTACTTATCTTCTCAGCTATACTGGTAAGAAGAGACACTCCCTGTACATGCATTTTATCAAGGTATTCTTCAACAACTCTTCCCTTAACATGAGTCTTCTCCGCTCTCTGAACAATAGGATCTTCCACTGTGATTACTTCAGGTGTTATTGACTCAGATGTCAAAGTAATGTTTCTCACCACCACGGCCAACTGCTCTGCTATTGCTTTCTACTGCTCCTTCATTTCCTTCTCATGATCAAATTTCAAAAGTAAGGAATTGAGCATAGACTGTACATTAGCCTTGGCACTTTCATGTGTGATCATCCCAAGTTCAATCCTAGAAATAGAATAGTCATTCATGCTGAAATTATCAATAGTTGCATCTTGCAGTGGTTGTGCAATCTTCACATACTTGTGTCCTTTGTCTTCTAGCAGCTGAGAAAGAGTCTTGGGCTTCTTTTGTGTTTTTTCCTTCACTGGCATCAGCTTCCTAAAGTCAAAGTCATTTGGGGAGATGGCTTGCTTTTTTTCTCTTAGGGGTATAGACTAAGAGCCATGGAGGAAGCATTGATGTACTAACATTTGGATCTAACCCCATTGTCAGTGTAGAAGGAATTGTACTTACACTTGTGGTGGTAACAATTGGAGGAGTATTTTTAAATACAACACCTAGAACATTCACATCAATAGTCTGCTCATCACTTAAAACAAAATGATAAAAAATTGTCGAGTCACCAATATCATAGGAAGGTAAAGACAAGCTTAGAATAGACTCAGAAGAATGAAGAGCAACATCAAAAGAAATCTTAGGACTATCAAAAATCATCCTAGAGGAAGATGGTGACGAACCAGAACACTGAATAACAATGGGTGAAACTAGGGTTATAGGAGTATTGGGCAAAGAAACTAAAACAAATACAATAGGTTGAGGGGAAGAGACTTTAGTTTCTTGTAACACATCTCTTTGCGGAGACATGGCAACATACTATAGATGTTCTTGATCATCTCCCTCTTCCTTCTCCTGTTCAGCTTCCTTTCTCTTGAAGACTTGTCCTCAATATCCATTTCCTCTGCATCAAGTTCTTCAACATCCTATTCATCAATCTCCATTTATTTAGCAGTAGATTTCTCTTTTGTCACCTTGGCCTTATCTCCTTTGGACACAAATTTAATCCTAGGCTTGGGAGCCTTTGATGTACTGGGAGCATCACTTCTATTCTTAGTCCTTAACTCAGCTTTCTTCCCTATTTTCTCTAAGGCCTCCTCTTCAGAACCAGTTATGAAGTCTTTCAAGGGTATACCCTTGCTTTGAAGCCACAAATTGGTATTAGCTAGAATTGGTTCAAACCTCTTTCTCAAAGAAGTTAACTCCTTCTTTGACCACTGCACAATAGGTAAGGGAGAATTTCTAATTTGGTCATTGACATATTTTGGACTAACAACATCTTCGTTATCCACCATACATTCTAGAATATCATCCAAGATCAAATATTCAATTTGACTTAAAGTCAACCTACTATAATCTAACTTCTTGATATCCTCTTATGTTCTCAATTCAACCAAATATCCTCCACCATCGGCTCGTGAAATTGAGTCTTCCTCTTGATCTTATCTTTCACTCCCCGATAATTAAATTTGAGTCTTCTCTTGAATTATTTCATGGTAACCATCTACATCTCAGTTTCCATTGCCTTGGCTTTTACAAAAGTTGCTACAGAATACCTGCCAATTTCAACAAGCAACTTGAATCCATGCTTCTTTAGTTCCATTTGTTTATTATGAATGACAATCATTTGCTGACACAACTCCATCAGGACAATTTTATTAGAAGGGAACTTTGGTAATATATAGGGATAACCCTAATAATAGCCAACTCTTAGATATCTGAAAGTTGAAAACTGAAGAAACAAGCAACCAAAACCATTTACCACTGCCCAGTCATCATCATAAACTCTCCTTTACTCCAATTGGGGGTCAAAGAGGCACATGAAAATAGAAAAGAAGGCATCATTGACCCTTCTAAAATGATGAATTGAGCCTTTCAAGGTCAATTGAGGATAATACTGATAAACTGGTACAACCCTCCTATCTCCATCAGATGTCAAGCCTGGAAAGCTTCTCATCAAAGTTGTTGCATATACAAGATATGAGGTCATATAGAACTTGGAGGTAGTTGACACCTTAGTCAGTTGCTCATGAAGAGCATTGCTAATATGTTCTCCCCAGAATATATTTTGTTTACCCTGAAGTATGATTTTGATGTATGGATACATCCATTCATGGAAAGTAGAAGATGAAGGTAGACCTCTAACTCTACTGAGAAGAGTTATTAAATCACTTACCTCCTCTACAAAGTCACTTCTAGCAAAACTCCTGGGCCATCTAGACAAATTTGGCCTGGCAGTTTTCAGCCATTTAGTATTGATCACCCTTTTTACCTTTTCAACATCTTTATCATATTCCCCCTGGGCAATTAAGAAATCTATCTCTACAACATCTTCTGCATCAAGTCTCATAATCACATTGCCACTGGCATCCACCACTATCATGTTATCTTTGTTGTAAAAATGAGCAACTTAGAGAACTAATTCAACATTATGTGTAGCAACAGGAAATGAAGCAACCAAATGGATATTGCTCTTGATAATTCTTTGCATGTAATGTCTAGGTTTATCTGACTTTGCCCTTTCCAGAAATTCGGCCATATCAACATGACCAATCTTTGTGTCCCTTATTTCATCCACATTTGACATGACTAAAGTGACAGGAAAAACACCTTGGTACTTGTACTTCATTGCTTTGGTCTTCTTAGGAGATGGGTCAGTCATTTGAAAGGTAGACTCCTTTGGAAGAATTGATGACATCGACAGCTTATAGAAGAAACTAAAACAAAAAGTCATGATCTTACAGTTAGGGGAAAAAATGGCAATTTGGGAAACTGCATGTCGATGATCATGATCACAAGGATGAGCTTGAAAGGGCTAAAGAGTGAGCAAGGTGAAGAAATGGACGAAAGCGGGCTAAGGATAGCAAATTGAGAAATTTCCTAATGTTAGAAAATTTTTAGTGAGTGAGTGCATGGGCAGCAAAAATCACTGCCCTTGCATACAAAGGGAAATTGCATTGAAACCATGCACAGGCGGTAAAAAATTCCACTCCTGCATGTGAGGTAACATTTGAAAAAAGTACTTGAGTGACAAAAAGGTCCACTTTTGCAGGAAAAGGGTAGGTATGCATTGTGTGTGTAGGAGCGGTGAAAAGGGCCGCTTGTGCATTAGTGGGAAGAAGAAGCATTAAATGTTTGAGGGGAAAATTTTACTGCTTATGCAAGAAAATTTACACTTTATACTAACTTCATGTAGGGGCAGCAAAAATTGCCACCCTTACAGTTATGGTAGATCACAAAACAAAACAAAGGCATGGGTGGCAAAAATCACCGCCCATGTGTATCTTCCAAAAGAAACAAATGTAAATATAACACAAACTCGGTGTGTAGGGGCGGCGATAATCACTGCCCTTACAAACTAGATATCATATGAACAAAAAGGCATGGGCGGTGAATTTCACCACCCATGCATTTCTTTGCAAAAAGGATAACAAAGGTGCATCGATCTCGTATGGGCGGCGATTATCGCCGCCCTTACATTCTAAAGGGAAACTCTAAGTCTCTAAATGTAGGCAGTGATTTTCACCACCCCCGAGTATCACGATTTTTTTCACAAAAATGAAAACTAAGAAACTAGGTTTCATTAAAATAGTGGCGAGAACCACCACATTACATATACCCAAAAACACAAACAAAAATAAAGTTTATAAACAAAAACTAAACCAGAAACCCTAGTTCAAAATGACGACATTTAAAAAGAAATCATGAAAACCTATAACCGTTTCAACAAGAAGAAACTAAAACTAATAACGTTTCATCAAAAGCAAGAAAGATTCAGAAAGCAAAACATGAAGCAATGGCAGAGAAGAACTTACTCGGTGGTTGATGATAGAATAAAATCTGATTCAAATCCAATCGAAAAGCATGCGAGATAGTTTTAGGAGTTTACAAATTCTTAAAGAGAACCAAAAGATGAAAAGACAACAACAAGATAAGAAATAAAAGAAATTTAAAACTTATAAAGCATTTTATTAAACACTCACATGCAACACAATAAATGCACTTAGTGTGAACTAGAGATGCTCAGGCGGCAATTTTTTCTGCCCCTACACTCAAAAAGGTAAAATCAAAAAGACATGTGATAGCAAAAAAAAATGTCGTTCCTACATGTAAAGACAACCCACAAAAAAAAAATGTCGTTCCTACATGTAAAGACAACCCAGAAAAGATGCAATGGTGGAGAAGTTCACCACCCTTGCATGCAACATGAAAATTTCTCTAACTCCTTTAAAACTATTAAACTTACTAATTTAACAAGTTTGCTTACTCACTCAAATTTTGCAACGTTCAAATAACCAAATTGAGGAGATACTCAAAAAGATTCCCAGGAGTTAAAAGACAACGTATGAATGCAAACATTCCTCGAAGTACGTGCTTAGAGTTGTAGGCTACAAAACGGACAAGTTTCATCAGGGTCATCCTACAAAATTGAATGCAGTTGATTTTGAGGATAACAACTGGCTCTAACTGGGGAGCTTCCTTTGATCATCCTTTGAAAGTATTGAAGGGAGAAGAACTCTAGTTTCTAAGTGCCTTCATCCATTCCATTGGGCTATAGAGTTAGGCAACACAAAAAACACAAAAAGACTAACATGAAAAAGACACAAAAACTGTACAAAAATACACGAACTTATTTGTCACTTTATTGGGTGAAAAGTTTCAGATGTTACCCACTGTGTGGTAGCATGAAAGGCATGCCATCTTGATATTCCAGAATGAAGCTATTTTCACCATAACGTTGATGAATGACGAAAGGACCTCTCCATAGGGAATCAAACTTCCCATGCATTCCTTTTGGCTCTCTCCTCTTGTCCCATAACAAGACTTGATCCCCAACTTGAAAATCTTTGGATTTAGCCTTCTTGTCAAATATCTTCCTTACTTGACTTTGGTGTTCTACAACATGTTCCACCACTTTGACTTGCTATTCCTCAAGCTCCGAGAGGTACATTATGCGCTTGTCAATAGAACTTTGAAAAGTTCCATCTTCAACTACCTTTGCCAACTTCAAAGTTGGCAACTCTAAAGTAATTGGTATTTCAGCACTCAATCCATACAATAGCTGAAAAGGAGACATACCAATTTCTCTCTTTGGGGTAATACAGTCTACCCACAAAGCATCAAACAACACCTTGTACCAGGTTCTCTGATTCTCATCTACCATCTTTCTGATGATAGTGACCAGATTCTTATTACTAGATTCAACTTGACCATTTCATTGTGGATAATAGTTGGATGAGTGAGATAAGGTGATCCCATATTCAAAATAAAAACTAGTAATTTCATGAGAGGAAAAACATGTAGCATTATCTGCTACTATTTTATTTGGAACCCCAAACCTGGATGTTATGTTTTCCTTGAGGAAACTACAAACCACTTCGAAAGTAGCATGCTTAACCGGAATAGCCTCCACCCACTTTGTGAAGTAGTCAGTGGCCATAAGTACAAAACTATGTCCTACACTTGATGTCAAATTCACTGCACCAACGAAGTCAATACCCCATTGCTGAAATGGTTCTTCAATGATGACTACTTTTAATGGTAGGGCAGCCAACTTGGGTTTCCCCACAAACTGCTGACAAAGCTCACACTTACGCACCCAATCATATGCATCTTGGAACAATGTTGGCCAATAATATATAGCTCTTAGAATTTTATGAGCCATGAAAGGTTCTAAAAAATTCCCGCCACATGCTAGGCTATGGAAAGATTCCAAAAGCTTACTTTGCTGCGCCTTATCAACATAGCAGAAGAAAATCCCATCAATGCTCTTCTTGTACAAACAATTGTCCCATAAGACACAATTTGTAGCTTTGAGCTTAATGGTCCTTTTCTCTTTATAAGACAAATTTTTAGGACATTCTCCATATGTGAGAAAGTAAGCAAGATCTGAATACCATTCATCTGTGGTGCTCACAAAAAGAACAGTGGGAACTTCTTCAACTTATGCTTCCTCATCACCAGTTTCCCTAGTTACATTATCAGCAATAAGCTGACATAATCCTTTTCCCCGCACAAGCTTGGTAGGCTTAATATCAAGGTCATATTCTTGGATCTTGGCAATCTAGTTAACGCTTTTGCTTCCAAACTCCTGTTGAGTTAGAAATAGATTTGACTGTTGAGTCTGGAACCAACATAACAGTATGTGAATTCAAAATGTAGAAATAGAAATGCTTAATAGTTTTCACTATAGCATATGCATGTTTCTCCATAGTAGAATATTTAATTTCATGAGATTTCAAAGGACAACTCATGAATGCAATTAGAGATTCAATACCCTCTTCATTCTATTGAACCAATATTGCCAACAATGTATGCTCTAAAGCATAACTATACATAATAAAATCTTTGGTATAATTAGGACACACCAAAACCAGAGCATGGGCAATGGCTCTTTTAATGTCCTCAAATGCTTCTTTACCTTCCGTGCTCAAATGGAAAGTGGAATTACCTTTCATCATATTAACAATATGATGAGTCTTTTCTGTGAACCTATGAACAAATCTCTGCAGAAAATTCACTTTTCTGAAGAAAGAGTGAACAATTGTCTTACTTGAAGGCAAAGTAAGACCTTGAATGGATTTGACCCTTTCTAGATCAATCTTGGTACCTTCCTTAGACACCACATGTCCAAGGAGTTTACCTTCAGTTACCCCAAAAATGGACTTTTTAGGATTGAGTGAGATTCCATGCTGACGACATCTTTCTAGAACTTGTCGCAAATGGTAGGTATGATCTCGATGCTTCTTTGAAAAGATAGTTAAATCATCAAGATCTATAATGATAAACTTACCCATTTTATCCCTGAAGGCTAGGTCCATTTCTCTTTGGAAGGTTGCACTAGCATTGATTAAACTAAAAGGCATCTTGTTGTAAGCAAAAGTGCCCCAAGGAGTTGTGAAAGCAATTTTATGCTGATCCACTTCACTTACATCTACTTGGTTATATCATGAAATATCCTCCAGCATAGATAGCATCTCCAAACCAGTCACCATTTGTAGTACTTGATCCATTACCGGGAGAGGGTAATTATCCTTTAAAGATGACTAATTCAAGTTCTAGAAATCCACACAGATGTGAATATCACCATTCTTTTTTCTTACTGGTACTATGTTAGCAATCCATGTGGAATGATGAATTGGGAAAATAATTCTCGCATTCAACATCTTTTGAATTTCTGCTAAGATTGTACCTAAATTTTTGGGGTTATATTGCCTCTTCTTCTTCTTGTGAGGCATAACTCCCAACTTGAGTGGAATCTCATGTTGGACTTCTTTAGGCTGGAAAGACTTCAAGTCATTATATGAATATGCAAGCACATCAATATAATGATGCAAAAGTGTCACAAACATGAATCTTTCATCAACCGTGCAACATTTCCTGATGTTAACCATCTTAGGATCAGCTTTTGTACCCAGGTTCACCTATTAAACCTCTGACGAAGAACCTGTTCCAATCTGCTGCTGTTGTCTGATGTACCAGTCATGTTTATCAAATAGTTTCTTGAGAGAAACTAAACCTTTGGGAATTTTATTCCCCTTTAGCTGTAGAAATTCTTCACCAGTCTCTGAATCAACTTCAGAAACAAATTCTTGAGGAGGAGAATCACTACCTTCAAAATAAAGCTCATTGAAGTTATCAACCTTTTCTAGAAAAGCAATGATTCGATCATCCCCATTAAAAACTTGCTAGTGGTCAGAATTATCTAGGATGCTTGGCTGAAAGACCAACTCAATTGTGTATTTATTACCCTTAAAATCCTTGTGAGGAACCATAAGGGTGGCCGAGACAACCAATGAATCTGTGTGATCATTGAACTCTCTTAGTACTGCTGAGATGTCAAAAGCATCAAAGTCCTCAATGTAGTCCCATACACAATTGCAGTAATGCCTCAGCCTTTCATTTTTGGTTTGGTATAGATTCCTTACCTAGCAAATGATGAACTCTGCATCTCCCTATGCATGGACATTCTTGATTCCTTTAGCACGAGTAGCTTCCATCCTTAGTAACAAGGACTCATACTCAGCAGTATTGTTGGTATTATCAAATTGTAGCTTGTAGGAAAGAGGAAAAATGTCTCCTTGAGGTACAAGGACTATTCTAGCCCTTGATCCTATTGAAGTACAACTACCATCAAACTCTAAGGTCCAAACATCATTTGAACTTTCTGGTTTGACATTATCATGACTAGGAAATCTTTCATTTGAAGAAGAGTAATCCTCCATTATCATGTCTTCATTAGAACTATCATCTGATGTATCAGAAACATCCTCTGTAGTTAGAAAATAGTTTCCCATACCTAAAGATTCAAAAAGGATTTGTGCCTTTGGATCCTTAGATGTGGTTACAATATATTTTGCTTCCCTTTCAAGAAGCAGCTTTTGCATGACACTTTTAACAGGTATCCTTGCTTCAGACAAATTCATGCTAATCTCTCCACCAACATCTTTACAAAAATTGTGCCCCAACAAAATCCCATATGAAACAAGAACATCCACCACCAAAAAGGTCATTTTTATCCTCTTCTCTGGAAAGGCAGCAAATGCAAATTGTGCATCCTTAATCTTCCCTATCAAGGGTACTTGTTTAGTTCCCATGGAAAAGCACCTACCAAAAGTCTTGGTCAAGGTTAAACCTAGAGCATCTGCTACCTTAGCAGGCATGATGTTATCAAAAGCTCTAGAATCTATAACACAATTACTTAATTTGTGACCATTCACTAACAAAGAAACATAAAATGGTTCAATTTTCCCAATGGAAGGGGTAGTAACTAGATTGTTCTGTGGAGATCTTGTGTGAGAGATGACAGGACTATTTTTGGAAGAATCTTGCCCTCCAGGCGCAGTTTTATTTTTTACAAACCTAGCTAACCGATCAAACTAATTAGTGTTAGCCTGCAAGTATTAAACCTCAGACATCTAAATTTTGGTCTTCTTGGCATAGTCTATTATATCAAACAATTGATATGACGGAGACACGACAAAAGGATTATTTTCATGTTGAGGTTTTGGAATGGAGGTACTAGTCTGAGGAACAAAAGAAGAAGACAGAGTATTTGAAGTACTTACTTTTTTTCACCAATTGGGTCTTTGGGTTGAAAAGGAAGAGGCATTCCCCTCTTAGTAATAGAGATTGCAGGATGAGGATCTTCCTTTGACTTCCCTTTATTAGCTACTTGTTGATTCAATTAATTTTGAGATCGTGTGAAAATAGCATATGAATCACCATATACATCTTCTCTTTGTTCAAATTCATCCTAAAAATTTAGGAAGCCAATATTCAAGTCGCCAACCAACTCTTCTTCTCCTTCTGTGAAGAGTTTGGCAATATCTTCTTGAGCTAAATTAGGTTGAAAGGAATTATCTTGTTCGGCTTCATAGTAGCTGACTGTAGCATTGACCAGTGCAGCTTCTAAAGCAAGTCTCCCTTGTGTAGGAGGAAGCCTATTTTGCCCTTGGTTTCTTGTAGCATTACCTTGGTATGGAGTATTTGGAAATATCCTCCTTGGTATGTCCCTATAGGAAGGAGGGGACACACTTTGAGACATTTGCTTTTTCAAAGCTAACAATTCATTAGCCAACTTTTGCACCATAGGATTAGTGGTGCTAGTGGAAGAAATATTAGTAGAGGACTGCCCTCTATTTCTGCTTGTATCCTTTCTTATCTTACCAACAAGGATAAGGTCATCCTCAATCCTGGTAGCCAGGGCTTGAGCTGCCGCCAAGTGAACCAGATTAGTTCACCGCAAAAGAAAACTCACTTCCAGCATTTGAGTGTTTATGAAGAAACACTTTAGATTTTCAGTTGTGGGCTAAGTAGTGGCCAAAATTCTATTGGTCAGCTTATTGAACTTTGCAATGAACTCACACATGGGTTCTTGCGGTTACTTCTTCATTTGAGTAAGCTGGGCCAAAAGAGCATGTGCATCTTTAGCAGGTTTGAACCTAGCCTCAAACTTGGTTCATAGAATGTTCCATCCAGTGATGGTTTGAGAAGGGAGGTGATAGAACCAATCTATTGTGACACCTTGAAGTGTCTCAAAAAAAAGTATCATAGATACATCTTCATGTTCTACCCCAAGAACACCACATGCAATATAAAAAGCTGTAATATGTTCATCGGGGTGAACTTTTCCATCACCATAGAAGTTTGGAAAATTCTTTCTTGAACTATGGGGTAGATATTGTAATGGTGGGGTAAGATTCAAAGGCCTGAAAGCATTTCCCCATGGGCCCACAGGAGGAGGATGAGCCATTATGCGTAAATTAAAAGGTGGAATTACAAACCTTGAAACTTGTACAACCGGCAGAGTCCTTTGCACACTTGAGGCTTCACTTGGTATAGGTGACCTCACGTTGGTAGGAGGAAAACTCCGTGTACACTGAAGTCAAGATTTTAGAGGCAAAAGACTAAAATTATTTTGCTACATTAACTCAAAAATAGGATCAATAATTCCTTGAGCTCTCTTACTTCTTGTATACCTTGAGTCTACCAGAATGTAATATACTTAACAAAGATAAAAACTAGAAAAACTTATTACAAGCAATTAGGCCGGTATGATTCAACTCAAAGTGTGAGGCTCTAAGTTGCGCGTTCGGTCCCCAGTGAAGTCGCCAAAAGCTGTTGGGTGAATATTTTGTCTTTAACTCACTAAAGGCAAAATGGTCATATCAACCACAGTATGATGAGATATTATCTCTCCTCTCAGCAAGGGGAGGCTCCCTTTTATTGTCAAATACAAACTAATAACTATTACAAACTTATTTACACTAAATACTAACTTCGAGGCCATTATATATCATCCATTTCTTTTTTTTAGAAATGTTGTTTACAAGATGTTTACAATTCTCAATATGAAATTCAACACAAAAGGATAATTGAAACAATACCAATATATTTAAACCATGAAGAAACCCATGAAAACACAAAGTTTCTCATTGCTTCTTATGCCAATTGAAAATGAAAGATTTCATAATAGAGTGCAGCCCAAAGTCTACACTATATGCCTAGATAAAATAACACGATCACGAACAATAACTTGCAGCTCAAAGTCTTCAAGTTACTTCTCATTCACAAACTTAAATGCAAATTCCAAATATGATATAGTAGCACAAAGTCTACAAAATCATATTTGAATCACCTTTCCAACACTTGATTTCCACGCTCACAATTCAAACATTCGTACAAGATAATGTAATAGAAAGGACATAAGAACAATTCTATAAGGTTACAAACTTGCTTCAAGACAAAGATTGGATGCCAACTTGCTTCTCGATATTGCTTGAAACTAATTTACAAAATAAGCTCAAAGTCTCAAATTGCTCTTCAAAATGATATAGGTTCGCTTTAATAGACAAAAGATAAAAATTACAATAGGGGCCTTCTTTATTTATAGTGAGAGGCCATGAGAAAATCTAGGAAAATCTAACTACTTTGACTTATTCAATATAGGAGTCCTTATTGATTTGGGACTTCCTATCTTTTAACATGTAATTACATATGAAAAAAGTACATGTAAAAGTGTCCAAAACTAAATGAAAAGTACATATGAAAATATAGAAAATAAACTAAGGCATGACAACTTGCATCAACTTGCATCTCCATTCTTCTTCAGATGAGCATCATACATAGTGAATGCGGCTTGCATCCCATAGCTGTCAAGACTAGCAGTGTTCTTAAAGATTACTCAAGCTCTGATCACTGCATCTTTCACTTTTGTGGTCACCTTGTCATGTCTGGTTAACTTGGATTTTAGATTATCCAGTGGTAACTGATTATCCAGAATATTGTCTAGAGAGGTGACTGAGAATGCTTTGTCTTCAAACTCCCTTTGAAACATATTCTTAAACTCTTGAATCTTTTCATCAGCAGGAATAAAATGATGATCTTCAGATGTTAGCTTGCATGGGAGCTCCTCCAATTTGTGTAACAGATCAACATCACTTTCTTCGCTGAGTTCGCTAGCACTCTCCAAGTCTTTGATCAACTCTTTTAGAACATTACTCTAATAAATCAATGATTCTTTAGTTTCCACATAAGACTCATAAATTGAAACAATACCAAGTGATATCAGAGTTTTTTATTTTCAGATTTTTCATCTTAGTCCACTTCTCAAGGCTTTCATCTAAATACTCAATGTCTTGAGAAATAACATCCACTAAATCATCCAGCTCAGCTCTTATTTTTCTGTTCTTCTTGTCTTCTCAGTTGTATTGGTAAGAAGAGACATTCCTTGTACATGCATTTTATCAAGGTATTCTTCAAAAGCTCTTCCCTTAACATGAGGCTTCTTCTCTCTCTGAACAACAAGATCTTCTGTTGTGATTGCCTCAAGTGTTATTGCCTCAGATGTCAAAGTAATCTTTCTCACCATCGTGGCCAACTACTATGCCATTGCTTTGTACTGCTCCTTCATTTCCTTCTCATGATAAAATTTTAGAAGTAAGGAATTGAGCATAGACTGTACATCACCCTTGGTACTTTCATGTGTGATCTTCCCTAGTTCAATCCTGGAAATAGATTAGTCACTCATGCTGAAATTATCAATAGTTGCATCTGGTAGTGGCTACACAATCTCCACATACTTGTGGCCTTTGTCTTCTAGTAGCTGAGAAAGAGTCTTGGGCTTCTTTTGTGTTTTTGCCTTCACTGGCATCAGCTTCCCAAAGTCAAAGTCATCTGGGGAGATGGATTTCTTTTTTCTCTTAGGGGTATAGGTTGAGAGCCACGGAGGAAGCACTAATGTACTGACATTTGGATCTAACCCCATTGCTGGTGTAGAAGGAATTGTACTTACACTTGTGGTTGTAACAATTGGAGGAGTATTTGTAAATATGGCACTTAGCACATTCACATCAACAGTCTTCTCAACACCTAAAACAAAATGATAAAAATTGTCGAATCACCAATATCATAGGAAGGTGAAGACAAGATTGGAATAGACCCAGAAGAATGAAGAGTAGCATCAAAAGCAATCTTAGGACTATCAAAAATTGTCCTAGAGGAAGATGGTGATGAACCAGAAGACTGAATAACAATGGATGAAACTGGGATTATAGGAAGATTGGGCAAAGAAACTAAAATATATACAATAGGTTGAGGGGAAGAGACTTTAGTTTCTTGTAAGACATCTCTTTGTGGAGACATGGCTACATCCTATAGATTTTCTTGATCATCTCCCTCTCCCTTCTCCTATTCATCTTCCTTTTCTTCTAAAGACTTGTCCTCAATATCCATTTCCTCTATGATAGGTTCTTCAACATACTGTTCATCAACCTCCATTTCTTTAGTAGCAGATTTCTCTTCTATCACATTGGCCTTATCTCCTTTGGACACAAATTTAATCCTAGGCTTGGGAGCCTTCGATGTACTGGGAGCATCACTTATGTTCTTAGTCCTTAACTTGGCTTTCTTCCCTATTTTCTCTAAGGCCTCCTCTTTAGAACTAGTTATGAAGTCCTTCAAGGGTATACCCTTGCTTTGAAGCCACAAATTAGTGTTAGCCAAAACTAGTTCAAACCTCTTTCTCAAAGAAGTTAACTCCTTCTTTAACCATTGCACAATAGGCAAGGGAGAATTTGCAATTTGTTCATTGACATATTTTGGACTAACAACATCTTTGTTATCCACCATACCTTCTAGAATATCAGCCAAGCCCAAATATTCAATTTGACTTAAAGTCAACCTGTTGTAATCTAACTTCCTGATATCCTCTTCTGTTCTAAAGTTAGCTCAAATATCCTCCACCATCGGCTCATGAAAATGAGTCTTCCTCCTGATCTTATCTTTTACTCCCCGATAATCAAATTTGAGTCTTCTCTTGAATTGTTTCATGGTAACCATCTACAGCTGAGTTTCCATTGCCTTGGCTTTTGTAGCAATTGCTACAGAATACATACTAATTTCAACAAGAAACCTAAATCTAGGATTCTTTAGTTCCATTTCTTTATTATGAATGACAATCATTTGCCGACACAACTCCATCAGGACAATTTTATCAGAAGGGAACTTTGGCAATATATAGGGATAACCCTCATAATAGCCAACTCTTCGATATGTGAATGTTGAAAATTGAAGAAACAAGCAACCAAAAACATTTACCATTACCCAGGCATCATCAAAAACTCTCCTTTTCTTGAATTGGGGGTCAAAGAGGCACAGGAAAATAGCAAAGAAGGCATCATTCACCCTTCTGAAATGATGAATTGAGCCTTTCAAGGTCAATTGAGGATAATACTGGTAAACTAGTACAACCCTCCTCTCTCCATCAGATGTCAAACCTAGAAAGCTTCTCATCAAAGCTACTTAATATACAAGATATGAGTTTATATAGAACTTGGAGGTAGTTGACACCTTAGTCAGTTGCTCATGAAGAGCATTGCTAATATGTTCTCCCCAGAATATATTCTTTTTACCCTAAAGTATGATTTTTATGTATGGATACATCCATTCATGGAAAGTAGAAGATGAAGGTAGACCTCTAACTCTATTGAGAAGAGTTATTAAATCACTTACCTCTACAAATTCACTTCTGGCAAAACTCCTGGGCCATCTAGACAAATTTGTCCAGGCAATTTTCAGCCATTTAGTATTGATCACCCTTTTTGCCTTTTCAACATATTTATCATATTCTCCCTGGGCAATTGAAAAATCTAGCTCTACAACATCTTCTACACCAAGACACATGAAAACCTTATCCATAAATTTTGCATCAAGTCTCATAATCACATTACCACTGGCATCCACCACTGACCTATTATCTTTATTGTAAAAATGAGCAAATTGGAGAACAAATTCAACATTATGCGTAGTAACAGGAAATAAAGCAACCAAATGGATATTGCTCTTGATAATTCTTTGTATGTAATGGCTAGGTTTATCTGACTTTGTCCTTTCCACAAATTCGGTCATATCAACATGACCAATCTTTGTGTCCCTTATTTCATCCACATTTGACGTGACTGAAGTGACATGAAAAACACCTTGGTACTTATACTTCATTGCTTTGGCCTTCTTAGGAGATGGGTCAGTCATTTGAAAGGTAGACTCCTTTGGATGAATTGATGACTTCGACAGCTTGTAGAAGAAACTGCAACATTAAGTCATGATCTTACAGTTAGGGAAAAAATGGCAATTTGGGAAATTTTATGTCGATAATCATGATCACAAGGATGAGCTTAAAAGGGCTAAAGAGAGAGTGAGGCGAAGAAATGGATGAAAGAGGGCTAAGGATAGCAAATTGAGAAATTTCCCAGTGTTAGAAAATTTTCAGTGAGTGAATGCACGGGCGGCAAAAATTGCCGCCCTTGCATAAAAAGGGAAATTGCGTTGAAACCATGCATAGGCGGCAAAAAATGCCACTCCTGCATGTGAGGTAACATTTGCAAAAAGTACTTGAGTAGAAAAAAGGTCTACTTTTGCAGGAAAAGGGTAGTTATGTGTTGTGTGTGTAGGAGCGGTGAAAAGGGCCGCTTATGCATTGGTGGGAAGAACAACCATTAAATGTTCGAGTGGCAAATTTTACTGCTTATGCAAGAAAATTTACACTTTTTATTAACTTCATGTAGGGGTGGAAAAAATCACCGCCCTTACACTTAGGGTAGATCACAAAATAAAACAAAGGAATGGGTGGCAAAAATCATTGCCCATGTGTATCTTCCAAAAGAAACAAATGTGAATATAACACAAACTCAGTGTCTAGAGGCGGCGATAATTGCCGCCCTTACACATCGGATATCATATGAACAAAAAGACATGGGCAGTGAATTTCACCACCCATGCATTTCTTTGCAAAAAGGATAACAAAGGTGTATCAACCTCATATGGGCGGCAATTATTGCCACCCTTATGTTCTAAAGGGAAACTCTAAGTCTCTAAATGCGGGCGGTGATTTTCACTACCCCCGAGTATCACGATTTTTTTCACAAAAATGATAACTTAGAAAATAGGGTTTCATTAAAACAATGGCAAGAAACACCACATTACATATACCCAAAAATATAGACAAAAAAAAGTTTATAAACAAAAAGTAAACCAGAAACCCTAGTTCAAAACAATGACATTTAAAAAGAAATCATGAAAACCTATAACCATTTCAACAAGAAGAAAATGAAACTAATAACGTTTCATCAAAAGCAAGAAAGATTTGAAAAGCAAAACACAAAGCAATGGCATAGAAGAACTTACCCGATGGTCGATGATAGAATAAAACCTGATAAAAATCTAATTCAAATCCAATCGAAAAGCACGCGAGATAGTTTCAGGAGTTTACAAATTCTTAAAGAGAACCAAAAGATGAAAAGAGAACAACAAAATAATAAATAAAATCAATTTAAAACTTATAAAGCATTGTATTAAATGCTCACACACAGTGCAATAAATGCACTCATTGTGAACTAGAGATGCTCGAGCAACAATTTTCGTTGCCCCTGCACCCCCTGCACTCAAAAAGGTAAAATCAAAAAGACATGCGATAGCAGAAAAAAATGTCGCTCCTACATGTAAAGACAACCCACAAAAGATGCAATGGTGGTGAATTTCACCACCCTTGCATGCAACATGAAAATTTCTCTAACTGCTTGAAAACTGTTAAACTTACTAATTTAACAAGTCTTTTTACTCACTCAAATTTCACAAACTTCAAAGAACCAAATCAAGGAGATACTCAAAAAGATTCCTAGGAGTTAAAAGACAACGTATGAAGGAAAATATTCACCTTGAAGTACGTGCTTAGAGTTGTAGGCTACGAAACAGACAAGTTTTGTAGGGGTCATCCTACAAATTGAACGCAACTGATTTTGAGGATAACAATGTCCATATCAGATGATTGTCAATGATATTTTGTGACAACCAGAGTTCCATTCAGATCTCATGAAATATGGTCCATCATCAGTGAAGCAAACACATTAAGGTCCACTTTCACTACATATGGGAGCTCATCCATGGCCACATCATTGACCTTCACTACTATTTGACTTCCGAGCAGATTGTTGATATCTTCACCAAACCCTTCACAGAAAGCAAGTATCTTCATTTGTGGGCTTTGCTAGGGGTGCAGGAGGCTTCATCTTCTATGGAGGCTTCTTATTCCTCTCACTCAATGTCCCAAATCTCTCAACTCTAGGGGGTCTCTTCTCTCTATTTGGGGGAGGGGATTTTCTCTCTCTTCTAGGGGGCTTCTTCTCTTCAGGGGGATTTTTATGTACATGGGTACCTCATTAGGCTTCATTTGTTAGGACCAATCTTTTCACCCACCTAAGCTACACTTAAGGGGGTGTTAGTGTAGTTTTTTATTTTCCTAGTTGCTTATTTACTTTCCTATTCCTATGTCTTCCCTACACATATAATTAAGCTTTCTTGGGGTTAATTAAGTATTAGTGTGAGTGGGTGTAAGGTGTCAACATCTTCCATGGGAGTTACACTTTACTAATTTAGGCTATTGTGGTGGACTTTTACCATTGGTCATATTTTCCACTCTTCCCTCTCATTCCTATTTATACTCACCTCCTAGGTTGTATTTTCCATCTTGAATGCATTGTCTAGATACTCCACCATTCTTTGTATGAATCTTTGAGCTCTTAATGCAATTCTATCACATTGACATTTGTATCTCTCAAAATTACCGGTTTTCTTCTATTTTTCATTTCATTTTATGTAACTTTAAATCTCTCTTATAAAGTTCTTGAGTTTTACATCTTGTTCAAGATTTCTAACATTTAGATCTATTCATCTTATTACCAAGATTTATTGAAACATGTTAATCGTTCATAAGATGATAAGAAAAAACAACTCAAATAATGGCATATACATATTACAATGAAATGAATTTCATCCCAAACATAGATAATTCAAAGTCCAATTAATTGAATCTAATAACATATAGTTAGTCACTCTACTGTAGGATCACAAGTCCCCACTTACACATGTTTTTTCCACCAAAATATGAAACATAGTAAGGATTAAAAATACAAGGCCACATCCAAAAAATACAAGGATGGGTATAATTTGATATATTTAAATATAATGATAACATGATTACAACCTTTACTTAATTTTAAGGCATAAATGAAAACTAATAAGAATACTAAAGTGAGAACTCTTCAAACTCCCAAGAGATTTTTGAGAAGGAGACCAATGGGGGACGTTACCCACCTCCCAAGCATATTACCATCATAGAGAACAATAGATGTCGATGCCACTCTAGGCAACCCCCAAGCTATCAAGAGAGAAGATCATGGATACACTTCTAGCAAGACTAATTTCACACACAAACAAGGATCTTAGGAAAGACACCACAAGACACACAAGGGTCACATGTGGTTTTCACACTCCATTAATGCATAATACAATGTGGATAAAAAACCCAATAACAATTTCCAATACAAACCCACACTTGAATAGACAACTCATTAAGGGTTCTTTTGTGACTTGCACACATGCCCCATCTTTTGTGTAAGCAAAATGGGGACACCTCTTTTTTGACTTGAGCTTGTGAGTATATTTCTCCCTCCCTTCCAATTTTTTTAGTTGGTTGGCTATCTTGAGTCTTGGTTGTATAGTTTATTTGGTCCTCCTAGGTCTCGATTGATTAGCTTAACTTAAGTGAGAGTCCTTGGTTGCATAAGCATGATTGGTTTGAGTTGTCTTGACATTAGGATTTTTTGTTGTTTGGATACCTTTACAATCTATGATGTGTCTTATTTGGGTCAATTTGATGGTTTGTGTGTCCATTAGATAAGGTTTTGGCATGCTTTTGATTAAGGAATCTTGTTTGGGTTTGCGCTTCATTATCTCATCTGATTTCTTGGTTTGTATGGAGATATTCTTGATACTCTTGTCATATTTTTGTTAGTTTAATGATCATCTTCACAAGAGTGTTTAAGCCAATTTTATGACAATTTGATGATTAGAGGCATGTAGTGTTGCATACTTTGAAAAGTCCATTAATTTTAGGTCATTCATTTAATGTACATGATGTTCCCCAATGCTTGAGGTTGTCCATAAATGTTTAAAACCATATCTTGACTTATTGTGCTATTAAATGTCTTTGTGGAGTCCTATCGTGATCGTGCATGCCTTGAGATAGGGTGTAGAACCCATTTAGAGGTACTCTCTTTTCAAAACTATGTTAAAACCAATTATATAAGTTTTCTACCAATTGTGAAACTATCATGCTCACAAATTAACACATGGACATGAAATACAACCAACAATTTTTTTTGCAAAACAACATGCTAAACATCACATAACTCACTTGCATGCAACATGCATGTAATTTAAACACACACACCTAACATCGTTGCACGTGCAATGTACATTCGACACACTACACTAAGGTGAGGAACAATGATATGCAGGAAGGGTAGTGCAAAACTCCTTTTGCACCCCTTTGATTAAAAAAGTAACCTAGTTAGGGTTAGGTTACATAGTGTACATTTCCTTAAGGGGAGTCCTTACTATGAGGTGAGGGAAGCACCAAACGACCCTTGTATCACAGAGAAGCACAATCCCAAGAGTAGTGCGATACAACAGAAGGGTTATTGGCCAACTGTTGAATCATTTTAGATAATGAAGAGTCATTAACATAGCCCTGCTGGACAAATTTTAACCAATTTGGAATAGGCATAGAAATAGCTAAATGAGAAGCTTGGTCATCAAATGTGCGAGAAAGAGCATCCGCCAAAATATTGTCCTTACCCTTCTTGTAAGTGATCTCATAGTCATAACCCATGAGTTTGCTAACCCATTTCTGTTGTGCTGGGGAGGAGACCCGTTGTTCTAGGAAATATTTCAGACTCTGGTGATCAGTCTTGATACAAAAATGATTCCCTAGTAGGTATGGCCGCTACTTCTATATTGCATGCAAAATAGCCATCATTTCCTTCTCATATGTAGAGAGTACTAAATTCTTGCCAGAAAGGGCTTTGCTGGTGAACGCAATGGGATGTTCATCTTGAAGGAGAACAACACCAAGTCCATTACCGCAAGCATTACTCTCAATAGTGATGGGCTTGGAAAAATTTGGCATAGCTAGAATAGGTGTAGTACACATAGCTTGTTTCAGTTTTTCAAATGCACACTGAGCATCATGTGTCCAGGTCAAAGCATCCTTTTTTAACATAGTTGTTAATGGAGGTACAATCTTCCCGTAATCCTTGACAAACTTGCGACAGTAGCCAGTCAGCCCCAAAAAACCACAGAGGCTCTTGAGCGTCTAAGGATGCGGCCAAGTTTTCATGGCATCTATTTTTGTAGGATCCACTTGAACCCCTTGGGCTAAAACAATATGCCTGAGATACTCCACTTCCTCCTAGCTAAAAACACATTTAGATTGTTTTGCACAAAGATGATGATCAAAGAGAAGTTGCAGTACGAGATCCAGATGTTAGAGATGCTCAGCCCATGTTTTACTATAGATGAGGATATCATCGAAGAAGACCAGAATGAATTTCCGCAGGTAGGGTCGGAATATTTTATTCATCAATGCCTGGAATGTTGAAGGAGAATTGATGAGGCCAAAGGGCATGACCAAAAACTTATAGTGGCCATCATGTGTGCGAAAAGCTATTTTAGGGATATCATCCTCATGAACCCGAATTTGGTGATACCCAGAACAAAGATCCAACTTGGAGAAAAAATGAGTGCCGTGAAGCTCATCCAGAAGCTCATCAACAACAGGAATTGGAAACTTATCCTTGATTATGATGTGATTAAGTGCTTGGAAGTCAATGCAGAGGCACCATGACCCATCTTTTTTTAGACAAGAATAACTAGTGAAGAAAAGGAACTGGTACTAGGATGAATAATACCTTGCTTCAATAAGTCTCGAACGAGCATCTCAATCTATGTCTTTTGGTGAAATGGGTAGTGGTAAGGCCCGATGTTGGGAGGAACGCTTCCAGGAAGGAGATGAATATGGTGGTCCTCTGGTCATGAAGGTGGCAATCCCACTAGTTTGACAAAGACACATGCATATTGATCCAAAATTTGTTGTAGATCAGAAGGAGTAGTGGAGACTGCTGATGGTTGCATCTGAATGGAATGGAGCTAAGCGATGACACCATGTGAATTCTTCTTAAAAAGTTTTTCCATGTGATGTGAACTTATGATGCTGAGAGACCTTGGTTGTAAGCCCTTCAATGTGTGTTTTTGCCCATTGTCTGAAAACTACATCCAAAGTTCAGCAAAATCCCATAAGATGGGTCCAAGTGTGCATAACCATTGGGCACCCAAAACCACATCACATCCACCTAAGGGCAAGGCAAACATGTCGGAGCACAGGTTATAATATCCAATCAAGATACGCACATTGTGACACTTCCCTTTGCAAGGTAATGTGCCCCCATTGGCAATCATGACTTCAAAGCTGGAGCAAGGATGGCCAAAACAATCAGCCTATTTGGCGATCCGAGGGTCAATGAAATTATGAGTGCTACTAGAATCAATGAGTATTGTAAGAGGGAGCTTCTTGAAGTAACCCTTGACCTGCATGGTTTGTGGGGTGGTGACTCCTGCTAAAGCATGGAGAGAGATCTTTGGGTGGTCTTCCTAAGAAGCAGGGTCAACAAGTAGCTGTTGAGTGTCAACCTGATCATCTACTATTTCCTGAGCATTCACATAAACTTTAGTTTCAGGCAAAGAATCCACATCCAAGAGATAGATCTTTTGCTCAACACATCTATGTCCCTGAGTGAATTTCTCATCACAATTATAACAAAGCCCTTTTTCCCTACGTGCCCACATCTTTGCTTCAGTCAAATGCTTGATAGGAGTTGTTCTAGGAGCTGGCATTATTTGAGGTCTTTGGGAAACTGTATTTTTGAATGGAACAAAATTGGATTTGGATCACTGTTAAGTTGTGATCTTGTCCTCTTCCAACTTAGACAACCCTAGTGCTTCCATCATTATGCTAGGATGGAACATTTTAACTTCAGATCTGATTGCATCTTTTAGACCACTAACAAAAGAACTCCTGAAGAATTCATCAAACAATCCTTCTGTGTGATTGGCCAGTTTTTCAAATTCTGTCTGATATTATCTCACAATGCCTGTTTGGCGAAGTTTAGTGAGTGCTCCTATGAAGTCATCAAAAGAACTAGGGCCAAATCGTTGCAAACTAAGTTTGCAAAAATTTGGCCATTTTGGCTCTTCATGAGCCTTGATGTACCAACGGAACCATTGAAGGGCTTCATGTTCTAAATGAAAGGATGCAAGTGGGACTTTGTTGACATCAAAAGTATTATGCAAACTGAAATATTGTTCTACCCAGTATATCCATCTAGTTGGATCATCACCATTGAAGGGAGGAAAATCAAGCTTCGGCCCACGAAAATTACTGGAACAAGAGAACCCAGTATCGGCAGAAGACTCTAGTTGCTGTCTATTGTTCATGGCTAAATGCTGAAGATTGAGGCTGAGAATTTTTTCATCTAGATCTTGGAGTTTCGTCTTGAGGGCTGCAAGTTCATCCTCGATGTTTTTTGCTCCTGTACGGGTGACAACCATAACCAGGAGTTTTTTTATGGGGGGCAGGAATGGGTAGGAAAACAAAAACGGAAACTTTTTTAGTAAAGGAAAATTTGGATTTGGGAAAAACTCAGATGGGTAATTGGGATTTGACTAGGTTTTGGACACTTTCTGAGGGAAAGGGAAACAAAACATGGGGATTTCAGAAGCGGGGTGAAGGAATGGGAAAATTTGTCCAAGAGGGACAAAGGAGCAAAAAGATTAAATGAACACTCTGGTAAAATTTGAAGGCTATTGGGTGAGAGTCAAAGAAGTTATGGAAAACCCTAAAAATAGACAAATGTGGGATTTCTGGCTTCGATAAGTAGAATTTGGGATAGGGCCCTCAAGGAAGGAAATATGTAAAATGAAATTTCAGGGGTTCTAGTGAATTTTGAGAGGAAACAGAGCTAAAGCAAGGAAGATATGGGCCCCAAGTATATTCAGCTTCCTAAAGGTTCAGGAAATGATCTACTAACTGCTCTGGATGGATTCAATTTGTGATTTTTCGATTGTCAATAGATATGGGCCCCAAGTATATTCGGCTTCCTAAAGGTTCAGGGGAGTCACTCGGCCACCAATGTTGTCTAATGGCTTGCGTATTGGGGCAGTACCCCTCACTCCATGGCTCATGTAAAACTAATAACTGCTTTCCACAAACGACAGCTCTTGGTTTACCTCACGAATGGGAACTAGTCAATCAGGTAGGGGTTGTTGCCTTTTTTGCTGGCAGGTCCTCTCAATGGGCCAGTTACTTTGGGGTTCTTGTGGTACTCCTCACAATGAGTGTTAGGGCTATGCCTAGGCACTTCCCACAGTAAAGCGGATAGGGATATTCCCTGATCTGAACCTGCAATTGAAATGAACAATATAGATGTGAAAAAGAAAGAACTATTGCAATAATCACAGCGCCTGGAGGCCACTATGGAAAAAAAAATTGGTAGAAATTCCACCCAATGAGCCCAAGAAAGTGCTCTGATACCAGATGAGAACCTCCTGCAACAATATAATGAAAAATGCATGAAAGAATAGAAATAACATAAACACAGAAGAAATTTATTGATCGTAGGCCACTTCAAGGGGGCAACCTCCTTTGAGCAAGCTCAATACAATAAATTCATGGATGCCTTCATTAGACTCAACACATACTTATATACTAAGTCTAATATAAACAACTATTACTTCCCATGAATGTGGGATATAACAATATACTCACAGGACGACTTACAAAGCATATGCGTCCAAAAGTAACATACTAACAAAGTAAAGAGAAGGGTTAAACATGAGTTCCTAACAAAAATGTTTTTCAATCTTTCAAATTTGTTATCTAACCCCATGGAGTTATGTTTTCAATTTTGCAATAAACTATAATCTCATTTAATACTTCAGTTTTCTATAGCTAGAATTGTATTTTTTGTTTTACTATTGTTACAATGAATGTCCAATAAATGTTAAATATCTCTTTAGTTTATAATCATTTCCCAATATGAATATGGGAAGGATAGAAGGACAATATATATATATATATATATATATATATATATATATATATATATATATATATATTATACCAGGGATATATATTATATATGTCATATATATAACTACCATATAAAAAATAAATATTTTGAAAAAATATTACATATATGTTGTGTATACACAGTCCTATGTATACACAAAGTATATATGTATATATATTTAAACCCAAAAGGCACAAGGATCACAAAGCTGTAACATATAGGTCACAGGGTTTTAAAAAAGAATAAATAATAAAAAGATAACAAAGCGTAGAAGAATGAGTTGTTGGCCTACAGACCCACAGGTTTATGAACCTGTGTAGTTTGCAGGGCTCACCTTGTGGCCTACATAGGCCACAGGCCTGTAGGCAGGGGAGTGGAGCCCCCACCCCCACAATGTCTATGGGCATTGTGGGGTTGAGGTCTCCGACCCCTGCTCCCCATAAGGCCCGAAGATGTGGGTTAGGGCTTCATCCCTTCCTGTCCAACTCCTCCTAGATGATTTAAAAAAAACATCTACTACCTTCATTTTTTAATATGATTTTTTTCTTTAAACTTTTAATCACAAATGTTTATTTTCTCATATTTAGATATAGATGTGAATATATATATATAATTCAACTATGTTTTTCTTTTAAAAAAATATTTATTCCAAGATATATACAATCACAAAACACTTTTTTTATAATATTTTTTTTAAATAAATCTATAAGTCTAATTTATATATTTAGAATGCGTATAAGTTTATTGATTTATTTTTCTTCCAAATAGAGAATAAGGTTAAATATAAGTTGTTTTCAAAATAACGCAACTATCAAACATATTTCACTTTTACCCATAATTTTATTACATTTCTAGTAGAGAGGAAGAATTTTCTTTGTGACATTGTATATCTTTCAAAGAAAACCTATTCATTTATTTTCAAATGCCACTTGTTGACATGTGTTTTAGTCTCATCATATACAAATAGAAATTCACACAATAGATCACCTATCTTTCTTGAAATACTTTAAATTCCCAAGTCTCCAGTTGTCAAGTCATGACCACTTGGCCTTCACTTAGGGTTCATTGTTCTTTGTTGTTTTCACTTCAGGAACATACGTGCTTGGATCTGCTTCTTACAAGTTGAACAAATTTTCACACAATTAGAACTGATCTTTAAATTCCTACAAATATTGTTAGTTTTCTACAAGATCTTCCATCAAATGGTTAGAATATGCTCTAATTATATTAAATTTAGCACAAGGAATGATAATCCTCTGCAATTATCTCAAACTTAATGTTCCTATGTAAATCTTCTAGAAATTACTTTAAAGATATTCTTAGATTCACCAAATTCACAAGTATTTCTAGGAATTATTCAAAGATTTTATGCATATTTTATGAATTTTACATTTTTATGATTTTGTGGATCTCACGAGTAAAGAAATTCATGAAAAAAGATAGGGGAGGAAAGAAAAGGGCCTAAGAAAGTTATATTTTTAGTGATCCTACAGAAATACCCTGCTAGCACAGCAAATTGAAGCAAAAATCTACTTGTATTTCACCAAGATGCTCCATAATTAAATACAAGGGATGCAATCTTCAAAGGGAATTTACAAAGGCATGAAAGGTTGCCAAATGCACTCCCATGGGATGTAGCAATTTGACCTTGTTAGAATCTGAAAAGATTAATAACCCAGAAAACTAGTGCAAACGAATAGATATCTAAACTATGAATGCAAATGAGGCGAAATCAAAATAGCAACATAGAGTCAGTATCCAAGAGAGTAATGCAAATGCTAGAAGCAAAATAGCATTAAGAGGATGCAAAAGCAAAAGATGCAAAATACAAGCCAGGTAGCATGCTTATATAGACTAGGAAGAGGGAGGAGGTGGCAACATTGACCAATCAGGAGCAACCATCTATCAGACTAAAGATAGCAAAGTATCTTCCCAAGATAGCTAATGGATGCTCACATGTAGGAAGGTGACACCTCGCAACCACTCACCTAATAAGACATGCTTTATTAACCTAAGAGAGATTAATAGAAGTGTAGGAAAAACCTAGGAATATAGGGAAAAAATAAATAACCCACTAGGAAATAAAAACCTACACTAACACCCCCCATAAGCGAAGCTTAGGTGGATGTAGATATGGGTCCTGGAAAATCAAGCCTGATGAGGTACCCATGTACATAAAATTCCCCCCCAAAGAGAGAGAAAAGCCCCCCCAAAATAGAGAGAGAAGAGACCCCCCAAAGTAGAGAGAGTCCGAACTCTGAATGAGAGGAAGAAGCCCCCCCGAAGATGAAGCATCCTGCACCCCTAGCAAAGCTTGCAAATGAAGGAACTTGCTCTCAGTGAAGGGTTTGGTGAAGATATCAGCAACCTGCTCAAAAGTCAGACAGTAGCGAAGGTTGATAACGTGGCCATGGATGAGCTCCCGGATGTAGTGCATGTGGACCTCGATGTGTTTGGTCCGCTGATGATGGACCAGATTCTGTGAGATCTGACTAGCACTCTGGTTGTCAAAAAATATGACTGATGGCCATCTGATCTGAATACCAAACTCAGTGAGAAGATTTTGAAGCCAAATGGCCTCAGTGGCGGCATTCACAGCCCCCTGATACTTAGCCTCAATAGAAGATAGAGCAATAGCAAACTGCTTCTTGCTCGACCAACAAATAGGACCTAAACCAAGTGAGAAACTATAACCTGAAGTAGACTTGTGATCCTGAGAATCGCACGCCCAATCTGAATCTATGTAGCCCACCAAGTCAAGCTCAATGCCTACTGCGTAGTGAATCCCAAAACTGTGAGTACCTTGAATGTAGTGAAGGATCTGCTTGGCTACTTTCTAGTGTAGTTCATGAGGCTCCTGGATGAATCGAGAGACCATGCCTACAGCATATGAAATGTCGGGTCTCATATGAGTCAGATAAATGAGACTCCCAACAACTGTCAGTACAAAGTGCCATCAACAAGTGGAGAAGAACACTGAGCCTCAAGTTTGACTCTAGAAAGAAAGGGAGTCGGAGCAGGCTTGTAGTCAGCCATATGAAACCTCGAGAGCAAATCTAGAGCATACTTGGACTGGTTGATGGTGATCCCGGAAGTAGATTGGTAGATCTCAATCTTGAGAAAGTAATGCAACAAGCCCAAGTCAGTCATCAAAAACCTGTCATGAAGGGTAGTTTTGATAGCCCCAATGGTGGATGAAGAACTCCCTGTGATCAGAAAGTCATCAACATACAGAACTAGAAATAGGAGTGAATCATCCTACTACAGAATGTAGACATTTGGATCAAAATGGCACTGAGTGAACCCAACTGTCAGAAGGAAGGAGTCCATCTTGGCATACCAAACCCGAGGAGCCTATTTGAGGACATAGAGAGACTTCTAAAGATGGCACACAAGTGAAGAATCCTGAAGGAACCCCTGTGGCTACTCCATGTAGATCTCCTCCTAAAGGTCACCGTGAAGAAAAGCAATCTTCACATCCATTTGGTGTACTTCCCAATGATTGGCTAGAGCAATGGCAAGAACAAGTCAGATGGAATTTATTCAGGCAACCGGCACAAAAGTCTCAGAGTAGTCAATTCCAGGAACCTGGGAGAATCCTTTGGCGACCAAGCGAGCCTTATGCTTATCAACCGACCCATCTATTGCAAATTTTGTCTGATAGATCCACTTACATCGAACAAATTTTCTTGCCTTAGGAAGAGGGACAAGATCCCAAGTGTGGTTCCTCATCAAGGAACTATACTCCTCCTGCATAGCTGTATCCCACTCAAGAATACTAGAAGCCTCATGAAAAGACTGTGGATCTGAGGCAATAGCAATGAAGACATGTGGAGCATCCTAGAACTATGAACAAGTCCGCGTGGTGTCTGATGGATCCCCAACCCAACCACCTGTAGACTGCAAGGTCTGTCTAGCCCAAAGTGGACCAGAAGATGGAGAATCTAGAGGGGAATCATCAACCTCTGAATGATGACTAGGAGAGGAAGGAGGTGAGTCCTCTGAATCACTCTCTACATCGGAAGTGGAGGTAGAAGACTGCTCAGGTGAATCTGACTCATCAGAAGATCTATCATGTATCCCAAGTGACTCCAATGTCAAAGTAGAAGGAGTTGGAGAAGTGATAGAAAGTGAGCTCGAAGAGCCCTCCTCAAACTGAACACTCCTCTCAATGAACAACTCATGTGTAGTAGGGTGGAGCAACCAATAACCCTTCACACCATCAAGATAACCTACAAATATGCAAGGTCTTCTCTGCAGATCCAAGGCCTTGCATTTCTCTACAGGAATGTGGGCCCATGCAGGAGAACCAAAAACTTGAAAGTGCTTAACTAATGGTTTTCAACCGCTCCAAGCTTCAAAAGGAGTGACTCCCTTCAAGGCTCGGTGAGGAACACGGTTCTGGATATAACAAGCATAGTTAATGGCCTCTGCCCAACACTGTGGTGCAAGAGATCTGGAGTGAATCATACAGTTTGCCATTTCCTTCAAGGACCTATTCTTCCGTTTTACTGAGGATTGTATGGAATTGAATGCTACAAATCAATCCCCTCTAAAGTGAAAAACTTATCAAACCAATGGTTGACATACTCACCACCATTGTCAGTGCGCAAAACTTTGATGGCTTTCCTAGATTGCTTCTCTACAAAAGTTTTGAAGTCCTAAAAATGATCAAATACCTCTGACTTCTGTTTAAGGAAGTACACCCAAGTATATCAATAAAAGTCATCAATGAATGTGAGGACATATCTAGCCCTACTAAAAGAAGGATGCTGAAATGGACCAGCCAAATCACTGTGAACTAACTCCAATATCTATGAAGCTTTCCATGCCTTACCTTTTGCAAACTTTTCCATAGGATGCTTACCAAAAATGCAACCTTGGCAAACACCACCTAAAAATTGAACTGAAGGCAACCCTGTGACCATGCTCTGCTGGTTGAGCTGCTACAAGTAGCGGAAGTTAAGATGGCCAAACTGCTCATGCCATAATCTACTCACATCATTAGAATGAGTGAGAAAAATAGTCGAAGGAGGATCAGGAACAAAGTGAGAAAACAAATAGAGCCATGACTAATGATCTGCTCTCCCAACTGCAACTATAGAACCACTTTGCAACTCACGAATCTCCACTGAATCAGGAATGAACTCAACCCACTTGCCTGAACCTATGTGAGTGATCTGGTATACTGATACGAGATTAGTTGATAATGAGGGCACACAAAGAACATCATGGAATGTGCCATCCCCCACATCAACAGACCCTCTCCCACACACCTCAACAGGGGTGTCATCACCCATCAAAATAGAAGGCATAGTACACGGCTCCAAAGATGCAAGTTCTTCCTTAGATGAAGCCATGTGGTACGAAGTACCCGAATCAAGAACCCAAGTGGATGGTGAAGAAGCAACTGCAACAAGGGCCTTGCCCTTTCCTTTCCCCTTGCTATTTTCTTTTGCCTTATTAGACCCCTCATTAGAACTCTGTTTGATAGACTCATGAACACTGATATTATTCTTCTCAAGAATGTGTGTCAAGTGATCAATTTGTTTCTTCAGACATTTATGTTCATCATGACCAGGTCTTTTACAATAGGCACATTGGACCCTCTCTTTCTTAGGCTTGTTGCCCTTGGAAGATTGGGTCTCATTAGTTGCTTTTGAAGCAATCAGTATCTGATCCTTCTTCTCCTTGCTATTCTTCTGTTTCTTATCCTTGTTATTGTTTCTACTACTTTGTCTTTTCTATTCTTTTGTGCCTTGGTTGGTAGCCAAGGCATGTGACTTAGAGGACTTAATAGTGCCCATCTGGATTATCTTGTCTTGTTCCTAAGTGAGATTGACAGCAAAATCATCTAAAGATGGCATGGTGAATTGAGTACCAAGTGCACCCTTAGTAGCATAGAAGGTAGAAACAAACATAGAATATTCTAAACTTAGCTTGAGAGAATACTAAGAATCAGTTGTTCATCTTTCTTTTCAATTCCACATTGTTTTAACTATAGCCTTAGTGATTTCACTTTAGTGAAGAAATCCTGGATTGTGTTGAAATTGCCTGGACTTAAACTAATTAGTTCATTTTCCAACATATGACCCCTCATTGAATCTTGTGTGCCAAATAGTTTTTCTAGCTTTGTCCATATTTCATTTGGTGTATTCAAAGACTCAATGTGAAAGAGCAAATCAGGAGAAACAAACAAACACAATGTTCCATATGCTTCATCACATTTGTTAAACCACTTAGGCTTATCTTCATCTTTAGCAGGTTCAGTTTCAAGTCCCATAGTTATCCTATTTAATCCAACTTTCCTTAAGTGAATTGTCATGCTTGATTTCCACTCAAAGTAATTGTATGGAGTTAGGATGGGCAGATTTGTTTGATCCATGATGAAGAAATATAGAGAAGAAATGTTGAAAAGAAGAGAACACAACCAAGACAACCCCCCCCCTTTTCACTCAATCAAACAACCCCCCCAAGAAAATATGATTTGGCACTTTATATTAGTGCGTTTACAACTACCACTAGTAAGAATAATTAAGAAGTCTTGATTTCAATGCATTACAAAACCCTCACGAAGAGCATATGCTAAAAATACAACTTTGGCACAATATCCAGAGAAATAAACAGCACCACTGTGATCTAATAAAAAAATAATGCACTTTCAAAAAAAGAATCACCTTGATGCAAGGTCGTATGTCAAAGTTATGATCCTCCGAAGTTCCCAAAACAAGAATTGTGCAATGTCACGACTGAGAATCTGCAATTTCTGATAAATCTCGGCATCAAAATAAAGAAACATCTGCACTAGTGCATAGAGCACGAAAAAATAGCCAAAATCAAAAAACAATTCGTGGGAAAAGGAGTCCGTATGAGCAAGATCGGAGCATTTGAAAACTGCCTTCAAAACTATAACTGCCAATGGAGAAGGGTCATGTTGTATCTTTCTAAGCATGGTTCTGCAAAATATCTAGATTGCATGCAAAAATAGAAAGATACTCGGATGGTTTTTCTATGCTGCGAACAAAACCCAGAAAGCATTTTTCTTGTTGATGTACAGAAGATGTAGTTCTAATGTAAACAGAACACCTTTAGCAACAAAAAATGACCCCAACAACCAAAAAATGGCATGCAAAGGCTGAATCAGCTACCTAAGACAAGCAATGGCATGCTGGAACCTGTAATATTGATTGAAGACACCAAATATGCAAGCTGGTTGTCGAATTTGAGCTCGAAACCCCAGTTCCACAACTGTGTATGATGATCTCTGATTTCGATGAAATGAAAGCCAAATCTGACTTTCTCAAGCCTCCTGGATGCGTTGGAACAGCTGGAAATGCTACCAATATAACTAGAAATGCTACAATCACCCATATTTCATAAAACACATGTGCAAACCTTAGAGATTAAAAAAGTTTCCATCAAACTTTTCTGATTCTCAAGATCATCGAAAGATGCAAAAGAAGAGCATATTGAGTTTTTCAAAAAACTGAATTAAGATTTATTAGCCCCCCAAATCTCTCAAATATGGAAAATAAAATCTACTCTTGCACATAGAATAGCTCTAATACCATGTTAGAATCTGAAAAGATTAATAACCCAGAAAACTAGTGCAAATGAATAGATATCTAAACTATGAATGCAAATGATGCGAAATCAAAATAGCAACACAGAGTCAGTATCTAAGAGAGTAATACAAATGCTAGAAGCAAAATAGCATTACGAGGATGCAAAAGCAAAAGATACAAAATACAAGCCAGGTAGCATGCTTATATAAACTAGGAAGAGGGAGGAGGTGGCAACACCGACCAATCAGGAGCAACCATCTATCGGACTAAAGATAGCAAAGTATCTTCCCAAGATAGCTAATGGATGCTCACATGTAGGAAGGTGACACCTCGCAACCACTCACCTAATAAGACATGCTTTATTAACCTAAGCGAGATTAATAGAAGTGTAGGAAAAACCTAGGAATATAGGGAAAAAATAAATAACCCACTAGGAAATAAAAACCTACACTAACACCCCCCCATAAGCAAAGCTTAGGTGGATGTAGAAATGGGTCCCGGCAAATCAAGCCTGATTAGGTACCCATGTACATAAAATTCCCCCCAAAGATAGAGAAGAGCCCCCCCCAAAATAGAGAGAGAAGAGACCCCCCCAAAGTAGAGAGAGTCAGGACTCCGAGTGAGAGGAAGAAGCCCCCAGAAGATGAAGCATCCTGCACCCCCAGCAAAGCTCGCAAATGAAGGAACTTTCTCTCAGTGAAGGGTTTGGTGAAGATATCAGCAACCTTCTCAAAAGTCAGATAGTAGCGAAGGTCAATGACATGGCCATGGATGAGCTCCCGGATGTAGTGCATGTGGACCACAATGTGTTTGGTCCGCTGATGATGGACCAGATTCCATGAGATCTGAATGGCACTTTGGTTGTCACAAAATATGACTAATGGTCATTTGATCTGGATACCAAACTCAGTGAGAAGATTTTGAATCCAAATGGCCTCAGTGGTGGCATTCATAGCTCCCTGATACTCAGCCTCAGTAGAAGATAGAGAAATAGCAGACTGCTTCTTGCTAGACCAACAAACAGGACCTGAACCAAGTGAGAAACTATAACCTAAAGTAGACTTGCGATCCTGAGAATCACCCACCCAATCTGAATCTATGTAGCCCACCAAGTCAAGCTCAATGCCTGCTGCGTAGTGAATCCCAAAACTGTGAGTACCTTGAATGTAGTGAAGGATCCACTTGGCTACTTTCCAATGTAGCTCATGAGGCTCCTGGATGAATCGAGAGACCATGCCTACAGCATATGGAATGTCAGGTCTCGTATGAGTCAAATAAATGAGACTACAAACAAGCTGTCGGTACAAAGTGCCATCAACAAGTGGAGAAGAACACTGAGCCTCAAGTTTGACTCCAGAAAGAAAGGGAGTCAGAGCAGGCTTGTAGTTAGCCATATGAAACCTCAAGAGCAAATCTAGAGCATACTTGGACTGGTTGATGGTGATCCCGGAAGTAGATTGGTAGATCTCAATCCTGAAAAAGTAATGCAACAAGCCCAAGTCAGTCATCAAAAACCTGTCATGAAGGGTAGTTTTGACAGCCCCAATGGTGGATGAAGAACTCCCTGTGATCAGCAAGTCATCAACATACAGAACCAGAAATAGGAGTGAATCATCCTACTACAGAATGTAGACATTTGGATCAGAATGGCACCGAGTGAACCCAAATATAAGAAGGAAGGAGTCCATCTTGGCATACCAGGCCCAAGGAGCATGTTTGAGGCCATAGAGAAACTTCTAAAGATGGCACACAAGTGAAGAATCCTAAAGGAACCCCTATGGCTGCTCCATGTAGATCTCCTCCTAAAGGTCAGCGTGAAGAAAAGCACTCTTCACATCCATCTGGTGTACTTCCCAATGATTGGCTGCAACAATGGCAAGAACAAGTTGGATGGAATTCATTCGGGCAACCGGCGCAAAAGTCTTAGAGTAGTCAATCCCAGGAACTTGGAAGAATCCTTTGGCGACCAAGTGAGCCTTATGCTTATCAACCGACCCATCTACTAAAAATTTTGTCTGATAGATCCACTTACATCGAACAAGTTTTCTTCCCTTAGGAAGAGGGACAAGATCCCAAGTGTGGTTCCTCATCAAGGAACTATACTCCTCCTACATAGCTGTATCCCACTTAGGAATACTAGAAGCCTCATGAAAAGACTGTAGATCTGAGGCAGTAGCAATGAAGACATGTGGAGCATCCTAGAACTATGAACAAATCTGCCTAGTGTCTGATGGATCCCCAACCCAATCACCTGTAGACTACAAGGTCTGTCTAGCCCAAAGTAGACCAGAAGATGGAGAATCTGGAGGAGAATCATCAACCTCTGAATGATGACTAGGAGAGGAAGGAGGTGAGTCCTCTGAATCACTCTCTGCATCAGAAGTGGAGGTAGAAGACTGCTCAGGTGAATCTGACTCATCAGAAGATCTGTCATGTATCCCCAATGTCAAAGTAGAAGGAGTTGGAGAAGTGATAGAAAGTGAGCTCGAAGAGCCCTCCTCAAACTAAACACTCCTCTCAATGAACAACTCATGTGTAGTAGGGTGGAGCAACCAATAACCCTTCACACCATCAGGATACACTACAAATATGCAAGGTCTGCTCTGTAGATCCAAGGCCTTGTGTTTCTCTGCAGGAATGTGGGCCCATGCAGGAGAACCAAAAACTTGAAAGTGCTTAACTAATGGTTTTCAACCGCTCCAAGCTTCAAAAGGAGTGACTCCCTTCAAGGCTCGGTGAGGAACACGGTTCTGGATATAACAAGCACAGTTAATGGCCTCTACCCAACACTGTGGTGCAAGAGATCTGGAGTGAATCATGTAGTTTACCATTTCCTTCAAGGACCTATTCTTCCATTCTGCAACACTATTCTGTTGAGGATTGTATGGAATTGAATGCTGCAAATCAATCCCCTCTGAAGTGCAAAACTTCTCAAACCGGTGGTTGACATACTCGCCACCATTATCAGTGTGCAAAACTTTGATGGCTTTCCTAGATTGCTTCTCTACAAAACTTTTGAAGTCCTAAAAATGATCAAATACCTCTAACTTCTGTTTGAGAAAGTACACCCAAGTATATCGAGAAAAGTCATCAATGAATGTGAGGACATATCTAGCCCTACTAAAAGAAGGATACTAAAATGGACCAGCCAAATCATTGTGAACTAACTCCAGTATCTGTGAAGCTCTCCATGCCTTACCTTTGTCAAAATTTTCCATAGGATGCTTACCAAGAATGCAACTTTGGCAAACACCACCTAAAAACTGAACTGAAGGCAACCCTATGACCATGCTCCGCTGGTTGAGCTGCTGCAAGTAGCGGCAGTTAAGATGGCCAAACTGCTCATGCCATAATCTACTCACATCATTAAAATGAGTGAGAAAAATAGTCAAAGGAGGATCAAGAACAAAGTGAGAAAATAAATAGAGCCGTGACTGATGATCTGCTCTCCCAACTACATCTGTAGAACCACTGTGCAACTCACAAATCTCCACTGAATCAGGAGTGAACTCAACCCGCTTGCCTGAACCTATGTGAGTGATCTGGTATACTGATATGAAATTAGTTGATAATGAGGGCACACAAAGAACATCATGGAATGTGCCATCCCCCACATCAACAGACCCTCTCCCACACACCTCAACAGGAGTGTCATCACCCATCAAAATAGAAGGCATAGTACACAGCTCCAAAGATGCAAGTTCTTCCTTAGATGAAGCCATGTGGTGCGAAGCACCCGAATCAAGAACCCAAGTGGATGGTGAAGAAGCAACTACAACAAGGGCCTTGCCCTTTCCTTTCCCCTTGCTGTTTTCTTTTGCCTTATTAGACCCCTCATTAGAACTCTATTTGATAGACTCAGGAACACTGATATTATTCTTCTTAAGAATGTGTGTCAAGCGATCAATTTGTTCCTTCAGACATTTATGTTCATCATGACCGGGTCTTTTACAATAGGCACATTGGACCCTCTCTTTCTTAGGCTTGTCGCCCTTGGAAGATTGGTTCTCATTAGTTGCTTTTGAAGCAATCGGTATCTAATCCTTCTTCTCCTTGCTATTCTTCTGTTTCTTATCCTTACTATTTTTGCTACTACTTTGTCCTTTATGTTCTTTTGTGCCTTGGTTGGTAGCCAAGGCATGTGACTTAGAGGACTTAAGAGTGCCCATCTAGATTAGCTTGTCCTATTCCCGAGTGAGATTGACAGCAAAATCATCCAAAGATGGCATGGTGAATTGAGTACCAAGTGCACCCTTAGTAGCATAGAAGGTAGAAACAAACACAGAATATTCTGAACTTAGCTTAGAGAGAATACTAAGAATCAGTTGTTCATCTTTCTTTTCAATTCCACATTGTTTTAACTGCAGCCTTAGTGATTTCACTTTAGTGAAGAAATCCTGGATTGTGTTGAAATTGCCTGGACTTAAACTAATTAGTTCATTTTCCAACATATGACCCCTCATTGAATCTTCTGTGCCAAATAGTTTTTCTAGCTTTGTCCAGATTTCATTTGGTGTATTCAAAGACTCAATGTGAAAGAGCAAATCAGGAGAAACAAACAAACACAATGTTCCATATGCTTCATCACATTTGTTAAACCACTTAGGCTTATCTTCATCTTTAGCAAGTTCAGTTTCAAGTCCCATAGTTATCCTATTTAATCCAACTTTCCTTAAGTAAATTGTCATACGTGATTTCCACTCAAAGTAATTGTATGGAGTTAGGATGGGCAGATTTGTTTAATCCATGATGAAGAAATGCAGAGAAGAAATGTTGAAAAGAAGAGAACACAACCAAGACAAAACCCCCCTTTTCACTCAATCAAAGAACCCCCCCAAGAAAATATGATTTGGCACTTTATATTAGTGCGTTTACAACTACCACTAGCAAGAAATACTAA
This sequence comes from Cunninghamia lanceolata, assembly GCA_027924645.1. Lineage (NCBI taxonomy): Eukaryota > Viridiplantae > Streptophyta > Pinopsida > Cupressales > Cupressaceae > Cunninghamia > Cunninghamia lanceolata. The sequence continues at coordinate 8,064,427 of BSBN01001281.1, forward strand.
GTGGTCTTGATTTCAATGCATTACAAAACCCTCATGAAGAGCATATGCTAAAAATACAACTTTGGCACAATATCCAGAGAAATAAATAGCACCACTGCGATCTACGCGAAAAATTATGCACATTCAAAAAAAGAATCACCTTGATACGAGGTCGTATGTGAAAGTTATGATCCTCTGAAGTTCCCAAAATGAGAATTGTGCAATGTCATGACTGAGAATCTGCAATTTCTAAAAAATCTCGACATCAAAATCAAGAAACATCTACACTAGTGCATAGAGCATGAAGAAATAGCCAAAACCAAAAAACAATTCTTGGGAAAAGGAGTCTGTATGAGCAAGAACGAAGCATTTGAAAACTACCTTCAAAACTGCAACTGCCAATGGAGAGGGGTCCTGTTGTACCTTTCTAAGCGCAGTTCTGCAAAATATATAGACTGCATGCAAAAATAGAAAGATACCTGGATGGTTTTTCTGTGCTGCGAACAAAACCCAGAAGGTGTTTTTCTTGCTGATTTACAGAAGATGTAGTTCTAATGTAAACAAAACACCTTTAGCAATAAAAAATGACCCCAACAACCAAAAAATGGCATCCAAAGGATGAATCAGCTACCTAAGACAAGCAATGGCATGCTAGAACCTGCAATATTGATTGAAGACACCAAATATGCAAGTTGGTTGTCAAATTTGAGCTCGAAACCCTGGTTCCACATCTGTGTATGACGATCTCTGATTTCGGTGAAATGAAAGCCAAATCTAACTTTCTCAAGCCTCTTGGATGCATTGGAATAGCTAGAAATGCTACCAGTATAACCAGAAATGCTGCAATCACCCAGATTTCATAAAACACATGTGCAAACCCCAGAGATTAAAAAAGTTTCCGTCAAACTTTTCTGATTCTCAAGATCATCCGAATATGCAAGAGAAGAGCATACTGGGTTTTTCAAAAAACTAAAATAAGATATATTAGCCCCCCGAATCTCTCAAATATGGAAACTAAAATCTACTCTTGCACATAGAATAGCTCTGATACCATGTTAGATACTGAAAAGATTAATAACCCAGAAAACTAGTGCAAACGAATAGATATCTAAACTATGAATGCAAATGATCCGAAATCAAAATAGCAACATAGAGTCAGTATCCAAGAGAGTAATGCAAATTGCTAGAAGAAAAATAGCATTAAGAGGATGCAAAAGCAAAAGATGCAAAATACAATCCAGGTAGCTTGCTTATATAGACTAGGAAGAGGGAGGAGGTGGCAACACCGACCAATTAGGAGCAACCATCTATCGGACTAAAGATAGCAAAGTATCTTCCCAAGATAGCTAATGGATGCTCACATGTAGGAAGGTGACATCTTGCAACCACTCACCTAATAAGACATGCTTTATTAACCTAAGTGAGATTAATAGAAGTGTAGGAAAAACCTAGGAATATAGGGAAAAAATAAATAACCCACTAGGAAATAAAAACATACACTAACAGATCTTTCAAGATAATTGCACATTTGCAGTCACTTATGATTTCTTATGAGGAATTACTATCAATTAGCCTCAAATCTGTTGTTTGTTCTTACTAGGCAACAAGCAGTCTCCATTGGTGAGAAGAAATAATGAAATAGACAAGAATCACAACTTTTCTCTTCAAGCTTTCTCTAAGTCATCAGTTTCCCATTCTTTAAAATGACCATTTTCTACTCTTTTATAGACAAAAGTTCTACATCAATAGCAATCAACGGTGGAAATTTGAGAGCAACACACGGGTGACATCAACATCTTGACAGTTGGAAATAGTTGGCATTTGGAAGATTCCCAACATATTCACTTTTTTGGAAAGTTCAATTTTAAGTTGGTTGCATTTTCAATTTCCGGCCATAGAAAATAATTAAATTCATTAAATATCAATATCTTTGCAAAAAATAAATCAGTAAAGATATAATTTGTAGCATTTGATTTAAATTCCACAAAAAATGTTAATGTTTCCTATAATAAAATACTTTATTCACGTTTTAAACATTCATGGGAGCTCCAATTTAAAAAATATGTTTGGCTAGGGGCCAAATTACCACAAAATTAATATTTATTCACATTTTTAATGTTTATGAACAACACCTTCATATTTTATGAATTTCAACAAATGGTTTCTGGGTTTTGTTCTTAATGAGGTTGGATTCCACCCAAAAAACATACAACAACAATTTATATATTTCAAATAGATAAGAACAAGACCTCAACAAAGATTAGTTAAGCAATCTGTAAACTATTTCAAAATTTATTCATTAAACTTGCCTGTAAAAGGCTACAAATCTAAAATACAATTTCTAGGGTCGTCATATGCCCACTTATTATAGAAATATGGGCTATCTTACAATAGAAATATTTGAATTACAGAGCCTTCTGATATCTGCCTAACCTCCTTATTTGCATGAACATGACTTGTCTGTAACTCCACCCTACTACCTCTAGAAAATAGGCTATATACACATCAACACCACTTAGTGTAATCTCCCCAATGTTGGCTTTATTTGAAATGTGTAACTTTCATTTGGGAACCAAAATAAACCCAACTGTCCCTTTTTCCTGCCCAAGAAATAATTTTAAATTGAGAAACTAGGTAGCACAATTTCTGAGAGCCATAACTTTTGAACAAAGTGTCCGATTGACAAACCACTTGAGGTGTTGGAAAGCTTGTGAAGATATCTATCAATATATAACCTTCTTTTCCTATTATGACAACTTTCGAGCCATTTAGGGATGTCTAAGTGCTTCAAATTTGATTCTTTTTTTTTTTTGGAAACCTCAAAAATGAAAAGTTTCATATCTTGCAATATGGACATGATCTTGGGCTTAAATTTACCAAGAATGTTTATTTTAGTATTCCAAAGATTTCAGAAAAATTTTGGGCCCAACCGCTTCTCTGATATAGGGTTACTAAAATAGTAAGTCACGATATTCTTAGCATTTTTGGAAACTTTGAAGGTTTTGAATCATTATTCAAGAAAATGGGTATCTGAAAACATAAAATTGAAAAGAACATAAAACAAATCATCATTTTTTGGGTGATGCAAGATTGCCCTTACACCACTGGATGCTCCTACATCAAACACCCAGGGTAATTTGAGAAGTAACCTTGTCACATCTCAAGTGTTCGAGGAAAACATAAACAATCAACCTCTACCTTAGACAACCAGGAAGAATCTTTGGTAGGCCTTCCTTTCCACTTCACTAGATATTCTTCATATTGCTTGTTATGAGTACTTCTTCCCACAGGGCTATCCAAGATTTCTTTTATATTCTCCTATGAAGTAGATGTTGTGATACTCTACTATTCTTCACTCCACTATTCTTCTATTGGTCCATCCTCTGTGCCACCTTCATGATACTCTATTAAATTAGCAATGTTGAACACAGGAGAACTGTTGATTCCACTTGGCAACTCTATCTCATATGCATTTCCTGAGTCATGCTTCTTCAGGATCCTGCATGGTCCAAATTTATTCATTTTCAATTTATTATATGTTCACATTGGGAACCTTTCTTTCCTTTGGTGAACCATGACTTCATCACCAACCTTGAATTCCTTAGACTTTCACTTCTGATCTGCCCTGGCCTTATACTAAGAATTAATTTTATTAATATGATGTTGTACCTCTTCATGTAATCTTTTCAGGTGCTCTGCAAAGTCTCTGGCCTCAGCACTACTCTTCTCCCCTCTGTCTATCTTTCTCAACTTAGAAGAATTTCTTGGACTACTCCCATATACAATTTGGAATGGGGATTTACTAGTATTCATATTGGTAGAATTGTTATAAGAAAACTCTGCCTGTGGTAATATCAAATCCCATCCCTTGGGCTTATCTCCTACTAAGCATCTCAGCAAGTTACCCAAACTTTAATTCAATACCTGTGTCTATCCATCAGTCTATGGATGATATACAAAACTATTCTTAAACTTAGTCTTCAACTTCTTCCATAACATCCTACATAAATACCCAACTTTTTGGTATCTCTATCTAAAACTATACTCCTTGGTAGACCGTGTAGTCTAACCACCTCTCTAAAAAACAACTCTACAATGTGAACAACATCATTGGTTTTCTAACACAAAATTAAATCCGTCATCTTTGAAAATCTATCAACCACCACAAATATTGAATCATTCTCTCTCTGTGTCCTCAGTATACCAAGAACAAAGTCCATTCTGATATCCTCCCATGGTCCCTATAGTACAAGTAATGGTTGATATAGCCTAGTATTCTGACTCACTCCTTTGTCCATCTGGCATACTTTACAATTTTGCACACATTTATTCACATCCTGATGCAACTGTGGCCAATAATAATTATCACTAACAAGAAAAATGGTCTTATCTCGACCAAAGTATCCTATCAACCCTCCATTATGCTTCTCCTTAATCAGGTTCTCTCTCATGGAACTCCTCAGAATGCACAATCAGCTTCCTCTGAACAACTTACCATCTTGGATTATATAATCCAACCATCGCATCCTATGCAGGCTAACAGGCTCCAAACAAGCCTTCCAGGCCTCCATAAAGTTTGGATCTTCAAGGTACAAATTCTTGAGTTCATTGAACCCAACAACCTCTATCTTCATCTCTGTCAACAAAATTTGCCTTTTGCTCAAGGCATCTGCAACTCTGTTGGACTTCCCACTCCTATGCTTCAAAATAAAAGTATAACTCTACAAAAATTCAACCCACTTTAAGTACCTCTGATTGAAATTTCTTTAACTATTAAGATATTGAAAAGCCTAATGATCAGTATATATAACAATCTCTTTCATAAATAAATAATGTCTCCATTTCTTCAAAGCTTGAACTATAGCATAAAACTATTGATCATAAAAAAATACTTTTTCTTGGCATCATTAAGTTTCTCACTAAAATAGGCAATGGGCTTACCTTCTTGACTCAAAATAGTTCCTATAGCACTGCCACTAGCATCACAATCTACCTAAAATAACTTGTTGAAATCTGGAAGTGCTAAAACAGGTTTCTCTATAACTTTCTACTTCAATGTATCAAAACTCTTGGCTGCTCCTTAGTCCATTTAAACTCTTTTCTATCCCCTATCATTGTTTCCATTAGGGGTGAACAAATGATACTAAAATTCTTAATAAATTTTCTATAAAAACTTGCCAAAACATGAAATGATTGTACCTCTATAGCACTCCTTGGAGTAGGCCATTAATGATATCCCTCACCTTCTCTAGATCTATTTTAAGACCCTTAGCTGAGATAACAAATCCCAGGTACACCAACTCCTTCTTCACAAAACTACATTTCTTTAGATTAATCAACAACTTTTCTTCCCTGAGTTTCTCAGAAACTTTACAGACATGCATCACATGCTCCTCCAATGTCTTATTGAAAATCAAAATATCATCTAAATCAACAATGACAAATTCACCCAAAAAATCTTTTAGTACCTCGTTCATGACCTACATAAATGTGCTCGATGCATTAGTTAGCCCAAATGGCATGACTAACCATCCGTACAGGGCCTCCTTAGTCTTGAAGGCTATCTTCCATTCATCTCCTTCTCTGATTCAGATTCAATGACATCCACTCTTTAGATCAATCTTTGTAAAGTACTTGGCGCCACTCAAGAAATCCATAATAGCATTCATCCTTGGCAATGGGAATTTGTCCTTGATTGTAATTTTGTTGATGGCTCGAGAATCTGTACACATTCTCCACTCTCCATCTTTCCTTCATGCTAGTATTGTAGGTACTGCACATGCACTTAGGCTCACCCTTATCAGTCCTTTACTTAACATCTCATGAACTTATCTATTCATCTCTTCATTCTCTGTAGGAGTCATTTTATGGTCTGCCTTATTCAGAAAACTAGCTCCTAGCATCAAATCCATTTGGTGACTTATCTTCCTCATGGTGGTAAACCTTCTAGTACATTATCAGAGACGATGTCTTGAAATTCTTCCAACATATTTGAGGCTTTTGTTGGTACATCTTCACATTTCTCCTAGTTGATCTTAGAAATCAATGCAAAGCAATGACACTCGTGCTTCATACCATCAAAGAATTTCCTACCATCTACCAAGAAAATTATGGCAATACTACATACTTTTTCTTCCACTTCCTTCAAGGGTTTCAACTTATGACAAACTCCATCCTTTGTTAGGGAATAGGTGTTTGCATGGCCATCATGGACATCACACTTATCATACTGCCATGACCTTTCCAATAGCATATGGCATCCATCCATTGGTATGATGTCACACAACACCTCATCATGGTTGTCTCCAATCTTGAATTTGACTAAACATTGCTCATTGACCAAAGCTCTATGGTCTTTCTTCAAGCATGCAATACAATATGGATGTGGATGCCTTCTCCTTGTCAACTTCAACTTGTTAACCATCTCCTTTGAGACAAGATTATCAGTCCTTCCATTGTCAATAATAATATCACAACACTTACCTTCACACTTGCACCTTGTGTGGAATAAACTCTTCCTCTAATCTGGTCCTTTCTCCTCATTTAACAAGGTTCTTCTAACAACTAGGGTTTCTCCCCTTTCAACATCTTCAAAATGCTCAAACTACACATCTTCATCTACATGTGCAACTCATGCATTACCTTTGTTTCTTCTATTTATCCTTCCTTGATGTTGGGGACACTCATAGGCTTGATGTCCTTCTCCACATAAGAAACAGGTTCCTTTGAAACCTCCACTTTCATGTCCTTGCCTAGGTCTTCCTCTTCCTCTTCCTCTTTTCTCACCATTATTTTGGTCACAAGGGTGGTAGGCGTTATCTCCTTTCTAATTTTGACTGGTGCCTACTTCACTTTTCTTTTGATCTTCATTTCAGATTCCATATGATCTTCCACCAGTCCTTCTTCCATTACCTCTTCCTCTTTTCTTGCTTTCGAATCTTTTGTTCAACTTCTCTTCCACCTTCAGGGAAAATTGGTATGTATCTTTATGGTGGTCATTCTGACCAGGCTTAGTTCATCTTGAATACTTGGCCTCAACCCATTAATATAATGGGCTACCTTCTCCTTGTTGGCCTTTGCATGGCCTATCCTGATGATAATCTTATAAAACTCCTATGTCTACTCCTTAAGAAACTTGTTACCTTGTTTCAATCCTTGTAGCTTCTTCAACAACTCCAACTCATAGTCCACAGGAATGAACTGCTTCTTTAGTTTTTCCACCATCCAATCCCATATGATAATTTTTCCTTTTCCTCTTCTATTTATCTCTAACTGGACCTCCTTCCACAAAATACTAGCATGGCCCTTCGACTTCATTTTTGCAAACTTGACCCATTCTAGATCCTCCACATCTTCATACTCAAAATATTCCTCCATACCATTTATCCAATCAATAAGCTCTTCTGGATTTAGATCCCCAGAATAGGTAGAAAATTCAATCCTAGGCCTCTTTCCAATCTTTGAAATGGCCCTCAACAACGTAACTTACGCAGGATCTTCTACATCATCTTATTCTTCCTCAAATAACTCTTCTTTTTCATCATCTTTGCTTTCTTCTCTTATTCTTGGCTTAAACCCTCTTCATAGATCCTCTTGCAATGCATATATTTTCCTCTATAGGGCTCTAAAACCCTTTTTTATCAAAGCATTTCTCCTACCACAGTTTCTTTGTGGAGGCATTTTGATGTCTACATCAAACCCACAACCTCAGGTCTTGGTGCAAACTACCTCACGATCGGTGATATGTCTACACACTCAGGAAACCTTGCTCTAATACCACTTGATGAGGGTGGATTCCACCCAAAACACATACAATAACAATTTATAGATTTCAAATAGACAAGAACAAGACCTCAAGAAATATTAGTTAAGCAATCTGTAAACTGTTTCAAAATTTATTCATTAAACTTGCCTGTAAAAGCCTACAAATCTAAAAAACAATTTCTAGGGTCATATGCCAGCTTATTACAGCAATATGGGTTGTCTTACAATAGAAATATTTGATTTACAGAGCCTTCTGATATCTACCTAACCTCCTTATTTGCATGAACAGGACTTGCCAATAACTCCCTCTACTACCTCTAGAAAATAGGCTATATACACATCAACACCTCTTAGTGTAATTTCCCCAATGTTGGCTTGCTTTGAAATGTGTAACTCCCATTTGGGCACCAAAATGAACCCAACTAGATCCCTTTTTCTCACGCAATAAATAATTTTCAAATTTTCAAATTGAAAAACTAGGTAACACAACTTCCGGGACTCATAACTTTTGAATCAGGTGTCCGATTGACAAATTGTTTGATGTGTTGGAAATCTCGTGAACAGATATATCAAGCTATAAATTTATTTTTTAGTTATGGAAAATTTTGGGCCATTTAGGGATGTCTAAGTGCTTCAAATTCTCAATTTTTTTTTGGAAACCTCAAAAACTGAAACTTTAATATCTTGCAATCTAGACATGATCATTGGCTAAAATTTACCAAGAATGTTTATTTGACTATTCTGAAGCTTTGGAAAAAATTTTGGGCCCAACCACTTCTCTGATATAGGGTTACTAAAATAGTAAGTCCTGGTATCCTTAGCCTTTTTGGAAACTTTGAAGGTTTTGAATCATTATGCAACAAATGGGTATCTAAAAACACAAAAATTGACAAAAAAAGAAAACAAATAATCATTTTTTTGGGTGATGCAAGATTTCCCTTACACCACTAGATGCTCTTGCATCAGTTCCCCTCATCTCAATCTTTCTAGATCATTTTGAATTTTTAAATTTCTTTAAGAAACGAGGGAGATATCATTGTTTTAGTGAATTTCCAATTGGATGTGAATCTAGATCTAGATCTGGACATGGATTTGGATCTCTAGTTGAACAGGATATCCAGTTGGATGGCATATCTAGCTAGAAAATATCATGTTGTGAAATGCGTAGTTGGAATATGATGTCTAGTTGAACATGATATCTAATTGACCAAAATGTCTGGTTGACCAAATGTCTAGTTGACCCAATATCTAGTTGACCAAATTTCTATTCAATGGGATGTTGAGCAATGTCATGTTGAGAAATATCCTATTGTGAAATGTCTTGTATGCACTTGGACGAGATGTCATGCTGAAAAATGTCCTATCTAAAGTGTCTTGTTAACCAAAATGTCTAGTTGAATGAAATGTCCAGTTGGATTTCCAACCAGATGTGGATATGGATCTAGATCTAGAAGTGGGTCTAGATGTCTAGTTGAATAGGATATCCAATTGGAAAATCTCATGTCTGAGATATCTTGTTGACCAAATTTCCAGTTGATCAAAAATGTCAAATTTCTACAAATGGTTTTTTGGGTTTTGTTCCCCGCAATGCAATATTTCTAGATCATTTTGAATTTTTGAATTTCATTGAGAAATGAGAGAGATGTCATTATTTTAATGAATTTCCAACTAGATGTGGATCTAGATCCAGAACATGATATCTAGTTGACTGAAATGTCCAGTTGACCAAATAGCCAGTTGGAAATAACTTGCAAATTTTAGCAAATTTTCAAAAATTCAAAAGGCAACCCTGGCTAAAATTTCATCCTCTATCCATTCATGACCTTTGCAGGGGACACTTTTCAACTTGAAATTCATCTTTTACAACTTCACATTTTGCCTATACTACTAAAGCAAGCAACGAAAGGACTAGCAAAAACAAAAAATGGTGGGTCCTTATTTTGCTAGGGAAAAATGGGGCATGTTGTGAGACTACACAACAACTTGCAACTAAATAAAACAATCAAATTTCAAACAATTTAGGGAATATATAACAAATTAACCATAGAATCTCCAACTGTTATTAAATGCAAGAATGTTTATAAGCCAACGAAAAATGTACTCAACAACGTAAATGAATTTCCCAAAGGAATTTAAGTGTGTGAAATTGATTTATTCCCTTCTTTGGAAAAGCAAGAAAGCAGGAGTTATTTGCATTAAGCTACATAGTTTGGTTTAACCTTTTAAGCCAATTCTGGATAGAGCCTTACTACCAGTCAAGCATCCATAGCTCCAACAAGGTTATCGCTATAATTCCCCTCAAATATTTCTCTACTACTAGACAAGCATCCATAGCCCCAATAGAGTTATTTGGTTGACCTAGAGAATGGATCTCTTTCCTTTTGATTTTCAATATTTTTTTTGTAACATATATTTTTCAATTCATTGATTGCAAGGTAATGAAACCTACTGTTAGGTTGGGAATTATAGTGGTAGCAAAGGCAAACCTTTAGATTTTTCACTTAATGCAAACATCTACTACCCCCCAAAGCAATTCAAAGAATTTTTAGTGTGTGTATTTATATGATGCCTTGAATGCTTCATATTTCTTCTGGTGAATAATATTTTCAAAGACAAATCAGAAAAACTACATTCATAAAAGTTACAACCTATGTAGAAAATTTTAGTCATTTCCTAAATTCAAGAAGTTCTATTTTCTAAGGTTGCAGTTTACTTCATTAAACATCCAAGAAAAATGAAGACCACCAACACACACAAAACAAAAGGAAATGAAAGAAAACAAAGCAAGACAGAAAGACAAAAAATACCAAAAAGGAAAAGAAAAGGAACAAAGGCAACAACTATCTACCACACTATGTACATGACACTACAAGGTAAATGAAACCTAGGGTAACATAAGAAAACACTTATATTTACATTGTTGGCAAGAGACACAGTGTGGCTTCATGAGTGTTGTCATTGATGGAAACAAAGTCTATCTCATACATCCACAGTACATAGTAGGCCCTTACCGGAAGTCATTTTGAAGATTGTTTTGGTCTAGTGAACAAGAACAGAGTATGCAACAAGGTCCAACAATTAGGTCCGGATCTCTCAGATGGTGTAACTCAGCAAGTTACGGACTTGGATAAGTCAAGAGGGGTATCATGACTACTATATTCTAGAGATTTAGCCTCCAGTAGTAAAGCATGGAAAAGATATGAGCATCTGAGCATCAGGTTCTAGTCAAGTAGAGCAGACAGAGGAAGAACTGACCGACAGAGTATCAGACTTCAATCTGGATAAGTAAATGATGTTGATCAAGCAATTTGTGGGATCATACATTGTTGGCCAACATGATTAATGACTTCTATGTCTATATTTTTGATACGCATCACAAATCAAGCATGGATTTAGGTGACAGATCAGTAACTTGTAAATATCTTGAGTATTCTTGTTGCTGACTATAAAGTTGATGAAATCCTTGATGTGGATATAAATAATAGATGGATTCTAGTATGTAGGTGTGTGGTGTGAAGGGGTATGGAATAAAGTGCGAAGAAAAGCAGGGATAAGTGTGAAAGCAACAATTCAAGTCTGGTATGTGACAGAGCAACAACACTAAAACAAAGGAAGAATGAAGTGCATCAGATCTATGTATTGTGCCTAACTGGAACTAAATCTTGCATTTGTAGATGCCTCTCATCAGTTCAAACCCATGATTACCTTCTGTAAGTTTTGTAGATAGTGAGTCTCTTGTAGGCAGTGTGCCTCTTGTGAGCAGTGTACTTGGGCAGTGAGCCCTAATTAGCAAGTGCCATTTTGTACTCTTTCATTCTTTTAACAGAGAATACAATCTTGGGTTAGTCACCCCATGGGTTTTCCCTTAACAAGGTTTTCAACATAAAAATCCTTGTGTTATATGTGTTGATTTTATTTTTGTTCTTATGATCATATATGCTTATATGTTTTGATGCTGCACTAATTATTAAAGGAGAAAAGAAAGTTAAAGATATTTAAGATAACTAATTCACCCCCCCTCTCAGTTACCTGCCTTGTTTCCAACATACATGTCATTTTAGAATATGTAAGAGTATTAGGGCATTAGTTATGGTCCTGATCCTAGCAAATTCATCTTTGTATTCAGAAAAATATTCTTCTATTTTAAATTTCTCATATTTAATAGAATAATCCTTAACAATCAACAACTGAGGAAGTTTATTATGTTCATGGCTGATCCATTTACATGTTCTCTCCCCTAAATTTATGTAATCAAAATAATAATCAACATCATTTATTGGGAAAAGGGAAGATACAACTTGATTCATTACTTGTTTTGTTGGACATGCCTATTTGCTGCCAGTTGGACCTCCATTTAATGATTTTGCATTTTCATCTTCAAAATAAAACACATAACTCTCCAACATCATGGTTGACTCATCTTCATATGAAAACATGCAATTTTCCAATTGAACATCTTCTACAATACATAAATATATCATTTTTAAATCATTTGACTATAAAGATGAAACAACATTTGATAGATATGAACACTTTGTAATGCCCCGCCATGCAACCCTAGAGAAAAGTTCAACTAAAGCAATAAAAAGGCAAAAAAAAAAATTATAAAGAAATAACAATAACAAAATCTAACATAATCTAATTGTATCAGGTTAAACTAACATCTCTAGGGATTACATAGCTACATTATTGATAGAACACAATATTCAACAACATACATAACTTATTCAAATAAGTCAAAGAGTCAACTAACAACTTTTGTTATATCATCGAATAGATACATCATCCTTTCAATAATAATTACAAGTACAAATAGGGTATTCTACAAAAGGAGTTGCATAATTTCAATGATACATAAGCTCTTTCCTGAATACATCAATTTACAAAATGATCTCCACTGATACAAAAATCCAGGTGCAAGTAGTACAAATGTTTGTCCTCAGATATAGATGCAAAACTAGAAACATGAGAGACACATCCTCTTCACACATGAGCCTTGATGCTAAAGAACTAATGGAATAAAGCACAACCACCTGACCATGTGGAACCTTGAGGTCCACCCCCTGTGCTAGGAGATAACAATGAGGTCCCATAATGACAATAGCCAAGATGACCAAACAAAATAGGTGGAAGACTAACACATATTCTAACAACTCAATCAAGAAATAAACATCACAAGTAGCTCAATCAATGCTCACAAAGGCAATATGAACAATGAGGAAAGAGCACAAAAGGGAAAACTAGACTGCAGTAGGTAGAGTGTCATCACATGGTCTTGACATGGGTTATCCTGGCTGTCTCTCACTAGACATCGGCCCCCATCTATGGTTATCCTGGAAGCCTCTCTCTAGGCACTGGCCCCATAGGGTGACACATGTGGAACCAACTATCATTTCATGAAGACAAGGAAGTCAATCATGCCAAACAAGCCTTCTCATCCCATCCTTAGCCTGAATGAGCGCTACAGGCATGGGTGAGGCATCCAATTATCTTATTAAATGAATTAACTACCCAACCCCCTAGGTTAATTATTAGGTTATCACTTGATTACAACTTTCAAAGGGTTATCCTGGAAGCCACTTTGGGCACTAGCCCCATAATGAAAGCCACTCTCCTACATGCACCCAATAACCCTAACCATCTAAGAAGAAAATTTATCACATGACAAGTATACAATGACAATGCAAGGCATCTTTCCTCTTGCATACCTATATCATCACAAAATTCAATCTCAAATATCAATGCCCAAAACAACAATCTCCCCAACACCAAGACCTCATACCAACAAGAGGCATCATAACTCCTCCACATCACAACATTACAAAGGATCAAAAGTACCCTAAGCCTCTTGAGCAAACCACTAAAATTTAAAGGTTAATACAAATATTACAACTCATTTCTAAATCAATCCTACTTACTTCTATAGGCTTGTATTTTCGACAATATGAACTACTGATAGAATTTACAATATCCATAATTTGAAAAGACACTAAATGAGTGGAATTCCTAAACTAAAGACATAATCATGAAAGAATAATAGTAAAACAACATTAGATTAACATGATGACAAATTACATTAATACGACAACAAATTTAAGGAATTATTTTATCCCTTATCCTATTTAAAAAAAAAAATAACAAAACTAATGATTTTTTCAAAACATCATCATTACAACATTTAATTAAGATTTAAGTTAATAAATATTTTCTTTATAAATAGGTAACATGACTAAATACCTATTATCCTACTTTTCTAATAATAAATTTACTAATTTTAATTAACAGTTAAGTATCATATTTATACTCTATTTGAACTAGATTAAATCCTAATATCTAGATTTTACTACATTCTAATGAAATAACCATCATAAGTATTATATTTACAATCAAGGTCAAAGGATATTAAATACATAGTCTTCACAGAACATAGAAATATAAAAATCATTTTTAACTACAAAATTTCCAATTAAATAATACTTTCTTAATATTATATTGACCATTTATAACTATTTCAATAACAATGATATAACCATTTACACTAAATTAAATAGAATTGAATAATAATAATGGAAACTGAGCTTAACTAAATATTTTGGTTAAAAACCTCTATGAAAATACTAGTTTTTTTTTTCCTTGTCTAATCAACCAACAATTAAATATCTTACAATTTAGATATCTATTCCCTATTAATAAAAATACATTTTAATAATAAGTAAAGATTCAAAACATATATAAGAAGATATATATATATATATATATATATATATATATATATATATATATATATATATATATATATATATATATATATATATATATATATATTACTTTAAAAAAAAATCTAAGATTCCCCTTCCAAAAATATAACTTACTCTTCCTAAAATAAAGGAAGTGTGTTTCCTAAAAGAATAACAAACATAAGTTTACTAATAAATAGAAAATCGATAAAAAAAAAAGATTATACTCTTTAAAAAGAAATTTGACAATAATAAAACATCTCTTCCTACAAGACCTAACTTCCACAGCATAATAATAAAAGTAATAATGATAAAAGCAGGGCTCCAATGTAAGAAATTCCATTCAGGCCGTTAAGGCAGCTGTTATAATAATAAATAAATAATTACATAGCTTCAAAATGAATTATTGGTAATACATGAGATACTTTTATGAGATAATAACTTCCTAAGATAAATGCCATCACATTACTCCTTATGGGATAGATATTATTTAAATGCAAAATGCAATATTATTTACAATTGTAAAAATTTAAAAGAAAAGTGTTTTCTAATATCCCTATCTAAAATTTAGTTACACATGAGTGTAATAGGGAAACTATCTATTCCACTTCCTATTCAACTAACCTAATTAAGTCAATTACTATTTCACTAACACTTACTATTCCTATTTCCTATCAAGGTTAAAAATTATTTATGCACAGAGAGATTCATTTATTTACTTCTATTCATTATGAAAGCTTTTCAAAGGATTGAGGAAATTGATTAGAATACAGATATGAGAGGCCATACAATGATACCTACATGTTGTAGAATGAGCTCAAGCATGGCTTCAATATCAGTATGCTAGGAGGATAACCAATTTATACTACACAATTTTCATTTTTAAATAAGAGGGTTGATATGATTCCTTTGGATTAAATGAACAATGTAAAGTTTACTAGCAGAAATTATACCAATTTGCTTCTAAGAATAATGTCTTAATCTACCAGCTATATTTCGAACAAATTAAGGAGAGAAACTATAGCCAAAAGAGAACCTAAGCATTCAACTAAAAGAAGATCTATCTGGCATGACCGTACAATGGTTAGGGTATACAATAGACGCCCAATAGCTTGTGGACGGGACAGTAGGAAATGAGGGGTATTTGTTGAATTTGTTTCAGATAGTAGAAGGAACGGCATTGCCCATGATTTGCATCAAATAAATATTTACCTTCAACTCAGGTATGCTTCAACAGAAATTACATTATGTTTAATAGGATTTCATTAATTGACTTTAGCAAGAGGATAGTGATTACATTGGCAAATTGCCCCTGGAGGAATTGATTGGTACAATATCATTTCAACTTGAATAATACTTGCAATTTTCGCAAGATATGAATGACACTTTGCCAGATATATGCATAGTAATTCGTCGGTCTTGGCAGAACAATTTGTAAATTTGAAAAGAAGGCTGTTGAAAGGTTTGAGCATGCTAAAATAAATTTGTTTGTAGAAAATGTTTTCTCTTGCTTCACCAGAAGAAACGTTGCAAAATATAAGTAAAGGTTGAGATTGTTTATCAAATAGGAATGGACAGGGCCATTGATAGAAGAAGTGCTTGAAAAGATTGGTTTTATTTTGGAGAGAGAAATACTTACATTCTCCTTTCTAGCTCGCACTTCAGATAGAGCAATTTTGACTAAAAAGGTAATTATGAAAGAGGATTCACGAAATTTAAACAGTTCTCATAATGACGGGGTAAAAGAAGGTTCCTAACGGGTCGCCACATATGGGCCATCTTAATTATTAATTTCAAAAGATAATCAAATGAATTTGTCTCTTGTAGAGACGTCTACCAGGAAGGCATTATAGTTATAAATGTTATTATAGAGAAATCTTAGAGAGTAAAATAATACATTCAAATTTGAAAGCGAGACTGGCTAAAGTATATGCCTTGGTTTCAAGTTTAATCATGCTTTCAGAAATGATTCCAGAGATGATCAATTAATTACAGGAAGATCGATCGATTACAGAAATGGTACCAGATGAAGATTGAGATACCCAAGAGAATGATTCAAATTGAAAATTACAAGAAACCTCCTGGCGACAGGAGGACAGAACATGATAAAGGCAAAAACAAATATGGTCTAAAGACAACCAAGCAACAACAAAGAAACCAAAAGAGAGTACCATGCATAGGGCTATAACAATATAGACATACCCAGATTTAAACCTTCAGTCTCCAAATTAGTATCCTCCAGTTCTCCTTTTCTTCCTTTCCCCCGATTCTTGTTCTGCAAAACTTCCAAATTTTCTGTGTTTTTTTTCAATTCCCCTCAATCCTCCTCAAATATTTCCCCTATTACAAAAATAGTCATGTTCATAAATTCTCACTCCACCACATCTCCGTTACTGAAAATCCACCTTCTCCCAAAAATAATTGCAATAAATCTCCACTTACAGGAAGATTCTCCAATCTGCTAATTTATTATTTACACCACTCACGACAACTCACTACATTCAAATAAATTAATAAATAATATAAAATAATATCTTTCAAACTATACAAAATAAATATTTATTCCTCTAATATAATATTAAATAATTATAATTTATTTATTATTATTATTAACTATTAAAATTATTAATTTAATTCCAATTAAAATCAATTATTTAATATTCTACAAATTTCACATTATTTATTTAATAGAGTAGATTAATAATTCTATTTAATGAAACAATAGATAACTCAAGCTACATACCAAACATATTTTGATGGCAACGCACTAGAGAATGACAGAGACTCACAACCCAGCACCAAACCGACTAAACTGACGGAACCCAACACTAAGAGCCCATCCTCATCGAAGATGATAACAACTGGGGAACCTCATGTTATCTCCCTTCCACAACATCCATTGGTATGAAGGCATGCTTAGACCTACCAATTCAGGTGGAGTCGATGCCTGGTGCCTGTAATCCTGTAGCAAACAAAAGTGTTGAATACAACATATATATAATCATCCAACAGGCACACTATGACAGGGAGTCGCGGCGTAGTAGGGTACTCATCATGAGTAATACTACACTGTCCCTTCACAAAACACATCACAAATATCCACAATAAACAAATTCATCATTAACTAATCAACTAAATAACACATCGTCAGATAGCTGCATAAATCACATAGTAAACTAATCTACATAATCAATTAACTCATAACTGATCACAACATAAGCATAATGTACTAATCATGAAGTATCAATAGTGTCATCATAGTAAACATAAATGAGTGTCATCAACTACATCAAAATAGTAAATCCATCATCAATAATATGTCATAATGTCTAGATATAAAGTAATAACTAACAGTCTATCAGAAAGCCAAAATGAGGGGCACTACACACTTCCTTGTTTCATTTTCAAAATGACATTGGATTTATATCTGATCATGCATGGCAACAATAGAACCTTCTATATCTTCTATTTTCATAGATTGTTCTTCAAATAATTCATCCTTGCTATCTGGTAAAGTGTCTAGTTTCATTGTCCTAAAACAATCTTGGAATTGATCATTTAATTTAAAGGAATCAAATGATAACTCAATATTTATTCTATTTTTTATGACTCCTTTGGTTGTTGTTATAAAATCTTCTTCAGTGGTTGTACATTTAAATTCCTTCAACACCTGTTTACACTTCTTTACATTTTTATTTTCATCAGATAATTGAAAATTTTTTGCAACAAATTTACTATTAAAATCAAATCTAGAAACATTTACTTGGCAAGCATTTTCTGATTTCAAGGATTCAATACACTTATTAAATGTATCAAGATTATTTTCACATTTCTTTTCCTTCTCATTAAATATCTTTTCTTGTTATCTAATGACTAAAAATAAGGTGTGATTTCTTTTCTACAGAATTCAAAAGAGTCATACCTCCAATTTCCTTTATTTATATTTGAACTTTGACAAAGAAGTTGAGAACTCGCACTTTTACCATGACATAGTCCAAAATAAGGTAATTGCGGTTGATATTCACCATTCTTGTCTTCTAGACATGGTCCAACTATTAATTTTATGGATAACTCATGACTTCATGTGTTGTATTTTCTTGATTCTCTAAAATTCTTTCATTTTATTGACAATATTCAATCCTGTACACTTTGAGAAAGAAATTATTTCTTTTAAAGCCAAATCCAACCTTGTAAGGAAAGTTAAACAATTAATTTCACCATGCTATGTAGAATCATGTATCTTGCATTTTCTTGATGAAGCAAAGTTTAGATAAATTATGTGGATAAAGTTGCTCATTTAAAATTTCTTGAAAGAAAGGAATATTAACATGAAAATTTTCTTCCTTGTAAAGCCTCAAAAGTCATGTAAAAGCATTTAAACCAACTCAAAAGTAAATGAAGTAAATAATCTACTTAAATACAACATCGCAATAACCAAAATAAAAAGATGTACTTAATCCACTTAGATACAACATTTCAAGATAAAAAGATGTAATTAATCTGCTTAATCACAATATCTCAAGTAAAAGATGATCTCATAAGTATGAATCTCAATGTCAATAAATCTTACAAAATCATGTTCTTAATCGAGGTAACAAGCACTATAAAATAATATACATAAATCCATTGGCAAGCATGCCATAATACACCCAATATAGGGTACAATCATCATGTTCAACAGTAATAAATAAATCAATACACTCTTCAGTGACACGAACCAAGAGGTCCACCACCTACAAGCCGAGAGATAGGAGCATGGCCCAGGTGCTTTTCCACCCAACCATGAAGTATTTACACTTCCCCGGATCCCTTCATGAAACGAAGGAAACCCCGTCCTGCACGAAATGTCTAGCTACCTGGTAACAACTGGCAGAAGGGAACACCTGATGCAACCCTGATGTCTAAATGTGCAATTCTAAGTATGAAAAGCAAATTGTCTCACAATAGGATGTGGCAGAGATATCAATAAATAAGTTTGCTAGACAATAAACATCTATTTTAATGTCATTTCGATTAGATCTAATCATTTATAGGTAACCTGATTCAATTCCCAAAAGGAGGAAAAGCCATCTCTAAATATCCACATTCAGCATCCTAGTCCCAAAAGTAACCCAATAACATTCTATATGAAAATCTACTTCTTTCCCCAAGAAGCAAGACAATAAATAATAAAATAAGAGTCAAATTCACCAATAAATCATTGAAATTCCCTTTTTCCTAAACAACATTCAAGGAATTACACTTTTCCAATAAAATCATTCATCTTTGCTTACACAATTGCACTCATAAGTACATCAAAAAGGTATATTTTATCTAATCCAAAGTTTGATCACAATCTTCATACAATAGTCACTCTAAGTTATAATTTCATCTTGTTGTCATAACAGTGATAGGAAGTCTAAATCAATAAAAGTAGTCCATAGGTTTGCTTAATTGACATAAACCTCAAGTCCATATTTCAATCATATTTCCTAATAAATATTCATCCTAATTGCTTTCAGCAATCAGTGATAGGAACTATTTCAATCCATTTATCTAACCAAAAGTTCACGATTCAATTAAAAATAACTTACTGTCAAAACTGCGATAGGAAGTCCAAAAACAGCCAAACAGTCTTCATGTCGCAACTACGACAGGAACTTTTGCAAAAAATAAAGAAAGTGAATAGAGACCATAGTTTAATTCAGTTCTCGGTCATAAATATAAATATAAATGGTTTTGAGCATCACCATTGACAAGAAAATAATATCGTAATTCTACTATCTTTGTTTTGAATGAACACACTGATTTCAACGAATTTTAAACAAAGCTACACGCTTAATTTGTTTAGCTACAGGAATATGTGAAGTTTGCAGTTAGGAAGGTAGCTACAGGATCTAATTTCTCAGTCCACAGAGACAAAAATGGATCAACTACAGTCAAGTAATACTACAAATGAAACTACAAGAATATAAGTTTTGTCTATTTTTAAGAGGTTTGAGTTTCACCATAGAAAGGTTGATCCCTAATCTAAAACCATTTTCAGCCAGCATATAAAAGAAATACAATCATACATGTGTCTGATAGGAATTCATATAAATGATCTCGGTTGTATTCTGATAGTTCTCCTTTAGTTTAACAATCAAATCTGGGAATAACCTCTTGGTTTTTAGGCAGCCAAACAAGGAAGAGTTGGATCTCATAGCCTTCAAAACCAACGATCAACCAAGAAAAGATCAGGTGCTAGGCAAGCATGGATGGGGTTGATCTACTTAGAAATAAAGATCGCCCAAGAAGAAAAAAATTGGCCAAATCAAAAGGGATGGCCAGCAAAAAACTAGCAATCAGGAAGATAGATAGTGGCCAAAAATAAATCGACGGCCAGCCAAGGAGAATTGGCCCTTAAGACAAGTGGCCAAAACAAACAAGGAAAAAGACTATTTCCACTCAGATTTGCAGGTTCATTTTCAGGATAATTTAGATGCCCACCAAACAGCCAGATAGACTATCATTGCAGACACTAAACAAGATTTCAATGTAGCCAAACTAAAATAAGAAGAAAACTTGGAAATAAAGACGTCGATTGATGAAGAATTTGTAGAAGAAATGGCTATGCTTCTCTTTCTCTCTTGTCGTGGCCCTTAACCTCTTATTCACTACTGTCAAAGAATAGCTTCTATCGCTGCAAATTTTCCCTTCTGTCAAGAGTTCGTGGTGTGTTTCTACTGAGTGATCTCTTTTCTTTATTAAAATTTCTCCAACTCTTATTTTAGGCGATCAAGAATTAGGTTTAGAACTCAAGATAAATTTTAGTTTGCATGAATAATCAACCAATCAAAAGAAGCTTGATTCTATTGAAAATAAAATAATAGCTAATTTAATTAGCTTGCTATCACGTAAATGACAATAATCAATCTTTTAATTCTTTTATCAAAACTCTAAATATAATAATGCAAATTTTCATATTATTTAATTATTTTTATTAAAACAAAACCTTTTAAATAATCAAGAAGAGAAATGCAATACAATATTGCATATTTATATATATAATTTAATATATTTATTTATTTTTAAGGAACATATTCTCTTCCAAACATCTATAAGCAATATTTTATTATTTAATTTAAAATACAATCATATATATTTTCCTATTTAATTATAATACACCATTTAAACATAATTTGAAAAGACATTAAATTTAAGTAATCACATCATGCATTCGAAAATGATTAATAATCATGCATTAATGCAATAAAATCCATTCAATAATGCATATGCAACTATGTGATGTGTGTGATTGCATCAGGGTAATCCATCCATCAGTTCTTTCCAAGTGGTTAGAACACCTCTACCTCAACCATGCTCTCGTCTTCGACAAGTACCTGCATCCATTTGCACTCAACTCGACATCAATAGGTTAGTGTCTCCAAAACATAGCCGAGGCAAATCATTGTAATCATCTCTACAATGTTCATTATTTAAAACAATTTCCAATTTTCATCAATATAACTCATAATAATTACCTTCACGCATGCAAAATTACTTAAGGTAAAGTCAATCACAATAATTGTTCACTAAACTAGAATAATCATATTATTCATAAAAATGAGACATGACATCCTTCCCCACTTGGAAGAGACATCGTCTCGATGTCTTATTAAACAACAAAACATTAAAGTGTCCATCAACCACCAATAAAGTACCAAGGTGTCATAAAACAATAACATCAACGCAAGTATCAAAAGATTATAACATCTCAAGTATCAAAGTAATAAATGAACTCAAAGTATCATAATCCATGCATGAATAAGAAATCTATGCTATACCCTCAAATGAGGAAAAGATCTATCAATCTCCTCTACATCCTCCTATGTGGCACTGTCCTCATAATACTGATCCCATTGGACCTTATATTGTACCACATCTCTGCTACGCAACTTAATGTTGCACTTCCCCAGAATTCAAGTGGGCTCCACCAACACCACTCCTAGATCCTGAACTTGTAAAGTACACCAATCAAGAATATGTGACGCATCAGGATGATAAAGCTTAAGTAAAGACACATGAAAAAAATTATGGATTCTAGCAAGTGCAGGCGTTAGTGCAAGTCTATAAGCTACAGGATTGATCACTTCCAAAACTTCAAATGGTCCTACAAAATGAGGAGCAAGTTTAGACTCTTTGCCAAACGATACTAAACTCTTATGAGGTCTGACCCTCAAAAAGACTTTGTCACCAACTGAAAACTATCTAGGAGTTCTATTCTTATCTGTATAACTCTTTTGATGATCTAAAGCTTGCTTCAACTTCTCCTTGATCAACTTCATCTGATCATCCATTTCTCTTAACATTTTAGGACCAATCACAATTCTGTCCTCCACCTTATCCCAACTGATAGGTGTTCGACACCTATGCCCATAAAGAGCTTCGAAAGGTGCCATTCTCAAATATGCATGGTATGAATTGTTGTATGCAAATTCTACCAATGGAAGATACTCCTCCCATTTATACTGTTGATCCATACAATACATTCTGAGAAGGTCTTCTACCACCTGATTGACTCTTTCTATCTAACCATCCGTTTGAGGATGATAAGCCAAACTGAAATTCAACTTTGTACCCAAAGCTGCATTAAGAGTTGTCCAAAATCTAGATGTCATGCAAGTGTCTCAATCTGAAATGATCATCTCAGGCACTCTATGCAATCAGAAAATCTCTTGAACAAACTTCTTAGCTAAGACCATAGAACCATCTAAAAGATTCCCCAGGATAAAATGTGCTACCTTTGTCAACTTGTCCACAACCACTAAGATGACATCATACCTATTTTTAGACATAGGTAACCCTTGAATAAAATCCATACTTATCGCTTGCCACTTGTGCTCAGGGATACTATGTGGATACAACAATCCTACTGGATGCACATGCTTAGCCTTGACTCGCTAACATTCCAAACATCGAGCCACAAATTATGTCACATCCCTCTTAAGTCTATGCCAAAAATATAAAGGTTTCAAACCTTTGACCATCTTTGTCACTCCAAGGTGACCTGAATAAGGTGCATTGTGAATCTCTTTGAGCACTAAATTCCTCAACTCTCCTGAGTTAGGAATATACAACCTTCCCTGAAATCTCAAAAGTCCACTGATTCAATCACATAACCATCAAACCTATGATCTAAGGGGTCTACTTTGAAAGCTTGCTTTACTCTTTAATAATGCTCATCCCCTTGAAGTTTTTGAATCACTTTTTGTTTCAAATTGGATCTCATGGTAACAATGGCAACCAGATGTCTTCTCCTACTAAGAGCATCTACTACACTATTCTCCTTTCCTTTTATATACTCAATTCCAAAGTCATACTCACTAAGGAATTCTAACCATCTTCTCTGTCATGCATTAAGGTTAGGTTGACTAAATATATACTTGAGCCCTAGATGATCTGTCTTTAACTCAAAGGGCTTGCCTAGAAGATAATGCCTCCACATCTAAAGTGCATGAACTATGGCAGCTAACTCAAGATCATGTGGCACATAGTTGAACTCATGTTGCTTTAACTTTCTTGACTCATATGCAACCACTTGCTCATTCTGCATCAACACTCCTCCTAATCCTTCTCCTGAAGCATATGTTATAACTATAGAGTGCCCAATAGGATCTGGTATGGTCAGGATAGGAGCAGTTGTGAGCTTTTCCTTTAACACTTGGAAAGCTTACTCACACCTTTCTGTCCATTCAAATTTCTTACCCTTCTTTTGTAGTGTGGTAATCGGTGTTGCTATGGTTGAGAAACCTTCCACAAACTTTCTATAGTAACCTGCAAGTCCCATAAAACTTCTAACTTCTGTCACACTTTGTGGTGCAGGCCATTCCATTATTGCTTTAATCTTATCATGATCAACTGCAATCCCTTCTGCTGAGATCACATGACCATGATAGTGCACTTTATCTTGAAAGAATGTACACTTTGATAAATTACCATAAAGCTTTCTCTCTCTCAAATGCTGCAAGACAATTCTCAAATGCCTTTCATGCTCTTCCACTGATTTAGAGTATATCAATGTCATCAAGGAAGATCAACACAAAATCATCTAAACAATCTCTAAAAATACTATTCATCAAATTCATGAAAGTTACTAGAGCATTAGTCAACCCAAATGGTACTATGGTGAACTCATAGTGACCATATTGAGTCCTAAAAGTTGCCTTAGAGATGTCCTCATCCTTAATCCGCAATTGGTGATAACTGGATCTAAGGTCTATGGTGCAGGAGCACCACGGGCTTGGAGCCCATGTATATATTCTTTTTGCATTTTGGTGTGTTGTTGTGAATTTTCAAATAGGATAGAGTGGGAACATGCATGTCGGTGTGAGAAAGACTATCAGGATGACCAAGTTTGCATTGATCCGACAATAGTGATCTCACTGATTAGGGTGATGAACATCAAGTGTCACCAATGGGTAGTTCATCGGTATATCGGTGAAGGAAGTTTTTCTGTGGACGAAGGCAATGTCTCACCGATGGGGAAAGTTTGAAGACAATGCATGGTATGAAGTGGTTGGGAAGAGATATGCTATCGGTGGAGAAGTGAAAGGTTTCACCGATGTAGGATGTCATATTGACGACTAAGTTGATGTTAGGCACATCGGTATGAGATATATTATCGGTGAACAAGGAGGAGCTTTCAACGATGGTCTAAGTCACGACGATAGGAAGTATATCGGGGAGATGTTGGTCAATTCTTATCGACGGTAGAGGCAAAGCATATTGGTATAAGAATTATGATTAGAAGAGAAGATAAATGTCTAACTGAAGAAGAAGGTCTGGTTGATGGTGAAGTTCGATGTTTATTGTTTCGGCATGAGATATGATATCGGAGGCAGAGGAAAAAGTTTCGCCAATAGCTAAGTCTGGCCGAAAGCAGGAGTTGTGTATTAGGTCATCGGTATGAGAATTAAGATCGGTAAGCTAGGAGAAAGCTACATTGACAGAGGTAGGTCTGAGTGATGGAGTTTATCAGAAGGACAACAGCGTTATCTCACTGATGGAATGATAGCATAGAAGTTGAACCGGGGCAGTTAGGATACGAACTGGTCTAGGAACTGAAACGTCCTATAATAGACATGAGATAGCTATAAGATGTAGAATTCTCTCTGTAAGGGGTTCACCCAAGGAAGATTTTGATTTGAGAAGCATTTTGATGTAAGAACAATTTGAATAAAAAATCCAATTCAGCTGTTTGACCAATATTGTATTTTTGTACAGTTTTCAGTTTGTTATTTTGAGGTAGATTAGTTATTTTCTTTTTTGCAATTTTGTTCTTTTTTTGCAAACCATGACTTTGTCTTGATGTCCCTCAAGTTCCTCTATATAGTATGGAGGCCATCAAACAGAGCCATGCCTTTTGTTTGTTTTTCTTTTGTGGGATGGTTGGATTGTCGACTAGAGGCAATGCATGCTTGTTCTAGGTGAGCTTAGTAAGGAGTCCGGCTAGATAGACAAGTAGGAGAATAGACTTGTAGGGGTGGAAAATAGAGAGGGAGAAAGTGAGAACCAAGCAGTCAAGACCCTTGAATAGAGAGAGAAGGGTGGACAACGGGATCATAAAAGTTATGTGCCCTTGAGGCAGTATCTTGGAAGCAGTGAGGACAAGAAATGTGTCCCACACCAAGTAGAGTGATAGAATTTTCCATCTCTGCAAAGAGTTGAGGAATTTAGCAGACATTTTTATGTAGAAAGATGTCATGAGCACTTGAATTGGTAGAGAGGCTAGAGTTGTCCAGAGTCTTGAATTGATTCAAGATGGGTAGAATTGACATTCTAGAGTCCCTCCCTATCAAATTGGTATCAGAGCAGTAAGATTTGGGCTATTCCTAGATAGGAATAAAGGAGTTGTATGTCATCAACCAATGAGTCTGTAGATTCATCCAAGAAGATGGTGACTAGTGCAGAATTGGAAAAGAAGGTTGAGGATCAAGAAGAGGAGAATAGGCTCCTACAGGAAAGATTGGCAACAATGGAAAGTAAACTAGGTGCAATGATGGAGAAGACTGAAGAAGTCAAGTAGAAAGTAAACAAGGAAAAAGGTGTGTCTATAGAAGATGAAGAGCCCACACCTGATCCTAAGATGGAAGATGAACCATTCTTGAAAGCTTTGAAAGCAATGAGTGGTAAGACATTGGAAGGAGTTCCTCTTTTCAGTGGGAAAATGAACCCAGATTTGGTCATGGAATGGATAGAAGGACTTGAAAATCACTTTGAATGTGATGGTGTAAGCGAGGCACAGAAAGTAAAGGTGGCCAAATCTAGACTCAAGGGAGCTACCTTAACCTGGTGGAAATTTGTGCAGACTGAAAGAGCAAAAGAAGATAAGAAGCCCATAGCTACTTGGAAGGGGATGGTAGCTAAAATCAAAGAAGCATATATGCCAGAAGATTATGAAATACAGCTGCATAGGAAGAGACAGGATCTAAGACAGAAGGAATTAGATGTCAGTGCATACACTAAAGAAT
The DNA here is from genome assembly GCA_027924645.1 of Cunninghamia lanceolata. Lineage (NCBI taxonomy): Eukaryota > Viridiplantae > Streptophyta > Pinopsida > Cupressales > Cupressaceae > Cunninghamia > Cunninghamia lanceolata. Next base: position 8,091,398 of record BSBN01001281.1, read on the forward strand.
TCCAAAAACTATGCTTAAGGTCCAAAGTGATGGAGGATGAAAACATAAAGGTAGCAAGGTACCTTAACGGTCTGAAGTGGAATATACAAGAAGAGATCAGTTTGTTGTGTTCTACAATAGTGCACAAATGCTATCAGCTAGCACTGAAAGTAGAGGAAAAGAGCAAGAGGAAACAAGACTCAAATAGCAGAGGAAGAGGAAGAGGCAGAGATAATAGAGGACACAGAGGAAGTTTTGGTGGAAGGAATGCTGATAATAGATCCCAAGCAGAATCCAAACTTACAGAGCAGAGTGGGGAGTCGAGTGGTAGAGGAAACCATAGAGGAAGAGGACCTAACAGAGGAAGGTCAAGAGGATCAGGCAGAGGATCCTATTTCACCACCATGAAGTGTTACAACTGTGGTAATCTAGGTCATCCAGCATATAGGTGTCCAGAAAAGGCCACATCCTCTTCTCAAGGAGGTGATAAGAGAAATCACTATGTCCAAGATAATGCATCCAACAGCCAGTCACCTGAGGTTAGTCTGAACTTAGAAGATGGAGAGAACCTGATGATAAGGAGAACCTTGATGAAGGAACCAGTAAAGTCTGAACCAAGCCAGAGGAGAGCACTATTCAGAATCAAATGCAAGATTTTGAATAAGGCATGTAAAATTATCATAGACTCAGGATCTACTGATAATATTATTTTTGATGAGGCAGTTAAGAAACTGAATTTGAAAAGAATAACTCATGCAAACCCATATAGAGTCACATGGTTGAATAAGGGTCAACATGTGGTAGTAAATGAACAAAGTTGGGTAGAGTTTAGTATAGGTGGCTATAAGGATAAGGTATTATGTGATATACTACCCATGGATGCATGCCATCTCTTATTGGGCAGACCATGGCAGTATGACTGAAAGGCAATACATGATGGTGAGAAGAATGCCTATTCTTTTCAGAAGGATGGTGTCACCTATAAGATTCAGTCATTGGAGAATGAGGATGTAGTTCAGACAAAGAGTCCCAATATCTTGGTTGTGAGTGGAAAAGAGTTTTTGAATACTCTTAAGGAGGATGGTATTGGTTATGCCATCATAGTAAAACCAAAAGAAGATCAGCAGGATAAGAAGACAGTGATTCCCAAGGAGATGCAGCCTATACTAGAGAAGTATAAGGGCATAATCAGTGGTGGTACACCAGCCACATTGCCTCCACAGAGAGCAATAAGTCATCAGATAGACCTGATTCTAGGAGCATCTTTGCCAAACAAGGCTCCTTACAAGATGACTCCAGACCAGCACAAAGAAATTGCCAGACAAGTGCAAGAGTTGCTCGATCAAGGATTGATCAAGAAGAGTATTAGTCCTTGTACAGTGCCCACAATGTTGGCACCGAAGAAAGGAGGATCATGGAGATTATGCACAGATGCCAGAGCCATAAACAAGATAACTATAAGGTATAGATTTCCAATTCCCAAAATTGAAGATCTCATGGACTGTATTGGAAAAGAAAAGTACTTTACTAAGATAGACCTGAAGAGTGGTTACCACCAAATAAGAATCAAGGAAGGTGATGAGTGGAAGACAGCCTTCAAGACCACAGAAGGACTGTATGAATGGCTTGTTATGCCATTTGGTCTATCGAATGCGCCCAACACCTTTATGAGACTCATGAATGAAGTCCTAAAGGATTATATTGGTAAATTTGTAGTTGTTTTTCTAGATGATATTCTAATTTTTAGTCAAACTAAGGAAGAACATCTAGAACATGTAAATACTATTTTGCAAAAATTATATGATGAACAACTAACCATCAATCTGGAGAAGTGTGAATTCATGAAGCAGGAATTGGTATACCTTGGTTTTGTGGTGTCCCAGGGAGAATTAAAGATGGACAAGTCAAAGGTAGAGGCAATCTTGAGCTGGCCTACTCCCAAAGCAGCCACAGAGGTGAGAAGTTTCCATGGCTTAGCCCAGTTTTATAGAAAGTTTATCAAAAATTTCAGTGGGATATGTGCACCCATGTTGAATACAATTAAGGGTGGAATGAAAGCAAAATTCAGATGGACACCAGCTGCAGATAGAAGTTTTGAACAGTTGAAGAAAGAGATAGCAACACATCCTGTACTATTGCTGCCTAGTTTTGATAAGCTATTTACTATTGAATGTGATGCAAGTAACATAGCTGTAGGAGCAATGTTAAATCAGGAGAATAGACCTGTAGCCTTTTTTAGTGAGAGGCTGAATGAAGCAAAGAGTAAGTACTCTTCGTATGACTTAGATTTGTATGCTCTAGTCCAAGCACTTAGGAAGTGGAGACATTATCTCCTACCTAAGGAATTTGTTGTCTACACAGATAACCAAGCCCTGAGTTTTCTAAACTCATAGGATAAGTTGAGCAGCAGACATATCAAGTGGATGGAGTACCTGCAATCCTACACTTTTATAATTAAGCATAAGAAGGGGCAGCTCAACAAAGTTGTAGATGCTTTGAGCAGGAGGTTCCTCACAGTGCAGGAAGTGCAGTTGAAGAGCATTGGAGTTGAAGATTTCAAGGATCTCTATAGAGATGATGAAGACTTTGCTAAGGCATACAAGGTATGTCAAGATTTTGAGAATCACTTTCATAGTGAGTTTGCAGATTTCACCTTGCAGCAGGGACTGCTATTCAAAGGTGGACAATTATGTGTGCCAAGGGGATCTATGAAAGAAAATCTCATACAGGAGAAGCACAATGGCAGTCTGAGTGGCCATTTTGGTCTGAACAAAACACTGGAGCTAGTCCAAAGGTTCTATTATTGGCCAAGGATGCACAAAGACATCAGAAGGTATGTAGAGCAGTGTATCGTATGTCAGAAGGCCAAGGAAACCACTTCAAATGCAGGACTGTACCAACCTTTGCCCATTCCTTCCAGGCCATGGGAATGTGTAAGTATGGACTTTGTGGTTGGTTTGCCGAAGACTAAGACTGGTTATGATAGCATATATGTAGTTGTGGACAAGTTTAGCAAGATGAGTCATTTCATTCCCTATAAAGTGACTCATGATGCCAATCATATAGCACACTTGTTTTTTAGAGAAGTGATAAGGATTCATGGACTTCTAGCAAGCATTGTGTCTAACAGAGATGCTAAGTTCATGGGGCATTTCTGGAAAACTTTGTGGCAGAAATTAGGGACAAATTTATCTTTTAGCTCAGCATACCATCCACAAACAGATGGTCAGATAGAGGTGGTAAACTGGGTAACCTATTAAGATGTATAACCAAGGAATATGGGCAGAGCTGGGATCAAGTCATTCATCAAGCAGAATTTGCCTATAATGACAGTGTGAATAGGACTACTGGTAAGAGTCCATTCAAAATAGTCTATGGAATGCACCCCAGAGGTGTATGTGAGCTCAGGAATATGGGAAACACAGAGAACAGAAGTGGTCATGTAGAGGATTTTGCACAATCCATGAAAGAAGTACATGAACAGGTGAAGAAAATCTTGACAGAAAACACACAGAAGATCAAGGACAGAGTAGATGCCCAGAGGAAGGACATCCAGTTTGAAGTTGGTGATCTGGTTATGGTGCACCTGAACAAAGCCAAACTACAGAAAGGAATGCCAACCAAATTGCAAATGCGAAGAATTGGTTCTTGCAAAATCCTGAACAAGTATGGTAACAATGCATACAGGATTGAATTGCCAGAAGACCTGGCAATCTCACCAATGTTTAATGTTCAAGACCTAGTGAAATATAAGGGTCCTCAGTCAATAGCAAATGGATCCATTTCAGAGAAGGAACAGACAGTCAAAAATGTGACTTTGCCACCAAAACCCAAACTACAGGCAGAGAGAATACTAGATTCTAGGGTACAAAAGCAGACCAGACATGGTGTCTACATGGAGCATTTGGTCAAATGGAAGCAGTTGCCTGAGGCAGAAGCTACCTGGGTTGCAGAGTCAAAATTCAAAAAGAGGGGCATTGATTTTACTTCATTGTCACCGGAGGTGACTTGACTTCTTCCGCACAGGGGGAGTATGGTGCAGGAGCACCACAGGCTTGGAGCCCATGTATATTTTCTTTTTGCATTTTGGTGTGATGTTGTGAATTTTCAAATAGGACAAAGCAGGAACATGCATGTCGGTGTGAGAAAGGCTATCAGGATGACCAAGTTTGCATTGATCTGACAATAGTGATCTCACCGATCGGGGTGATGAACATCAAGCATCACCGATGGGTAGTTCATCGGTGTATCGGTGAAGGAAGTTTTTCTGTGGCCGAAGGCAATGTCTCACCGATGGGGAAAGTTTGAAGACAATGCATGGTACGAAGTGGTCGGGAAGAGATATGCTATTGGTGGAGAAGTGAAAGGTTTCACCGATGTAGGATGTCATACCGACGACTAAGTTGATGTTAGGGACATCGGTATGAGATATATTATCAGTGAACGAGGAGGAGCTTTCAATGATGGTCTAAGTCACAACGATAGGAAGTATATCGGGGAGATGTTGGTCAATTCTTACCAACGGAAGAGGCAAAGCATATCGGTATAAGAATTATGATCAGAAGAGAAGATATATGTCTAACCGAAGAAGAAGGTCTGGCTGATGGTGAAGTTCCCAAGTTTGCATTGATCTAACAATAGTGATCTCACCGATCAGGGTGATGAACATCAAGCATCACCAATGGGTAGTTCATCGGTGTATCGGTGAAGGAAGTTTTTCTGTGGCCGAAGGCAATGTCTCACCGATGGGGAAAGTTTGAAGATAATGCATGGTATGAAGTGGTCAAGAAGAGATATGCTATCGGTGGAGAAGTGAAAGGTTTCACTGATGTAGGATGTCATACCGATGACTAAGTTGATGTTAGGCACATCGGTATGAGATATATTATCGGTGAACAAGGAGGAGCTTTCAACGATGGTCTAAGTCACAATGATAGGAAGTATATCATTGAGATGTTGGTTAATTCTTATCGATGGAAGAGGCGAAGCATATCGGTATAAAAATTATGATCGGAAGAAAAGATAAATGTCTAACTGAAGAAGAAGGTCTAGCTGATGGTGAAGTTTGGTGTTTATTGTTTCAGCATGAGATATGACATTGGAGGCAGAGGAAAATGTTTCACCGATAGCTAAGTTCGGCCGAAAGCGGGAGTTGTGTATTAGGTCATTGGTATGAGAATTAAGATCGGTAAGCTAGGAGAAAGCTACATTGACGGAGGTAGGTCTGAGCAATGGAGTTTATCGGAAGGACAATAGTGTTATCTCACCGATGGAATGATAGCATAGAAGTTGAACCGGGGTAGTTAGAATACAAACCGGTCTGGGGACTGAAACGTCCTGTAACAGACATGAGATAGCTATAAGATGTAGAATTTTCTCTATAAGGGGTTCACCCAAGGAAGATTTTGATTTGAGAAGCATTTTGATGTAAGAACAATTTGAATAAAAAATCCAATTCAGCAGTTCGACCAATATTGTATTTTTGTACAGTTTTTAGTTTGTTATTCTGAGGTAGATTAGTCATTTTATTTTCTGCAATTTTGTTCTTTTTTTGCAAACCATGACTCTGTCTTGATGTCCCTCAAGTTCCTCTATACAGTATGGAGGCCATCAAACAGAGCCATGCCTTTTGTTTGTTTTTCTTTTGTGGGATGGTTGGATTGTCGACTAGAGGCAATGCATGCTTGTTCTAGGCAAGCTCAGTAAGGAGTCTGGCTAGATAGACAAGTAGGAGAATAGACTTGCAAGGGTGGAAAATAGAGAGGGAGAAAGTTAGCACCAAGCAGTCAAGACCCTTGAACAGAGAGAGAAGGGTGGACAACGGGGCTCATAAAAGTTATGTGCCCTTGAGGCAGTATCTTGGAAGCAGTGAGGACAAGAAATGTGTCCCACACCAAGCAGAGTGATAGAATTTTCCATCTCTGCAAAGAGTTGAGGAATTTAGCAGACATTTTTGTGTAGAAAGATGTCATGAGCACTTGAATTGGTAGAGAGGCTAGAGTTGTCCAGAGTCTTGAACTGATTCAAGATAGGTAGAATTGACATTCTAGAGTCCCTCCCTATCAGTCTATCTTTGAGAACATTGTTTCTCCTTTCATCTAATCAAAGAGCTCATCTATTCTTGGAAGTGGATACTTGTTATTTATAGTAGCTTTGTTAAGCATCCTATAATCAATGCATAATCTCAAAGTACCATCCTTCTTATTTACAAAGATAACCTATGCACCCCATGGTGACACACTAGGTCTAATGAACCCTTGATTTAGTAACTGCAATCGTGCCTTAATCTCATACAACTATGTAGTAGTCATTCTGTAGGGTGCCTTAGATTGCAGCTCAGTCCCTAGTAGCAAATCAATTGAGAAGTCAAATTCTATCTTCGGTGGCAACTCTGTCAACTCTACAGGGAATACATCTCTAAAATCTCTAGGATTGGATAGTCATTGAACACTGGTTCTTTATCAAGGTGGTTTACTTGGACAACATAAATGGCACATCCTTTCTTCTTGGCTTTCTTCAATTGCATAGCTGAGATTTGTCTAAGCTCTAAAGGTCTCTTAGTTCCATTAATTTTGACTTGGTTCCCTAGGTCATCCAAAAATCTAACAACATTATCTTCACAGTTTACTAGAGACTTATGTTCAATTAACCAGTTGATTCCCAGAATTACATCATAAGATCCTAAAGGTGCTACATACAGATTTACTTGCATCTAAAAACTAGGAAGCTCTAACTCACTGCATGCTAGACATGAGTCTACCCTCTTTTATGCACTATTGCCATATTGTACCATCCAAAATTTTTCCATATGTCTAGGTCTAATAGATAACTTAGATACTAATCTAGGATCTACAAAACATTCTATGGCACCAGTATCAATTAAAATAGAAATAGGTAGTCCATAGAGCTTACCTTGGAACTGAATAGGTGCTACTTGAAACTCTGCTTGTTGATTATCCACTGCGGCATGAATCTGATGCTGTGGTGCTCCTTGTTGCTTCTTGTTTCCTCTTTTATGTGGATATGCATTTGCATAATGCTTTCCTCCACAGTTGTAAAATCCACCCTTATGTGCTCTCGGTCCTTCAACTCTTTCCCTCTGATTGTTGTTTCTGTTGTTATGGCCACCTCTTTTGTTTCCACCATTTCCATGCTGAGAATTATTGCCTCTTTTCATATTCTTGATCTGTCTATTATTGCCTTGGTTGTTATTCCTTTGATAGTTCTGTTGATTATTCTATGGTTTCTTGTTTGAAAACTTAGCATCTCTTTACTTATAGTAATTAGTTGTCTGTTTCAACCTCTACTCTTGATTTATTGCTTTCTCAAAAGTAGCATCCATAGTGAGTGGGTTATGAATGTCTACCTTAGCTCCAATCTATGGCCTCAATCCTAGAATAAATTTTTTGATTTTGATCCAAAATCTCTCATCTGTTTGATACTATGGAACATACTTAAGGAGATGAGAAAACCTTTCCCAATAACTGGTTACAGACATACCTCCTTGAATCAAATTCTAAAACTTTGTCATCTTCTTGTCAAAGAATAATTGTGGTAACCATCTTTTTCTAAATAGTTACAAGAAAATCTCCCAAGTTATTTCACCAGGTAATAGTTTCTTATCTGCCTTCTCATTATCCCACCATGTTGCTACTTCACTAGTCAACTAGTAAGATCCCCACATTACCTTAGTGTGATCTGAAAGGTTTCAAAGTCCAAAGTATTTCTCCATTTCTATTATCCAGGACTTAGCTCCATCTCCAATTATCTTTCCATCAAATTTTGGCAGTGATACTTTCTTAAGGCCTTTCCCCAATTCTTCTAGTATCTTTGCTTGATTATCAGCAATAGCTCCAACTTCAGGAACTGGAACTTCTATCCTTGGGTTCCCATTTTGTGTCTCAACCCTTAGGTTTTCATTAGCATTCTAACCTCTAGGAATTCCTCTGATCTCTTTCTCAAGAGTATTCATCCTCGTGTCTTGTCAGGTCAAGAGAACAAGAATATGGTCAAATCTTCCATCTTGGTCATTACTGGCATCTCCACGATCTCTAGCAGTTTGACCACCACGAGCACCTCCATGTGTGCCTCTACATGATCCTCTACCTCAACCACTTTCTGATCTGTCACTATGATCAGTGGTTCTAGTATTCATGATGGATAATCTATATCAAGTTTCCAATTTTAGCACAATAGTCCCAAAAACAAAGGCCTAGTGTTAAACCTAGAGCTCTGATACCAAATGTAAAGCCTCAAAAGTCATGTAAAAGCATTTAAACCAACTCAAAAGTAAATGAAGTAAATAATCCACTTAAATACAATAGCGCAATAACCAAAATAAAAAGATGTAATTAATCCACTTAGATATAACATTTCAAGATAAAAAGATGTAATTAATCTGCTTAATCACAATATCTCAAGTAAAAGATAATCTCATAATTATGAATCTCAATGTCAATAAATCTTACAAAATCATGTGCTTAATCCAGGTAACAAGCACTATAAAATAATATACATAAATCCATTGGCAAGCATGCCATAATACATCCAATATAGGGTACAATCAACATGTTCAACAATAATAAATAAATCAATACACTCTTCAGCTGCACAAACCATGAGGTCCACCACCTGCAAGCTGAGAGATAGAAACATAGCCCAAGTGCTTTTCCACCCAACCATGAAGTATTTACACTTTCCCGGATCCCTTCATGAAACAAAGGAAACCTAGCCCTGCACGAAATGTCTAGCTACTTGGTAACAACTGGCAGGAGGGAACACCCGATGCAACCCTGATGTCTGAATATGCAATTCTAAGTATGAAAAGAAAATTGTCTCACAACAAGATGTGGCAGAGATATCAATAAATAAGTTTGCTAGACAATAAACATTTATTTCAATGTCATTCCGATTAGATCTAATCATTTATAAGTAACCTGGTTCAATTCCTGAAAAGAGGAAAAGCCATCTCTGAATATCCACATTTAGCATCCTAGTCCTGAAAGTAACCAAATAACATTCCTAGAGGAAAATCTACTTCTTTCCCTAAGAAACAAGACAATAAATAATAAAATAAGAGTCAAATTCACCAATAAATCATTAAAATTCCCTTTTTCCCAAACAACATTCAAGGAATTACACTTTCCAATCAAATCATTCATCTTTGCTTACACAATTGCACTCATAAGTACATCAAATAGGTATATTTTATCTAATCCAAAGTTTGATCACAATCTTCATACAAAAGTCATTCTAAGTTATAATTTCATCTTGTTGTCATAACAGTGATAGGAAGTCTAAATCAATAAAAGCAGTCCATAGGTTTGTTTAATTGACATAAACCTCAAGTCCATATTTCAATCATATTTCCTAATAAATATTCATCCTAATTGCTTACAGCAATCAATGATAGGAACTGTTTCAATTCATTTATCTAACCAAAAGTTCACGATTCAATCAAAAATAACTTACTGTCAAAACTTTGACAGGAAGTCCAAAAATAGCCAAACAGTCTTCCTGTCGCAACTGCGATAGGAACTATTGTAGAAAATAAAGAAAGTGAGCAGAGAACATAGTGTAATTCAGTTTTTGGCCATAAATATAAATATAAATGGTTTTGAGCATCAGCATTGACAGGAAAATAATATTGTAATTCTACTATCTTTGTTTTGACTTACTGTCAAAACTTCGACAGGAAGTCCAAAAATAGCCAAACAGTCCTCCTGTCGCAACTGCGATAGGAACTATTGCAGAAAATAAAGAAAGTGAGCAGACAACATAGTGTAATTCAGTTTTTAGCCATAAATATAAATATAAATGGTTTTGAACATCAGCATTGACAGGAAAATAATATCGTAATTCTACTATCTTTGTTTTGAATGAACACATTGATTTCAACAAATTTTAAACAAAGCTATAGGCTTAATTTGTTCAGCTACAGGAATATATGAAGTTTGTAGTCAAGAAGGTAGCTACAGGATCTAATTTCTCAGTCCACAGAGGCAACAATGGATCAACTACAGTCAAGTAATACTGCAAATGAAACTACATGAATATAAGTTTTGTCTATTTTTAAGATGTTTGAGTTTCACCATAGAAAGGTCAATTTCTAATCTAAAACTATTTTCAGCCAGCATATAAAAGAAATACAGTCATACATGTGTCTGATAGGAAATTCATATAAATGATCTGGGTTGTATTCTAATAGTTCTCCTTTAGTTTAACAATCAAATCTGGGAATAACCTCTTGGTTTTCAGGTAGCCAAATAAGGAAGAGTTGGATCTCATAGCCTTCAAAACCAACGATCAGCCAGGAAAAGATTAGGTGCTAGGCAAGCATAGATGGGGTCGATCTACTCAAAAATAAAGATCAAACAAGAAGCAAAGAATCAACCAAATCAAAAGGGATGTCGACAGAAAACTAGCGACCAGGAAGATAGATAGTGGCCAGAAAGAAATCGATGGCCAGGCAAGGAGAATCGGCCCTTAAGACAAGCGGCCAAAACAAACAAGGAAAAAGATTATTTTCACTCAGATTTGCAGGTTCATTTTCAAGATAATTTAGAAGCCCACCAAATAGCCAGATAGACTATCATTGCAGACACTAAACAAGATTTCAATGCAACCAAACTAAAATAAGAAGAAAACCTAGAAATAAAGATGTCGATTGATGAAGAATTTGCAGAAGAAATGGTTGTGCTTCTCTTTCTCTCCTATCGCGGCCCTTAACCTCTTATTCGCTTCAAATTTTCCCTTCTGTCAAGAGTTCATGGTGTGTTTCTACTAAGCGATCTCCTTTCTTTATTAAATTTTCTCCAACTCTTATTTTTGGCAATCAAGAATTAGGTTTAGTACTCAAGATCAATTTTAGTTTGCATGAATAATTAACCAATCAAAAGAAGCTCAATTCTATTGAAAAAAAAATAATAGCTAATTTAATTAGCTTACTATCACGTAAATGACAGTAACCAATCTTTTAATTCTTTTATCAAAACTCTAAATATAATAATTCTATTTTTAATATTATTTAACTATTTTAATTAAAACACAACCATTTAAATAATCAAGAAGAGAAATGCAATACAATATTGCATATTTATATATATAATTTAATATATTTATTTATTTTAAAGGAACATATTCTCTTCCAAACATCTATAAGCAATATTTTATTATTTAATTTAAAATACAATCATATATATTTCCTTATTTAATTATAATACACCATTCAAACATAATTTGAAAAGACATTAAATTTAAGTAATCACATCATGCATTTGAAAATGATTAATAATCATGCATTAATGGAATAAAAGCCATTCAATAATGCATATGCAACTATGTGATGTGTGTGATTGCATCAGGGTAATCCATCCATCAGTTCTTGCCAAGTGGCTAGAACACCTCTACCTCAACCATGCTTTCGTCTTCGATGAGTACCTGCATCCATTTGCACTCAACTTGACGTCAATAGGTTAGTGTCTCCAAAACATAGCTGAGGCAAATCATTGTAATCATCTCTACAATATTCAATATTTAAAATAATTTCCAATGTTTATCAATATAACTCATAATAATTACCTTCACGCATGCAAAATTACTTAAGGTAAAGTCAATCACAATAATTGTTCACTAAACTAGAATAATCATATTTTTATAAAAAATGAGATGTGACATTCCTGCTATGGTTTTTGGGACAATCCTTTAAAAAATGGAGGAATCCTAAGGCTAGAAACTTCATGTAGATCCATTAATGGTGAGATTTCGTTTTCAAATTTTCAAATTTTTTATTTTTTTAATTTAAGGAGATCTAACATATCTCAGAATAATAACTTGAAAGTTCACTACAACACTAGCATGTGCAAGCCCTCCTTCTAGCACCATTTCTGTTGACATATGTTTTAGTCACATCATATACAAATAGAAATTCACACAATAAAACACCTATCTTTCTTGAAACACTTCAAATTCTCTAAGAATTTAAAGTCCCAAGTCTCTGGTTGTTAGGTCTTGACCGCTTGGCCTTCACTTATGGTACGTTGTGATTTGTTGTTTTCACTTCACTGACTTACATGCTTGGATCTTCTTCTGACAAGTTGAACAAATTGTCACACAATTAGAACAAATCTTTAGAATCTTGCAAATATTGTTAGTTTTCTGCAAGATCTACCATCAACTAGTTAGAATATGCTTTGATAATGCTAAATTTAACATAGGGAATGATAATCCTCTCTCTCAAATTTAATGTTCCTGTGTAAATCTTCTAGAAATTACTTTAAAGATATTCTTAGATTCACAAGTATTTCTAGGAATTATTCAAAGATTTTATGCATACTTTATGAATTTTATATTTGTATGATTTTGTGGATTTCATAAGTAAAGAAATGAAAAAAGATGGTGGAGGAAAGAAAAGGGCCTAAGAAAGCTATATTTTCAGAGATCCTACAAGAATACCCTACCAACATAGCAAATTGAAGCAAAAATTCACTTGTATTTCACCAAGATGCTCCACAATTACATACAAGGGATGTAATATTCAAAGGAAATTTACAAAGGCATGAAAGGTTGCCAAATGCACTCCCATGGGACGTAACAGTTTGATCTTTCAAGAAAATTGCAAATTTGCAGTCACTTATGATTTCTTATGAGGAATGACCATCAATTGGCCTCAAATCTACTGTCTATTCTTACAAGGCAACAAGCAATCACCACTGGTGAGAAAAAATAATGAAAAAAGAAAGAATCACAACTCTACTCTTCAAGCCTGCTCTAAGTCATCAGTTTCCCATTCTTTAAAATGACCATTTTCTTCTCTTTTATAGACAAAAGTTTTGCATCAATAGAAATCAATGGTAGCAATTTGAGAGCATCACATGGGTGACATCAACATCTTGATAGTTGACAATAGTTGGAATTTAGAATATCCCCAACATATTCCCTCTTTTGGAAAGTTCAATTTTAAGTTGGTTGCAATTTTAATTTCTTGCCACATAAAACAATTAAATTCATCAAATATCAATATCTTTGCAAAAAAAAAAATTAGTAAATATATAATTTGCAACATCTGACTTAAATTCCACAAAAAATATTAATGTTTCCTATAATAAAATACTTTATTCATGTTTTAAATATTCACGAGAACTCCAAATTAAAAAATATGTTTGGATGGGGGCCAAATTCTCGCAAAATTAATGTTTATTCATGTTTTTAATGTTTATGAACAATGCCTTCTTTTTGTGAATTTCAACAAATAGTTTCTAGGTTTTGTTCCCCTTGTCTCAAGATTTCTAGATCATTTTGAATTTATAAATTTAGTTAAGAAACAAGAAAGATATCTCTATTTTACTAAATTTCCAATTGGATGTGAATTTGGATCTAGATCTGGACATGGATCTAGATGTCCAGTTGAATATGATATCCAGTTGGATGGGATATCGAGTTGGAAAATGTCCTATTGTGAAATATGTAGTTGGAACATGATATCTAGTTTACCAAAATGTCCAGTTGACCAAAGGTCTGGTTGACCCAATGTCCAACTGACCAAATGTCTAGTCAATGGGACGTTGAGCAATGTCCTGTTGAGAAATATCCTATTACAAAATGTCCTATATGTAGTTGGACTAGATGTCAAGTTGGAAAGATGTCTAGTTGGACGAGATATCATGTTGGAAAATGTCCTGTCTAAAATGTCCTGTTGACCAAAATGTCTAGTTGAGTGAAATTTCTAGTTGGATTTCCAACCAGATGTGGATCTAGATCTGGATCTAGAAGTGGATCTGGATGTCTAGTTGAACAAGATATCCAGTTGGAAAATGTCCTGCTCAAAATGTCATGTTGACCAAATGTCTAGTTGACCGAAAAATGTCAAATTTCTACAAATGGTTTTTGTGTTTTCTTTCTCACATTGCAAGATTTCCAGATCATTTTGAATTTTTGAATTTCATTGAGAAATGAGAGAGATATCTATTAGAATCTAAAAATATTAATTACCCAGAAAACTAGTGCAAATGAATAGATATTAAAATGTGAAAGAAAATGATACAAGATCAAAATAACAACACAAAATTAGTCTCCATGAGAGTAATGCAAATGATAGAAGTAGAAGAGCATTATGGGGATGCAAAAGAAAAAGATTCCTAATACAAGCTAGGTAGCATGTTTATATAGACAAGGGAGAGGGAGGAGGTGGCAACACCAACCAATATGAAGAAATGATGTATTGGACTCTAGAAAGGAAGGGAGTCAAAGCATGCTTATAGTCAGCCATATGAAATTGTGAGAGAAAATCTAGAGCATACTTGGACTATGTGCTGGTGATCTTGGAAGTAGACTGGTAGATTTCAATCCTAAGAAAGTAATGCTACAAATCCAAGTCAGTCATCAAAAACCTGTCATGAAGGGCATATTTGACTACCCCAATGGTGGATGAAGAACTCCCTATGATCAATAAGTCATCAACATACTAAACTAGAAATAGGAGTGAATCATCCTAACGTAAAATGTAGACATTGGGATTAGAATAGCACTGAGTGAACCCAATTGTCAGAAGGAAGGAGTCCATCTTGGCATACCAGGCCTGAGGAGCCTATTTGAGGCCATAGAGAGACTTCCAAAGATGACACACAAGTGAATCATCTTGAATGAACCTCTATGGTTTCTCCCTATTGATTTCCTCTTGAAGGTCACCATGAATAAAATCACTCTTCATATCCATCTAGTGTACTTCCCAATGATTGGCTACAACAATTGCAAGAACAAGTTGGATGGAGTTCATTTTAGTAACTGGTGGAAAAGTCTCAGAGTAGTCAATCCCAAGAAACTGGGAGAATCCTTTGGAGACCAGGTGAGCCTTATGATTATCAAATAACCCATTTACTACAAATTTTGTCTGATAGATCCACTTACATCGAACAATTTTTTTCCCTTAGGAAGAGGCACAAGTGTTGCAAGTATGTGTAGTTAGTGTTGTCATTGATGTTAATAAGCTTGTGTTGTCTTTAGTGTCAACTGTATGAACAAAAGGATTTTGCAAGAGTGTAAGCAAGTTGGTGTTGAGTGGAAGCTGTATTGATGTTGAGGAAGTGCTGAAGATGGTGATAATATGTTTCTGGTGCTTGGTTTCCAAGTGCTTTTGAGAAAATTTGAATAATAAAGGAAACAGTGTGTTGTAAAGATGTTTTGTGTTGCAGAGTAGTGTTCTAGTTTTGGTCCGCATTTCTTATATATTGAAGATCTATTCATACGGTTTGAATATGTTGCTTAAAGGTGTTTATAGATTCTACGCTCAGGATTTGACATGCTATATTATTGTGTAGAGGGAAGTGTGTTCACCAGTATGAAGGCTGTGATTTACAATGGTTTGCAGAGATGTCTAGGAGAAATGTCTTTGCTCCGCATTTCTTTGCAAAGTGGTTTTTGGTCTTGTGGTTATGGAAGTGTGCTTATAAGGGTAATATCTTTCTTTAGTTGAAGTTGTTTGTGGTTTGATGCTCCAGAAGTTGATTTCTTGAGATATGGTGCATGACAGAGATGTTTGAGTATGTTGGGTAAATAGGATAAGTCTATTCGTCAGATGAAAGATGTTGTGGAGGAATTTGTTGGATTTCAGGATGTTTTTGGAATACTCTAGATTGTGTTCAAGCATGGCGTGTGGTCCACAAGGCATCTTTGGTTTCAAGGAAGCATGTACATAATTGTTTAAGGTGTTAACATGGTTTGGCCAACCTTGGGTGTTTACACTAATTATGGAGTTACTTTGATGTTTGTGGAAGCATGGGGCAGTGTGTATGGATGGATTTAGGTTTGAACTAAGGTGTGTTGTGATCCACCATCATTCCTTTCCACCATGGGAATGTTTTCATACAAACCTAATTTGAATTTATGAAATTAAGGTGATTTGCTGACCTTGGAGAATGATTTCTAAATTGAAGGTGATATAAATATGTGTCAAGCTATTGAAGGATGATAAGATAGATGAGTGTGATGTATGCGATGTGAATTGCAGTGTGAACTTTCATGTGTTAGATTACTGGATGCAATGAGTAGAAGGTGTCTACAATTCCTTAGTAAGATTGTGGAGGTGATGATGGCATTGTGGTGGACTTCTCTATTGCATTGAGATAGTTTTCTCTTTGTAACAATCTTCTCTATCTTATTCTCTATTCTGGCAGTGAGGCTATTATTTTTTGGTGTTGATATTACTTTATATTGTGAGCTAATCCTCAGTGTGGTTTTTCCCTTCGTGGGTTTTCCACGTAAATCTGGTGTTCTCTTGTGTTTGATTTGATTCAGTTTTAGTTATTTACTTTCATGCTTAATCATCATAACAGTTTAAGGATTAATTGAATTGATGAGGATCTAAATGTGTTTGAGGGTTTTGAAATTATAAGTTACAACTAATTCACCCCCCTCTCAGTTGTCTTGTGCATTCAACAATTGGTATCAGAGCTATTAGGAATTAAAGTGTCTCAACCTTGGTAATTCCTTGTATTTTTACATTGTATTTATTTATTTATTTCCTATTATATTAATTGGATGCAAATCCTATGTTGTCATATTGTGGGAGTTAGCACGGTGATGTGTCATCCTACATGGTATATGACCACATGTAATTTTGTCCTCACATGAGAAGATAGGTGTCCCACTTAGTGGTAGGAATATTATGCCATGTGTCAACATCTTGGATGTTGTGTAAGGGAATATTGACTGAAACAGTCATGATAGATTCCTATGACAAAGTTATGACATGTAAGAGTCAGAAATAAAAGATTCTATGACAGGTGAAGACATGTGTTGAAAAGCATCTTTGAAAAAGGCATCTTTAGGCACCCCAAGGTGGACTATGACATGTCGTAAGAGAATATGTTATTTATAGCATGTGTATGATAGATTCTCTTACAACTGTAAGTTATGACAGTTATGAAAGATTCTATGATGGTTGTAAGAGTTGTAAGAGTCGTAAGAGCATTTGTCATAGCCCATTTTAGAAATTGGCAACCTCTTTGGGATGGGATGACTTGACAAGTGTTAGGAGCATCCTACAGTGTTGGACAAGTGTCCATAGGCATGGGTTTTGGGCCATGAGGCCATGTTGGACGCCCATCCCAATGTGGAGCCATTTTTGCCTTGTATTTGTTATATAAACAGGTGCTTTGGAGAGGTGATGTATTATAGGTTTGACAGGTACTTTTATGCTACCAGATCATCTCTAGATATGAGTGTCAAAGACTCTTGCAAGAGTATTGGCTCTATGTTGTATTGTAACCTTCATTGTTTACAGAATATATTTGAGCTGTATTTTGGAGTGTGAGGTTTTTCACCTGTAACAGTTTTCCCCACGTATATCTTGCGTCTCTCTTCTTCCATCTTACTTTCTTGTGTATGTGTTTTCTACAATATCTCTATTAGTGGGTTAACATAGCTGTAATTGTAAAGATAAAATTGAATTTTCACTTTCCTCCCCTCATTAGATTAGTGTAGGAAGCATTTTCTGCACACCTAGCTTCCTTTCAGTTGGTATCAGAGCCTGGCTAGTTTTGGTTCTAGCTACTGGGTAGGGGTTTTTTGAGCTAATCTTAGGTTGAGTGGGAGTGTTGTACAGAGCATTTTGTATCTTGTTGTAGCAAGGAGATGACAACCACATCTAGAAGGTTAGAGGTGGAGAAATTTAATGGCACTAATTTTGAGTTGTGGAAACTCAAGATGGAGGACCTACTTGTTGATCGTGACCTATGGGAAACCATATCCATTGTAAAACCTACAACAATGTCACAAGCTGATTGGGACCTCAAAGATCGGAAGGCTAAGGGTCTCATAAGACTCTATTTAGCTGACTCTATCCTATTGAATGTCAATGAGGAGAAGAGCACGAAAGATCTTTGTAAGAAGCTGGGTGATGTTTATCAGGCCAACTCCCTGGTGAACAAGCTTTTTTTGAAAAAGATGTTGTTCGCTCTGAAGATGGAAGATAGAGGATCTGTTGTGGACCACATGAATGCTTTCAACATGATTGTTGCATAGTTGACATCTGTGGGTGTGAAAATGGAGGAGGAGGATCAATGTATGACCCTGTTTTGTTCTTTGCCAAATTCGTGGGATCATCTTGTCATGGCTATTGAAAGCACCACCACCACCTTCAAGATGGAAGATGCGGTGTCCTCGATGTTATCTGAAGAAATGCAACAGAAGACATCCAAGTCGGCCAAAGAGGCTCTTGTAGTTCATGGAAGACCCAAAGAAAAGGGGAAGAAGAAGGACAAGAAAGGTGAAAAGGGCAAATCAAAATCCCATGGGAGATCCAAATCTCCTGGAAAGTTGAAGGCTCTTTGTTGGAATTGTGGAAAGACGGGGCACTTCTGAAAGCAATGTAAAGAAGAAAAGAAAAAGAAAAATAAGACAGTCCCTAATTTAGATTCTAACAAGTCACAAGATGATGGTGATCTTCATCGCAGCCCTGGCCACCCATGCATCTAATGATGTGTGGTTGATTGATTCTGGTGTATCATTCCACGTGACCTCGCATCGAAGCTGGTTCACGAAGTATGAACAGTTTGATGGTGGAAGAGTGTACCTAGGTGACGACTCTCATCTGAAGATTGTTGGTCATGGAAGAGTCTCAATCTGATTCCATGATGGACGAGTGAAGGGGATCACTAGGGTTATGCACATCCCAAGCATTGCACGGAACCTGCTTTCTGTAAGTATGTTGAATGATGCAAGTGTGTAGGTTATCTTTTCAAAGGATGGATGTAAGATGACTAGAGGATCTATGGTGCTTGCGAAGGGTACTTGGAGAGGTACTTTGTTTTAGCTAGAGGCATGCACTTCACAATGCAATTGTTCTTCTGACTTGAAGAAAAGAGCTACAGTCACTTCATCCTCACCATCTGAACAAGCAATGAAGAAATCTATTGTAACTAGTTCTGATGGTAGTTCACATGCTATGGAAGCTAAGCTTCCTGCTGAAAAGACTATGTTATGGCATTTGAGATATGACCACATTGGATCTGCAAACCCTAAAAAATAAAAACCTCGTTGAGGGGTTAAATGATTGTAATCTCGAGGTCAACTTTTGTGAACATTGTGTATGTGGAAAACAAAACTGTGTTCAGTTTTACTCTAGTTCTCACAAGTCTTCTGGTGTGTTGGATCTTATTCATTCTGATGTGTTTAGTCTAGTTAATGTTCCTCCAATTTCCAAATATGTATATTTTGTATCTTTCATAGATGATTACAGTAGAAGGACATGGGTTTATTTTATCAGAAGCAAGACTGAAGTCTTTAGTCAGTTTAAGGAGTTTAAAGCCTTTGCTGAAAATTAGACTAGTAAAAAGATTAAGCGTTTGACAACTGACAACGGTGGTGAGTGTTGTTCGACAGAGTTTGATAAGTTCTATAAAGAGCAAGGGATTGAAAGACATAAGACAACTCCATACACCCCGCGGCAAAATGGAGTTGCAGAGAGGATGAATAGGACACTGATGGAGAAGGCTAGGAGTATGCTTAGTGGAACAAGTCTTGAACAAAAGTTTTGGGCTGAAGCTGTTGCCACTACTTGCTACCTGGTAAATAGGTCTCCTACATCAGCTCTTGTTGGTAAGACACCTATGGAGGTGTGGTCTGGTAAGAAGCCTTCAGTTAGACATCTTTGTGTTTTTGGTTGTGAGGCATATACACATATGCCTAGGGAGAAATGGTCTAAATTGGAGAATAAGGTTGTTAAATGTATTTTCATTGGCTATGGTGTCGGTGTGAAAGGATACAAGCTTTGGGATCCTGTGGCTGAAAAAGTGTTGTATAGAAGAAGTGTTATCTTTAGAGAGATAACACCTTCTTCCATTGTTCTACATCCAGAATAGGCAGAAAAGAAAGAGGATGTGGTTTAGTTTCCTTCTACCCCTAAGAAGACTGAACAGACAGACCCTGTGAGACCTGATGAGGAGGAGAGCTCTAGCAGCTCTGAAAGCTCAGAAGAAGAAGCAGAACCTCAACCTCAGCCATTGAGGAGGTCTACATGAACAAGAAAGCAACCTGATAGGTTTGGTTATTCATTACTTGATTCTAGTTGTGCTTTTGCTTTACTTGCTAACACTGATGAGCCTAGAACTGAGAAAGAGGCTATGGGCATGAAAGATGCAGGTTCCTGGAAGGAGGCCATGGAGGATGAGATGGCTTCTTTGGAGAAGAATAAAACATGGGACTTGGTGCCTTTGCCTGATGGACGGAAGCCCGTTGGATGCAAATGCATGTTCAAGAAGAAATTCAGTACAGATGGCAGTGTTGAAAAGTACAAGGCTAGATTGGTTGTGAAGGGGTATTCTCAAGTGGAGCGAATTGATTATGGTGAAATTTTATCTCCCATTGCAAAGATGACATCCATTCAATTTATGTTATCTCTTGCAGCTGCTTATGACTTAGAGGTAGAACAGATGGATGTGAAAATAGGTTTCCTTTATGGTGATTTGGAGGAAGACATCTACATGTCACAGCCAGAGCATTACGTAAAGAAAGGTAAAGAAAATTTGGTTTGCAAGTTGAAAAATCTTTGTATGGTTTGAAGCAGTCTCCTAGGATGTGGTACTTGAAGTTTGATGCCTTTGTGTTGTTGATTGGATATCTGAGATTGAAATTAGATCATTGTGTGTATTACAATTTTGACAATGATCACATTCTCATTATTGCATTGTATGTTGATGATATGTTGTTGATTGGGAATGGTAAGCATATGATTTCTAATTTGAAGTCTCAGTTGTCAGCATAGTTTGAGATGAAAAATCTTGGGGCAGCTAGGTACATTCTGGGAATGGAAATTAGAAGAGATAGAGCTAATAGAAAACTTTGGTTAAGCTAGAGTAAGTATGTGAAGACCGTGTTGGACAGGTTCAACATGGCAGATTGTAGACCATTGTGTGTTCATGTTTCATTGGGAACAAAGTTGTCTGTTAATGATTGTCCAAAATCTCCTAGTGAGGTGGAGGACATGAGCAGAGTACCTTATGCTAGTGTTGTTGGTAGTTTGATGTATGCTATGGTCTACACAAGACTAGACATTGCCCAAGCAGTGGGAGTCCTTAGTCGATTTATGGCTAATCCTGGACGGGTACATTGGGATGCAATTAAGCGAGTGTTTCGATATTTGAAGGGTACTTCTAAGTATTCCATATGCTATCATGGTAATGCTATAGGACCTCCACATTCAATTTGTATTCATGGATTTGTGGATTCTGATTGGACAGGTGACATTGACAGCAGGAGATCCACCAGTGCCTATGTGTTCACTATGTTTGGTGGTACAATTAGTTGGATGAGTAAGTGACAACCTGTGGTTGCTTTGTCCACTATAGAATCTGAGTACATGGCAACAACTCATGCTTGCAAGGAAACCATTTGGCTTAAGAGATTATGTTCAGATATTGGTGTTGATGCAGGATAGATTACGATTTGTTGTGATAGTCAGAGTGCGATTTGCCTTGCGAAGAATCCAACTTTCCATGCCAGAACAAAGCATATTTATGTACAGTTTCACTTCGTACAAGACATGGTAGAGGATGGGAAGGTAAATTTGGAGAAGGTAGATACTTTGAAGAATGTTGCAGATGCATTAATGAAGCTAATAGGCACAAAGAAGTTCAGATGGTGTTCGGAGTCTATGGGCCTCTCATCCTATAGCAGTTAAATCTTGTTAATTCTATTGGCTCTTACAAGGTGTTCGACAAGTGGGAGAATGTTGGGAATCAAGGTGTCTCAACCTTAGTAATTCCTTGTATTTTTACATTGTATTTATTTATTTATTGCCTATTGTATTTGTAATGTCAAAAAATGTCCCCTTGGGGGCTTTTCCCTCATAAGGTTTAGCTCCTGGGTCTTTAGTATGCATTTAGGACATCTTAGTTCATATTTTGGCATCCCGATGGAATGAGACCTAGGTTTCCTAGAAAATGGGACCCATGTGGACCCCTTAAGCTGTACCATACCCAAAATAGGGCAGGAGGACTTGGGTGCCCGCGCCCTAGTCCTGCTCTATTTTGGGGTAGCCCTAACTTTCAAGTGTCGGTTTATGACTGTTATTTGGTCCTTTTGCCGACATGGTAAGTTTTCATTTTTAAAATCTTGGTGGGAGTACTTGTAGTTGCATTTATAAGCATGCTTAGGCATTTATTTAGAAACTAGATGGCAATTGTGATGTTCAAGTGTTCTCAAGGTGATTCAAGGCTTTGATTGTGTTGCAAGAGTAGACTTGTGTGTTTTGTGTGTTGATATTTGCAGATTTGAGCATCAATTTCCTCATGGCATGAAGAGCATCTTCCTCCCATAAGAGCTTCACTACAAGGTGACATAATATTGTGTTTTCATCATTAATTCCTTTGGTTTTTGCATCTGCCTCACAAGGGCACGCATCTGACAATGGTGTTTGAAGACTTAAGTGTCCTCCAGGGCTTGACTGAGGCAAGCCTCTAAACACCACAACCCCCAAACCAAGTCTTGTGATTGCAGGTTACAGGTGTCACATTTGGGAAAAGTGGAGTTGTAGGAAGGATTGACAGGCATTAAAGATTCAAGATCTAAAGATAAGAAGGACACATGAGCACTTCCAGGACTTGGGTGCTAGCTCTAGTGTCCTCTGCATCTGAGTTTCAGGAAACAGAAGTTACAGGGCTCATCAGTGTTGGAAGGAGGTCTGGATCCTGTGAACAAACTGGCACCTTGGACTTGGGCACCCACTCCAGTGTCCCTGACTGTTCCGCTTTGGAACCCTGAAAATAGGTATTCTGTAATTTGATATTTTACTCTTGTCTGCAAGAGCTTTTTCTGTCATTCGTCAGTTTGTTGTCATATTTGCATAATTAGGGTTCTAATGGTTAATTAGGCATAAGAGAAGGAAAATTAATAATTAAATTCCCTAATCCAATTTTCCCTACATCTGTAAGTGAGATAGGGTATGATAGTGCTCATCACTCAACCCTAGATCCTTGAATGTAAGGTGGAAATGAGGATTTAAACATCTAAAATTTAGAGTATTAACAAATCCAATTTTCCCCTAAACATTTTGGTGAACCTATTTTTTTGGACTTGAATTGCAACTTGCTGAGTGTATTTCTTTAGATTTGGATTGATTTCATTCATTCATATAGTCAGCCATTTTATTGCATTGAGAAAAATTCAAAAAAATTGAAAATTTTGGAAAATACAAAAAAATTGCATTGTTTGGCTTACTAAATTGTATCAATTCTTCCTAAATTTTCCTAATTCATGATTTTTGCATCAGATATGATATAAACTACAGAAAAATCCAAAAATTTAGAAATTTGAATTGTATTTTCATTAATAATTTGCTAGGTTTTTGTAGAAATTTTGACAATTTTATATAACCTAGTAATTCCAAAATCTAGGGTTAGTAGGCAAAATCTTTTCTCAGATTTTTCTACTGATTTTAGAGACTCATTCAAATTAACATTTGTCTATAGTCTTTCATATTAGTGTAAATTTGCATTTAGATTTAAAATATTTACATTTTTGCATAGAAAATTTCAACAAAAACTAGTAATTTTGATGTGTTTTCATTAAATTTGCATGGGCATTTTGCATGTTCAAGCTTGAAAATCACTTTCAGATCTGAGAGTAAGTCAATGTCATCATAAATCAGACTTCAAAACATTCACATAGCATTTTTTCCCAAGATCTCAAACCTAGGGCTTCAAAAACAACGATTTTCACTAAATTTGGCCTTATCAACTTTATAAACTTGCACCATAAGTGTGTTGTGAAAGATATTTTGGCACTAATTTTATTTTATCAGGGTAATCATTTTCTTCCCCTGATAAAAATCTTCACAACACTCCTTTTATCAAGCTCTTGAAGTGAAAATTTTGCAAAAAACTACACATTTTGGCTATTTTCGCCCTAGGGTTTGACCTAGTTTGCACTCCAAACGTGTTGTCATCAATTTTATGGATTGAGGTGACTGATATTATTGATATTGTTTTATTTACCTCCTTAAATTCATTACAACACCCCTCTCTCTAGGTCTTGGAGTTGAAAAACTGTGAAAAATAGCCTATTTTTGCTATATTTTCACTAGGGTTTTACCTTAAGTGGTACTAAAAGCATGTTGTGTTGGGTATTTTTGCATCAAGTGGCTGTTATTACTGATAGTATTTGTTTTCCATCATCATTTTCCTCACAACACCCTTTATTATGCTCTTTTGCATTGAGTTTTGGTGAAAAAAGTGCCTATCTTGACATATTTTCATTATATTTCGACTTGGCATTATCTTGAATTTGCATCAAGAGTGTGTTGAGAGTGATCTTATTGATGTTTTGGACTGATATTAGACATATAAATTTCTTCCCTCGATCAAAATCCTTACAACATCCTTTGTTTCATTCATTGGCATTGAAAATGTATCAAAAAATCAAGCATTTAGGTCACTTTTTGCATATAGTCTTGCACTTGACTTTTGCATAGGGTTGGAAAAGCTTTTCAAAAATCTGATTTTACATTGAAAACATTGAAATGGCACCTTCATGTCATTTTTCAAGGGTATCTTTGTATGCATTTATTAAAGATCTTGATTTTGACCAATTTTTAACCCTCATGAGTGAACATCCTACGACATTAGAAAGCTTAACTGAGTTCTTCTCCATGAGTAGCAATGAAAAAGATGATGGTGATAGCACTTCTCCCATACAGTCAACACCTGCTCCATGTGATGATGACATAAACTTGTCTTCTAATCATTCTGTCAAAAATGCTTCTTCCCATGAGGGTATGTTGGTCCAAAATGATGAAATCAACAACACAATAGAAGGAACACACTTTTTGAAAGACATCATGCCTTCTACAATAGAAGAACAAATAATTCATGATGTTGAGGTCCCTATTGATGTGATAACATATGAGCAAATAGACAAACTTGATAAAGACCTAGCTGAATTCCAAGAATATGTGCAAACTAAAAGGATAGCTGAAGAAGCTATACCTATGATTCACAACATAATAAAATTGATAAAAGAAGGACAAGAGGGTATTGATGTTGTTCAAGGAATAACACATATCATTCTAATTGATTTCATGCCTCGATATGACACATCTCTCATGGATACATACCCTTGGGTAGCAGAAGACTTAACACAATACATTGAGAATAATGAGCATGAAAACTCTCTTAATAAACCTTATGAGGCTGAAGATGACTATATGAACTATGATGCAATAATTGGTCTAATAGAAGAAGTTAAGAATTCACCTAACCCATGGAAAAATGGCATTGATTTATTTGTTGACAAAGGTTAGATTGGAAGATCCTACAGGTAAATATCTCTAACCCTTTATCTCTCTCATGAAGTGCTTCCCCCGTAATGTGTTATGTGTTGTTTAGGCCTCCTAGAATGACCTCAGATTCTCTCGTAAGGTTTGGAATACTAGGAGACCGCCTCTATTGTGACCTATTTGTATCATCATTCTTCTATATTGCTTCTCTCTCTCATTTCATTATTGAGTGTTGTGTCTTACAGACATAACATCATGGTTGGTGACCTGGGGGCACCCTCCTATGTGCATGTCCCTAAGACACTTGTTTCTCCTCTCTAATTTATTATTTCCCTTCCTCTAGTGTTTCCATCTAGCAGGGGGATGACGACAAACATTTATATTGATGCAGACCTAGTGTCCCTTTTGAGAGCAATCAACAAATGGACTTAGTTCCTAATATGATGATGGGGTTGTATATCTTATTTGATGCTTGGCTAGTGGAAGCACTCGTGCTTTCTACGTAGTGAATTTCATGATGTTTCTATCGCATTTACAAACCTTAACAATACTGTCACTCTTTGCACCTTTGTTTGTCTTTGAATCTAGCCTTGGCTGTACTCAATTTAGAGAGCTTCGTGATATAGCCCTATGGTTATCCTTGAACTCCAAATTCGTTGTATAACCTTGGCTCTTTGTGTGGTTAATCATATGCATTGATGTTTTTGTTTATCATGATTTTGTAGACACTAACATGTTTTCTTGCAGGGATGTGTTTTGTGGGAACATTTTGCGATCGTAAAGTACATATCACCTCCGGGGGGCATGGGCTTTGCAAAAGTCAGTGTTCCCTTGTGTGTTTTCTTCCTACCTTAACATGTTTGATATTGATACCTGATATCAATCACCTTAAGGTGGGGGCATATAAGGCAAGTTGTCTATTGTAGATGTTAGCTATGTGCTTGTCCTAATGTGCAGTCTAAAGACTTGCTTGATGAGTGTATCCTGCATCCTGAGTTTGTTTGCAATCAATCATGTAAGCCCTCTATGGAGGTGGGATATCGCATATATCCTTTTTATCTTAAGCCCTCTGCAGAGGTGGGGATGGTGTATTTCTCAGAGTAGATTGCATCATCCTGTCATTTTCAAAAGACCTCTGCAGAGGCAGGGAGCAGTTCTGTGACTAACTCAACCCTTAAGCGTGTCTTCGGCAATTTTTGTGGCAAAACCCAATCGTCGGTGTGTGCCTGTATGTGCCTAAGATGGTGTTGGACCTAGAAATAGGTACTCCATAGCTTGTCTGCCATGTTTTCTCCATATCTTCAAGTGTGTGTGTTTTGGCATGCTTGTGTTGTGTGGCGTGTTTATTGCCCCATATGCAGTCTAAAGACTTGCTCAATGAGTGCATCCTACATTTTGAGATGTTTTGCGTGTCTTGCATGTGTGTTGCTCCATATCTATAGTCTAAAGGCTTGCTTGATGAGTGCATCATGTATTCTGGGAGGTTTGTTTACTTTCCAGTACTTGCATTTGCATTTTATATATATGAGAAAAAGAAAAGAAAATATATCATTTCTGTCTTCCATGTATTAATGTGTCTTCTATGTATTGACTGTCTTCTCCGTGTTTTGCATACTTGTTACTGTCTTCTATGTGATTGGCATGTCTTCTCTGTGCTTGATGTGTTTACTGTGTTTGTGACCTTACTTTAATGCATGTATTGGCCTCACGTTTATACATACATTAAAGTGGGGGCTAAATGTAGCATCAGAAAATGTCCCTTGGGGGCTTTTCCCTCATAAAGTTTAGCTCCCGGGTCTTTAGAATGCATTTAGGACATCTTAGTTCATATTTTGGAATTCCGATGGAATGAGACCTAGGTTTCATGGCAAATGGGATCCAGGTGGACCCCTTGAGTTGTACCCTACCCAAAATAGCAGGGAGGACTTGGGTGCCCACGCCCTAGTCCTACCCTATTTTGGGGCAGCCCTAATTTCTAGGTGTCAGTTTATGACCATTATTTGGTCCTTTTGCCGACACGGTAAGTTTTGATTTTTAAAATCTTGGCAGGAGTGCTTGTAGTTGCATATATAAGCATGCTTAGGCATTCATTTAGAAACTAGATGGCAATTGTGATGTTCAAGTGTTCTCAAGGTGATTCAAGGCTTTAATTGTGTTGCAAGAGCAAACTTGTGTGTTTTGTGTGTTGATATTTGCAAATTTGAGCATCAATTTCCTCATGGCATGAAGAGCATCTTCGTCCCATGAGAGCTTCACTACAAGGTGACATAATATTGTGTTTTCATCATTGATTCCTTTGGTATTTGCCTCTGCCTCACAAGGGCATGCACTCTTTATCTAACAATAGTGTTCAAAGACTTAAGTGTCCTCTGAGGCTTGACTGAGGCAAGCCTCTAAACACCACAACCCCCAAACCAAGTCTTGTGATTACAGATTATAGGTGTCACATTTGGGAAAAGTAGAGTTGTAGGAAGGATTGGCAAGCATTAATGATTTAGGATCTAAAGAAAAGGAAACAGGAGCACTTCCAAGACTTAGGTGCTCGCTCTAGTGTCCTCCGCATCTGAGTTTCGAGAAACAAAAGTTACAGGGCTGATTAGTGTCAGAAGGAGGTCTGAATCTTGCGAAGAAACTGGCACCTTGGACTTGGGCGCCTACTCGAGTGTCCCCAACTATTCCACTTCGAAACCCCAAAACAGGTATTTTGTAATTTGATATTTTACTCCTGTCTGCAAGAGCTTTTTCCTTCATTTATCAGTTTGTTGTCGTATTTGTATAATTAGGGTTTTAATGGTTAATTAGGCATAATAGAAGGAAAATTAATAATTAAATTCCCTAATCCAAGTTTCCCTACATCTGCAAGTGACCTAGGGTATAATAGTGCTCGTCACACGACCCTAGATCCTTGAATGTAAGGTGGAAAGGAGGATTTAAACATCTAAAATTTAGACCATTAATAAATCCAATTTTCTCCTAAACAATATTAATTGGATGCAAATCCTATGTGGTCATATTGTGGGAGTTGGCACGGTGATGTGTCATCCTACATGGCATATGACCACATGTAATTTTGTCCTCACATGAGGAGATAGGCATCCCACTTAGTGGTAGGAATATTTTGCCATGTGTCGGCATCTTGGATGTTGTGTAAGGGAATATTGACCGAAACAGTCATGACAGATTCCTATGACAAAGTTATGACATGTAAGAGTCAGAAATAGGAGATTCTATGATAGGTGAAGACATGTGTTGAAGAGCATCTTAGAAAAAGGCATCTTTGGGCGCCCCAAGGTGGACTATGACATGTTGTAAGAGAATATTCTATTTATATCATGTGTATGATAGATTCTCTTATAGCTATAAGTTATGATAGCTATGACAGATTTTATGACGGTTGTAAGAGTCATAAGAGCATCTATCATAGCCCATTTTAGAAATTGGTGACCTCTTTGGGATGGGGTGACTTGACAAGTGTCAAGAACATCCTACAATGTTGGACAAGTGCCCATAGGCATGGGTTTTGGCCCATGAGGCCATGTTGGATGCCCATCCCAATGTGGAGCCATTTTTGCCTTGTATTTGTTATATAAATAGGTGCTTTGGAGAGTTGATGTATTATAGGTTTGACAGGTACTATTATACTACCAGATCATCTCTAGATACGAGTGTCAAAGACTTCTGCAAGAGCATTGGCTCTGTGTTGTATTGTAACCTTCATTGTTTACATAATACATTTGAGCTGTGTTTTAGAGTGTGGGTTTTTCACCCGTAAGGGTTTTCCCCACGTATATCTTGTGTCTCTCTTCTTCTGTCTTACTTTCTTGTGTATGTGTTTGCTGCAATATCTCTATTAATGGGTTAGCATAGCTATAATTGTAAAGATAAAATTGAATTTGCACTCTCCTCCCCTCATTAGATTAGTGTAGGAAGCATTTTCTGCACACCTAGCTTCCTTTCAAGAGCAAGGTTCCTTGGAAGAAAGATTAACTACTTGAGGTAGATGAAGGATGGCACACAAGAAGGATGTTCCTTTGTTTGATGGAATAGATTATGCATTCTAGAAAATAAGGATGGAAGGTTATCTGATTTCTCTTGGATATAAGATCTGGAAATCTATTGAGACTAAATACACTATACCAGAAAATGGTTCAAGTACTGCAAATGAGATCAAGGCCTATGAAGCCAATGGCAAAGCAAGGTATGCTCTTTTAAGTGGTCTTACTAATTATGAATTGGTGAAAGTTATGAATCTAAAAATTGCTAATGAAATCTAGAAAAAGTTTTAAAGTATTTATGAAGGAGATGATAAGGTCAAACAAGCTAAAATGCAAAATTTGAAGCTCATGTTTGAGACCATGTGAATGTCTAAAGATGAAAACATTACAAGCTACTTACAGATGGATGAAGTTGTCAATAGCATCAAAGGACTTGGTGGAGAAGTGGAAGAAAAAGAAGTGGTATTGAAGGTACTCAAAACTCTTCAAGTAAAGCTTACAGTCATAAAGTTTCTGCTATTGAAGAATTACAAAATCTAAATTAGTTTACCAAAGATCAGTTGCTTGGTACCTTAACTACTTTTGAAATGAGAGAATTTAGTACAAGTAGTACAAAAGATGAGACTGCCTTCAAGGCTAGCAAATCTGAGAAGACTGTGGAATCATATTAGGAGGATTCTGATGATGTGGAAGCTAACTTTGTGAGAAAAATGAAATTGGGTACTAGTTAAGTACATTAGTAAGTTGCCTTTCAAGTGTTTCAATTGTGGCAAGATAGGTCATTATGCTTCAAGATGTCTGAAAAGAATTTTGAGAAGCAAATATAGGGAAAAAAAAGTAGAGTGCCTAAGAAAAGCTACTATATTAGAGAAGATGCGAGTATATCTGATGATGATTTTGATTATGAAAATAATGAGGATAATGAATGTTTGTTCATAGCTTTAAAAGATGATATTGTTTCTACTAACTCTGAGAAATGTGTGAAGGAAAAGGGTCTGGAAGTAAGTCTTAATACTAAAGGCACTTTGATGTCTTATTTTCATACTAGATAGGAAAAGAACTACTGGGTCATTGACAGTGAATGCTCAAAATCATATTACCAGTGTGTAAAGCCTCACAAATCATGTAAAAGCATTTAAACCAACTCAAAAATAAATGAAGTAAATAATCTGCTTAAATACAACATCGCAATAACCAAAGTCAAAAAGAAGTAAATAAACCACTTAAATACAACTTCCAAAAATAAAATATGCAATTAATCTGCATAATCACAATATCTCTATAAAAGATAATCTAATTATTAAAATCTCAATGTCAATACATCTTACATATTCATGTACTAAATCTAGGTAATAAGCACTATGAATCAATATACATAAATTCTTTGGCAACATGCCATGATACATCCAATAGGTACAAAAATAAGTACATCAATAAATCAAATACACTCTCCAGCTGCACGATCCAAGTGGTCCACCACCTGCAAGCTGAGAGACGGGAACATGACTCAGGTGCTTTTCCACCCAACCATGAAGTATTTACACTTCCCCGGATTCCTTCCTGAAATGAAGGAAACCCAGCCCTGCACAAAATGTCTAGCTACCTGGTAACAACTGCAGGAGGGAACACCCGATGCATGCCTGATGTCTAAATATGCAATTATATGTAATGAAAAGAAAATTGTCTCACAACAGGATGTGGCAAAGATATCAATAATGTAAACTTTGCTAGACAGTAGACATCTATTTCAATGTCATCTCGATTATGCATAATCCTTTAAGTAACTAGGTCAATTCCTAAAAAGAGGAAAAGCCATCTCTGAATATCCACATTCGGCATCCTAGTCCTGAAAGTAACCCAATACAATTCTTAATGAAAATCTACTTCTTCTCCAAGAGGCAATAAAGGAATAAAATAAAGGAATTAAAAGAAT
Organism: Cunninghamia lanceolata; assembly: GCA_027924645.1. Taxonomy (NCBI): domain Eukaryota; kingdom Viridiplantae; phylum Streptophyta; class Pinopsida; order Cupressales; family Cupressaceae; genus Cunninghamia; species Cunninghamia lanceolata. Next base: position 8,122,572 of record BSBN01001281.1, read on the forward strand.
AAGTTCAATGAATCAATCCATTCCCTTTTCCCAACATCAAATACAGAAAAATAAATGCTATAAAGCAATTCACCAATTCATTCATTTAATCTTTCAATAAAAATCAATTTAAATCTCAATTCGGCCTTCCTGTCATTTTTGTGACAAGAGGTGTTCATAACAAAAGAAAATAAGAAAATAAACCTCTTGTCACTGTGGTGACAGGAGCTGCTACAAGAGCCAAACAGTGAAATAATAACGAGTATTCATCCATTTTATCAACATTCAAGAAATAGGATCTAATATTTATTGTCTATGTTTTGCCAGTATGTTGTTTATCAGTTTAACGGTTTTGATTAACATTCATCTCAATCTAACTACATGAATGTTATAGTTGTCTAACTTCAGAGATCTATTATTCAATCATTTCAAACATAAGTTAAAGCTACAGGAAGTTCATCATTTGATCTAAACTCAGAGATTTTATTAAAGCTGCTACATGAATTATAAATCATCTAAATCAGAGGTTCGCTACTTTAACATAGAAAAGGTTGATTTATATATCCTTACTATTTAATCTCAGCTAACATGAAAATGAAATACAGTCAAAAGATAAAGTTACCAGTGAAAATAAACATCGATTTCAGAGGTTTTAACTCAGTTTTCATATCTAGATCTAAGAAATGAAAAGGAACTATAATCATGTTTTAAATCAGAGGATCGACACCATACAATTTAGAAGTTTTGGTGACAGCAATAATCAAGGAATTGATCCAAATGGTTTGATTAGCAAAGACCCAACGATCAGTAAGGAGGAAGGGCGATGACCTCTAGGAGTTTGTTGACAACATGCAAAGTAGGAAAAAGTATGAAGGTAAGGGTCGATCCATGCAGACCACCCAAAATGAGTTTAAGTAGCCATGGAAGGTTGACGACTAGGCAAAACCAAAATACATTGTACAGAAAGAAAAATAAAAATAAAGAACAGTCAACATTTGAAAGCATTTGGTCAACCCTATACGGTGACTAGCTCAAGCACATGGCTTGGACAAACAAAAAAAAAAGGCCAATAACTAAGACAAGTGGCCATGAAGGATATGCAGCTTGAGAAGGAGAATTCGGCCAGCAACAATAGCTTAGGTTTTAAACAAAATCAATCGATCATTCTCAATAGAAGACACCTTATTTAAACCAGTCACAGCCATTAAAACATGAATGATAATCAGAAGGGAACCTGGAAGAAAGAGGCGATGGTGAAGGAGAAGCTGATGTTGTCCTTGCCTCCCTGTCGCTGCCTAATATCTCTCCTATTGCTGCAATTTTCCCAAAGGTTTCTAGTTGCAAATCGTTGCTTCTTCTCTCTGCCAAAATCATGGGTATCTTGTTGTGCAAACTACTTCTTCTTTTAATAAAAATTCTCTCTTCTTATTTTTAGAGATCTTGCTTTTAGGTTTAGAACTGAAGTTCTTATTATTATTTTTTAGTTTGCATGAATAAAAGATAGAATAAAACAATATATTTGTTATTTCTAAAACAAAAAGCTTTATTTAAAGCAATAAAGAAAACAAAATCTTCTTTTACAACTTACTGTCACATAGATGATAGGAATAAAAATATATTTAATTCTTTTTGTCAAAAACTCTAAATATAATAATGCTATTTTAATTAAAACAAAACCATTTAAAAAATCACAAAGAGAATGCATTACAAATTTTCACAAAAATAATTAATTTAATCTATTTATTTATTTTAAGGACATATTGTCTTCCAAACATCTTAAAGCAATATTAGATTAATTATTTAATAACATACACATAATACACCCAATGAGCATATTTCGAAAAGATACTAAGTTAAAGTAATCACATCATGCATTTGAAGACAATTAAATAACCTCACATTAATGCAATTAAAGCCATTCGATAATGCATATGCAACTAAGTGGTGTGTGTGTTTGCATTAGGTAAACCCATCCATTAGTTATTGCCAAGTAGCTAGAACATTTCTACCTTAGCCATGCTCTCGTCTTCGACGAGTATCTGCATCCAATTGCACTCAATCTTGATGTCAATAGGTTAGTATCTCAAAACATAGCCGAAGCAAATCACTACATCAATATTCCATATTAAAAATAATTTCTAAATTTCATCAATTGACTCATAATGATTACATCCCTGTAAGCAAAATTACTTAAAATAAAATCAATCATGATAATTGTTCACTAAACTAGATTAATCATATTGTTCATAAAAACGAGACGTGACACGGTGATAAGAGTAAGTTTGTTAAACTTGAAAAATATGATCGAGGACTAGTTAGATTTGGTGATGATACATTTGCTAAGATATGTGGAAGAGGTTCAATTAGTTTTGATGGCGAGCATAATACTAATGATGTTCTTTATGTTAAGGGTTTAAAGCATGACCTCTTAAGTGTTGGACAAATGTGTAGCAAAGGATATAATCTTGTGTTTCAAGATGGTGGTTGTGAGATCAGAAAAGATTCCAGAACTGTGATAGCTGCTAGAAAGAGGATAGATGGAAATGTTTATCATCTCAAAAGTGATGATGGTTATTATTTCATGACTTAGATCAGTGAGAGTTGGCTATGGCATAGAAGATTGTGTCACATCAATTTTGATAGCCTGGTAAGAATAAGTTTAGTTCAAGATGTAAGAGATCTGCCAAAGATTACAAAGCCTATCAATGTTGTATGTAAGGAATGTCAAGTTGGAAAGCAAGCAAGAAGAAGTTTCAAAGTCAAGGATCAATCTTCTACCAGACTGTTGCAGTTGGTGCATCAGATCTTTGTGGTCCTACCAAGGTAAGGAGTTTTCAAGGTGATAGGTATTTCATGCTACTGATTGATGATTATTCTAGAATGACATGGGTTACTTTTCTCAAAGAAAAATTAGAAGCCCTACTAGATAAGTTCAAAGCATTCAAAGTCATGGTTGAGAATGAAATATTTGAGGTCTAATAGAGGTGGAGCATTCACCTCCAATGAGTTTAACATGTTTTTTGAGAATCATGGAATAAAGAGGCAATTATCTGCCCCTAGGACTCCTCAGTAGAATGGAGTGGTTCAAAGAAAGAATAGGATTGTTCAAGATGTTGCAAGGACAATGATAAAAGAAGCAAATCTACCAAAGGTATACTGGAGAGAAGCAATTCATATTGTTTTCTATATACTGAATAGAGTGCGGGCAAGAGAAAATAGTACAAAGACCCCTTATGAGTTATGGTATGGAAGGATTCCTACTGCCAAATACTTTAGAGTGTTTGGAAGCAAATGTTATATCAGAAGGGATGAAGAAAACCTAGGAAAGTTTGATGCGACGTCTGATGAAGGTATCTTCCTTTGGTATTCTACTAAAATAAAATCCTACCGGTGCTACAACAAGAGGCTAAGAAGGATTGTTAAGAGTGCAAATGTCAAATTTGATGATCTATAGAAGAATTTAGAAGTAAATGCATATGAATCAGATGAGTCCTCTTGCAAAGAAGAAGAAAATGTTGATGAAAAGGAAGTATAGATTGAAGAAGAAGAAGCTCCGGAAAAGACTCCTAAAACTCCCAAGTATGTGCAGAAGTATCATTTTGAAGATCAAATCATTGGTGACAAGAACAAAGGTGTGCTGACAAGAAGGAAAGCTATTGAAAAACAAGTAAATCTATGTTTACTTTCTAAATTTGAACCTAAAACAGTGATTGAAGCATGCAAGGATGAGTATTGGATCAAGGCTATGGAAGAAGAACTAATGTAGATTGAAAAGAATCAGACCTGGGAACGTGTTTCAATACCTGCAAATAAAAATGTGATTGGAACTAAGTGGGTATTTCAAAACAAACTAAATGAGAATGGAGAAGTGGTAAGAAACAAGGCAAGGCTTGTGTAAAGGTTACTCACAAGTAGAACGAATAGACTATGAGGAAACTTATGCTCTAGTGGCAAGAATGAAGGCCATCAGGATGTTTTTGGCTTTTGCAGCACATAAGGATTTCAAAGTATATCAAATGGATGTGAAGTCTGTTTTCTTGAATGGTGAATTGGAAGAAGTATACATAGAACAACCGGATGGATTTCAGTTATTAGATAAACTGGATATGGTTTGCAGATTGAAGAAGGCACTATATAGATTAAAGAAAGCCCCCAGAGCTTGGTATGCAAGGTTAGACAAGTACTTATTACAACAAGGACTCAACAAAGGTACCGTAGATAGCAATGTGTACATCAAAGTAGGAGAAGATCAAATTCTAATTGTGAAAGTATATGTTGATGACATAATCTTTGGAGGAAATGAAGGTATGTGTAAGAGTTTTGTAGATGAAATACATAAAGAATTTCAAATGTCAATGTGTGGGGAAATGAACTTCTTCCTTGGGCTACAGATCAATCAGATAGATAAAGGTATTTTCATTTCACAATCAAAGTATGTCAAGGAGATGTTAAAGAAGTTTGGATGGAAGATTCTAAACTAGTATGTACCCCTATGACAACTAGTTGCAAGTTGAGCAAGAATGATGAATCTCCTAAGGTTGATCAGAGTAGGTATAGATCAATGATTGGAGGATTGCTATATTTAACTACTACTAGACTGGATACTATGCATGCAGTTTGTCTTATGGCTAGATTTCAAGAAGATCCTAGAGAGTCACATGTTGCATCAGTAAAGAGGATATTCATATATTTAAAGGGCACTCTAGATCATGGCTTGTGATATCCAAAGGATAATAACTTTGCTCTAAGTGCTTATACAGATGCAGATTGGGCTGGTTGTGTAGATGATAGGAAAAGTACAAGTGATGGTGCATTCTTTCTTGGAGGCAGAGTGGTGTCATGGTTAAGTAAGAAGTAGGATTCAATATCTTTTTCTATTGTAGAGGAAGAATACATTGTTGCAGCATCTTGTTGCACACAAGTGTTGTGGATGAGGCAAACCTTGAAGGATATTAGAGCTTTATATGATGAACCTATCCTTATCTTATGTGATAATACAAGTGCTATTAACATTTTAAATAATCTAGTGATGCACTCAAGGACAAAACATATCTCAATCCAATATCACTTTCTGAGAGAGAAGGTTGCAGAGAATGAAGTGAATCTTGAGTATGTACCTACAAAGGATCAAGTTGCTAATATATTCACTAAGGCTCTTCCTAAGGATACATTTGAGTATCTCTCAAAGAAGCTAGGGGTTATTGCCCCTCCTTCTTTTAACTAGATGCATCAGGAGATGCATTAGTCTAGTGGATTTTAAGATTCATTCCTTATTTTGGAATGATGTTGGAGGCTACCTCTCAGGGGGAGAAGGTAGTGGTCATGTTGGTTATTGCAATCAGGGGGAGTATAAAGAGTAGTAAAAGAAAAGTTGTTACAAATTATTAATGCTCAGGTACAAGCTTGAGTAATTAGCTATAGGTGTGAATGAATGAGAGATGTGTCGCCCTTTGCCATTGATGTCAAAGGGGGAGAGAGATAAATGTGAAAAAGGAAAGAGTCAGTTATAAAGAAGAGAGTAATGAGCTGGGGGGGGAAAAAGTGAAAGGAAAAGAGTTGATACTAGGGATGCTATTGTGTTGATGGTTTTTCACATTATGTGTTACCATCAATGACAAAGGGGGAGATTGTTGCAAGTATGTGTAGTTAGTCTTGTCATTGATGTCAACAAGCTTGTGTTGTGATGCAAGAGCATCTAGAGGTGTAAGGGTAATCTTGCATCACCCAAAAATAATGTTGATTCAAAATTAATGTCTTTATTTTCATTTCTTTTCAAAATTTGTATTTTTGGACACCCATTTCCTTGAATAATGATTCAAAACCTTCAAAGTTTCCAACAGGACTAAGGATACTAGAATTTACTATTTTTAGTAAGTCTTTATCAAAGAAGCGGTTGAGCATGAAATTTTCCCCAAAGTTTCGGAATAGTCAAATAAGCATTCTTGGTAAATTTCAGCTCAAGATCATGTCTGGATTTCAAGATATTAAAGTTTCAATTTCCTAAGGTCCCCTGAAGAGTTCCAAAATCATATATGAGGGACTAAAACATCCAATAACACCCTAAAAATTTTATGAAAGTCCATTTACAAATTTCTGGCGTGATATCTCACTTTGTGAGCTTTCCGACACTTCAAGTGGTTTGTCAATTAGACACCCAGATCAAAAGTTATGCTTCCTAGAAGTTGACCTACTTTTGGAGGGAGTTGCGAATTTTGAAATTTTGGCTGGAGGCCACCAAAAGGGCTATTTATGACCAATTTTGTTAGCCCTTGGAGTAGTAGAGATAAGGGGGAAATTGTAGAGTCAAGAATAGGCACGAAAATAGAACCCCTAGCTAATTTGGGGTTACAGAAGGCAGAAGATTCCAGAGTCTTGAGACAAGAAGATGTAATGTGTTGCAGCCCATGGAGGATTCATCCTCTTATTATATTTGAGCTTCTGTAATGTAATGAGTTATCCAAATCAATAAAAGAACATTCTATTTTATGTGTGCAATTTATGTTTTTGTGTGTTTTGTGATTTACCCTCTTCATCAAGTGGTATTAGAGCAAGGGGTTCCTAAGTGTGTAGACAAATCACTGACCATGAGGTAGTTTGCACCAGAACCTGAGGTTGTGGGTTTGCAGCAGAGATCAACATGCCTCCACGAAGAAACTGTGTTGGGAGAAATTATTTGACAGAAGAGGGTTTTAGAGCCTTGCAAAGGCAGATTGATGCATTGCAAGAGGAGTTGCGAAGAGGGTTTGAGTCGAGAACAAGAGAAGAAAGCGAGGATAAAGCTAAAGAAGAGATATCTGAGGAAGAACAAGAAGCTGTAGGAGATCCTACAGAAGTTAGGTTGTTGAGGGCCATTTCAAAGATCAAAAAGAGGCCCAGGATTGAAGTTTCTACCTATTCAGGAGATTTGAATCCAAAATAGCTTATTGATTGGATCAATGACATGGAGGAATATTTCAAGTATGAAGACATGGAGGACCTAGATCGAGTCAAGTTTGCAAAAACAAAGTTGAAGGGCCATGTCAGTATTTGGTGAAAGGAGGTCCAATTAGAGAGAAATAGGAGAGGAAAAGGAAAGATTACCAGATGGGATCTGATGGTGGAGAAATTGAAGAAGCAGTTCATTCCTGTGGACTATGAGATGGAGTTGTTGAAGAAGCTGCAAGGATTGAAGCAAGGTAACGAGTCTATTAAGGAGTATACATAAGATTTTTATAAGATTACTATCAGGACCGGTCATGTAGAGGCCAACAAGGAGAAGGTAGCATGTTACAGTAATAGGTTAAGGCCAAGTATTCAAGAGGAGTTGAGCCTGGTCAGAATGACCACCATAGAAGATGCCTACCAATTTTCCCTAAAGGTGGAAGAGAAGATGAATAAAAAACTTGACAGCAAGCAAAGGGGAAGAGGTCAAGGTGGAAGGACTAGTGGAAGACCCTATGGAGGCCAAAATGAAGATCCAAAGAAAAGTGAAGAAGTTGGCACTAGTCAAAATCAGAGAGGAGATAATACCTACCACCCTCATGACCAAAATAATGGTGAGCAAAGAGGAAGAGGAAGAGGTAGACTTGGGCAAGGACTTGGAAGAGGAGGTTTCAGAGGAACTTATTTCCAATGTGGAGAAGAAGGGCATCGAGCATACGAGTGTCCGCAACATCAAGGAAGGACGAATAGAAGACCTAAAGGTAATGCACGAGTTGCAAATGTAGATGAAGATGCACAATCTGAGCATTCTGAAGATACTAAAAGGGGAGAAACCCTAGTTGTCAGAAGAACCTTTTTGAATGAGGAGAAAGAACCAGATCAGAGGAAGAGCTTATTCTGCACCAGGTGCAAATGTGAAGGTAAGTGTTGTGATATTATTATTGATAGTGGAAGCACTGACAGTCTTGTTTTAGAGGAGATGGTTAACAAGTTGAAGTTGACAAGAAGAAAGCATCCACATCCATATTGGATTGCATGGTTGTAGAAGGATCATAGAGCTTTGGTCAATGAACAGTGTTTAGTCAAATTCAAGATTGGTGACTACCACGAAGAGGTGTTATGTGAGATCATACCGATGGATGCATATCATATGTTATTGGGGAGGCCATGGCAGTATGATAGGTGTGCTATCCATGATGGCCATGAAAACACATATTCCCTAACAAAGGATGGAGTTCGTCATAAGTTGAAGCCCTTGAAGGAGGTGGAAGAAAAGGTATGTAGCACTGCCAAAATTTGCTTGGTAGATGGTAGAAATTTTTGGGAGGGTATGAAGCATGAGCGTAATTTCTTTGCATTGATTCCTAAGATTAGTCAAGAGAAATGTGAAAATGTACCAGCAGAAGCCTTAGACCTATTGGAAGAATTTTAGGACATTATCTCTAATAATGTACCAGAAGGTTTACCATTGGTGAAGAAGATAAGTCATCAAATGGACTTGATACCAGGAGCTAGTTTGCCGAATAAGGCAGCCCATAGAATGACTCCTGCAGAAAATGAAGAGCTGTTAAGGAAAGGGATGATAAGGGAGAGCCTAAGTCCATGTGCAATACTTGCAGTACTAGCACCAAAGAAAGATGGAGAGTGGAGAATGTGTACAGATTCCTGAGCCATCAATAAGATCACGATCAAGTATAGATTTCCATTGCTAAGAATAGATGACATCATGGATTGTTTGAGTGGAGCCAAGTACTTCATGAAGATTGACCTGAAGAGTGGGTATCACTAGATCTGAATCAAAGAAGAAGATGAATGGAAAATAGCCTTCAAGACAAAGGAAGGTTTGTATGAGTGGTTAGTCATGCCATTTGGGCTAACTAATGCACCAGACACATTCATGTGGCTCATGAATGACATATTGAAAGAGTTTTTGGGAAGTTTTGTTATTGTTTATTTGGATGACATTTTGATTTTCAGTAAGACTTGGGATGAGCATCTGTTGCATATCAGAAGAGTTTTAGAGAAGCTGAGGGAGGAGAAGTTGCTAATTAATTTGAAGAAATGTAGTTTTTCAAAGGAGTTGGTATACCTGGGATTTTTTGTCACAGAGGAAGGTCTTAAGATGGACCCAAAAAAATTAAGGGCTATCCTTGAATGGCCCACACCAAGGAGTGCTACAAAGGTACGATCTTTTCATGGTTTGGCAAGTTTTTAGAGAAAGTTTATTAGGAATTTTAGTAGCATTTGTGCACCCCTAACTGAGATAATGAGAGGGGATAGAAAAGAGTATAAATGGACTATAGGAGAAAACAAGATTTTTGATACATTGAAGCAGAGAGTCATAGAGCAACATGTTTTGGCACTTCCAGATTTCAATAAGGTATTTTAGGTAGATTGTGATGCTAGTGGTAGTGCTATAGGAGCTATTTTGAGTCAAGTAGGTAAGCCCATTGCCTATTTTAGTGAGAAGCTTAATGATGCCAAGAAAAAGTATTTTGTTTATGATTAGGAGTTTTATGCAATAGTTCAGGCTTTGAAGAAATGGAGACATTATATGTTGCCAAAAGAGTTTGTTTTATATACTAATCATCAGGCCTTATAATATCTTAATAGTTAAGGAAAGTTGAACTAGAGGCACTTAAAATGTGTTGCATTTTTGCAAAGTTATACTTTTGTTTTGAAGCATAGGAGTGGGAAGTCCAATAGAGTTGCAGATGCCTTCAACAGAGAGCAAAATTTGTTGACAGAAATGAAGATAGAGGTTGTTAGATTCGATGAGCTCAAAAGTTTGTATCCTGAAGATCTAGATTTTGCAGAGGCTTGGAAAGCTTGTTTGGAACCTGTTACTTTGGACCAAACAAAATGGTTGGATTTCATGGAAGCCAGTTGTACATTTTGAAAAGTTCCATGAGAGAGAACCTGATTAAGGAGAAGCATAGGGGGGGATTAGCTGGACACTTTGGTCAAGATAAGACCATTGCTATTATTGGTGAGAATTGTTATTGGCCACAGTTGTAATAAGATGTGAGGAAATTTGTATAGAGTTGTAAGGTGTGTCAAATGGAAAAAGGAATAAGTTAGAATACAGGGCTATATCAGCCATTACCTGTACCAAAGAAGCCATGGGATGATATTAGTATGGATTTTGTTCTTGGTTTACCAAGGACAAGAGAGGACATGATTCCATTTTTGTAGTGGTGGACAAATTCTTGAAGATGGCACATTTTATCCCTTGTAAGAAGACTAATGATGCTTTTCATATTGCAGAGTTATTGTTTAGAGAAGTGGTGAGAATACATGGTCTACCTAAGAGTATAGTTTCAGATCGAGATACCAAGTTTGTTGGTTACATCTAGAGGACTTTATGGAAGAAGTCGAAGATAGATTTGAAGTTCAATTCTGCACACCATCCATAGACTGATGGATAGATAGAAGTGGTGAATAGGAGTTTGGGTAACCTACTACGATGCTTAGTAGGAGATAAGCCCAAGGGATGGGATTTGATTTTACCACAGGTAGAATTTACTTACAACAATTTTGTCAATAGGAGTATTGGTAAATCACCATTCTAGATTGTATATGGGAATAGTCCAAGAAATGATTCAGAGTTAAGGAAGGTGGACAAAGGAGAAAAGACAAGTACTAAAGCTGAAGACTTTGTAGAACACCTGAATAATTTGCATGAAGAGGTGAGAAAGCACATTAATAAGATGAATATTCAGTACAAGGCTAAGATAGATTAGTGTTGGTAAACAGATTTGTTGCTTTAAAATAATCTTCTTGAGTAACTCTGTTTGCCCTTGGATTAGCAACAACCTGCTCACAACAGTTGAAGAATCACACGTCTATGTCGATTCCTCTCTGCGTTTAAGAGGGGCAGCTCCCTCGTATGATAGGGGTAATTGGATTTTCTGGAATCATAAGAACAAAAACAAAGAAACAAAAAACACTAATGATGAAATAAGAGTTAAACTTATGAATTTAAGTTCCATGCATCCAAATAGAGATACCAAAACTTGATGCGAAATATCTTTCTCACAATGCAACTTTGAAAGGAAAGCACACGATAATTATTGATTAAACATACGAATACCAATAACAATACATGAAATCGAGTTGAACACACATTCAAAACATTTCTTTATTGCTTTCAAACTTGAACAACACTATTCAAGTCTTTCATACACTGTCATGTGAAAAAGTGGAACCCCCTTGATTGAATCACAATGATATATTTATAGGTGAGGTTAGTAACCACTTAGGGTAACTACCTCAACCACTTTTTAATAACTACTTGACTTAACTACCTTCATAAATGCCCTAATTTTGAATAACTAACTTTCTTTCACAAAGCTAGTCGCTTAGAGTAACTACCTTGCTTAGGCACTTGAAATAACTACTTTGTAAGAAAAAGTTAGGATAAACCAAGGGCCCTTGGACTTGAAAGAAGTAAACCTGCTCAAAATGGTGGAGCAAATTAATGTAGTACTTGTGAAGAACAAATGAAGTACTTGTTGTAGTGCGAGGAATGTTAAGCACAACTGTGATCTCCTTCCATTTTCTATCATTTATGACCATTTGCAGTCCTCCACGAGCAGTTACTTCCCTATATAATAAATACAGGTCTACATCCTTACGACCAATCTTTGGAATGCTGATTCCAAAGCTCCCAATTTGGTGTCATTGGAGATGATGCCGGCATAGGTCTTGGAAGATACTTGCAAAGGTTGTGGAACAAATTTTCAATAGCCGAATGCATATATCTGAAGTCAATGTTGTCCACAAGATGACATTTCTTCGACACAATTTGTCAAATAGTTCACGTGCCTTAGCTTTTCTTCCAAAGTTTGCTCATATATGTGCTAGGGAATCTGCAACTACATCAGCTGACAGAAAAACATTTTCAATAATACTTTGTGAGACATCCATACCTTGACCCAAAACTCCCATTTGGCACAAATATAAAGTATGCTTGAACATATGTTGTAATATTTGTAATCCTTGAGACCACATTTCATTGAGGCATTCTTCTAGATAGTTCACGTCTCTCATCTATGCTTCCATATTTTGCATCAATGTCTATCAGGGAACCTCAAACTATAATATCTGACAAATTTCTCTATTTCATCACACATAAGAGATGCTAATAAACACCGTGGAATCTGTAATCTTGCATTTCTTTGGGCACAAATCGAGAGGATTCTATTGAAGAGCCAAATTTTTTAGATTTTCTTGAAAATAACGCCTATGTGTTGTGTATATCATTCCATGTTCACAAGTCAGGAGGGTGTTGATGAAGGTCATGAGTAATGGATTTATACCAACTGATTGCTCTTGCTTGTAAGTTCCCATAGCCTTTTCAAGGAATCTATTTAGTGTACATTCTGCAGTCATGGTAGTCCATGAGACCAAATTTCCTTGAGGCATTTTACCAAACAATTCATTTGCTTTGTCTAGGTTACGCAAGGATGCTAGCAAAGGTTGAGCATTTTAAATTTACACCTACCAATTGCTTTTGCTTGAAGATTTCAAAAATCTTATTCAACAAAACCATTATATGCAGATTTGAGGTATTCTGGCAAACCTTTCATTCCAAAGTTCTCATTTTGACACAGGTTGTGGTCTTGGTTCACTACAGCTGGCCGTATTTGTTTGAGAGTTTCTCAAGTCTTTTCAACAGAACCATTTTCTGCAAAACCCATGGTCATTGCATTTTATGAGATGACATTCATTTGAGACATTCTGAAGACTGTTGCTGAAGGTTATCTCTATATTCACATTTTGCATATATGTCTGCCAGAGCACTTCAAACTATAATATTTATTGCAATCATTGTGCTCCATGAGATGACATTTTATTAAGGCATTCTATCAAATGGTTCTGGCGCACTTGTCCATACTTTAGCATCTGTGTATATGTCTTCCAGCAAACTTGCACCTGCAACATCTTAATGAAACCTTCCTTCTTTCATCACGTTTTGATGGATGTTTACTCCTGTTCAAAGGCTTTCATTTTGGCACAGGCCGGGAGGATGTTGGCGGAGGTGGTGCATTCTAGTTTTACACCTGCAGCTTGCATTTGCTTGAAAGTTTCGAAGGATTTTGTAAACAATTATTTTGCTTGAGGCTACAAACACTCTTTCTAAGGTATATACTTCACACTGACTAAAATGATGATGAAGATCTCATTCGGTGTCCGTCACTAGGCTCCCCAACCTTGGGTTATTTAGAAAAAGCACATATTCTACCAAAACATCTTTCATGTCTGTCATTCTTGCTTCACATCTATAGATAACTAGAATCTTCATCCGTGGAGGTAGTCAGTATAGATTGCAAACTTTCTAAATATCTCCTTCAAGATGGGAATAGCACTGGTATTGTGCACTCAGAAAAGTTGGCGAAATGAAACAGATGAGCACTGAGGAGACTTCAAATCAAGAACTTGCACTCTGCCTTGAAGCATTCTATTTAAAATTAACTACTATTCCTTTCTTTGTGTTTCTATGCTTCACATGCCAATTATTACGCCTCGAGAGAGAGTGGATGCTCGGCGGTTACTTAGCATAATGTCTGAGTTATGCTTCACTAAATGATGTTGAGGTGTCATCTTTTAGAGCCGTTTCAGGTTTCATTGTCATTTAAGAAACTAACAATATCATCCAATCAACCGATAGGAAATAACGCCCCATGTTTAATGATAATGCATAGTAAAAGGTCTTGCTTGATTGGCGGTGTTAAGGATTTGGCAGAAGTGCCCGCGAGCTGATGATAACAACCTGATGAAAATAACGGGTTCATTCTCGAGAGTAAATGTTAGTTTGATAAGAGACAAAATATGCCGATGGAAACATGAGGCCAACAATTAGAAGAGGAGATTAAGGAATTTTAGGTAGGAGATGAAGTCATGGTTCACTTGAGAAAAGAGAGGTTTCCAATTGGAACATATAATAAGTTGAAAATGAAGAAATTTGGACCATGCAAAATCTTGAAAAAGCATGACTCGGGAAATGCATATGAGGTAGAGCTGCTGAGTGGGATCAACATTTCCCCTATGTTCAACATTGTTGATTTAACAGAATATAATGAAGGTGGAACAGACGATGGACAAACAGAAGGACAGTGGAGTATTCGAGCATCTACTTCAACGGAGGAGATAGAAGAGATTTTGGATAGACATGTGGGAAGGAGTACTCGGAACAGGCAATATGAAGAATATCTAGTGAAGTGGAAAGGAAGGCCTGTTGAAGATTCTTCCTAGTTATCTAAGGCAAAAGTGGATTTTTTGAGGTTTTCCTCAAACACCTGACATGTGACAAGGTCACTTCTCAAAATTACCCTAGGTGTCTAATCCATGAGCATCCAGAGGTGTAAGGGCAATCTTGCATCACCCAAAAACTGATGAAGGGGGTAAATCATAAAACACATAACAACAAAAATTACACACAGAAAATAAAACTTTCTTTATTGATTTGGACAACTTATTACATTACAGAATCTCAAATACAATCAGAGGAATCAACCCTCCACCGACTACAACACATTACAGCTTCCTATCCCAAGACTCTGGAATCATTTGCCTTTTGTAACCCCAAATCAGCTAGGGTTTCTATTTTCCCACCTATTCTTGACTCTAGACACTTCCCCCTTAACTCTACTACTGCCTAGGGTTCCCAAAAATGGTTATTAATAGTTTTTTTAGCAGCCAACAACCTAATTTTGAAATTTGCATCTCCCTCCAAAAATAGGTCAACTTCCGGGAGCCATAACTTTTGATCTAGGTGTCTAATTGATGAACCGTTTTATGCATCAAAAATCGCATAGAGTGCTCTACGCGCTAAGAACCCACTCTATTAGTTCTAGCCATTTTCAGGCCCGTACAGGGCTGTTTAGTGCCTCAAACCTGAGTTTGAATAATTTTCAGGCATTTTTCAGGAAACGAAAACTTTAATATCTTTCAGCTTGCAAATGATATTTGCGTGAATCCTTCACCAAAGGTCCTATTTTTTAGTTATGTAGCTTCCTGTAAATTTTCACTTCATTTCGTGCCCAAATGCAAACTTTCTAAAAATAGCAGGTTGTTATTTTTAGTAGTTTGGAAAAACTGAAAGTTCTACATCATTATTCGAGTGATTATGGAACCAGAACCACAAATTTTGAAAAGAAATGGAAAGAACATCAACAATTTTGAAACACATCTTTTTTTGGGTGATGCAAGATTGCCCTTACACCACTGGATGCTCCTGCATTAGACACCCAGGGTAATCTGAGAAGTGACCCTATCACATCTCATGTGTTTGTGTGAGGAAAACCCAAACGGTCAACCTCTGTCTTAGACAACCAAGAAGAATCTTCAATAGGCCTTCCTTTCCATTTCACCAGATATTCTTCATATTGCCTGTTCCGAGTACTTCTTCCCACACGGCTATCCAAGATCTCTTCTATCTCCTTGATTGAAGTAGATGCCGGAATACTCCACTGTTCTTCTGTTGGTCCATCCTCTGTTCCACCTTCATGATATTCTGATAAGTCAGCAATGTTGAAAACAGGGGAAATGTTGATCCCACTTGGCAGCTCTACCTCATATGCATTTCCTGAATCGTGTTTCTTCAAAATTCTACATGGTCCAAATTTCTTCATTTTCAGCTTATTGTATGTTCCAATTGGGAACCTTTCTTTTCTCAAGTGAACCATGACTTCATCTCCTACCTAGAATTCCTTATATCTCCTCTTTTGATCTGCCTTGGCCTTGTACTGAATATTCATCTTATTAATGTTCTTTTTCACCTCTTCATGCAAATTCTTCACGTGTTCTACAAAGTCTTCAGCCTCGGTACTTGTCTTTTCTCCTTTGTCCAGATTCCTTAACTCTCAAGTATTTCTTGGACTATTCCCATATACAATCTGGAATGGTGATTTACTAGTACTCCTATTGACAGAATTGTTGTAAGCAAATTCTGCCTATGGTAAAATCAAATCCCATCCCTTGGGCTTATCTCCTACTAAGCATCGTAGCAGGTTACCCAAACTCCTATTCACCACTTCGGTTTGTCCATCAGTCTGTGGATGGTGTGCAGAACTAAACTTCAAATATTTCTTCAACTTCTTCCACAATGTCCGCCAGAAATAACCAACAAACTTGGTATCTCGATCTGAAACTATGCTCTTTGGTAGACCGTGTAATCTCACCACCTCCCTAAAAAATAACTCTGCAATATGAACAGTATCATTAGTCTTCTTGAAAGGAATAAAATGTGCCATCTTTGAGAATCTATCCACCACCACAAAAATGGAATCATGTCCTCTCTGTGTCCTTGGTAAACCAAGAACAAAATATATACTAACATCATCCCATGGCTTCTCTAGTAAAGGTAGTGGCTGATATAGACCTGTATTCTGACTTGCTCCTTTTGCCATCTGACATACTCTACAACTCTACACAAATTTCCTCACATCCTACTACAATTGTGGCCAATAATAGTTTTCACCAATAATAGCAATGGTCTTGTCTCGACCAAAGTGTCTAGCCAATCCTCCACTATGCTTCTCCTTAATCAGGTTCTCTCTCATGAAACTCCTCGGAATGCACAATTGGCTTCCTTTAAACAACATGCCATCTTGGATTATGAAATCCAACGATTATGTCCTGTCCAAAGTAATAGGTTCCAAATAAGCTTTCCAAGCCTCTGCAAAATCTAGATCTTCAGGGTAGAAACTTTAGAGATCATCGAACCCAATAACCTCTATCTTCATTTCTGTCAACAAATTTTGCCTTCTACTCAAGGCATCTGCAACTCTATTGGACTTCCCACTCCTGTGCTTCAAAACAAAAGTATAGCTCTACAAAAACTCAACCCATTTTAAGTGCCTCTGGTTCAACTTTCCTTGACTATTAAGATACTACAAAGCCTGATCATCAGTATATAAACAAACTCCTTTGGCAAAAAATAATGTCTCTATTTCTTCAAAGCCTAAACTATTGCATAAAACTTCTGATCATAAATAGAATACTTTTTCTTGGCATCATTAAGCTTCTCACTAAAATAGGCAATGGGCTTACCTTCTTGGCTCAAAACAACTCCTATAGCACTACCACTAGCATCACAATCTACCTAAAACACCTTATTGAAATCTGGAAGTGCCAAAACAGGTTGCTTTGTGACTTTCTGCTTCAATGTATCAAAGCTTTTGTCTGCTTCTTTAGTCCATCTAAATTCTTTTCTATCACCTCTCATTGTCTCAGTTAGGGGTGCACAAATTCTACTAAAATTCTTGATAAAATTTCTATAAAAACTTGCCAAACCATGAAAAGATCTTACCTCTATGGCACTCCTTGGTGTAGGCCATTCAATGATAGCCCTTACTTTTTCTGGGTCCATCTTAAGACCTTCCTTTGAGACAACAAATCCTAGGTATACCAACTCCTTCTTTGCAAAACTACATTTCTTCAGGTTAATTAGCAACTTCTCCTCTCTCAGCTTTTCAAAAACTCTTTTGATATGCATCATATGCTCATCCCAAGTCTTACTAAAAATCAAAATATCATCTAAATAAACAATAACAAAACTTCCCAAAAATCTTTCAACACCTTGTTCATGAGCCACATGAATGTGCTTAGTGCATTGGTTATCCCAAATGGCATGACTAACCAATCATACAAACCTTCCTTGGTCTTAAAGGCCATCTTCCATTCGTCTCCTTCTCTAATTCGAATCTGGTGATACCCACTCTTCAGATAAATCTTCATGAAGTACTTGGCTCCACTCAAACAGTCCATTATGTCATCCATAATGGGCAATGGAAATCTGTACTTGATCATGATTTTATTGATGGCTCGAGAGTCTGTACACATTCTCCACTCTCTATCTTTCTTTGGTGCTAGTACTATAGGTACTGCACATGGACTTAAACTCTCTCTTATCAATCCCTTCCTCAACTCCTGAACTTGTCTGTTCAACTCTTCACTCTCTGTTGGAGTCATTCTATGGACTTCCTTATTTGGCAAACTAGCTCCTGGTATCAAATCCATTTGATGACTTATCTTCCTCACTGGTGGTAAACCTTCAGGTACATTATCAAAGACAATATCTTGAAATTCTTCCAACATTTCTGAGACTTCTGCTAGTACATCTTCACATTTCTCTTGACTAATCTTAGGAATCAATGCAAAGCAATGATGCTCATGCTTCATACCCTCCAAAAATTTTCTACCATCTACCAAGAAAATTCTAGCAGTACTACATACCTCCTTCAAGGGCTTCAACTTATGATGAATTCCATCCTTTTTTAGGGAGTATGTGTTTGCACGGCCATCATGGACATCGCTCCTATCATACTGCCATGGCCTCCCCAATAACATATGACATGCATCCATCAGTATGATGTCACACAACACCTCATCGTGGTAGTCACCAATCTTGAACTTCACTAAACATTGCTCATTAACCAAAGCTCTATGGTCCTTCTGCAACCATGCAATTTGATATGGATGCGGATGCTTTCTTCTTGTCAACTTCAACTTGTCAACCATCTCCTCTAAAACAAGATTATCAGTGCTTCCACTATCAATAATAATATCACAACACTTACCTTCACATTTGCACCTTGTGTGGAATAAACTCTTCCTCATATTGGGTTCTTTCTCCTCATTCAAAAAAGTTCTTCTGACAACTAGAGTTTCTCCCCTATCAGCATCTTCAGAATGCTCAAACTACGCATCTTCATCTACATGTGCAACTCGTGCATTACCTTCAGGTCTTCTATTTGTCCTTCCTTGATGTTTCTGACACTCATATGCTCAATGCCCTTCTTCTCCACAGTGGAAATAGGTTCCTCTGAAACCTCCTCTTCCAGGTTCTTGCCTAGGTTGGCCTCTTCTCTTCCTCTTTGCTCACCATTGTTCTGGTCACGAGGGCGGTATGCATTATCTCTTCTTTGATTTTGACTGGTGCCAGCTTCTTCACTTCTCTTTGGATCTTCATTTTGGCCTCCATAGGACCTTCCACTAGTCCTTCTGCCTTGATCTTTTCCCCTTTGTTTGTTGTTGAATCTTTATTCAGCTTCTCTTCCACCTTCAAGGAAAACTGGTATGCATCTTCTATGGTGGTCATTCTGACTAGGCTCAACTCCTCTTGAATACTTGGCCTCAACCCATTAATGTAATGGGATACCTTCTCCTTGTTGGCCTCTTCATGACCAGTTCTAATAGTAATCTTATAAAACTCTTCTGTATACTCCTTAACAGACTTGTTACCTTGCTTCAGTCCTTGTAGCTTCTTCAAAAGCTCCATCTCATAGTCCATAGGAATGAATTGCTTCTTCATTTTCTCCACCATCTGATCCCATATGGTGATCTTTCCTTTTCCTCTTCTGTTCCTCTCTAATTGGACCTCCTTCCACCAAATATTTGCATGGCCCTTCAACTTTACTTTTGCAAACTTGACCCGATCTAGGTCCTCCAAGTCTTCATACTCAAAATACTCCTCCATGTCATTTATCCAATCAATAAGTTGTTCTGGATTGAAATCTCTAGAATATGTAGAAACTTCGATCCTGGACCTCTTTCCGATCTTTGAAATGGCCCTCAACAACCTAACTTCTGCAATATCTCCTACAGCTTCTTGTTCTTCCTCAAATAGCTCTTCTCCAGCTTCAGCTTCACTTTCCTAAGATACAGTGCATGACAAAGATGTTTGAATATATTGGGTAAATAGGATAAGTTTGTTTGTTAGATGAAAGATGTTGCGGAGGAATTTGTTGGATTTAAAGATGTTTTTGGAATACTCTAGATTGTGTTCAAGCATGGTGTGTGGTCCACATGGCATCTTTGGTTTGAGGAAGCATGTACATAATTGTTTAAGGTGTTAACACGGTTTGGCCAACCTTGGGTGTTTACACTAATTGCAGAGTTGCTTTGATGTTTGTGGAAGCATGGGGTGGCATCTATGGATAGATTTAGGTCTGAACTAAGGTGTGTTATGGTCCACCTTCATTCCTTTCCACTGTGGGAATGTTTTGGTGCCAACCTAATTTGAATTTATGAAATTAAGGTGTTTTTCTAACCTTGGAGAATGATTTCAAGATTGAATGTGATATAAATATGTGTCAAGCTGTTGAAGGGTGATAATATAGATGAGTGTGATGTATGTGATGTGAATTGCAGAGTTATAGAGTGGGAATTTGTGCAAGCATAGTGCAAACTTTCATGTGTTAGATTACTAGATGTTGTGAGCAAAAGGTGTCTACAATTCCTTAGTGAGACTGTGAAGGTGATGATGACATTGTGGCAGACTTCTCTGTTGCATTAAGATAGTTTTCTCTTTGTAAAAGTGTTATCTATGTTCTTCTCTATTCTGGCAGTTAGCCTTTCTTTTGAGTAGCAAGCCCTTTAGTAGTGAGCCTATTATTTTTTTATTTTCGAGATTACTGTATACTGTGAGCTAATCCTCACCATGGTTTTTCCCTTCTTGGGTTTTCCACAAAAATTTGGTGTTCTCTTGTGTTTGATTTGATTTAGTTTTTGTTATTTTATTTCATGCTTAATCATCATAATAGTTTAAGGATTATTTGAATTGATGAGGATCTAAATGTGTTTGAGGGTTTTGAAATTATAAGTTACAACTGATTCACACCCACCCTCTTAGTTGTCTTGTGCATTCAACAACAAGATCCCAAGTGTGGTTCCTCATTAAGGAACTATACTCCTCTTGCATAGCTATATCCTACTCAAGAATACCAAAAGCCTCTTGAAAGGACTGTGGATTAGAGGAAGTAGCAATGAAGACATGTGGAGCATCCTGGAATTGTGAATGAACCTACCTAGTGTCTGATGGATCCCTAATCCAATCACCTATAGACTACAAGGTCTATCTATTGAAATACACCAGACATTTAAGAGGGGGGTGAAACAGTTGTCACAAAAACTTAGCTTCATATGAACATTAAACCATCAACAACTTAATTTCTTATAACCAGATTTAACCATGAAAGCATGAAACCATAAATTTGATCACAAACAAACATCCAACACAGTAGACACCTAATTTTTTATGTGGAAAACCCTAAAGGGGAAAAACCATCGTGGGTGTTAGCTACAGAAATATATGAGTTATAACAATACATAAAAACAAAGACTTACTACCTATAGGGCTCACTGCCCAAATTGCTCACTGCAAAGAATAGCTCACTGCCAAAGGGTGGCTTACTGCCAAGAGGTGCCTCACTACCAAAGGGATGAACTGATTAAGTAGCATCTACTCCATGCCAGGATTCAATTCCATTGAAGCACAATATAACTTCTCTACTCTGCTCTTTCACACCTTCGCAGTTATCTCTTCATATTTGCACACCCACACTTTTTTAAAACTCTATTACATGCTTTTATACAATTCATCAACCTTGGAATGTACATCAAGGTCGGCATTACATTCATCAACCATTGGAACATTCTCCAAGGTCGGCATTACAAAACATACATAGAAATAGGTCTAGACGTATTACAAAATTTAGCTAAGGAAAGATGTAAAGAAGTATGATGAACATGCCATGCCTTAGCTGGGACTCAAACGCAATCCTCCATGCCACAACACGCTTCTACAATCTTCAATGAATCTCTGCAAATAGTGAAATCAACCAAGTCCGCCAAGACTGAAGTTGATACTAGGTTTTCTAAGAACATTCTTCTTTCATGATCCACACTAACCAATCCAAAGGTAGGAACACAATCAAGAGACATCCACAAGCACATTGTAATCACCAGTAACAACTGCATGATCTCTAACCACTCTGTCAAGAAGATTCTTCAAATCAGAGCACAAGAACAACACTGTCAACTACTGTCATAAAGAAAGAATTGCTTGCAGACCGCCAAATCATGAACCATTGGAGTTGAAGGCACTTAACATTATCTCAAACTTATCTCTAGAACCACAGATCAAAATACTTCAATGTGAAGGAATGCGAAGCATAACACTATCTCCCTGTCTTTGCCAAACATACAGAAAAAACTATTTCCACTCTGGTGAACATAAGTCACTCAATTCTTCATACCGGAGGCTCAAACTCAGAACAAGGTATCTTCAGATGGACTTCTAAATAACTTCCAATCCGCAGATAAGGATATTCATTCTATAGAAATGCAGAGCATTCTTCTAGACTATTCTTCTATATGCAATACACTATTTCCACTACAACTCACTATTTCTTCCGGAGAAGCTAATTTTCTCAATATCCTCAACATCAATATTACTTACATAAGTAAATATAAAGCATCTTACTCATTACAAGAAAACAACAAGATAGGAGCACAGTTGACACCAATGACAACACAAATATGTTGACATCAATGACAACATCGATTAGGCACATACTTGTAACAATCTCCCCCTTTGTCATTGATGGCAACATATGATGTGAAAAACTATGAAGGCCATCAAGACATGATTCTCCCCCTTTCTCTTTACGCATCTACATTTATTTTTTTTGCTTCTGAGTTTTTCACATGATTTCTCTCCCCCTTTGACATATATGGCAAAGGGCACATACTTGTACTCTGCTGCTCTAAACAAATTTGAACTTCTGCAACCAACTATTTTTTCATCATTCAACTACTCCCCTTGAGAGGTAGTGTTGATCGTGATGTTAGTCATAAACAAACATAGAATAAAAGTTACACATCAACCTTTACTCATCTTGAAAGATACGATGAATTCAAAGAATTCATGATCCCAAGTCTCCATGGATTAGTTCTTAATCAACTGACATTGCTCAGTAGTTGATGTGTGTTGTTGTTTTCCATTTAGGGGCCTTACATTTGATCATCAGCAGGTTTTTGTTTCTATAAAGATGCTACACAGAAGGTTATCTACATGGGATATTTCCACAAATAGTGTGTCTATATTCAAATCTTTGCGTGATATTTGTCATTTGTACATGCTTTAACTTTAAATATGCTATAAATATTCAAATATCTATGAGATGTCTGCATATTTCATACATTTTGCTCTTGATTATCTATTGTTTGCAATTGTGATGGTGAATTGTTCTAAAATTAAAATAAATGTAAACAAATACTTTGAATTATGATGAATCTTCAGCTATTGAGCCACATACACACTTGATACAGTCATGAGAAAGAAGAAATCAAACCATATTTTCACCAAGATGTTCCACAGCTAGATATAGATGATGCAAACTTCAAAGGATGAAGAATGAACACAATATATGCAAATTGATGAGCACTCGAAGGGACGTAGCAAATCAAAGCATATATCAAGAATTTAGACACAGATTACTCAGAATTTACAATGATTTGTAATCAAACAGGTCTTCTCTTTCATTAAGTATGCGAAAATATGTATGCTTACAATAACTTTGAAATAGGCCCTGAATATTTCAGCAAACAAATTTCAACTAAGCTTCAAATGTCTAAAACAAAGCATCCCTGCACCTTTTATAGAATAAGGTGAGAGAGAGGTTAGACATGATCTACGATCAAGATTTATCTAGTAAGATCAACGGTGCACATTTCCTTTTGAATTGGTCAAACATCTCTTGTGGCACAGGTTGCCAGTTGGCAACCATCTAAGTAACTTATTTTCCTCTTAAGTACCTGATGCATGTATTTCCCTTTGTTGTGCATCTTCATCTTCATGATCATCATGATCATCACTTTCCATGTCTTCATCATCCTGATGAATGTCTCCTTGTATATGGACCTGCATGGTTGTCTTGATATTTTCATATGCTTCCACTATTCTTTCAACTTCTTCACCATCCTAAATTTTGGCTTTACTTATGGCATGCTTATGTGCTTGGTAACTTATCCCTGAGGTTTTCTAATTTATTTTTCTTGCTACTCAATATTTCATTGTAGTTCTCTACCTTGACCTTGATCCTCATGATCTTGTTCATTGCATCTTCTATCAAGTGGTTAAGAGGATCATCAGCCATCGGCTGGAAGTTATTATGCAGAACTTTTATAGCAAAGTCTACGTCTTGATTCTCAATTTCACCTTCCACCTTCCCCTCTAAGGCCTCCAGGACTTCTGCCTCATAAGACATCATGTCATGCAGCTTTGTACTAATATCTCTCAATTTATTGTTGCACCTCTTTAATACATCATTTTCAAACCTGATGTCTTTATTCCAAATATCTACCAACATGGCAGTGTTATTATCTAGCACTTGATTGCTTATTAGGATCTGAGGATTTATCCTCTTTATTTCATTCAATGCACTCAAGGCTTTCTCCAACTGGAATGACCTTCTTCCAGCCTCAGTCTGTAGTTTATCAACTTTTCTCCTTGAGATACCCAAAGAATTCCACCTCTTCAAAGAGGCCTTCACTACTTCCTCAGCTCCAATGAGTGCGGATAACATCCACTTTCTCATTATTACGGACTCATGCTTCATAAGGTCTAACTTATTGACCTCCTCTTGTGAAATTGTAGTCAATGGGATTGTCTGATCTAATACTATATTATCAGGGTTACTTAACCCTTTTATGTATGCATGCAGCTGGGCAATGTGCTCTTTATGCTTCTTATTCTTCTCCTTTTCTCTCTTCACCCTTTGGGTTAGGGAATCAATTATATATTTTCCTTCCTGACCCTCTTGGTCTTCATTGGCAAACCCCAAGTCCACTGTTGTAATCTAGAATTCTTCCAGGGTGATCTTGCCTTTCTCCTTTTCAACTATAGGAAGTGCTACCTGGGCTGTCCTTCTGCCCATAGCAGGATCTCTTCTGATGACAGATGTTAATCTTGTCTTCCTCTTTGGCTTCATAATAGTTTCTGAGAATAATGTAGAAACAACAAATTCTTGAATTTCAAAACTAGGTTCCGTACCTATCTCTTTCTCCAGCCATTGAGGTATTTGATCTCTGGATCCTTGATTGCCGTCATCATCATGATGTCCACCCTGATCTCCTATATCTGCATCTATTCTTGATGGAGAGAGTGACTTAAAGATAAAGATACATCAGCTGATGATGCCCACTAGACTCAAGAAACCTCAGGTCATGAAGAAATATCAGGTCATGATGACCTAAAGCCTCAGGAGGTAAATCCAGCAGGTGCAGATCAGAATGTGATCCAAGATCAGGTTAATGCACCTAGGTCAGATACAATGGTATCCGCAGATATGAATGTGCCTTAGGATGAGGAAATTAATAGGATGGATGAAACAAAATAGGATGCACCACAAGATCCTCCACCGTAAGAGGAAATTCCTCAGGAGGAGGAAGTAGAACAAGATCACCCTCATGAAGATCATCATGAGGAAGAAATGAGGAAGTCACCCTCTCCATCGAGAATAGATGCAGATATAGGAGATTAGGGTGGACATCATGATGATGATGGCAATCAAGGATCCAGAGATCAAATACCTCAATGGCTGGAGAAAGAGATAGGTACGGAACCTGGTTTTGAAATTCAAGAATTTGATGTTTCTACATTATTCTCAAAAACTATTATGAAGCCAAAGAGGAAGGTGAGATTAACATCTACCATCAGAAGAGATCCTACTATGGGCAGAAGGATAGCCCAGGTAGCACTTCCTACAGTTGAAAAGGAGAAAGGCAAGATCACCCTGGAAGAATTCTAGATTACAACAGTGGACTTGGGGTTTGCCAATGAAGACCAAGAGGGTCAGGAAGGAAAAGATATAATTGATTCCCTAACCCAAAGGGTGAAGAGAGAAAAGGAGAAGAATAAGTAGCATAAAGAGGACATTGCCCAGCTGCATGCATATATAAAAGGGTTAATTAACCTTGATAATACAGTATCAGATCAGGCAGTCCCATTGACTGCAATTTCACAAGAGGATGTCAATAAGTTAGACCTTATGAAGCATGAGTCCGTAATAATGAGAAAGTGGATGTTATTCACACTCATTGGAGCTGAGGAAGTAGTGAAGGCCTCTTTGAAGAGGTGGAATTCTTTGGGTATCTCAAGGAGAAAAGTTGATAAACTACAGACTGAGACCAGGAGAAGGTCATTCCAGTTGGACAAAGCCTTGAGTGCTTTGAATGAAATAAAGAGGATAAATCCTCAGGTCCTAATAAGCAATCAAGTGCTAGATAACAACACTGCCATGTTGGTAGATATTTGGAATAAAGACATCAGGTTTGAAAATGATGTATTAAAGAGGTGCAACAATAAATTGAGAGATATCAGTATGAAGCTACATGACATGATGTCTTATGAGGTAGAAGTCCTAGAGGCCTTAGAGGGGAAAGTGGAAGGTAAAATTGAGAATCAAGACGTAGATTTGTTGTGTGGTTACACAACACGCCCCATTTTGACTTGACAAAATAGGGACCCAACTTTTTGTTTGGCATGGCTTGTGTTTTCTGCTTGCTGGTGGTCTGGTAAAAGTAAGTCAATACAGATGATCCTACACAGGGGGGACTGGGTAAGTCATCATGATGAGGTCAAAATTTTGATGTTAATATTTCATGACAATAACCTCATGGTTGGATAGATTACAAAATTTCATGCAGGTTTGCCTTTTGGATCACCCCGACATTCCTTAGAAAACAAGAGTTATGGTGAGTCAAAGCCCTAGTCAAACCTAATATTCCGAGGGGAGGATCATATTTCTTAACATCAGTCATCTTATAAAAGATCACCTCGATCCAATCCTATCACCCAATAAATCATTTATCCGGAGATCCAGACGTCAATTTTAGCTGATAGAAGAATTTACCCATCAAACAATGTCATATATTTTGCGGGGGTCATATTTTGAATATAACCTGATCTTTCGAATATCACTCGATATTCAAAATATCACCCTGGCGCAAATATCACCCTAAAGCCAATATGATGATGGCATCATATACTCCCAATGAGATAAGAAAATTGCCATGATGATGACATCATCATCCTTTTTACCTCGCGGAGGTATATTTCTAATAGCAATCCTCTCTACAGAACATGACGGTGATGTCATAGTGCGACAACGATGAACCAAGTTATTATCCTGATGATGTCACCCCAATATTCTGAAGAAAAGTCATTTTAGTTCAGGGGGTGATATTATAAACATTACCAGACATTCTGAACATCCCCTAATATTTTGAATATCACCTGATATTCTCAACCTGACCTGATCTTTTGACATAAGTTTTCTCGCCAATGCGGAAGGTCATATTACACCGAGGGGGTCATATTCTCAATATCACCTAATATTCAGAATATCACCCGATCTTCTGAAGGTCACCCCACCCCTGTTGTCACCATGACATTAAATGCATGCAACTGTAGTAGGTGGTTCCCGCCGATTACAAATGTGATATATACACCCGGCGAGATCTGGAAGTTTCATACAGAAAATTAGTGGTTTTTAATTAATTCATCTAGATTTTCCTTAATTTACCCTAAAGAGGAGAATAAAAGTGAATTTACAGAATCATTTTACATTTACCTTGCGATAAACAAGTTTTTACAGGGCACCGAGCTGTCAAACCCTCATACAACCACCTGCGGATGCATACGGCTCGCAATAGAACAAAACATGTGAACATCACTAGTAGTTGAGTCCCTTTCACATAATCATCAGCATAATCAGGAGAATAAGTGTAATCAAGTAAGTAATTGAAAAGCCCTCCTATCATTTCTGCATGTCCAGGTAGTATGATTTCTACTAGTTTGAAGCTGTGAATTATGCATGTTATAATGAAGTAATGATAAATGAGTATAATGTACATCATGCCATGAGAATATATTGTTATGTGCATGCATGAGAAATATGGTATGGTAAGATTGGTAATGTCTATTACAGAGGACCATGGCGGACAAGAGACTGAGCAAGTCTAAGGCCGAATTTCGTAAGCCCATGTTCCTTCAACCTGAAGGTGTATAGTTTAAGTATGGTGCCATCACAGATACACACCAAGGAAACACTGATTTGGTGGCATGGTCGGCTAAGATGAGTGATGAAAAGAATCACAACACCTTGTTGGATGCAGTTTTCATGTCAAGGATGTGGAGTGCTACTGGATTCCCTTACTCTCTGGAAGCTCTGGAATTAATTGTTGAATGTGCAAGGAACTACAACCCACAGAACAAAAAAGTAGAGAAACATGGTAGGGTTTATGCTGACCTATCTATAAAGGGGATTGCAGCCAATTTCAGTTTGTCATTGGGAAAGAAGGTATCTAGTATAGATCTGAAGAAATTGCAAATTGAATATGAGAATAACAAGAAAACCACCTGAAAGAGAATGTACCAATGGAGGGCGAAAAATAGTCCTTACCCTGTGGCCGCCAAATTGCCAGTGCATCTATATAAGTTTGACTTCGATGATGAATACCAATATATGATAGCCCTACTCAGCAGAGTGACAGGTCAGCCTGATGTTGGAAGTTTTAAGGATTGGATGTATGGGGTCATCCTAATGTGTGTTTATATAGACAACAAGCCACTATGGGCAAAAATGATAAGTGATGCTCTGGATGAGCAGCTCATGAACCTAGGAGGCCTGGAGTGTTCATTCTATATGACTTCATATGTGGTGTACTTATATGCTTACAAGGGTACTTTTGATGCACTTGTAACAATAGGAAAGATTGGTGGGACTACTAATGATGCCCACATATGGGATCATTATCCTCAACTGCAAAGAGTAAATTACCTCCCTGATTATAAACTACTGAATGATGCATTCTCTATGCATCTAGTAAGGACAATGGAGGAAGCAAGGACTAAAAGACTAAGCATGGAAGCTCAGGAGGTTATTTATAGGCATGGTGCCTAGTTTATACAGTATGCTACTTTCTCCTATATCAAGATAGAGGGTTTTGAAGGTCAGCCCCTCATGCTCCCCAGGTATCCCACTGATGCAGTAGTGTTGATGGAGTTTAAGAGGCAAATTTCTACAATACTGGATGCATATAAAACAAATAATAAGCTTCCACCAGTATTGTTTCTAGTAACAATGGGCTGGTATATATGCCAGGATTCTGAAAGCATAAGGAAGGCCATAGCTGGCTTGAGTATGATGAAATTACAGCCATTCCCACTGGCAAGATCATATGATCCATATGGAAGGATGTAGAAGATCATGGGGAAGCCCATCCATCAGAGGAATCTTGAAGATTTTTGGGCAGATTGTGAGGATGAAGCCAAAGCTAGAAGAAGAAAATACCAAAGGCTAACCCTCAACCAGATCAGGACCTTTGATTGCATCACAGTGCCTACGCAATTAAAGAAAGATGATGGCAGGATCGTGGCGGATGAGTATGAAGAGAAAAAGATATATAATGACACAATCTCAGCGCCTGATCTTACTCAACTTGAGGATATTCATTGGACCAATTTATAGGTAGGACGTTGCAGCTACCCCAGTCTTGGGTAGATGAACAAATAAATGCACTGAAGAAGAAGGGTGTAGCCCTCACAGTTGACAATAAGAAGAAGAGGCAGGAAATTCCTGACAATGAATATGATGACTTTCTGATTGAAAAGAGGAAATCTAAGGGAGAAAGAGTGCCACCTCAAGAACAAAGCAAGAGACCCCCCAGAGGTAAGAAAATTAGTAATGAACCTAAAGGGGTTGTATATGCCTAAAAGTGACATGATTCATTCTAAATAAATATTCTTAATATTTATTCCCTTCTTATTTTCTCTATCAATTAAATAAATATTCTAAATTTATTTAATCAATTCACTATTCCATAATTAAATAAAACCAATTTATTTAATTAAAATTCCCTAAATTCTTTTAATGTCTCACACAATTAAATATTCCTAAATTATTTAATTATTCATAAATCCCTCTATCCTAAGTTCTAATTTCAAAAAATCCACCTCACCTTGTCCACCTCACCATGTTGCACATGTAATTAAATATTTTAAATATTTAATTACCTAATATTCCCTCACCCACAAGTCCTATTTCTTCTCTCAATCAAAACTATTAACTATCCAATCAATTCTGTCAGCTCCTCAATCTATTCGGGTAACTGATCAATCAATTCAGTCAATCCCTAAATCCATTCTTCTAACTGATCAATCAAGTTTGTTAACTGATCAGTCAATGGAGTTAACTCTCCAATCAATTTTGTCAAATCTCCTCTTTCATGATGGAGGTGGGACACTTCTCCTATTCCTACTGGTTGCACATTCCTCAACCATTCTCAGCCATTGATCATCATACTTCTTCTCAACCGTTGATCCTCATTCTTCTGAGTCTATAAAAGAAACCTCATCCTCCCATTCTAATCATCCAGGCTATTCATATTGTTACTCTGCAGAAATTCACCAGCGTGCCTTTGGCACCCCAATACAATTTGCTTGAGATCACCCAAAGCTTTGAAGCTCATCTTCATTGTACGTTTATCATTACAGCCATTCACTATCAACATTCTTGAAAACAGCAAAGGAGTGCACTCTCTAAGGGCCTACTTCATACAAACAAGGACGATCTTGATAGGAAACAATAGAAGTTTTGATTCAAGGAAGGTTTGCATTGTTTTATTCATTGCTTCATTTCATTCAATTTTCTTAGTTTCACTATTCTATTGAGTTATGGGTATTTGATTGTTTATCATTGCATATTCATTATTGATCCTATTTTACCCTAACATTTTTAGCGCCCACCGTTCAATTTTATGTTTTTTACAAATTTTTGTAGTAAAAATTTGTGTTTCTCTAAACCCCATTATTGAGTTTTGCAAGGATCTATCAAAAGATAACCTCCTAGGCTGAAACTGACATCACCAACATGCTCAAAATGGTTGAAAACCTTAGAATCACCTGTTAATTCACAAAAATCAAAGACTGAAAAAAATCTGTGATTTTTTTGAGGGTGCATCCTTTTATCTAGCGGTCCAAAGGGTGCTTTCGCAAGGTGCATCACTTTATCCAGTGGTCCAAAGGGTGCTTCCGCAGGGTACATCGCTTTATCCAACGGTCCGAAGGGTGCTCCCACATCCTTTTATCCAACTATCCTAATAGCTTTTTCGCGGGGTGCATCCTTTTATCCAGCGGTCCGAAGGGTGCTCCCACAAGGTGCATCCTTTTATCCAGCAGTCCGAAGGGTGCTTCCGCATCCTTTTATCTAGTGGTCCGAAGGGTGCTTCCGTAGGGTGCATTGTTTTATCCAACAATCCTCCATCATGCCTTCTTCTACATGCCATAAGGGTGGTATCTTTTTCTTTTTGCCATAACAGGAGCATACGAACTCGTAATGGCACAAATAAACACTCTTTGGAAAGGTAATTCCATGAACTTCACAATGGAGTAGGTTTGATCAAGTGATTTTATCATTTTGTCAGATAGTTTTACAGTCAAACTTCAGCTATCTTTCCAAGCTTAAATCTAGCATTTTTTCTAGAAAACTAATGATTTATTTGTGCAGCTTGACTTAAACACTTGTCAAAGAAAGCAGAAATGAAACTTCTGATATATCTTCTACAGGGTTGAGAGCTGGATAGTTTTATTTTCCTTAACACACGCAGCATAGATTAACTAGGGGGAAAGTAAAACAACTTGCATACAATTTCCATCTAGTTCTAATTAGGAAGGAGTAAACCATTGTTCATGCAACTTGCATACAATTCTCATCTAGTTTTAATTAGGAAGGAGTAACTCATTGTTCATGCAACTTGCATACAATTTTCATCTAGTTCTAATTAGGAAGGAGTAACCCATTGTTCATACAACTTGCATATAATTTTAATCTAACTCTAATAAGGACAGTAAAATGAATGTTCATACAAATTCCACATAGCCTTAACTAGGAAGAGAGTAATTGAACCATTGCAATATCTACATAATGCTATCTTCCATAGTTAGATTATTGCTATCTTACAAACGGTAATGAACAATGCTATCTTTTTAACCACTTCAAAGTTAACAACAATGTGAGTGCACAAGTAATATTAGCTCATTTAGTTCTTCTACTTTTAACTAGGTTGGATTAATCAGTGTCTTCTATGCTTGACGAATGACAATAGGCTTATGCTCTCCCCTTTACTAGGTGACCAGAGTGCCAGACTTGTTATTCCATTTGTTTAACCTTTAGAGGGGCCTGCCCTTGGATGCACGCCTGTCCAAGTGGGAACGACCCTGAGTGGAAACAAGCTAAAGCTAAGCCCTACCAATCCACTTAAAATAAATGTGCTTGAGGTGAAAACCTCCTACAATGAGTGCTATTGTGTTACACCGATGGCCAACCTCCCCCAAAACCCTCTAAGGTGTAACCCTTTGAGGCTGGGAGACTCCATAATGGAGAGTAGTGCCGCCGCATGTGTAACCACTCAAATGGTTACCTTGACTAAGAACCTACTGTGTAGTATACCAAAAACCCCTATCTGTTGATACAAAGGGCGGAGCCCTTGAAGCGGCCTCGATTCATGTGATTCCTAGTAGAGGTAGCAGGGACAATCCTATGGTTTGGTGGGGTATAAGCCTAAGGAAACCTGGATCTAGTATGCGTGAGAAGTGTGTACCGTGGAGGGGAGCCGATGCTACTAGATCCTAAAGCTACATGCTAAGAATATGCACAGCTAGAGGATTCAATAGATATTGTCCTATCCAGCTTAGGGTGTACTTATTCTTTCAGTCCAAAAGAGTCAAAAAAAATGAAAAAATGAAAAAATGAAAAAATATAAAATATTCTTTGTGCTTGCTGTGTTTTCTTGTTGTTAATTCATAAAAATCAGATCAAGAAGACCTTTTTCTAGCCAAAAATACCAAAAACATCAGAAATTTTTTCAAACATTGCAAAAACATTGAAAAAAGCTAGAGCGGCGCATACGTCCTCTGTTCCTGCGCATCTGTGTTGACCTGCGGCGCATTTGTTAAGACTTTCTGCGCATTTATTGATTGTTGTTGTGCATTCATATTTTACCAGTACAGCGCATATACACCGACTTCCTGTGCATCTATAGATTTTCGTTGCACATCTGTTTCGGTGCATCCACGATAGTGAATACTTGCACTATTTTCAAGGGAAAAATTTTACCTGTTTTGAGTACCCATTTCAGTCTAGCTTCACAATTAGAGATCAGGTTCTGCCTTGCAGTCAGTCTTCATCCATTTCATCCAAGTATCTCTCTTTCATCAATCATCCCATTCACCTTTTGTCAAACCTTTCTTGTCCCAAAGTCAGATTATTCCATATCAGTTCGACATAGGTCCTTTTTTTTCTTATCATTTGTGAATTCACGTAAGCCTAGTAGGTCACAGAACTTTGCTAGTAGTCTTGTTGCACGACTAGTCCCTACACAGTAAGACAGGTATCAAGTACCCTTACTAGTGGCTACCATCTTGTGTCAACCGTCTTACTTGAAGTCATTGAGCAAAAAAGTCCTTTGTCTGAGTCTCATCCTAGATATCCTATCCACTGCAGTCTTCGTCGGCACCTTGCCAAAATTTCTAGTCCCAGTCCCCTTCGTCCCACGTCACCTTGCATGGTTCTTACTAGATCTCAGTATAAAAAGCAACTTGAAATGGCTGGCTCATCCAATCGCATCGTCACACCACATGATAGTGACGAAGAAATTTCTCATGAAGAATATGAAGAGCACATCCAAGATAGAAAATTCCAATGCTTAGTAGAGAAGGTGCTCCATGCGGACCCTCATAAGTATTTTTATCATCTTGCTAGCCTTGGAATCAAACTCCCCATGGATTTTGATGTAAGCTCAATCCTGGAAAACATAGAAAATAATCACGAAAGGGGAAAGAGTGCCATAGACCCAAACGCAAATGATAGAGGAAAGAGACCCATGGACCAAAATGCTCCTATGGAAGAAATGAGAAAACAACTCGAAAATCTAAAACAAGAAATGTCGGATCTCAAAACGGGTACCAACACTAAAAACTACTCCTTGCAGGTTATTGCACCGTACCCCTTTGATAGAAATTTGATCATGAAACCATTTCCCTTTCGATTCGAAGTTCCTAAATTTGACAAATACAAAGGGAAAGGGGACCCTAGAGACCATATTAGGGAATTCAATGTAGCATGTTTGGAAGTAGCTCATGACGAGACTTATTTAATGAGACTATTCCCTAGGTCTCTAGGTAGCCAAGCTATGGAGTGGTTCTCACAGCTTCCACCAGGAATCAAAACTTTTGATGAACTAGTCAACAAATTTATCACACACTTCTCTTACAATATCAAACATGAGGTATCTATGCTAGATCTATGCAACACCAAATAAAAGTATGGTGAGTCGTTTGCTACCTTCTTACAATGATGGAGACAACTAGCAAGTAAGTGTTCTTACGATATACCTGAGAAGCAGCTATTGGAGATGTTTGTACATAACCTCAATGCCGATCTTAGCTATCAAATACAAATACAATGCCCTACATCATTCTCAAAAGTCATCGAAATGGGATTGTTCATCGAAAAGGCTATGATCGCTAAAGGGGCAATCAAGATATACAAGGACACACCTACCTCCAATTACACAATGGATAAATCAAAGTTTTGGACCAAGAATAAGAATGTGGTCAACGATGGTGTAGTGAAAGCCAAGGCGGCAGCTCCCAAGCAACAACCCATATTCACTCTCAAAGGAGAAACAAACAATGGTACACCCAACAAACCATTCTCTCAGGAGCCAAGACCATGGTTCAGTTCAAATCCAAGGAGAAAGTTCACACCATTGGGTGAGTCTCAAGAGTCCGCATTAAGGAAATTGTTGGTTAACAATGAAATCTCTTTACCACCAACAAGTGATTACGAGCCTATAGTCAAACCCCCCTACTGGAAGGACACGGACTATTGTGAATATCATAGAGGAAGGGGGCATACAACCAACAATTGTATCCGTCTCAAAAATGTTATCCAAGATGTGCTTGATCAAAATCAAGGAGGAACCCAATAGCATACCTCCAATGAGACGCATGTGGCTTACAGGGATCCACTTCTCAATCATGACAAGCCATACTACAACAACAACAATGGCAACAACAACAACAACTATCGCAATAGGCCAAATCAAAATAGTGGGAATAGTAGCGCCAACTATGCAAGTGTGCCATTTGAATATACCATAAATTGCATTTCTGAGCTTGTCCTGCACATCAATGTCATCATGCCCAACCAACAATCAGGACCTAACAGAACTAGTTGTAGTATCATTACCCGCAGTGGTAAAGTCACACTCAATACCGCCCCTCCAAGGTCGTCACCTTCACAATCCAACTTCTGCCAATATAATGTCATAGACCAATTACAGAAAACTCCAGCCCACATTTCTATCTTGGAGTTGTTGTGTCTATCTCCTTCCCATAAGGAGATCCTCGAGAAAGCCTTAGTGGAAACCACTATCCCCAAGAGAAGTTTCAGACCATGGTAGGTAATCTGACCTCCTCAAGCTCCATTTCATTTACCAAGCAAGATGACCTCTCTATATCTCAACCTCATAACAACTATCTACATATTGTCTCCTTCATCCACAAGCACCACATCAAGAGGGTTCTCATTGATGGGGGGCGGTTTAAATATTTGCATATTAAAGCTAATCCTTGCATTGGGGTTCTCCGAACAGGCAGTTGATCCAAGGAAGAAGATTACTATCAAAGCATATGATGAAGAAGAGTGAACTACAAAGGAAATAGTAGTCCTACCCATACAAGTGGGACCAGTAATAAAAGATGTTGTGTGCCAAGTCCTTGATAGGGAACTCGCCTATAATATTCTTCTAGGGAGACCATGGATTCACGCCATGAAGGCTGTACCCTCAACCTATCACCAATGCATAAAATTCCCACACCATGGCAAACAAGTCACCATTCAAGGCAACCCTGACCCCTATCAGCATTGCAACTCTTTTCTTGCAAAACCCGAATGCATCATACCAAATAACAGAGCATATGTATCCCCTATCCCATAGTATGATCATACCGCTGAAGCCTCCTCATCAAAGCCCAAAGAGTAGAAAATTACCATAAAAGAAAGTGGAGTGGGGGAATACTCCATTGAGCAGAGCCTCAATCTTGCCAAGATGCCTTTGTCTCCTAGATCTTTTGGCCGACCCAAGCATTTTCCAAAGCCATCTGCTCCTCCTATAGCTCCCACAACTCCCTTTGTAAAATGGGGGACCTTATCCGATGAAACAGAGGAGAGAGATATCCTACAATGGCTCTATACTGAAGAAGAGAACACACTGCAAGATCTGCCTAAACTCCCAATAGAACTCTATGGGCGAGGCGAGACTATCCTACACAGAATGGGATACGAGGGACAAGGCCCCATTGGCCTCAGAAAAGAAGGAATCATTGAACCTATTCAACCTTCTTCATCCTCATCGGCTAGAAACACAAGTGGCCTAGGATACAAAGGCAAGGGCAAGGCTAAAGAAAATGCTTGTCTTGTAGAAAATGTTGGTTATTTTCCCAGATCGGCAGAGGGTTTGCCAGTTCCTATGCATGAGCAGATCTGGCCAATAGAAACGGGAGGTTACGTGAGCTGCTTCCCCTTCACTTCTAGTTCTACCGCACCAAGGGGGGTGTCCCTATTTGATAAAGATGTAACATTTACTCTCCAAATGACAAAAAGATTTAGCTTTCTAATGACAGACAGAATACTCTCATTTTGGGACCAAGATTTGTGTGACAAATCACAAGGTTGACAACATTCTTGGACATATGTGTCTAGTTGTGGATGAGAGTATGTAGGGGTCCTAATCCTACTCCTACAACTAACAGGTGGAAGTTATGAAAAGGTGGATATGATGGTTTGGATGCAAGACAGGGGTTTTGGATCATAACTACTAACCCAGGTGCAGACCGGTGCCTATCTCAGGGCAAGGAGTCAACTAGACGTATACATAAGAATGGCTTACAACTGTCATTCAAGTTTCAAGGGGTTTGAACTGATGTTTGCCTTACAAACATCACCCAAGAATGGGTATCTAACTGCCTCTACTTACAGATATCCCTGCTGACATACAATCTTCTCCATGCTTAACCGAAAATAGTTTAATCCACTCCTTGAATGGAAGTCACAGATCAAGCATGTGATACAGCAAAACTATACCCTAGAATCTAAGAAACCCTTAGCAACCAGATTTAAAAGAAGAAAATGCATGCAACAAATGGAGAGTGACAGCTAGACACATGCAATAAGCATTTTTCATATACAATGACAAGAAACTGAACATATGTGCAAGATACACTCAGATGCAACTCATAAACTCCAAAGAGATAGAACAACCAGGATCATGCCCTATTCTTCGTTATTCACACAAAAATGCCCAAGTCTTCAACAACAACAAAAGAGTAACACAGTTTGCTTTTTATAGCAAAACCATGAACTCAGCAAAAATTAATTACAAGGCTAATCAAAAATCTGCCAGATACAATGCATGATCAGATTGGTGCTCAAAATAGTTAATGCAGTAGAGGGACAAGGAGAAAGGAGCAAATGGAATCAGGATCTGGGCCACCGCCTGAAGGTTCTCTTCATAAGCCTGGTAGTTCACCTGTCGCCTCACCCATACTTCCCTGCACAATCTACCATCAATGCTTCATCTACCCGTGAGATGCAATAGCAGATGCATTTGGGGATTTTCCCGCTCAAAAAAAAAAGGCCACACACGCTCAGGAAAAACTGCCGCTGAAGGTCCAAAACATGGTCGTCGATCTACTTCCCATTGCTGAGATCCACGGCACTCAAAAATGTTAAAAAGTCATCGGCCAGTGAAAACGTGCCACATAGGCACCTCACATTTCTATCGCTAGCTTTTCCATTCCTTATTTTGCCCTTTTTGCCCTGTATATGCATGAACATATGCATATACAATCGACTTATATACAAGTCGGACCCTAAACTTTATTAGAACAATTTGAGAACCGGTTCAGATCTGGCTTGTATCTTAACCCTTTGTATATTGGCATGTATAAACACCACATACATGCACACCACAGACTTCAAACCATTATGCATCAAAATGTACCTCCCTTTGAAGTCCGGCTTGTATTTCTTTCACTGCATCTTGCATTGTATATCGGCATGTACAAACGCAATATACAACCTGCGGACCTGAAAATCTATCTATTGCAGCTTGATTTCCGCTTCGGGTCCAAAATGTATATTTCCTTGCACATACAAACAAGGAATCTTTTCCAGAATATTCTTGCAATGTATCTAACCATTGTATGTGCGCCTGAATGTATATTGCATATACATTCCACCTTGTATATCCACGGGCCCCACCACATGCATCTCTGCCTCGCCACTGTAGCAAATGTATATTTGCACCTCCTTGTATATTTTTCAATGCACCATTACATTCAACCTGATATACAAAGTGAGAATATTCCTAGGAATCTGTGAAAGATTCCCCCTTTGTATATGCACATTTAGAGCCCGATATGCACTCAGAAATGCATCTAACTGATTTTTTCAAAGGGCGATTGGGATTTTTGACCCGCCAATGCATATTCGACTTGCACGTATATACAAAAACCCTTGTATATACAAAGACACCTACATCTTAACTTGATTTTATGCATTTTTTCAACTGCAGAGGCCGAAAATGTTAGAAATTTTGGATTTTTTGGGAAGGGGCCTACATATTTAAATGCTTAAAACTTGATTTCTTATGCAGGCACCACCAGTGGCTCTGTCTGGGGATGCATGCCTCTTGCAGGCATGGCGAGAACCACAGATCTCTGGGATGTAGACTAGTCCCCTATCCATTAGGCAATAGAGTCATGAAGTTATATTGATTTGCATCACCAAACACATTATTTTTAAATATTATTTTGGTGGCCCCGGGTAGCCAAAAAGGAAGAACCATAACTTTATCATGTCAAATGCAAGATTCCAAACTAAATAATCCCAACCACAACTAAAAACATTAAAACAATCTGCCCGCATGCCGAAACTTTTTCTATTGCATGGTTGGGACTGATTATTATACATCACTGCATTTGACACCTCACAAGGGTGCATGGGCTGATAATACATCTTTTTATGTTTTTGCAACCCTCTTCTTTACTCAGATTTTCAATCACAGTATGACCTTAGGCCTTTAAAATACAAACTGCTATTTCAGCCTTCCTAAAGTCCTCTATATGAGTCTTTTGAATAATATTGCATGCCCTTTTGAAATATAGATTAGGTTATAACAAAAGCATGCAAGCTCTGCTTTCACCAATGTTTCCCTTTTAACCATGCTATTTCACCAAATAGGGAATCTTTTAAAACTTGTGCAAATACCTGGATATGTTGCAGCTACTGATAGGTTCATTCAACAGAGTCGCCACCTCCTTGGCAGAGGAATGAGCTTCAAACTGGCTGAAGCTGAAAATGCATTTCTTTCTTTCTGGGTCCCCCAACAGCAGAGCCACACATAAAACTTTAAATTTGCTGCAACAAGGCACTTCCAGGCCTAATTCTTCAATCTCTTAGACTCAGACTTTCATGGATATGACATTGATCTCCCCAGTAGAGTCGCCAAAATCTGTTGGTTATTTTCCCAGATCAGTAGAGGGTTTGCCAGTTCCTATGCACGAGTAGATCCGGCTAATAGAAACGGGAGGTTATGTGAGCTGCCTCCCCTTCACTTCTGGTTCTACAGCACCAAGGGGGGTGTCCCTATTTGATAAATATGTAACATTTAATCTCCAAATGACAAAAAGATTTAGCTTTCTAATGATAGGCAGAATACTCTCATTTTGGGACCAAGGTTTGTGTGACAAATCACAAGGTTAGCAACATTCTTGGACATATGTGTCTGGTTGTGGATGAGAGCAGGGGTCCTAATCCTACTCCTACAACTAACAGGTGGAAGTTATGAAAAGGTGGATATGATGGTTTGGATGCAAGACAAGGGTTTTGGATCATAACTACTAACCCAGGTGTAGACTGGTGCCTATCTCAGGGCAAGGAGTCAACTAGACATATACATAAGAATGTCTTGCAACTTTCATTTGAGTTTTAAGGGGTTTGAACTGATGCTTGCCTTACAAACTCACCCAAGAATGGGTATCTAACTGCCTCTACTTACAGATATCCCTGCTGACATACAATCTTCTCCATGCTTAACTGAAAATAGTTTAATCCACTCCTTGAATGGAAGTCACAGATCAAGCATGTGATATAGCAAAACTATACCCTAGAATGTAAGAAACCCTTAGCAACTAGATTCAAAAGAAGAAAATGCATGCAACAAATGGTGAGTGACAGCTAGACACATGCAATAAGCATTTCTCATATACAATGACAAGAAACTGAACATATGTGCAAGATAAACTCAGATGCAACTCATAAACTCCAAAGAGATAGAACAACTAGGATCATGCCCTATTCTTCGTTATTCACACAAAAATGCCCAAGTCTTCAACAACAACAAAAGAGTAACACAGTTTTCTTTTTATAGCAAAACCGTGAACTCAGCAAAATTAATTACAAGGCTAATCAAAAATCTGCCAGATATAATGCATGATCAGATTGGCGCTCAAAATAGTTAATGCAGCAGAGGGATAAGGAGAAAGGAGCAGATGGAATCGGGATCTGGGCCACCGCCTGAAGGTTCTCTTCGTAAGCCTGGTAGTTCACCTATCGCCTCACCCATACTTCCCTGCACAATCTACCATCAATGCTTCATCTACCCGTGGGATGCAACAGCAGAAGCATTTGGGGATTTTCCCACTCAAAAAAAAAAATGGCCCCACACGCTCAGGAAAAACCGCCGCTGAAGGTCTAAAACATGGCCGTCGATCTACTTCCCGTCGCTGAGATCCACGGCACTCAAAAATGTTGAAAAGTCATCAGCCAGTGAAAACGTGCCACATAGGCACCTCACATTTCTATCACTGGCTTTTCCATTCCTTATTTTGCCCTTTTTGCCCTGTATATGCATGAACATATGCATATACAAATATACAAGTCGGACCCCAAACTTTATTAGAACAATTTGAGAACCGGTTCAAATCCGGCTTGTATCTTAACCCTTTGTATATCGGCATGTACAAACACCACATACATGCACGCTGCGGACTTCAAACCATTATGCATTGAAATGTACCTCCCTTTGAAGTCCAGCTTGTATTTCTTTCACTGCATCTCGCATTATATATTGGCATGTACAAACGCGATATACAACCCGCGGACCTGAAAATCTATCTATTGCAGCTTAATTTCTGCTTTGGGTCCAAAATGTATATTTCCTTGCACATACAAACAAGGAATCTTCTCCAGAATATTCCTACAATGTATCTAACCATTGTATGTGCGCCCGAATGTATATTGCATATACATTCCACCTTGTATATCCACGGGCCCCACCACATGCATCTCTGCCTCGCCACTATAGCAAATGTATATTTGCACCTCCTTGTATATTTTTCAATGCACCATTACATACAACCCAATATACAAAGCAGGAATATTCTTGGGAATCTACAAAAGATTCCCCCTTTGTATATGCAAATTTAGAGCCCGATATGCACTCAGAAATGCATCTAACTAATTTTTTCAAAGGGCGATTGGGATTTTTGACCCGCCAATGCATATTCGACCTACACGTATATACAAAAACCCTTGTATATACAAAGACACCTACATCTTAACTTGATTTTATGTATTTTTTCAACTGCAGAGGCCGAAAATGTTAGGAATTTTGGATTTTTTGGGAAGGGGCCTACATATTTAAATGCTTAAAACCTGATTGCTTATGCAGGCACCACCAGAAACGATCCAAACACTTCAAGAGGACAGCAACACTGATTCCAATGAGTACAAATGGAATGAGCTAACAGAACACTCTTATGATGATAAAGAGGTTGATACTATTCAAACTTTTAGCCCCTACCATGAGGGACAAACGCTACCGAACAGACCACTAGAGTCTGATTTGCCCATCCCTGAGATTATGGCTTTCAAGGAAAGTTTAAATTCCATCGCAATAAACAACTTGAAGGAAAGTACCACCCCTACCAATTCTCCTAACATTTCCATTCACACCATCAATGAATCAGGTCTATCATCTGACTCCCTCCCCCTTGTGCATCCTGAGCTTATTGACTGGGATTAGCGAGGAACTCCCCAACTAGATATGTTCCAAAACGATGATGCTTACATTGATTATATGGAACTTAGGGACCACTTACCCAAAGGAGATCATAAAGCTGGTTTGGCTATTAAACTGAATACCATGGCTTACTTCGAAGAGGGTGCCAAGTCACAAAAATATCAAGATAAAAAATGGATCTGACAGTGAAAACTGCCTTGCGATAGTGTCAGATCCCAAAATAGTAAAAAGAAAGGACTCATCCGAAGGTGAAAACCTAACTGTGGCACCTGACGATGGAAGGCTTGACACCCTCCCTAATGATATGCACTAGGAAAAGTCACAGATTGTTGTGGAACTGACAGAGCCTGTTAATATTGGAACAGAGGAATAGCCTAAGATTATCCACTTCACTAAATCTCTTACACCACCAGAAAAGACCAGGTTTGTACCGTTCTTCAAGAAAAAGAGAGGCAGCTTCGCTTGGTCCTATGTAGACATGCCAGGTCTAGACCCAAACTTGATTCTCCACCATCTCCCATTGGATCTAGGAGTAAAACCAATAAAACAGAAGCTTAGAAAGATGCACCCACACATAGCACTATTGGTCAAAGAAGAACTGAAGAAATTACTGGATGTTGGATTCATCAGAGCTATAGACAATCCGGAATGGATATCCAACATTGTACCAGTGTCCAAACCTGATGGCCGAGTTCAACTATGCAATGATTTTAGAGATCTAAACAAAGCCTGCCACCAGGATGATTTTCTGTTGCCAAATATAGATATCATAGTCAACTTGACAGCAGGACATACCATGCTATCCCTCATGGATGGATTCTCAGGATACAATCAAATCAAAATAGCACCAGAAGACCAACACAAGACAGCTTTCACTTGTCCATGGGGCACTTTCTGCTGGAATGTCATGCCATTTGGGTTGAAAAACATAGGAGCCACATATCAACGAGCTATGACGACTATATTCCATGATATGATGCATGTAACAATGGAGGACTATGTCGATGATATCCTAGCAAAGTCGCTCACAAGGGAATCACACCTAGATGTATTAGAAAAAGTCTTTTGAAGATTAGACCAGTTCCAAGTCAAGCTGAACCCAAAGAAATGTGTGTTCAGAGTTACTTCAGGCAAGCTACTAGGCTTCATCGTGTCAGCCAATGGAATAGAGGTGGACCCTGCTAAGGTCAAGGCTATCATGGACATGCCACCACCCAAGACTCTTACTCAATTAAGATCACTACAAGGTAAGCTACAAGCAATCCATAGATTCATATCATAGCTGGCAGACAAGTGCCAACCATTCAGTCATCTCCTGCACAAGAACATTCCATTTAGATGGGATGAGCAATGTGAAGAGGCATTCAACAAACTAAAAGAATACCTTATGAACCCACCCATTCTCATGCCTCCTATCCAAGGAAAACCACTAATTCTCTACATATCTGGTACACCTACTGCTCTTGGGGCTCTCCTAGCACAACAAGATTATGAGAATAAAGAAAGAGTCATCTACTACATCAGCCGAACCTTAGTGGGCTATGAGTTGCAATACTCACAGATAGAAAGATCATGTCTTGCGGTAGTTTTTGCTTCACAAAAACTCTAACATTATATGCTTGCGCATCCAGTTAAACTCATTGCAAAAATAAACCCACTGAAGTATCTCCCCACCAAAGAAGCTCTCACAGGTCACCTAGCAAAATGGGTAATTCTTCTAAGTGAGTACGACATTGAATATGTAGACAGAAAAGCCATCAAGGGACAAATCATAGCTGATCAACTAGCAGATGCACCATTACAAGACACCACACCAATGCAGTTTGAGTTTCTGGATGAATCCCTATTCAATGTATCAACATCTTCCTGGAAACTCTACTTCGACGGGTCTTACACAAACCATGGATCGAGGGCGGGAATCCTGTTTATGACTCCTCATGGCGACACAATTCCAAAGTCTTACCGTTTGTTATTTCCATGCACCAACAACATAGCGGAATATGAAGCCTTAGTAATTGGTCTCAAGATGGCAACTGAGTGGAAAATCCAAGAGCTACATGTCTACGATGATTCTCAACTAATAGTCAATCAGGTCAACGATGAATACCAAACCAAAGATGAGAAGCTAATCCCATACAAGCGGATGGTTGACGACTTCAAAGAACACTTTGGGACCATCTCCTTCGAGCAAATACCCAAGATCGAGAACAAAGCAGCAGATGCAATGGCAACCATTGCCTCTCTTCTAGAAATACCTGAGAATGAGTCACGGTACGAGTTCTTAGTGGAAACTATCTAGCAACCAACTTATGATCTTCCTGA
Source organism: Cunninghamia lanceolata (assembly GCA_027924645.1). Classification (NCBI taxonomy): domain Eukaryota; kingdom Viridiplantae; phylum Streptophyta; class Pinopsida; order Cupressales; family Cupressaceae; genus Cunninghamia; species Cunninghamia lanceolata. The sequence goes on from BSBN01001281.1 coordinate 8,166,795, forward strand.
GACCCATTCCGTATGCCTTCTAGTTGGATCTGATTCACCTTGGTATGGTAAGATTTACACTTACCTCAAGGACAACATCCTCCCACCAGACCTATCTTCTAACCAACGATGAACTTTTATACGCCAAACCTCTCGCTACACCATCATAGCCGATACCCTATACTGACGTGCTCTCGATGGTACTTTGCTCCATTGTTTAGAAGAAGAAGAATCCATAACCGCCTTACAAGACGTACACGAAGGGATCTGCGAAACACACTCTAGCAGTCCTTCCTTAGCCAAGAAACTCATGCGTTTGGGTTATTACTGGCCGAACATGGAAATGGATTCATACCAATTTGTCAACAAGTGCAAACAGTGCCAAATACATGGGAACCTGATACATGCACCAGCTCAAGAATTGAGACCTTTAACGACACCTTGGCCCTTCTGCCAATGGGGACTTGACCTTGTAGGAAAGATCCATCCACCCTCATCCAACGGCCACAAATTCATCATAACTGCCACTAAGTATTTCACAAAGTGGATTGAAATCATTCCCCTTACCACCATCATAGGTAAACAAATTTCCTCATTCATCCTGAATTACATTATCTACAGATATGGCATTCCTTCATCCATTATCACGGATAACGGAAGACCATTCAAAAACCAAGATGTCTAAGAACTCTATGAATGTTTCAAAATCCAACACCGTTTCTCCACTCCATACTACCCCCAAGGCAACGGTCAAGCTGAAGCATCCAACAAGACCATCTTGAAACTTCTCAAGAAGACAGTCAACGATGCTGGCTGTAATTGGCATGTCCAACTCAATCCCACTCTATGGGCCTACAGAACCAGTATACGCACTCCCACAGGTGCTACACCATACACCCTTGTCTATGGCTCAGAAGCTATCCTTCCCATTGAGGTCGAATTACCATCTCTCAGGGTGTCGTTGAAAGGTCTCATGTCAAATGAGGAATATAGAGTCTCCAGGTTGCAAGAACTAGAGTTGCTGGAAGAGAGGCGATAGAAAGCCTTTGATCATCTCAAAGCATATCAACAAATGATCTCAAGAAGCTATAACCACAGAGTTCACCCAAGAATCTTCAAAGTTGGAGACCTCGTTCTTAAGGAGAATCCTCACAACCAACAAGATAGAGAAAAGAAAGGCAAGTTTGAACCCAACTGGCTTGGGCTTTATGTAATTGTAGCAGCATACGGATCAGGGGCATATCAGTTGGCAACATCAAAGGGTGAGCTGTTCGATGACCCAATCAACAGCATGCATCTTCTCAAGTTCTACACCTAGGGGAACCCCAATGTAAGGGGGGCATAAAATACAAAAAAAATCATAAAATCATAAAAATACAAAAAAAAATCAAAATCAAAAAATTAGAAAAGTACAAAAAAATCATCCTTTGGTGAAAACCTAGCAATTAGGTGCCTTGGATAGGTATCATGATGAAAACTTGGCAAACAGGTGTCATGTATACTTTCTAGCTTTCGTGTAAATAAAAGCAAGTGGTGAAAACCTAGCAAACAGGCGTTACTTGTGATAAACTGCCTTATCCATCTTTGGGAGACCAATCACCTTGAGTCCATTCTTCCTTATGTCCCATTCGACCCATATCTGTCCCATAATAAACTCCTAACAATTTACCTATCATGGCTTGATACCCTATCTCTTTGTTGGCCTTGTCAACCAAGGTTTTGTCCCATACCGTATCCATCACGTAAGCCTAGCATAGTGTCTCTTGTTGGTTTTCCACGGTCCAAATCCATGAACTATGTTGCCTCTGTGTCATCACGTAGGCAAGGCCATTATTCTGAATGCACCCCCGAGGCTCCCACGGTCCCATCCATCCCATTTCTTGTTGTCTTTCCTTCTTATCCATTCCATGTCTAGTCTTTCTATCTATCTAAGTCCACCTCACTTTCTACCGCCTAGGTCTTAGGTCTACTAGGGTTTACCCCGAACTACGTTGCCTCTACGTAATCACGTAGGCAAGGCCATTTCTCAAATGAGCCCCTGAGGCACTAGGTCAGTCCCTTAGGGTCCATCTCACCAATAAGGATTGTGGAATTCTCCCACCAGGAAAGCAAGTGCAAGCAGAACCCCCTCTTCAAGCAGAAATTTTGTCACAAGGCATTTTAACCTATCCAAAGCAAAGCAAATACCCAAGGCCTTCTAAATGATTTTTACTCAAAATTATGGCAAGAAACAAACACATCTAAATGTACAAATGTTTTATGAATTGGAAACATGGTTAAAAATATTGAGTCTTGATTTATGCTATCATGCCTTTCTATGCTACTCGAGGATGCCAAAAGCTAGAGATGCTATGATGGGGGCATGATTATTTTCTTTGTTTGTTGTTTGTGGATTAATCTTTAGTAATGTGAAGCCTTGTCTAAGGACATGGTCGGCAAAAGATCATCGAGGACACCAAAGGTCTAACATGAACGAGGGCAATCCTTGTCTGTTGATATGCAAGAAGTACTCAGGTCATCTCTATTCAATTATACCTCGATGCTTGTATTAACTTGATAAATCAAAATCCATGTAAACAGTACTCATGTCATCTCGGTTCAATTATACCTAGATGCTTGTATTAACTTACAACATTTCAGAAAAAGTACCAAAAAAATGCTCAATGATGAAATAAAGCACTTCAAAATACTTGCACCATCAAGATGTCAAAATCAAAGCATCCATTATACATCCATACATCCATATCCCATGCAATAAAAGATCCACAACATGCAGAGTATCAATGTTTACAAAAGCTTGTGAGTCCTTCTATCGAGTCTTTCTTCTATCAATCAGATTTCTATCTATCATCATATCTTTCATCCTTGTCCAATCAGTCTAAGCAATGATCCAAATGCAAGGTCCATCCTTAATCCATACCGATCAAGTCAAGTCAATCTTGTCAAATGATCCAATCACAATCAGTGGTCTTGATCCTTGTCTGGTCATAAATCAACTCAATCAATTATAATCAATCACTTGTCTTATACAGGATGTTGCATTGTCGAAATTAGACCAATACATGTGTCTTACATGACCTGTTCATTTCCTGAAACCAGACATTATCCTTCGTGTTGCTCTAGGGATATATCGTTCCCCGCCATGACAACATTGTCGTATATCGTTATCAATTAATCAGTTGGTTTATAGCTTGACAGGGGCAATACCTTGTTTGTTCTTGTATCATTTGTGCATACTTGCTCACTTGCTTGTGTGTGTTATCATTTTCTCTTGCATCGCGTATCATTCGGCTCTTCCTTCACCCATTTTCTTCAAACCTAACCTTCTTCATCGTGAGATTGTCCGTCTCACGCCTTCTACCTGTCCAATCTCTTGAGGGGGCATCCTGTCGTCAAACTTGTACCAGGGGCAAACTGGGGCATGTATCATTATCAGACTATTTATTCTTTGAAGCAACGTCGTAAACTGCATTGCATCAAAGAGGGGCAAAATGTATATGCCTAAGAGTGACACGATTCATTCTAAATAAATATTCTTAATATTTATTCCCTTCTTATTTTCTTCTATCAATTAAATAAATATTCTAAAGTTATTTAATCAATTCACTATTCCATAATTAAATAAAACCAATTTATTTAATTAAAATTCCCTAAATTCTTCTAATGTCTCACACAATTAAATAATCCTAAATTATTTAATTATTCATAAATCCCTCTATCCTAAGTTCTAATTTCAAAAAATCCACCTCACCTTTCCACCTCACCATGTTGCACATGTAATTAAATATTTTAAATATTTAATTACCTAATATTCCCTCACCCACATGTCCTATTTCTTCTCTCAATCAAAACTGTTAACTATCCAATCAATTCTGTCAGCTCCTCAATCTATTCGGGTAACTGATCAATCAATTCAGTCAATCCCTCAATCCATTCTTCTAACTGATCAATCAAGTTTGTTAACTGATCAGTCAATGGAGTTAACTCTCCAATCAATTTTGTCAAATCCCCTCTTTCATGATGGACGTGGGACACTTGTCCTATTCCTACTGGTTGTAGATTCCTCAACCATTGATCATCATACTTCTTCTCAACCATTGATCCTCATTCTTCTGAGTCTATAAAAGAAAACTCATCCTCCATTTTATTCATCCAAGCTATTCGTATTGTTACTCTATAGAAATTCACCAGCGCACCTTTGGCACCCCAATACAATTTCCTTGAGATCACCCAAAGCTTTGAAGCTCATCTTCATTACACGTTCATCATTACAGCCATTCACTATCGACATTCTTGAAAATAGCAAAGGAGTGCACTCTCTAAGGGCCTACTTCATACAAACAAGGACGATCTTGATAAGCAACAATAGAAGTTTTGATTCAAGGAAGGTTTGCATTGTTTTATTCATTGCTTCATTTCATTCAATCTTCTTAGTTTCACTATTCTATTGAGTTATGGGTATTTGATTGTTTATCATTGCATATTCATTATTGATCCTATTTTACCCTAACAGGGGTAATAGTTGAAAGAGTAGTTATAACAGCTGAGGATGCATCCGCATCAGGACAGGCACTGGCCTCATCAGCAGCACCTCCCATGGACAAACAAAAAGATAAAAAGATCCAGAGGCCAGCTATGGAAACTACTGAAACATATGAGGAGGGTCAGACATCACAAAAACAAACAGAAGAGGATGTTCCTCTATATGAAGAGCCTGAAGAAGAAGACCCTACGCCCCTCACTAGAAAAAGAAAAGCACCTCAGGTGATGGCATCCACACCTAAGAAACCAAGAACCTCAATGAGAGGTGAAATAAGGCATGACCCTATAATGATGAGGGGAGCTGGTGGTGAAGTATTCAGGAAAGAATTGTAGCATGGAGTACCACTTCCCACCATTGTTCAGTTTAATATTGAACAAGTTGAAGAACAAATCAAAGAAGCCTCTAGGTCATTTCAAAGTAGTCTTGTCTCACTGGAAGAGACAATTGACTTATCTGATGACGAGGTAGTAAAGGATGTAGCCTCTCAACGAATGGAAACCCTTGCTGCTAACACCTGCATAACTCCACAAGGAACTCCATCAGTACAGGCAGCAGTGTTAGAAGAACTGAAGTAAGTAGAGCATGAGAAAGAAAAGAGCCCAGAAAAGGTAGCCCAAGAAATAGGGCTTGATGAACTAGTGGATCAGGTAACTAGCCCCGAAGTGATAGATTTAACACACAAGGAGGATGTAGCACATCCTAAAAATCTAGTGGGAGCACCTAAGAAAACAGAAGATATTGAGAAAGTCAAGCTTGTAGAAGTGGAAAGCCACACTGTAGATTTGGGTCAACAACAACAAGATACATCTGCTAAACCCAAAATAGTGGAAGTACAAGAAAAAGGAAGAGAAGAAAAAGATACATCAATTGATCCTGCTCTAAAAGTTCAAGAAGCAATTACTACAAGTGTGGAGCAGATTGCTGCTTCAGATTAGGTTAATTTACCTAAGATAGACTCAATAACATCCACTGATACGAATATGTCTCAGGATGAGGAAATCACCAAAGTGGATGAGGTACAAAAGGAGGCAGTGCATGATCATCAGGTGGAAGCATCGCAAGATCCTCCATCTCAAAAAGAAGCTCCTCCAGAAAAAGAAATTCCTAAACAGGAGGGAGTACACCAAGATCACCCTCTTGATGAAGAGCATCATGAGGAAGAAATAAGAAAGTCACCATCTACATAAAAAATAGATGCAGTTACTGGAGATTAGGATGATCATCATGATGATGGTGGATGCCAAGGATCTGAAGACCAAGTTCCTCCATGGCTTGAGAAAGAAATAGATGCAAAGTCTGGATTAGAGATACAGGAATTTGATGTTTCAACGCTATTTTCATAAACTCTAATGAAGTCGAGGAGGAAGGCTAGTTTGCCTTCAGCCATAAGAATAGATCCTGCTATGGGTAGAAGGACCACTCAGATAGCACTTCCCACAGTTGACAAAGAGAAAGGCAAGATCACTCTGGATGAATTCCAGATTAGTACAGTAGATTTGGGATTTGCCAATGAAGACCAAGAGGGTCAAGAAGGAAAAGATATAAATGATTCGTTGACCCAAAGGGTGAAGAGAGAAAAAGAGAAAAATAAGTAGCATTAAGAGCACATTGCTCAGCTGCATGCCTATATAAAAGGGTAACTAACCCTGATGATATTTCAAGTGATCATGCAGTCCCATTGACTGCTATTTCCCAGTATGAGGTGAATAAATTGGATCTCATGAATCATGAGTCATCAATAATGAGGAAATGGATGATATCCACATTTGATGGAGTGGAGGAAATAGTGAAAGCCTCTTTCAAGAGGTGGAATTATTTAAGCATCTCAAGGAAGAAGGTCGACAAATTATAGATGGAGACAAGAAGAAGGTCCTTTCAGTTAGAGAAAGCATTGAGTGCTTTGGATGAAATAAAGAGGATTAATCCTCAGGTTCTCATAGATAACCAAGTATTAAATAATAATACTATCATTTTGATTGATATATGGTACAAGGACATCCAATTTGAGTGTGATGTGCTCAAAAGATGCAACAGCAAATTAAGAGACATCAGTATGAAGTTGCATGACATGATGTCATATGAGGTAGAGGTCTTGGAGACCTTGGAAGGTGAAGTAGAGGGAAAGATTGAAAATCAAGATGAAGAGTTTTCTATTAAAGCTTTGCATAACAATTTCTAGCTAGTAGCTGATGACCCTCTAAATCACCTGACGGAAGAAGTCATGGACAAAATCATGCGGATCAAGGTCAGAGTGGAAAACTACAATGAAACATCTAGCAGAAGGATGAGTAAATTAGAGACTCTCCGAGGTAAATACTAGATACACAAGCATGCCATCACCAAAGCAAGAACTCAAGATGGCGGGGAAGTAGAAAAGATAGTACAATCTTATGAAAATATCCATACATCCATGCAGGTCCATATACAAGGAGAAAGTCATCAGGATGATGAAGATTTGGTAAGCGATGATCCTAATGCTCCTGACGATGAAGATGAGGAACTTGAAGGATAAAGAGTAAATGAAGATGCAATACCAAGAAAAGACATAAGCATCTGATAGTTAGGAAAATAAGCAATTCAGATGGTTGCCAGCTGGCAACCTGTGCCACGTCAAATGCTGACAAAGTCAAAGATGAATATTCACCATAGATATTAATAGATAAATCTTAATTGTAGATCATGTGTAACCGCTCCCTCACCTTGTTCTATAAAAGGTGCAGGGACGCTTTATTTTAAACATTCGAAACTTAATTGAAATCTATTTGCTGAAGTATTCAGGGCTTATTTGAAAGTTGTTGTATACATATATGTTCTTGCATACTTAATGAATGAGAAGACTATTTTGATTACAGTCCATCATAAATCTTGAGTAATCAGTGTATGAATTCTTGATATATACTTTGATTTGCTGCGTCCCTTGGAGTGCATATCAGTTTGCATGTGTTGTCTTCATACCTTTCCTTTGAAGTTAGCATCGACTGTATCTAGCTATGGAATGTCCTGGTGAACATATGGTTTGATTTCTTCTCTTCATGACTGTATCTGATGTGTATGTGGCTCAATAACTAAAGGTTCATCATTATTTGAAGTATTCTTTTTTAGTTTCTTTTAATTTCAGAGTAATTCATCATCACAATTGCAAATAATGGATAATCAAAAGCAAATTACATGAAATATGCAGATATCTCGTAGAGAACCAAACATTTATAGCATATTTGAAGTTAAAGCATGTTAAATTAATAAATATCATGTAAAGATTTAAATGCAGACACATCATTTCAAGAAATATATTGTGTAGAATAACCTTCTGTGTAGCATCTTTACAAAAACAAAATCCTACTGATGATCAAACATAAGGCCCCTGAATGGAAAATAGCAACACACATCAACTACTAAGTAACTTCAGTTGATTAAGAACTAATCCATGGAGACTTGGGATCATGAATTCTTTGAATTCATCATATCTTTCAAGATGAGTAAAGGTTGTTGTGCAATTTTTATTCTATGTTTGCTTATGACTAACATCATGATCAACATAAATTGGTGCTAGAAGGAGGGCCATAGGACAAAGATCATCATCAGTAGTTCAGGTGATGATAAGGATCATAAGGTAATGCTCAGACACCGCCAAATTTTAGATTAGATGTAAATATTTGTTGTTCTAAGCTTGTACATGCTAATCCTGTGTGAAGTTTTCAAGATCGATCATAAATATTGCAAGCTTTATAGCTAATCATCATGAATTTGTAGAAATAGACCTTGTCTCGTGTAAATTTGCCCAAATCTTTGAGGTAGTTAGCCTAAAAACTTGATATCCTGTTGTTTGTGACACAGAACTTCAAATATTACCTCATATTTGTAGCATCTTTGCAAAAACTCCATAAATATCCAGTCAGTATACATTTTTGACCATAAATACAGCCTTTGCTGGTAAATGCCAGCCAATCTTTACAGTTATCCAGCTGATTTGCTTAAATTTGAGACATCCTGGCTCTCAAGCCAAATACCAGATCCTGATCTGGTGGAATATTTGAAGAACTACCTGTCAGGGGGTTTAGACCAAGAATTGTTGATATTCATCATACTCCCGGTTCTAATGCTTCAAGAGCATCACCAGAGCCTCTTCCTATAACTCCTATTGGTTTACAAATACCTTCAGGACTATCTGTGACACCTCCTATCCAACCTCAGCTAATCATACCACAGGCTCAACCTCCACCAGTTGCTATGTCTTTCTTTGCAGTTGAATCACCTTTAACTTTCACTACCTATCATGCTTTGCCAAAGAATCCAGATAAGATTTATCCAAAGTATCATCCATATCAAGATGCAGATGATCACATCAGAACTTTCAAGGAAGCCTATTGTAGGGCTAGAATAGAGCATCAAGACATTATATGTAGATTATTTCCTTTTTCCCTAGGGGAAGAAGCATATAATTGGTATATTAGTCTTGGTCAGGCTTCAGTTAATTCATGGGCTATCCTAGAGAAAGATTTCACTGATAGGTTCAAGGTACCAATAGATCCTTCAATGAACTATCACCTATTTGCCACAATTAAGAGGTTTGAAGGAGAACCTATTGCCAATTTCAACGCTAGGTTTCAGAAAATGCTATCCAAGTTAGTTGCTCCATATGTTATAGCAGATGCTACTGCCAGGATTATCTATTATTCAGCTCTAGATCCACTGACTTCCATGTTCATTAGGAGAGCACACCCTGAAATCACAACTTTGACAGGAGCTTTCTAGGAAGCTATCAAAGTCAATCAGCCACTGGTACCTGCTCCAACACCAAATATAGCATTTCCTACACTGCCTGGATATCCTAGTTATCCTGCACAATATCCTAATGGATCTATGATACCTCCAGCGGTCATGCCAACACCATTACAGATATCTCAACTATGTATCATGCCTCCTCCTCCTAATGGAAATGGTCAGATGCCACAGTATCTAAGTCAGACACAAGTACCTCAGGGTGTTGATCAATCCAACAATAACCATGGATCCTCCTTTTTCAAACCTCAAACTGAAAATGTAGTGGCCAAGGTCCAAGAGGAGAAAGAGGAAATCAAAGAAATATCAGCCTAGTTAAGGAAGCTTACAACTGAGATTACTCACTTGAGAAGCCAAATCTTCTATTCTCAGCCTAATTAGAATAGAGGTTACACCAATGACAGACCTAGTTATCCTGACAGGGGGTATAACAACAATAACAGTGGTAACAACAATCCCCCTAGACAGCCTAGAGTATGGAACTCCAGGCCAAATAATGGTTCCTTACCATCACCTTTAGATAATCAACCTCCTGGTGAAGCTAAACAAACTACTAGAGTCAATCTTGTTGAGGCAGCCCTCACTAATTGGTGTAGGATACACAATACTAATGCTCATGCAGAGTTAGACTGTCCACAATTTCAAATCGCTGCAAGTATTTTCCAAATGGAGGTGTCTAATACTGCAGGAAATTCACATCATGTAGAAGGGAATGAGCTTGTTCCTTGTGGATATGATTCAGCTTTAGTACTAGAAAGCTATACTGATTAGCCTTATCAATAGACTATGTCATCGCATCAACATTATACCCAGACATGTGAAGAATCAGCTATGGCTATTGAGTCAAATTATGTTTTTCCCTTTGAGGAGGACAATGAGCCATCAAATGAACATGAGGAGGTACATGCTTACCAACAGCAGTACCAGGGTAAGCATAACTATAACTTGAGAAATAATGCCAATAGACCTACTGTTTCGTTGACCTCTTCTTTACCTTTGAATAATTTCAACACACCTCTTGATCCCAAAGCAAGCAATAATCCAGGATTTCCCAAGGTCAATGCTCAATATTTAGCATCACCAAACATAACCTCAAAAGTTTTAAATATGCCTCATGAATCTAACAAGTTAGTCACCTATCTGGCAGATGAGATGAAAAAGATCAAAATCAGCTTATCCTTGTCAGAATTGCTAAAAACTCCAGCCATAAAAAAAGCATTCATGAAATCACTAGATGATCCTGCTCCCAAAGAAGATAGCCATTTTTCAAGTCAGTTTCGAGGTAAAGATCATGTTGTTAGAGACAATAATGTTAAAACTAAAGTCCCAGCTACTGTTCAAGCTACAGAAACCTCCCACATGACCTTATACAGAGATAAAAGTGAGTCACCTCCATTTCTCCTTACCATACGAATGTTTGGTAAGAATTTACATAAATGTCTAGTAGACTCAGGAGCGTCCACCAATGTCATGCCCTTGTCCATATGTAATGCTTTAGGGTTGCATCCTGCTAAATATCTGAAGAAGGTAACCCAACTAGACAAAATAGAGGTGAATGTAATAGGAGAGTTAACTCACATTCACATGCAACTAGCATCAGACCCCAGGATCTAGTACTATATTGACATTCAGGTAGTTGACATACCTAATACATATGGAATGTTACTCAGCAAAGATTTGTCCAAAACCCTCAACGGATATATATCTACCGACTTCAGTCATATGTGGCTACCTTGGAAAGGCATACCAAACCAGATAAGGGTAGATGTTGAACCAAGAATGAAACACATGATTACCAAGTACAACAAAACAAATGAGATCATGTACATGAATGTTGAACCTAGAGTTTATTCCATTAGACCACAGACTGTCAAGATAGAGGAAGTCCTGATGTATGATTTTTATGATGATCATGATGCTGACGATCATCCTCATGACGATAATGCTGTAGTTTTAAGATCTGATCATGATCATGGAAATGAAACAGAAATAGATCATTTTAAGAGCTTTGAAATATACTTGTCCAAGCAGGTGGAACACTGTCAATTATTGGATATACCTATTCATGATATTTTGATTGATGGTTGGTGCAGATTACATGATGAAGCACATTTAGAGAAAACTTGTGAAGCCTACATTGATATGCTGGAGCTTGAGCAAACATGCGTAGAGGCGTCGTCATCATCAGAGGTAAGTTCCACATATAGCGATGATGATCATATTGACTCTTGTTCATCTGCTGCAAGAATAGGAGAAGATATGAGTCAGGATGAGGATTTTATCCAGATGACAGAAGAAATTCTGGTCTGTAATGAGAATAAGAAAAGAAATAATAAGATCACCCCAGGGAGTGACTGTTTGATAGAGTCAGATTATGAGTTATCTGATGAAGACAAAGGCAATAACCTGACTAGATTTGAGGAGTTTTTATCAAGAGAAATTAAAAAGATGATAGAATAGCAGAGACCTCCACAAGATGCACTAACTGAAGGATGGTGCAGGTTGCATGAGGCACCTCACTCAGAAGCTGCTTGTTCACTATGCTTACATATTTTAACGAGACATCTAGCGCCTAGTTCAGAAGATCATCTTTTTGATGATAAAAAGAAAGAAGAAAAATCAGCTTCACAAAAGAAAGGAAAGATGAAGTCTAAGAAAGCTAAAATTCCCAAGTTAAAATGGATATCAAGTGGTACAGCTGCCAAAGCTGCAAAGAAGAAGGAAGGCTCAGCTAATCCTCCTGCTGAAGATAAGCTGTGGATCCTTAGATTTGACGGATCCAAGTCAAAACAAGGTGCTGGGGTAGGGATTGATCTCATTGATCCATCAGGAAAGTCCTACCTAGCAGCCTACAGACTACAGTTCCCCTGTACCAATAATGTGACAAAGTATGAAGCTCTAATACATGGGATATTGTTTGCCCTTAAGAAGAAAGTAAAAATTGTACATGTCTATGGAGACTCAGAATTAGTTGTTAGACAAGTGAGAGGAATTTACTCCTACAATTATACGAAATTGTCTAATTATAGACACAGGGTGTGGGACCTGATTGAAGATTTTGATGCATTTAATATCACCCATGTACCTAGAGAATAGAACCATAGGGCGGATGCTCTAGCCCAGGCTGCTAGTACCTTAGAGCCATTGTCTATTTCTAGTTTAAAGAGGTTTTCAGCAGAATTGGTATCAGTGCCTTCAGTACCTGATAATGTTACTAATCTCCAAATATTTGATGACGATCAGCATATCCTAGATTTCATCTCTAACAGGGATATATTTGATTCTCAAATCATAGATGAGAATAATATAGAAGATCATGTTTGGGAAGAAGAAGAAATATTAGAGTTACCTAGCAATAGGATTCCCAAAGGAATGATTGAGTTAGAAAGAGCCTTTGACTTGGATAACATGTTGAAGCAGAAGGATCTTCCAAAAGCAGATGGAGGAGAATATTCACAAGTGAATATTAGACAAAATGATGACAAAAGAAATGTGTTGATAGGGAAGGTGTGCACAAAAGAAGAGTTAGAAGGAATAACTCAGGCACTCAAAGATTACATCCATGTCATAGCATGGACCTATGATGAGTTGAAAACATATGACACATCAGTCATAACTCATACCATACCCCTCAAACCAGATGCCAAGCCTTTCAGACAGAAGCAAAGAACTGTCAGTCCCTTGCTAGAACCTATAATTTTTGAGGAGGTCAAGAAATTGTTAAATGCCAGGATTATATTTCCTGTGAGACACTCCACCTGGGTGGCTAATTTAGTCCTAGTGAGAAAGAAGAATGGAGACATCAGACTATGTGTAGACTTCAAGAACCTGAACAGAGCATCTAAAAAGGACAATTATCCTTTACCCTCATTAGATGAAGTTCTGCAGATTGTAAATGGAGCAAAGATGATGTCATTACTGGATGGTTTTTCTGGTTATAATCAGGTAATGGTTGACAAAATTGATAGACTAAAAACTGCCTTCACACAAAGTGGGGGATATTCGCTTATAGACGCATGTTGTTTGAGCTGATAAATGCTAGAGCAACATTCCAGCGCGCAATGGACATAGCCTTCAAAGGCTTAATAGGAAAATGTATAGTCATATACATGGATGACTTAACAGTATTCTCTAAAGATAGAGGAAACCATGTAGCAGATCTCAAAAATATGCTGAAAAATGTGAATATTATGGGATATCCCTGAACCCCAAGAAATGTATATTTGGGGAAACAACCAGAAAATTACTGGGCCACCTGATAACTAAAGATGGGATTATCATTGATCCTGACAGGGTGGAGTCTATTATGAAAATACAACTTCCTGCAAGCAAGAAAGAACTCAAATCTTACTTTGGTAAGATAAATTTTGTCAGGAAGTTTATCACTAGCTTTGCTGAAATAGTTAGACCTTTAAATGCTATGCTGAAAAAAGATGTAAAGATTGAATGGACATCATAAGCTAGAGCAGCTTTTGAAGACATAAAAAAAGCTATATCTGAAGCTCCAGTGCTGATTAGTCCAGACTACACCAAGGACTTCTACATTTACTCATTTGCTTCAGAGCATACCTCTGCAGCAGTGCTGACACAAAGAAACAAACAAAAAGAAGAAAAGCTTATAGCATTCATGAGCTGCCCATTCAGAGATGTAGAACTCAGGTACATGGATGTAGAAAGACAGGCTCTTGCTTTGCTCAGAGTAGTGAAGAAATTCAGTATATCCTAAGAAGTAAAGTGATTGCTGTGGTACCTGATGCAGCAGTAAAGATGTTATTGATGTAGAGCAAGCCAGGTGTTGGTTTTTGCTTCTGAATCAGCATTAGGGTTTGCCAGTTCTAATGCATAGGTAGATTTAGCCAACTAAATACAGGAGGTTGCATGAGCTCCTCCCCTTCACTTCTGGTTCTACCGCACCAAGGGGGGTGTCCCTATTTGATAAAAGTATAACCTTGACTAGCTCAATGACAGAAGGATTTAACTTGACGGCAACAGGCAGAATACTCTCATGTATGGACCAAGATTTGTGTAACAAATCACAAGGTTGGCAACATTCTTGGACATAATGTCTGGTTAGGTGTGAGAGCATGTAGAGGTTCCTAATCCTAATCCTACAACTAACAGGTGGAAGATATGAAATGAGTTGATTTGATGTTTGGATGCAAACCTAGGCCTGGTGTATAACCTCGACACAGAGCTAGATTGGTGCCTATCCAACGCTTGGAGTCGGTAGGCATACACCTGTGAATGATCAGCATGAACAACTAAAACTGGATTTCAGGGGGATATACATGATATCTGCCTTACAGATATCTCCCAATACAGAGTGTTAAGCTGTCTATACTTATGGCATCCCTATTGCAGTATACCCTTCCCAATATTCAATCTAAAAATAGTTTAATCTACCCCTTGAGTAGAAGTTAAAAGATTAAACATTCAACACAGGAATTCTATGTTCTAGAATCTCAGACATTCCTTGAATGCCTGGACTCAGAAGAAAGATACATGCAAAACTGGAGACAGAATCAGCATAACACATGCAAACATAGCATTATTCATATAAAATTGACCATGAAATCAGTGGATTCATGCACAAACATACAACAGGAGATACATAAACTCACAAGTTTTGCTGTACAGAGCAACCAAAACCAGTTGTATCTTATTACAGAGCCAAAATGTCTAGTTTTCAACAACCTAAAATGATGGTAACACAGTCTACTTATATTGGCCAGAAAGTGTACCTCACAGCAATTAATTACATGGCTATTACAAAAAACCGCTAGATACAGATCCCACAGAAGGAATAGCACTTAGAAGTTATTGCTGCAGAGACAAAAAGTAGACAATGGTGGCTTCGAGCCTTGCATTGCCATCAGGAAGTCTTCCTCCATAAATCAGGTCACCTGATCATGTGTACCATTTCTCTTACCCCTGCTACAATCGCCATTGATGGCTCAACCACCCGCAGCCGCGTGAAAACTGTTGCTGCGTTCAAAAAGAAATTTCCCGCTAAAATGCATTTTCTGAAGTTTCAAATGTACAGGGAAATTAATCCCACATTGGTGCCGCGGAGACTCCTTCAGTAGTTTATAAACGGGGCCACAAACATAATAAGCGTCGAGCGCTTTTGCCACGCTCGACACATGCCTCTCAGCCCAAAGCCCATCACCCAGACCTAGGCCATCGGCTCACCCCACAAATCTCTCATCGATCACAACGGTCTCGCCGACCGCTACCTTCGCATTCCCCTTCATCGTCCAGAGAAAGACCGTCGGGTTGACCCTCCAAACCTTCACCGATCTCATCAGTTACACCGATGAAGCCACCGCAATCCTCTGTCAGCCAGACTACTACCATCAGCCAACCAAAAAGCCTCCTCGCTGATAGGCAAAAGTCACACCGACGCTTACACTATATTCCTTGTCATCAGCCAGAGAAAGACCATCGGGCTAACTTCCCAGACTCCCACCGACCATACACGTCTCCCCGATGGCCACCAAAACACACTACGTTAGTGGTTACCAATCCACCCTCCTCCTCCATCGGTATGACCAAAAATTATCAGGAAGACCACAAATTACTACGCCGATAGATCAAAGTCCTGGCAACCACACATATGCCCAAATCCCCATCAGCCCGAGTAACGATATCGGCAGAGGCCAAAACCCCTCTGCCGATAGCAACAGTCCCGCCGACAGTCTTTTCGTCTCCAAGACACACTCCCTCATCACCCTGATATGTCGAACACCAACCTCACCATCGGCCAGACTCCCAACTATCATCCTAGCATGAAATTCCCCTGCCGATGAAGAGTATTACACCGATGAACACCAAAAACACAAAGCACTGAACTATTGAACTGTTGAACCACGAACCAGTTCAACCCGATGGTTCAACAATGAGGTTCAAACATCAAAAATAATACTCCATCTGCAAAACACTCTGGCCGAGAGCAAAAAACTCAAAGCATCGAACTATTGAACCTTGAACCGTTGAGAAAAGGGTTCAAGCGGGAGGTTCAACGATACAATATTTGCGCAAGGCAAATGCATAATGCGACCCATTAGAAGAAAATTAAACCCTGAAACACTGAACCACTAAACTTAGAGAAAAAAGGGTTCAAGTTCAAACCGAAATGTTGAAGACACAAAAACGAACGCATGCCGATGGAGAAAACACGAAGACCCCTCCTCAAGAAATGAGATGGAGATGCTGAAAAACACTGAAGGGGTGCCAAAACTTAGAACCTTTTTTGGATTTTTTGGGATAGTGCCTACATGAAAATTGCTAAATTAACTGACAGTGAATTCAGGCACCAACACCAGGTGAGAAGAGGGCTAAGTGGATCACTGTCCTACAGGAATATGACATGGATATCACACCCATGAAACTAGTAAGAGGACAGGCATTGAGCAAGATGATATCTGAGATTGATCTAAATATCACAAGTCAATAGTATGTTATTAATGAGAAGGATAGTGGAGAATGGTACTCTGACATCAGGCATATCCTAATTACTGGAAGATGTCCTCCAAGACTACAAGCTTTGCAAAGAAGAGCCCTAAAAATAAGATCACAGAAGTATATGATGAAAGGGGGAGTCCTCTTCAAGAAAAATTATGAAGGAATATACCTAAGATGCCTAGAGAGGCCTGAAGCAGATAAAGTATTATCAGAGCTACATGACAAGTTTGGAACAGTGCATGGGTCATCCTTGGCCCCAACACATGCAATCCTTAGGGAAGGATACTACTGGCCCACAATTTTCAAGGATACTATTGAACATATTAAATGCTGCCATACATGTCAGGTAGCTACCAACAGAGAAAGATATGCTGCCCAACCCCTGCAGCCAGTGATGGAGATACGCCCATTTGCACAATGGGGCATGGATTTTATAGGACCAATTAGTCCTCCATCATCCTCAGGCCACAGGTATTGTCTTAACAATTACTGACTATTGTACCAGGTGGACCGAGGCTGTCAACACCAAAACCTGCAGTGCAGATGATGTCATCAGATTTCTAGAAAGTAATATAGTCACTAGGTATGAGGTTCCCTATGCCCTGGTAAGTGATAACGGCTCTGCTTTTGCTTCAACCAAATTATCAAGTTGGGCCTTTGATTATGGGATCATACTGAAGTTCTCATCCAATTATTATCCTCAAGGGAATGGATTGGCATAATCCGCTAATAAAAACTTGTTGAATATCATAAAGAAGTTAATAGAAAAGAACCCTAGGGAGTGGAATACCCTACTGAAGTATGCCTTGTGGGTAGACAGAACTAGAATGACGGCTGCACTAGGAAATACACCTTTTCATTTAGTCTATGGGGTGGATCCCATCCTCCCTATAAACCTGAAGATTCCTACCCTACAGTTTGCCCAAGAGTACCTAGGCATGGATAATAACCAAGAAGTCAGGTTGCTTCAGCTGATGCACCTGGAAGAGAAAATAAGTCAGACAATTGATCAATTTACCAAACATCAGGCAGTTGTCAAACACTGGTTTGACAAAAGAGCCAAAGTTCAAGCCTTCAGGATATCTGATTTAGTCCTGATGTGGGATAAAGCCCATGAGAGGAAAGGAGACCATGGTAAGTTTGATAAATTATGGATAGGTCCCTTCCAAATTTCTAAGATATTAGGAGACAGCATTTTTAGGCTTAAACACTTGACAGGTGAGGATGTTCCATTACGAGTTAATGGACAGTTCCTCAAACATTATTTCCAAGCCTAAGTAGCTTCATGTCAATCATGTGTATCATAGTGTATATTTGTATAGTTGTTTGTACAGTGTTGTTTTGTTTTTATTTTTTTGTCCTTGTTTGATTGTTGAGTCTTTGTTTTGGTTAGTCAAGAGGATGCAGCTCATCACCCTAGAAAATAACTAAATTGTTAGGATTCAAGTGATGAGAACACATTTATATATAGGTTATGATTCATTTTAAGAAAGTACTTATGATCAGGTCTGTGATATCTTTTCATCAGGGTGCCTTTTCTTAACCAAAGTGATTTTTTCACAATGACTCACCTAACAGCCTTGGGTTTGTTGAACACACAAGTATAGGTGTTAAGTGAAAAATCTAAAGGGACTCCCTTGCTACCAATGCAATCTCCAACCTAAAACAGCAAGTGACCATACCTTGCACATAAAGCTTACATGATGACATCAGATATATAGAGTATAAATGTTGAAAATCCAAAATATAATAAAATTAGGCCATCTAAGTAACTCTACTGGGCTACAGACGTCTGCTGGCAGTGGGGCTCTACTTAGGGGGATTGTATAGATAACCTCGTCGGGGCTATGAACGCCTACTGGCAGCAAGGCTCTATCCAGGTTGGCTATGAGGGATGATCTCCAACTATGTAGCTTAACATCAATTACTCATGTTTTCAACTTGCTTTCAAGATGAGGATAATTAATCATTTGCACACTATTGATCCTTTGTTAGCATTGTTACCATGAGGACATTTTATCATTCAGAAAGATTATGATACTTATGCTTAAAGAGAGTTAGAATGCTATGTTAGAATGTGTTCACATCACTTGAATTATTAGAATTTTGGTGTTTTCTTTGGTGGCAAGTTGTTGTGTGGTTACACAACACGCCCCATTTTGACTTGACAAAATAGGGACCCAAATTTTTGTTTGGCTTGGCTTGTGTTTTTTGCTTGCTGGTGGTCTGGTAAAAGTAAGTCAATACAGATGATCCTGCATAGAGGGGACTAGGTAAGTCATCATGATGACGTCAAAATTTTGAAGTTAATATTTCATGACAATAACCTCATGGTTGGATAGATTACAAAATTTCATGCAGGTTTGCCTTTTGGATCACCCCGACATTCCTTAGAAAATGAGAGTTATGGTGAGTCAAAGCCCTGGTCAACCTGATATTCTGAGGGGAGGATCATATTTCTTAACATCAGTCATCTTATAAAAGATCACCCCGATCCAATCCTATCACCCGATAAATCATTTATCTGGATATCCAAATGTCAATTTTAGCTAATAGAAGAATTTACCAATCGAACAATGTCATATATTTTTCGGGGGTCATATTTTGAATATAACCTAATCTTTCGAATATCACCCGATATTCAAAATATCACCCTGGCGCAAAATATCACCCTAAAGCCAATATGATGATGACATCATATAATCCTGATGAGATAAGAAAATTTCCATGACGATGATGTCATCATCCTTTTTACCTCCCGGAGGTATATTTCTAATAGTAATCCTCTCTACAGAACATGATGATGATGTCATAGTGCAACAATGATGAACTAAGTTATTATCCTGATGACGTCACCCCGATATTCTGAAGAAAAGTCATTTTAGTTCAGGGGGTGATATTATAAACATCACCAGACATTCTGAACATCCCCTGATATTTTGAATATCACCCGATATTCTCAACCTGACCCGATCTTTTGACATAAGTTTTCTCGCCAATGGGGAAGGTCATATTACACCGAGGGGGTCATATTCTCAATATCACCTGATATTTAGAATATCACCCAATCTTCCGAAGGTCACCCCGCCCCTATTGTCACCATGACATTAAATGCGCGCAACTGTAGTAGGTGGTTACCGCCGATTACAAATGCGATATATACACCTGGCGAGATCTAGAAGTTTCGTACAAAAAATTAGTGGTTTTTAATTAATTCATCTGGATTTGCCCTAATTTTCCCTAAAGAGGAGGATAAAAGTGAATTTACAGAGTCATTTTACATTTACCTTGTGATAAACGAGTTTTTACAGGGCACCGAGATGTCAAACCCTCATACGACTACCTGCGGATGCATACGGCTCGCAATAGAACAAAACACGTGAACATCATTGGTAGTTGAGTCCCTTTCACATAATCATCAGCATAATCAGGAGAATAAGTGTAATCAAGTAAGTAATTGAAAACCCCTCCTGTCATTTCTGCATGTCCAAGTAGTATGATTTCTACTAGTTTGAAGCTATGAATTATGCATGTTATAATGAAGTAATGATAAATGAGTATAATGTACATCATGCCGTGAGAATATATTGTTATGTGCATGCATGAGAAATATGGTATGGTAAGATTGGTAATGTTTATTTCCGAGGACCATGGCGGAAGAGAGACTGAGCAAGTCTGAGGCTGAATTTCGTAAGCCCATGTTCGTTCAACCTGAAGGTGTATAGTTTAAGTATGGTGCCATCACAGATACACACCAAGGAAACACTGATTTGGTGGCATGGTCAGCTAAGATGAGTGATGAAAAGAATCACAGCACCTTGTTGGATGTAGTTTTCATGTCAGGGATGTGGAGTGCTCCCAAATTCCCTTACTCTCTGGAAGCTCTAGAATTAATTGTTGAATGTGCAAGGAACTACAACCCATAGACTAGAAAAGTAGAGAAACATGGTAGGGTTTATGCTGACCTATCTATCAAGGGGATTGCAGCCACTTTAGTTTGCCATTGGGAAAGAAGGTATCTAGTATAGATCTGAAGAAATTACAAATTAAATATGAGAATAACAAGAAAACCGCCTGGAAGAGAATGTACCAATGGAGGGCAAAAAATAGTCCTAACCCTGCGGCCACCAAATTGCCAGTGCATCTGTACAAGTTTGACTTCGATGATGAATACCAATATATGATAGCCCTACTCAGCAGAGTGACAGGTCATCCTGATGCTGGAAGTTTTAAGGATTGGATGTATGGGGTCATCCTAATGTGTGTTTATACGGACAACAAGCCACTGTGGGCAAAAATGATAAGTGATGCTCTGGATGAGCAGCTCATGAACCTAGGAGGCCTGGAGTGTTCATTCTATATGACTTCATAGGTGGTGTACTCATGTGCTTACAAGGGTGCATTCGATGCACTTGTAACAATAGGAAAGATTGGTGGGACTACTAATGATGCCCACATATGGGATCATTATCCTCAGCAGTAAAGAGTAAATTACCTCCCTGATTATAAACTAGTGAATGATGCATTCTCTATGCATCTAGTAAGGACAATGGAGGAAGACAGGACTAAAAGACTGAGCATGGAATCTCAGGAGGTTATTTACAGGCATGGTGCCTGGTTTATACAGTATGCTACTTTCTCCTATATCGGGATAGAGGGTTTTGAAGGTCAGCCCCTCATGCTCCCCAGGTATCCCACTGATGCAGTAGTGTTAATGGAGTTTATGAGGCAAATTTCTACAATACTGGATGCATATAGAACAAATAATAATCTTCCACCAGTATTGTTTCTAGTAACAATGGGTTGGTATATATGCCAGGATTTTGAAAGCATAAGGAAGGCCATAGCTGGCTTGAGTATGATGAAATTACAGCCATTCCCACTGGCAAGATCATATGATCCATATGGAAGGATACAGAAGATCATGGGGAAGCCCATCCATTAGAGGAATCTTGAAGATTTCTGGGCAGATTGTGAGGATGAAGCCGAAGCTAGAAGAAGAAAATACCAAAGGCTAACCCTCAACCAGATCAGGACCTTTGATTGCATCACAGTGCCTACGCAATTAAAGAAAGATGATGGCAGGATCATGGCGGATGAGTATGAAGAGAAAAAGATATATAATGACACAATCTCAGCACCTGATCTTACTTAGCTCGATGATGTTTCACTGAACCAATTTACAGGCAAAACACTGCAGCTAACCCAATCTTGGGTAGATGAACAAATAAATGCACTGAAGAAGAAGGGTGTAGCCCTCATAGTTGACAATAAGAATAAGAGGCAGGAAATTCCTGACAATGAATATGATGACTTTCTGATTGAAAAGAGGAAATCTAAGGGAGAAAGAGTGTCGCCTCAAGAACAAAGCAAGAGACCCCCCAGAGGTAAGAAAATTAGTAATGAACCTAAAGGGGTAATAGTTGAAAGAGTAGTTATAACAACTGAGGATGCATCCACATCAGGACATGCACTGGCCTCATCAGCACCACCTCCCATGGACAAACAAAAAGCTAAAAAGATCCAGAGGCCAGCTATGGAAACTACTGAAACATATGAGGAGGGTCGGACATCACAAAAATAAACAGAAGAGGATGTTCCTCTTGATGAATCGCCTGGAGAAGAAGACCCTACACCCCTCATTAGAAAAAGAAAAGCACCTCAGGTGATGGCATCCACACCTAAGAAACCAAGAACCTCAATGAGAGGTGAAATAAGGCATGACCCTATAATGATGAGGGGAGCAAGTGCTGAATTATTCAGGAAAGAATTGCAACATGGAGTACCACTTCCCACCATTGTTCAGTTTAAGACTGAACAAGCTGAAGAACAAATCAAAGAAGCCTCTAGGCCATTTCAAAGTAGTCTTGTCTCACTGGAAGAGAGAGTTGATTTATCTAATGACAAGGTAGTAAAGGATAGAGCCTCTCAACGAATGGAAACCCTTGCTGCTAACACCCACATAACTCCACAAGGAACTCCATTAGTACAAGCAGCAGTGTTAGAAGAACTGAAGCAAGTAGAGTAGGAGAAAGAAAAGAGCCTAGAAAAGGTAGCCCAAGAAATAGGGCTTGATGAACTAGTGGATCAGGTAAATAGCCCTGAAGTGATAGATTTAACACACAAGGATGATGCAGCACATCCTGAAAATCTAGTGGGAGCACCTGAGAAAACAGAAGATATTGAGAAAGTCAAGCTTGTAGAAGTGGAAAGCCACACTACAAATTTGAGTTAACAACAACAAGATACATCTGGTGAAACCAAAATAGTGGAAGTGCAAGAAAAAGGAAGAGAACAAAAAGACACATCAATTAATCCCGCTCTAAAAGTTCAAGAAGCAATTACTACAGGTGCGAAGCAGATTGCAGCTTCAGATCAGGTTAATGTACCTAAGATAGACTCAATAACATCCACTGATATGAATATGCCTCAGGATGAGGAAATCACCAAAGTGGATGAGGTACAGAAGGAGGCAGTGCATGATCATCAGGTGGAAGCATCGCAAGATCCTCCATCTCAAAAAGAAGCTCCTCCAGAAAAAGAAATTCCTCAACAAGAGGAAGTACACCAAGATCACCCTCTTGATGAAGAGCATCATGAGGAAGAAATAAGAAAGTCACCATCTACATCAAAAATAGATGCAGTTACTGGAGATTAGGATGATCATCATGATGATGGTGGATGCCAAGGATCCGAAGACCAAGTTCCTCCATGGCTTGAGAAAGAAATAGATGCAGAGTCTGGATTAGAGATACAGGAATTTGATGTTTCAATGCTATTTTCAGAAACTCTAATGAAGCTGAGGAGAAAGGCTAGTTTGACTTTGGCCATAAGAAGAGATCCTGCTATGGGCAAAAGGACCGCTCAGATAGCACTTCCCATAGTTGACAAAGAGAAAGGCAAGATCACTCTAGATGAATTCCAGATTAGTACAGTAGATTTGGGATTTGCCAATGAAGACCAGGAGGGTCAAGAAGGAAAAGATATAAATGATTCGTTGACCCAAAGGGTGAAGAGAGAAAAAGAGAAAAATAAGCAGCATAAAGAGCACATTGCTCAGTTGCATGCCTATATAAAAGGGTTAACTAACCCTAATGATATTTCAAGTGATCATGCAGTCCCATTGACTACTATTTCCCAGGATGAGGTGAATAAATTGGATCTCATGAAGCATGAGTCATCAATAATGAGGAAATGGATGATATCCGCATTTGATGGAGCGGAGGAAATAGTGAAAGCCTCTTTGAAGAGGTGGAATTCTTTAAGCATCTCAAGGAAGAAGGTCGACAAATTACAGATGGAGACAAGAAGAAGGTCCTTTCAGTTAGAGAAAGCATTGAGTGCTTTGGATGAAATAAAGAGGATTAATCATCAGGTTCTCATAGATAACCAAGTATTAAATAATAATATTGTCGTTTTGATTGATATATGGTACAAGGACATCCAATTTGAGTGTGATGTGCTCAAAAGATGCAACAGTAAATTAAGAGACATCAGTATGAAGTTGCATGACATGATGTCATTTGAGGCAGAGGTCTTGGAGACCTTGGAAGGTGAAGTAGAGGGAAAGATTGAAAATCAAGATGAAGAGTTTGCTATTAAAGCTTTGCATAACAATTTCCAGCTAGTAGCTGATGACCCTCTAAATCACTTGACGGAAGAAGTCATGGACAAAATCATGCAGATCAAGGTCAGAGTGGAAAACTACAATGAAACATCTAGCAGAAGGATGAGTAGATTAGAGACTCTCCGAGGCAAATACCAGATACACAAGCATGCCATCACCAAAGCAAGAACTTAAGATGGAGGGGAAGTAGAAAAGATAGTACAATCTTATGAAAATATTCGAACATCCATGCAGGTCCATATACAAGGAGAAAGTCATCAGGATGATGAAGATTTGGTAAGCAATGATCCTGATGCTCTTGACGATGAAGATGAGGAACTTGAAGGATAAAGAGTAAATGAAGATGCAATACCAAGAAAAGACATAAGCATCTGATACTTAGGAAAATAAGCAATTTAGATGGTTGCCAGCTAGCAACCTATGCCATGTCAAATGCTGACAAAGTCAAAGATGAATATTCACCATAGATATTAATAAATAAATCTTGATCGTAGATCATGTGTAACTGCTCCCTCACCTTGTTCTATAAAAGGCGCAGGGACACTTTATTTTGAACATTCGAAACTTAATTGAAATTTGTTTGCTGAAGTATTCAGGGCTTATTTCAAAGTTGTTGTATACATATATGTTCTTGCATACTTAATGAATGAGAAGACTGTTTTGATTACAATCCATCATAAATCTTGAGTAATCAGTGTATAAATTCTTGATATATGCTTTGATTTTTTGCATCCCTTGGAGTGCATATCAGTTTGCATGTGTTGTCTTCATGCCTTTCCTTTGAAGTTAGCATCGACTATATCTAGCTATGGAATGTCCTGGTGAACATATGGTTTGATTTCTTCTCTTCATGACTGTATCTGATGTGAATGTGGCTCAATAACTAAAGGTTCATCATTATTTGAAGTATTCTTTTTTAGTTTCTTTTAATTTTAGAGTAATTCATCATCACAATTGCAAATAATGGATAATCAAAAGCAAATTATATGAAATATGCAGATATCTCGTAGAGAACCAAACATTTATAGCATATTTGAAGTTAAAGCATGTTAAATTGATAAATATCATGCAAAGATTTAAATGCAGATGCATCATTTCAAGAAATATATTGTGTAGAGTAACCTTCTATGTAGCATCTTTACAAAAATAGAATCCTACTAATGATCAAACGTAAGGCCCCTGAATGGAAAACAGCAACACACATCAACTACTGAGTAACGTCAGTTGATTAAGAACTAATCCACGGAGACTTGGGATCATGAATTATTTGAATTCATGGTATCTTTCAAGATGAGCAAAGGTTGTTGTGCAATTTTTATTCTATGTTTGCTTATGACTAACATCATGATCAACAAGACTTTGCTATAAAAGCTCTGCATAATAACTTCCAGCCGATGGCTGATGATCCTCTTAACCACTTGACAGAAGAGGCAATGAACAAGATCATGAGGATCAAGGTCAAGGTAGAGAACTACAATGAAACATTGAGTAGCAGGAAAAATAAATTAGAAAACCTCAGGGATAAGTTCCAAGCACATAAGCATGCCATCAGTAAAGCTAAAACTCAGGATGGCGGAGAAGTTGAAAGAATAGTGGAAGCATATGAAAATATCAGGACAACCATGCAGGTCCATATACAAGGAGACATTCATTAGGATGATGAAGACATGGAAAGCGATGATCATGAAGATGAAGATGCGCAACAAAGGGAAATACATGCATCAGGTACTTAAGAGGAAAATAAGTTACCTAGATGGTTGCCAGCTGGCAACCTGTGCCACAAGAGATGTTTGACCAAGTCAAAAGGAAATGTGCACTGCTGATCTTACTAGATAAATCTTGATTATAGATCATGTGTAACTGCTCTCTCACCTTATTCTATAAAAGGTGCAGGGATGCTTTGTTTTAGACATTCGAAGCTTAATTGAAATTTGTTTGCTGAAATATTCAGGGCCTATTTCAAAGTTATTGTAAGCATACATATTTTTACATACTTAATGAAAGAGAAGACCTGTTTGATTACAAATCATTGTAAATTTTGAGTAATCTATGTCTGAATTCTTGATATATGCTTTTATTTGCTGCATCCCTTGGAGTGCTCATCAGTTTGCATATATTGTGTTCATTCCTCATCCTTTGAAGTTTGCATCATCTATATCTAGCTGTGGAACATCCTGGTGAAAATATGGTTGATTTCTTCTTTCTCATGACTATATCAAGTGTGTATGTGACTCAATAGCTAAAGATTCATCATAATTTGAAGTATTTGTTTACATTTCTTTTAATTTCAGAACAATTCACCATCACAATTGCAAATAATAGATAATCAAGAGCAAAATGTATGAAATATTCAGACATCTCGTAGATATTTGAAGATTTATAGCATATTTAAAGTTAAAGCATGTACAAATGACAAATATCATGCAAAGATTTGAATATAGACACACTATTTGTGGAAATATCCTGTGTAGATAACCTTCTGTGTAGCATCTTTACAGAAATACAAACCTGTTGATGATCAAACATAAGGCCTATGAATGGAAAACAACAACACACATCAACTACTGAGTAACATCAGTTGATTAAGAACTAATCCACAGAGACTTGGGATCATGAATTCTTTGAATTCATCATATCTTTCAAGATGAGTAAAGGTTGATGTGTAACTTTTATTCTATGTTTGTTTATGACTAACATCACGATCAACAGGTAGCTCTCAGAACATCAATCCAGATCAAAGAATGAATCTTTGGGCACCACTGGACTGATGCATTCCTTTGCATCTTAGTTTAGAGTAGGAGGAGTAATGACCCCTAATTTTTCCCTGAGATTCTCAAAAGTATCTTTAGGTAGAGGCTTAGTGAAAATATCTGCAATCTAATCCTTATTGGACACATATTCCAACTTAAATTCATTTTATGTCAAACTTTCCCTTAAAAAGTGATACCTGATACATGTATGCTTTGTTCTTGAGTGCATCACTGGATTCTTGGAAATATTTATGGCACTTGTATTGTCACACAAGATTGCAATTGGATCTTCATAAACAACTCTTATATCCGTCATACTCTGCTTCATCCATAACACTTGAGTACAACAACATGCTATTGCAATATACTCTGCTTCTGTAGTTGACAATGAGATTGAATCTTGTGTTGTTATATGGAGCCTAATCAGACTCGGATGTTAAATTTTCCCCACTTTTATCGGCACGGTTTCCCCCCAAATTATTTAATAGGGGTTTGGGGGTAATGCCCCTAAGACAAGGTTAAGGGGCAACACCCCTAGCATGCTCCCTGTCGTGATACAAGGCGAGGTCGAGGGGCAGCGCCCTCGAAACCTCAAACAATTTTTATTATTTTATAAAGGCATCGGCAGTTATTTTTCTATTGGCTGATATAAAAAAACCCTATTTTGTAACCGACATAACGCTTGATAAAAGTGGCTAAGGGTTAGGGTTTCCATTGATATTGTATTGTAGCATTTGCAACTGGATTGAGTTGCAAGGATTGCTGGTTGTAATCGGTTCAATTTGCTAGATAATAATATTGGACTCTCTGTTGGTGGATGTAGCCCAATTTTGGGTGAACCACATTAAAACTTATCTCTCACTGTTATTATTTCTATGTATTTTCATTCCTCTCTTTAATCTTTATTTGCTTTAATTGATATCTTCTGCATGCAATTCCTAACAAGTGGTATCAGAGTGGGTTGTGTTCAATTATCATCTGCAGGAAGCTCTCACAATTGAGTGGGAGTCTCACGGTTAAGTGGAAGCAATGGCAGACGAGGGTAAATTGAAAGTAGATAAATTCAATGGGCAGAACTATTAGTTATGGAAGATACAGATGGAGGATTATCTCTATCAAAAGGATTTATAGAGGCCGTTGGAAAGAATAGCCAAGAAACTGGCAACAATGTCTGATGAGGATTAAAATCTTCTAGATAGAAAGGCATTGGGAACCATTTAGTTGTGCCTGGCACCATCTATGGCGTTCAATAACAGAAGCAAAGACAACAGATGAACTAATGAAATCTTTGGCTAAATTGTATGAAAAACCCTCAGCCTCAAATAAGGTATTTCTCATGAAGCATTTGTTTAATCTAAAAATGATTGAAGGTGGATCTCTGATAGATCATTTAAATGAGTTTAATACAATAACTAGTCAGTTAACTTCTGTAAAAGTGAAATTCGATGAAGAGGTGAGGGATCTCTTGGTTTTATGTTCTTTTCTAGAAAGTTGGAATAGCTTGGTAATGGTTGTAAGTAACTCTATCTCTGGTTCAAATACTTTGAAATTTGATGATGTTGTTGGTGTTATCCTTAGTGAGGAAATGCGACGGAAAAGCTCAGGAGGGTCCACATCAAGTAGTGTTTTGAACGCAAAAAGTAGGGGCAGATCAAAGGAGAGAGGAAAAGGTTCTTGAGGTCATGGGAAGTCACAAGGAAAATCAAAGGACAAGAGGTACCAATCCAGAGGACAAAATGATTGATGGTACTGTGGGAAACTAGGTCATCTAAAGAAAGATTATTCGTCTCAGAAGAATAAAGAAGGAGAAAAATAAGAAGGCAATTAGGAGGCAAATGTGGTAAGTAATAAATCTGAAGATGATGCTTTGATTCTTTCCCTAGATAATGCTAATGATTTATGGGTTTTAGATTCAGGGGCCTCATTTCATGCTACGCCCCATAGAAGTTGTTTTCTTGATTATGTCCAAGGGGATTTTGGGCTAGTTTATTTGGGAGATAATGAACCTTGTCAGATTGTTGGAAAATGAAGAATCAAGATTAAGTTGCAGAATGAGAATCATTGGCTACTACAAGAGGTAAGGCATGTTCAAATGCTAAATAGGAATTTAATTTCAGTAGGGTAGCTAGCTAATGAAGGTTGCATAGTTACTTTCAATGATAAAAATTGGAAGGTTTCAAGAGGTGCCTTAATAGTAGCAAAAGGTGTGAAAGTAGGCACCTTATAACTTTGTATAGATCATATTGTTCCTTCTACTTTAGTTGTTGCAGAGAAAAAATAAACAAGTTCAGGAATAGTTGTTGCGGGTTCATAGGAAGAGATTGAAATAGTTGTTGTAGGTTTTGAGACAACACTATGGCATAATAGACTTGGGCATATGAGTGAAAAAGGTATGAAGGTACTTCATTCTAAAAAACATTTACCAAGTCTAAAATGTATTAATATGGATTTCTGTGAAAGTTGTGTGTATGGAAAACAAAAGAGAGTTAGTTTTCTCAAGGATGGGAAGCAAAAGAAAGATGAAAAGTTGGAGCTTGTGCATACAAGTGTATGGGGACCAGCTCAGGTATCTTCTCTTGGTGGCTCTTGGTATTGTGTTACATTCATAGATGATGCAACTAGGAAGGTTTGGATTTATTTGCTTAGGAGAAATCTGATGTATTTGAAACATTTAAGAAATAGAGAAGCTTGGTTGAGAATGAGATAGGTAAAAGATTAAAATGTCTCAGATCTGATAATGGTGGTGAGTATTAAAGCAAAGAATTTGAGGATTATTGTTCCTTTAATGGAATTTATATGCAGAAAATGGCTCCAGGGACTCCACAGGAGAATGGAGTGGCTGAGCGCATAAATAGGACAATAATGGAGAATGCAAGGAGCATGAGATTGCATGTTGGGCTGCCTTTAAACATGTGGGCAAAGGCTATCAACACTGTTGTATATTTAATTAACAGAGGTCCTTCAGTTCCTTTGGGTTGTGGTATTCTAGAGGAAGCATGGACAAGTAAGAAGGTGAGTTATTCTTTTCTCAAAACCTTCAGATGTGTAGCATTTGCACATGTAGATTCTAAAAATAGAACCAAGTTGGATGCAAAATTTAAAAAGTATATCTTCGTTGTATATAGCATTGATGAATTTGGTTACAGGCTTTGGGATGTTGAAAATTTGAAAATTGTGAGAAGCAGGGATGTTGTATTCAATGAGAAGGTGTTGTACAAAGATTAGTTGCAACAGCATGAAAAGAAAGAAATGGATTATGTGATGTTGGATGATACTGCAGATAGTGATGTTCTAGTGGTTCCTCATGCTCCACAATAGCAACAAGAAATACCACAAACTCTAGTGAATGTTAGATGGTCAACAAGGCTAAGAAGACCTCCTGAAAGGTTTTCTCCCTCTTTGTATTCTATTTTGTTAAAAGATGATGGTGAACTAGAAGGGTATGATGAGGCCATGCAGGTGGATACAAAGGTTCAGTGGGAGCTTGCAATGAAAGAAGAAATGGACTCCTTGCTAAAAAATTAGACTTGGGAATTATGTAAGTTTCCTTAAGGTAAAAAGGCTTTACCAAATAAATGAGTTTATAGGCTGAAAAAGGAAGATGGAAGTAAGAAAAGATTTAAAGCCAGGTTAGTTGTAAAAGGATTTGCACAGAAAAAGGGCATTGATTTTGATGATATTTTTTCTCCAGTTGTTAAGATGACTTCTATTTGTATTGTTATAAGTATTGTGGCTGCTGAAGATTTGCATTTGGAACAGCTAGATGTGAAAACTGCCTTTCTCCATGGTGATTTAGAGGAGCAGATATATATCGAATAGCCCTAAGGATTTGAGGTCAAAGGTAAGGAGAAACTAGTGTGCAGATTGAAGAAGAGTTTGTATGGCTTGAAACAAGCACCTCGGTAATGGTACTTGAAATTTGATAGTTTTATGGCTGAGCAAGGCTACAACCGGTGTAATTTTAACCATTGAGTTTATTTTAAGAGGTTGGATAATGACAACTACATTATTTTATGTTTATATGTTTATGACATGCTTGTAGCAGGGTCTAACATGGATCACATAAGAGAGTTAAAACATCAGTTAGCACAAGCATTTGTTATGAAGGATTTGGGGACAGCAAAACAAATCCTTGGTATGAAAATTTGCAGAGATAGGAAGAACAAGAAATTGACTCTATCTCAAGTTGATTATATTGAAAAGGTGTTGCAGAGATTAGATATGGAGAATGTAAAAGCTATCAGCACACCTTTGCCTAGTCATTTGCAATTGACTAAGGAGATGTGTCCAAAGATAGAAGAGGAGGAAGACAAAATGTCCATGTTGGATTCAGGACAGACAACTGAGAGGGGGGGTGAATCAGTTGTCCAAAACTTGTTCTCAATTAAACACTTAAATCCACTTTGTTATATAGCAGCATAATAATTAATCAACCATGAAAGCATAAAGCATTAACACAAGAGTAGAAGCACATCAACACATGAGACACCAAGATTTTGACGTGGAAAATCCAGTCAAGGGAAAAACCACAAGGTGATTAACCCAAAATGTATTCTCTATTAGAAGAATAGAAAGAACAAAATGGCACATGCCAATTAGGGCTCACTGCTCGAGCACACTGCTCACAAGAGGCCCACTGCCTACAAGAGACACACTGTCTACAAAGTAACAAGTATCACAAACTTGAACTGGAGAATAGCATCTTTACCATGCTTGGATCAGTTCCATTTAAGCCCAAAACTTCTGCTCTAACTTTCACTCTCTTCCTCACTACCACACACTCATCCACACAAGACACACTTTAGAATGACTTCACAATCTCTTATTTATACAAGGCATCGACTTAGGAACAATCATCTAAGTCAGAAAACATCTATAAGAACATCCGCAAGATGTGTATTACATCCGGTTGGCCAGTCACAGGAAGAACACCCTCATCAGGCGGTTATTCTTCAAATGTGAACTCTAACTTCAATGTGGACCACCAACATGAACTAGACACAATCCAAAGATCACCACAACCTTTCCTGAATCACAAGAACATCCACACTTCATCTGCTTGCTAGAATTCTTCTCTCCTTCATCTGAAACTTCAAGAACATAGTCTATCATCACTATCACAAAGGAATAGGTGCTTCCAGACCTTCAAACCATGAACCAATCGAGTTGACACTTCACAAGGATGTCCTCAACACTCCCTCAAATCCGTAGAATGGGATAATGCATTTCCAGATCTCACCGGACCTATCTGTGTCACTCTATCACCTCTGAATACCTTCCGGAACTGGTTCTACTTGAGCGGCCATAACTTCTTCAGATCTTCATGCGAACCTCTGAAAACTTGACTTGATCATCTCAAGACTTATATCTGCAAACCCTTTGAACCGCAACCTCTTATCTACACTTTACCAGGGATCTCCACTTCACTGTCTCCATTGCTCCTTTATGCTCATCTAATCCTTCTCATTAGTGCAACATGGGTATGTTGACATCAATGACAACACCAGTTAGACCCATACTTGCAACAATCTCCCCCTTTGTCATTGATGGCAACATATGATGTGAAAAACCATCAAGACAAGAACTTCTCCTTATTGTCACAACTCCCCCTATCAGCAACAACCATTCACATGTCTTCTCTTACTTTACTGCTCCCCCTTTGATCATCAACCACTTGTTTTTCACATGTCTTCTCTCCCCCTTTGACATCAATGGCAAAGGGCTCATACTTGCAACTCCAATACCTCAGAATCATACCAGCTGCTCCCCCTAAGTAGCAGCTCCCCATCATCAATCCAGATCAAAAGATATGACTGTGATATCCACTGGACTGATGCACATCAATGCACCTTAGTTCATCACCAGAGGGGCAATAACCCCTAACTTCTCCCTGAGATACTCAAAAGAGTCCTTAGGAAGAGGTTTAGTAAAGATGTTTGTAATCTGATCCTTGGAAGGTACAAACTCCAGTTTGACTTCATTCTTGTTCACTTGCTCTCTCAAAAATTGAAACTTGATAGATATATGCTTAGTCTTAGAATGCAATAACGGATTCTTAGATATATTTATTGCACTAGAATTATCACAGAAGATTGTGATAGGCTCCTCATACTCTACTTTAATATCTCTTAGCATCTGCTTCATCCACAAAACTTGAGTGCAACTACCTGCTGCTGCAATGTATTCTGCTTCAGTTGTAGATAGAGATATTGCCTCTTGTTTCTTGCTTAGCCAAGAAACCAATCTCTTTCCCAAAAAGAATGCTCCACCACTAGTACTCTTCCAGTCATCCACATCTCCTGCCCAATCTGCATCTGTATATGCATGAAGAGAAAAATCATGATCTCTAGGATACCACAAACCATACTCAACTATCCCTTTTAGATATCTAAAAATCCTCTTGATTGCCATGACATGAGATTCTCTGGGATCAGCCTGAAATCTAGCAACAAGACCAATAACCTGCATAATGTCTGGTCTAGTATGAGTGAGATACAACAATCCTCCAATCATTGACCTATACTTTATCTGATCAGCCTTAGCAGAATCATCATCTTTGCTCAATTTACATCAGATGGCCATAGGAGTATGCATTGGTTTTGAGTCTTCCATCCCAAATTTCTTCAACAATTCTTTCACATATTTAGTCTGAGAAATGAAGTTTCCTTTCTTTGTTTGAGTGATTTGTAGACCCAAGAAGAAATTCATTTCACCAAGCATGGACATCTCAAACTCATTTTTCATTTGATTTGCAAAAGTTTTACACATACTATCTCTTCCTCCAAAAATGATATCATCAACAAACACTTCAACAATCAAGATGTTTTCATGATCAATTTTGAAATACAAATTATTGTCAGTAGTACCTTTGTTGAAACTAATCTTCAAAAGATGCTTATCCAACCTTTCATACCAGGCTCTTGGGGCTTGCTTTAGTCCATACAGAGCTTTCTTCAACTTGCAGACCATATCACCATGATTAGACAATTGAAATCCATCTGGTTGCTCAATGTATACTTCTTCCAAGTCACCATTTAGGAAGGCAGACTTGACATCCATCTAATATACTTTGAAGTCCTTGAAGGCATCATAAGCAAGAAATAATCTAACTGCTTCAATTCTTGCCACCAGAGCAAAAGTTTCTTCAAAATCAACTCCTTCTATTTGAGAGTAACCCTTGCAGACCAATCTGGCTTTATTTCTAATTACATCACCAACTTCATTCAGTTTGTTTCGGAAGACCCATTTGGTTCCAATCACATTCTTGTCTCTAGGTCTGGGAACAAGATCCCAAGTGTGATTTTTCTCAATTTGCATCAGCTCTTCCTCCATTGCTTTAGTCCAGTTTTCATCATTGCAAGCTTCATTTACTATCTTAGGTTCAATCCTTAAAATCAGACAATACTCATTTGAGTTTTGAGAAATTCTTCTTCTTGTTTGCACGCCTTTTCTTTTATCACCTATGATCTGATCTTTAGAGTGGTTCAGTCTTACATACTTGGGAACTTTGGGAGTTTCCTGCACTTCTAATTCTTGATTAGGCTCATTATGACTCATCTCTTCTCCCTGAATTACTGGATCTGTTTGATTCTGAATACCAGAAGGAGTTTGGGCTCCTTGAATCAGAACACCATTCTGATCATCTTCATCACATTCATAAAACCTTGAAGGTTTCTCAATTCCTTCATTAACCTTCACATTTGTACTTTCTATCATCTTTCTCAGTCTCTTATTATAACATCAGTATGCTTTGCTTTGAGTGGAGTAACCCAAGAATATTCCTTCATCTCTTCTAGCATCAAACTTGCCTAGGTCTTCATCTCTTTTAATGTAACATTTGCTACCAAACACTCTGAAATACCTCATAGTAGGAGTGATGCCAAACCAAAGTTCATAAGGAGTCTTACCGGTATTGCTTCTGATTTGAACTCGATTGAGAGTATAGACTGCAGTGCTGACAGCTTCTCTCCAAAACATTTGAGGAACATTTGCTTCCATCATCATTGTCCTAGATGCTTCCTAGATGGTTCGGTTCTTTCTCTCCACTACTCCGTTCTGCTGTGGAGTCCTAGGAGCAGACAGCTGTCTCTTTATTCCATGCTTCTCACAAAAATCTATGAACTCACCGGATGTGAATTCACCACCTCTAGCAGACCTCAGACATTTCAATTTTAATCCGGTTTCATTCTCTACCATAGCCTTGAAAATTTTGAATTTCTCAAAAGCTTTTGATTTCTCTTTCAGAAAAGTAACCCACATCATCCGGGAATGGTCATCAATTAATAGCATGAAATATCTATCACCTTGCACACTCTTGATTCTTGTCGGACCACATAGATCAGTATGAACTAAGTCCAATAATCCGGTAGAAAATTAATCCTTGATTTTGAATGAGACTCTGCTTTGTTTTCCCAACTAACATTCTTTGCACAAACTATTTGTAGGTTTTACCGATTAGAAGATCTCTTACAGCCTGAGTATTACTTATCTTGATGATATTATCAAAATTCACATGACACATTCTTCTATGCCATAACCAACTTTGATCAACTTGTACAAACAGACAACTTTTACCAGTACCAACTAAATGAAAGATATTACCTTTTGTTTGAGTACCGGATGCAAACTCTATTCTGAAACTTTCAAAGATCCTGCATTTTCCATTCTTGAACCGGAGATCATAGCCTTTGTGCACCAACTGTCCAACACTGAGAAGATTGTGCTTCAATCCTTCAACATACAGTACATTACCGGTTTTGTTCTTTCCATCAAAAGAAATAGTTCCCCTACCTCTGATTCTACCAGCAGAATTATCACCAAACTTTACCACTCCTCCTTCATACCTTTCCAAATCTAAGAACTTATTTTTGTCACCTGTCATATGGTGAGAGCATCCACTGTCAATGACCCAATCATCATTTTCTTCAACTTGGGCAGCCAAAGCTCTTTCTACAACTTTATGATTGACAGAATCAGAGGGCATTGGATCTTCTTCCTTGATGACAATAAACACCCATTCACTTCCAGATTTGTTTCCTGTTTCTGATTCATCATCTCTTACTCCTTCATTATCATCT
Organism: Cunninghamia lanceolata; assembly: GCA_027924645.1. Classification (NCBI taxonomy): domain Eukaryota; kingdom Viridiplantae; phylum Streptophyta; class Pinopsida; order Cupressales; family Cupressaceae; genus Cunninghamia; species Cunninghamia lanceolata. The sequence goes on from BSBN01001281.1 coordinate 8,203,014, forward strand.
TCTTCATGAGCATAATAACAATTCTTTTGGAACCTTGATCTGTTAGGATTTGGCCTTGAAAATCTTTCCGGACACCTTGAGGCAAAATGACCAATCTTATTATAAGAGTCCAAGACAACACTGAGAGGGGGGGGTGAATCAGTGTTGTGTAAATTTTCAAACCTTTTTGCAAACTTTAACTTTCAAGACACACAGAGAGAAGGATATATTGATTTGTCAAACACATAAGCACATGACTGAGAATGAAGAAAGAGAATAAAAACTCTTGAGCAAAGTATTAACATACACACATATAGATAAAAGCAATATGAGATATAACACAAATTTGCACGAGTGGAAAACCCTCCTGGGGTAGAAAAACCACTCCAAAACTGCCTCACTGGCTTAACCTTGAAAATATCTTTACAAGCCTCACTGGCTGATGTAAGTGTCTCACTGACAAATGGTCTTACCGACCTACAAGCCTCACTGGCATACTATTGTGCCTCACTGGCATTTCTCAATCAATCAGAACTAAAATCTCATGTGCAAGAAGTGATTGCTGCTCAATCTGATTTGCACCATTCAAATCAACTCATCTGCAACATATATTTCATCATTTCAATCCTCTCATATTTTATCCTTGAATCATCTAATTCACCTGATCAGGGAAAACATCTCTCTTTAATTACAAATTGGTTTTTCATATTTTATACATTCATCTGTATTAACAAATTATTTCATCATTGATCTGCACACTCATACAACCTCAAATCAAAACACTTGTAGAGTCATTAAATATCATATGTCCTTTCACATTCAATTCTTCTCTACTTTTTCAATCTGCTTGTTCAAATTCATCTTCTGCAAATCTTCATATTTATTGTCTTCAATAGCAATATTTTTAATCTTCCCTTGTAGAAGAAAAAATAAAATCTCTTTCAAAAATCTGCATTCTTTCATCTGCCCTGCATAAATAAAATCATGAAAAAAATCCACCATAAAATATTAACAAACATCTTCAATAAAATCTAATCAATGCTCTGTAAATAAAAAAATCTCTAAGAACTTTCATCTTCTCAAACCCTTCATCTTCTCCTTCACATTCTTCATTTTCTTTTCAACAGGACTTCAAAAATCATTTAGCCTTGTATAAAGTCTTCATAAAAATCTCTGTCAAAAACTTTATGTTCATCTGCAAATAACCTTTGATTTTCTATAATAATAAACTTCAATGAAATATTGTCAATCTTCCTCAATCTCCACAAAGAAATTGCCCTTTTTAGAAACACTAAAAAAACTCCTTAAAATCCTTTATCATCTTCATAGGAATTAGAAAATTTCTAATTATAAAGCATTTAATGCTTTATACAAAACATGCTCTTTATAACATTCAATAGTTTTTTTTTATTACCTATAAATCGTGCCTTGTATTTCATGCTTTATAAAAATAAAGCTTTTCCACCGAATATATTCCTTCTAATGTCGAGCTCCACTTATTCATCGACCTCCTCATAAAGCATTTGAAAATAAATGATCTTTTATTAAGACTTTTGAATTAATAAACTATGATGCCTTTTTCAAAAACAAGGTCCATAAAACCGTTTGATGGCCCCACAAAAGCATTCGATGCTTTTCTTCACAAAAAATCCGATGCATTTTAAAACCATAAAACATCTTCAATAAAGTATTCGATGCTCCATATTCCTCATATAAACCGTGACAAAAACAACTCGGGCTAAACTCCATCTTTACTTTTCTTGCAGATTTAAAAACAAATTTAAGAAAACTTCTAACCAAAGTGCTCATAAGGAGACCTTGTGCCATCGGTATAAAGAGAGGAGGGCCAGTCACTACAACGACAGTGTACCCCTTCTGCAGGTTCCTTTAAGTGAGGTGACCTGTATTAGAAGGTCAACATACTTTTAAAGCACAAAGTGCAATAAGATATGATGGATAGTTTGGATTTTGGTATAGCTCATAATTTAGAGTTTTGCTTAAGTGTTTAGGTTCACACTTGTCTTTTGAGCATGAATAAGAAAGTGTATTTTCATGAAAGACCATATAACCCTGTATCTCTGCACATGAGAAGCAAAGCAGCAAAGTGATACCCTTGATTCATTGTATGACATGAAGTATGAGGACTGCAACAACATCATCATTGCTTGAACATAAACATGCTTCATGCATGTGAACCATGAAGCACAAAGCTATCCTCAACATAGTACTAACAATTCCATATTGTAACTTTGTCATGCTTGATATACCTGACACCTGATGAGCAGGACTAGAAGTATGAAGCCCACATTGTAACATTTCACATATGAAGCAACTTCATCAAGCATGTCCAGAATTATTTATGATGATTACATCTGATATCTGCATTGTCTTCTTTATGTCCTTCTACCAAGTAAGTCAGGAATAAACAAACAAGCCCTGTAAACCTTTCATGTGAAGCAAGAAGCAAGACCATAACCAACTCCTCACAATATAGATTCTCTGGTCAACACAACTTAACTTAACTTAGCAAGATGAACATTGTGAACCAAACATTACCTTAATCAACTAAGCTCCTTCAAGCAAAGCATAATAGAACCAAGCAATGAACAACTATCTTCTCCTAATGTCCTGCAACAACTATTGGCAACTCTGCAACATCAAAGAGCACACTTTTGGCATCAATGACAATCTGACACCATCACTTATTGCAGTTTAAAAACTTAAAGGGCAATTTTCCTTCATACTTACCGAATCCTCTTGGTAGTCTCTTTGCAATGAGGGCTTCAAGTTGAGCTGTTTCTGCTTCTTCTTCTTCCATGTCTTTTCTTTCTTTTTCATACCATGATAGTTTTCTTAAAGAATTCTCTCCCGGATCAAACCTTTGTTTACCTTTTACAGAAGCACTAGCTCTGAATGCAAATTCAGTCTTGGGGGGTTCATCTCCAAACTCAGACATTTCAAATGCAGCCAATTTACCAGCCAATTGATCTCTTGTGACAATTGTATGGGCTCTGAATTCTTCAATGGCAGAAACCTTGATTTTATAAGAAGCAGGAAGGGATCTGAGAATTTTTCCAACAATTTCATCTTCATCCAAGACTCCACCAGCATTTCTAATTCCACAAACAAGCTCATTTACTCTTGGCATAAAAGTAGAGATATTCTCATCTTCTCTCATCTTTAGATTTTCAAATTTCCCTTTCAAACTTTGTAACCTTTCACATTTAACAAACTTGTCTCTTTCATGCAGTAGTTCTAGTTTTTGCCAAATCTCATAAGAAGTTGGTAAGTCAACAACATTTGAAAGCTCTGTATTAGATAATGCGCTTAGAAGAGCTTCTATAGTCCGTAGATTGGTTTCAGCATCTGTGATCTCAGTTGTAGTTTGTGGGCCACCTTGTGGAGGAGTATACTTTGTTGAAGCCATGGTCCAGTACTGCATTCCCATACATTGCAAGTGACACTTCATGTGACTTTTCCAAAGATTAAAATTTGTCCCATCAAACTTCAGACTATCCTTCTTGTAAGATGACATCCTGGATCTCCTCAAGCGGTTAAGCTCCTTTCAGAGGAACTTGGCTCTGATACCAATTGTTGGATTCAGGATAGACAACTGAGAGGGGGGTGAATCAGTTGTCCAAAACTTATTCTCAATTAAACACTTAAATCCACTTTGTTATATAGTAGCATAATAATTAATCAACCATTAAAGCATAAAGCATTAACACAAGAGCAGAAGCACATCAACACATGAGACACCAAGATTTTGACATGGAAACCCCGGTCAAGGGAAAAACCATGGGGTGATTAACCCAAAATGTATTCTCTGTTAGAAGAATAGAAAGAACAAAATGGCACATGCCAATTAGGGCTCACTGCCCGAGCACACTGCTCATAAGAGGCCCACTGCCTACAAGAGACACACTGTCTACAAAGTAACAAGTATCACAAACTTGAACTGGAGAATAGCATCTTTACCATGCTTGGATCAGTTCCATTTAATCCCAAAACTTCTGCTCTGCCTTTCTCCGTCTTCCTTGCTACCACACACTCATCCACACATGACACACTTTAGAATGACTTCACAATCTCTTATTTATACAAGGCATCGACTTAGGAAAAATCATCTAAGTCGGCAAACATCTATAAGAACATCTGCAAGACGTATATTACATCCGGTCGGCCAATCACAGGAAGAACACCTTCATCTGGCGGTTATTCTTCAAATACGAACTCTAACTTCAATGCAAACCACCAACATGAACTAGACACGATCCAAAGATCACCACAACCTTTCCTGAATCACCAAGAACATCCACACTTCATCTACTTGCTGGAATTCTTCTCTCCTTCATCTAAAACTTCAAGAACACAGTCTATCATCACTGTCACAAAGGAATAGGCACTTCTGAACCTTCAAACCACGAACCAATCAAGTTGACACTTCACAAGGATGTCCTCAACACTCCCTGAAATCTACAAAATGGGATAATGCATTTCTAGATCTCACCGGACCTATCTGTGTCACTCTATCACCTCTGAACACCTGTCAGAACCGGTTCTACTTGAGCGGCCATAACTTCTTCAGATCTTCATGTGGACCTCTAAAAACTTGATTGGATCATCTCAAGACTTATATCTGCAAACCCTTTGAACTGCAACCTCTTATCTGCACTTTAGCAGGGATCTCCACTTCACTGTCTCCATTGCTCCTTTCTGCTTATCCAATCCTTCTCATTAATGCAACATGAGTATGTTGACATCAATGACAACACCGGTTAGACCCATACTTGCAACAGTCCAAGGTACCATATGCTTCAGCTATAGGAAGTTTAATGTACACCATGATATGCATGAGACCAGATATTGCACATGTTCTAGGAGTTGTAAGCAAGTATATGAGTAATCCTGGATTGGAGCATTGGAATGCGGTAAAATGGATTCTTAGATATTTGAGAGGCACATCCAATAAATACTTATGTTTTGGGGGCTCTAATACTGATTTAGCAGGCTATGTGGACTTAGATTTGGTAGGGGATATTGATACCAGGTGAAGTACTACAGGTTATTGTTGTGTGGTTACACAACACGCCCCATTTTGACTTGGCAAAACAGGGACCCAACTTTTGTTTTGGCTTGTGTTGTCTGTTTCTGGCGGTTTTGGTAAAAATTAAGTCAGGTGCATCATCATCATGAAGGTCAGGATGAGGTAGGTCATCATCATGAGGTTAGTTTGTCAAAGTTCATATTTTGCTTCTATAACTTCATGGTTAGAAAGAGCTTGAAATTTCATGCAGGTTTGCCTTTTACATCACCCGAAAATTCGTCCATATGAGGGAGTTGTGAGCAGTCAAAGTTTTGGTCAAACCTGATAATTGCTATATGAACATCATCATCATGATATTTGGAAAGCCCCCCGATAATATCCTGAGGTCGAAACATCCGGATGTCAAGTTTAAGTCGTAGTGGGTTCTCCCCGTCGGGCGGTCTTTTGTGTCGCCAAAGGTCATCATCATGATCTTACTCTATCGCCTGATAGAAATCATGCAGTCCCGAAACATCCGGACGTCAATCTTAAATGCTAGTGTGTTTTACCCGTCGAGTAACCTTAGAAACATTGCGAGCATCATCATGATATTCCAACATCACCCGATATTATAATATCATGCTGATATTATAATATCACCTTACTTAGAGAAATCTGCCATCTGCATAATTTGCGCGCGCACGACCAAGTCTTGGTGATCAACATCATCATGATATTTCAGGACCCAACATTTCCTAACATCCTCCTGATCTCCTTTTGCGTGATCATGATGATCACCTTATCTTTCGAAGCGGAGGGTAATTTTTCATTCCTTAGTCTTGTTGACATCATCATCATGATCTTTCTCTACCCGACAGTTCGTAATATCCTCCTGCTGAGAAGTATAAACTTTTGCGAATATGATGATGACGATGACGTCACCATCACCTTTCTCCTTCGGCATGATATTTTCCAGGGTATGATCCTGTTCGCCAGTATGATGATGACGATGACGTCATGTTCGAAGATTAACACAAGCCCCGGATATCCTGATGACGTCATCAGGACTTTCAGCAGGATCATATTTTAGATCGCCCAGTGCGGATATGATGATGATTGTGTTCATCATCCTGACCTTTCGAGCGGCTTGCCTTGGCCGAAAAAAGGGGTCATACTGCTTTCATGACCTGATCATCTTCCTTAGAGGGAACCCGATATTCCATTTACCTCCTGATTTTAACGAAGCATGACGGTGACGTCATCCCTTTGCATTTTATTGAAGCCTGATGATGACGATGACGTCATCATGATTTTCCTCAGCGGCAGGATCATTTTCCGGGTCCTCCTGTTTGTCTTCATCATGATGATGATGACGTTGTCTTTCTTTCCCGAATGTGCAAGAGCAAAACATCCTGATGTGCTTTTCATCAGAGCATTAGGAAAGGAGGATCATCATATTTTGTGATATCCTGCGGCCACTTTGAAGATATATAGTTGGTCATCATCATGATTTTTGGCGTCGGTATAACTGTTGCCATCGGCCTAAGGTAAAATTGTCACCCTGATCATATGTAGTCACGCCGATGCAAATATGATGATGATGCAAAGCCGGATTCTAAGGATGGTTGAAAGGCGATTATTTCCTTGTATAATTTGAGATCATCATCATCATATTTTGAACCCGATATACAAGAAAATGGGCAAAAACATGAAGCGATAGAAATTTGAAAGCCCGACTACCTGATTTTGGTCAACGAGGGTTGACCTGGTTGTTTTCATGCTGTTTATGCATTTAGTGCATATTTTCACAGGTAAAGCCTGATTGCCTGTAGCTGCACATGGGGAGGTATGTTTAATAAAGTGTTTACTTCCTGTTGTTTATCATGATGATGATGAACTTAATGTTTGTCTGTTTACTTGCAGGAAATCATCATGATGCTGCTGAAGCTGAACATTGAAGTCATGATGCTGCTGAAGCTGAACATTGAAGTCATGATGCTGCTGAAGCTGAACTTTGAAATCATGATGACGCTGCTGAAGCTGAGCATTACAAAGTTGCGCATGGAGTCAACATGAGCCAGAAATGAGGAGGATATTGTCAAATATGCTGTTCGCCAGCTGGAGGCCGAATCAAGTTGAAGATGCTGGAATATTCTGTGCCAGCTGTACATTTGCTAACTGACGAAGCATGTGCTTTTCATCTGGGCCGTTGTTTGTTATGAGAGGATCCTGATCCTTGGATCATTGTAACCGTTTTCTGGCAGTTGCTCTATATAACATCCAGAGCTTGTCATTTTTTAAGGGGGAGAAATACACTAGAATACACAGACGCATCTGGTGCAAAGAGTCAATTACTGTAGAATAAGTTAGGAGATCGGATTACTGAGACTAATGAAGATAGAATTGTTGAAATGTCAAGGTTCTTTCTTCAGATCACTGTAAATGTACCTGTTCTTGAGCATACTGAATGAATATGAAGTTCCAGATTACATCCTGATTGTAAATTTTACGTAATCTTCTGTTGATTTCTGGATATGTACTGGTGAATTCTGTGTTCAACTGGAAGCGCTTTCATTTCATTACATGTTGTTGTCAACTTTCCTTTGAAGCTTTGCACTAGATCATGCGGATTTGTGGAATGTCCTGGTGAAGTATGATTTCTAGTTTTCCTTCTTTTCATTGCAAGTATGGGAGCTTGTATGTGAATCAGTGATCTAAGTCCAGTAATTTTAGGAATCTCACTCTCTAACCCTTTTCCTTTTTTCAATTTCATTAATTCATCACCATAACTGCAAATCATGATAAATAACAAGCAGAAACAGTGAAATATGCTGAAATCCCGTAGGTAACTGAAGATCCTTAGCATATTTGAGTTAACTGCATGTAGTATTGAAAATATCATGCAAAGAATCATAAATAATGGTAGAAATCATGCAAATATCAGCCTGTATGCACATTATTTGACTAAATTTACAGTGCAGAGGTAGAATTGTTGGAGACTTATGCAGAGCGAACATCCAGAGCAGGATATTTGAAGATGATGATGATGAACAGTGCAGAAACACGTAAGGCCCCTGAATGGAAAACAGCAACACACATCAACCACTGAGTAACGTCAGTAGATTAAGACCTAATCAACGGAGACTTGGGATCATGAATTCTTTGAATTCATCGTATCTTTCAAGATGAGTAAAGGTTGTTGTGTAACTTTTATTCTATGTTTGTGAATGACTAACATCATGACCAACATAAATTGGCGCTAGAAGGAGGGCCTGAGTCCGGAAGATCATGTTCATCATCAGTACTTTCAGGTTTGATGACGCTCAGAGTAAGGTAACTTCAGATCATTTGTGAATTTCATCAAATTGCATAATATTTGCTGCGACAAGTTTGTATTTGCACATTCTGTGTAAAGATTTCCAAATTTCACATAAATATTGCAAGCTTTACAGTAGATTTCTTTAAATTCACTAAATATTGGCCAAAGATGCATAAATTTGTTCAAGCTTTGAGAATTTGAGCCTTAGACACGTGAGATCTGGTGCTACTGGTTGGAATATCCCAATATCCTGTCATATTTGCAGTATCTTCGCAAATATCGCGTAAATATTCAGTCTGATTTGCAAGTTGACCGCAAATATCACCTCGTCCGGTGGAATCCAGCCAATATTTGCAAAGTTTCAGCTAATTGGCCTCCAAATCGAGAAATCCTGGCTCACAGGATAAATACCAGGTCTAGACATAGTGAAATTTTCGAAGAATTGCCTGTCAGAGGTTTTAGACCTAGGACTGTAGACGTTCACCATACTCCAGAGTCTAGTACGTCCAGAGCTTCACCAGGACCTCCTCCTATAACTCCTGTTGGTTTGCAAATACCTTCAGGTATACCAGTGACACCTCCTGTTCAACCTCAGGGTATACCTTTAGTCCAACCTCAGCCAACTGCACCACCAGTTCAGCCCCCTCAGGTTGCAATGTCATTCTTTGCAGCAGAATCACCATTGACCTTTACTGCGTATCATGAGTTACCAAAGTATCCGGACAAGCTTTGTCCAAAATACCATCCTTATCAGGATGCGGATGATCATATCAGGACGTTTAAAGAAGCTTGCTGCAGAGCCAGAATAGAACATCAGGATGTGGTGTGTAGATTATTCCCTTTTTCCTTAGGGGAAGAGGCTTATAATTGGTTCATCAGTCTTGGTCAATCTTCTGTAGGTTCGTGGGCTGTCTTAGAGAAGGCCTTTCTTGACAGATTCAAGGTCCCTATTGATCCATCCATGAATTACCACCTGTTTGCCACAATTAAGAGATTGGAGCATGAACCTATTGCAAATTTCAATGCTAGGTTCCAGAAAATGTTGTCCAAGCTAGTTACCCCATATGTGGTGGCTGATGATGCTGCTAGAAGTATTTATTATTCAGCCCTGGATCCATTAACCGCCATGTTCATCAGGAGAACACATCCTGCGATCACCACATTGACAGGAGCTTTTCAAGAAGCTATCAAGGTAAATCAACAGCTGATACCTGCTCCTACTCCAAATATAGCATTCCCTGCTTTGCCCGGCATGCAGTCACAATATCCAGCACAGTATCCTGCAGCTTATCCTTCGCAATATCCTGCACAATATCCAAATGGAGCAGTGATGCCCCCAGCAATCATGCCTGTACCTTTGCAAGTACCTCCATTGAGTATCATGCCTCCTCCTAATGGAAATGGCCAATCGCCACAATACCCTGCACATACTCAGACACCTCAGGGTACAGATCTATCTCATAATAACCATGGATCTTCCTTTTTCCAGCCTCAGCCTGAAAATGTAGTGGCCAAAGCTCAAGAGGAGAAAGAGGAAATCAAAGAAATTGCTGCTCAGTTGAGAAAGCTCACCACAGAAGTAACACACTTGAGAAATCAAGGGTTTTATTCACAGTCAGGTCAGAATAGGAGTTATTCCAATGACAGACCAAATTACCCTGACAGAGGATACAACAATAACTTCAACAGTAGTGCTGCAAATAACAATAATCCTCCTAGGCAGCCCAGAGTGTGGAACTCCAGGCCAAATAATGGTTCATTACCATCACCCCTGGACAATCAGCCTCCTGGTGAAGCCAAACAGACTACTAGAGTCAATCTTGCTGAAGCAGCCCTTACCAATTGGTGCAGGATTCACAATACCAATGCACATGCAAAATTAGATTGTCCACAATTTAGGATTGCTGCCAGCATCTTTCAGACTGAAGTGTCTAATACTTCTGGAAATCCACCTCAGGCAGAAGGAAATGAAATAGTTCCTTGTGGATATGACTCAGCTTTTGTGCTGGAAACATACACTAATCAGCCTCATCAGGAATATAATCGGACCTGTGAAGAATCTGCCTTAACCTTTGAAGCAAATTATGTCTTCCCTTTTGAGGATGAAAATGAACCTACAAGAGAGCATGAGGAAGTACATGCGTACCAGCAGCAATACCCTGGTAAGCACAATTATAACCTGAGGAGTAATGCCAACAGACCTGCCGGTCCATTGACATCATCTCTACCTCCAAATAACTTCAACACACCTCCTGATCCTAAGGCTAGCAATAACCCTGGGTTCCCTAAGGTGAATGCTAAATACTTGTCTCCTCAAAACACAGTAACAAAAGTCGCAAATGCACCTCATGAGTCTGACAAGTTAGTTAGCTATTTGGCTGATGAAATGAAGAAAATCAAGATCAGCCTGTCCCTATCTGAGTTACTGAAAACTCCTGCCATCAAAAAGGCATTCATGAAGTCGCTGGATGATCCTGCTTCTAAAGAGGATAATCACCTTTCGAGTCAATCCAATAGCAGAGACCATACTGCTAAAGATAGCACTGTCAAGCCCAAAGTGTCAGCCACAGTCCAAGCTGCTGAAACCTCTCACATGACCTTGTACAGAGATAAAACTGAATCACCACCGTTTCTCCTCACCATAAGAATGTTCAGTAAGAATTTGCACAACTGCTTAGTTGATTCAGGAGCCTCAACTAATGTTATGCCTTTGTCAATATGCAACGCATTAGGACTGCATCCTGCTAAATCCTTAAAGAAGGTCACTCAACTGGACAAGACAGAAGTAAGTGTCGTAGGAGAACTCACTCATATTCACATGCAGCTAGCGTCTGATCCTAGGATCCAGTATTACATTGACATTCAGGTAGTTGACATACCTGATACATATGGGATGTTGCTTAGCCGGGACTGGTCTAAAACACTTAACGGATACATGTCCACAGACTTCAGTCACATGTGGTTGCCATGGAAAGGTATACCTAATCAGATCAGGATTGATGCTGAGCCTAGGATGAAACATATGATCACGGAATATAACAGAACAAATGAGATCATGTATGTAAACGTAGAACCTGGAGTTTATCACATCAGGCCGCAAACTGTCCAAATAGAAGAGGTCCTGATGCTTGATGTTCATCATCATCATGATGATGATTATCATGAGGATATGCCAGTCGTAGAACTTAATAATGATCCTGATAATGAGAATGAAATAGATCGCTTCAGGGATTTTCAGATGCATTTATCTACTCAGATAAAACGTTGTCAATTATTAAATATACCTGCTAATGATATTTTGATCGACGGATGGTGCAGATTGCATGGAGAAGCACACTCGGAAAAGACTTGCGAACCATGCTTAGACATGATCATGCTGGAGCAGACGTATAGTGAAGCATCATCATCATATTCCGAGGTGAGTGCTACATCTGATGATGATGATGATACTAATTTTTATTTGTCTTCTGCAGGAACAGAAGAGTCGACGGATCCTGATGAGGATCATATCCGAAAAACAGAAGAGATCCTGGTGTCCAATCAGACAAATGATGCGAGAAAGGAAAAGATCACTCCTAGTAGTGATTGCTTCATGGAACCGGATTACGAGTTGTCTGATGAGGATAAAGGCAGTGACCTGACGAAGTTCGAAGAATTTCTGGTCAAAGAAATAAAAAAAATGACACAACAGTGTAGATCTCCCCAGGAGGTTTTAATCAAAGGTTGGTGTAGGCTGCATGAGGCGCCTCACTCAGAAACCACTTGCTCACTGTGCTTGCACATTTTGAAGAAGCATGCAGTTGTATGTGCTGAGCATCATCCTCCTGCTAGGATTGAAGAGAAAACAGAAAAGCCATCAGGCTCATCAGATAAAGGAAAGAAGAAGCTTGAAGATGACACACCTAAGTTAAGGTGGATATCAGGCGGAGCAGCAGCCAGAGCTGCAAAGAAAAAGGAAAGTTCAAATAAATGTCCCGCTGAAGATAGGCCTTGGATCCTGAGGTTTGATGGATCCAAATCTAAGCAAGGTTCTGGAGTAGGGATTGACCTTACTGATCCATCAGGGAAATCCCATTTAGCAGCTTACAGACTACAATTCCCCTGCACTAATAATGTCACAGAGTATGAAGCTCTGATTCATGGACTGTTGTTTGCCCATAAGAAGAAGGTGAAGATCCTGCATGTCTTTGGAGATTCAGAACTAGTTGTGAGGCAAGTACGAGGAATTTACTCTTGTAACTACAGAAAGCTGTCAAATTACAGACATCGTGTGTGGGACCTGATTGAAGACTTTGATGCCTTCAACATCGTTCACGTGCCAAGAGAACAGAACCAAAGGGCAGATGCACTTGCTCAGGCCGCCAGTACGCTGGAACCACTGTCTATATCTGGTCTGAAGAGATTTGCAGTAGAATTGGTGTCAGTACCTTCGGTACCTGACAATGTGACCAATCTCCAAGTGTTTGATGATGATCAGCACATCCTGGACTTCATATCAAACAGAGATGTATTTGAAGCTCAGATCATAGATGAAAATGGTATGGAAGATCATGTCTGGGAAGAAGATGAGATTTTAGAGTTGCCTGGCAACACAATTCCCAAAGGTATGATTGAATTAGAAAGAGCCTTTGATCTGGATAATATGCTCAAGCATAAGGATCTGCCTAAGGCAGATGGAGGTCAATATTCACAGGTGAATATTGGACAAGCTGATGACAAGAAGAATGTCTTGTTGGGTAAGGTTTGTACACCTGAAGAGTTAGATGGAATAACTCAAGCCCTTAAGGATTATATACATGTAATTGCATGGACTTATGACGAGCTGAAGACGTATGACACTTCTGTCATAACTCATACTATACCCCTCAAGCCAGATGCAAAACCTTTCAGACAGAAGCAGAGGCCAGTCAATGCTCTGCTTGAGCCCATCATCCTTGAGGAGGTCAAGAAATTGTTAAATGCCCGGATAATATTTCCGGTAAGGCACTCCACTTGGGTGGCAAATCTGGTACCAGTCAGGAAGAAGAATGGAGACATCAGATTGTGTGTGGATTTCAGGAACCTGAACAGAGCATCAGAAAAGGATAATTATCCTTTGCCCTCTTTGGATGAAGTTCTGCAGATGGTAAATGGAGCCAAGATGATGTCCTTCTTGGACGGTTTTTCAGGGTACAACCAAGTGATGGTGGACAAAATTGACAGATTAAAGACTGCCTTCACCACAAAATGGGGGATATTTGCATATAGACGTATGCCGTTTGGATTGATAAATGCTAGAGCTACATTCCAGCGAGCAATGGACATAGCCTTCAGAGGCTTAATAGGAAAATGTATAGTCATCTACATGGATGACCTGACAGTGTTCTCCAAAGAAAGGGGAAATCATGTTGCTGATCTCAGAAGTGTGCTAAAGAAGTGTGAAGAATATGGAATATCTTTGAATCCCAAGAAGTGCATATTCGGGGTCACAACAGGAAAGTTACTAGGCCACCTGATCACAGAAGATGGGATTATCATTGATCCTGACAGGGTGGAATCTATTATGAAATTACCACTTCCAGGAAGCAAAAAGGAGCTTAAATCTTATTTTGGTAAGATAAATTTTGTGAGGAAGTTCATCACTGGCTTTGCTGAGATTGTCAGACCACTGAATGCCATGTTGAAAAAAGATGCACAAATTGACTGGACACCAGAAGCCAGAGCTGCTTTTGAAGATATAAAGAAGGCCATTTCGGATGCTCCTGTCCTCATTAGTCCAGATTATACAAAAGATTTCTACATCTACTCATTTGCTTCAGAACATACTTCTGCAGCAGTGTTAACTCAAAGAAATGAAGATAAAGAAGAGAAACCAATTGCCTTCATGAGCTGTCCTTTCAGGGATGCTGAGTTGAGATATGTAGATGTTGAAAGACAGGCTCTTGCATTAGTCAGAGCAGTAAAAAAGTTCAGACATTATATACTGAGGAGCAAAGTGATTGCTGTGGTACCAGATGCAGCAGTAAAGATGCTGCTGATGCAGAGTGAACCTGGTGAAAAAAGGGCCAAATGGATTACGGTACTACAAGAATATGACATGGAGATCACACCCATGAAGCTAGTAAGAGGACAGGCTCTGAGCCAGATGATATCTGAAACTGATCCAAACATCATCAGTCAACAGTATGTGATAGATGAGAAGGACAATAAAGAATGGTATTCAGACATCAGGCACATCCTGATCACTGGAAGATGTCCTTTGAGGATGCAGGCTTCACAGAGAAGAGCCTTAAAGATGAGATCCCAGAAATATATGATGAAGGGAGGAGCCCTGTTTAAAAAGAATTATGAAGGGATATACCTGAGATGCTTAGAGAAACCAGAAGCCAATAAAGTTTTGACAGAGCTACATGACAAGTTTGGAACTGCCCACGGATCAGCGTTGGCCACAACACATGCAATCCTCAGAGCAGGATATTACTGGCCTACAATTTTTAAAGACACAGCTGATCATGTTAAATGTTGTCATGTTTGCCAGGTTGCTGCCAACAGAGAAAAATATGCTGCACAACCATTGCAGCCAGTGATGGAAGAGCGCCCATTTGCACAATGGGGCATGGATTTCATAGGACCAATCAATCCTCCGTCTTCTTCAGGCCAGAGGTATGTCCTAACAATTACTGATTATTGTACCAGATGGACTGAGGCTATCAGCAGCAAAACTTGTACTGCTGATGATGTCATTAAATTTCTGGAAAGCAACATTGTCACCAGGTATGGAACTCCTTATGCATTGGTAAGTGATAATGGTTCTACCTTCATTTCCACTAAATTGTCAAGTTGGGCTTTTGATCATGGGATCATACTTAAGTTCTCATCCAATTACTATCCCCAGGGAAATGGATTAGCAGAATCCACCAATAAGAATTTACTGAGTATCATAAGAAAATTGATAGAGAAAAATCCCAGGGAATGGAATTCATTTCTGAAATATGCCTTATGGGTAGACAGAACTAGAATGAAAATTGCATTAGGAAACTCACCTTTCCAGCTAGTATATGGGGTAGATCCTATCCTCCCTGTAAACTTGAAAATTCCTACTCTGCAGTTTGCCCAAGACTATCTAGGCATAGATAATAAACAGGAAGTCAGGTTGCTTCAGTTGATGCATCTGGAAGAAAAACGAAGCCAAGCAATTGACCAATTTGCAAAACATCAGGCTGTTGTCAAACGCTGGTTTGACAAGAGAGCCAGAATTAAAGCTTTCGGGATATCAGATTTAGTCCTGATGTGGGATAAAGCCCATGAAAGGAAAGGTGATCATGGTAAGTTCGATAGACTATGGATAGGTCCCTTTCAGATTTCTGAAATTTTAGGAGACAGCACTTATAGGCTTAAGAACCTGACAGGTGAGGATGTCTCGTTGCCAGTCAATGGACAATTCCTTAAACATTATTTCCAGGCCTGAGTGACTTCATGGCAGTCTTGTGTATCATATTGTATATTTGTATAGTTGTTTGTACAACGTTTGCTTGTTGTTGTTGTTGTTTTGTTGGTTGGGACCTTGTTCTGGTAAGTCAGGATGATGCACTTCATCACCTAAGAAAATAACTAAATTGTTAGGATTCAAGTGATGAGATCAGATTTAGATATAGATTGTAATTCATTCTGATAAATACTCATGATCAGGTTTATGATGTCTTTTCATCAGGGTACTTTTTCTTGTCCAAAGTGAATCAAACACAATGAAACACCTAACAGCCTTGGGTTTGTTGAAGATATGAGTATAGGTGTTAAGTGAAAAATCTAAAGGGACTCCCTTGCTACCAATACAATCTCCAACCTAAAGCTGCAAGTGACTACACCTTGTACAAATGAGCATACATGATGATATCAAATTTAAATTTTTAAAGGAAAATCATAAACAAAATAAAATTAGGCCATCTAAGTAACTCTACCGGGGCTATGGACGCCTGCTGGCAGTGGGGCTCTACTTAGGGAGATTGTACAGATAACCTTGCCGGGGTTATAGACACCTGCTGGCAGCAAGGATCTATCCAGGTTGGCTATGAGGGATGATCTCCAACTATGTAGTTTAACACCAGTTACTTATGTTTTCAACTTACTTTCAAGATGAGGATAATTAATCATCTACACACACCTGATCCTTTGTTAGCTTTATCACCGTAATGAAATTTTATCATTCAAAGATCATGATGATTTACTTAGACAGAATTAGAACACTATAGATGAATGTGATCACATCACTTGAATCATTTGAATTTTGTTGTTTTCTTTGGTGGCAAGTTGTTGTGTGGTTACACAACACGCCCCATTTTGACTTGGCAAAACAGGGACCCAACTTTTGTTTTGGCTTGTGTTGTCTGTTTCTGGCAGTTTTGGTAAAAATTAAGTCAGGTGCATCATCATCATGAAGGTCAGGATGAGGTAGGTCATCATCATGAGGTTAGTTTTTCAAAGTTCATATTTTGCTTCTATAACTTCATGGTTAGAAAGAGCTTGAAATTTCATGCAGGTTTGCCTTTTACATCACCCGAAAATTTGTCCATATGAGGGAGTTGTGAGCAGTCAAAGTTTTGGTCAAACCTGATAATTGCTATATGAACATCATCATCATGATATTTGGAAAGCCCCCCGATAATATCCTGAGGTCGAAACATCCGGATGTCAAGTTTAAGTCGTAGTGGGTTCTCCCCGTCGGGCGGTCTTTTGTGTCGCCAAAAGTCATCATCATGATCTTACTCTATCGCCTGATAGAAATCATGCAGTCCCGAAACATCCGGACGTCAATCTTAAATGCTAGTGTGTTTTACCCGTCGAGTAACCTTAGAAACATTGCGAGCATCATCATGATATTCCAACATCACCCGATATTATAATATCATGCTGATATTATAATATCACCTTACTTAGAGAAATCTGCCATCTGCATAATTTGCGCGCGCACGACCAAGTCTTGGTGATCAACATCATCATGATATTTCAGGACCCGACATTTCCTAACATCCTCCTGATCTCCTTTTGCGTGATCATGATGATCACCTTATCTTTTGAAGCAGAGGGTAATTTTTCATTCCTTAGTCTTGTTGACATCATCATCATGATCTTTCTCTACCCGACAGTTCGTAATATCCTCCTGCTGAGAAGTATAAACTTTTGCGAATATGATGATGACGATGACGTCACCATCACCTTTCTCCTTCGGCATGATATTTTCCAGGGTATGATCCTGTTCGCCAGTATGATGATGACGATGACGTCATGTTCGAAGATTAACACAAGCCCCGGATATCCTGATGACGTCATCAGGACTTTCAGCAGGATCATATTTTAGATCGCCCAGTGCGGATATGATGATGATTGTGTTCATCATCCTGACCTTTCGAGCGGCTTGCCTTGGCCGAAAAAAGGGGTCATACTGCTTTCATGACCTGATCATCTTCCTTAGAGGGAACCCGATATTCCATTTACCTCCTGATTTTAACGAAGCATGACGGTGACGTCATCCCTTTGCATTTTATTGAAGCCTGATGATGACGATGACGTCATCATGATTTTCCTCAGCGGCAGGATCATTTTCCGGGTCCTCCTGTTTGTCTTCATCATGATGATGATGACGTTGTCTTTCTTTCCCGAATGTGCAAGAGCAAAACATCCTGATGTGCTTTTCATCAGAGCATTAGGAAAGGAGGATCATCATATTTTGTGATATCCTGCGGCCACTTTGAAGATATATAGTTGGTCATCATCATGATTTTTGGCGTCGGTATAACTGTTGCCGTCGGCCTAAGGTAAAATTGTCACCCTGATCATATGTAGTCACGCCGATGCAAATATGATGATGATGCAAAGCCGGATTCTAAGGATGGTTGAAAGGCGATTATTTCCTTGTATAATTTGAGATCATCATCATCATATTTTGAACCCGATATACAAGAAAATGGGCAAAAACATGAAGCGATAGAAATTTGAAAGCCCGACTACCTGATTTTGGTCAACGAGGGTTGACCTGGTTGTTTTCATGCTGTTTATGCATTTAGTGCATATTTTCACAGGTAAAGCCTGATTGCCTGTAGCTGCACATGGGGAGGTATGTTTAATAAAGTGTTTACTTCCTGTTGTTTATCATGATGATGATGAACTTAATGTTTGTCTGTTTACTTGCAGGAAATCATCATGATGCTGCTGAAGCTGAACATTGAAGTCATGATGCTGCTGAAGCTGAACATTGAAGTCATGATGCTGCTGAAGCTGAACTTTGAAATCATGATGACGCTGCTGAAGCTGAGCATTACAAAGTTGCGCATGGAGTCAACATGAGCCAGAAATGAGGAGGATATTGTCAAATATGCTGTTCGCCAGCTGGAGGCCGAATCAAGTTGAAGATGCTGGAATATTCTGTGCCAGCTGTACATTTGCTAACTGACGAAGCATGTGCTTTTCATCTGGGCCGTTGTTTGTTATGAGAGGATCCTGATCCTTGGATCATTGTAACCGTTTTCTGGCAGTTGCTCTATATAACATCCAGAGCTTGTCATTTTTTAAGGGGGAGAAATACACTAGAATACACAGACGCATCTGGCGCAAAGAGTCAATTACTGTAGAATAAGTTAGGAGATCGGATTACTGAGACTAATGAAGATAGAATTGTTGAAATGTCAAGGTTCTTTCTTCAGATCACTGTAAATGTACCTGTTCTTGAGCATACTGAATGAATATGAAGTTCCAGATTACATCCTGATTGTAAATTTTACGTAATCTTCTGTTGATTTCTGGATATGTACTGGTGAATGCTGTGTTCAACTGGAAGCGCTTTCATTTCATTACATGTTGTTGTCAACTTTCCTTTGAAGCTTTGCACTAGATCATGCGGATTTGTGGAATGTCCTGGTGAAGTATGATTTCTAGTTTTCCTTCTTTTCATTGCAAGTATGGGAGCTTGTATGTGAATCAGTGATCTAAGTCCAGTAATTTTAGGAATCTCACTCTCTAACCCTTTTCCTTTTTTCAATTTCATTAATTCATCACCATAACTGCAAATCATGATAAATAACAAGCAGAAACAGTGAAATATGCTGAAATCCCGTAGGTAACTGAAGATCCTTAGCATATTTGAGTTAACTGCATGTAGTATTGAAAATATCATGCAAAGAATCATAAATAATGGTAGAAATCATGCAAATATCAGCCTGTATGCACATTATTTGACTAAATTTACAGTGCAGAGGTAGAATTGTTGGAGACTTATGCAGAGCGAACATCAAGAGCAGGATATTTGAAGATGATGATGATGAACAGTGCAGAAACACGTAAGGCCCCTGAATGGAAAACAGCAACACACATCAACCACTGAGTAACGTCAGTAGATTAAGACCTAATCAACGGAGACTTGGGATCATGAATTCTTTGAATTCATCGTATCTTTCAAGATGAGTAAAGGTTGTTGTGTAACTTTTATTCTATGTTTGTGAATGACTAACATCATGACCAACAGTTATGTCTTTATTGTAGGTGGGACAGTAGTGAGTTGGATCTCACGATTGTAAAAGGTGGTTGCTTTATCCACCACAGAGGTAGAGTATGTAGCTGCAACAGAGGCAAGCAAGGAGATGA
Organism: Cunninghamia lanceolata; assembly: GCA_027924645.1. Classification (NCBI taxonomy): domain Eukaryota; kingdom Viridiplantae; phylum Streptophyta; class Pinopsida; order Cupressales; family Cupressaceae; genus Cunninghamia; species Cunninghamia lanceolata. The sequence continues at coordinate 8,222,951 of BSBN01001281.1, forward strand.
TATGGTTGCAATCTTTCATGGAAGAATTGGGCAAACAACGAGCTAATAGTTATTTGTTTACAGATAGCCAGAGTGCCATACATCTTGCAAATAATTATGCCTTGCATTCAAAGACCAAACACATATAGCTAAGGTATCAATTCATCCATTCAGTGTTGGATGATGGACAATTAAGGTTGGAAAAGATACATACAGATGCAAATCCAATGGATATGTTTACAAAGGCAGTGACAAGGTCCTCTTTAACTTTGGTTGGTCTTTAAGACTGAAAATAATAAAATTAGAATAGCAAGGTCCAAGGTACTTATTTCCAGTGGTAGCTATAGGTTCAATGGTCTTATAATCAGTCTGCAAGTGGGAGGTGATATGGTGTGGAGTCTAATCAGTCTCCAAGTGGGAGATTGTTTTTATATGGAGCCTAATCAAACTTAGAGGTTAAATTTTCCCCACTTTTATTGGTGTAATTTCCTCCCAAATTATTAAATGGGGGTTTGGGGACAGCACCCCCAAGATGGGGTCAAGGAGCAGTGCCCCTTGTGGGCTCCAGGGGTAGTGCCTCTAGTGCACTCCCTATTGTGATACAGGGCGAGGTCCTGGGGTAGCACCCCCAAAACCTCAAACAATTTTTATTATTTTATAAAGGCGTCAGGAGTTATTTTTCTATTGGCTGACATAAAAAAAACCCTATTTTGTAACTAACATAAGGCTTGATAAAAGTGGCTAAGGATTAAGGTTTCCATTGATATTGTATTGTAGCATTTGCAACAGTATTGAGTTGCAAGGATTGCTAGTTGTAATCAGTTTGATTTGTTGGATAATAATATTGGACTCTCTATTGGTGGATGTAGCCCGAGTTTGGGTGAACCACGTTAAAAATTGTTTCTCGTTGTTATTATTTATGTGTATTTTCATTCCTCTATTTAATATTTATTTTCCTTTAATTGATATCTTCTACATGCAATTCCTAACATCTTATTTCTTGCTCAGCCATGAAACCAATCTATTTCCCAAGAAGAAAGCACCTCCACTTGTACTTTTTCTATCATCAACATCTCCTGCCCAATCAACATCTATATAAGCACTGAGAGTAAAATCATTATCCTTTGGATACCATAAGCCATGATCCAGAGTGCCTTTTAAATACCTCAGGATTCTCTTTACTGCCATCACATGTGATTCTCTTGGTTCAGCTTGAAATCTTGCAACAAGACACACTGCATGCATAATATCAGGTCTGGTTTGAGTTAGATAAAGTAATCCTCCAATCATGGATCTGTACCTTTTCTTATTAGTCTTGGGTGATTCATCAATTTTTCTCAATTTGCAGCTAGTCACCATGGGAGTACATACCGGTTTAGAGTCTTCCATCCCAAACTTCTTTAACAACTCTTTTACATACTTAGACTGAGATATGAAGATTCCTTTATCTAATTGATTGATTTGTAGACCCAGAAAGAAATTCATCTCACCAAACATAGACATCTTAAACTCTTTCTACATTTCACTAGCAAATTTCATACACATACCTTCATTTCCACCAAAGATGGTATCGTCAACAAAGACTTCAACAATCAAAATTTGATCACAATTAATCTTGAAATAAAGATTACTATCAGCAGTGCCTTTACTGAATCCTAACTACAATAAGTACTTATCCAACCTTGCATACCATGCCCTGGGAGCTTGCTTGAGTCCATAAAATTCTTTCTTCAACCTGTATACCATATCACATTGATTTGATAGTTGGAATCATTTTTGGTTGCTCAATGTAGACTTCCTCTTCTAACTCCCCATTCAAGAATGCAGATTTCACATCCATATGATACACTTTGAAATATTTGTGAGTTGCAAATGCTAGAAACATTCTGATTGCTTCAATCTAAGCTACTAGAGCAAAAGTCTCTTCAAAATCTATCCCTTCAATTTAAGAATATCATTTGCATACAAGCCTTGATTTATTCATTACAATTTCTCCATTTTCATTCAGCTTATTCGTGAAGACCCATTTGGTTCCAATGATATTTTTGTCAGCAGGTCTAGGAACTAACTCCCATGTTTCATTCTTCTCTATCTGCATTAGTTCTTCTTCCATTGTCTTAACCCAATTTTCATCATTGCAAGCTTCATTCACAGTTTTTGGTTCAACTATAGAGAGCAAACAATAATTCACTTGTTCTTCTATAGCTCTTTCCCTTTTTAGCACTCCTTTCTCTTTGTCTCCAATAATTTGATCTTCAGAGTAATTGATTCTTACATACCTGGGAGTTTTAGCAATTTCTAGAGCACTTTCTTGACTTTGATTGTCTTCTTGTTTAACTTTTTCTTCATGAGTTATATCAGTAGGTTCATCTGACTCATAGCCACTCTGAACTGATGTTTTTCCTTTGCCTTCATCCACTTTCACATTTGCACTCTCCACAATCTTCTTTAACCTTTTGTTGTAGCACCGGTAGGCCTTACTCTTGGTAGAGTATCCAAGGAAGATTCCTTCATCACATCTTGCATCAAATTTCCCTAGGCCTTCATCTCTTCTGATATAGCATCTGCTTCCAAAGACTTGAAGTATCTTACTGTTGGAATTCTTCCACACCACAATTCATAGGGGGTTTTAGTGCCATTACCTTTCACTTGAACTCTATTTTGAATGTAGACAACAGTATGTATAGCTTCTTTTCAAAAGACTTCTAGCAGGCCTCCTTCCTTCATCATTGTTCTGGTAGCTTCTTGAACTGTCATGTTCTTCCTTTCCACAACTCTATTTTGCTAAGGAGTTCTAGGTGCAGAAAATTATCTTTTTATTCCTTGCTCTTCACAGAAAATGTTGAATTCATTTAATGTGAACTCACCTCCTCTATCAAACCTCAAGCATTTGATTTTTAGTTCTATTCAATTTTCAACCATTACTTTGAAGGATTTGAACTTCTCTAGGGCTTCTAATTTGTCTCTTAGAAAAGTAACCCAAGTCATTCTAGAATAATCATCAATAAGCAACATGAAGTACCTGTCACCTTGCAGACTTACTATCCTTGTAGGACCACATAGATCTATATGAACTAGATCCAGCAAACTGACAGAGAATTGCTCTTTACTATTAAAACTTGTTCTTGTCTAGTTCCCCAACTGACATTCCTTGCAAATAGTATTGGAAGGTCACAAGTTTTGGTAGATCTCTTACAGTCTATCCTGAACTTATCTTTACCAGATTATCAAAATTTATATGACACAATCTTCTTTGCCACAACCAACTTTCATCTGCTTGGGCTAATAAATAGTAATCATTAGTTCCTCTTAATTGATAGATGTTACCTCTGGTCTTCTTACCAGTAGCGATCATAGTTTTGGAGCTTTCCATTATCTTGCATCAATTGTCTTTGAATCTTAGATCATAACATTTGTCACACATCTGACCAACACTCAAAAGACTATGCTTTAAACCCTTCACATAGAGAACATTGTCAGTGTTATGCTTTCCATCAAATGAAATGGATCCTTTTCCACAAATCTTACCAGTTGCATTGTCTCCAAACCTAACCAGTCCTCCATCATATTTTTCCAAACTTACAAACTTACTTTTGTCACTGGTCATGTGATGTGAGCATCCACTATCAATAATCCATTTGTCCTTATCTTTCTCAACCTAAACAACCAAAGCACTTTCTTCTACTAGTTTTTCTTCCTTCACACAGCTAGCAGGACTAGTAGACATAGGTTCTTCTTTAATAGCAATAAACAAGCATTCATTTGCACTAGTACTGGCATCGTCAAATTCATCATCTATCACACCTTTATCATCAAAATCTCTAACATAGTAACATTTCTTTGGAGCTCTAGGCCTATTCTCAAATCTTTTTCTATTCCTTTTAATTCTTTTAGGACATCTGGAAGCATAATGACCTACTTTACCACAAGAGAAACATTTGAAAGGTAGTTTTCCTTTGAACTTACCGGAACCTCTTTGCACTCTATCAATAAAGTTGGCTTCAATTTTATCAAGCTCATCATCAGGTTCTACCTTGTATTTTTTTGCTTTGGAGATCTTTTTTGAAGTACTGGCTTTGAAAGTAGTTTCTACTTTTGGCAAAGCATCACCAAACTCTCTCATTTCAAAAGCAGTAATCTTACCAAACAACTGATCCTTATTAATCTTTTTCACAGTCATTATTTCTTCAATTGCAGCTACTTTGTGTGCATAGGATTTAGGTAATGACCTAAGAATTTTTATCACAACTTTAGTTTCATCAACAGTTCCTCCCATACCTTTGATTCCAATAACAAGTTCATCAACCTTTTGCATGAAGGATGTTATGTTTTCATCTTCTCCCATTTTAAGACCTTCATATTTGGCTTTCAGTCCCTATAATTTGGCACTCTTTACAAAATTATCTTCTTCATACAGATTACTCAACTTATCCTAGACTTCTTTAGCATACTCATAATCCATGACCTTTATTAAATTGGAGTTGGTCAGTACACTCAAGAGAGCATCTCTAGCTTTTATATTTACCTCATATTCTTTGACTTCATTTTTAGTTGTCAGACCATTCTCTGGCATGGCATATTTAGTCTGTGTTGCTTGCCATACTTTATAACCAATACAAATTAGATGTCTTTTCATGCGAATCTTCCAAGTTGCATAATTCTTCCCATCAAACTGTGGAGCTTCCTTCTTGTAAGACATCCTGGATCTACCTCAAGTTGTTAAGCTTACCACCAAGAAACCTTACTCTGATACCAATTGTTGAAATACACCAGACAACTGAGAGGGGGGGTGAATCAATTGTCACAAAAACTTAGCTTCATATGAACATTAAACCATCAACAACTTAATTGCTTATAATCAGATTTAACCATGAAATCATGAAACCATAAAATTGATCACAAACAAACATCCAACACAGTAGACACCATATTTTTTACATGGAAAACCCTAAAAGGAAAAGCCACAGTGGGTGTTAGCCCATAGAAATATATGAGTTAGAACAATACCAAAAAATGGAGGCTCACTACCCAAATCGCTCACTGCAAGGAATGGCTCACTACCAAAGGGTGGCTCACTGCCAAGAAGTGGCTCATTGCCAAAGGGATGAACTGATTAAGTAGCATCTACTCCATGCCAGGATTTAGTTCCATTGAAGCACAATATAACTTCTCTGATTTTCTCTCACACCTTCGCACATATCTCTTCATATTTGCACACCCACACTTTTTTGCAACTCTATTACATGCTTTTATACAATTCATCAACCTTGGAATGTACATCAAAGTCGGCATTACATTCATCAACCATTGGAACATTCTCCAAGGTTGGCATTACAAAACATACACAGAAATAGGTCTAGACCTATTATAAAATTTAGATAAGGAAAGATGTAGAGAAGTATGATGAACATGCAACACCTTAGCTGGGACTCAAACGCAATCCTCCATGCCACAACATGCTTCAACAATCTTCAATTCATCTCTGCAAATAGTGAAATCAACCAAGTTGGCCAAGACTGGAGTTGACACTAGGTTTTCTAAGAACATTCTTCTTTCATGATCCACACTTCTCTTTGTGGACCAATCCAAAGGTAGGAACACGATCAGGAAACATCCACAAGCACAATGTAATAACCAAGAACAACCACACGATCTCTAACCACTCTGTCAAGAAGATTCTTCAAACTGGAGCACAAGAACAACACTGTCAGCTACTGTCATAAGAAAGGATAGCTTGCGAACTGCCAAATCATGAACCATTGGAGTTGAAGGCACTTAACATTGTCTTAGACTTATCTCTAGAACCATAGATCAAAATACTTCAATGTTGAGGAATGCGGAGCATAACACTTTCTCCCTGTCTTTGCCAAACATACAGAAAAAATTGTTTTCACTCTGGTGAACATAACTCAATTCTTCATACCAGAGGCTCAAACTCGGAACAAGGTATCTTTAGATGGACTTCTAAATAACTTCCAATCTACAAACAAGGATATTAATTCTATAGAAAATGCAAAGCATTTTTCTAGACTGTTCTTCTATATGCAATACACTGTTTCCACTACAACTCACTGTTTCTGCCAGAGAAGCTAATTTTCTCAATATCCTCAACATCAAGATTACTTACATAAGTAAATACAAATCATCTTACTCATTATAAGAAAACAACAAGATAGGAGCACAGTTGACACCAATGACAACACTGATTAGGCACATACTTGCAACACTATCTAGCCCAAAGTGGACCAAAACTCAGAGAATGTGGAGGAGAATCCTCACCATTTGAATGAAGACTAGGAGAGGAAGGAGGTGAATTCTTTGAATCACTCTTAGCATCAGAAGAAGACTCCTCATCATCAAGACACTGCTCAAGTGAATCTAACTCATGAGAAGATCTGTCATGTAGCCCAAGTGACTCAAATGTCAAAGTAGGAGGTGGAGAATTGATAGGATTTGAGCTTGAAGAGCCCTCCTCAAACTAAACACTCCTCTCAATAAATAGCTCATGTGTAGTAAGGTGGAGCAAACGATAACCCTTCACACCATCAGGATAGCCTACAAATATGCAAGGCCTGCTCTGTGGATCCAAGGCCTTGTGTTTCTATGTAGGAATGTAGGCCCATGCAGGAGAACCAAAAACTTGAAAGTGCTTAACCGATGGTTTCTGACCGCTTCAAGCTTCAAAAGGAGTGACTCGATTCAAGGCTCAGTGAGGAACATGGTTTTGGATATAACAAGAATAGTTAATAGCCTCTACCTAACACTATGGTGCAAGAGATTTGGATTGAATCATGTAGTTCACCATTTCCTTCAAGGACCTATTCTTCCATTCTGCAACACCATTCTATTGAGGATTGTATGGAATTAAATGATGCAAATCAATCCCCTTTGAATTCAAAAGCCACTCAAAATGATGGTTGACATATTCACCACCATTATCAGTGTGCAAAATTTTGATGGCTTTCCTAGATTGCTTCTCTACAAAAGTCTTAAAGTCCTTAAAGTGATCAAATACCTCAGACTTCTATTTGAGAAAGTATACCCATGTATAATGAGAAAAGTCATCAATGAAAACTAGAACATATCTGGATTTGGTGAAGGATGGACAAGGAAATGGTCTAGCCAAATCACTGTGAACTGACTCCATTATCTATGAAGCTCTCCATGCCTTACCTTTGTCAAAATTTTCCTTAGGATGCTTACCAAGAATGCAACCTTGGCAAACATCACCTAAAAACTAAACTAAATGCAACCCTGTGACCATGCTCTGCTAGTTGAGCTACTGTAAGTAGCAGAAGTTAAGATGGCCAAACCACTCACGCCATAACTTACATCAATAGAATGAGTGAGAAAAATAGATGGAGGATTGGGAACAAAGTGAGAAAATAGATAGAGATGTGACTGATGATCTGCTCTCCCAACTACAATTGTAGAACCACTGTACAACTCATGAATCTCCACTGAATCAGGAGTGAACTCAACCCACTTGCCTAAACCTGTGTGAGTGATCTGGTATACTGATAGGAGATTAGTTGATAATGAGGGCACACAAAGAACATCATGGAATGTGCCATCCCCCACATCAATAGACCCTCTCCCACACACCTCAACAGGAGTGTCATCACCCATTAAAATATAAGGCATAGTACACAGCTCCAAAGATGCAAGTTCATCCTTAAATGAAGCCATGTGGTGTGAAGCACCCAAATCAAGAACCCAAGTGGATTGTTGCAAAGTAATTGCTACAAGGGCCTTGCCCTTTCCTTTCCCCTTGTTTTATTTTGCTTTGTTAGACCCCTCATTAGAACTCTATTTGATAGACTCAGGAACACTATTATTAATTTTCTCAAGAATGTGTGTCAAGTGATCAATTTGTTTCTTCAAACACTTATGTTCATCATGACTAGGTATTTTACAATAGGCACATTGGACCTTCTCTTTCTTAGGCTTGTTTTCCTTAAAAGATTGGGTCTCATTAGTTACTTTTGAAGCAACTGGTATCGGATCCTTCTTCTCCTTGCTATTATTTTATTTATCATCCTTATTGTTACTACTCTTTCCTTTCTATTCTTTTGTGCCTTGGTCGGTAGCCAGGGCATGTGACTTAGAGGATTTAAGAGTGCCTATCTGGATTAGCTTATCCTGCTCCCATGTGAGATAGATAGCAAAGTCATTGAAAGATGGCATAGTGAATTGTGTCCCAAGTGCACCCTTAGTAGCATATAAGGTAGAAACAAATACAAAATATTCTAAACTTAGCTAAGAGAGAATACTAAGAATCAGTTGTTCATCTTTCTTTTCAATTCCACATTGTTGTAACTATAGCCTTAGTGATTTCAATTTTGTGAAAAAATCTTAAATTGTGTTGAAACTGCCTAGACTTAAACTAATTAGTTCATTTTCCAACATGTGACCCCTCATTGAATCTTGTATGCCAAATAGTGTTTCTAGCTTTGTATAGATTTCATTTGGTGAATTCAATGACTCAATGTGAAAGAGCAAATCAGGAGAAATAGACAAACACAATGTTCCATAAGCCTCATCACATTTGTTAAACCACTTAGGCTTATCTTCATCTTTAGCAGGCTTAGTTTCAAGTCCCATTGTTATCCTATGTAATTCAACTTTCCATAAGTAGATTGTCATACGTGATTTCCACTCAAAGTAGTTGTAGGGAGTTAAGATGGGTACTGTTGTTTGATCCATGATGAAGAAATGCTGAAAAGAAATTTTGAAAAGAAGAGAACACATAGAGGATAATCCCCCTTTTTACTCAATCAAAGAACCCCCCCAAGCAAAGATGATTTGGCACCTTATAATTAGTGCATCTACAACTACCATGAGAAAGAAATACTTTGTGGTCTTGATCTCAATGCATTACAAATGAAAGGAAGCTAGGTGTATGGAAATCACTTCCTACACTAATATAATGAGGAGAGATGTATGTAAATTCAAATTAACATTTCTAGTTACAGCGTTATTAACACAATAACAGAGATATTGTAGCAATACACATACACATAGAAAGTAGAGAGAAAAAAAAGAGAGAGACAAGATATATGTGGGGAAAACCCTTACAGGTGAAAAACCCCACACTCCAAAACATAGCTCAAACGTATTACAATAAACAATAACAGATTATAATACAGTTTCAGAGCCAATGCTCTTTCAGGACTCTTCGAATGTCAAATCTAGAGATATTCTGGCAGCATAACAGTACCTGTACAAAACACTATATATCTCCCATCCAAGAACCTATTTTTATAGAGTTTACAAGGCAAATATGGAACCTTCTAGAGATGGGAATCCATCTTAGACTCATGCCCCAAAACCCATGCCTAAGGACACTTGTCCAACATCCCATCCCAATGTGGGCACCTTGTCCCAAGATAGGCTATGACAGATGTTCTTACGTACCTTACAACTGTCATAGAATTTGTCATAACTAACAGCACTTACATCTATAAGAGAATCTGTCATACACTGAATAAAAATATCTTATTCCTCTTACAACATGTCATAACCTCCCTTAACCGCCCAAAGATGCCTTTCTCTTGTGCAAAGATACTCACCGACACTTGTCATTAAATAAAATTCATTTGAGGTTTCGGGGGTGTTGCCCCCGAGCCCCCACGGGGGTACTACCCCTGGACCCCGCAAGGGGCTCCGTCCCTTTAACCCATCTTGGGGGCACTTCCCCCAAACCCCCATTGATTATTCAAGGGGGAAACCACGACTTCCAAAGTCACCAAAATTTATCCTACTGCATGTACACAAGGTGTCGACTATGCCAACTCAACATGGGATAAATAAATACAACATTAGGAATTTGCAAAGGTTGAGACACCTTAATTCTCAACATTCTCCCACTTGTCAAACACCTTGCAAGGGCCAAAAGCAAAGACAAGATTTAACTGCTAGGGGCCAAGACACCCATAGACTCCGAACACCATCTGAACTTCTCTGTGCCCACTAGTTTCGTCAATGCATCCACAACATTCTTCAAATTGTCTATCTTTTCCAAATTCACCTTCCCATCCTCTACCATGTCTCACATGAAGTGAAACTGTACATCAATATGCTTTGTTCTGGCATGGAAAGTTGGATTCTTTGCTAGGCAAATCACACTCTGACTGTCACAACAGATCGTAATCTATCTTGCATCAACACCAATGTCCAAACACAATCTCTTAAGCCAAATGGCTTCCTTACAAGCATGAGTTGTTGCCATATACTCATCTTCTATCATGGACAAAGCAACCACAGGTTATCGTTTACTCATCCAACTAATTGCACCACCAAACATAGTGAACACATAGGCATTGGTGGATCTCTTGCTGTCAATGTCACCCACCCAATCAGAATCCACAAATCCATGAATACAAATAGAATGTGAAGGTCTTGTAGCATTACCATGATAACATATGGAATACTCAGAACTACCCCTCAAATATATAAACACTCTCTTAACTGCATCCCAATGTACCCCTCCAAGATTAGCCATAAATCAACTAAGGACTCCCACTGCTTGGGCAATATCTAGTCTTGTGCAGAACATAGCATACATCAAACTGCCAACAACACTAGCATAAGGTACTCTACTCATGTCCTCCACCTCACTAGGAGATTTTGAACAATCATTAATAAACAACTTTGTCCCCAATGAAACAGGAACACACAATGGTCTACAATCTGCCATGCTGAACCTATCCAACACGGTCTTCACATACTTACTCTGGCTTAACCAAAGTTTTATGTTAGCTCTGTCTCTTCTAATTTCCATTCCCAGAATGTACATGGCTGACCCAAGATTTTTCATCTCAAACTATGCTGACAACTGAGACTTTAAATTAGAAATCATATTCTTACCATTCCCAATCAACAGCATATCGTCAACATACAATGCAATAATGAGAATGCGATCATTGTCAAATTTATAATACACACAATGATCTGATTTCTATCTCATATATCCAATTGACAACACAAAGGCATTAAACTTCAAGTACCACATCCTAAGAGACTACTTCAAACCATACAAAGACTTCTTTAACTTGCAAACCAATTTTTTTTTACCTTTCTCTATGTAGTGCTCTAGCTGTGACATGTAAATCTCTTCCTCCAAATCACCATGAAGGAATGTTGTCTTCACATCCATCTGTTCTACCTCTAAGTCATAAGCAGCTACAAGAGATAATAGAAATCAAATGGATGTTAGCTTTGCAATGGGAGAGAAAATTTCACCATAATCAATTCCCTCCACTTGAGAATACCCCTTCGCAACCAATCTAGCTTTGTACTTTTCAACACTGCCATCTGCATCAAATTTCTTCTTGAACACCCATTTGCATCCAATGGGTTTCTGTCCATCAGGCAAAGGCACCAAGTCCCATGTTTTATTCTTTTCCAAAGAAGCCATCTCATCTTCCATGGCCTCCTTCCAGGAACCTGCATCTTTCATGCCCATAGCCTCTTTCATAGTTCTAGACTCATCAGTGTTAGTAAGTAAAGAAAAAGCACAACTAGAATCAAGTAATGAATAACCAAACCTATCAGGTTGCTTTCTTGTTCGTGTATACCTCCTCAATGACTAAGGTTGAGGTTCTGCTTCTTCTTCTGAGCTTTCAGAGCTGCTAGAGCTCTCCTCATCATCAAGTCTCACAGGGTCTATCGGTTCAGTCTTCTCAAGGGTAGAAGGAAACTAAACCATATCCTCTTTCTTTTCTATCTGTTCTGGATGTAGAACAACAGAAGAAGGTGTTAGCTCTCTGAAGATAACACTTCTTCTATACAACACTTTTTTAGCCACAGGATCCCAAAGCTTGTATCCTTTCACACTGACACCATAGCCAATGAAAATACATTTAACAGCCTTGTTCTCCAATTTAGACCATTTCTCCCTAGGCACATGTGTATATGCCTCACAACCAAAAACACAAAGATGTCTAACTGAAGGCTTCTTACAAGACCACACCTTCATGGGTGTCTTACCAACAAGAGCTGATGTAGGAGACCTGTTTACCAGGTAGCAAGCAATGGCAACAACTTCAGCCCAAAACTTTTCTTTAAGGCTTTCTCCACTAAGAATACTCCTAGCCTTCTCCATCAGTGTCCCATTCATCCTCTCTACAACTCCATTTTGCTATGGGGTGTATGGAGTTGTCTTATGTCTTTCAATCCCTTGCTCTTTACATAACTTATTGAACTCTGCCAAACAAAACTCACCACCGTCGTCAGTTCTCAAACACTTAATCTTTTTACTAGTCTAATTTTTAGCAAAGGCTTTAAACTCCTTAAACCAACTAAAGACTTATGTCTTTGTTTTGATAAAATAAACCCATGTCCTTCTACTGTAATCATCTATGAAAGATACAAAATATACAGATTTTGAAATTGAAGGAACATTAATAGGACCAAACACATCAGAATAAATAAGATCCAATACACCAGAAGACTTGTGAGAACTAGAGTAAAACTAAACACAGTTTTGCTTTCCATATACACAATGTTCGCAAAAGTCAAACTTGAGATTACAATCATTTAACCCCTCAACGAGGTTTTTATTTTTTAGGGTTCTAAGACCCTTTTCACCAATGTGGCCATATCTCAAATGCCATAACATAGTCTTTTTAGTAGGAAGTTTAACTTCCAAAGCATGTGCACTACCATCAGAAAGTGTTACAATAGATTTCTTCACTACTTGTTCAGATGGTGGGGATGAAGTGACTGCGGCTCTTTTCTTTGAGTCAGAAGAACTATTACACTGTGAAGTGCATGCCTCCAGCTGAAACAAAGTACCTCTCTAAGTACCCTTCGCAAGCACCATAGATCCTCTATTCTTCTTGCATCCATCCTTCAAAAAGACAACTTCCACACCTACATCATTCAACATACTTACATAAATCAGGTTCTGTGGTAGGCCTGTGATGTGATCCCCTTCACTCATCCATTAGGGAATTAGATTGAGACTCTTCTATGACCAACAATATTTAGATGAGAATCATCACCCAGGTACACTCTTCCACCATTGAACTTTTCATATTTCGTAAACCAGTCTCAATGCAAGGTCATGTGGAATGATGAAATAGAATCAATCAACAACACATTATTAGATGCATGGGTGGCCAGGGCTGTGATGAAGGCATCACCATCATCTTCTGACTTGTCAGAATCTGAATTAGGAGCATTCTTCTTCTTCTTTTTCTTCTCCTCTTTGTATTCTTTTTAGAAATGCCCAGTTTTCCCATAGTTCCAATAGAGAGCCTTGGACTTTCCAGGAGATTCAGATCTCCCACAGGATTTGGATCTACCCTTTTCACCTTTCTTGTCCTTCTTCTTCCCTTTCTCTTTGGGTCTTCCACGAACCGCAAGAGCTTCTTTGGCTACCTCAGAAGACTTTCTCCTCATATCTTCAGATAATAGTGAAGACACCACATCTTCCATCTTGAAGGTGGTATTAGTGCTTTCAATAACCATGACAAGATGATCCCACGAATCTGGCAAAGAACAAAGCAAGGTCATACACCAATCCTCCTCCTCTATTTTCACACCCACAGATGTCAATTGTGCAACGATCATGTTGAAAGCATTCATATGGTCTGCAACAGATCCTCCATCTTCCATCTTTAGAGCCAACAACTTCTTTTTTAAGAAGAGCTTGTTCACCAAGGACTTGGCCTGATAAACATCACCCAGCTTCTTCCAAAGATCTTTCGTGCTCTTCTCCTCATGGACATTCAATAGGACAGAGTCAGCTAGACAAAGTCTTATGAGACCCTTAGCCTTTTGATCTTTGAGGTCCTAATCAGCTTGTGACATTGCTATAGGTTTTACACCAAATACAGTTTCCCATAGGTCACGATCAACAATTAGGTCTTCCATCTTGAGTTTCCACAACAAAAAATTAGTGCCATTAAATTTCTCCACTTCTAATCTTCTGGATGTGGTTTCCATCTCCTTCCTACAACAAGATACAGAATACTCTGTACAAACTCCCACTCAACATAAGATTAGCTGAAAAAACCCCTACCCAACAGCTAGAACCAAAACTGGCCAGGCTCTGACACCAACTGAAAGGAAGCTAGGTGTGCAAAAATTGCTTCATACACTAATATACTGAGGAGAGATGTATGTAAATTCAAATTAACCTTTCTAGTTATAGCGTTATTAACACAATAACAGAGATATTATAGCAATACACATACACACAGAAAGTAGACAGAAGAGAGAGAGAGAGAGACAAGATATATGTGGGGAAAACCCTTACGGGTGAAAAACCCCACACTCCAAAACACAGATCAAATGTATTACAGTAAACAATAATAGATTACAATATAGTTTCAGATCCAATGTTCTTTCAGGAGTCTTCGAATGTTGAATCTGGAGATATTCCGGCAGCATAACAGTACCTATACAAAACACTACATATCTCCCATCCAAGCACCTATTTTTATAGAGTTTACAAGGCAAATATGGAACCTTCTAGAGATGGGCATCCATCTTGGACTCATGCCCCAAAACCCACGCCTAAGGACACGGACACTTGTCCAACATCCCATCCCAATGTGGGCGCCTTGTCCCAAGATAGGTTATGACAGATGCTCTTTCGCACCTTACAACTTGCATAGAATCCGTCATAACTGACAACACTTACAGCTGTAAGAGATTCTGTCATACACTAAGTAAAAATATCTTATTCCTCTTACAACATGTCATAACCTCCCTTGACCACCCAAAGATGCCTTTCTCTCATGCAAAGATACTCACTAACACTTGTCATTAAATAAAAGTCATTTGAGGTTTCGAGGGCGTTACCCCAGAGCCCCCACAGGGGCACTACCCCTCGAACCCGCAAGGGGCTCTGCCCCTTGACCCCATCTTGGGGGCGCTGCCCCTAAACCCCCGTTAATTATTCAAGGGGGAAACCATGGCTACCAAAGTCACCAAAATTTATCCTACTGCATGTACACAAGGTGCCGACTATGCCAACTCAACATGGGATAAATAAATACAACATTAGGAATTTGCAAAGGTTGAGACACCTTAATTCCCAACAACAAAATCCTCACAAATTGGGTGTATGCTGAAGGTATAATACTAGAATAGAACCAAGTGAAACTAACAACACCACTACAATCTACTCAAAAAATCATGCACTTTCAAAAAAATAAGTACCTCGGTCCGAAGTCATATGTGAAAGTTATGAGCCTTCAAAGTTCCCAAAATGAGAATTGTGCAGTGTCAACTATGAGAATATGCAATTTTTGGAAACTTCATGCATCAAAATCAAGAATCATTTGCACCATCGTGAAGAGCATAGAAAAATATCCAAAATCAAAAAAATAATCTTGAATATCAAAGGTTGGGAGCTCGAGTTATGAGCATGCAAAGTTGGTCTTCAAAACCCAAATAGCCATTAGAGAGGGGGTTTGTTTACAAAAAACAACTTGCCACCAAATTTGGTGGAAATGCTTCCAAGTTTAGAGGTGCCACCAAATGTGGAGTCTGCCAATTAAATTAAAACTTGTCCAAAATAGTCAACCTCCACCTAAGAATAGACCTCTACTAATAATGGCAAAACTTCCAAAAGACCCACCAAATTTAGTAATACCACCAAAAGGTTGATAAAAAACACTAAACTGGAGGCCAAATTTAGAGAAGCACCAAAGATGGAGGTGCTGGTAGAGAGGGTTGAATCAAAGTTTAATAGGCCTAAAAGGTCGACATTATTTAATGCAGGTCAAAATAAGAGAGGATGGGCACACATAAGGCTAAAGGCCTGAAGAGAGGGGGCGAGGGCCAAAGCCACACATGACCTCCCCCAAATGAGGCGTTAGCCAAACTTAAATAGGCTTGGCCTATTCAAAGAGGGGTCAACTCGCTAAATATGAGGGTTCAGTCCCCAAAAGCGGTTGAAGCCCTCTCTTTTATCAACGCTATGAAGCACTTAGTAATAAGCATTGAGCAATTTAAAAGACTTTTATTTATTTATATATATTTTTAATTTTTGATTTTTGAAATTTAAAAAAAAAAATTGCATAGATCTGCATGTTGGGGGGCCAAATTGGCATTCTAGCAAAAAAATTTTGCCTTTCTGACTCCCAACACCGAAACTGGGCGTATTATATATGAAAATTCATCTACGAGGCCTCTTGGATGCAATGGAAAGGTCTATTTGGTCTGAAAATGCTCCGATTGAAAACTGACTTCTAGATTTGAGCCTAAAACCTTAGTTCCACAACTATGTCAAACAATCTCTGAATTTGGTGAAACAAAATCCAAATCTAATTTTCTTGAGCCTTCTGGATGCGTTGTTGTTGCATATGTGTTTTCATTGATGTCTGTAATCAAGAAATTTTGGACAAATGAAGATAAAACAAATGACATGCAATTACCTTAGCCCAAATTTTACGAATACCTCAGATGATCCATGTATGATTGATGGTTTGACCAATTTGATGGTTGATTGCTCCAATCTATAGCATAACGTTGGATTGAGATTGATGCAGGGAGATAGATGAAATGATGGATGAAAGATTGATGGATGAGAGGCAGAATTTTGGCAGAGTAACGGTGCTTGAGAGTTCATCCATGCAATGACATGGTTGTGAGTGAATTTATAGGCAAGTGTGAGAGAATGGAGGGATAAGATTTCCCATTTTACAAGTGAAAATTGAAATTGGAAAGTTGCTTGTGCAACTTGGGAGAGAAAATGGAAGGTGGAAGAGTTCACTTGAGAGATGAGTCGAGATGAAAATGGAAGGCGGGCCAAGTGAATAATAAATTAAATAAAAACATATTTATTTAATTTATTATTTAAATAAGAGGAAATGTTTGGAAGAAATAGAATATAAATTAAATAAATTTAATTTATTTAATTCATATGTAAGATGGGAAAATAAATAAAACATTGGTTTTACTTATTATTTTAGAAGAAAGATAAGATAATTAAATAATTTAAAATTATTTAATCATTTGATGGAAGATAGAGGAATAATGAACATTAATTAAATAAATAAAATTTATTTAATTAATTAAAGATATGAAGAGGAAAATGAAATTAGGTGATGATATGGATGCTTAGGGAAAAAATGCTACAAGATGTCTAACTGATGTAATGTTGTGACAAGGTGGACATTTTTGGGTGTCTACATTTTGCCCCTCTTTCAGATGATGTTCGAGATGATGAGATTTGTGTCGAGTAACATCATTTCAAAGAGGCTAAGGTATGGATAGAGGAAAAAGATGATGATTGAAAGATAGGATGATGATGCCCCCTCAAGAGGATAGGTGGGGTAGAAGAACACGGGTATGCTCTCAAAATGAAATGAAATGATAAAGGGGGGATAAGATGAATGATGTGTTATGCTGCAATAAAAGTGAGCAACCATATGTTTGATTTAGCACAAGACATTATGCACCAGGGTATAAGGACCAAGGTGATGATGTGTCTCATGCCCCAGCGTAATATAACCTTGTCTAGATACAAGATATGAATATTAGCTGGGAGGATTTGGATTTGATGCAAATGCAAGATAAAAATGATAACACACACAAGCAAGCAAGCAAGCATGCACAAATGATACAAAAACAAACAAGGTATTGCCCCTGTCAAGCTACAAACCAATGATTAATTGTTGATTGATGATGATAGTGTTGTCATGGTGGGGAATGATATATCCCTAGATCAACACAAAGATGATGATGATTGATTGATGTTGATGATTGATTGGTGATTGATTGGGTTTACAACAAGGCTACGATCAAGACCGTTGATTGCGATTGGATAATTTGACAAGCTTGATTGACTTGATTGGTATGGGTTGATAATGACTTGCATTTGGATTTATTGGATGGATGATGGGAAGAAGTGATGGATTGAAGAATTAATTGATGAAGATTGATTGGAAGAATTGTTTTGGAAGATTGATGAATTGATGAAGATAGATGATAGAAGAAGATGATGACAAAAGAAAGAGGAATATCGCCTATGCCTGAATCTAGGCACTTCCTTTGTACTCCAGACTACCTACATACCCTATATCCACAAGATCAAGGCACTTAATGATAGAGATGAGATGTAGTTCTGATTTGTGATGATGATGATTGATGATTGATTAACAATTGATTGGGTTTACAACAAGAATTAGGATCAAGACCATTGATTGTGATTGGATAATTTGACAAGCTTGATTGACTTGATTGGTATGGGTTGATAATGACTTGCATTTGGATTTATTGGATGGATGATGGGAAGAAGTGATGGATTGAAGAATTAATTGATGAAGATTGATCGGAAGAATTATTTTGGAAGATTGATGAATTGATGAAGATAGATGATAGAAGAAGATGATGAGAGAAGAAAGAGGAATATCGTTTGTGCCTGAATCTGGGCACTTCCTTCGTATCCCAGACTACCTACATACCCATTTCCACCGGATCAAGGCATGTAACGATAGAGATGAGATGTAGTTCTAATTTGTGTTTTATTGATGGTGAAGATGAAAGTTGATGGATTGATTTGATTTTCATTGATTGATCGAATTGATTTGGGATTTTTGATGGATTGATTTTGATGTGATGGATTGATTGATAGATTGGGATTGACTGGGATTGATTTTGATGATTGGATTTGATGATTTGATTAAATTTGTTTTGATGGGGTTGATGATTGGATGAAGTGATTGATTTGATTTGACGATTGGATAAAGTGATTGATTTGATCAATTAGAAGAAAATGATTTGATGAATGATGATTGAATTGACTAAACAATTGATTTGATGGACTTAGAAGAAATGATTTGATTGAGTGGAATAATTTGAGATTGATTTGATTTTATTGCTTGTATTTTTGTTGGATATTTGATTTTTTTGGTATTTTTGACATGTGATTTTTTTGTATTTTTTCAAGACATTATAATTTTTTTTTGTATTTTGTTAGGACTTTTTGCTATTTTTTTGTATTTTTGGTACGTTATGGGATGTCAAATGGATTTACAATTTGTGTAGCCTTTTGTGCTAGATACCAATGACAAGGGAGGACCAAGTCTGGATGCCAAGAGGTAGGTAGGTGGGATTGGATAACTCATGATAGTTGAATGGATAAATGATATGCAATAGTAGATGGAAACGATGTACGCATAAGAGAGAAAGGATGTGATCTCAAAGGCTATGTCGCATTAGAATAACATACCCCATTCTAGGTAATATGATTAGTAGTTTTCATGACAACGCTTATGGTGATAGGACTTATGATAGGATTAGGCTTATAACAATGGGATGATGATAGGATGATAGGATGGATGGGTTTTTGAATGGATGGAGTACATCAAGAGATAACCAAAGCGTATTTCAACATTTTGCCCCTAATCTTTATCAAGATTAAAAGGAGGAAGGGAGGATGAATGGATACAATGGGATAGGTGTGTGTATGTGGATGGATAAGGATGGTAGGATAGAAATGGTAAGATAGGTTATGATAGGATGGGAAGTGATAAGTTGGAAAACGATAGGAGGATAAGACAACGTGCCCCCCA
This sequence comes from Cunninghamia lanceolata, assembly GCA_027924645.1. Taxonomy (NCBI): domain Eukaryota; kingdom Viridiplantae; phylum Streptophyta; class Pinopsida; order Cupressales; family Cupressaceae; genus Cunninghamia; species Cunninghamia lanceolata. The sequence goes on from BSBN01001281.1 coordinate 8,242,465, forward strand.
AGTGTAGGTGACATAGAAGATCAATTTACACATGACGCCTGTTTGCCAGGTTTTCATCATGGTACTTATCCAAGGCGCTTGTTTACCAGGTTTTCACCATTGGACGAAGGGATTTCTCTTTACTCTTTTTTTTTTTCATTTTTTTACTTTTTTTTTAAATATTTGGATGGGATAGGTGGCTATGGACAAAAGGGACTCAAGTGTCTAGTGCCATGAAAGGTGATAGTCCCACTAGATAGATGCCGTCGCATGGACTATGTCAAGTGCTCATAGATGTTGGTAGTAGATTGCATGAAAGATGGATTAGGTAGATGGTGGATTATGATGGGGATTATGACATGGAGTATGGATAGAAGGATAGTGGATTATGATAGGTGCAATAGTGGATTATGATATGGAGTATGTATGACTTATGCATGGAAGATGGATGGATGAAAGGCTTATGCAAAAGCATGGACCATAGGAAGGTGATGTGGAAGATATGTAGGATAATAGACAAAGGATGGGGGGATGGAAGTATGTGGAAATGTTGCAGAATGGAAGGGAACAATGACCAGTGGTTGCACACACCATGATAAACATTGAAGCTTTTGATTGGAAAGTGGCGTAGGAAGCAATGGTATTGTTTTCTTAGGAGATGGTTGATTTAGGCATTTAGGGACCCACATGGACTTAGTATTTTTATGATTTTTGCTTTTCATGTGGGATGGAGGAATTTGCAGCTTTTGGATGGAATGGGATTTTTGGATGGAAGTGGAGGATTGGGATTCTTGAGAGGTGGATGCCTTATTAGACTTGATTGCTTCTTTTTGCTTAAGGATCCAAACCAATTTAGTTTTGACCTTTTCTTTGTGAGGTATGGACTTGGATTGCTGCTTGGATGGATTTTTCTTTGATTTTTTGCATTTGTACCCTAAGGTATTAGGATTTGTAGGATTTCTTTCTTTATGTGTAGAGGCATCCAAATTTTTGCTTTTGAATCCCATGGGTATGGTGGAAGTGGGGTTGGAAAAGCTCCTTGTTTAGACAATGTGTGCATTTGTTGGCCATGATTGGGATTTTTAGAGGGCTTATGGATGGATGGATAAGGAGTTGGAAGTAGTGGAGGTAGATTCGATGGAGAGTTGTGTATGATCACATGCTTTTGACATTTGTAGTAGGATGGAGGTGGAATGGTGACTTATGTTTTGGGTATGTGATAGGGTTTGCAATGGAAAGTGGTGGGCTTAGGTGGAATGGAAAAAGTACCAACATCATTAGATTGTTGACCTTGAGGTGTATATCCAAGGCCAAATGAGCGCGGAGGGACCTTGACATGGATGGGCTCCAAAATTCCTTGTTCAAGAAGGCCTAGGCCTTTACCTTGATAGTTCATGTTTTGGAGGATGCAATCAACAATGGGACTAGGTGTAGGTGGAACACTAGACATGAGTTCCTTATTGGATGGAGAAGGTGAAGTGGATAAAGTTTGGTGTAGGTGGAACACTAGACATGATTTGATCTTGATTCAGATGAAGGCTCAATATTTCCACATGCTTAAGATTATGCTCTTGATATAACTCTTGAGTTACTTGAAGGGAAGTATGGGGCTCTTGGATGAGTTTGATGGGTTCTTGATATTCATCCATGAGGGAGTATGATGGACATTGACCTAGGCTTATGATGGGAGGCTCTTGAATAGGCTCAATAGCTTGTGGGTCACATGATGGGCTTGGAGGGATAAGCACGACACTTGAAGGCTTGTTGCTAGGTGCTAAGATAGGTGTTTGACATGGGGATAAGTTGTTCCTAGCTAGTAGCCAATGGATCACATCCTTTGCTAGGGTACGTGTGAATGGACAATATAGGGGATGGACGATAATGGCAGATGGTGTTGGAGGCTTAGAAGTAGGATTTGGATTGGATGGAGGGATAATGAAGTTAAATGGATTGGGATTTGGATTGGATGAAGGGATAATGTGCTTGGATGGATTGGAAATAGGATTGGATGGAGGGATAGTAGGACTAGATGGATTAGATGGTTGATGGGTCAATAGACTAGGAATGGGATTACATGATGGTGTCAAAATGGGACTAGTAGGCTCATGTGTTGGCATGTGATCAGATGGTTCGATGGAGGATGTTCATAGGATGCTTGCTCTAGGTTGGTATCTCCCTCGTCAAAGGCTATTAAGTTTTTCTCCAAAGGTAAAATTAAGGACTCTTGAATTATGTACAAGGGGCCACTTGGAATAGGATTAGGTGACACATAGGATTCTTTCTCATCAAAGGATATGAGATCTTGTTCCACAAGTAGACTTAAGGCTGCTTGATTTATCTACAAAAGGCTATTTGATTTATGTGCTTCCTGTAAAGGATATTGTCCTATGTAGGATGGGCAACTTGAGCTTGCATGTGCTTCTTGTGACGGCACTTGTTTGTCTTGTACATGGATTTGATGGTGATGTGTTGGAAGGTTAGCATGAGGAAGCGGATGATCTTGAGGTGGATACTATTGGGTAGATATGATATTGACATGACATGAAGATAGAGGTGATACATGGGTTTGAGATAGAATGTGATGAGGTTGGACTTGTTGTGGTAAGATTTGTTGTTGAGCAGGTTGATGTTGTAATTGTTGGATGGGTTGTGGTTGAGGGTGTTGATGGTGTGTTGGTGGAGGAATCACACAGAATAATGGTTGTTGAGATATGGATGGATATTGATGATGATTGGGATTAGAAGAAATAGGATAAGTTGGTGTAGAGGTAACATGATAAGTGGATGGATAGGGTTGATGTGATGATATAGGTGACACCCAAGAATGATGTGAGGATTGTTGATGTGGTGATTGGATTTTATGTTGTAGAAATTGTTGATGTTGTGGTGGCATAGGGACTTGCTCCTTTCTATATAACCACTCAAGTGTATCAAGCATTCTTAGGGTGCCATAAGGATCATTCTCATAGGCCTTGTTTGGGAATGTCATGTCCATATTTACAAGTGGTAGGTTAGGATGTGAGGATGGATTTGATCACATAAGGTGGATTGATCAGATTTTGATGATTAGATGATTTGATTGATTGGGACGGATTGATCATATTGTAATGATTGGATGATTTGATGGGTGACTACTTTTGGCTTGATCTGATTGGTTGCTCTAATTTTGATGGATAGGATTGATTGATTAGGGAGATTGATTGATTGATGAAAAAGATTGATTAAGAATGGGTTGACCAAAGTCAAAAGGGATTGATTGGTTGTTGTTGTTTGGTTTGACTGTTGTTAGACAGCTGACTGGGATGCTGTGGTGACTGTAAATGATCAGGTTTGTTGTGACAAGTTGGCTGAATAGGATTTTGACCAAGAGGATAATTTGCAGGCTATGAAAAAACAAAGGTAATGTTCTGTGCTTTAAAGGAGATAGGCCATAATGCAAAAGTGATTAGGGATGAACCAAAGGTGATCTACTATAATTCATAGGCAATGGGTTGCTAAACCAAAGGTGACTGAGGATGAACCAAAGGTGATTTGTTACAATTCATAGGCGATGGGGTGCTAAACCAAAGGTGACTAGGGATAGTGCATTGACAAGCTACTAAGGCTCAAAGGTGATTTTCGCAAAGACCCAAGGTAGATTTTGTAGGAAAATGGGCTAACCAGAGGCAATTTCCTAAGGACCAAAGGTGATTTGCAGATGTTCATAAGTGAGTGGCTATTGATTAGAGGCAAGTGGCTGAGGTTCAAAAGTGATTTTGCATGGTTAAAAGGAGGTTTTTGTTGTAGATTTTGGTTTTAGGCATTGTTTTTAGTGAATTTGGCAGAGAAGACACAATGACAAACACTCATTCATAGTGCATTCTCAAACATTGTAACAACCTAGGCTAGGTAGAGACAGTACCTGTTGGGTTCCCACTTGGATTTCTCCAATCGTGCCTACTCATAGTGGATAGCTCCAGGCACTTGGGGCATGGGCTCCCCTTATAGTGCACTCACTTCTCAGGCACAACAAGTTCCAAGTCCTCAAGACACGCAGATCCTGAGGTACTTTGCAATCTCTGCTATGAGCCACGAAAATGTGGGACAACTATCAGAGGCCTAATCAGCTATCCTCTTGTACCAATAGATAGGGGTTTTTAGCTACTACACAGAGTTTTTAGTTAGGGTTTCCGTTCATGTGGCTATACATGCAACAATTAACTCCATTAATGGAGGCTTCCCAACCTACAGAGGTTATGCTCTGTAGGGTTTTGGGGGAAACATTCATCGGTATAGCTAAACAACACCTGTCATTTGTGACTTTTGGCACAAACACATTATTTTATATAGTGGCTTGGAATGGCTTGGGTTTAGCCCGTTTCCACTTGGGTCGTACCCCTTCTCACAATGGGAAGGTAGGCCCTCTAGAGTTAGCAACAATTTCTCTTGCACCCCAAATCCATTGGATAGGCAGAGGGAGAGGATACTTCTATTGCTAAATCAGGTTATAGTCAAACTAGACAAGAAAACAAATAAAGAAAAGCAGGCATAGAGTAGACAAAGTTAATTTTAAACACCAAATCTAAATGTGCCTACTCTAGTGATAAAAAGATTGGTCTTTGATCACTCAAATCTGCAAAAAACATGTCAGTAATTCGTTTGCCTCCATTCTTGGACATACATTTAAGTCAAGCTGTACAAATAACATATTAGTTCCCAGAAAAATCCTAGGTCTACAAAGCATGAAACCCAATGCGTATAGGAATAACCAGATGTGATCTTCTATACATTAAATATGCATGCAAGCTTACCATATGTGACTACCTTCCATTCAAAGGTGAAGTGCGATAGTGCAGATGCGATTAACTGTCGTTCAGATGCGACCTGCTGCTGATCAAATGTGCATTGAACCTGCAAAGTCATAAAAATCTAACACAAAACACCTTGCATGTTTCTGCATGTAAAGTATAAGACCCTAGGATGCCTAAAAAGGAGGATTTTGTCACTTTCATGCTCACATTTTGGTAAAATAAAAGAGATTGTAGGTTATGATAAGTGCTAGTTAGAGATCTTTAAGGAGGATCACTTGAAAATGACTTAGGAGACCTAGGATTGAACCTAAAATGACATGCAAGCTACATGCAAAGACCTAAATGATGAAACCTGCAAGAAAACCTCAGATTAGCCATAGAAACCTAGATCTAAACCATATGCGGGCCATGCAACCAAATGCGACTGGCTATTTATCATATGCACTTGAAGATCTACCAGAGGTGATTTTCCCCCAACTGTATGCGGTCCTATATCCTGCAAATGCAATTTTCTATCTCTTAAATGCGACTTTTCACCCCAGATGCGATTTTATCCACAACCTTAACTCAAAAAATACAATTTTTAGTAACAAAAATAGACCAGATGATTGGTCCCACCAGGCATGGCAGAATGTAGACAATAAAATTTGGATAAATGAAAGAAGATAAAACAATCAAATGCAATACATGTTTACCCAAATTTTCTGAATACTTTGATACCTTGAAAGATCAATGCATGTATGATTTATTGCTTGAATGATTTGATTTGTTGGTTTCTTAGATCTGCAGCATAATGACGAGATGAGATAAAGATTGATGAGAAGAAGATAGATGCGAGGGTGATGGATGAAAGATTGATGGATGAGAAAGCTAAAGGAAATTCGGCAGAGTAATGGTGCTTGAAAGTTCATCCATGCAATGACATGGTTTTGAGTGAATTTATAGGCAAGTGTGAGAGAATGGAGGGATAAGATTTCCCATTTTGCAAGTGATAATTGAAATTGGAAAGTTGCTTGTGCAACTTGGGAGAGAAAATTGAAGGTGGAAGAGTTCACTTGAGAGATGATTTAGAAGGTGATTCAAGTGATTTGAGAGATGAGTCGAGATGAAAATGGAAGGCAGGCCAAGTGAATAATAAATTAAATAAAAACATATTTATTTAATTTATTATTTAAATAAGAGGAAATGTTTGGAAGAAATAGAATATAAATTAAATAAATTTAATTTATTTAATTCATATGTAAGATGGGAAAATAAATAAAACATTGGTTTTACTTATTATTTTAGAAGAAAGATAAGATAATTAAATAATTTAAAATTATTTAATCATTTGATGGAAGATTGAAGTATAATGAACATTAATTAAATAAATAAAATTTATTTAATTAATTAAAGATATGAAGAGGAAAATGAAATTAGGTGATGATATGGATGCTTAGGGCAAAAATGCTACAAGATGTCTAACTAATGCAATGTTGTGACAAGGTGGACATTTTTGGGTGTCTACAATGTCAACATTGTGATGGATAGGATTGATGTCAATAGTGTTGTGTTGAGGAAGATTGGAAGTGATGATCAGTGATGTTCAGAGATGAAAAAGATTGGTGGTGACTAAAAGAGATGGTTGCAGAGTGTTGTGAGACAAAGAAGCAAAGTGATGAGCATATGTTGTGATAATCAAAGAAGAACACAAAGAAGAGATGGATCAAAGAAGTTGTGAAGTGAAGGGTAAGATGATGGAAGTCATGTACTATGTATACTGGATCCGTATCATATGTACGCAGTTGCACCCTATCTTCTGAAGTTCATTGACAAAGGTTGTGCTCACATGAAGATTCTTGTTTTGATGAAAAGAGTTGTGATTATTGTTGAATGATATTGTGAAAGAAGTCTCTGGTATGGTGATTGTTTCCTGATGAAAAGCATTGCTTAAATCTTGAAAGAAAGATTTAGGAAGTCTAAAGAACTGGAAGTTGCACTGAAGAATCTTAGGAGAATGCTCCACATTCCTTTGCATTTTAAGGTATGGCTTTACAGTTTGGAAGTTAGTCAAAGATAAGTTTGAAGATTGTATATTCTTGATTTTAGAGCTTGACAGTTACCGCAAAAAATTATAGAGCTCGCAGAGTGAAGACAATGTTCCTATGTTGGTGCAGTCAGAGAGGTTAGAGAAATGCTTTGCATTTCTCCACAGTTAAAGTTGTCATCCTATGGTTTGAAGGATGATCATATACATATGAAAAGATTGATATATTCAAGTTTTAGATGATAAGATGTACCACAAAGGTTCTTTGGAGTCAGCAGAACAATGACATATCATGTTGCTGATTAGGGTTGTCTGGTGGAGAAAGCAAATGCCACCGCATTTCACCGCATTACATCATATGGCATTACTATATGGAGGATATGTTTATATGATCTATATGTTTCCTAGTTTCAGGTGTTGAAGTGCACCGCAAGTTGGTTTTTCAATGTTCTATCTCAATACTGGGTGTTCAATGTTTGAAAGTGATGCTAGGTTCAGTATATGTTTGTTTGTGCCAGAAAGAAAACATATATTTCAGTGGAAGGAATGATTGAGAAAAATTTTGCAAGTCTTATGTTTCTTGTGAAGTGATCCGCATGGCACTAATTAGTTTCTGTAGTAATGCTTTAGGTCTGGAGCTGTTTTGTGAAAGGATAAATGTTTGTTGGGATGACTTAATGTGTTTTGATGATCCCACTAGATGTTTGGATGTGTGTGCTAGCTTCAAAGATTGTGTTAAGGAAGAATAGGTCCTGGTTAACACTTGGCTTGATTTGCATTGGATTTCAACATCATTTGGAAGCCAAGTTGGTGTGGCTATTGCATGTTTCATATTGGCCGACGTAGGAGAAAGATTTTGTAATTTGTGGAAGGTATAAATAAAAGATCTTGTTTGCTGTGAAAAGTACGTGTGTGTTTGAGAGTGCAAGGATGTGTATGCAAGTGTGGAAGTGAGTAAGTGTGTGTGTGGAAGCATGATGAAGGTAGCAATGTTTTTTGTGCAAAGGAAGTGAATATTTGTAATAGAGTGAAGTGTGTGGATGTTGTGGAGGTGTTTGATTAGTGAGATATGTTGAGTGTGATGTTTAGAGGTTGTAGCCTCATTCTGTAAGTGTTGTTGTATTGTATTATAGGGAGTTTCAACTTCTTTTGGGTTGTAGCCTAGAGATAATATTATAATCTTATTTTTACTTGTGAGGCTAGATTTGGATAGTAGATCCAAGTATCTTGCTCACCGTGGCTTTTCCTTTCTAGGGTTTTCCATGTAAATCTAGTTTTATGGTTGTGTGCTCATGTGTTGTGCTTTGATTTTCTCAATTTGTTTTATCATTTGTTTAAGGTAGTAAAATGTTTTAGTTGATAAAGCTCACTATGTTTTGGTATATACTGATTTACCTCCCTCAGTATATCTATGTGTTCTAACAATTGGTATCAGAGTTGAGTTCCTTGGTGCAGCCTAACAACTGAAGGTAGATCTTGGAGTAGAACACATGGCTCAGAAGGAGTCCTCTTCTAAAGCTCTGATATTTGATGGAAGTAACTATGATTTATCGAGCGTAAGGATGGAATCCTATCTGACCTCGCTAGGGTATGATGTTTAGGGTGCTACCATGAATGATTATGTTAAACCTAAACATCCTATTACAGATTCAAATGCGAAGAAGGCTCATGAAAACAATGCTAAAGCCAAGAATTCTATCTTAGGTAGTTTGAATAGTTCAAAATTAGTCAAGGTAGTGCAATGCAAGACAACCAAGGAAATATCAGAGAAACTCAAAATTCTCTATGAAAGAAACGACACCATATAGGAAGAAAAACTACAATCTTACAAAATAGTGTTTGAAAATCTAAGGATGAAAGAAGAGGAGAGCATTACTAACTATTTAGACTGAGTAGATGAAGTAGTCAATTGAATCAGGAGTATGGGTGAAGATATAGCTAACTCATTAGTTGTGAAGGAAGTCCTGAGAACTCTCCCTTACAGATTTGATTCAAATGTTTCTGTAATTGAAGAAGTCAAAGATCTGAAGAAACTTACAACGGAAGAGTTGTTTGGATCCCTCATGGCCTATGAGATGAGAAATGAAGTCATAGGACCATGCCAAAGAGAAGATGCTTTCAATAATGTGAATAATGAAGGAACATCCGATGTGTGCAATGAAGCTGAGGAAGAAGAAGCAAACTTTGTGAGAAAGTTGAAAACGGGATCAAGAAAGTATAAAGGTAAGCCACATTTCAAATGTTTTAAATTTGTCATTATGCTTCTAAATGTCCTTTTGGAGAAAGTGAGAATAGTAGAAAGGGTTTTTGTAGACACCCTAAAATGACCAAGTCATCGCACTACTCACATTTCGTCATCTGTCTAATCACTGGTATTTCAAAGTTAATTAAATAATCTAATTATTTAATTAATTTCACCAAATTCTCCTAAATTCAACATTAATTGAATAAATTCTATTTATTTAATTAATTAAATCAAATTCCTCTATTATTCTTCCACGATTAAATAATTTTAAATATTTAATTAGATCATTATCCTCTTTTCAAAATTTAAATCCACATTAATTAAATAAATCCCATTATTTAATTAATTCATCACAAATTTAATTCTTCCAAACAATTAAATAATTCCTAATTATTTAATTAAATCAAAATTCATTCTTCCAAATTTAAATAAATCAAATCAAATTTATTTAAATTCTCTCATTCTCCAAAAATAAAATAAATCAAATATTTTATTTATTCTTCCAAATCATGCACAACAATTAAATAAATCTATTTATTTAATTTACTTTCTTATCTACAAATATCTTTCAAATCTTCTAAAAATAAGTCTTCTTCTCCATGCACACAAAATTAAATAATTTATTATTTAATTTCTCTCAAATCATGCAAAATCAAATCTTAAAGTTGAGTTATCTATTCACTCAACCTTGTTTTTATCAATTTCTCTTAAATTAGAAAAAAGCTTTCTAATTTATGAAAAGCATGTCTTATCTTTAGAAAAGAAAGTGTTTAACTCAAATAAAACCACTTTTGTGTGACACTTGTCTTCTTCTTATTCGTTGCACGTTCCTCAACTGTTCTCCTCCATTGATTCTTCTGAGTTATCTGGATCATTGATCGATCTTCCTTGAAACCTATATAAACCCCCCTCATCTCCTTCACACTCTCTCTTCGATCACTTATTCTCAGGCATACTTAACAGCACTTTGAGCATACATCGCATCGATTGAGCACCTTTACGATCTTTTAACATTGATCTTTGAGCACACTACTTGCTTGTTGCAACTATGGTTTCGCAGCAATATTGAGCAATCCACATTCAATCCAAAGGGAACAATACAAATCTCGGTAAAAGATTTCATGTTTCATTGATTATTATTAATAGCTTTTATTTAGATCGGTTCTCTTTATATTATTCAGTTTTTGATTTGTTTAGTTTAATTTAATCGATTTTTCCTCATACACATTCTGGCACGCCCGATGGGACCCACTAATCCTTCTTTTTCTTTGAGAAATTGATTCTTTTTGAAGTTACAGTATGGTACAGCACAAAAGACATAGAAAAGTGCTTTTGGCAGTATCCTTCAGCGCTCTTGGAGGCACAGTACAGCGCCCTCGGGGGCACTGCGGTGCTTCTGGTAGCACAGAGCGACGCTTTTGGTAAAACAGTACGGTGCTCCCGGTAGCATCGTTAAGCGCTTTTGGCTAATTAGGTTTTTTGCCTTCAATTGGTGTTTTTTGCAAGGTTTACTCATTACATATCTTTTGATTTATCTGACAAGCTGTTGTATTTGTCTTTCAACCCTCTTTTTGATACTTCCTAAGCTGACTTATTTAGGTGTATCTTCGGTATCTGAGTTAACCTATTGTGTTACTATGCCTTCTGAGTTTTCTGGATTTCACGATACAAACCTATCAGATATTACTTCTCAAAAGAGTAGATCAATCATGAAATCCCATTTGGATATGGTTATTTTTTTGACAAAAGCTAACTTTTTTGTGATCTGAGGCAGTGCAGCGCATTTGGCTTTACAGTATCACACTTTCAGAAGCACAGTACAGCGCTTCTGGATAAGGTTTGGCACTTCTAGTAGTATTTTACGACACTTCTGGTCTTCAACACATCGCTATTGGTATCATAGTAAGGTGCTTTCGGTATAACAGTAGCTCGCTTTTGGTCAAATTAATTTGTTTTTGCTAACTTGTGAAATTTTTTTGGAACTAACTGACTTGTTGCAGTTTCTTACTACTCACACAGAGCAAATAGGTGTTTTTAACATGTTCATGTAGGATAAGCATTGAAGAAATCTTGATTTATCCCACTAAGTCTTAGAAACACATTGCCTTCTTAAAGGATAATTAAACAAATCATTTTGGTAATTTAAGTCTTAGGAACATACTGCTTTTCTTAAGGGACAATGGACATGTATGTAAAAACACCTCAATTTTCTAAGGGACAATGGACATGAATACCAAAACACTTCAATTTCATAAGGGACAATTGACAACTACAAATGTGTGTGTGCCTAATTTAGTTGCACCTTATTTTTCTTATAACGGGACAATTGAACCTTTGTTTGACGTGCTTGCTCTTACATTTCAGTACTTCCTTTAGAAGGGCCTACTTCTAGATTGTGCTTCATCCAAAAGGGACGACCCTAAGTGAAGTTTTCCTTTGAACCGCTATATAAGAGGGATAAGGCGAAAGCCAAGTCCTAACCGACGTCAGCCTTACCTTGTGGTGCCAAACTGAAAAGAGGTGTACTAGCTCTTTGTGGAAATGATTTTCACATTGAGTGAAGTGTTTGATACTCTTAGTAGGATTGGTTAAAGCTTTTAGTAGCTTGTCGCATTGCTCATAAGGCGTTGGTCCCTCAAAGTTACTAAGAACCATTTTAGTTAGTGACTACCTGACCTACCTCCGAACATTGCGATAATCATCAGTGCAAGGGGAATCGATTTAAGCCCTTAAGACACTCACCATTGGCTCCCTTGAGAAGAAATAGTATTCCCTTGGCCATAAAGCTCTTGTGACCTACTTGAGCTTTCCAAGGGGAGGGTGAGATATCCCTACCTATCGTCTCTCGCAAAGATACTAAATATCTGACACCTTTATGGAATGATATTTTTATCGACGGAGTATTAAGCTGTGAGCTGATCTACTGTAATGAAACCTTGTCTCTAGGGATAAAAAGTTCTTGATTATTTTGTTTGCAACTATCTCATACCTGTGGAAACATTGGGCTTTTTGTGAGCCTCGAACATACACTATCTGTTGTGTTAGTCCTATTTTTTTTGTTGCCCACTTTGTTTGTTGTGTTTTCTCTTGCCAAAACAACCAAATCCAATCAGAAATAGAAATTTTTTGCATCAGACACTACTTTAGCGCCTTTGGTATTACAGCAGCTCACCCTTGGTGGTACAATAGCTCACTTTTGGTCTCTGTAGCTCACCTTTGGTATAGCAGTACCTCACCTTTGGTACCTCAGTCCATCACCTTTGGTATAACTGTAGCACGCTTTTGGTTGCATAGTCTTGCGCCTTTGGTCCAGTTACTTGTGCATCAGAGTTTGTCTTTTTCTTAAAACACCAAGCTGAATCCTAGCATTACCTTTTGTCCTAGTGTATTCCATGGTAACCACTAGACTCCAACAAACTATGAAGTCCAAGCAAGTTGTCCCTAGGAAGCACAAATCACCTCCTCCCACACCGCAATCCGGCCATCTCAACATTACTCCCAAGGTTACTCCTAGAACACCCGCGGCAAAACCAATTAGCTCTCTGAACATGCCTCATGTTGACCAACCAAGCAATTCCCAAGAAGGTAGGGTCCCTTTGGTAAGTACACCTCACTATACCACCGGTATGCCTCAGGATTTGGTTCCACAAGGTTATACTATTGATCAAATACCATCTCAAGAAGAAGGGGTCCCTTTGGTAAGCATTCCTCACTATACTACCGGCATGCCTCAGGATTTTGTGCCACAAGGCTATACTAAAGATCTAGCCCCATCTCAAGAAGAGCGACACTTTGAAATAGGTCAATCCTCTCAGAAGATGAGCAAGATCTTGATGAATTTATACAAGATCCTCGAGCCATGGCCGCCTTTGACAAAATCCTTAGTGAGAACCAAGATCATTTCTTTCGCTTGCTAGCAGAGCAAGGAGCCAAATTACCCAAAGGTTTCGATCTATCCACGCTTAGTGAGCCTAACAACAACCAAGACACCATACAAGCAGTGCAAACCATGTCAACAGTGACCACGCCTTTGCCGGAACCAAGCTCGCAATATAAGAATCCCCTCTTTCAAAAACCAACAGGAAAGAGGACCATTTCACCACTTCTGACTTCTATGGAGATCTACAAAACTCAACAAGAAACTATCCAAAGACAAGCGGAGCTAGCTAAGCAAGCCACCATAGCTCAAACTCCTAAAGTGCCCACACTAATCACAAGTGGAATCTTGGTTACCCCATCACGAATAGGTTTCCCACCAAATTACAATCCAAAGGGAACAATACAAATCTCAGTAAAAGCTTTCATGTTTCATTGATTATTATTAATGGCTTTTATTTAGATCGGTTCTCTTTATGTTATTGGGTTTTTGATTTGTTTAGTTTAATATAGTCAATTTTCCTCATACACAGTTTCAAGAGAAACAATTTCAAGATGAACCTTCTCTCAAAAGAATACTACAACTATGGAGAAGTAGATCACTACTCATCTGATAAGGAAAGAGGAGAATCTATATTCATGGCCATGGTGATTTTAGACAAGACTATAGATGAAGAAGAATGTGAATTTGACTTTGAAGGAGACCTTATTTCTACTCTTGAAGACTTGGAAGAGGCAAGGAAAGAGAATCAAGAACAAAGAGCTTTGATTGAAGCTAAGACAAAGGAATGCATAAGGCTTGAGAAAGAAATTTTGTCACTCAAAAAGGAATAATTGGAAAAGGAAAAGCTTAAATGTCTGGATGATGCTGAAGGTGCAGGTCTCATCATGGCTCAAGGAAGATCTCTACATGCAAGTCAACTCTCCATGAATAGGTTCAATCATGTTTTCTTTGGTTATTGCTTTATCTACAACAAATTTGGTCACAAAGCTATAGATTGCAAGTCTGAAACAAATAGAATAAATCTTGTAAATAGAAATTCTCTTGCTTCACTAGTGGATGTCAATGTGGTATGTCAAATGTGAAACAAGTTTGGACATATAGCAAGATATTGTAGAAGTGCTTTGGAAAAAATAGAATCTCAGTTGATAGATGTTACTAAGCAAGTAGAGGAAAGTGATTCTTCCAAAAGACAAGAGACTAACAATGGAGTTGAAGATTCAATGATTGTCCAAACAACATTTCATGCTCAAGGAAAAAAAATATCTAGGTGATAGGTAGTGGATGCACAAATCATGTGACATGTGATAAGAGCAAATTCATCAATCTTGGTAAGTGGAATGGTGGACTTGTCAAGTTTGGAGACAATTCATCTGCAAAGATCACTGAAAAAGGCACCATAAGTACTACTGGTAAATCTAAAATACATGATGTTCTTTATGTATAAGGTCTCAAGCATAATATTATCATTGTAAGTCAAATGTGTAGAAAAGGATATAGTCTCACATTTCATGGTCAAGGGTGTGAAATCAGAAGAGCAGAGTCTAGAAAATTAGTGGCAGAAGGATTTAAGACAAAAGGCAACTTGTATAATCTAAAGGGAATTAATGAAAGGACTTGTCTTCTAAGACAAACAAATGAATGTTGGCTATGAAACAAAAGGATAGGGCACATCAACTTTGATAATCTTATGAAGATCTGCTCCATGCAAGCAATAAGAGACATGCCAAAGATCACCAATCCTGCAAGCACCATATGCAAGGAATGTCAGATTGGGAAGCAGACAAGGATAACTTTCAAGACCAAGGAGTATTCTACTACAAGGGCATTAGAGCTAGTCCATACTGACTTGTGTGGATCTACTAGGACAAAGAGACTACAAGGTGAGAGGTATTTCATGTTGCTCATTGATGAGTTTTATAGAATGACATGGGTTACATTTTTGAAAGAAAAATTAGAAGCCTTCAGTAGTTTTAAGATATTCAAGTCCATGGTTGAAAATGAAATGAATGTTAGAATAAAGTGTTTAAGGTTTGATAGAGGTGGTGAGTTCACTTCAAATGATTTTGAAGAGTTTTGTCAAGAACATGTAATCAAAAGACACTATGCAACTACTAGAACCCCTCAGCAAAATGGTGTTACTGAGAGAAAGAATAAGACTATTCAAGAGATAGCAAGGACAATGTTGAGTGAAGCTAAACTACTTGATATATATTGGAAAGAAGCAATTCATACCATAGTCTACATTCTTAATAGAGGACAACTAAGAAGACACAACACCAAGACACCTTATGATCTTTGGAATGAAAGACCAACATCAGTCAAATACTTCAGAGTGTTTGGAAGCAAATGCTACACCAGGAGAGATGAAGAAGTTCTGGGAAAGTTTGACTCAAGAGTATATGAAGGTATTTTTCTTAGATACTCAACTACCAGCAAAGCCTACAAGTGCTACAACAAAAGACAAAGGAAGATATTTGAGAGTGCAAATGTTAGAGTGGATGAAGAGTCACATAAAATCATAGATGAGCAAGAAGACTATTGGTTAGATGAATTGGCCTACAGAGAAGAAGAAGAAGAAGTTGAAGAAAAGGAAGAAACTCAAGAGAAGACTACCAAGACTCCTGCCAAGTGTGTTCAAAAGAATCATTCAGAAGATCAGATCATTAGAGACAAGAATGAAGGAGTCTAGAAAAGAAGAAGATTTTCAAGAACAAACGAACAAGTAAGTTTTTATTTACTGTCAAGAGTAGAACCTAAGAATTTTGACAAGGCTAGCAAGAGTGAAGGATGGATACAAGCTATGGAAGAACTAAATCATATAGAGAAAAATCAGACTTGGGAGTTGGTGCCAAGGCCTATAGACAAGAATGTGATAGGTACAAAATGGGTATTCAAGAACAAATTAAATGAAGATGGAGAAGTGGTCAAGAATAAAGCAAGACTGGTTTGCAAAGGTTATTCACAAGTTGAAGGTGTTGACTATAAGGAGACATTTTCACTAATGGCAAGAATGGAAGCAATCAGAATGGTTCTTGCATTTGTAGTGCAGAAGGGACTCAAGGTATATTAGATGGATGTCAAGTCTGCCTTCCTGAATGGTGACTTAGAAGAAGAAGTCTACATAGAACAACCTGATGGACTTTAGTTATCAGAAGACCCAAACATGGTATGCAGACTTAAGAAGGCTCTGTATGGTCTCAAACAAGCTCCTAGGGCTTGGTATGCATGGTTGGATAAGTACTTACTCCAACAGAGTTTCAAGAAAGGTGCCACAGATAGTAATCTTTACATTAAAATTGAAGGTGAACTAATTCTAATTGTTATTGTGTATGTTGATGATATAATCTATTGTGGTTATGATGAGATGTGTAAGAAGTTTGCAGAAGAAATGTAGAAAGAATTTTAAATGTCAATGTTAGGTGAGCTATCATTCTTTCTTAGACTCCAAATTACTCAATCAAATAATGGCGTCTTTATTTCTCAAGCAAAGTATGTTAAGGAGATGTTAAAGAAGTTTGGCATGGAAGACTACAAACCAGTGAGTACTCCTATGGTAAATGGTTTCCATTTGAGTAAAGATGATGAGTCACTTGAAGCTTATTAGACTCTATATAGGTCTATGATTGGGGGCCTACTTTACCTAATAGCATCAAGGCCTGACATTATACAAGTTGTGTGTTTGGTTGCAAGGTTTCAAGCAGATTATAAGGAAACACATGTGAAGGTAGTCAAGAGAATATTCAGATATTTGAAAAGCACTCTAGAACATGGGTTGTGGTACCAAAAGGGTGATGACTTTTCCTTGAGTGCTTATACTAATGTAGATTGGGCTGACAGTGTTGATGATAGAAGAAGTACCAGCAGAGGAACTTTCTTTTTGGGAGACAGTTTGGTCTCATGGATTAGTAAGACATAGGATTTAGTGTCCTTATCAATAGAAGAGGCAGGGTATATAGCTACAACAGCCTGTTGCACTCAAGTGTTGTGGATGAAGCAAACATTGAAGGATATCAAGGTAGTATATGATGAGCCCATTCCTATTCTTTGTGACAATACAAGTGTTACCAATATCTCAAAGAATCCAGTGATGCATTCTAGAACCAAGAACATATCTATCAAATATCACTTTTTGAGAGAGAAGGTTGCAAGCCAAGAAGTCAAATTGGAGTATGTACCTACAAAGGATCAAGTTGCAGACATCTTCACAAAGGCACTTTCTAAGGATACCTTTGAGTATCTTAGACAAAAGATAGGGATGATTACCTCTGTTTTTCTAACTAGATGTATAGAAGGTGCATCTATCTAGGGGGAGAAGTTCAAGACATATCTGTATCCCAAGATTGATGGAGGCTACCTCTCAGGGGGAGTAGGTAGTTAAGAAGATGAGATGGATGACAAGGATTGATCAGTCAGTGGGAGATGATAGATAAGGAGCAGTGAAAGAAGATCTAGAAAGATCTGACAGATAAAAGTAGTCAAGGAAGTTTAAGGATAATGAAGACTTGGGGAGCTAAAGGAAGATCAATTCAAAAGAAGACTACTAGCCCTTTGTCCTTGATGTCAAAGGGGGAGAAAGTTGCATATCAGGTTAAGTGTTTCCATCAATGCCAAAGGGAGAGATTGTTGCATATGTATTTTCATTGATGTTAACAGTGTTGTGTTGAGGAAGATTTGAAGTGATGACCAGTGATGTTCAAAGATGCCAAATATTAGTGGTGACTAAAAGAAATGGTTGCAAAATGTTGTGAGATAGAGAAGCAAAGTGATGAGCATATGTTGTGATAATCAAAGAAGAAGACAAAGAAGAGATGGATTAGAGAAGTTGTAAATTAAAGGGTAAGATGATGGAAGTCATGTACTATGTATACTGATTGGATCAATATCATATGTACATAGTTGTACCCTATCTTCTGAAGTTCATTGGCAAAGGTTGTGCTAACATGAAGATTCTTGTTTTGATGAAAAGAGTTGTGATTGTTGTTGAATGATATTGTGAATGAATTCTCTGGTATGGTGATTGTTTCCTAATGAAAAGCATTGTTTAAATCTTGAAAGAAAGATTTAGGAAGTCTAAGGCACTAGAAGTTGCACTGAAGAAGCTCAGGAGAATTCTCTGCATTCCTCCGCATTTGAAGGTATGGCCTTGCGGTTTGGAAGTTAGTCAAAGATAAGTGTGAATATTGTATGTTCTTGATTTTAGAGCTTGGTAGTTACCGTAGAATCTTCTAGAGCTCACAGAGTGAAGATAGACTTCCTATGTTGGTGCAATCAGAGAGGTCAGAGAAATCCTCCTCATTTCTCCACAGTTGAAGTTGTGGTCCTGCGGTTTGAAGGATGATCAAATACATATGAAAAGATTGATATATTCAAGTTTCAGATGATAATATGTACCATAGAGGTTCTTTGGAGTCAGCAAAAAAAATACTTATCATGATGTTTATTAGGGTTGTTTGGAGGAGAAACAAAATGCCACTGTATTTCACCGCTTTACATCATATGGTGTTGCTTTTTGGAGGATGTGTTCATATGATCTGTATGTTTGCTAGTTTTAGGTTTCAGGTGCTAGAGTACATCGTAAGTTGGTTTTTCAATGTTTGTAAGTGATGCCAGGTTTAGTATCTATTTGTTTGCACCAGAATGAAAACATATACTTTAGAGGAAGGAATGTTTGAGAAGGCTTGTACAAGTCTTATGTTTCCTGTGAAGTGATCTGCATGGTGTTAATTGGTCACTCCAATACCACTTTATATTCAGAGCTATTTTGTGGAAGGATAAATGTTTTTTGGGCTGACTTAATGTGTTTTGGTGATCCTGCCAGATGTTTGGATGTGTGTGCCATCTTGGAAGATTGTGTTAAGGAAGAATACGTCCTGGTTATCACTTGGCTTGAACCGCATTGGATTTCTACATCATTTGGAAGCTGAATTGGTGTGTCTATTGCATGTTTCATGTTTACACATTTCATCTTGGCCAACGTAGGAGAGAGATTTTGTAATTTGTTGAAGGTATAAATAAAAGATCTTGTTTGGTGTAAAAAGTAAGTGTGTGTGAGAGAGTGTGAGGATGTGTATGCGAGTGTGGAAGTGAGTAAGTGTGTGTGTGGAAGAATGATGAAGGTAGCAGTGTTTGTTGTGTAAAGGAAGTGAAGATTTGTGACTGAGTGAAGTGTGTGGATGTTGCAGAGGTTTGATCAGTGAGATCTGTTGAGTGTGATATTTAGAGGTTG
This sequence comes from Cunninghamia lanceolata, assembly GCA_027924645.1. Taxonomy (NCBI): domain Eukaryota; kingdom Viridiplantae; phylum Streptophyta; class Pinopsida; order Cupressales; family Cupressaceae; genus Cunninghamia; species Cunninghamia lanceolata. The sequence continues at coordinate 8,261,611 of BSBN01001281.1, forward strand.
TAGCCTCATTTTGTAAGTGTTGTTGTATTGTATTTTAGGGAGTTGCAGCTTCCTTTGGGTTGTAGCCCATAAATAATATTGTAATCTTGTTTTTACCTATGAGGCTATATTTGGATAGTAGATCCAAGCAGCTTGCTCATTATGGTTTTTCCCTTCTAAGGTTTTCCACATAAATCTAGTGTTATGGTTGTGTACTCATGTGTTGTGCTTTGATTTACTCAATTTGTTTTATCATTTGTTTAAGGTAGTAAAAGATTTTGGTTGATAAAGTTGATTAATTTTTGGCATATACTGATTCACCTCTCTCTAAGTATTTATGTGTGTTCTAACAGTTGGAACAGTTAGAAATGTCTCCAATATAACCATAAATGCTGCAATCACCTAGATATCACAAAACACATGCAAACCCCAGAGGTTAAATTGTTTCCATCAAACTTTTTTAATTCTTGAAATCTTCCAAAAATGCAAGAGAAGAGCATACTAGGATTTTGGGAAAACCTACAACAAAGGTTATTAGCCCCCCCAAATCTCTTAAAAAGGAAACTAAAATCTATTATGCAGTAGAAAAGCTCTAATACCATGTTAGAATTTGAAAAGATTAATAACCCAGAAAATTAGTGCAAATGAATAGATATTAAACTGTGAAAGCAAATGATACAAGATCAAAATAACAACACAGAATTAGTCTCCATGAGAGTAATGCAAATTCTAGAAGCAAAATAGCATTATGAGGATGCAAAAGAAAAGCTGCCTAATACAAGCTAGGTAGCATGTTTATATAGACAAGTGAGAGGGAGGAGGTGGCAACACCAACCAACAGGAAGCAACCATTTATCAGACTAAAGATAGCAAAGTATATTCCCAAGATAGCTAATGGATGCTCACTTGTAGGAATGTGACACCTCATAACCCACTCACCTAATCAAATCAAACATGCTTTATGAACCTAAGAAAGATTAAAAAAGGTGTAGGAAAAACCTAGGAACAAAGAGAAAATAAATAAACCAACTAGGAAATAAAAACCTACACTAATAATATCACCATTTTAATGAATTTCCAAATGGATGTGGATCTAGATCTAGAACATGATATCTAGTTGACCAGATATCTAGTTAGAAATAACTTGCAAATTTTAGGGAATTTTCAAAAAATTCAAAAGGAAACCTTGGCTAAAATTTCATCCTCTATCCATTCATGACCTTTGCAGGGGACCTTTGCAAATTGAAATTCACCCTTTGTAACTTCACAATTTACCTATACTTCCAAAGTAAGAAATGAAAGGACTAGCAAAAACAAAAAAGGGGTGGGTCTTTATTTTACTAAGGCAAAATGGGGTGTGTTGTGAGACTACACAACACCACTATGTTGAACTAGATAGTAAACTATTAAATTCAAAAGAAATATTTTCATTCACCAAAGTTTAATTTTCTTTCTTGCATAGCACTTTTGAAATGTTTGGAGAGAGAAGGAAAGAGAGTTAAGGAGATATAATCAAACATTCATTTACAAACTAAAATACCATATAATCATTTAATGCAAACTTCTTTATTTCTTTCTTCCTTTTATAAATACAATAAGAATACTAAACCAACATTCATAAAATGGTAAATACATTTCCCTTCCCTTTTACAAGAGAAAATATTGCTCAAGACTTTACACATAGCCTAACAAGGAGAGAATCCATTTCCCTTGAGAACACAAAAAAATTGAGACTCTGCTCCTTCCTCTTCATCTATCCTAAATCCTACAAAATAAACCATAAAACACAACAAAGCCATTGGAGGTCCTCACCAGCTAACCATAGGATTGCTCACAAGCCTCCCTTGAGCTAGGAGGCCTCCAAGTAACCTAGAAATATACACATACATAAATGATGCAACCACACACTCGAAAAGAAGCACATTCCCAACCAAGGCTATCCATAAAACAAAATCCATATACCATAGATTTGAGACAAGGGGGAGAGAGTGGACTACTCTCCTCAAGGGGAAAGACATCAAATACCAACTTGAGATAACCATACTTTCTCATAACTCAACTTAACCATCTTCTCATCAATATCATCTCATATTTCAATCTTAACCACCTTATTACTCCATTAATCACAAACAGGGCAGTCTTGCCTCTCAAAAATAACCACAAAATCAAATAAGGCCTTAAGCCAAATATCTCCTTTCAAGGAGTGATCTTTCCCCAAGGAGGTTCTCACCTCTCTCCAAACCCCAAATACAAGGCAAGCTCTACCAAACAAGTGGTGATAATTTTCCTTAACAACCCATTCAAAACAATGGCACAACAAAATAAGAACATACAATACATGCATTACATAAGCAAATAAATAAACTTCTAAAAGCTTGAAGACTATTGAGAGCTTACCTCTCAATCTCTCCAAGTATGAAGGAGTTGAAGAATATCTACTCAAGAGTTCTCCAACACTTCAAAAATCCTCTCCAAAACCCAAGCTCTTCCCCAAAATCAAAAAGACAAAAATCCATTTCTCCTCTCCAAAGGCAGAGATAAATAGGGATGAAAAACCAATTCCCTTGAATGGGGAGGTGACACTTACCACCTTCCCATTCACTCTCACAAGCACTCTTTCCTACAAGTTCTCTCACACATGTGTGAGACCTTGGGGTAAGGTAAGTAATTGGGGTTCTCTTCCCAAGGCTCTTACATTGTATTGTCACACATGTGAGGCCTTTGGGATTCCCCAAGTCCACTCAAGAACCTAGGGTAGTGGGATTAGGATGGAGACAAGTCTCCATTTCTCTTCCCAAAACCCTAGCTTGCCACTTTTCTTCTATGGCCTTTTTGAGGGGTCATATCTTGCCCAAAGTCCAAGATTTGAGTCCCCAAAGGTACCTATAACATAGGTACCTAAACTAGGGTCCCTAATGTTGGAAATATTTTCATTGATGTCAAAGGATCCATGAAGTTTCTAAGGAATGAATTATTTCAGCCTTCAGTTGGTGAATAGCTCAACTTACAAACTTAAAACTTCACTGACAACTAGGTTTCTCAAATGGATAGTTTGTTGATTTGCCGATAAAGTGTATCTTCTTATGTTATTGAAAAAATCTCAGGCTCACAAACTTGACAAAGGGAGAGTTGGTTTGCAAGTTTCTAAGTTCCTTGATTTATTGATTTGTTGATAAAGGAGAACGTGAAGTTAAGTCAACAAAATATAAAGTTTGCAAACTCAACAAAAAGAGAGTTGGTTCACAAGTTTCTAATTTTGTCGATTCGTTGACTAGCTGATAAAGGCTTGTGAGTCCATCATTTTTGGAAGTCAAATTTTTTTAATAAAGAAGTTGAATTCTAAGGTTCATAGAAATGAGGATTTGCCAATTTTCCAATAGTGAATGGAGAAGAGAGTCCAAGGTTCATGGAAATGAGTTTTTGTTGATAAAGGTCAAGTTTGTTGATATGAAGATAAAATATATTTAAATTAAAGATTTAAATATATGGTTGAGGCCGACTTGATGACATGGATTAAATATTGGCGCCATTTATGTATTAAAGAGTAAAAATAATTATTAAGGTGGTCAACCTATTGGAAGCTTGTTGGTGTCATTGATGTCAACCTCTAGCAGATGGTTCACTTGGCTTCCAAGTGCTTTTGAGAAAATTAGAATAAAAAGGTGTGTAGTGTGACAGAAGTATGTTCAGTGTTGTGCTCTGCATTTCTTCATGGTTGAAGATATGCTTATGTTATTTGGAATTAATGATCAAATGTGTTCAGAGGTGTTATATCGAAAGTTTTAGGTTATGGATCGTGCGGCAGTGGAAGATGTGTTTGACAGAGTGTTTTGTCTATGAAGAAAGTTGTTTGGGAGAAATGAGATTGCTCTGCATTTCTCCACATTGAGGTTTCTTGTGTTACGGTTCTGGGAATGATCTTATATTGCCTATACCTACTTTCCCTTGAAGTTTCTAGTGTTGGGTTGCTCTCCAAGTTTAGTTTTTGTGTTGGAGTTCAGCAGTACTACATCCTAATGTGCAGAATGAAGGATTTCTTAGTTTTAGGTGGTTGCCACAATGTTGCAGAAGATTCTAATGATGCTGGAACATTCTATAAAGGTGTGTGGATGCTATGGAGTGTTTATTTGTGGTCCTCATGATTTTCTTAGACTTGGAGAGGCATATATGTTGTCGCTTGTTGTGTTAGTTCAGGTTTGGCCGACCTGGCATACTAGCACTATTTGTGGAGGTACTTCGTGGATTGTGGATGTGATGAGCAGCATGCTGATATAGATTTTGGTCCTAGTTAAACCTTGGTGTGGTCCTGTTGGAAATAGGGTAGACAATTGAGAGCGGGGGGGTGAATCAGCTGTCTTAAAACCTTTATACTTGCAGCAATTAATTCTTCCTTTTTATTCAAACCAGATTAATGATGAAAACATTAAAGCATGAATCAACAACATATGAGCAGAAACAAATGAATTACACTTGACACCAAGATTTTTGACGTGGAAACCCGGTTAAGGGAAAAACCACGGTGGGGGTTAACCCACAAAGATTATACTCTATTAAAAGTATTACAAAAGGGGAATGCACATGCATTCGGGCTCACTACCCAGAGCTCACTGCTCAAAGGAAGGCTCACTGCCTACAATAGAGTCACTGCCTATAGAAAGAAGATTACAATGTGTTTGAACTAATAATTAGCATCTACCAATGCAAAGATTCAGTTCTGGTTAAGCACAGAATACCAACTTGATACACTTCATCTTTATTCTACCCTATTTCACTCTTCTGTCATAATTTGAGCTTAGATCTTCACCTTCGCACTTATCTCTGCCTTTATTTACACTTATTCCATCGTCACACCACAACCACACACAAATCACTCGAATCCATTAGCTATATATATCCGCATCATGAATTTCAATAATTTTCCAGTCGGCTTCAAGAACACTTAGAACTTTTATTGAGGACTCTGCTCTATTGGCCAAATCCATGCACAACTTGTAACGCGGACCAAAAACTTGTATTCACAAATCATCAGTCATGTCAACCACTATCATTGATCATAACAAATTGCCCACCCAGCAACTTTCATATATCTGGAACCAAGAACAATTACAAAGTCAGCCTATTTTTCTTTTGTCTACACTGATAAACTAGAACCTGATACTTGGATCCTAATAACTTTTGAATACTTCATCACCGGAGGATAAAATTATGGATTTAGATTTTCCTGATAATCCTTATGACTCCCTCAGATCTGCAGTACACTATGATTTACCACCAGAGAGATCCAGACCAAGATACCGGACCCTGTCACATGCCCTGTTTCTAGCTAGCCGGACTTAGATAAATTATTGTTCTGACTTCCGGTATGAGCAAGTTATGTTATGTGGATGTGTGGAATAGTCTTAGTTGCCATCAATGACAACACATGTCATGCGTAGCAATGTCTCTTGCCAACAATCTCCTCCTTTGGCATTGATGGCAGCACTTAGTGAAAAATGACTAAGTGTCGGAGCTACTCCCCCTTGTGCTCTCCACTATTTCCAAAGCTCCCCTTGCTAGATTCCTCATTTTTCACTACTCTTCACTCCTCCTTTGACATCAATGGAAAAGGATGGAATCTGCAAACCAAAATTCACCCAAAATTTATGTATACAATGCCGCATATGTACAACCAATCCTTAGGTTATATTTACATATACTTAAGTACATCTCCAAAAATATTTCTCAGCAGGGCCAACTCTGTATCCCAACTCTTCTTCATACTATTCAAAGTTGAAATGTGGCCATTGAACAAAAATGCTTGTGCTTTAGCCTTTCGGAGGTCAATGGGTTCACTTGTTTGTGTAGCAATTTGGGCTTCTGTTATAGTATTGAACATTGCTTCTATCTTAGAGGAAATCAATCCCTAGAGCTCACCCATTATTGCTTCAATGTTCTCCTTTTCTCTTGTCAACTTCTGTATTTCTTCCATAAGGCTAATTTCTTGACACTCCTTACTTGCCACTGATACTGTCAACGGATCAAAGGCTTGGGACATACTTGACAATTTCTATTTGGAGTCCTTTATTTTATCTTCTATATCCTCTACGACTTTAGGAGTAGATAAATAAAACTTATATATACTGCCTCCTTCTGAAAGAGCATTTTGAATACTTGTTATACTGTTATCTAGCACCAATCTATCTATCCCAATCATGCCTTTAAGTGTATCAAATCTTTTGCTATTAAATTCATTTGACTCTGTAGACTTCTCAAAGGACTCAAAGTGTGTACTTACAAATTTTATAAGGCTATTCAGATTTCTAGAGGGAGAATCAGATGGATTCTTCTAGAAAGTTGGCATTATCTTCTCCAATATACCAGATGCAAGGCCTAATAGCTCACTGTCCTCTATGTGAGATTTTAATATCTTTTCTCTTGCCTTGGCTTGTGTGAAAGATGCTATCTTCATCATTTGGACCGAAGAGAGAGTATCCAGGTTGAGTGGTCCTTGAATCAGTTCTGGTTCATCAAACTCTAGCATTTCTTTACTCAGGAAACTCTTCACTGCATCTACAGTGTCTCTTGCCACAATTTCTGCACCACCTTCCTTTCCTTGAGTTTTCTCAGTGTTACTATCAAGACTATTTTGTTTGGGTGCATCAACATTCACACCATCTTCTTCTACTTTATCTTCCTTATCCTTCACTTCTTCTTCTTCTTGGTTCTTATGCTCTTCAAATTTTAATGAATCATCTTCAATTTGATCATCTGCTTCTGTATCTTTTTTGTCAGAATGATCTGGAGGGGTTAGAATACCTCCTGCATCAGCAGTTTTATCTATCATTTTTACTTCTTCCCTGCTTGTTGCTTCCTCTTTCGGGACAAAGGAATCATCTATTCCAAAATTTTGCTAATCCTTCTGCTGCTCTTCTTCATCCGAGACTGGTGTTTCATGAGCAGGCTCATCTGACACAACAAAGAACTTGTTCTTGTCCAATTCTTTTCTCAAAATCTATTCAATTTCTTGGACTATTTCATCTAATCTCTCCAATCATCAATTTCTTCATTCTTGTCTTACTTCTGAATTCACTTTTGACCTCTTTAAGGATTTTATCTGCTTATTTGCTAGAGATCACCAGACATAGAGTGGTTAACACATGTTCCCTCAACTCCATATCTTTTGAATTGGCAGCTTCTTTTCTTATTTCCAAGATGTCTCTTAAGCCTTTTGGAACTTCTAATAGAATTTCTACCAGATTTCTATTGTATACATTCAAGTACTTGATAGTGGCTTCTTCCAAAAGTCTCTTGTCAGCGTCATTGTAAAAGTTATAGAATTTAGTTAATGGTTTTAAATTCCCATCAATAGTGATTGTTTTGACAATGCTTTTCACAGAGGGAATTTGCTTCTTATCATCAGCCTCTGATCTCTACGTCTTATTTGTCTGCATGCTTCTAGAAGACTTCTCATCAGATACTTTAACAACTTTAGCACATGTGGCTCTTAGCTCCTTAAGCCCATCATCTGAGTCTATTTTTTCTTCATCCTCCTTTTCCAAACCGTCATGTGATCTCTTTGCCTTTACTTTAGTTCTCTTCATCTCCTTATCGGATGATATGTCTTCCGATGTCTTAGGATTGGTAGATTTTGGGGAAACAGGGGTAGCAGCAGAGCTCCTAGTAGTCCTTAGGGTGGAGGAGAATTCTACTAGAGTACTTCCGTGTTTCTTATCCCACTTTTCCTTCTCAGATTTTTCTTTTCTTTCTTTGTTATGCCTTACATCTTCCTTTGTTATCCCAATACTTTCAGCATACATTTCAACTTGCCTTTGAACTTTTCTCTTGGTCTCGGGTTGCCTAAGCTCAATGTGCAATTTTAGACTTAGCTCCTTATATGTTCCAAACCTTTCAACAGAGATGTCTTTTGATTTGCTCAGGAGATGTTGAGCATACATGCCCAAGATCTTCTCATCAACCTCATAGCCCATAGGCATAATCCATACAGTTCTGGGTTCCACAGCCTCCATAAGGCACTGATCAATGTCTACAATAAAGTAGATTTCATCCTTATATTTCTCAACTATTGATTTGGGAATTCTTTCCCTAGAATGCATCATATTCTAAAAAATTTTAAAGTAACCCCAGATTGCAGTTTTCTGTGCACTTGAGTCTCCAATGCTAAGTAGATGATCTCTTATTTGCCATGCAACTGGCCTGTCATTTGTCCAATGCACACCTTGTACTCCAGGCACTTCGTTCATAAAATAGAAGAATAAACATATAACTAGGGAACCATATTTGAAGGTGTTTTTCTTAGCCTTTTTGATTTTGCTCAAATTTTCAATTAGTTGGTTCTGTAACAGCTCACATAGGTTATAATCTGCATTCTCCTTCAACATTTGATATGCTGCATATATGGTAGTTCTAGAGACAGAATTCTCCCTGGTGGAGTGATAAATCTTGTAGCCAATCACCATGGAAGCAAACTTAACATCTGATTCTATAATGTCATTGATGGGCATTGCCCTCTTGTCAAACTTTACACTAGTTGCATCGGTAACAGTTTAGTTTTTCACAGATTTCAACATGGGTAATCCACCAATTGAATTTAACCCAGTCATAATCCTGATAACATCCTTGGTAATCTTGAATGGTTTTAACAGCCATCTGAATTCATCATGCATCTGCCTCAAAACATATCGAACCCATTCACTTTCATCAAACGTCATAAATTCAATCACTTGTAGGAAATGTTTGCTTTCCAGGGTTTTAAATTATGGTTTCAATTCATAGTTATCATCCTTTAGATGGTTCTTAACCAATTCCAACAATCTCAAATTTCCAAATTCATCTACATTACAATGGATGTATGCCCTAATATCTTCAACATGTAGTACTCCATATGGGACACTAGAAAATGCACCTAATGGTTCGACTTTGACTGACTTGTAAGGATGCTTCTTAAATTTTGGACAGGCCTTTCAGTAATATCAATAATAAGAGGAGTAGCCATCTCAACAAATTATAGATTCAAATTTTCACAGAAAAGTACCATTTTCTTCCGTGGAGTTAGGGTTGATCAATTGCCGATTGAATTCATTCTTCATGCTTCAATCTCTAGATTTTTAGTTCAGATGCTCTTCTTCTTGTTCCTTTCAAATGCAAAGTGATTCAAATGCTTGAGTGAGTGACCTTTTATCCTCCGCAAAAACCTAATTTGTCATTGTAATAAATGTGTTGCCCTAACTTCATTCGGTTACTCTGTTTCTTGATGCAGTTTCTCATGAATCGCTTTGCAAATTGCCATATCCACTTCTTTTCTTCGGAAAATTCTTTCAAAAGATCTATAATAGCCCATTTTACCTTTACTCATTGTGCCAGATTCAGGCACCCACTTACTGGCTGTGGGAATTAGACTTTAACTGCAGCCCCCCTGAACCAGAGCTCCTATTTTAATTACTGGAAGGATTATCAGCACCTGATTCTGACGTGGATCCATCACCACTGTTCATTACACCCTTCTTCACCCAAATTTTGTTCATTTCACTCTAAATCTCGTCTGCATCCACTTTGCCCTTTCCTTTGTCTTGTTTCTGATCTCTGTTTACCGGACCTTTTCCATCATTGTTCCTGCTTCTGCAGAATCTTGCAATATGACCAGATCTATTGCAATTAAAGCATACAACATTTCTTTTCTTATTTACTCTTGATCTACACTAATTTGCCATGTGTCCAAATCCATTGCATGCAAAGCAGTAACCATTAAAAGAATTGCCATTTCCTTTGTTGTTAGGGTTATTCATTATCATACTTTTGCATTCATTAGATCTATGACCATACCTTTTACAATTGAAGCATCGACCGTAGAAAGATAGGTTACTTTGATTCACTCTACTTCTACATTGAGTAGCTTTATGACCAAATTTATTGCACTTGAAACAATTTCCATTAAAAGATGGATACCTTTGAGCATTAGGCTATCTTATCGGAGGTCTTCTAGGTCTGTTTCTTCCATTCCTTGGTTGAAAATTTCTTTGTCCAGATCTAGAGATTTCACCTTTTTCATACCCAAGACCATACTTGTCACCAACCTTCTTCTGACTTTCAAGCAGTGCTTCAAGTTTAGCTGAGCTTATCTTGAACTACTCCTTGTATTCATTTGCAACTTCTAGGTCATGTATGAGAATGGCAATTTGCTTTTCAAGTTCTCTCTCATTGTCTATGCTTTCTTGTAGATCAGACTCTAGATGGCTAGCTATTTCATCCAATGTGCAGCATTCTTCAGTTCTTTCTTTTAGAGTTTGATTCAGGTCTTCTTCAATTTTCTTCCTTTGCTTAATTTCTTTGGTTAGTCTCATCACCCTAGATTCCATCTCATGTTTTAGAACAGAAACTTCTTTTGTCAGCTTTTCACATTCCTTTTTTTTTTCTTCCAAAGCCTCATTCATGCCATTTTCTTCAGTAAAATTAGCTAGCTAGAGAAGCAGCTCCTTCTCTGCGATAGATTTCTTTAGTTTATCTTTTAACATCTCAATGCAATCATCAACATCTTTAAAATTTACTTTCAGGTCCTCTATCTCTGCTTTAGACTGATCAAGATCTTCTAAAGCCATTTGAAGTTGATCTTTGAGTGAACCCATTGAAAACTCCTTCCCAGATCTTCCTCAAGCTGTTAAGCTTCTTGCAAGGAACTTGGCTCTGATACCAATTGTTAGAAATAGGGCAGACAACTGAGAGCGGGGGGGTGAATCAGTTGTCTTAAAACCTTTATACTTGTAGCAATTAATTCTTCCTTTTTATTCAAACCAGATTAATGATGAAAACATTAAAGCATGAATCAACAACATATGAGCAAAAACAAATGAATTACACTTGACACCAAGATTTTTAACGTGGAAACCCAGTTAAGGGAAAAACCACGGTGGGGGTTAACCCACAAAGATTATACTCTGTTAAAAGTATTACAAAAGGGGAATGCACATGCATTCAGGCTCACTGCCTACAGAAAGAAGATTACAATGTGTTTGAACTGATAATTAGCATCTACCAATTCAAAGATTCAATTTCAGTTAAGCACAAAATATTGACTTGATACACCTCATCTTTATTCTACCCTGTTTCACTCTTTTGTCATAATCCAAGCTTAGATCTTCACCTTCACACTTATTTCTGCCTTTATCTGCACTTATTCCATCATTGCACCACAACCACACACAAATCAATTGAATCCATTGGATATATATATCCGCATCATGAATTTCAATAATTTCCAATCGGCTTCAAGAACACTTAGAACATTTATTAAGGACTCTGCTCTATCAGCCAAATCCACGCACAACTTGTAACGCGGACCAAAAAATTGTATTCACAAATCATCAATCATGTTAGCCATTATCATTGATCATAACAAATTGCCCAACTAGCAACTTTCATATATCCGGAACCAAGATCAATTACAAAGTCAGCCTGTTCTTCTTTTGTCTACACTGACAAACTGGAACCCGATACTCAGATGCTAATAACTTTTGAATCCTTCATCACCAGAGGCTAAAATTCTAGATTTAGATTGTCCTGACAATCCTTATGACTCCCTTAGATCCGTATCACACTATGATTTACCACCGGAGAGATCCAGACCAAGATACCGGACCCTATCACATGCCCTATTTCTGGCTACCTGGACTTAGATAAATTCTTGTTCTGACTTCCGGTATGAGAAAGTTATGTTATGAGGATGTGTGGAATAGTCTTAGTTGCCATCAATGACAACACTTATCATGCGTAGCAGTGTCTCTTGCCAACAGGTCCACCTTTACTCCTCTCCATCATGGAAGTGTTTGGCACTGACCTATTTCAGTGTTGCATGTTTGAGGTGCACATTTTTCATTAAGGCTAACCTAATTGAGATTATTTTAGGTTGTGGATGGTATAAATGTAAGGTGAAGTTTGAGTTGAGGAGTGCAGAGAAGAAGATACAAATGTGATCAAGGGTGGTGAATTGTGGGTGACATTAAATTCTTATAAATTTCAAATGCAGTGAACAGAAGGTGTCAACATTTTAGTTTGCTTAAAGTTGTTGGAGGTAGTGATCTGAAGGTTTCGGATGGCATAAAGATGCAGTGGTGGATTTCTCCTGTTGCTTTGAGATAGTGAATCTCTCTATAATAGTCCTATTCTATTCTTCTCTCTTCTAGACAGTGAGTCCTTCTGGTAGTGAGCCTTTCTTCTAGGTGGTGAGCCTACTTGTATTCAGTGTTGCTATTCATTTATATGTGAGCTAATCCTCACTGTGGTTTTTCCCTTCTTGGGTTTTCCATATAAATCTAGTTTTCTTATGTGTTTGGATGTGTTTGCATTGATGCCTCATATGTTTACATTTTGCTAATGCATAATAAGAGTTTGAAATGGTATTGAGGGATTAATGTTTTAATGTACAACTAATTCACCCCTCTCTCAGTTGTCCTATGCATCTAACAATTGGTATCAAAGCGAGGTTCCTTGAAGAAGATTAACCACTTGGGGTATATCTGGATGGTGTATAGGAAAGGTATGGAGATTCCCTTGTTTGATGGAACAAATTATGCCTTCTGGAAAATCAGGATGGAAAGCTTGCTTGTCTCATTAGAGTATGGTGTATGGAAGTTAGTTGAAAAAGTATATACTATACCTATTGGTGGTCCAAAAGATAATGATGAGATTAAAGGCTATGAGAACAATGGAAAGGTGAGGAGTGCTCTTCTGAATAGTCTTTCTGATTCAGAATTAGTGAAAGTAATGAGCTACAAAACCGCTAATGAGATCTAGAAGAAACTGGAAAGTATCTATGAAGGAGATGACAAGGTCAACCAAGCAAAGATGTAGAATTTGAAGACCAAGTTTGAAACCCTAAAGATGTCAGAGGATGAAATTATTGCAAGCTACATGCAAAGAGTGGATGAAGTTGTTAACTCCATCAATGGTCTTGGTGGAAAGTTGGGGGAAGCTAAAGTGCTAAAGAAGGTACTAAGAACTCTTTTAAAATCTTATAGTGCTAAAGTTTCTACTATTGAAGAAGTTTAAAATTTGAATAATTATACTAGGGATCAATTGTTTGGTACTTTATCTACTTTTGAATTCAGAGAGTTTGGTCAAGATGATTCAAGAAAAGAGACTAGTTCTAAGGTTAGAAAGACAAAAAAGAATGATCAGTCAGATCCAGATAATTTTGATGAAGTAGAAGCAAATTTTGTAAGTAGATTGAAAAAGGGTTCTAGAAAATACAGAGATAAGTTACCCTTCAAATGTTTCAGCTATGGAAAATAGGTCATTATTCTTCAAAATGTCTAGTCAAAAATTTAAATGACAAATACAAGGTAAATCAATCAAGAGGATTTATTATGTTAAATAAGATGCTAGCATATCTGATGATGAGTCTGACTATCTAGATGATGAAAGTGATGAATGCTCATTCATGGCTTTGAATGTTGGAACTAATTTTGCTAACTCTGAAAGATGTATGAAGGAAATTGCTCCAGAAATAGGGCATAATATCAAAGGAGATTTGGTAACTTCATTTCATGCAAGACAAGAGGAAAACTACTAGATAATTAACAGTGAATGTTCAAACCTAATGAAAAGTGATAAGAACAAGTTTGTTAAGCTTGATAAGTTTGATGGAGATTTTCTTAAGTTTGGAGATGATGCATCTGCTAAGATCTGTGGAAAAGGTTCAATCAATTTTGATGGAAAGAACAATACAAATGATGTTCTCTATGTTAAGGGGCTCTAGCATAATCTTCTAAGTGTAGGACAAATGTGTAGCAGAGGATATAGCCTTATGTTTCAGTATGGTGGCTGTGTAATCAAAAAAGAAAGCTCCAAAACTCTAGTTCCTACAGGAACTAGGACAAAAGGAAATGTATATCAGCTCAAAAGTGCTAATGATATATGTCTTATGACTCAAATTAATAAAAGTTAGCTATCGCATAGAAGAATGTGTCACATCAATTTTGATAGCCTAGTGAGGATCAACTCTAATCAAGCTATGAGAGATCTACCAATAATTACAAAGCCTATTAATGCAATTTGCAAGGAATGTCATATTGGGAAGCAAACAAGAAAGAATTCCAAAATCAAAGAATATTCTACCACAGGACCCTTAGAATTCATACATACAGATCTGTGCGGACCCACAAGAATAGGAAACTTTCAAGGTGATAGGTATTTCATGTTGTTAATTGATGATTACTCTAGAATGACTTGGGTGACATTTCTCAAAGAAAAATTAGAAGCTCTAGATAAGTTTAAAGAATTTAAAGTTATGGTTGAAAATGTAATAGATTTGAAAATCAAGTGCTTGAGGTCTGAGAGAGGTGGTGAATTCACCTCCAATGAGTTTAACTATTTTTGTGAAGATCATGGAATAAGAAGGCATTTGTTAGCTCCTAGGACTCCTTAGCAAAATGGAATTGTGAAAAGGAAGAATAGGATAGTTTAGAAAGCAGCAAGGACAATGTTGAAAGAAGCAAATCTATCAGACATCTATTGGAGAGAAGCTATTCACACTGTAGTCTACATACAAAATAGAGTGCAAGCAAGGGTCAACAATTCAAAGACTCCATATGAACTATGTGTATACGCCTAAAAATGACACGAATCATCCTAAATAAATATTCTAAATATTTATTCCATTCTTCTACCAATTAAATAAATATTCTAGATTTATTTAATCGATTCACTATTCCATAATTAAATAAAATCTATTTATTTAATTAAAATTCTTCTAAATGTCCTACACAATTAAATAATCATAAATTATTTAATTAATCCAAATTCCTCTATCCTAAGTTCTAAATTCAAAAATTACACCTCACCTTTTCCACCTCACCTTGTCCACCTCATCAGGTTGCACATGTAATTAAATATATTTAATATTTAATTACCTTATTTTCCCTCACCCACATGGCCTATTTCTTCTCAAATCAGAGGTTAGTTAACTAATCAATCAAAAATGTTAACTAACCTGTCAATTGAGTCAATCCCTCAATCAATTCAGTCAGTTCCATAATCCACTCTTCTAACTGATCAATCAAGTCTGTTAACTGATCAGTCAATGGAGTTAACTCTCCAATCAATTTTGTCACATCCCCTCTTTCATGATGGAGCTGGGACACTTGTCACATTTCTACTAGTTGCACATTCCTCAACCATCCTCAACCGTTGATCTTCATATCTCCTCTCAACCGTTGATTCCCATTCTTCCAAGTCTATAAATGAAACCTCATTCTTCCATTCTAATCATCCAGGCTTTTGACATCGTTACTCTGCAGAAATATCACCAGCGCGCCTTTGGCACCCTTTTACCATCCACAAGCTTGAGATCACATACTTGCCTTGGAGCTCATCTTCATTGCATATCACAATAGCCATTTACCATCGACTTCCTTGAACACAGCTTAAAAGAGTGCACTCTCTGAGGGCTCACTTCATCTGCAAAAGGATGGTTGTAATAGGCAAACAACAGAAGCATCGATTTTAGGGAAGGTTTGCTTTGTGTTATTCATTACTATTTTCATTTAATCTTTCTTGTTATCTCCTATTCTGTTGATGTTTGGGTCTTATATAATTCATTTGATTGATTCACGTTTTACCCTTACATTTTTGGCGCCCACCGTGGGGCCTTTGCCCCTTTATCTCATCAAAATCTAAGCTTTTTTGAAGGCAGGTTCCGTACAGGTCACACAAAGTCATGCACAGGTTACTTTGGTGCATTTAAACATTTTCGCGGCACATATAAAGACTGTTACGGTGCTTCTATCATTTCTGCGAATCTGTGTATTTTCGCTGCGCTTTTGCGTACTGTTACAGCGCTTTTGATTATATTGCGCATATGTTCCTTTTTACTGCGCATATATACACTATTACTGTGCATTTACAATCACTGTGCATCTGTTCATTTATATGCATTTGATCAAAATTGCTGCACATTTGTTCCTTCTATGCTTCTATGTATTCCTGTTGCGCTTCTACACACTGTTGCGGCGCATTCATTATTGTTGCGCTTCTATTGATTATTTCTGCGCATCTAATCACTGAAGCTGCACATTTGTAATAGGCTATGGTTTTAGTACTTTTCTAGGAGAATTTGCTAACGCTAACCTTTTCACAGGTGTTTGCTGGAGCTGTTTTGTAGGATAGGCTCGAGTTTAGTTCCATATAGTTGCATTTAAATAGTTCACATTTCACTTTCCAAGGGATAGTAAAACTGATGTGCATTCAAATCCTCACCTAGCTCTAATTAGGAAAGTAGTAATTGGATCATTTGTTTCTTGCATTGCAACACTTTCCAAGTTATTGCTATCTAGGATTAAAACTGAACTCACCTTTGATTTTAAGGTTAAAAAGAACTATTGCTATATCGTGAGACCAAAACTTCAAAGTTAACTATCTCGTGCTACGCGGTTTAAAACTGAACTCACCATTGATCTTGAGGTTAAAATGAACTATTGCTATATCGTGAGACCAAAACTTCAAAGTTAACTATCTCATGCTACACGGATTTAAAACTGAACTCACCATTGATTTCTGGGGTTAAAACTGAACCACTGCTATATTGTTAAAATCACTTCAAAGTTCTGTGTTTGAGTATATTAGCCCATTTAGTTTTTCTAATTTTAACTAGGTTAGATTAATCAGTGTATTCTGTGCTTGCGAATGACAATAGGCTTATGCTCTCCCCTTAATTGGGTGACCAAAGTGCCAGACTTGTTATTCTATTTGTTTAACCTTTAGGAGGGGCCTACCCTTGGATGCACGCTTTTCCAAGTGGGAACGACCCTGAGTGGTAACAGGCTAACACCAAGCCCTACCAAGCCACTTAAAATAAATTATGCTTGAGGTGAAAACTTCCTACAACGAGTGCTGTTATGTTACACCGACGGCCAACCTCCCCCAAAACCCTCTAAGGCGCAACCCTTTGAGGCTGGGAGACTCCATAACGGAGAGTAGTGCCGCCACACGTGTAACCACTTGAACAGTTTCCCGCATTAAATACCTCTTGTTCTAGTGGCCCAAATCCCTTATAATCCATTTCTCGCCTAGGATTTTTGTGCTTGCTTTTGTTCAGTTTAGTCCAAAATAGAGTCAAAAAAAAACTACAAAAACAATGAAAAACTACAAAATATTCTTTGTGCTTGCTGTGTTTTCTTGCTGTTAATTCATAATATCAAATTAGGAAGACCTTTTCTAGCCAAAAAATACCAAAAACAAAAGAAAAATCCAAAAATTTTGCCAAAAATATTAGAGCTGCGCATATACTCCTTTCTACTACGCATTTGTAGCGACTTGCTGCGCATATACACCGTTACTGCGCATATACTTACTGTTGCTGTGCATTTGCACTTAACCAGAGCTGTGCATATACTGCGACTTACAGCGCATTTGTTCATTTCTACTGCACATTTGTTTCGGTGCATATGCGACAGTGAGCACTTGCCCTATTTTTGAGAGAATATTTTCACTTGATTGGAGCACCCATTTCAGCCTAGTTTCACTTTCTGAGATCAAATTCAACCTTGCAGTCAGTCTTCATCCATTTCACCCAAGTCTCTCTTTCATCAAATCGTCTCATTCACTTTCTGTCCAAACGCCTCTTTTCCCAAAATCAATCTATCCCATACCGGTTCGACATAGGTCCTTCTTCGTTTCATTAGTGAATTCACGTAAGCCTAGTAGGTCACCGTACCTTTGCTAGTAGTCTTGTTGAATGACTAATCCCTACACAGTAAGACTGGTATCGACTACCCTTACTAGCAGCTAGCGTCTTGTGTCAACCGTCTTACTTGAAGTCATTGAGCGAGAGAATCCTTTGTCCAAATCTTGTCCTAGGTATCCCATTCACAACAGTCTTAGTCGGCACCTTGCCAAAATTTCTAGTCCTAGTCCACTTCATCCCACCCCACCTTGCATGGTTCTTACTCGATCCCAATACAACAAGAAAATTGAAATGGCCGACTCATCTGATCACCTCGCCCCACCACGTGGTGGTGACGAAGAAATTTCTCATGAAGAATTAGTAGCGCACATCCAAGATAGAAAATTCCAACGCCTGGTAGAGAGGGTGCTCCTTGAAGACCCTGATAAATACTTCCACCATCTTGCTAATCTCGGAGTCAAACTCCCCGCAGACTTTGACATAAGCTCCATCATGGAAAATGTAGACAATGATCATGAGTGGAGATGTGATGATCATGAGAGGGGCACGAATGACACAGTCCCACATGCAAATGAGAGAGATACAAAAGATAGAGGCAAGAAACCCATAGATCAAAATGCTCCTATGGAAGACGTGAGACAACAAATCGAAAGTCTAAAGCAAGAGATATCCAACCTTAAGACCGGTACAAGTTCCAAGCACTACTCTTTGGAAGATATAGCTCCGTATCCTTTTGACAAAAGTTTGGTCATGAAACCTTTCCCCTTTCAGTTCAAAGTCCCAAAGTTTGATAAATACAAAGGGAAGGGGGACCCTAGAGATCATATCCGGGAATTCAATGCCGCATGTTTAGAAGTAGCTCACAACGAGACCTACTTGATGAGACTGCTCCCAAGATCCTTAGGTGGTCAAGCTATGGAGTGGTTCTCACGCCTCCCACCAGGAATCAAAACTTTTGGTGAACTTGTCAATAAATTTATAACGCACTTCTCTTACAACATAGAACACGAGGTATCTATGCTAGATCTATGCAACACCAAACAAAAGAGTGGTGAGTCATTCACCACCTTCTTACAATGATGGAGACAGCTAGCTAGTAAGTGTTCTTATGATATACCTGAGAAGCAACTATTGGAAATGTTTGTCCACAATTTGAATACTGATCTTAGCTATCAAATTCAGATACAATGCCCTACATCATTCTCAAAAGTCATCGAAATGGGCTTATTCATCGAAAAGGCTATGATCACTAAAGGAGCTATCAAGCTATACAAGGACACGCCTAATTCCAATTACACAACGGATAAATCAAAGTTTTGGACCAAGAACAAGAATGTGGTCAACGATGGGGTAGTTGATGCCAAGGCGGCGGCTCCTAAACAACAACCCATATTCACTCTTAAGGGGGACACAAACAATGGTGCAATCAACAAACCACCCTCTCGGGAGCCTAGACCTTGGTTGAATTCAAACCCAAGGAGAAAATTCACACCGTTAGGAGAGTCTCAAGAATCTGCACTAAGGAAGTTGTTGGCTAACAACGAAATTTCTCTACCGCCAACAAGTGATTACGAGCCTATAGTCAAACCTCCCTACTGAAAGGACACAGACTATTGTGAATATCATCGAGGAAGGGGGCATACAATTAACAACTGCATCCACCTCAAAAATGTCATACAGGATATACTGGATCAGAATCAGGGAGGGACACCACAGCATACCTCCAATGAAACTCATGTGGCCTACAGGGATCCACTTCTAAATCATAACAGGCCATATAACAACCACAACAACAACAACCATGGCCACAACAACAACAGCAACAACAGCAATGACAACAATAATAATCGCAACCGGCCAAATCAGAACAGCGGGACGAGTAATGTTAACTATGCAAGTGTTCCATTTGACTACACCATAAACTGCATTTCTGAATATATTCCACAGGTCAATGTCATCTCACCCAACCAACAACCAAGACCTAACCAAACTGGTTGTAGTATAATTACCCGCAGTGGTAAAGTCATGCTCAGTACTATTCCTCCAAGGTCGTCACCATCTCCATCCACCTTCCGTCAGTACAATGTCATCGACCAGTTACAGAAAACTCCGGCTCATATTTCCATATTGGAGCTATTGCGTCTATCTCCTTCTCATAAGGAGATTCTTGAGAAAGCCTTAGTGGAAACCACCATCCCCACTAACTTGGCTCAAGAGAAGTTCCAGACCATGGTAGGCAATCTAACATCCTCCAATTCCATATCATTTACTGAGCAAGATGACCTTTCTGTATCTCAACCCCACAACACCCCTCTGCACATTGTCGCATTCATACACAAGCACCGCATCAAGAGGGTTCTCATTGATGGGGGTGCCAGTTTAAATATTTGCACATTGAAGCTAGTCCTTGCACTGGGGTTCTCCGAACAAGCAGTTGATCCAAGGAGGAAAATTACCATTAAGGCATATGACAAGGAAGAAAGAACCACAAAAGGAATGGTTGTCCTACCCATTCAAGTGGGACCGGTAATTAAAGATGTGGTGTGCCAAGTCCTTGATCGGGAGCTTGCTTATAATATTCTACTAGGGAGACCATGGATCCACGCCATGAAGGCTGTCCCCTCAACCTATCATCAATGCATTAAGTTCCCACACAATGGCAAGCAGGTCACCATCCAAGGCGACCCCGACCCCTACCAGCACTACAATTCTTTCCGTGCAAAACCCGAATGTGTCATACCCAACAACAGAGCCTACATTTCCCCTACCCCGCAACAGGACCATACCGCTGAAGCTTCCTCCTCAAGACCCAAACCACTGAAACTTACCATAAAAGAAAGTGGCATGGGGGAATACTCCATTGAGCACAGCCTCAACCTTGCCAAGATGCCTTTGTCTCCTCACTCTTTTGGCCAACCCAAACATCCACCCAAACATTTTCCAAAGCCATCTACTCCTCCTGTAGCTCTCGCAAATCCCTTTGTAAAATGGGGGACCTTATCTGATGAAACAAAGGAGCGAGATCTCCTGCAATGGCTTTATGCAGAAGAAGAAAACACACCCCAAGAACCGCCTAGACTCCCTACAGAACTCTATGGGCGGGGTGAGACTATTTTGCACAGGATGGGGTATGAAGGACAAGGCCCCATAGGCCTCAGAAAAGAAGGAATCATTGAACCTATCCAACCTTCTTCATCCTCTTCGGCTAGAAACACAAGTGGCCTAGGATACAAAGGCAAGGGTAAAGCCAAGGAAAATGCCTGCCTTGTGGAGACAATCCAAATGCTCCAAGTGGACAGTGACACGGATTCAGATGATTCCAAAGAGTATGAGTGGGACGAGCTAACAGAGCACTCCTACGATGACAAAGAGGTTGACACCATCCAAACTCTTAGCCCATACCATGAGGGACAAATGCAATGGGACAGACCACTGGAGTCTGATTTGCCCACCCCTGAGATTATGGCTTTCGAGGAAAGTTTAGATTCCATTGCGATAAACAACTTGGAAGAAAGTACCACCCTGAACACTACCCCCGCCAATGCCCATAACATTTCCATTCACACCATCAATGAATCAGGTCTCTCATCTGACTCCCTTCCCCTCTTACACCCTGAGCTTATTGACTGGGATCTGCAAGGAACCCCCCAATTAGATATGTTCCAGAACGATGATGCTTACATTGATTATATGGAACTTAGGGACCACTTGCCAAAAGGAGATCATAAAGCTAGTTTTGCTATCGAACTGAATACCGTGGCTTACTTTGGGGAGGGTGCCAAGCCTTCCAGTCTTAAAAATATCAAGATCAAAAATGGATTTGACAGTGAAAACTGCCTTGCGGCAGTGTCAGATCATAAAACAGTAAAAAGAAAGGACGCATCTGACGGTGAAAACCCAACTGTGGCACCTGACGATGGAATGCTTGACTCTCCCTAGTGATATGTACCAGGAAAGGTCACAGATTGTAGTAGAGCTGACAGAGCCCGTGAATATTGGAACCGAAGAGCAACCCAAGATTATCCACTTTGCCAAATCTCTCACACCACTAGAGAAAACTAGATTTGTACATTCTTTAAGAAGAAGAGAGGCAACTTTGCTTGGTCATATGCAGACATGCCAAGTTTGGACCCAAACCTAATTCTACATCATTTGCCATTGGATCCAGGAGTAAAACCAGTAAAGCAGAAGCTGAGAAAAATGCATCCTCACATAGCACTTTTGGTCAAAGAAGAACTCAAAAAATTGTTAGATGTGGGGTTCATCAGAGCCATAGATTACCCAGAATAGATATCCAACATTGTGCCAGTGTCTAAACTGGATGGCCGGGTTCGACTATGCAATGATTTTTGAGACTTAAACAAAGCATGCTGCAAGGATGACTTTCCATTGCCAAATATCAATATCATAGTCGACCTAACTGCAGGACATACAATGCTATCACTCATGGACGGATTCTCAGGGTATAATCAAATCAAAATAGCACCAGAGGATCAACACAAAATAGCTTTTACTTGCCCATGGGGTACCTTTTGCTGGAATGTCATGCCTTTTGAGCTGAAAAATGCAGGTGCTACATATCAGCGGGCCATGACAAGTATATTCCATGACATGATGCATGTAACTATGGAGGACTATGTTGATGATATCTTAGCAAAATCTCTCACAAGGGACTCACACCTGGATGTCCTAGAAAAAGTCTTTCAACGGTTGGACCAATTCCAAGTCAAACTGAACCCGAAGAAATGTGTGTTTGGGGTAACTTCAGGCAAGCTGCTAGGCTTCATCGTGTCGGCAAACGGAATAGAAGTAGACCCTGCCAAGGTCAAACCTATAATGGACATGCCACTGCCCAAGACTCTAACTCAGTTGAGATCCCTACAGGGCAAGCTGCAGGCCATCTGTAGGTTCATCTCACAGCTGGCAGACAAGTGCCAACCTTTCAGCCATCTCCTACATAAGAACATTCCATTTAAATGGGATGAGCGGTACGAAGAGGCATTCAACAAGCTAAAGGAATACCTTATGAATCCTCCCATACTCATGCCTCCAATTCAAGGAAAACCTTTAATTCTCTATATATCTGCTACACCCACTGCTCTTGGAGCTCTTCTAGCGCAGCAAGATTACGAGAACAAGGAGAGAGCTGTATACTACATCAGTCGAACCTTAGTGGGCTACAAGTTGCAATACTCACAAGTAGAAAGATCATGCCTTGCGGTAGTTTTTGCTTCACAAAAACTCTGACATTACATGTTGGCACATCCTGTCAAACTCATTGCAAAAATTGACCCACTGAAGTATCTCCTCAGCAAAGCAGCTCTCACAGGTTGACTAGCAAAGTGGGTAATGCTTCTTAGTGAATATGACATAGAATATGTGGATAGAAAAGCCATCAAGGGACAAATCATAGCTGACCAACTAGCCAAGGCACCATTACAAGACACCTCACCAATGCAGTTTGAGTTTCCCGATGAGTCTTTATTCACTCTATCAACATCTCCTTGGAAACTCTACTTTGACGGATCTTACACCAACCATGGATCGGGGGCAGGTATCCTATTTATCACTCCCCAAGGCGACACAATTCCGAAGTCCTACCGGTTGTTATTTCCATGCACAAACAACATAGCGGAATATGAAGCCTTGGTACTTGGTCTCAAGATGGCCACAGAATGGAAAATCCAAGCACTATATGTCTACGGTGACTCTCATCTTATCATAAATCAGGTCAACGATGAGTATCAAACCAAAGATGAGAAGCTCATACCATACAAACAGATGGTCAACGACTTCAAAGAACACTTTGGGACCATCTCCTTTACACAAATACCCAAGATAGAGAACAAAGCAGCAGATGCAATGGCTACCATAGCCTCTCTTCTAGAAATTCCTAAATATGAGTCACGGTATGAGTTCTTAGTGGAAACCATCCGGCAACTAGCTTATGATCTCCTTGAAACCCATTCCATTTGCCTCCTAGTCAGATCTGATTCACCTTGGTACGGTAAGACTTACACTTACCTCAAGGACAATATTCTCCCACCAGACCTCTCTTCCAACCAAAAACAAACTTTCATCCGACAAGCCTCTCATTACACCATCATAGCCGATACCCTTTACCGATGTGGTCTGGATGGTACTTTGCTCCGTTGTTTGGAACAAGAAGAATCCATAACTGCCTTGCGAGACGCGCACGAAGGGATATGCGGAACACACTCCAGCGGTCCTTCCTTAGCCAAGAAACTCATGCATTTGGGTTATTACTGGCCAAATATGGAAATGGATTCATATCAGTTCGTCAAAAAGTGCAAACAGTGCCAAATACACGGGAACCTAATCCATGCACCTGCTCAAGAGTTGAGACCTTTAACGACACCCTGGCCCTTTTGCCAGTGGGGACTTGACCTTGTGGGAAAGATTCACCCACCCTCTTCCAACGGCCACAAATTCATCATAACCACCACTGAGTATTTCACAAAGTGGATTGAAGCCGTTCCCCTAACCACCGTCATAGGAAAGCAAATTTCCTCTTTCATTCTGAATTACATTATCTGCAGATATGGCATCCCTTCATCCATCATAACGGATAATGGAAGACCATTCAAAAATCAAGATGTCCAGGAACTCTGTGAGCGTTTCAAAATCCAACATCGTTTCTCCACTCCATACTACCCCCAAGGTAATGGCCAAGCTGAGGCATCAAATAAAACTATTCTGAAAATCCTAAAGAAGACTGTCAATGAGGCTGGCCGTGATTGGCATGTCCAACTCAATACCACTATGTGGGCCTACAGAACCAGTATACGCACTCCCACAGGTGCTACACCCTACGCCCTTGTCTATGGTTCAGAAGCCATCCTCCCCATTGAGGTTGAACTACCATCCCTCAGGGTGTCGTTGAAAGGTCTCATATCAGACGAAGAATACAGAGTCTCCAGGTTGCAAGAACTAGAGCTGCTAGAAGAAAGGCACCAGAAAGCCTTCGATCATCTCAAAGCCTATCAACAGATGATGTCAAAAAGCTATAACCACGATGTTCACCCACGATGCTTCAAGGTTGGGGACCTCGTCCTCAGAGAAAACCCTCGCAATCAACAAGACAGAGAAAAGAAAGGTAAGCTCGAACCTAACTGGCTTGGGCCCTATGTGATTGTGGCTGCTTACGGATCGGGGGCATATCAGTTGGCCACATCAGAGGGTGAGTTGTTTGATGATCCAATCAACAGCATGCACCTTTGCCAGTTCTATACCTAGGAGAACCCCAATGCAAGGGAGCACAATAAAATCAAACATCAAAAAAAATCAAAAAAGTTGAACAGAGAAAATGCAAAAAAATTAGAAAAAATAGAAAGCATACAAAAAAAATCATCCTTTGGTGAAAACCTGGCAAATAGGCGCCTTGGATAGGTATCATGATGAAAACCTGGCAAATAGGCGTCATGTTTACTTTCTAGCTTCTTGTGCAAATAAAAGCAAGTGGTGAAAACCTGGAAAATAGGCGTTACTTGTGATAAACCGCCTTCTCCATCTTTGGGAATCCAATCACCTTGAGTCCATTCTTTCTCCATTTGCCCCATTCAACCCATATCTATCCCACAAATAAACACTTGATAGTTACCTATCATGGCTTGATACTCTCCTTGTGGCCTTGTCAACCAAGGTTTTGTCCCATACCGTCTCCTCAATGTGAGCCTAGCATAGGGTCTCTTGTCAGTGTCCATGGTCCAAGTCCGTGAACTACGTTGCCTCTGCGCCGTCACGTAGGCAAGGCCATTATTCTAATGCGCCCCTGAGGCTTCCATTTCTTCCATGGTCTGATTCATCCCCTTTCTTGTCTTCATTCTTGTCGTCTTTCTTCTAGTCCATCCATGGTCCATTAGGGTTTACCCCGAAGTACGTTGCCTCTGCGTCGTCACATAGGCAAGGCCATTTAGCAATGCGCCCCCGAGGCACTAGGTCAGTCCCTTAGGGTCCGTCTCCCCAATAAGGATTGTGCAATCTTCTCACCAAACAAGCAAATGCAAGCAGAACCCGCACCTCAAGCAGAAATCTTGACTGTGAGCATCTTAACCTATCCAATGCAAAGCAACTACCCAAGGTCTTCTAAATGATTTTATGCAAATTAAGGCAAGAACTAAACACATATCAACGCAAATATGCTTTGTAGATCAGAAACATGGTTAACAATTCGAGTCTGGATTTTTGCTATCATACCTTCCTATGCTACTCAAGGATGCCAAAAGCTAGAGATGCTATGATGGGAGCATGATTATTTTCTTTGTTTGCTATTTGTGGATTAAACTTTAGTAATGTGAAGCCTTGTCTAAGGACATGATCGGCAAAAGATCATAGAGGACATCAAAGGTCTAACATGAATGGGGGCAATCCTTGTTTGTTGACACGCAAGAAATACTCAGGTCATCTAGATTCAATTTTGACTAGATGCTTGTATTAACTTGCTAAACCACAATCCATGTAAGCAATACTCAGGTCATCTCGGTTCAATTATACCAAGATGCTTGTATTCACTTACAACATCTCAGAAAATGTACCAAAAATAAAATGCCCAATGATGAAATAAAGCACTCTAAAAGCAAAACATCCATCCTATATCCATATACACATCCATGCATCCATATCCCATGCAATCCTCATTATCCAAACTATGCAGAGTAACAATATCAAATGAAGTTTCTAAGTCATTCTATCACAACCATTCTTCTATCTATCATGTCATTCTTGTGTCAATAGAGTACATTTGGACTTCACAAAAACAAAGCATATAGGAGCATATCATATCATATGTAGGGCTAGTCATGAACGTGATTAAGTCAGTAGAATACATCACCCAATGTATTAGGTCATCCACACATCAGCATTACATCACATCTTAAAGCACAGAAAACCAAAAAACAACATAGCTAAGTGCATCGCATACAAAGCTGCATCATCACATAGCAATCATATTACATTTGCATTCATTTGAAATGTTAGATCATAGACATCCCATAACATCATACACAAAGTTGCATCATCACGTCAAAATCCTGTTACATATGCATATATTCAAAGCATTAAATCATATAGACATCATATAGCATCATATCAAAAAGCATCTCATATAGCATCGGATAGACCATCTAACTCTACACATACATCACATCATACAATAGAAGTACATCATCATCTCATAACGCATGCAATAGATACACAAAGCTAATCATCATATATACTATCATATAAAAGGTCCAAATGTACAATATCACCATCTCTCTCAAAAATCAAAGTGTCATATACAATATACATCCAAATGGACGATGATACATGTCCCAAAATGTACAAAATCTGGTCTGTGTCTATCCCTACTGCTATGGGCCACCACTGCCAGCTCCTGACTACTGGGGACCCATCACGGAAGCCCCTAACTATGATGGACCTGCTCTATGAGTAGCCCCAGACTGACTCCTAAAGCTCCCTACCCTCTTACTTGATGCCACGGCACCATGGTATAATCCCTGGTAGTACTGAGCCTGTGACTGTGCTCTGGCAAGCTCTGCCTGTACCTGTGCCAACTGCGTCTACAACTGGCCTAACTATGCCTATGCCTGCTGCACCTGCCCAACCAAAAAAGAACTCGCTGCATCTGTCCCCATGGCGGCCACAGCAGTGTCCCACTCTACACAGATAATACATAACCGTGCATCTGCCATGTCTCTCTCGTGAGTCAACCCAGCGATAACTACTGCATCCGTCTCTTGCCTGCCATTGGCCCTCCTCAGCTATACCTGCAACGCTCGCACCTGTCCCCTCAGGCTGTCTATGGCCCTCTCATGCACCTCTACCTGTACTGGCCCCTATGTTGCCTCTGCCTGTCCTGGCCCCTGTGGCTAGGGCACCTACTGCTGTGGTACCTGCTAGGGCGGCGGCATCTGCGCCTGCTGAGGTATCTACTGCTGTGCCTCCTATCCTGGCACTGCCTGCTCGGCCTGACCTAACCTCCTCTGCTGTCTCGGCCTCTCTCTGGCTCTACCACCCCGTCCTCCTTGTCCTCGTCCTCCTCCAGCTCCCCTCTGACCTGGGCCAACCTGTCCCTCCTCCTCTGAGTCTGCCTCGTCAATACGAGGCACCAGCATGTCGGGTCCTGAATATCTCAGGAATGGATGTGCAGTCATCCAATCCTCATAATCCTATGTCACCCCTGCATCTGCTATCTCTATCTGCATATCCCACACCACATAGGGAGTCTGACGGAACTCTACTAGGGCCTCCTCATACGAAGCCATCGGCCCCCATCGGACCCTCTCTGCATGTGTCTGCGCAAAAAGTGCCTGCCCCTGTGGCATGCCCTGCCTCCTACCGAACTGTCTTGCACTCGGCCCACCATCTGCCTCTCCAGTATATGCCGTGTACGGCCTATCAGCCACCTAGTCTGAAAGCAATACAGCAACTCGTCTCCCTCGTCGTCCCAGGGCTCACAATCCAGATATGGTCGCCAGACGACCACATCTACCCCATCCAAGGTGTGCCTCCAATACTCTAACTTCCCCAGCCTGTGCTGGGAAATCACTCCTGCATAGCCATAACTGTATGGCTCTCCTCGCTGCCTCGCGAAGACACATATCGGCCTAGTCACTGCTATGTGCTCCCACAGCCAAAACTGTAGCAGTAATACCCCAGCCGATAGACTCATGCTATGGTGGTACACCACCTGATGCATGTCGTGGTATAAATGGGCCAGTACGCAGACTCCCCATGCATATCGAGTGCCCTCAGTCAGCATCCGCTCCATGATCCTGCCCCATCCAATGGGAAACCCATGAGATCTCTTGTCCGGGCATACAACACCCCCGATCAGTCCAGCCACAATCCCCGGGAAGTAGTCATAGCAATCGTATATATCGTGCCACGGGATGACCTATCCAACCAGCTCAAGATCATCGAACACTCGCTGGCACTCGGCAAGTCCTGCATCCCGCTGTGCGTCGTACTCTACTAACTCACCTACCACGGGTAAGTGCAGAATCCGGTAGACGTCCTCCAATGTCACAGTCATCTCTCCAGTAGGAAAGTGAAAGGTCCCATCCTCGCTATGAAATCTCTCCACAGCGGCTGTCAGCAGTCCACGGTTCGCCCGCACCTCGGGCATGAAGCAAACATAGTCCAAACCCATGGCACCAAGCGCCACTCTATCAGTCTCTGTCAGCATGTATCTCTGCAATAGGGGCATGGAAAATGTCTCCCTCGACTGCAGTGTGTCTCAAATATCCTCCTGCAAGCAAGCAAGGCAACACGTCAATCTCAAGCGGCATATACCATATTCAACATATCTACTGAACTATATCAACTCAACTTAGCATCTCAAAATGATCAAAACAGCACACTACATCTCTTGACTAGATTCCTACAATCTCAGAGATAGATCATCGACTCCTGCGTCAAACAAGACGCTAATCGAATCAATTTGGCTAAGTAATTTGCTATCCCAAGCACATGCACCACTACAGGTGGTAACAGCGCTGCTTCTTGATATATGCGCCGCTAAAATTAGCATATGCGCTGCTAAACGCAGATGCGCCGCTACTATGCACATATGCGTCGATTCAGCACATGCGCCGCAACATTCAGCATATGCGCCACCATATTATGAAAGCACCACTAGATTCAGCATATGCGCGGCTTTCACGCATGCGCCGCTACTTTCGACATATGCGCCGCTTAAATACACATGCACCGCCTAATTACAAAAGTGCAGCTACAATGCACGTATGCGCCGTTTTCCCATATGCGCCGCTGAAACCGGCATATGCGCCGCTAAATGACAAAAGCGCCACTTCGTGCAGCATATGTGCCGTTCTACATTTCAGCGCATATGTTTGACCTATTTTCTACATGCATTTATGACACCCTAAATCGACCCTAGGAGAAATTTTTCTAAGCACATACCGAGGGTCCTACCTCTGCTGGCCGCCCGAATCGACGGACTCGCTCGAATCAATGCTCCTCGCATGGAATGTCTACTGCTCTGGCTGCCATGCTGCTCCAAGTTTGCTCTAAGCTCTCTCAATCCAATCCAGATCAAACAAGTGTACAAATGACTATTCTTGTGGACCCAGCTCCTATTTATAGCCTCCAAACCCTAATTCTAGCTAGGTGATGACTGTGACTACTTCCCGTACCCATTTTTCCTCCAGTTTTCTTCCCGTTTCCCTGAAATGCGTCCTTTTTCCTCTTGCTTATCCTAACCCCTTCGTCTTCGTGAGATTGTCCGTCTCTGATTCTTTCGCCCTTTTCCCGTCCAATCTCCCGAGGGGGCATCCTATCGTCAATAAGCCTGTACCAAGGGCAAACTGGGGCATGTATCACTGTCAAACTACTTATTCTTTGAAGCAACACTGTAAACTGCATTGCATCGAAGAGGGGCAAAATGTATACGCCTAAAAATGACACGAATCATCCTAAATAAATATTCTAAATATTTATTCCATTCTTCTACCAATTAAATAAATATTCTAGATTTATTTAATCGATTCACTATTCCATAATTAAATAAAATCTATTTATTTAATTAAAATTCTTCTAAATGTCCTACACAATTAAATAATCATAAATTATTTAATTAATCCAAATTCCTCTATCCTAAGTTCTAAATTCAAAAATTACACCTCACCTTTTCCACCTCACCTTGTCCACCTCATCAGGTTGCACATGTAATTAAATATATTTAATATTTAATTACCTTATTTTCCCTCACCCACATGGCCTATTTCTTCTCAAATCAGAGGTTAGTTAACTAATCAATCAAAAATGTTAACTAACCTGTCAATTGAGTCAATCCCTCAATCAATTCAGTCAGTTCCATAATCCACTCTTCTAACTGATCAATCAAGTCTGTTAACTGATCAGTCAATGGAGTTAACTCTCCAATCAATTTTGTCACATCCCCTCTTTCATGATGGAGCTGGGACACTTGTCACATTTCTACTGGTTGCACATTCCTCAACCATCCTCAGCCATTGATCTTCATATCTCCTCTCAACCGTTGATTCCCATTCTTCCAAGTCTATAAATGAAACCTCATTCTTCCATTCTAATCATCCAGGCTTTTGACATCGTTACTCTGTAGAAATATCACCAGCGCGCCTTTGGCACCCTTTTACCATCCACAAGCTTGAGATCACATACTTGCCTTGGAGCTCATCTTCATTGCATATCACAACAGCCATTTACCATCGACTTCCTCGAACACAGCTTAAAAGAGTGCACTCTCTGAGGGCTCACTTCATCTGCAAAAGGACGGTTGTAATAGGCAAACAACAAAAGCATCGATTTTAGGGAAGGTTTGCTTTGTGTTATTCATTGCTATTTTCGTTTAATCTTTCTTGTTATCTCCTATTCTGTTGATGTTTGGGTCTTATATAATTCATTTGATTGATTCACGTTTTACCCTTACACTATGGTATGGAATAATTCCTACCATTAAATATTTCAAAGTGTTTGGAAGCAAATGCTATATTAGAAGAGATGAAGAAAACTTGGGAAAGTTTGACACAAGATCAGATGAAGGAATCTTCCTTGGATATTCTACAAAGAGAAAAGCTTACAGCTGTTACAACAAGAGGCTAAAGAAGTTAGTTGAAAGTGCAAATGTCAAAGTGGATGAAGAACCACATCAAAGCTCAGTGCTAATAGAAGGATATGAATCTGATGAGCTCCCTTGCAGAGAAGAAGAAAGAGAAAAAGAAAAGGAAAAAGAGATGCATTTTGATGAAGAAGATGCTCTGGAAAGGATTCCTAAGATTCCCAAGTATGTGTAGAAGAATCATTCTGAAGATCAGATCATTGGAGATAAGAACAAAGGTGTATTAACAAGAATAAAAATTGCTATGGTAGATGAACAAGTAAATTTGTGCTTATTGTCTAAAATAGAACCCAAAATAGTGACTAAAGCATTCAAAGATGAACACTGGATCAAAGATATGGAAGAAAAATTGATGTAGATTGAGAAGAATCGAACTTGGGAAATTGTAGCAAGATCAGCAAACAAAAATGTAATAAGTACTAAATGGGTGTTACGAAACAAATTGAATGAGAATGGGGAAGTAATTAGAAATAAGGTTAGACTTGTGTGTAAAGGCTACTCACAAGTGGAAGGAATAGATTTTGAGAAAACATATGCTCTGGTGGCAAGAATGGAGACCGTTAGAATGTTCTTGGCCTTTGCATCTCATAAGGACTTCAAAGTTTATCAGATGGATGTGAAATCTGCATTCTTGAATGGAGAATTGGAAGAAGAGGTATACATTGAACAACTAGAAGGATTTCAGTTATCAGATGATCCAAATATGGTCCACAAATTGAAGAAGGCATTGTATGGACTCAAACAGGCACCTAGAGCTTGGTACGCAAGATTAGATAGCTACCTGTTGCAGCAAGGATTCAAAAAGGGTATTGTAGATAGCAATTTGTACTTCAAATTTGAAGAAGATCAAATCTTGATTGTGAAGGTATATGTTGATGATATGATCTTTGGAGGAAATGAAGGTATGTGCAAGAGATTTACAGAAGAGATGCAGAAAGAATTTGAAATGTCAATGTGTGGGGAAATGAATTTCTTTCTTGGATTACAAATCAATCAATCAAAAAAAGGTATTTTCATTTCACAGTCAAAGTATGTTAAGGAAATGTTGAAGAAGTTTGGAATGGAGGATTCCAAACAGGTATGTACTCTTATGGTTATTGGTTGTAATTTAAGAAAAAATGATGAATCTTCTAAGGCTAATCAGAACAAGTACAAGTCAATGATTGGTGGACTATTATACCTAACTACTACTAGACCAGATATCATGCATGCAGTTTGTCTTGTGGCTAGATTTTAAGTAGATCCCAGGGAATCACATGTTACAGCAGTAAAAAGGGTACTATAGATAGCAATTTGTACTTCAAAGTTGAAGAAGATCAAATCCCGATTGTGGAGGTATATGTTGATGATATAATCTTTGGAGGAAATGAAGGTATGTGCAAGAGATTTGCAGAAGAGATGAAGAAAGAATTTGAAATGTCACTGTGTGGGGAAATGAATTTCTTTCTCATATTACAAATCAGTCAATTAGAAAAAGGTATTTTCATTTCACAAGAAAAGTATGTTATGTTGAAGAAGTTTGGAATGGAGGATTCCAAACCAGTATATACTCCTATGGTTACTGGTTGTAAGTTAAGTAAAAATGATGAATCTCTTAAGGTTGATCAAAGAAAGTATAGATCAATGATTGGTGGATTGTTATACCTAACTGCTACAAGACTGGATATCATGCATGCAGTTTGTCTTGTGGCTAGATTTCAAGCAGATCCTAGAGAATCACATGTTACAGTAGTAAAAAGGATATGTAGATACTTGAAAGGCACTCCAGATTTTGGCTTATGGTATCCTAAAGATACCGATTTCTCTTTGAGTGCATATACAGATGCAGATTGGGTAGGATGTGTAGATGATAGAAGAAGTACAAGTGGTGGTGCTTTCTTTCTTGGAAGAAGACTAGTCTCATGGTTGAGTAAGTAAGATTTAGTGTCATTATCTATTGCAGATGTAGAGTATATTGCAGCAACATCTTACTGCACACAGGTGTTGTGGATGAAGCAGACATTGAAGGATATCAAAGTATCATATGATGACCCTATTCCTATTTTGTGTGATAATACAAGTGTTATCAATATCTCAAAGAATTAGGTAATTCATTCAAGAACAAAACATATCTCTATCTGGTATCACTTTCTAAGAGAGAAGGTTGCAAAGAATGAGGTGAAATTGGAGTATGTGCCTACTAAGGATCAAGTTGCAGATATTTTTACAAAGGCTCTCCCTAAAGATACTTTTGAATATCTCTTGCAGAAGTTAGGAGTTATTGCCCCTCCTTTTGATTAGATACATAAGTATGTGCATCTATCCAAGAAGCATTTCAAGAGCCATTCTTAGTCCTAGACTGATGTTGAAAGCTACCTCTTAGGGGGAGTAGGTAGTGGTTATGTTGGTTGAAGCAGTCAGATAGAGTATATTTTATGCCTCTTAGGGGGAGAGTGTAGAAAAGGGAGAGCAGTGGAGAGAGAGCAAGTGCTTGATGGTGTTACAGGTGTTTCCCTTTGCCATTGATGTCAAAGGGGGAGAGAGTTAGCATGGCTGAAAAACCATAGTATAGGAAAGTGTGTGAAGTAGAGGTAAAAGTGTGAAGAGTAAGATTTGCTCCAATCAAGGGGAGTACTACTGGTTGCAGACCTGCTGATTGGTTGTTTTTGTTGTTGATGATTTTTCATTAAAAGTTGGTGTTGCAATTAATCATAAAGGGGGAGATTGTTGGAAGCTTGCTGGTGCTGTCATTGATGTCAACCTCTAGCAGATGATTCACTTGGCTTCCAAGTGCTTTTGAAAAATTTTGAATAAAAAGGTGTGCAATGTGACAGAAGTATGTTCAGTGTTGTGCTCCACATTTCTTCATGGTTGAAGATATGCTTGTGCAGTTTGTAAGTAATGATCAGAGGTGTTCAGAGGTGTTATATCTAGAGTTTCAAGTTCTAGATCATGCAGTAGTGGAGTATGTGTTTGATAGAGTGTTTTGTATGTGAGGAAGGTTGTCTGGGAGAAATGAGATTCCTTTGCATTTCTCCACATTAAGGTTTCTTGTCTTGTGGTTCTAGGAATGATCTTATATTACCTGTACCTACTTTCCCCTAAAGTTTCTAGTGTTGGATTACTCCACAAGCTTAGTTTTTGTGTTGGAGTTCAGCAACAGTACATCTTGATGTGCAGAATGAAGGCTTTCTTAGTTTCAGGTGGTTGTGATATGTTGGTGTTGGAAATAAGCCACACCGAGACCGACGATGGACTGGTCCAAGAGGGGCTAGTAGCTCAGTACTGATCACTCTAGCAACGTATGGAAGGTCCTAGGTTCGAGTCCTAGCTGGTCCATGTCTCAACATGGTATCAGAGCCAAGCCCAGGCTAGGAGCCCCAAGCACACGAGAGGTGTGGCTTAAGGGGGGGTGTTGGTGTTGGAAATAAGCCACACCTGGACTGATGATGGACTAGTCCAAGAGGGGCTAGTAGCTCAATGGTAGAGCACTCCAGCAGCATATGGAAGGTCCTAGGTTCGAGTCCTAGCTGGTCCATGTCTTAACATGATAGTGTTACAAAATATTCTAATGATGCTGGAACATTTTGGAAAGGTGTGTATATGTTGTGGAGTGTTTCTTTATGGTTCGCATTATGTTCTTAGACTTGGAGAGGCATGTGTGTGATCGCTTGTTGTATTAGCTCAGGTTTGGTTGACCTGGCATACTGGCGCTATTTGCAAAGGTACTTCATGGATTGTGGATGTGATGAGTAGCATGGTGATAAAGATTTGGGTCCTAGTTAACCATTGGCATGGTCCACCTTCACTTCTTTCTACCATAGAAGTGTTTGGCGCCAACCTATTTTGAAGTTGCACGTTTGAGGTGCACATGTTTCATTAAGGCTGACCTAATTGATATTGTTTTAGGTTGTAGACGGTATAAATGCAAGGTGAAGGTTGATTGGAGGAGCGCAGAGAAGAAGATGTGAATGTGATCAAGGGTGGTGAATTGTGGGCAAGCTTAAATGCTTATGACTCTCAGATGTAGTGAGCAGAAGGTGTCTACATTTTAGTTTGCTTGAAGTTGCTGGACGCAGTGAGCCAAAGGTTACAGATGGAATAAATTTGTAGTGGTGTATTTCTCCTATTGCTTTGAGATAGTGAATCTCTATGTAACAGTCCTCTTATATTCTTCTCTCTTCTGGATAGTGAGTCCTTCTGGCAGTGAGCCTTTCTTCTGGGCAATGATCCCTTGGCAGTGAGCCTACTTGTATTTGGTGTTGCTATTCATATATGTGAGCTAATCCTCACCATGGTTTTCCCTTCTTGGGTTTTCCACGTAAATTTGGTGTTCTTATGTTTTTGGATGTGTTTGCATTGATGCCTCATATTTTTACATTCTGCTAATTCATAATAAGAGTTTGAATCAGTATTAAGGGCTTAATGTTTTAAAGTACAACTGATTCACCCCCCTCTCAGTTGTCTTGTGCATCTAACATGACCTAAGTATACATTGAAATTCAAAATATAGAGGCTGACCTTGGAGGATGTTTTAATTCAATGCAGCTGACAATAAGAATGATAGTGTATAGATCGATATATATAGCAAATTAGTTTATTCATTTTGTAGATGATGTAAATGTGTGAGCATTGAAGTGAAAAAACTAAATATACATGTGAATGTGAATGAAGTGCGAAGGTATTTTAACAAAAGATAACTAGATAATCACACCTATAGAAGAGTTGAGGATTTGAGGAGAAGACAATAGCATGACAACAATATAACAACAGTATAACATACTTATCATCTTACTGCAAACAGAAAATAGTGTGACAGCAAATAGAGTATGAAGTAAATTGTTTCATTTATATTGTAGAGGTTGGTGCCTCATCTTGTATGTGTTGTAGAACATTAGGGGATTCGTGTCTCCATTAGGTTGGTGCCCATAAAGCAATGTAACAAGGGGTCGGTGCTTCCTTTGAGTTAGCTCTCATAAATTAGGGGATTAGTGTCTCCTTTGGGTTGGTGCCCATAAAGATTATTGTAAACATTATTTTTCTATGAGGCTGGATTTAGACAGTAGATCCAAGTAGCTTGCTCACCATGGTTTTTCCCTTCTTGGGTTTCCACATAAAATCTAGTGTTGTGTTCTCTTGTGTGGATGTGTGGATATGCTTATGGTTGCATAGTTCTTACTTCATTTGATTGATGCAGTAAAGATTATGTTGTTGCAATAGAATTGAAGTAAAAATTGGTATATACTGATTCACCCCCCCCTTAGTCTATGTGTTCTAACAATTGGTATCAAAGCTATTGGTTCCTTATTATAGTTTAACATCTGAAGGTAGATCTTTGATTGAACACAATGGTTGGATAGGAAGGATCCTCTTCTAATAGAGCACCACACTTTGATGGATATAACTATGCTTTCTGGAGTATAAAGATGGAAGCCTACTTGACTTTTGTAGGGTATGATGTTTGGAGATCAATAATTGATGGTTGCAATGAACTTGCAACTCCTCCAACAAATCATGTAGACAAGAAAGAATGTGAAAAAAATACCAAGGCAAAGAATGTCATCTTGTGTGGTCTGGCCAACATAGAATTTGTCAAGGTAATGCAGTGCAAGACAACTAAATACATACTACAAAATCTCTAAAATATCTATGAAGGAGATGATAAGGTAAAGTAAGCAAAATTGCAGACCTTCAAGGGTAAATTTAAAAATCTTAAGATGAAAGAAGAGAACATAGTTGACTATCTCAGAATAGATGAAGTCATAAATGCAATAATAGGTCTTGGTGAAGAGGTAAAGGATTCATTGATTGTCAAAAAGGTATTGAGATCACTCACTCAAAGATATGACTTAAAGGTCTCATCTATAGAAGAATCCTGGGATTTGAATAAACTCACCATGGATGAACTATTTATCTCTCTCACTACCTATGAGGTGAGAAATGCAAGAAAAGACACATCAAAAAAGGAAGATGCCTTCAGAGCTACAAAGAAAGAAGAATCATCTATTGCAAGCAGTGGATTTGAGGAAGAAGAGGCAAACTTTGTAAGAAAATTAAAGAAGGGTTTAGGTAAGTACAAAGGTAAGATGCCTTTCAAGTGTTTCAACTGTGGTAAAATTAGCCTTTATGCATCTAAATGTCCTTATGGAGAGAGTGAAGATAGAAACAAGGGTTTCAAAAGGAATAAATTCAACAAGAACAAGAAAAGCCTCTACTCTAAAGAGGACTACAATTCAGAAGAAGTAGATTACTGCTCATCAGAAGATGAAAGGGAAGAAGCCCTATTCATGGCTATGAAAGTCCTAGACAACTCAGACATTGTTGCTATTGATGAAGAAGACATGATAGTCATAGATGAAGAAGAATGTGAAGTTGATCCTAAAGGTGAACTTATTTCTGCTCTTGAGGACTTGAGATTAGTAAGGAAAGAAAACAAAGAATAAAAGGAAAAGCTCAAAGAATTAGAGGAAATGATTGTTAGCTTTAAGATTCAAATTGAAGAGGGAAAAAGGATTGTAGACATCATGAACACTAACTTCAAAGCCAAATTAGATGAGTGTTTAAAACTTGAAGAAGAAATTGTTTCATTGAGAAAGGAAGTTGAAAAAGTTCATGCTTAGTTGAGTAAGAATATCAAGTTTGGAAAGAGCTTTGAAATTATGGATGATAGAATAAACATTTAGAGACCTCTATTCATAAATTTAGGTTTGGGCTATGATGAAGTCACACAATATTCTACTCCTACAAAGAAGAATGAACCAGAGAAGATAGTGCCAAATGAAGAAATCCCAATGGATAAAGAGAGTATGAAAATTGAAGAAGTTGATTTCATCCCTGTCATCTCTCAAAGAAGAAAATTTAGAAGATTAATTTCTGTAAGACAGACATCCATGAACAAGTTTAATTATGCTTTCTCTAGTTACTATTTCATTTGAAATCAGTATGGTCACAAAACAATTGAGTGCAGATCTAGGATGAAGAGAAGTAGCTTTGTTAGTAGAAATACTTTCACTCCATTAGTTGATTACAACATAATATGTTATATATGCAACAACTTTGGGCACATAGTAAGGTACTAAAAAAGTGGAATGGCTAAATCAGAAACTCAAAAAACTTACATCAGCAAAGATAATGACATTCCTTTAGATCAGAAGATAGATTAGAAGAAGGAGTGGAAAGTCAAGAAGACCAATCATGAAGATGCAAATTCAATGATTGTCCAAACTGCATTTCATGCACAAGGGAAAGAAAATCCTTGGGTTATAGACAATGGATGCTCAAGTCACATGACAAGAGACAAGAGCGAGTTTATCCATCTTGTAAAGTAGAATGGTGGATCAGTCAAGTTTGTAGATAATACTACTGCAAGACTATGTGGTACAGGAACAATAAGTATTGATAGAAAGACTAGGACAATAGATGTCTTATATGTAGAAGGTCTCAAGTACAATCTTCTTAGTGTAAGTCAGAGGTGCAATAAAGGAAACAATCTTATCTTCCATGCACAAGGCTATGAAATCAGAAAAGCAAGTATTGGTAAAT
The DNA here is from genome assembly GCA_027924645.1 of Cunninghamia lanceolata. Taxonomy (NCBI): domain Eukaryota; kingdom Viridiplantae; phylum Streptophyta; class Pinopsida; order Cupressales; family Cupressaceae; genus Cunninghamia; species Cunninghamia lanceolata. Next base: position 8,300,424 of record BSBN01001281.1, read on the forward strand.
TGGTGGCAGAGGCATGTAGGACAAAGAATAACTTGTACAACCTTAGTGAAGTCATGGGAAGGAACTTCCTTCTAGGATAGACAAATAAAAGCTAGTGGTGGCATAAGAGGATGGGGCACATCAACTTTGATAGTTTTGTGAAGATCATCTCTAAACATGCAGTTAGAGACATGCCAAAGATTGCCAAGCCTAGAAGAACCTTTTGTAAAGGATGTCAAATTGGGAAGCAAACAAGGACCAAGTTCAAGACTAAGGAGTACTATTCTACTAAGGCATTGGAGCTGATTCATACAGACATGTAGTCCTACCAAAACAAGAAGTCTCCAATGTTACATCCACCTTTTTTGGACTATTTTAACTATTTACTTTTACTTGTTACATGGATAGAAATAGACCTCTGAATATATGTTATGCTTATAAGAAATAATCTTATGATTAGGAATATTAATTCTATGGAATAATGATTTTATCTCTTACATATGATTAATTCAATGATTAGAATTAAGATGTCTTTTACAATGTGGAAAAAGTGAAATGTTATTATTATGATATTATTTGACTGAGACACCAGTACACTAATCACAATTTGCAAGTAAGAGTGTTGGATAGGAAACAGGTGGATCTAACTCTCCGAGAAGCAAAGGGAGAGAAATTATCTTCAGGGAAGGCTCAGAGTATAGACTCTAGATTATCAAAGGGTATTTGCGAACTAGGTATGGTATATTTGATAGTGGACTTTAGTTTGTCTTGAGGTAAGTTTTATCTTTGGTCAACAACAGGTTGTTTCAACGGGAACATCTAAGTCTTTTGGAATAGGTTATCCTTTATTTTGGTCATTGTGAAGAAACAACGTTGCTTGTCAGAACGTTGTCATCGCAACTAACATAGTCATTAGACGTTTACATCGTAATCATTTGAGTTCACGTCGTCAAACGTGGATGATAGAAAAATATAATACACCTCTGACTGCATGTCTTTGGCAAGTCTTTTTTGATGTAAAATAGCTCTAATCCTTCGCGTGTTGCAAACTTTTAACCTTGCATATTTATGTGGCTATGTCAATCTACCCTTGTAATTGTCAATCTCTTTTAGCTTCGACGTCATTAAGTTGACGGTCCTTAGCATCGCCATAACTTTGGAATTGGCTCAAGATGTATAAATAGAATAATAATAATAATTTGGGATGAAGTTGTTTTATGCCTATAATAATTGACATTATTTTATGGTTTATTGATCCTCGACTATAGTCAACTCTTTTCACTTTACCGATGTTAGTTAATTAAAAATCCATCATGAAAGTTAATGATGGACCGCAGCTTGCACTAGCGTAATGTATCTTGTCTTACCAATGATAACGTTGTGGTATGATGAAAATGCCACCCAATAACCAATACCATGAGGGCGTAACTGTTTAACTGCGTACCTCTGAAAATCTTATCCTATTACAAATAATGCAAATGGAGAAGTCACAATATAGAGATAACCATCATATTTTAGATGAGGCTGAGTGGTAGTTATGGATCAAGAAATGGTTATTCTTCATCTCATTCTAGCTCGATAAGAGCAAAGATGATAAGAAGCTAAGAAAAGTAAGCATATCAAGGGCAGTAAGAGTCTTAGGAGAAACAGGGAGTGATAGGAAGTGCAAGGTGAAGGAGTTAATCATCATTGGAGCTAGGATTCACCTTTTGAGTTGAAGGAATGTGATGACTGAAGCTTAAACAAATAGGTTCAACTTGATTATCCCCGTGTCTTTGTTACATTTAAGTTCTGCAAGATAGCAAGCTACTATATATCTTAGCTATGTATAAATGATAGCCCCGCTTAGTTCAGTAGATTACATTTATGTTGGTTATTTATGGGAAAATTTTATGCCACTGGAAAAATGATGAACACAATGCATCTTTTCTTTCAATTAAAACCATCTTCTTTTAATCACCGCGTGAAGAAAGACCACGTAGGAATGATTAAGAGCTTTCATCTTTTTTGCCTCACCACTTGATCGAGAAAACATGGGAATTTATTGACAGTTTATGGGTGTGATAAAAATGATGCCACTTTGTTTAATTACCTCTCTGTGCTTAATCCAAGCCCAACTTCCACCTTGATTCATTATTCTCTGCCATGCGAGATAGAACGTAGACAATGCAACCAAGCCTTCTAATCATTACGGCAAGTAAAGCCATAATCGAAGGACATCTTTACTTATATATTCCTATTTGATATTTAGGCTTCTGTTATAAAGGATTCAAGTATCTTTCTGAACTTGTTGTGATGCTCACAACATGCCCCATTTTACCTCTTAGCAAAATGAGGACCCCTGCTATGGCTGTGGCTTTTTGCTTGTGTGTGGGTCTGCTTGGTGGTAAAGGGAAAAGGAAGTAAAGGTTACAAACCATCTTGAGAATTGAAAAAAATTAGCATTAAGTACTAGAGTAGAATAGAGGTGAATTCTGTGTCAAAAATGAATAGGGGTTGTTTTTTCAACTATTTCAAAATTCCCAATATTCTGCAAGATATGCATGTTTCTTGGTAAAATGCATTAGAGGAGGGTTTTGTATGTTGTATGTACAAGGACGTTTGTATGTGGAGTCATTGTATTAATCGCATAAAGTGGTCAGGTTTATGAATCATGGTATTTTGTATGTATGTGGTTAGTGTTTTATTCTTTACATACAAGTCAGACCCGATGTGATACAGAAGTAAAATGGATAATTGGTTAGGTCCGCATTGTATCTTGTGTTGTATGTTTGTCAAAAAAGAGAAAATACAAGGCAATATACAACGCGATATACATATTGTGGACCTGAAGAGAATATGAAATTTGGTTTTATTAAGGTATGTTTCGTTATTTGTATAATGCACATACTTTGGGTTTGTACCTTTCGGTATACATACAACGCGGATGTCAAAAGGTAACTAAATCGGATGTAAGTGATGCATCATACCTTAATGTATATTTGAAAAGATACATCCATTTTATATACCTGTGTGGATCCGATGGGTTATGCAATATGGTTAAGAAAAGATGAGGAGTCCAGGATGATTATACAAAGGAGTTTTCATGTATGGAGGCTTGTATCTAAGAGTAGATACAAGTATAGTTGTTTCGTTGAGATACAAGTGGGAAGGTAAAGTGGGTCCCACAGGTTGTATCTCAAGGTTGTATATGGTACCAACAAACAATATACAAGCTGATATACAAAGAAGAGATACAAGGAGCCGCGATACAAGATAGATTTCAAAAATAAATTAAATAAAGGTAAGGCTTTGTATGTTTGGGAGATTATATGTTAACGATATACAATCCTGATATACAAAGAAATGAAGGACATCGCCAGAGAGATACAAGGTAAAAGTGTTAGATTTAGGGCACACAACTGAGAGGGGGGGTGAATCAGTTGTGCCAAACTTTCTCAAATTTACACACTTAAAACTTCTTGGTGATTACCAGTATATTAAACATGAAACATAATGCATTCAAATCACAAGCAGAAACTCAACAACACATAAGACACCAAGATTTTGATGTGGAAAACCCGGTTAAGGGAAAAACCACGGGGTGATTAACCCAAGAATGTATTCTCTGTCAGAAGAATAGAAAGAACAAATGGCACATGCCAATTAGGGCTCACTGCCCGAGCACACTACTCACAAGAGGCTCACTGCCTACAAGAGACACACTATCTACAAAGAAATAAGTATCACATACATGAACTGGAGAATAGCATCTTCACCATGCTTGAATCAGTTCCATTAAAGCCCAAAAAATTCTACTCTACCTTTCGCTTTCTTCTTCGCTACACCACACTCATCTCCACAAGACACACTCTGGAATGACTTCACAATCCTTTATTTATACAAGGCATCGACTTAGGAACACTCATCTAAGTCAGAAAACACTTATAGATCCTCCGGAAGACGTGTAATATATCCGATTGGCCAGTCTCAGGAAGTACACCAACATCCGGTGGTTATTCATCAAATCCAAACTCTAACTTCAATGCGGACCACCAACATGATCTAGACATGATCCAAAGATCACCACAGCCTTTCCTGAGCCACCAAGAACATCCGCACTTTATCAGCTTACTGGAATTCTTCTCTCCTTCATCCGGAGATTCAAGAACACAGTCTATCATCACTGTCACAAATGAATAGGCTCTTCTGGACCTTCAAACCATGAGCCAATCTAGTTGACACTTCTTAAGGACTTCCTCAACACTCCCTCCAATCTGTAGAATGGGATGATGCACTTCCGGAGCTCACCGGACCTATCTGTGACACCCTATCACTTCTAAACACCTGCCAAAACCGGTTCTACTTGAGCAACCATAACTTCTTCAGATCTTCATGCGAACCTCTGAAAACTTGACTGGAGCATCTCAAGACTTATATCTACAAACCCTTTAAACCGCATCCTCTAATCCTCAACCTATTGTGGACTTTTACCTTCTTGTCATCACTGTTCTTCACTGTTCCTGATTGAGACTAATTTTCTCAATATCCTTAGCACACAGCTCATCCAATCCTTCTCATTAATGCATCATGAGTATGTTGACATCAATGACAACACCTATTAGGCCCATACTTGCAACAATCTCCCCCTTTGTCATTTATGGCAACATATGATGTGAAAAACTATCAAGACAAGAACTTCTCCTTACTATCACAACTCCCCCTATCAGCAACAACTATTCACATGTCTTCTCTTCCTTTACTACTCCCCCTTTGACCAACAACCACTTGTTTTTCACATGTCTTCTCTCCCCCTTTGACATCAATGGCAAAAGGCTCATACTTGCAACTCTAACACATCAGAATCATACCAGCTGCTCCCCCTGAGTAGCAGCTCTCCATCACCAATCTGGATCACAAGATCTGACTGTGATATCCACCAGACTGATGCACATCAGTGCATCCTAGTTCATCACTGGAGGGGCAATAACCCCTAACTTCTCCCGAAGATACTCAAAAGAGTCCTTGGGAAGAGGTTTAGTAAAGATATCTGCAATCTGATCCTTTGAGGGCACAAACTCCAATCTGAATTCATCCTTGTTCACTTGCTCTCTTAGAAAGTGAAATTTGATAGATATATGCTTAGTCTTAAAATGCAACACTAGATTCTTAGAAATATTTATTGCACTTGAATTATCACAGAAGATTGTGATAGGCTCCTCATACTCTACTTTGATGTCTCTTAGCATCTGCTTCATCCACAAAACTTGAGTGCAACTACCTACTGCAACAATGTATTCTACTTCAGTTGTAGACAGAGATATTGCCTCTTGTTTCTTGCTTAGCCAAGAAACCAATCTCTTTCCCAAAAAGAATGCTCCACCACTGGTACTCTTCTAGTCATCCACATCTCCTGCCCAATCTGCATCTGTATATGCATGAAGAGAGAAATCATGATCTCTAGGATACCACAACCCATATTCAACTATCCCTTTTAGATATCTAAAAATCCTTTTGATTGCCATGACATGAGATTCTCTGGGATCAGCCTGGAATCTAGCCACAAGACCAACAGCCTGCATTATATCTAGTCTAGTTTGAGTGAAATACAACAGTCCACCAATCATTGATCTATACTTTGTCTGGTCTACCTTAGGAGAGTCATCATCTTTGCTCAACTTACATCTGGTTGCCATGGGAGTATTCATTGGCTTTGAATCTTCCATCCCAAATTTCCTCAACAATTCTTTCACATATTTGGTCTGAGAAATGAAGATTCCTTTCTTTGTTTGAGTAATTTGCAGACCCAAGAAGAAATTCATTTCACCAAGCATAGACATCTCAAACTCACTTTTCATTTGATTTGCAAAGGTTTGACACATACTATCTCTTCCTCCAAAGATGATATCGTCAACAAATACTTCAACAATCAAGATGTTTTCATGATCAATTTTGAAATATAAGTTACTATCAACAGTACCTTTGTTGAATCTAATCTTCAGAAGATGCTTATCCAATCTTTCATACCAAGCTCTTAGGGCTTACTTTAAACCATAAATTGCCTTTTTCAATTTGCAGACCATATCACCATGATCAGACAACTAAAATCCATCCGGTTGCTCTATATACACTTCTTCTTCCAAATCACCGTTTAGAAAGGTAGACTTGACATCCATCTGATATACTTTGAAATCCTTGAAGGCAGCAAAGGCAAGAAATAATCTGACTTCTTCAATTCTTGCCACCAGAGCAAAAGTTTCTTCAAAATCAATTCCTTCTATTTGAGAGTAGCCCTTGCAAACCAATCTGGCTTTATTTCTTATTACTTCACCAACTTCATTCAGTTTGTTCCGAAAGACCCATTTGGTTCCAATCACATTCTTGTTTCTAGGTCTGGGAACAAGATCCCAAGTGTGATTTTTCTCTATTTGCACCAGCTCTTCCTCCATTGTTGTAGTCTAGTTTTCATCATTGCAAGCTTCATTCACTGTCTTAGGTTCAATTTTAGAGATCAAACAATACTCTTCTGAATCTTGAGCAATTCTCCTTCTTGTTAGAACTCCTTTTCTTTTATCACCTATGATCTGATCTTCAAAGTGGTTCAGTCTTACATACCTAGGAACTTTGGGAGTTTCCTGCACTTCCAATTCTTGATCAGGCTCATTATGATTCATCTCTTCTCCCTGAATTACCGGATCTATTTGATTCTAAGTACTGGAAGGGGTTTGGGCTCCTTGAATCAGAACACCATTCTGATCATTATCATCATATTCATAAAACCTTGAAGGTTTCTCAATTCCTTCATCAACCTTCACATTTGTACTTTCTATCATCTTTCTCAGTCTCTTATTGTAACACCAGTATGCTTTACTTTGAGTGGAATAACCCAAGAAAATTCCTTCATCACTTCTAGCATCAAACTTTCCTAAATCTTCATCTCTTTTAATGTAACATTTGCTACCAAAAACTCTGAAATACCTTACAGTAGGAGTGATGCCAAACCAAAGTTCATAAGGAGTCTTACCGGTATTGCTTCTGATTTGAACTCGATTGAGTGTATAGACTGCAATGCTGACAGCTTCTCTCCAAAACATCTGAGGAACATTTGCTTCCATCATCATTGTCCTGGATGCTTCCTGGATGGTCCGGTTCTTTCTCTCTACTACTCCATTCTGCTGTGGAGTCCTAGGAGTAGACAACTGTCTCTTTATGCCATGCTTCTCACAAAAATTATGAACTCACCGGATGTGAATTCACCACCTCTATCAGACCTCAGACATTTCAGTTTCAATCCGGTTTGATTCTCTACCATAGCCTTGAAGATTTTGAACTTCTCAAAAGCTTCTGATTTCTCTTTCAGAAAGGTAACCCACATCATCCGGGAATGGTCATCAATCAATAACATGAAATATCTGTCACCTTGCATACTCTTGATTCTTGTTGGACCACATAGATCAGTATGAACTAATTCCAATAATCTGGTGGAGGATTGATCCTTGCTTTTGAATGAGACTCTACTCTGTTTCCCCAGCTGACATTCCTTGCACAAGCTGTTAGTAGGTTTCACCAATTTTAGAAGATCTCTTACAGCCTGAGTATTGCTTATCTTGATGATATTATCAAAATTCACATGACACATCCTTCTATGCCATAACCAACTTTGATCAACTTAAACAAATAAGCAACTTTTACCAGTACCAACCAAGTGGAAGATATTACCTTTAGTTTGAGCACCGGTTGCAATCTCTGTTCCGAAACTTTCAAAGATTTTGCATTTTCCATCCTTGAAACAGAGATCATAGCCTTTGTCCATCAACTGTCCAACACTGAGAAGATTGTGCTTCAAGCCTTCAACATATAGAACATTACCAGTTTTGTTTCTTCCATCAAAAGAAATAGTTCCTCTTCCTCTAATCTACTAGCAGAATTATCACCAAACTTCACCACTCCTCCTTCATTCCTTTCCAAATCTATGAACTTATTTTTGTCACCTATCATATGGTGAGAGCAACCACTGTCAATGACCGAATCATCCTTTTCTTCAACTTGGGCAGCCAGAGCTCTTTCTACAACTTTATGATTGACAGATATAGAGGATATTAGTTCTTCTTCCTTGATGGCAATGAACACCCATTCACTTCTGGATTTGTTTCCTGTCTCTGATTCATCATCTGTTACTCCTTCATTATCATCTTCTTCATGAACATAGTAACAATTCTTTTGGAACCTTGATCTGTTAGGATTTGGCTTTGAAAATCTTTCCGGACATCTTGAGGCAAAATGACCAATCTTATTACAGTTAAAACACTTGAAAGGCAATTTTCCTTCATACTTACCGGATCCTCTTGGTAGTCTCTTTGCAATGAGGGCTTCAAGTTGAGCAATTTCTACTTCTTCTTCCAGGTCTTTTCTTGCTTTTTCATACCATGACAGTTTCCTTGATGAGTTCTCTCCTGGATCAAATTTTTGTTTACCTTTCACAGAGGCACTAGCTTTGAATGCAGATTCAGTCTTGGGGGGATCATCTCCAAAATCAGTCATTTCAAATGTAGCCAGTTTGCCAGCCAATTGGTCTCTTGTGACAGTTGTATGGGCTCTGAATTCATCAATGGCAGCAACCTTGATTTTGTAAGAGGCAGGAAAGGATCTGAGGATTTTGCCAACAATCTCATTTTCATCCAAGACTCCACCAGCATTTCTGATTCCACAAACCAGCTCATTTACTCTTGGCATAAAAGTAGTAATATTTTCATCATCTCTCATTTTCAGCCTTTCGAATTTCCCTTTTAGACTCTATAACCTTGCATATTTAACATACTGGTCTCCTTCATGCAAAAGTTCTAGTTTATTCCAAATCTCAAAAGCAGTTGGTAGGTCAATAACATTTGAGAGCTCTGAGTCAGATAAAGCGCTTAGAAGAGCCTCTTTGGTCCACATATTGTTTTCAACATCTGTGAGTTCATTTAGGGTTGTCAGACCACCCTGTGGAGGTACATACGCCTTTGTAACCATGGACTAGTACGCCATTCCCATAAATTGCAAGTGACATTTCATGCGACCTTTCGAAAGAGCAAAGTTGGTTCCATCAAACTTCAGACTATCCTTCTTGTAGGACGACATCCTAGATCTCCTCAAGCGATTAAGCTCCTTTTAGAGGAACTTGGCTCTGATACCAATTGTTAGATTTAGGGCACACAACTGAGAGGGGGGGTGAATCAGTTGTGCCAAACTTTCTCCAATTTACACACTTAAAACTTCTTGATGATTACCAGTATATTAAACATGAAACATAATGCATTCAAATCACACGCAGAAACTCAACAACACATAAGACACCAAGATTTTGACGTGGAAAACCCGGTTAAGGGAAAAACCACAGGGTGATTAACCCAAGAATGTATTCTCTGTTAGAAGAATAGAAAGAACAAATGGCACATGCCAATTAGGGCTCAGTGCCCGAGCACACTGCTCACAAGAGGCTCACTACCTACAAGAGACACACTGTCTACAAAGAAATAAGTATCACATACATGAACTAGAGAATAGCATCTTCACCATGCTTGAATCAGTTCCATTAAAGCCCAAAAACTTCTGCTCTGCCTTTCGCTCTCTTCTTCACTACACCACACTCATCTTCACAAGACACACTCTGGAATGACTTCACAATCCTTTATTTATACAAGGCATCGACTTAGGAACACTCATCTAAGTTTGAAAACACTTATAGATCCTCTGGAAGACGTGTAATACATCTGGTCGGCCAGTCTCAGGAAGTACACCAACATCCGGTGGTTATTCATCAAATCCAAACTCTAACTTCAATGTGGACCGCCAACATGAACTAGACATGATCCAAAGATCACCACAGCCTTTCTTGAGCCACCAAGAACATCCGTACTTTATCAGCTTACTGGAATTCTTCTCTCCTTCATCTGGAGCTTCAAGAACACAATATGTCATCACTGTCACAAATGAACAGGCTCTTCCGGACCTTCAAACCACGAGCCAATCTAGTTGACACTTCTCAAGGACTTCCTCAATACTCCCTCCAATCTACAGAATGGGATGATGCACTTTCAGAGCTCAATGGACCTATTTGTGACACCCTGTCACTTCTGAACACCTACCGGAACCGGTTCTACTTGAGCATCCATAACTTCTTCAGATATTCATGCGGACCTCTGAAAACTTGACTGGAGCATCTCAAGACTTATATCTACAAACCCTTTAAACTGCATCCTCTGATCCTCAACCTATTGTGGACTTTTACCTTCTTGTCATCACTGTTCTTCACTGTTCCTGATTGAGACTAATTTTCTCAATATCCTCAGCACACAGCTCATCCAATCCTTCTCATTAATGCAACATGAGTATGTTGACATCAGTGACAACACCTGTTAGGCCCATACTTGCAACAAAAGATACAAGCGTGGATATAACGGAAAAGGGATAACATTGGTTATAACTCATTGCATATAACATTATTTATTGAAAAGATGCAAATGGACATACAAGGAACAATATACAAGGAAAGATACAAGAAAATACGATGTATGCAAAAAGTAAACTAACGGATGGAAGGTTTAAAATAAAACGTTGAAATAAGAAGCTGAAGCCATAGGCGCATTAATTGTTGTAATTAATGTCGATCTAACACCAAAAATAGTAAAATTTAACAGGTTAGGGTAAATTTAAAGTTGTTTTTCTTTCAGATTTGCATTGCTAAGATTAAAATTGTAGAAAGAAGAGTTGTTAAAGAAATTAAATGAAAATTTCATCATGGGATGGAATTCCAAAAGCAGGAACAGAGTGGAAAATGGTAAAGTAAGTCAATGTTGTAAGGTTGAGCTGTCGAAAGATATAGGTATTTATCTTAAACACCGTTACAGTTCAGTTAGTTAAAATGCAAAGTAAATTTTAGTAAGGGTAAGTGCAAGAAGATGGGGGGCCAAAAAGTGGCCAAATTAATTTCAAAAAAAAATAAGTCATAACGCGAGCGCGTTATAATGCGCTCGTGTTATAACTTCCTATAAATTAAAAAAAAAAGGTTTCCAATTTCATTTTCCTATTTTCTCCTCTCAACCCGCGACTTGCAAACCCTCTAAAGCACACTCGCATTTTGCAAAACACTATTTAACAGAAAAAGTTTATTGATTCATCGCCAAAATGCCGCCACGATGTCGAGCACGCCAAAGGGGTGAGTTATATTTGTTTTTTTGTTTGAATTTGTTTCTAAATAGGTAGGTTTTTGTTGATTTTTTATGTATATTTCATTAATTTTCAGGAAATGTTAATGCACCTCCTCCTCCTCCTCCTCCTCAAAATCCACAAAATCCTGAGGAGGAAATACCTGTAGAACAACAACCTCCTCCATTCATTCCTCAACATGCCCCTGGAACACAAGAAAATATAATGGGGCAAATTGAAAACAACAAAAAAGAAATTGAAGATATAATTGCAAGGTTGAAAGATCCTTCCACTTCAACCTTGCATAGGTCCACGCTTGCCGAATCTCTTGAGTCTATGTTATCAAATGTAGATTCAATTAGCAAGCAAATAACTAGTTGGACGGATAAAAAGAGAGAGTTTAGAGATTACTATGCAGACAAGTTGTCATATCAAGATGTGAAAAAATTACAAATTACAAAATTAGACTTGTGTTCAATTTTCACAAACCCACAAACAAATCAACCTCCACCCATTACATGCAAGAGGTTCCCTATCCATTGGTGCAACAACCAAGCGATAAGGGACAATTTCAGGCAGAGGTGGTGGATGGTTTTTGACCATCCTTCATGTAATAATAATGAGGTCCTGCAATACTTTTTGAGGAAACTCTACTGCGAGTTTGTCCTCAATAAAGTGCCAAACTATTTTGATATGCGGGACTTCTAGGGTAGAGGTGGGGGGTCAGCACAAGATAGACCAGGGGCACGTCTTGACCCACAGCGGGTAGTGAGATGAGTAATCAGTAGACCAGCCCATGAGCATGTTTCTATCCCTTCCATTGTGAAGGAGAGTGTTGAGGTCGATACACTTCAGTCGATTAGTGCCTTGACCCAGAGCATCATAGAGCATGTCGGTCCTACAACACAGAGTGGGTTGGGAGATAGTGCGAGGAGTAGGGTCCCACCCCATACTTGCCAGGCTTGTGGGTCAGCCTGTGGTTATGACCCCATGGACAGTCAGGACGCAGGTGCACAGGCTACATCTACAGCTGAACAGATGGTGATGACAGATACCCTCCTGAGTGAGACTTTCAGCCTTAATACTCAGGTAAATATTAGCAAGTTTATTGAATTTAATTTATTAAATTTTATTTTTGAAATACAAGATTAACTAATTTAAATTGATGATTTTAATGAAATTTCAGGGTCATAGCGTCGATGTAGTTTTCAGTGGTTCTCCACCTGCATTTTTCACTAGATCATCTACTGTCGAGGTATGTAACTAGTAAACAATTATAAATATTACATGTGAATAGCATCGTTATATGAATGGTATTCTAATATCTAATTTTGGATGTTGAATAGGTTAATACTATAGATTTCACGGCAACACCTGCCAGCGGTGGTGGACTTCAAAGCTTTACGGAGGTAATAAAATAAATAGTTTAATGAATGAATTGTACTTACTAAATTTTTGTATGTGATTTGTGTGCTTTATTGTGTGTACTTCCATGTTTAGATGAACGTGTGTGTATGTTAGGAGCCATGATTTGCATCACTATTATAGTTTTCGTAATTGAATAATGTTGTTTTATTTCCAGATGATGCAGGCTGCGGAGACACCTCCCCATGTTCATAGGGCAATGGAGCAGGGTGTGGCCTCTGCGATTCATAGCTCCATGGCATTGACAAAGGTATGAGGCAGATTAGTAAATTTCAATTTACATTCATTGTTATAGTTGTCTATTTTTGAAAAATCAAAAGATTATTGATTTGAAGTTTAATTTCTATCTGGATGGTTTCTATAGGACATGACATCACTAGGGCCTATTCTTGCTACTGAGGCAAGCGAGGAGATAGATTATATGTTAGCGGTAAGTGATTATTTTGTTAAAAGTTTCATTTTTTATAACATGCAATTTCTATATATTAATGTCTATACTTTTTATTGTAACAGGTAAAGATGCAGGAAGACCTAAATAGGAGGAGTAGCCCTCGGGTTCGTAGTAAACCACCCACATGCGCATCTCCATCCCCTAGAAAATCAAAGGCTGCTCGTGATTTATTCTCTTCACCAGCCAGAGGGGAATAACTTTTTATTGTGTTCCTTTGTTGTATTCCTATATGGCATTTGTGGACATATATTTTGTATTGTACATAGTTGACATTGTATGCCTATATGGAATTCTTGTAAGCCTATATGGCTATTTTGTATAGATGTTATACTTATATCGACAGATATTGATGTATGCCTATATGGATATTTGGTTAATACAAATCTTTTTTATTGATGGCGTCCATACTTGCATTATAAATCCACGTTTGAATGGATATTTGTAGATGGCTACTTCAAATATTTAAAGTCCGATTGTATTACATAGGATGTTTGCATTTTCTTTGATAGGCTTGATAGGCCATGGATTACATGATGGTGTTTGATGGAAAAGTATGGTGCTAGAAGACTCTAGTTCATTCTTAATAGGCTTGTGATTGATAATATCTTTGCATGATTGCACTTGATCTTGGATCATAGGCATGTTGTTAGGATTTTGATTGCATTGTGGTGTTTGATGGAGAGGCATGGTACTATGTGACTTTTGGATAGGCTTGGGAGAGGTACACTAATTAAATTTGTGATTTCTAGTTTGAGATTTTTCCTCCACTAGAAGTCCTTGGAGGAAATCTAAAAAGGATGATTTGGATGTAGTGGGTTTGGATTGATGGGATAAGTTGGAATGTAAGGATTATGAGATGGAGGATTTGAATAGGATACATAGGATAAACAGTTCTCACCCCTTTTTGGCCCCCCATCTTCCTGCACTTACCCGTAATTTCATTTTGAAATGTAAGCAAGCATTAAATTACTATGTTTGATTGTTAATTAGCTGGTTTGGGTTAAACAATGTGAAAGTCAAAATAGGAAAAGACAAACGGGGGGTTAGGGTAAAATGTTAAAAATAGAAAATTTGTAATAAAATCCTAGGTAAGAAGGTAAAACAGCAAGTTAAAAAAATGTATTTTTTATAGGATGGCCCCAAAGCAGAAAAAGGTAGATACAGGGGGTGAGGAAAAGATAAAAAAGGAAAGAAAGCCTCGTAAAGAAACTCAGAAGAAAGAATTGCCAATATACAGAGGGTATCCTTCATTGCTAGGCACAAGCGGAGTGGGGATGGACACCAACATAGGAAATTATGACGCAGATGATGTTCTGTAGAAGATCACAGTAGCTGATGCTACACCTGACATGAGGTGTATATGGGAAAGTGGATTGTACAAAGCTGCAGGTTTCCTGTTAGCTATGGAAGCTAAGGACTTATGTCTAGATTGCATATACTTATACGACCCAGTTTCCAGGAAAATAATGTTCCATGATAGGCTCATTGCAGACTTATCTATAGAAGGGATTGCAAGAACATTTGGTCTAGAAATACATGAGAAAATGGTAGATATTGATATTGACCAGTATAATGAAGATTTCATTGAGAATAAGAGGGATTGTAGACGTAAGATCTTCTACAGTTGGTATAGTGTAGATCTTCTACATGGTCATAATTTTAAGAGAAGAACCAGATAAAAAATTGTCTGCAGATGTAGAGGATACAATTGGTTTGCACAGTTCATGGTACATTCAATTCTAGAACTTTACTTATATCAGAACTGAGGGATTTGAAGGAAAACCTTTCATGCTGCCTAGGTATCCTTCTAATAAGTTGATTGTTCTAAAGTTCTCAAGACAGAACTTGAATGCCTTCAGAATGTACAAAAATAAGTATAGCAAGGGAAATCTTAAACTCCCTTGGTCAATTGGTAGATATACCTATTCCAGCGAAGAGGTGGCTAGTTACTCACAGAGAGAGTTAAGGTTTTATGGGTTTTAGGAATTTGAGTTAGCAAGAAGATTTGATCCTTTTCACATGATCGAAAACACCATTGATCCTAAATTTAAGCACCAAGTACATATTGAGGATTTCTAGTCAAATTGTAAGAATGATAGAGAGGTGAGGAAGAGAGCTCACAAAAGACTAACAGTAGATCAAATGAGGTCCATGGGAGACATCTATGTCCCCCCAGAAGTTGAAGATGATGGCAAATTGTTACATCATAGTTATGAAAGTGCCAGGCTTGCTCCCATTGGAGAGCCTGATTGGTCGCAACCATGGATTACATCTTTTGACACATTGTCCACACCAGTTATTTTATTCTCCAAGACATGGTTGAAGGATAGAATGAGGAACTTAAGGCTAAGGGAATTGAGCTCACATATCCAAAGAAAGGTAAAAAGAGAGTGAGGGAGCATCAAGATGATCTCCAGTGCTTTTATGAAAAGAAAAGGAAGATTGTAGAAGCAAAGATTGTTGAGAAAGACAAAAATGCTACATTAATGGATCCTTATACAATAGGGGTGACAATAGCAGTATCATTAGGCACATTTGTAGAGGCAAAATCATTAAGTCATGATACCAGTGCAGAGCCAGCACAGGCTGCTCAAGAGTTAACAGGGCAAAAGGTTGTGAGGGCAATACCAATAGACATATCTAAGGGGGAAACTTCAAAACAAAGTGAAGTTATAGGAGCATAGTAGGTAGGTGCTAAATTGAGTGACATACCTGGTGCATCTACCTCAATAGAGAAAAGACAAGTATATGCTAAGGTAAAAACAGAATTGGCTGAAGAAATGCTGCATGGGTCAAAAATGCATGAAGCCAAGCAAGTTACTGAGACTGTCAACATTGAAGATGATAGTAGTGAAAGTGAAATCAGAGAAATGGATTCAGGGATAGGAAAAGAAGGTGGCATGGAAGAAGAAGAATCCAATGAATATTTAAGTGAAGAAGAAGAACAAGACACTCAATTTGATATGGAAGTTGAACAAGGTCCAGTGTCTAAACAAGAAAATGTACAAGAGGAATCAGGAGCAGTAGATCTATTCAATACATTGGTATCCCCTGAAATAATAAAGGATGTGCAAGATGTAGCACATAAAATTGAAGAATCTGAAAAAGAAGATGCCCCTAAGGAAGCAGTAAAGGAAACACCTGCTCAAACCAAAGAAGAAACAAGAGTTGGTACCTCTGCTATGGATGTGTTGAATATTCTGAGCATGTATGGGGAACAAAGTGAAGAAGAAAGGAATGTAGAAAGCAAAGAGGAATTGGAAAAAGAGACAAGAGAATCTGGTAAGCTAGTGGGTTCACTTTCACATATAGAGCAAGTTGACATGCCTGAAAAGGTGCAAAAGGAAGGTGAAACAGTAGAGGAAACAACAACCAAACCTGAAAGCCAAGAGAATACAGAGAATATTGAGGGAGATAAATCTGAAAAGAAAACAGAAGATAAATAAATGACAAATGTGGAACAAGCAAATAAAGAGGAGGACCAAGAAAAAGACTCATCAAGAAAAGAAGGTCCAAAGGAAGAGGATGAAGGTGGAGGAGATACAGAAATTGAAGAGGAAGAAAATGAAGGTGAATCTAAATAGCAAAATGATCCAATGGTATAGGAACCAACCCCTCAACATCAACCTCTTCCACAGCAACAAGAACAACCACAGCAACAAAAACAACAACAGTAGCAATAGGAACAAGGAGAAGTAGAAAGGCCTCAAGAATAGGTAATCAATGAAGAAAAGGCAACTGAAAGCACAAAAGAGGCCCCGACCTGGTTAGGTGCAGAGATAAGGAGAGAAAAGGATGAGGTACAGTTAGTACCTATAGACATCAAAAGTCTATTAGGTGATACAATGCCAAGAAAAGAAAAGAGGAAAGCCAGAACCATGTCAACAATACAAAGGGGTCCAGATGGATCCAGAACATTGAACTTGGCCATACCACAGAAGGAGAAAGCTAAAGGAGAAATAACATTAGATGACTATAAAATACTTAATTTTGACCTAGGGCACACAACAAGGGAGCAACACATAAGTGAATGGGAAGATATGCACCAGGCTACAGCAGAAATGTTAAAGAGGGACAAAGATAAACATGAATATTTGAAAGGACACATTGTCCAGTTACAACAATTCATTAGGGGGATATTTGATCCCAATACTATAATACCAGAATTGCCTAGTGAAATAGCAGTTTTGTCAAAAGATGAAGTGAAAGATATGGAAAATAAGAGGCTTAAGGCCAATATTTTTGAAGAGTGGTTTAAGGTGTTCATGCAAGAAGGAGAAGAGGTGATAAAACAAGTAGTGACAGGATGGGAATTGGCTGCAATAGAAAAGAATAAATGCAGTATACTTATATATAATGGTCAGTTTAGAAAAGAAGAATGCAAGTTTGAATTAGAATAGCTAGAGGAAATTGAAGAGAGAGTAGATGAATTAATAAATGGAGTCATTACTCCTTCGATGGCAAATCAAGTGCCACGGGCAAGGTTAGAGTTAAGATTTGAATATGATAATCTTAGAAGGTGCATCGCAGCCACTCAGGGTTTAGAGGACAAAACCGACAGCATGATCAGGATGTATAAAAGGATAGTTGAAAGGCTTTTAGATCATGAGTGTATGGATGTACCAGCATATGAAATTCAAAGGGCATTAAAAGAATTCAAGGCCATCTTTGCACCATGTATGGAGAATCCAAAAGCATATTTAAGTAAACAAATGATTGATTCAATAATGGAGGCAAGTGCTAAGATGAAGAAATATAAGAAGAAGAGTGAAGGATCAAGTAAAGAAGAAAAGAAACTGAAAGGAGTCACAATGCAAGAATATGTATGGACAAGGAATCCAGGGGGAATCGCACCTTTATAGAAGGTGTAACAAATAATTTCAAAGCATATTTGAAGGAGTAGGAAAGTGTAGAAGGGAGCAAATAATATTAGTAAAAGAGTCAATTGGAGGGTATCCGCAGGCAAAGTCAACAAGAAAGAGGAGGTCAAAAGGGAGGAATATTATTTTGAAAAGATTCCAATGGCATCCTTTGAGGCAGAAAAGATACCACAAAGATATTTTGAGAAATGGTTAGGAACAAATGTGCACCCTTGATCAAGAATAGATGAATACTGACCGTAGATTGGGTTTTGTAGTTGTAGCAGTATGAAGCTTCAAATTCTATATAAGAAGCTTTGCTATTTGTATATTACTTACACAGGGATTTTAGAATTGTAGCTTGCACTTATAATATGTCAGAGTATTGGAATAGGGAAGATATTTCTTTTAGTTAGAAAAGGAGGTCACCTGTGTTTGCATCAAGGAGTACGTGGAATGTCTGGTCTCCTTGGTGTATCTGTAAAAATGTCTATAAGTTGATTAGTAATTTGATTAATGAAATAAAGGTCATTCTTACATTGTAAATCTTATATGACTTTGTGCTTTGAATACAAGTAAACTTAGAATTCTGCATCTATTACAGAGTGTTTTCTGACTCTTACTGGTATCTAAAGTATTATTCTTTAAAAATCTTGCAATCTCTGGTGTATGTTCATGAAAAAATGTTTAGGACTTTACATTTGAAGATTTAAATGTGTTGATTTGATCAATTTACTATATGCTTTAGGACATGAGTAACAGAACATTAAAATCCTATATTGAAATGATACTTAGTTTGATTTTCTCTAACTTTTCTCCAAACAACAGAAATCTAAAGAAAATTGTCTTGCATTCGAATAAAGAATGAGGAATTACATTGATATCTAGCAATTTTCATATTAATTTGAAGGACAAAGTTTGTTTCATAGAAATTCATACAAAGCTTTGTAGTACAATAGTGAATTTATGCAAAAGAATGAATACTTTGTTGATATTTGCAACAATTTGCATAGTTTGAGTCCAGTAAGTCACTGATCATCTTAAATCAAGTAAGGCCCCTTGAATATTACGGTTTCACATCAACCTGCTGAATTAGCCACAAGGTCAAGACCTGACCATACAAAAACTTTAGACTAAGAACTCTTAAGTGATTTCTTCATATCTTTCAAGACAGTTTAGGTTCATTTTGTGAATTTTAACTTTTGTTATGAATGTGTAAAAGCAATCATCAACAAAACTAAACTCAATACTTGCTGAGCCATAAATTATGGTATATACCTATTATGAATCATTGCAAGTTTCTAAACTACCTGATAAGGAACCCATTTAGTTACCATTGGCCTATAAATTAGTCGAGCCTTACTATTATTTCAATGATGGAATACCAATTTAATTCTAGTTACCGTGTAATGTTAAATTAATCGAAGTCAAGTCTACCAACCTTGTGGAAATAATATTTAGAATATTATAATAAAGTTTGAACGTAAAGGTTTTCTTAAAGTACAAATAGATTATCTTTGATTAATGGGAAGTTAACTATAGTGATGGTCTTTCGACCCAAGGAGAATATAAACCTTCATACTTACCCTTTAAAGGATGATAGTGGTATATCGACCAACCAAGTATATATTATATAGAATAAAGGTTGTCTAAAGATTCTTGTTGGATAAAATTAGAGTCTTGTAAAACCATTAGCCAAGTATATACATTGCTTTATCGACATGCATTATATCAACTCATTTGGGTATTAAAATAGAATTGAAAACTAGATAGTTAAATTAGAGAGTAGTCGAATATGGAGCCAAATTTAGAAGTAGGGTTTCATAACCCAAGTTGGATTATGTTGAACCTAGGAAAACAATACTATTTGTCCCATGTTATTAATGGCATTATATTTTGAAAATTGAAACCCAATAGAAGAACAAGTTGGGTGATATAATCATATTTCTCAGTGAAAAGAAAACTTGAAAAGGATCAAACCCTAATGGTCTACAAGAAGAATAGTATCATACTTAGATGAACTAGTAAAACTAGAATTTACGCCTTGTTCATATTGATGGTAAGAAGACCCTAAGAATCTATTATAGTTTCACATACCCTAGTATTGCGATAAGTCATACAGTTATGCCTAGAAGCTTGTCGAGTCGAGAAGGCTAAGAAAACTCTCATTGACCAAACAAATGTAGGATTGCGATATTATCCAAGTCAAGTTGGGGTGGGTGAACAATACGACTGCATTGATTACAATGCTATTTATACTGAAAACTTTGGCCAAAGTAATGCACTTGCCTCTAGTGCATTGTCAGTTCACCATGTCTGGGATTACATAACCTATGGATAGAATCACACACACTAGAGGTTATCTAGGGATGAGTGATAGTAGAGTTGCGTAGGACACAAACACCGGTACTCAGATGGTAAATACCATAGATCATCCTAATCCTATACTCTTCGTGAAGGGTAGGGCCACTTCCGGAAAGGAAGGTGTGTGGGAGACTGTCGGTCTATGAATGGAGGTAAAGCTCTCCGAAGATACTTTCTCTCTCTCAACCAAAGGCATGCTAAGGCTTGTGATATGGAGGTCGACAATCAAGATGTGGTAATCATTTGGTGAATTAATTTATGTAATCTTCCTTTTTGTATACTTTAACATGTTGTCAAACATTTGGAAATGGATAGACAAAGTGTGTAGTATGATGCAATCATGTTTCTTAATTAAGTTATTGATTAAACTTAAATTTTGAGAAAAAAAATTTATCACCTTTTACCTCTTCGAATTTACTTTATCATAATTATTTGAATCTAGTGAGTTTTGAAAACTATGGATATTACATCCAAGGTGAAAGGTACTTTATGTTGCTTATTGATGATTACTCTAAAATGACATGGGTTACTTTTTTGAAAGATAAATTAGAAGATTTTAATAGATTCAAAATTTTCAAATCTATGGTTGAGAATGAAATGAATGCTAGAATCAAGTGCCTAAGAGCAGATAGAGGTGGTGAGTTCACATCAAATGAATTTGAGGAATATTGTGAAAAACATGGGATAAGGAGACAGTACTCTATTGCAAGGACTCCTCAACAAAAAGGAGTGGTTGAAAGGAAGAACATGACAGTACAGGAGATGGAAAGAACTATGCTTAATGATGCAAAACTCCCTGATAGGTATTGGAAGGAAGGAGTACACACTACAATTTATATTCTCAACAGAGGACAACTAAGAGTGAACAACACTAAGACACCATATGAGCTATGGAAAGGTAGACCCGCATCTGTTAAATATTTTAGAGTGTTTGGTAGAAAATGCTATATCAGAAGGGATGAAGACAACTTAGGAAATTTTGATTCAAGATCAAATGAAGGAATTTTCCTTGGCTATTCAACTAGAAACAAAGCATACAAGTGTTTTAGTAAGAGGCTCCAGAAGGTTCTTGAGAGTGCAAATGTGAGGGTTGATGAAGAGATACATTCATCCACATATGATCAAGAAGACTACTACCCAGAGGGACCCACCTGCACAGAAGAAGAGTATGAAGTTGTAGAAGAAGATACACCAAAAGAGACTATCAAGGCTCCTGCAAAGTATGTTCAGAAGAATCACTCTAAAGATCAGATTATTAACGACAAGAATGAAGGAGTTATTACAAGGAGAAAAATTAGAGAACAAGTAAACTTCTCACTACTATCAAAGATTGAACCAAAGAACTTCTTTGAAGCCAGCAAGGATGAGAGTTGGATTCATTCCATGGGAACTTGGTCCTAGGCCAAAGGATAAGAATGTGATTGGAACCAAGTGGGTATTTTGAAATAAGTTGAATGAAGATGGAGAAGTGGTTAGAAACAAAGTAAGGTTAGTCTGCAAGGGCTATTCACAAGTAAAAGGCATTGATTTTGAGGAGATGTTTTCTCTTGTGGCAAGATTGGAAGCAATCATGATGTTTCTTGCATTCATAGATCACAAAGACTTCAAGGTGTATCAAATGGATGTCAAATCTACCTTCTTGAATGGTGATCTTGAGGAAGAAGTTTACATAGAGAATCCTGAGGGATTTTAGCTATCGAAATATCAGATTTTAGTATACAGACTTAGAAAGGATTTATATGGTCTCAAACAAGCTCCTAGGGCATGACATGCAAGGTTGGACAAGTACTTACACCAACAAGGCTTCAAGAAAGGTATTGCAGACAACAATCTTTACATCAAGGTAGAAGGTGAGCACATGTTGATAGTAGTTTTATATGTTGATGATATTATCTTTGGTGGCAATGATGGTACGTGCAAAAAGTTTTTAGAAGAAATGCATAAAGAGTTTGAAATGTCTATGATAGGTGAACTTTCATTCTTTCTTGGACTTCAAATTGTTCAAATAGACAAGCATATCTTTATTTCACAAGATAAGTATATCAACGAGATATTGAAAAAGTTTGGTATGGATGACTGCAAACTAGTAAGCACACCTATGGTAACAGGTTGTCATCTTAGCAAGGATGATGAGTCACCTCAAACTGATTAGACTATTTATAGGTCCATGATTGGAAGCTTATTATACTTGACTGCATCAAGACCAGATATTATGCATGTAGTTTGTATGGTGGCTAGGTTTCAAGTCAATCCAAAAGAGACACACGTAAAGGTTCTTAAAAGGATTTTCATATACTTGAAGAGCACATTGGACCATGGATTATGGTATGAGAAGGGAAAGGATTTCTCTTTGACTGCATATACATATGCAGATTGGGCTGGCAGCATTGATGATAGGAGAAGCACAAGTAATGAAGCCTTCTTTCTAGGTGATAGATTGGTTTCATGGTTAAACAAGAAGAAAGATTCAGTCTCTTTGTTTACAACTATTTAGTGTGAAAAATGAAGAGGGTTTGGTTTTAATGGTTTGTGTTGATCCTCCTTTCACCACTAAACATTCAAGGACATTCAACCGAGTAGAGAACTCTACTATAGATCTCCTATCACTTGGAACATAGGGGAAGATTGGAATTGTGTGATTTTGTTGTTAAATTAAGCCCAATTATGCTCAAAACCCTAATTTCGTAAATTCATAAACAAACAAAAAAATTATGGAAAATGATTGCACACAGAGATATCAAATGACAATCAACTGCATACCAGATTTCAAAGTTTGATGTCTAGAACAGTCGAGGACTAATGAGCGGGTGCCCTAGTCTAGTACCACAGTTTCTGTCAGGATCTAGGAACCTTGTCTGCAACCTGTTCCTGTTATTCTAAAGATTTTTTAGTTGCAGGATCTGAAGGACTAATGAGTGGGTGCCCGAATCCAAGTCCCTATTTTATTCTTTGATCTGCAATTTTGATAGTCTGCACTGCTCTCCTACAACTCTACTTCTTCTGCTTTCGCAACCTATAACCTGCAATCACAGAAAAATGGGTTGGGGGTTGTGGTGTTTAGAGGCTTGCCTCAGTCAAGCCCTGAAGAGACATTCAAGTCTTTCAAACACCGTTGTCAGATAAAGAGTGTGTATCCCTATAGGATAGAGGCAAAATCTAAATGATAAATGATAGAAAACACAATTGATATCACCTTGTAGTGAAGATCTCATGGAATTAAGATGCTCTTCATGCCATGAGGAGATGGATGCCAAATCTGCAAATACAAACACAATAACAATAAAGTACTGCTCTACAACACAATGAATGCCTTGAATCACTTTCACAAAATCACAATGCTCATCAAATTTCCATCTAATGTCCATCTAGTTTACAAATGAATCACTAATCATGCTTATATATGCAACTACAAACATTCCCGCTAAGAATTTCATAATTCAAACTTACCATGTCGGCATAGGACCTAAATAACAGTCATAAACTGACACTTTGAAATTGGTCCCGACCTAAAATAGGGCAGGATAAGGGTGCGGGCACCCAAGTCCTCCCCCCTATTTTAGGCAGGATTTATGTTAAGTGCATCCCCTGAGTCCTATTTGCCATGAAACTTCAAGGTTTTCTCATCGGGAGTCATCAAAATCATGCAAGATGCTCTAAATGCATTCTAAAGGACCCAGGAGCTAAACCTTAAGAGGCCAAAGCCCCCAAGGGGACATTTTCTAACGTAACAACAACAAAAGTAGAATACATGGTTGCAATATCTTGTTGTACTCAGGTTTTGTGGATGAAGCAGACGATGAAGGATATCAAGGTAATATATGATTAGCCCATTCCTATTTTGTGTGATAACACAAGTGCCATCAACATATCAAAGAATCCAGTGATACATTCTAGAACCAAGGATATATCCATTAAGTATCACTTCTTAATAGAAAAGGTTACAAATCAGCAGGTAAAATTATAGTACATCACCACAAAGGATTAGATTGTAGATATTTTTACAAAAGTCCTTCCCAAAGAGACATTTGAGTACTTAAGATAGAAGTTGGGAGTGATATCACTCTCATCAAATAAGTGAAAACTTATGATAAAGCATCTATCCAGGGGGAGCAACTCAAGGCATATCCTTCATCCCTGTTTGGACAATGGCTACCTCTCAGGGGGAGTAAGTAGATAGAATATGGTATAGATAATCAAGTTTAATGCAGCAAAGAGAAGAAAAATAGTTAGGAGGAGCTAGTCATTGTAATATTTTTCAACTCCATGGAGAAGACAATTCAAAGATAGATCAATTGATGAAGATTAATGACAAGGGGAGCTTCATAGAAAATGAGAAGAATCAAATCATGAAGAAAAGAGGTTTGTCACATCCCTTTGCCATTGATGTCAAAGGGGGAGAAATTTTAGAAGTCCGGAAGTTGCATAACAGTTCAAGAAGAGATACAAAAAGTGAACATTCAGAGTTTAGTTTCTTTTTGGTTGCCATCAATGACAAAGGGGGAGATTGTTGGAAATATTGTCATTGATGTCAAAGGATCCATGAAGTTTGTAAGGCACGAATGATTTCATCCTTCAATCAATGAATCACTTAGTTTGTGAACCCACAAGTTTGCCGACAGTTAGGGTTTCTTAGATAGACAGTTTGTTGATTTGTTGATAAAGTGTATCTTCTTATGTTATCAACAAAATCTCAGGCTTGCGAACTTGACAAAGGGAGATTTGGTTCACAAGTTTCTAAGTTTTCTAATTTACCAATTTGTCAATAAGTTAAGTCAAAAAAATATCAAGTTCATGAATTCGTGATGCAGGAACATCCAGGGTTTAAGAGCAATCTTGCATCAACCAAAAAAAATGTTGTTTCTTTTCAATAAGGGCTAAATTTGGCAGGGTTACTATTTTTAGTAAGTTTGCATTTGTGCACAGTTGGATAGAAAATCTTACACAGACCTCTAGAATGGTGAATTGAAGCTAATGGTGAAGAAATCACTTCAATATCATGTCATTTGTGAGATATTAAAATTTCAAATTCCAAAAATCCTATTGAAATAGTCAAAGTCAAATTTGAGGCACTTAGAGGCTCCGGATGGGCCCAAAATTTGGTGGGAAACACAAGTAGTCTACCTTTCGGTACTACTTTTGCACCATCGTCTTTTTGAGAGCTTTCCAAAAAGGTATTAAAATTGAAAATCCAATGGTCGGATCAAAAGTTATGGCCCCACAAAGTTGACCTATTTTTGGAGGGAGATGCAAATTTTGAAATTAAGCTGGTGGCCGCCAAAAAGGGCTATATATGACCATTTTTGGGAACCCTTGGGGTAGTAGAGTTAAGGGAGAAGGTGTAGAGTCAGGAAAAGGTGGGAAAATAGAAACCCTAGTTGATTTGGGGTTATGGAAGGCTGAAGATTCCAGAGTCTTGAGAGAGGGAGCTGTAATGTGTTGCAGCCTATTGGGGATTTATCCTCCGATTGTATTCGAGCTTCTATAATGTAATGTTTTGCCCATATTAATAAAATATCATTCTATTTTCTGTGTGCAATTTCTGTTATTGTGTGTTTTATGAGTTACCCCCCTTCATCAAGTGGTATCAAAGCAAGGGTTCCTAAGTGTGTAGACAGATCACCAACCGTGAGGTAGTTTGCACCAGGACCTGAGGTTGTGGGTTTGCTGCGGAGATCAAGATGCCTCCACGAAGAAATCGTATTAGGAGGAATTCTTTAACGGAAGAGGGTTTTAGAGCCTTGCAAAGATAAATCGATGCATTGCAAGAGGAGCTGTGAAGAAGGTTTGAGCCAAGAACAAGAGAAGAAAGTGAGGATGAAGCAGAAGAGGAGCTATCTGAGGAAGAACAAGAAGTTGCAGGAGATCCTACAGAAGTTAGGTTGTTGAGGGCCATTTCTAAGATTAGAAAGAGGACTAGGATTGAAGTTTGTACATATTCTAGAGATTTGAATCTAGAACAGCACAATGACATGGAGGAATATTTTGAGTATGAAGATGTGGAAGACCCAGATCGGGTCAAGTTTGCAAAAACAAAATTGAAGGGCCATGCCAGTATTTGATGGAAGGAGGTCCAGTTAGAGAGGAATAGAAGAGGAAAAGGAAAGATCACCAGATGGGATCGGATGGTGGAGAAACTGAAGAAGCAGTTCATTCCTGTGGATTATGAGATGGAGTTGTTGAAGAAGATGTAAGGATTGAAGCAAGGCAACAAGTCTGTTAGGGAGTATATAGAAGAGTTTTATAAGATCGCTATCAGAACCGGTCATGCAGAGGCCAACAAGGAGAAGGTAGCCCATTACATTAATGGGTTGAGGCCAAGTATTCAAGAGGAGCTGATCCTAGTCAGAATGACCACCATAGAAGATGCATACCAGTTTTCCCTGAAGGTGGAAGAGAAGCTGAATAAAAGATTTGACAGCAAGCAAAGGGGAAGAGATCAAGGCGGAAGGACTAGTGGAAGACTCTATGGGGGCTAAAATGAAGATTCAAAGAAAAGTGAAGAAGCTGGCACCAATCAAAATCAGAGAGGAGATAATACCTACGGCCCTCGTGACCAAAACAAGGGTGAGCAAAGAGGAAGACCTGGGCAAGGACCTAGAAGAGGAGGTTTTAGAGGAACCTATTTCCAATGTGGAGAAGAAGGACATCTAGCATATGAGTGTCTGCAACATCAAGGAAGGACAAATAGAAGATCTGAAGGTAATGCACGAGTTGCACATGTCGATGAAGATGCGCAATTTGAGCGCTCTGAAGATGCTGAAAGGGGAGAAACCCTAGTTGTCAGAAGAACTTTGTTGAATGAGGAGAAAGAACCCAATCAGAGGAAGAGTTTATTCTGCACAAGGTGCAAATGTGAAGGTAAGTGTTGTGATATAATTATTGATAGTGGAAGCACTGATAATCTTGTTTCAGAGGAGATGGTTGACAAGTTGAAGTTGACAAGAAGAAAGCATTCGCATCCATATCAGATTGCATGGTTGCAGAAGGACCATAGAGCTTTGATCAATGAACAGTGTTTAGTGAAGTTCAAGATTGGTGACTACCATGATGAGGTGTTGTGTGACATCATACCGATGGATGCATGTCATCTGTTATTGGGGAGGCCGTGGCAGTATGATAGGAGCATTGTCCATGATGGCCATGTAGACACATATTCCCTAACAAAGGATGGAGTTCGTCATAAGTTGAAGCCCTTGAAGGAGGTGGAAGAAAAGGTATGTAGTATTGCCAAAATTTGCTTGGTAGATGGTAGGAAATTTTTGGAGGGTATGAAGCATGAGTGTCATTGCTTTGCATTGATTCATAAGATTAGTCAAGAGAAATGTGAAGATGTACCAGCAGAAGTCTCAGATATGTTGGAAGAATTTTAGGACATTATCTCTGATAATGTACCAGAAGGTTTACCACTAGTAAGGAAGATAAGTCATCAAATGGATTTGATACCAGGAGCTAGTTTGCCAAACAAGGCAGCCCATAGAATGACTCCAGTAGAGAGTGAAGAGTTGAATAGACAAGTTCAGGAGTTGTTGAGGAAGGGATTGATAAGAGAAAGCCTAAGTCCATGTACGACACCTGGAGTACTAGCACCGAAGAAAGATGGAGAGTGGAGGATGTGTATAGATTCCTGAGCCATCAACAAGATCACAATCAAGTACAGATTTCCATTGCCCAAAATGGATGACATAATGGATTGTTTTAGTGGATCCAAGTACTTCATGAAGATTGATCTGAAGAGTGGGTATCACCATATTCGAATCAGAGAAGGAGACGAGTGGAAGATAGCCTTCAAAAAAAAGGAAGGTTTGTATGAGTGGTTAGTCATGCCATTTGGGCTAACCAATGCACCGAGCACATTCATGTGGCTCATGAACAAGGTACTGAAAGAATTTTTGGGAAGTTTTGTTATTGTTTATTTAGATGACATTTTGATTTTCAGTAAGACTTGGGATGAGCATTTGATGTATATCAGAAGAGTTCTAGAGAAGCTGAGGGAGGAGAAGTTGTTGATCAATCTCAAGAAATGTAGTTTTGCAAAGAAGGAGTTGGTATACTTGGGATTTGTTGTCTCAGAGGAAGGTCTTAAGATGGACCCAGAGAAGGTGAGGGCTATCATTGAATGGCCTACGCCAAGGAGTGCTTTCGAGGTAAGATCTTTTCATGGTTTGGCAAGTTTTTACTGAAAGTCTATTAGGATTTTCAATAGCATTTGTGCACCCCTAACTGAGACAATGAGAGGGGATAGAAAAGAGTTCAGATGGACTAAAGGAGCAGACAAGAGCTTTGATACATTGAAGCAAAAAGTCGTAGAACAACCTGTTTTGGCACTTCCATATTTCAATAAGGTATTTCAGGTAGATTGTGATGCTAGTGGTAGTGGTATAGGAGCTGTTTTGAGTCAAGAAGGTAAGCCCATTGCCTATTTTAGTGAGAAGCTTAATGATGCCAAGAAAAAGTATTATGTTTATGATTAGGAGTTTTATGCAATAATTCAGGCTTTCAAGAAATGGAGACATTATTTTTTGCCAAAAGAGTTTGTTTTATATACTGATCATCAAGCTTTGCAGTATCTTAATAGTCAAGGAAAGTTAAATCAAAGGCACTTAAAATGGGTTGAGTTTTTGCAGAGTTATACTTTTGTTTTGAAGCACAGGAGTTGGAAGTCCAATAGAGTTG
This sequence comes from Cunninghamia lanceolata, assembly GCA_027924645.1. Taxonomy (NCBI): domain Eukaryota; kingdom Viridiplantae; phylum Streptophyta; class Pinopsida; order Cupressales; family Cupressaceae; genus Cunninghamia; species Cunninghamia lanceolata. The sequence continues at coordinate 8,329,341 of BSBN01001281.1, forward strand.
CAGATGCCTTGAGCAGAAGGCACAATTTGTTGACAGAAATGACGATAGAGGTTGTTGGGTTTGATGAGCTCAAGAGTTTATATCCTGAAGATCCAGATTTTGTAGAGGCCTGGAAAGCTTGTCTGGAACCTGTTACTTTGGATAGGATAAAATGGTTGGATTTCATAATCCAAGATGGCATGTTGTTTAGAGGAAGCCAGTTGTGCATTCCGAAGAGTTCCATGAGAGAGAACCTGATTAAGGAGAAGCATAGTGGAGGATTAGCTGGACACTTTGGTCGAGATAAGATCATTGCTATTGTTGGTGAACATTATTACTGGCCACAATTGCAGCAAGATGTGAGGAAATTTGTGCAGAGTTGTAGAGTGTGTCAAATGGAAAAAGGAACAAGTCAGAATACAGGGCTATATCAGCCATTACCTATACCAGAGAAGCCATGGGATGATATTAGTATGGATTTTGTTCTTGGTTTACCAAGGACACAGAGAGGACATGATTCCATTTTTGTGGTGGTGGACAGATTCTCAAAGATGACCCATTTTGTTCCTTGTAACAAGACTAATGATGTTGTTCATATTGCAGAGTTATTTTTCAGAGAAGTGGTGAGACTACATGGTCTACCTAAGAGCATAGTTTCAGATCGAGATACCAAGTTTGTTGGTTATTTCTGGAGGACATTGTGGAAGAAGTTGAAAACAAATTTGGAGTTCAGTTTTGCACACCATCCACATACTGATGGACAGACAGAAGTGGTGAATAGGAGTTTGGGTAACTTGCTACAATGCTTAGTAGGAGATAAGCCCAAGGGATGGGATTTGATTTTTCCACAGGCAGAATTCGCTTACAACAATTTTGTCAATAGGAGTACTGGTAAATCACCATTCCAGATTGTATATGCCAATAGTCCAAGAAATGCTTCAGAGTTAAGGAAGCTAGACAAAGGAGAAAAGACAAATTCAGAGGCCGAAGACTTTGCAAAACACCTGAAGAATTTGCGTGAAGTGAGAAAGCACATTAATAAGATGAATATTCAGTACAAGGCTAAGGTAGATCAGAAGAGGAGATATAAGGAGTTCCAGGTAAGATATGAAGTCATGGTTCACTTGAGAAAAGAAAGGTTCCCAATTGGAACATACAATAAGTTGAAAATGAAGAAATTTGGACCATGTAGAATCCTGAAGAAGTGTGATTCAGGAAATGCATTTGAGGTAGAGTTGTTTGATGACATCAATATTTCACCAGTGTTCAACATTTCAGATTTGACAAATTATCATGATGATGAACTTGATAAAGGAACATAGTGGGACATTCTAGCATCTACTTCAGAGAAGGAGGAGATAGAGGGCATTCTGGATAGTCGTGTGGGTAAGAGTACAAGAAACAGGCAGTATACATAATACTTGGTGAAATGGAAAGGAAGGCCTATTGAAGATTCATCATGGTTATCTAAGACTGAGGTTAACCATTTTGGTTTCTCTCTAACTCATGAGAAGTGACAGGGTCACTTTTAAAATTACCCCGGGTGTCTGATGCAAGAGCATCCAAGGTGTAAGAGCAATCTTGCATCAACCAAAAAAAATGTTGTTTCTTTTCAATAAGGGCTAAATTTGGCAGGGTTACTATTTTTAGTAAGTTTGCATTTGTGCACAGTTGGATACAAAATCTTACACAGACCTCCAGAATGGTGAATTGAAGCTAATGGTGAAGAAATCACTTCAATATCATTTGTCATTTGTGAGATATTAAAATTTCAAATTCCAAAAATCCTATTGAAATATTCAAAGTCAAATTTGAGGCACTTAGAGGCTCCGGATGGGTCCGAAATTTGGCGGGAAACCCAAGCAGTCTACCTTTTAGTATTATTTTTGCACCATCATCTTTTTGAGAGCTTTCCAAAAAGGTATTATAATTGAAAATCCAACAGTCGGATCGAAAGTTATGGCCCCACGAAGTTGACCTATTTTTGAAGGGAGATGCAAATTTTGAAATTAAGCTGGTGGCCGCCAAAAAGGGCTATATATGACCATTTTTGGGAACCCTTGGGGTAGTAGAGTTAAGGGGGAAGGTGTAGAGTCAGGAAAAGGTGGGAAATAGAAACCCTAGTTGATTTGGGGTTACGGAAGGCTGAAGATTCTAGAGTCTTGAGAGAGGGAGCTGTAATGTGTTGCAGCCTATAGGGGATTCATCCTCTGATTGTATTCAAGCTTCTGTAATGTAATGTTTTGCCCATATTAATAAAATATCATTCTATTTTCCGTGTGCAACTTCTGTTATTGTGTGTTGGTTCACAAGTTTCTAAGTTTTCTAATTTACCAATTTGTCAATAAAGGAGAACGTGAAGTTAAGTCAAAAAAATATCAAGTTCATGAACTCGACAAAGGGAGAGTTGGTTCATGGCTTTCCAAGTTTGCAGATTCACCGACTAGCTAATAAAGGCTTTTGAGTCCAAGGTTCATGGAAGTCAACTTTTTTATAAAGAAGTTGAAGTCCAAGGTTTGCGGAATTGAGGATTTGCCTATTTGTTGATAGTGAATGGAGAAGAGAGTCCAAGGTTCATGGAAATGAGTTTTTGTCAATACAGGTCAAGTTCATGGATATGAAGATAAAATATATTTAAATTAATGATGTAAATATATGGTTGAGGCCAACTTGATGACATGGATTAAATATTGGTGCCATTTCTATATTAAAGAGTAAAAATAATTATTAAGGTGGCTGACCTAAGTATACATTGAAATTCAAAATATAGAGGCTGATCTTGGAGGTTGTTTTAATTCAATGCAGCTGATAATAAGGATGATATTGTACAGATCGATATATATAGCAGATCAGTTTGTTGATTTTGTAGATGATGCAAATGTGTGAGCATTGAAGCAAAAAATCTAAATATACATGTGGATGTGAATGAAGTGTGAAGGAATTTTAACAAAAGATAACTAGATAATCATACCTGTAGAAGAGTTGAGGGTTGAGGAGAAGATAAAACAGCATGACAACATAACAACAGTATAATAGACTTATCATCTGACTACAGACAGAAAATAGTGTGACAACAAATAAAGTATGAAGCAAACTATTTCATTTATATTGTAGAGGTTGGTGCCTCATCTGGTATGTTTTGTAGCACATTAGGGGATTGGTGTCTCCATTGGGTTGGTGCCCATAAAGCAGTGTAACAAGGGGTTGGTGCTCCCTTTGAGTTAGTGCTCATAAATTAGGGGATTGGTGTCTCCTTTGGGTTGGTGCCCACAAAGATTATTGTAAACTTTATTTTTTTGTGAGGCTGGATTTGGACAGTCAATCCAAGCAGCTTGTTCACCGTGGTTTTTCCCTTCTTGGGTTTCCATGTAAAAGCTGGTGTTGTGTTCTCTTGTGTGGATGTGTGGGTATGCTTATGGTTACATAGTTCTTACTTAATTTGATGCAGTAAAGATTATGTTGTTGTAGTAGAATTGAAGTAAAAATTGGTATATACTAATTCACCCACCTCTCAGTATATTTGTGTGTTCTAACATATAAACCCACACAAAAATTGATAAAAATATTTAAAAACACATTTTAAAATGCCCCAGAAGCCCATGAATGAAAATGGACATGTTGATGACAACTCATCATCCAGCTCACTACTTAACAACCTTAGAAGACTCATACATAAAAGTGTACAAATAAAACACATGACAACCATTCTAATTTCAATAAAAACTTTAATCCACCTTAAGGTTGGCATTACTAGTTAAATACAAGAGCTATGTAGTAGACCTCCGAATTTCCATTGGCTATGGAAATGCCTGCACACTTCAACACACACATTAATATGTCTAACATATATATAGCTGAAGCGACAAGAATTAAACACACACAAAGTCACTCAATAACCAAGTGTTTCAAACACAATACAGTCACTTCCAAATATCAATGCATAATCTCATTTCGACCTTTTCACAATTCCTTTTCTACTCAGCAAAATTAGGTGTTCTAATAACCATTGCAACAATTCAATCTTAGAATATTATAATTTAATTGAAAATCATTTCATAATAATCAAGAAGTATAATATTCATTCATTAACATAATCAACCACATTACAACTGTATCGCTATGTTCAAAGATATAATCCTTTCCAATTTACCTATATCACTGAAATCCATTCACATTAATTGACACAATCAAAGGCAAAGCAAATCATCCTTCATCTATAATCAAGAATTAACATAATCACTCCTAACTAATTTATCATCATCATAGTCAAACAACATATGATTTATCAAGTTAATACATGTATCTAGCATACACAATTGAGTCATAACACAACTACCTTTTAATACAATCCTCATCTGCATATGTAGTTGGATCAACTATTTTGATTCAACCTTAATACCAATATAGTCTAAAGAATAAGATCTTCAGTCCATATACCATATACCACTCCCAAGTGTATCAATCAAAATTAGGTCTAAAGTGCGACTAACCCTGTCATACAAGGGTGGGCCTCACAGAAACCATTGCAAATTCTTTAAAATAGTCCTAAATCGGTCCTAAGACCCTCCACAACTATCAAACAATCTTAAAGTCATTAAAAAAAACCCTTAAAGAAGCTCCAAACATCCATACAAGCATTTGGCACCCCAAGTTCAAATTCAAAAGGAGGGAAAAGAAACTTAAACTTCTAATTTAATATTACACTTGATCCTAAATTTGATGGCCTAGTTTACAAAGGAAAACCCTTACTTGCACGTCCTCCCCCTTTTATGACTTTTTTGGCATCTTATGAGGGAGTAAGCTTATAAAAAGATGAATTAGCATTATGATTTCCTTTTAAGGGGACCACATATGTGGTGGTACAAAGGATGAGACTAATAGAGTATAAAAACATTAAACATTATTAATTAAATACCAAAACCCCCTTTAGGACTATTTTTAAGTATTTTTGTGAAGATAAGGATTATGAAAAAGACAAATAATGTTGCCACATCCTTATGAGGGGCACAAAACTGTACATGTAGTGACAAAGACTTAATAAACATGAGAAAGGTATTAAATCCTATGACTTTTTCTTTCTATGACTATCTTTTTTTATGTTATAGCTATCACAAGGACATTTTTAGTGCCTAAAATCATGATTTAAGACCCAACATGTGTGGGAGAATATATGAAGGCCTAATAATCATCTATTGTATATGTTTAGAACTTACTTTTTATGATGGTTTTTGGTGCAATAAGGAGGATAAAGTTGTTTCAACTCTTATGACAATCTTATCACTGGTAAAAGCCTAAATGCATCAATAATTTCATGATTTCAGTCCATTCTCAAGCTAAACACTAGGTTGAAAAGATAAAATTTGGTGAATATGATGAAGATCCAGGGTTTTTATATTAAGTTTTTCTTCCAAGAATGAAGATAAGGATTTATGTTTCAAACCTTGGCTTTGGTTTCCAATGGAAACCTACCAAACCCTAGGGCTCATAGGTTTTCTTCAAAGAGATTTTGTTCATTGTGATTGATGATCATATCTAATGAGTTTATTTTTTGTGGATTAGGTTCATATTTCCAAATCATTGTAGCCAAGGCCATTCATCCTAGATAGTTATTCAAGGGGTTATAATGGAGGGATCTTTCCAATAACAATGCAACATTTAGGGTTAATCAAGGTCATGACATGTTGATAAAGTGGGATCATCAATTGGAAATAAAGGAGACATCATACGCAAGGATGAGAAGATGAAGATCATATAAGGGTTTCAAATGCCTATTGTTATCACAGTCTTGAACAACAGTGTTATGTGGTCTATAATTCATGAATATACTATTCAAGGAAGGGTTATGAGTTCTCTTAGGGAATGTAGGAGTTACAAGGTGATTAAACACAAAAAGAAGGGTTTTGTATGATTTTAGGACTATCACAATCCATGTAGTAGCGCACTATTCTTATGGAAAGTCATGGAAGTGTCCAATGCAATACATGCAAAATCTTGATTTTGTCATGAGTATTAGAGGAATGAAGCTAGGATATTAGCTTAAGTTGTCAAAAAAAAATCACCAAATGGAAACATGATTATCACCCACAAACGAAAATGGAACTATCATATCCATGAAGGCAGTCATAGATCATAATTTGAAGAGATTGCACATTGTCATAAGAGTTTTTCTTGACTGTCACCAACTTGAGGGGGATGCCAGTAAGAATGAGGTAGAGAAGAAATATTTTGGTATAAATGGACCCAAATAATAAAGTTAATTAAATAGGTGTGAAGATTGAAGGATGTAGAGACAATCCTATGACTATTGGAACATGACAAGACTACCATTAGCCATTGGAACAACTAGGTAGAAATATTTTATGGGAAGAATGAACATATAGAGGTTATAACCCACTACAAATGACAGACCCTATGATGCTAAGGTAGCCATTCTTATAATGAAAGATTATAACTGAGGAGGTATGTGTTATGGTCTAGAAGATGTATGCATTGGAACAATGAAATTGTCCAAGCTATCTTTCCTTCTATGGACTTTTATTATGCCATATGGGAGTCTGTTACTAAAGAAATTATCATGAAAGGGAGGTTTAGAATTTCATGATAGTGTGTGAAAGGTAGAAAAGGTGTTATGTGAGGCCAATTATTTTTCCTTCCTTATTTTGATCATTTTACTTTTCAATTGATAACATTATCAGACTTTTAGAGACTATGGTTCATTATGTAGATTTGATTATATCTCATGATTTTGATATGACATTGATTAGACATATGGTGATTCGATTTGATCATATTTTGATGCTATGTTGAGATTAGACATGCGAGATATATTAGATGATATTTTATGATGTGATTTCTAGTTCTTTATGTGATGATGATTATGTGACATCAGATAGAAATTGTAGTTTAATCTGGAATTATGTTATAGATGATTAATGTTGTATTCAATGGCATGAATTCAATTCCAATTGCCTCGGCTATGATTATTCATGATATGATTGACGCTTGATCGAGATGTGCAGGATTACATTCCCAAGCCACGGTAAATTGGAGGTAGTATTCACACATATGTTATTCCCTATGAAACCGATTCATTCCCAAGAGGGATGAGGATCACGTTTGAATTGAGTGTTGATTAAGTGCTTGTTTATTTTTTATCATTTTGGCCTAGTAACCCCTTGTTTAATTTAATTATATCATGTGTTGTATAATTTTTATTGACGTATACCACTTAGTATTATTTTTATTTTTGAGGCCATTTAAAGTGGATTTATGACTCCCTAGGTGAACCTTAGTGTCCCAAAATTTACCCTAGGTGTTTACCCATGGGTCTAGAGTCAATTTTGACTAACTAAACCTTGGGATAACTCACTTGTGGTCACTCTAAACTGAGGTTTAGTCAAAGTGACGAATTTTAAATTAGATAAGGGTGGGAGATGAGTCATGCTTTGGGAAAGACTCATCTCCCTTCCCAAAGTTTGGGAATCCCTTCTCTAGGAAGACTTGGGAGGTCTCCAAGACTCCCAAGTGTGTGGGATCTTCCTCCAAGACTCTCACACATGTGTGAGAGCATCTTGGAGGGAGATGGCTCTCTTAGAGAATAAGAGGATACCATATGGCATCCCTTATCCTCATGGAGGCTTGAAGGGGATTGCCACCTCACCACTTGTTCTCTCACACATGTGTGAGAGCACAAGTGGATAAGGTGAGGATTGAGATGGAATTGGAGGATGACACTTGTCACCCTCACACTTTCTCTCCCTTGCAAGTGGCATAGGAGAAGGAAGGAGAAGGTGACAAGTGTCACCTTCTCATTCCTCAAGGCCAAATTAGAAGGCCTATATTACCTCCTCTTGTTGAGGAGTGTGGGGTTCTTGCATTTTGGAGATTTCTTTCTATTTTGAGCAATTTTTGGGAAGTTAGGGAGATTTTGGAGATTGGAAGGTTTGGAGAAGCTTGGAGTTCATCACCAAACGTGCTTCCATTATAGGGCTTTTGAAGGTAAGCTTCATGACTATGTTCTTTACCCTTGCTTATTTTATTATGATGTGTTTGTAAATTTTGTTGTTGTTGTTTCATGTTTTTGTGAGATGGGAGTTTGGTGAGAGCACCTCCACTTGAAGGTAAGGCTCAACTTGTTTTGGGTTAGGAGAATGTCAACCTCCTCAAGGTCACCCCCATATTTTGTGCTACTTACGGCCTTGAGGGTTTTTTACTTGGTTTTGAGATTATTTGGATGGAAAGAGTGCCATGGAAGTTTCTTTTGAGGTATTTGAAGAGTTGTGGTTTTGGAGGTTTTGGCTTGAGGCCATGAGACTTGGTGTTTTGGTATTTTGGTGTGGCCTTTGAGTAAAGGGGTCCATTCCCTACCCCTATCAAACTCATTCTCATGAGTTGTGTTATGTGTTTATCCTTGGGGTTAACTTTTGTGTTGTTGTTGCTTTGATGCTTGTTGTGGTGTGTTTGCAACTGTGTGAATCCCTACCTCCCTAGCTCAGGGGTGACCCACTTGCGGGTCTATGGTAGGGAGGAGGGCATTTCGAAGTGGCTTGGTTTCCCCTTTTTGTTGTGTATTTATTGCAGGTGCTTATTGAGAAATGGAGCTTTGGAGAAGTCCATTTTTGTGTTGCTTTAGTAATATGTTGTTGGTTGTTTGAGCCATGGCCTTTGTGGCCCTATTGTAAGTTTTGTTCAAGGTTGTTCTATCCATTGTGATGGCTGTAATAAGTGGTTGAAATGTGAACATTCTTTATGGTGTATTTAGAAAGCTGTTTATTTCTATATGTTGTGGAGTTTGTGTGTTTTGAGAAATACAAGAGATGATATATTTGTTGTCATTTGTTCTTTGCAAAAAAAATATATATGTTGATGTTTATGTTTTAGTGCATACTAGAAAATATGAAGGAAAACTTTATTGTATTATTTCCTGTTATATTCTATTGAAACTTCCATGTTATTAGTTGTTGTTATGAAAAATGGGTTGTTAGAAATTTAAATGAAATTGTAATTTTCTACCTTATAGGTTGCATTCAAAAAAATATATATTTCTCTGTATTTGAATTGTTCAAAAAAAAATACTAGTGGACTATCTCTTTATGATATAGAATTAAAAATTTAGTATTCTATGTTAATCAAAATTAGAGTTAATGAGAAAGTTAGTTTATGTGTATATATATAAATATACATATATATATGGGAATATATATATATATATACATCTTCATTTTTATTTTTTTCTAAGTTTGTTGTTTTCTTTTATATCACTGTGTGTATACAGAAATTAGACGAGAAAAACTAAAGCTTTTATATTTTCTGTATATATTAAAATACACACACACACACACACACACAGATATATATATGTGTGTGTGTGTGTGTGCATATATATAAATATATACAATAATAAAAAAATGCATATATACTGTGAGGTAAAGAATAGACTACATGTATCAATCTGTGTGTATATATATATGTGCATATATATAAATATATACAATAATAAAAAAATGCATATATACTGTGAGGTAAAGAATAGACTACATGTATCAATCTGTGTGTGTGTGTATAGATATATATTAAAACAATCAATATACATTTTATATGTAACAAATAGAATATAGAAAAGAATACAGAGAAGCGAACTGTTGGTGGACTATTATGCACCGCAGGTTTTATATTAATGAAAATGTTGAGGGGTGGGGCTGTGGTGGGCGATGGTGCCCACCACAGACCCCATATCTGTCGTCGTTGCTATAAAGGGTGTGGGGAGGGGGTCGAAACCCCCACCCATGCCCAAGGGTGTGGGTGGGGGTTTCAACCCCCTCCCCGCCATTACATTCAAATAAAACAGCGCCGGCCACGCATTACCTCTGTTCCCCCCTCTGCGGCCATGCACCCCCTAGCTCCGCCTCTCCACAGCGACCTCCACATTGGTCCACCAAACCCTGCGGCAGCGGCCACACCTCTGTATGCTGTCTTTAACCTGCCAGAGGGATTTGTATATTATAAGTATATGTATTTATATATGTATGTATACACAGAAATGTGTATACACACATATATAAATAGATATCAAAAAAAGAGAAAACCCTATTTGATATTACAAAAAAAAAAAAAAAAACCTCCATGAGGTATTCCCATCGCTGTCAAGCCATTGTGGAAGAAATCTTCAGCCTGCAAGCAACAATGGAGGAATAAAGAAAAAGAGGCAAGAAGGGAGAGGAAAAAAAAAACTAGTGAGGAAACACAAAGAAGGAATAAGGTTTCTATAAGGAAACCAATAAACTATTGCTAGGGTTTTCTTGGTCAAAAGAGAAAACAATTAAATAAACTTAGTTTCCTTTTTTTTTTAAATTAGAAGACCAATAATTTAATGGAAATAGGGTAGGAGGAGAATGTGAGGAAATTAGTTCTTTTCTTATTTATTTATTTTTCCTTCATTTTCTTGTGCACAAAGTTTGAATTCCTCTCTGTTTGCCTTTTTGGTCTTTGGCTATTTTTGCTCTCCATATGAATTTTTTTTTTGTATTGAGAGAATAATTTCTTGGGGGTTTTTGATTTAATGTCTTGGGAAATGAATTTTTAAAAGGGAATGGGTTGATTTTGTTTAAAGTGAGAAGGGTGTTCCCCTTGATTTTAATTTCAAATTAATTGGGGTATTTATTTTATTCCCTAGCATGTTTTAATTATTTCATCTTTTATCGATTTTACGATTATTTTACAGGAAGAGTATTTTAATCTTTTCCCTTCTCTATTATTTCGAGTTAGTTAATAAATATAATGCCGATATTATATTTATTAACAGACTCAAATTTGAAATCTATTTTGGCGTCACTTAGTTATTTTATAATTTTATTCTGAGTTTTAATATTTTATTGCAAGTCAATTTATTTGGCCTTGGTGAAGTATTTAAATTTTAGATTGTTCTTAAGTTATTTTATTATTTTCAATTTTTTCTTAATTTTCTTATTAGAGTTTTATTTTTAAATTTTTTTAATTTGATTATTGAAAACGCGTTATGCTGTCAAATTTTTCCTAGATTCTAGGGTTTTAATTTTACGATATTTTATTAACTTTATTTTACCATTCTACTTTATCATGCGTCCATCATGCCATTATTTCTTAATCATTATTTTCAATTTCATTTTGTTCTGAGTTAGGGTTAGGTTTCGAATCTAGCAAAATCACCTTCTCACCTAGGAAACTTAGGGTCGGATTAAAATCGTTCTAACCCTAAAAGTGGCACGCTTCGTGTCGCATACCCCCTAGACAGCTATCATCACACAGGGGACTGCGTAGGACAACGCACTTTCCTGAATTATGTTGACATGTTTATGCCTTATGCATATTGCCATCAAGCAAGCAGACGCGTGCGAGGGGGTTCCTAGGGATAGGTAGAAAAGTTTTTTTTCTATTTGGTGTTATGACCACATGACAAATGTGGACATGACACGTGTGTTGTGTGTCGTGACCGCATGGGAAATGTGGGCATGACATTTGGTATCAGAGCCCAGGTTTAAACGCTGGGCTTGTTTAGGGCACATTATTATTTCCGTAACTTTGATTAATTTGTGGTTACTTCATTTTTGTAGGATGCCTCCCCGACGAGTTCAGCGAGTGTAGTCCAGCCACATTGCGTCCGCCAAGGTGCACAGTGATTCTTCAGCTGAGGGACAGGCACTGCCGGCCCCACAAGTACCACAGGCACCACTAGCCCTACCAGATATTGGGCCACATATATTACAGGCATTACAGGCAGTATTAGATAGGCTTCCACCGACTATAGTTGAGCCACGTATAAAGCCACATGTTGAACCCCGTGATGATCCGCGAGAGGAGCCACGTGTGGAGCCATGAGCAGAGTCCCGTGTCGAGCCACGTGTGGAGCCCCGCATTAAGCCGCGAGAGGCACCACGTGTGGAGCCATATGTTGAGGTACCAGATACGACGGTAGAGGAGGTTGGATCGGCCGATAGGGCTCGTAGCAGGAGCCCTCCACGTCATGCTAGGTGAGAGGAGGCAGTACAAGTGGAGCATATTGTTCACAGGCCTTATGATTATTATGCGGATGAGCCTATCAAAGGGCACAAAGACCGAGGAGATCCCATCAGGGATTTGTTAAGGCTGAACCCTCCTACTTTCATTGAGACCATAGAGGGAGCAGAGGTAGAGGCCTAGCTCATCAGCTTAGACAGATGCTTCGCATTGCGTTCTTATGAGGGCAACACGAAGGCTTGTGTGGCAGTCCACCTGTTGCAAGCTGCAGCAGCTACCTAGTGGATCACTGAGGAGTGCAAGCGCCATCTATCATTGGACACACTCACATGGAAGACCTTCATTAAGCGCTTCAATGTGCGATATTTATCAGATCACTACCGACAGCGTCGTATAGACAACTTTCATGACCTTCAGCAAAGAGGACTTACAGTTGCTTAGTATGAGGGTAGATTTACCAAGTTGTCTCGATATGCGGAGTATCTCCATGATGAGAAACTCTTGGTTTATAAGTTTATCAGAGGATTGAACCATAGCATAGCAGGGCCTGTTCGCATGGCAGACCCCCAGACTTTGAGTGATGCTACAGAGAAGGCATACATAGCTGAGGAGATATAGGGACAAGGGCAGAGTTCACGCCCACAATTTTAGGATCGTGGGTAGCAACAGCATTAGTAGAGTTACCATCGACCACCACCGCCACCTCATAGGGGAGGATTTAGTTGCGTACCCTTACCTCCTAGGCCCCCACAGCAGCAGCAGAGAGCCAGGATACAGCAGAGGGCACATGGGGGGCATAATAGAGGTTGGCAGCAGTAGGGCCCGCGCAGAGATCAGAGGCAGCAGGGACCACCTGCGAGACCCGCGAGGTCGCAGCAGTCATACAGGGGTTCACAGGGGTTCACAGGGGTCCACAAGTAAATCTAGACAGCAGCAGTCGAGTAGGACTCAGACTAGACAGGCATAGGCTAGGGGCCCATGTTATGTGTGTGGTGGAGCAGGACATCTAGCCAGAGAGTGTCCATAGGGCTTTACAGCAGGGGCTAGCCTCATGCAGGAGGATTAGAGTAAACAGTTGGAGATGTGGGTAGGTCCCACCATATGTTCACAGCGGTTGATAACCGCCAGGCTAATTTTTAGGCATCAGTGATTGAGACATCAGGTATGATAGGGGGTGTCTCCATTTCTATTCTCTTTGACTTTGGTGCTACTGACTCTTTCATATCTCCATCATTAGTGGAGTGTTCTAAGCTAGTGGCCTCTAGGCAAGGTGATAGGTGGGTGGTTGAGTTGGCCTCAGGGGCCAAGATGATAGTAGATGCCTTAGTCCACGACTGTGAGATTGCTTTGGGACCCTTTTCCATAGTATGTGACCTTAGAGTTATGATATTAGGATCCTACGATGTGGTTTTGGGTATGGACTGGCTTGCGGCTCATCGAGCCAAGCTAGATTGTTGCTGAAAGGTGATTAGCTACTTAGATGATCATGGTACATCAGTTGAGATAGTGGGCATTTAGAAGCCCACAGCAGTGCGTATGATATCCACTCAATAGCTTAAGCGCTGCATGCGGAAGGGATGCCAGATGTTCACTACAACAGTGAGTGACAGATCAGATGATGAGCCTGAGGCATCTTTGGATGATCATCCCATCCTGAGAGAGTTTGCCGATGTGTTTCTAGTAGAGTTGCCAGGGATGCCACCCCGTCATGAGGTAGACTTTCATATTGACTTAGTGTCGAGTGTCGAGCCAGTGTCTCGTGCACCCTACAGGATGACCACTCATGAGCTCACAGAACTCAAGTTACAGCTTGAGGACTTGCTTGAGAAGGGGCACATCCAACCGAGCATTTCACCTTGGGGCAGTCTTGTCATCTTCGTGAAGAAGAAGGATGGGTCTCTTCAATTATGCATGGATTATAGACAATTGAATAAGATGATGGTGAAGAACCATTATCCTCTGCCCAGGATTGACGATCTCTTCGATCAGATGCAGGGAGCCAGGGTGTTCTCTAAGATTGACCTGAAGTCTGGTTACCATCAGTTACGTATCACAGAGGCGGACATCCATAAGACCGCCTTCCAGACTTGATATGGCCACTATGAGTTCACTGTGGTCCCCTTCGGTTTGACGAACGCCTCTACAATGTTCATGAGTCTCATGAACGGGGTTTTCTGTACCTACTTGGATTGGTTCGTGATTATTTTCCTTGATGACATTTTGATCTATTCACGGACCGAGGAGGAGCATGAGGAGCACCTACGTCAGGTTCTTCAATGTTTGAGGGAGCAGAATCTTTATGGGAACTTGGTGAAGTGTGCATTTTTGAGGATAGAGGTACAGTATCTGGGGCATATCCTATCTAGCGACCATAGATCCATCGAAGATCAAGGCTATCAAAGATTGGCTAGCACCCACCAGTGTGATAGAGGTCAGGAGTTTTATGGGGTTAGCTGGTTATTATCATAGATTTTTTTAGGGTTTTTCTCGAATAGCGCACCCCATCACTTCCCTTCAGCGGAAAGGGAAGAGCTTTCTATGGACTGAGCAGTGTGAGAGGGCCTTTGGCGTCCTTAAAGAGCATCTCACCAGCGCTCCCATTTTAGCGGTTCCTAATCCTGCAGCAGATTTTATGGTTTGCACGAATGCATCACTTGAGGGTTTGGGAGCCGTACTTATGCAGGGTGGTAGAGCAATCGTGTATGAGTCACGAAAACTCAAGACCCATGAGCTGAACTACCCCACTCACGACTTGGAGTTAGCGGCAATGGTTCATGCTCTAGTTCATTGGAGACATTTCTTATTGGGTCATTGCTTTGAGCTCCATTCAGATCACCACAATCTTCAGTATATCTTTACACAGCCGAATCTGAACGCCCGTCAGCGGCGGTGGATGGAGTTTCTTTGTGAGTATGACTTTGATGTCCACTACATCAAGGGGAAGGAGAACGTGGTTACTGAGGATGAGTGGTTTCTTGAGGTGCAGTGAGAGATCAGTTCACAGAGGGCCCTTGTGGGCAAGTTTGCAGGATATTCACTTGAGGCAAATGGGTTACTTCATCATCAACAATGCATCTATGTACCCCGCGCAGTTGACCTACGTACTATGGTGTTATCAGAGGCTCATAGAGCACCATTGATGCAGAGGCATCCACACTATAACCTTCGCATACAGCATGGACGTCTGCAGCCCATCATCATCATCATATTCATCCTCATCATCATCATATTTCACCTGCCGACCGATATCCTCCTGCAGACAAGCCTTCGCACTTTCGCCTGTCAACAGCATCACCTTACTCGATTATCGACAGCATCATCATGTTCGGCAGCATCATCATGTTCGACCAGCGCGAACATCCTCCTGACGTCCACTGTTCACTTCAGCGACAACTTCCGTCTTCTCTTCCTTCAGCATCATGATATTCAACATCATGATATTCAACAGGATAAAGAACATCTGGTTCCTTCCATTTATCCTGATGATGACAAAACCTTAACTCCTCGCACCTTTCCCTCGATGCTTGCGTCACCCGATATCCTGATGACGTAGATCCTGATGACGATGACGTCACCCGCAGCTTCTCAATATCCTGCCGCTCCGAAATGTCCTGATGACGTATATCATGATGATGATGACGTCATATCCTGCTGTTGGCCAAACTTAGTTTTTTTCGGCCCGCGATCAACTTGATCAACCCGATCTTCAACCTGATGCCGATACGCTCCTCCTCGGCCCTCCTGATGATGATCACCCCGACGCACTTGCACTTCATGCACTCGAAAGCATCATGCTCTCCTCCACTTATCCGGATGACGATATCCGAACTGACTGCAGGATATTTGCAGAAATATCCTGATGATGCCGTTTTAACGAACTTCTTCACTTAGCGAAATTTCACTTCACCGATCCTCCAGGGACGACCTGATCCACTCTCAGGGTGATCTTCCACACTCTATCTTATCAGCTTGACCTAGCACATACCCATGCTAGGGTCTTCAACATCTCTCGACGGTGATCCTGCACACCTGCATGCGAACAGAAAATGAACTACAACCTAACCTACTGTACATCGCCATTCCACCGATCAGATGAATCAACCGGTGGAATGGATCAGTGAATCCATACAGCCACCAAACCAGCAAATCGATCAAGCAATGGAATGCAACAGAGGATGAACACAAACAGGGACACTTTATTTGATTTCAAAAGATGTAAATACAATGATCAGTTTCTCTCTCTCTGCCTCACTCTCGCAAAGTCTGATCGATGATATCTACCTGTCTATGCAATATCAACCGATCCTCATGCTTAAATAGATTTCCCTACGAGTACTACTGACCCGACTCCAAGCGGCTGGGAACTCTCCAGGCGGCTGGGAGATCCAACCGATCATACATCATGATAGCTGTTCTAACAAACTTAACTAAAAATAGTAAAAGCCTGGTCAGCATGATCTTATCATGATCAGCGTGACCTTATTACATGCATTTGGTCTTAACAGACCTTCTTGGAAACATAAACAAGACCTAAAACAACTAACTGCCTTATCAAGACCAGCTGTCAGGTAGGTGCTCCTGCACCATACTCCCCAACAGAAAAGAACTCATGTCCCATGAGTTTAGTATGTGGAAGTCCTCCACCTGTACACTTGGCTTTTGCAATTTGCTGAACTGCTCCAGCTCTGTCCTCTGCTGGCTCTTGGCTGCTCCAAGTCTTCTGAACTGTAACTTGCTTTCTGGCAAGTAAATCCTCATGCCTGTTGATGTAGGCCCTTCTCAGGTTGTCTCTGTGTTTGTCAGATTGTCTGACCAGAACCTCTGTCTGAACTGCCTCTTGAACTTCTACAATGTTCAACCCTATCTTCCTTTCAACTTTTATAGGACAAGCAATAGTCCCAACGATGACAACATCCTTGTCATTCTTCTGAACTGGTTGCTGTGTGCAAACCTGTTTCTGCACCTGTTGCTGACCTCTGTCAGTCACAACTGAAACTTTCTTCAACTTGTTATCTGTAACAACTCCTTTCCCTGCAGTGTCCTTAACTGCCTTTATGCCTGCTCCTTTAGGCATCTGCACAAATTCCTTCTTTCCCATTAAAATGATTTGGGCTGCCTTCTGTACTGCAGCTTTTGCCTGCAATGGCATCAACTTAATAATCTTCCCATCCTTCTTGATGGTATAGGTATTAGAATACCCATCATACAGTACCCTCCTATCAAATTGCCATGGTCTACCCAACAGTAGGTGACAACATTCCATAGGCAAAATATCACACAAAATTCTATCATGATATGCTCCAATCTGGAAATCCACATATGCCTGTTCAGAGACAAAAAGTGATTGACTATCACTCACCCAAGATGCCTTGTAAGGGTGTGGGTGTGGAATCCTTTCCAAATTCAGTTTATCCACCATTTCCTGGGATACCATGTTGTCTGTTGAACCAGTATCAATGACAACCTTGCATACTTTACCTTTGCTCTTGCATGTGGTCTTGAAAAGAGCTCTTCTTTGCATCAGATCCTTTGATGCCTGCAAACTAATTCTCCTTAACATCAATGATTCTCCACTCTCTGGATATCCATAATTATCAGGATCTCTGTTTGAACTCTGCGCACTTTCTTCTACTTTCTCTTCTTGCACAAGTTGTACTCTCTTGTCATTAGTTCTATCATTTCTGGATGATGAACCTTTGTTTTCTGGACATTTGAAAGATGGATGACCAAACTCTCCACAGGTGTAACACTTTCCTGAAAATGTAGTAGAACCTCTACCACCTCCAAATCTTCCTCTATTACCTTTCCATCCACCCCTGAAATCAGACTGTCCCTGTCCTTTACCAGTGTCTTCTTGACCCTCATTGGTTTGCTTTTGTGTAGGGGCTGCTCCTCTTCCCCTATGGTTTCCTCTTCCTCTTATGGACTTATCATGTCCTCTATTCATCTTTTCTTCAATCCTGATTGCCATTTGATAACAATCCTCCACATTCTTAGGGTTAGTTAAAACTAACTCATCCTGTATGTTAAATCTCAAACCAGCCAAGTACCTAGCCACCTTTTCTACCTCATTCTCATGATGACTAGATCTCATACTCAACTTATAAAACTCCTCAGTATATGCCTTCACATCCCTTTCTTTCTGCTTTAAAAATTGCAGCTTCTTAAACATCTGGATTTCATAATCCCTTGGCAAGAATTTACCTTTTATCCTTGCTACCATCTTATCCCATGAAGTGATCTTTGACTTCCCTTGTTTCCTTCTCTCAGATTGTACATAATCCCACCATACCAAAGCATGACCTCCTAACTTGGTCTTTGCAATCTTTACCTTCTGATCCTCAGCAACATCTTCACATTCAAAGTGATTATCAAGTGCAGCAATCCAATCTAACAACTCATCTTCATTCAAACTTCCAGTATACTTGGAAACATCAACCTTTACCTTAGGTTTATCATTCTGCACTGCCTTTAACAGTTTTTCCAATCTCTGGTCTTCAGCATCCAGATCTTCAGCTACCTCTTCATACTCTTCTATAGTATCTTCATCTTCTTCAGACTCACTGTCTGCCACTTCCCTCTTTTTGTTCCTTTCCAGGGCTGTCAGCCTGGCTTGAAGTGCTTCAGCAAGCTCCTTCATCTTCCTCATCTCTCTAGCATGTTTCTCCTTCATTTCCTGCAATTCCCTTGCAGTACCACTACCTTTCGGAGGCATTTTGTCCACCTCTTAATCAACACACAACACACAATTCAACTCTACCTCTGCCCTTTCAGTGACAGAATCAACACACAACAGCCCAGACCTTTTGCTGAGCTCTGATACCACTATGATGCAGAGGCATCCACACTATAACCTTCGCATACAGCATGGACGTCTGCAGCCCATCATCATCATCATATTCATCCTCATCATCATCATATTTCACCTGCCGACCGATATCCTCCTGCAGACAAGCCTTCGCACTTTCGCCTGTCAACAGCATCACCTTACTCGATTATCGACAGCATCATCATGTTCGACCAGCGCGAACATCCTCCTGACGTCCACTGTTCACTTCAGCGACAACTTCCGTCTTCTCTTCCTTCAGCATCATGATATTCAACATCATGATATTCAACAGGATAAAGAACATCCGGTTCCTTCCATTTATCCTGATGATGACAAAACCTTAACTCCTCGCACCTTTCCCTCGATGCTTGCGTCACCCGATATCCTGATGACGTAGATCCTGATGACGATGACGTCACCCGCAGCTTCTCAATATCCTGCCGCTCCGAAATGTCCTGATGACGTATATCATGATGATGATGACGTCATATCCTGCTGTTGGCCAAACTTAGTTTTTTTCGGCCCGCGATCAACTTGATCAACCCGATCTTCAACCTGATGCCGATACGCTCCTCCTCGGCCCTCCTGATGATGATCACCCCGACGCACTTGCACTGCATGCACTCGAAAGCATCATGCTCTCCTCCACTTATCCGGATGACGATATCTGAACTGACTGCAGGATATTTGCAGAAATATCCTGATGATGCCGTTTTAACGAACTTCTTCACTTAGCAAAATTTCACTTCACCGATCCTCCAGGGACGACCCAATCCACTCTCAGGGTGATCTTCCACACTCTATCTTATCAGCTTGACCTAGCACATACCCATGCTAGGGTCTTCAACATCTCTCGACGGCGATCCTGCACACCTGCATGCGAACAGAAAACGAACTACAACCTAACCTACTGTACATCGCCATTCCACCGATCAGATGAATCAACTGGTGGAATGGATCAGTGAATCTATACAGCCACCAAACCAGCAAATCGATCAAGCAATGGAATGCAACAGAGGATGAACACAAACAGGGACACTTTATTTGATTTCAAAAGATGTAAATACAATGATCAGTTTCTCTCTCTCTGCCTCACTCTCGCAAAGTCTGATCGATGATATCTACCTGTCTATGCAATATCAACCGATCCTCATGCTTAAATAGATTTCCCTACGAGTACTACTGACCCGACTCCAAGCGGCTGGGAACTCTCCAGGCGGCTGGGAGATCCAACCGATCATACATCATGACAGCTGTTCTAACAAACTTAACTAAAAATAGTAAAAGCCTGGTCAGCATGATCTTATCATGATCAGCGTGACCTTATTACATGCATTTGGTCTTAACAGACCTTCTTGGAAACATAAACAAGACCTAAAACAACTAACTGCCTTATCAAGACCAGCTGTCAGGTAGGTGCTCCTGCACCAACCATATGCAGCACATCCAGGGGTGAAGAAAATGCATGCCGACCTACAACAGTTGTGCCATTGGATGGGTATGAGATGGGATATTGCAGAGTATGTTGCTCGATGCCTTGAGTGCCAGAGGGTCAAGGCTGAGCATCAGCATCCAGCGGGTCTTTTATACCCTCACGAGATACCTGATTGGAAATGGGACACCATTTCAATGGATTTTATTGTTGGTCTTCCTATGTCTTCACATCCCCATGATGCGATCATGGTGACAGTCGACAAGTTGACCAAGGTAGCGCATTTCTCACCTGTACGCACGACGTACAATGCACCAACAGTGGCGAGAGTATTCTTAGATGATATTGTGAGATTACATGGAGTACCTCGCTGCATCATTTCTGACAGGGATTTAGTGTTCACTTCAGCATTTTGGAGAGCCTTGCAACAAGCGTTGGGCACACAGCTCAACTTTAGCTCCGCTTATCATCCCGAGACAAATGGACAGACAGAGCGGGAGAATCAGGTGTTGGAGGACATGCTTCGAATGTATGTTATGGACCCCCTCCCCACCATTACATTCAAACAAAACAGCGTCACCCACGTATTACCTCTGTTCCCCCCTCTGCGGCCATGCACCCCCTAGCTCCGCCTCTCCACAATGACCTCCACATTGGTCCACCGAACCCTGCGGCGGTGGCCACACCTCTGTATGATGTCTTTAACCTGCCAGAGGGATTTGTATATTATAAGTATATGTATTTATATATGTATACACAGAAATGTGTATACATACATATATAAATAGATATCAAAAAAAGAGAAAACCCTATTTGATATTACAAAAAAAAAAATAAACCTCCGTGAGGTATTCCCATGGCTGTCAAGCCATTGTGGAAGAAATCTTTAGCCTGTAAGTAACAATGGATGAATAAAGAAAAAGAGGCAAGAAGGGAGAGGAAAAACAAAACTGGTGAGGAAACACAAAGAAGGAATAGGGTTTCCATAAGGAAACCAATAAACTATTGCTAGGGTTTTCTTGGTCAAAAGAGAAAACAATTAAATAAACTTAGTTTCCTTTTTTTTTAAATTAGAAGACCAATATTTTAATGGAAATAGGGTAGGAGGAGAATGTGAGGAAATTAGTTCTTTTCTTATTTATTTATTTTTCCTTCATTTTCTTGTGCACGAAATTTGAATTCCTCTCTCTTTGCCTTTTTGGTCTTGGTTATTTTTGCTCTCCATATGAATTTTTCTCTTGTATTGAGAGAATAATTTCTTGGGGGTTTTTTATTTAATGTCTTGGGAAATGAATTTTTAAAAGGGAATGGGTTGATTTTGTTTAAAGTGAGAAGGGTGTTCCCCTTGATTTTAATTTCAGATTAATTGGGGTATTTATTTTATTCCCTAGCATGTTTTAATTATTTCATCTTTTATCGATTTTACTATTATTTTACAGGAAGAGTCTTTTAATATTTTTCCTTCTCTATTATTTTGAGTTAGTTAATAAATATAATGCCGATATTATATTTATTAACAGACTCAAATTTGAAATCTATTTTGGCGTCACTTAATTATTTTATTATTTTATTCTGAGTTTTAATATTTTATTACAAGTCAATTTATTTGGCCTTGGTGAAGTATTTAAATTTTAGATTGTTCTTAAGTTATTTTATTATTTTTAAATTTTTCTTAATTTTCTTATTGGAGTTTTATTTTTAATTTTTTTTAATTTGATTATTGAAAACGCGTTATGCTGTCGAATTTTTCCTAGATTCTAGGGTTTTAATTTTACGATATTTTATTAACTTTATTTTACTATTCCACTTTATCATGCATCCATCATGCCATTATTTCTTAATCATTATTTTTTATTTCATTTTTGTTATGAGTTAGGGTTAGGTTTCGAATTTGGTGAAATCACCTTCTCACCTAGGAAACTTAGGGTTCAGATTAAAATTGTTTTAACCCTAAAAGTGGCACGCTTCGTGTCGCATACCCCATAGACAGCTATCATTACACAGGGGACTGCATAGGACAACGTACTTTCTTGAATTATGTTGACATGTTTATGCCTTATGCATATTGCCACCGAGCACGCAGACGCGTGCGAGGGGGTTCCTAGGGATAAGTAGAAAAAAAAATTTCTATTTCATGTCATGACCACATGACACATGTGTTGTGTGTTGTGACTGCATGGGAAATGTGGGTATGATAGGTTAAGAGGATACCAAGCATATAAAAGAAGGATTTACTATTGTCCTAGAAAGTTGTCAAATTGCTCAAAATTGTCCTAGTATGTGAAATGAACCAAATCTTATCCTAATACCTAACCATCAACATTTGTAGACCTAGGACATCATTATACACATATTAGATAACTTTTCCTAGGTTTGTGATGTTGCAAGTATGTGTAGTTATTGTTGTCATTGATGTCTATGTGCAGTTATTGTTGTCATTGATGTCAACATGCTTGTGTTGTCATTGGTGTCAACTGTATGAGCAAGAGAATATTGCAAGAGTGTGAGTAGTTGGTATTGAGTTGATGTTGTCTCTGATAGTGAGAAAGTGTTGAAGATGTTGTTGATATATTTCTGGTGCTTGGTTTCCAAGTGCTTTTGAGAAAATTTGAATAATAGAGGAAACAGTGTGTTGTAAAGATGTTCTAGCATACAGAGTGGTGTTCTGGTTTTGCTCTACATTGCTTCTATGTTGAATACCTACTCATGTGGTTTGGATATGTTGATCAGAGGTGTTCAGAGGTACTGCATTCACAATTTGGTGTGTTGGATCATTGTGCAGAGGAAGGTGTGTTCACCAGTATGTGAACTATGTATTGTAGAGGTGTCTGGGAGAAATTTGTTTGTTTCTCATTTCTCTGCAAAGTAGTTTCTGATCTTATGGTTCTAGAAGTGTGTTTATAAAGTTCATATCTACCTTCAGTTGAATTTGTTCTTGGTTTGGTACTATACAAGTTGATCTCTTGAGATGTAGTGTATGGTAGAGATGTTTGAATAAACTAGGTATGTACTTTCTTCAGGTGAAAGTTGTTGTGAAGGAATTTGTTAGATTTCAAGATGTTTGTGGGATGTTCTAGATTGTGTTCAAGCATGGTGTGTGGTCCACGAGTCATCTTTGGTGTTAATGTTTATGATGTTAACATAGGTTCAACCGACTTTGAGTGTTTACACTAATTGCAGATTTGATTCGATGATTGTGGAAGTCATGTGTGACATTCTAAATGGATTTAGGTCCAAGCTAAGGTGTGTTGTTGTCTTCCTTCATTCCTTTCCACCACGAGAATGTTTTGGTGCCAACCTAATTTTAATTTACATGGTGAAGGTGTATTGCCGACCTTGGAGAATGTTTTTGTAGACACCTAAAAATGTCCTAACCCTTCAATCACCCTTTGACATCTTCACATCACTAACTATCCCTTCCAATTAATTAAATAAATTCATTTTAGTTAATTAATTTATCCCTAATCACCTACCCTTAGCCATTTATCCATCCTTTGTGATCAATTAATTCATCTAATTTATCACTATACCTTACAACACTATCCCTCATTAATTAATTAAATATTCTGTCATGCCCACATTTCCCATGCACTCATGACACGCAACACATGTGTCATGTCCACATTTGTTATGTGGTCATGACAGGAAATAACAAA
Source organism: Cunninghamia lanceolata (assembly GCA_027924645.1). NCBI lineage: Eukaryota > Viridiplantae > Streptophyta > Pinopsida > Cupressales > Cupressaceae > Cunninghamia > Cunninghamia lanceolata. The sequence continues at coordinate 8,353,228 of BSBN01001281.1, forward strand.
AAAAATTCCACGCATCCCAAGAAACCCCCTCACATGCATCAACGTGCTTGGTGGCAATACGCATAAGGCATAAACATGTCAATCGATCTCAGGGTAGTGCATCTACATGCGCAATCCCCTACATGATGATAGCCAACTAGGGGGTTATGCATCACGATGAGAGTCACCATTAGGGTTAGGATCGATTTGACCCAAACCCTAAGTTTCCTAGATGAGTGGCAGGATTTTGACCTGTGTCAAAATCCAAACCATAAAACTAGAGCATAAAAAGATTAAATAACAACTCTAACAATACAACCTAGTTGGGAAAACATTAAAATTTTAACCAATGCAAGGATTAATTCGCCTAAGGAATTAACCTAGGTTCCCAGAAAAATTCGGCAGTATAATGCCTCTAGGGCGTATATAGGAATTATTCTAAAATAAAGGTCATGCCAAAAAGTTCACTAAACTCATTAGAATTGATTAAATAAAATTAATATGTTAGGAAGAATAATTTGCTGCACTAGGGTTCTCTAAGTAGATTAACTAAATTAAATTAAATTAATGAATACAATTGTCCCAAAGATGCTCACAATTAAAAATGATTAAATCCAAGTTTATTAACTAACCATTTACAAAGATTAAATAAAGGGACTAATGTTCCCATGACATTTAATTAATTTCCTTATTTAAAATCCCACATTATAATTGTTCTCCCTAGTTACTTCTAAAGAAAACAAATTAAATTAAGTTATTCCCCATGAGATAAAAAGGAAAATAAAACTACCCACTCAAATACTACCCTACCCATAGGTTCTATTTTACAAGAAATAAATCTAACACAAAATGGAGATAAACAAAAAGGGGCATGGGGTCACATGCATCCCTTTCCCACTAAATTAAACTTTAAACCAAACCCACCTCCCAAAATAAAAATAATAAAAGAAAATTCTCTAATGCCCTAAAAGTCCTCACATAAAAAAATAATATCCTTATGGGAGAAAAGAACCCTAACCCTATCTTATTCTCTCCTCTCTCAGTCTCTTCTTCTCATCTCAATTTGTTTCCTCTCTATTTGTTTTTCTTCCCTTTTTTTCCAGGTTGGAGGCATGGCAGCCATGGGGATTACAACACAGAGGTATATTTTCATTGAATATATGCATACTTTAAACCCCCCCCTTTTTTTGCATATATATATATATATAACAAACTATATTCATGTTTTAAATCATAGGGTAGGAAATGGCCGAATGGCCGTTTTATGATAAGGGCAATGGCTAAGAGAGGTGGCGCCGCTGCACATCAAATGGTATTCACAGGTTTAAAAATGTTAAAGCCAAGTATTAGGGTGTGGGGGGGGTTCGTTTCCCCCACACCCCTCACCATTTACTACAGCCACAAAGGGAAAGATAGGCGGCCATGGTGGGGGTTCATTTCCCCCACACCCCTCACCATTTACTACAGCCACAAAGGGAAAGATAGGCGGCCATGGTGGGGGTTCGAACCCCCCCACCGCCCACAGTCTCTATTTCACGAGCAGGCCATCCACGGCCATACACAGCTACATCAAACTTTAATCTCTCTTTTATGTAATACATTCGGCATTTAAAATATGTTTTATTTTGTTTATAAAAAATAACATTACATATGTACATTCTGCAATACTTATATATGTGTATATATATATATATACACAGATGTATATACACAGAAATCTCAGTCAGTTTCAAAATATTCTCTGGCAAATTAAAAAAAAGTATATATTATGTAAATATATATATATGTTTCTCTCATACTCACATAGTGTTTTTTTTAAACAAAACACATATAGGTATATTATTTTGTATACATATGTATATATATATATATATGTATATATATATATATATGTATATATATATATGTATGTGTGTATATATATATATATATATGTATATATATATATGTATGTATGTATATATATATATGTATGTATATATATATATATATATATATATGTATGTATGTATGTATGTATATATATATATATATATGTATATATATATATACATATATATATACATATATATATATGTATATATAAAAAGGTATATATACATATTTAACAATATAAGACATGAGTATTTCAAATTTGTGCATATTACAACATTCACAAAAAATAAATTTTAGTTTCTAACAACATGATATATTTCATTTCTGAACTATATAAATTTATTTTTTTGAAGGTAATTCAACAACCCTATATTATTTTTTTTTAAAAGAAAACTATAGTAGAACCAACAACTAAATATTTAAAACAGAGATTAAAAATAGCAACATACAGTGTATTTTTTTTTTTAAACAACATTAAAGAACCAGCAATGCATATATTTATTTTCATTGCATTTTCTTACTTCAATAGACAAAACAATAACATATAATAAACTAGCCATCTATTACATTTGCAACTTCAACAAAGTAGAATATAGCGAAAAATCATTTAAACAATACATTTGAAGAGAGTATTTACTCTCTTTACATTTTGTCCAACAACAAATAGGCCATTTTTGGCAATGGCTCTCAAGTAGCCAAAATAACAATGAACCTAACTTTAAATGCACTTCCACCAAGCTCCACATGTCACCACAATGAACCTGCAAGAAACTAAACAAAGGAGGGACACCAAGCCACAAAAACCGCTCTCCTCCCTACCATAGACCCGCAAATGGGTCACCCCCAAGCTTGGAGGTCATCCACACACAAGGTTTTTTTTCACTTCACAACAATGCAAACACACAAAGCAAGTAGAACACCCAACCCATGGCTTGACAAACAACGAAATCCATTTGGAAATAGATTCAATGGGGTAGGAGAGTGGACAGCTCTCTACTCAAGAGGTGCACACCACAAAAATTCCAAATCTCATGAATCTCAAGAAAACAACAAGGCCTCAAGCCAAAATATATAATCTCAACACAAACTTCTCAAGGCACTCTTGCCTTCAATAAAAATCACATGCACCTCCCATATACTCAAGTGGCCAAAATACCTCAAGAAGAACAAGAGGGTGACCTTGAGGAGGTTCACTCCTCTCCAACCCCTCACATGTTGAGCATCTTCTCCAAATGGAGAGGCTCTTACAAAACTTCCTCAAACCCCACAACATAAAATGCAAAACACTCACAATGCAAGCACACAATAAAAATAAATACATAAGGAAAGGCTTCAAGCTTTGAATCCTACCTTGAAATGCCCAACAATGGAAGATAGTTGAAGTAGAGCCTTCCAACTCCACCTCTAAGTCCTTCCTCCAAATGTGCCTCCAAAAACCCTCAAACTCTCTCTCCAAAACCTCAATAAAAATAAAAGATCTAAAAAAAATCAAGAACCCTCTCCCTCTCTTCAAGAGGGAGTAATATAGGCTCTCTTCATGAGCCTTGAGGAATGAGAAGGTGACACATGTCACCTTCTCCTTCCTCCTCACATCCACTTGTTTTCTCTCACACATGTGTGAGGGCAAGGTGGAGCCCAAGAGGATGAGGGTACAACAAGTGTCAATATCCTATCCTCCCATGAAAGCCCACAAAACTCCAAGGTACTCTCACCCATGTGTGAGAGCCTTGGAGTTGGGTTCACCACAATTAGGGGTTTTAAAGACACCCCAAGCCTTCAATGCATGGTACCCAAAGCCTTGGAATGAGGTGTGGATAAGGTTGAAGGTTTGACCCATCCTTTCACTCCTCCCCAAACTTCCATTTTCGTCACTTCACTTCAGGGTGAAGTTTAAGTGACCATATGGGAGTTATCCTAGGGTTAGGCATGTTCAAATGGTCACAAACATTAAAATAAAAATTGAGTCAAATAAACATTACACATTTACAACACCATAATACAATCAACTGAAAATGGGTAGACCTAGCCCAGAAGACACCATACGCTAGCATTACGAAAATTCATCATGCAATACACAATTGATCTTGGTTCCTCTTGGAACTACATCGGTTCAACATGGAATTCACAAAATATGTGGGATGATCTTTAATTTTCCGTGGCTTGGGAAAATCACCTGCGCACTTAAAAAATAGATTAATCCAACATGTATATCATAGCCGAAGCAAGGAAAAGCATACACTCACACCATCGCATAATCATTTAAAACATCATAAAAATCACATCATAATTAGATTCATAATTTCATTTCTATATAATATCTCATAATCAAAATCACATAGCAATTCCATATAATGATTTCACAAATAACATCTCTAATATCATCAAAGTGCATATCACATGTCTAAACATCATCAGTGAATCAAAATCAGGATATAGTCAAATGACCACATACTAAGCATAGCTAACCAAAATAAAGGAATGTAGTCCAGAAAGTCTGCATATCAGGATCAACAGTCCCCAAGTGTCTAAAATGTCTCCAACTGTAAATATGCAACGAGCAAAATAAGGGAGTGAAATAATAGGCCTCACATATTCTCAATATTTATTTAGTTTAATTTATCTATCTCCCTAATCCTTATTAATTGGATAAATCATGCTTATTTGATTAATCTACCCTACTAATCAACCTAAACCTATCCTAGTTGATTAAATAGAAATTATTTAATTAGCTACCCTATCCTGCCTACCCCCAGGACCTAAATTAATTAAATAAACCCTTATTTAATTAATTTTAACCTCTCATTAGCCCACTCACTAATTTCCTCCAACCACATTAATTAAGATAATCCTCTTGATTAGCTTGGTCAAACCTTTCTTAACCCATCCTCCCACACACTTTGAATAAAAATCATTTTTTTATTCAAAAGGTCACATCTTCCTTACATGTGTAAGAACCCATAATTACACGTGTCCTTGATTTGCACATCTACACTTAAAGTGGAATTTTTAATTCCACTTCCTCCAAGAAAATTATTTATTTTTCCTCATCCATCTAATCTCATTTAATGCTAACTCTTCCCCAAAATGAATTAATTCTCATCACCCTTCCCCATGTGAATTTAAAATTCACATTTAATCCCATCCATCCAATATTGTTAATGAGATCTTAACCCTTAATCTCATCTTCTCAGCTTGACCATTGATTTCTACTTTGAATCCTAGCCATTAGATTCAAATCCCCTTCAAATGACCTATAAATGGAGCCCTCACCCAAGCCATTTACATAACTTCTTCATCCTCTCATCACTATGCCAAAATTTCTCTCATCTCCTCTCATCATACCCTTACCATGCCAAAATCATTCCTCAATCCATAGCTAAATCCCATCTTATCTATATCCTTAGCCAAATCTATCATCAATTCCTCTATTCATATTGTGTTGAGCAAGGAAGGAGCAATCCACATTCTCTATCTCAACATTGGGTAAAGCTAGGAGCTCTTGGGTGCAAGCTCCTCAACCTTATTGAAGGAGGAAGAAATAGCAAGGTATAACTTAGTGTTTTTGTGCATTTTGTTTGTGCTTCTAACCTTGTTCATTTTCTTTGCTCTCAGTTTTCAAGGTTGAAGATGGTATAAATAAGTGTTGAGTTTTTGAGGTAGAAGGTGTGTTCATGTGTGGAGTATGAGATGTGAAACATGTGTTAGATTATTGATGTAGTGAGCAGAAGGTGTCTACAATTCCTCAGTATGACTGAGAAGGTGTTGGTGATGTTGTGGTGGACTTCTATGTTGCATTGAGATGGTTTTCTCATTGTAACATTCTTCTCTATCTTCTTTTATGTTCTGGTAGTGAGCCTTTCGTTTGGCAGTGAGCCTTTCTTTTGGGCAGTGAGCCCTCCGATAGTGAGCCCTATTGTATTCGGTGTTGTTATTACTTTATATTGTGAGCTAATCCCCACCGTGGTTTTTCCCTTCTTTGGTTTTCCACATAAATCTAGTGTTTCCTTATGTATGTTGTTGATTTGGTTCAATTTCTATTATTTGTTTCCATGCTTAATCTTCTTAACAGTTTAAGGGTTAATTGAATCAATGTGGATCTGTAAGTGTATGAGGGTTTTGGAATTATAAGTTACAACTGTTTCACCCCCCTCTCAGTTGTCTTGTGTATTCAACAATTGGTATCAGAGTGAGGTTCCTTGGAAGAAACCTTAATCGCTTGAGGTAGATCTGGGATGGTGCACAAGAAAGATGTTCCCCTATTTGATGGATCAGACTATGCATTCTGGAAAATAAGGATGGAAGGTTATCTAATTTCTCTTGGATATGAGATATGGAAGTTTGTTGAGTTTGCATATACTATACCTAAGAATAGTCCGAGTACTACTAATGAGATCAAGGCTTATGAAAACAATGGTAAAGCAAGGTATGCTCTTTTAGGTAGTCTTACTAATTCTAAGTTGGTGAAAGTTATGAATCTAAAAACTACTAAAGAAATTTGGGAAAAGTTAAAAAGCATTTATGAAGGAGATGATAAGGTCAAGCAAGCTAAGTTATAGAATCTGAAGATCATGTTTGAGACCATGTGATTGTCTAAAGATGAAAACATCACAAGATACTTACAAAAGGTGGATGAAGTTGTCAATAGCATTAGAGGTCTTGGTGGAGAATTGGAAGAAAAAGAAGTGGTAATGAAGGTACTCAAAATTCTTCCCAAAGCTTATAGTCATAAAGTTTTTGTTATTGAAGAATTACCAAATATGGATCAATTTACCAGAGATCAGTTGTATGATACTTTAACTGCTTTTGAAATGAGAGAATTTGGTACAAGTAGTGCAAAAGTTGAGACTGGCTTTAAGGATGGTAAATCAGAGAACATTGTGGAATCAAATCAAGAGGATTCTGATGATATGGAAGCTAACTTTGTGAGAAGAATGAAAAATGGTATTGGTGAGTATAGTGGTAAGTTTCCTTTCAAGTGTTTCAATTGTGGTAAGGTAGGTCATTATGCTTCAAGATGTCCAAATAGAATTTTGAAAAGCAAAAATAGGGAGAACAAAAGTAAAGTGATTAAGAAAAGTTATTATGTTAGAGAAGATGCAAGTATATCTAATGATGAATCTGATTATGAAGATGGTGAGTGTTGGTTGTTTCTAATTCCCAACCTTGTCTCACGAAATAGCCTATGATTTAGCCACTGTCAATGTTTAGTTATCATGAGGGGCTGGCCAACACATAGGTGAAGGTTAAAATAACTTTCCCTCTACACTTCAGGCTCTGCAAAACCTGGGAGGGTGATCCCTTGACAGTATTTAATAACCTCCTATGCCAATTTATTATAAATATTGTGAAAAGCATATTTATTCTATGCATATTTGCTTGAGGATTATGAAAATATGAAGACCTAGCTTAATTCATTCAAGCTTCTGCATTCTCAAGACCATAGAACAAGGTAAAACATAAATTTAATCAAACACTTGCAACTGAATTCAATGATTTTTAATGTATTTGGGTGTTTTCTTGATTCTGGAGTTTGAAAACTAGACATAGAGGTAAGAGATCAGTGCCTTGACCTAGGGCAACAAAGTCAAACCATGTGTGATTGAAACTTTAATAACAGAATTTCACCCGAGCATCAAAGAGCTTTATAACATTGCCTTACAACATTATACTCAAGATTCTTAACCAACCATGCTTACAGAATCCTTGTATACATTCACACAAATCTATATTTCTATTAAAGCATTTAACCTAATCTTTGAATAAGAGCTTTAATCAAAAAGATACATCCATAAGAAATTTCATGGAGACAAGATGAACAATATTTGATGTATTCACTCATAGTTTGTGTAAACCACACCTCAGGAGAACACTAGCTTTAGAAATTTGCCATTATTTTCATTTAGATGTTAGCACTAGTAAAACAAGTTTACAAAAACACAAAATTCAAACTCAAAAACCTAGAACAAAATAAAAACTTCTATTCTCTACGTTTTTGCTACACAATTCTCTCATAAATCAACCAACTACCTGTGTAAATGGCCCTGAATTCCTTTTTATAACCCAAAGGAGCAACAAGCCTCAGGCCACTTACACCTGTCCTATTTTATGATGAAGCAATCTGATTATCTAACAAATTTCATCATGAAGCAACCTGATTATCTGACAAATTTCATGATGAAGTAATTTGATTCTCAATTATATGGCCTTGAAACACATTGAAATGTCATTAATTGCAGAGTAATGGCTTGCATAAAAGGGGTTGACAGACAACTATTTCTGGTTCAAATCCCAACCATAGATGAAACTACCTCAGGACACAATCGACAGTCATAACATATCACCAATTACTCCAAGATCTTCCACCGTGAAGGTTGCCAAGTCATCATTTGAAGTGCCGCTTCAGATTGTAGGTAAAGCTTCACGATCCCACTAAGGCTATTTGGACAGCCCAGCAAAGTGTATGGTCTCCACGAAATGCCGCCAAGTCAATGGAACTGCCACGTTGGCAACTAAAGCCTCGACCTCCGCTCCAAAGAAAACCTCAACATGTTCACGGTCCCGCTGAGAGCTTGGAGTGGCTTCACTGAAGGTAGAAATCCCCATGAAGCACTACCAAGTCAGCATTTGAAATGCCACTTTAGACTATAGGTAAAGCTTTGCAATCCCATTAAGGCTATTTGGATAGCCCAGCGAAGTGTATGGTCTCCACGAAATGCCACTGTGTCAATTGAACCACCACACTAGAAACCAAAGCCTCGACCTCCACCCCAAAGAAAACCTCAACATGTTCACAGTCCCACTGAGAGCTTGGAGCGGCTTTAGCAAAGGTAGAAATACCCATGAAGCGCTACCAAGTCAGCATTTGAAATGCTCAGACTCTGTAATGGCTTCATCAACTCATGGAGAGTGTTTAGAAGGCTCGACGAAGAGACAATCCTTAGTGAAATGCTTGAATATGCCACTACACTGCCACGTAACCCCCTTCCTTTTAATCCCATCCATAGACTTAATTTTCATGACCATCACATATCATACTTTCCTTAATACCCTTTGAGAGCAAATCGCATTGAAAAGATCACATGCGATGCAACATAGAGAAGACACTTGTCATCTTATGCTTTCATCAAAAATTGAAAATGACATCACAAAGCCTTTTCCCTTTGCCTTTTCCTTTCAAACCTTGGGGACCCATCATCTCACCACGTGGCAATGTTATCAATGAGATTTCACCCTCTTGTTGAATGTGATCCAACAAATTCCCATGATACAATGGGAATAGCTTCTAGGTGTGGGACCTTGCAAAACTTGAAGCTAAACCTTCAGATGAAAGGTTGGTTCCCTCGATTGAACATCACCTAAAGTAGACTACCTACTACTGTTCTCATAGGAAAAGGGTAGAAAATGACATAATAGAAGCCTAAATCCTAAGGTAAGGTGATGCACCAAATGTTTGTGACATGTACTACTGCATAACATACATAATATGTTTAATAAATCAACTAGTTTCAAGACACAACTCACATTTGTTTCATGTTCATGTATCAATATTTCATAGGAAGGCTTTAGTGTTTGCAATATTAGAAGGAAAATTGAAGACTTTCTCACAACTAATGACTGTTTGGCACCATGACACAACCTACAAGCTACACAAATCATGCATTTTATGTATATAGGTGTTAAAATGAGACATACATTCAATGATTTGCATGTAAATCATAGAAATATACATCAATCATTCAGCTACACATAATAGACAAGATTGAGAAGGTCAAAATGCTTTCTTTATTGATCAAAGGTACTTACAAAACTGGTGTACAAGTCTGGTTTTTGCATGTTTTCTCCAAAAACATGAAATTACATTGTTGTTCTTGAGCTTATATAGCCTCAAAACATGAAAGAACTCCCTAAAAATGTTGCCTAGGGCTACTATATCTCATTCCCAGCATAGAGAGCATATAGGGACTTATTTTGACCAAGTTACAAAGCCTTAAAAATAGATAACTTACTTTGGACGCCCAAGAAGAGTCCTAGTTTAATTTGGTCTTCAAAAGGTGATTTGGTCTTCGTCAAGCTCCTAGGAATGTGCTCCAACTGTGGTTTGAAGAGTGGAGGTGGTTGGGATGTGCAACCTTGAGAAGTGGAATTGTTCCTTGAAAGGCTCCAATAGCTACCTCCACCTTCCTAGATGCTTGCATTTTATTCAAACTACCTTGACTGCACTAAAAAGCCTCATAACTATCCCAACTACCCATTATCTCTTCTAACCATCACTTGCAAGATGATAGGACATGTTTTATCATGAGTTTGGATTGATTTTCTCTCCTTATGGTGTGGAGTAGGACTTCTCAGTCATTTGGGCTCTCAAATAGCTATTGTTCTTTGTTCTTTGTTCTCTGCTCCATCAGACCACTATCCTCATACAAACTACTATCTCCATAGCCTGGTGTTGAATGTCTCCTTGGATTCCAGTACATATTTACTGTTAACACAACCCTGAAGCTCTTCACTTACTACCTATCACCTTCATGAGATTCACATTCACAACCTTATTCATAAGAATACAAAACAATGACCAAGTATTGGATGAGCTATGATAGTCCTTTGTGAGCAGGTATGAGATCATTGAAGTCTTTGACATGTCTGCAAGTGATTTGTGCATGTAAAACTTCTATGTCTTGGTCTAGCTTTGTCAAAACTCACAAAGTTTTGTTACTCTTTTTCTAAGAGTATATGGCCTTTATTATGACTGAGAAAGCATCCTCATTGAATGGTATAACCACAATCTCTATGTTTTCATGCTAAGACCTAGACAAGAGTTATATGTGCCTTATACTAGGCATACACCCCCTGCAAAAACTGAGATGAAACTCTACACAATACAAGTATCTTGGGTGATTTATCATTGCGTGATCATTATGACATAACTCCTTCCTGAAAATAGAGACTTCAATAAGACAATGAAGTAGCTCCCTATGACATTTCCATATGATTGTTTGACATTATTTTCATGATCCTACAGACCTATTCTCTTTGACATAGACCTATAAGATACCATAGGTGTCAAATGTTTTGATAGGGTCTTTTGATATTTGACAATCCTATCCATCACTCTATGGTGCTTCAATGTAAGAACAATACTCCTTAAAGGGACATCAAGGTTTTGGAGGCTATTCATGAGCATAGAACCAATCACTAACCTTGCATGCCCTGACCACCTTATGAACACTTACCAACATACCAAAACAAAACTCAAACTGTGACACTTGAAAAAGGATGGCAAGTTTTATACATGGCTAATTTGATGATACAACCTCTTTATATTGCTTTTCTTACATATTTTTCCACTGTCCTAGCAGTGCATGTAGACCTATATATACTATCCACTGCTCCCTCTAATAGCTTACTGTCTACATACAACCTGCAGGCCCTTCTTTGTTTTGACTATCCCTAAGGCTGCTCCATTTGTATGTTTATGATTTTCATCTTGCACTATTTTCTATTGTCGGTTAACATGCATGCCTCCTTCACTCATGGATTGTTGTAGCTTATCTTTGTTTGCTGCTCCATCTCTCTGTTTTTGCTGATGTTCTTTTCCCTTTGTTTGTTGCTCTTCTTTTCCCTTTGTTTGTTGCTTTATCTCTATTTTGTTTGCCACACTTTTATCACAGTTTTCCACTCCATGCATAGTTTTGTTTGTTGCTTTATCTCTGTTTTGTTTGCTGCACTTTTATCACAGTTTTCTACACTTTTATCTCTGTTTTGTGTTGTTCCTTTTACTTTGTTTGCTGCTCTCTACATGATCTTGTTTGCTACACATTTAACATAGTTTGATGTTGTTCCTTTCACTTTGTTTGTTGTTCCATCATACTTTGCATCTTTCCTATACACTTGTGCACAATCTTCACTACCCTACATTTTCTTATCATTCAAATTTCTATTAACATACAGTTTGGGCCTAAGGTAGATTTTAGAGTTGTTGGCAGTTGACAAGCATTTAATCTTTGATACCATTTATCACTTAACTAATCTTTGTTAGGACCATATGTGACATGGAATCTTTATTGAAAAAAGCATACCTTCAAAGAGGGTACACATCTAAAAATACCTTAACAAGCAATAAGAAGTGTTGACAATATTTAAATGCCTTCACAAAGGTATAGATTGTCTAACAATACCTTATATAGACCTAAAGCGCTGACAGACCAGCAAGCTTGTTGAAACTCAAAATATCTTTTACAAATTTTCAAGTTGATCTACACTGTCCCAAAACAATGGTGCAAGAGTTACCTTGGACTGTTTATAGAAGAGGTTGTAAGGATCTAACATCTCTTAATGCATCACCTTTTCCTTGGATGTTAATAGGGGTTTTCAAACTCATGTGCTCCTTAAACTTCATCCTTGAATACTTGACAATAACTTACCCTTCATGACTCAAACATATGTATTTACTTTTGAGAGAGATTGACATTGTCCCTAATGTTGACACTTTCTTGCAGCCCTTATAATGTCTTATTGATATCTCTGTAAGCTCTTTGTTCAAAAGGTCTCTACTCACTGTCACTCTTCATACCAACCATTGCCATGATCTTTAAAACTTCACAACTTATGTAGGACTATTCCTCCTATGACTGATAGGTTATTTGGGTTTTGAGCTTCAAGATACCCCGAAGGAAAACTCATAACCTGCCTCTGTAACCTCTTAGTTTTCCATGATTTTCTTCTTGTTGCAAGTATGTGCCTAATCGATGTTGTCATTGATGTCAACATATCCTTGTTTTCATTAGTGTCAATTGTGTCTTATTCTATTACTTGTTTAGAAGACTTGTATGTTGAGGATATTGAGAAAATTAGCCTATCCATAAGGAACAAGTGAGTTACACAGATGTGCGGTATAGACAGTGAGTTGTATGCTGAAGAACAGTCCAGTAAACTGTTCTGCATTTATTTCTGCTTGAAGATCGAGGTCTGTGGATTGGAAGTAAGTTAGAGGATGACTAAGGATGCTACATTCCAAGTTTGAGCCCTCCGCATGAAGATCTGAGTGAGTTGTGTTCACTAGAGTGAAACCTGCTTTTTCTGTAAGTTCAGTTGAGACAGGAAGAAAGTATTATGCTCTGCATTCCTCTGTAATAAAGTATTTTGCTCTGCAGTTCTAGAAGGAATTCTGGGATGATGATAAGTGCCTACAGTTGCAATGGTTCGTGGTTTAGTGGTCTGCAAGCTATCTTTCTTTTATGATAGTTGAAGAAAGTAAAGTTCATGTGTTCCAGTGAAAAGATTCCTATGGATAAAGTGGTTAAGGTTCATGTGGTTGCTCTTGATGATTATAGCATGCTTGTGGATATCTCCTAATCATGTTCCTATCTTGATATTGGTCCACGTTAAGGACTTGAGATCGTGTTCGAAGATTGTTCCCAGATAGTGTAACGTGTAACCAATTTTGGCTAACCTGGTTAACCCCAGTGATTGCAGAGATCTCTGGAAGATTGTGGAAGTGTGTTGTGGTTGGACGTGCCAGGACGGGACGGGGACGGGTTGGGGTGGGGCACGGCGGGACGGATTCTTTGGGGGGGGCCAAGTCGCCGCGACCCAAGTTGCCAACTCGGCCAAGTCGGGACGGGGCGGGGTTGCAGGGGCGTGGCGGGATGGGGCGGGGCGGGGCGTGGCGGGGCGGGATGGATTCTTTGGGGGGCCAAGTTGCCAACCTGCCCAAGTTGGGATGGGACGGGGCTGCCGAGGCGAGGCGCAGCGGGGCACTGGATGGCGGGTCGAGGCGGGACGCGACGCGACGAGACGGGGCAGGGCGGATTCTTTTTGTGGCCAAGTCGCCGAGACCCAAGTCTTTAACTCGCGACGAGACGGGAATGGATGCAAATGGAAGCCCAACTCCACGGGCGTAGGTACAAGACTCAGAATGGATGCAGTCGGGGCAGAGGGAAACCCCAATCAAGACTGGGAAGGAATGTGACGGGGATGAGTGGGACAATCGGGGCGGACAGGACGGACGGGACAGTCGGGATGGATGGGGCGGCCACGATAGGCAGGACAGTCGGAGAAACCCCACTCCACACTTGAAAAATATGGATTGGTGGGCGCAGGCAACCCCACCCAAGACTTGGAAGGAATGCCGCTAAGGCAAAGGGAAACCCCACTCCACACTTGGAAAAAAAAAATGGATTCACGAGCGCAGGCAACCCCACCCAAGACTTGGAAGGAAGGAATGCCGTCAGGGCATAGGGAAACTCCCCCACCCAAGACTTCGAAGGAATGCGGTTGAGCCAAAGGGAAACCCCACTCCACACTTGGAAGAAAAAAATGGATTCACGAGTGCAGGCAACCCCACCCAAGACTTTGAAGGAAGGAATGCGGTCGGGGTAAAGGGAAACCCCACCCAAGACTTGGAAGGAATGCAGCTAAGCCAAAGGGAAACCCCACTCCACACTTGAAAAATATGGATTGGTGGGCGCAGGCAACCCCACCCAAGACTTGGAAGGAATGTCGCTGAGCCAAAGGGAAACCCCACTCCACACTTGGAAAAAAAAAAAATTGGATTCACGAGCGCAGGCAACCCCACCCAAGACTTGGAAGGAAGGAATGCCGTCGGGGCATAGGGAAACCCCCCCACCCAAGACTTTGAAGGAATGCGGTTGAGCCAAAGGGAAACCCCACTCCACACTTGGAAGAAAAAAATGGATTCACGAGCGCAGGCAACCCCACCCAAGACTTTGAAGGAAGGAATGCGGTCGGGGCAGAGGGAAACCCCACCCAAGACTTGGAAGGAATGCGGCTGAGCCAAAGGGAAACCCCACTCCACACTTGGAAAAAAAAAATGGATTCACGAGCGCAGGGACGGAGACGGGGCCGGGGACAGGACAGGATGGGGATAGGACGGGGCAGACAAGATGGTCGGGACAGGGACGAGCAGGACAATCAGGGTGGTCAGGGCAGACAGGGTGGACGGGGCAGCCGCGGTGGACAGGACGGACGGGACAGTCTGGTTAGGACCTATTTTGTAAATGTTTGTAATACCGACCTTGGAGATTGTTCCAATGGTTGATGATTGTGATGCCAACCTTGATGATCATTCCAAGGTTGTTGTAGTGTATAAATACTTGTAGTTGAGTAGTGGAAAAGGTGTCCTTGAGTGGAAATGAAAAGATATTAAAAAGGTCCAGAAGGCAGAGCAGAGAAGAGGTAGAGGAAAGAAGAGGAAGAAAAGAGCAAAGGAAGAGCAAAACAGAGGAATTATTGTACTTCAGTCACAAATAGAGAAAGGTGTTGATTCTGGCAGAGAGCCTAGCAGTAGGGTTTAACAACCCTCAGGGTTTAACAACCCTTATTGTAATCTTGCTAGGTTTAGGGTTGAGGCAGTGAGCCTGCTAGACCTAGTTTTTCTTCATGGCAGTAAGCCAGTATGTTTAGGCCCGTGGAGTGACCAAGCCTAAACATCATTTTTGTAAAGATTGCAATATATATTTGAGAGCTAATCCTCTCCGTGGTTTTTCCCTTATTGGGTTTTCCACGTAAAATCTTGGTATTATGTGGCATGCTTTTGTGGATGTTGTTAAGTTGTATATTTTGCTTCTATTTGATTATTCTTTTGAAATGGTTAAAAGTAAAAGTGCAAAAAAAGATTTATAGAACACTAATTCACCCCCCCCCCTTAGTGTTCTTGACAATCAACAATTGGTATCAAAGCAAGGTTCCTTGGAAAAACTTTAACAGCTTAAGGAAGATCTGGGATAGTATGATCATGGTAGTAGGAAGGTATGGAAATTATGAAAGATACAATCAACTAGAAGCAGCTCTTATGGATCTTGAAAACTCTGAAGTAGAAGTCAGGGATCTGAAGGAAAATATGAAACAAGCTGATGAATGCATCTTGAAACTAAAAGAGAAAGTCAAGAAATTCAAAGAAAAATGCAAAGTAGTCAGTGATCAATTGTTATCAGCAAATGAAGCCCTAAATAATTTGGAAGCAAAAGTGATAGAAAGAACAAGAGTAGAAAATTATCTAAATTTGATTGTGAAGAACAGATCAAAAGATTGTGTAAAACTTGAAAAAGAGATTATAAGTTTAAAAACAAATCTGAAAAAGGACAGAAGTTTTGAAGAAAAATTCAAGATAAGCACTGCAAAGCTTGATGAAATGATTGCTAGCCAGAAGAAAGCTGATGAAAAACATGGTTTAGTATTTGAGAAAGGAGAAAGTTGAAACTCTGGTCAAATGAACACTAAGTCAAGGCAAAACAAAGGATACCAGCTCATAAATCAGAAAAGAAGACCTAGAAGACCTCCAGTCAGACAACCAAATGCACAAAGGTACTCATCTTTCAATAGTTATTGTAACTCACGCAATAAGTTTGGTCATAAGGCTACTCAGTGTAGGAGTAGAATAAAACAAAAGATTCCATAATTCTCTAGTCAGTGTTTCAATTGCAAGAAAATTGGTCATAGAACAAATGAATGCAGAAATCACATCAGGAAAAGTTACAACAATGGGAGGAATGAACAATCATTCAAAGGTAAATGCTTCACTTGCAATAGAAATGGTCATAAAGCTGTCATGTGTAGAAGTAAAGTAAGTCAATTCTATTAGGTGCAATGCATGCTATAAAATGGGACATAGATCAAATGAATGTAGAAGATCGATAAGAACTAACTTTCAAAATACAACAAACAGTCAACTATTCAATGGAAAATGTTTTGCATGCAATGGATTTGACATATGGCAAATCAATGTAGATCAAATTCAATCAATGGAAGGAAACAAAGTCAAAAGAATATGATGTGCTTCAATTGCAACAAATTTGGACATGTTGCAAGATTTTGCAGAAGCAGGAATGTGAAGAGAAATCGCTATTCTGAAGAAAGAAAAACAGAGCAGAGAAATGATAAAGGAAAAAAGAAAGTTGATCCAGTTGAAACCAAGAAAGAAATGAACAAGGTATGGATCAAGAAAGAAGTAATAGAAGTTAAGGATCAATCCGCACCAGTATCTGGTGCAGATACTTCCTCTAAGAAGTAAATCAAGAGCTCTGGCTCAGGGGGAGCAATGTTGAAAATTTAAACCCTGAGCCAAAAAATGGGTGCCAGAATTCGGCACAAAGGTGTATGATAAAATTTGATGTGACACATCTCTTAAAGGAAGAACCGGAAGAAAAAGAGTCAATGCCGCATATTGCGGAGCAATCCTAATCGACTATATTCTATAGTAAAAGGTTTTTAACAGCTTTTTGGAATGGGCATAAAAGGGAACCTCTTTTGGTTTCTAAATCTCTTTGCATTCGGCACAACAATGTATTGATCTGCTCTACGAACTACGGGATTTTTCAACTTGCGACATGGAGGTTCTCCTCTTGACTAAGGATAAATGATTCTATTTGGTCATGCACACATATAAAAGCCCTTGGAAGGTTGTATTTGTAATATTTGTAAATCAAGCAAGGACTATGGCAGATTTTGAGAATTTGCTACTGGAGACAGCAAGTTGAACTAACGCCCATAATGGAAAGCATAGGAATCAAGCTCCAACAAAGAAGAAGCAATCTGATTCCTTTTCAGATGATGATAGTGATTCCAATTCTGATAATGGGGATGGTTCTAAGACATCTGGGTCAAGAATGCCTTTGAAGAAGAGATTTGATCCTGGTGAAAAAGATAATGATGATGTGGGCTAGAGAGATGATTCAGATAGTGATGGATTATCATTTTGGGAGTGATTTATACAAAGATGATGAAGATAGGAAATAAATTTGAAAGATGTTTGAACTAGACAAGGAGATGATTTTAGCAGAAAGAGCAAAGGCGAGGGATAATTTCTTTTTTTGGGTGTGAAAGAGGGTTGAAACTCGACAAAATGAGACTAGGAATCAGAGGGGAAAAGATGTAGGGCCACCATCTTCATGGATGTGCTCTTCTATGAAATCTACCAAGACAGTGAAAGAAAATGCCTTAAACGAATTGGTTGCAAGAAGACAGAAGGCACAAGACTCAGACGTGCAAAGAAAGTGAAGGGACACTGCTGGGTTATCTAAAGGACAGGATTCTTCACCTGGAAGATGAAAGTCTCATGCTAGTTCTAGTGTTAGTCCATTGTTCTCTAGCATTAGGGATCAAAGTCCAAGCAATCGTGGAGATCCAGATGACAGTGATGGAGAAGGTACAAATTCTGATATTCCTTCTTTTGAAGATATTAATAGTATAACAATCCAGAGATCAAAGCTTATCAAGAGGTTCATGGAGCCATTCTTCAAAAAGATAATTATGGGTTGTTCTGTGAGAAATGGGATTGGTATGTCAAGGGTAGGATAGCATACTTACAGTCTTTGCATAGGTCAGAAATATAGATGCAACAAATGCTAACAAGCATTAAAAATTTAAGAAGAGGATTATCCACAAGTACTTGAATTGTGTTTAGGGTAGTGATGTTAGTGCAGATGAATGGCAGATGGAGAGGGTGTCTGATTCACTGCCTCTTGAGAAAGAGTTTAAGGAATGAGAATGGGAAGTAGAGCGCACTGAGGGCCAAATTTTTGAGCTAATGTGGAAAAGAAGAAAAATGCACTAAAGGAAATAAATAATTTTGTCTATTCTATAGAAACTGTAAAGCAAATGCTACAGGAGAAGAAGATGGCTTCTACAAGACCATCAAATCTTGCTGCTAAGAAGGTTAGGCTGAGGAAGGAGATGAAGCTTGCAGAGAGCAAAGATGATTATTAAGAAGTAGATAGAATCAAAACTAGGTTGAAAGACTTAGAAGTCCTTTCACTTAAGAGAAAAGGCAAGAATGCAAAATCCACAATGCTTGCAGAAATGAATAAGAAAATTCTAAGAATGCTTCAATGATCAAGCCTGCTAACTTTAATCTCAAAGCAAGTGAGACTAGGTAAGATCCTTTCTCTCGTCGCTGGACTAGATCACAAAATTATTACAGTGCAAAGAGTAATGCTACATAAGCAAACACAGAGGTAATATAGATAGAACTAAAATGGATCTATCTCCTGAGTATCAAACTAAGGATGTAGAAGATAGGGAACAGTTAAGGAGCCCTACACCGGATCAAAACACTGAACAACAAGAGAATATGGACATAAATTCTTTGGAATGAAGTTGAGAAGAAATATCTGAGAGAGAAAGAGACACTGCAGTATGTCTTGTGGCAAGATTTCAAGCGGAACCCAAGGAATCACATGTGATGGCAGTCAAGAGAATTTTGAGATATTTAAAAGGTTATGGTTTGTGGTACCCTAAGGACTGTGACTTTACTCTCAGTGCATATACTGATGTAGATTGGGCTGGAGATGTGGATGATAGAAAAAAGTACAAGTGGGGGTGTATTCTTCTTGGGAAAAAGATTAGTATCTTGATTGAGCAAGAAACAGGATTCAATATCCCTGTCTACTGCAGAAGCAGAATACATTGCAGCAGCATGCAGTTGTACTCAAATGTTATGGATGAAGTAGACTTTGAAGGACATCAAATTTGTGTATGAAGATCCTATTGCAATCTTTTGTGATAACACAAGTACCATAAACATATCAAAGAATCCAGTGATGCATTCAAGGACAAAGCACATATCCATCAGGTATCATTTTCTGAGAGAAAAGGTGACAGAGAATGAAGTCAAGTTGGAGTATGTTTCTACCAAGGATTAGATTGCAGACATTTTTACCAAGCCTCTGCCTAAGGATACTTTTGAATATCTTAGAGAAAAGTTAGGGTTTATCACCCCTCCTACTCTAAACTAAGATGCACAGAGTGCATCAGTCTGGAGGTGCTCAGAGGTCTGGATTGATGCTTTTTAGGGCTACTTCTCAGGGGGAGTAGTCAGAGAGTTTAGAAGAGAGATTAGATCAGAGCATAAGAGTGCAAGTATGTGCCCTTTGCCATTGATTTCAAAGGGGGAGAGAAGTCATGTGAAAAAATTAGAGTGCATATGTGTAAAAGAAAGGGGGAGAATTTTGGAGAAAGAAAGAGTGCAAGTGTGTAAAGAGAAAGGGGGAGAATCTTGTCTTGATGGTTGTTGCAGTTTTTCACATCATATGTTGCCATCAATGACAAAGGGGGAGATTGTTGCAAGTATGTGCCTAATTGGTGTTGTCATTGATGTCAACATATCCTTGTTTTCATTAGTGTCAACTGTGTTTTATTCTATTACTTGTTTAGAAGACTTGTATGTTGAGGATATTGAGAAAATTAGCCTCTCCGGAAGGAACAAGTGAGTTACAGAGAAGTGCAGTACAGATAATGAGTTGTATGCTGAAGAACAGTCCAGTAAACTACTCCGCATTTATTTATGCTTGAAGATTGAGGTCTATGGATTGGAAGTAAGTTAGAGGTATGACTAAGGATGCTACATTCTAGGTTTGAGCCCTCCGCATGAAGATCTGAGTGAGTTGTGTTCACCAGAGTGAAACCTGCTTTTTCTATTAGTTCAGTTGAGACAGGAAGAAAGTATTCTACTCTGCATTCCTCCGCAATAAAGTATTTTGCTCTGTGGTTCTAGAAGGAAGTCTGGGATGATGATAAGTGCCTACAGTTGCAATGGTTCATGGTTTGGTGGTCCGCAAGCTATCTTTCTTTTATGACAGTTGAAGATAGTAAAGTTCATGTGTTCCAGTGAAAAGATTCCTATGGATAAAGTGGTTAAGGTTCGTGCGGTTGCTCCTGATGATTATAACGTGCTTGTGGATATCTTCTAATCATGTTCCTATCTTGATATTGGTCCACGTTAAGGACTTGAGATCGTGTTTGAAGATTGTTCCCAGATAGTGTAACGTGTAACCAGTTTTAGCCAACCTGGTTAATCCCAGTGATTACAGAGATCTCTGGAAGATTGTGGAAGCATGTTGTGGCATGGAAGATCATGTTTGAGTCCCAACTAAGGCATGGCATGATCCGTATTTCATTTCTTTTGCATAATGTTGTAATAGGTCAGGACCTATTTTGTAAATGTTTGTAATACCGACCTTGGAGATTGTTCCAATGGTTGATGATTGTGATGCTGACCTTGATGATCATTCCAAGGTTGTTGTAGTGTATAAATACTTGTAGTTGAGTCATGTAAAAGGTGTCCTTGAGTGGAAATGAAAAGATATTAAAAAGGTCCAAAAGTTAGAGCAGAGAAGAGGCAGAGGAAAGAAGAGGAAGAAAAGAGCAAAGGAAGAGAAGAGCAGAGGAAGAGCAGAGCAGAGGAATTATTATACTTCAGTCACAAATATAGAAAGGTGTTGATTGTGGCAGAGAGCCTGGTAGTGAGCCGCTAGTAGAGTTTAATAGCCCTCAGGGTTTAACAACCCTTATTGTAATCTTGCTAGGTTTAGGGTTGAGGTAGTGAGCCTGCTAGACCTAGTTGTTCTTCATGGCAGTAAGCCAGTATGTTTAGGTCCGTGGAGTGACCAAGCCTGAACATCATTTTTGTAAAGATTGTAATATATATTTGAGAGCTAATCCTCTTCGTGGTTTTTTCCTTTTTTGGTTCTCCACATAAAATCTTGGTGTTATGTGTCATGCTTTTGTGGATGTTGTTCAGTTGTATATTTTGCTTCTATTTGATTATTCTTTTGAAATGGTTAAAAGTAAAAGTGCAAGAAAAGATTTATAGAACACTGATTCACCCCCCTCTCAATGTTCCTGACAATCAACACTTCTCATATAATGATTTTGCATGCACTGTCCTAACCCTCTATGGCCATCCTTAAACCTCTGTCACTGGTATCATTCAGCTTTGCCTTCTATGATTCTAAAACTCTTCATACCTTCACTATCTTTGAGTTTTCATGTTGTCAAGCCTTGCATGACTGTCTTACTCAATCTCTGCTAACATGGTGGCTTCTTCATTTGATGTTCATCATTGTGTAAAACCATATCTATGTCCTCAAACCCTAATGGATTTCACTATTGAAACCTACAACAGTGATGACTAAGATAATATGACCGATATTAAAAACTCATTCATGATTGTCCCTAGTCATTATCATTAGTAGTCTTTGTCTATTATCCATGCAGAGCTTCTTGTCCATTGTCTTCTCTTGATGGCATCTTTGTATACTTGTTATGACTTTGACAAAGCTTGCATTTCTCATCATGCCACTGCTCTAGACCTTAGATCCTTGCAAATGAGAGTCCTTGACTCCGCATATGTCTTCATAATCCTATGGGCCTTGAGACTATCATACCTCCACTCATGCTGGACTACCTCCTTCATTGCATTACTAGAAAAGAATATCAAACTTCTCTCTAACTTGTGCATATTCCAGTATGTAAACCCTCTGCCAGTTTGTCACATCTCATTTTTATGAATAATATGATTATTCTAGTTTAAAGAACAATTATTGTGATTGACTTTACCTTAAGTAATTTTGCATACATGGAGGTAATTATTATGAGTTATATTGATGAAAATTGCAAAATTATTTTAAATATTGAATATTGAGGTAAATGCAATGATTTGCTTTGGCTATGTTTTGGAGACACTAACCTATTGATGTCGAGTTGAGTGCAAATGGATGCAGGTACTCGTCGAAGACGAGAGCATGGCTGAGGTAGAGGTGTTCTAGCCACTTGGCAAGAACTGATGGATGGATTACTCTGATGCAATCACACACATCGCGTAGTTGCATATGCATTATTGAATGGCTTTGATTGCATTAATGCGTGGTTATTAATCATTTTTGAATGCATGATGTGATTACCTAAAGTTAGTGTCATGCCCATATCAGGCCCACTTGTATGTCAACCATACAAGTGGGCAAAAATGGTGGAAACATTTTTTTTTTCTAAAGGAACAGAGTTAAACATGAAATGAACTAGCCGGTTTACCTATCCACCACTTAAGTATCACAATCAAGGTCAGGTTTTAAAGCGATGTTAATTTCTCTAGTTTGCAACTATATTAATAGTCCAATGTGACAAGTTAACGCCATGAAGATATTTAAGTAGATTATACAACTTAGTCTATAAGGTTTCCGTAATAAAATCCTCGACTAAGCTAACTAACTTAAGGAATTTAATATTGCATTATTACATAAATTACCCATAACTAAATATTTTTATTTTCTAATAAAAGATTATAACATTAGAGCACACAAAAATAATAATACTTCAACACATAATAATATTCACTTCCTTTAAATTAATTAAAAATACTTAATTTATTATTTAATAATAAGTTATAACTATCAAATTTGATAATGCCAAAATATTAATTTAATATAATCTAATTCTTCCAACCTCAATTCTTGACTAAAAAATCATATTTGAAAACTAATTTTCTTTTAATAATAAAATAGCTAATCTTCCTCTATGTGGTCAAAAATTGTACATAAAAAAAAAGAAAAAAACTAAATCTTTCAAATAAAGCAATAAAATATTAGAGTTTACATTATGTCCTTAAAACAATAAAACATTCTTTTTTACAAATAACAAGAGAACAATTGCCTTTTTTTAAATAATAGAATAAAGCTTGTTTTTACTAAATTACATTCATTGTTATCTTTTAATATTGAAAGAATAAAACTAATTTTAATTTCTAAATTAACAACTTACTAAAATATTTCATTTAAATAAAATAATAAATTAAATCCTTACAAAATATGAAGTTAAATAGTCTAATTAAATAAATAATTTCAAATCGGCTAATTTCTATCTTTAGTATAACATCTAGTAATTAAAAACTGTATCTTATTCAGAAAAGCGATAAATATCCTTAAAACTAAATTACTAAAACAATTTCTTTCTTTTGTTTAACTAAAACTTAAATGTTTTCTTTCTAAATTCATAGAATAATGTTAATTATTTCTTTATCTAAAGCCATTCTTTTTGAAAAAATAGAAACTTGTCTTCTTTATTATAATATATCTAACTTTCTTTATAAAAAGGATAGAATACAACTAATATAATTACTTTTCTTCCTTTTTATTTCCATAAAAAAATGCTTTCTTTTATATTTATAGAATAAAGCTAACTTAATTTCTTTCTGAATAATTTAATAAAACAACTCTATATTGCCTTTTTGTTTCTTTTTCTAAAATTCCTTTTTTTTTCTATTTTAACAATAAAATAGATCTAATTTATTTCCAATATATTAAATCCATTAACTTCAAAATTACACTACTTAATTATAATATTCTTTTGTATTCTATATAAAATAATATTAATAAAATTTTCCATAGCTTTCTAAACAAATCATAAACAGCCTTTCCCTTTCTTTAAACTCAATCAAGAAAAATACTTTTTCTTTATATTTTTAGAATAAAACATATTTGATTTCTTTTCTAATTTAATAAAACATCTATAATTGCTTTTCAAAATAAACCACACATTAAACTTATTTTTTTAAAAAACAAAATAACTAATAATATCTAAATCCTTTCTATAATTCGAATGCTTTTATTTTTCCAACCAAGGAATAAAACAATTAATAAAATATTCCTTCTTTTTCTTGAAATAAGTCCTACTATTTCTTTTTTAAGCAGCAATAAAATAACTTTTTTTTTTGTTTTAAAACAATGAAATAAATATAACATTCTTTAAATATAACTAATTTTTTTTTATGATTGAAAAAAATAAAATAAAATAATTAAAAATTATATTTTATCCTTACTATCCTTATTATAATTTCAGTATAGCTACCAAGGACTTATGAATCCTTCCATTTGTTTTTCTGTATGTGGTTATTGTGCAAGAGCAGATTATAACTACAATATAAGCATACGCATAAAATATATAAATATGCCCATATTTTTTAGTCAACCCAATAAACTTATAAAATATAAAGAGAATGAGATTAGATTTATAGATATAATTTAAAATAGAATTATTATTTGCAGATTTGTTAACACATATACATCAATCAAACTATTTTCTTTTCTTTACAGGTATCAAATTTTCAACATTACAAAATAGATCTTCTACTTCATATTCATGATTATTACAGATTGATTTATATAGCAGAAAATAAATTTATGAAATAAATCCAATATCACAATATGAGTAAAATAGAAAAAAAATGTATCTTTTCTTTTTTCAGATTTAAAGGAAATCATGCTCATAATTCAAATTTCTCAATGTACCCACAAACACAAAATTTATACATCTTCACAAAAGACTCAACATATAAATTGAATGGAAGGGATTTCTTCCACTAACATAAAAATTTCCCAAAACTTTTGACACACAACAAAGAGAATCCAACAAGGATCATAACCAAGGCACTTTTGCCAATATTTGCAAAAATAACTTCTTCCAGAAAAACAAGACATTCTTTCCAACTTTCAATCCTTGATTGAAAACTTTCTTGATAACCTGCACACATACAAGGGCTGAAATAGGTGGCCAAGTCTTGCTCTCCACCCTACCATAGGGATTGCATAAGCGCATCCCACCCCCGAGCAGGAGAACTCCATAAACCGGGTAAAACACTCATGCAAACACATAAATCCATAAACCAGAAAAAATGGTTTAATCATAAACATGAAAATCACATTGGTCGACTCACAAACAAAGGATCCAAACTAGATCCAAAATAGGGGGGAGAGGGGATAATCATCCCTCTTGGGGGTAAAATAATCACATCAATCCTCCTTAATCTTCAATAACAATATCATCATTGCAACACCATAATCCACCACCAACAACACCATTACTCAAATCATGACCATTATTACATTGTCTTTTAAATATATAATTTTTGTTTTATTTGTTATTTTTTTTCATTTCATTTTTTTTTTTTCTTTTATTAACATTTCCTTTCATCTCCACAAAACTCCATAATCACAAACCTCCTCCAAGAAACCTCTATAACCATCCTTAACAAAATATCAATAAAACAGGGCCACTCATGCCCAAACGCAACTCCACTATCAAATTACTCCACAACACCATCACATATAAAAAAAATCCCCCAAGAGAGGCTCCACGCCTCTCTCAAACCCCATTACGTAGGAGGCTCTCATCAGATACGGAGGGCCGCTCCTATTACAACCCAACCCACAATAACAAAAAAAATACAAAAACACATAAACAAAGGCTTTCATAAGCATGCATACATTTTACAAAAATATGAAGAGGAGATAATTTTCTACCTCAGATCCCCAAGTTAGGTGAGCTCAAAACCCCAAATGAGACAAAAATCTTACTCTTGAATTCACAATCCAAATTCTGAAGCCAAACTTCTGTACCAAAATTCTCTTCCAAATCTTCCCACAAAGAAATTCTCTTCCAAAAAAAACTTCTCACCATTTCCAAATCTCCAAATCCAAGCATAGCAAAAGTGTGAAGACTCTTCCCAAAGATTCCCATAAATAAAACTCAAAGATTCCAAAAAGGAAAGAAAACAAAAAAAGAAAAAAGAAAGAAAAACAAAAAGAAAGCAACTTTCTTTATTTTTCTCAATAAAACTCTTATTTTTCCAAAATTAAAACAAAGGGATAAAATTCTTTCATAAAATAAACTAAAATATTAAATTATTAATTTTAAAACATTATCCACATTCCACAAAAGAAATAAATTAAAATGAAATAATTAATTAAAAAGACTTTCGCCCAAACTACAATTAAATAGAATTAATATAAATAAATAAAATACCACAAACACACACAAAGAAAATTAAAATAAAAATTAAATAACAATATTACATCACATATTAGCCTTAACGCCTTCCACGGGTTAAGCTAGGCTTAATTGGTCTGGCATAGGGTTTATGGAGTCTCCGAGTCCACTTAAGGAGCTTGACCACCCACCTGCACACTTAAGTTTCGAACATTAGTTTGTCAAGAAAATATAGCCAAAGCAACTTGAAATGCATAGAAAAATTAATTAAATAATCCAACTTCATTCATGATTACATAATTCAAATAATATAATTTATTTTATTTAAAGATTATCACAAAAATCATTTAATTCATTCAATACTTTCTTTTCCCACACAATTAATTATCCAATAGCAACTCATCAGAATAAAAAGTATACAATCCATTATTCCCAAAGAGTTTAATTATATCATAATGTCTAATAACACACATCAAAATAGACAATTATAAATAGTATCATATCATGGTCTCAAGTGCAGTACTTGCTAGGCCTCATAGTTAGTGTCTTTTCGAATTGCATTTGAATGGTGTATTATATTTAAATAAGGAAATATATATGATTGTAGTTTAAATTAAATAATAAATATTACCTTTATTTTCATAAATATAGATGTTTGGAAGACAATATGTTCCTTAAAATATATATATATGTATATGTATATATATATATATATATATATATATATATATATATATATATATATATATATATATATATTATAGGTAAATATGCAATATTATATTGCATTTCTCTTTTGATTATTTAATATATTATATTACATTTCTCTTTTAATATATATATATATATATATATATATATATATATTATATTTTATAGGTAAATATGCAATAGTATATTGCATTTCTCTTTTGATTATTTAATTGGATTTGTTTTAATAACAATAGTTAAATTAGATTAAAAATAGTGTTATTATATTTAGATGAGTAAACAAAAGAATTAAATATATGTTTATGTCACCCATGTGACAGTATATATATATATATATATATATATATATATATATATATATATATATATATATATATATATATAATATTTTATAGGTAAATATGCAATAGTATATTGCATTTCTCTTTTGATTATTTAATTGGATTTGTTTTAATAACAATAGTTAAATTAGATTAAAAATAGTGTTATTATATTTAGATGAGTAAACAAAAGAATTAAATATATGTTTATGTCACCCATGTGACAGTAAGTTGCAAAAGATATTATTATTATACTATTTTAAATAGCATTTATTTTCTCTAATTCTATTGGTTGAATGATCATGCAAACTGAAATTGATCTTGAGTTCTAAACCTAAATTCTAATTGCCAAAAATAAGAGAGGGTATGGGAATAAAACAAGAGAGATCGTTCAGCTGAAAAAGGACCCACGATTGAGCAAAGAATATAGTGATTTCATTTGCAGTAGAGAGGACGAGCTTCTAGACTGGGTAGCGATAGGTAATAGAAGGCAGTTGTTTCTGAATTATAAATGAACCTCTCTCAGATAAACAATTCGGGTATTTCCTTGTAATTTAATTACAATATTTGATACTGATTTTAAATGCTTGAGCTTAGTAAAATTTGGCTTGCACGTGCATGTTTTTCCTTGGCCTATGTTTTTAATTATCAACTGCCCCTCTAGCTTTATTTTGTGAATTATTTATGTTCTTTTCCTGGCTGATTCCTTGACAAGGTTGTCGCATTCCTTGAATCTGGCCACTCCATTTAACTTGGTCGCTTATATCTTCCTGGTCGATACCTTCCTTCTGGCCGCCTAGTGCCATGCTATTGACCCTTTTGTTTGGCTATTTGACTGCCTAAAACTAGTCTTTTTTCTCATATCTAGATTTCTAAATATGATTTAAAACCTATTGCAACTCTAGATCACTGATAGATATTCTCTATGACTATGTTTTCTCTTTTATCTCTGTGCTATGCTGAAACCCAGTCGTTGTTTTCTGATTTGGATTATTTAAACTGATTGAAAACTCTTGAGAAATCTCTAGTTTGTTGTTGTTTAATTCCCTGTCAAATATTAAAATGACTGTAATTCTTTGTTCTACTGGCTGAGATCAAATTTAGATAGAAAGTCAACCTCTGTATAGGTGAAAATCAACCTTTGAAAGATAACCAAAACTATTCTTCATGTAGCTTCATTGGCAATAATACTTGACTGTGGTTGATACATTGATGTCTCTGTGGATTGAGGAATTAGAACCTATATTTTTTTTATGACTGCAAACCCTATGAACTTCCTGTAGCAAAAATTAATATCTTGTTGTAGCTGAATAAATAGTTCCTGTGGCTCTATTGGAAAACTCATTTTAAAACATTATATTGACTAAACTGAGACAGTAGATTATTATTGTTTTCCTTGAATCCTGAAAAACCAAGTTTATTTATAATCATGATTGAAAAACTAATTTAATTATGTTCTCTATTCACTTTATTTCTTTTCTGCAATAGTTCCTGTCGCAGTTGCGACAGGAAGATTGTTTGGTTGTTTTTGGGACTTCCTATCGCAGTTTTGACAGTAAGTTATTTTTGATTGAAATGTGAACTTTTTGGTTAGATAATGGATTGAAATAGTTCTCGTCACTAATTGTTGAAAGCACTTAGGATGAATATTTATTAGGAAATATGATTAAAATATGGACTTGAGGTTTATGTCAATTAAACAAACCTATGGATTGCTTTTATTGATTTAGAATTCCTGTCACTGTTATGACAGCAAGATGAAATTATAACTTAGAATGACTTTTGTATGAAGATTCTGATCAAACCTTGGATTAGATAATATATCTTTTGATGTGCTTATGAGTGCAATTGTGTAAACAAAGATAAATGATTTGATTGGAAAAGTGTAATTCCTTGAATGTTGGTTGCGCAAAAGGAATTTTAATGATTTATTGATGAACTTTTGATTATTTACCTTATTTTCTTACTTCTGGGGAAAGAAGTAGTTTTTATATAGGAATGTATTGGGTTTCTTTTGGGATTGCGATGCTGAATGTGGATTATCAAAGATGGATTTTCCTCTTTTCAGGAATTGACCAGGTTACTTAAATGATTAGATCTAATCAAAATAAAATTGAAATAGATGTTTATTGTCTAGCAAACTTATTTATTGATATCTCTGCCACATCCTATTGTGAAACAATTTTCTTTTCATTACTTAGAATTGCACATTCAGACATCAGGGTTGCATCGGATGTTCCCTCCTACCAGTTGTTACCAGGTAGCTAGACATTTCGTGTAGGGCTGGGTTTCCTTCATTTCAAGAAGGGATCTAGGGAAGTGTAAATACTTCATGGTTGGGTGGAAAAGCACCTGAGCCATGTTCTCGTCTCTTGGTTTGCAGGTGGTGGACCACTTGGTTCGTTCAGCTGGAGAGTGTATTGGTTTATTTATTATTGATGTACTTGTTATTGTACCTATTTTGGATGTATTATGGCATGTTGCCAAAGGATTTATGTATATTATTTTATAGTGCTTATTACCTGGATTAAGCACATGATTATGTAAGACTTATTGACATTAAGATTCATATTTTTGAGAATATCTTTTATTGGAGATATTGTAATTAAGCAGATTAATTACACCTTTTACCCTTGAATATTGTATCTAAGTGGATTATTTACATCTTTTTATTTTGGTTATTGCGATGTTGTATTTAAGAGGATTATTTACTCCATTTACTTTTGAGTTGGTTTAAATGCTTTTCCATGATTTGTGAGTCTTTACACATTTTTTGTTGGAAGATGGCTGCAAATCCTCTAGAAAAGGTATCAAGGCTCTGTTGGATGTTGTTAAATACTCCATAGGTCTTGGAAAACATTAACATGCTCTTGAGACGTTGAAACTGAGGTGTTCATATTGAAAACCTTTGAAGACACAAGTGAATCCATGTACTTTTTCCCTGTTAAAGAAACTTGAATACACAAATGTAATAAGTTTGATAGCTGAGAGCCATTTCTATGGATCTTGTTCGATCCATGCATGAGAAAATGGAGTTATTTCCTTGGCAGAAACCTACAACCAACTAGTTAGGAAAACATAAACATCATGAGAGTAAAAGAACCCTAACTCAACACTAACTCACCCTCAAAAACAAGACTCCAACTTGCTTTTCTTTTAAAAAATAACTTCCCTCCAAGTATGTGCATGGCCATTTAGCAAGAAGAAGGTTATAGACTAAAAGGAAACCCATTTTGACTCCTTCACTCTACAAACTGCATGTATGCAATGTGGAAAAAAAGCCTTTTTGGACGTAATTGAAGGAAACTTAACAATTTTAAAGTGAAAGAAACATTTCCAAAACTCCCTTATGACTACTCAAACCATATTAAAACAACATTGTGGTACCTAGAGCTTTACAAGACCCTTTATGACTTCTTAAAGCCTAAAAAAACCTTGTAGAGCAAACTATATCACTTTTGACCTTATAAAACTCTATGACACAAGATGACTTTTATAACCAATGACGACAATGACAACGAAAACTTGACCTTTATGTTGCCTATTTCGCTCGGAGACAAATAGGTAACATTCTTGGTGACTTCTATGAAATGCTTGCCTACTAAGCAATAAAGACCAGCTACCTTTTACTTCCATTGGGCATAGAGTCACAAGAAACCACCTGAAACAACTGATACCAGACCTGAGACATAGCTATTAGTACCTTCCAAACAGAAAGACAAGAACTAAGACAAACATAAAACTACCTAGAAATAACTACTACCTATGCATTCGCACTTGGATGAAAAATATTACTAAAACAACCTATACTAAACTAAACTAAATGAGAAAAGGACTGCCTAAACAAAACCATTAACTAGTTTATGAAAGTAGCAGCCTTTTCTTAGTATTTTGGGATGCTTCTCATGCTTGTGATTCAACCAAAAGAGATGGAGAAAGATGTAATACACCTTTGACTACTGCAACACTCCTCCAAAGCTGAAAATAACATCACTTACCCAACCATTTTGATTGGAGAACCACCTGTCTACAGGTGGATAAATGAACTAGTTGTGCTCATCTTGATGAATTCCTTAACATTCTGGATCAATCATGACATGTGGTGTCTCCTTCTAGTTGGCCTCCAACCAAGCTAAGTGTCTAATAGGGCAACCTCTTAAAATGACAAAGTCCAAACTGCCCTTGCTAACCTTTGGCTCATGAAAGGCTACTCCATCATCTTATTGATTGAAATGCTTGACCTCTTGGGACCTATCTAGAATGGTGGCTTCCTCTATCTCCTTCTTGTGATGCTCATGAATTTCCTCTTTAGGAGGTGTTGGTTTGATATTCAAGCTTGAGCAAAATTCTTCCAAATCATCCCAAAATATGTCCTCTTCAATCTCTTCTTTGCTTTTTTGAATAGAGGGACTGATTATGTTTTCTTCATCATGAGTTAGGATTTCAGACTCAAGTTTTCCTTGACAAACTAGTAGCTCACTAAGAGCTCCAACCTCTTCATGTTGTTTCAAAACTTCTCCTTATCAACAAAACAAGGTAGCTGGTCAAACAAGTAGACCAACTCTTCTTCCTCATTACCATCCACTTGCTTTACACATTGCTACTCAAACTATTGTCCCAACTAATCATGATTTGTTGACATATGCATTGATACCTTTTCTTCATATCCAACAAAATAAGGGAGCTCATCAAAGAAATCAATCAAAAGTTCATGTTCAATACCTCTTACTTTCTTTTCACCCTGCTATCCTAGTTGATCGTGCACATCATCCTCTTGCAACAAATCTAATTTTTCCTCTTCTAGCTCACATGATAGTTCTTGAACAATAGTTATTTCCTCTTCTGCTTCAAAAGACTCTTTCTCTTGTCTATCAAACTGCTATCCAAGTTGATCATGCCCATCATCTTCTTGCAACAAGTCTAATTTTTCTAATTTAATGTCACAAAAGGGGTTGTAAATAGTTATTCCTTCATCATCTTCACTTAGAATATTCTCCTCTTCACCTACATAGCCATCATTTTCTCTCCAAATAATGGGTCATCCTTTGAAAAGGGAGATGGTGGGAGGGAAAAAGAGTTCAGATGATGAAGTGAGGTTAACATTTTCATTTTTAAGATGACTATAAGGTATTATGAACTGCTCTTGGTTAGGGATCAGTTGTTGGGTTGAAGGAAAACTCCTAAAACTTGGAATTTTGACACAAGGAGGCTTACTTGAGGATTCAAGAGGTTTTTCTTGTTTAAAACTAGGAATTTTGGACTTGGAAACCTCTTCATCCAAAGGATGAGTCATCATTATAGGAAGAGCTGAATTGAAACTAGGAAAGCAAGGAGTTGATTGGGTTTCATACCTTTGTATTTGAACCATGAGCTACTTTAGTTGCTCCTCTTTGGTTGTAATTTGTTTAGCCAAAAAATATTCCTCATATCTCATTTGTATCTCCCTCTCCTACTAGTGCAAATAAGCTTGGTATGCAAGCTCTTCTTGCTGCTAACCATACTCCTACTCATTTTTAATAGCATATAACTGCATTCAAAAGTTTAGCATGATATCTCTCATATCTTGAATGCTCATGTTTTCATCACCTTGAAGCTGGCTAGAAGAATACACATGATGATTATGAGAAAGATAGTTTTCTTGGGGCTGACTGAAGGCATGGCTAGGCTACCAAGAAGGTTGAGAATGGGTGGCAATCATGATGCACATGCTGGTATCCTACTGTGACAGAGTTATTTGGGATAAAAGTAGCAGGGTTCTCATTCTAATATGGCTGGAAAGAAGGTATACAAACTGTTGTTTGGTAAAATGGAGGAGAAGAAACATAGTCTCCATGGTAGTCGGTCATCCTAGATCATTAAAATGAACTGGAAAATCATGGAGTATTCTTTGAAAACAAGAAAACCAGGTCTGATTTCTTTGGAAAATAAGCACATACTAGCAGATTGTCAGGTGATTTTGAATCTTACCACGAAGGAAAAGACCATGATATCACCAAAAAACTAATATTTGATATACTTTAAGCATCTGGACTACTTGAACTACTTGGTTCTTCATTTGTAGAGTTGCCAGGTGTGTGAATATTGGCTTCAAAGGGTGATGTTGTTGACATACACACCAAATATCAACAATGACTAGAGGACTTACAGACTATGATAGTCCAATATGTCCCATTGGGCATGCCAAAAATTGTTATCAACAAGATTGCACCCTCTTGTTGAATGTGATCCAACAAGACCCCGTGATACAATGGGAATAGCTTCTAGGTGTGGGACCTTGCAAAACTTGAAGCTAAACATCTAGATGAAGGGTTGGTTCCCTCGATTGAACATCACCTAAACTAGAATACCTACTACTGTTCTCATAGGAAAAATGTAGAAAATGACATAATAGAAGCCTAAATCCTAAGGTAAGGTGATGCACCAAATGTTTGTGATATGTACTAATGCATAACGTACACAATATGTTTAATAAATCAGCTAGTTTCAAGACACAACTCACATTTGTTTCATGTTCATGTATCAATAATTCATAGGAAGGCTTTAGTGTTTGCAATATTAGAAGGAAAACTAAAGACTTTCTCACAACTAATGATTGTTTGGCACCATGACACAACCTACAACCTACACAAATCATACATTTTCTATATATAGGTGTTAAAATGAGACAGATTCAAGGATTTGCATGTAAATCACATAAATATACATCAAACATTTAGCTACACACAATAAACAAGATTGAGAAGGTCAAATGCTTTCTTTATTGATCAAAGGTACTTACAAAACTAGTGTACAGGTCTGGTTTTTGCATGTTTTCTCCAAAAACATGAAATTACATTGTTGTTCTTGAGCTTCTAGAGCCTCAAAACATGAAAGAACTCCCTAAAAATGTTGCCTAGGGGTCCTATATCTCATACCCAGCATAGGAGAGCATATAGGGACTTATTTTGACCAAGTTACAAAGCCTTAAAAATAGATAATTTATTTTGGATGCCCAAGAAGAGTCCTAGTTTGATTTGGTCTTCAAAAGGTGATTTGGTCTTCTTCAAGCTCTTAGGAATGTGCTCCAACTGTGGCTTGAAGAGTAGAGGTGGTTGGGATGTGCAACCTTCAGAAGTGGAATTGGTCCTTGAAAGGCTCCAACAGTTGCCTCCACCTTCTTAGATGCTTGCATTTTATTCAAACTACCTTGGCTGCACTTAAAAGCCTCATAACTATCCCAACTGCCCATTATCTCTACTAACCATCACTTGCAAGATGATAGGAAATGTTTTCTCATGAGTTTGGATTGATTTGGTCTCCTTTATGTGTGGAGTAGGACTCCTCAGTCATTTGGGCTTTCAAACAGCTACTGTTCTTTGTTCTCTGCTCCATCAGACCACTATCCTCATACAGATTGTTGTCTCCATAGCCTGTTGTTGACTGTCTCCTTGCATTCCCATACATATTTACTATTAACACTGCCCTGAAGCTCATTCACTTACTACCTATCACCTTCATGAGATTCACATTCACAACCTCCTTCATAAGAAAGCAAAATAATGACTGGGTATTGGATGAGCTATGATAGTCCTTTGTGAGTAGGTATTGTTGATGATTGTTTTTACACATTCGTAACAAAAGTTAAAATTCACAATATGAACCTAAACTGTCTTGAAAGATATGAACCTAAACTATAATATTAAAGGGGCCTTACTTGATTTAAGATGATCTATGACTTACTAGACTCGAATTATGCAAATTGTTGCAAATATCAACAAAGTATTCATTCTTTTGCATAAATTTACTACTATATCACAAACCTTTGTATGATTTATAATAAAACAAGCTTTTCCTTTCAAATTGATATGAAAATTGTCAAATATTAACACAATTCTACATGCTCCTTTCAAATGTAAGACAATTTCCTTAAAATCTTTGTGTTTGAGCTAATTATTTCAAATGTTTGGGGGAAAAGTTAGAGAAATTCAAATTGAATATCATTTTTACTATAGGATCTAAATGTTCTGTTATTCACGTTGTAAGAAATACATCAAACTTGATCAAATCAATAGACTAAATCTCCAAATATGAAGCCCTGAGTATATTTATGAACACACATCTAAGATTGCAAGCTTTTAAAGAGGTAGTACTTCAGATACAAGTAAGAGTCAGAAAATGCTCTAAAAATAGCTGCAAAATCCCAAATTTACTTGTATTTAAAGTACACAGTCATATATGGTTTACAATGTATGAATGACCTTTTTGCTTCATTAATCAAATCAACAGAAAACTTACAAACTTC
Organism: Cunninghamia lanceolata; assembly: GCA_027924645.1. Classification (NCBI taxonomy): domain Eukaryota; kingdom Viridiplantae; phylum Streptophyta; class Pinopsida; order Cupressales; family Cupressaceae; genus Cunninghamia; species Cunninghamia lanceolata. Next base: position 8,388,946 of record BSBN01001281.1, read on the forward strand.
TTACAGATACAGTAAGGAAGCTAGACACTCCGCGCATTCCTTAGTGTAGACACAGGCGACCTCCTCTAAACTAAACTACTTCTCTAATCAAGTGTTCAAAAAAATTACAAGTGCAAGCTATATTTCAAAAATCCCTGTGTAACTAATATAAAAGTAGCAGAGCTTCTTATATAGAATTTGCAGCTTCATACTGCTACGGCTACAAAATCCAATCTACGGTCAGTATTCATCTATTCTTAATCAAGGGTGTACATTTGTTCCTAACCGTTTCTCAAAATATCTTTATGGTATCTTCTCTGCCTCAAAGGATGCCATTGGAATCTTTTCAAAATAGGATTCTCCTCCTTTGACTTTTTACTCTTGTTGACCCTACCCGCAGATACCCTTTACTTGATCCTTTTATTAGTATTGTTTGCTCCCTTTCACCTTTTCTTACTCCTTCAAATATGTTTTGAAACTATTAATTACACCTTCTATAAAGGTACGATCTCCCCCTGGACTCTTTGTCCATACATATTTCTGCATTGTAACCCCTTCTTTCAGTTTCTTTTCTTCTTTATCTGAGCCTTCGCTCTTCTTCTTGTATTTCTTCATCTTGGCACTTTCCTCCATCAATGAATCAATCATTTGTTTACTTAGATATGCCTCTGGATTCTCCATACATGGTGTAAAAATGGCCTTAAATTTTGTTAATGATCTTTGGAGTTCATATGCTGGTGTATCCATGCACTAATGATCTAAGAGCCTTTCCACTATCCCTTTATGTATTCTGATCATGTTATCTACCTTTTCTTCTAAACCCTGAGTGGCTACTATGCACCTTTTGAGATTATCCTCTTCAAATTTTAATTCCAACCTTGCCTGTGGCACTTGATTTGCCATTGAAGGGGTGATTACTCCTTCATTTATTAATTCCTCTGCCCTCTCTTCAATTTCCTCTAGCTGTTCCAATTCAAATTTACAGTCTTCTCTTCTAAATTGACCATTATATACAAGCATACTGCATTTATTCTTTTCTACTGCAGCCAATTCCCATCCTTTCACTACTTGTTTAATTACCTCTTCTCCTTCTTGCATGAAGTCCTTGAACCACTCTTCAAAAACATTGGCTTTAAGCCTCTTATTTTCCATATCTTTTATTTCATCTTTAGACACAATGCTATTTCACTAGGCAATTCTGGTACTGTTGTATTGGGATCAAATATTCCCCTAATGAATTGTTGTAATTGGACAATGTGTCCTTTCAAATATTCTTGTTTATCTTTATCCTTCTTTTAACATTTATGTTGTAGCCTGGTGCATATCCTCCCATTCACTTATGTGTTGTTCCTTTGTTGTATGCCCTAGGTCAAAATTGAGTATTTTATATTCATCTACTGTTATTTCTCCTTTTGCCTTCTCTTTTTCTGATATGGTCAAGTTCAGCATTCTGGATCCATATGGACCCCTTTGTATTGCTGACATGGTTCTGGCCTTTCTCCTTTCTTTCCTTGACGTTGTATCACCTAATAGACTTTTGATGTCTATAGGTACTAATTATACCTCCACCTTTTCTTTCCTTATCTCTACACCTAACCAGGCTAGGACTTCTTTTTTGCTTTCAGCAGTCTTTTCTTCATTGATTACCTCTTCTTGAGGCCTTTCTACTTCTCCCTGCTCTTGTTGTTGTTGTTGTTGTTCCTATTGCTGTTGTGAAGGAGGTTGTTGTTGAGGGACTGGATCTTGTATCACTGGATCATTCTATTATTTAGATTCACCCTCATTTTCTTCCTCTTCAATTTTTGTATCCCCTCCACCTTCATCCTCTTCCTCGGGACCTTCTTTCCTTGATGATTCCTTTTCTTGGTCTTCCTCTTTATTTGTTTGTTCTACATTTGTCATGTCTATATCTTCCGTTTGTTTTTCAGATTTACCTTCATCAATATTTTATGTGTTTTCTTTGCCTTTAGGTTTATTTGTTGCATCCTCTACAGTTTCACCTTCCTTTTGTACTTGCTCTATATGTGAAGGTGAACCTACCATTGTATCATCTTCTTTTGTCTCTTTTCCTTGTTCTTTTCTACTTTCTATATTCCTTTCTTCTTCACTTTATTCACCATACATGTTTAAAATGTTTAATACATCTACACCAGAGGTACCAGCTCTTGTTTCTTCTTTAGTTTAAGCAGATGTTTACTTTATTGTTTCCTTAGGTGCATCTTCTTTTTCAGATTCTTCTATTTTATGTGCTACATCTTGCACATCCTTTATTATTTCAGGAGAAACCAAGGTACCAAAAGGATCTATTGTTCCTAATTCTTCTTGTACCATTTCCTTTTTAGACACTGAACCTTGTTCAATTTCCATTTCAGCTTGAGTGTCTTGCTCTTCTTCTTCACTTAAAAATTCACTGAATTCTTCTTCTTCCATTCCAACTTCTCTTCCTAAATCCATTTCTTTCTCTTCGCTTTCACTGCTATCATCCTCAATGTGGACAGTCTCAGTGACCTGTTTGGCTTTATGCACTTTTGACCCATGTAGCATTTCTTCAGCCAATTATGTCTTTACCTGAGCATATACTTGTCTTTTTTCTACTGAGGTGGATGCACCAGGTATATCACTCAACTTAGCACCTACCTATTGTGGTCCTATAACTTCACTATTTTTTGAAGTCTCCCCTTTTGATATGCTCACTAGTATTGCTTTCCTGACCTTCTGTCCTGTTATTTCTTTGGAGGCCTGTGCTTCTTCTGTACTAATATCATGGCTTAATGACTTTACCTCCACAAATGTGTCAAATGACACTGGTACTATTACTCCTAATGCATAAGGATCCATCAGAGTAGCATTTATATCCTTCTCCATAATTTTGGCTTTCACAATCTTTCTTTTCATAGAAGCATTGGAGATCCTCACTATGCTCCCTTACTCTCTTTTTTCCTTTCTTTGGATATGTAATCTCCACTCCTTTAGCTTTAAGCTCTCCAATTCTATCTTTCAACCATGTCTTTGAAAATAGGAAGACTGGTTTGGACAATGTGTCCAAGGATGTGTACCATGGTTGTGAGCAATCAGGCTCTCCAATAGGAGCAAGCCTGGCACTTTCATAACTATGGTGCAATAATTTATCATCTTCTTTAACCTCCAGGGGAACATAGATGTCTCCCATAGACCTCATTTGATCTACTATTAATCTTTTATGAGCTCTCTTTCTTACCTCTTTATCATTCTTACAGTCTGACCAAAAATATTCAATATGTATTTAATGTTTAAATTTAGAATCAATTGTATTTTGGATTCTATGAAAGGGATCAAACCTTTGGGCCAACTCAAACTCCTCAAATCCATAATACCTCAACTCTTTTTCTGAATAACCAGCAACCTCTTCACTGTAACATGAATACCTACAAACTGCCCAAGGTAACTTAAGATTTCCTCTGTTAAACCTCTTCTTGTACATTTTAAAGGCATTCAAATTCTGCCTTGAGAACTCCAGAATAATTAATTTATTGGAAGGATACCTGGGTAGCATGAAAGGTTTTCCTTCAAATCCCTCAGTTCTGATATAAGTAAAATGTTGAAATTGAATATACCAGGAACTGTGTAGTCTAATTGTATCCTCTGCATCTTTAGATAATCTCTTATCTGGCTCTTCCCTCAAAATTCTGACCATGTATGTATAGAATACATCATTCACTAGAGCATACTTCCTCAATGCATTCTCTTCCTGTAAATCAGGATAATGCTCATATACCAGCTTCTGATCTGGACCATTTCCTAAGGTTCCAACCCTATCTATCCCAATGTATGAATGGTTGAACCTCTGTTGCACATGAATATAATATATATGAAGACAAATAGAAAGGCATCATCTTTTGCTTTCTTAGCATTGCCCGTTTCCATATGGTTGTGCTTATAGCCTTAGCCAAGTGAATTTGTCCTTGTTTCTTTTTTGCTTCCCTCATGAGTTGGATGACGGTGAACATCCAAGGCTCACACTTAGTACCATCTCTCAATCCCACTAATCTACTTAACATTGTAATCATCAAATATATTTCTTCCTTAAAGTATACTCTTTGTAGATTCTTGTGCACTCTTGCCACATCTTTGGGCTTATTTTCTGCACTATACCAACTATAGAAGATCTTGCTTCTATAGTCCCTCTCATTGTTATTGAAATCTTCATTGTACTGATCTATATCAATATCCACCATTTTCTCATGTATTTCCAGACCAAATGTTCTTGCAATCCCTTCTGTGGATAAGTTTGCAATGAGTCTATCATGGAACATTATTTTCCTGGTAGCTAGGTCATACAAGTATATGCAATCTAGACACAAATCTTTAGCTTCCATGGTTAACAAAAAACCCGCAGCCCTGTACAATCCACTCTCCCATATACACCTCATGTGTAGCGTCTGCTACTGTGATCTTCTGCAAAACATCATTCGCATCATAGCTCCCTATGTTGGTATATGTCCCTACTCCACTGGTACTAATCAATGAAGGGTACCCTCTATGTAATGGCAACTCCTCTATTTCTTTGTGCAGCTTCCTTTCTTTAACTTCACCTCCTGTATCTACCTTTTTCTGCTTTGGGGCCATCCTGTAAAAATGCATTTTTTTACTCTCCGTTTTACCTTCTTACCTAGGGTTTTACTACAATTTTTTTGTTTTTTACATTTTACCCTAACCCCCGTTTGTCTTTTCTCATTTTGACTTTCACATTGTTTAACCGACCCCAGCTAATTAACAATTAAACACAGTAATTTAATGGATGCTTACATTTCAAAATGAAATTACTGAAAGTTACTTGCACTTTTAACTTAGCTGAACTGTAACGGTGTTTAAGATAAATACCTATTTCTTTCGACAGCTCAATCTTACGTCATTGACTTACTTTACCATTTTTTTACTCTGTCCAGCTTTTGGAATTCCGTCCTGCGATGAATTTTGTTTAATTTCTATAGCAATTCTTCTTTCTGCAATTTTAATCTTAGCAATGCAAATCTGAAAGAAAAATAGCTTCAAATTACCCTAACCTATTGAATTTTACTCTTTTCAGTGTTAAATCGGCATTAATTACAGCAATTAATGTGCCTACGGCTCTAGTTTCTTATTTCAACGTTTTATTTTAAACCCTCTATCTGTTAGCTTAATTTCTGCATACATTGCATTTTCTTGTATCTTTCCTTGTATATTGTTCTTTGTATGTCTCTTTTGCATCTTTTCAACATACAAACATATATGCAATGAGCCATAAACAATGTTATTCCCTTTTCCCTTTATATCCATGCTTGTATCTTTGGTTTGTATATCGCAATATATGTGACATAGATATAAGCGCACATACAACAACCTATACAAGCCCCTTTTTACCTTTTATCTTTCTGGCAATGTCTTTTATTTCTTTGTATATCAGGATTGTACATTGTTAACATACAATTGCCCTAGACATACAAAACCTTTCCTTTATTTAATTCCCTTTTTAAATCCGTCTTGCATCTTTTGTTTATATCCTTTCTTGTATGTCGGCTTGTTTATTCATTTGTTGATACCATATACAATCTTGAGATACAAGCTATGGGACCCACTTTACTTTCCCACTTGTATCTCAACGATACAATAATACTTGTATCTACTCTTAGATACAAGCCTCGATACATAAAAACTCCTTTGTATAATCATCCCGGACTCCTCATTTTTTATAAACCATATTGCATAACCCTTCGACTCCGCACATGCATATAAAGTGAATGCATCTTTCAATATACATTAAGGTACGATGCATCACTTATATCAGATTTTAATTCTCTTTGACTTCCACACTGTATGTATATCGAAAGGTACAAACCCGAAGCATGCAACATACAAACCGTGAAACATACTTTAATAAAGCCAAATTTCATATTCTCCTCGGGTCTGTGACATGTATATCATATTTTATATTATTTTGTATCTTTCTTTTTGCCAAACATACAACCCGAGATACAAACCATGGACTTAACCAATTATCCATTTTACTTCTAAATCCTGTCGGGTCCGACTTATATGTAAAGAATAAAACATTAACAATATGCATACAAGTATAATGATTCATAAACCTGACAACTCTATGAGACTCATACAATGACTCCACATACAAACGACCTTGTACATGCAACATACAAACCTTCATATAATGCATTTTACCAAAACACACATATCTTGCAGAATACTGAGAATTTTGAAATGGTTCAAAAAGCAACCCTTATTCATTTTTTACAAAGAATTCACCCCTATCCTACTCTGGTACTTAATGCTAATTTTTTTTATTCTCAACAAAGTTTGTACTCTTTACCTCCTTTTCCCTTTTACCACCAAGCAGACCCACACCCTAGCAAAAAGCCACAGCCACAGCAGGGGTCCTCATTTTGCTAAGAAGTAAAATGGGGCGTGTTGTGAGCATCACAACAACTAGCAACCAAACCAAACAATTAAATTAAAACCATTAAAGAAAACTAAATGAAATAAATTCATAACTTCCAACTTTCTTTTATGCAGATCATTATTTAACTTCAGACCTAATGTATTCAATAAGGTGCATGAATCTCTCAATTGAGTTTAAGTGGGTGCATGCGATTAATAATCCTCATCTTGAAAATAAGTTGAATAAACTAGTGACTGATATTAAACTACATAGTTGATGTCATTCCCTCATAGCCAACTGGATAGAACCTTGCTGCCAGCAGGCATCTATAGCCCCAATAAGGTTATCGTTACAATTCTCCTAAGTAGAGCCCCACTGCCAGCAACTGTCTATAGCCCTGTTAGAGTTACTTAGATGACTTAATCTAGATTTTCAGTAAAATCCATTTTATTTATTTACTTATTTTTTATATTTTGTGTAAGATAAAGACTTTATAAGATATTACCATTGTAACTTCATGATGCAAGGTGTGATCACTTGCTGAAATTAAGCTGAGAATTGTAATGGTAGCAAGGGTGACCTCTGATTTTTCACCTAACACCTACACTAGTATGTTCAACAAACCCAAGGATTTTAGGTCTGTCATTGTGAGAAACTTCCCTTGAATACTCAACCCACAGTTATTGAATACAAAATTTCACAAGCCAAACCATTTTCTACATTTATGACAGTCACAACAAGTTATGCATATGTTTCAAATAATTAACTTGAATGCTCTAAGTTTTCTATTGTTTTTAATGGTGGTTAATCTGCTCCTATATACTTCAAAACAAAACAAACATCCCTACCAAGGTAACACAACACACAAACCAACACAACAAAACAAAACAAGACAAAACCCAACAAAACTGTACATTATTTACACTATGATACATAACATAGCAACTACCCTCACCTCAAGCCTGAAAGTAATGTTTCAAATGTTGGCCATTAATAGGTAATGGCACATCTTCCCTAGTCAAGGTCTTGAGCCTGAACATATTATCTCCTATTATCTCTGCGGCTTGTAATGGACCTAACCATAATTTGTCAAACTTTCCATGATTTCCTTTCTTTTCATGTACTTTATCCCAACACAGTACTAAGTCTGATATTCTAAATGTTTTGACTCTTACTCTTTTATCAAACCATCTTTTGACCACTGCTTGATGTTTGGCAAATTTTTCAATGGCTTGATCTCTCTTCTCATCCAATTGTAACATTTGGATTATCTTGGCTTCTCTGTGATCATCAAATCCTAAATACTCATTAGCTGGTGCAGGAGCACCTAGAAAATCATGTTTTGTGTTGTAATAAGGTCTATTTGACCAATGCATGTCATTTCAGTTTGTATCTAGGTTCCTCAAGACCTAGAACCAATTTTGTAAGTCCCAAGTGACTTAGGACACATTTGTCAAATTGTTAATCACATAATGCCAAAACAAGGCAGTAGGACAGTTTGGGACACAAGACGGTTGGTCTTCCAACTATTTGAATCGGTTGGTTTTCCTCAAGGCGAGTTGATAAAACCCAGAGGAATGAACCAAATAATCATCAAAGAAGGTGGTGAATGTGAGTGTGCATTGTTGTTGAACTGCATGTTTGAGGTATTCTGAGAAGGAATAAAATCGTTCTGTTCTCTAAATCTAGTTTCTGTTCTCTGTAACTGTAAATTGTGTAACTGTAGATTTTTGTTCGAAGTGTAGTTCTTTCTGTGCATACCATTGTTGCAATATGTCGATGTGAGGCATTCCACTGGTAGTTTTCTGTCGTGAACAAGTGGAATGGCTTCACAATGTACAAATCCATTTTGTTATGTTTCATTTTTGTTGTTCTGTGAGACAGTGCAAAAAATCTGGGTAAGTTGTTCCGTGCAGTAGTTTACCTAGAATCCCCATGTGCTAGGATTCGATTGAAAGAGTAGATGAACCGCAGAGTCAAAAAGGCACAGAGGTCATCATCAGTAAGATCAGGACCATCGGGGAGTAAATCGGCCATCAGACCAACAATGGTTGTTTGACCGAAACGAGGAGACGGAGAGATTTCTATTGGCGTGAGTTCTATCTCATTTCACCGAAGAAAGTTCCAAGTGAGCCATCGATGTGTCTCAGACCAGCAGAGTGAGTTTTGGGGTTCTGGCCGACAGTGATTTTCTTGCCGATAGTGGCATCGGCATATCGCCAGAACCAACGGTCGAGTCCCACCGAAACCGTGGTGTTCCACCGAAGTCAAACAGAGTCAAGGTGACAATAGTATCGGCGTATCAGCCAATGGAAGGTTTATTTCATCGATAGTATTAAGTCTCACCGAAGGTGTAATGTTACGCTGAGGACAAGAATTAAGTCATCGCTGTATTGGCCAGACGAGGACGAGGGTTCCAGAAGTCAATTTTGATCAGTTGTGCGCTTTCACTGTGTGCTCCCCATCATTAGCAAACTTCCAGACAAGTATTCTTAAATTCACTGGAAGTATGGGATCAGTCCCATAAACTAGGTGATAAGGTGCATTGCCTAAGGCTGACTTAACCTTAGTCCTATCTACCCACAGTGCATACTTTAACAATGTATTCCATTCTCTGGGATTTTTTACAATTACTTTCTTGATTACATCCAATAAAATCTTGTTTGTGGACTCAGCTAAACCATTCCCCTGAGGATAATAATTTAAAGAAAATTTTAAAACTATCCCATATTCAAATGCCCATTTAGAAAATTTCAGAGAAGAAAATGCAGGGCCATTATCACATACTAGCGAATATGGAGCTCCAAACCTTGTTATGATGTTTTCTTCAAGAAATTTGATAACTACCTCAGTAGTGGAAAACTTGTAACATGTGGCTTCAATCCACCTTGTACAATAGTCAGTTACTATCAATATAAACTTATGTCCTGCAGATGATGGAGGATTTATAACTCCAATGAAATCCAAGCCCCACTGTGCAAATGGCCTAGACTTAATAACTGGCTGTAATGGATTAGCTTGATTCCTTCCCTTATTTGTTGTAATTTGACGAGTGTGACAACTTCAAATATGACTCTCTGTATCTTTAAACACTGTTGGCCAATAGTAGCCTACTCTTAATATCTTATGTGTAGTAGCTAAATGAGAACCATGAGCAGTTCCATACTTATCATGCAACTCTGACAATACCTTATCTGCTTCAATTCTATTTAAACATCTTAAATATATACCTTCATGGTTCTTCTTGAATAGAAGACCTCCTTGTACCATGTATCTCTGTGCTTTAATCTTTAAAGCTCTCCTCTGAGAAAACTTCATCTTACTTGGATATTTTCCTGATATCAGAAATGTATTCAAATCATCATACTAGCCTAATGCATCATTAGAGTTTAATACATATTTCTGCTTAACCAAATTTGGATCTATGTTGGCTATGGTCTATACTAATGCTTGTCCTCTAACCAACTTCATTGGAATGATCTCCATATCAAACTCTTGCAATATTGTAATCCATTTGGCCCTTTTTTCTCCAAGCTCATTCTGCATTAGCAGCATTTTTACTGCTGCATCTGGTACTATGGCCTTAACTTGACTTCGTAAGATGTAATGTCTAAACTTTTTAACTGCCCTTACTAGTGCAAATTCCTGTCTCTCTGTGTCTAGATACTTCAGTTGTGCATCTTTCAGAGGTGCACTCATGAAAGATATGGGCTTTTCTTCATTATCTTCTCCTTTTTGTGTCAAGGCAGCTGCAACTGAATGCATAGATGCAAAAGAATATATGTAAAATGGTTTGGTATAATTTGGACTTGCTAACACATGAGCATCAGAAATGACCTCCTTAATATCTTTGAATGCATCTTTGGCTACGGGTGTCCATTCTATCTTTGCATCTTTCTTGAGCATGGCATTTAATGGTTGCACAATTTCTGCAAACCCTGTAATAAACTTCCTGACAAAGTTAATCTTACCAAAAAAGGACTTTATTTCCTTCTTACTGTTAGTTAATTGCAATTTTCTTATTCCTTCTACTCTATCAAGATCAATGGATATCCCATTTTCAGAAATGACATGTCCTAACAATTTTCCTTCAGTTACACCGAATGAACATTTCTTTGGGTTAAGAGAAATCCCGTACCTTTCACATCTTTTAAGTACCCTTCTCAAATATTCTGCATGAGTGGATGCATCCTTAGAGTACATAGTTAAATCATCCATATAAATAACAATACATTTACCTGATAATCCACAAAACGCAATGTCCATGGCTCGCTGAAAAGTGGCCCCTGCATTTATTAAACCAAAAGGCATTCTCCTATATGCATAATTACCCCACTTACAAGTAAAAGTAATCTTCAACCTATCCTCTTTATCAACTAAGACCTGGTTATATCCTGAGAACCCATCTAAGAAAGACATCATCTTAACCCTATTTACTGCTTGCAGTACTTCATCTATTGGAGGCAAGGGATAGTTATCTTTTTTAGAAGCTTTGTTCAAATTTCTAAAGTCAACACATAACCTAATGTCTCCACTTTTCTTTCTCACAGGTACCAAATTTGCTACCCAGGTTGAATGTCTTACTGGGAAGATTATCCTGGTAGACAACAATTTTTTCACTTCCTCAAAGATTAAAGGATCTAAAATAGCATTCACAGGCCTTTGTTTCTATCTAAATGGTTTAACTTCTGGCTTCAAGGGTATCACATGAGTTATGATGGACGTATCATATGTCTTCAAATCTTCATATGTCCATGCTATTACATGTTTGTATTCTTTCAGAACATCCACAATTTTTTTTCTGAACTTCTCAGAGCAAGCCTTTCCAATCAATACATTCTGTGGACTTTGCTCTATTCCCAGGTTATATGGATCACATTTTCCCCCTTCAGTTTTGGGCAAATCTTTCTGTCTAACTACCCCATCAAAGTCAAAAATCTTTTCCAACTCAATTACCCCCTTAGGTAAGAAATTACTTTTCAAGTTTATTATGTCTTCATCCCAAGACACATCAGGCCTTTCCTGTTCATCAATAATTTGAACTTCAAACACTTCATTACAAGTGAGAAAATCCACAATTTGATCTCCTTCAAATACCTAAAAATGAGTAACATTATCTGGTATGCTTGGAACATTCACTAATTCAACAGCAAATCATTTTAAACCTGACAATGTTAAGGGCTCCAAAGTGCTAGCAGCAACTGCTAATGCATCTGGTCTATGATTCAATTCCCTAGGGATATGTTCTATGTTAAAGGCATCAAATGAATCTATCAAATCCCACACCCTATGCCTATAACAAACCATCTTCTTATAATTGCATGCATATAGTTTTCTCACTTGTCTGACCACTAACTCAGAGTCTAAAAACACTCTGATCATTTTCACCTTTTTCTTGATAGCCATAACAAGTCCATAAATCAAAGCTTCATATTCTGCTACATTATTAGTATAGGGAAATTGTAGCCTATATGCTGTTAAAAATTACTTACCATTAGGATCTATAAGTTCAACACCTGCACCTGCACCTACACCTTGTTTAGATTTAGACCCATCACATTTCAGTGTCCACATGCCCTCTTTATTCTTTTGACCTTTTATTTTGGCATGTCTTACCTTTTCTATTACCTGTGCTGTACTATCTTGTTTATTCATGGGTGATTCATTTTAACCTACTTGCATATTTATATTCTCAATTTGTAAATCAGAATGACAGACACTCTCATCTTTTGTTTCTTTCTCTAAATCTAGAATTAATACATCCATGTTGTCCTGAAAGTATATCTCTGGTTGCTTAGGATTAACCTTTCCTTCCTGCAATTCCATCCCTTTTGTGCACTTTATGTATTGATATTCTATAATGTCTCTGCACATTCCACAATTCTCTTCAAAATGAGGCTTATTATGGACTTTGCACATGCTTTTATACAACTTGCACTGAACTGGAATCTTTTGTTCAATGCACTTTTCTATTTCCTGCCTAATGATCTGACCAAAACTATTTATTGCATTGTCTTCCTCATCAGAAGAATTTTCATCAGACTCAATGAACACTACTGTTTCTTTACTGATAGATTTTTCTTTAAAATTCAACATCAAGATTTCTTCAATTTGCACTCCCTTGTTAGTGACTCTATAAACACCTGGTTCAACAGAAGCATACAATATCTCATTAGTCCTGTTGTATTCTATAATCATGTGTTTCATTCTAGGTTCAACTTATATCCTGATCTGATTTGGAACACCTCTCCAAGGTAACCACATGTGTGAAAAATTAGTGGCCATATATTCGTTTAACATTTTGGACCAGTCCCTACTTAATAACATCCTGTAATTCATAGGTATATCTACTACCTGAATGTCAATAAACTAACTCACCCTAGGATCTGAGGCTAACTGCATTTGAATATGCATTAATTCTCCTATCACATTGACCTTAGTTTTGTCTAATTGTGTAACAATGTTGGCAGATTTGGTAGGGGTCAACCCTAAAGTTTTGCATATCCCTAAAGGCATTACATTGGCTAATGCACCAGAATCTACAATGCAATTATGTATGTTCTTTCCCAGCATCCTAATGGTTAACAAGAAAGGAGGGGCTTCCCTCTTATCTGCATACGTGACCACATTAGTGTTGGAGGGTTGTTCAGTTTTCTTAGTTTTTTCTTTGGACTGTGGATCTTTACTAGGAACATTCATATCAACAGAGATCTCGCTTGTCACAGATGTATCCAAAGACTTTATGAAAGAATTTCTGACCCCTGGACTTTTCAACAATTTGCATAAAGGTATACTGACCTTGATTTTTTTATTTCTTCAGACAAGTAACTCATCAACCTCATTGTTTCCACTGTCTCTGTCTTCCCTGTTTGAACTTTTGATGTTGTTGTCCCACCATTCACATGATGATTAGCCTTTAGTATAGCAGGGTTATTACTAGTGTGTTGATCTGGAGGAGTATTGAAATTGTTGGGAGGAGTGGAAGTAGTGAAAGGACCTCCAGGCCTAGTGTTATTTCTCAAATTGTAGGTATGATTTTTATTAGACTGTTGAAAAGCCTGTACCTCCTCTGTTTCATATAACACTTCATTTTCAGTTTCAAAGGGAAACTAAAATGCATTTAATACTAAGGTTGATTCAGGGTATAAGTTCTCACAAAAGTAAGGCTCATCTCTAATAGTTGATCCTCTTCCTCCCTAGTTGCAAAGGTAAAAGTCTCTAAGACTAAAGTAGTCTCAAATCCTAAGGGCACTATTTCGTTACCTTTGGGAATGAGAAACTCAGAGGTGGGAGCCTGTACATCCACATTGAAAATACTTGCTGCTAGATGAAACTGAGGGCAATCTAGTTTAGCATGTGCACTGGTATTATGAATCCTGTACCAATATTTCAATGCTACGTTAGCCATTTGAATTCTAGTTGTTTGTTTTGTCTCCTGATTATCCAAATTCTCAAATGGAGAAGCTAGAGTGCCATTATTTGGCCCTGTGTTCCATGTCCTAGGTGGCCTTGGCTGATTTTGATTTCTATTATTATTACCCCAGGTCTTATTATCTATAGCAGGTCCTCTGTTCTGCATTGCTTGTCCCTGATTATGATTTTGACCTTGATTATAATTCTAGTTTTGATTTGAACCTTGACCCTGGTCATAATTTTGGTTATGGTTCTAACTATATCCTTGATTATTTCTACCATAGAAATTCTCATTTCTTAGTTGTGTCATTTCAGTAGTCAATCTTCTGAGGTGTGCAGTAATTTCTTTGATTTCTTCCCTATCCTCTTGTGCCTTTGTTACAAATGTATCCTGAGGAAGCTAGAAGAATGATTAACCATTACTCTTATTGTTATTGGTACTATTACCAGTATAGGGGACTATAGCTTGGATTGGGGAAGGATCATACACAGGTGTGTATGTAGGAATTGGGTTCAATAATGGAGTATTGTGCATAGGAACTCCATTCCAAGGTTGTGCTTGACTTTGTATCCCAGGGTTTCCTCCATTAAGAAATGGATTATAAGTTGTTTGTCTCATCTCCTAGTTTACTGAGGCTGCCTCCTTATAAGCTTTGGATATTGTATATATATCAACCTTTCTTTTGACAAACATAGTAGTTAGTGGATCAAGGGCAACATAATACATGGCTAATAACGCATCTGCAGTCACTGTGTAAGGAGCCACTAACTAGGAATAAGCCTTTTGAAACCTATCATTAAAGTTATCAATCAACTCTCCTTCACCTCTTTAAATTGCAGCCAATTTATGATATAAGGTGGAAGGATCAACTGGTCCCCTAAACCTAGACAAAAATGCCTCTTCCATAAGTGCCCAAGAAGAAATATAACCTTTAGGCAAGTTAACAACCAGTTAGAAGCCTGCTCATTAAAAGTGTAGGGAAACAACCTACACACAACATCCTCATATTATAACTTAGCCCTAAAGCATGCCTCCTTGAATATCCTAATGTGATCTTCTTGATCCTGATGCAATTGATATTTAGGACATATCTTTTCAGGATTTTTTGGCATCTCATGGTAATCATTGAATGTTATAGGAGAATTGACATTGAAATAAGCCATTGCAGGGCCTTGTGTTGGGCCTGGACCTCTGGGAGTACCTAGATTTCTAGGTGGACTAGGACCTCTAGGAGGACTTAAACTAAGATTCAAATATCTAAATGAAGAACTGTCGGGACTCACTATGTTATGGATGTTAAAAGGTGATCCAGGAGGCGTTCCAGATGAGCCTCCTACATGTGATATTCTAGGATTCCAAATCAAATGACCTTTACTCTAGCTTTTATCGGGTAATTGTACAAAGATATCTTCTGAACTGGATCTAGACCTGGTCACCCTACCACTATTATGAGCCAGCTTTACTCAAATCTTACCTTACCTCTAATCAGGCCCTCCTTCTAGCGCCAAAAACTGTTGATGATTGTTTTTACACATTCATAACAAAAGTTAAAATTCACAATATGAACCTAAACTGTCCTGAAAGATATGAAGAAATTGATTAAGAGTTCTTAATCCCAAGTTTCTGTAGGGTCAGGTCTTAACCTTGTGGACAATTTAGCAGGTTGATGTGAAACTGTAATATTCAAGGGGCCTTACTTGATTTAAGATGATCTGTGACTTACTAGACTCGAATTATGCAAATTGTTGTAAATATCAACAAAGTATTCATTCTTTTGCATAAATTTACTACTATATTACAAAACTTTCTATGATTTATAATAAAACAAGCTTTTCCTTTCAAATTGATATGAAAATTGTCAAATATTAATGCAATTCTGCATGCTCCTTTCAAATGTAAGACAATTTCCTTAAAATCTCTGTGTTTGAGCTAATTATTTCAAATGTTCAGGGGAAAAGTTAGAGAAATTCAAATTGAATATCATTTTTACTGTAGGATCTAAATGCTCTATTATTCATGTTGTAAGAAATACATCAAACTTGATCAAATCAACAGACTAAATCTCCAAATGTGAAGCCCTGAGTATTTTCATGAACACACATCCAAGATTGCAAGCTTTTAAAGAGGTAGTACTTCAGATACAAGTAAGAGTCAGAAAACACTCTAAAAATAGATACAGAATCCCAAATTTACTTGTATTTAAAGTACACAGTCATATATGGTTTACAATGTATGAATGACCTTTTTGCTTCATTAATCAAATCAACAGAAAACTTACAAACGTCTTACACATACAATAAGGAAGCTAGACACTCCGCGCATTCCTTAGTGTAGACATAGGCGACCTCCTCCTCTAAACTAAACTACTTCTCTAATCAAGTGTTCAAATAAATTACAAGTGCAAGCTATATTGCAAAAATCCCTGTGTAACTAATATACAAGTAGCAGAGCTTCTTATATAGAATTTGAAGCTTCATATTGCTACCGCTACAAAATCCAATCTACGATCAGTATTCATCAATTCTTAATCAAGGGTGTACATTTGTTCCTAACCGTTTCTCAAAATATCTTTATGGTATCTTCTCTGCCTCAAAGGATGCCATTGGAATCTTTTCAAAATAGGATTCTCCTCCTTTGACTTTTTTCTCTTGTTGACCCTGCTCGCAGATACCCTTTACTTGATCCTTTTATTAGTATTGTTTTCTCCCTTTCACCTTTTCTTACTCCTTCAAATATGTTTTGAAATTATTAATTACACCTTCTATAAAGGTGTGATCTCCCCCTGGACTCTTTGTCCATACATATTCCTGCATTGTAACCCCTTCTTTCAGTTTCTTTTCTTCTTTATCTGAGCCTTCGCTCTTCTTCTTGTATTTCTTCATCTTGGTACTTTCCTCCATCAATGAATCAATCATTTGTTTACTTAGATATGCCTCTGGATTCTCCATACATGGTGTAAAAATGGCCTTAAATTCTGTTAATGCTCTTTGAAGATCATATGTCGGTGTATCCATGCACTCATGATCTAAGAGCCTTTCCACTATCCCTTTATGCATTTTGATCATGTTATCTGCCTTTTCTTCTAAACCCTGAGTGGCTACTATGCACCTTCTGAGATTATCCTCTTCAAATTTTAATTCCAACCTTGCCTGTGGCACTTGATTTGCCATTGAAGGGGTGATTACTCCTTCATTTATTAATTCCTCTGCCCTCTCTTCAATTTCCTCTAGCCGTTCCAATTCAAATTTGCACTCTTCTCTTCTAAATTGACCATTATATACAAGCATACTGCATTTATTCTTTTCTACTACAGCCAATTCCCATCCTTTCACTACTTGTTTAATTACCTCTTCTCCTTCTTGCATGAAGTCCTTGAACCACTCTTCAAAAACATTGGCTTTAAGCCTCTTATTTTCCATATCTTTTATTTCATCTTTAGACACAACTGCTATTTCACTAGGCAATTCTGGTATTGTTGTATTGGGATCAAATATTCCCCTAATGAATTGTTGTAATTGGACAATGTGTCCTTTCAAATATTCTTGTTTATCTTTATCCTTCTTTAACATTTATGTTGTAGCCTGGTGCATATCCTCCCATTCACTTATGTGTTGTTCCCTTGTTGTATGCCCCAGGTCAAAATTGAGTATTTTATATTCATCTAGTGTTATTTCTCCTTTTGCCTTCTCTTTTTGTGGTATGGCCAAGTTCAGCGTTCTGGATCCATTTGGACCCCTTTGTATTGCTGACATGGTTCTAGCCTTTCTCCTTTCTTTCCTTGACATTGTATCACCCAATAGACTTTTGATGTCTATAGGTACTAATTGTACCTCCACCTTTTCTTTCCTTATCTCTACACCTAACCAGGCTGAGCCTTCCTTTGTGCTTTCAACAATCTTTTCTTCATTGATTACCTCTTCCTAAGGCCTTTCTACTTCTCCCTACTCTTGTTGTTACTATTGTTGTTCCTGTTGCTGTTGTGGAGGAGGTTGTTGTTGAGTGGCTGGTTCTTGTATCATTGGATCATTCTGTTGTTTAGATTCACCCTCATTTTCTTCCTCTTCAATTTTTGTATCCCCTCCACCTTCATCCTCTTCCTCAAGACCTTCTTTTCTTGATGATTCCTTTTCTTGGTCTTCCTCTTTATTTATTTGTTCTACATTTGTCATGTCTATATCTTCCGTTTGTTTTTCAGATTTACCTTCATCAATATTTTCTCTGTTTTCTTTGCCTTCATGTTTATTTGTTGCATCGTCTGCAGTTTCAACTTCCTTTTGTACTTGATCTGAATGTGAAGGTGAACCTACCATTGTATCATCTTCTTTTGTCTCTTTTCCTTATTCTTTTCTACTTTCTATATTCCTTTCTTCTTCACTTTGTTCACCATACATGTTTAAAATGTTTAATACATCTACACCAGAGGTACCAGCTCCTATTTCTTCTTTGGTTTGAGCAGATGTTTCCTTTACTATTTCCTTAGACGCATCTTCTTTTTCAGATTCTTCAATTTTATGTGCTACATCTTGCACATCCTTTATTATTTCAGGAGAAATCAAGGTACCAAAAGGATCTATTGTTCCTGATTCTTCTTGTATCGATTCCTTTTCAGACACTGAACCTTGTTCAATTTCCATTTCAGCTTGAGTGTCTTGCTCTTCTTCTTCACTTAAAAATTCACTGGATTCTTCTTCTTCCATTCCAACTTCTCTTCCTAAATCCATTTCTTTCTCTTCACTTTCACTACTGTCATCCTCAATGTGGACAGTCTCAGTGACCTGTTTGGCTTTATGCACTTTTGAACCATGTAGCATTTCTTCAGCCAATTCTATCTTTACCTAAGCATATACTTGTCTTTTTTCTGCTGAGGTGGATACACCAGGTATATCACTCAACTTAGCACCTACCTGTTGTGCTCCTATAACTTCACTCTTTTTTAAAGTCTCCCCTTTTGATATGCTCACTAGTATTGCTTTCCTGACCTTATGTCCTGTTATTTCTTCGGAGGCATGTGTTTCTTCTGTACTAATATCATGGCTTAATGACTTTGCCTCCACAAATGTGCCAGATGACACTGCTACTGTTACTCCTAATGCATAAGGATCCATCAGAGTAGCATTTTTATCCTTCTCCATAATTTTGGCTTCCACAATCTTTCTTTTCTTTTCATAGAAGCATTGGATATCATCACTATGTTCCCTTACTCTCTTTTTTCCTTTCTTTGGATATGTAATCTCCACTCCTTCAGCTTTAAGCTCTTCAATTATATATTTCAACCATGTCTTCCAAAATAGGATGACTGGTTTGGACAATGTGTCCAAGGATATGTTCCATGGTTGTGACCAATCAGGCTCTCTAATAGGAGCAAGCCTGGCACTTTCATAACTATGGTGCAATAATTTATCATCTTCTTTAACCTCTGGGGGAACATAGATGTCTCCCATAGACCTCATTTGATCTACTGTTAATCTTTTATGAGCTCTCTTTCTTACCTATTTATCATTCTTACAGTCTGACCAAAAATCTTCAATATGTATTTGATGTTTGAATTTAGAATCAATTGTATTTTGGATTCTATGAAAGGGATCAAACCTTCGGGCCAACTCAAACTCCTCAAATCCATAATACAACAACTCTTTTTCTAAATAACCAACAACCTCTTCACTGTAACATGAATACCTACCAACTGCCCAAGGTAACTTAAGATTTCCTCTGTTAAACCTCTTCTTGTACATTTTAAAGGCATTCAAATTCTGCCTTGAGAACTCCAGAACAATTAATTTATTAGAAGGATACCTGGGTAGCATGAAAGGTTTTCCTTCAAATCCCTCAGTTCTGATACAAGTAAAATGCTAAAATTGAATATACCAGGAACTGTGCAGACCAATTGTATCCTCTACATCTTTAGATAATCTCTTATCTGGCCCTTCCCTCAAAATTTTGACCATGTATGTATAGAATACATCATTCACTAGAGCATACTTCCTCAATGCATTCTCTTCCTGTAAATTAGGATAATGCTCATATACCAACTTATGATCTAGACCATTTCCTAAGGTTCCAACCCTGTCTATCCCATGTATGAATGGTTGAACCTTTGCTACACATGAATATAATATATATGAAGACAAATAGAAAGGCATCATCTTTTTCTTTCTTAGCATTGTCTATTTCCATATGGTTGTGCTTATAGCCTTAGCCCAATGAATTTGTCCTTGTTCCTTTTTTGCTTCCCTCATGAATTGGATGATGGTGAACTTCCAAGGCTCACACTTAGTACCATCTCTCAATCCCACTAATCTGCTTAACATTCTAATCATCAAGTATATTTCTTCCTTAAAGTATACTCTTTGCAGATTCTTGTGCACTCTTGCCACAGCTTTGGGCTTATTTTCTACACTGTACCAACTGTAGAAGATCTTGCTTCTACAGTCCCTCTCATTGTTATTGAAATCTTCATTGTACTGATCTATATCAGTATCCACCATTTTCTCATGTATTTCCAAACCAAATGTTCTTGTAATCCCTTCTATGGATAAGTCTGTAATGAGTCTATTGTGGAACATTATTTTCCTGGTAGCTAGGTCATACAAGTATATGCAATCTAGACACAAATATTTAGCTTCCATGGCTAACGGAAAACCCACAACCCTTTACAATCCACTCTTCCATATACACCTCATGTCTAGTGTAGCATCTGCTGCTATGATCTTCTACAAAACATCATTCACATCATAGCTCCCTATGTTGGTATATGTCCCTACTCCACTGGTACTAATCAATGAAGGGTACCCTCTATGTAATGGCAACTCCTCCTCTATTTCTTTGTGCAGCTTCCTTTATTTTTTAACTTCACCTCCTATATCTACCTTTTTCTGCTTTGGGGCCATCTTGAAAAAATGCATTTTTTTACTTTTCATTTTACCTTCTTACCTAGGGTTTTACTACGAATTTTCTATTTTTTATTTTACCCTAACCCCTATTTGTCTTTTCTCATTTTGACTTTCACATTGTTTAACCCACCCCAGCTAATTAACAATTAAACACCGTAATTTAATGGATGCTTACATTTCAAAATGAAATTACTAAAAGTTACTTGCACTTTTAACTTAGCTAAACTGTAACGACGTTTAAGATAAATACTTGTTTTTTCGACAGCTTAACCTTACGTCATTGACTTACTTTACCATTTTTTTACTCTGTCCAGCTTCTAGAATTTCGTCCCGCGATGAATTTTGTTTAATTTCTATAGCAATTCTTCTTTCTGCAATTTTAATTTAGCAATGCAAATCTGAAAGAAAAATAGCTTCAAATTTACCCTAACCTATTGAATTTTACTCTTTTCAGTGTTAGATCGGCATTAATTACAACAATTAATGTGCCTACGGCTCCGGTTTCTTATTTCAACGTTTTATTTTAACCCTCTATCCGTTAGCTTAATTTCTGCATACATTGCATTTTCATGTATCTTTCCTTGTATATTGTTCTTTGTATGTCTCTTTTGCATCTTTTCAACATACAAACATATATGCAATGAGTCATAAACAATATTATTCTCTTTTCCCTTTATATCCATGCTTGTATCTTTGGTTTGTATATCGCAATGTATGTGACATAGATACAAGTGCACATACAACAACCTATACAAGCCCCTTTTTACCTTTTATCTTTCTGGCAATGTCTTTTATTTCTTTGTATATCGGGATTGTACATTGTTAACATACAATCGCCCCAGACATACAAAACCTTTCCTTTATTTAATTCCCTTTTTAAATCCATCTTGCATCTTTTATTTATATCCTTTCTTGTATGTCGGCTTGTTTATTCGTTTGTTGATACCATATACAATCTTGAGATACAAGCTGTGGGACCCACTTTACTTTCCCACTTGTATCTCAATGATACAACAATACTTGTATCTACTCTTAGATACAAGCCTCGATACATACAAACTCCTTTGTATAATCATCCCGGACTCCTCATGTTTTATAAACCATATTGCATAACCCTTCAGGTCTACACATGCATATAAAGTGAATGCATCTTTCAATATACGTTAAGGTACGATGCATCACTTATATTAGATTTTAATTCTCTTTGACTTTCGCGTTGTATGTATATCGAAAGGTACAAACCCGAAGCATGCAACATACAAACTGCGAAACATACTTTAATAAAGCTAAATTTCATATTCTCCTCAGGTCCATGATATATATCGTGTTGTATATTATTTTTTATCTTTCTTTTCGCCAAACATACAACCCGAGATACAAACCGTGGACTTAACCAATTATCCATTTTACTTCCAAATCCTGTCAGGTCCGACTTTAATGTAAAGAATAAAACATTAACAATATGCATACAAGTATAATGATTCATAAACCCAACAACTCTATGAGACTCATACAACAACTCCACATACAAATGACCTTGTACATGCAACATAAAAACCTTCATATAATGCATTTTACCAAAACACGCATATCTTGCAGAATACTAGGAATTTTGAAATGGTTCAAAAAGCAACCCTTATTCATTTTTGACAAAGAATTCACCCCTATCCTACTCTGGTACTTAATGCTAATTTTTTTTATTCTCAACAAGGTTTGTATCCTTTACCTCCTTTTCCCTTTTACCACCAAGCAGACCCACACCCTAGCAAAAAGCCACAACCACAGCAGGGGTCCTCATTTTGCTAAGAAGTAAAATGGGGCGTGTTGTGAGCATCACAACAACTAGCAACCAAACAAAACAATTAAATTAAAACCATTAAAGAAAACTAAAAGAAATAAATTCATAACTTCCAACTTTCTCTTCTGCAGATCATTATTTAACTTCAATAAGACAATGAAGTACATCCCTATGACTGTTTGACATTATTTTCATGATCCTACAAACCTATTCTCTCTGACAGAGACCTATAAGATACCATAGGTGTCAAATGTTTTGATAGGGTCTTTTGATATTTGATGGTTGTATCCACCACTCTATGGTGCTTCAATGTAATAACAATACTTCTTAAAGGGACAGCAAGGTTTTGGAGGCTATTCATGAGCATAGATCCAATCACTAACCTTGCATGCCCTGACTACCTTATGAACACTTACCAACAATACCAAAACAAAACTCAAACGGTGACACTTCAAAAAGGATGGCATGGTTTATACAAGGCTAATTTGATGATACAACCTCTTTATATTGATTTTCTTACATATTTTTCCATTGTCCTAGTAGTTCCTGCAAACCTTTGTATACTATCCACTACTCCCTTTAACTGCTCACTGTCTACATACAACCTGCAGGCCCTTCTTTGTTTTGGTTGTCCCTAAGGTTGCTCCATTTGTATGTTTATTCTGTCAGCTTGCATTATTTTTTGATGTCCTTTAATATGCATGCCTCCTTCACTCATGGATTGTTGTACCTTATCTTTGTTTGTTGCACCATCTCTCTATTTTTGCTGATGTTCTTTTCCCTTTGTTTATTGCTTTATCTCTATTTTGTTTGCTGCACTTTTATCACAGTTTACTGCTCCATGCATAGTTTTGTTTGTTGCTTTATCTCTATTTTGTTTGCTGCACTTTTATCATAGTTTTCTGCCTTTTATCTCTATTTTGTGTTGTTCCTTTTACTTTGTTTGCTACTCTTTGCATGATCTGTTGAAATGCATCAGACAACTGAGAGGGGGGGTGAATCATTTGTCCCAAAATCTCAAACACTTATACACTTAAACATTAATCACTTGTCTGCACTTATTATGATTAAACAATGAATACATGAAATCAAAAACTTAAACACAGATGCAACATTAAACGAAAGAGACACCAGATTTTTATGTGGAAAACCCCAAGGTGGGGAAAAACCATGGAGAGGATTAGCTCTCAAAATATATTGCAATCTTTGAAAAATGATGTTCAGGCTTGGTCACTCCATGGGCCTAGAACATACTGGCTCACTGCCATGAAGTACAGCTAGGTCTAGTAGGCTCACTGCCTCAACCCTAAACCTAGAAAGATTACAATAAGGATTGTTAAACCCTAAGGGCTATTAAACCCTACTGGCGTCTCACTGCCAATCTCACTACCAAGATCAACATCTTCTTGATGTCTGAGATTATACATTGAATTACAATAGTTCCTCTACTCTTCTCTGCCCTTCCACCTCTTTCCTTATCTTCCCATCTTCATATAAGGACACCTTTTCCATGACTCAATTACAAGTATTTATACACTTCATCAACCTTGGAATGATCATCAAGGTCGGCACTACAATCATCAACCATTGGAACAATCTCCAAGGTCGACATTACAAACATTTACAAAATAGGTCTTGACCTAATACAAAATTATGCTAAGGATTTGTAGTATAGATGTATGCGGATCACGCCATGCCTTAGATGGGATTCAAACATGATCTTCCACTCCATAACACGCTTCCATAATCTTCAAGGGATCTCCGTAATTACTGGAATTAACCAAGTCGGCTAAGACTAGTTAAATGCAACTTTATCTGGGAATAATCTTTAAACACGATCTCATTTTCTTAACATGGACCAATGCAAAGGTAGGAACATGATCAGGAGAAATCCACAAGCACGTTGAAATCATCAGAAGCAACCGCACAAACTCAAACCACTTTTTTCATGAGATTCTTCACACACATGAACTTCACTGTCTTCAACTGTCATAAAATAAAGATAGCTTGCAAACCACCAAAACACAAACCATTGCAATTGTAGGCACTTATCATCATCCCAAACTTCTCTCTAGAACTGCAGAGCAAAACACTTTAATGCGGAGCAAAATACTTTCTCTCAGGCACCAGTGATTAATCAGAAAAAGTAGGTTTTACTCTGGTGAATGTAACTCACTCAAATCTTCATACCGGAGGCTCAAACTCAAGATTTAGCATCTTCAGCCATGCTTCTAAATAACTTCCAATCCGCAGACCAATATCTTCAATCAACAAGAAATGCGGAGCAATCTTTTGGACTGTTCTTCAATATGCAACACATTGTCTTCACTGTGATTCACTATTTACTTTCTGATTCTTCTAGAGAGGCTAATTTTCTCAATATCCTCAACACATAAGGCTTATAAACAAATAACAAAATAAGATACAGTTGACACCAATGACAAAAAAGATATGTTGACATCAATGACAACACCGATTAGGCACATACTTGCAACATGATCTTGTTTGTTGCACATTTATCACAGTTTGTTGTTGTTCCTTTCACTTTGTTTGTTGTTCCATCATACTTTGCATCTTTCCTATACACTTATGCACAATCTTCACTACCCTACATTTTCTTATCATTCAAATCTCTATTAACATACAGTTTGGCCCTAAGGTAGATTTTCGAGTTGTTGGCAGTTAACAAGCATTTAATCTTTGATACCATTTATCACTTAACTAATCTTTGTTAGGAACATATGTGACATGGACTCTTTATTGAAAAACACATACCTTCAAAGAGGGTACACATCTAAAAACACCTCAACAAGCAATAATAAGTGTTGACAATATTCAAATTCCTTCACAAAGGTATAGACTGTCTAACAATGCTTTATACAGACCTAAACCACTGACAGACCAACAAGCTTGCTGAAATTCAAAATATCTTTTATAAATTTCCAAGTTGGTCTACATTGTCCTAAAATAATGATGCAGGAGTTACCTTGGACTGCTTATAGAAGAGGCAGTAAGGATCTAACTTCTCTTAATGCATTACCTTTTCCTTGGATGTCAATAGGGGTTTTCAACTCGTGTGCTCCTTAAACTTCATCCTTGAAAACTTGACAATAAATTACCCTTCATGAATCAGATATATGTATTTGCTTTTGAGAGAGATTGACATTGTCCCTAATGTTGACACTTTCTTGCAGCCCTTATAATTTCTTACTAATATCTCTGTAAGCTCTTTGTTCAAAAGGTCTCTGCTCACTGTCACTCTTCATACCAACCATTGCCATGATCTTTAAAACTTCACAACTTATGTAGGATTATTTCTCCAATGACTAACAGGTTATTTGGGTTTTGAGCTTCAAGATACCCCAAAGGAAAACTCATAACCTACATTTGTAACATCTTGGTTTTCCATGACTATCTTCTCATATAATGATTTTGTGTGCACTGTCCTAACCCTCTATGGCCATCCTTAAACCTTTTTCATTGACATCATTTAGCTCTGCCTTTTATGATTCTGTACACTCTTCATACCTTCACTATCTTTGAGTTTTCATGCTATCAAGCCTTGCATGATTGTCTTCCTCAGTCTCTGCTAACATAGTGGCTTCTTCATTTGATGTTCATCATTGTGTAAAACCATATCTATGTCCTCAAACCCTAATGGCTTCCACTGTTGAAACCTACAACAATGATGACTAAGACAATATGACCGATATTAAAAATCATTCATGACTGTCCCTAGTCATTATCATTAGTAGTCTTTGTCTGTTATCCATGCAAAGCTTCTTGTACATTGTCTTCTCTTGATGGCATCTCTATATACTTGTTATGACTTTGACAGAGCTTGCATGTCTCTTCATGCCACTGCTCTGGACCTTAGATCCTTGCAAATGAGAATCCTTGGCTCTGCATATGTCTTCATAATCCTATGGGCCTTGAGACTGTCATACCTCCACTCATGCTTGACTACCTCCTTCATTGCATTATTAGAAAAGGATATCAAACTTCTCGCTAACTCGTGCATATTCCAGTATGTAAACCCTCTACCACTTTTTGTTGGAAGATGGCTGCAAATCCTCTAGAAAAGGTATCAAGGCTCTATTGGTTGTTGTTAATTGCTCCATACGTCTTGAAAAACCTTAATAGGCTCTTGAGACATTGAAACTAAGGTGTTCATATTGAAAAGCTTTGTAGACACGAGTGAATCCACATACTTTTTCCCTATTGAAGAAACCTTAATATACAAATGTAATGAGTTTGAAAGCTGGGAGCCATTTACGTGGATCTTGTTCATGCCATGCATAAGAAAATGGAGTTATTTCCATGGCAGAAACCTACAGCCAGCTAGTTAGGAAAACCTAAACATCATGAGAGTAAAAGAACCCTAACTCAACACTAACTCACCCTTAAAAACAAGACTCCAACTTGCTTTTCTTTTAAAAAATGACAAACATAATCAATATACTCTCACCCGGACAAATGACAAACATAATCAATAGTTTAGCCTAATATATTGGTATTTTATAAAGGATCTCTGGTTCTTTAACAAGGCGCAACTACCTTTGAAAGATATTCTTATGAATGAGAATCTAAATTGCTTTTAACTAGAAAACAAAAAAAAGGCAGAGCTTTTGACCAGAAAGCAATAAAGGCAGATTTACAACCAAAATATAAGAAGCTCAAAGACTTCCCCCAACATGACATCTATAATTTAATACAGACTAATATGATACACATATATTCACTGGCCCAAATAATGTATCAAAAGATAAATGATTCGCAGCAGTGAGCAAGAACTACAGATATCCAACCACCTCAATACACAAATATCACCAACACTAGCAGTGACACATTCAACATAAGCAGAACATGAATCCAAATAACCATAACACAAAGTCCATGATCATTCAAAACTCCACTACACTAATTTTCATTGCATGTATCAAAGTAATTGAAACAGAAACCAAAATTATCTATCACCCTTCCAAAATAAAGTTTGTCAAAAGATCCATAAATCGACTAGCTATCTAGAATATATAGCTAAGCTAAAAAGTAACTATCTTTAAAACCATAACGGTTTCTTGAAATAGCTGACTTAAAGATGTTTAAATAATAATTATAAAAAGGGCCCTCCAGAGCCAATAGTTTTAGAGAAAATATCTTAAAACAACTAAAGCATGAAAATGAAATCAATTAAGGATTTACAAATCCTCATCGCCGTTGTCCACCTCATCCATCGCTTCCTCTTCCTTTGCATGTTCTCCTTCTCCTGTGCCACTTTGCACCACTTGGGGTACCTGTGCTCGTAACCTTGCCTTATATGTTCTGTACCTATTGATTATTGGTGTCAATGACATCCCAAGTGGAATTCCTGTCATGCTAATCTGACATTTCTTCTTCATCACTGCTCTATCAGTGTCCACTACCTTTCAGTGCACCTCATCAAATCCATTTCTGAAGTGTTAATATAGGCCACAATTTTCGCAAGTCTCCCTGGTGATTCTCTTGTTATTACATCATAATTTGATATTTCATTAGTTACTACCCTTTTGAAATTTTATTTTATTTCTTTAACATCCAGGAGATTCTCATCATCGGACCCATTAGCTTCCACCTCCAGAGCAGAAAAATCCCTCTTAATTTTCATCATTTCTCTATAATAGGTCGCAATTGCCATCCTCATTTCATCCTCTGTTGTGATTATAAGACAGAGTTTCCATTCCACTACATCAGCCCACACGGGTGTGTCTAACTCTCTAGGATTAGTTAGTACTTCTTCAGCCACTAAGATACCAGGATCCATATTAGCCATTTCTTGTATCTCTTTAGAGGATAGAGACAAACTATGATGATCACTTCTGGCCTTGTCAAATTCTACTATCAAAGCTTCCCTTTTCACATATATGGAATAAAATAATTTTACTGCCTCCTCTATGAACACAAGACCATCAAAAACAACTTTTTCAACCCACTGATCCATAGCATTTCTCAAAGATAATGATGTTTTTACTTGTTAAAGCAAGTTAGGGTCAAGGATACGAAGGTCAGCATTTGGGGGAGTTTCAGGTGAGGGTTTTATTATCTTAGCAACTAAATGAACAAAACATGACAAAGAACTTACATGGGCCAGTAACTTTGAATTTTCCTCATGTAGCCCCTTTACTCTTTTAGATATGTTATTGACTGAGTATTTGACATGGTAAAGGTCACCCTCCATAGTAGAAGGTCCCAAATCCACCCTGCTCATTTTGAAGTCAGCTTCCATCACTTCATCTTCATTCTTGTCCATAATTGAATCTGTAATTTCTAGAAATTGGTTTCATGAGGCAGGGTTGGTCACCATTCTTGACATTCTTTTGGCACATTTGGGCTTAGGAGCACTTTGTATCAAATTAGCTACAGTATCAATACCTTCATCTACAGGTGAGGTATATCTATTTTTCCTTTGGACAACTTTCTTCAGCCAATTAGGAGATGGGGCTGGAACATTAGCAACATCAATAATAGCAATTAGAGGCACAGGGTGAGATTTCTATTCTGGAGGTTCATTCTGATGGGGGGAACTTGGTGGACTTAACAGGGACCACAACAAACTATCTTCTCCAATTTGAGAGAAAATGAAAGAATCACTATCACTTACAGGGTTATTAATAGGTCGCACATAGTTTGCCTTAGATGAAGAAGTAGCCATTCTGGTATTTCCTTTTGTTGGTTGAGTGTCTTGTTCACACGTCATTTTCACCTTTCCAGCCTCATCAGGAGGCTTGTCATCATTGCCATTCGATTGTGAGCAGACTCTTTGAAGAGTTGGGTCCAAACTAGAAGACCTTCTGTATGAGTGGGCAGTTTGAGACCTACTTTGGCCTTGAGAGGTTGAATCCTTTGGCATTGTAGAACCAGCACATTCCTTTACTTTCTCTTTTAACCATTTTTCCATTCTTATCAATACATGGAGGGAAAGAAACTTTACATTTGTAATTTCCTTTTCAAACCATTTCACAGGAGGCAGGGGTTTCATTAACACGGCATGGTAACCTTCATCCATATTGTCTGAGCTATCATCAACTATGTCAGGGACCTGGAGATTCAGCTTGAAAGATCAAACCTGATCAACAGTTAACCTCATCCATTTTCTCCTTTGCACCTCTCTTTCATCTACACAATCTTCCCAAAAATCGTTGAATTGAGGATGATGCAGATAGGAGCTACCTCCATGCATATTTCTTTTATGAAATTCTTACTGTCAAATGTCTCGCGAGGTGATAAGCTTTGGAGACTAAATTCTGATAGTAGCTTGTCAATGTTTTTGGCTCCATCATTACTCTTGCAAGAGTAGAAAGACAAGGTCACAGGGAAAGAATACCCCTTCTTCTTCATAGCATGATATTTTACGTTCACCATCACCATCTGACAGCACAACTCCAAAAACACTAGATAGTCAGACGGGTATCGTGGCAATTTCAGCAGGACATTTTCATAACCCCCAATTCTCAAATAAGAAAAGCGATCAAACCATATGTAAAAAATTCCAAATTTCATGACTAGAGTGGACGCTTCAATTGAAAACCTTCACTCTATTGAGCCATCAATCTTCTTAGTCAACATCATAGAAAAAGCATTATTAACTCACCTGAAATCTTTCATACCTTCTATTTTCTGCAACTGAGGGAAAATCCAGTACACAGGCGTACTTGTGGAAAGATTTCCTTGAATCCACAAGCTAGGCCAAGCAACCTCTCTTTGAGCCAACATGTACACTAGCTGGGAACACGTGAAAACTCACATTTCTTGTGAAATTCATCAACTATTCATGCAAACTTTCACTAATGATTTTTGCCCAATCAATGTGGTGGTCTCCACAAATCAGCAAAATGAATCTACACATCCAAAACTCAAAAGTATCCAATTCTAGGCTCCCAACTACTCTATTCAAAAAGGTTATCATATCTGAAATCTCTTCTTTAAAATGGCTCCTTTTTAGATTGGCAGGAAGCTAGGATTTCTAAGTCTTCTCAATTTCCAACCAGATTTTCGCAATGCAAGTACAACACCAATCTTTTCTTTCATTGTAATAATTCTAGACAGAGGACACAGAAACATCAACATTGTCTTCATGCTCCTCCAAATTCAGAGCTAGAGTGACAGATTTGAAATCAATTTTTGCCACGACAGCACCGTTAGAAGTTCTTATCTCTTGAGATTCTAGAAAGTAACCATTGGCACATGCCACTATCAATTCAGGACAATGCACTGCAAGTGAAAAACCTCCAGCTTTATCCAACCTACTACTAGCAACTTTTTCTGCCAGCAAAGTTTAATTTTCAGACTGCATTCTTCACCAGAAATATTTGAAATCAACATGGCCTAAATTGGTATCTCTCACCCCATACAAACCATTCTCCACGATGGAGGCCAAAAGGATTCCTTGAAATTTGAATTTCATCTTCATATATTTGAGGAACCAGACAAATAAAGACTCTGAAGCATATGTAGACAACACAGGGAAATGCAAGGCACTAACAAGAAGTTCTTTATGCAGATACATGGAAATAGAAATTTTCTAACTCCCAAAGAAAGTGTTGTGCTTTTATAACAGAGTAAAACAAGAAAGAGATGGAGCTGCTAATCTTGCTGACCTGTGAGAATGGAGTTATGTTGATATTATGCTCGTAACAAGCTAGTTGTTTATTACTATACAACGCATTCCCTTTGTGAAATAATACAACCTTAGGCGAGATGGAGAAGTTATTAAAACCAATGTCCCTTCTCATAAATTTGCTTGTAGGGAACATTAAATTATGGCGGCAACTTTATCTTTTAAACTCATTAACACATATCTTGAGTTTCCTCTAAAGATTGTGCCATTGTGTTCTCACATGCTTCTAACTAAATGCGAAGTGACAAGTGTCATTCCTTTATACCATACACCAGCATAGCAAAAACACCATATGAAAGAACAAGCTCTTCAAAGTTGGCAAGTTGAGCAGAAATGGAAACTTTGAACTCCAAATCGGGGGTTCAAATGTTCAAAGAACTTCTGACCTCCCAACAACATAGAAACTTCATGATACCGAGACAAAGGGGAACTCAAGACATTGAACTTCGCAGGCATGTCAAGAAGTCGGGTGGTTCAAGAACTTTTGAACTCACCAACTTTAGTTCAAGAATGCAAAGGATCACCGACGACTTGAAAAATGACTAAGTAAAGTTGGACTCAAGATAAATAAACAAGGAAGTGACATTACATATAATGAAGAAAAAGCCAAGACATGAATTCTTTAGTACATTTTAGAAAATGGGACAACAATAGGCTCTAATTGGGGACAAGGACTAAGGAGGACGCAGAGAATCTAGACAAACCATGGAGATCAAGCCTTATTCTAGGGGCAATAGAGTCACACCAAAAATGGGACAACACAAACAACAGAAAATCAAGGAAATAAACTATAGTTCAAAACAAGACTCAAAGATATTACCAGTTATATAACTTCAGATCTTGCCCATTGTAGGCAAGAGGCAGTGATGTTCCATCTGGATAAGCCAGCAAGAATACATTTTCTCCAATAACTTCTATGATCTCGAAAGGTCCCTTCCACAAGGAATCAAATTTCTTATGGGCTCCCTTTGGTTCTCTTCTCCTGTCCCATAAAGTACAGAATCCCCCACAATAAAGTTCCTTTGTTTAGCTCTTTTGTCAAAGATCTTCTTAATGGTCTGTTGATGTTTGGAAATTCTATCTATAGCAATGTCCCTTTGCTCCTCCAAATCACTCAAATATAATATTCTCTTCTCCAATGCTGATTGAAATTGCTCATCTTTAATTGCCCTTTGCAAATTTAATGCGGACAATTCTAAGGGAATGGGAATTGCACTGTCAATTCCATAAACCAACTGAAAAGGAGACATACCAATAGCTCTTTTATATGTTATTATATCAGCCCAAATAGCATCATATAGACTCTTATGCCATCTTCTTTGGTTTTCTTCTACTAACTTCTTGACAATGGAAATGAGATTTTTGTTACTTGATTCGGCCTGATCATTGCCCTGTGGGTAATAATTAGATGAATGGGCAAGGCTAATACCAAAGTCATAACAGAAAAGAGTAAACTCATCAGAGGAGAAACTAGAAGCATTATCAGTCACCAACTTCCTAGGTACACCAAATCTAACTAAAATGTTCTCTTTGAGAAAGGTGTAGACTACCTCAGAAGTAGTATTCTTTACTAGGATTGCTTCTACCCACTTGGTAAAATAATCTGTAGCTATTAGGATATGAGTATGTCCAACACTAGAATTAGGATTAATAGGTCCAATGAAGTCTAATCCCCATTACTGAAATGGTTCATCTATACCACCGGTCTCAAAGGCAAGGCAGCTAACTAAGGTCTGCTCGTAAACTTCAAACATTTCTCACACTTTGACACCCAATTGTAGGCATCTCTGAACATACCAGGCTAGTAAAAACATTGTTTCAGTATCTTAAAGGCAGTCACTGATGCTGATAAGTGTCCTCCACAGGCTTCATCATGGAAAGTCTCTAGCAGTTTCTTCTATTGCTCCTTATCTACGCATCTCAGAAATGTTCCATCTACTCCTCTTTTATACAAATTACCTCCCCAAAGAACATATTTATTTGCCTTGAGTTTTAGATTTCTCTTTTCCTTGGCAGATAGGTGAGGTGGACAATCACCATAAGCTAAGAAATAGGAAACATCATAGAACTAGTCATCAATAGTACTAGTGAAAAGGACTAAGGGCAACCTCTCACCTTCATCAACCTTGTTTTCAGAAATCATCTTGCATAATCCTTTGCCTCTAACCAAGTTGGTGGGTTTGATCTCAACATCATACTCCTGAACTTTGGCTATCCAGGATCCTCTACTAGTACACCCAATTTCCTGCTGCATAAGAATACTTTTTATAGTTGATTATGGGACATAAACGACAACATGTGAATGCAAAATATAAAATCTAAAGCTTTTTAAAGCTTTCACTACAGCATATGCATGCTTCTTTAAAGAAGATTATTTTAATTCATGTTTCTTTAGTAGCACACTCATGAAGGCAATGGGGGCCTCTATTCCTTGTTCATTTTTATGTAGTAGAATAGCTGATAGAGTGTGCTCAGAAGCATAGCAATATATAATAAAATCTTTTTGAAAATTAGGATGCAAAAGTGTGGGTGCATTAGCAATGGCTACTTTAATGTCCTCAAATGCTTGTTTACATTTAGCATTCCATTTAAAGACATGATGATTTTTCATCATTTTTACGATATGCCTAGTCAACTCGGCAAAGTCGGGAACAAACCTTCTTAGAAAGTTTACCTAACTGAAAAAGGATCTTGTGTTACTCTTGGTTGCAAGTAAACTCAACTGCTGAATTTCCCTAACTCTCCCTGGATCAATCTTTATCCCATCTTTTGAGACGATGTGACCTAGCAGCTTCCCTTCTATAATAGCAAAGATTGACTTCTTCAAATTTAAAGAAATGCCATGTTCTCTGCAACGTTGCAGGACTACCTCTAAATCACGCAAGTGGCCAGCCCTCTTCTTAGAGAATGTTGTTAAATCATCAAGATAAACAATAATGATTTTGTTCTCCAAATCACCCAAGGTCAGATCCATTGCTCTTTGAAATGTGGCTCTAGCATTAATGAGACCAAAAAACATCATGTTGTATGCAAATACACCAATAGGAGTGGTAAAGGTTGTCTTGTGTTGATCTTCCTGAGCCACTTCAATTTGATTATACCCTGAAAATCCATCGAGCATGAACATCATCTTCGAACCAGAAATAGTTTGCAAGATATGATCCATTACTGGTAAGGGGTAGTTATCCTTCAGAGAAGCCTGATTCAAATTCCTGAAATCAACACAAATTTGGATCTCTCCATTCTTTTTCCTAACAGGGACAATATTGGCCACCCAAGTAGAGTGATGAATGGGGTAAATGATTTTAGCCTTTAGTATCTTATCAATTTCATTGAAAATAGCTTCGGCTACCTTCAGATTATAAGTTCTCTATTTCTGTCGGAAGGGTACAGTGCCAAGCTTCAATGGAATATGGTGTTGCATTTCTCCATTCCTAAACTTCTTTAGGTCTACATAACACCATGCAAAAACATCCTTATATATAATGAGCAAAGAAACCAAACATTCCCTCTCCTTTCAAAAATAGCATTTGCCAATACAGACAATTTTTGGATCATCTTCTATACCAATATTCACTCGATCTTAATCAGCTAAAGACGTGATGGAAACTTTACTCTTCTTCTTAAGGTACTGATTATGTCAATTAAAAAGGTCTTCAAGTGAGACCAAAACTTTAGGAATTTTATTCCCTTTCAACTGAACAACTCCTGATTTATGGTCATTAAGGGAATTCATTTCTCCTTCCAACACATCATTGCTCTCATCACTACTACCCTCAAAGAAAATATTGGCAAAAGATTCAGCCTTTTCAAGAAAAGAAATAATTTGTTGATCAGAATTGAAGACTTTCCAGTGATTTACATTATCAGGAACACTAGGCTTGTATACTACTTCAATCCTATATGACTTATCTTTGAGATCTGGATGTGGTAAGAGGAGAGATGTTGAAACAGCTAAAGAATCGGCCCTAGTGTTCTATTCTCTGGGTATTGCCTCTATAGAAAAGGCATCAAAGTCTTCAATATAGTCCCACACCCTATTCTGGTAATGCTTTAGTCTACCATTTTTAACTGTATACAGTTTCCTTACTTGTTTAACAATCAACTCAACATCACCTCTAACTTTCCACTACTTCACCCCCTTTTCCCTAGTCAATTCCAGACCTAGTAGCAAGGCCTCATATTCCACAGTGTTATTTGTGTTTTCAAACTCCAGTTTAAAGGCAAATGGAAAGACATAACCATCTAGAGAAATTAAAACCACCCCAGCCCCAGACCCTACAGTAGAGCAACTACCATCAAACTCTAAGGTCCACAATTCATCAACCAGATCATCGCTGATTAGGTTTGCTTCTCCATCATCTACTACCATACACATGTAAGTGCCAGGCCCACTTTCTACAAACAGGATATCTGCTCTAGGATCTCCAGATTTTAGTACAGTGAATTTGGCCTTGGACTCTGGGTTCAAGTGAACCTTCTCCCCGTCAATAGGTATCAGGGCATGAGACTAGTCCATTTGAATTTCACCACCCAAGTCCTTGCAGAAACTACGACTAAACAACATCCCATAGCTTGCGAGTATGTCTGCTACTAGTATGGTCAGTTTCAATCTTTTCTTGGGGAAAGCAGCTAGGGCAACCTGAGCATCTTTGATTTGGCCAAGGATAGGTACTGGGGAACCATCCATTGAGAAGCATCTACCATGAGAAGGTGTATAAACCTAAGGCTTTAGCAACTTGAATAGGCATCACATTCTCTGAAGCTCCAGAATCAATAACAGAATTACTAATCTTATAGCCAGTAATGTATAAAGAGATATAAAAAGGTTCTAGTTTCTCAAAAGGATTCTGAAGGCTGGAGTCTTGAGAGCAGGAGTTTAAACAATTTTGGTTTTTGAAAAGTATTTCAACATCACTGGACACTTGAGCATTACAATTTGAGGGGGACGGTTCTTGCCTGACATATCTAACTAGTCTATCTAGTTCAGATGGCTTGAGCCTCAAATATTCAACTTGAGAGATTTTAATCTTTGTATTTTTACATGACTCTACAATATCAAATGAACTAGAGATAAGAGTTTCAGAAGATGAAGTGGATGGTACCTCAGCAGCTACAACTTTAGGTGTAACATTCTCCCCTTTCTTGGTATTATTTTGCCTTGTCAGGATGTATTTAGGTGCAGAGGATGAACTATTAGGCTGGCTTGAGAATCTTGTCCTCTTTGCGCTTATTGCCCTCTGGTAAACACCGCACAGTTGGGATTATCAATTTTGGTATAGACATCTTCCCCACTTCCATCATTTGATTCATATTCAAAGAAATTAACGCCAGCATCACTAGGTGTAGGAGGTTCTTCCACATGAGGCTCTTCTACATGCTCATTCATAGAAAGCATCTACATGAATCTCATCATCTCAGGACAAGATGTTCCATCATGATCAGAGGTAAGATGAAAGTTGCATATCATATGGTTGTTTTTACTAGTCGAGGGTCCTCCTTCAATTGCTAACCTTTGGGTTGGACCAGGTAACTGCAATGTCCTATTATAACCCCCTTGAGGAGTTTGTTGAGGACCTTTAGGCATTTGTCATTTCAGAGTGATAATATCATTTACCAATCCCTAAAGAATAGGATCAGTAGAATTAGCTATTGAAGGTTTGCCAGTTTGCAATTTTCTTTTCCACTTTCCTGCAATTATTAGATCATCTTCTACAGCAATAGCCAATGATTGAGCATCAGCCAAGTTAGGGACTCCTTGTCTCTTTATGGAAAAACTGACATTAGGGGGCAACAAATTGATAAAGAAACACATCAACAATCCATCACCAGGTCTGACATTAGCAAGAATTCTATTTGCAAGTCTATTGAACTTGGCTACATATTCTCTCATTTATTCATGAACTTCTTTCTTCATGGAGGAGAGTTGGGCTACTAATGTGTGTTCATTGTCAGTAGTTTTGAACCTATCTTCAAATTGACGTCTCATAGAAGCCCAATCTCTAAGAGAGGCATTAGGGAGATGATAAAACCATTCGGTAGCAGTATCAGCAAGGGACTCAACAAATAGTCTAACAAACACATCTTCATGCTGGACTCCTAAAATAGAACAGGTGGCAAAGAATGCATTTATGTGTTCTTCTAGAGTAACCTTTCCGTCACCTCTAAATTTGGGTAAGATTTTACCTGATCCTCTAGGTAAATCATGAAATTTGCCCCAAAGTGGTCCAATAGCAGCACCCAATGAAACAGGTGGAGGTTGAGGATGAGCCATATTAAAAGGGGGAAAATTTACATGCAATGGCAAGACAGTACCGTGCAAATTCAATCTTTGATAGGATGAACTAGAAAAACCCCTTGTAGGTGGGCGAGAGGATGGTCTACTCAAAGATTTGACTCTTCTTGTGGGAGGAAAAGGAGTAAAGTTTAAAGACTAAAGCAAATCAAAGTCAATATCACTGATACCCCTTTGTCTATCACCTTGGGTATATGTTATCATAGCCCACTTTCACAACTAAATATGTAACAATAAGAACAATTAAGTAGAGTCACCAAACCACTTACTGGTTATTATGGGGGTAATCTGGTCTTGCAAGAACTTGATTCCCTGGTCTGACAACAAGATTCCTTGGTTGATTGTCAGGGACTGCCTGAATTTGCAAATGCCTTTCTCTCCTAGGCATAGGAACAACTCCAATAAAGATTATCTCCTGAGTGTCAACAAAACGACGTGTGTTTTCTCTTATAATTTCACCAAGTTCTTCTTCTTCTTCCAGCACTTCGTCAACTTGATGGTATTGTTGGTTTGTTCTTCTGGTTTTCCAGGCAACAAGTCTAAGGCCGGTAATAATATCCTCCCAATCTCCTACTAGCCAATCTACGTTAGGCTGTAAAACTAGAGCATGTCTTCCATGAAGAACCATAAAGTCCAACAACCAAGAAATTCACAAAATATATATACATATACATGTTCGATATTTCCCCAGTATAGTCACCAAAAATCTATTGGTTAACAGATTTGTCACCTAACTCTATATACTCTCCCAGACAAGTGACAAATGTAATCAACAGTTAAGCCTAATATATTGGTATTTTATAAAGGCTCTCTACTTCTTTAACAAGGCGCAAATCCCTTTGAAATATATTCTTATGAATGAGAATCTAAATTGCTTTTAAGCAAAAAACAAAAAAAAGGCAGAGCTTTTGACCAGAAAACAAAAAAAAGGCAAGCTCTTGACCAGAAAATAATAAAGGCAGATTTACAACCAAAATATAAGAAGCTCAAAGACTTCCACCAACATAACATCTATGAATTAATACAGATTGATATCATACACCATATATTCACCACCCCAAATAATGTATCAAAAGATAAACGATTCGCAGCAGTGAGCAAGAATTACAGATATCCAACCACCTCGATACACAAATATCACCAACACTAGTAGCGACACATTCAGCATAAGCAAAACATGAATCCAAATAACCATAACACAAAGTCCATGATCATTCAAAACTCCACTGCATTGATTTTCATTGCATGTATCAAAGTAATTGAAACATAAACCAAAATTTTCTATCACCCTTCCAAAACAAAGTTTGTCAAAAGATCCATAAATCGACTAGCTATCTAGAATATATAGCTAAGCTGAAAAGTAACTGTCTTTAAAACCATAATGGCTTCTTGAAACAGCCAACTTAAAGATGTTTAAACAATAATTATAAAAAGGGCCCTCCAGAGCCAATAGTTTTAGAGCAAATATCTTAAAACAACTAAAGCATGAAAATGAAATCAATTAAGCGTTTGAAAATCCTCATCACCATTGTCCACCTCATCCATTGCTTCCTCTTCCTTTGCCTATTTGCCTTCTCTTGTGCCACTTTGCACTTCTTGGGGTACCTATGCTCGTAACCTTGCCTTGTATGTTTTCTACCTGTTGATTACAGGTGTCAATGACATCCTAGGTGGAATTATTGTCATGCTAACCTGATGTTTCTTCTTCATCACTACTCTATCAGGGTCTACCACCTTTCGGTGCACCTCATCAAATTCATTTCTGAAAGTGTTAATATAGGTCGCCATTTTTGCAAGTCTCCCCAATGATTCTCCTATTATTACATCATAATTTGCTATTTCATTAGTTACTACCCTTTTGAAATTTTGTTTTATTTCTTTAACATCCAGGAGCTTCTCATCATTGGCCCCATTAGCTTCCACCTCCAAAGCAGAAAAATCCCTCTTAATTTTCATCATTTCTCTGTAATAGGTTGCAATAGCCTTCCTCATTTCATCCTCTACTGCAATTATAAGACAGAGTTTCCATTCCACTACATCGGCCCACACAGGTGTGTCTAACTCTCCAGGATCGGTTAGTACTTCTTCAGCCACTAAGATACCAGGATCCATATTAGCCATTTCTTGTATCTCTTTAGAGGCTAGAGACAAACTATGATGATCACTTCTGGCCTTGTCAAATTCTTCTATCAAAGCTTCCCTTTCACATATATGGAATCAAACAATTTTACTGCCTCCTCTATGAAAACAAGACCATCAAAAACAACTTTTTCAACCCACTGATCCATAGCATTTATCAAAGACAATGATGTTTTTACTTGTTGAAGCAAGTTAGGATCAAAGATGCAGAGGTCAGAATTTGGGGGAGTTTTAGGTGAGGGTGTTATTATCTTAGCAACTGAATGAACAAAAGATGAGAAAGAACTTACATGGGCTAGTAACTTTGAATTTTCCTCCTGTATCCCCTTTACTCTTTTAGATATGCTATTGACTGAGTATTTGACATGGTAAAGGTCACCCTCTATAGTAGAAGGTCCCAAATCCCAAAGCCACCTCCATGTATATTTTCTTTTATGAAATTCTTACTATCAAATGTCATGCGAGGTGATAAGATGTGGAGACTAAATTATGATAGTAGCTTGTCAACATTTTTGGCTCCATTGTTACTCTTGCAGGAGTAGAAAGACAAGGTCACCAGGAAAGAATACCCCTTTCTTCTTCATAGCATGATATTTTACATTCACCAATGACATCTGATGGCACAACTCCAAAAACACCAGATAGTTGGACGGGTATCGCGGCAATTTTAGCAGGGCATTTTCATAACCCCCAATTCTCAAATAAGAAAAGCGATCAAACTGTATGTAAAACTTCCAAATTTCATGACTAGAGTGGACGCTTCAACTAAAAACCTTCACTCTATCAAGCCATCAATCTTCTTAGTCAACATCATAGAAAAAGCATCATTAACTCGCCTGAAATCTTTCATACCTTCTATTTTCTGCAACTGAGGGAAAATCCAGTACACAAGCGTACTTGCAGTAGGATTTCCTTTAATCCTCGAGCCAAGCTAAGAAACCTCTCTTCGAGTCAACATGTACACCATCTGGGAACACATGTGAAAACTCACATTTCTTGTGAAATTCATCAACTGTTCATGCAAACTTTCACTAATTATTTTCGCCCAATCAATGCAATGGTCTCCACAAATCAGAAAAATGAATCTACACATCCAAAACTTAAAAGTATATGATTCTGGGCTCCCAACTACTCTGGTCAAAAAGGTTATCATATTTGAAATATCTTCTTTAAAATGGCTCCTTTTTAGATTGGTAGGAAACTGAGATTTCCCAGTCTTCTCAATTTCCAACTAGCTTTTGGCAATGCAAGTATGGCACCAATCTTTTCTTTCATTGTAATAATTATAGGTAGAGGACACAGAAATATTAGCATTGTCTTCATGCTCCTCGAAATTCAGAGCTAGAGTGACAGATTCAGAATCATTTTTTGCCACGACATCACCGTTAGAAGTTCTTATCTCCTGAGACTCTAGAAAGTAACCATTGGCACATGCCACTATCAGTTCAGGACAATGCACTATGGGTGAAAAACCTACAACTTTATCCAACCTGCTACTAGGAATTTTTTTCTACCAGCAAAGTTTGATTTTCAGACTGCATTCTTCTCCAGAAATCTTCAAAATCAACATGGCCTAAATTGGTATCTCACTCTAGACGAACCATTCTCCATGATGGAGGCCATAGGCATTCCTTGAAATTTAAATTTCATCTTCATATATTTGAGGAACCAGACAAACAGAGACTTCAAAGCATATGCAGACAACACAGGGAAATGCAAGGCACTAATAGGAAGTTCTTTATGCAGATACATGGCAATAGAAATTTTCTAACTCCCAAAGAAAGTGTTGTGCTTTTATAACAAAGTAAAACAAGAAAGAGATGGAGATACTAATCATACTGACCTCTGAGAATGGAGTTATGTTGATATTCTGCACGTAACAAGCAAGCCATTTATTACTCTGCAATGTATTCCCTTTGTGAAATGATACAACCTTAGGAGAAATGGAGAATTTATTAAAACCAATGTCACTTCTCATAAATTTGCTTGTAGGGAACATTAAATTCTGGCAGCAAATTTATCTTTTAAACTCATTAATACATATCTCGAGTTTCCCTCCGAAGATTGTTCGACTGTGTTCTCACGTACTTCTAATTAAATACGAAGTGACAAGTGTCATTCCTTTATATCGTATGACAACGCAGCAAAAACACCATATGAAAGAACAAGCTCTTCAAAGTCAGCAAGTCGGGCAGAAATGAAAACTTTGAACGCCAAATTGAGGGTTAGATGTTCAAAAAACCTCTGACCTCCCAACAACATAGAAACTTCATGATACCGAGACAAATGGAGACTCAAGACATTGAACTTTGCGGGCATGTCGAGAAGTCAAGAATTTCAAGAACTTTTGAACTCACCGACTTTAGTTCAAGAATGCAAAGGATCACTGATGACTCAAAAAATGACTAAGTAAAGTTGGACTTTGGATAAATAAACAAGGAAGTGACATTACATATAACGAAAAAAAAGCCAAGACATGAATGCTTTAGTACATTTTAGAAAATGGGACAACACCTCCAAGTATGTACATGGCCATTTGGCAAGAATAAGGTTATAGACTAAAAGGAAACCCATTTTGACTCCTTTACTCTACAAACTACATGTATGCAATGTGGAAAAAATGCCTTTTTGGACGTAATTGAAGGAAACTTAACAATTTTAAAGTAAAAGAAATATTTCCAAAACTCCCTTATGACTACTCAAACCATAGTAAAATAACGTTGTGGTACCTAGAGCTTTACAAGACCCTTTATGACTCCTTAAAGCTTTAAAAAAACTTGTAGAGAAAACTATATCAATTTTGACCTTATAAAACTCTATGACACAAGATGACTTTTATAACCAATGATGACAACAACAAAAAAAACTTGACCTTTATGTTGCCTATTTGGCTAGGAGACACAAATAGGTAACAGGCACCTTTGCACAAGCCAGGAGAGTCTTGCATTTCACATTGTTAAGAGTCTACGCCAAGTTGACACTTGGTAGCTTCTACAAGCTCCTTGACTCTTAAGACAACAACGTCCACCTTAGCCACTAGAGGGTCCCACAGAGTCTACAACATAGTACAACAACATGTCACTTTGACACTTGGCACATTTCACGACCTTCTACCTCAAAAAATAGAACCTTCTTCAAACTAGGCCGAGCAGGGACACATGGAGTGATGGTAGACACCGGAAGGAGCTCTGCTTTCATTTTTCTTAGAGTCTGTGCCAAGACTCCATGTGGCATGTTCCGTTGCATCTCGTGCCTCAACAAATGGGATGTGTGGTAATCTAGCACACCGTGGGAAGGAGTTTACTTCCACTCTTCTTCAAATGAGTGGCAGGCTGCCACATGGAGGCTTATGCTGCCTACTGCAAGCCATAAAGGGTCATATCTTTTAATAACAATGTCATCACTCATTAAAGGGGCTCGATTTAAAGCTAAGGCTCAACAAATGCTAAGGCATGGGTAAAATATTAAAGTGCGCATAGTAAAAGGTGACTCAAACGGATGAGGCCGGTAAAGGACAACACTCCTAGAAACAAGTTATGACTCAAAGGATCTGCACATGCAATAGGATGTCAACTTAAAATTAGAATATAAAACCCCTTCGATGCTTGTATAAG
The DNA here is from genome assembly GCA_027924645.1 of Cunninghamia lanceolata. Classification (NCBI taxonomy): domain Eukaryota; kingdom Viridiplantae; phylum Streptophyta; class Pinopsida; order Cupressales; family Cupressaceae; genus Cunninghamia; species Cunninghamia lanceolata. The sequence continues at coordinate 8,432,137 of BSBN01001281.1, forward strand.
ACTCTATAGGGTTTGGGGTTTAAGTGCCTTAGTGACAAGATTTTTCAATATTTTAAATGCTAGACCCTAACCAAGGACCCACAGGCCATGAGAATTAGGAAACTTATCAGAGTCCTATCAATGGCTCATGTTTAGGGACACATGCCCCTTGCGGGCATGGCAAGAATCCAGACTTCTCCAGGATGTAGACGAGGTGCCTACTCCATTGGGTGGCTCTAAAAAATGATTCAACCTACAACTTGAATAGCTCCAACACACAATTTTCAAATATTACTTGGTGGCCCGTGGCCACCAAAAAATGAAGAACCAAAACCTTCCTCTATCAAATACCTTGTTCTCATATGACTTCCCCAGACCATATATGAAGATATTGCCATAATCCATCTGACTACAGACATGGATGCTTATCTTTCTCACAAAGCTCTTGAACCTGCCACTGTCAAAGTATCTTGTGTTCTTTGATCTTTAAAATCAGGCTCTAATTGAAGTATCTCTCCATATGTCATGCAAACAACACATTTATCCATCATACCCTATGAGACTTGCAATTATTTGCATCCACAAAGTCACTACCATGTACCAATAAAATTTTATCATGCTGAACTGAGAACTGAAAATTCTCATAATCCATTGGATAAATGGCATTACAAACATTAACTTAATCATTTACATTCATGTCAAACTTGAAGCATCCATAGGCATTGTGTTGAGGGAACATATTTGCATATTGTTGCTCTGATTTAAAATCACAATTCAATCCCAAGTCTAAAAAGTTAGACTATAAGAAACCAGGGACATATGCCACATGAACTAAACTATGGGGATCATGATAACATAGCAACTTACCCATCTCTTTGGGATTAGGAACAATGCCCTCTATATGTGTCTCATTACTATTAGGCACAAGGAGGTATGCATGGTTAGAATCCTTTTGTGTACATAAAAGACAATTCTTAGGAAATCTTATCTGAAAAGATCCATATCCAACCACTCCTCCATTTTGGGTTGTATCACACTTACACTCTTTCAAGTTTGTAGATCACCAACTCTGTCATCTACTCTGATGCTCTTGGGTTGATCTTCCTTAAGTTCTTCACATTCTTTATACTCTTGGTCATCTACAAAGATAGGGTTATTTCTACACCAATAAGGATTATCATTTCTCATCTCTGGTGAAGCTGGAGGCTCATCATAAAGGACATTTTGTTGTACATTCATTGTTGTAATAAAAGCTTCTGCCTCCTCAGCATGAAGATCTAATTTTTTCTCATCATCATTGTATTCAAAATCATTACAATCACTAGAAGAGCATACAGATAAATTTTCAACATCATTCACATCATCAATAGTTAGCATCTCTGACTCACATTCTAAAAACTCTTCACAACAAGAAAGTTGTTCCTTCTCAGGCAAATATGCATTCCCATCATTTTCAGCACATTCCTTATTTGAATAAAAGGGTACCATTTTCATTTTATGACAATAATCACAATCAACAAATAAATGATCATACTCACTATCATTATAGTTACCACAGCAAGGAGACTTACCAATACTGAAACTATGTTCAAGCTCTTCAAACTGATTGCATGGACTCTTGTCTCCCATATGACTACTAGTAACCCACACATGAGTGTTCATAAGACTGTTACTATCAATATGATCATGTGTGGACACATAACAATTCCCCTTATCCTCATGTGTGCAATTGTCTGTAGTAATTTGACTAATGCTATTGGATTCTTCAAAAGAATAAAAACCTAGGAGGATACCAAACAAGTACTCAAATTCCTGCTCTTTAGATTGGTCATTTACACACACTACTTCAACATCACCAATCACTTGGGTTGATTCACTATGTTGAATACTTGGGCCCATTTCTATTCCTTGATTATTAGAGCTACAACCAAGGATAACCTCATATATCTCCTCTTGTTCATCATACCATGCATTTGATATGTCATGACTGCAATCATCATCTGCACAGTCAATGAGCAGATCACAAACTTCATTTTCCTCATTGCAATATGCGTCTTCATTTTTTTTCTTATACGCCTCATTCACAAGTGTCAGGTCCCTCTTTTGCTTACTTAGGTCAGCCATACTAGTTATCTCATACTCATCTATGACCTTCTCTATAATCATAATCCATTCACAGATTTGGTTAAGCCTAACAGGTTTCAATTCTTTAGGTGCATCACCCAAACCTGATTCACAGGATTCATAAAATAAATCAATACATACTGAATCTTTAGGTCTATGATGCTCAGGAATTGTAGATAAAATAGCCATAAATCTTGCACATAAATCAACAGGTAATTCAAATTTTTTTCTCTTGATATTAGACAATTCTTGGACAAGAAGAGTAAGTGCATCTATATCTTCACAAATAGGAACAATATTGGGTGATTCATTCAACTCACCATGATTATTTTTCTCACTAATTACCTGGCTATTGTCATTTCTCACATGACATTCCTAACCTTCGGAACAAGCATCTTTACAAATTAGTCCCTTATCTTCACTAATCACTACACTTTTAAGAATCCTTTCAGTGTGAAATTCTTGACAAAAGGATTCCTTCAAACATGTAGGCTTTAATTCTTGGAAACTAAGATTTGTTTCAGGGTCAAAAGCTGCACAATATATAGATAGGATCTCTGATTCATCAATTTATACATGTTTTAAAGCTTTATCTAGGCCCTTCATATATCTATGATGAAATAGAGGAACATATTCATCATCTTTCTTTCTAATAGATGCAAATTCATTGAAAATAGATGTAGGGTTTTCAAGATATGTATACTCTTGATCAAATGCATAAACAAGATCCTCCCATGTAGAAAAATAGTGATCAGGAAAAATAAAAAACCACCTCTTAGCTGTACCATGTAAAGATCTGACAAAATATCTCATATGCATGTCTTCCTCTGTCAAATCATACTTATCCATTGAAATCATGGAAAATCGACATGAAGGAAATGATAACAAATGCAAATCAAATGAATGCAAACCTCATATCGACTCATGATCCATTGATAGGGTTGAGAATGCTTCACCCAAAAACATTCTAGCTATACCCACAAGATTGATATGTTGATTACTCATGATTCAGCAGCATAACATGATATGGAGATTGATATATGAATGAATGAATGATGATAGATGCAAAATAAATGGATTATGGATTGAGAGGAAAATTCGGCAGAGTAAGGATGTTGGAAGAAGATTCATTTCAAATGGCTCAAGAGAGGCTACCTCTATAGAAAAGGGAAAATTCGAATGGATGGATAGGATTGTTAGATTTAGGGCAGACAACTAAGAGGGGGGTGAATCAGTTGTACAAAACTTTTCTTGCAATTAAACACTTAACTCCACTTTGTAATTTAGTAGCATAATAATAAATCAATCATGGAAGCTTAATGTAATGAATCAAGAGCAGAAACACATTAACACATGAGACACCAAGATTTTGACATGGAAAACTCGGTTAAGGGAAAAACCACAGGGTGATTAACCCAAGATTGTATTCTCTGTTAAAAGAATAGAAAGAACAAAATGGCACATGCCAATTAGGGCTCACTGCCCGAGCACACTGCTCACAAGAGGCTCACTGCCTACAAGAGACACTGTCTACAAAATAATAAGTATCACATACATGAACTAGAGAATAGCATCTTCACCATGCTTGAATCAGTTCCATTTCAGTCCAATACGTCTGCTGTGCCATTTGGTCTCCTCCTCGCTACTCCACTCACATCTCCACAAGACACCCCTAGAAATGACTTTACAATTCCTCATTTATACAAGACATCGACTTAGGAATAATCATCTAAGTCGGCAAACAACTACAAGAACATCTGCAGGATGTGTAACTCATCCGATCGGCTAGTCTCAAGAAGAACACCATCATCCAGAAGTAGTTCTTCAATTGCGAGCTCCAACTCCAATGCGGACCACCAACACGAACTGGACACAATCTAAAGACCTCCACAAGCTTTCCTAAATCACCAAGAACATCCACACTTCATCTACTTACTGAAATCCTTCTCTCCTTCAACCGAAACTTCAAGAACACAGTCTATCATCACTGTATAGATGCTTGCGGACCTTCAAACCATGAACCAATCGAGTTGACACTTCACAAAGACTTCCTCAACACTCCCTCAAATCCGCAGAATAGGATAATGCATTTCCAGATCTCACCGGACCTTTCTGTATCACTCTATCACCTCTGAACACCTACCGGAACTAGTTTTACTTAGGTGGAAACAACTTCTTCATATCTTCATGTGGACCTCTGAAATCTCTACTGGACCACCTTAAGACACATATATACAAACCCTTTAAACCGCATCCTCTGATCCTCATCATATCTTGGACTTTTATCTTACTGTCATCACTATTCCTGATTGAGACTAATTTTCTCAATATCCCCAGTACACAGCTCATTCAATCCTTATCATTAATGCAACAAGAGTATGTTGACATCAATGACAACACTAGTTAGGCCCATACTTGCAACAATCTCCCCCTTTGTCATTGATGGCAACATATGATGTGAAAAACTATTTTGACCATCAAGACAAGAATTGTTTCTTACTGACATAACTCCCCTATCAGTAGCAACCATTCACATGTCTTCTTTTCTTTTACTGCTTCCCCTTTGATTAGCAACCACTTGTTTTTCACATGTCTTCTCTTCCCCTTTGACATCAATGGCAAAGGGTTCATACTTGTAACTCCAACACTTCAGAATCATACCAATTGCTCCTCCTGAGTGGCAGCTCCCTATCATCAATCCGGACCACAAGATATGACTGTGATATCTACCAGACTGATGCACTCCAGTGCACCTTATTTCATCACCGGAGGGGCAATAACCCCTAACTTCTCCCTGAGAAACTCAAAAGAGTCCTTAGGTAGAGGTTTAGTGAAGATGTCTGCAATCTGATCCTTAGAAGGCACAAACTCCAATCTGACTTCATTCTTGTTCACTTGCTCTCTCAAAAAGTGAAACTTAATGGATATATGCTTAGTCTTTGAATGCAACACCAGATTCTTAGATATGTTTATTGCACTTGAATTATCATAGAAGATTGTGATAGGTTCCTCATACTCTACTCTTATATCTCTTAGCATTTGCTTCATCCACAAAACTTGATTGTAACTACCTGCTGCTACAATATACTCTGCTTCTACAGTTGATAGAGATATTGCCTCTTATTTCTTGCTCATCCAAGAAACCAACCTCTTCCCCAAAAAGAATGCTCCACCACTGGTACTCTTCCAGTCATCCACATCTCCTGCCCAATCAACATCTGTATATGCATGAAGAGAAAAATCATGATCTTTGGGATACCACAATCCATACTCAATTGTCCCTTTTAGATATCTAAAAATCTTCTTAATTGCCATGACATGAGATTCTCTAGGATCAGCTTGAAATCTAGCAACAAGACCAACATCATTCATAATGTCAGGTCTAGTTTGAGTGAGATACAACAATCCACCAATCATTGACCTGTACTTTTTCTGGTCAGCCTTAGGAGAGTCATCATCTTTGCCCAATTTACATCTGGTTACCATTGGAGTATTCATTGGTTTTGAATCTTCCATCCCAAATTTCTTCAACAATTATTTCACATATTTGGTCTGAGAAATGAAGATTCCTTTCTTTGTTTAAGTGATTTGTAGACCCAAGAAGAAATTCATTTCCCCAAGCATGGACATCTCAAATTCACTTTTCATTTGATTTGCAAAGGTTTTACACATACTATCTCTTCCCCCAAAAATGATATCATCAACAAACACTTCAACAATCAATATGTTTTCATGATCAATTTTGAAATACAAATTACTATCAATAGTACCCTTGTTGAAACCAATCTTCAAAATATGCTTATCCAATCTTTCATACCAAGCTCTTGGGGCTTGTTTTAGTCCATACAGTGCTTTCTTCAACTTGCAAACCATATCACCATGATCAGACAATTGAAATCCATCCGGTTGCTGAATGTATACTTCTTCCAAGTCACCATTCAGGAAGGCAGACTTGACATCCATCTGATAAACTTTGAAGTCCTTGAAGGCAGCTAAAGCAAGAAATAATCTTACTGCTTCAATTCTTGCCACCGAAGCAAAAGTTTCTTCAAAATCAACTCCTTCTATTTGAGAGTAACCCTTGCAGACCAATCTGGCTTTATTTCTGATTACTTTACCAACTTCATTCAGTTTGTTCCAGAAGACCCACTTTGTTCTAATCACATTCTTGTTTCTAGGTCTAGGAACAAGATCCCAAGTGTGATTTTTCTCAATTTGCATCAACTCTTCCTCCATTGCTTTAGTCCAGTTTTCATCATTGCAAGCTTCATTCACTGTCTTAGGTTCAATCTTTGAAATCAGACAATACTCATCTGAATCTTGAGCAATTATCCTTCTTGTTTGTACACCTTTGCTTTATCACCTATTATCTGATCTTTAGAGTGGTTCAGTCTTACATACCTGGGAACTTTGGAAATTTCTTGCACTTCTGATTCTTGATCAGGCTCATTAAGATTAATCTCTTCTTCCTGATTTATCAGATCAGTTTGAATCTGAACTTCAGAGGAGGCTTGGGCTCCTTGAATCAGAACACCATTCTGATTATCTTCATCATATTCATAAAACCTTGAGGATTTTTCAATTCCTTCATCAACCTTCACATTTGTACTTTCTATCATTTTTCTCAGTCTCTTGTTATAGCACCGGTATGCTTTGCTTTGAGTAGAGTAACCCAAGAATATTCCTTCATCACTTCTAGCATCAAACTTTCCTAGATCTTCATCTCTTTTAAACATTTGTTACCAAAAACTCTAAAATACCTCACAGTGGGAGTGATGCCAAACCAAAGTTCATAAGGAGTCTTACCGGTATTGCTTCTGATTTGAACTCGATAGAGAGTATAGACTACAGTGCTGACAGCTTCTCTCTAATAGACCTGAGGAACATTTGCTTCCATCATCATGGTCCTAGATGCTTCCTGGATGGTTTGGTTCTTTCTTTCCACTACTCCATTCTACTGTGGAGTCCTAGGAGCAAACAACTGTCTCTTTATTCCATGTTTCTCATAGAATTCTACAAAGTCACCGGATGTGAATTCTCCACCTCTATCAGACCTCAGACATTTCAATTTTAATCCAGTTTCATTCTCTACCATCACCTTGAATATTTTGAACTTCTCAAGAGCTTCTGATTTCTCTTTCAGAAAGGTTACCCACATCATCTGGGAATAGTCATCAATTAGTAACATGAAGTATCTATCACCTTGCACACTCCTGATTCTTGCCGGACCACAAAGATCAGTATGAACTAAGTCCAATAATCTGGTAGAGGACAGTTCCTTACTTTTGAATGTGATTCTACTCAGCTTACCCAACTGACATTCTTTGCACAAGCTATTAGTAGGTTTCACCAATTTTGGAAGATCTCTTACAACTTGAGTGTTTCTTATCTTGATGATGTTATCAAAATTCGCATGACACATCCTCCTATGCCATAACCAACTCTGATCAACTTGAACAAATAAGCAACTTTTACCAGTACCAACCGAATGGAAGATATTACCTTTTGTTTGAGTACCGGATGCAATCTCTGTTCCAGAACTTTCAAAGATCTTGCATTTTCCATTCTTGAATCAGAGATCATAGCCTTTGTCCACCAACTGTCCAACACTGAGAAGATTGTGCTTCAAACCTTCAACATACGGTACATTATCAGTTTTGTTCCTTCCATCAAAAGAAATAGTTCCTCTACCTCTGATTCTAAGAGCAGAATTATCACCAAACATTACCACTCCTCCTTCATACCTCTCCAAATCTATGAACTTATTTTTGTCACCTATCATATGGTGAGAACATCCACTGTCAATGACCTAATCATCCTTCTCTTTAACTTGGGCAGCCAAAGCTCTTTCCACAGTCTTATGATTGACAGATACAGAGGATATTGGATCTTCTTCCTTGATGGCAATGAACACCCATTCATTTTCGGATTTGTTTCCTATCTCTGATTCATCATCTGTTACTCCTTCATTATCATCATCTTCATGTACATAGTAACAGTTCTTTTGGAACCTTGGCTTGTTAGGATTTTGCCTTGAAAATCTTTCCGGACACCTTGAGGCAAAATGACCAATCTTATTGCACTTGAAACACTTAAAAGGCAATTTCCCTTCATACTTACCAGATCCTCTTGGCATTCTTTTTGCAATAAGGGCTTCAAGATGAGCAATTTTAACTTCTTCTTCTTCCAGGTCTTTTCTTGCTTTTTCATACCGTGATAGTTTCCTTGAAGAGTTTTCTCTAGGATCAAACCTTTGTTTACCTTTTACAGAGGCATTGGCTTTGAATGCAATTTCAGTCTTGGGAGGGGCATCTCCAAACTCGGTCATTTCAAATGCGGCCAATTTACCAACCAATTGATCTCTTGTGACAATTGTATGGGCTCTGAATTCTTCAATGGCAGCAACCTTGATTTTATAAGAAGTAGAAAGGGATCTGAGAATTTTGCCAACAATCTCATTTTCATCCAAGACTCCACCAGCATTTCTAATTCCACAAACAAGCTCATTTACCCTTGGCATAAAAGTAGAAATATTTTCATCTTCTCTCATCGTCAGGTTTTCAAATTTCCCTTTTAGACTCTGTAGCCTTGCACATTTAACATACTTGTCTCCTTCATGCAGAAGTTCCAGTTTTTCCCAAATCTCAAAAGCAGTTGGTAGGTCAACAACATTAGAAAGCTCTGAATCAGATAATGCGCTTAGAAGGGCTTCAATAGTTCACAGATTGTTTTCAGCATCTGTGATTTCATTTGGGACTTTCGGACCACCCTGTGGAGGAGTATACTTCGTTGAAGCTATGTTCCAATACGCCATTCCCATACATTGCATGTGACATTTCATGCGGCTTTTCCAAAGATTAAAATTGGTTCCATCAAACTTCGGACTATCCTTCTTGTAGGATGACATCCTGGATCTCCTCAAGTGGTTAAGCTTCTTTTAGAGGAACTTAGCTCTGATACCAATTGTTAGATTTAGGGCAAACAACTGAGGGGGGGTGAATCAGTTGTACAAAACTTTTCTTGCAATTAAACACTTAACTCCACTTTGTAATTTAGCAGCATAATAATAAATCAATCATGGAAGCTTAATGCAATGAATCAAGAGCAGAAACACATTAACACATGAGACACCAAGATTTTGACATGGAAAACTCGGTTAAGGGAAAAACCACGGGGTGATTAACCCAAGATTTTATTCTCTATTAGAAGAATAGAAAGAACAAAATGGCACATGCCAATTAGGGCTCACTTCCTGAGCACACTGCTCACAAGAGGCTCACTGCCTACAAGAGACACACTGTCTACAAAATAATAAGTATCACATACATGAACTAGAGAATAGCATCTTCGCCATGCTTGAATCAATTCCATTTAAGTCTAATACTTCTGTTGTGCCTTTTGGTCTCCTCCTTGCTACTCCACTCACATCTCCACAAGACACCCCTAGAAATGACTTTACAATTCCTCATTTATACAAGACATCAACTTAGGAATAATCATCTAAGTTGGCAAACAACTACAAGAACATCCGCAGGATGTGTAACTCATCCGGTCGGCCAATCTCAAGAAGAACACCATCATCCGGAAGTAGTTCTTCAATTGTGAGCTCCAACTCCAATGTGGACCACCAACATGAACTAGACACAATCTAAAGACCTCCACAAGCTTTCCTAAATCACCAAGAACATCCACACTTCATCTGCTTACTGAAATCCTTCTCTCCTTCAACCGAAACTTCAAGAACACAGTCTATCATCACTGTATAGATGCTTGCGGACCTTCAAACCATGAACCAATTGAGTTGACACTTCACAAAGACTTCCTCAACACTCCCTCAAATCCGCAGAACAGGATAATGCATTTCCTTATCTCACCGGACCTTTCTGTATCACTCTATCACCTCTGAACACCTACCGGAACCGGTTTTACTTAGGCAGCCACAACTTCTTCAGATCTTCATGCGAACCTCTGAAATCTCTACTGGACCACCTTAAGACACATATATACAAACCCTTTAAACCGCATCCTCTGATCCTCATCCTATCTTGGACTTTTATCTTACTGTCACCATTGTTCTTCACTATTCCTGATTGAGACTAATTTTCTCAATATCCTCAACACACAGCTCATCCAATCCTTATCATTAATGCAACAGGAGTATGTTGACATCAATGACAACACCAGTTAGGCCCATACTTGCAACAAGGATTGCAAGTTATGTTGGAGGATATGGACGGTCAAGATCGATTAGGGTTGGATTAGGGTTTCCCACTCAAAGAGGGATTGTAGTCACATGACAAGTGTGTGATGGAGAATAAAGGGGAATCTAATTCAAATATTATATTTGAATAAGATTGACATGTGAAGGCATATTAAGTGGAAGATGGAGACATGTGACATGTGTCACAATGTAATGAGAGGTGAGGGGTTTATTCAAATTTTTAATTTGAATTATGTGAGACATGTGACTAGGTGCAATTAATTAAATAAATGGGATTTATTTAATTAATTGTGAATGTGATCAAGTGGGATTAATTAAATAAAGTGAGTTTATTTAATTAATCAAGAAGGTGATTAAGTTGGAAAAATGGGATGGGGAATTAATTAAATAAATATGATTTATTTAATTAATTGGCTAAGTGATTATGATAGGATTAGGAGTGGGGTAAGTGGGATTTGTGAGTGGGATGAGGTTGTATGACCTAGGACCTAGGGCAAAACACACAAGGTCATGTCGAGAAGGTGTTATGTCGAGACATGGACATTTTTTATTGTTTACATTTGCCCCTCTTTGAGATGATGTTGCAAGATGATAAGATTTATGTTGAGTAACATCATTTCAAAGAAGCTAAGGAAATAGATAGAAGAAAAGGATAGGGTGAGGATGCCCCCTCGAGAGGATAGGCAGGTTGGACAAACATAGGTATGCTCTCGAAATGAAATGGAATTGGTCAAGGAAGAAAGGTAAGGGAATGGATAGAAGAAAGGGGAAGATGTGTTATTCTACAATGAAAGTGAGCAACCATGATGTTTGATATAGCATGAGACATTATGCACCAAGGTATAAGGACCAAGGTGACGATGTGTCTCATGCCCCAGCATAATACAACCTTGTCTAGGTACAAGATATGAATATTAGCTAGGAGTGATACAGATGCAAATGCAAGATAACAATGATAACACACACAAGCAAGCAAGCAAGCATGCACAAATGATACAAAAACAAACAAGGTATTGCCCATGTCAAGCTATAAACCAATAATTGATTGATTTGATGATAGTGTTGTCATTGCGGGGAATGATATATCCCTAGATCAACACAAGGATGTGGGAATGATATATCCCATTGATGATGATGATTGATTGATTGATTTGGTTTACGACAAGATTACGATCAAGACCATTGATTGCAATTGGATAATTTGACTTGTTTGATTGACTTTTTTGGTATGGATTAAGGATGGCTTGCATTTGGATTGTTACTTGGATCAATTTGATTAGGATGAATGGAAGGTTGGATTTGATGGAGATTGATTTGATGAAGTGATTGAAGAATTGATTGATGAAGTGATGAAGATAGATGATAGAAGAATGATGAAAGAAGAAAGAGGATTATCGTATGTGCCTGAATCCGGTACTTCCTGTTGGCAAGAGACATATTGGAGCTTCATGATTGTTGTCATTGATGGCAATAAAGTTCATCCCACACATCCGCAGGACATGATGTGCCTATACCAGAAGTCAGATTGAAGAGTGTTGTGGTCCGGTAAGCAAGAACAGAGCATGTGGCAAGGTCCGACAGTCAGGTCCGGATCTCTCAGAGGAAGTATCTTTGGAAAGTGCAGACTTGGGGAAGTCAAGAGGAGTACCTTGACTTATAGATTTCAGGAATTGAGCCTCCGGTGATGAAGGAGTGAAGAGATATGAGCATTCAAGTATTGGGGTCCTGTTTGGCAGAACAGACAGAGGAAGAACTGACCGGCAGAGCATCAGACATTATTTTGGATAAGATATTGATGATGATCAAGGTTCCTAAGGTATCATTCATGATTGGCTGACATGTTAGATGACTTCTATAAGTATCTTTTTGATCCGCATCACTTGGGAAGCAAGGATTCAGCCGACAGACTAGAGTTTGGGAAATACTGACTATTCTAGATGCCGACTAGAAAAAGGATGAAATCCTTTGTGCGGATATACATACCAAATGGATTTTGATGAAAATGGGTGTATGGTGTTGTTGTGTATGTGAAGAAAAGCAGCAGAGCAGAAGGAAAGTAGTAAGGAAGGTCTGGTATGTGAAAGGACAGTAGCATAAAAGAAGAGAAAGGATGAAGTGTAGTAGATCAGTATACTAAGCCTAACCAGAACTGAACTCCAGCATATGTGGATGCCTCTCATCAGTTCAAGGATCTTGTTATTCTTCTTACAACTTGTAGACAGTGAGTCTCTTGTAGGCAGTGAGCCTCTTGTGAGCAGTGTGCTCGGGCAGTGAGCCCTAATTGGCATGTGCCTTTTTGTAATCCTATTCTTCTAATAGAGAATACAATCTTGGGTTAATCACCCCGTGGTTTTCTCCCTTAACAGGGTTTCCACGTCAAAATATTGTGTCATGTGTATTTCCATTTCATGGTTATGTTTGCTTATTTGAATAGATGCTGCATTAATTATTAAGAAAGTTCAGAAAGCTAAATTAATTAAGATAACTGATTCACCCCCCTCTCAGTTATCAACAATTGGTATCAGAGCCAAGTTCCTCCAAACAGAGCCTAACAGCTTGAGGAAGATCTGGGAATTAAAATGGATGTGTATGGTATGAGGGAGCAACTTCAGTCTGCCCTAGATGATCTTGAGCAATCTAATTCTGAAGTCAATGAACTAAAGGAAAGACACAAATATGCTGATGATTTCATAAATGAACTAAAAGGGAAACTAAGTCTCTCTATGAAAAAGAGAAAGGATCTACTTCAGCAATTGGTAAGTCAAAGTGAAGCAAATGATACAAATGGAGATCTGAAGGAGAAAACCAAGTTATGTGAAAAGTTATCAAAAGAAATCATTATGGTAAGACATGAAATGGAATCAGGAGTTATGAAATTTACTCAAGAAATTGAAGAGAAAAGAAAAACTGAAGATGATCTAAGACAATCTCTCAAGGAGAAATCATAAGACTGCCACAAGATGGATAGAATAATCAGACATCTTGAATCTGATCTTGAAGATGCTAGAGATAATGAAGAAAAACTTGAGGATCAGATTATCTCTCTTAAAAGGGATCTTCAAACAACAAATGAATATAAAGAGAAATTCGAGATAAGTTCTGCTCAACTTGAAGTTCTTCTTGAAAGCCAAAAGAGGGTAGATGACAAGTGTGGTTTGGGATATGAGAAAGGTGAAAGCTCTGGATCTAGTCAGAAGAAGTTTGGATCAGAAAATTCAAGGAATAGGCCTAGAAGACCTCCGCTAAGGCAACCTAATGCTCAAAGATATCCATCCTTCAATGGATACTGCCACAACTGCAATAACTTTGGTCACAAAGCTAATCAGTGCAGAAGGAGAATGAATTAGACTAACACATCCTTCTCCAGATAGTGTTTTAACTGCAAAAGGTATGGTCACAAATCTCATGAATGCAGAAATATGCAAATGAACAATTCATTCAATGGTAGATGCTTTGCATGCAATAGAATGGGTCATATGGCTAATAAATGTAGATCAAGAGGACATCAATCAAATATGCAAAGAAACGTTGTTTGCCACAATTGCAATAGATCCGGTCATATTGCCAAATTTTGTAGAAGCAAGAATCAGGACAAAAGAGGTCCGGTACATCATAATCAGAATCAAGACAAGGGAAAAGGAAAAGTGAATGCGGATGAAGTCAAAAGTGAGATGAACAAGATCTAGGTGAAGAGAAGTACAGAAAATGTAGGGGATAGATCCGCACCAGAATCTGGTGCTGATATTCCTTCTAGAAATTAAAAGGTGAGCTCTGGCTCAGGGAGAGACACAAAGAAAAATATTTTCCCCTAGCCAGTTAATTGGTGCCAGAACAGGCACAAGGAGAGTTGCAGATTAAAGGGTTCACAAAGAGACATCCAAATAAGGTTTGGTTAAGAGATGAAAGATCCACAATAAGTTTTGAATAGGTTGAAGACTAATCCGGTTCATCAGTCATCTGGTGAGTAGTAGGTTTTTCACAATCAAATCCGACATGATTCAAAATATGGAATCTTGATCTGTGGATAGATCAAATGATTAAGGAAAGGAAGATAGATTATCACTATTCTCCAAGAATAGGTCTAAGTGTATCTCAGTGATCCAGAAAAGATCTGTCTCTGGATAAGGAAAACAAGGCAAACCGGAATGACTTAAGTTGAGCATTTATTGCAACTTGGTATTAAGGTTTGCGGAGCAATATAAGGGTTTTTCTTATTAAGCATTTGTTCATTCTGCATTCAAGAAGAAGCGAAAAGGAGCTTTGCAACAAATTTCCTCAAGCCCATTAAAGATCATCTGCAGAAGTCGATTTATCCAGCAATCGATCCGGATCACTTCGTAAAATCTAGAAGCGTAAAAGGTATTTTCCGTTCTTAAATATCTCTCTGCAAATCTTTGAAAGATGACTACTCCAAATGTGGTGAAGATTTCTGATAGGCCTCGTCGTAAATTTAAGAAGCATCCATATAAATCCCTAGAAGTTGATCCCCTAGGCGCCTTTTCAAGCATTCCGCATGGGGTTCTGCATGTAGAAGATGTTAGGGCATATATTCATGCAAGTATTGAAGAATTTGGGGAATCTAAGCTGGTCGATATCTATCACAAGCAATTGACAGATGACTCATTCGAACTCAAAACCCAGTATAAAGCTATTCGGGACAAACATTTTGCACAATGCATTCATTTCCCCTGTTTTCTGGAAGATGAATGGGTCCGGTATATTCTGAGTCGAATGCATGACAACTTCATGTGGTTGAACAGGCCATTTAAGATCACTAAGGATGCCATTAAGGCTGTAACTGGATTACACTCAACCGGTGAGATGCCTATTCTCAAATTTTTCAAAAACTAAATTGTAAGTGAGGCTACTGGATCGAAGTTTGATAAAAGAGCAATGACTATTGAGGATATCACAGATCCGAATATCAAGTTTGCATCAATGATAATTGGATATAAGATATATCACTCCAGCAGGGAGAATTCAGTATCCGGAACTGCTATATATACTGCTTATGAAATGTTGAGGAAGAATGCAGACTATGATCTTTGTGAGCTCCTTCTGAACCAACTCTTGGAGAATCTGCAGAAGATAAAGAAGGATAAGAAGAACTCTTTCAAATACGGTGGTTTGATACTCTGCCTATTCTTTTATTACATGAATGAGCTTCCCGGATCCAGTGGCTGGGTATGGCAGAATGATAGACCAGTATCCATTCAAATCAGAGATTATATACATGGGCTTGGTGATGCCAAGGCACAGAATACAGCTCTTTGAGGCTATTTCAAGAATTTTCAGAGCATGATGCAAGCAAGAGAGAGAATCCCCCAATCTTTAGTTGAAAAATACAAAGATACAATATGCTTTATGGTAGAAATTGATCAGTGCCTAATGGAGGCAGTGGAACCAAGAACAGTGTGGATCATGCCTATGGGGTACGAAGTGGATGAGAAAATTGTGGAGCTGCATGTTCAGCACATGCTAAGTCAGCCCAAGGATCCCAAGGCAGAAAGGTTTGGAACCTTTGAAGAATTAAGTGTGAAGATCCATGTGGAGTTAAGAAAACCGAAAATAAAAAGAAAAGTGAGGAAGGAAGTAGAAGAGTTTGCCAAGAGGCATGGAATTTCAAAAGAAGCACTTGATGCAAATAGAAAGAAGACAGAAAGGGGAGAGAAAGAAAAAGAAAAAGCAGAAAAAGAAGGTACTCCGGTGGAAGTCCCCCTGGACCAGATCCTCTAAGACCTTTGCACCCACCACTGTAAAGAGCTCAAAGGCATCAAAACTGGAAGCAAAATCATCTGATAAAGTAGAGAAAAGAACTAAGACAAAGGCCATAAGGTCTTATATCAGTCAGAAGGATGAAGAAGAGACAGAATCAAATGAGGAGGTAAGGAAAATGAGGAAAAAGAAGAAAGTATCTGGTGAACCCTCTACCGGTGAAGACAAAGAAAAGATGGCAGAAGAGTTTGTTGAAAGGCCCACTCTGTCCATTGATAATGTAGTCAAATCAGTCACTGTGGATGGGAACTTGAAACCAATGACTGAATTTTATGACTACTATAGTGAGGCTGATCAGAAGATCCTGCAAGAAGCCACAGTCAGGTACCTCAACATTTATAATAAAGCATTCATTGAGATTATATCTTTAATTCCAAAGAGCCTAGAGAAAGAACTAGAAATCAGAAAGAACAATGCCAAAGCCAAGGACCTTGAGATCAGGGAACAAATAGCTATTCAGCTCTATCCCTCAATCACACAGAAGCAAATGAATATGATTTTCAAAGATTGCAAGGATGAGTTCCGAAGCAAAGCTAGAATGAATCAGCTTATGCTTGAAGAAACTGACAAAATAGCTAAAGAAACTGAAGAAATCCTCCGGAATGCCTACAAAAGGTTCAACATTCCTATCATAGAGGACATAAGTAATGAGCCCTCTGCCATGGACGACAAGGAAGAAACTACTAAGACAGTAGTAGAAGAGGTAAAGGAGATAGGTGAAGAAAAAAGTAAGGACTTAGATTCCTTTGCTTCGGAAGAGCAAGTCCAAGGAGAAGTAAATCCGGACTCTCCAGCAGTCTCCAGATCTAAAGGAGAAGAAAGTATAAAAGAAAAATCCAGTCAAGAAGAACAAGGAAAGGGAAGAGAAGAAGAGTCAAGAACAGAAAAAGCTATAGATGACAGTGGTAAGGTTGCAAAAGGGGAGAAAATTCTGTCTCGGGCAAGAGACACAGCAGAAGCAGTCAAGGATTTCTTGACCAAAGAGATGATGGAATTTGATGAACCAGAGTTACTTCAAGGTCCATTCAATTTTGATTCCCTCTCTTCGGTGCAAACCATGAAGCTAGCTTCCTTCACTCAAGCAAAGGCAAAAGAAAAAATGCTAAAGTCTCACATGGAAGACTGTGAACTCATAGAAACTACATCTGATGTACTGGAAAAGATCATGCCATCCTTCCAAAAGGATCCTACAGCATCCACAACTAGTAATCTAAAGTCTCTAGTAAATAGTGTTAGTATACATTTTGGAACTCTAGAGAAATCAGCTAAGGAGAAGGTCCAGAAAGAATTTTTGGATAAGAGATTCTTGGAGTTACAAGGCTTAATAACAAATGATAGGAGAGTTATGGATATTGGAATAAAGAGCTTGGAAAATGCTCTAAAAGATGGCAGAGATATCTACAAATTTTGTTTATCCTGGCCTAAAGTGACCAAGGATATTGAGAAGAAAGTAAAAGAGCAAGAGGATAAACTGACAAGTTTATCTCAAAGTTTTGATCCTCTCTCCACTTCTATAGTAAATCAATAATGTCAAACTATTGCAGTCATAGATGAAATAAAGAAGCTTGAGAAGGAGAAGAAAAATAGAACAAACAGGTTAAGTGAACTTAGAGGGATTATTATCCCTAAGTTAGAGGCCATGCATGAGGCTCTAACTGATGCTCAGACCACAGCCCAGACCAGTGATCCGACAGATCTCAAGAGGGCATAAGCTTTTGCATTCCTGTTGAGTGGTCACATCTCAATTTTGGACAGGATGAAGCAGAGTTGGGCGACAGAAGTTATATAGTTGAAGACAACTTTTGCAGACATATTACAGTATATGTAAGTATAACCTGTTTATATACTTATGCGGCTAAGTATAGTTGAATTTTTGGGCAATTTTGGTGTGCGGACCCTACCCTTTGCCATTGATGTCAAAGGGGGAGTGAAGAATAGTGAAAAATGTGGAATCCAGCTAAGGGGGAGCTCCGGTAAAGTGTACATTAGACAAGAGCATCAACCAAGGGGGAGTATAGTATAACACTTAGTCATTTTTCACTAAGTGTTGCCATCAATGCCAAAGGGGGAGATTGTTGGCAAGAGACACATTGGAGCTTCATGATTGTTGTCATTGATAGCAACAAAGTTCATCTCACACATCCGTAGGACATGATGTGCCTATACCGGAAGTCAGATTGAAGAGTGTTGTGGTCCGGTAAGCAAGAACATAGCATGTGGCAAGGTCCGACAGTCAGGTCCAGATCTCTCAGAGGAAGTATCTTTGGAAAGTGCAGACTTGGGGAAGGCAAGAGGAGTACCTTGACTTATAGATTTCAGGAATTGAGCCTCTGGTGATGAAGGAGTGAAGAGATATGAGCATTCAAGTATTGGGGTCCTGTTTGGCAGAACAGACAGAGGAAGAACTGACCGACAAAGCATCAGACATTATTCCGGATAAGATATTGATGATGATCAAGGTTCCTAAGGTATCATTCATGATTGGCCGACATGTTAGATGACTTCTATAAGTATCTTTTTGATCCGCATCACTTGGGAAGCAAGGATTCAGCCGACAGACTAGAGTTTGGGAAATACTGACTATTTCGGATGCCGACTAGAAAAAGGATGAAATCCTTTGTGTGGATATATATACCAAATGGATTTTGATGAAAATGTGTTTGTGGTGTTGTTGTGTATGTGAAGAAAAGCAACAGAGCAGAAGGAAAGCAGTAAGGAAGGTCCGGTATGTGAAAGGACAGCAGCATAAAAGAAGAGAAAGGATGAAGTGCAGTAGATCAGTATATTGAGCCTAACCGGAACTGAACTCTAGCATGTGTGGATGCCTCTCATCAGTTCAAGGATCTTGTTATTCTTCTTACAACTTGAAGACAGTGAGTCTCTTGTAGGCAGTGAGCCTCTTGTGAGTAGTGTGCTCGGGCAGTGAGCCCTAATTGGCATGTGCCTTTTTGTAATCCTATTCTTCTAACAGAGAATACAATCTTGGGTTAATCACCCCGTGGTTTTCTCCTTTAACAAGGTTTCCACATCAAAATATTATGTCATGTGTATTTCCATTTCATGGTTATGTTTGCTTATTTGAATAGATGCTGCATTAATTATTAAGAAAGTTTAGAAAGCTGAATTAATTAAGATAATTTATTCACTTCCCCCCCTCTCAGTTATCAACACTTCCTTCGTATCCCAGATTGCCTACATGCCCTGTATCCACGGGATCAAGGCATTTAGCGATAGAGATGAGATGTAGTTCTGATTTTGTGTTTTATTGATGGGATGATATGGATTGAATTGATCAAGTTATGGATTGATTGGGATTGATTGAATGATGTTTGATGATGTTATTTGATTGTTTGATAGATTGGATGGTTGATAGATTGGCTTGATTTGATGATGTGATTGGACTTATTTTGATTTTGATGATGTGATGAATTTGATGATTGGGATTGATTTGATTGGAAGAATGTGATTTTGATGATTTGATGTGGAATGGTTTTATTGCTTGGATTTTGTTGGATTTTTTTTAAAAAAAATTGGGTTTTTGGGATATATTTGATTTTTTTGTATTTTTTGGGGAATATTTTTTTATTTTTGGATTTTTGGCATGTTTTGATTTTTTTGTATTTTTGGAATATTTTGATTTTTTTTTGGATTTTTGGGAATATTTGATTTTTTTGGATTTTTGAAATGTTTTGATTTTTTTGGCTTTTGAAATATTTTGATTTTTTTTTGGGTTTTTGAAATATTTGATTTTTTTATTGGGTTTTGGAAATATTTGATCTTTTTTGTATTTTTTGAAATATTTGATTTTTTGGAGTTTTGAGATATTTTGATTTTTTTTGTGTTTTTGGAATATTTGAACGTCAATGGATTTAC
Organism: Cunninghamia lanceolata; assembly: GCA_027924645.1. Lineage (NCBI taxonomy): Eukaryota > Viridiplantae > Streptophyta > Pinopsida > Cupressales > Cupressaceae > Cunninghamia > Cunninghamia lanceolata. The sequence continues at coordinate 8,452,109 of BSBN01001281.1, forward strand.
AAATTGAGTAGCCTGTATGCTAGATACCAATGACAAGGGGAACCAAGTCTAGGTGCAAGGGAATGAATGGGATCGGACAAAAGGATGGACGATAGTGGATGGATGAAAGGATCATGATAAATGGATGGATAAAGGGATAGGATATGGAATAGAATGGAATGGATGTATGTGTAAAAGAGCAAGGATGTGATCTCCAAGGACTATGTTGCATAGGAATAGCATGCCCCAGTCTAGGTAGGAGACTTAGGATTTTTCAAGACAATGCTTAAGACAGTGGGATGATAGGATGGATAAATGGGTAATGACTAGAGGATAATGATAGGATTGGATTGGAAAGGACCATAGGATAATGTCAAGATAAGGTATGTCAAGAGATACCCAAAACATGTTTCAACATTTTGCCCCCATGTCTTTATCAAAATCAAAAGGAGGAAGGGAGGATGGATGGACTCAATATGATAGGAATGTGTATGGATAAGGATGGTAAGATGGTATGGAAAATGATGGGAAGTGGTATGAAAGGAAATGATGGGATGAGCGTGATATGTTGGATGAGACAAGGTGCCCCCAAGTGTAGGTGACATAGAAGATCAACTTACACATGACGCCTGTTTGCCAAGTTTTCATCATGGTACTTATCCAGGGTGCCTGTTTGCCAGTTTTTCACCGTTGGACGAAGGGATTTCTCTTTACTTTTTTATTTTCTTTTTTTTTTTACTTTTTTTTTTGGATGGAAGAAGGTGGATATGGATGAGAGGGACTCAAGTGTCTAGTGCCATGAAAGGTGATAGTCCCATTGGAGAGGAATGTCGCATGGACCATGCCAAATGTGCTCGTTGATGTTGGTAGGGAGATGGCATGAAAGTGAGATTGATTAGGTAGATAGTGGAATATGATGTGGATTATGGAGGGATCGAAAGTGAATTATGATGTGGAGTATGTAGGGGTGAAAGTGGATTATGATGTGGATTATGTAGGGATCAAAAGTGGATTATGATGTGGATTATAATGGACTTATGCAAAAGCATGGACCATAGGAAGGTGATGGTGGAGATATGTAGGATAATGAGTGAATGATGGAGTGATGGAGGTATGGAAAGGAATCATGACCAACGGCTGCACACACCATGTTAAACATGGAAGCTTTTGATTCGATGGTGGTGTAGGAAGCAATGGAGATGTTTTCTTAGGAGATGGATGATTTAGGACTTTTGGAACCCACATGGACTTAGTATTTTTCTAATTTTTGCTTTTCATGTGGGATGTTTGAATGGAATGGCATTTTTGAATGGATGAGGATGGTTGGGATTTTCAGGATGTGGATGCCTCATTTGATTTGCTTGATTTTTGCTTAGGTACCCATACCATTTTGCTTTTTGCTTTTGGAGGTATGGATTTGGATGGATTTTTGAATGTACCTTGCTTTGAATTTTTGGATTGATTTCCTAAGGCATTAGGACCCTTAGGATGTTTGGCTTTATATGTAGAGGCATCCAAATGTTCATTTTTAAATCCCATGTGGCGGGTGGAAAGGGTGGAATTTTTATGTTTACATAATGTGTGCATTTGTTGGTCATGATTAGGATATTTGGGGTATTTATGAATGATTGGGTAAGGGGGTGTTGGTAGTAATGGTGGCAAAGCGGATGGAGGGATATTAGGAGTCGGAAGGAGTGGAGGTAAAGTGGATGGTGGAAGGTGAATAGTTACATGCTTTTGACATTTGTAGGATGAGGGAGGTGGAATGGCAACGTATGTTTTAGGAATATGATGGGGTTTATGATGGAAGGAAGTGGATTTAGGAAGTGTGGAGGAAGTACCAACATCGTTAGATTGTTGACCTTGGGGTGTGTATCCAAGGCCAAATGAGCGAGGAGGGACCTTGACAAGGATTGGCTCCAAAATGCCATGTTCATGTAGGCCTAAACCTTTGCCTTGGTAGTTCATGTTTTGGAGCATGTGATTGACTATAGGACTAGGTTAGTTTGGACACTAGACTTGAGTTTGTTATTGGATGGAGAAGGTGAAGTGGATAATGGTTGTTGGTGTTCTAAGGAGGAACACTCATGAATGAATGTGGATAGGCTAAAAGGATATGGTGGATTTGAAATGGGATCAATGGTGGATGTGGAAGGATGATTAGGATCTTGATCATGTTCATTTAGATCCAAGTTATTTGTTTGATCTTCTATGTTTGCTTTGGAAGCACATGTCTCATCATGACAAGTGGAAGGTGTAGGATCATGGCTAGGTCGAGAGGTCTCTTTTCTTTGAATGAAGGCCATGAAACGGGGTGAATGCTCAAGTAAGTCAACAAGACTTCCATTAGATGGAGCATGTAGGTCTTGGGTGTCTTGTTCATGAATAGTTGTGGGGGTATGACTAGGATCAAGTTGTTCATGGATAGGTTCTTCATAGGTATCATCTTGATCATAGAAAAGGTACATGTTATGGATAGGGTAAATGGAAGTGATTTGATCTTGATTAGGATTGGGGCTTAATGTTTTCACATGATTAGGATTAAACTCTTGACATACCTCTTGACTTGCTTGAATGGAAGTGGAAGGCTCTTTAATAAGCTTGATAGCTCGTAGATCACATGATGGGGTTAAAAGACTAGACAGAATGTTTAAGGACTCATGGGGAGGCTCAAGAATAGGTGTTTGATGACATGGCAATGTTTTATTCCTTGCGAGTAGCTAATGGATCACATCCTTTACAAGGGTATGGGTGAATGGGAAATATAGTGGATGGATGATAATAGTGGAAGTTGAAGGCTTAGGATTGGGATTTGTTGGATGGATAATGGGATTAGGATTTGGGCTAGATGGAAAGATAATGGAATTAGAGGGATTGGTGTTATCCAAGACAATCTTACCACAATCTTCTAGGTTCTTGACCAATCTTTGAAATTGGACACAAGTGGATATGGTATGGTCCCTATACCTATGGTATGCACAATAATAGTTTTCATTATAGCCTCTAGGTTTGATCATAAATGGAGAATATGCTTTGAATGGGTATAGCTCAATCAAATTTGCTTGGACCAATTTCTCTAAAAGTATCTCCATGGAATCTTTTAATGACAGATTATTGGAACATGGGGATGAAGGTGATGAAGGTGATGAAGGGCTTGATAAAGGTGTTGGGATAGGACCTATTGACTTATGTGTTGGCATATGATTGGATGGTGAAGGTGACTCAAAGGAGGCACTTGCTAGGTTGGTTTCTCCGTTTTCAAAGGATTTTAGGGCTTGCATAAGATGACTTGGACTTTCTTGATTTATGTACATAGGGCCATTTGGACTTGCTTGTTGTTCTTGTAAGGACATTTGGTTGCCATGTGGATAGGTTTGGTGATGAGGTGGCATGATAGGACTTGTAGCTGAAAGGTCTTGTGAGGTGGATTGTTGTGGATATTGGTTGATGTTGGAGGTTTGTTGAAAAAGCAGTTGGGATATGATGGCAATGGAGTTAGGATCGTTGGATGGTAGACTTATGGAAGTACTTGCATTTGGGGTGTTGCTAGGAATAGTGAGGGTGATTTGTGGTATGGATGTGGCGGCATTAGTGTTTGGATTATGTGCTTGTTGGGCTTGTGATGGAATGTGGGAGCGTTGATATTGGCTTAGGACTTGATGTTGTGGGAATTATTGATGTTGTGGTGACTCAGGGTCTTCTTCCTTTCTATATAACCACCTAAGTTGACTAAGTTGATTAAACATTATTTTGGTTCCATAAGGATCATTCTCATAGGTGTTGTTTAGAAATGCCATGTCCATGTTTACAAGTGATAGATGTGGAGAATTGATTGGATGAAGATTTGATCATGTGTAATGGCCATAAATGATTAGGGGTTTTACTTGGATGATGAGGACTATGGTGATGATGATTAGGATGTTGAAGATGACTACGATGATGAGATTGGATGACTTGAAGGAATTAGGATGAATGATCTTGGAATTATTAGAGTAGATGACTAGGATGATTTAGGATAATGGTAAGGGTGATGTGGGATAACAAGGTGGGATGACTTGGATTGAGGTGATTAGGATGAATGGATTGGGATGAAAGTGGTTTAAATGAGAAATGTAGGTGACGATGTGGAGTGATTGGGATCAAATTTCAAGACCTTAGGATGATTTGATTTATTTTGTTTTTTGATGGATGGCTCTCTATGCTTGAGATAGACTAATGATCTCAAGCAAGAGGGTTGATTGGATTGATTCTCTATGCTTAAGGTAGACTAATGACACTTAAGTAATAGAGGGTTGATTGGATTGATTTGATTTATTGACTTAATTAAGATAGACTAATGATCTCAAGCAATTTTGGATAATGATTGATGATGATCAACTAAGGTCTTGACTTTTGATTGGGTTGATTTGGATTTGGATTGGGACGAAAGTAGTTGGGATGTGATTTGGCTTGGAATGATTGGATGATGTGTAATGATTAGAATGATGTTGATTGGATAATGATTTGGATAGAATGATGATGGTTTGATGATGTAGAGTGACAAGGATATGATTAGGATTGATTTAGAATGACTTGGATGTGATTTAGAATGGCAAGATTGTATGATTTGGATTGATTAGGATGATTAGGGGTTGATTAGAAAGAAGATGGTTTGGAATGATTAGGGTTTGAATTATGGTGACTTGGATATGATTAGGGTTTAAGTGGCTAAGAATGAGTGATTAGGATGAATGTGATTGGATTTAAATGTGTTGGAAGAATGAGTTGGATGACTTGTCTTGATGTGCTTGGTGTTTAGCTTGATGCGGCAATGTTCAATCAAATGATCACACATGTACAAACATGATTCACTCATGCAAGACACAAACAATTTTGAATGCTGAATTTGAAGAATATGATGATGATTAAACAAGTACACATGGATGACACATCAACAAGCCTATTGCCTAGTCAAGTGGGGTATGGCCAATTAGGTCTTAGACTATGTTTACATGAGGTTGACTAAGGAATTGAAAGCGAAATCCTACCACACAGAAGGGAGAAAGGGGTAACCCACCCTTCACCTTCACTTCCCAAAGGTATAAAGTTCTTTGGGGCTTAGCCAAGAGTGACACGATTCCAACTCCCAATGAGGGTGTCTTTTGATTCAGCCTTGATTGAGGTCATCCCTAAGGGTGATGAAATCCCTTAACAAGCCTCCTAGGAAAGGGTAAACAAAAGCAAATCAAGTGAGGTGTTTTTGATCTCCAAGATCAACTTGCAGTGTGAGGAGAGAGCATACACACACACACTTGACTCACACTCACACTTGTAAATTAACCCTTAGAAAATGAAATGTGTGTGTGAAAATTGAATGGATAAGAGGTGTTATTGATTCTCAAGATCGCACGAAGCGCATGAGAAGAGCATACACACCACTAATCACATGCAACCTCACCAAGTAATGAAGACACTTGTTCTTGTTTAACCCAAAGTCAAGATGTGTGATTGAAGACAATGGTTAATTTTAGCCCAATTTTTTTGATGAGATTGCTAAAGCAATATTCATTTTAAGCCCCAAATTGACATGTGTGATGCAAACAAGATTGATTGATCAAATGAAAGAGATGAATGATGAAATGGATACACCTGATTGTGTCGTTGTCCCAAGCTACTGTAGATGTTGATCCTGATGTTGTTTGAGCCCCGTAAGGTCACTTGCAAGCCACCAAATCAAAAAACAAGCAAGTGAAAGTGCCTAGGGATCCGTTATGTACAAAATCAAGAAACTGATAAAATCTATTGCAGATGAACTGATACAGGAAAATGAATTGCATGAGCAGATTCTATGCAAAATTCTATGCACTTTGAAAAAAAAAATTGCTGAAAAAGGAAGAAATATGCAAAAGTTATGTGTGTTTGAAGTTTTAAAGCACCTTTGACTTTGACTAAGAAAAAATGTAAGAAAATGGTACTTTCACCTAATAAAATCATCACAGATGCAAATTTCTCTCTCCCATCTTTCCAACGAGTCCAAATTTGTGTGATTTTGTCATCGTATACAAAAGTTGTGATCAAAAGAAAAAAAATGCGCCCTTCTAGGGCCTATGGAAGTACAAGGCAGACCTGGCACCTTGTGTTAACAGCTAACAATTAAGATGAAAGCGGTCATATGTGTTGTTTGTATGGTGGTTAGCCTAGGGCGGTTAGGTTTAATGGTTCAGGGCAAGCGGGGCCCCTGGTCACCCATATGACCAGGGGCCGAGGGTGAACAAAAATAAAAAAAGAAAATGAATTTAGGGGGGCCACTTGCCCTCCCCGCGGTCACCAAAGTGACCAACCCTTATAATCAAGGGGCTTAAAGCCCTATGGAAAGAAGTTGACCTGATGGTCTCGAGGGGCTTAAAGCCCTGTTTGTCAGTGAAATGGAGGGTGACCACTAGCTAAACCATAAGCGGCGACCATGACCTTGAAGACCCTTCACCGGAAGTTAGGGTTTTTATGGTGCGGGAAACGGGAGGCAATTATGGATTCAAGGTGACGACGGAGAATTGATGTGGCGACCGGGCCAAGCTCAGTGTGTAAATTGAAGGGATTTGGGTTTAAAAGATGGTGACCCAGTGATTTGGAGGCGGCGACGAGGTGGTGGCGTTGAAGATCTTCAACAAGCAAATGCGACAAGTATAAATCAAAGATGTAGGTTTTAGAATGTAGGTCGATGACCTACAAATTGGGATCGACATGCAAGATGGGTTGAAGCTTTGGCAGTGATGATTAAAGCTTTGGCAAAGTGGTGACGAGGGTATAGATAGAAGTAGTGACAGTTATTTAAAAGGTGATTTCCCAAAGCGGCGACTGTGATTCGGGTTGGGGTTTAAATAGTGGCTGTGATAGATTAAGATGGTAGAGGACCATAACCCAGACCATGTAATCGACGAGGATTTAAACCTGCAATGATGTTTAGCCCTATAATCAAAGCATGAAACCTGCAACTTCAAATATTAAGCCTGCACACAAACATCGACCGGGATCAGCAACCAACAGGGGGTCTGCAGATTCCGTACGGTACAAATCCATACTGTATGGATTTGCAGGCCCTAAACAAATTTCAAATGTTTTCAAAAAAATTCAGTCACTGAAACCCATCAAGTTTATAGTCAAAAAACTCAGAAATAGCGTCCTGGTCGCGATGGTGGGGTCAGGTTTCGCCCAAGATGCAACCAGAAATAGCTCACCCCCAAAACTTGTAAATTTTGACAACCTATGGTTAGAGAAAAGACAAAATTTTGACAACAAAATCTGCAAAAAACTCACGATTAGATCCGAAACCGAGCGTGCCAAATGAAATCATGGAAAATCGACATGAAGGAAATGATAACAAATGCAAATCAAATGAATGCAAACCTCATATCGACTCACGATCCATTGATAGCGTTGAGAATGTCACACCCAAGAACATTCTAGCTATACCCACAAGATTGATATGTTGATTACTCACGATTCAGCAGCATAACATGATATGGAGATTGATATATGAATGAATGAATGATGATAGATGCAAAATAAATGGATTATGGATTGAGAGGAAAATTTGACAGAGTAAGGATGCTGGAAGAAGATTCATTTCAAATGGCTCAAGAGAGGCTACCTTTATAGAAAAGGGCAAATTCGAATGGATGGACAGGATTGCAAGTTATGTTGGAGGATATGGACGGTCAAGATCGATTAGGGTTGGATTAGGGTTTCCCACTCAAAGAGGGATTGTAGTCACATGACAAGTGTGTGATGGAGAACAAAGGGGAATCTAATTCAAATATTATATTTGAATTAGATTGACATGTGAAGGCATATTAAGTGGAAGATGGAAACATGCAACATGTGTCACAATGTGATGAGAGGTGAGGGGTTTATTCAAATTTTTAATTTGAATTATGTGAGACATGTGACTAGGTGCAATTAATTAAATAAATGGGATTTATTTAATTAATTGTAAATGTGATCAAGTGGGATTAATTAAATAAAGTGGGTTTATTTAATTAATCAAGAAGGTGATTAAGTTGGACAAATGGGATGGGGAATTAATTAAATAAATATGATTTATTTAATTAATTGGCTAAGTGATTATGATAGGATTAGGATTGGGGTAAGTGGGATTTGTGAGTGGGATGAGGTTGTATGACCTAGGACCTAGGGCAAAACAAACAAGGTCATGTCGACAAGGTAAGATTTGCTCTTAGTAGAATACCCAAGGAAAATACATTCATCATACTTTGCATCATCCTTTCTTATTTCTTCCTTTCTTCTGATAAAACATTTGCATCCAAAAATTTTGAAATATTTAGCAGTGGGAGGTCCTTCCATACCATAGCTCATAGGGAGTCTTTGTATCATTTACTTTCACCTGTACTCTGTTTTGTATGTAGACAACAGTATGAATTGCTTCTCTCCAATAGACTTTTGGTAGATTTGCTTTCTTTATCATTGTCCTTGCATCTTCTTGAACAATCATGTTCTTCCTTTCAACCACTCCATTCTACTGTGGAGTTCTAGGAGCAGATAACTACCTCTTCATCCCACGATTCTCACATAACACATTAAACTTATTAGAAGTAAACTCTCCTCCTCTGTCAGACCTCAAACATTTGATCTTCATATCCATTTTATTTCTGACCATTACTTTAAATGCTTTAAACCTATCTAGGGCTTTTGATTTTTCTTTAAGAAAAGTAACCCAAGTCGTTCTAGAGTAATCATCAATGAATAACATAAAATACCTGTCACCTTGGAAACTCCTTACTCTTGTAGGACCACAAAGGTCTGTATGAACCAACTCCAACAATCTAGTAGAAGATTTTTCTTCATCTTGTAACCTTCCTCTTGCTTGCTTTCCACCTTGACAATCCTTGCAAATGACACTGATAGGTTTTGCAATCTCTGGCAGATCTTTCATAGTTTGAACTAAACTTATCCTTACCAGACTATCAAGATTGATGTGACATGATCTCCTATTCCAGAGCCAACTCTTACTGATCTGAGTCATAGGGCAATAATTGTCACCTTCTCTAAGATTATCATAGTTTCAGACTTCTTTATGATCTCAAAACTATCATCCTGAAATATAAGACAATATCCTTTGCTACACAACTGTCCAACACTCAAGAGATTTTGCTTTAAACTTTTAACATAAAGAACATCATTAGTATTATGTTTTCCATCGAGACTGATTGAGGCTCTTCCACATATCTCAGCAGTATAATTATCACCAAATATAACTGATCCTCCATCACATTTCTCAAAATTAACAAACTTGCTTTTATCGCCGGTCATATGATTTGAGCAACTACTGTTAATAACCCAATAGTTCTTTTCCTGAAAAGTATCTTCACTATTAAGAATTACCTTCGGAGCATTTTCTTCCATACATCCTTCAAGGTCAGCACCACAAGTATCATCCTTTGAATTAGTGAGCAAGCAGTCATTATCTTTATTGTCTTCAACATCAGATTCAGATATGCTTGCATCTATTTTCACATAGTAGCTTTTCTTAGGCACTCTGCTTTCATTTTCCTTTTTCTTACTTCTCAAAATTCTTTTTAGACATCTTGATGCATAACGACCAATCTTGCCACAACTGCAACACTTGAGAGACAACTTATCCCTATGCTTATCAATATCTAATTTTATTCTTCCACTAAAGTCAACTTCCATATCATTAGCAACCTTCTGATCCAATTCCACAGTCTTCTTAGATTTTCTAGTCTTGAGTGTAGTTACAACTGAGTTCCAGACTTCATATCCAAGAGAGATCAAATAGCTTACTATTCTCATTTTCAGAAAACAAACAAAGAAACATCCTTCCTGTGCATCATCCCAGATCTACCTCAAGTTGTTAAGCTTACTACAAAGGAACCTTGCTTTGATACCAATTGTTGAATGCACAAGACAACTAAGAGGAGGGATGAATCAGTTGTGTTGGTTGTTTTTAAATCCCAACCTTATCTCACAAAATAGCTTATGACTTAGCCACTGCCAATGTTCAGCTACTATGAGGGGCTGGCCAACACATAGGTGAAAGTTCTAAGAAAAAACTTTCCCTCTTCACTTCAGGCTCTGCAAAACCTGGGAGGGTGATCCCTTTACAATATTTGATAATTTCTTAAATCTATTTATCTCAAAACACTGAAAATATAACAGATATTTGTGTCTGTGTAGATTTGCTTGAGGATTATGAAAATATGAGAGCTTGGCCAAAGCTTCTCAAGCATTTTAGCATCACTCAAGACCATAAAATAAGGACAAACTAACATCTAATACATAAGAGATTGATATTGAAATATTAGGTGTTGGGTCTGCTTGACCTTGGCATGGACGAAAATACATCGAGGAAGAACATCAATGCCTTATCCCAAGGGTACAAAGTCACAAACAAACACAACTGGAAACTACAACCAGCACTTAACCTGAACATCTCGAAACCTTATGATATCACCTTACAATATCACATCAGACATTTTCTAAAATTAGTCGTTCTTAGCATATCCTCGCATGTATTCAAACAAATCAATCTCTCTATTTAAGCATTTAACTCATTCTTTGAACAAGAGCCACTCACAGAAAATACATACATAAGAAACCTTTATGGAGACAAATTGAAACATATTTGATATATTCAATTCATAACTTTCATAAATCATACATTAGGAGACGACTGCTTTCAGAAATTAATTTTATACATTCCATATAGATGCTAGAAATGTCCAACTAGTTAGAGAAAACACAGTTGAAACCCTATACCTTAATATTAAAACAAGACTTCTATTCCCCCGAGTATATGTCTACATATCACCAAGAAATCAACTCGAAAAATCCCCCTCATACAATGGCCCTGGATTCCCATTTATAGAAACATAGGAGCAAACAAGCTACATGCTACTCTACATAATGACAGATGTCACATTTTCATTTGACAATCAGAAAAAGGAAATGATGCTAGAATAACCATCTCCATTCCACAAAGGCATGTCCTCTGCAACTGATCATCATTCTAGGCAGACTAGAAAATTGATTATGTCCTATATGCTTTCCTACTGCTGACATGGAGGCAAGCCATGTTTTTGAAGGAAAAAGGGGATTACAAGGTGCTCTAACAACTCAGCCCCTCCTCACATGAGGACATTTATTTACCATGTGAGAGCCCTTCGCCAAACTTCACTGGCCATGCAAGCAAACAAGGGAGCGTCATCAAGGATCAATAGAGAAAGGAAGTGCCAAAAATTTGGGTCCCATCTATTATGACCACTCACAGGCACGAGCAGGCGACTCCACACTCTTGATTGGGAAGTTCCCAACCAACTCACCCAATCAAGAACCAGAGGATGCCTTTAATAGCTGGACTCAACTGTGCCAAGCCTCCAACTAAGCAGGGAGCATCAATAATCTTGATTTCCTCCAAGATGCCCACTTGCTTCATCCAGGGAGACAACACACCACCCACTATGACCCATGCTGAGCCAAGACCCACAATGCTGAGGGAAAGGGAGAGAGAACAATGAGGCCTCTCTACCTCAGAGCCCAAATTGAAGTCATGCAAAAGCAAGGAATAATGGGAGCATGGAGACTGGGGTACAAAACCCCCATCTAGATGAAAGAAAGGGGGGAAAGAAGGAGCTGCAAGGGTTCAACGGATACTACTAAACTTCCCCAATTTTGCCAGAACCACCCATTCCTTAGAAAAACTACTCTAATCCCTTAATCTTGTAAGGACATATAGTCAGCCATGAGAATAGAGAAGAAAATTCTAAAGAACAGGACACTGGAAAAAGTACACTTGAAAAATAAAACTCCATAATGTCTGCACAAGAAGGATGATGTTGAGAGAATAGCAAAGACATCTACTTATAGCCAAAATGTAGAAAATTCTATGCCAATGATAACTACTTCATGCCTATCTACCCTATAAATCTAGCTTAATTAGTACCACGACAGATCACCCATAAATGGAAAACTCACAGCGGTTTGCCACATTGCTAAAAGAAGGAAAAGAGGCGGCACTGTGGCACCTCGGTCACAACACACACTTCAATTTTACAGTGAAATTCATTTCAAATCCTACTATGAAGCAAGTGGAAGATCACCTAAAACCTGACGCAGATCCCCAAGGATCAAATCTACATGCCACCAACCCCTGCAAACATACTTCCTCTGCAATGACGGTGAATTAGACCCATCGCACGCTCAAAAGATCACCCAATACACTAGTTCACTAGTTCCTATGCACCATCAACCTGTGTCTATTATCAAATTTGAAACTAGACCATCGATGTCCCAACGAGTTGGGCTGGCGGACAGTCGAGATGAAACCCCGTGGCAACCGCCTGCTGCCCTGCAAGGTGCTAACATCTGGAGACTTACCGCTCGCGGGCCAGTGGGGAACAGTTGAGATCCAATCCTCAGGAAGGATTCAGACCCTCCTATCCTGGGCCCACCACGGACATCGCCCCAAAGACCACCAGAGCATGCGCAAAGGAATGCCACACGACGCACGCCCGCTATCCCACATGAATTTTCCACTAAATATTTTATTTCCGTGGGCCAGTGGGCAACCAACAGGAACTAAGTAATGGGGGCCACGCTGCGCCAACCTGGAACAATTAACACGCGCTTTAAGTTGTGGCTTAGAAAATGAGTACCCCCTTCTTTAAGCATTTCATGAAAAATATTTCGACCACACATAAAAATAAGACTACAAAAGTTCAAACCTTGAACATGGGAAGAAATAATAAAATATGCATGATGAAATACCTAGACTAGGAGAAGGGGCCAATATGTTAATGACGTCAAAGGACTTAAGACACAACTTAAGTGACTAAAAAAGTGTAGGACGTGCCAATGACAAATTAAAAGAAAGGGCTAGGGTTTAAGCATGAACAGGGTTTTGGAAGGTTTAAGCCTTATGAGTGAACCCTTAGCAGATATAAATTTGAAACCCTAACCCTCAAGGACCCCAAATTGACAACCAAATTCCTAAAATGCACCACAAAACCATTGGAAAATTTCAAAGTACCACTGGTGGCTCTAGTTGGGGACGTTTGTTCAGCATGAACAGAGCGAGATCCCAGAGAATCTCTTGGTGAAGTAGACTAGACACAACAAAAATGAGCACACAAAAATAAAATTAACAATAGGATGGTGCTAGACCATCCCAAAACAGGAGGGACGACTTGCCTCTGTCAAAGATCCTGTTCTCCAATGATTGCTCCCGACCCCTCCTATTAATACCACTGAAGTTTTCCAGGTTACAAACATTACCACTAACACTTCTTATAATTCTTCTGAACATATCATTGTTAATGTCATTTTTATCATTCTACTTTATGTAACTGGGCAAAAACTGAGATCTTTTACCATCACATGACACATATTCATATTGAGAATTAGATTCTCTACCCTTTATCTCGCTATCATGCTCCATCCAAACCCTATCCAACTGAACTAAAAAAAGAAAGTGCTCATATTCCACCAAACAGGTGGCATCATGAACACTAGTTTCATCATATGGTTGCACTTGAAATACAAAGTTGTCATATGAATATCACTGCAAATTATACAAATACCTCTCAGGCGTATGAAAGGAGAAACATTCATACATAGGTGTCTCATGTAACTGCAAGACATCAAATTGGCAGAGACATTCATCCAAGCATACTAACTCAATCATATTACCACTTGTTCCAACCTCTTATAAGTGCAACTTATCAGTACTATCATCATCCCATAATTGCACAAATGCACATATCTCTAGTTTATTGACATAATATGATTCAAGTTTAAAATCATCCCTCACATTCATGTACAAGGCTTCTTTAGAAGGCTTAGATGCGTATAAAAATATCCCGCCCTGAAGATCAGTATGGGGCCTTGAGTTTTTATCAGTATCAGACATTCTAGATTCATCATCATCCATTTTGGGAACATAATCAAAGTCAACCCAGAAACAATGACACTCAATATCATCCTTTACTTCATCCTCCAATTGTTCAGCACACATATCCTTAATTTCTGTAATATCCACATACTCTAAGGCAACATAGTTAAAGGGATTTTCAATTTCTAGTATTGATGATATTCTATCATTTACACACTCATCATACTTCTCAACCTGACTATTTGAGAGATAACACATGTGATCAACATCCTCATTATCCCTAATACTGCGCTTAGGATTAGGAAGCTGAACACACAAGTTTTTATCCTTAAAGTCACCATTCTTCACAAATTTAGTATGCTCCATTGATAGCAAACCCGAACTACATTCTAGGTATTCATCAAATGAAAATTGTTCATTTACTTGTGAACAAATGACTTCATTAACATTCAAATCATCGCATCCCATATGTGAAGAAAACACCTCTAGATCATCCTCATAGAAGCATTCATAATCCATAGAAAAATAATCAGGTTCATTGTCATCATGATTCTTATCACAAGAAAATTCATTACTACATAAACTATGCTTAGAATTTTCAGAAGGAATGCATAAAATTTTATTTTCAAGATCATGATCACTAATTTGCAATGAAATATTTGCTACACTTGCACTGTTGTCACTAATCAAACAATAACATGAAAGGACATCTTGCATCTCTTTTACTTCTTTATCATCCAAGATATTACAGGGAGAGATTCCATGTATATCTATTTTGTCATCATGCCATGTATCTCTATCTTCATCACTGATATATTGATATGTTGCTTATGGGCTGATTACAATCACTATCCTCATTTACACGAGATGGATCTTCATTTTCTGATATACTCTTTTTAGTTACGTGCATTATGTTCTAATTTTTCTCAAGAGGACAACTGCTACTTGCTTTTTGAGACACCATACCTTTTGTATAATCACATCGGGCTCCTTCAATAATCTTTATCCAATCAAGTACTTGATCAAAACCATGAGGTTTCAATTCTTTTGGCAAGGTACTCAGCCCTGACTCATAGATTTCACAAAACAAATCAATGCACGTTGGATCCCCAGGTCTAAAATTTTTGAGGACCTTCAACAAGGCATCCAAAAACCTTGCAAATAAATCATATGGTGATTCTCCCTTGTGCCTCTTCATGTCAGACAATTCTTGAACAAAAGACATAGGATCAACACTGCTCAAATTTTGTTCATGCTTAGCTTGGAGTTCACCGTGATTTGCATGTTGTAATGATGGACAAATTGGAACAACATAGATATAACTATCTTGACAATAGTTTTCATCTTCTTCCTTGGATTGGATGTATGCATAAGATGTTCTAGGACAACCAACACTTACTGACATATGTCATCTCATCATTGAATACTTTGAGTTATTTTTAATATCCAAGGCAATTTGATATGCCTGATGAAGTGTTGTAGGCTCTTTATCCCTTAAGAGGTAGCTCATTTTTTCATCAAATGCACCTAGGTATACAAACAAGCATAATGTATCATTTGGTCTTATACTTTTTGGAATATCCTTTAATGCCTTTGAAAATCTGAGATTGAATGCAGGAACCAACTCATCTTCTTCTTTCTAGATGTTCATAAGTTTTTGTCTCACTAAACTTGGGCAATTCTCTCACCAAACTATCCCATGAATGTTGTCATAAACTCACTCCACGAAGAGATATAACACATTGGAAAATATGAAAACCAATCTTTGGCATCTTCCTTCAGAGATTGAACAAAGAACTTCATGACAACATCTTCATGACCTATCTCATAATATCCCATCAAGTCCATGATTTTTTGCAAATGTCTACATGTTGATTCTAAGCTTTGCCCTTTTAAATCTGGCAAGTATTCCCTAACTTCATTAGGAATAGGGTTTGGGAAACCCTGAATACGACCAAAATTTATGGCTCTATATCTTTCCATAGAAAAAATTATTTGATGACGTGACAGGGGCTGCACACTTTGCACGTTTACATTTGACATCCCACAGGGATATATAGGTGAATGATAAATTTTCTTATACCTCTTGCAAATTTCCTACATCAACTCTACAAGTGATCATTCACTGCCCTATCATGACATTAAAGTATTGCAATGCATAACCCAAATGCATCTATATCTAAGATCTCTTTAGTGGGCATATTCAAGAACAAGCATACTTCTTCAACATAATACACAGACTACAAATTATAACTCAGAAGTATGTAGAAGTAGCACTACTATTTCCCTTTCATAGTGCTTAGTTTCACTCAATAGGGAACCAAATTTTTTCAAGACTTTCAAATATGGTTTTCATACACAAGTTTATCTTCCTTGAAAACCAAAATATGAAAAATACCTAGATATGTTGCAACTGCTGCAAGTTTTCCTCTCTGACTGGAAATCTTCATAGATCTAAAGCATTATTCATATCTTCATTAGGTTCTTTTGACAGAGTCACCACCTCTCTTCTTAGAGAACTAAACTTCAAACAATACAAAGTTCCTTAAAGCCTTCTTCGATTATGGGTTTTCTCCAACAACAGAGCCACATAAAACATCTTCAAATATGCTGCAACAACACCCCTTCCAGGTTTGAGAACTTCATCTTTCATCAATTGGCAAGGAAAATATCAGAGTCACCATCCTCATAAAGGGAATGATATTACACTATACATGTGCAAACTCTAATTACCTATGACAGAAAGTTGCCATTTCTGTTGGTTATTTTTAAATCCCAACCTTATCTCACAAAATAGCCTATGACTTAGCCACTGCCAATGTTCAGCTACTATGAGGGGTTGACCAAGACATAGGTGAAAGTTTTAAGAAAAACTTTCCCTCTTCGCTTCAGGCTCTGCAAAACCTGGGAGGGTGATCCCTTGACAGTATTTGATAATTTCTTAAATCTATTTATCTCAAAACACTGAAAATTATAGTAGATATTTGTGTCTATGCAGATTTGCTTGAGGATTATGAAAATATGAGAGCTTGGCCAAAGCTTCGCAAACATTTTGGCATCACTCAAGACCATAAAATAAGGACAAACTAACATCTAATACATAGGAGATTGATATTGAAATATTGGGTGTTGGGTCTGCTTGACCTTGGCATGGAAGAAAATACGCCGAGGTAAGAACATCAGTGCCTTATCCCAAGGGTACAAAGTCACAAACAAACACAACTGAAAACTACAGGTAGCACTTAACCTGAGCATCTCGAAGCCTTATGATATCACCTTACAATATCACATCAGACATTTTCTAAAATTAGTTGTTCTTAGCATATCCTCGCATATATTCAAACAAATCAATTTCTCTGTTTAAGCATTTAACTCATTCTTTGAATAAGAGCCACTCACAGAAAATACATCCATAAGAAACCTTTATGGAGACAAATTGAAACATCTTTGATATATTCAATTCATAACTTGCATAAACCATACATTAGGAGACAACTGCTTTCAAAAATTAATTTTATACATTCCATACAGATAATGTCCAACTGGTTACAGAAAACACAGTTGAAACCCTATACCTTAATATTAAAATAAGACTTCTATTCCCCTGAGTATTTGTCTACATATCACCAAGAAATCAACCTGAAAAATCCCCCTCATACAATGGCCCTGGATTCCCATTTGTAGAAACATGGGAGTAAACAAGCTACAGGCCACCCTACATAATGACAGATGTCACATTTTCATTTGACAATTAGAAAAAGGAAATGATGCTAGAATAACCATCTCCATTCCACAAAGGCACGTCCTCTGCAACCAATCATCATTTTAGGTAGACTGGAAAACTAATTTTGTCATGTATGCTTTCCCACTGCTGACGTGGAGGCAAGCCATGTTTTTGAAGAAAAAATGGGATTACAAGGTGCTCTAATAGCTCAGCGCCTCCTCACATGAGGATATTTATTTCCCATATGAGAGCCCTTTGCCAAACTTCACCAGCTACACAAGTAGACAAGGGAGCGCCAACAAGGATCAACAGAGAAAGGAAGCACCGGAAATTCGGGTCCCATCTATTATGACCACTCGCAAGCACGAGTAGGCGACTCTGCACTCTTGACTGGGAAGTACTAATTCACCCCCTCTTAGTATATCTGTGTTCTAACAAGGAAAATACAATCAATATGAAAAACAAAAAAAAAACATGGCACCAAGAAAAATATTGCTGAGAGGTATGTATATATTCAAGCTTACATGCACATGATTAGGACTATAGCTCATCCTTGGGCCACCATGTAGGTTTGTGCATCTTTTTTATACTTATAATATTGGGTAGCTAAACAATTATGTAGGTTTGATATAAAACCTTCCAAAAAAAGCATGGAATCACTTATACTACTAAAATTGAAATTGAAAACATAGATAAACAACATTCAACCATTCCCTTAAACTAAGAATTCGTTGTATCTACCCCTTCTGAAAAAGAAAAAAAGAGAAGAAAAGAAAAAAATAAAAATAAAATTATATATTATTTAATAGTATTTCTATATATCATTGTGTATTTTTTTCTTCCTTCTGCATATATTTATACATTTGAGTTTACATTGTTTCTACTAGATTTACACATCCTATATAGTCGTATTATTATATAACTATTAAACCTTTCATAATATTATTTTAAGATATATTTTAGTGTGTTTTTATAATTACTTGCTACATAGTTTATTTTGCTTCTTTCTGCTTTGTTCATTTGACGTCATTTATTTTATTTGTAATGTTTTTCTTTTACATCTCCATGTTTATGGGTTTATGGTGATGTATGTAAATTCATAGGTGTTTTTTAGTTGTATAATATGTTCATATATTTATTTTATGTATTTATATAGGGAGTGTGATTGGAACTAAAAAAAACTTTCACACAATTAAATCCTGAAGCAAGAATTAAAAAAAAATTATTTTAAAAAACACTTAATTATTAGAATGGCCAATTGAGGCAAATCGCATTAAACTTTGGGACTCCTTTAAATTCAAAGCAAAGACAACATTCAAAGAGTTCAAAGAGGCGATCACGGCGAGTTGTTTGTTCACAATTTTATGTAACAATTGAAAACCTTAATATCAAGGTATGTCTCTGCTTTGAAGCTGTTTATTCTAGGCTTCGATTCTGTCTCTATATTTTATGTTCTACTGGTTTTGAGAGTTAGGGCGGGGGGCGGTGTTTTCAATTCTGTTTTACAGAGAATGATTTAAAATTTTCCTTTCATCCAAAAAAACGAACAATGGAAGTGTTCTAGTAACCGCTGGATTAGGCGCGCTTTATCAAATTTCAATATAATTTTTAAAATTAACTATAATTAACAGGGGTTTGTGGATTGTGAACAATTATAATGTTCAAAGTTACAGCCGATCTATGTAACTTTGATTTGTGAAATAGAATTCTGAAATTTTGACAATGCCGTGTAGTATTAATCTCATTGGTAAGCCATGTTGTTTGACATGACAAGAGAACTCAGGGTTGTTGCGTCTGCGTTTGATTTGAAGGTTTGGAATGTAATGTTAGGGTTTATAATAAAAAATTAGGGTTGCAGGTGCATTAAAATTGAATTTTGAGACTCTGGGCATGTTGATGTTAGGGTGTACTCTGTCTCATATTGACTTCCATCTGGGGAATATACATCTTTACTATATGGAATTCTTCCGTTGAATGTGAAAACTGAAGATGAATGTCTGCGAGGTTTTAAAGCAGAGCTTATTACTGCTGATTTTTTTTAGTAGGAATTTTGTTTTGGTATACAAAGAATTGACACGTTGTTTTCTGGAAGACCGAAAACAAAATGCTCACCTATGGAAATTTGAAAAATCTTATTAAATTTTTGGTGGTTGGAGACATCCAATGTGATGATCTAGCAATCATTTATTTATTTATTTTTGCTTCCAGAATCTTCGGTGAGGTTATGGGTCACCTTTTTATGCAGTGGGATATGTCTGCTGGAATTATGGGTTGCCTTATTGTGGGGTTGGGATTTGAACTGAACCCGGGTCATGCTTTCATGATTGTACCCTGATTTTTAACAGTTTTGTTGCGGTGAAAAACAACTGACTTGCCCAATGGGCAGCTCCAAAAGTCACCAACAATTGGAGAAATTGTTGCGAGGCCAACGATTTTCCTTTGCGTTTAAGAGGGGCAGCTCTCTCATATGATGAATTTTTTGGGTTTTTGAGTTCTTTTAACCAGAAAGTATGAAAAAACAAGAAAGGGAAAACAAGAGAAAAGAAAAAGAAATCCATCAGTGAACATAAAAACACAACATAGATTTCTTGAAAGAAAGAAGGAAAGGAGAAAATCAGATCAGACTAATATCAAGAGCGCAAAGACTCCAAATCATTTGTATGCCAAGAGCAAGCAAGAGAGGAAGTAAGCATAAAGAAAATGGATCGAACATAAGAACAACTGATTTTTAGGAAGAATTAGTGACATAAGAGTAATAATCCTTCATGATATTAAAACAAAACCGGGTTGCAAAGTCTCTCAGAATTCCCCTTACAAAGCTCTCAATTTTTAGAGCAGAAAAAGATCCACCCTTTACAATTCATCCTTGTATATATATGTTTCCATGTGTAACTGTTTCTTGAAATGGCCTTTGGTCTTCCCCTTTAGTTACATTTTAAAAGGTCATTAATATAACTTTAAGTTATAAACAACAGTCACTTATTAAGTCATTTTAAAATGACTAAATTAATAAATGTGCAAAATAAGTATGTGGATTTATAGCCCGCTCCTTTGAAGTCCTTGACTTTAGCTGATCGTGATCACTTGGATGGTGATTTTCCCATTTCCCACTATGTTAAATTGGCATAGTTTGCAGTCATCCCCTGTGTTGAGCCAACCTTGATCCCTAGGAGGAATATTGTCAATTGCTAAAGGGAGTTGAAAGCATTTATGATAAAACCCACAATCATCCACCCCATCTAGGCCCAATTAGTCCTAGCTAGAAACGAACACGGTAACCAAATTTTAAGGCTAGAAACTTTTTCAACCTCTGTGTAATGAGTCATCTATCTACTCTTTCTAAAACAACCTGCAAACTCTAGGTAACTTGTATCAGATAGACTGTGGACCACTGCAAAATTTTCTTTACCAATTCCATGCCAATTATAACTCAGCCTGATCCCAAGAGTTGGCTTAAGTTTGACCCAATCACCATTTTAAAAATCTTCAGCCTTCTCCATGTCATCATCCCAATCCGTTACCATTTGTCCAACAACTTTCTGCACGAAATCATCACCACTAGATGACTCAAATGTCAACTGAGGATTATCATATGATGCTGTAATCTTTTCATCATCCAAAACATTTTCCTTGTTATCTTGATCATCAGTAGAGAAATATGTTTTCATTGAAGTATTCAAATCATTCAAAGATGCTTCAAGCTTTGAGGAGTAAATATGTTTATTTGATTTCAAAGATCCAAGCATTGTTTCCTTTGACTCTTCGACACTTTCTCGGCTTCTTCCCTAGTGGTTCCATTGGTGAGATTCAATCCCTAACAGGGCGGCTTTCTACAGACTTGTCTTGATGCATATTTGCTACTTCAGTTTCTTGAGTATTGTCTAGCATATTGGATTTAGATATCAGTAAGGAATAATAACTTATCACACTCCCAGGCTCAATCATATCCTCCTTATTAATGCTTTGTTGACTGGTGATTGAACTTGGTGAGGCAACCCCATTTGCCTTGTCTTAAGCATCATAGCCTCATTCAGATTTGACTCCTGTTTACTAACCTTCTCAAAATTAGAACTAAGCGAGGAGACGTTGACTGCAGAGCTTGCTACCTCTATTGAGGCACCCAAAGCAGAAGAGTCTATCATTTTCCTATCTTCATCATCTGTGACTTTCTGGATGGAGTAATCTCTAGTAGAAGATTCAAAATTTGATTTAGATGTGGCATCTGATGTTTCAGTTATGCTAGGGAGAAATACTGCTGGTGTTGAAGTGTTAGCTTGCCCTGCCCTAATTATAACAGCATTTGTCTTTGGCACTTTGGATTCAATGTGTCCTCTTGACTCTGTGAATCCCTGCACTTCTCTGAGATATCTCCACTCCATCCTTTGTTTCTTCAATACCTTTTGCCTCAGGTTTTTTAACATTATCTGTCACTTCAACAATTGCATCTGCATGGTTCAATTCAAAATCCACTAATTCAAGGGCATTTTCTGCATAATGCTCTGCTTCCTTGACATTACACCCTATGCATCAATGTTCTTCTAACCAGTCAAAAGTCTTGCAGAGGCAACTTCATTTGCCTTAGAGTCCTGAGCATCATTCTTCTTATTTAGAGTCGAGGAAACATCTATCACTTTTACAGAATTAACAACAACATTCTCTTCAACCATTTTCTCTTGATTGAATTCAGACTCAGAGGTATCCTTCTCATCAGCGGCTTGCAGTCATATTTTATTTTGGAACACTTCATTGCAAAGGTTGTAAGTTGTGGCCTCCATACTTATTCCATGGAATCAGACACCGTGAACAATGAGCCACATCAAAAGCTCTTGTTGGATATGGAAGCCTATTGGATGCCATGATACCAATCATAGCTGGAATTGCATGCTCTAAAGCAAATTGGACCTGTGCTTCATGTGAGTCTCTTGGCGCAAAGGACATGGTTAAGACATTCCTCTTCATTAAGTAAGCACCCCAGCTAGCGACCCCACAACTAGTATCAATGGCAGTCCTGATTGTTCCAGTGGTCAAAGGGATCAATGAATTGATATCATCAATGTAAGCATCTGAACCATGATGAAACATGGTTCCACGACAGGGAAACAAAATTTATCCCTGATAACTTGAACCCAGATCTGCACAGTCTTTTCTATTGTTAGCTCCCTGTGTTGAAAATTTGCAAACCAAGCAAAACATCTACTGTTCTGCCATGGAGATGGATTTATATCCTGGCGAAGCTGGTATCAGGCATTTCAATGACTCAGCCTTACATAGGTTGATTGCATTTGTTTAAAAGTTTCAATCGCCTGTTCAACAGATTCTGAAATCATAGCATTCCATGAGACCACGACTTTTTGAGGCATTCTGCCAAGCATTCCATGAATTCCACACATCCCTTTCTTTGATAATTCTTGGCCACATTCTTTAAAACAAATTCATTTTACAGGTATCCTGTCAATGATGCATTTCATAAGATAACATCTCTTGTAGGTATTCTGAAAAGAGGGCACAGCTTTTTAAACCTTCTTCATAGCTCTCATCTTTGTGCAGCGTGGAAGGAGATATTGGCAGAGGTCGCTGGAATGGTGACTTGAAATCTGTCAAAAAAACTTGTTTGAGGTTTCATTTTGTGTAAATCCCATGATCATTACATCCCACATGATGGAATCCCCTTGAGGCATTTTGAAAACAGTCATGCGCTTGGTGTATGCTTGTACATTTTGTGTACATGTCTGTTAGGGCATTTGGAACTGTAATATCTGATAGGAATCCCAGTTCCATTATTATCTGATGGAGATCCAAATGCAAGGAAAATGTTGGCAAATGTATTGGAACACAACTTCTTACTAGCCGATTACATTTCTCTGAGAGTTTCCTACTCCTCAACAAATCTGTTTTGTGCAAAACCTGTTTGAAAAGCCTCAATTCTGGTGCATGGGAATGTGTTGGACAAAATGTAAGTTTTGAAAACCCTAGAAATTCCCAATGAAACACAACAACAACTTTTGGCAATTCAGGAGGTTCACTAACCTTAGAACCTATCAAAAAAGAATGTTTCGGGTATTTGAACGGCTAGCGAACCTAAAAACTTGCTGAAAACAAAAACTATCAGGGATTCAACACTTTTCAAAATTTTCTAGCTTATTCATAAAGTGAGTTTGGGGATTTCAGAATTTCGGCTAACTTTCTAACTTATCCATAATGTGATTTTCAGGATTTTGGCATTTTGGCGAACTTTGAAACTTTTAAACTCATTTATTAAAAATGTATTTTGGGATTTCGGCATTTCGGCAAATTTTGAAACTAACTTACTGGCACAAAGCTTTTTCTTATTACCTTCTAACTTGCTCAGAAAGGAAATCAAACTTTGAAAATCGCCAAAAAAAATTTGTGCAACCCAAAACTGTAAGAGGAGGCTTGAATTAACAGGAAGAAAATTATTTTCATATCTTTTGATTGGAAAGATATTTTTGCTTGAAAATTGGCAACATTGCGTAGAATAACCACACCAAGTCCTCTGTAAATTTATTTTGGCCTAGGCTCTCAGAAACTCCCAATTTAATTGTTTTCATGAATGTTGATCATACTGCACAATTGCTTCTAGGGTCTTGATTGAAAGATGGACGAAACTGGCATGCAACTTCTTCTGAGTTTGATATATTAGCTTACATGAACATGATCAAATGCAACATTTCGAAGATGGGCAATTACGACAGCTTGATGCAGAAAACATGTGACACCAACTTTTTGCGACTACACATGCAAATTGATGATTCTGATTTGGTGAGCAACTTGATGCTTAAGAGTGATTATGGTGTCGGCGACTAAGGCTGACTCGATAGAAGTGTTCAACACATGGTGACGCTGTCGATTTGAGGGGAAAAGTTTAAATTTTGTGGGGTCAAAATTAGGCCAACACACCCCACTACCATTTTACCACCCATAGTGACAAAAACAGGAAAAGAATGAGGTTATATGCGTTTTAAACATACCCGCCACTTGTACCGTGTCATTCTGACTTGGGTTACTCATTTTTATCATTAAACCGGTCAAACCCCATCAAAACCAAGTTTATTGATTTTCATTCCAATTTTTGAGGGTTAAAAACGACAGCATTGTTGTTTTGTAGGTCTCACACACCACAGAAGGAAAGAACATCGAATCTGATGGGCGACATATTCCGCACTAGGGATAGGCAATGCCGGGTATGAATGTGTGCAATTGTGGGAGAAGTTGAACAGTGGGCCATGGTGAAGGACCACACTGATGGCTAGAAGTGTAATATGTAATGTCCCCTTTTGGGATTTCCCTAAATCTTGCCCTAAAATCACAAGTTAGGGTTACAACTTACCTTTTAAATGCTGTAAGCAAAATAAATCCTGGTTTAGGTCCTGCAATCATGTTAGAACCATTTACCATAATCAAACTGATTAGCAGATTAGAATAATATTAGCAGATTTCCATAATTAGACATAAACTCATGGTCAAACATTGGTTCAATCACAAATACTCTAACATCCTTGGAGGGCTCAATCATAGGAGGGAATGGGAGAATGCAGTTTGATGGGGTGCCTTGGACCCTTTTTCCCTAGATTCAAGGGAATATGCCATCTCCCTTGGGCTCATGTTGCGCATGCCATTCATATGAGGTGATCTATCTAGGAGGTGCCTTTTCCGTTATCCCCTCATCTTGCCAATCATTTCCTTCTCCCTATGATCTGACCTCCTGTGCTGATCATCCATGATGGAGGAGTGAGAATGCAATGGGTGCCCTGAAAATGCCATCTCTCCTAAGCCCAAAGACAGTACCCTCTGTACCCCCTTGGCCTCCTGAGGCTCATTGCGTCCCCAATGGAGGTGGCGTACCTAGGAGAGTGCCCCATCACCGTTCCCCACTTGTAGCGTCAGTTCCTTTCATCATGGTAGAATATTCAAAGCATATGACAACAAAGATTAATCCTATTTACTGATATCACAGTAGCAGCAATTATTAGTAATTGGAATGCCCAAATAAACAATTACAGTCATTCATATTAGATTGCCTACCACAGAGATCTCTATTGTCCTGCTGTTATATATATATATATATTGCTGCTGTTAGGTATTCTTTGCTGCTCCTGATTCTGTTCTGTATATTCAGGTGCTTAATACTGCTCTGTCTGATCCAGATGCTAAAGACTGCACTGCTTGATGCCTTCCAATGCCTCCTCTATATGTATCTTGATGGCAGATCTGTATATATGTTTCTCTTCATTGCTTGAATGATATTCTTAGAATATATAGGTATATCAGAAATATATATATATTATTCTTGCTTGTATATTATATTTGTTCTTAAATCAGAATGTCTATTCCTGCTTCCTGTTTTTTTCCTCTGGCCTCTCTCACACTAGTCTCATTTTATACCTTATACCTTCTATGAAGGGAGGGATCCCTTCATAATAATCGTCTTCATAATAATCGCTGCCTTTCAACCTTATTATAATCGCATCCCTTAAAACCTATTAATCGCTGCTGTAGCTTCATACTACTATCCCTTAATTTGATCGCTGCCTGCAGCCTATAATACTAATCGCTGTTCAATATGGATCGCTGCATTTAATATGGGCCGCTGCCTTATCACTTATTAAAGTGATCATAATCGCTGCATGATATATGTCATTAGATAAAGTCTCATTGTAATTATATTTATTTTTATATATTTATAATATATGATAATTATATAATATTTAAATTGATAATATTTATATTTATTACTTATATTTATTTTATATAATATAATAATATATCCTGTTAAAATAAATATATTGTATTTTAATTATATTAAATATTTATATAATAATATTATTTATTAAATATAATATATTAAATATTAATACATACGCAATTATCTCTATCATTCAAATTGACTAAACACCACGTTTTATGGAAGCAACTTCACCGTCTTTTATTATGATGTTTAAATCTTTAATTTAAACAATGCCTTAACATCGGGACATCACATAATACCAGTCATCAAAAATCATATAGTTTACTGCTGCTAAGTAACTATGCAACGATAAGTTTATTATAATAACAATGACATTTTAAAAATATATAAGTTTATAAAATGCATCTCTTTAGAGAGCATTTTTATAATTATTAATTATAATGCCCTTATAATGTTTTTAAATTTTTTAATATTTAACTTTATATATTATCAGATATGTTTTATTTCTGCTTTATGTATAGATATTTATAAATATATATTATAATAATTTAGCTTTATATATTATATATTATAATATTTATCAAAAAAATGTGGCAGTGTTCTTAGTTATAAAAAGCCATGGGTTTTTGTGTTTTGATGAGTATTTTAGCATCTTTTAATTTGCTGTTTTTTTCCCGTGTTTTTCCTGTTTTAAACTTGTGTAATTGAATTCTATTTATACTTTTGGGTTGTCGTGTCATTGATGTGTATGTATAATGTGACTATGGACTACCACCAAAACTAGAGTTGCTGGAAACTTCCACCCTCCTCCCCAGATATATGCATTCTTGTACCAGACATGAATATGGAAACAATATGGCTCAGATACCATATCTAGGCACATCCAAATACAAGCCCATAACTGAGCTGTATCTGACCAGGCCATTGGAGCTGTATCTGATTTAGGGTTGTAAAAAAAAAATTATTCTAAATAAATTTATAGCTAAACTAGAATGGCTCTGATGGTGAACGTGTGTGTGCTCCATAGAGTAGGGCAGTATCTGTGTCCATGTTAGGTACCATGTCCGTTTCAATGCAATGCTTATGATAACCTCTTGGACATTTCAATCCATTTATTGTTCAAATGTTAATTAGGGCAATTTGAAGGCGTTGATACCTATTTGATCCAGTGATCTGTCACATCTTCTTAGAACTTTATTTGCCTCCCTTGTGCTAGTGCTAGACACACAAGGCATGATTGCACTTGCTAGACAAAATTTTGGGCAGCTACATTCATATTATGGGTGATTTACAATGGATACATTTTTTCAGTATTGGAGGAATAGGATTCTCTTTATGAATGGCGTGTTATTGTAGCACCCTCAAATCAAAATAATATTCAGGCTGTGCACATGAAGACAGCCATAGAGTAACAACATATATAAGTGGCGATGATAACATTTGTTTTTGATCTTTCTATCTAACATCGATTTACAACATTAGTTTATGTTGTCAGAACTCATCCCTAAGTATGTATTGAGTCATAATTCTAGTTGAGAAGTGCTAACACTGAAATGCACACTGTAGTGTTTGTTACATATACTGTAACATGGGAAGCATTGTCTTCTTTGATGCCCACAAGCATTTCTTTTTCAGTCATTTTCAAGATATTGTCTGACAACACTTGGCATGTTATATGTATGTTGGATTGTTGCTAGTCTAATTTATCCAAATTTATGGTAACTGACCATTTTTCTTGTAGTGGTATACAGGTGAAGTAGCAGCTAACTCTGCAAACATGGCATCTTCTTGAAGTCTCCATCTTGTGCTTGGCAATTAGCACTTCTCTCTTTCAAAGTTTGAACATAATGGGGAACGAGAATGACGGTGACTACATTTTCTATGGCACACCAATTATGAGAGAAGAGGAATTGCAAGTTCGGAAGAGGAAGAACTCTTTGGACACAGGACAAATCCGTAGGCTTCCACCATGGAAACAAGAGGTCTTTATAATGCTTTTTCCATTACTTTGTGCTTTGTTGGCCAAAGACTTTAGGATTGGTTTGAGTCAATCAATTTTGTGTTATGTGCTGACCTTTTTTGTGCCTGTTAGGAATTTCACTCAAAATAGTTAATTAGTAATAATATTGAGAAGATTACTGTCTATCTTTCTAGTCTACAAGGTTTAAGCCTTTAAGGAATTGCAGCTTTCCTTGGATCTTGATTATCTGAAGTTCCCCTATAGATAGATTGATGGCTTCATTTTTAAAAATTATTGCATATTCATGTGTAGGCAACTGGATCATAGTCAGCTATTCTTTTTATCCTGTACTTCTTCACCTAGTCGTATTAGTTGCATCTCTCCTGGTTGGGCTTCAGATATGCAATTACTCGTGTATTTCTGTAATCTTTCATTGGTTCATGGTTCATTTTGAGTTATAGACTTGATTGATTGCTATGTTGTTCAAGCGCTTTTTGCTGGGGTATATTTTGATTTACATATATTTGGACTTTATTTTGTGCATCCTTCAAGGTGGTAAGGGAAGAAGAGTTACAAAGAAGAAAGGGAACTTGGATGAAACAGAACAAAAAATGGATGAGTAGGTGGGCATTAGCTTGAGTGATTGCCCAAACGTCAACAAAATATCAAAAATCACGTGGAAGGAATATCTAGAATAGCTATGCAGAGAATGAATATACAGTCTAGAATCTCTAGACAACACCATCTCACTGAAATCACCCCACTTATGAACACCATGGAAAGGGACATATAAGGACAGAAATCAAATGCAGGGAGAAGAGATTTATAATCCAATTAAGGACTAGTTCTGAAAACATAAATGTGAGAGAGTTAGGGTCTCAAACCTAAGGAGGAACGGGAAGAGAGGATCTGTGGATAATGTATCACAAGAGCAGTAGTAGCAGAGAAATGTTTTGTCATGGAACACCTAGCTTATAATGAAATTTGGGTCAGATATGTGGAGACCTTGAAGTGGACTCCATGTTGGAACTCTTAGAAGAGATGATAATAAAGAATATGGCAGGGTTTCTGCTCCAATGCGGTAGAAGAAGATCCAATGTTCAGAATGAAGCAACAATGTCTTAAACTTAAGCATCTCTTGGAGGCTGATACAGCTGTATTATTTCTGATCTATATTGTGGTAGTAATTAAAGTTTTTTCGTTTCATTTCTTTTGTTTTGGTAATGTAAAGTTGTATTATATGTAAAAAGAGAGGGAAAATACCTCTAGTACATTACAAAGGTAGAGTACTTAACAAAGGTAGGCCAACCTAAGAGTTCATGCCATCACAAGACACACCCAGCAGCTAAGGACCAGAGGAACCAGGCATGTGTCTCTGGTTTTATTAATTACATAGAATAAATGAAACATGAATAAGTAAAAATCAGGTCAGATTGCAATTCTCCTCATCCACCATTGGGGAACCTTCTTCATCACTTTGACCATACAATTGCCTGTAAAACATTTCCTGAATGAAGTTGTTCAGATCTCTCAGTTATTTTATAAGTGACTTATACCACATCTGATGCATTTAACATCATTATGAGCTTGGCCTCTTGAATCTGATGAGGATGCACACCCTTTTCTGTTGTGTTCTTGATAATTCTTCAACAAGAAGCTTTGACCATCTTTTCCAAATCATCAACCTTGTCTAATAACTCTTCTTGGTTTTCATCCTCAGCAAGATTCTTGCCTTTCCAACTGTCTTTCGGCCCAGCGGGCTGTCTCAAGTTGATTCCCACTCTCTTTAAAATTGGGGTGGCCCCACATCCTCAACTTTTTCCTCCCTTCTTTTGTTGCTAACTAAAGGAGCTTGACATGGAGGAATAGAGTTGAGCTCAAAACTCAAATCAGTGTAAGGTTTGCATTGGTTCCATAATTCGTTAAGGGTTTCTGGGCCTCTTCTCTCTAGGTTAGTCAGGTCCTTTCTAACTTTGTGACAAAATTATAGTTCCTCCAACACCTAGCCCTCTCTCTCTAGCAGTTACATTCATCCGCAAAAGTGTTAATTTTTAAAAGGGTTTGTAGCCTCATCCAAGTTAGATCCTCATGGGTAGGCAGCCCTTTGCTTGCATCTTTTCTTCTTTTGCTGATAAACTTGGATCACAACCTTCTCCTTTGTCTTTTCTAAGGATGATGGTTTTGCGTAATGCACTTGCTCTTCCATGTTGCCCATCCTTATTTCATTCTCTACCACTTGCATCTCTTTTGGAACATAGCTTTCTCTCCCCTAACTGGTTACACTCCCAGCCTTTGAAGAGTCTGATATTTGAATGTGATGTGCCTCCTTGTAAATTGATTCCATGATCTTCACAACAACAGGGGAGAGTAACAAGGAGACAACAAACTATTTCTTGACAGAAAGCAGCAAAGAATTCCATATTCGAGAATCTAGAAAGGATAGAAATACTGAAGTAAACTATCAATAGAAAGTTGAAAGGAAAAAAGAAGTTGGGTGCTACTGACAACTTGAAGGGAATAGAATTATAAAAGAGAACCCAGGGAGCAGGCTGGGAAGTGTTGATGATGTTTTTGTGCCAAAAACAACAATAGAATAAAACACCAAGTATCCTATTCTCTCTTGAATAAAGTCTCTCAAAGGCTAAGCTATGTGATCCAGTGAGACAACTTCAAGGTTCCTTATTCGTGATTGCAGTGGATAGACTCAGTGAATGCATGCGATCTTGCTGATAGTCACAAAGGGACTTATGCAGACTTCTTCTTATTTTGCCCAGCTTATTTCTCCTTTCAGTGTGGATGAAGTATGTACTATATCTCAACAATAAAGAAAAGGAAAAAGATGAGGTTTAGAGGAACTAATCTAAGGTCAATGAGGCAATGATGACGCATAAATAGACAAATTCCTTAATCAACCTAACTCCACTTCGCCAAGAATGCCTACAACTATATGGAGTTGGTGCAATCTCTTAAGGATAGTGAAAGGTTTTCAAATCATGAAAGCTCATATAAGCACCCATTAGACAGTGCAGCTCAAACAAGCATTCACAATCGAACTTAAGCAAACAATGATGAAGCTCAGACTAGTTTTACACAACACTTCACCAACGATGAATGTCAAAAGCATGAGCTAGGAGTTGATCAAATATTCAATACATACATTCATTACATCAATGAACTACTACTCTACTTCTAATCTACTTAGAAACATCTCTTCATTTCATCAAGATACAAGAAACCATGTTATTCCACAAGACAACACTTAACACCAAGCGAGCTCCAAGTTTTGCATTAATCTTGAGAAATATTTACAACAATCTCCAAGTACTCTCAGAGAATTTCGAGAGTCTCTTCCTACTCTACTCTACTACTAGCAAACTTCTACTATTTTTCTTACAAATGAGGCAACAAGGCCTTTATATAGAGGTCCAGAATTACAATGAATGGCCTGGATCAATTCAAGTAGCCAAGGGCCCAGATCATGCCATCTTAGCAATTAGTTACAACAACTTACTATTTTTAGTACATAAGAGAGGCAATAAAGACACGTTTTCCAAGAAGATGAGGATGAAATGGAATCTTTAGAGCATCTTCCACATGGGCATCATCTTTGGCTTCTTGCTTGTTGAATGATGTGGCGAATTGTGATTAGTGAATAATATGTATTTGCCAGGTAGGTGCCACCTCAGCATATTCCCAAATTGCATCATTCGTGAGATGTCTTCCAACATGATTGCTTTGAACTTGAGTGTTTGGGAATGTATCCTTGTTGACTTCGCCTTGTTCTTTTGTAAGTCGGATGTGTATGATACTTTTTGCTCATTTGTATGACTTTGTGTACTTCTCTTGGCAGAATATAGATCTTCTTTGTGAGTGCATCTTGATGGAGAGTAGTGTAGATGATGATGACATGAAGCAAGAGACCTCTCAGAGACTTGAAGATGGAAAGCTTGAAGTGATGGACAGATGTTTTCGATGATATAGATGATGAAGTGTCCTTGCCAATGAACTTGAAGTGTTCCTTTGGAGTGGCTATCTTCTATCTTCACTTTACTCCTTGCATGAAGGTGGCTCTAAGCATTTGACTCCTTAGCTCCGTCAACGCTCTTGCAACACAGAGAAAGCCACACATATCAATCACTTGGCTTTATAACACAAAATAATCATTATTAAACATTTTCTAACACCTTAAGCACCTTTCCAAACCAAGGCGCACATCTTGGTGTGTAGGGAGGCTAAAGTGCGCCTAGCACCAAACTGGGCTTATACTTGCAATTGTGAATGTCTCAGAATGACTCCTTTCATCTAGGCGCCCATTTAATGATGTGAAATCATGCCTTTTTCTTTGAGGCGTAGATTTGAGTTTGCAAAGATGGACATGTGCGCCTAGAATCCCTAGCTTTATACTTGTCATTTTTATGATCTCAATCAATTGAGCATGTCTTCGGATGCTCCCCTTCCTCAAGCGCTTAATCAATGATGTGAATTTATGTGATTTCTTCCTAAGGCACTGATTTGAGTTGTGGAGACTGAAAAGTGCGCCTAAGTCACATTAGTGCAAATTGATGTCTTTTGATGCTTGTGGATGCTTGTTTTTGACAAAGTAAAGTTTTCAACCTTGAATCATGCCTTTTCAACTTGAGGCGCACATTAAGGTCTGTAGGGATGCAAATTGGTGCCTTGACTTACTTAGCTTGTTGTTTGACACTTTGAGGTTTCCAACACTTGTATACATCCTCAGGAGATTATTTCATCTTTAGGCGCTCATTCCCATGTTTTCATTCACTTTATTGCCAAGGTACCAAAATGGTCTGTGGAGGCAGGAAAATGCGCCTAGCTTGGAGATAGGTATTTTGGCTTGTTTTTGGGCATTGATGATGATCTCAAGCCAAGGTATTGATGTTTAGAAAACCTCTTACTCCAAAGTGATATCAAAACTCAAGGTTCCTAGCATTCTATCACTTAGGCGCACTTTGATGACTCTTTGAATGTGAATTTGTGCCTAAGTCTAGATAAGTGTTTCCTTCACTTTTCATCAATCAAAATCACTTCACAAGCTCCAGGAGAAACCTTAACACTCAAACTCATGAAATGAATGGTATTTTGTCTTAGGCACACTTTGTGGGTTTGAAAAAGTGAAGAAGTGCGCCTAGTCTCTTTGGGCTAGTTCTTTGACATTTAGTGGTTTCAAACACTTCATTGCTAGGCGCACTTTGTGGTTGTTCCAGAGAGATCTTGCACCTAGATTTACTTAGTGAATTTGAGTTAATGTGACTTTATTTGAGGCGCAAATCCAAGGTGGTAGGAGATGAAAAATGCGCCTTGGCATGGATAGGTACCTACTTCAACTTAAAGCAGTTCAAACCATTGTGAAGGCTCAAGAAGGAGCCTCAATACTCAAATACTCTTAAAACTTATGAACTCAAGCATTTTCTTCTTAGGCACAAAAGTGGCCTTGTACAGAGGGTAATTGGCGCCTTGGTTTAATGAATGAATTCTTTGGCTCATGCAACTATAGGTGTCTTTGGGGAGTCTAATTCTTCAAGGCGCCCATCTTCTTTCCCCACTTCTAGCATCATTTGTTCAAGGCGCACATTTAGTCATTCAGAGAGGCCTAAATGCGCCTCACCTGTCTTGTGAGATTTTTCAAAAATTCTTAGTGTTATACACTTTATGCTGATTCTGGGCGCAAAATTCCGAGTCTTTGGATGATGCTTGTCTCTCACCAAGTCTAGGTGCACATTTGAGGTTCCCACTAGTTGAAATTGCGCCTAGGTCACTCAAGCAAATTTGACTAAGTCTAAGACCTTCAATAGGTCCTCCAAGTGAACCTTTATCACTGACAATGATGATTCTCACCCTAGGCGCACATTTGGGGTTGTTCAGGTGCAAATTTGTGCCTCAATTACTTGACTTGTTCTTTCTTGCAAAATTTTAATATCTAAGGCATTTTGAAGGTCAACACTTCACTCTTCATGCAGGGTGCCTTGGTTATATTCTCACAAACTGAGGCATTTTCAATGTTTGACACCCTAATTGGAATCTTGAGGTCACTGCTTGTCTATGTTGTAGTGTTATTCCTCTCAGAAGACTCAACATTTCGGCAAGGCTATGGACTCGCACACTAATGACTCATCATGACATAATCCAAAGACATCATTCAAGATTCAAGCAAAACATCAGAGCATCAAAAAAGGGGGTCCCCATTTGCAATGGGGCGATGTGTGATTAGGTTAGAACATCTAGCGTCAACCGGAACAAATGTTCCTGAACATTTCGGAGACCCTCAGACACTCCTTTACGCGTCAACTAGCTAGACAACGCACTCAAAAGGAAAAGAATCATAGATTGGATCAAGACACTTCATCTTCTGTTGTGTGATTAAAGATTGATTTCAATTAAAACAGGTTCTTAAGTGTTCCAAAGATAAACAAAAGTCAAGTTTCAACATTTCCATGTACACCCACACACTAGATCATACAAACATAACTACAAGATCAAAGAATCAAAGCCAATTGCCAGCGCGACTATTCATATTTCGAGGATCCAAGTGCGTACACTTGCGTCAATTCCCATCCCTTAGAAACATGGGATCAACTAAGCTCACCTGTCTCAAGCTAGGTAGATTCATGGAAAACGGATGAATGAACATACATATACGGATGAAATGGGCAATGATGGTATGCAATGACATGGAAATAGTATGATGGAATGAGGATGATATGGAAACGAAATGACATGAAACGGAGAGGAGTGAAATGAGACAGAGTGTCTCTACGCATGACGTCTGTTTGCTAGGTTTTCATCATGGTACTTATCCAAGGCACCACCAAAGGTGGTTTTCACTTGTGGACAAAAGGATTTCTCTTTACTATTTTTTTTTTTTGAAATAGGATAACCATCACACACGGCGCCTGTTTACCAGGTTTTCACCATGGTAACGAATAGAAAGAATTCCAGAGTCTGATTCTGCAGACAACACGATGGTCCATACAAAACTATGTCAAGTTATTGTACTTACTGATGTTGGCAGGAAATAACAAAATGATACGGAAAGAATGGATTATGATGTGGATTATATAAAACAGGTAAATGAAAAGTGCATCCAAACATAAACCAGGTGAATGACGGGATATATTGGATGGCGGGAAATGTAGTGGAAAAGATGGTATATAGCAGAACGAATGGAATGAAACCATAATCAACGTTTGTTCATATCAATAAAGGGACGGGAACAGTGATTAGTGAACGGGTAAAGTGGTAACTTCATAACCCATATGAACTTAGAATGTTCTTTTTTTGATTTTATTTCGTGGGATGAAGTAATTTGGAATTTGAGATGGAATGGAAAATGGAATGGGATGAGATAATTGGAAATGGAGCCTTTGGATGCGGAGGCCTCTTTTGATTCGGCTTCTTGAACTTAGGTACCCAGAATTCTATCTTGGAAATATGGAATGAAATAGCTTTAAGTATGCCTTGCTTAGATTTCTGGCATTTATGCTTTTAGACATAAAGAACTTAGGGTTTTTTAGGAATTTATTTGCTTAATGGATAAAAGCATCTGAATATTTATTTTGTGGAACTATGGGATGGGCGGAAGGATTGCAAGCTTCTCATTTAGACGACACTTACATTCATTGATCATGATTAGAAAATGGGTAAATGGATGAAGGAAATATGGCAATGTGATTTGAGAAAGGCGGAGATAAAATGGATGGCGGAAGGTATGCGTGATCATATGCTTTTGGGGTTTTCACAACAACGGAGGTGAAGTGGATAATGGAAAGTAAGAGATTTATGCGGAATGGATGGAAATACCAACATCTTGACCTTACTTTCTATTATCATATGCTTTTGGGGTTTTCACAGCAACGGAAGTGAATTGGATAATGGAAAGTAAGAGATTTATGCGGAATGGATGGAAATACCAACATCTTGACCTTACTTTCTATGTAGTGACTAAGGTCATTTGAATGGATATTGACATGGATGAACTCCAAATGATTTTGTCCCTAATGGATTGATATATGTACCTTGATAATGGACAACTGGATTGTGCATAAGATTTGGACTTTAGACTTGAATTCATTATTGGATGAAAAGACAAAGTGGATGAAGGCTTTATGGCTTACAAGTGGGGGTGGTAAGTGGAATGAAATATATGGAAGTATGTAAAAATGTTTATTATGGAGTGGAGCGGAAACATGAACTACCTTGAGATTTTCATTGGATCCAGGTTCACAAAGACTTTCCTAGTAACTTTGGAATCATTAAAATATGTAAGATATAAAACCTCAAAGTACTTCAAGCAATACCGAACAATTGACTTATCTCCCGAGAGCAAGCAGTCATGGTATCTGACACTAGTGATGGGATCCACGGGAAATCCATCAATCATGACCCAAGTTTCTCAAAGGAAAACATAAGAATTCATAAAATTTAGATTTAGCATTTTAAAACATTATGATCGGAAAATAATAGTGTCAAGACACAATATATGATTAGTTTCCAAGTCAAGTCGAAAGTCTAACAAGATAAATTGAAAGAAAAATGTCTTCGGACTCTAAGACTTTCATGAATGGATGTCTAAGAAATGAACTAACATGTTATCACGAAATGAAACTAGAGTGTGTGTTTAAGATAACATCACCTTCTTATAAATAGGAAACCTGACACAACAACCCAACTAAACTAAGCAACTAACACCTACGAAAAGCAAACAACAACAATCAACATGAAAGCAAAACTAAGCTAAGGACAAACCAACAACAAGCAAGCAACACTAAAGCAAAACTAAGCTAAGGACAAACCAACACTTGAGTCAAATGACCTCAAGGGAGCAAATCTACTCTAAGATACAACATGAAAGGAAAAACCCTATTCTAACCTAGCTATGTACAAGCAACAGAGGGATGCAACCTAGGACATTGAGTATATACATGCCCTAGTATGGTTTTTCAATATGAACAACAACAGTAATGCAATAGTGACAGTCCTCAACCGAGCAAATTCATCCTTGAACTCAGACCATTGATCCTTCAGGTGGCAGACCTCAAACATAGGAAAATTTTTTGGCAGTATTATGATCAGTTGTGGGTTCTCGTTAGGACCATGATTTATCCAAATGCAGGTTGTTCTACCCAATTCGCCATAATCAAATTCATATTGAACATGTTCAATATGTTCAAGATCATTATCAATATCATTACTATCAGTGTTATCAATGCTATCAATTAGAAGTTCATGGTATTCAAATTCAAAGTGCTTCCAATCAATAGAAGGGAAAGATACGACTTGATGCTCGCTGTTTTCAACCAGACATGGCCTACCAAGCATTTGAT
Organism: Cunninghamia lanceolata; assembly: GCA_027924645.1. Classification (NCBI taxonomy): domain Eukaryota; kingdom Viridiplantae; phylum Streptophyta; class Pinopsida; order Cupressales; family Cupressaceae; genus Cunninghamia; species Cunninghamia lanceolata. The sequence continues at coordinate 8,489,723 of BSBN01001281.1, forward strand.
CATACTCTAAACATCTGTCAGGAGGTCGCCATTGATGATTGATGAGCTTCTCATCTTCTTCATATTGCATGATCTCATCATCCAACTCTTTCGTGATCTCTAGCAATGGTGTCAACAGCTTCTTGATCTCAGCATCCATAACTACAGCATGTTCTTCAATTGTCATTCTCTTCTTTGGCTTGATATCTTCTTGTATAATGATGGCAGCATCGAGCGTCGACCCGAATTGCTCTTGTTTATTAATGGGCTTTTCATCAACATACTCTTGAATAATAGCTTCCAAATTCTTTTGCAATGCTTCTAACTCATGATCTTCGAACAATGTCTTTTGTACTTCTTGTAGCTCATTCTCAAGGATCTTTTGATGTAGTGTAGATGCATATTCCTCAAGAAACTTATCTTCATCTAATTCAGGTTCCTGCCACAAGCTTGAACTTCTTTCTTTCTCAATTGCCGCTTCGAGTGATCTAACATCTTTCAAACCCTGTTTACAATCCTCTAATGCTTTTGATAACTTTTGTCCGAATGCTTCTATCTCTTTAGGATTGATAAACTCGTATTCATGTCCCTTCTCGCTGGTACATTGCTTATCAAAGTTCTTTGTAATAAAGACTTCTTCTTCAACAGGTACACCAGCTTCTACTTCCTTCATGGCTTGATGAATTGCTTCCCAGCATTTCTCACAAGTGTATTCCAAATGATCTATATCATGCACCCTACATCAATTTCTAGAAAGCAATATATCGTCTACACCCAAATCCTTATCATTCTTTAATTCCTTCTTGATTTCCTCTTTAAGCTTATTGAATGCTTTACCATCGATAGGAGTATTAGGATCTATCTTTGAAAATACTACCGGCTCATGTACTTGTAAGAATGAAATTTTCTTTTGCACAGCTAAGTCCATCCTTGATAAGAATGTTATACAATCTGCCTCTTTATGATCATTTGTATTATGAATACGACATCCATACTTGCACTCGAAGTCTTTCAAACTCTTGCCACCAAGACGCATACCAAGCTTGAATCTATGGTTGAGAAATCCATCTTCTGATTTTTTGTATTTTGATTTTTTGCTTTTTTTTTTGGCTTTTTTGAAATTTTCTACTCTTTTTGTATTTTCTGAAATATAAGAGATCTTGAAATCTCGAGTCTTTCCTTCAAAGCTCACTTCAAACTTCAATCCATTTACTCGGAGTATCTTGTTGCTCTACTTGAAATGAAGAATGTCCATGTTCATGCCCTCCTAGCGCCAAAAATGTTGATGATGTTTTTGTGCCAACAACAACAATAGAATAAAACACTAAGTATCCTATTCTCTCTTGAATAAAGTCTCTCAAAGGCTAAGCTATGTGATACAGTGAGACAAATTCAAGGTTCCTTATTCGTGATTGCAGTGGATAGACTCAGTGAATACATGTGATCTTGCTGATAATCACAAAGGGACTTATGCAGACTTCTTCTTACTTTGCCCAGCTTATTTCTCCTTTTAGTGTGGATGAAGTATGTACTATATCTCAACAATAAAGAAAAGGAAAAAGATGAGGTTTAGAGGAACTAATCTAAGGTCAATGAGGCAATGATGACGCATAAATAGACAAATTCCTTAATCAACCTAACTCCACTTCGCTAAGAATGCCTACAACTACATGGAGTTGGTGCAATCTCTTAAGGATAGTGAAAGGTTTTCAAATCATGAAAGCTCATATAAGCACCCATTAGACAGTGCAGCTCAAACAAGCATTCACAATCGAACTTAAGCAAACAATGATGAAGCTCAGACTAGTTTTACACAACACTTCACCAACGATGAATGTCAAAAGCATGAGCTAGGAGTTGATCAAATATTCAATACATACATTCATTACATCAATGAACTACTACTCTACTTCTAATCTACTTAGAAACATCTCTTCATTTCATCAAGATACAAGAAACCATGTTATTCCACAAGACAACACTTAACACCAAGCGAGCTCCAAGTTTTGCATTAATCTTGAGAAATATTTACAACAATCTCCAAGTACTCTCAGAGAATTTCGAGAGTCTCTTCCTACTCTACTCTACTACTAGCAAACTTCTACTATTTTTCTTACAAATGAGGCAACAAGGCCTTTATATAGAGGTCCAGAATTACAATGAATGGCCTGGATCAATTCAAGTAGCCAAGGGCCCAGATTATGCCATCTTAGCAATTAGTTACAACAACTTGCTATTTTTAGTACATAAGAGAGGCAATAAAGGCACGTTTTCCAAGAAGATAAGGATGAATTGGAATCTTTAGAGCATCTTCCACATGGGCATCCTCTTTGGCTTCTTGCTTGTTGAATGATGTGGCGAATTGTGATTAGTGAATAATATGTATTTGCCAGGTAGGTGCCACCTCAGCATATTCCCAAATTGCATCATTCGTGAGATGTCTTCCAACATGATTGCTTTGAACTTGAGTGTTTGGGAATGTATCCTTGTTGACTTCGCCTTGTTCTTTTGTAAGTCGGATGTGTATGATACTTTTTGCTCAATTGTATGACTTTGTGTACTTCTCTTGGCAAAATATAGATCTTCTTTGTGAATGCATCTTGATGGAGAGTAGTGTAGATGATGATGACATGAAGCAAGAGACCTCTCAGAGACTTGAAGATGGAAAGCTTGAAGTGATGGAGAGATGTCTTCAATGATATAGATGATGAAGCGTACTTGCCAATGAACTTGAAGTGTTCCTTTGGAGTGGCTATCTTCTATCTTCACTTTACTCCTTGCGTGAAGGTGGCTCCAAGCATTTGACTCCTTAACTCTGTCAACGCTCCTGCAACACAGAGAAAGCCACACATATCAATCACTTGGCTTTATAACACAAAATAATCATTATTAAACATTTTCTAACACCTTAAGCACCTTTCCAAGCCAAGGCGCACATCTTGGTGTGTAGGGAGGCTAAAGTGCTCCTAGCACCAAACTGGGCTTACACTTGCGATTGTGAATGTCTCAGAATGACTCCTTTCATCTAGGCACCCATTTAGTGATGTGAAATCATGCCTTTTTCTTTGAGGCGTAGATTTGAGTTTGCAAAGATGGACATGTGCGCCTAGAATCCCTAGCTTTATACCTGTCATTTTTATGATCTCAATCAATTGAGCATGTCTTAGAATGCTTCCCTTCCTCAAGCACTTAATCAATGATGTGAATTTATGTGATTTCTTCCTAAGGCGCTGATTTGGGTTGTGGAGACTGAAAAGTGCGCCTAAGTCACATTAGTGCAAATTGATGTCTTTTGATGCTTGTGGATGCTTGTTTTTGACAAAGTAAAGTTTTCAACCCTAAATCATGCCTTTTCAACTTGAGGCGCACATTTAGGTCTATAGGGATGCAAATTGGCGCCTTGACTTACTTAGCTTGTTGTTTGACACTTTGAGGTTTCCAACACTTGTATACATCCTCAGGAGATTATTTCATCTTTAAGCGCTCATTCCCATGTTTTCATTCACTTTATTGCCAAGGCGACAAAATGGTCTTTGGAGGCAGGAAAATCCACCTAGCTTGGAGATAGGTATTTTGGCTTGTTTTTGGGCATTGATGATGATCTCAAGCCAAGGTATTGATGTTTAGAAAACCTCTTACTCCAAAGTCACATCGAAACTCAAGGTTCCTAGCCTTCTATCACTTAGGCACACTTTGATGACTCTTTGAATGTGAATTTGCGCCTAAGTCTAGATAAGTGTTTCCTTCACTTTTCATCAATCAAAGTCACTTCACAAGCTCCAGGAGAAACCTTAACACTCAAACTCATGAAATTAAGGGTATTTTCTCTTAGGCGCACTTTGTGGGTTTTAAAAAGTGAAGAAGTGCGCCTAGTCTCTTTGGGCTAGTTCTTTGACATTTAGTGGTTTCAAGCACTTCATTGCTAGGCGCACTTTGTGGTTGTTCTAGAGAGATCTTGTGCCTAGATTTGCTTAGTGAATTTGAGTTAATGTGACTTCATTTGAGGCGCAAATCCAAGGTGGTAGGAGATGAAAAATGTGCCTTGGCGTGGATAAGTACCTACTTCAACTTAAAGGAGTTCAAACCATTGTGAAGGCTTAAGAAAGAGCTTCAATACTCAAATACTCTTAAAACTTATGAACTCAAGCATTTTCTTCTTAGGCGCAAAAGTGGCCTTGTACAGAGGGTAATTGGCGCCTTGGTTTAATGAATGAATTCTTTGGCTCAGGCAACTATAGGTGTCTTTGGGGAGTCTAATTCTTCAAGGTACCCATCTTCTTTCACCACTTCTAGCATCATTTGTTCAAGGCCCACATTTAGTCATGCAGATAGGCCTAAATGCGCCTCACCTGTCTTGTGAGATTTTTCAAAATTTCCAAGTCTTAAACACTTTATGCTGATTTTGGGCGCAAAATTCCGAGTCTTTGGATGATGGTTGTCTCTCACCAAGTCTAGGCGCACATTTGAGGTTCCCACTAGTTGAAATTGCGCCTAGGCTACTCAAGCAAATTTGACTAAGTCTAAAACCTTCAATAGGTCCTCCAAGCGAACCTTTATCACTGACAATGATGATTCTCACCCTAGGCGCATATTTGAGGTTGTTCAGGTGCAAATTTTTGCCTGAGTTACTTGGCTTGTTCTTTCTTGCAAAATTTTAATGTCTAAGGCATTTTGAAGGTCAACACTTCACTCTTCATGCAGGGTGCCTTGGTTATATTCTCACAAACTTAGGCATTTTCAATGTTTGACACCCTAATTGGAATCTTGAGGTCACAGCTTGTCTATGTTGTAGTGTTATTCCTCTCAGAAGACTCGACAATTCGGCAAGGCTATGGACTCACACACCAATGACTCATCATGACATAAGCCAAAGACATCATTTGAGATTCAAGCAAAACATCAGAGCATCAAAAAAAGGGGGTCCCCATTTGCAATGGGGCGATGTGTGATTAGGTCACAACAGAAGATTCTAAGACTGGCATAAAAATAAAAGAGATGCCTAGTAGTAGGTGCAGAAATGAAGGAAAGAGAAGAAGTTGGGTCTAACTGAAGAAGGAAACATCCAGAGCTTTGTACAAACGCCCAACGAAACCCATTGATCATGCCTGCCAGGAAAAAAGCATGATCATGGGAAGCTTGCAACCATCAACCAAAGGATGGCTGACAAATCCTGGCAGGAATGTTTTCCTAGCATGCATCAAGGAAGAGAGGAGAAAAATAAATCCAACCATAAATAAAGAAGGAAGAAACGTTCCCTATAACATTTGACAAGCACTAATGACTTGCTTCCCTCGATTATGAAACCATACTCACATCCGGCAAGCTCCAAACCACTTTAGGTTCATGTGACTTCCATTGGTAGGGAAATAGGATTATAAGATGACACTTTAAAGAATAAATACTCTGTTTGTGAGCTAATCAGAAATTGAAGACACCACGGTTGACATATATGAGTGGTGTCCCATGCAAACAAGAATTTTATAATGTCTGGGTTGGCTTTTTCTAATAACTTTTCCAACAATAACCCCTAGAGTTGTATTCCGACTCTTCTTTACCCTTAACTGGCTGCCTATATTCCAACATTAGCCCCACCAAACTTAAATTTGTGAGTGAAATTATCATCAAAATCACACCTTGTTTAATTGTTGATATTGCCTCTCTCTTTGAGCAATGGTCTTATTAAGCTCTGCATAATGCTTTTCATTCTCTTGTGAACCAAAGAAGATTTTTCCTCTGTTGATAGGCCCATGATTTGCTAGCCAATTTGCTGCCTTGTTACATTCTCTATTAAAATGAACAAAGTGAATGTCATCAAAATGCCTCCAGTCCACTTTTGTAGGGCCTAGAATGGTGGTGCTAAGGACAATCCAATAACCTAGCTAGCAAATTATTAAGTATAGAATGAACGTGCCACATAAAACACATAGTAAACTTTACACATTTATCAACTATTACACATTCACAAGATGAAGAGATAGGATAATAATGCTCTTGTAGTCAATGAAATTGCATAGTTATGGTACATAGTGATGAGCACACGTTTATATTGAGAGTTGGGGGTTGAATCAGTATAATACAATCTTTTACTTTTTCAAACTAACAACCACAATAATAATATCAATCACACAAGATCTACCAATTATGCAACACAAGGAGAACATAAGATTTACATGGAAACCCTTACGTGAGAAAACCACGTCAAGATATTGTTTATATACAGTTTTCTTACAATCTTTGTAGGCACCAACCTATAGGAGACACCAATCCCCTCTTGTACAATTTGTAGGCACCAACCCACTTGAGACACCAATCCCCGCTTGTACACTTTGTAGGCACCAACCCATTGGAGACACCAATCCCTGCTTGTATAATTTGTGAGCACCAACCCACTAGAGACACCAATCCCCACAATTTGTAGGCACCAACCTACTGGAGGCACCAACCCCCACTACTAAGCACCAACTTAGCGAGAGACACCAATCTCTCCTTTAGGAAGCACCAACTTCCACAACAAAGTTCCACCTTGAATGTTGCTTCTTCAACGGAGGATGGATATCTGATGTGCCTTCACAAACTCTTCTTGTAAATGATGTGTTCTTCACAAATTTACACAATCAATCTCCTTCTCAAATCTTCATGTATTCCTTATTATATCTGCATATATTCTTCTTACAATTCTGCCATAAACTCTTCTTACAATTCTGCCTTCAACTCCTTTGATGATCTTTTCTTTATCTTCTCATTTGTAGATCTGCAGGTGTAAGTATGATATATACTTTTATTCCTCACACTCTTCACATGCTTTTCATCACTTTCCACATCCTCTATTTATCTCTTATATTCCTTTGAAAGGAGACATTACTTCACAATAGATGCATTGCTTGACAAAAAGATGCACCCTTCCTTTACCAATCACCATCTTTCTTAAAACATAAATCACTCTTTTAATATGATCGCTTCCTTTTTAATACCAAGCGCTGCCCCTTCATATTCTGATCGCTCCATAGTAATTAATTCACTCTATTTATTAATGAGGTCGCTCCTTTTGTCTAATATATTCGCTGCCTTCACACAATAAATAATCACTGCCTTTTTTTAATGTCTATTTCTCATTTAACATAGGCAATTAATATATATTTATATGTGGCTTCAAACATGGTTGGCCAAGTTTGATTTTATTATTGTTAATACTTGCTAACAAAGGTGGTCGGTCACATAAGTTAATTTCAGCGGTGTCCTTAGTAAAGGTGGTTGGCCACATAAAACATTGTAATTATTTCTTTTATGAAATCTTCATAGTCGGCCATCATTTCTCTTCCATAGTCTTTATTTATTTCTGCATTTAGACAATAACTTAAATCTTTTTAGTGCAGCGATTTATGGCCTTTGGCCTATAACGATTTCTTCTCCATCCTTCACCCTTTGACATCAATGACAATCTCGGACAATGAATTCCTTCTTGACATCAATGACAACATTTGCAACACCTACATGTGCAAAAAATCCTAGAAGGATGGAATGAGAATTCTCTTGGTCATAAAACTAAGGTAAAACACTTCTGATTTGATTTGCCTAATTGGAATTTATTCAACTATGGTTGCCCTATCTATGGCATTCAACCTTAGGGGCTAGTTACAAATGTATACATACAATCACAAAAAAGACAGTTACAAAAGAGAGAGGTTAGAAAATGGTCTAGGTTCTATAATGGTTGATGGTTTGCTATCCTGTTCATGTGATGGTTTGTCTCCCAATTACATGATGCAAGGGCAAGTATTTGGATGTGGTGCAAGCCTTAGGAGAATAGTTTGATTTGATGAAATGTGGTGGTTACAAAAGAGAAGTTAAAATATCTGTTCAAGTTTTGTAACAGTCAACGACTTACCATCCTATTGGTGTGATGGTTTGTCTCCAAACTAGATGCTGCAAAGGCTAGTGTGCTGACGTGGTGCATGCCTTAGGAAAACGGTATGATTTAGTTAGATGTGGCACAAGGTATTGACATTGAGCCTGCATTGTGTAGAAGCCTTTGGTGTTATGTGCTTACTTGGGGTGAGCCAATCAACCTAGGTGTTGACTGAGTTGTCTTATATGGCTCCAACTTGCTATAGAAGTTGCATTGAGTGTGATGCCATTGTAGATGACATGATGCTATGAGAAGTGTGAGTGGCCTTGATCTTGGCATTGTGAAGACAAGTGGGACATGAAAATGTTGAAAGAACACCAATACACTGAGAGGGGGGGTGAATCAGTGTTTGTTAATTTTTAACAATATTAAACCAAGAGACAAGAATCAAGAGCACACATAAATCACATAACACCAGATGTACGTGGAAAACCCTAAAATGGAAAAACCACGGTGAGAATGTTGCTTGAGTCTACTGCTCAAATCCAACCTCACAAAAAAGTTTTTACAAATGTCTTGTAAGCATCAACTTATAGGTACATTGACACCCAAGACAATGTTTTGAGGCACCAACCTTCAGGTACATCGTACACCTAAGATAATGTTTTGAGGCATCAACCTATAGGTACATCATACACCTTAATTGAGCACCAACTCAATACAATGAGGCACCAACCCTTGAATCCTTACAAACCCTGGTATGCAAACAATGTTTCTTCAGTAACCTGAAATGCACCTTTTCAATTCATATACTATGCTTTCCTTTTTTGCCTTGTGTTTTCATGAACACAATCTTCTCCTCTCTCAACTCACCCTGCAATTTGTGTTCTCATTAACACAGTCTCCCTTTTACTCAATACTCTTTGCACACGCCTTTGAACATTTGTATGTTTGTGCAAACTCTTCACACACTGTCTGTGAAAAAAATGTTCAGTTGAGTAACATTTCTGCAATTGAATTCATAGTGTATATATCCCCTATATACGTTGCAGAATTATGTCCTCAGCAACTACCTACTGAATCGACAAATCCAAGAGAGTAACTGTTTCCACAGTTACAATTAACTCTAACTGCTTTGCATTCCATTGAAATTGTTGCTTGCATCATTTTGCAAAAATGCAATCGAATCGGCTTCCTCTTTGTAGCTGCCCGTCAATTTTTAGCTTCAGGAAATGGTCGTTTGCCAACTTTAAATATCGACCGTTGATCTCTCCTTTCATGCCATCGTTTAGTGGACACATGTCATCATCGCGCACCTTCACAGTCGATGATTAAGAAAAATATATCTCTATGCGCTGCTGCGGTAACCATCCTATCTCCTTCATTGTGCACCGTTGATTTGAAGTTGCCTTTACATATTGGCCCTTTGAAAAGTCTTCGGCTAATGAGAAGTTGCCACGCTATTCATAATGCCACCTCGAACACGGTCAACAAGTCTTCGTCTTCGTATTTACCGCTTGCATTCGAAGCTTGCCACTTGTCGGTATTGTGCAAGCGCGCAGAGTTACCATTCTGCGATCTCCATGACCTTGCAGGGATGCACAGACCTGCCACATGACGTGATTTCGTACTCGCGCACTGGGAGAGAGGGGGTCAGTCAAAGCACGATACTTGATGGCTTATGTTATCACTTAAGTGACTTCTCATCGGGGATAGCAGGTCAATGTCAAAATATAACACCTAAGAAAATAAACTTTCCACAAGGTTTTAATGGAGTCTGATAAAACCCTAACTTGCAGACCAGAGAGTTCTTGGCCATCAACTTGCAGAGCTCGACCTGTGCTTTAGGATTATGATCTGTATGCATGAGCTGCTTCCAATCATGCTTCAATTTCATAGAGACATCATCTCTTGACATCAATGACTTTCACAAAGACATACAAAGACATCCCTTGACATCAATGATAATAATGCCAACAGATACAATGCATGGTCCTATGCAACTCATGCATCAAACTTGTGAGTGGCCCTACATGGATTCAAATTATGGCTTGGTATATGCCCTTCACGGCTATTGCCCTACATGGCTTCTATTATTCATTTCTCATTATGTCATAGATTTAACAAGAAAGTTATGTACTGCCCAAATTTAACCATGGACAAAATTAGAAAACACAACCACAATTTTTTTTATGAAGTCAAAATGCATCACATGAATGACAATGCAACATGCACACTTGTTTTGTTGCCATGTGCAATGCCACCTTATATCGACAATACGTGGAAGAGAAGCGTTGGGTAACACACAATGAGAAGAGAGATGATGAGAATGAGAGGAATAGATAGGTGACACACATCCCCATGCGGCACACCCTATGATGCACAAGGCAAGCTCAATAGATATGAGGAGGCATCAACTGACGTGGCACCCAAAGGAGTGATACCCCAAGGGTAATTTGACTGTGCAAGGTTCTAGATGGAAGGAAGACAATGTCCTCAACACTAACTAAAGGAACACAAGGAAGCAATCTAATTTAAGCATGCGAGACTAAACCCTTCATCCATACTAACCCACCCAATGATGAAGATACATTTCCTAGATCAACCTTTTATGAAGAATGCATAAAGAAAAGGGGAGAAATTATGAACCCAAATGAGATAGTTTTATTCCTTAATTATAAGGTTCATTCCTTTATTCATCTTATCGTGGATTTTGTAAAAAAGAATTTTTGTTTCTTTTCCCAAAGTAACAACATCGACATAATTCTTTTATCTTCTACTCTAATCAAGCAAACAACATAAGGCCATTAAACTAATTTAACCTTTCAATAAGAGCGTGAAATAAGTGAGAGAGAAGCATGACCATAGAGGAATTAATTGCACTTCCTAGGTACTATCTTCATTTTTATTATTATTACAAGGTGAATACAATAACAGGGAAGATTACTATCATTTCTCAGCAAAAAACTCGGCAAAACTCGACAACTTAAATAACACTTAATTTTTTTAAAAAAACATGAATTTAATGCAAAATACAGCTAGAAAATGTACCAAATGAGTTTGGTTGAGGGGCACCGGGGGTTTGGGGGCAACGGCCCCAGTGGGGTTGAGGGGCAGCCCAAACCAAGCTCAAATGAAGACCTTCAAAACCACACGGACCTTCATGGTGCACACCATTTTCATAATTTTTTAGAAGGCAAAAAACAATGCTTATAAAGCCAAAAAAAATAGAGTTTTTGGAGTGCTTAACCCATGTTTACAGTTTTTTTCTGCGATTTTGACATGTTGCAAGTGTGGTGAGTCAAGTTGTTGGACTCGCTGAGTTTTTGGCGAGTCTCCTCGAGTACTCGCCAAAAACTCAGCAAAAAGACTCGGCAGTACTCGCCAAAAACTCAGCGAGTTTTTCCAAATACTCGGCAAAAAGACTTGGCGAGTTAAACCCGTGAGTACTCGACGAGTTTGTGAACTAAGGTATGGCTTAGCCATTAGAAATCCATGCCAAAGATCATAAAAAGTTGGCAAATAGTCAAGTGAATTGCGCCAGATTTGAGTGAGGAGTTTTGGGGATATAATACATCAGATTTAGGTGCATAAAAGCCATGGCTTAACCATTAGTGAAACGTGCCTAAAAAGTGGCGAAGTTTTTAGTGATTTCTGCCCAGCAAGAGGAAAGGATGATAAGAGAATGGTGACACACTTTTTGGTGGCTGAAACCATGAAAAGTTCCGCCAAGACATAATGCAAAGTCAGTCATCAAAGCTGGGCACACATTTTTGATGGCCCAGCCAAATGTTTTCTCATCCAAGTGCACAATTTAGGTGGTTTAACCCTAACAAATCTGCGCCTAAGTTGACAAAAGAAGCAGTTTAAAGTCAAAGTGCACTTTTATGATGGCTTAGCCATCTAATTTCTCCTCCAGCACACATTTACCTTGGTTGAGCCACCAAATTATTCCGCCCAAACACTGAAAGAGGGTTTAAGTAAGGGGAATATTGGCCTAAAAGCTAATATCACACTTTCTTTATGGCTTTTGCCATCACAATTCTTTGCCCAGTCGTTAAAAAGGGGCAAACAGCTAAGTGAAGTGCACCTAAGTTTAGTTTGCAAGAAGATCATGAAAAAGAGGTGCCTCTCTACATTCAGTTGGCTGAAAGCAAAAAACTGGTTAAAAGCATGCAAGAGAGAGTTTTAAAGTCCATAGAAGAAAGCAGTTTGTTGTTCAAACACCAAGAAACTCTTCTCTGCTGTTCTCAGCAAAACAAGGCTGTGTATTCATATTTTTTCGGGTCTGAAGGTAATTTCCAGCGCCATGTGGGAGGGTTTTTCAGGTTAGCAGCAGCTTTTGAAGAGTCTTCAGCGGCATCCTTCATATTCTCTTTTCTCCTTGTCTTCTCTGCTCTTACACAGCCCTGAACAAAAGTTTTGACCTCTTCCAAGCGGCTGTTTTCCTTTTTGAGTAGGCTGAGTTGATCAAATCAGTACCCTAAAAACCCTAGGACAAATTCATATGATGTAGAAGAAGCCATCGTCAGACTTTGAGCTGTCATAACGGAAGATCCAATCAAGTGTTTTGACCTTCCATCTTGCAAAGTGAAATGGAGACCTTTCAGATTCAAGCATCAAAGTTCTTTTGAGGTTGAGGGTTTCAAATTCAGAGGATTGGGCATATCATCATGCTTGGCATTAGTGGATTCATCATGGTGAGGGTTTTAGAAGTTCTGAAGGTTCACTATATTTCAGAGGATCTGCCAAGTGCTCTAGATTTTGAATGTTGCTTATGTGCAAATTTCTATTTTTAGCAGTGACTGCATCTGTCAGTGGCTATTCCTGGTGTTATATTTCTGGGCAATGGATATGAGCCTATTTTAGGCCTTTATATTTTATTAATTGTTTTAGGATTAGTTTGCTTTAAAGTTATTTTCTCTTCACTTTTCTTGCAAATAAGGATAGGTTCACTTTAAAGCAGTACTTTTTGGGAGTAAGAGATGTGAAGTATGGTGAGGAATCCAGGGAATCGTTATAATGATAATTGAAGTCATACTTATGCTGTAGAGATTGTCATTCAAGCATTCGATCAACGTTATTGCGTTTTTGTGTAAGGATTTTGTATAAGTGAATCATAGTAGGAGATGTATTAAGCTTTCTATTAACACTTATCTTTGTCTTGGCTTTGAGTACTTCTGAGTGATTTATTTTCTTGGAATCTTACACCGTGATTTTGTTTAGTAAATTAGTTTTGTTAATACTCTCCCGTCGATGTGGATCTGCTGGTCTCTGGTTTAGCCAGTAGTGAGCATTTGTTTTTCATATTGTTTCGTTGCAAGTCTTAAATACAAAAGCCTCATTGTGAGATAAGTACTTTACGTTTTGTGCTCAATCTCTACGATCAAAAAGATAGGTCAGGTTTACTTTTCAGTCATTTCCTTTCATGCAAACCCCATTGATAAACTTGTATAGTGTGCATAATTGTAAACTTGTTCATAGCTTTAGGTTTTAGGAGTAGTTTTAGATCTTAGGGAGTTTCCCCTTTTAATTTGAAGAGAGGTTTTACCACATTTGCTTTTCTGTTTTGCTTTGTCTCACAAGAGACAAATAAGAATGCTAACAAGATTTTACAAAAAGAGGAATAAAGAAATTTAGATGGGGCCCACATGCATACTTCAAACAAACTAATTTGACATCACACAGTTAATTTCACAAGGTCTAGGGGTGAAGTAATTCGGTGTTGTGTAAGTAGCTAGGTAATTCTAGCCATCCCTTGGTTAGGTTTTGGTGGTGTTTATGTCATGGGGTCCATCACAAGGTTGTAGTTTCTCTTTAATGTTATAGAGAAGCAAGTGTGGCTCAACACACAGAAATCCTCTTGAATCTGGTGTGACTCAACTTGTAACCTGCATGCTAGGCACACATCAAATACATACATGCAAGTACATAGCTGAAGCACAATAATAACTCATCTCAATATATAATATGTGATGTCCTCAGAATTATAGTAGTGAAGGCATAAACAGTAGTGTGAGTAATTTCTGATTATCTAGATCTCCTAAACTAAACAGCATTCATAAAACCACAGATTGAACCAAAATTTCACAGAGATTTTAGATCTGAATCACATGAACTGCTTTATACCAAATCTGATCTGAGTTATAGCTCAATGTTCGAGTTCCAGATAATTACATACAATCAAAAATCAAATCAGTTCAATACATTTGCTACTCCAGAATGAGGGAGTACTCAGGAATTTGTTTATCTGACCCTTACGCTGCACCAGTCTTCCTTTGAGTTTGTGCGCTGCTGTAGAAGGATAGACAGGTGACCAGTATGCAGCCTACAGGGGACTGTTTCCTGGTGGGTCCCTTCCTCTAGATGAGGCGATTATATGGCGTTCCACCTATGATAGGTTGATCTGGGTATATGGTGCAGCTGAGTATGATCCTCTACAGCGATTCCCACTGAAGCCTCCCACGATATTAATGGCCGGTTGTCCAAAGACCAATTATGGTGGTAGGGCAACCTGTTGACTCTCCTATTTCTCTTTCAATCTGCTCAGATCTGCTAAGAAATGTCCAGGTGCTCACAACAGGTGTGGTTCACTATTTGATAGGATGGCGCCCCCCTTTTCGGTATGGAATTGATACTGGTTTCTTCAGTGTTGCAGACACCCTACACACTGGACCCAAACAACAGTTGATGTATATTCCGCCTTCAGCTAGCTCCTGAAAACAAATAGAATCTCATTAATTACGATGCAAGCTCCTGGATAGAGTTGCGCAGGTAAAACCAGATTGGGTTTGGCGTCCAACCTGGATAATTGTTACTCTTGAGGTTTTCGTCCCAAGGGTAGACTTTGCTAACAGCAGTCAGAAAATGACAAATTTGGATATGTAAGAATTGGATGCCTTCACTTGTAAATGAAACTTGTATTAATACCTGTCCTAACATTGATTAAGTCAGCCTTCACCTGTTGATCCTTGATCCAAGTCGGCGCCTTGTTTATCCTTGATTTAGGTCGGCCTATTAATTGAATTTTCAAATTGGGCCCAAAGAAAAAGGTATTATTATTAGAAGTCATTGATATCATATATATATAGTGTCGAAAGACACTTTTTATTTATATCAAGATTGCTCTCATCTGGGAGACGTGGGAGGGACATGAGAGTCCTCCCCTCTCAGAATTTGCTTGTCGTCAAGCAATGATAACTTCTGAAATTTCATCCTCTTCTTGTCATAGCTGCCCTCATGTCTTCCCTTGCTCAGGAAAAAGCGAGAAACCTCCTTGCATAAAACTCAAATACCTCTCCAAAGTTCCAAATGGTTATGCTAGGATGATAATTCTCCCTTGAAATTTCTTTTTTTTCCAATATCCCATATGGTGGCCATTCTTGGCGTGCTCCCATGAACATATTCAAAATGGACCAAACATTATCAAAGTGGAGTATCTTACCTTGAAGGGGTTCCTTGATTATCTTCTTGCTTTAAGTAAATTGGTTCTCCCGGACACACACTTCCATTCTCATTTCAGCCATCCTTGGGGTTCCATTCGTAATGCCTCGAAGTGTCACGGCCTTCCCATCCGCTTTGAATTGGAACTCCATTGTTTGGTAGTTTTGCCAAAATCTTCCCAATGAGCGCAACCATTGCACACCCAATAATATGTCCATTTCGCCCAATCCCACAACATAGAAATCATCCTTAACTTGGTACCCTCCCAAGGATAAGTTGGGGCGATGTATACGTCCTCTACAAGGCATAATAGTATGCCCGTCTGCAAACATAACATTGAACCCATCAAACCTTTCCACCTCCAAATCTTTCTTCAAGGCCAACTTTGCATTTATGAAATTATGAGTTGCCCCACTATCAATTAGTACTGTTACTTCATGTCCCTGCAAAATTCCTCGAATTCTAAAGGCATGGTATTTGGTTGTTCCCGAAAGGAGGGCAAGAGTGCCTCTTGGAAAACTCTCAAACTCATCCATCTTCAACCTAGGTACAGTTTCCTCCGTCTCTGAATCTTCTTCAGGAGTACCCGCTATGTAATGTATTTTCCCTCTTCCTGAGCATCTATGACTGGGTTCCCACGGCTCTCTACAAGAAAAACACAACTTCTTCCTCCGAAGCTCATTCTTAGTTTCTTTGCCCTTGTTTGGTTTAGGAGGTAGGGCCATCGGTGAAGGGATATCTTCTTTATGCTGCTCCGTGGGTGTGTTCTTAAGGTAGGACTTGCTCCTAGTTGTAGTAACCTCCAATCTCAATGCCCTTTTGATTGCATCTTGTAAAAATGTAGGCTCCAAAGCACTAACCACACCCCTAAGTGATTGTCAATCCTTCAATAAACAAGTACACGAGTGTACTTTTAGCAATGTTTGGTACCATGACAGACAACCTTTGGAATTCTGCAATAGACTCCTCTATTGAAACTCGTTGCTTTAGCCGTGTCAATTCTCTGAAATACCTCTCCGGATTCTTTTGGTCAAATCTGTCTATGAGCGTTTGTGTAAAATCAACATACGTCACAATATGTTAATGCCCTTGTGTAATAATTCCATGATGCCACCACTCATGTGCAATCCCATCCAAGTGAAGAATAGCAAACTTGATAGCTTCATCTTCTGTCATCGGGTTGAGTAAGAGATATGTGTCCAATTTTTGAACCCTAGCTCTTGCAGTGACCTTCACCGAACCATCAAAAGTTGGAAGTGACATCTTACTCAGTTTATGCTATAGATCTTTGCTGCCTTGCTGCATAGGTTGCCTTCCTCTAGATCCATTTCTAGCATTGAAGAATTGTATGAAAGGAATATCACGTCTGACATCTGGATCAATCCTTGAATATTCATCCATGCAGGCATTGGTGTCAAATGCTGCTGGATTTGGCTACTCTTCTTCTCGGGGTAACTCTACTCTAGGCAAAAATGTGGGCTGTGTGAAGCGAGGTGTTGTTCCAATTTGATTCCTGCTGTTATTCGTGCGCATTTCAGCTCCATTCTAATTTGTATTACTGCCTTCTGCCTCATCATTTTGTGCAGGCTTCTTGGAATTATTCATGCTTTGCAACATTTGAAGGAGTATTTGAGTTGTTTGCTCTTATTTTTCAGAAATCTGCTGTTGTAACTGCATAAATGCCCTTCACTCATCCTGATTTGCCATCTTCTCCGTACCTCTGCCTCCAATTCCAACTTCAATCTGCAGTGCCTCTGCCTCTAGCTTCTTCCTTTCTCTCTCTAGGGCATGCTGGACTCTCTGGCTCAATTGCATACACCAAAATCTCCCTGAACCTGGCAGGACAGCCTGCTCTGATACCAATGTGATGTCCTCAGAATTATAGTAGTGAAGACATAAACAATAGTGTGAGTAATTTCTGATTTATCTACATCTCCTAAACTGAAACAACATTCATAAAACCACAGATTGAACCAAAATTTCACAGAGATTTTAGATATGAATCACATGAACTGCTTTATACCAAATCTGATCTGAGTTATAGCTCAATGTTTGAGTTCCAGATAGTTACATAAAATCAAAAATCAAATCAGTTCAATACATTTGCTACTCCAGAATGAGGGAGTGTTCAGGAATTTAGTGATCTGACCCTTACGCTGCACCAGTCTTCCTCTGAGTTTGTGTGCTGCTGTAGAAGGATAGACGGGTGACCAGTACGCAGCCTACAGGGGACTGTTTCCTAGCAGATCCCTTCCTCTAGATGAGGCGATTATATGGCTTTCTGCTAATTTAGGTAGATCTCTCCTAGGCACGTTGGATGATGGGTATATGGCATAGCTGAGTATGATCCTCTACAATGATTTCCACTAAATCCTCCCGCTATATTAATGGCCTGCGGCCCAAAGACAAATTATGGCGGTAGGGCAACCTGTAGGCTCTCCTATTTCTCTTTCAATCTGTTCAGATCCGCTCAGAAATGTCCAGGCGCTCACAACAAATGTGGTTCACTATTTGATATGATGGCGTCCCCCTTCTCTGTATGGAATTGATACTGGTTTCTTCAGTGTCGTAGACACCCTACACACTGGACCCAAACAACAACTGATGTATATTCCACCTTCAACTAGCTCCTGAAAACAATAGAATCTCATTAATTCTGATGCAAGCTCTTGGATAGAGTTGCACAGGTAAAACCAGATCGGGTTTGGCGTGCAACCTGGATAATTGTTACTCTTGAGGTTTTCGTTCCAAGGGTAGACTTTGCTAACAGCAATCAGAAAATGATTAATTCAGATATGTAAGTATCGGATGCCTTCATTTGTAAATGAAACTTGTATTAATACCTGTCCTCCATTGATTAAGTTGGCCTTCACCTGTTTATCCTTGATCCAAGTCTGCGCCCCATTTATCCTTGATTTAGGTTGGCCCATTATCTGAATTTTCAAATTGGTGCCGAAAGAAAAATATATTATTATTATTTTTTGTTTCTTAAGAGATAAGATTATATTAAACTTTTCAAAAAAGAGTTACATCACTTGCCACCCTGGCAGTATGTTTGCTGTTCTATCTGAAAATGCCAAGCTTCTGCTTGGTTACCACTACCCACCTAAACCCTTATCTTATACTTTCAATACAAAAAAGTCTTAAAATGGCCATGCAAGGCCAATGTATATTCTAATTACAGCCATTATGTACTTCGCATAGTTTTCAAATTGTAAAACAGAAAACCCCCACCCAGGAATTATCTGAATCTACTCCTACATACTATTAAAAAACCTACTTATCAAGCTTCACCATTCTCTTGAATGAATTGCATGAACTCTGCTATCCATTCGAAGTCCTGCATAGGTACTGTTGTGACCAAATCACACATCACCCCATTGCAAATGGGGACCCCCTTTTTTGAATTCCAGTGCTTTGCTATGTCCAGGATGATGTCCTTTTTCATGATGAAGTCAGTATTACCTAAGTCCTTAGCTTTGTGATGAATCTTAGAGCCCCTTGATGATCTGATCCTGATGTTTGAGACCCTGAAAATGACTAAGTCTGGTATCCTGATCCTGAAAATCCTAAAAATTGGCTAAGTCTGAAATCTGGTAGATCCTCCAAATTCTAGAATCTGCATGTTAAATCCGGTGGATCTGAGACCTATCTCAAACATCCTGAAAGGTATATTGAAAAATATTTAAAGTATAAGAAACTTATACTTAAATATATTTTTCAATATACCTTACCTTGGGCACTGTCAGTTTTGGGCGCGAAATTGCTCCAGGGTCACCTCAAAACTCCGCCTAGAATTCAAGGCGCCTTTCATCATCTAGACACCCTCAAGATTGCGCCTTGGGCAAGGAAGCCTTCAAATCAAAGCGCCTTGATTGAAATTGATGTTGCGAAGCTTGAAACATTGCAAATTCGACAAGGAAGAGGCATGAAAGTCTAGGCGCCCATTGCATGTTCAGAGGATCTCAAGAATTGCGCCTTAGGATAAAGTAGATGAGTTTTAGCGCCTATGCCTTGCTGTTATTGTCTTTAGGCGCCTTGATGAGAAATAAGATTTAAACTATTGATGGATGGGCGCCTAAGGAAGGATGGTTGTTTGGACTCCATCACTTTGAGTGCCTTGTATATAAAGTCTCTAAAATGACTAAAATATGTTGAAGAACTTAAGGCGCCCTTTGCCTTTAGGGTAATCTCCTCTAGGCGCCTAGCAAATGACTGATTTGAGGATTGAATTTGGCGCCTTGAAGCCAAAGAAATGATTAAGAAACTTGCACAAGCCAACATTAGTGCCTTGAGGTGAGAAGATGCCTCTATGAAGCTCAAGCACGAGTAGGAATTGTTTGAAAGATCAAATGAGTTTTAGGCACCTTGGTGTAAGGTAAAGTTTAAACTAATGATTGAAGGCGCCTTAAAGGTTGAAGTGTGGTAAAATTCCAAGAATGGCGCCCAAGGTGAATCATCCTATCAAGTCTTAGGCGCATCAAGAAAATCATGTAATCTGGGGGTAAGCATCACATTAAAGCTTAGGTGCCTTAGTTACTTTAGCCCTCCTTGAAGTTGTGAGGATAATTCATTGAAGTGTTCACATTAAAGCTTAGGCGCCTCATTACACCCAAATCATCCTAGCACCTAGGAGTAAACAAAGTAAGATTCTGGCATTGTGAAGTCACCTTGAGATGAGAATGCTTTAAAAGATCATGCCTTGACTCAAGAACATTTAGGATCCTTCAAACGTATGAGAATGGGAAGTGATTTTCAAGAGTCTAGGCGCTCCATCTGTTGGGAGAATTCATTTTTGGCCCTAAGAAGGTATTGGAGTTTGTATCATGGACTTGCAGGCATAAAGGCATGAAGTAAACAGCAGCTAGATAGTCTAGGTGCCCATTAACACCCATTCCATCAAGAAAGTGCGCCTCAAGGTAAGAAGTCATGAAACTTGTCAGAAGGTTAGGCTCACTTTGCTAAGTCACCTCAAGTAGCGCCTAGAGGATTGGTGAAGAGAAAAATCTAGTTTTGGGTGCTTTGAAAAGAAGTTCTTGTCAAGTGGATTTTGGCGCCTAGAACTAGATTGCTTGGAAAACTGGAATTGGCGCCTTAGCATAGAGGAGCATTTAAGTCATTTCCTAATGATTTCAAATCATAAAAACGACAAACTTGAAGCCATTTGAATTGGACGCACTTTGCTAGTCACTTCCAACATCATCTGCGCCTAAGGATAAAAGAGTCAAAATCACACCAAGTAAGCGCCTAGATTGAGATTGCATTCTAAAACCATGTCTAGAAGTAGGCGCCCTTAGCAGAGTTGAAGATGAAACCTTGAAATGGCGCCTTGATTCAAATTGATATAAGGCTTTAAACCATCAAAGAAGTGATTTTCAAGAGTCTAGGCGCTCATTTCCTTTCATTTTGGTGCCTATGGTAGAAGACTTCCCAAGTTGCGCCTAGGAGGAATAAAGATTGAAGGTTTCGTGGTGAACAATCTAAGGTGGCGCCTAAGAATGAAGGAGCCAAAACCATGGTGTACTGATCCAAATCTTGAAAAATCCACTACCTTAGGCTAGGCGCCTTACCTCCTCCATGCCAATCTTTATGGGCGCCTTAGAAGAATTGATATAAAACCACTATTTGATTAAGGCGCCTAGGTGAGGGAGTCTTTCCAAAGCATTTACTACTGTGAGCCATTTGTGTTGGGCGCTCATGCTTATTCCTACCACCTAGATTGGCGCCTAAAAGAGAAATTATATTGAAGACACCTTTTGAAGGAATTCTAAGTGGATTGACCTTTTTAAACTATTGCAATTGCTAAAAATCGTTTGAAATAATGAATATGGGACTATTTTATGTTAGGCGCTTTGTTACTCCTCTTTTCACCTATAATAGCGCCTAAGCTTGAAAGGGGTTTATTACATGTTTAAAGTTGTTTTATCTTATGAGGTCATTGATATATCATTTACCTTGACTTGTAGGATCATCAATATGCTAAGGAGTTATCCAAGGAATCACCTTCAAGCAAGGAGTAAGGAGCATCATGCTAGCCGCCTTTGAAGATCATCAAGTTGCATCATTGAGAGAAGGAGTGTTGATGAAGTCAAGGAATCATCAAAAGCAAGTACTTGAGTCACCTTCAAGTTGCGAAAGGGAACACCACTCTTCTACATCAATAACATCATGTTGGATCATATCAAGTTCAGGTGTACTTCATCAAGAGCAACATGATCTGAAGCATTCATTTATCCAAGCTTCAAGTTAAGATCTCTCAATCTTCAAAGATTCATCCAAGCTTCAAGTTAAGATGGATCAAGTTTCAAGTTCTTCCAATGCCTTCAAGTCTCCTTGAGAGGTCATCTACTACACTCCGAAGGGTCACTTCGAAGATCATCGTTCATGATCACTTCATCAGCTTCTACATCATGTCAAAGACACTTCATCTATTCAACTTCAAATTTCATTCAACCTTCAAGTCCAAGAGAGACTTCTACTCCAATTCATGAAGGAAGCATCATAAATCTCCTACTACACTACGTCACTCTTCAAGAAGGAGCATCATCAAAGAAGATTATCATATCAACTTACCTGCCTAGAAGAAGAAAGAATCATGAAGTTAATCCAATGAAGCAACATCTATTATACATCCAGTCTACAAGAAGAATGAACCAGGCTAGATCTACAAGACTTATTCCTAAACATACAAGTTCAAGCAATCACATTGAATACATCACCACAAAGATGATACAATTTTCAAAGTATGCTGAGTTGGCATCTATGTGGCGAGTACACATCATTCAATTTTGATTAGCCACATTATTTAATGCATTAAATGTATCATTTAATAAAAGAAGTCAAAGGGATTCCTATGTGGAAGATATTTTAAATGCTTTCGCCTTACCTTATCACATTGGAAAACGTGCCTTCATTGCCTCTCTCTTATATGCTAAAAATAGCAATTTGTTGTAACTACTTGTGAGGTGGCACGATCTAGAGCCTTGGCTATTGAATTAATCTTAGCCATTCATTGTAATCTGGAGCACTATATAAAGGCCTTGTTGCCTCATTTGTAATTCAGTAGATCATTAGTAGTAGTAGAGAGTAGATTTTAGGAGTAGAATAGAAGAGACTCTCGAAATTGTCTGAGAGGATTTGAAGCTGTTGTAAATATTTCTCAAGGTTAATGCAAAAGACATTGGAGCTACTTGTTTGGTGTTCAAGTGTTATCTTGTGGAATCGCATGGTTTCTTGTACTTAATGAAGTGGAGAGATGTTTCAAGTAGATTAGAAATAGATTAGAAGCTCTTTGATGTAATGTATGTTGTACTGAATATTTGATCAACTCCTAGCTCATGCTTTTAACATTCATCGCTGGTGGATTGTTGTGTAAAGCTAGTCTGAGCCTTATAATTTGTATAAGTTCGATTGTGGAAGTTTGTTTGAGCTGCGCCATTTGATGGGTGCTCATATGAACCTTCATGATTTGAAAACCTTTCGCGTAACCTTAGGAGATAGCACCAACTTCATGTAGTTGTAGGCATCCTTGGCGAAGTGAAGTTAGGTTTGATTTAGGAGTTTGTCTGTTCAATACATCATCATTGCCTCATTGACCTTAGATAGTTTCTTAAACCCTTACCTTTTTCACTTTTCTTCACTATTGAAACCTTGTACATACATCATCCACACTGAAGGAGAGGTGAGCTGAATGAAAGGAGAAGAATCTGCGTAAGTCCCTTTGTGTTTAACAACAAAATCATACTTAGTCACTGAGCTGTCTCTTACCAAATCATCAGAAAGGAACCTTGGAGTCATCTTGTTTGATCACTTCGTTCAGCATTCGAGAGGCTTTGCTCAAGAGGGAGTCAGATACTTTGTATTTCACTCTAATTGTTGACTTGTCCAAAAACAAACATCAACAGGTACCATCTGCAGCATTTTCTTCAAGAAATTGACTCCCACTGCCGCCTTATCATGATGCACCAGCAAGTCTGCACCCCTGATGTCGAGGAGGAAGGGGTAGTATTTAATTATTTCCCCCGGGATATTCAGCAATTGCATCTCACCGGGCCGAGGTACCCCAACCCACCCCCAAAGTAGCGGCCATAAACTCTTACGAGCCATAAACTCCACCTCTGCTTTAGACACATTCAGATCAAGGAGCGAGGCAACGAACCTTGAAGTGATGTCTGTGTCAACTCGATAATGTTCTCCTGCCTCCAAGAAAGCCCTACCTAGTATCAATTTTACAACTCCAATCATCAGAAAATTGTTTTCCAACAGGATTCTCTTGAGCTGAAGATCGGTTACCTCTCCCAAGAATGCCATTTGTCGCATCTTACTCACGAAGCAAATCGGAGAATCCATACCGCCACAGATAATGCTCTCAGCAGACATATAAACTACAAATTTCGACCTTTCCGCCATTTTAACCAAGGTTTTGTTAGCTTTTATAGAAGAAGTGTGTCTTACCGCCTCGTTCGCTAGTACTTATTAAACTTTGTCACGCGCAAAACTAAAAGATATTATTATTATTATAATATTATTATTTTTAATATATATATAGATAGTGTTGAAAGACACTTTTTATTTATATCAAGATTGGTCTCAGCTGGGAGATGTGGGAGGGATATGACATAATAACATGATGTAAGCAAGTTACTATTCCAAACATGTAAGTTAGAATTGAAATTACAACAAATGGTGTCTATAAATCTTCTAGTTTGAATAAGCTCGGCAAACCATCAGGTAATGATTTTGTTCTTGAACTATTAAGCAAGTTACTATTCCAAACATGTAAGTTACAATTGAAATTACAACATATGGTGTCTATAAATCTTCTAGTTTGAATAAGCTTGGCAAACCATGAGGTAATGATTTTGTTCTTGGACTATTAACACGTCTATGTTTTTTAAAGAAAAAGAACAGAGGAAATCGTAAAGTTCTCTTAGGGTTACACTGTGATAACTAAGACTTTTGGCATGACATAACTAGTCATTTGTTTAAAGACAAGAACTTATTGTTGCTGTGATTTCATAGAAATTTCTAGTTCTTCCATATAAGATGTTTCTTATTACTTAGCTATTATTCTGCTTATTATGAGCTTAACAGGTGACAGATGAGGAAGGGCGACGACGATTTCATGGAGCCTTTACAGGAGGTTTTTCTGCAGGCTTCTATAACAGTGTGGGGTCAAAAGAAGGTTTGTTAATAAAATACATCTTATTTTGTATATAATAGATACTGCATTCAAGAAATTATCATCTGACATTTACTATTGTGTACAGGTTGGACTCCACAAGCATTCACTTCATCACGAAAAAATAGGGCAGGGGTGAAAGGTCAAACAATATACAACTTTTTAGATGAAGATGAGAAAGCAGTACGTTGAATCTTATTACTCATTATATATATTTGTTTTAGCTTGAGTGCATATGCTTAGAAGACAATTGGGCTTCTGAGTATCAGAATATCTATTAAAAGGCTTTATCATAAAAATCTGCAAAATTTAACTCTAAGAAAAAGTTGATTTTAGATCTACTAATGTCGTCATGTTCTTTTTTATTCTGTGTCACATGTCACTATTGCACTCTATTTTCCTTCAATATTATTACTTTTGATATATTTTGATTCAAAATTGCTTGCCATAATGGTAAATACATATAATGTATAAGCTTATGCTGCAAAACATCGTCTCCAAGTTCCAACTATAAAATCTACTGGATACTATGACCAAACAGTACCCTGTACAAATTCAAAGGGCTCCTATGAAGACTAAGATGCAACAGTTTTGCAGATTTTTTTCCTTTACTAACCTCTCTAATATACTTTGATTTGAAATGGATCACTATAATAGGATAAATATGTAGAATATATACAATAACATGACTGAAAACATCATCTTGTACCACAAAACCTAGTAGAAATATACATCAGGACTAAACAGTTCTAAGTTTTAACTTATTGACCATCTTCCCATGACATTGAAAGTGGGATTCAGTAAAGTTGCAAGTCAGTCCAGTTGTTCTGTCCCTCTAGATAATTATTGAGTCTGTTAAGAAGATAAATACTCAGTTGATTTTTGGAGGTTAATGATAAATTTTGGTGTAAGTGTCAAGTATGGCTAGAGTGTTAAGTATTGTTTGTGACCATTTCTCTGGAAGATTGGATCCTTAGTCTGGAAGTGTTAAAGACGGGCTCATGCTTGAAAGTGGAATGTTAATTCATATGATGCAAAGATAGTTGATTGAAAAGTTATAATAGTGTCTAGATATGCTATGCTCATACACGAGTAATTGTGCATTTGGTCACGCATCATTCTTGAACATTTACATAAAATCTTATATGATTGGAATTGTGGGTAGATTTAATATTTAGGGCTATCATGGTTATGGTAGTTGATCTATGTTGGTTGTATTAAATGGCACTTTGGTCTGGTATCATGCATAAATCTATTATGTGTTGCTAATGGAAATAAGTGAGAGAAGGGAATTATTTTAATGTCCTTCAATGACCACAAGTAGGTCATAGGACTTGAAAAGTACATTCAACCACACTAGAGAAAAACTAGAGTGAAAATTAAATAGAACCTAGATTATGAAAATTAATAAATATAAGCACTAGAGGAATTTAAATATAACAAGGGGTAAACCTGAAGCGGTTAAACCTCAAACCATAAGAACTGAAGCAAGTATAAATAACCTCATGAGGAATACTCAATGAAGCATGGAGCTGTGATTAAGATGAAAGTGGGAGACTATGACAAGAGACCAATGATGTAACATGTCTCTAGCAAGGCCTGGATGTGAAGAACAAATCACATAATCTATCACTGTGAAAGGCCTA
Source organism: Cunninghamia lanceolata (assembly GCA_027924645.1). NCBI lineage: Eukaryota > Viridiplantae > Streptophyta > Pinopsida > Cupressales > Cupressaceae > Cunninghamia > Cunninghamia lanceolata. The sequence continues at coordinate 8,515,818 of BSBN01001281.1, forward strand.
ATGCAAGATCTAATAATGTTATTTGGGGAATGTCTGTGACTGAAGGAACATGGATGGACAATCCTAGGAGGCATTGGGGAGTTTCCCTTAGTATCTCTTGTAACATCAATGATTGAACGCTTAGTGGCAAAGATAACAAAGAGTAATGTATGGCTATGGCTTTGTGACCTAGTTTGTGGACAAGGGGAAGGATCTCAAGGCTAAAAAAGAGCAAATATACTTGCTTAAAATGAGAATCAATGGGTTGGACACTCTAATATAACACAGAGAATTGTGATCTCAATGATATGTCTTCATCTGTTGTGAATTGGTTGTAGCCATTGGACACTTATTGCTTTCAATGGTTGTAATGGGTTGAGAGAAGGAAGTACTTAGTCCGACAAGTCTAGGGGTTTCTTGTAAGGATCTATGTCTAAGAGTGATAGCCTCCTCAAGAAAAAGGGCCTAGCACCTCTGATTAGGGTATCAAAAGAGTGGATAAATAATTGCCAAAGTCCTCATACAGATAGTGTTATCTCCTTGAATCTCATTTTTGATAGGAGAATTGAACATAAAGTGCTTCACAGTCTCTACTTCTTGAAGGTGGTAAAGATGATGAAAGCAATGCATGGAGATTAATTTAGAACATCATATGTGTAATCTTAACGTGTTTGTAATTTTGGGTTGTGAATTATGAATGCTTTAAGACATGTATACGGATCATGTGAGGATGATGAAGATATTGTCTGTGAGCATGGCTATGTATATTGGTAGAACTGAATGCTAATCCCAAAACAATAAATATTGTGCATGTTTCCCCAGGCTCATGTATTTTCATTAGAAGATTCATTAAGATTTCTTTGATATGTTATCAACTTATCGCATTATTGGAGGCTTGTTAAGATAATTGATTTAAGATGTCCATTTAAGTTGGGAGGAAATGAGGTGGATTTGGACAAAATAACACCTACTAAAGGGGTCATTGGACAATAAGTTGATAACACAGGGATAAACCTTTAAGAGAGGTCATGGTAGTGGTAGAAAGTGCTAAAGCCAAATTGGGTAGGACAAACCATCCCGCCGGATATCCAGAGGTGACATTACTGGGTTTTTTACTATTTGTTAGGATGGAGTGATTGCTTATGTGATTATGTATAATTCCCAAGTCACTGTGATTATTGTAATAAGTGACTAGTTTGTGATTTCTCCGTGTCCAAGCTTTGAACTCTGGCATTCTAACAAGGGCAAGGCAATTTTGAACCTTTTGCCTCACCATCTCAAAATAATTATGTGATAAACTAAATTTCAGAATCAATGAATGCTATCCTGGGAATTAGCTGGACAGATCTAAATGTGAGACCTAACCTAGAGTAGACCTCAAAGAATGTTGAGGACGAATTGTCTTTCAAAGGTTTGAATTATGGAACAGTCATAGTCTGGAAGTATAATGTGGTGTGTGTTCCTGAGTTGAAGCTCAATAGACAATGGTGTTGTGACGTTTTCACGACGTCGCCCCCTCTCTTTTCCTTGCTTTTCTTAGTTTTGTTTAGGGTTTTGGGTCTTCTCTGAGTTGGTAGTTTAAGTTTTGGTTTTGTCTTTACCTTTGCCAATTTCGTGTCAACATCCATCAGTTCATATGAAAATTCCTAAGTTTCGCTACTCTAAACATGCAAGTCCATGATAAATGAGCTACTCCTTACCAATCTCCGGAAGTCTTTGCATAAGTCCACAAGGGTCGATGAGATGAAGTCCAAGAGGTCTATGTTAGGCTTGATGAAAGTGCATTCATGAAGTTGTACGATAAGAACTTGTTCCGGAGAACAAATGATGGAACATGAATTTGTTCAAGAACTTAAGAAATTCGCATTCGGGACTTGTTCACTCACTCAAAATTCCCGATTAAATTTGTGCGAGTAAAACTTGTCCACATCACTTAGACATGCAACTTTGCATTTATTCTTGAGACATCTAAAACTTGCATTGGACTTTGAATGAACTTTGAGGACTTGCAACTTACATTGAATAAACTCTTGACCTCATTCTTGAACAAACACCTGCAAGAGAGATGTGCTCATTCTTGAAAGACCTTTCCAAACAAGTGTCAGGAAAATATTGAAAGACTTCTTGCAATTTGCGCCTATTCCTGAATGAATTCTTGCAATCCCCGAATTTTCTTGTGCAAGATTGAACATTGAAAGGATTGAACACTGAAAGACTGAACATTGAATAACTTGGAATATCCGACTCACTTGACAAGCAACATCTCAAGATTGCAAGGAAATTGTAAGACTTTGCAAGGAAATCGTGAAAGAATTCAAGGAAAATGCTACTAAGGCAAATTTGTGAAAGACCTTGAAGAATCCCCGACAATTGAAAGACTTCCTCAAACATTTGCCTAAGTCTCGCCAAGTTCCTGCTCAAAGTCCTTGAAACACTGAAAAATTGAGTAAGTCTGATGTCCTGAAATCCTGAAAACTGACTAAGTCTGAAATCTGGTGGATCCTCAAAAATCTAGAATCTGGATGTTAAATTCCATGGATCCGAGACTTATCTCAAACATCCTGACAGTATATTTCAAAATATTTAAAGTACAGGAAATTCAATATCTAAACATATACTTGAACGTCTGGCAGTGACCTTCAAAATATGACGGAATTCCACTTGCCATCAGGAAATGCGCCTTGGATTATTCCAGAAGACATAAGAAATGCCGCCCAAGGCAAGGAAATTCCACTTTAACCATGAAAAGCTGCCCTAAGGTATATTTCACTCCCAACAAGGAAATGCACCCTGTCTTGCATTTCATTGATGAAATCCCGCTCCATTCATTCCACATTGCACTTCTACCTTGAAAGTCTGCCCAAGAATTTCAAGCAAATATTGCAAGAGGCATAAGGAAACCCACCCAAAGTTTACTGAACATCAATAAGGAAAAGCCACCCTAGCATTCCTGAAGAGTAACCTTGAAAAGACGCCCAAGAACTTGGAATTCCAAGCAAACACTGAAGAAGAGACAAGAAATCCTGCTCAAAGGGATTGTGAATGAGTTTTAGTGAAGTTGGCCTGTTCCCTAAGGAAGTCGGCCTAGGAAAGATTGTTAAGACCCTAAGGAGGTCGGCTTAAGGAAAAGAAATCCACCAATGATATATACAAAAGACATTCAAACATCAAAAATGCAATTCAAAGCAGAATTCACAAGAAATAAAGAGCAGATCCTTACAAGGCAAAAGCAGATTTACAAAGAGAAAGGTGAATTTACCACCTAGAAGAGCAGTGAGGGCGAATTTCTTTGAAGGAGAAGCAAATTGCCTAAGAAAGAGGCGAATTCACAAGAACACTAGCAGATTTCAATACGAGAAAATTTCAAGGAAATTCATCTAAAGAGGAGCAGATCCATTTATTAGCGAAGGCAAGTTCATTTGGAAGTGCAGAATTTCAAAAACAAAGCAAATTTCACATAAGGATCAGGTCAAATTTCACCAAAGAGCAGCGAACTCTATATCTCTAGGGACGAATTTCACATCAGCAAAGATCGAATTTCCAAGTAAGGCAGAGCAGACTTCTGCATATAAGCAGTGAATTCATTGTAAAAGGCAGAGCAGACTTTTAAGACGCAGATTTCAATCAGAAAAGGCAGAAATTCCATATCAAAGGATAGTGAATTTCTTCCAAAGAGCGAGATAACTTCATTAAGGAGTGAATTCTTCTAAGGAAGAGGACAAATTGTTGTAAAGGATAGTTGTTTGCCAGTGTCATTAGTTTTTATTCTTCTTCACAAGTTAGGAAATGCACTATTTTGCATATGAATTCTTTACATTCAAAGTGAATTTTCTTTACATTTGAAATGAATTTCTTGGAATTATCCTTGATCCTCACTTGATTATTGGTATTTTATAGGTAATTGGTGAATGCGGAAACTGGATCCACTTCAGGAGGAAGGAACACGTTCGTGAAGATGTTCAAGAGATTGTGAAGAACTTCCAATGCCGAAGAAGGAAATTGCCTCAAGAGACAAGGAGACTTCACAAATTTCCGATGAAGACCAAGGAATTCCATTTCGGGACAATGGAATACACTCCGAAGCTCCACATCAAGGACAACAAGATAAAGGAAAATTCCACATCAAGGACTTCAAATCCGGAACAAGAAGGGCAATCCTAAGAAATTTCAAGGAACAAGAACCGAGTTCACCATTCGTCAAGAGAATCGAGCTCAAGGTTAGGAAATCAAGAGTTACACCAAGAATTTCAAACCACTGCAAGGAATTCAAAGGAAGTACAACACAAGATAGAATTCCAAGTTCAAGGAACCCTCAAGAGATGAACATGCTGAGGTGGCATCTAATCATCACCAACCAATCCAAGAATGCCACATCACCATGTCTAGATACATTGAACTTGGCAACCAAGATGAAGATAAGGATGGAACTTTCTAGAATATCATGTTGTAAACATCTCATTTTTCGAAAGTGATAGTAGTTATAACTACCTCATGTGTTGTATTAATCTAGGCCATTGATTTCTAAAATCAATCTAGGCCCTTGGTTGTAATCTTGAGCTCTATATAAAGCTTACTCTCTTCATTTGTAAAGGTTCATATGATTAGAAATTAGGGAGTAGAATAGAAGTTCTTCATTAGAGTAGAAGCTCTTGAAGACTTGGAGAGACATTGGCAAATTGTTGTAAAGATACTACCAAAACTAATGCAATCTCATGGAAGCTTGGTGAAACTTGTATTGTTTTGGGATGTTAGCATGGTTTTCCAACTTCTTGAAGATGATTCAAAGCGAAGTAGATAGATTTTAGTTAAAGTTCATTGATATGGTGAATTACTGTGAAGATATTTGATGAATTCCTCGGTTCATACTTTTTGTGGATTGCCGATGGTAATTTGCAATGCAAAGTTAGCCTAAACCATCTTGTTGCAATAGTTCGATTGTGGATGTTCATTCAAGTTGTGCCAGTTGTGGGCATTTAGATGCATGTTTGCAATTTGAAAATCCTTCACATTTCCTTTGAAGATTGCACTAGTTTCGTGTAGTTGTTGCTCTCATGGCGAAGCGAAGCTCGGTTGGGAGGAGTTTGTCTATTGAAGCATTGTTCATTATCTCATTGTTCTTAGAGTAGATTAGATCTCTCTTAACCCTTTCCTTTTGTTATTTCTTTGAGTTAGATTGAAAGAGTTCCATTCATTCACAAATCCAAGGAGTAATGAATTCCATCCATGTCCATGAAGGAGTAATTTAGCGTAAGTCCCTTTGTGATTACTAGCAAGATCACATCAATTCACTGAGTCTACCCATGTACAAGTCAAGACTTGACATCAAAGGAACCTTGGAGCACTCTTGTTTGATCACATAGTTTAGCATTCGAGAGGCTTTGTTCAATAGAGGATAGGACACTTAGTGTTTAATTCTAAATGTTGTTGTTGTCACAAAAACATCATCATCGACACTTAGTGTTTTATTCTAAATGAACAAGATGTTGATTCCTCTATCAAAGAAGAAAGTGACTCGAGTTCATTGTGAGAAGAAGTCCTTGATGAACACTCATTCATGCTACGTAGGGAGATCCTTGAAAATGAGTTGCAAGAAGTACAAAAAGAGTTGTTGGAAGTTAAACAATTAGATGCATTACAAGAAGCACTTCAAACCATCATTGAAGAGTCTTCGAATGAAGAGCAATTCGAAGGGGTGCTAGACACTTCCATCCAAGAAATACAAAAGGAGTTCTAGCTGAAGTTGTCTCAAGATGAACAAGTTGAGGAAATGGATGCCAAATACACAATGCAATTCGAGTTGGTGCTAGGCCCGTTGCTCAAGATCCACGACGAGCTTACAGGTGAAAAGTTCCATGCTTCTAAATTTCCATTATTTTCACCTTTTCATTTTGATATGCCCACTTTTGAGTATAATGTTGATTTGCATGTTGCGGATGCAAGTGGGATGATCCACCACCAACTTTGACCTCCGGACATATTGGTAGGCGACGAGCATGAATTTTCACTTTCGGATGAAGACCACCAGGTTGTATCTTTCCTTGCTCTCAATTATGAAAATTATGAATTTGAAGAATATGAATTTGATTAAGGAAACGTAGGGAAAACAACCTGCGTTTGGATTAATCACGGTCCAAATGAGTTGCCACAACTAATCATTTTGTGCAAAATTTTTCTCTGAATTCGGGGATTGTATTGTGAGAGATTACATTTCTGAGTTTAAGGACAAATTTGCCAAAATTCGAACTATCACTTGCAAATTGTTGTTGCTTTTCATTTTGAGAAATCATTCGAGGTCTTGTATATATTTGGGTCTTTTGAGTCGTGTCTACGCTTTGTACATAGCTTGCTTAGATTAGGTTTTCTTTTCTGTTGCTTTAGAGTAGTTTGCCATGTTTAGTTAGTCTTGGGCTTTGTTTGCTTTCACGTGGGCTTTGTTTGCTTTCCGTAGTTTAGGTTGTTGCTTTAGTTTAGGTTTCTTTCGTAATTTTCCTAATTTGTAAGCGATGTTATACTTTAAGCACATTTAGCCTAATTCTTATTGAATGTTAGTTCATTTCTTTGATAAATGTTCATGAAATTCATTAGATTCCAAAGATGATTTTCTTTAGCCTTATCAACAAGTTAGGATTTGTACTTGACTCGGAAAGGAATCCTATATTGTGTCTTGACACTGATACTTTGTGATTACTATGTTTAAAATGCTAAATCTAAATCCAATTATTAACCTCTTAGTTTTCCTTTGAGAAACTAGCGTCATGATTGATAGATTTGTTGTGGGTTCCATTGTTAGTGTTAGAATAGCACGTTGCTTGTTCTTGGAAGATAAATCAACTGTTTAGAATGACTTGAAGTATTTTGGGATCTTATACTTTACACACTTTAAAATCTGGAAGTACCTAAGTGAGTCTTTGTGAGCTTACATTAAGTGAAAAATCTATGGTCCACCTTTGCCGCCATCAGAATTCCACACCCAGCTAGCTGAGTTATCAACGTAACTCGTGCCGTCAAAAAGCAGGTGTTGCAAGGGTAGTGGTTGTAATGTCCCCCATCTAGCTCATTGCACTGGTGGACCAGGGTTAGCCTATTATTTAACTTCCGTAGGCTAATGGAAGCATTTAGGAGGTCATTTTAGGGATTTACTATTTATAGTAAGTCGTGAGCCGAGCAGCTACTATATTTGGCAGGGCAGTCATGGATGGTCATAGCATTGGAGTTCACATCATTTCAGGGCCCAAGGTGATATAAGTCGATATATAAGTTAAATTAAATATTTAACTTATACTACATGAGATATAAAGTCACTTTAAAGTTATAAAGTTACATCACTTAATAAAGTTATGACTTGAAAGTGGAGTGCCTAGGGATGGGCGCCACACATGGAGTGATAAGGGGTTGATTTAAAGTTAAAAATAAATAAAATAAACTCCTCTTGGGCATTTGGGGAAGAAGGAAATAAAAGACCAAAAAGAAACTTCATTTTGTTTATGCTATGTTGATGAAAATTGCCCTCACATTGAGTTTGCCCGTGCATTGGGGTTTGAGCTTGGCTTAGGGGTTTCAATTATCGATTTGTAGAGACGAAAACCTTTGCATATTCGCCTTTCCTCGTGTATGAAAGATTGCATCAGGAAGGGTTTGAGGAGGCTTCACACAGAGGCTTCATTTGTGCTTCAGCTGAATGTATTTTGGTGTTGTTTTGAGCGAGAAAAGTTCATCTTTTTTGAAGTGATTGAGCTGCATAGGAGAACAGAAGGTATTAAGCAGATTTGGACAGATTGGAAGAGATTTGAAGCTGCCATAACCATTCCTAAGCAGGCCGTACTGCTGTCCTAGCAGGCCGTACCCCTTTGGTATTGATATTTTGGAGTTTTGAGGTGATATTTTGGAAAGTTTATTACTTGAAGCTCGTCGCCTAGCATAGAAGATAATTTCTGAGCAGATTTGAAGGAATGAAGACTGTATTTCAGTGATTTATTGCTGCCATTTTCCACCCAGCCAGGCCGTACAGTGCAGCCATGGACGTGGGGTTCTATGCATGCAATTTCTTCACTTATTGGAGCATGTAACACATTCAAACTGGGTGCCTAAGGTCTGTTATGTCATTGCAGCCATTGTGATCTGTATTTCCTTTGCATTGGATGAGGATTGAAGTGTTTTCTATGGCTATGTAATGCTGCTACCAATTCCGGCAATCAAACAAGTTGAAGATTTCCAAGTGGGTATTACATTATAATTAGTTTTAGCAATTTTTATGATCTGGGTTGTCTTTAGTTTGTGCAAAATCATTGTATATTTTTTGGGTTTGTTCATATGCTTTATATTTCATACATGCAATGCAAAAACCCGACATGCAAAAACAAATCATAAAACCCTAAACAACAAAAAACATCAAAACACAAAAAAATCAGTCAGAACAAACATATACAGAGGTGTGTATGTTACAGTGGTATCAGAGCATAAAATCTTGGCATCCTGTAGTGTTAAACATGACATGTAAAAGTTGAAACTGAGATATGTGGCCTACAGACAGATATAATTTTAGACCAAGATCAAGGACACAAAACCCACAGAGGATATAGGGAAGAGAGGTACCACAGAGAGAAGAACCTGAGCAACCAGTACCCATAGTAGATCCATTTGAGTTAGAGATAGAGGTTGCCGCTACTGAGGACAATTCCCTAGTTTCACGGACAGACCCATTTTCAGGTGAACTACCTCCAGTTACAGAACATAGAAAAGAAATGGGTGACAGGGAGGTTGAGGAACCTAGCTTGCGAGAGATCCTGAATGTGCTCACCAGGAGCTCGGCGGCCTTAGAGAATTGAGGGAGTCTAGACAGGAGTTGAGGGAATCACAGGCAGAGATAGCACATACCCTCGAGCAGTTGAGAGATGGACGGAATAACAGGGAAAATCACCGTGACAGGAACATGTAATTGGAGGTGACAGAAACATAAATAATGACAGTGATAGAAACAGGAACAATGACGGTGATAGGCACAGAGACAATGGGGGAGATAGGAACAGGCATGATGTGGGGGATAGACACAATGGTGACAGGAACTAGGGGAATAGGAATAATGGGGACAGGAACCAGGGTGATAGATACAGGTTCAGAGATGATGAGGATGAGGCCTTAGTGACTCATAGGAGGGCTTCACAGCTTATAGCAGGTGACAGACCTGGTATACCCATTTTCGCTCCCAGGAACCAAGTTCCTGAGCAGGATCCCACACAGGCTGAGTTTCAGGAGGAGATTTTGAGGGATTGGAGAGCTTCTAGTGCAGAGTTCAAGGCAGAGATGACCTTTGCAGAGTACACTCTGATGTTAGGATCAGGAATATACCTCGCAGAGGAGGTAGACCTCAGAAATAGGAGTTACAAAAAAAAGTAAGTAAGATGACACTTCCCTAATTTGATGGATCAGGTAAGACCACCGCTAGAGCTTGGGTCTAGAAATTGGACAGCTATTTGCAGATTAGTCCTATGCCTGAGGAGGACACCATTACTTATGCAGCTTTGCATTTGGAGGGAGTAGCACATAAGTGGTGGAGCAACGGGAAGGTCACACTGGGTCATGATCAGATTACTTTACTTCATATGTGGAGTTTACAGCTAGACTGATCGACAAATTTGATAAGAAAGACCCAGAGTTACAGTTTAAGGAGTTAGCATAGCTGAGACAGAGTGGATTGGTTGACTCCTTTTCTGAGTTCCAGGACCTATCTGTTATGGTCCCAGACATTTCTGAGTGCAGATTGGTGATTCTTTTCATTGACGGATTGTCAGACCCACTTTGTGGTTGGGTTAAGGGCTTTGACCCTGCTTCACTCTAGGAGGCCATGAAGAAGGCCCGAGATATGGAGTCATTGGTGTGGAGCAAATTTTAGTCTAAGGGATTTCCACACAGGAGGGACAAGGAGAAAGAGAAGAAACCATTCCATAGAGATGTTGAGCAGCACAAGGACAGCTCAAATAGGTTGACTGATGACCAGCTCAATGAGTACAGGAGGAAGAAACTTTGCTTCCATTGCAAAGAACCATGGGATCCCTCACATAAGTGTCCACATAAGGCTAAGGCCAAATTGATCGAGTATTATTCAGCTGAGGAGACCTAGTCTGATGCATCCGATTTAGATTTTGATTAGCCTTCCGATCATGGAGATAGTGGAGATGAGAGAGCTTCACAGCACAACACTGGCAGTGGAGGTATTATTGCTCAGCTATCTAGTTTCCAGAAGGTTGGTTCTTTCAGGGTGCGTGGTGTACTCGAGGGATAGCGCATTATTACCCTCATTGATACGGGAGCTACTCATAATTTTATTGATGAGGGGTTGGTAGCTCGTAGGGGGTTGAAGACTGAGGAATTCGAAGGCTTTAAGGTGATGGTAGTTGACGGATTCAAAATGTAGTGCAACTGGAAGATATCAGGATTGAAGATCATCATGGGTGATTATGAGTTGGTAGATGACTTCCATGTGGTTGGCATTGGGGATACAGATGTGGTACTTGGCATGCATTGGATGAGCCAGTTAGAGGAGTTCACCATGAATGTAAAGAAGATGGAGATGAGATTTGAATACAATGGGATGAAAATATGCCTTAGGGGTATATCAGATGGTGGACCTTGAGTAGTATCACTGAAGAGAATGGAGAGGCTGTTGAGCCATGACCAGGTAGAGTGGGCAGCAGAGTGCCTAATTATGCCAGAGTCCCCACCACGACAGAAGGATAGCTATCATCTTGATATTCAAAAGTTACTATTTAAACACAATAAGGTGTTTGGGGATATACCACTAGGAGTGCCTCCTGATAGAGGCATAGAGCACATGATTGAGTTGGAGGATGGGACCAAACCCATCATGATCACCCCATACCGTCATCCGAAGAGGCTCAAGGACGAAATTGAGAAAACCATCAAAGAGCTACTGGAGATGGGGACACATTCGGCCCAGCAAGAGCCCATTTGCTTTTGCAGTTGTTCTTGTCAAGAAGAAGGATGGGACAATCAGGATGTGCATAGACTACAGGGGCTTAAACAAGAAAACTATAAAAAACAGGTACCCTATCCCGAGGATTGATGAATTGATAGATGAGTTGCATGGTGCTCGTTATTTTTCTAAGATAGATCTCAGATCCGGGTACCATCAGATTTGCATGAGGGTAGAGGATGTAGAGAAGACTGCTTTCAGGTGTCATTATGGCCATTTTGAGTTTTTGGTGATGTCGTTTGGTTTGACCAATGAGCCTGCTACCTTCTAGAGTTGCATGAACCGGATCTTCAGACAACAGCTTCGGAAGTTTGTATTGATCTTCTTTGATGACATATTGATTTTTAGCAGGACTTGGGATGATCACTTGAGACATCTGGAGGAGGTGTTGAGTATTCTGGAGAGTGAGTCCCTCTATGCCAAAGAGTCCAAGTGTGACTTTGGCATGACAGAGTTGCTCTATCTGGGTCACATTATTAGTGCAGATGGTGTCAGGGTAGATCCAAATAAGATAAAAGCAATTGTTGATTGGCCCCACCTACAAACCTCACACAACATAAGGGCTTCTTTGGTCTATGTGGTTTCTACAGGAGGTTTGTAAACGACTTCTCATAGATAGTAGCACCTTTGACAGATTTGACAAAGAAGGGAGCCTTTGTGTGGTCTGAATAAGCTCAACAGAGCTTTGATCATTTCAAGCACTTAATGTCTACTTGCCCCGTGCTTATGATTCCCGATTTTACTAAGCCATTCGAGTTGCAGTGTGACTTGTGGAGAGGGAATTGGGTCAGTGCTTATGCAGGGAAGCAACCGATAGCATTTGAAAGCAGGAAACTTTGGGGTGTTGAGAGGAGTTACTCGGTGTATGACCGAGAGATGTTGGCCATAATGCATGCATTGGCCAAATTCAGGCCTTATCTGGTTGGAGGCAAATTCATCATCAAAATAGACCATAACAACATCAAATATTTTATGAACCAGAAGGATCTGAATGACAGGCAGCAGAAGTGGGTGAGCAGTTTACAAGCATATGATTTTGACATTGAGTATGTCAAAGGCAAGAGGAACATAGTTGCAGATGCCTTATCACGTCGACCTCACTTATGCTTAGTTGGAGAGATATCTGCTAATTGGAGAGAGCTGATTATAGCAGAGTATGCTAAGGACTCTTGGGCAGTAGGAGTCATTGAGGGCACTACTATTGATGAGAGATATTCTGTGGTGAATGACTTGATTATTTATAAGGACATGATATTCTTGGTGCCTAATTCACAGTTCAAACATAAGGTGATAAAAACTTTCCTTGATACACCCATGGCTGGCCATCCTAGATTCTTTAAGACATATAAACAGATTCGGGAGAGGTTCACATGGAAAGGACTAAAGGATGAAGTGCAAAAGTATGTTCGTGAGTGTCCCATTTGCCAGATCCAGTAGGATTATTACAGCCATTACTTATTCCCAGTCAGAAATTGGAATGTATCTCCATGGATTTTATTACAGGGTTGTCTCAGGTGCAGGGAAAGGACTGTATATATGTGGTGGTCAACAGACTCACCAAATTTGCACATTTCTTTGCTATTTCAGCAACCTTCACAGCTGCTCAGGTGGCTGATTTATTCTTCAGGGAGATATTTAGGTTGCACGGGGTACCTAAGAGCATAGTCTATGACAGGGACAACAAGTTCCTGAGTATATTTTGGCAGGAGTTATTCAGACTTTGTGGCACAGAGTTGACTCCTAGCACCAGCTACCACCCACAGACAGATGGGCAAACAGAGGTGGTGAACAAATGGCTAGAGGGGTACCTATGCAACTATGTTTCGGGGCAGCAGAAGGCTTGGATCAGATGGTTGTACCTGGGGGAGTACTGTTACAACACTACTCATCATATGTCGATTCAGATGACTGCTTTCAGGGCACTGTATGGTTATGATGCCCCATGTTTCACAGATCTCTTGCTTGGTGATAGTCGGGTGCCTAAGGCAAAGGATCTCTTACAGGATAGTTAGGACATCTTAAGGGAGCTTAAGAACATACAACAGGCACAAAATCAGTAGAAGTTGTATGCTGATCAGCATCGAGTAGAGAGAAGTTTTGAGGTTGGAGACATGGTGTATTTGAGGTTCCAACCCTACAGGTAGTCCAATCTCAAGAAGAGTGGAGCAGAGAAGTTGAAACCCAGATTTTATGGTCCTTTCAGGATTATCAGACGAGTGGGTGAGGTGGCGTATGAGCTTGAGTTACCTTCAGATAGCAGGGTGCACAATGTGTTCCATGTTTCTAGGCTGAAAAAAGCTCTTGGCCACAATATAAATCCTTTAGCAGAGCTTCCACCATTGGATGAGGAGAGGAAGTTGATCTTAGTACTAGAAGCTATCATTGACACTTGGGAAAGACACTTGAGGAAACGGGTTATCAGAGAGTACTTGGTCAAATAGAAGAATTTACCAGTGGAGGATGCCACTTGGGAGAGAGCAGATATTGTAGCATCTAGAGTTGAGGTAGCTTGAGGACAAGCAATCTTGGGGAGGGCGGACTGTAATGTCCCCCATCTAGCTCATTGCACCAGTGGACTAGGGTTAGCCTATTATTCAACTTCTGTAGGCTAATGGAAGCGTTTAGGAGGTCATTTCAGGGACTTACTATTTATAGTAAGTCGTGAGTCGAGCAACTACTATATTTGGCAGGGCAGTCATGGATGGTCATAGCATTGGGGTTCACATCATTTCAGGGCCCAAGGTGATATAAGTCGATATATAAGTTAAATTAAATATTTAACTTATACTATATGAGATATAAAGTCACTTTAAAGTTATAAAGTTACATCACTTAATAAAGTTAAGTTATGACTTGAAAGTGGAGTGCCTAGGGATGGGCGCCACACATGGAGTGATAAGGGGTTGATTTAAATTTAAAATAAATAAAATAAACTCCTCTTGGGCATTTGGGGAAGCAGGAAATAAAAGACCAAAAAGAAACTTCATTTTGTTTATGCTATGTTGATGAAAATTGCCCTCACATTGAGTTTGCTCGTGCATTGCGGTTTGAGCTTGGCTTAGGGGTTTCAATTATCGATTTGCAGAGACGAAAACCTTTGCAGATTCGCCTTTTCTCGTGTATGAAAGATTGCATCAGGAAGGGTTTGAGGAGGCTTCACACAGAGGCTTCATTTGTGCTTCAGCTGAATGTATTTTGGTGCTGTTTTGAGCGAGAAAAGTTCATCTTTTTCGAAGTGATTGAGTTGCATAGGAGAACAGAAGGTATTAAGCAGATTTGGACAGATTGGAAGAGATTTGAAGCTGCCATAACCATTCCTAAGCAGGCCGTACCCCTTTGGTATTGATATTTTGGAGTTTTGAGGTGATAGTTTGGAAAGTTTATTACTTGAAGCTGGTCGCCTAGCATAGAAGATAATTTCTGAGCAGATTTGAAGGAATTAAGACTGTATTTCAGCGACTTGTTGCTGCGATTTTCCACCCAGCCAGGCCGTACAGTGCAGCCATGGACGTGGGGTTCTATGCATGCAATTTCTTCACTTATTGGAGCATGTAACACATTCAAACTGGGCGCCTAAGGTCTGTTATGTCATTGCAGCCATTGTGATCTGTATTTCCTTTGCATTGGATGAGGATTGAAGTGTTTTCTATGGCTATGTAATGCTGCTACCAATTCCGGCAATTAAGCAAGTTGAAGATTTCCAAGTGGGTATTACATTGTAATTAGCTTTAACAATCTTTATGATCTGGGTTGTTTTTAGTTTGTGCAAAATCATTTTATATTTTCTGGGTTTGTTCATATGCTTTATATTTCATACATGCAATGCAAAAACTTGATATGCAAAAACAAATCATAAAATCCTAAACAACAAAAACCATCAAAACACAAAAATATAGTCAGAGCAAACATATACAGAGGGGTGTATGTTACAGCGGTACTACATTCTACTCTACTAAAATTTAGCTTAGTTGAAAATCAAAAGAAAAGAAAAAGAAAAGAAAATCACAATCACACACTATAACTCAATTAGATGGACAATCGAGTAATCTCTATCGGGGCTATAGACGATCACTGGTAGTGGGGCTTTGCTTGAGTGGAATTACGAGACAAACCTGTCAGGGGTATAGACACTCGCTGGTAGCGGGGCAATGCCTAGAGAGTTCATGAGGTGTGTACTAATCACGTAGCTTAATGCAAAGGAACTTGGATGACCTTAGTTGTCGATGAATGGGAATGAATGCAATAGCAGACACTTGGATCTTCTGGATATGAATGGTTGTGTTAAGCCTTTGATTTTGACGCTTTGATCAAGTTTTCATGTCTATTTGGCCTAATATGTGGGTGTACACAGGTAGTTTGAAATTTTGATTCTTGTTCATCTTTGGAATGCTTGAGATTTTATATTAATCATTGTTTTGGAAATGTTTAACTATGAAGTGTCTCGATCCAATCTAGGATTCTTCTTCCCTTTTGAGTGTGTTTCCTAGTAGGTTGATGACTTCAAAGGAATTGTGTGAAGTTTTTGGGTCTGGATTGGGTCTTTATCCTTGAAATGTTCAGGACCCACCTTTTTTTCGCTTGTAGAATCCTTAGGAAGTGTTGTTAGACCTAGTCTTCTCCATGAAGCGAATAATGAGTCTCTCTGGAGCAGCGTGAAATGAAGCAAATGATGAATTCTGGAGGCCTGAAAACAGTCAACATTTGAAAAATGCCTAAGTATGGGAAAAAGGCACATCTTAAGGGTGCTTGCACAATGCATTGTATACACATTCACGGAGGCTTAAAATCAACGCCCATTATCCTCTAGGCGCACATTTACCCCACTCTTGCATTATGCATTCAATGCATACACCTCCAGAATTGGCATACCTTTGCATAAGTGCTCAATGCAAACATACATGAAATTTGCGCTTTTCTCCTAGGCGCTCATACACTCCTCTCTCGCATAAAGCATTTATACATACTCATGAAATGAGCGCCTCATTCATAGGGCGCACTTTTACCCTTGGTTTGCATTCAAACATCAATACATGCTTGCTCAGAACTAGTGCCCATCATTTTTTGGCGCACATTTGGAGCACCTTTGCACTGTGAACACTATACATATAGGCATGATTTGAGCGCTCAATCCTCATAGGCGCTCATTTGGGGCATGTTCGCATTACAAATTGTTGGAGTTTTTACAAGACTGCATACTCTCCATCACTAGCGCTTTGGGCCTTTTGAACTTGAAAATTTTACAACTTATCTTCTCCTCTAGGCGCACATTTGGAGGGACCTAGTATTGTGCAACTTGAACATTATGCAAGCACACCCAGAACTGGCGCTCATCTCCTCTAGGCGCACTTTTGGAGGGTTTTCGCATTTTGAACTATGAACATTTATACATGAATGCCTAAAATCTGCACTCAGTTGCTTGGGCGCACTTTTTGAGGGTCTCTGCATTATGTAAAGTTTGACATTGTACATGAAGGTGTGAAATCAGTGCTCACCCATCTCAAGCGCACTTTCAACCAAGCCTTGCACAATGCATTTCATACACAATTACCCAAGGAGGTTGCTCAAAAACATTTAGAGGATAACTATGTAATTGGCGAGTGTGACATCATACATGAGCACTTAACATACATTCCAAGGCGCACTTTCGAGGAGATCTTGCATCTTGCAAATTTTGACACATTACATGAACCTACAAATTCAGCGCCTAGGTGCACTTTAAGAGGCACTTTGCATTATAAAAAATTGACATCATACACAGGAGCATGAAATCAGCGCCTAAGTGCACCTTTGGAGGGTGTTTGCATTGTGAAAAATGCACATGAACACAAAACCAACATTCATCCTCTAGGCGCACTTTTACCCTAGGCTTGCATAAGCACTTTATACATATACACGCAAGATCAGCGCCAAACTTGAGCAAGCTTTCCAGTTGGCCAGAAGGGGATAAAAAGCAAGTTTTAGAACATGAAAACAAAGCCTTTTTCATTGCAGAAAACAAATAAAATCTAGCTTAAGACCTTTGCAAGGTATCTAAAAGAAAGACATGTTAGAAGATCAATAATGAAATGTGGATTGATGATCAAGTGTCTTTGCATTGATAGATGTTTCTTTTGTGTAGGTAATGGAAAGAAGATGGCGAGAATTTGCATATGAGAAGTTCAAAGCTTGGAGGAATTCCTACATCAAGATCATTATACTTCAAAGAAGACTTCATATGCCCGAAGGAGGAGTATCACTTCACCATGCATGAGAGGAAGTCATCATCCAGAGGTTCATTTCACATTCAAGTTTCAGAGCCATTTCATGTGCCAGGCAGAGATAAAGAGCATCCATTATATGCAAGTCTACTCCAGGAATTCATGCATGAAACATCTTCTATTTTCTGCACCATCCATAGTTGAATTTTGTGTAAGAACAACATGAGTAGAGAAATGAGTCAGAACATCAAAATTCATGAATTACATGAAGACAACATCAAGAAAGTCCAAAGTTTCCCAAAATTACAAGTTCGAAGTAGTTAAGTTCTAGAGGTGAAAATCCTAAGTCAAAGACTACTCCAAAAGATGACATAATCTGGGAAAATATTCCGAGCAATGTGAACATGTTGAAGATCAAACCGGTTTGCTCGATGCTGAGGTGGCATGTGCACGTCACCAGTCCAATCATAGCCGGCCACATCATCCATCCACGTTCAATGTACCTACAACAAGATAGAGGTCAAAGAGGGCGCCTAAGTGGAAGATGCTCCAAAGATTCCATTTCAAGCTTATCACATTGGAAAACGTGCCTTCATTGCCTCTCTTTTGGGCGGTTATGCCTTGTTGTCACAATCTGGGCCATTGATTCTCAAATCAATCTTGGCCATTCATGTAATTTGTGAAGTCTATAAAAGGCTCACTTCTTTCATTTGTAAGGGAGGAATGAAGATAGACTAGGAGTAAATGTTGTCAAAGTAGGAGTAGATTAGAGGAGACTCTTCGAAATCATTGAAGAGATGTGAAATTGTTGTAATCATACACTTCCAAAATCAATACAAGCTCATTGTTGGTTCGCATGGTGATTTTGTGTGATTGTGGAATGTTAGCATGGTTTCTAATTCTCGAATATGATGAAGATGTGTTTCCAAGTAGAGTAGAATTAGATTAGAAGTTCATTGATGTAATGTTTATATGTGAAGGTATTTGATGAATTCCTTCTTGGTTCATACTTTTCATGATTTGTCAATGATAAGTCATTTTGCAAAGTTAGCCTGAACCACGTTTGCTTTAGTTCGATTGTGAATGCTTGTTCAAGCTGCGCCAGCTGTGGGTGTTTGGATGGAGATTTGCAATATGAAAATCCTTGAGTTTCCTTAGAAGATTGCACTGAATTCGTGTAGTTGTTGGTTCTCATGGCAAAGCGGAGTTAGGTTTCATGAGGACTTTGTCTATCTTGGCATATTTCATTATCTCATTGTCCTTAGAATAGTTTTCTAAACCCTTTCCTTTTTCATTTTCTTTCATAGTTGGTTTGTAGAGTTCCATTCCATTTCACAAGGAGAATAACATATTTGAGTGGAGTAAGGAGTAAATTCAACGTAAGTCCCTTTGTGAGTTTTCAGCAAAATCACGTCAACTACTGAGTCTATCCATTGCAAAACACGAATCAAGAACCTTGGAGTTGTCTCATTGGATCACATTGCTTAGCCTTTGAGAGACTTTATTCAAGAGAGGATAGAATACTTAGTATTTTATTCTGAGTTTGCATGTGCATAAAAAACACATCAACAAATGGCAAGTAAGATTACTATTTGCAGGACATCTGAAAGCTGTCAGTCATTAGTAACTGACAAAATGTAAGCAGAGCACCATCCAGTAAGGGAATTTTAGTGTAAGCAGGTTTCATGCATCATAATCAGTTACAGGGAAGATGAATTCTAAGTATGCAATGGTGCGGAGATGCTCTAGAAGGTGAACCTCTTAAGATCAAGGAAGATTTTCTGGACAGGAACTTCAAAAAAGGGATCAATAGATGACCCTGAAGCCTCAAAGGAACAACTTGACTTGTTGATGTGATGATTATGCATCTGAGGAAAAATTAGGTAAGCAAGATCCAATGTGGCAGCGACAGTCATGGCCATGAGAAGATTTTTATAACTTTTAGTAGATCATGAATGCTGGGGCCGAGACTTGGAGCACATTACCAAATGTAAAACAGGATCTTTTGCATCCGAGGAGCAGACTAAAGGGACATTGAATGAATGAATGAATGAATGAAGGCTTTTAATAACGTCCACGAGGCCAGACAGCCTATGGGACCACAGAAGCCAAAACACGCTGCAAAGAGAGCCAAAACCCGCAGGAGGGCCACAAACCACCTGGAAAGATGGATATGAAACCGTCAGATAATAATTGTTTGTAAGGCTCACACTTTGTAAGATTGCTACTTGAAGTATGATTATGATCAACATCTAGTGATCTTTGTGAGTGTCTAGGATGATGAAGAGTGTGCTGGAGGAAAATTGCCTACTGAATATTGTAATAATTACTGAAAGTGAAGATGATAAAGATAAAGAATCTGGGAAGCTGGAAGTGTCTTCTAGGAATAGTTTAAAAATCTGGTTTCACATATCGAGAGTAGTTGTTTTTTCAGTGGACACTAGCTGGGACAAATGTAGAAGTTCAGTTGACTAGAATGCTGCATCATTCAGAGTTGGTGTGAGAAACACGAGTTTTGCTTCACAAGTCCAATACTCATTGATTATGGTAACATTGGTAGATGTAGTTGTGGAATTACAATAAACCTATCATAAATACAAACTTGTCATCTTTAGAATATTTAGAACTTTATTGTTTTCTGAGAGTCAAATGTGCACATGGAACAAGTTTGCATACTCCAGACTCTATATACATCCAACAAATTGGTGCGTGTAGATTTTGCTTCACAGGCATGAGCTAAAGTTAACATTTCATCCATGCTCAAGTTAACTAAGTTGTCTTAGACATTGTTGATTCTAAACTTCTATTCCAGTGTAGTTGAAGGATGGCAATACTTAAATGGGAGCAATTATAAGAAGAGAAGCACCATAAATAGGCACATTTTCTGATTGAACTTTACCTCAATGCATTTTAATAAATACAGCTAAGTCCTATCTGCATGATTATTTCTTTTTAATTTATGAAAGAATGTGCCAAGGCTTGATGCAAATCTACTGATGACATATATTTTTGGTAATTATTTCTTTTTTCCCCATTCAATCAATTCTCGAGATGAATTGATGCACTGATGAGTACAAAATGAGAGGGCTGGTAGGAAGCAGTGCCTTTATCCAGAGATTCCTTCTGCCCCCTCAGTAGGCAAAACTGCAGTCTGAAGATGGATTGAAAGCCAATGAAAAGCTATATACAAATTGTGTAGTGATTTTTGAAATTTATCTGTTGGAAGACATTTGTAAATCTTTGATGTTAGTAAATTGATATTTAATGCAGGAGTTAAATGCACAGGAGCTTAGTGCTTCATCCGAATTTGATACATTTGGATTTACAGCTGCAGAGATGGCTAGGAAAAAAGCTGAAAAGGAACACCAGACAAGGTCATAATCCAATGTTTTACCAAATTTGTAATTAATAGCTTTTTATCTCAATTTTGAGTGCTTCAACTTTGTATATTTGTAAGGATTATGTGTTTTTTGAATTGCAAATGCCCAAGATCAAAGTTGTTGGATGACATGCTGTTTGCTTCTCTGTGTAGGAAATAATATAGAAAATTCTGTTGATTATCAGCTTCTGCTAAAGGGAAGTTATCTGTTCATGTCAAATTTTAACAAAACATATTTTTTTGTGTTTTAATTGTTTGAATATATAATCCTTTCCCAGAACTTCGCTATTTTCTATTTTTTTTTCCTACTGTGTGCCTCTCCCATCCTCCCTTTATTGTACCTTGCACCCCAAATCTTTCTTGCATTGATTTTGCCCATTTCTTCTTCACTTCTACCTACGTTCTCTGAAGGTCTTGGTCAATGCATGCCAGGTTGGCAATTATTTGATTTTGATTTAGGCTAGAGTGAAATTCATGTTTAATTTTGGTTTAGGTTAAAGCACAGGCTTGAAAAGACTATGTAATTTGACTGAAAGGACATTCAAGTCATTAAGGGTTCTTGTACTTCTTAAGAGCAATGCTTTTCTTTGTCTGCATCTCTAGGTGATGTTTTTAGTTACTTGTCTATTATACAGATAGAATCCCTACTAATTTTCTGGGTACGCCCTAGTATCCTGTATTTGTACCAGACAGGTCAGGCCGGGTGTGTCTTGGGTGTGCTCCAGGTACATCCCAGGCAGTACCTTGGGCAAACCTGGGCATACCCAGAGGTCTGCACAGAAAAAAAGCTGCAGAAAATTAATCTTAAAAAAAGAAAGAAAAAAAAACACTTTTTTAATAAAAAATCCCTAGAAAAAAAATTAAAATACCTAAAAATAAATGCATACCCTAAAACATAACAGATAACAAAAAAACACAACCTATCTTTCATTATAACTGGCCCAAACTCATTTTTTCTCAAGAGCAGAGGCAGCTGGTTTTTTGAGTGGTAAAGGATTGCAAAGATGTGAAGGAGCATTTCACAAGTGTTACAGATAAAATAGTTTGCACCAAGGAGATTTCCTGTTCAAAGGTAAGTTTATTTTAAATTTTTTAAAAGTTTTTTAAATGTTATTTGAAATTTCCAAGCTTCCTATGATTTTTTTGAATGATTTATTGTTTTATTTCGATTTGTTCTTTTTTAATGTATCATAGGTTTATTATTCTTATTGTTGTTTTTTAAAATTTTCTATGTTAATGTAGCCGAGGGTTGCATTTTATTCTTTTTCGGATTTTCCTCCTTTTTTTTTTTGAAATCATGTAGGTACATGTATTCTTATTGTTCAACTTCATACTGACTGTTACTAGTTCAAGTTCAGTGGGCCCAAGAATGGAGAAAATTTTTAAATTTGACCAGGGATCCCCTCTTTGGAGCCATGTGAGGATGATTTTGCAACTTCTAGGAGGTGGAGGTTTTCTTCGGTGGTGTAGTCATGGTAATAATGAGTTTAAGAGCTCATATAGTCAGGTGAAAACTCACTTGTGTGCTATGGCTGACCAAGGGATTAGAGTTTGTCCAGGGCCAAACAAAAAAGGGTTGTGCAAGGAACAAATTCTTGCATATATGAGAGCAAGAAGAATCAAATATTGTGACTGAGAGATTGAGATCTAAATCCCATGCTTTATCTAAGAAAAGATCGTGCAAACCACCTGCATGCCCCTTGTTTACCTTTGCAATAGTGGCTGCTCCACATCCATTCATTGTGATATATTCTTCCCAAGAAGACAAAATCCTCTCTTTGCTGTTAAAGAGGCCCATTAGATAGGGTAGTTCAGATTTAGGTGAGGGACAATCAGCCAAACACGCCTAGGTTACATGTCTTTGGTATGAGAAGTTGTGCACCACCTTGTTGGCAAAGCAAACACATTTTATAGGGACATATAGGCACATTTTTTGGACACCATGTACCATCCACTCCCTCAACTTGGTGATGTAGGAGATTGACATAGAGATAGAGTGGGTGAAAGAAATATACATCGAGGGGGAGGAGGTTCAAATATTTGTGACAAACCATCATATGTCACAAGCCATCTTCATGTCCTTCAAGTTGAGATTGTTGAAGACAAGTCTATAAAATTTCAGTATTTATTTAATTTACCATATTGCAATAAAAATTTAATTATATGACATCATTCACTTCTTAATTTTACTTTTTTTTATCACCATATTAAGTTGCTGTGATTTGATTCTCATCGCATACAATCATCTTGAGATGACTTGTAAAGGTGTGAGAGGCATTGAGCACCATGTTCATTAGTAACTTTTGTAGTGTTTGGTAGAAATATATGATAGCATGGACTCCATGATTAAAAAAATAAGGCACATAATGGAAACCAAAGAGAATGATCCCACATAAGTATTTTTCAAAAGGGTGCAAAGAATTGTTGTTGATTGTTGGAACAAGATGACAACACTAATGAATCTCTTAAATAGTATAGCACGTAGATACTTTCTTTGCCTAGGAGAGTGGCACCATATAGAGACGTAGAAATTGTTGATGGTGTTGGGAAATGTGTCTCAACTGTGCATCCTAATGTTCTAATATATTAATTAATTGATAGGAAAATATTTATTTTTGGTACCCCAACTTGGTAGGGTCATAACTCCTAGCATGCTTATCAGAAATCGAAGTTCTTGGATGTATTGGAAGGAACTCTATAAGTTCTAAGTAGGGCTATTGAGAAGCTTAGTTGAAGGCGACATGCCTCTTTGGAGCAATGGAGGGCCAAAAACACTTCGAAGGCCTCCAAAAATACAGATTACTAGGATGTAGAAAATACTGGAAAAATAGATTTTTGATATTTCTTAGATTTGACCATGCAAATGCCATCCAAATGTCCCTGGATCTTTGTTGGATCATAATGCATCTTTTGGATGGGTTTGAATATGCCAAAGTGGAGCGCCCAAATTGAGGAGTCAATTATGATAGTTGTAAGAGCATCTTCTATTTCTAACAAAGGAGACCATGCCAAACTTGGGCGTTGGAATTTGGGCCAATTATGGCACCATTTTGGGTGGTTGTTTTGACCCATGCTTTTTAGTAAACCACTTTTGGTATGTGGTTTTAGTTTTGCCTATTTATTGGTTCTTGAGGATAGAGTATTGTATGGGTTGTATAGTGAGTTTTGTAGGTAATGTTATGTTGCTAGAATTACTCTAGATCTCTTGTTGGTGATACTCCTGTAAAGGCTTAGAGTCTGCAAGTGTATTGTAATCATTAATTATTGAATAATACATTGAGTTGCTTTGGAGTGGGGTTTTTCTCTTGAAAGGGTTTTCCTCATGTAAATCACTATGCTATGGTATATTGCTTGTGTGTTTATTTTCTTGTAACTATATGATTAGTTTAATTTTTGCACATACCTTCTCTCATAAATTAGTGTATGAAGCGTATTTTGCATCTTTTCTTCCTTTCATTTGCTATCACAGCTTGATCATTTCGGATTCTAGGTGTTAGGGACAAGGGTTTTTGTACTAATCTTGAATTGAGTAGGGCCTTGCATAGAAAAAGATCTTGTTGCAGGAAAAATGACAAGCACATCAAGGATAGAGATGGAGTTTTCTGTCACGAACTTTGAGCTTTGGAAGCCTAAGATGGAGCATATGCTTAGAGATAGAGATCTATGAGCTGCAATATCTAGATCCAAACCTACTGCAATGAAACTAGAAGGTCGGGGCATAGTGGACTGAAAAGCTAAGGGTCTCATTAGACTTTGTTTGGCTGATTAATTATTGTTGAATGTGCATGAAGAGACTATCACAATGAACCTTTCGAAGAAGTTGGGTGTGATTTATCAAGGTAAATCCTTGGTAAACAAGCTTTTCTTGAGAAAGAAGTTGTATACCGTGAGGATGGAGGATGATGGTTCTGTGGTTGAACATCTAAATGCTTTCAATATAATCGTGACCCAGTTGTACTCTGTTGGAGTGAAGATGGAGGAGGATCAGTGTATGAATTTTCTATGTTCTTTGCCAAATTCATGGGACCACCTTGTTATGGCTATTGGGAGCACTACCACCAAGTTGAAAATGGATGAGGTGGTGGCATTGTTATTTTTTGAAGAGATGCTAAGAAAGACTTCCAAATTTGCTATGGAGGCCCTATTTGTTTGTAGAAGACATAAAGATAAAGGCAAGAAGAAGGACAAGAAGCAAGACAAGTCTAGAACCAAATCTTGTGGGAGATCCAAATCTCCTTGTAAGACCAAGGCAAAATATTGGAGTTGTGGCAAGCTCGGCCATTTCAAAAGAGACTACATGGAGGAGAAAAAGAAGAGAAATTCTGATAATGAGCCCTGAAAGTCCTCCTAGGATATGGTGATGCCTTTGTCATGGCCTCAGCTACACATGCATCAGATGGTGCGTGGTTGATAGATTTCGGTGCCTTTTTCCATGTGACCTCACATCAGGGTTGGTTCTCAAAATATGAAGAATATGATGGTGGTAAGGTGTATCCTAGAGATGACTCTCGTCTGAAGACTGCTGGCCATGGAAGAGTCTTGATTAGATTCCCTGATGGATGGGTGAAGGGGGTCAACGGTGTAACCCATATCCTTGGTTTGGCACAAAACCTAATTTTTGTAAGTAAACTAATGATTCGGGCGTGCAGGTTGTTTTCTTGATTGGAGGGTGCAAGATGGTGAGAGGGGCTATGCTGCTTGCGAAGGGTGTCTGTGTGGTTTAGTGCAATAGCTCGTTTGTTCCAACAGTGAAGAGATTTGCATAATCTACCTCTTTACCATTAGAACCAACAACAAAGAGGAGTGTTGCATCACTTCGAATGGTCATGCTTTCTGGGTACTTGTACCCATATGAAACTTTCGTATTTTGACAACCTCATCAAGCAAGAACTTCATTTTGCTTACCCTTGAAGTGTTGCCTTTTGTGCGTCACTCTTATCTCTTTTTGCTAACTCTGCAAGATCATCAAAATACTTAGCCAGTTCCAAATAAGGTGTGAAAACAAAGGTTCGTGATCAAAGTACTTCAGTTTGCCCCTATTTTTGGCCGACCACTTCAGTTGAAAGGAAGCGCCTCTCTTCATGGAAAAGGCATACCTTTTAACTGAAAGAGAAATGCTATTGATGAATGAAGACTTGAGTTAACTTTTCAAACCAAAAAAAACCAAGTCTATCTATAGAGAAAAGGTAGCACTGATTTTATTATAAAGGAGCTTGTGCTATTTTTAGCATTTAACTTAAAGTTGTCTTTTTGTTTGATTGTCATGCAAAAGATTTGAGCATGAAGTCACAGTTTGCAACAAATTTGATCTACAGCTTAACCAGAGGATGCATAATTGTAATATTTTAATCGTTAGTTGAGCTGACAGTTGCATGGTTTTAGTTTTAGAATTAGTGGAGCAGATGATTTGTAATAAAATTGCATTTCATGCAATCAGCTACAGTTAGGATAGGAGTGCAGTTAATTATTTTATTTATTTTTAATGCAATCTTTGTAAATAGTATAAATAAGTACTTTTGCACATAAGGGGTATTATCAGAGTATTAGATTTAGTGAAATTAGTTGTATTAGGGAATGAATATCAATAACTGTCAATTCTCATGCCTACATTATGCTAAAATTGCCATTCTTTGAGTATCCATTCTTATTGTGATTTTGTGATGGATTTATTGACATTTACTATGTCTTTTTTGTTGATGAATGTTTATTGAAATGTGTTGTTATGCATGCTAAAGGATTAAGGACGATTTCTCATCCATCATGATCGAAAAGCATATTTTTCAAGAAGGCCTTGCCATTATCTAAAGTCTCATGTAGTTCTCGCAAATGCTTCCAAATTTCAACGGAGGTCGTACCTGTCTAGTCCTCCAGAAGCATTTCATCAGTCACTGATAATTTGATCAACATGACTACTCTGTCACGTTCATCAAACTTGTCCTAGTCTTTACCCGCAATTGCTGGACAGGTATCAATACCGAGAACAATTTTTACGAGGCATCGATACTTGAAATTTTTTAACATTCATTGCTTCCATGTTATAATTTTTGCCAATAAACCTCTTGCTACCTTCCAACATGATGTCGGGTAAAGAGGCCATTTATGGTGTTCTTCCCTCCTGCAACTCATAATCACGGAGTAAGAAAATAATAAACCTTGTTGTAATAAACCCTTACTGTTTTGAAAACTACAATTTTGACACAAAAACGTGACCTAGCTGGCAAAAGTTTGCAATACAAAAACATGCCCTGGCTGGCTAGAAACCCTACAAACCCTAGCCACCATGGAAAATCCAGTCAAAAAACAACAGAAAAATTTGTGAAAATCAAAACCCTAGCCACCTATGATTTTGTAAAAAAAATCACCAAAACTAAGTAGAAAAAGCCTAGTTGCGACATGTTTTTCTTGGTCATCGCAATTTTAACCTACAAAAATCCACGACACCCTTGTTTTAAAAATCATCCAAAATTTTAAAAAAATCTGCCACAATTTTTTTAAATCTGCCACACTTTGTGAAAAAAATAGGCGCAATTGTTTTTGATAATATTAAGCTGCAAACCCGGGTGCAGGTTCCGATAACAAAAGCCAAAAAGGCAGCAAAACATGACTAAAGCCTCAAACAGTCAACCAACATCAGATTAACAACATATCAAAAACCAGAGTACGAGTTTTTAAACATAACCTAATGAAACAACTAACTAAGCAGTTCTTTTCAGTCATCAGTGATCAAATTAAACATTTTCTCCTTATCCTCGAGCAGAGAATCCATGCCATTGTTCCGGTCCACCTGTAGAATCGAGAAGGTAGCAACAACTCTGTGAGAGGACTTCAAAACCAGCTTGATCAGCGCCTTGACTTTGCCTTGCATGGTTGAAAGACGAGTCTTGACCTCCACGAGCTCCATCTCAAGTTTCTTGTTATCAATCTCCCTTCTGGCGCTCATCACTTCCTTATTCGGAGTCTCCTGAATTTCAGTGTCCTCATTGTTCGTGTCATAGAAAGAGTTATTCATGGACGCAAAATGGCTAGCGCCCTCCTGATCTTGCACAAGGGTGGTTTTCACTTTCTTTATTTCAATATCCTGTTCAATGTCCTAATCCGAGGCAGAGGAGTAGTCGACAATCTTCAGCACTTGGGGCTTTTCCCCAACCAACCTAGAAGATCTCCTGATGCTCGGTCTTCTAACAGAACTGAATTTACCCATAGCCCTCTCTTTAACAGCGACCACCTCCTCTTTTGACTGTTTCTCCTGTTTGTCTATTTTATCCTGAACCTGTTGTTCATCATTCCCCCTCCCCTCAACATTTCTTCTGCAACTTTTTTTACCACTTTGCTTAGAATAGGTTTCCCTCCTTTACGTTTTTTACTGCCTTGTATAGGTGTGTTGTTCTTAAGATTACAGAGACCCTTAGCAGCTTCCTCACGGGACTGACCATGAGAACCATCCAGCTTAACGGGAACAGGGACCTTCGGGGTACGACTGCCAGATTGAGTCTTTGAAATGGAAGTGGCCTTAGACACAGGAGGGCTAGAAAAAGGAATCGAAGGACCACTCACGGGAGGGTTAGAAGGAGAATTAGGCTTAGAAGGTACCGGGGTTTTCAGTTTAGAGGGCTTCCCAAGCATAACACTAAGGGGAATCTTATCCTCAGGGTCTTCATTGGAGCTGTCATCCGCGAGCCAGACTATAGGGGGTTTAGTAGGACACAAAGCCAGATGGTAATGATACAGACAAAAAATAAGCCTTTGATGCAAAGGCAAGGCAACCACCTCAGGATTACCCTCGTGGGCCTTTTTGGTTTGGAGCATAGAAGCCTCAAGGCTAGAGAGCAGAAAAGAGGGAAAGTTGACCAAGATTTTGTGATGAAAGTGGTTAAGAAATGCAAAAAATAGGCACAATTATTATACAAAAACCCTAACACAATTTTGTATACAAAACAAGCACGATTTTGAGAGTTAATAGTCGCAATTTGTAAAAAAAAATCCGCCCTTTTATATTGTATTATAAATTGGGATTTTCACCATTTTATTTGGCACAAAAGCACCCACGATTTCATGCAAGAACAAGCTCACGAATTTCAAATGAAAAAAATTGGGGTGACTTATCAAAATGAAAAAATCCACGATTTTTAACCAGATGAAACCCTTGATCTTGCTGCTACGATTTCATACAGATCCATACAATGCCTTTTGGTATGTTCCTGTGCTACAAAAGCAAACCCACGATCCCTCACTACCGATGGCAGTCCCTAGGATGACACGCTTTTATAGATCCCGAAGTTCTACTTGGGCTCTGATACCATATTACGAAAACTGGACACAAAATGATTACCAAGATATTCAATAAATGCAATAAGGAGCAAAAGCATCCTTATATAATATTTACAAAGTACTTATCCATTGTGGATAAGAATGACTAAAGAATAAAGAATACTCCTAAAGTCTATCTTAAAGTTGAAACGACTTTATTAAATCCTAAGCTAAAAGCCAATTGACCATTATAATCTAAACATTACTTTAATACACTGCACTACTATTGACCTAGTCCCCATCGAAACAACAACACCAATGGTCTACAAGTTGTCATGTTGAACCTCTCCAACACCAAATTCGCATACTTACTTTGACCCAATCAAAGCTTTATGTTTGTTCTATCTCTTTTGATCTCCATACCCAAGATGAACGCGATAGCCCCTTATGTTGAAAGCTGAGACTTCAATTCACAAATCATGTCCTTGCAGTTACAAGAAAAACAACATATACATATAATGTGATAACAAGGAAACGATCATTGTCCATCTTATAATAGATGCAATGATCCAATTTGGATCTCAAAAATCCCAATCCCAACACAAAGGATTCAAACTTTTGGTACCACATCTTAGGTGATTGCTTAAAACCATACAAAGATTTCTTCAACTTATAAACCAAATTTTATTTGCCTTATTCAACGATGTGCTCTAACTATGTCATATAAATTTCTTCCTCCAAATCACCATGAAAGGAAGTTGTTTTCACATCCATTTGCTCAACTTCAAGGTCAAAAGTTGTTACAATAGATAATAAGAGACGAATGGATGTCAACTTACTGGGAAGAAAATCTCACCATATTCAATTCCTCAACCTAGGAATATCCCTTTGCAACCAATATAGCCTTATACTTCTACACATTGCCATCAGAATCTATCTTCCTTTTGAACACTATTTACAACCAACGGGTTTCCAACAATTAGGCGAAGGTACTAAATCTCATATGTGATTTTTCTTTAATGTAGCCATCTCCTCATCCATAGCCACTCTCTTGAACTCAGAATCATCCATACCCAATGCCTCTTGCATAGTTCTAAGCTCATCTACGTTAGTAATCAAAGAAAAATACACCTCCAATCAAAAGGATTATACCTATCTAGTTGTTGTTTGTGCTGAGTGGGCCTCCTCAAGAGTTGAAGTGGAGGTAGAACTATCTGAGCTCTCCTCTTCAGGTCCTCCATGGGCTTATTTACAACTAACAGGTTTCCAACAATCAGACAAAGGTACTAAGTCCTGTTGATGATTGTTTTTAGACAAGTCAACAATAGAGTAAAACACTAGAATATCCCACTCTCTCTTGAATAAAGCTTCTCGAATGCTAAACTGTGTGATCAATCGAGACAACTCCAAGGTTCCTTATTTATGATGCATGATGGGTTAACTTAGTGATTACATGTGATCTTGCTGATTATCACAAAGGGAGTTATGTTGGATTCTTCTTCTTTCATTCAGTTTGTTTCTCCTTTCAGTGTGGATGATGTATGTACAATGCATCAATAATAAAAAAGGAAAAACGATATGGTTTAGGAGGCTAATCTAAGGTCAATGAAGCAATGATGATGCAAGAATAGACAAACTCCTTAATCAACCTAACTCCACTTCGCCAAGGATGCCTACAACTACATGAAGTTGGTGCAATCTCCTAAGGTACGCGAAAGGCCTTCAAATCATGAAGGCTTATACAAGCACCCATCGGATGGCGCAGCTCAAACAAGCATCCACAGTCGAACTCAAGCAAATGAGGCTCAGACTAGCTTTACACAACACTCCACTAGCGATGAATGTTAAAAGCATAAGCTAGGAGTTGATCAAATATTCAATACATACATACATTACATCAAAGAGCTTCTAATCTATTTCTAATCTACTTTGAAACGCCTCTCCATTTCATCAAGATACAAGAAACCATGTTATTCCACAAGACATCAGTTAACACCAAATAAGTTCCAATGTCTTTGTATTAATCTTGAGAAATATTTACAACAAGTTCAAGTCGTCTCAGAGAATTTCGAGAGTCTCTTCTACTCTACTCCTACTCTACTAGCAAACTTCTCATTGACAAATGAGGCAACAAGGCCTTTATATAGTGGACCATAACTACAATGAATGGCTTAGATCAATCTAGATAGCCAAGGGCTCAGATCATGCCACCTCAGTAGGTAGTTACAACAAATTGCTATTTTTAGTACATATGAGAAGCAATGAAGGCACGCTTTCCAAGAAGATAGGGATAAGATGGAATCTTTTAGAGCATCTTCCACATAGGCGTCCTTTTGGCTTCTTTCTTGTTGAATGATGTGGCAAACTATGATTGGCTTGATGATGCGTGTCTGCCACGTAGGTGCCACCTTAGCATATTCCCAAATTGTATCATCTTATGTGATGTCTTTGATGTGATTGCTCTGAACTTGTATGTTTGGGATGTATCTTGTAGATCTCGCCTTATTCATTGTCCTGTAAACTGGAGGTGTATAATGTTTGTTGCTTCATTTGACTAACTCTGTGATGTTTCTTCTTGTAGGATATATGATGATCTTCTTTGGATGCATCTTCTTCTTCAAGAGTAATGTAGTAGATGATGATGATACTTAATTCATGATATGAAGTAGGAGATCTCTCTTTAGACTTGAAGATTTGAAGAGTCTTGAAGTTTGAATGGATGAAGTGTTTTTGACATGATGCCATTGATGATAAAGTGTACTTGAACTTGATATGATCTTAACATGATGAAATGCTCCAACTTGAAAGGTCCTTTGGAGTGTAGATATTGATGATAACACCTTCCTTATATGTGGAGTAGATGACTTCTCAAGGAGGCTTTGAATGTACCGGAGGTTCTTGAAACTTTATAGATGTCTTTGGGATGTTTGATGATATGAAGATGAAGGGTGTCGGCATGTTGAACTTGAAGTGATCACTTGAGCAGCTTATGATGTTCTCTTCAACATGGCAACTTGTTGACTTCACTCCTAGCATAAAGGTGGTTCAAGCTTTTGCTTCTTTGATGATTCCTAAGCTCAATCCTCATTGCTGCAACACAAACAAAGAGACAATATTAATCCTCTTGAAAAACACTTGATTTTATAACACATAAGGATCATTTCATGCATCTCTAACCTAGGCGCATTAGATGGGATTTTAGTTCTCCACATGAAAGAAATTATAAAATTTAAACTAATCATCACATTAAGAATCGTGCATTAGATAAACAATTCAGCCTTCACTTAAATTTCTTCAAAACCACATATCAATAGTGGCGCATTGGTTAAGGATTTTGATGTTTGGTTTGAATGATGTCAAAAACTTGAATTAAACCATGCTCATGAGTGGCGCATTGGATCATGAAGTAGATCTCCTCTTGAAATTTGACCTTTTGCTTATCATTTGTGGTTGGCGCATCGGTTAGACATTTTGATCTCCGGTTGAAATATGTCTTAAGCTCAAGTTCGTCAAAAAAGGGGCAGCAGATGAGGCGTAGCAGTTGGGAATTCAGTATCCTCCTTCAATGATGTTCAAACTTTTATTTCCATCTTACCTTTCCTCACATGAAATGGCGCAGCAGATCAGGTTTTTGATCTTTGATTGAATTTTGCTTTAAAACTTGAACTAAACTTCCTCTTAGCAATGGCGCATTGAATGGCCATTTTGAATCTCTGGTTGAAATATGTTCTGAAAATTATCATTGTCTTTCCTTGATAAGGGCGCATTAGATCACCATTTCATCCTTCGGTTGAATGATCACATGAAACTTGAACTAGATACTTCATCCTTCATCTTTGGGCGCATTGGTTGACCATTTTGTTCTCCGGTTGAAAAAAGGTGTGTCATGAAACTTTGCAATTTAACTCTCTCATTCCAAGTGCATTAGATCAAGATTTGAATGCCTTCGTGAATATTAAAACAAGAACCTCATCTCTTGGCGCATTGGTTGACAAATTTGATCCCTTCTTAAAATGCTTTCAAAAACTTAATTTTAACTTCTTTCCATAAGGTGGCGCATTACTTGAAGGTTTTGGATCCTTGTCTTGAGAGTTGCACTTCCACACTCCCCTATCTTGGTCACAAATCTTGATCTCCACTTGAAGGATGCATTTTGACTAAGGGCGTGTGAGTTAAGGTTTTTGGACTCCGGTTGAATGTCCTCATAAGGGTGCGTTGGTTCCATGTTTTGGTTGCTCCTTGATTCAAAGTTAAACCAAACTATTCCTTCTTCCTTAGATGCACCGGTTGGGTATGTTGGATCCTCATCTCATCATACTTATAAACTTGACTTCATCATCACTCAATTGTGGCGCACTAGATAAGGTTTTTTATCTCTTCTTGGAAAGTCTCTTGAAATTGGCCACTCAACATTCTCATTCCTTGGCGCAAGAGATCCACATTTGATCTTTCCTCCAACACTTCTTCAAAAACTCACTTTATCTTGCCTTCCTAAATGGCGCATTGGTTAACTAGACTTCAGTTAAAAGGCACTTTGGCAATCAAACAAACCTTTCATCTTGAGGGCGCATTAGTTGAGCATTTTGATGCTTGGATAAAGTACCTCCTAAAATCATCCTTATCTCTTCTTCACAAGGGTGGATTGGTTTGGGCGCAATGGTTGGATGTTTTGATCGCTTCTTGATCTTGGCGTGTTGGTTAGGGCGTAGCGGTTGAGGATTTTGCGCTCCCTTCATGTCTTGGCGCACTGGATCAAGGTTTCGCGCGCCTCTTCAGTATAAGGGCAAGGTATATTGAAAAATATATTAAAGTATAAGTTGGAAGATTGAATTTCTTATACTTTAAATATTGTTCAATATACCTTTCAGGATGTTTGAGATAGGTCTCAAATCCACCGGATTTAACATGCAAAATCTAGAATTTGGAGGATCCACCAGATTTCAGACTTAGTCAAATTTTCAGGATTTTCAGGATATCAGGCTACCAGACTTAGTCATTTTCTGGATCTCAAACATACATCAGGATTAGTCTCAGAAAGAAAGCAAATGACTCTTGAATTAGAAACTAGATTGAGAACTCAAACAACCATTCCTCACTTAGGCAACAAACCACTGACTTCATCATGCAACCAAGCTAAAACATCCTCAAAAACTTAATGCAAAGCATCAGAGCTCAAAAAAAAAGGGGGTCCCCATTTGCAATGGGGCGATGTGTGATTAGGTCACAACAAGTCCCATATGTGATTTTTCTTTAATGCAGCCATCTCCTCATCCTTAGCCACTCTATTGAACTCAGAATCATCCATACCCAATGCCTCCTCCATAGTTCTAAGCTCATCGATGTTAGTAATCAAAGAAAAATACACCTCCAATCAAAAGGATTATACCCATCTAGTTGTTGTTTGTGCCGAGTGGCCTCCTCAAGAGTTGAGATGGAGGTAGAACTATCTGAGCTCTCCTCTTCAAGTCCTCCATGGTCTTCTAGTTCAACCTTCTTGGTCTTTGGGGGTAGTTGAACCACATCTTTTTTTTCATCCTTCTCTAGCTGCAATACTATGGAAGAAGGTTTAACTTCTCTAAAGATGACACTTCTGTTATACAAAACTTTTTTGGCCACAAGATCCCAAAACTTGTACCCTTTCACACAGACGCCATAGCCAATGAAGATATATTTTACAACCTTGTTCTCCAACTTAGACAACATCTCCCTAGGCACATGTGCATATTGCTTCACAACCAAATACTCGAAGATGTCTCAAGACAAGATTTTGCCCGACCATACCTCCATAGGTATCTTCTCAACAAGCGCTAATGTAGGAAACCTGTTAACTAGGTAACAAGTTGTGGCAACCGCTTCTACCCAAAACTTTTGATCCAAGACAGATCCACTAATCATACTCCTAGCCCTCTCCATCAACATCTTGTTCATTTTTTCTACAACTCCATTCTATTGAGTCGTGTCCAAAGTTGTCGTATGTCTCTCTATCTCGTGATCCTTACAGAATTTGTCGAAATCTGTTGAAGAAAATTCACCACCATTATCGATCCTCAAAATCTTAAACTTCCTACCAGTCTAATTCTCTGAAAGAGCCTTAAATTCTTTAAAATGACTGAAGACTTCAACTTTGCTTCTAAGGAAATATACCCATGTCCTTCTATTGTAGCCATCAATGAAAGATGCATAATATACAAATTTAGAAATTGAAGGTACATTAAAAAAACAAATAAATCAGAATGGATTAAATCCAACACCCCAAGAGATTTATGAGAACTAGAGTAAAACTAAACATGATTATGTTTTCCATATACAGAATGCTCACAGAAATCAAATTCAAGATTACAATCCATTAACCCCTCAACAAGGTTTTTATTTTCAGGGCCCTTAGATCCTTCTCACCTATGTGGCCCCTCCTCCGGTGCCATAACATTGTATTCTCAGCTGGTAGCTTAGTCTACAAAGCATGAGCACTCTTAGGCAATGTTAGCATTTTATTTTGCACCTTTCAGTGCGATGCAAAACGGAATAGATGTGCGGTACAACCGATGTTCAAATTAAAAGGGGAAGCTCCCAATAAAATAAAACTAATCTAAAACTGTATAGTATGTACTTGCAATCTACAGACTTTTCAATGTTTTCAAAAGTGTTTTAACAGTTATGCTAAATAAAAGATGTGATTTTTGTGGGTTTGCAACGTGCAAAAGGCTCTTTTCACATGAAATAAGGGTTTTATGCTTTTTGACTAGAATTGAAAACTCTACTGCTAGAAGCTTACACCGTTCAGTTAAATATAAAGGCTGACAAGGGCAAGTACATGCGGATTGGATAGATTGAATAGATTAGCACATAGTTTGAAAACTCGGACTCAGAGAGTACTTGGCAAAAACTCGGCAACTTAAAAAACACTTGAATTTTTTTTTAAAAACATGTTTTTTGCAAAATACAACTAGAATATGTACCAAATGGGAGTTTGGGGGCAACGCTCTCAGTGGGGTCGAGGGGCAGTGCCCAAATGAAGACCTTCAAAACCACACAGACCTTCATGGCGCACACCATTTTCATAATTATTTAAAATGCAAAAAAAAATGCTTATAACACCAAAAAACAGAGTTTTGGAGTGTTTTTTCCACGATTTTGATGTATTGCTGATGCAACAAGTCAAGTATTTGGAAAAACTCACTGAGATTTTGGTGAGTCTCATTAGGTACTCGCCAAAAACTCGGCGAGTTTTTCCAAATACTCGACAAACAAACTCGGCGAGTTTTTCCAAATACTCGACAAACAAACTCGGAGAGTAAACCTTGTGAGTACTCACAGAGCAAAAAATCTCGCGAGTACTCGACGATTCGGAGAGTATTTGGAGAGTTTGCAAACTATGGTCATTAACATATAAACATATAATCACGGATGCTATGATTAAATTGACTATAAGACTCGGTACAATGCCGCAAGCTACATTTTTCAAGTTTGCTTCTAATACAAAGCTTGCAAACTTATTGAAAAAACCTTGTTGGAGCATTTACTTAAGATCAAGGACAACAGAGATCAATTGTCAGCCATTGGTCGGAAGATGGAAGAAGAGGACATGGTGATAATCACGCTAAAAAGCTTACCACGTGCTTATGAGCATTTTATTGAGACCTTGAATATCACCTCTACTAGTGTTGACTTGGAGTTTGAGGAGCTGTGCAATAAGCTTTTACAGTAAGACAGATGGAAGAAACAGTTTGGTTGTAGTAGTGAGATAAACGGTGTGGAATAGGCATTTGTAGCCGAAGACAAGGGCAAAGGCAAATGGTCACAGAAGAAAGGACAAGGTAACAACGGGGATGCTTCAAAGAATCTGAAAAACATCATGTCATTATTGTGGTAAGATGGGTCATATGAAGAAGCACTATAGAAGAAGGTTGGTTCAACAAAAATCCAAGTAGGGAGGGCCTCAACAAAAGGCTCATGTCGCAGAGCATTCAGAGGAGAAGGTATTAGCCTTCAATGCATTCATGGCCAAATGACCAACAGATCAGCTTAAGTCATCTGCATGGTACATAGATTCAAGAACATCACGTCATTTCACCCACAGGAAAGACTAGTTCATGAAGTACGCAACTTGCTCTGATTCAGTGATCTTAGGTGGTGGTGAGGAGTACACTATTGTTGGCAGAGGAAATGTGCAAATATCCTCTAGTAGGAAGAATTTAATTTTTCTCAATGTGTACTGTGTCGGGAATGAAGCTTAATTTACACTCATTGAGTTAGATTATGCGACATTGTCGCAATCTAGATGTCATCTTTAGCAAACATAAATGCTATATAGTTGACAAGGAAACGAAGAAGACTATTGCAGTTGGTATCGAAGATCATGGATTGTATCGACTGGTCGACATTGGACAGGTCAAGGAGCGTGCGTTAGCATCCAAAAGTGCGTCTGACATTAGTACACTTTGGCATTGTAATGTTCCATTTTTGGCACATTGATTATTATGGGCATTTGTGCTTGTTCCTAGTCTTTTGGAGGCTATCCAACATGTTTGAGAAGAACTCCAATGTTCTTGGAGTGGTCTTAGTTCAGTCTGCAGAACAGTTAATTGGGTTTTCCTTTTGTAAATGGATAATTTTGTCTTGGTTTTGAGCTCAGTTGATGTTCTGGGTAACATTGATGGTTTCTAAAGTTTGATCGGGCTTCTGGTTTGCTCTCCAAGATCCTTGGAGGAGTTTTCTATTTTTGGAAAGTCACCCGGAAGGCATCGTTGCACATCCCAAACCTTACAGAGCATATTGGTTCAATTTATTTTGATTTCGGAGGTCGTTTGGGATTTTCCGCAAAATTTAATATTTAATGAGCTATTTTAATTATTATTTTCACTTAAGCTCCTAGGGGTGAAAATAATTAATAAAAATCTAAGTGTTATAGCTCGTTGGAAAGAGGAAGAAAAGTTTTAAATCATGGATGCATCATTTTGGGGCCTTGCGAAGCAGATATTTCATTTATTTCCATAAAGGGGTCTTTGGAGCTAAAAAGAGCTTTTAATTAAAAGTGGTGACTTTAAGTTGTGCACACTTAAGGAATTATTTTTTATTGTTTGAGGAGAAATATGAAGGGATAAAGGAAATAATATTTTATTTCCCTCAAAAAGTTATAAAAAGAGGAGTTGGGCTCATTGTTTAGGCATGCTTGGATTTGTATTGTTACTCTGCTGGATTGAACTTGCGTGTTCTTCCATATTCTCTTGAGGACGAAAACCCTCTTGTGGAATGCTCTTGAGGACGAAAACCCTCGAGGTTGGGTGTGGTTTCACTACAGGAATCACCATTGTGCTGAAGAAGAGATTTGAGCAAACTTATCCGGAGTTTGCCAGTGAGCTTTCATGGAGCTGAATATGTTTGAAGTTGCTAAGAGTTTTTGGATTAGAGTTCATTAAATATCATGGCAATCAGATGAGAATAAAGTTAGAAGCAGATTTTTTATGCCTTGTATAGTTTTAATGTCATATTGCTGGTTCGTACCATTATATTGCCGTACAGGCAGAAAAAAAGTTTTGCAAAAATAAAATTATTGAGAAGTTCTTTGTGTCTAAATCTTTTTGCACTATTAATATATTCCTTAGGTGACCCCAATCTGATCATAGTGAGTGGTTGGGAAGCTTTGTTTATTTTTTTATGAGCAGCCGTACTTCTGCTGGCCGTACGGCCTGGGAAATGCATAGTTTGTGAAGTGTTTTTGTTAACTGATCTTTAGTGCATGGGAAACATTGGATTTGTCTTGTATTAGCGTAGTTTTTAGAGTGGGAAAGAATATTGTTAAGTGTGGGCAGTTTCTTGGGAGTTTTCAGCAGTCCGTACTATGCTGGGAAGGTGCCGTACTAGTCTGGAAGAAGTCATTTTATAGTCTATCACTCTCTGTTGTGTTCAGTACATATAATTGATAGATCATTTAGGGACCACTTGTTTTGTCAAACATTGGGTTTAGTCTTGTAATATTATACTTCCCTGGATGCCAATGGTCTGTGTAGAGAGCAGTTGATGTATCATTTCAGGTTGCAGCAGTGACGGACAGCAAATAAATACTACATTATCTTTCAGCTATTCAAGAAATCTGCAGGGTATGGTCATGCTATCTTCACAAGATTCTTAATGAGTCCAAACAAGACTTGATTTACATTGTATTTGATATCATTGTAATCTTTCTTGTGAATCACATTAAGGCCCCTGGATGGTTTACCGCCAGTGTGGAGGAAAAAACAATTAAACATATTGTAACCCCTGG
Source organism: Cunninghamia lanceolata (assembly GCA_027924645.1). Lineage (NCBI taxonomy): Eukaryota > Viridiplantae > Streptophyta > Pinopsida > Cupressales > Cupressaceae > Cunninghamia > Cunninghamia lanceolata. The sequence goes on from BSBN01001281.1 coordinate 8,554,871, forward strand.
ATGGTTTTACCGCCAGTGTGGATAAATGAACTTTTCTTTATTGTTTCTACCCACTGCATAAGTGGAGTATTCCCACTGAATAAGTGGATAGCATTGTAATTTTCCTTTCTTGCTCTCATACCCACTAAAAGTGGTGAATCCCCACAACTTGTGGATGCATGCATATGCAGATGAATGTTTACTTGTTTGCACAATGTTTTAATTTGTAATCTAAAGCACATTATGCTCTCACCTTGCCCAAATTGGGATCTTGGTGATCAGAAGTGCGGAGGAGTTTAGTTGTGCTAACACTGTTTATCATTGTTCAATATTTTGGAAAAATTTTGGGGTTGTTTATTACAGGCATCAATGGTACGGGTACCTCAGCTTATCCTATCTCTCTTAGTTGGCTCGAGAGAATTTGATAGATAGCCTTCTTGACATTTAGCAACAGATACATGGTGTTTGCGAAGCTTGCCAAGCAAGGAAGCAACAAAACTCCATTTGAGGACGGACAGGCTTGGAGAGCCAAGAGAGTCCTACAGTTGGTTCATGTTGATATTTGTGGACCAATGAACATGGCATCGGCCATTGGTGCCAGGTATTTTCTTCTATTTGTTGATTTTAGTAGGAAAATGTGGGTCTATTTTTTGAAATTAAAATCATGTTTAATGAATTTCAAAAGTTCAAAGCATTACTCGAAAAAGAGTCTGGTTGTGACATAACCACTCTTAGATTTGATAATGGAGGAGAATTCTATTAAAAAAAACTATAACTTTTGCACTAAACATGACATAAAAAGACAGTATACAACACCCGACACTCCACAACAGAATGGAGTAGTTGAGAGGCAAAACCATACTATTACGAAGATGGCCCGATGTATGATGGGGAATAGGAGTGTTCTCAAGAAGTTTTGGGTTGAGGCAGTATATACAACAGTTTATTTGCTAAACAGATCTCCAACATAGACGATGAAGCAAAAGACCCCAGAGGAAACATGGTTTGGGAGGAAGCCCAAAGTAAGTCATCTTAAGGTCTTTGGTTCCATTGCATATGCCTGGATTCCATATGAAAAGAGAACCAAGTTAGATCCTAAGAGTAAGAAAATGATGCTTACAGGGTATAGTGACAATCATAAGGCTTACAAGTTGATTGATGTTAACATTGACTGCTTGACCTTCAGTCGAGATGTTGTGATTGATGAAGAACCTGGGCCTTTCTAGACTTCTCTTGAGTTAAAGATTACCGAAGAACAACCTGTTGTGGCTAAGGATTCAGGTGTTTAGCTTTAGGTAGCTCCAACTGAAGGATGGAGGATTCTAAGCATGAGGAGTCTACCAGACAGGTAACAGTATCGAATTCTATTGATGATAGCTTGCATCGACATTCAAGTGACATAGGAACAGGTAGCCCAAGTCATGGTGACAACATTGATTTGGATGAAGAGACTCTCAAGAAGAGATCAAAGTGGTGGGAAAGCACCATTGGAGATGTTCGAGTAAGTTAAATGATTGAGGGTAGATCATCGAGAGGCAAGAGCAAGAACACAATTAACTTTGCTCTAGCGGCCAATATTCAGAGAGATTATGAGCCGCAGGTGTTTGAGGAGGCAAAAGGAAAACCCGAATGAGAAAAGCCATGGAAATCGAACATGAGAGTCTTATGAAAAATAAGACTTGGGATCTCTCTGATCTTCCACCAGGGAAGAAACCCATTGGTTGCAAATGGGTGTACAAGGTCGAGTACAAGGCAAATGGTACACTAGACAAGTACAAAGTTCGATTGGTCTCGCAAAAGGGTTCTTATAGAGAGAGGGCATTGATTATGAGGAGACCTTTGCTCCTATAGCAAAGATGAGCACCATTCGACTAGTCCTAGCCATGACAACTTAGTTTGGTTGGATAGTCCATCAAATGGACGTAAAGAGTGCCTTTCTCAATGGAGATTTGGAAGAAGTGTACATGTCTCAACCACAGGGTTTTCAGGTTGCAAGTAAGGAGCATATTGTAAGGCAATTGAAGAAAGCTTTATATGGTTGGAAGTAAGTACGTAGGGCATGGTACATCAAAATTGACAGGTATTTGGTTGAACAAGGATTTCAATGTAGTCCTTCGAATCCAAATCTGTATATCAAAAGCAAAGGTAATGATCTCATTCTACTGGTAATATATGTAGATGATATCATTAGTACAGGTAGTGAGGCACATGCAATTGAAGAGATCAAATCTAATTTGAGTAAAGCTTTTGACATGATTGATCTAGGCCTCTTACATTATTGCGTAGGTGTAGAAGTTTGGCAAATAGGTGGCGACATTTTTGTTTCAAAATCCAAATATGCTAGGAGTTTGCTCGACAAATTTAGAATGACAGATTACAAAATCTCATCAACACCTATGAAGAAAGGGCTGAAACTTTCAGCCAAAATAGACTCTAAGATCGTCAAAGTGTCAACTTACAGGCAACTAGTGGGGAGCTTAATATATCTTATATGTAATGTCCCCTTCTAGTGAGTTCGAATTTTTCCTTGGACCTTGCACAATTCAACTCACAAAAGAGAACATTAGTATTCAATTCTTCTTTAAAATCACATGTCATTATTTATAAACATAAACCATTTGTTTCATGATCCCCTAGAAGAGATCTACTTGGCCCTTTTGTTAATCAAATCCTCCCTCTTATGAGAGTGAATCCGTTAGGGTGCAATGCCAATGGTATAGGTCGTTCTTCCTTCGAGGGGTTCTCTAGACCCAAGCCACTCTAGGACCTTCCTTTGACTTGGGGTTCTCTAGACCACGCAAGTCAAAAGACTACCTCTTGCTCCCTAAGGTACCATCTTGAGACAAGGGCTCGAAGGGGTGCTCTAGACCAATGAACCCGTACCTATCCTTGGTTGATTGCCCGCCCCTAATCTTCCTTACTCATCATAGTGGCGAGTTGATTTAACATTATTGCCTTCCTCTATTTTAGGATTTCATGCCTTTTATGTACTTATACTCTTTGTATTCATTTGTCTTTTACTTAGTTCATTATAAAGAAAATGCACATAAATATTTCATACTCATTGCATAATCTAACTAAACTGGTTGCAATGTAAACAATTCATAATTTATAATGATGTCATGCTATTACAGTCAGCTATTGGTATTGTTACACTATGCAATTCATATGTTCATTATTCATAATTTATCATGACATTTCACATGCTATCTTTATGATCTTATCAACATATACTTCTTATCTATATCTCATATACTATTCCTTAACACCATATGGGGTCGATAGGGTGTAGCATGCTTTTGTTCATCATAGGCTATGTTTGTCTCCCATCCTTATTCAAGAACTACTTGGTGTATTCTTGAGGCTAAGGCATCCGTGAGGATTCTTGGTACTCTAGGTAGGCAAGACCAATACATTGACTATGAATGATATACTAGACATGTCACCCTTCATCTATCCCATATGTGGTTAATGAATGGTATATAGATTACACAGTTAGTGAATATTACATATGACTGTCCATGAATTATATTGCTCAGAACTGGCTGTAAAATAAATGCAGTGTTATACTGAACATCACTAAAAGCAAAGGAAACGATGTACTGTCGTACCTGTGGTATTATATCAGTTCGATTACTGGAGCATGCAAGAATGGCAGCTTGCTGTTGGAAAGTCTTCTTATAATGCTTGCTTTAATATCTTTGATAACAGATCAGAATTATGCAGAATATCTACTTTATGCCAATTGATTTGGTTATGGACTTATCTGCTGATTGAAGTTAAATATTTACACAGAAATATATATTATGCTTTGCTTCTGGCTGACCTTCGAACTGCAGATGTTTTCCATCCATTCCCCCTTGATGATGTCTTGCTTATTCCTATTTATATCCTTTTACTTGCCCATTAGTCCTGACTTCCCAAGGAGTTGTGACTTCTTATGGTAACTGTTCCTCTTTAATATTATAATTGCATCTCGTATAATAATCTTTGTTTATAATACTTCCCTTTAAAATACTAGCCGATGCTTAATACGTCATCGATGCCTTTATCATGGACGGCAGCTTAGTCAATATTTACCCTTTAGTGGTATGCAGTGCCTTTTAAAAACTAATCGTAGTGTCTCATTCAATTTCGTTAGATCTTTTTGTCTTATTCATAATCACTTCTTTACATATGATTAGCTCCTACTAATACCAATTTTTGTCTTTGTATAAGCACGTTATTCTACTCTTTTGAATAATTCAAATCTGTCTTATTTAATAGTTAATGCTATAGGAGATATATACTAATAGGACTCCTTTTCGTGGGCTCCACCATGTCAGCCTATTTTGTAATTTTATTTATTAGTTTATTTTCACCTCATAGTGATCGGTGGCTCTTTTAAGGAAAATATGTATATTTATTATATTAAAATAGTTATATTATCATTATAATTTATAATTATATTATATATTATATAATTGGTAATACTTAATATTTGTATTTATATTTATTATTTATAAATATGATAATTATACATAAAATATCTATATAATAATATCATTTATTAACTACGTTATAGATACACAATTGACTATTCTCAAGAAAGTAATTTTATTATGATGTTTAAATCTTTAATTTAAACAATGCCTTAATATGAGTACATGACATTATAGCCATTAGACCTGATTTGAGCTATGCTGTGAGTTTCATTTCTAGATTCATGACAACACCCAAAGTAGAACATTGGATTGCAGCGAAGAAGGTGTTGAGATATGTGAAAGGGACACTTGACTTTGGCATTCTAAATAGCCGAAGCAAAGATCCTAGGTTGGTTGGGTTTACAGATTGTGCAAGCTTTGTGGATGGCAAAAAATCCACTTCTGGATATGTTATCAGCGTTTGTATGGGTGTAGTCACATGGACCAGCAAGAAACAACAGGCAGTAGCTCTATCCTTGATAGAAGTAGAATATTGAGGAGCAAAAAAAGTAGCATGTGAGGCAGTGTGGCTCAGAAGGATGCTTTCAGACACGAAGATGCCTCAAGTAGAGAGCCTTCACCCTTGTTCTGTGACAATTGAGGGGTGCTCAAACTTGCCAAGAATCTAGTCTTCCATGAGCATACCAAAAATGTGGAACTTCATTGTCATTTCATCAGACAACTTGTAGAAGATGGATCGGTTATGTTGTAGTTTTGTCCTTCAGAGGATCAAATTGGAGATATACTTATCAAGTCTTTGAGTCTTGACAAATTTGTAAAATTTCGGGATAAGCTTGTAGTTAGTAGATTGACCATTAAGGGAGGGTATTAAAGTAATGTTTAGTTAGTAATGGTTAATTAGCTTTTAGTCTTAAGCTTTAATATAGTCGTTCCAAATTTAGGATATTCTTTATTCTTTATTAGTTTATTCTTTTATCCCACATTCCTAATGTGTCTTGTTGCTTTATAATGTAATCCTATATAAGAAAGCTTTCGCTTCTTATTTAATTATCGAATATCTTGGTAATCATTATGTGCTTAGTTTTTGTAATAAGCAATAGAAAGAAAAGAAAGAAAAGAAATTATATTAACGTCCACAGATGACCAAAAGCAGGTCAATGGGACTTGAAGATACAATAGTTAACAATAGAAAGTTCTAGGAAAAGAGAATGCTAGAAGCAACATAAGAAAAGTACATAAGACAAAATAAAGCACTATGCTACTAACAAATAGCAATGAAGTGCGAACAATAGCCCCAAAAGCATGTGTTGGTGATGACTAGAGGAAATCTCATCAAATATCCTTGTCTATGTTTGAAATGGAGTCGTATGAGCCATCGTCGATCACTAAAAGATTCGATAATGCTCATTAGTGAGTATCCAAGGTTGGAGAGACCACAATGGAAGACCTTAGAAGGAAGCAAAGCACTTCTTCTAGAAACTCTCCTAACATCCAAAGCCGACGTAACCCTCGTAATAGAAAAGAAACTCAAAATATAATTTTGCGTCGGTGCTTTGGTGGGTGACTAGTAAGTATTAGATCCAAGTCACCAGAATGGGGTTGAGTCATGCTGATGGGAATGAGCAGAGCCACGATGTTGAGGGAGAGCAGGTTGGGGAATTTGAGTAGTTTGGGTCATAGATGGAAAACTTGCCGAAAACTCGCCGAGTCAAGGAAAACTCGCGAGTTTTCGGCAAAGACTTGCAGCCTGCGCAGGTAAAAGCATAACAGGGTCGTGACAATATATTTCAAAATATTGAATTTCTTATACTTTAAATATTTTGAAATATACTGTCAGGATGTTTGAGATAGGTTCCGAATCCATGGGATTTAACATGCAGATTCTAGATTTTGGAGGATCCATCAGATTTCAGACTTAACGAATTTTTCAGGGTTTCAGACTTAGCCAAATTCAAGGTTTCAGGAACATGCATCAAGGTGAAAGAACAAGGACCCCTTAGTAAAATGTTGTGGAATTTGACATGATTTTGCAATTCTGAGGCATGGAAAATAGGAGCTTTGTAGTGCATCCAGTTGTGAGCGGAATTGGACCTTGTTTGAGGCCATTCACATGAAGAAGAGGAACCAATTAGCTCAAAAGCACAAAAAGAGTAGAGGACAAATCACTGGATCCTATTGATTTGGATGAGATAGATCCTTATAGTGATTGGATAGGGCGGGATGAGCAGCCTCCATTGTTTACCACAGAAGATTCTTGATTTCGAGAGACAGGCAATGGAGGATGTGGGTGCAACAGGAGATGTAGGTTTGGAGGACATTCATGAGGATGAGGAGTTATTGCTAGAGCTAGATATTTCTAGGATGGTGGTCGAGCCTCAGCCACAGCCTTCCATGCCAACCGAGGAGCCACCGACATCGTGTACTCGCAGGACTAGAGCATCTACCTCTTCCCTAGCTTTGACTAAATTAGGGAAGAGGAAGGTGTAATGTGTTGTATTTAGTATTTACTTCTAGTTTTACTATTTTCATTTTCAACTATCTATTGTAATTTCTATCAGACTATCAGGGTTTCAGCCATCAGGATTTTGCATGAGAATGCGATTTTATAATCAATTTGCATTAAAGTCAATCAAATTTAGTGGAAAACACTTTTGTACTCATTTATGGACTCATTGAATTAATCTTGTCATTGAATTTTGCAAAAAAAAAAAGTGTTTCTAATGAAATTTAAGCAATTTTTTAAGTTGCCAAGTTTATTGCCGAGTTTTCTCCGAGTTTTTTTTGACTCTCCAAAAATTGGCTTGCCGAGTTTTTTGCCGAGTCGAGTTTTCCAACTATGGTTTGGGTAGTAGTGGTGTGTTGAGAGAAGCACTGCCTAACCGATCTATCAGCTTTGATATGTGGAATATTGGTATCCAAAGGTTGTTTAGTGTTGCTTTCTGCCTAGGTGGGCCAGAAAATGAGGTGATCAGCATGGGGGCTCTAGAGCCTCTAGACTCCTCCCTATAGGAATTTGCATTAGAAGGTGATGACCTCGCGAAGCAAAAGAGCTAGGCACTGTTGGTTGGAATACCTAAAGGATAGAGAGTTGCCTGAATCCTTATAGAGGTAGTGATTTCTTCCCTGGTACTCAGTAAATGGGGCATTTGAAAATGAAGTGTTCCTCGGTCTCCACCTCCTAGAGGGAGCAAAGACGATAGATCCTGCTCGACAGAGGATGTAATGATCAGTTTCAACTCGTAACTAGTGAATGCATACTCTCATTTGGCCAAGGGGAAATCTCAAGTTGTGGGACCAATGGCGTTGGAGGTAGTGAGGGCGGCGAATTATGCCATCCACCATCTATAGGAAATGCTCGATGTAAAAAAAAATGCATATCAAAATACCTTCCAACTATTGAAGACAAATTAGTACACAAATGCATATCAACCCCCTCAAATTGGTGATCATAGAGGGAAATGCAACTAAATTTCTATCAAGTTATGGAACCATTGCATTTGACCAAACCAAAGAAAGGAAAAGCAGAAGGGATGAAGCAATTACAAATGATCAAAATAGCTTTATGGATTTGGAAATCATAACCAACAATTATAGCAGTAAGATGAGTCTCCTAGAGCATATCCTACCCAAAAATGTAGAACAATGTAAGTCCTAGAATAAATAAACCTAGAGGTTTAGTTCTTTGGTATATACTTGAATACAATATTTTTATTGTTAATTTTCCAGCTATAGAGTTGTGTCTTATCAATACACACCTGTTTATGTGTGTTATGGTAATATATGTATTGTACAATGTATCACTATATTCATAGCTTTAATAATATTAACTACGTACTAGTTCCTTCCAATCTGTAGTGTAAAATATATTTATGCGATGTTGAATGGAAATGAACATGATATGTAATACAAATATAGTATTAGATATTCATATGGATGTGGCAAATTTTCAAAACATCATGATATGGTTATGATTGGATACATTTAATATAACATACACATACACAGATATGTACACAAAGACATGATACATCAAAAATCAGATAGTGTAATGTAAAAATGTACTAAATATTATATCTATTTTCATTTTTATATTTTGATTAATTTGTTTTACGTTATTTTTAGTTTATTGTGATTTAGATTTATATATAGGTAAAGGTAAAAGTGGGTTTTTAGTTCATTGCCAAGTGATACACCACTTTAGTTTATGAGACCCCCCCTTGTGGAAGCTCACAAGGGATTGTTTCTATTAACTTCATAAATTGTTCAATGAGGTGGACAACCCTACTCCCTTCCATATTTAAATATATGCCCTCCCTTTTGGAGTACACACACATTCATTATCAGATCCACTCTGGTTTAGCAATACGTATTTGCTTAGAACAGCTTTTTTAATATTGCAAACTTTTCCAGTTATGGACTTTTTTCATAACCCGAATTTGGATATGGCTCTGGATGATCGGTACTGTATCCACACATATTGGATAGGGCTCAGATAAGGACATGTAGCTGGGTATGTCTGGATATGGTATTTGAGTCATATCTGGGCTGTATGATATCTGTGGATTTGTCTGAGTCACAGAAAATGTATGTGGGCAGGAGGCTGGAACCATGGAAATATTTAGGAACTCGATATTTAAGTTGTATTGGAGCAGGTACCAAATTTCCATAACCTGTGGTTATATTTCCATATTGTTTGAAAAACTATTGGAAGAAGTTTCAAAACCATTTGTATTTAGAAAAACAGGATGAAATCAAACTCAAAACATTTATCAAAATGCTGGAAAAAGAAAACCATTATATGGGGCAAAAAAATTGGGTCATGGAGTGCTGGAATCAGCCTAAGATTCTAAAACCATTGTATGGAGCAAAAAAATTGGGTTGTGGAGTGCTGGAATTAGCCTAAGATTCTAAGGAAAACCAAGGGTTTGAATTTGCTGCAGTTCATCATTGTTATTGTCCCTCATCATATGGGCCTGAAAATTAGTTGTAGGGTTTGTGGAGCATGACTGAAGATTTTAATTAAAGAGGTATGGAAGATTATTATAAGCAGCATTAAGGGAAAATCTAACATTTTGGAGGAAGATATTAAGACCATTTTTTATCTGTAAATTTTAATACTAATCAGCCACTCAGCTCACTAGAATGCATCATCAAGTATACAATATCTTTGTAACATGCGTGGGACTTTCACATAGCCTTGTCAATGTGTGGTCTGCAATAATCTGGTTAAATTTAAAGGAGATATTTTATGCTGTACATGTTTTGAAGAGAGCATATACCACATAGGTTTTCAGTGAAAGAATCTACCGTTCATTCCAAAGATAATTTTTTTTTGGAGGTACCTGGTACCCACAGTGTTAATCAAAAGGGTCATGTCTGAGAGAATTAATAAGTTACTGCACTAAAGGATGAGAGCCATATAAAAGGGAGGCTTCTACATTACAAGACATGTATTTAAGAAAAAGTGGATGTTAAAGTGTTGAGTTTCATGCATAATTAAGAGAATTAACATTATTAAGTGGGGTTAAATTACTGAAGCGATTATTAAGGAGTCTAATGAAATCTATGAAAAAAATAAAAAAATGTAAAGTATTTTGGAGTAAAGAAGTTTTTATGAAGACCTTGGGTAATGAAGACCGTTAATTTTTACAAGGATTCTTGAGTATTGAAGCCTCTTGAAAAGTATAAGGACTTTTGGGTATTGAAAATTATTATTTTAATGAGAGACAATTTCTAAAGGATAAAGGTTAGAAGTTATATATTACAAGAGGTTCCATTAAACAAAATTGGAAGATATTGAGGGTTTGGTATCGAGTTTACCTAGGACAATTGAAATAATGGTTCCCAAGGTCAAAAATCTAAGTATTGGCCTTGACAGCCCTAAAAAATGGTGGAATTTGTTTGGAAAACAGATGCAACTTCCAAATTCGATATGGCTGTATGTTGTTGATCAGTTGAGTGCATGAATTTAGCTGGGGATGAACATGAAGGGATGTTCTTAGGTAGATGGTCTAAGAAAATCTAGAATAGTGGGAACAATGAATTTTGTTTTTAAAAGTCAAACTAAAAGAATGTGATGACGAGATTCTGAGACTGAAGGATGTGGATCTCACAAGAAAATTCATAACCATGTTTTATTCATAGAAGACAGACACTCGTAATTCATTGTTGAAGGAACATCTATAGATGCGATTGACTTATGCAGATGAATCTGTTCTTATTGATGAAGTTGAATAAATGATGTAGTCCAAGATCAGGCACCCAGTGAAGGGCAGCTAATCCAAGCAGCCACTCACACGTTCACTTACATCCACTTGGCAAACCAAATATGACTAGAACTTGCAGCCATTCCAGGGCCAACTCAAACTTGCATTATGGAAGCAATATTAGTTACCACTATCCTTATTATCAAAATCAGATACATCCTTCACATAGTCCAGCAACAGGGACCTTTACAACCAATCCTCATACTCGCACATATAGTAACAGGCTTTCATATCAGCCTTCCAAGGAAGATACCTTTGTATCAGTCTTTTACACCCTTACTCCATTCTCCTATCTCTCAGTCCTCAATGGAGGAGGAAGATATTCAATAAGTCCTCTCTATACTCTCCTTGTTTCCTCTCATACATATGTGTTTGTTTTTATATAGAATTTCTGCCTGGAATTTCTGCTTAGCACATGAAACTGCTGCTGGTTAAAGATAGTTGCTGTTTAAAAAATAGGGTGCTGAAATGCCTCAGTTTTATATGAGTTGGTTGCCCAGAATAGGCAACTGCCAGCTAAAACACATCCACTGTTAGCAAAGGTAACCGCTGTAAATATTAAGAGACATTATCAGGAATGTCAGTTACCAGTAAAACGTCAGCCAACAAGTGAAACGCCACATAGAATAAAAAGGAAATTACAACTAATGGGAATATGGAAGCTTGACAGAGATTTGAAATCACCCAACAAATAGTAATTCCTTATGTAGTGCTAGGAAGAGATGTGGGTCCCAACAAAGTTAAAATGTAATGCCTAGCAGAACCCAGCCAATAAAGGGCAAGGTGCGTGGGCCCCAACAAGATTAAGTTAGAAATTGTTGAGCAAAGAAAAAAAGAATGTCAATGCCTAGGAAAAGAGAACTTCAGGCGGGTCCATGCAGAGATGCTCATGCCAAAACAAAAGAAATGTGGACTCTGTGAAATCAACAGATATAATAAATCAACCTCAGTAATAAATTAAATCCTTCAACATTTGTGTCCAACTTTGCCTTGTGGACCCCATGTGATCAGCTAGGAAATTCAAAAATGTTGAAGACAACCATTTCAAAGAAGGGTGTGGGTCCTGGTCTGAAACATATAACAACTAAGTATGTGGGCCCCGCCAATGAACTATCGAAACCAAAGAAGCTTGAAATAATAACCCCAAAAAGACATGCCGACAAGGAATAACTTGAAAACACACCAAAATTAGAGCAAAACCAAAAATTGAATTGCCAAGTTTTTGGTTGATGCAGATCGCCTATGGACTTGGATGCTCTTGCATCAGATATGCTTGGTAAGAAAGTTTGTGAGCATAGCTCACAAATTAGAGCTGAGTGGTAGGACCACCCTTCTGGAAAGTGCACAATCTGCAACAAGCTCTATTTCTTCACCTCTTCCAACACTTATCTGGGACAACTCCCATCTCCTTTTGCCAAACTCGTTTATCATCCTTCACACCTCTTGTGGACCTTTGTCCACCATAGACTGACCTCCTCCTAATGTTTCTTCTTCACCATCATCTTTCTCTTTACATGGGATTCAACCCATTGTTGTCCATTCACCTTCACCAAAACCTCTTTCTCCTTTCTTTACTCTCCACTTCACCTACACATAAATCATCACAACTCATTTTGTCAAAAATAATCATCTCATTTGCTTCTATAAGCATCTCAGGTTCAACCACTGCAACTTTCACTCTCTGTGTCTTGTGGAAATCTCTTCACTCTATGCATTTGGTACCTCATTGAAATACTTCTCTTCATGCTGCTCCACTTTAACCAACATCTGCATGTCCTCCAACCTTTCCAATCTCAAATGGATGTCCATTATCTTCTTAAAGATTTTCTCCTCAGGTTCAACAACTCTTATGACTTCACCTTCTTTCATGCCACCAATGCGACATTTTTCATCATTCCTGATCCCATCTACAACAACTCTTCAAGACCATCTCCGTCTTCTTTTTCGAAGACATCTCCACACACATACGCACAACTCTTTGCAGTTACATGGCTCACACATGCAACAAACTCACTAGGGCATTCAACTCACATTCAACAACAAAGCCTTTTCTGGTACACTCGTGCCTCCCAACGACCCTTTGCAGTCACATGCCTCCAGATGCTTGCAACAAATCCACTAGAGCACACAACTCTTTGCAGTTACAAATATCTGCAACAAATCTACTAGAGCACAAAGCTCTCTATAGTTACAGGACGCCATACACCTGTAACAAATCCTTTAGAGCACACTGCTCTCTGCAGTCACAGATACCCACAACAAAACCCTACTAGAGCCTTTTGAGACACCTTTCAGCCAGAAAATTCTTAAATCACTTCATACAACTGATGCAATCTCCTCAACGTACATTCCAACAAGCATACCTGCTCTGATATCACTTGATGTAGTCCAGGTTCAAGCACCCAGTGAAGGGAAGCTAAGCCAAGCAGTCACTCACACATTCACTTACATCCAATTGACAAACCAAATATGACAAGAGCTTGCAGCCATTCCAGGCCCAAGTCAAGCTCTCATTATGGAAGCAATAGCAGTTAACACTATCCTTATTATCAAAATCAGATACATCCTTGATATAGTCTAGCAACAAGGACCTTTACAATCAATCCTTATACTTACATGTACAGTATCAAGCTTTCATATCAGCTTTCCAAGGAAGATACCTCTATATTAGTTTTCTACACCCTTCTCTAACATTCTCCCATCTCTCAATCCTTAGCTAAGGAGGAAGATACTCAATAAGTCCTCTCTATACTTTCCTTGTTTCTCTCACACAGATGTGTTAGTTTTTATATAAAATTTCTGCCTAGAATAAACAAGGTAATAATAGAGCTGCCTAGCACATGAAATTGCCATCAGTTAAAAATAGAAGTTGTTTTTAATAAAAAAAATCATAGCTGTCCTTGATAGAGGTGTTGCATGGCACTGAAATGCCTCTGTTTTATATGGGTCAGTCACCCAGAATAGGCAACTGCTAGCTAAATCACATCCATCGCTGACCGAGGTAACCGTTGTTAATATTAAGAGATATGATTAGGAACATCAGTCAGCAGTAAAATGTCAACAAACAAATGAAATGCTAGACATAATAAAAAGGAGACTGCAACGAATGAGAATATGGATGCCTGACAGAGATTTGAAACCACCCAACAAATAGTAATTCCTTATGCAGTGCGAGGAAGAGATGTGAGTCCCAACAAAGTTAAAACATAATGCCCAACAGAACCCAGCTGATAAAGGGTAAGGTGGATGGGACCTAGCAAGATTAAGTTAGAAACTGTCCAATAAAGAGAAAAAAAGAATGTCAACACCCAAGAAAAGAGAACTTTAGGTGGGTCCAAATAGTGATGCTCATGCCCAGACAAAAGAAGTGCAGGCCCCATGAAACCAACAGATATAATAAATCAACCTCAGTAATAAATTAAATCCTTCAATATTTGCATCCAGCTCTGCCGATGGACCCCACGTGATTAGCTAGGAAATCCAGAAATGCTGAAGACAAAACATTTCAAAGAAGGGTGTGGGTCCCAGTTTGGAACATACATCAGCTAAGTATGTGGACCCTACCAATGAACTATCGAAACTAAAGAAGCCTGAAGCAATAGCCTTGAAAAGACACGTTGAAAAGGAATAACCTAAAAACACACCAGAATTAAAGCGAAAACTAAAAACCGAATTGCCATGTTTTTGGGTGACACAGGATTGCCCATGGACCTGGATGCTCTTGCATCAATAAAACCACTACATCTGAAATTAGTGCAATTGTTGTAGTTATGAAGGATCTCGGTGATAAACCTAGGTGATGTATATGTGGTCTAAGATTATTTCTGAGTTAAATAAAGCATATCCTAAAGTTGTACCATGTCATCATCCTAGACATGAAATCATTTGTGACAATTAGTTTATTGACGTCCAAGTGGACAGTGCTTTGAAAGTTTCTAGAAACAAACTGATGTGCCAAATGATTGAAGATATCGTTGGAGAAATGAGCCATGCTTGAACTATAATGAGTATACCAGAATGCCTCTGTCACAAATAAGGTTGGTAGCTTAGTGGTAGAGCATCTGAGCATGCACATTGGAGGTCCATGGAAAATAACATGGTATCAAAGCTAGACTAGGACCCCCGGGCATCAAAGTGTGGCCCAAGGGGGGGATGTTGGAGAAATGAGCCACACCTAAACTGTAGTAATGAGCCTACTAGAAAGCCTTAATCACAAAGAGGGCCGATTGCTTAGTGGTAGAGCACCCAAGCATGCACATGGGAGGTCAAAGGTTCCAGTTGTAGCTGGTCCAGGGAAAATAACATATATACATGGACTTGAGAAAGAACCTGTTTACTATAGAGTTTTTAGAATGTGATAACACTCAAGGCTGATTTTGGAGGGATTGACCCTGATTCAATGAGTCATTAATCTATGCATCATTTTTTCTATTCATTTATCAATATGAGCTCCTATTGTAATTTATCGATTTCCCCCAGTATATATTGCAAGTTACGTATCATGATATTATTATTTTCTATTTTTTGTTCCCAGGGTTCTTTGAATTGATTACATGGATAACACATATGTTATGATATATATTAATAAAAAAAATAGTAATTCATATTGAAGAATTCAAATTAAACTGAAAAACAAAAGAACATTAAATCACTTTGATTGCCTGAATAGTTTCTTTTAACTTGATACATGTTTAACTAGGTACTTTACGTATGAAACTGAGTTGCCAGCGTTGGTGTTTTCACCTGGAATATAGATTTGTTCTTCCTCCCCTATATTGCTTGTGTGGGTTGTTTTCTGTTTCATCTGGCCTACAGCTTGAGAGTCCTGATCTAGGTTACCTGCACTGTGCCTTAAATGTTGGAGGTTATACATTAGTATTTTTACTTTGTGGGCAGTAAAGTATATGTTAAAGAATGAACAAGCACCTTAGATAAAGATGGAAAGTATACATTTCAAATTCAAATTACACTTGTTATGAATGAAGCACAGGCAACAATTTTTTTTCAAACTGATACATTTTGGTAAGTATTTTCTTGATACGAGACTGGCCAGAATATCTGATGGAATGGCAGCAGATTCAACGTTTCTAAGTTTGGTCCTTTGTGTTATGTATTCCCGTTCCAGAAAGGAAGGACATGATTAAATGATAAAAAATCGCTGTTGGAATTCTACCTTATGGGCCAAGGTAGTTCATTGAACATTCAAAACAATTCCTTGAATTTTGATTTAAGAAATTAGGAGTGTTTTGTCTGCAGTGTACTGAATTGTAGTGTTCTTCTGGGATCAACTGCATATTTTGATTAGGTGCTGATGTTGCTCTCTCTAGTGGGCCCATCATCAGGGAAAGGATTAAAGCCAGTTACCTGAAATAATAATTTGTTATATTTTTTTATGCCCATTTTCCTCTTTCATTCGCTGTAATGGAGTCTCTATATTAACTTAGAATACATACACTTTGTAAATGTCCTACAATATTTTTTTTTCTTTTTCTTATTTAGGTGTATTTTGATTTTCAGGCCCTCTGCTATCCCTGGTCCTGTTCCAGATGAATTAATTATTCCGGCTGCAGAATCTATAGGTTTGTTTTCAGGGCATCTACTGCATGTAAAACTGGCTTGCTTGTTTCTTTGCGATTTTTTCTATTTTTCTAGCTAAAATGTGGAACATGAATATATTCAGGTGTGAAGTTACTCGTTAAGATGGGATGGCGACAAGGACGATCCATAGGAGCAAGCCATATTGCTGCTATTTCTGGTAATGCTCATGAAGTTGAATCCTATTTACATGTTTTGTTTTTCTTTATGTTCTGGGTTATTGTGCCCATGATTCCTGAATTGGTTTGGTACATCATAATTAGTTATGGGAGACTTTGGAGATTGATATTTAAATGCTACATACATTAATAACAATCTTTGTTCATCGTAAGTATACTTGTTTAAGTGGGATGTATAGGACCTCTTGCATTAAAATGGGATTTTGAGCATATATTCAAAGTAGATGACAGATAGCCCCAGGCAATCTTTAGTCAAAGGAAAAAGCAGATGTCTCTCAAGTTTGGAAGTTGTTTGTGTTATGATTATGGTTTCTACCTCAATGGAAATCATTGTACCTTTTAACTATGATTTGTCTATTGCACGAATGAATAATTGACTAGAAATGATTACTTCAAAAAGTAAAGTGGGTAACTCCAGATGAGGTCATCTGGTTAAGGAAGTTATATGAAAAACCCAGGAAACCCGATTAAAAGTTGGGCTTATATTAATCAATATTAGCCTATTAGGCAAGGATTGATTGTTGGAATTCATCACCTTAAGAGTTGGTAAAAGAAGCCAAATAAATCCACATGAATTTAGAAGCACAAGGACTAAGATTATTAAATGGCAAGCTACCTTGCTAACAAGTTCACTGATACTTTTTCTTTTCTCCCCTAAAATTCTCCAATAGCAGATATAAGGGGTCCATTTAGTATGTTCACTGATACCACGGTTATCCTCGTTTTTGACCTTGAAAAATTTTGAACTTTTCACGTTCATCAAAAGAGATGTGTCATCAAGTTGATTTCTTGAAACTTGTGTTGGTCTTCCAAGTCACATGTGAAGTCTCTTTGTTGTTTCGGCTTGACCAAATAAAAAACATTAATGTTTTGTGTCAATAAGTCTTGGTTGCAAATGTTCCCAATCATTTTGAAGTGTTGAATTGCTTATCATGTCAAAGTCATCAATTTGTGGTCATAGTTGCAAGTGTTTTGTAGTTAAGTTCAATCTCCTCAACAGTATGACAAGTTCGTCTAAGTCAAGATGTAAAATCTCGTTGACCTAAAAATCCATACAGAATGATTAAACGATCTCAATGGCAGAAAGATAGGTTTTCAATACAGTTTTACAAGTATATCATCTCAGGGTACTTTCCGACATCATTATTTCTCTCACAACTTCATTTTACAAAGTCGCAAAATGATTTGGAAAGTTAATAGCAGGACTTTCAAGGACTCGCCAAGTTTTAGGCATGTTGGTTTCTAGATGATTTTGAGTTTTATCACAGACACAGTTGATTCACAAATGTGAATTATAGTTTTGACACATGGACATGAGTTATTGCACAGCGTATAGGCTTGTTGAAAGGTTTGACAATTGGTTTGTGGTGATATTTAACTCATTCTCTCCAATTTTGCATAAATAAATGGAGTTGCAAGATTTAATTGCAGTCTGCAGTTTGTCTCTTGGAAGTCGTAATTCACACTTTGCAATTTATAGATGGTCAGAAGTTAATTCCAGGTGTGACTTCATTAAAATTTAAAATTGATAAAAAAATTAATTGTGTGGTCGATTAAATCATCTGATTGGTGAAAGCATGGGTTCTTAATATTTATTCACATCTGTAATGGCATTAGAAGGGTGTTTGCACAACGTTGTCACCAAATATTTAGAGGTCAGTTGGTGTAATCACAAGTTGTAGGTACAAGGCATTTAAAATTGGGCAAAATTTAGAATTTCCATTTTTCTTCAAGTTTTACTTCAATTTTCAAGTTTCTAAAGTTTGGAATTTAAATTAATTGCCAATTCGATTTAAGTTGGTGGGAGTTTGGAGATTGCAGGCAAGAATTTAAAAAAATGACTTTTCACCTTCGACTTTTCCACCTTAATGTAAATTTGTAGAAATGCAAACTTGGCGAGCACATAGACAGAAAATGACGAGGTCCCCACGTCCTTCTGCTTCTTGAAACCTCGCAATACATAGTGAAACTCAAAAAAATTATAAAATTCAGAAATGCAAAACTCTGAGGCACTTGAGGAGGTGTGAAGTGCCTTGACATCCACACATCCCCGTGAAACCTGCAATTTGGCAAGGATATAAAGGAAAAGGTTAAAAAAGTTAAAAATGCTCTTTATAACTGTGGAAAAACAGAACCTGTGCGGACTTGAGGAAAAGTCCAAAATAAAAGGGCTCCTCAACCCTCTTTTCCTTGTGCAAGTGAAAGTCCTGCAAGCTTATAAAGTAAGAAGCAAACAAAACTTAAAGGCTATGGACTATTGCTCCTCATGCGAACATTTTGGCAAACTTCTTGATGACCTCCACATTCCCACAAACAACACAAATGCTTTAGAAAATGTGGATCTCATGGGCACCATGGTTGCAAGGTTTTCAGAATGGATTTGTGAAGAGGCTTTATGAACTTTCTAGCAAAGGCCATTCATAGTTGTAAATCAAGAATTCCATGATCTTTTGCTTGCATCCTTCATGCCTAGGCGTTTGGGAACAAAGAGCAAAACGCCTTAAAGAAATATTGAAATCACGAATGCCATATTTGTAAGATATGTTCAAAATGAATTTGTTTAAACGGCTTCAGAGACCTTCAAGCAGTAGAAAGAATATCATAAGTGTGCAGTCTCATGGAATTCAATGCACAGGTGTAAATCCAACTTCCACGTTCCCCGCCAACATTCTCCCTACCCACACAATGATTGTAGGATACTTACAAAATGGATTTGTTTAAAAGAGGCATAGAAACTTTCAGATGCAAATGCTCCTGGTAGTTGCAAAGCCCAACTTCATGACCCTTAACAACGTCCTCCCATGCCTGCACCATTGAATGGGAGCTTTGAAACAGGTTATGGGCATTCATCGAAGAATATTGGAAGGAAGATTTTTATCAGATATTGTGATTGGAGATGCATGTGCGACAAGTGAATGCAAAAGTTCAAAGCATAGAGAAAGGACATGAAATATTCGACAGAATGCCTCAAAATGATGCCATCTCATGGGATACAACGATTGTAGGATTTATATAAACTAGATTTGTTAAGAAGACTTAAGAAACTTTAATGAAAGGGCATTTGGCAGTTGCAAAGTCCATTCCTGGAATCTCCTTGCTTGTGCCAAAATTGGCAGTCTCAAAACAAAGCATGAATTCTTAGAAAAATGTAAGGAAATGGGATTCTCAACAATGTTGTGGTGAAATGTACGTAAAATGTGGATGCAAATACAAGGCACATGAACTGTTTGACAAGATGCCTCATGTAGATGTAATCTCATGAAATGCAATGATTAATTTGATTTGTACAAAATGGATTTGCTGGGATGGCTTCCAAAATCTTATGCAAATGCAGCTGTTGGTGTAAAGCTCATTCGACAAACTTTGCCAGCATCCTTCCTGCTTATGCTGATATACGTGCCCTGGAACAGGGTATCTATGCCCATAAAAGAGTAAAAAAAATGAAAGATTTTGTCATATGTTGTGGTTGCAATTGCCTTGGTAGAAATGTATGCAAAATGTAGAAACATAGATAGGGTACCTGAATTGTTTGACAGTAGCCTCAAAGAGATGTCTCATGGAAATTAATAGGAAAAATTATGCTAAGGTTTTGAAAATGTTCAAAAATGGGGACAAGAAGAGGAGTTGTTAAGTTTATTTGCGATTGCAACCTCATAGGCAAGAGAATTGATTGAAGACAACTTTGATACTTGAGCATTGCAAGTTCTTTTGAATCTTTTTAGTGTTTCAGTCCTGAATCAGAAAACAAGTGTGGGGTAGTCACATAAATGATTTGTTGAAAAAGGCTTTAGAAGTTCCATATGAATGCATTTAACAGGGACAAAAATCCATTTCCACAATCTTTGCTAGCATCCTTCCTACATGTGCTTAAGGGGTAGTTTGTAACAAGGTATGGCCATCCAATCAAAGCATATTATAAAAAGATTTTTATCAGATTTTACACTTGGAAATGTACTGACAGATTCATATGCAAATTGTGGAAGCGTGAAGAGAGTCAAAGTCACGAGGATTATGATTTTCTCATGAATGAAGTTGCAAGAAAGTACATCATAGTTAAAGAATCTCCATAGGTTGTTGATCCTAAAGATGGGTTACTAGCCTTCTTGTATGAAGTGTGCTTACAGAATGGCCTTGATATGGAGGTGTATGCTTGAAGTTCTTTTGTCATTAAGAAATTGGATGGAAACCAAAGGAATTTGACAACGGAAATTTATACTCAATCATGCTTGGATCAGACAAATGTAGAACTACTAACAAAGTGCACCTCATATATAAGCATAAGATTCCAGAGTATGGGGAATATGTTGAACATCGTCTCAAGTATCCTCCCTGTGTTCCATCCGTTAAGTTGAGCCATGTTGTATTGCCATTATCAAACTTGATAATGAATTGAGGATTTTGATTGATGGAGAAGAGGAGAAAAAGGCAAATCCTTTGTTTGTTGACTTTGAACCTTCCCTCATTCCACCTAAAATCATTCCTGATCCAGGTGATAAGACGCCTAAAGATTGGAATGAGGAAGCTCCGATGAAAATCAAAGATTTGGAAACTGAAAAACCTGAAGGTTGGTTGGATGATGAGCTCAAGGAAACTGATGAACTTGATTCTATAAAACTAGATGATTGTGAAGAAGAACTAGAGGGATGTATGATAGATCTAGAGGCTTAGACTTGATTTCAAAGGGAAAATTTTGGAATTGCTAAATAATTTGTGTAAGTCAGAGAATAAGTTGTCCGAGTCTTTAGAAGAGGCAGAATAAACCTTGCTTGAAAAATGTTTGACCAAATGCTTCGAAGGAATGTGCACCTAGAGCTAGCACACATCAAATGTTTGACAAAATGTTGCGACAGTTGTATGCCTGTCAAATTACATGGAGAGTTAATATTTTATTATAAAGTTATTGTTTCTAATGTTTGTAAATAAAATAATATGAGGGCTATTCATGGGAATCAATTGTATTTTATTTCTAAAACATTGTAAACCCAAAATAAACGGTAGTTGAGCAGTTATTAGAGAAAGGGAAATATTGTAAAGTCTGATTATTGTAAAGGGGTAACTGATGGTTCCTACGGGTTACCATTCTTGGCCAAACATACGACTGATTGCACAGGAAGGCAAAGGACAGGGTGCTTTCGTAAAATTTTGAGGAATAATATAACTCTAGATAGGACTTTGATTTTCAATTTGTTAGTTGGGCATTATCTTTTCTCATGTTAGATTGTGCTTTTATTGTTTCTCAAGATCCTTATTAACAATTTGCAAATCTGATTTAAATTTATTCATATTGGTATGTAGATTTGTTAAACTTTGTGTTCTATTTGACAAATTTGTATATTTTCTTCCCCTCTTTTGTTAATACTATACATGGAGAGCAACCCCAGTACAGGGAGCCCTAATCAAGGCCTTGGTCCCCTCGTCCTCGAAACCCGTTCCTCGTCCTTGAAACCCGCTCCTCGTCCCCCTATTCCCTTGTTCCAAAACTCTGTGGAACTATGGTTTTTAATGCACTACATTTTTTCATGTTAGTGCAATCATCTTAATTCTTTTCCTATGTGTTGTGATGTAATCACACGTCGCCCCATTGCAAATGGGGACCCCTCTTTTTCTCGCTTTCCGTCTTAGTTTTTTTTAGTGGTTTAAGTTTTCTTTGAGTTTGTATGTTTGGGAGTGTTGATTTGTCTAAGTCTTGCCAAGTTCTTGCTCAAATCCATGAAGTGATTGAAGAAATTGCCTAAGGGATGGAAATTCTCACTAAGGAGTCCATACGCCCTCATCCTAATGCATGTCCTGGAGTCCTGAGATTGACTAAGTCTGATATCCTGAAATCTTGAAATTGACTAAGTTTGATGTCCTGAAATCCTAAAATTGACAAAGTTTGATGTCCTGAAGTCTGATATCTTGAAATCCTGAAAACTGAAGTCTGAAATTTGGTGGATCCTTAGAAATCTAGAATCTGCATGTTAAATCTCATGTATTCGAGACCTATCTCAAACATCTTGAAAGTATATTTCAAAATATTTAAAGTATTAAACATATACTTAAATATATTTTGAAATATACGTGATTACAGGTATTGAAAAATGACTAAGTATTGAAAGGTCGGAAATTCCAGGCTCATGAGGAAAAATGCGAAATTCCAAGAGGGTATAAAAAATGTGAGAGATGTTCAAAATTGCAAATTCCAAAGATGTGTGGAAAATCCGAAATTCCCAGTCATAAAAAAAATTGCGATCCTTAAGATGCCAGAATATGTGAAATTCCTTGAGGGGCTCTCAAGTGCGAAATTCCTTGAGGAGGTTTAAAGTGCGTAATTCCTTGAGGGGCCAAAAAGTGCGATTAAGAGAAGGAATTCCTCAACATAGGAAAGGTGCGACTTGAAAATCCAGAGGAAGATAAAATATGTGATCAAGGATGAGCTATCCACAACATGCTAAAACTTGCGTTCAAGAAGGAATTCCAGAGCACCTTGAAAAATGCGAAATTCCTTAGGCCTTCAAAATGTGTGATTGCCATTCTCTTTGATGCCTCTACAAATGCGATGTGAGGAATGAATCCAAGGGAGGTTAAGAAATGCGAAATTCCAAGAGGAGGTGAAGATTGTGAGAGGAACTTGTCCAAGGTGGAAATGAATTTATCCTTAAGGTCACCAAAAATGTGAAAGTACAAGAGCAAGTGAAATATGTGTTCAAGAGCTTATCCACCATCTACTCAGAAATGCGAAATTCTATGATCCCCTCAAAATTGCGAAATTCCTAGATGAGAGGAAATGTGCGCAAATCGCTGAATTCCTCAAACTTGCGCTTTGTGAAATCCAAAGCCAAGTGAAAAGTGCGAAATCCTCAGGAACCTTCAAAATGCGAAATCCAGGGTTAGAGGAAAAGTGCGAAAAAATTCATGATTCAAGGAAGGAGTGATGAAGATTCAATCCGGGACAAGAAGAAAAATGCGAAAATCTTGGGAGAGATAGAATTTACAACTTGAAATTTAGTCACAACATGAAAAAATCTCAAATTTCAAGGACAAGTGGAAATTTCGGGATTTCCACACTCATGTGGAAATTGGGCCACTTTGTGAGAAAGTCAAAATTTTGTTTAAGTATTTCAAAATCTTTGCAAATCATTGATAAATCTTTGAAGAGATGCTATCATGGAATGATGCAATTGAAATGCTTTAAAAATTCCCTAGATGAAATTCATTTGAAGAACTCGTGAAAAATCACATTTTTAGGCATGAGAAGGAAAAATCGGGATTCCACCTTCAAGTGGAAAATGCGCCTAGCATGGGATTTCAATTTTTGCCTCATGAAGATCAAAATTTACTTGAATCATCCTTGAGATACATTAAAAAATTCATCAACAATCCTTTGGAAGAGGTCGCAAATTTTATCACATCATGGAAAATTCGGGATTTCCACCTTCATAAGGAAATTGCGCCACTAGCATTCACCTACCTTGCATGAAAAGTCGCCAACTTCATGAGTGAAAAATCACAATTGCAAGGGGCAAGTGGAAGTTATGCCCAAGTCACTAAGGAGAAATCTCATCATTTACAAGGAGAGCATTCAAGAAAAACCTCAAAACATCTTGTGAAGAAACCTTAGGAAAATCATCATCATGAGGAAAAAGTGGAAAATCGCAATTTCCACCTTCACAAGGAAATTGTGCCCAAGGGAAACGTTCAAATTCTACCCATATGAGGAAAATGCGCCAAGCTAAGTACTCATGGTTTTGATGAACACCTTTCAAAGTCACTTGAAAAATCATTCAAAATCACCTAAGGAATCCATGCCAAAGGAGTTTGAACGTTTACAAGGCAAAAATATCAAGTCATGCAAAATTCTCAAAATCCAAGCTCATATGGAAAATCTGCCAAAAAAGTCGCAAATTCCATGCTCTTAAGGAAAATGTGCCACCTCCCAATTCACCTTGCATGCAACAAAATTCGCCAACATCATAGACAAGTCGGCCTTAGGGACAGAGAATTGCATGGTAGGCCGACCTCCAAGGAAGTAAGTGTGTGCAAGCACTATAAATAGAGGTGTTAAAACTTTCATTTCTCACACAATTTCAAAACTAAAGAGCAGATTTTGGCTGAGCAGAAGCAGCGAATTAGGAGCAGAATTTCTTCATTGAGGAGGGCGAATTATAAGAAGAAGAGCAGATTTCACATACCACATGATGAATTCATTATCCAAGCAGCAGTGAATTACAGCAGAAGAAGGCAAATTCCATAGGGAAAAGGCGAATCCAATCAAGGGAAAAAGCATTAAGGAGCAGCAAACTCACTCCAAAAGAGCAGAAATTGTAAAGAGTGAAGGGCGAATTCATTCTCCACAGCAGCGAATGCATAGGGGCAGATGTTCAAAGGAGAATAGTGACAAATTTCAGGGCGAAAAGTGCAGACTTGAAGGTGAAGCAAGGAATATTTCAGCAGATAAGAGCAGATTTCAAGATGAGTTTATCTTCCCTCCATCTTGTTTAAGTTGAAAAGTTTTAATTCATGGAATAGGAATGTTATGAAATACAATGAATTGTTTTTCAATTTCTTCACATGCATAAAGGTAAAGGAAATTGATATGATGCTCTCATGATCAAATACAATGACTTGTGATATTTCATCTTGTAGATATTGGAGAATCCGGAGGCGAGCTATGCGTTCAAATAAGAGGAGCATCCAGAGGATCAAGGTATCATCCAGAGGATCAAGGTATCATCAAGCTCATCCACCTTGCATCCAAAGAAGGCGTCGTCACCGGAACGGAGAAAGAACACTGCACTTCATCGAGAGATCATCAAAGTTCGCCATCATCTTGCTTCTAGAGGAGAACTTCATCGCCGAAGGAAGAGAAGAATTTCATCATCATCTTGCAAGCTCCATCATCTGAGCATCCAGAAAATCACTTTCAAGTTCAAGAGTCTTCCACTTCATCCACCAAAAGAAGATCACGAGCATAGCATCGCAAGGACAGGGATTACATCCAAGAACCCATGCCAATCCAAGCTAATCCAAAAGGAAATAAAACACAAGACCAAGTTTCCAAGTTCAAGGAACATTCAAAGGATAAGCATGTTGAGTTGGCGCTAAGTCATCATCATCCAATCCAAGCGCGCCGCATCATCATGTTTAGAATCATTGAACTTGAGCATCCATGATGAGGATAAGGATGGAACTTTCGAGAATATCATGTTGTAAACATCTCATTGGTCGAAAGCGAAAGTAGTTGTAACTACATTGTGTTGTCCAAATCTTGGCCATTGATTCCAAAACCAATCTGGGCCCTCCATTGTAATTCTTGAGCTTCATATAAAGCTCATTCGTCTCATTTGTAAAGGGGGGTTATTAGAACATATACGTTAGATTAGAATTGCTGTAGGAGAGAGTAGAATAGCAATTGTTATCTTACACAAGAGTAGAAGTAGAATAGGAGTAGCGTAGAGGAGACTCTTCGAAATCAATTGAAGAGATACTATGAAATTGTTGTAATCATACATTTCCAAAATCAATACAACCCCATTGTTGCTCTCATGGTGATTTTGTGTGGTTATGGGATGTTAGCATGGTTTCTAATTTCTTGGATGTGATGGAGAGATGTTTCCAAGTAAGAGTAGAATTAGATTAGAAGTTTATTGATGTAATGTTTATATGTGAAGATATTTGATGCATTCCTTAAATGGTTCATATTTTTCATGATTTGTCGATGATAAGTCATTTTGCAAAGTTAGCCTGAACCACGTTTGTTTTAGTTCGATTGTGAATACTTGTTTAAGCTGCGCCAGCTGTGGGTGTTTGGATGAAGATTTGCAATATGAAAATCCTTGAGTTTCTTTAGAAGATTGCACCGACTTTGTGTAGTTGTTGGTTGTCATGGCAAAGTGGAGTTAGGTTTCATGAGGAGTTTGTCTATCTTGGCATATTTCATTATTTCATTGTCCTTAGATTAGATTCTCTTAAACCCTTTCTCTTTTACATTTTCTTTTCATAGTCAGTTAGAAGAAGTTCCATTTCACAAGGAGAATAACATATTTAGAGTGGAGTAAGGAGTCAATTCAACGTAAGTCCCTTAGTGATTACCAGCAAAATCACATCAACTATTGAGTCTATCCATTGCAAGTCAAGACCTGACATCTAGAACCTTGGAGTTGTCTCATTAGATCACATTGTTTAGCCTTTGAGAGACTTTGTTCAAGAGAGGATAGAGTACTTAGTATTTTATTCTGCATGTTGCCATGTGCATAAAAAACACATCAACACTATGTTGTAGCAGAATCTTGTCAGGTTTTTGCATGTTTTTACCGAATTTACAAATCTTAACTCCTCACCTTATTTTTGACCTTAATTAAGTTTAACTTGTGAGTAGTCAGAACCCAAACTTGACTCATGGTTGAATCTTGATATAATAGTTGTGACTACAATAGCATTGGTGAAAGAAACTTATAGAAAAGAATGATTTCATTAATTCATCACAAATTAAAACCCAATCAATAGTCCAATGCATATTTGCAAAACATGTCTACAAAACAACTTTTACCACCTTGTTGTGATGTAATCACACATCGCCCCATTGCAAATGGGGACCCCTCTTTTT
The DNA here is from genome assembly GCA_027924645.1 of Cunninghamia lanceolata. Classification (NCBI taxonomy): domain Eukaryota; kingdom Viridiplantae; phylum Streptophyta; class Pinopsida; order Cupressales; family Cupressaceae; genus Cunninghamia; species Cunninghamia lanceolata. The sequence goes on from BSBN01001281.1 coordinate 8,581,899, forward strand.
TCTCGCTTTCTGTCTTAGTTTTGTTTTAGTGTTTTAGTTTTCTTTAAGTTTGTAGGTTTGGTAGTATAGATTTGTCCAAGTCTCGCCAAGTTTTTACTCAAATCCATGGAGTGATTGAAGAAATTGCCTAAGGGATGGATGTTCAACTGAGGAATCCATATGCCTTCATGCATGTCCTGAAATCCTGAAATTGACTAAGTCTGATGTCCTAAAAATTGACTAAGTCTGAAATCTGGTGGATCCTCAAAAATCTCGAATCTGCATGTCAAATCTCATGGATCCGAGACTATCTCAAACATCCTGAAAGTGTATTTCAAAATATTTAAACTATATACTTAAATATATTTTGAAATATATGGGATTTTAGGTACTGAAAAATGGCTAAGTGAAAAAGTTGAAGTCTTAGACCTTGAGCGGAAATTCCATGCATAGCTGGAAAATGCGCCCTAGAAAAGCGCAAATTCCTTGGCTCTGTGGAATTTGCGCCCAGGGAGATTTGGCATTTAGTGTTTACAAATTTCAAAATTCTCCAACAACCCTAGCAAAACATGGAAAATCTTGAAAATCTTTTGAAAAAATCTTGAGAAATTATTGAAGAACACTTGAAGGAAAAGCGGAAATTCCACCAACACGTGGAATATGCGCTCATAGTGGAAATTCCACCAACACATGGAATTTGCGCCCTTGGGAAAATTCCTTGCATAAAGAGAGATTGCACCCATTGGAGAGCTTGTAATGTTGGACAAAAATGAGAAATTCAATCTTTTGTTTCAAACCTTTGAAAGTCATTTAAAAATCTTTTGAAAATTCATCCGAAATGACTTCGAAAAAATCCTTGCCAAAGAATAGGAGAAGATTGAAAAAGGAAAAATCAAGGCAAGTAAAATTTGAAGGAGAAAAGGTGCTAAGGAATAAGGTGGAGATTCCATGCTCAGAGGGAGAATGCGCCCAAGAATGAAGGAAATTCCACTTACATAAGGAAATTGTGCCAAAAGGAGAGGAAAAAATCGCAATGTCCAGCATCATGAGGATTTTGCGCCCGAGCAAGAGGGAAAATCCTTACCCTTATGGAATTTGCGCCACTCTCCTAGCATTCAATCCTTGTAAAAGTTTGAAAAATCCTCTGAAATCGTTGAACAAGTCATTGACAAAACCTTGGGAAAAATGCCATAACGAAATGAAAATGGTGGAAATTCCTTACACACTTGGAATATGCGCCCATACAAGAGGGAAATTCTCCACCTTCCATCCACACTTCACATATGCGCCTTGGTTTAAAGCTCTTTTGCAACCTTAAAACGCATCACATTCACATGAAGGTATTCATTGCAAGACTTGGAAGGAGTTTAAGTTGCTAAAGGAAAATGAGGAGTTGCAGGTTTCAACAAAATTCCTTATACAAGCTTTCCATGCGCGATATTCCAAACACACCACTCAAATGCACCATCATTGTGACATATTCCTTACATATGCTTGAAGTGCGCCCTAGAGGAAGTAAAGACTTAGGTCAGCCTAGGCAAACACATGGTAAAGTTTTTATTAAAATTCAAATGACTCTCCTAAAGGAAGGTCGACCTACATTGAATCAAGACTAAAGTGTATTAATAAAGGTTAAGTCTGCTCTTCAAAACATAAAAATCAAAACTCAAAACATTAAATTCAGACTCTAAATTTAGGGCAGAAAGTGCAGAGCAGATTTATCCAGATTTATGAAAGCAGATTTTGCAAGAATTTATTCTTTGTCATAGTGGGGCAGGATTCTATAGTGTATGTACACACATGAAATGCGCCATTCATAAGGGAATTCCCTATACCACTTGCTAGTGTGTGATATCTTGCTAAGGATATTCTCTAAAAATTTTGAATGCTTAGATACCACTGTAGTATCCCTTGCTCAAACTGACTTCTTGTAACTGATTTTTGGCTCAAGAAATATTATCAAACACTTGGTATGCAGGTGTCTTCTTGCTGATCTGAGTTTCAGTTTGCAATTTGCTTGTTTGAATTTGAACATTAAATGATGCCAAAGCCTTGAAATGTATGCTAAATGATTAAACTGCAAGTATAGCATGAGATGCAAATGTTTTTGTATTTTCCAATTGCAATAGATGACTTATGCAAGTACAAATCAACACATGAAGCCCTCCCAGTAGATGATAATATGGCAGCCTTTAGTAATGCAATGGTGATTCCTTTGAGCCAAATCGATTTCCTCAAGATGCCGCCCCTGTTTCAGACCTGCACTTCTGATATCAAATGATTTGCAACATCTAAACCCTCTCACCAGCATCACAAATATTTGCCATGACCTCTTGAATGGAGTGTTCCAGTTTCATGAGGGAATCGATGCAAAATAAGACCAATATGAGCCAAATCGTGGTATCTTCAGCTAGCCACCCAATGACTGGAAAATGCAATCAGAATTAAATAAGTGCAGAACCGTCCCTAGTATGGATACAATGATGAGCACTAAAATCTGCAACTCCCTCTTCAAACATCACCAAATTGATTCTTCACAAATTTGGCCTTTGGCCATCAAATTTGGCACAATGAGAAGACTGAGTTATCTCCTCCAACAGCTGCAACCCTTCAGAAGATCTTTCACAACCTCAGTTATGCAAATCAATGACAGTTTTCGTTCTCAATGATCACAAATGTAGAAATTGCAGAAACCCTAGGCTTCCTCTTCTCCACAACAAGAAAATCACAAAGACAATATCAAATGCTCATTCAATAATGAGTTTGATTTGCTTTTTGAAATCTTTTATATCCTCAAACTTCTTAATAACATTTAAATCCTTTTTCAAATCCACTTTTACGGTTTTAATAAAACTTTATAATATAAACTCATAATGTCATGCTTTTCAATGAGGCATTAATTACTCATTAACTTAAAATGGCCCCACTTACATAAGGCTAAGTTATAACCTTATAATATACCTTTTATAATTAAATATCATTTAGGCCACTTTAAAAATTAATAACTCCTTAAATACTTATGATTTTCCAATTCCGTCTAAACAAGGAGGTTCACCATGATACCCTCTGGGAATCCAACCACCTTACCAAAAATAGCAGGGGTCCCTCTCTACAACCACAGATTTACTATAAATAGTAAATCCCTCATTATCTGACCCAACCAATTGAGTAAGGGATCGATACTGCAATCAAGACTTGTCCAGGTGCCCTGCTATATATAGAAACACTGACTCTCCTGAAATGGTGACTTACTATAAATAGTAAGCGTGTATAACTGAGTCTAGAAACATCAAACGAAGGCCAAACCTGAACAATACCCTGCTATGGAGAAGAATAGCTCCACCCAAAGACCAAGTAACTGCCACACAGGACCCTCTAACCAAGAGTATTAGCCTACGAGGGTCAATAGGATAGGCTAATCCACCAAACTCTGATGCTCGCGAAAATGGGGACATTACATAGTGCGCCTTTCACATTAAGGTCTTCATTATGCCATGGAGGGAGTAAAAGTGAGTTTAAGTTGAAAATATTGCAAGTGTTGGATAAAATTCCTTACACATATCTCTCATGCGCCTAGAAATGGTGGAAATTCCACCAACACATGGAAAATCCGCCCAAAAAGGGCGCAAATTCTAGGGATACAAGGAAAATGCGCCACATACCTACATCATCCCTGCACTCAACAAAAACCTGCCCAGGTTAAGAGTAAGTTGGCCCTAGCAAGAAAAATTAGTTTTAAATAAAGAAAAATCATTAACAAAAGTAGGCCGACCTGCACTAGGCCGACTTGCAATGACAGGTAGGCATGAGTGCTATATAAAGGGATATAAAGTCTTCATTTCCACATTCAATTCAAAAACAAAAAAGCAGATTTGAGGAGCAGGTCAGTGAATTAGGAGCAGAATTCATTGGAAAAGGAAAGTGAATTTAGTGAGAGAAAGAGGAATAAAAGTTTCATTTCTTCATGCTTTTCCATGCTTTAGGATTGCTTAAGATTGCTTGGAATTTTGTGAAATACAGTGAATTGTCTTTCAATTTTTTCACATGCATGAAGGTAAATGAAGTTGATATGATGCTTCCATTATCAAGTACTATGACTTGTGAATTTTTATCTTGTAGATATTGGAGAATCCAGAGGCGAGCTATGCATCCAAGGAAGAGGAGCATCTAGATGATCGAGACATCATCAAGTTCACCATCATCGTACCTCTAGAAAGGAGAACTTCATCGCCAGAGTGAGAGATGTCATCTTGCAAGCTCCACCATCCGAACATCCAGAAGATCATTTCATGCATCAGAAAGATCAAGTGCAAATATCATGAAGTGTACTCTAGGAACACCCAAGTCATCTCCTCTACTTCAATAATCCAGTGTTGGATTCCTACACAAACGTCACAAGATGAGAAATGAGCATGTACATCAAGCGAAGCCATGAATTACATTCAAAGTACTAAGGCATGGAAGACAACAAGAGGAAATTCAAAATTCCCAAGTTTGCAAGTTCGAAAGAAGTAAAGTTCCAAAGGTGAAAATCCTAAGATTCGAAGATTGTTCTACAAAAGATGATAAAAATTGGGAAATATTCTGAGCAATGTGAACACGAGGAAAATCAAACCAGTTTGCTCAAAAATATTAAGGTGGCACATGCACGTCCTCAAGCCAATCCCATCCTACCACGTCACCTGTCCAAGTTCAATGAATGTACAATAAGCAAGAGGCTAAAGAGGGCGCTCATCATGAAGATGCTCTAAAGATTCCATTTCATGCTTATCACCTTGAAAAACGTGCCTTCATTGCCTTTGTGTTTTTATATACACAAGTTGTGTCAACTTTTACTTTTTGCTAAAAATAGCAAGTTGTAACTAACTGCCAATGTGGCAAGATCTCGGCCATCGGTTGCTCAAATCAATCTTGGCCCTTCATTGTACTTTGAGGACTATAAAAAGGCTCATTCGTCTCATTTGTAATCAAGAGAGAGTTGCTGTAGGCAAGTACAATAGGAGTAGAGTAGAGGAAGCTCTTCTAAGTTGTTGGAGAGAACTCATGGAATTGTTGTAATCACTTCTAGGATTAATGCATTTCTCATTGAAGCTTGGTGACAATTGTGTTGTTTTGGAACGTAGCATGGTTTCTTGTTTCTCAAAGATGATTGAGATGTGTTTCCAAGTAGAATAGAATTAGATTAGAAGTTCATTGATGTAATGTTTATATGTGGAGATATTTGATGAATTCCTTAATGGTTCATTCTTTTCATGATTTGTCTGTTGATGTGTTTTCCTTGCACAGACAACGCAGCATAAAATACTCGCGTATTTTATCCTCTCTTGAACAAAATCACTCAGATGCTGAACTTTGTGATCAACTAAGTAGACTCCAAGGTTCCTTATCTTCAATTCTCGATTTGGGATAGCTTGTTTGGCAAAGATGTGATTTGCTGTTTCATACAAAGGGACTTACACTTTGGTGTTCAGCGGCAGGAAAATACCGTTTACACTCACACAAGTTATAACAATCGCTTCGAGGCTACACGCTATGATAAACTTATGATATGGCAATTCAGCTCTTGGTCCTACTTCTAACAATGTTCTTCAAAAAGTGCAAAAGATGTGGGTTTAGAGAGAATATCTAATCTAAGTGCAAGCTATCATCATCAATTCCTGGAAATCTCAACCACGCTTCGCTTCGGCATGAGACAACTCCACAAAGGTGATGCAATCTTCTAAGGATAAGCTAAAGGTTTTCAAATTACTCTATCAGCAATCGAAGTGAAGCTTGTGATGTGTTCAGACTAACCTTACACTACAACTTGCCAGCGACAAATCATAAAAGGTATGAACATATAGACATTTCACCAAGAAGTTGAAAGACAATGACTTCCACGAACTAAAACTAACAGACTTTGAAGGAAATAAACTAAGTTAAAACATTGAATGTGAGTGAGTACTTAGCAACCATGCAACTTGCAAAGAGAACACAATATCACCATGAATGGCTCAACAATGAACTTGTATTAATCTTAGCAAAGTCTTAGCAACAACTCTAATTAGCTCAAAACTCATTATACAAAATGAAGAGGAATGAGGCTTATATAGGCCTCAAAATACAATAAATGGCCAAAGATCAATTTGGATTCGATGGCTTAGATCATACCACATCAAAGGTGGTTATAACAACTTTCTATTATTAGAGATATACAAAGAGCAATAAAGGCACGTTTTCCAAGGTGACACCTTGGCGCCTATGTGGACTGCCCACGTGGCATTTATTTCTTATGTTTATTCTTTTCGACCAATGCCACGAACTTGGGAACAACCTTCGCCATGTCAGCAACTGGTACACTTGGCGCGTTTCGAATGGTTCCTTTTGCCTTCTTCACATCTCGTGTATGCTCATCAATTGTCCTCTCCCACTCAGCTATACCAACCCGCTTACCACCAACGAATGAGATCCAGGAGTAGATGTTGTTTAGGTGTTCACCAGAAATGAAGTGAGTAGTGTTGAAGTAATGAGAATGTATGTAATTCTTCACGTCATGGAACGCAACCTCTCCTGAAAGACCACACATATCATCCATTACACCAACTATCTTATTATGAGCTCTCTGAAATGCACTATCCACTCGAACACAATCCATTTTAACTTTGTCAAGAAGCTGCTCTCTTATGTCCATGGTGAAGTACGAAGTAGAGAAATCATACGATGAACCTTCTTCAACTACCTCTTCCTCTATCAATGCTGACAGTGGAGTGTTCATCAAATCTTCCAAGTGTGGCATGTATTCTCTCTTGACATCAATGAACTTGGAACATGCTGCTGAAACTGCTTGAATTCTTTCCAACAACTGAGCAACGGTTTCATACTTTTGGATAAGTTCATCAATGAATGTATCTATTTGATTTCTAACTCTTCCTATCTAGCTTTTCAGTTCTTGGGACTGTGATCTCATACCCTCTAACTGAGCAATGGATTCCTGTGAAAGCATGGGAGGTGGAGTAGATGTCCCTTCGCGTTGTCGAATTGGATTCATCAACTGCTAGATATATTGCTTGAAGGCGAGGTTTTCTTTCTCCAATCGATTTCCTTTTTCCCTATCACGCCTCAATCTTTCTTTGACCACTGAAACCGATTCTTCCAACTCTTCAAACTCTTGCTCTTCTGGTGTTGGTCCCAACTCCATAGTGGTTACATCGTATTCCTCAGGAACAATATCATCAATTGTTTTGTCTACCTTAGGCGCTGCAATGTGTACTATTCTGGATCTAGAACTATCTCTTGTAATCTTGGAGAGTCTAGTCACCTTTTCTTTTCCCTTATTTGGCCTTGTCCTGCCTAACAACTCTTGTATATTAACTTCTGGCGCTACTTCCACGATCGAAGTCTCCTTTACTCTCTTCCTTAACCAATCCGGCAAGGTAGACAAATCCTCTTGAACATCTTGTTCTTGAGCTCTAACTTCTAATTCTGATGACGATGCTTCCTCATCAGACGATTCAATGTGCATATCTATTTCATGTGTAACAGCTTCTTGATCTTTGGAGGGACTTGATCGGACTTCTTCGGCGAGAACCTCATGCATGTTTGCTTGACCTAATGCCTGTGGAGCTCCTTGGTTTTCTCTTTCTTCATTCTCCACGACTGATGTCACATTCATATCTTGAGAAGGACCACCTTGTCTAGAAGAAGTACTAATCTCACGTTCTGAACTCAACTTTGTTTTCTTCCGACTACTTTCTCCATGTGAGTCATCTAGATGCTTCCTCTTGCCAGGCTGAGCTTCTTCTCCAGAGCTTACACTATATCCACTAGACTCACTGTGGTGTTTACTGCTAGATTCACTATCATCCACTTCTTGTGATTGTTGCGAGTCGGCTCCTCCCATCAAGTCGTATGTTAGGTCCTTGTTTGCATTCTCAAGCTTCTGAACTTGACGATCTACATACTTCTTTGTGATATGTATGACTCGCTGTATCCAATCATCATGGCCAACTTCTCTCTCAGCCCAATTGATAGTGATAGGTCCTTGTCAAACATCCTTTGCACGAGAAACCTTTCAGTCTCTTCTAACTGATCAGGAATAGGCATTATATTACATGATCTCACCAAATCCCAAGTCATTCTCGAACATCTCTTCTCTCTAATGTGCTCATCATCGTCTGCATCTGCCTAGTGATCCTCTCGATTCTCTCGGTGTCTAAACCTCTTCCCAAATGCGTTCCGAATCGTGTTGAATGGATCAAAGTGATCTCGACTCGTGTCATGAAGCACAAGATTGTAAGCTTGGAGTTCATATTCTGAATGTTGTTCAGTTTGCAGTGTTGGGCAAGTCTCCAACTTTCCAACTCCTATTGGGAAACTGATTCCGGCTTTCTTCTTATCTTTCTGAATTTTGTTCCAAGCCAACAGTTGCCTCGTCACCTCTAGTAGTACCATCTTGTTTGTAGGATACCTCGGCAAGCGGTAAGGATAAGATGAAAATCCTTGGATCCTCAAGTAGGTGAACTTCGGAAATTGGATGTACCATCGTCCAAATTTGCCAATCAATCTCTTTGCATCCTTCGATAACCTCTCATGCATATCTTGTTGAAGCTTCCTTACGATGAACATGAAGAATGCATCATTCACGCGCTTGTAGTGGGCAATCGACTTTAGCTGCAATTGCGGGTAGCAATCATACACGCTGAATTGTCCGGGGCCATATCCTATATCACCTCTGCAATTCAATCCATCATACTTTCCACACATTGCGAGGATATAGATGACATATGAGCTCATGTAGAAGGACATAGTCTCGTTTAGCTTGATCATCTGCTCATGAATATTGTTGCTTATGATGCCGGCCCAATCAATCATCACTTCACCCTAGACGATCTCTTGCATGAATACGAACATCCACGCATCGAATGTTGACGATTGTTGACAACCCATGATTTGGTTCAAGAAGATCACCATGTAGCCATACTCCGTGATAAAATCCGATTTATGAAGCTTTTTCGGCAACTTGCTGTGATGACTCCTTGGTTGCTTTACCCAATTGACGTTTATCTCTTGCTTACAATCACTTATTGCACCTTCAAACACCTTTTGAGTTTGCTCTTGAGTGTAGACGGTGACTTTCCTATGCTTTGGGATGTTGAATGTTTCAGTGATGGCCTCCCTCCTCAAGTGAGCTAAGACTTCTCCATCGGATGTCTCAATGCATCTAGTCTCTTGGTTGTAATGATTAGCGCATTCCCACATAAGCTCGGAACTCGGCAAGGCGGGCGGAAAGCATGCGGCTTGGACGATCCCATTGCGAAGCATCTCATGGATGACCTTGGAGTGGGTTGGTTTGTAGAGCTCTCTCTTGATCTCCTCCATGTCAATGTGACCCAAGTTCGTGTCACTCACGTTCCTCCACTCGGACATGATCTTCGTCTCTGGCATGACTCCTTGCTTGTGGCTCTTGATCAAGGCTTGCCTTTCTTTCGCATTCATCCTCTACCTCCTCCTACAAGAGAAGATAACATGTATTACTAAGGTGATCTGACACTTAAAATATGGATTTTCTAATATTTATCTTAACTCCTAATGCATGTGGGACAAAAAATAATTAATTTTAAAAAATATACCTTAGAAAAATCAGATTTTAAAAAAAAAATCAGAATTTTGAAAAATTTGATCTGTTGAAGAAACTTGAAATTTTTTGACTTATCTCCTCTTGAAAGCTGCTGCTCCTTGTTGCTCTGCTGCAAATCAGAAGTGAATCTGGTTTTGAATTTGATGAAAAATACAGAAATGAACCCTGTTTTATATCAAACACTGCCCTATATAAAGCAGGTCGGCCTAGTAAGAGATGGTCGGCCTAGAGAGCAATAAAATCAAAGTTTTAAATCCTTTTCCATGCCTTTATGCCCAGAGCGCCCTAGCTGAGCAGATTTAGAGAGGACATGTGGAGAATTTCATGTGAAAGGTGACATTGTCCATGTGAAGGGTCTAAAGCCGCCTAGGAAGGGCAGATTCAAGGGAGGTGTGTGGATTTTTATGCTTAGACTTTATTTTAATGTTCATTTCCTCCTTTGAAGTTGAATGACACACTTAGAATGTTTAATGCCCTTCTCCATGAGGCATGATGAAAACCATCTGAGAAGGGTGGCTTTGGAGATGATTGGTGGATGATATGGTGTGAATGACTTGGTATTGTCCTCTTGGAAGGCTCAGGGCCGCCTTGCATGGGCGGGTTGGAAGGTAGAGTAAGGATTTGATGTTCATTCCTTCCATTTGATAGGTCTTCTCTATCAACCTAAACACTTAGTGAAATCTTGAGATGCTTATGAATTTGAAAGACACATCTTAGATGTTGGGTGGTGATGTCCATGTGTCTTGGTGAAGTCCACCTAGCAAGAGCGGGTTTAGAGAGCTAGTAAGGATTTTGTCATTTAGAGCATTCTAAACCCTTCCAAACTCATCAATTCACTAATCCCTTCTTGCAAATTTTACTGTCTTCACTCTGAGCGGCTTTGGAGGCAATGTATGGAATGTTTCATGTGAAAGAAGGCTCAGTCCACAGACACCTCTTGAGGCCGCCCAAGTAGGGCGGATTTGAGGGTACCCCTTGGATTATCCTTCAAAAGACATTCAATCTTATGCACTTTCATCTGATCTTCATGATCTCATTGTTCTTCAACTCAAAACATTGCAAATTTGATAGGTTTTCTCCTTGAGCGGGTTTAAGGTTGATGTTTGGAGAGTGTGATGTGCAGGAGGTGAAGTTGTCCAAGCATGGAGATGAAGGCCGCCTAGGATGGGCGGGTTTGGAGGAGATGTCTGGATTTTGTCACTTAGAGCCCTCTCCTCCTGAAGATGTCTCTCTCCTTCCTTAAGACTTAGTCAATTTTTCAAACTTCCCTCCTTTTGAATGATCCTCTCAAGGATGTGAGGCATCATGATGAGTAGTTGCATTGCTTTAACACCAAAATTCCAAGTTGACCTCTCTAGGCCGCTCAAGTAGGGCGGATTTGAGAATAGGTTATGGATTTTCAACACTTAGAAACTTTTCATGCCTTAAACTTGACTATCTCCTTTCCTTGTGATATCATCTTGATCATACTAATCAAACAAACCTTGCAAATTATGTTATTCCTCATTCTGAGCGGCTTTGGAGAATTTCATGTGTTAGGTGATGCACTCCACAAAGACCTCTTGAGGCCGCCCAGGAAGGGCGGCTTTAGGGGTAACCCTTGGACTTTACCTTAAAACTCACTTGGTTCTCTCAAACCTTCAAGCTTCCATTGAAATGTCATCACCTTCTAATGCTTGGCACTTGAAACACTTTATAAATTTGATCTCTTTTCTCCTAAGGCGGTTTTGAAGGCACTGTCTGGAGTATTTGATGTGGGAGGTGACATAGTCTACAAAAGCCTCTTGAGGCCACCTAGGATGGGCGGGTTTGGGGGTGACTCTTGGACTTTGACTTGAAACTCACTTAAACTCAAACCTTGCTTACAAACCATCACATCTCAGTGCTCTGTGCATGCAAAAACTTCAATACTTAACCATTTTTATCCTAGGGCAGTTTTGAGAGCAGTGTGTAGAGAGATTCATGTGGCAGGAGACAGTGTCCATCACTCCCTCATGGTTGAGAGGTGATGCATGGATTTGAACTTGAAACTACACCCAAACTCTTCCAAATGGACTCTCCTTGTAATTTGATCATCATCCAAGCACTTGGAGCTCATAACTTGACAATTTATTCCTAGGGTGGATTTGGAGGTTGGGTTTGGACAGAATCTCCTGAAACAAGACACAATCCATGGACACCCTGTGAAACTGCCTAGACTGGGCGGGTTAGGACTCCACCCTTGGATTTTCATATTCAATTGATCTCAACTTGATCACCTCACCTTCTGAGTGTCTCTTCCTTCATCTTCCATCAAGTAAACTTGCAACTCATGCCATCTAAACCCCTGAGCGGTCCTGGAGGTAGCATGTGGAGAGATTCATGTGACAGGAGACAGAGTCCAAGACTCCCTCTTGAGGCTGCCCAGGTAGGGCGGGTTTGGAGGTAACCTTTGGATTTTTCCTTGAAATGCATCAAAACCCTTTCAAATGCATGAAATCTCCTTGTAAGTTCAATATCTTTAATCACTTGGAGCTTATAACACTTAAAACTTGACAAATTACTCCTAAGGCAGGTTGGTGAGTCTCATCAAGAAGAACTCTGTGAGGCTGCCTAAGTAGAGTGGGCTAAGAAGCAGAGCTTGGATCATACCTTTTGGAAGTCTGAAAACTCATCAATTCTAGGTCCAAGACTCTTACAAGCTTTCATATCAATCCCTATATGGAGACTCTGACCGAGGAGATGTACCTTGTTTACTCTTGTCTTGATCACTCAAAGTGTTATATGAGACATTCTAAGGTATGACATATATCTGACTTATCTAGTGTCTCTTTTTGCATGTGCTTTGAACCAGAATTGAGGCTAAGACTCGAAAACCAAACTAAACTTAAGCAAAAAATTAGGGGGTACCCATTTGAAATGAGGCGATGTGTGATGAGGTCACAACATTGTCGATGATAAATCATTTTGCAACGTTAGCCTGAACCACGTTTGCTTTAGTTCGATTGTGAATACTTGTTCAAGCTGCGCCAACTGTGGGTGTTTGGATGAAGATTTGCAATATGAAAATCCTTGAGTTTCCTTAGAAGATTGCACCGATTTTGTGTAGTTGTTGGTTCTCATGGCGAAGCGGAGTTTGGTTTCATGAGGAATTTGTCTATCGTAGCATGTTCATTATATCATTGTCCTTAAAATAGTTTTCTAAACCCTTTCCTTTTGCCTTTTCTTTCTTGTTCAGTTAGAAGAAGTTCCATTTCACAAGGAGAATAACATATTTAGAGTGGAATAAGAAGTCAATTCAGCGTAAGTCCCATTGTGATTGTAATGTCCCCTTCTAACAAGTCCAAATTTTCTTAATCTTGCACAGAATTTCAACTTGTAAAAGAGAACATTAGTATTCAATTCTTCTTTTCATATCATGATTAGAATTAATACGAAGTATCAAACTCATATATTTTCTTCAATTGTATTTAAGGCTTATAATCTTTGATCATAATCACATATTCAGATTGAGATATTTGTAAGTTAATGATTATATATAATATCACATTCTAATGAAATCACTATCTATTTGAATCATAACATGAACATAAAGCATTTAGTTCTATTATCATTTCAACATTATTTCTACATGATCCTTTACTTATCTAATTCATGTATAAGCTGCTTAATTACTATCTACCTACATGAATAAACTGCATTTTATCCAATCGGAATTCTGGTCTAATCCAGTCAGCAACAGTATATATATTAATTTCCAATGCTTACCCATTAATGATATCATTCCTTAATTCATATTCTATGCAGATGTAATTGATTTGCAGAAATAATATTGACAAAGACAAATTTGCCATACCTGGCTATGGATCGCGAATTTGGCAAGAGATGTTTGTTATTCAATTAGCGTTAATGGCTCAGATTTCTTCACACTTCCTCGATCAGGATTTTAAGCACTTATTTGCAGTAGTATCTGCTTGCAAATTCAGGGATGCTGGATTGTATTGTGTGATATGATTATTGATCCATGATTGAATAGAGAAGAAGACTGGTTCGATACTCCCTTGCTGACTTTTATTAATGAATAATAAATCCCATTCATGCCCCCTCGTCCAAGGGCAGCCAATCCTATTTAAACTTGTGAAAAGTCTCCTATCCACTAAGAGACACTTCGATTACCTTTTCAAGGGTATCTGCTGATCATAATATGTATCACTTGTCTTATATGATCTTACTTGTGGTTTATTAAATTTCTAATATTTGGATGTTTATATCCATCGCAGCTAGGTAAGATGTGTATAATTTAATATTTATTATTTGTATCTATTTATATATAATTTAATGATATATAAATTACTAATATTTATATTTATAATATATACTTATTATTATACTTACATATGATATATTAAACATTTATATTTATATAATATGTTATATTATAATTGAAATTGATATTATTATATATGTTATCAAATATTATTGTATGCATAATTATCGTCAGAACGACTTTTATATCTTATCATGATGTTTAAATCTTTAATTTAAACAATGCCTTAATATGGGGACATGACAGTGATTACCAGCAAAATCACATCAACTACTGAGTCTATCCATTGCAAGTCAAGACCTGACATCTGGAACCTTGGAGTTGTCTCATTGGATCACATTGTTTAGCCTTTGAGAGACTTTATTCAAGAGAGGATAGAATACTTAGTATTTTATTCTGAGTTTGCATGTGTATAAAAAACACATCAACAAAACTGGGGCTAGAAGGAGGGCGAGAACAACGAATTGCTCCATTTGTTTCAAGCATTCAAGTGATATTCTGGTGTTTTATCATTCATCGCTCCATCATTGATCACTTTTATGCACGCCTCTCCTCATACTGCTCGACATAATTCAGCAAGGAGGAGGCCAGGACGAAGATTTTCATACATCTCAACGCAGGATAAAGAGGGCATGAACAAGGAATAACATTGCTTCTTTCATTCCAAGCATGCGAACGAACTCCGAATTGTGGAATTGGAACAAAAGTGAGCTTTCAAAGCTAAATTCGAGATTCGCAAGATCTCTCTTATGCCAAAAAATACAAAAAAAGTATATAATTTCAAAAATCCAAAAAAAACATAAAAATTTGAAAAATACCCAAAAAAAGGGAAGTGAAGGATGGATTTCTCATCATATGTGAAGCAGTTTCAAGGATTTGAGCAGCAGTATGATCCTTAAGTGGACATAGTTCAGCTTTGGCGGTCTCTGAATGTACAACTTCATCCAAGGAATGCGGACTTGGCTGACTTTGCATCATAGGATGGATGCCGAATCCATGCTACCAATGATCAGAGGTCGAAGTTGGTGATGGATCATCTCACTTGCATCCGAAATATGCAAATCAACATTATACTCAATAGTGGGAATATCAAAATGAAAAGGTGAAAATAATTGATCTTCAACAACGGATCTAGCATCAATTCGAATTCTGTTGTGTATTTGGCCTCCATTTCCTCAACTTGTTCTTCTTTTACTGACTTTGGCTGTAATTCCTATTGTACTTCATCAATAAAAGCGTTGAGTGCCGATTTGAATTGTTCTTCATTCGCAGACTTGTCAATGATGGCTTGTAGCATATCTCCATGATCACACCCCTTTTCAAGTACTCTTGAAATTTCTTGCAATTCATTCTCAATAATCTCTTCTAGTAACATAAATGAATGTTTGGCAAGGAATTCTTCTTCGTCTTGCAATGAACTTGAGTCATTTTCTTCTTTACTTGTTGAATCCATACCTTGGTCCTTTCTCGTACCTGCTTGAATATCCTCCATTACCTTTTCAATTACCTTGATATGCTCTTCCGTCTTTTGAACAAGGCCTGTGATTTCACCTTCCATACTTGTGCATAGATTATCAAACTCACTTGTGCTATCTTCACTAGTAGATGGAATGGAAGTTCCTTCTTCTCTAGATGATTCCTCGAATTCCAATTGTGCCTTCGCTTGATGAATAGCCTCCCAAATTGTCGAACATGTGAATTCCGAATGATTGGCGTTGTGAATTCTACACCACTCGCATGGAATCAAATGGTACTTTACGCTCAAGTCTTTCTCAATACTTAGTTTTTCTTTGATCATCTCCTTGAATCTTATGAAGGCTTCACTTTCACTTGAAACTTCGGCTTCCACATTTGTACTCACAACCGGCTCATAAACTTGCGAAAAAGAAATTCTTCCTTGCAATGTTAATTCCATCCTTGAAAGAAATGTTAAACAATATAACTCCTTGTGATCATTTGTACCATGAATTCGGCATCCTTCCGTGATGCAAAGTTTGCCAAATCTGCATTTCTTGGATGAAGTTGTGCATTCAGACTCTACCAAAGTTGGATGATATCCACTTGAGGATCATATTTCTGCCCAAATCCTTGAAATCGCTTCACGTCTGGTGAGAAATCCATCCTTATTTTTGGTATTTTTCAATTTTTTACTTTTTTTGGGTTTTTTGAATTTTCTACTTTTTTTGGATTTTTTGATGTAAAAGAGATCTTGAAATCTCAGATTCTTCCTTGAAAGCTCGCTTTCCAGTTCCTATCCACAATTTGGAATATCTTCTTTCTTGCTTGGAATAAAGAAGCGATGTAATTCCTTGTTCATGCCCTTTTATCCTGAGTTGAGATGTAGGAAATTCTTCGTTCTGGCCTCCTCCTTGCTGAAATCTTTCGAGCAATATGAGGAGTGGCGTGCATAAAAGTGATGGATGATGGAGCGATGAATGATAAAACACCAGAATATCTTTTGTATGCGTGGAACAAATGAAGCAATTCGTTGTTTTGGCCCTCCCTCTAGTGCCAATTTTGTTGATGGGCGTTAGGAGGAGAAAGGCGTGCAATGAATGGAGCAATGTCTTTGAATGGAGCAATATCATCTATTGGTATTCAGATTTTGTGTTTTAGACCTCTGAAAATTCGTATCAGGTTGCAGATCGGAGTGTTTAGTGGCTTGTTTTGATGTTGCATTGACATATTTTCATCTTGGACCTAATCGCTCCATTCCTAGAGCTAGCTGCCACATTTTGGAGGAGTTTAGGGCTTGATTTGGCTAGGGTTTGCAATCAGATTTTGTCATCAGCAACTACAGATCAGAATTTCAATGATATAACAGTGACAGCCTTATTTCATCATTGGTCAGCTGCCTAACCAAGTCGGCCATCATTGGGAGTAATTGCCTCATCTTGGAGAGGGGTTTTTGGGTCATTGTGGACCACATTTGTAATCATCATCAATTCTGATTTGTGATCAGTCATGACTGTTTTGTGATCAGCTTCAGTTTATGTATGTAATTGACATCATATCATCATCCGGGTATGTAATTGAAGATACATCTTTCAAATCTTTAATTTGAAGCTATCTATTTCAATTTAAGTCATCTATATTGTGTGATTTTTATGCAAATATGTTTCTATTTTGTTATCATATCATGGCAAAACCCTACATGCATTGAAACATTCAAAAACACAATCAAAATCAAACAAAAACAAATTCAGAAAATCAGAACAACATTGAAAAAAACAGGGCAGAATTCGTAGGGGTTCTTACAGTGGTATCAAAACTTGGATCTTGCTAGCCTGGAGGGTTTAGAATCTTCATATGCAGCCACCTGAAGTTGGTCCACATAGATATTACTTCCGTAGAAGAGCAGGCCAACAAGATAATCAAGAGGAAGAGACTCTTATTGCAGGTACAAATCAGTTTGATATGGATAGTGGAAGAAGAGATGGGAGTCCGCCAAGAGATGACAGGAATATTGGTGATATCTTGAGGGTTATAGCAGCAGGTCAAAGAGACATGATAGCAGGACAACAGCAAACTAATAATGCTTTAGCTCAAATGATGGCTTCCCAATAGCAGATGATGCAATTCATGACTCAAGCCATGGGTAATATGAGACTTAATGCAACTCCTACAGGTGAAGGTAGTGTAGTAGGTACACCTCGTGTTGGGAGAACACACACTACTACAACGGATAGACCATCGCAGCCCACATTTCTTCCAAGAGAAGAAGAGGAAGAGGTTATTGAGGATGAGGAAGAGCAACCATTGGTGGATGAATTGGTTTCCATACATGAAGAATATGTAGCACTTTGCGATGAAGTCAAAGAACATCTAAACTTCAATCAATACATGAATCAAAGAAAGGATCGAAGAAGACCAAGGGTAGAGCAAAGACCTAGAAGGCAAGCAAGGCAACATAAAGAATTCAAGGATGCAATGAACAAGGTACCTCTATCTAACTTCGATGGCAGCGGTAAGACAAGTGCTAGAGCTTGGGTTCACAAGCTAGATACATTCCTCGCATTCAAACCAATGCGAGAAGAAAAGGCTATACAGTTTGCAACTATGCATCTAGAGGGAGTAGCATATGATTGGTGGCATCATGGACTTGTTTCACAAAACCATGCAATGATCAATTCTTATGAGGAGTTTACACGCAAACTCATTACTAGGTTTGACATGAAGGATGTAGAAGTCTACTATAGGGATTTGACGCAAATGAGACAGGTTGGTTGTGTGGATTCCTACACCAATGAGTTCCAAAAGGTTGCTGTTATGGTTCTTGATATGTCAGAAATGAGAGTGACAATGTTGTTTGTAGAGGGTTTGAATGATAGGATGAAGGGTTTGGTAAAGGCTTATAAGCCTAGTAGATTAGATGATGCAATTGAACTTGCAACTGACCTTGATACTACTCCTACATCATTTGTCACAAAAGAAAAGTTTTAATTCAAATCAGAAGAAATTTAATCAGCCTAGATTCACACCTCCTAGGATGGACAATGAGGCAAAGAATGAGTTAAGGAGGAAGAAACTTTGCTTTTCTTGTAAGGAGCCATGGGAACCAGGACATAGATGCCTTGGGAAAGGCAAGACACACTTTATTGAGGTCACTTCCTATGTGGAGAGTGAGACTATTAAGGATACTAGTTCGGATAATGATGCAGATCATATGGAGCAGCAACCACAGTTAGAGCTTGAGCCTAATGATACAGGTGATACAAGACATGTTACTATTGCATCCATTTTAGAAGTGCCTAGATATCATCCCTTTCGTTTGAAAGGAGTCCTTAAGGGACAACAAATCATTTGTTTGATTGATAGCGGAGCTACTCACAACTTCATTGATGAGGGATTGGCTATGAAGAGGGGTTTACAGGTCGAGGATTTTGCAGGATTCAATGTTACAGTTGCAGATGGCTTTACCATGAGTTGCATGAGGAGGGTACCCCAACTCAACACTCAGATGGGTGACTATACTTAGATGGCTTTACCATGAGTTGCATGAGGAGGGTACCCCAACTCAACATTCAGATGGGTGACTATACTTTGACTGATGATTTCTACATGGTAGGACTTGGTGAGATCGACATTGTTTTGGGAGTCCATTGGTTACAGTCACTTGGCAGATACATACAAGATTTCCATAAGATGGAGCTTGAGTTTATGTCGAACGGGAATAAGATTGTATTGAGAGCACTTTCAGATGGAGGACTTAGGGTTGTTTCAGCGAGGAGGATTGAGACCTTGTTTAGACATGGTGATGTTGCATGGGCAGCCCAGTGTTTTGTATCTTCCAAATCCTCTTCTAGTGATCAATAGTATCATGTAGATGTCCAGTCAGTGCTTGATAAGCACAGTATGGTGTTTGGAGACATTCCTCCATGTAGGCCACCAGATCGTGAATTTGAGCATGTGATTGAGCTAGAGGAGGGCTCCAAGCCTGTCATTTCTACACCTTATCGTCATTCGTGTCATTTCAAGGAAGAGATTGAGAAGACGATAAAGGAGTTGTTTGATGTGGGACACATTCGGCCTAGTTCTAGTCCATTTGCCTCTTCAGTTGTTTTGGTGAAGGATGGCACCATGAGGATGTGTATAGATTATAGAGCCTTGAATAAGAAGAAAATCAAGAATAGGTATTGTTGATGTGTTTTCCTTGCACATACAACGCAGAATAAAATACTTTTGTACTCGATCCTCTCTTGAACAAAATCACTCAAATGCTAAACTAGGTGATCAAATGAGTAGATTCCAAGGTTCTCCATTAGTTCTTTTGGTTTCACAACTTGGGATAGCTTAGTAGTAGGATGTGACTTGTTGTTTAACACAAAGGGACTTACGCAAATGTTCAACAATAGGAAACTTGTTTCTCTTGAATAACAGACAACATAGCTCTTCAAATGGCAGTGAAAGTTCTTGAATCTAACCCTAACGAGATTCTAAAGAAAATGCAAAAAAGATGGGCATAGAGAACTCTAATCTAAATGCAAGCAATTACCACTAATCCACTGGAATCTCAACCACACTTTGCTTCGCCATAAGATAACAACTACACAAAGGTGATGCAATCTTTTAAGGGAACAAGTAAGATTTTCAAATTACTTATGCGCATAAATCCTCGCAAACATGAAGGTAAATGATCATAAAGTAATTGAAGTTAAGCTCAAGTAAGGTTCAGACTAACCATGCACTACAATTTGCTATCAACAAACTATAAATGGTATGAACTATAAGGACTTCAAACATAAATCAGCAGTAACAACTCCCATGAACATAAAACGAAATTGCTGAAAATAAGCTAAGCTAATCTTATTCTATAAGCGAACACCTAGAAATCATGCACCCATTTGAAACAACACAAAATCACCATGGTGAATTCAACAATGAATTTGCATTTATTTCAGCAGTCTTTGGCAAGAATTTCTCAGAGCATTCCCTCGTGATCTTTGCAAATTTAGTAATCTTTTGCTTCCCTTTGTCCGGTTTGGCTCTACTCAGTAAATCCTCTAAACTTAGGATGGGCTCTCTTTCAACAATAGATTTTTCTTTGACTCTCTCTCTTAGCCACTCCGGCAATTTGGACAAATCTTCCTGATTTTCCTTTGGAATTTTCTTCTATTGAAAAGTAGGAAGAGCTTCTTCATCAAATTCATATAGCTCTTTATCACTTTGATTCTCTATCTCAATTATGATTTCATCTTGCTCCTTAGGTGGATTTGACAGGACCTCCTTGATTAGGTTCCCTTGCAACGTGGATTCCAAGGATTCATGCTTATCTTTTCTAGCTTGTCCTTCCAAAGCTACTTGCTCATTTTGTTCTGCTTCATCTGCTTCAATATATATTACACTATTGCCTTCTTGCCTTGAAGAGGTACTGGCTACATTTTGGTCATTGCTCTTCACCTTTTTCCTTGGCTGAAAATCTTCCTTTGAATCAGCACTTACACCTTTTGAGTCACTAGAGTCACTGCTTGACTCACTACTTGAAGTCTCCCTGGAATGCTGTGCACTACCTCCTCCCATCAAACTGTAAGTGAGCTGAACATTCTTCTCTTGAAGCCTTCAAACTTGAAAATCTACATATTTCTTAGTATGTGCCACAATTGGTACCATCAAATCATCATTACGCGTGACCTCCTGCTCTGACCAATTGATGGTGAATGGCTTATTCTTCTCCTGATCATATGAACTATGCGACAATCTTCGGTGATTTTCCTCAAGCTGATCCGGAATATTTATTACCCTTGTTGCCCTAACCAAGTCCAAAGACAATCTGTAGCAGCTCTTCTTTCTTATATCCATATCATCACGTGCATCATCCCAATGATCTTCAAGCTGTGGTTTATGCGCATATTTACTTCCAAACTTTTGCCTGATTGAATTAAATGGATCAAAATTGTTGCGTGCATCATTATGGTGCACCAAGTTGTAGGCTTGCAGCTCTATTTCTGAATTCTCAGCTGCTTGCAAGGACAAACAAGTCTCCAGCCTCCCAATGCTAATTGGAAACTTAGTTGTAGTTTTCTTCCTCTTCCTTTGAATTCTGTTGAAGACCACCAGCTGTCTCGTTATTTCCAACAATACCATCCTGTTTGTAGGATATCTAGGCAAATGGTAGGGCAATCATGAGTATCCCTCAACTCGGAGGTATGTGAATCTCGGGAATTGAATAAACCATTTTCCATATTTCTCTGTACTAGATTCATAGATTCTTTTGACAATCTCTTGCATATGTTGCCTTGCAACAATCTGACGATGTACATGGAGAAGGCGTCATTGAACCTCCTGTATTGAGCAATAGCTTG
Source organism: Cunninghamia lanceolata (assembly GCA_027924645.1). NCBI lineage: Eukaryota > Viridiplantae > Streptophyta > Pinopsida > Cupressales > Cupressaceae > Cunninghamia > Cunninghamia lanceolata. Next base: position 8,603,602 of record BSBN01001281.1, read on the forward strand.
CAAGTGCAGTTGAGGGTAGCAGTCATAAACCTTAAACTTCCGATCATCGTTACCAACTCTCCCTTTGCAATTCAACCCTGGATATCTCTCGTTCCTTGCGAGCATATATATCACATATGAGCTCATGTAAAATGTCTTAGTTTTTTGCAGATTCTTGAGCTGATCATCAATATTGCTGCTGATCATTTCAGCCCAATCAATCATCCTTTTTCCACTTATGATCTCCTCGATAAAGAAGAACATCCAGGACTCGAAATTTGCCAATTGTGGGCAACCCATAATGCGGCTCAAAAATATGACCATGTAGCCAACTAATCACTGCTAAGCTTCAAGGCGGACCATATTATACGTGATGTGCAAGTGTTATAATAGTGCTCTTATGGAACAAGCGGACTACTTGGTGGACCATGTATAACTTTAAAAGCATTTCCATTATGCAGATGAACTGCCATTTAGCACCTAAGAGGACACTTCGAATGACTATGTATAGTGAGAAACTCCCATTCGTGCAAACAAACCATATATATGTGCTTGGGCGGTCCTTGTATGTTTCAACGTATGACTATAAACTTGGAAAATATGGAGCGATGCAACATACACCCCTCTGTATATGTTTGCTCTGACTGATTTTTTTGTGTTTTGATGTTTTTTGCTGTTTAGGGTTTTATGATTTGTTTTTGCATGTCGGGTTTTTGCATTGCATGTATGAAATATAAAACATATGAACAAACCCAGAAAATATACAATGATTTTGCACAAACTAAAGACAACCCAGATCATAAAAATTGCTAAAACTAATTATAACATAATACCCACTTGGAAATCTTTAACTTGTTTGATTACCGGAATTGGTAGCAGCATTACATAGCCATAGAAAACACTTCAATCCTCATCCAATGCAAAGGAAATACAGATCACAATGGCTGCAATGACATAACAGACCTTAGGCGCCCAGTTTGAATGTGTTACATTCTCCAATAAGTGAAGAAATTGCATGCATAGAACCCCACGTCCATGGCTGCACTGTACGGCCTGGCTGGGTGGAAAATGGCAGCAATAAGTCACTGAAATACAGTCTTCATTCCTTCAAATCTGCTCAGAAATTATCTTCTATGCTAGGCGACCAGCTTCAAGTAATAAACTTTCCAAAATATCACCTCAAAACTCCAAAATATCAATACCAAAGGGGTATGGCCTGCTAGTACAGAAGTATGGCCTGCTTAGGAATGGTTATGGCAGCTTCAAATCTCTTCCAATCTGTCCAAATCTGCTTAATACCTTCTGTTCTCCTATGCAGCTCAATCATTTTGAAAAAGATGAACTTTTTTCGCTCAAAACAACACCAAAATACATTCAGCTGAAGCACAAATGAAGCCTCTGTGTGAAGCCTCCTCAAACCCCTTTCTGATGCAATCTTTCATACACGAGGAAAGGCAAATCTGCAAAGGTTTTCGTCTTTGCAAATCGATAATCGAAACCCTAGAGCCAAGCTCAAACCCCAATGCACGGGCAAACTCAATGTGAGCAATTTTCATCAACATAGCATAAACAAAATGAAGTTTCTTTTTGGTCTTTTATTTCCTTCTTCCCCAAACGCCCAAGAGGAGTTTATTTTATTTATTTTTAACTTTAAATCAACCCCTTATCACTCCATCTGAGGTGCCCATCCCTAGGCACTCCACTTTCAAGTCATAACGTAACTTTATTAAGTGATGTAACTTTATATCTTTAAAGTGACTTTATATCTCATATAGTAAAAGTTAAATATTTAATTTAACATATATATCGACTTATATCACCTTGGGCCCTGAAATGATGTGAACCCCAGTGCTATGACCATCCATGACTGCCCTGCCAAATATAGTAGCTGCTCGGCTCACGACTTACTATTAATAGTAAGTCCTTGAAATGACCTAAACGCTTCCATTAGCCTACGGAAGTCGAATAATAGGCTAACCTTGGTCCACTGGTGCAATGAGCTAGATGGGGGACATTACAAGCGACTCTAGATGTGTGCTTGCATGGCCTATTGAATGCTCTGTGCATAATGTTCACAATGCTAGAAGGTATCTAGTAGGCGTTTCGGCATGTAAAGCGCACCTTTGGAACCAATATGCATGAGCGGGATAAAATGAATTGCAAGACAACGTCAAACACGTGGTTGGGTGGACTTTCAACTGCTCCGAGTATAATTTAAAACTCATTTTCTTTTTGCAAACCCGAATATCACCTTGCGCTCAGGCGGACTTTTAGAACCACTACGTATGAATTGAAAAAAATGCGAATTGTAAAGCTCACATGGATATGCGCTTGGAGTGGACTTTCGAAACCATCGAGTATGAGTTGGTAAATGGCAAGGTGATAGCGAAAATCCACTAGGAGCGGACATTTTGAGATGCTGTGTATACATGTGAAGACGCTAATGCAAACATTCCCTCAAAGTGCGCCTAGACGAACATTTTTAACTCCCTCGAACAATTTGAAATTTTAACATTTGAAAAGCCTATATCTGCGCGACATAAACAAGCATCACATGAGTTAAAAAACTTTGACAAAGTCAGAGACATACTTTATCATTCGATTTATGTCTTGAAGACACTTCGATCAAAGATAGAAAAAAAGGGTTACTATGTGGAATGTATTTTCAGACTTAGAGTTTGCCTTGATCTCAACAATTCTTTGCAAACCCCTGCTGAAATGAAACAATCAAAGCCAAAATTAAGAGGGGTCCCCATTTCCAATGGGGCGATGTTGCGATTAGGTCACAACAGGTATCCCATTCCTAGGATCGATGAGCTGCTTGATGAGCTACATGGGGCCGTGTACTTCTCAAAGATTGATCTTCGTTCAGGGTATCATCAGATTCGTGTCCGTGAGGAGGACATACACAAGACAACATTCCGATGCCATTATGGGTACTATGAGTGTTTGGTTATGCAATTTGGTCTTACTAACGTTGTTGCTACATTTCAGTCACGCATGAATCATATTTTCAATAAATAGTTGTGTAAGTTTGTGTTGGTATTTTTTGATGACATCTTGATTTATAGTAAGACATGGGAGGAGCATCTTCGGCATCTTGATGAGGTATTAGGTATTATGGAGGCTCAATCATTATATGCTAAGACTTTGAAATGTGAGTTTGGGATGATCGAGATCCTCTATTTGGGACATGTGATCAGTGCCGATGGAGTTAGAGTTCATCAGGAGAAGACTCAGGCTATTTTGGATTGGTCACCACCTAGGAACATTTCAGATTTGAGAGGTTTCTTGGGTTTATGCAGCTATTCCAGGAGATTTGTAAAGGGGTTTTCACTGTTGGCAACACCGCTTACATGTCTCACTAAGAAGGGGGCATTCAGATGATCAGATAAAGCTCAGATTACATTTGACAGACTCAAGGAGGTGATGAGTACTTGTCAAGTGTTGGCATTACCAGATTACACATAGTTCTTTGTGTTAGAGTGTGACGCATCATGAGAGGGCATTGGTGCTGTGTTGATGCAGAATAGACATCCCATTGCATTTGAGAGCAGGAAGTTGAGGGATGCGGAGCGACTTTATTCCACCTACAACAAGGAGGTGCTTGCCATCGTGCATGCGTTGTCAAAGTTTCGACAGTACTTGGTGGGTGCGAAATTTGTTGTGAGGACAAACCACAATAGCTTGAAATACTTCTTAGAGCAAAAATATTTGAATGAAAGACAACAAAAATGGGTAAGTAAGATCTAGGCCTATGATTTTGACATTGAGTATGTGAAGGGCAAGAAGAATATTGTTGCCAATGCAGTTTCTAGGAGACTTACTCTTTGCTCTATGACTGAGATTTGAACTGATTGGAAATCTCAACTTTTAGTTGAGTATTCCAAGAACACATTTGCATGCGAACTCATGGATGGTATGATTCAAGATGATAGATATCAGGTGGTGGATGATGTGATTTATTATAAGGACATAATTTATTTGGTACCTGAATCAAAATTGAAGCAGAAGATTATGAGAGCTATTCATGACACACCTCTAGTAGGACATCTAGGGTTCTTCAAAACCTACAGACAGATTAGAGATATTCTCATGGAAGGGTCTCAAGGATGATGTCTTACAACATGTTAAAGAGTGTATGACATGTCAGTGGAACAAGTCAGAGCATACTTTCCCAGCGGGTTTGCTTCAGCCATTGCCTATTCCAGAGGAAAAATGGGAGAGTATTTCGATGGACTTCATCACTGGTCTACGGAGAGTCCAAAGCAGGGATTTGCATATTTGTGGTAGTTGACAGGTTGACCAAATATGCACACTTCTTTGCGATACCATCAGATTATTTAGCACTACAGGTTGTAGAGTTATTTTTCAGAGAGGTGTTTAGGTTGCATGGACTCCTTAAGACCATTGTCAGTGATTGGGACAACAGATTTCTCAATGTGTTTTGGTAGGAGCTATTCCGATTGACTAGTATAGAGTTGACACCAAGCACTAGCTACCACCAACAAACAGATGGATATACAGAGATAGTGAATAAGTGGGTAGAGGGATATCTTAGCAATTATGTTGCGGGGCAGCAACGCACTTGGATTAGGTGGTTACATTTGGGCAAGTATTGTTATAATACCACCTATCACATGTTGATTGGCATCTCACCCTTTAGAGCCTTGTATGGTTATGATGCTTTATCTTTCATAGACTTGGCCTTTGATGACAACAGAGCTCCCAGAGCTAAGGAGTTGATACATGATAGTCAGGGTATCCTTAAGGCACTTAAGGATAATATTCAACAGGCCCAGAATTAACAAAAGATGTATGCTGATAGACATAGGGTAGACAGGACTTTTGAGGTTGGTGATTTTTGTTTTTTGCACCTTCAGCCATATAGACAGTCTACATTGAAGAAGAGTGGTGCAGAAAAACTGAAGCCCAGGTTCTATGGTCCCTACAAGATTGTGAGGAGAGTTGGAGAGGTAGCATATGAGCTTGAGTTGCCAGCGGATAGCAGGATTCATAATGTTTTTTATTTGTCATGCCTCAAGAAGGCACTTGGACAGCATGCTGTTTCTTCTCCAGATCTTCCACCTCTTGGTGAAGAGGGTAGTTTGATATTGGTTCTTGATACTATCTTGGATATGAGGGAGCGGCGGTTGAGGAACTGGGTGATCCGTGAGTATTTGGTGAGATGGAGAGACTTGCCATTGGAGGATGCAACTTGGGAAGGAGAGCAGATTTTGTAGCATCCAGATTTGTGATTGCTTGAGGACAAACAATCCTGGGAAGGGAGGACTGTAATGTTCCCATTTTTTGCATGATCACCTAGTGAGGAGAGAGTTAGCCTAATCACCATTCCCGTAGGCTAATTCATGTGGTAAGGGAATGCCGGTATTGAAGCTTGGAGAATGGAATATTATTTTATGTGGCTTCAACTATTTTTCCTTGGCAAAATGAAATTGGGAGATGACTTTATATATTTTTATAATATTTTTGGACAAGTCAAAATTAATTAAAAAATTTGCTAAAGTGAAAAACATCTCACTTGGAGAAAAGAAACTAGGAGAAAAATAAAGAAAATGGAAAAAAGGACAAATGACAATTAATATAATATTTTATCAATTAAAATATTATATTTTATTTCATAAAGTGGCCGCTCAAGGTGAAAAGGGAAAATAATAAAAAATTATTATTTTATTTGCCCAATTTTGGCCGTCCAACTTGAGAAAATAAAAAGAAAATTAAAATAAAATAATTTTCTTTGGAGGTGGACTTCAAAATGGATTAAATTACATTTGATTTGGGCACCTAAGTGAGATATTATAAAATATGGGTTTTGGTGGTCATTTTCATCATTCTATGTTATTGTCATTTGATATTTTGGAGAGTTCTCTTGGCTGCACTTTGTTTCAGCAAGCTTGTAAGGATGAAAACCATTAGAATTCATGGTTTGGATGAAAATCCATTCCACATTGAGAGATGGATCCATTCAAGATTCAATATTGAGTTTATTTGTAGGTTTCTTTGGTATTTTGGAGCTTCAACCAACTAGGGTTTGAAAGCAGGTTGATATATCAGCTAGGGTTTGGAGTTTATTGCTCGTTGAAGACATTGTGATTCAGATTTGGAGGTCTATTTGGCATATTTTCATCAACAATTGCTTGGCTAGGGTTTGTGGGTGAAGCACCTAGCAGTGGAAGGCATTTTTGTGATTTGCATCATTCATTGGTATTCAGATTTTGTGTTTCAGACCTTTGAAAATTCATATCAGGTTGCAGATCGGAGTGTTTAGTGGCTTGTTTTGATGTTGCATTGACATATTTTCAGCTTGGACCTAATCGCTCCATTCCTAGAGCTAGCTGCCAAATTTTGGAGGAGTTTGGGGCTTGATTTGGCTAGGGTTTGCAATCAGATTTTGTTATCAGCAACTACAGATCAGAATTTCAGTGATATAACAGCAGCATAGCCTTTATTTCATCATTGGTCAGCTTCCTAACCAAGGCGGCCATCATTGGGAGTAGTCGCCCCATCTTGGAAAGGGGTTTTTGGGTCATTGTGGACCACATTTGTAATCATCATCAATTGTGATTTGTGATTTGTGATCAGTCACGACTGTTTTGTGATCAGCTTCAGTTTATGTATGTAATTGACATGATATCATCATCCGGGTATGTAATTGAAGATACATTTTTCAAATCTTTAATTTGAAGCTATCTATTTCAATTTCAGTCATCTATATTGTGTGATTTCTATACAAATATGTTCTTATTTTGTTATCATATCATGGCGAAACCCTACATACATTGAAACATTCAAAAACACAATCAAAATCAAACAAAAACAAATTCAGAAAATCAGAACAACATTGAGAAAAACAGGGTAGAATTGGTAGGGGTTCTTACAGTACTTTTACATTCTCTTGCATCCTTTGCATAGATTATTAGTGTTCTATCATGTTGATCTTATTTGATTCTTGTGATTAATTCTTAAGCATCTTAATCTTGGGATAACTTCTCCTATGGCTAATACTAACATGGTATCAGAGCAAGAGATTGTCTAGTGTTAGTCCTTTTTTTGAAGATCTAGGATTGCAATTTTTTTTGAAATTGAGTATGCTCTTTTGTTGCACCCTAGGATGATCTTGAAAATTAGAAAGGTTGAGAGAGTAGATTCTAGGGGGGTTCCTTTTTGGAGTTTTATTTTGCAGCTGGTTTTCAGTTTGGACTTCTGGTTTTCTTAGAATTTCAATTTTGTCAGTGATCTTATTATGTAGTTCTTGTTTTGGAAAACTTGAAGGGCCATATTTTGTGCATTAATATTTTTTGATAGTGCATGTTTTTCCATGTACTTCGCAATGATTCTTTCCATTTCCTCTCATTTTGTAGCAAAATTGTATTTTTAGTATTTGGTTCTTATCTATTGAATGTACTGTTTGATTTGTAAATGCACTGAAATAAAGTGCCATATGTTGTACTTGTATTTTAGGGATTTTGCACATCATATTGTGCCTTGTACTCACATTACCTTATAAAGTGCCATGGGGGGTTTGTTGTGTGCGCCGTGTATTTGTAGTAACGACCTTGTCTACCCTTGTGTGTGTGTCTTGTTTTTGCATACCCTTTATAACAGTTTCATGGGGGGTTTGTTGTGTGCCTCATTCTTGCATTCACAACCTTGTTTCATGTGAGTATGCCTTGTTTTTGCACACAGTTTCAATTGCAGGTACTTTTTGGTGCACTTTTTTGATATTGCTTTGTCACCTTCTTGCACTACATTGTGACACAATTTTGGTGGAGCTGCCATACATCTCCATTGTCAACATTATGGGGGTATAATATTGTTTGTACTCGTGCTAATGCTTGGTTTCGCTTTGGAGTGAGCTATGTATCTAATTTTTGTTCTTATATACTAGGCGAATCTAGAGGCTGGTTACCTATGCATTTCTATGGGATGGAACGTATACCATATAGACACACTTGCATACTTGTTTATGGAGGTCACCTTGTATCTTCTTCGGTTGATCATTGTTCTTGAGAATCTTGGTTTGTTTTGGTGTGCCATTTGCATCTTCGATTGTTAGATTGTTGCCTTGTTTGTTATCTGTGCATTGTTTGAGTAGTGTCATTTTGGTCACTCATGTAGATTTGTGCCTCTGATCCTGATCTTCATCTTGATTATATTGGAGGTTATTCGGTTTCAACAACATAGTAGTTGTTGTTTTGTAGTTGTTTGTGGCTTCTTTGTGCTTTAGTGGAGTTCTTCATGTTCATCTTCATGTTTCTCATCTTTGAGGGACAACTTTTGGGGAGACTTCTTTGTCCTCTTGTTTTTTCTCTTTTGAGGAATTTTTTTTATGGGTTTTGGCCGTTTCTTTGTTTGTGAGAGATCTTTTGTACATGTGTACCTCCTCAATCTTTGTTGTTGGGAACCATCTTTGAGTCTTTTGCTCTCTTCTTTTTCTTCCTTAAGTTGCACTTAAGGGGGGGGGGGAGTTGGTGTCAATGGGGTTTATTACCTAATTGGTTTCCTTTTAGGACCTATTCACACGTAGTTAGTTAAGTTCACTTAGGGCATTTACTTTTGTGTCTCAAGTCATATGATTATGTCAAGTGTCATAACCCTATGTTGTCCTATGTCTCACTGTTGCCTATATATACAAGGGTCCTGTTGCCTATATATACAAGGGTCATAACTCCAAGTAGAACAAATGACAGTCTACTTCTCCTAAAAGGCAACCTAATGATGTTATGATTACCCAAGGTCCCTGTAAGCAATGACAAAGTTAATGAGATCAAATTAAACAAGCAATGGATGACCAGTATTCCACACACTCATGTACATTGCAAGTGCAATATTCTAAGAAATGGAGCAGAAGAACAGGAATATGAAGACACCATATTATATGCGCAAAATTCAAACCCTATCCAACCACTAGATAAAAAATTTGGCAATTAAGTAGAAGGTCCATCAACATAAATCATGTGCAAAGAAAAGAAAACACAGATACATTACCACCAATGGGTAAGAACACAGGAATAATCAAGATGTCTTATTAATTGGTAATATCATGGCAGATTACAAATGAGCAGGATTCCCACACTTAAATGCATATCATATTTGCCCCTTACATGCCATCAGAATTACAAAATTGCTTGCGCAAGCACAAGTACTATATGTTCCCCCCTTTACAAGTGACACAACTTCCCTTCTTTTATAGGGAGCTTCTCAAAATTACGATGTAGAATATACATATGTCGGCCTAAAATCCCCTTATGGGAGTCAGCCTCAAAATACAATACATTGTTTTATTACACAAAGCAAAGTGACATCAATTCCCTTTCGGCACATGAGCTTGAAAACTTTGAATAACAGCAATAATTTCCCTTGTACTTGGTCCTTGATGGTACTTATCCTTCATCCTAATAGAAAGATGGGATTTCTTAATCTTGTCTTGTAGTTTTTCCATCTCAACCAATTGGTCCTGGAATCCCACAAACAGGGCCTTCATCTTCATCAAGTCATCAATCCCTTGTTCAGTAAGGGGCTGTTTTAACAATCCTTGAAACTCCTTAATTATATGAGAAGGGAAAACAATGGAGGAAGGATCCTTGAGGGTGCAAGGGATGGATGTGATCAATGACTCGACCTTGGCCAACCTCTCCTTGGATGCCTCTTTCTTGGCCTTCAATTTCTCCTTGTACCTTCTTAACACCTTGGCTCTGAGTTTTCCTACCAGCAACCATTTATTGGGTAGCCACATATTATTACTGCTCACAATACCCATCTGAATGAGTTATGCAAGAGTAGTGCCTTGTATCTTCTGCAAAGTGGGAAGGTGCTGCTCCCATGTAGTTAATTCACTATCAATGGAGCTCCCTGATGCTACCACTCCTTGATCTCTGCATCTAGGGTGTGATAGGCCTTCATGGCCTTCTTGATGGTCTCCACCCCAAGGGTCTCCAATGAGTTCTTCCAAGTTGTGGCTGCAGACAGGATCCGTTGAGGGTTAACAAGCCGATGGTCTTTATTGAGTGCCTCCAACAAGGCTGGTGCAGAAGGCCCGGAATCAGTAGGCCCAACTAGGTGTTTGATATAGGTAGTTAGATGAGTAATTTGTCCCCTGAGTTCTTCTTTGGTATCTTCATCTTTCTTCATTCTAGTTATAATGGCTGAGACAAACTCAGTAAGGGCATGTTTTTCCTCATCCATGGTTTGGTGCCCCAAGACCACTTGTTGCACATTGTAATCAACAGGAATCATGGCTGTTGCTTCTTTGTCTGCCATGTGTAGCTATATGTGTCGTCCGGATGCCTTGCTGATCAATTGTGACATGGGATAAGACCTAGCCTTCTTTTTCTTTGGCTATTCTTGAAGTGCTTCTGCAATAGCAGCTAGGTCTTCATCCTCAGTGTATACCTTCTTCCTCTTTCCCACCACCATATTCAACCAAGTGGGGAGACCTCAACTTGTGTTGTCAACTGGTGGAGAAGACACCTAAGGTGGGGACCAGGTTGGTGATGGTGTTAACACCACTGTTTTTACTGATTCCTCAGATGCCTCACCTCGAGGTGGAGAAGAGGTGGCTTGGTCAACTATCTTGTCTAGGTTTAACACATCCTGGAGCTCCTCTTTTTTGCAATGATGGGGATGACTCCATTTGATCACCGCCCACTTGTGCTTGTGGTTTTGCAGCCAATATGGGAGGTGGCCCTTAGGAAGGAGCAGCCATAGAAGGAGGTGAGGGAGGAGGTGAAGCTAGGTGAGTATCTTGCCGGGGAGGAGTGGTCTGTCTTATTGCAGGGGTAGACGCAATTGTTATTCCTTTAGTGGAGGGTGGAGCTCCCCTTCTCATCTTCCACACTAAGGGAATGTGATCATCATCCTTAGTATCACTAGAGTCTGCTAACACCACCTTGGACTTCTCTTTCTCCCTAGTAGTAGCAGTAGCTCTGGTATCTCTTTTCTCTTCAGGGATTGGAGGAATCACCTTGGGTCCTTTAGTAGCCTGTGATGATTCGCCCTGACTTGCCTTCTTTGATTTGTCTTTCTTCTTGGAAGGGTAGGGGTTCATCATGGGAAATGGCTTGAGCAACCATTTCTTAGTTCTAACAAGGATTGCTTGAGCTCTATCCTCCAAAGAGGCAATTTCATCTTGTCCCCAATTTACATCATCCAAGGGTTGGTTGTAAACCTTATTCTGCTCATATATCGGGTCTAGTACCCTTCCATCCTCCTTCATTCCCTGAGGAACCTTTGGGAGGTTGAGCAAATTCAAACTTTTTACCAAGCGTACATCCTGTTGATGTTTGTTTTTCGACAAGTCAACAATAGAGTGAAACACTAGAGTATCCCACTCTCTCTTGAATAAAGCTCTTCAAAGGCTGAACCATGTGATCCAGTGAAGTAACTCCAAGGTTCCTTATTTATGATTCATGATGGGTTAACTCAGTGATTACATGTGATCTTGCTGATAATCACAAAGGGACTTACATTAGACTCTTCTTCTTTCATTTAGCTCATTCCTCCTTCGGTGTGGATAAAGTATATACAATGTATCAATGATAAAAAAGGAAAAAAGGATAGGGTTTAGGAAACTAATCTAAGGTCAATGAAGCAATGATGATGTATTGAACAGACAAACTCCTCGATTAACCTAACTTCACTTCACCAAGGGTACCTACAACTACATGAAGTTGGTGCAATCTCCTAAGGTTACGCGAATGGTTTTCAAATCATGAAGGCTCATACAAGAACCCATCGAATGGCGCAGCTCAAACAAGCATCCACAATCGAACTCAAGCAAATGAGGCTCAGACTAGCTTTACACAACACTTCACCAGCGATGAATGTTAAAAGCATGAGCTAGGAGTTGATCAAATATTCAGTACGAACATACATAACATCAAAGAGCTTCTAATCTACTTCTAATCTACTTTGAAACACCTCTCCACTTCGTCAAGATACAGGGAACCATGTTATTTCACAAGATAACACTTAAACACCAAGCAAACTCCAATGTCCTTTGCATTAATCTTGAAAATATTTACAACAACTTCAAGTCCTCTCAGAGAATTTCGAGAGTCTCTCCTACTCTACTACAAAACTATCTCTTACAAATGAGGCAACAAGGCCTTTATATAGTGTCCAGATTACAATGAAAGGCTAGGATCAATTCATGTAGCCAAGGGCTTAGATCATGCCACCTCAACAGGTAGTTACAACAAACTGCTATTTTTAGTACAAAAGAGAGAGGCAATGAAGGCACACTTTCCAATGTGATAAGGTAATATGAAATCATTTAAAACATCTTCCACATAGGCGTCCCTTTGGCTTCTTTTATTAAATGATACACTGAATGTTGTTGAAATGATGTGGCGACTTGTGACTGGATGATGAGGTGTACTCGCCACCTAGGTGCCACCTTGGCGTATTCCCAAATTGTATCATCTTGTGATATCTTTGATGTGATTGCTTGAACTTGTATGTTTTGGAAGATATCTTGTACATCTTGCCTTGCTCATCTTCTTGTAAACTGGATGTATACATGTGTTGCTTCATTTGGTTTAACTTTGTGATGTTTCTTCTCCTCTTGTAGGTAGGTTGATGTTCTTTGGATGCATCTTGATAGAGAGTAGTAGGAGATGATGATGATGTATACTTCCTTCATGATCAGAAGTAGGAGATCTCTCTTGCACTTGAAGATTCAGGAGGAACTTGAAGTTTGATGAATGAAGTGTCTTTGATATGATGCAGATGATAAAATGCTTCCTTGTTGATGATCTTGAAGTATTGCGGCATGATGATGGTGAAGGTTCCTTGATGATGATCTTGAATCTTGAAAGAACTTGAAGTAGATGACTCTTCAAAGATACTTGAATACATAGGAGGAACTTGAAACTTTATAGATGTCTTTAATGATGAAGAGAAGTTCCTCTGGAGCAGCTACATGATATCTTGAAGCTATGATTGATGAAGAAGCTAGTTGATACTTGAAGTGATCCAATAGGATATCCTTGAAGTGACTTCTTAGGGCAGCTTATGATGTTTTTCTCCACATGGCAACTTGTTGACTTCACTCCTAGCATGAAGGTGGTTCAAGCTTCTTCTTCTTTGATGACTCCTTAGCTTCAATCATGCTCCTGCAACACACAAGGAAAGAGACAACATCAATCCTCTTGATAAACACTTGATTTTATAACACATAAGAATCATTACATGCATCTTCAAGCTAAACGCATTAGATGGGAATTTCAATTTCCCTTCTCTACACACTGACTGGGGCATTAGATAGCAAGTTCTTGATCTTCATTGAAACTCTTGACTTCTTAACCAAAACTCACTCCTCCTTCCATGATGGCGCATTAGATGATCATGTTAGGTTCTCCTTGTTTTAACACCTTCTTGACAACATTTCTCTACTCTTAATTCAGATCTTTCATCAAGGCGCATTGGTTGAGACTTATGATTTCTCCTTGCCTTAGGCATATTAGTCAGCATTTTGGATCTCCTAAAGGTTAGCGCACTAGATAAAGGCTATAGAGGTCTCTCCTATTCTTGGTGCAGCAGATAAAAGTTTGAGTTTCTTCTTAATATGAATTTGAAGAGTCAAATCTTGTCTTTTCATGGAAGGCGCACTAGATGGAGATATTGAATTCTTCTTGAAACTTCACTTCTTACAAATAAGATCTGCCTTCTCCACCTTTAATGATGGAACAACAGATATAGCGCAGCAGTTCACAGTTTTGATCTTCACTTGAAAGATGATTTTAAATCCTTCTTAAATGCTTTCCAACATTGAACTCACCTTCTCTCACAAGGTCGCATTGGATGAAGGTTTTGTGCTCTTCTTAATTTCGGCGCTCTAGATGGAGATTTCAGATCTTCCTAATACTGGCGCATTGGTTGGAGAATTCTGATCCTCCTTCAATATGATGTTAAAACTTAAATCAACTTCATAAAAATGGCGCATCAGATTAGACTTTTAGGTTCTCCTTACAAGCATGTTTAGAAGGTGATGCATTAGATTGAAATTTTAATGTCTGATCTAAAAGATATCACATAACTTCAAGCTTAACTTCCTCTACAAGGTGGCGCTTTGGATCATAAACTTGAGATCTTCTTGAAAGGTTCTAACATTCATTCCCTCCTTGGATTGGATAAAGGTTATGAACTCTTCCTAAAATCTTGATATACCTTCAATCTACTTTATAAGGGTGCAGCAGATCAACAATTTAAATCTTCTTCTCATCACTTACAAACCTGAATTCTTCTCCTCCTTCTAGGCGTATTGGATGATGTTTCCAAGATCTTCATCTCATTTAAAGACTTAAAGCGCATTAGATCAGGTCCTAGGTTCCTTCTAGAACAAACTCCATGGATTTTACTTCTAAGTTCCTCTTGATATTCTTCTATAGGAATGGCGCAGCAGATGGGATATTTAGATCCTCATCAAAAAATCACACTTAAAACTTCAAAACACTTCAACACTTGCTATTAAAACTTCTATCAAACTTGCAATTGCCTCTAACAAGATGCCTTCTCCCCATGCGCATTAGTTCATAACTTTGAGTTCTTCTTGTGAAATTTAATATCTCTTTACCCTTAGCACAGCAGTTCATCTCATTCAAGCGCATTAGATCAGGATATTGGGATCTTCTTATGAGTAAATCAAAACACTCAGCACCTTCCCCACATGTGGCGCAGTGGTTAAAGACTTGAATCCTCCTTAAAAGGGTATAAAATTTAGATTCCATGCAAGGTTCATCTCATCCTTGGAGGGGCGCATTAGATGAGGAATTTGAATTCTTCTTAAAACCCTTGAAAGACTCTTAACCTTCTTCATTGTGGCAGCGCACTAGTTCACCAATCTGAATCTTCTTGTTTCAATCATTATGACAACTTACCCTTCACCCTTCCTTATGGCGCATTGGATCAAAGATCTGAGTTCCTCTTTATATCCTTCTATAAGGGCGCTTTAGTTAGAGATTTTGAGTCTTCTTATCTTTCAAATCATCTTTAGTGCATTGGATCAAGATCTTGGAATCTTCTAAGGGTCAGCGCATGGGTTAAAGTTTTAGTCTCTGATTAGCACAGCAGATTGAAACCTTGATATTCCTTCAAATTAGTTGCATTTCCCCACTCTCCTTTACAAGTTATAATATCTGCTTGAAGGGTGTATCTTGATCTTAGGTGCATAGATTGAAGGTTTGGAATCTTTTAAACCAATTCTCAAGGCTCACCTTTCCCTTGAAGGCGCATCAGATCTGATTTTTGAATCCTCATTGAACTCTTAAAATGCCTTCAACCTTCTTTATTGAGATGGCGCAATAGATGAGGATTTTGGATCCTCTTGGAATACCTCTTAGAACTTGCAATCGGCTTATCTTCTTCAAGCGCATTGCTTCAAGGTTCTGATGCTTGGCTAAAATATGTTCTAAAACCCTTACCTCTTCTTCACAAGGGCGCATTAGATCTTGATTTCATGCTCCAATTGAATGATCACACTTTGAAGACTCCAACAAACTTCTTTGAGCGCACTAGATGGCAATTTTGAATCCGCTTGGTATTGGCGCACTAGATGGCCATTTTGATCTCTGGTTGGAAGGTCTCTTGAAATTCGCCACTCTATCCTCATCATTCCTTGGCGCAATGGTTCACCATTTTGATCTCCGGTTGGAAGATGTCTTTGATGATCAAAAATCCTTTCATTCTGGCGCATTAGATCAAGGCGCATTGGTTCAAGATTTTGTGCTCTAGTTGGAAGCGCATTTCACGACGATTTTGCGCCACATCCAAGCCTTGGCGCACTGGATCAAGATTTTGGATCCTTTGGAGTAGTTAGTCGTTTTTCAGGGTCTCTCAGGGTAAAGGTCTATTGAAAAATATATTTAAGTTATACTTTAAATATTTTTCAATATACCTTTTAGGATGTTTGAGATAGGTCTCGAATCCACCGGATTTAACATGTAGAATCTAGAATTTGGAGGATCCACCAGATTTCAAACTTAGTCAATTTTTTAGGATTTCAGGATTTCAGGCTATCAGAGTTAGTCATTTTCAGGATCTCAAACATACATCAGGATTGGTCTCAATATTCATTATTTGGATGGAATTTGATCAAGACTCTTCATTATTGCAAGTTCATGTTCCAGATGAGACCTCCAGTTATAAAGCAAAACTTCTAGGAGAGAAACTTCTTGGTGGATTGGTAGAGGAAACGAACCTAAGACACCATCCAAAACTAAATGCAAAGCATCAGAGCTCAAAAAAAAAGGGGGTCCCATTTGCAATGGGGCGATGTGTGATTTGGTCACAACACATCCAACCTGAAATAATCCCTCAGTCGGACCTCATGATCATCCATGCAATCTACCCAGTGCTCTTTGACATCATCCTCATGTTGGAACTAGTTCCCAATGAGAGGGTTGACCCATCCAATCGGATCAAACCTTGCCCTAGCAACATCAAACAAATCTAAACCCCATGGTGCCATTTCTAGCTCTGCAAACTTGGCCTATATGATGCTCTGGCAGGTATAGCCTCCTATCTTAATAGGGAACTTAAAACTGGGCTTATGCTTGCTAACAATGAGTTTGTATACATCAGACACTTGTCTGCAAATCTCCAACAATATAACTCTGTCGCTAGGGTACTTGGGGAGCTTATATGAGGGTTTTGAGCAACCCATAACCCTAATGTATGAGAAGGTCTTGAACTGTATGTACCAGTGCCCCCAGTTTGTCCATCATAGGCCTCTGGAGATAACCTCTTGGAATGATCATTCTCCAAGGTCCTAATAATAGCATAAACAAAGGTATCATTGACCACCTTATAGTGTTTTAGCCTTTTAGACTCTCAAGGAGCTCTAGCTGTGGAAAATGTTGGTAAACCAGTACTTCCTCTCTTTGGAGAGATCCAACTTGTTGTAATCCCGGGAAGCTGGCTTGACAGGCTAATAAATAAACTAGGTAGGAGGTCATGTAAATTTACCTTGTTTTTTCCACCGTGGTCAGTTGGTCGTCCAACTTGTTGCTGATGAAATACCCCCAATCAATCTGCTTCCCTTCAATGATCTTCATGCAGAAGTGACACATCCAGGGGTGCCACTTGTCTGAAGAGGGGAGGCCAAATACCTGACTAAGTAGTGAAATGATTTCTTTTCCATCTTCTTTGAACTCGCTTCTTGGTTGTACTGCAGCCATCTTCATCGGATGCTTTCTTTGCGTTGCTAGTAACTGTTGATTGATGTAGGTGGTGGCAGTCTTGTGCTTGCTTGAGTAAATGGTCTCTGCTGAAGTGAGTGTTATCTTCTCATACTTCTCAAAGACTGGGATTCCAAAGATTGCGTCGATCATCTTAGAAGTAATGTCAAGAATGACTTGCTCTGTTGACCCAATGATCTTTTTGCTCGTAGATTTGTAGGCTTTGGCACATGCTAGAACTAGCTTTGGGGATTGAAGGGAGATAGGGAAGGCTGCCGCTTGGATCAACCCCGAGGTAGCCATTTGCTGCGCCTAAAAGGATCTCCCTTTTGCTGTGTTGACTTTGTTAAGGAAAACATGTATATTAGGAACCCCCATGTCTGTGTCCCCAACTTTGGAGAACTAACTGAGCATTTTAGATGGAGGTACCCTTTGTAGTCTTGCTTGACTTCTTTGAGTGATGCGTCTTCCTCCATGGTTGTAGCTCTGAAAAAGAATCAAATATAAGTTTAGACTTTACAATCAACTTTCATCAAATGGACTTGTTCTATCTAAAGAAAACAATATATTGGGGATCGGGTGTTAGGCCTGATCCCTTCTTCGTCTTTAAAGATAGTAAGGAGTAAAGGGTAAATGGGAACCCCATGAACCCGGCCCTGCTAAGGTTATACAAAGGAAATCATGGGGGATTGGGGGTCGGGGATGACTTGGTATCCATAACTTCCGGCTCTTAAAGACTAAGTGGAAATCCCGTGAACCTGATCTTGCTAAGGTTATACAAAGGTAATCGTCGGGGATCGGGAGCCGAGGATAACTTGGTTCTCAACTTCCAACTTGTAAAAGATAAAGGGAACACTTGCGGATCCGACTCCGATAAAGTCATGCAAGATAATTTGTATGGGATCGGGCTTCGGCGATGACTTGTACGTTACAACCCTAGGGAACAAATCTCGTTAAGTGAAACACCGCGAGGCCGATCCCGATAAAGGCAAAGACAAGGGTAAGCGGGGATCGGAGTTGGGGCTTCAACAATACAAATGACTAGAGCATCATTCTTATTGAAGATATGATAAGTCACTATCAAGACCAAGGATTTTCAAAGGATTTCTGGCTCACTACTATATTATTGTTGACAAAACACCAAAAATAGGCTACACCCAAGGGAGATCATGGAAGAGGCCATTCCTACATTTCGTACGATAACCCTAAATTAGAAAGGGAACGGGGAAAACACCAAGGAGACTCAGCCCAACTCCTGGTAGGGGAGAACAAACAGAAACCAAAATTCAAAAACACAAAACAAAGGATGAAGAACCCTACTTCAACAATACAGGTGTCGAAGATACAAAGGAACTCTACTTGACTCGAAGCGGAAAATCGGGATGCGGTAGCTGGGGACTCCTCTTTCAACAAAGTCTACTGTAGTGCGCAGGGTACATTCCTATCGGCCAAATCCTTTTGGGTAAATACTTGGAGTGGGAATTCAAATTTTAAAAAAAGCTTTACAAGGGAGCTCAAATCACAAATGCAAAGAGGAAATGAGGAAATGGGCGATCAAAAAACAATATAAACCCTCCTTTGTCACCCAAGAACCTAGTCATAAATGCGTTGTCGCGGGTAGGTAGGGCACCGATTAGATCCTGCGTCAGAGGTAACCTTTGGGGCGGTACCCCCGATAATGCCGAGAGGACGAATCTCGAAGCTCCGACACTGGTGACACACAGCACCACACCTATTGTCCCTTAGAGCGGGGAGTCGGGATATTGTTTATAGTCATGTTAATACAACCAATCCAATAGACTGGTTAATTCCAATTAGAAGGACTATCGAGATGTCGGGGATGTTTCCACTATCGTTTTGGAACGACAAACCCTATCAGCCCAATAGGGGAGTATATTGCAAAATTCTGAGGAAAAATGAAATCCTTTCATCATTTGAGAAGCAAGTGGAAACCTGAAAACTAGATTGAAAAGAAAAAAGGGGGGTCCCTATTTGTCCATGCCTAAATGGGGTGTGTTGTAAAGGAAAAGAGCACAACAGGTCCTCTATGTACTTTTACATTCTATTGCATCTGGCAACCTCTCTAGCTACAGAGACAAATGCATATTATGAGCTTCTTCACTACTACAGAGGTTTCTTTGGACTTGGGTGTTAGGTGTGATCCTAGTGGGGATATCCCTCCTGGTCCTCGGCACTCCCTTATGAACATTCTCAGATCTTGTATCAGTTCTTTCATTATGATTGACGATGGCATTGATGACTTCACCATTTCTAGTCCAGACAGTGATACTTGATGATCTTTAGTTTTCATCTACGGCTACTCTTTGATGTTCGGGGTTATTGTTCCCCTTTCTTGACTATTTGTACCTTTTACGTGACCACTTGTTTTGGTGGCCCCCTGTTGTTTTCTATTTTCTACTTTTGTTCTTCCTCTTGGTGGCACCTTTCTAGGTTTCTCTTCCTAGAACTCTCTTGTATACTGTTGTTTTGACAAGTCCCATTGACCTACTTTTGGTCATTCGTGGACATTAATATAATTTCTTTCTTTCTTTCTATCATGCTGATCGTCTTTAATTCTTGTGATTAACTCTTAATCATCTTGATCCTGAGATAGCTACCTCCATATCTAATCCTAACTATTTTTCCTCATATTAAGAGCTCTAAGTTGGCTTTATACTTTGATAGTTGCGCAACTTTGAATGTATTTTGAAACACTAAATTTTGTCTTTGTATTCCTGTATATAGGGGTACACCTCTAAAAGGAATTTGAATGCTTAACTCAATACCTTGAATTAGGCTTGCACCTCTCTTCCACATGCACCCTTGTCTACTTGTCTTCAATCATTCCAAGCTTTAATATCAGTCCTATTTTAGGTATGCACACTTCCTACTCATATGCACTCCTATGCATTGGATCATTGAGGTTGATTTGAAAACAAGTTTCTTCTATCGTGAGGTGCACACCAACACCTTAGGTGCACATTGGTATATGGCAATTCTTCCTACTTTTTAAACACGATCTTTCATACTTAAGTGCACACCCCTCTACAAGAAAGCAAACCTTGAGTTTGCACTTGTAAGAGTGCCCCTATGCATCACACATGTGCCACTACATAAGAATTTCAAAGCGGATGCAACTCAAGTGCACGCCTTGACACTAGGGTCTCATTTGATTCTATAATCAACCTTCCTTGTTGAGTTGTGCGCAAACACTCTAGGCATGTGCCTATATATGGGCCTTTAAATTATGAAATTTGAAATTCAATTCTTCTTTGATGAGGTGCGTGTTAGGACTCTAGGTGCGCATCTATACATTGACTTTACTTCCTTCATGGAGTGTGCCTCAATACATATGATTTGAAATTCACAATTCCTCTTAACACAAGTGTGCCTTTGCATTGAATTTTGAAACATACCTTTCATAGGTGCACACCACACAATACATCTTGGATGTTTAAATTTCACACTTTTAGGTGCTCACTTCACACCTTTGAATTTGCACTTATTAGGTGTGGCACAGCTAAGGACATATAAACCAATTTTGGAAATTTTGAAATCCTTATTTACTTTTCCTTTATGAGGTGTGTACTTGACAACTAGACTTAGTGAATTTTCTGATTTTGAAACAAAACCCTCTATTGAAGTGCACACCTCACAATGTAATTTTGTAAATATAATTGTGAAAATTTATTTCCTTCGTATAGGTGCACACCTGTATATGTGATTTCAAAACTAACCTTAAGTGTCCTTTTTCCCTTGTTAGGTGCACGCCTAACAATGCAATTTTGATTCCACCTTTGAGTGCCCATTTTCCCTTTGTCAGGTGCACACCTAACAATGGGATTTTGAACTTTGAAGACTAAACTTGATTTTCTTCACACAGGTGTGCAATTGACTCCATGCCTTAGCCATTTTCCTTGACAAAACCTATCTTTCTTTTGGTAAAGATGCATCATTTGGTTAGGTGTGTACTCAACATTGGGGTTGCATTTTGACCTTGAAAATCACTGTCTTTGATTAACCTCATTCTTTGCCTTGGTGAACTTCCCATTAGCTCTTCATTTGATTGATCTTCATTGTTTGCCTTTTTGAAAGTGTCCAAAAATGCTTTCCATTTTCCCTGCATAAGGACACAGAAAAAGGTGACAAAAACAACATAGACCAGTTGGGCAAGACATTGAAATATGACTGTTTGAATGGATGGAAAGACAAGGTTTTAGCTTTGAAACCTGACACTGCAAAAATTTTGTATGGGTACAACAATTTTTTCATAGATTCTTTCAACCTGTATGCATGTAGGGCATTGTAGTAACAAATGCATCATTCAAAGTTATATTTTCTTATAAAGTTTGTTTTCACTGAGCTACTATATATAATCAAAATTAAAGATATCAAATGCTGTTTTCATTATCTTTCTATGCATCATTGTGAAGAATCTTAAATATTTATTCTTAACTGTGTGTCTTGAGAAATGCTGGCAAAATATCCTGTATAGAGGGAAGTCACCATATTATCAAATTGTTACGCTATGAATGCAACAATTCCTTGGCTAGCCATGCATGGTTTAGGCTCTTTAGTTCATTTCATTTTATTGCTGAAGGTCTTATAATGGGTAATTTACATTATTTTTCTCAGCAATATCATCTAGTGAATGAGTTCTAATTCAACTCTTAACTCCATGAAAATAATTATGAATTTAGAGAAATGCTCGCATTTCTGTAATGAGTATGGCAAGCAATGCACATGCCATCAAGTAGTTCTTGAGTGATCCATAAGGAGCTTTGCTTGTTTGTTGTACTTTGTTATGCAGAGTCACGTCGTGAAGCCCGGAAAGCTTTCCTAGCACTTGCAAAGAAGGATGGACCTCTGGTTGAGAGGCCTCCACTTACGCAAAATGATTCCCTCAAAGATGACGAAACAAATGAACCTGAAGAGAATGATAATATTACTGTTCACGTTCCTCGCAGCACACCTGTATGTGTTTATTCTTTTTGATGCAGAATGGAGAGTGATTATGTTATGTGTACTGTGCAAATTTGTACTAATTGATAGCTAAAGTTTTTTTGATAATTTCCTATAATGCTTGTTATGCATTCCAGGGGAAGAGAAATAAAGAGACAAGGATTTTTGTTCTAGTTTTAATTAATAATTTATCTAGAATATATTCAATATCTTTAGGTTTGATCAGGCGAATGCATGTCTGTATATACTTGTGGACATGCAAGTGCGTGCACATTGGAAAGTGTGTATAATAGTAATGAGCTGAGTCTGCTGAAATGAGTTCCAGAGATTTGACTCACAAGTCCAGCCAAGTCCATTATTTTTTGCTAAGTTTTCTGGCCAAATCCAAGACTTAGACCAAAACATGTCTGCTGAGTCTGAGTCTGATCCAAGTCTAAGTCTCAACACTATGGTTGAGATATTGTTTGTTGACCAGATGTTTGTATTTCTTTATTTGTATACATGTGTATTTGTTTGGGTAGCAAACAATACCTGCTTACTTAAATATAATGATAGACATACTTTTGTGTCTTCCGTTGTTCTTCTACATATCCTTGTATAAGGTCAAACACAGATAGACTTATCCCAACACTTGTGGCAACTAAATAGCCCAAAATATTCTGATTAAATATCATTTAGTAGTGATTCACTTAGATAAATCATTTTTATGATAATAATGTTTTATGGATTTATTAACTTTAGATGATTTTAATTTGTATGAATATTCTTTGTTTTCATTGAATATGTGGTGTCACATGAATTATGAGTTTTTAAGCAGAGGCAGACATGAAGATACATATGTACATTGCCATGCATGTGTCATCAACATGTGTTCATGCCCCTATACATATCAAGATTGCATATGAAAGTTGATAGAAACATTCACTTATATAATTATATTTGTTTACATCATTAGTAATTGGTCAACCTATATCTGAAACAATTTTTCAACACATATCTTTAGATTGTTTATGTTGTTGATTGATGATTCAATGTACATGCTTCTGAAATTCAACACACAAATAGAAATTGATTTTTGATTTTTGACACTATTGGAAATCAGATTTATATGGAATATCATGTTCATGTACATACTCCAGTATTAAACATACATGCTATTACAGCTGCTACATCTAAAATCAGTGCTTCTGTTTGACAAGAACAGCCTATATGCATTCATTCTCAATGCTAGAATATTCATTTTTCTATATAGTTCAATATGCTGGAATGAAAATGGTAGGAATGTAATAAAAACACAAACAATGAAAATCAAATGAAGAATAATATAATTTACCCTAGAGAAATCCAATACGGGAAAAAAGTTAACAAGAAGCTATGCGTTATTCTTTGATGGAATTATAGAGAAGTAGTTCACTTGGAGCATGGAAGCTCTTTACAACCCATCTCAACTCCTCAAGTGCTGCAACCTCACCATATATTCCCACGGATGACTGTTTGCTCTTCTTCTCAACTAATGAAAGGATTCCCTTAGATTAGTGTTTCTCAACTCTGGAAAAATATTTATGCCTCTCATTCCTAGTTTGTCAACTCATTCAAACAACTCACTTAACTACGAATGGATGCCTTCCACTTTGGAATGGTTGCATTAGATCTTGTGGGAGTCTTTTCTATTTCATCCTTCTCATTGTCTGTTCTTTTGCTGTTCTTGGCTGTTTTCTTGCATGCTCTCTATACGATAAACCCCATTCATTATTTTTTGACAACCTAGAAGTGCGATGGAGGTTCAGAAGTGCTGGTTGCTCAAGTGTAACTGTAGTCAGTGTACAATGCCGATTATTATATTTGATAATATGGGTTATCTGACTATGGATTAATTGGTTGTTGGCTCTCGGGTAGTTATAAGAGTCAGTTAGTCGACGGTTGTGTTCCTCTTGGCAACCGTCAGGGCTTTTGGTAGTCTTTGTATCATCAAGGACAGACAAGATGATCTAGTTTGATCAACTCTGATCCTTGGCCAACCATCTCTGGTCTACTTTTGTAATAAGTTCATGTGCAAATAAAGATATGCTTTTACTCCTCCATCTGGTATGCATTGTTAATTCTATTCATTATTTCAAGTATTCATTTGTCAGATAGAAGGGTAAACATTGGCGCCGTTGCCTTAAAAGAAATCGGGTCCAATATAAGATATTTGGTACTTCTTTATTGACTTCTATATTCACATTGCCAACTGCGAAACTTCTGCCCTTTTCTTTCGATTTGAATTCCAAATTTTTGAATTTGTTTCCTTCTTCACCTCCTCTATCCTTAGCTCTGCTATCCCTCTCATTCTTTCCCAGAGTGGGGAATCCCTTCTTCGTTCTTTGCTTCCCTTCATTTTCCTTCTTCCGCTCCTTCTCCTTCTCTTCTTCCCCTTTTGCGTAGGATGCACCTTTATCGCCAAATTTGCTCATTTTCGCAGCTTTTTTCATTCAC
The DNA here is from genome assembly GCA_027924645.1 of Cunninghamia lanceolata. Taxonomy (NCBI): domain Eukaryota; kingdom Viridiplantae; phylum Streptophyta; class Pinopsida; order Cupressales; family Cupressaceae; genus Cunninghamia; species Cunninghamia lanceolata. Next base: position 8,628,216 of record BSBN01001281.1, read on the forward strand.
ATATTGTATGACATTTACTATAAATGGGTGAAATAAAATGTAAAAATTTATTGTAAAGCTAGAATAGGGGAAGTTTGAAGATCTTTAAAACAAAAAATTACATAGATTTTAATTAAAAAATACATTTGTGTAGGTCCACTTTTATTTAACAATTTGAAGCTTTGAGCTATAGTCATGAATTCTTATCTCATTAGCCCACCTTTTAAGTTGGGTAGTGTGTAATGTTCTTGATGGAATGAGTTGTATTTGCATGTTCATATTAAATCAATAGTATGACCCCACCTTTTATTTTAGGGAAGATATTGCATTTAGATTGCAGGTGTATTATTGATCACACATTGTAAGGATGGTGTTGGTAAATGGAGCAATGTGTGAGTTATGGTTGGTCTTTGGTTATTCCAAGTTCCAACCACTCAAACTAATCTTTATTGTATAAAAGAACATATGAAGATCAATAACATAGGATGTAAGAAGTGGGCTTACGTTAAACCATCATTTTTTATATCTTGTAATGCCCTATATATTTATTCCTTGAATACATGGTGTAATCCTTTAATTGTTTATGATGCATGAGTAGGATTTATCACGGAGTGATGCTATTGTACTTTTGTATGATTTCGTTATCCATACATACTTTTTTCACATTAAATGTAGTACTTGACCCACGTCTGTCATACCGTTGCTCCCCTCCCTACATGAGGAGTGTGGGGCAAGTAAATGAATGTGAGGCTTGCAAATTCAAACAAAAATGTTGTGATTCCCCAAGTCAGGGAAGAGCATAAAAGCAATGGTGACAAGGCTCTTCCTTAGTGTATGCAAAAGTGGGCATGTGTAATAATGATGGATAACATGCTCTTGAAATCTCATCCATTGGATCTCTTGCTAAAGAAATGGTTGTTGATTATCTTTCCTTTTAAGATTGAACTACAATATGAGGATCCTACTCCTTGGAGGGGGCTCTATGAAGAAGACTCGCTTCATTCTTGGCATTTCTTTGTCCTGGTTCTCTTGCTGTTGCTGAATGAATTGCATGAGTGTCTAGACATTGCTATTGGAATCCCCACACCTCCTCCTTGTTCCCAGCTGCAAGAGATCCCTTTCCATCTGTGAGTCTGTTATTTTGATTGAGTGTACTCTTTGGGCATTTGATGTTTATATTGGAGTCCCTAGATCTTTTCCTCACTTTTGCAATATGAGAAGAGTTCATGGTTCTCTATTATCTGTTGGTTGTGTTCTTGTGTGTTCTGAATTTCTTTTCATAGTTTCCTGTTTTCTATTTTGACACATTGCCTCCTTTACTTTTTATGCATCTCTCTAAGCCCGTACCTTCTATCCCTTTTCCTTGTGAATGTTAGTATAGGCTAGCATTAGAATAGATTGGATAGGAGCTGACCTTCTCTGGAGGTTGCTTGGGTGGTGGAGCTGGCCCGAGCTTCCCATTGTGTGGCCTGAGTTGTTTTTGGACCTCAATAGGTACTTACATTCATGCATGCATTGTAGTAAATTGTGATTCTTCTTTAAGAAATTGTTGCTATAGGGACAACGATAAATGATAAATTCCATTACAGAAAATGGAAGCAGAAGGAGACAATAATAGCTTGGATTCCAAAACATATATTAGTTATATTTGAAAAGATCATAGGACTATTTCAGCTAAGCAATGGAAACTTCAAAAGGAATTTCCTTAGGAAGATTCAAAACAAATTGCCTAAAAGCCTGCAAAAGGTAAAGTTGTTCTTTAGTGTGTGGAAGCCCACAAAAGACTTAATGGTCGCTCACAATAGCTTGGTGGTAGTTGAGTGTTGGTGGCTGATCTTTTGAATACACACATATGAGATGATTGTGATGTGCTTGGAATGATAGCTTTGTGCACAATAAGGAGTACTTGGGTGCATTTAATAAATAGTTGAGAACCAAGTAGAGAAAGTTTGATAATGCTGCTGAATGTATTCTATTTGAGTTGAGTTATTATTTTGAAAAGCTATTGTCAGAGGTGCAAGCATTGATGTTAACCTTAGACACATATTTAGTTCTTATTTTGAAAATCTATCATCGGAGGTGCAATCATTGATGATAACCTTAGACTCATATTTATGTGAACTAATTTCAAGTTACGGAATCAAGCTATTGCAATCTACTGCTGTTATTTACTTGCATAACTATTGATCACCGCTGTAAATATATTGTTATTTTACTTCCCTGCATGCTGTTAAAGAACAGAGTAGGCTGTGTTAAGTCCCAAAAACGCAGGTCCTCTCCTCTAACACCATCACTAGGAGTAACACAAAGGGGAAACAAATATCACAAGCATGGGGAGTGATATATCAACAAAGAGAGGGTGGTTTTGGTCCAACACATAGGGTAGGGCAGGTTCTCTTCTTCTTTAGGCTCTGCGAAACCTAGGGGGGGGATTCCCTTGAGGTCCGAATACATGAAAACAATCTGAAATGTGGCTTTGACTACCACACCTTATGGAAATCAGGAACAAGCCAATGAGACCTCACTAAAAGTAGATAATAATCAAGCATATAAGTGCACCAAATGATGAAATCAATTTTAATCACTAAAGATGGATCCCCTTAACATTACATACACACTTATATCCTGAACCCACATCATTACAACCCTTTGAATATTTATTTGACACCAGCTCACCTAATATATTCATTGCAACAATGGACTGTAACAATGGGTCGAACTTCTACAGGCACAAACCTCTGAATATTTATTTGACAGCAACTCTTTTAGGATACAACAAAGCTAATAACGCTAGTTTGTGGGTGCAGGCAGAACCTAAACTAGCCTAACAACTACTCCTACAGCTACTGGTGAATGATGTTTTCATTTGAAGGCATGTGATTGACCGTGAGCTTCCAAGACCGGTGCTTATTCAATGGGTAACAGAGTCTGTAATTTCCAGCAAGAAACAACAAATTGAAACTGAAGGAAAATGAACTATGCATGAGAGATGCGTTCCAGATTTACCATCCAATAAAAGAGCATACTTATTTATCCATTTCCATAGAACAAGAATCCATATGCAATACATAAATGGCCATCACAAATGTTTGTAATGAATTAGAATGCTACGACATTCATCAAATTTGTATTACAAGCATGCCAACAAATGTGGCAAGAGAAAATACAATGTTGTGACAGGGTTTCCCTGAAAACTTACAGACAAAAATGGAGACATTCCGTTACAAAACAACAGTTACAATATGAATCTCTTTGATTTACAAACGTGTTGACCTCACTGGCAAGAATTGTCGTGGATTGAAACCCTAGAAACATCTTTGGCACATGTAGGTGTCTAGGAAGATGGCTTAGCGACCAACCGTGATACATCTTATTAACATGCTTATATAGCAATTTTTCTCACAAATCTGGGTGGTAAAAAATGAATTAGGGTGACCATCTGCATTAATAAACCATCAACCAACCTGTACCCTGCATTCAAGTCTCCAAATGCATTTGAACAAGTTGACGAAGGCACCCATGGCAGCCATGAAGTAGATGCGAAACTCAAACAAAAGAAAGCCCGTGAAAAAATGCGTTTCAGAAAAAAACGCGTTTTGAATATTTTAAAACCACTTAAAAATATTACGCATTATTACTTGGTTTATTTCATTTAACTTTCTCTTCATTTTACTCTCCTTCATAATTTTGGCAATTTTGTGCATTCTTGAACCATTTCATCTTCATTTTCTTTTCTTCATTCTCTTTGCTTTCTTTCTTTTCTGCACCCTTTTCACCATTCTTCTTTCATCTTTACCCTTTTGCCTTTTCGGCAATTTAGAGCGCCAATGAACCTTCCTCTTTTGCCTTCATCCGCTTGCGCTTCATTCCTATCGGCACTTTGAAGGGAAATTGAACCTTCAAAGGCACCAAAGACATATACTTGGGTTCCTTTAAAAACACATTGGGTTTTAGGAAGAAAATACATAGGATAGGACACTTTAGGGATTTTTAGTGGATTTTGGGTGAAATTTAGGACCGGGAAAACTGGGTCCTAACAGGCTGAATGCACGTTATAATTGGTGAATCCAACATAGCAGTATAAAGGGAAGTTTATATCATCATTTGTTGACAGAAGTATTAAATGCCAAGGAAGTAATAATACATCACAAAGCAAGAGGTGAATAACCAAGCCAAAAGTATGAGAGATAAGGAGAGCCAGTTGGTTGTGGAAGAAAAGCCATTCAGCTTTTATTGATATCAGCCAAATCCTCTTTTTAGAAATACAGATATGCTATCTAGGTTCTATGCAGCTAGGACAGCTTGAAGTGTCACAAGTAGAAACAGGAGAGATAAAAGAGACCATAGTTTTAAAACTTGTGACATGGCAAAATTCAGCAGATCCAATTTTAATTCGGATTCAGTGACTCAGCAAAAACTCTGCAAATTAAAAACATACTTAAATTTGTTAACTAGGAAAAACTTGGCAAAACTGAGCAAAACTTGGTGTAGGTGAGTATATGTGTGAGTTGCAGGCATGGACCTGCTGAGTGTCGTGAGTACTTCCTGCGAGTTCCAGCCTACAGTTCACCCGCGAGTAAGTGGGCAAGTTACTCGGCACCCTCTGCAACTAGAGAGTACCCGCGGTTTCTGTGAGTTTTGCATCTATAGAAGAGACATCATTTGCCAATAAGGATTTAGAATTGATACACACTAAAAGAACAATCAATGAATGCTTTGAATGGTATGTTGTCCAAGAAAGCAATAAACAATAGAGTTCTGTAAAAGCCCTTGTAAAAGGCAAATAATGGATTCAAAGGCATTACTGATTTCTACACTGGTAAGGTTTGGTGGTGAATCTAATTTGGACCCAAAAAAACACTGTTTGAACCTAGGGTACTAATGAAGATAAAATCCAATTGGAGCACTTCACAACATTAGAAGATTATTCCATCAAATGGTTTGACTAATTAAAAGATGCAAAAAATAAGTAGGTAAAGGTGAATTTAAATAAGTTTGTAAATTATTCCAACCTCTACATACCAAGATACTTATCAGTGAGTTCTAGATGTGAATAACATCTGTAGAAATACAATATTGATTGTAATGAAGAAGAATCTAAATTGGAAGATATATTTAAAGTCTAAATAAAAAGGACGGAAGAAAGGCCAAATGGGAAGGAAAGGGTGTGGTGCGTGAAATGCCACACAAATGACATAAAGAGGAAAATGTCCAGTTAGGTAATGCAATCTTTAGTGTTGAGATACATGATATGAGTGAATGCTTATTCATTATAAAGAACAAAAGTGGTGAACAATATATGATTATGCAACAGATACCTTTGAGTGGAATATGTTAAAACCAAACAAATAACAGTTTATTAAATAACACCAGTGGCAGTAGAGGACCCAGAATGCTAATAATCTGGACAAGAAGGGCAATGCCAAATATGCAATAAATGGGTCCTCTTTCTTACTGAATGGCCATGAAGTCAGAAGATTATGCTTTGAATGCGGTCGAAGTGACCATGATGATGAGGATTGTCCTAAATTAAAATCAGCCAATATGACTGAAATAGAAAGAGAGGAGGAAGATAAGTACTTATTGCCAATCATTAGATTGGCAGAGAAGGCGGAATTGGACATACTGGTTGAACAACAAATAATGAAAGATGCCATGCAAACAAAAAAATGATATAAATGAACAAGAACATGAAGTAGGATGGGTGCAAACCATAGCACCACTACAAGATGCTAGAATAGGAAGGTCAAGATCCGAAAACAATGGAAACAAAAAAAGAGACGATTCCAGTACAATAATTGGTTACACTCATTAATGATCATGGTTACAGTCCCTATAAAGTTTTTAATGGACTGTTTTCCACAACTAGCCCAAGCACTAATGTTAATGAAGCCACAAGTAGCTCCTAAGCCAATGGATAAAAGATATATTTTCCTCATAGTATATTTTAGGTGACCATCAAAATACGACCTATGGTGCTCTAAAAATTCTTTATCAATGGAGATTAAAGTGTGAATATGTTCCCCAAGTGATCTGTAAAACAGGGTAGCTATACCTCAAATAGATACTATAACAGCCTAAACATTGTTCATTACAGTTCAAAACATGAAACAAAAGTATAAAAAACACACACACAACTGGAACACAAGATATGCCTGGAGAAACACTCAAAAGAGAAAAAAAGAACTCTAGAAGTGTGAGCAGAAGCTCTTCGTGCCACTAATTCCAGTTCAGTACAAGTGATTACAATACTCACTAGAGCAAATATGAGCTCCAACAATGATACAAGCAGCTCCAAACTACCTGCAACATGCCTCCGACCATAAAAACTTTGCTTCAATGCTTGCAGCAGTAAAAAAATGGATGATATGAAGGCTAAAGCATAAGAGACCAACTCTCCAACAACCTCTAACAACCTCTATTAGACATATATGCCTTCCCTATAACCTTCTAATGCCAAAAATGGAAGATCTAATTTTGGAAAAACAAGTTGAAATGCCAAAAACCTTCATGCTCTATGCTTTGCCTCAAATGTGATGTTTTTGCTACTTCTGCTAGGGGATGGTTTTGTAGCTGTCACAGTTGAGGCAAAAACCCTGTAGTCGATGACAAAAATGCTGCTTGCACAAATTGGCAATTTTACTCAAATTGATTTTCTACTTCACATGCACACCTGCACAATCCTTGCAATACTCTAGATCATCACAACACATGAATTTGAACAAAGTAAAAATATCTTGACGACAAAACCACTTGAACTCACATTTCCATGACTTCCAGGTATGTTTTTGACAGAAAATGATATCATGACCCCAATGGTCCAACATCTTGACCCAAATTTATGAATCACCAAGAAGCTCCGGGAGAGTTTGGGGAAGCCAGCTTCGATTCTGCAGATTCTCAGCTAAAATTAGAAAACCAAGAGCATATGACTTTGATAAAAATTTTCATAGATCAAGATATAGTAATAGCTAGCAAGAAAGTCACTGTAGTTTTTCTAAGAATGGGACTAAAAAGCATGTTGTAGCACAATGATGCTATTTGGAATGACCTGAGTGTGAACAAATCAAAGCAATACATGAATGGGAGCACAAACTCTAGTAGTAAAAATTGGAAGAGCTAGAGTTACTATGGATGCTTTGGGAGACAAAGTAATTGGAGAAGCAAGGTCTAGTCAAAGTGGAGAATCCGATTTGAATAATAACTATGAACCAGATGAAGAGGGTGCATTATTCCTAGATAAAGGTTGAAACTTGAAACCTATTTATGTAGTCAACTTTATTTATATTGAGCCATCCTTTGTAAATGAAAAATAATAGACTCTTACATCACCACTAATGGTGTTTGGCGTTCAAAAGCATTGTTGGGCAATTGCCAGTTAGAAACATTGGAAAATCAGCATAAATACTACCTCTGCTACAATGTGGAAAAATTCATGTTCACCAAGTGGTGCTCATGGTATATCATTGGTGACAGCCGATTAATAAAAAACAAAAAATCTGACAAATAAGGATATAAAGAGTGGCAATTGATGAACAAAGAGGTCCATTAGCAATCAACTTTGATCAAAGCAGAGTGACAGAGGATGAAGTTCACTCACAACTGTTGGCACCTATGAATAGACACCAAATATCAAGCAATGGGGCAGTTGAGAATAATGTTTGGAAAGTAGGAAATTTAGTAGACAATAATCTCTAAATGATTATCAATGACTAGCAACACATGTACATGTCCTACAATTGCCAATTGATGATATTGACCACCAACTAATGATGGACAAGCTTTTGGTAAGAACATCAAACAACATAAAATAAAGCTTTAATGAACAAATATGAATTGTCAATGAAAAGGTCCCACTTGGCAAGATAAAAAAATTCAAATAAAAGGAAAAAATTAAGAGTTGAAAGAGAACACATTTTTAAGTTTATAATGATGAAGGGCATTGTGGATGACTTCTGTAGCACACAAGAATATTGACATAGTGAAGAACAAGGTGTTGAGATGGTTAAAAAGGGATGGAGGAATGGCATTGGTGGTGGTGGTGGATTCCATATAACAACACTATCTTGTTCCACAACACCCAGAGTAGACTAACAAGGGTTCTTACCTTTTCCTTTTGTGGTTGTGGGATGGGCAGGGATAGTATAGGCAGCATAAGAGGTGTTTGGATGCATTTTGTAAATTGTTAAGTATCAAGTAGACTGAGCTTGATTATGTGGCTGAACTTATTGTAATCAAGTTCAGTTATCATTTGGAAAAGGTATCATTAAAGTTGAGATATTTGATGATAACCTAAGGCTCATATTTATATAAACTCATTTTATGTTATGAAATCAAGCTATTGCAGGCTATCGCCATTATTTGCTTACATAGCTATTAATCTCTGTGATTATATACCTTAGCTGGTTGGACCTATTTTACCGGTTCGCCAGAAAACATCCCTGATTTGGGTTTGAATCAAACCTGGTGCAGGTACTGAAATGGTCTGCCTACTGGTATGTCCAAGGTCCTATTAAACAGGCTTGGATTTATCCAGAAAAAAACCCAAGTAAGCCTACGGTTAACAAACGGGTTTTCTAATTTTTTTTTCTTTTCTCTTTTGATTTGGCTGCTAGTTAAGAGTCGAGACCTTTGCCCTCAGCGGTGTAACACTGCAGATAATAGCTTGGTGGACCAGTTTAAGTAATATTTGGAATGAATATAAGGGAGAGGCTGATGATTTCTTTTTTTTTAATGAGATAGCCATTAGTGGAAGAGTTTCTGTGTGTGCTTTTATAGGCTGTTTGCTGGCTGGAATGGTTGCTCCAGGTTTGGGAGCTTTTTTGGCATTAGCAATAACTATATGCGCTCAAATTGCTTCCGAACTGCTCCTTTTTCCCAAGCAACACGATAAACTTCAGTACCACCTAGAACATTTGATAACCTGGTCAACATTTGTAAATCTGATTTTATTCTACGTATTATAGTCCTTGGTTTAATATTAGGTTGCACGATTTTAGCTAGTAAAATCATTCATGGCCTTCTGAGGCAAATGATTTCTGCAATTTTCTCCATCACTGAAGAGGATGAGTTTCAATTATCTATCATGACATTTGAGTTTGACAAATTGAGATTGAAGTAGTAGTTATAATTTTATGGTGATTTTGTTTATGATATGATGCTATTTGGTATGCTGAACTTAATTCCTGTTTTTAAGCTGCAAATATGTATATGTTTATTATTTTTATATGTTTTTTGTATGGATGAACCGAACCCCAAATTTTATTTTGCCACATCCATGTACTTGAATCCCCATACCCGAATGGGAACCCGAATTGGAACTGGTATCTTAGCCTTAGACTTGTATGTGATTTTGTTTATTATATGATGCTATTTTGTATGCTGAACTTAATTCCTGTTTTTAGGCTGCAAATATGTATATGTTTATTATTTTTATATGTTTTTTTTATGGATGAACCGAACCCCAAATTTTATTTTGCCACATCCGTGTACTTGAATCCCCATACCCGAACGGGAACCCGAATTGGAACTGGTATCTTAGCCTTAGACTTGTATGTGATTTTGTTTATTATATGATGCTATTTGGTATGCTGAACTTAATTCCTGTTTTTAGGCTGCAAATATGTATATGTTTATTATTTTTATATGTTTTTTGTATGGATGAACCGAACCCCAAATTTTATTTTGCCACATCCATGTACTTGAATCCCCATACCTGAACGGGAACCCGAATTGGAACTGGTATCTTAGCCTTAGACTTGTATTTATGGGAACTTGTTTCATGTTACGAAATCAAGCTATTGTAATCTATTGCCATTATTTGCTTACATAGCTATTCATCTCTGCTATTATATACTATTCTAAATCTGTTAGTTATTTTACTTCTCTGTGTAGCTGTTAAAGAGCATAGTAGGTTGAATGCATTTACCAATAGTGATGCTAAACAGGTTGATGATAATGGCATGGAGGAAAGAGTGCCATTTAGTCTATGGCATGAGTAATCAGTTTTTAATATCATGAGATTATGATTTGGATAAAAGAGAGACATCAATGTGCAATAAAGATTCTTGGGAAGAACTAGATGATTCTGAGCAAGCCAAAGAAACCCCCTGATGTGATGGTTGGATGAACCATGGACCACACTTGATGTGGTAGAGATTTTGAAGTTAAACCATAGAAAACCTTTAAGCAACCTAAGAAAAAAGGGATATATTTAAGTTGATTCACCTCAGAAATAAGATACATGATGTTTTGATCATGAGACATTGTAGGTAGAGAATTAAGGTTGAAACAAAACATTAGTGCACGATGCAGGTGAAGACCACTAAAATGAAGACATGCAGGTATGACCTACAAAATATTATTCCTTTGTAACTTATAATGATCCATGACTTGTATCGAGTATTCAATCAACCATAAGACCCAAAGCAGCAGGTAAGACCCATATAGTGAGTGCACACAAGTACATAATTGACTTGTCAATAACAAGGATTGGATGCAATAACAACTCTCCATTGGCATTCATCGAATTATCATTAAGGGAGACTATTAGAGATTAATGATAACTTGTGAAATAAGAAGCTATTGTTTTTTTCATCTTTGTAATTTTTTTCCATTTTAAATATTATATAATTCAAATCCGTTTCATATTTTCTGCTAATATCATTATTTTTTACATAGTAATAAGGTTTCTTTTTGGATTCCACATTTACTGTATGCTATCTCAATTCTTACAAGTTTTTCTTTGTAGGTCTTTGTCATTCACCCGAAGAATGATTTATATGGGCTTGGCTATGATCCATTCAAAAATGCACCAGAGTTTAGAGGTTTGAGTTATTTTTATATAATTATAATTTGAATATTTGATTATGCTATCATGAATTTTGGATGATAATTTATTTTTTCTGCTCTATGGTTTTGCGATCTGTAAATTGTTTAATTAGATACCTTTTTAAGCTTTTTAGCTACTTCTTTTTACTGGATTCTTTTTACAATAAAATATGTATACTTAAAACTCTTTCATGTAGTAGGAGGAATATCTTACAGCTTGAGCCATTCTTTTGCTTGCCTACCATATATGTGAATTAGCATTTTGATGTGTTTGATTTCTAGCACCACTCATGTCTTTAACTTTTTTCATTTGGGTTCCATGTTATAGACATTTGAAATAATCCAATCAATGCTTGAACTCATATTAAATGTTACCTTTTTTACTTATTTTGATGTTACTGTTTCTTTTCTCTTCGATGATTTTCTCTTTTCAGAAAGGAAGGAAATTCAAACGTCTTGTGGAAAAGAGAAAAGTTGGAGCAAGATGGATCGTTTGCAAGGAAGGCTCTTCAGACCAAATGGTTTTGAACATTATGCTGTTTTTCCACTTACATTCTCATTAATGCATGCTGTTGTGATTTGTAAACTTTGGACTCTATCATTATATATATACTAGAATTAAACCCGAGGATTTCATTTATTCATTAATTTTGCAAGTGATTAAAAGGCTTGTTGATGAAGAGATTCATTCATTTCCATTTGACTTGCAGCTGGGAAAATTGCTATGGGCTTTGGGATTGGTGCCCTTGAGGATGTAGATGAAGAAGATGAGGACATTTATGCTAATGGTAATTCTTCTTTTCTAGTCTTTAAATACTTTGAAAAATTTGGCCTTCTGTGTTGCCATTTCAAATGTTTGAACCTGATTTTATTAATTATCTGGGAATGATGGTAAGTTATCCGAATTATATTTAATGGGTAACAGGTTTAATGTAACTTGGTGCATGCTAAAATAATTTTATTTTTGATAATAAAAACTACAATTGTCTAGTGATCAAAATGTTTCTAAATTGAATACCTGGTTGCTGCACACATGTAAAGCTTACATGGATGCTTTAGTTATTGTTGCTTACTAAAATTATTTTGAACTCAATTTTGGTTTGCTTTGTTTGATTTAGCCTTGAACTTCTCTCAGGCTTGAGAACTATGATGGTAATAATTTTCATACTAAAGAAGCAGCAATTTCATGATGTGCCAGAGGAGAATTCAACACTATTTTTTAACCACATGAAATGAAAGGTAGCTTTCATTAATGGAACTTTCTTGTGTGTTTTCAATAATGTGTAACTCAAATAGCTAGGTTGGAATTTCTCTGAGTGCATGTAAATTCACATGGACTATGTTGAGCACACTCAATATTTTTATGAACCAGGAATGTTTCGTTTTTGACCAGATCTCTGCAAAGTATATGCAATATTGCAAGTTCCTTCTTAAATCTGAGTATCCTATATGAAAGGCAGATCGGATCTGATTTGGGGATCTCAAAAAATTGGAAGAAAGTGATAAAATTAGAGGAAACACTAAATCTACTTCCAAGCTGCAAGGAAACTGCTGCAAATTAATCAGAGCACTCAAATGTAACATGCTGGAAATTAAATGATAACCACAACAATCTTATCATTAACTATTCAATCCAAATCTGAAATAATAATTAAATGACACACATACACACAATAAAAAAACAAACCTAACCTGATGCAGTCGAAATTAAGATGTCTAATGAAAGGCATTTGATTTCACAGCATTTCTCATACACAGATTGTCCATTTTAAAGGGAAAACTCAAACCTCAAAAATTTGAGTATTCAAAGGACTTAAATAGCTTCAGAGATAATAGATGAGCAAACCAGGTTTATGATTCCAAAAGTGAATTTTCTTACAGACCACCAGGATGAATCAATACAAACATCACATACGGTATAAACCATAAACTGGTACTCAGACATCATGACCATTGATATAGGAATTGACCCAGCTTATCAACAATTCAACTTTGAAAACAAAAACTTACCAGCTACTACCACTCATAGAGAACAAGACACAGCACCCTGAATCAAACCTGCACACCAAAAATAAACTATAGAGTTACAACTGCAGCCAATTGAACCGTGGCTCACACAAAAGAGCAACAACTTACACCAAAGTCGATGACCAAATCAATTATAAAGGAGTTGTGATTTCCAAAGACTAGTCAATCAACAGTAGCTCAAACTCTACATACAACAGGAACACTGATTTCCACTACCATTGATTTCTGACTCATTTGCTGCCATAGTACCTCGACGACTTAGAAAATATCAATTTACTGTTTTTTGGTTATCTTTTTCATGCCCTCCGCAGCATAGAATCTCTTCCTAGCTTTTGCCTCCACTGTGGGCTGCCTTGGACATACTCAAATTTAGAAAATTTGCCCCCACTATGGGCCGCCTCGAACACGTTCTCATAATGGAAAATGCCTTTAAGACACCAAGATATGGTTGACACTAGAAATAGGGGACTTTCGTCACTATCAAATTAAAGAGAAATGCCAAAAATAGTTGCCACTACCTTTGGAAAGAAAAATGCCAAAACTTACTTTAGCCACCACGTTTTTTATTGATCATGAAAACAGCCAAAGGCAAAATGGAGTCAATGCTGCCGACAAAGAAACTGCTAGGAAGAAAATAAAGGATGCGAATTGGAGTACCCTGTAATGTCCACTCTTCGTTAGTAAGTAACTTAATAATAGTTAGCGTTGTTTCCGTGAATTTCACGAAGGCTAACTAGGTCATTTTAAGGGAAATGACTTTTAAAATAATTAAAATTGAGTTGCCCTTGGTTTTAACTTTATATTTTAAAGTTGACAACTTAAATTATTTTAAAAATGTTCTTTTCTAGCTTGGTGAGCGCTTGGTGAAAATGATTATTTTATTCTCTGAAGTGAGCGCCCCACTTTAGTGGGAAATAAATACTCATGAAGCCATAATGCAAATTTATATTTTATTTATCCTTGGCATGCACGGGAAGTTATAAAATGGAGTTTTGAACGCTCGTGAGAGTTTATGCATTTTCTGATTAAAACTTATGTGGAGAGCTTTCAAGCTTGGTCCTGTGAGGTTGCATCCCTCATTCATCTTCTGGTTTCGGTTGTGGAAGACCAACCCTAGTTGGAGCAACTAGTGATTTTAATTCAGAAATCACAAAGAGCTTCAATGGAGTCCAGTTGTAATGAATTTTGGTTTGAATATTTTTGATGTTGATTGGAGTAGAGTTGATTTAGAATATTTTTGGTGTGATTTAATGATGGTTTGTGTTAGTGGTTGAAGGAGATTTCTGCTGGGCCGTATCATCTTCTTTCAAGTAGCTGTACAAATTGCTTGCTGTGTTGATAGACATAAATGAAAGGTTGGGAATTTGCAATGGAAATTCATATTGTGCCTAGACGCCAAGGTTGAGTTTGTTTTAGATGGGCAAATTAGAAAGAAGGGCAGATTTCTAGCAGGCTGTACACCCAGACCTAGCCGTACATATGGAGGTAAGAGACGTGTGTAAGATGCTACCCTAATTGTTTTTTAAATGACATACAAGGATATGACAACGTTAGGTCAAATGCATAACCAACTAAATGCCTCACACTTTCTGATCACCTAGATCCTTGAATAGGCAAGGTGAGAGCATACGGTAATTTGGCTTACAATGATCACTATGAAATCAAGAGCTATATTCATCCGCTGCGGCGGGCATCCACTTTCGTGGGGATTCACCACTTTCCAGTGGGTATGATAATCAAGTATGAAAAGATTACAAAACCATCCACTTATTCAGTGGGAATACTCCACTTATTCAGTGGGTGAGAACAATCAATTATGGATTCCTTTCTCCACATTTGGCGGTAAACCATCCAGGGTTACTTTAGTGAATTGCTAAAATGACAATGAAATCAAATGCAAAGACAACCATCAATCCATGATGGAAGCTTGATAGTATTACCCATGGAGATTCTTGGAAGATGAGCTCATTCGCAACATGATATCACTGAGATCTGTATGAGTTCCACTGCCAAAAGAAGTTAATTTACTGCTTAAATTGGACTGATATGAAATCAGGCTGTTGAAGCATATATGGCTGTCATGAAAGCATGAATCTCTTATACAAATTCAGACAAGAAGATACCATTCTCACACTCTTAGTAGAATGCACCATTTACTCCATAAAACATACTGCAATTGACACAAAAAGACACCATAATGACTGTTTCCAGACTGTATAAAACTTCTATGACAGAGTTGTGCAGCCAGAAGTATAGTAATGTTCATTACAAACTCACATCTCATTCAAACCTCTGCAAATCTCTTCCAAAAGAAGCTTCTAAATACCTTAAAAACTTCACAATCAAAGGCAGATTTAAAACACTCTGTATTAAATTTTTCTTATCAATCATCTCTATCAGACTTGTACGACCTGAGCAATATGGATGCATTCATATAAATCAAACCTACACTGAAAATCCATGAAGATATATTGAAATGAAAGATATGGCATGGATAATATCATCCAATCAGATTTTGATCTTTTAAAACTCCCTCATTATTTATCTTGACTGATCGTACCATCAAGAAGGTACGGCATGTGCTGTACGGATGAGTTGGAGACAAATTCAAAACAAGTCCAAAGTCTATCAAAACAATCTAAGATGATCTTCTGAACATATCAATCAATATCCAAACAAGAAAACATGCATTGAATTCAAGATTTAACTCCTAGCTGAATCGTACCATTCCACAACAGTACGGCCAGCGGATGTACGGACATCATCAAACTCTTCATTTTGTGTCTCAATCTTAATGCCAATAGTCTTGAAAGGAGTAGTCAATACATATAAGATATCATCTTAAGTAAAGAATTCAAGAAAGGCTTTATTGATTTCTTCCTTTAGATTGTACACTTTTAGCATGTACGGCTTCTGAAATTGTACTGCAACTCACCAAAATTAAATCTTTACTTTATTACTCTCAAAAACACATAGAGAGTGGTCGCCTAGCCTTTAAGACACTAATGCAAAAAGAACCAAATCAAAATTACTCCTCATTTTTTTAAATTTCAAAACTCTTTCAGAACTGTAGGTACGGACATGAGGAAGTACGGACATACAAATATGAACATATGAAACTCAAGAAGAATAATCAAAGTACTATTAAGGACAATTATACAAAATTACAAATGATATACTATAGATCTCCTCTTCCAAAACCCATCAAACTCTCAATCTCCAATTTAGCTCCATTGGTTTCCTGAGGTAGAAACCACCATTTATCAGCTAGGGTAGATATCTCACTACCGAAACTGATCTTCTCCAAGTGGGTTTCCGTCCACAAGAAGGTAGAAGGAATGGAAGAACACGCAAGTTCAATCCAACATAGTAACAATACAAAATCCAAGCATGCCTCCAAATCAGCTCTCAATGTCCTTTTATAACCTTTTGAGAGGAATATAATATTATTTCCTTTGACTCTTTGTATTACTTCTCTCAAAGGACCCTTTTAATTTTCCCCGCCTAAAACACTTAACTTAATATTATAAAGTGACTTTATTGATTGGCATTAAAATAAGTCACTTTATAACTTTTTAATATAATTATTTAATATTACCCTTTAAACTTAGCATCTTTTTGCCGGGTAACATTAAATAATTAAAATAATTATTATTCCTTAGGCGTAGGAAAATTGGGGACATTACAACGTGAGTGTAGAAGAGGTAAAGCGCTCCTCTTTGGGAGTCTAATCTACTATGAAAGGAGGCGCCTAGAGCAATAATATCTGTCTATTGTGGTTTTAGTGTGGATTTTGTAGTGTATGTGGAGTTATGGGAAATTTTCAATGGTACTGTGCATTTCTAGATTTCTGATTTTTGTATCAGACTTGTGTTTTCTGTTGTGAGAATGTTTTCAGAGGTGTAGTATCAATGTTCGAGAGTCATTACATCCATATCTAGCAACATAGCTTCATGGGTATGCTTCTGGGTGTTGTCTGGGGTGACTTCTTCACTCTCATATTCTGATTTTGATGCTACAGCAGAGATAACTGGTAAGAATCAGAGTTATTATAATTATTGCAACGTGCCCTAATCCCTTGTTACTGATATTAGTTGCAATATTTATGAATTTGAACCTTGGATGGTATTACTGCCAGTGGATTAGTTGTTTTTTGCTCATTTCTCACCCCATTGAATAAGTGGTTTAATTGTTAATGGCTTCCCGCTGAATAAGTGGATGTGCCTAACTTTACTTTCAGTTTTCCCCCATTGAATAAGTGGTGATTTCCACGATTAAGTGGACGCCCACTGTGTAAGCGGATGCCCATTGAATAAGTGGAAGTTGTTATTATTGCTTGTTGGTTTGAAAAGCTAACTTGGAAGCACTTGTATGCTCTCACCTTGCCCGCATAGGGATCTGGGTGATCAGAAGAGTGTGGAAGAACTTAACCATTACATCTTCCTCTTTGTGTGGAACTTTGAAAAAAAAACTAGGGTGACCATTACATTGGCATCAGAGCTAGTTTCCTGCCAGCCTATGTGATTTGCTAACCCTACATGCAGCAAACAAGTGACAGATAAAAGAGCTATCAACAGAGAGGAGAGAATTGAAATCAACATTGGGATCAGAGAGTTCTGTGAAAGAAAGTCTAAACATGGCAAAAAGGGGCAAGGATGCTTGTCCACCGCATAGTCCAAGTGACAGAATTGGAAGGCAATTTGATACGATGTTTGACATGATGACACAACTTATAAACAAGATGGATCAGAACTTGAACAACATGCAGAGACCGAATATTGATGCCAGTTGCTCTCAGAGCAATGGCTCCTGTAGTAACAACGAAGGAGTGGCCAGAACATTGGTGGGATCGGTTGCTAGGCCCCTTCAACCGGTTTTCACTAGAAGGGAGGAGGCACCTCTTGTGCAAAATGAGCAAGCTGCATTCACTGACGAAGTTATGACTTGCTATGATGAGTATAGCATGCTTCCAGATCAAGCCCGCAAAATCTTGACCTTCGACCAATTCATGAACCAAAAGAAGAGAAATGGGGGAAGGCAAGACACTAGAGGCTACGGTGTCCAAAGGGAATATTAGTAGACCTTGAACAAAGTTTCCCTAGCCCACTTTGATGGAAGTTGAAAGTGCACAGCGAGAGCCTGGGTTCAGAAGCTTGATAACTACCTTGCATTAAAGCCTATGCCAAAAGAGGAAGCTCTAAACTTCGCTACCTTGCACTTGGATGGAGCAGCCCACAAGTGGTGGTACCACACATTAGTTGTCATGTCCCCGATTCATGGAGCATTCAAAGAAGAAGAATTTCAAATCTTCAATTTGAAATTAGAGCAATATATTTCATTTCTGGCGCTAATAATCTTTATGCTAGTCGGTCTCTTGAGGGAAATAGATTATAATTCAAGTTAAGTCGGCCTCTTTGAGAAGGGTAAAAATAAAAAAATAAAATAAAAACTCAAAAATTACTTGTGGCGCCAAAATACTTGAAGAAAGTTGGCCAAGACAACATTGTTGAGGTCAGCCCAATATGGGTTATAGGCAGGTCGGCCTAGGACAGTTTTAGGTTGGCCCTAAAAGGATTCAAAACGTTTTGAGCACGGAAATTCATTGAAAGTTGGCCATAAAATTTAATAAACAATAGTCCTTTTATGCTGGTCGGCCAGCATTGGAAAAAGTGGAGTTTCATGTATAAATAAGAGGTTGTGGTATCATTTGAAATCATCTTTTTTGGCATATGAACTTTACATTTTGTCTGCAATTTTATTGCAATCTATTCCAAGGACAAAACCCCTTGCGAATAATTGTCGAGTTGGATGAAAACCTTTGTGGAGACTTCATGACGGATGTCTAGTTGCACTTCATTGTGATTTTGGAGCAGAATTGGATTATCTTTTGGAGCAGAAATTTGTATGTAATTCAAGGCAGATCTGATATCATTTTGGTTCAGTCTTCTTGCACGTTGGAGCGCCATGTTGAAGGATCATATTGAGCTTTTCATATCAGATTGAGAATGCCATTGTTGAGCTAATATTTCAGTTCTAGCGATCAGATTTGGAGCATCATCCTTGCGAGGGTCTGTGGTAGTTTCCAGATCAGACTTCACCCTCTTAACAGTAGCGACCCTATTGCAGTTTTGGCGTGGTCATTGCATCATTAGGCGCTGATCCTTCGGGGAAAACATCTACATTTGGAGCGCTGGACTTTGGAGAAATTTGCCATCAACTTGAAGACTGCATTTGATCATTGGGTGACATGTTCAACATCATCAAGGGGTCCGATCTGCCAAGGCCTTATTGAGGGTCATTAATTAAGGCGATCTGCATACATTGTGTCTTTCTCACCATTATAAGTAGTGGCAACCAGCAATTGTGCAGCGATCAGCTTGGACAGCAAACTTGTCATCATCATCCACCATCCTTGAAGTATCTTTGGCATCATTCACTCACCCCTTGAAGGACGATCCATTTGAAGAGATTCGTCCATCTTTGTTTGGCTCTTTGACATCAAATTTGGTATGTTGTTGTTCATACTTCAGATCTGAATTTGTAACAGCAGACTGTGCATATTTGTTTGGTCATGTTTGAGCCACGAACTTGATGTAATGTTCATTTTATATAATCAGTTGGAGTAGTAGACTTGCATTCAGATTTTGTATGTGGGATGTGTATTTCATGGTGTAATTCATCAATCATAGCACTGCTGTTGTAAATCTTCATTTGCCATCATTTTCCATGTTCTGGATATGTTTTATGTTGGTAGAATTCATTTGATAAAGTGCAGAAGTAAAATCAGAATTCAGTCCTAGGGTTTGTGCAGAAAAGGAAAGGAATAATCAGAAATTTAAGGGCAGAAAATATAATCAGAACCTAGGGTTTCATGTTGGAAATTTAAAATTCAGAAAATTTCGGTTAAATGCTAGAACGGGACATGACATTAGTGACACAAGGTCACAATCTTATCACCACCTACGATGAGTTCACCAATAGACTCATCGAGCGATTTGACAAACAAGATCCAAAACAAAGCTTCAAAGATCTAGCTCAGCTAAAGCAAACCAACTCCATTGATGCCTACATCACTGAGTTTCAAAGACTTAGTGTTGTGGTTCCGGATGTTTCAGAAAGGAGACTCATCTTCCTATTTGTAGAGGGTCTTTCAGAGCCAATAAGAGGTTGGGTCAAGTCACTTGGCTCACAAACATTACAAGAGGCTATCAAGAAAGCTCGAAACATGGAGTTTTCAGCTCCAAGGCCCAAGATTGCAGCAAAATCATTTCCCTTCAATAAAGATAAAAGACCATTTTCAAAATTTCCAAATCAATAGAAGCAACCTATGTAGAAAATGAGTGAAGACATCAAAAATGAGTTCAAAAGAAAGAAGTTGTGCTTCACGTGCAAAGAGCCTCGGGCTCTCGCTCATAAGTGCTTTGAGAAGGGACAAGTTCGCTATTTGGAGGTGTATTCAGATGCTGATTCTGAATCAGAAAAATCAGAACAACAATCTGAATTTGAAGATTGTGAAGAAGTTGAGTACTTTGAAGAAGTTGAAAGAAAAATCAGAACAACAATCTGAATTTGAAGATTGTGAAGAAGTTGAGTACTTTGAAGAAGTTGAAGAGGTGAAGGAGGACAATGGAATACTTGCACAATTATCCAACACTCAAAAGAAGAACCCCTTTAGAGTTCTTGGAGGGCAGCGTATGGTTGCTCTTATTGACATTGGTGCCCCGCATAATTTCATAGATGAAGGCCTTGCGGCAAAGCGTGGGTTGAAGATAGAGGAGTTTGATGGGTTCAAAGTCAGGGTTGCTGATGGCTTTACCCTCATGTGCACACTAAAGATCTCTCAACTTTGCATTTAGTTGGGAAATTACAAGGTCAAGGACGAATTCTATGTTGTGAGCATTGGTGACACTAATGCGGTACTTGAAGTTCAATAGTTGAAATCCTTGGGTGAGATCTATTTTAATTTCCAAACCATGGAGCTTAAGTTTGAATTAGAGGGGAAGAAAGTTGTGCTCCGGGGAATGTCAAATGGAGGTCCAAGAGTTGTCACGGCCAAAAGGATGGAACGTATTTTGAGGCAAGGCCAAGCTGAGTGGGTTGCAGAGTGTGTAGTCATGCCTACTTCTGTTCATGAGGGGAAGAGAGTGCACCATCTTGATGTGCAAACATTATTGACCAAGCATACCAAAGTCTTCAGTGGGTTGCCACCAGGAAGGCCTCCTGATAGAGGCATTGAGCATGTGATTGAGATGGAGGAGGGAGCCAAACCAGTGATAACCACTCTCTACAGACACCCAAAACACTTCAAGGATGAGATCGAGAAGGCCATCAAAGAGTTACTTGACTTGGGGTTCATTCGACCTAGCAAGAGTCCTTTTGCATCTTCGGTTGTGTTAGTGAAGAAGGATGGAACTATGCGTTTATGCATAGATTACCGTGAGCTCAACAAGAGAACTATAAAAAACCGATATCCTATACTAAGGATAGATGAGCTCCTTGATGAGCTACATGGAGCAGTCTATTTCTTTGAAATAAACTTAAGATCCGGGTATCATCAGATACACGTGTGAGATGGATGTAGAAAAAATTGCTTTTAGATGCCACTTTGGGTATTTTGAATTTCTGGTTATGCCCTTTGGCCTAACTAATGCTCTTGCCACGTTCCAATCATGTATGAATCAGATTTTCAGTGAGCAGCTTTGTAAATTCCTATTGGTGTTTTTTGATGACATTCTTATTTAAAGTAAGACTTGGGAAGAACACTTGTGCCATTTGGATGAATTGTTGGGGATTCTTGAGGTAAAATCTCTATTTGCCAAGGAGTCTAAGTGTGAGTTTGGAATGACTGAGATCTTGTATCTTGGTCATGTGATTAGTGCAGATGGGGTTAGAGTGGATCAATAGACGATTCGTGCTATCCTTGAATGGTCACCACCAAAAAACCTCACACATTTGAAGGGTTTCTTTGGGTTATGCAGTTTTTATAGACGCTTTGTGAAGGGATTTTCACAATCAGTAGCTCCCCTTACTGATCTTACTAAGAAGGGAGCATTCTTATGGATAGATTCAATGCATAAATCTTTTGAAGAATTCAAGGTAATCATGAGTAACTGTCCAGTGTTAGCACTTCCAGACTTCACCAAGCCATTTGAGCTTGAGTGTGATGCTTCAAGAGAAGGCATTGGTGTTGTCCTCATGCAACAAAAACACCCAATTGCTTTTGAGAGTAGGAAGTTGCGTGATGGTGAGAAGAGTTACTCGATCTATGAGAAAGAATGCTTGCAATCATGCATGCATTGATCAAATTTCGTCAATACTTGGTGGGAGGTAAATTCATTGTAAAAACTAGTCATAATAGTCTCAAGTATTTCCTCAACTAGAAGGATCTTAGTGAGAGGCAACAACGTTGGGTGAGTAAGCTTCAAGCTTATGATTTTGACATTGTCTACATGAAGGGAAAGAAGAACATTGTTGCTGATGCACTTTCTAGGAGACCATATCTCACCTCCATTGTTGAGATTACAGCAGATTGGAAGGATCAAATCCTTGTAGAATATGCTAAAGATCCTTTCACTTCAAGTATCATTGATGGTGCCACCGATGAGGATAAGTACAAGGTAATCATCAATGGGTTGATTTTTTACAAAGAGTGCATTTTTTTAGTGGCAAATTCAAAGGTTAAAGAGAAGGTTTTAAGGTCATTTCATGATGAATTGTTGGTTGGTCACCAAGGTTTCTATAAGACCTATAAGCTGATCTGTGAGAGATTCTCATGGAAAGGGCTAAAAAATGATGTCATGAATCATGTAAGGGAGTGTTTTGTGTGCCAATAGAACAAAAATGAACACACATACCTTGCTGGTCTGCTGCAACCATTGCCCATTCCCAATCAAAAATGGGAAAGCATCTCAATGGAGTTCATCACCGGGCTGCCCAAGGTACAAGGTAGAGATTGTACTTATGTTGTAGTGGACAGATTAACAAAGTTTGCTCATTTGTTTGCAATCAATTCAGATTTTAGAGCAGCCCAAGTGGCTGAGTTGTTTTTTAGGGAAGTGTTTAGATTAGAAAATTTATATTAGAAAATTTAATCACCATCTCCTTTTCAATTTCTTCTTTTCTCAACACTTCGTTTGTACAGAGATCAACATTAATACTTGAATGGGAATAACAAAATTTCAGCACTTTTTCTTCACTCACTTCTTTTTCTTCTTTCTATGCATTCAACCGCACTTCATCTATCAACATGCCCTTTTTCCCTAAAGAACTTTCAATTGCTGAATTGTTCTCACTTGGTGTAACACCTGCGTACAAATCAACATAATCAATATTATAATCATCAAATATTTATTTTATCCTTTTCCACATTGGCATTTGCAAATTCCTCCATCTTTTCTTCAAGTGTAATGCCCCCTTTCTGCCCGTAATTAACTTGATGATAGTTAGCCTTATTTCGTTGAATTTTCCGAACGCTAAATTGGTCACTTTAAGGGGAAATTACTTTTAAAATAATTAATTTTAAGTTGTCCTTGGTTTTAATTTTATATTTTAAAGTTGACGACTTAATTATTTTAAAAATGTTCTTTTCTAGCTAGGTGGGCACTTGGAGAAGAAATTATAATATTTTTAAAAGGGTGAGCATCCCACTTTAGTGGGAAATAAATTCCCATGAAGCCATAATGCAATAATATATTTTATTTATCCTTGGTATGCATAGGAAGGTTATAAAATGAAGTTTTGAACGCTCATGGAGGTTTATGCATTTTGGATATGAAATTTGTTTCTTCTGTGAATGTGAGTTGTTGAGCTTGGTTCTTTTGGGGTTGTTTAACCTCTCTGTTTTTGCTGGTTTCGGTAGTGAAATACCTACCCTAGCTAGCTGGGAGTGATTTTCAATTTAGAGGTCGTTCTTTGGGGATAGAATGGTAGACTTTGAGTGTTTCACGGGGAGTGATGCATGGAATAGGGTGTTGGGGGTCTGATTTAAATGAGTTTTCAGGCTGATATAATAATTTGCAGTCAAAGAGCAGCTACAACAGTGCCTTGAAGTCTTAAATCTGAGGGAATTTCTTTCATATCCATAATCTTGGTACTTTTATGGAGGACTCAAATTCTTGTTTTGCTATGATCATGTTTCCTTTGGGCTTTGCTCTCTAATTGATTGCAGCTGTGACACTTGGTGCAAATCAGGGGTATTGGGATGAGTTTTGCAAGTTATGAATGGCATTGCATTCTTTATTTTGTTGTAAACACATATTGTAACCCTTGGATGGTTTACCGCCAGCGTGGAGGAACATATATTGTTTATAATTCTTCTTTCAACCACCCACTGAATGGAGTGGAGTATCCCCACTGAAATAAGTGGATGAACATTATTGTATCATTTTTATTTCACCCACTGAATAAGTGGCGTATTCCCACTGCATAAGTGGATGCCTGTTGAAAAGAAGATGCCTGTTGTTAGCAGAAGATTGTTCTTAGTTTCATTTGCAAAGCATTGATTGAAGCCAAAGCAATGTATGCTCTCACCTCGCCAATCTTGGGAACTTTGTGATCAGAAAGTGTGGAGGTATTCTATTTGGTTGCATACTTGTGCTAACCTTGCTGTTGTAGATTGTAATAATTTGAAATTTTTTTGGGGTAGCTTATTACATCTCTATCATAAGAACTCTATGGCCTTGCCATTAGACTGCAACCCCATTGACTTTTTTTCTCCTTTTTTTATTTCCTTAAACCCTAATTTCTAAAATGTTGTATATAATTTTAAATTCAAAACTTTTCTTATTCTTTTCTTATTATTCTAAGTTATCGGGTTTTACAGTTTTGCCCCTTGTGTTCGTATGGGTATATGATGGCTTGAGGTCCCTGTAAGGCACATGCCTACATGGTAGTTCGAGGATGAGCTATAGTCTTAATCATATACATGTAAGCATGAAATATATACCTCTCAGCAACTTCACTCTTGGTGACACGTTTTCATTGGTTTTTCACTTTGTTTGTCCAATCTCCAAATTTAATGTCCCCATTTGGCGTATAGCCAAGTTTGTGACCAATAGCCTATTCCCTTGAGCTTCTGTAGGCTATCTGGGTTGGTTAGGGAGATCTGTTTGTTGTGAAGAGCACAGGTTTAGTTATTTGTGATGTTTTGTCTTGGCTTTGAGCTCAGTGATGTCTCAGGATAGTTATGCAACTTTCGGAAGTTTGTTCGGCCTTCTGGATAGCTCTCCAAGATTCTTGGAGGAGCTGTCTATTTATAGTAAGTCACCCGGATGACATCATTTTTCATCTCAAACCTCCTGGAGCACGTTGGTATGATTTATTTTGCAGTTCGCTTGAGTTTGGGATTTCCCACAAAGTTGGATGGATTAATGAGCTATTTAATTATTATTTTCACTTAAGTCTCCTAAGGGTGAAAATAATTAAAAAGTACCTAAGTGTTATAGCTCATTGGAAAGGTTATTAAGTGTTCTAAATGATAGACACTTAAAAAGGGGGGCCTCTCACATGATATACTTTTATTATTTCAAAAAAGGTCTTTTTGAGAGAAGAAATATGAAGAGGTAAAAGAGAAAATAATATTATATTTCTCTCAAAAAGTTATAAAAAGGGAATGAGAGCTCATTTGAGGGGGCTTTTTGGATTTGATATTGTTATTCTGTTGGATTGAACCTGAGAGTTCTTCCTTTTTCCTTCTTGAGGACGGAAACCCTCTTGAAGATGATCAGTTTCGGTGGTGGAAAAATTCACCCTAGCTGGTGTATGGTGATTTCACTTAGGAATCACACAGAGCTTCATGGATTGTGATAATTTTTGAAGATTTTGGTTTGGGACTTGATACTAATATATTTTCTATGATTTGGAAGTGTTTATTGAAAAGATTTGATGTGTGTTTGATGAAGTATGATGTAGATACTGCCCCAAGGCCGTACAACTTGCAAAGAGGGCGGATGGAGTTTATAGATTGATTGATGCTTGCATGATTGAGATGTTTTCTAGGAAAATGTTCATCCATTTGAAACGCCTATTTTTAGATTATATTTCATTGAGATTTAAGAAGTTTAAGGCAGATTTAAATACCTGTGTTGAGCTATACATGCTGGCCGTACCATAGGATTGGAAACTTCCATACAACAAGAGACTTACTGAGTTTTCCGATTGGAAACTTCCATCAACAGAGATATTCTTTGCATACATTCAGCTAGATATTATCTTGAGCTTTGGGTTGTTAATGTTTGTACAGGTGGTTCTAATATGCTAATCCATACTGGCATACTAAGATGTTGAACTAGTATATTTTCTAAGTTGTGTTGCAGCCTATTTACTCCATTGTAATCATTTCATTTATGTTACAAACACTTATGTAATGTCCCCATTTTGAGCTAAGTTATATTTGCTAGTTGAGTTTGCTTCTATACATGGAGAACCGGAAAGTTGGTATATGTCTATGTATGGAGAACCGGAAAGTTGGATCAACTACTGTGTTATTGAGCTATATGGGAAATGCAATATTAAAATTGTATTTCAATTTTTTGATTTGAATTTTCAAATGATGGAATAAGAGGGAAAATAGAATCTTTAATTACATTTTTTGTAATCTATTTTTATGGAGTTTTAAGTGGAATAAGGAGTTACTCCAGGTGGGACCTATTTTATAATGTCATCTATTGGAGCCAACATTGAAGGAGAGGATTTGCCCATGAAGAATAGGTCCAAGCATATTCCAATGATTATCATATTTGATTGATTGGCATTTTAGATGAAATTTCAAGAGGATCGATTAGTATTATGAGTTGGCGTTTCCATTGGTTCTTGTGTCATGAGAAGAATCGATGCTAGAAAAGAATAAAGGCAATTTAAATAATATTTGTGCATTCAAAGGAGAGCCAACGGTTGGAGCATTCGCCAAGTCAAAGATATTCAAAAACAATTATTTTAAATGCAAATTTATTTTATTAAATGCTTGCATTTGGATAGATTGGTTTATTTAATACATTTCATGAAGTGGTTATTGATCGGCTAAGGCAAGGGTTTTATTAAATGCAAATATCATCATTTAATGCATGCACATGAGGTAGTTGTGGATCGATGCAAGTATAGAGGAGCATTTTAAATGCAAGTTCATAAATTGAATGCCAAATATCTAGTCGGTTATGTCAAGGATCAAGATTTTAAATGCTTTGAAGGATATTAAATGATTGCATGCAAGTTGTTGGGAGACGCCAAGGCAACTTGTGAGAATTGTAAATGTAATAGATGTATCTCATTTAAACAATTAAAGATTGTTTTAAATGAGTGTGTTTTAGATGTAACTTATTCAATATTGTTCAAGTTCATTGCTCATCATTGGTGGAATTCAAGCTACAATTCAAAATGCCAATGAAGAAGGACGTCCATGCTTGAGGAGTTAAATAGAGGACTTGAACATCAATTTGCAATATATATGCTATGGTATGTTTTCTTTCTTATTGTTTATGAATGAGAATTCCGATTTTCATTTTATTGGCAATGTGATGATCCCTTGTTTTTGTATGGTGATGATCCCATCCGAGTTGTGAAGTGATTTCATTCAGAATTCACTATCTGAGCTTAAATTTGCAGGTTTAGGAGAGCTATTGAAGTGGAATTTGATGCCATATTGAAGCCCTTGGTTTATGATTTGTACTCCAAGGTAGTTATTGGGCATATGGCACACTTGGAGTGAGTTTTGACATATCGCAGTGTCTGATTTCTTATGACAGCGAATTAATTTCATGATTACAGGGCTTTTTGAAGTACATTGGACAAGTCTACACGGCTGGAATAGTTTCAAGGGTTCAAAGGTGCAATCTAGAGACCCATCGTCTGGCTTGGAGAGGAGTTTTGGATGCATTTGAAGTGATTTGTCATTGGCTGGGCAAAAAGCAACATACAACAGTCATATCAGCGGACTGTCATTTTATATCAATCAATTTCATTTCATATCAGTCTTATATATTTGAACTTCCAAGGCTGTAATTGATCATTCAAAGCTAGAGAAACATTGCCTAGTGTTTGTATTTGATATTGGATGTTGAAGAGGGCATTTTGTACCTCTTTTCATGATTATAATAAATTTGATATAATTCAGACAGTGACTGTAATTTGATAACAGCAGTGTGTATTTGAAGACTTTTCATTTCCAATCAATAATGACTGCAAAGGAGTTTGATGGTTCTCATATAAGTTGAATTGTCTTGATGTTACAATTTGATTTGTGCTAGAAATCTTATCTAAAAGTTGGCAAAAATTTCAGTCATCCTAGAAAGGGATATTACAACTTAGAACCCCTGGATGTTTCAATCGCCCATGTGGAGGAATTGAAATGCTTATCTTGTTCATTCACCCACTGAATAAGTGGAGTATTCCCACTGAATAAGTGGATGCCTGCTGTTAGCATAAGATTGTATTTAGTTTCATTGCAAAGCATTTGATTGTAAGGCAAAGTGTTGTATGCTTTCACCTCACCCATCCTAGGAAATTGGTGATCAGAAAGTGTAGAGGTGATTTGGTTGGTTGCATTCATTGTGCTAACCCTATGATATCATTGTACAAATTTTTTTTGGGGTAGCATATTACACCAAACTAACCTTCTAAGGTCTTGCACACTGTCTTCCTAGTCACCTAACCCATTTTTGACAATCATTCCTGTTGTGATGTAATCACACATCGCCCCATTGCAAATGGGGACCCACCTTTTTTTGCAATTTTGAACTTGTAGGATCCTTAAGAAGTGTTGGCAGACCTTGTCTCTTCCATGAAATGAAGAATGAGTCTCTCCGGAACAACGTGGAGTGATCATTGGGAAAATTTGCGAAGTATGACCTAAGACATTGGAAAAGCATGAGACAAGTTGAAAATTTAAGAAATAATTCTAAGTATGGGAAATTTCTCCTCCATGAGCACAACTTGCCCTCCATGAGGAAATTTCCTAGAGGAAATTGCTTTAACATTCATGGAATGCGCACTCATTAAGGAAATTTCTCCAGCATCCATTATTTGCTCTTTCCAACTTAGGGAAATTGCTCCACAAACACCTGTATGCGCTCAACATTAGAAAATTTCCTTGACAATTAGCATATCCGCCCAACAAGGAAGAAATTCCTTATCACCTCGCATATGCGCTCCAACAAAGGAAAATTTCTTCTCGCCTCATCATTTGCGCTCCTCAAACAAGAATTTCTCCAACATTTGCCAAATGCGCCCAACCCGATGAAATTTCTTCAACATTCATGAAATGCGCCCTCATTAAGGAAATTTCTTCAACATTCATGGAATGCGCCCTCATTGGTGAAATTTCTTCATCCTGCCCCATATGCGCTTAGTCTTGTGAAATTTCTTTACCCTACTCCAAATGCGCTCATCATGAAGAAACTTCTTCAACATGTCCCATATGCGCTCAGCCTTAGGAAATTTCTTCAACATGCCTCAAATGCGCTCAAACCTTGTCAAACTGCCAGGTTGGCTCAGATGGATTAAAATATGAAAACAAAGCCTTTTTTAGTGCATAAGATAAGTAAAATCTAGCCTAAGATCATTGCAAGTTGTTCAAGTTAGCAAATGAGGATGAAATGTTAGAAGATTCATAGTAAAATGTTTTGATATTTGTTTCTCTTGTGTAGGTGATGAAGGATCCAGAAAGGAGAATGACAAGAGTTTGCCCAAAGAAAGTCCAAGGGATGGAAGAATGCTGCCTAAGTTCACAAGGAAATCACTTCAAGAAGGATCCATGAGCATAAAAGAAAAGGAGACTTCAAGTTAATTATCTACTACTTCGAAGAGGACAACTTCACTTCCGAAGGGAGAGCACCACTTCACCCCTGCACGTCCAGGAAGCATCACAAGAGAGAACATCCATCGTGAAGATTTCTCTATTTCACGTCCAAAGTAATCATGCGCCAGACAAGAAAGAATCTTCATCATACACCAATCTACTCCAAAAGTCACGCACAAGGTAGCTTTCTACGTCCAAAGTCCAGAGCTAGAATGAAAAGCATCCTACACAAGCACAAGAACAACATGAGAAGAGAAATGGGCGTCTACATCAAGAAATCCATGAATTACATCAAGACAACAAGAAGAAATTCTAAATTTCCCAAGTTTCAAGTTCGAAGCAGCCAAGTTCCAAAGGTGAAAATCCAAGTTTGAAGGCTACTCCAAAAGATGACAAAATTTGGGAAGATATTCTGAACAATGTGAACACAGAGAAAGTGAAACCAGTTTGCAAGATGCTAAGGTGGCATGTGCATGTTACCAGTCCAATCACAACCGGCCCCATCATCGGTCCAAGTTCAATGAACTTACAACAAGATAGAGGTCGAAGAGGGTGCCCAAGTGGAAGATGCTCCAAAGATTCCATTTTATACTTATCACATTGGAAAACGTGCATTGCCTCTCTTTTGGGCGGTTATGCATTGTCGTCACAATTCGGGCCATCGATTCTCAAAATCAATCTTGGCCGTTCATGTAATTTTGGAGCCTATAAAAGGCCCATTTCTCTCTTTTGTAAGGGAGGAATCAATATAGAAGTAGGAGTAGATGCTGTCGAAATAGGAGTAGATTAGAGGAGACTCTTCGAAGTCATTGAAGAGACATGAAATTGTTGTAATCATACACTTCAAAATTAATACAAGCTCATTGTTGGTTCGCATGGTGATTTTGTGGTTTTGAAATGTTAGCATGGTTTCTAAATTCTCGAATATGATGGAGATGTGTTTCCAAGTAGCTTAGATAGTAGATTAGAAGTTCATTGATGTAATGAGTTTATGCAAAGATATTTGATGAATTCCTTCTTGGTTCATATTTTTTATGATTTGTCAATGATAAGTCATTTTGCAAAGTTAGCCTGAACCATGTTTGCTTTAGTTCGATTGTGAAGATTGTTCAAGCTGCGCCAGCTGTGGGTGTTTGGACGAATGTTTCACAATATGAAAATCCTTGAGTTACCTTAGAAGATTGCACCAACTTCGTGTAATTGTTGGTTCTCATGGTGAAGCGGAGTTTGGTTTCGTGAGGAATTTGTCTATTGTAGCATGTTCATTATATCATTGTCCTTAGATTACAATTCTCTCAACCCTTATCCTTTTTCATTTTCTTTCATAGTCGGTTAGAGATAGTTCCATTTTACAAGGAGAGTAACATATTTGAGTGGAGTAAGGAGTCAATTCAACATAAGTCCCTTTGTGATTACTAGCATTATCACATCAACTACTGAGTCTATCCATTGTAAAACACGAATCAGGAACTTTGGAGTTGTCTCATTGGATCACATTGTTTAGCCTTTGAGAGACTTTATTCAAGAGAGGATAGAATACTTAGTATTTTATTCTAAGTTTGCATGTGCATAAAAAACACATCAATAATTCTTGTCGCTTTCTATCCTTGACAACATGACTAATCCACTTCACAAGAGGGAATATTCACTTCCCCTAGGGGCTTTTTCATCATTTCATCCTTTTAGAGCCTTCCATTTGACCTTCCGTAGCCTTTTGTACTTTCAATTTGCATGTCCAAGCCTTCTCTTTTGGGTTGCCCCTTTTGTCTTCACGGTCTCCCCGGGCGACCCTGACATTGAAGTGTGGTCTCCAGTGGCGACCTGCCCTGGTAAAAGTAGCGACCCACTCTGTGGAAGTCCTATATCTCATTTCAAACTCTGAAACCCATTTTCAGCCCTTCTAAACCATTCTCCAACCCTAAAACCACCTGTACAAACCTCCCTTTATGAGTCACCCCTTATGCCTTCAAGGTCTCTAGGGGCGACCTTGCATTTCAAGTGTGGTCTCCAGGGGCAACCTACCCTGGTAAAAGGAGTGACCCACTTCTCGAAAGGGGTGACCTTGTCGTCTTTTGCTATGTGTTTTCTTCTAGTTCTAGCCCAAATTTGCTCCAATTTGAGTGTCGATTGCGGGATTCTTCATGCCTAACTGATTGCTAGCTCCCCTTGATTGATTCATGACTCTCAATCAATCCAATCTTATCTTCCAATCATTCTTTGTTATCTTCCAATCAGTCATGTGTTATCTCCATTTCTTCTTCTGTGATCTGCTCTCCAACCACTGTTCACTCTCAATCAGAGCCAGATCACTCACCAATCAAATTTGTTAACTTCTCAATCACCACCACCTTTGGTGTTGATTTCCAACTTATAAATACCCCCCTCCTCTATGCATTTGGGAAGGAAAATTCAGTATTCCATGTTTGCTCTTGCTTTGCTTTGCATATAGCTGTCTCCATAGCATTCTCATGTTGGTGCAAGACTATGCATGCCTTTTGTTTATTTGCATAGCTTCATTGCTCAAGCGCATTGCGCTTCTTAGCATTAAAATGCTCATATCAATCATCCCCATTTGCCAATTCTTTTAGCTTCAAAGCTCAATTCAATTCAATTGCTCCCATCTTCATCCCTGTTGCCAAGAGGAGGACCCTGTTGCTGCAGAGGAAGAGAGGGTTGCTACGAAGGACTTCCGAGGACTCGCAAGGCACTAACGCCCAATTCATGCCAGGTTCCTTTCACGTTCTCAATAGTAATTAGAACAAATCTTTGCTCTTGAGGAAGTAAATATGTTTGCTTTTCTCTTGATAGGACTTTCTTTCCTTATTGCATTAGATTACATTTGCTTTTAATTACTTAGCTTAGATTTTCCTTGCATTGCTAGATTACTTGCGATTTCTTTTCTTAGATTACAATTTGAAAACCGATTCACGAAAACAACAAAAATATAGTCTAGCTTGCATTTGAAAATTCATTTAGATTGCATTCATTTTCAATTTGTAGCTAATTAGATCACATCAAAAATTTGGAGAAAAAAAACTAAAAGTTGTACTACATTCATATAGCTTGCATTCATAAAAAAAAACAAAAAACATTAGGAAAACTTAAAAAAGAAAACAAGTGATCAAACAGTCGATTTCAACACGAGGTCAACACATTAAACAAGTCAAAACAAGGCATTCAAGAAACCCTTGATACCATCATTAGGTCAATAGTCAACGTTTTCAACATAGTCAACAACACAAACTTTTCCCCTCTTGCCAAGCATTCGATGTGCCTAGGCATTAGGGAAGATTGGATAAAATCCATCCTTGATGACATTGGGGAGACCTCCCATCCAATTCACAACCAACAAAATGTAGAACAAACCATAGGAGACCAAAAACATCACCAATGGATCATTGACCAACAAGAGCTGATACAACAAATCATTCAAAATGAAGAAAAGAGACAAGGGTGTCTCCGCACAATAAACGAACAAAACACCCTTCGTGCTAGGCTCAGGAGACTTAGGACAAGCGACCCTTTGGGTCATACTATTATCACAACAATCACTACAATTGAACGCATCCATCGAAACAATCGTCAACACACATATCAAGCAAACAACCCAATCGCCATCTGTGACGTTCTGCTCCCTTGAGAACAGAACTCCTCGGTCCTACCTCCGTTTGATTGGCTCTTGCCACGAGAGCATGACTAACTAGGAGGTTTCCCTTAGCAAGGACACGGTTCATGTGTTGCGTTGGAGTTTGACTCACTAGCAAACAGTTTGAGTCACATTTTAAATAACACAGCCTCGGGTACCCCGGGTTCGCCGTAGGCATATCCAGATGAAAATCGACGAAAAAAATGTCACAGGGTTGTTATCCAAGCGTAGAAAGCTCATTATGGCATTAGTCATCACTGTTTTTGTGTGAGAATTATTATTGAGGTTGAAGGTTGACATATAATAAAACCTTATTCTGCCCTGGTTGAGGGTACACACCATGTTCGTTTCAAATGGCATTTTATATTTTGTGTTTTTTTAATATGATTGTCGCACAGTTGATTGTGATTTTCATTTTTTATTGACATTCGACAAATCACTAAATTATGATTTTTTTTTAATAAAATTATGAAGTATTTAAATATTTTGTTTATTGACAATTATGAGTATTACTGTTTTTATAATTTTTAATATATAAAAAATAACAAATTATAGTTATATTTAAAATTATATACTTATAATTTATTATATAATATATAACTATAATTATAATTATAAATTATTATAGAATATATAATTATAATTTATAGTATTATATATGTAATTATAATATATTATATAACTATAATATATATGTATAGCTGTACCCATACTTGAGCAAAACAAAAGCCGTATTGGTGTACCAGAACCCCGAGCCCGTATCTGTTCCCATATTAGGATCGACAACTTTTATTATTTTATGTTCCTTTTTGATGTTATTTGGGTCGTTATTATTGTGTATTTTTAAAAAAAATAGTAATATGTGGTGTACTTAGGCCACAATTCTAGTTTATTTATTTATTAAAGTAAAATGTTATTTTCCTCCACTTTTAAATTTGACTTGATCTGATTACAAACCAGCGCAAAATGCCAGCAATCAATCTCACAACCGCAAGTTACAAGAAGGAAGGCTCGCTCTTATTTTATCTAATTATAAATCAAGGCAAAATGCTGGTGAGGATTGCACAACCACAAGTTACAAGAATGGAGGCTCTGATAGTAGATACTAGTTGTTATGCACCTACTAGGTACATACACAATAAATATGTATTATTGAAATCTGCACCTATTGAATATGAAATAAGAATATAAATGTGAATGAATGAATAGGGTGATATTTATTTATATATGAATCAAGGGGCATGTTCAGTAGGATGAGTCCCTTCAATGTGAGAAGTCATGTCTCTTGGTAACAACAATTAATGACAAATCATAATTAATTAAGTATATAACAGTGTCTGAAGTTAACAACTATTCTTTCGAATAGTCAGCTTCCCAGTGTCATACTGACTATCGAGTTATGAACATAAATAATGTCGAGATTTTAGAGTCTGGGAGCCATGATTTTTATTTAGTTTCTTGCCAGCTATTAAAATTGCTTGAAGCCTTGAAGTATTGATTTAAAGGGATGCTAAGACAATTTGCATGTGCATCTTTTGTATCGGTATGCTTTTCTCAGTTGCAGGAACTTGGTGAGTCTGAAGTTAATAACTATCCTTTTTAATGGACTGTCTTCCAATGTCATTCTGATTGATGATCTTCAAAGATTGATATTGATATCATAGTGTGGGAGTATTGATTAATATTGTTTATGTTCCCAGCCTTTGTATTTTTTATTTTTGATAAAGAGAAGTATTTATACTAAGTATAAAAGTATAAGTTCACAAAAATCCCAACTTGACTTCCACGTGAAGAAGGGGGTTTACAAAAACCCACTTAGGGGAGATAAAACTACAGCATAATGAAGCCACAACGTAGCTTAGAGTAACCAAAGAAAAGAAAGATTACATATAGGAGAGGAACTACCAGCTTTTGTGGAACTACAACAGCAAAACAAAATTTGATAATGTGTTCACAGCATTAAGAGGGAAGGCCACAGTTCCCTTAGTTGTTGATTCTTGAGGTAGTGCAGAGCCACATCCCATTTTTTGATCTAAGAGGAGGGCAGTTTTCAGCATTCCAAATCCCCAACTCACATATCCTTCTCCATGGTTGATCAATGGAGGGTTACACTGATTAACTTGACCAGCAGCCTCATTGAATGAGAAGTTACAGCTGGTGGGCTGCCTTTTTGGCTTGTTACTCTGCTGAAACTGCTGCTGGACCACAAGATGATCCCTTGCAGTTTTTTCAGAGTACAGGAGAAAAGGAAGATTACATAAAGGAGAAGAACTAACAGCTTGTGTGGAACTATAACAGCAAAAGAAAATTGATAATATGTTCATAGCATTAAGAGGAAAGGCCACAGTTCCCTTAGTTGTTGGGTGTTGAGGTAGTCCAGAGCCATTTCCCGTTGTTTGATCAAGGAGGAGGCTGGTTTTCAGCATTCCAAACCCAACTCGTATATCACTCTCCCTGGTTGCTCAAGGGAGGGTTCCACTGATTAACTTGACCAGCAGCCGCATTGAATGAGAAATGACAGTTGGTGGACTACCTTTTTGGCTTGTTAATCTGCTGAAGATACTGCTGGACCACAAGATCCTCAGTTCTGTTGTACACAGTCTGAAAGCATTGCCTCATTATTGCGGAACTTTCCTTTTGTTTGTTTCCAGTTTTTAAAATTGCCTGAAGTGTTGAACTAAAGGGTGGAGTTTTCATTTACAAGGCAATGTGGACCTAATATGTTTAATTGTATATCTGGTCGAAATGAGCTGTAAGTTCTTATCCATTTAAAAGTAATAGTATTTTTGGAACAGTATTTGAATGTAAAAGTTACAATATTCTTACTTTAATCTATCTTTCTTGGGTGCACGCTGCAGACATTTTCATTGCACCTCAAGATGAAGATGAACAGCCCTCGTATAGCCTGGAGCTCGAAAAGGGAAAGACAGTCAAAAGTTGTGGTGACATGTCTGGATTTAAGGTTGCGTCTGTCTCAAGCTGTCGCACTGAGTGGTAATTTCTCATCTGGCATTGAACTTTTCTTTCCGGGTAACAAAATATAGCAGACTTATTCTGTACTGTAGAATATGCTTTTGCAGATACTTGAAATTGATCTATTTGGAGAGTAACATCGTGGAATGTTGTTGTTTGATTTCCACTAAGATGTCTATAAAATAACTACTAGTTGGATCTTTTTTTCTTGTTTGCTTATTGCTAGTCTTTATTATGTTACTGTTTAAGATACAATCATAGGAAAAATTATTGTGTATCATATACAAAGCAAGTTGAGCCAGTTGATAATTGGTTAATGCTGTTCATAAAATTGTTTCTCAAATTTAAATGTAAATCTTCAATTTATAATTTTAAATTTATAAATTTAGCTGTCAAAAGCATGTAGTAAAGTGCAGCCCATCACCACCATTGGCACTACAATTCCATATTGTTGAGTGTTTTTTAGCTCAGTTCAGAGCTTCTTTACAGGTTTAGTGTGAACGTGTAGGTAGTTCGAGTTATTTCTATTTTGTAATTCACTTTAGTGATTAAAGTGAAATCTTTTATCTAGTTAATTACGTCTAATAAAGTGCGAAAGCACTAATGACCTAGACTTATTTTCCATGTCATCTCCTACGTGTGATAAGATTGCTTTCTTTCGCTTTTTTTTGAGAGATAAGATCTCTTTATTGGAAGATTAGATTTTAGTTGAATAGTATAAAGATACATGCAAGATAGAAGTTAATTATTCAGATTGTCTTTCAAAGGACTAAAAGACTAAGTTTTCCAAAGGACTGGAAAATTGAATCGAACTCAGTACAGTGTAATAATTCCGTACAACTGTGATTAACATCATTGGTGGAGGTTGCCTTGTATGTTTCCAAAGGAATATGAAGTAGGTTATACGTGTAAATTGTTGTACTTGTGTTCATTCATTTCCGCTGTTTTATTTCAATGATTTGTATGATTAATTTAATGTTATTTCAGTATTAGGAATTTATCATTGAGATTGAAATTTGAACATGGTATCAGAGCATATGGCAGCCAATACTGCAAGTTGTGAGGCCATTTGGCTTCGCAAGTTACTTGCAAGGTTGTTTGATTACGAGTTGGATCCCACGGTAATTTAGTGTGATAATCAGAGTTTTGTCAAACTCTTGAAGAATCCAGTGTTTCATGACAAGTCCAAGCACATAGAGATCAGATCACTTCATTTGAGAAAAAGATCCAGAAGGGAGCAATGAAGCTCCAGTACATTTCCATGGAGTAGCAGTTAGCTAATATTTTGACCAAGACCTTAGAAAAAGGGAAGTTTGAATCATTCGGAGACAAACTTGGATTGGTGAAAAATTCCTTCCTCATTAAGATGGAGTGTTGAGTTTTTTAAGCTCAGTTCGGAACTTTTGCAAAGGTTCAGTGTGAATGTGCAGGTAGTTTGAGTTAATTCTATTTTATAATTCACTTTAGTGTTTAAAGGGAAATCTTTTATTTAGTTAATTAAGTCTAATAAAGTGCGAAATGACTTAGATTTTCTGAATATTATAAAGATAGATGCAAGATTTTATCTTCCAAATAAAGAAACTAAGTGATATCTTGCGTGAGATAAGGTTGCTTTCTTTCGCTTTCTTTTTGAGAGATAAGATCGCTTTATTAGAAGATTAGATTTTAGCTGAATATTATAAAGATAGATGTAAGATAGAAGTTAATTATACATATTGTCTTTCGAAGGATTGAAAGACTAAGTTTTCCAAAGGACTGGAAAACTGAATCGAACTAAGTACAATGTAATAGCTCCATGCAGCTGTGAGTAACATCAGTTGTGGAGGTTGCCTTGTAAGTTTTTGAAGGAATGTGAAGCAGGTTACGGGCGTAAATTGTTGTACTTGTGTTCATTGGTTTCAACTTTCTGCTGTTGAATTTCAATGATTTGTATGATTAATATAATGCTATTTCAGCATTAGAAATTTATCATTGAGATTGAACTTTTAACACATGCATATCTGGCCAGATAAGTAAATATTAAAGAAATTAGGTGAAGATTAGTCATTCCTTTAGATTGAGATCCAAGCACGTTATGTGTATTTCGAATGGTACAAATGGCTACATGATTATAATCTCTCATGGCTTATGGGATTGTAACAAGCAAAAAAGTGGATAGACATAGAAAGGGTCTTAACAAAAATGGATGGCTGCTATGAAATAACTACATCAGTTTCCTCTCGTCCTATTTCCATCTGTTTCATGTAAGCCTATTACTCACTTTTCTTGTTTGGTGCACTGTATAGATCTAAGTCACTGTGCTATATTCATCTCCATTCTCTCATACTTAAAAATGTGATATGGGATAAATACTTGGTTGTCAAAGGAACCAAGAGGATATCAAATTTCATGCTCAAACTATAATCTGAAGTTGAACAATTAATATTGGAGTTGAAATTTCAAATCATCGATGGAGCTCAAAATAGAAGAATTGCGTCCATCTCTTTGCAAGCTCTTGATTCATTCTTAGCAAACTAAGAGGTGAGTATAGAGTCTTCTGCAATCCGGCCTTTCTCCTTGAAAGAAAAATATAACTTAACTGTTTTGCAATCTATGGAACCTTTATCCTAGAATTTTTCTGTTAAAACTGAATGTATTCTTCTAGTCCAATTGATCTATTTTTGGTCATTAATTAATTTACTTCTCTTTCTTTAGCCTTTGATAAACAAAGTTTGTTGTCAGTACTGTTTTATTTTATCAAAGTTCCACTTGTATGGGTCCTTTCCTTGCATTAAATTCCTCTTGGCCTTCACTGGAGAGAGAAGTTACTGATGATTTTGGTGATGGAAATAGTTGAGGCTTTGCTAGAGTTCCTCTTGCACAGGTTTTTTCCACTAACCTAGACCCAATATTAGCATAAATAATAGGACTATATGCACTAGGCAACTAGGGAGTACATCCTTCTTTTGCAGCATCATTGAACAGAAACTATTTTGAGAGAGCTGTGATGCATTATGTAGGTCCACTATATCTATCTGTAATTTTGTTCGTGTAGCAATGTTTCTAGGCTACTACTGGTGGCAATGTTGCATGATAGTTTCCATGTTACATGTGGTTTTTGTGAAGGGTTGAACCATAGACCACTTGGAGGATTGAATATTTGGTACAGGTTTTGATCTAAAGATCTATTAACAGAAGTTTTCTATGAAATCCTATCAGTATCCAAGAAAGTGGAAAACTGTGAGTTTGTGTCTGTTTGACTGCAATTAGACAAGAGAAATGGGGCTTTGCATTATTTATTTCATTAGCAGTTGTATGATTACCAATAAAAGCTTCCTTAAGACTCAAGAGCTTGAGTAACTTTAGTTTCACTAATAGCAGGGTGAATAAGTTTATTACTTTCCACTGTTTTTTTAGCAGGCTACTGTTCATTGACATTTTACATGATTGATATTAGAATTCTCAGTAATTTTTGAACTAATAGTTAAAATGCTTTGTTGTTTTGATTTGGCTGTATTTTGTATAAAAAATATGTTTTTTTTTTAAATTTAAGTGTTTTTTAAGTTGACGAGTTTTTGCCAAGTACTCTGAGTCAGAATTTTTTGGCTTGCCAAGTACTCTTTGAGTCCGAGTCGGTGAACTACGGGTATGTGTATTTATCAAAAAATACCAGGGACGCATCCTTGGGGAACATAGTTCGGAAACTCATCAAAAGGCACTCCACGCACTCTTGCCTTGTTCATTTTTGGCTTCACATTTTAAAATCTTCAGTTTTGGTGTCCAAGTCATTAGTTTCTCGATTTTAGCGCCCATCGGGAAAAACCCTTGATGAGTGCCAACTTTTGTTTTTGGCATTCAAGGCATGGAATTGCCAATTTGGTGTCCATTGGAGAAAATTCCCAATGAGTGCCAAAATCAAAGTATCTCAAAATTGTGTCCACATAAGCAAATCCTTGATGAGAATTATTGAAAAGAAAAAACAATGGGCGCCCAAGTTATTTTGGTCACCAAAATAGCATGTTTTTTTTGTCAGAAAGAAGATTGAAAATAGGAAAAGTGGTGCCCAAGTTGGTATATGCACTCAAGTGAAGATTGGAAAGAAAATAAAACAAAATAAAGGAGAAAAAACAATGAATCTAAGCTCTTCATTTGAAGTGACGCTCAAGCCAAGATTGAGGATTAGTTAAAGCAAATTAAAGACAAAATCAGAAGATCAAAGCCCTTGAGTCAGACAAACATTCAAGATGAGAAGGAAAAATGGAAAGTAATATTTTATATTATTTCAGAGGATGACAATAGAATTGCTTTTAGAACAATTATGTAATGTCTTTTTTGGAACCGTTCCAACAATCTTGAAAATCTCCAAGATTCTTGGGGAATTCCATCATCCTTGGAGAGCGCCAATTTTCTTTGGACGAAGTTATGTACTGCAGACCGTTGGTTGCAAAGTTAGATACTGCAGACCGTTGGTTGCAAAGTTATGTACTATAGATTGTTGGTTGGGAAGTTATGTACTGTAAACCGTAAGTTGGGAAGTTGCAGTACATATCATAAGTTAAATAATTATTTTAAGCTGTCAAAAAGTAACTTTATTTTATATTTTTATTTGACAACTTAATTAATTTTTTAAAAGGGTACTTTAAGTTGTGCAGTTAAGTGGCGCTAGGCACAAGGGGCAAAAAGGTGGACTTCACACAAAATTATTTTTTTTTTTTTGGAGGAAAAAGGGAATTATTATTTGGTTGCCTAAAAGTGCCTATAAAAGGTGTTGTGCATAAGGAAAAGGTTAGACTGAATATTGCTATTTGCTTTTTCCTCTAAGTGAGAATCTAAGTTCTCCATATTTCTTGAGGACGAAAACCCTCTTGGAATACCAGTTTCGAGGACAAAAACCCTTCTAGCCGGATTTTGTGATTTCATTTAGAAATCACATTGGTGTTGCAAGTGTAGTTTTTTTTTTAACTAGTTGTTAATGGATATTTTGATGTGTTTTAATAAGATGTTGGAGTGCAGGTTTCAGAAGCTTATTTTTCTGAGCATCTAGTTTTATGTGATGGTTTTTTTTAGTTGAAGGTTTATTTGATATAAATCTGAGTTGTTATGTTGAAGGATTGTACGATAGAGGAAGGACGTCCTTTTTTTGAGTTTGGCGCTGAAGGTCTTTGAATGAGTATTATCAGTTTGCAATAATGGTTGAATGTTCTATGGTGGAGGCAATTTGAAATACAAGGAAATCGTGGTTCTAGCATCCATATCTTCCTTTTTCCTAAGGCGCCGCACAATACTTGCTGATGCCATACCATGCTAGCTGTACCTTTTAGAATCACTTGGTATTTTGTCTACTTGTGAATAACGAATGCATGGAGATTTATGGTGGGTCCTCCATCACTTGAGATTGGTGTTTACGTTTTCTCTTAACCAAGATCGTGGGAAATTTGAAATAAAGTTTCATCTCCTTTTCAAAGTGTCATACACCCAGCTGGCCCCCATATGAAAGAAGGGATGTGGACGATCTAAGAAAGGGATTCACTTCTTATTTTTGGCCTTTGTGGAGTGGTGGTGGGCCATCCTATATGGTTTATTTGAGATGCTCTAGTTTGAGCTGTTATTTAGCTTGAGGGAATATTTTCTGCTGTTTGTGTAGTTTGTGCAGGCTTACAGCTGATTTGTTTGTGTTTTTCTAGAATGTGCATCATCAGTTCAGAAACAATGATCAGTATTTGTCAGTAGTCTGAGTGAAGATCAGGCCTGTAGTATCTTCTTGCATCATCACAGAGTGGTATACTTCAGCGGTTTGTTTACTTAGCTTTTGTAAGCTTGTTTCCTTTGATATTCAGAGTGGTTTATGGTCTGATATTAATGTTGCAGCAGTTTGATTTTTATATAAGAATATAAATATTCCAGATTGATACAAAATTACTTGTAATTTGTCTTATTGTAAAGCATTTT
This sequence comes from Cunninghamia lanceolata, assembly GCA_027924645.1. Lineage (NCBI taxonomy): Eukaryota > Viridiplantae > Streptophyta > Pinopsida > Cupressales > Cupressaceae > Cunninghamia > Cunninghamia lanceolata. The sequence goes on from BSBN01001281.1 coordinate 8,670,389, forward strand.
AAGACTTGTTTGTAGTTCCAGATGGTAGTACCGTCGGAAGGGCCTTCATTGTATGCATTCATATTGTAAAAATTGGATGGTTTTGTAATGTCCCCAATTGGTGCCTAGCCAAGTCGTGAACAATTAGCCTATTTCTGAGTTTTCCTATAGGCTAATTGGTGTGTAAGGGAGAACTCCAAAGTTCTTGGAGAGCATTGGATCAGCTTTGTAGAGCGTTTGTTCATGATTTTGAGTTCAGTTGGTTAGATGGAGACTTTTGATGCTTTCAGAATCAATTTCCGACCTTTTGGGAGCTCTCCAATCTTTTTGGAGGAGCATGCTATTTTTAGAAAGTCACCCGATTGCCTCCGATCATCCTTCCAAGTCGTCAGTATCCTATTGGTATGATCAGAATTGCAAAATTATATCATTTTGGTGCTTTCCACAACTCGGGTATATTATTGAGTTATTAATTTAATTATTCACTTAAGTTGTCTAATGTTGAGAATATTAAAAAAGACAACTCAGTGTAATAGCTCATTTTAAAGGTATTGAAAAGTTATTTCAAATGGATGCTTTGGAAAAGTGTTCATAAAGTTAATTATTTATTTTTTATAAAAGGAGTTTTTTGGAGGAAAAAGAGAGAAGTAATATTTTATTGCTCCAAAGAGGTTATAAAAGGAGGTTGAAGGCTCATTGTGGGGGTTGTTGATGAATTTGATATTTGCTGCTGCAAAATGAGAGAACTTGTGTTCTTCTCCATCTCTTAAGGACGAAAACCCTCTTGTAGATTTTTGGTTTCGATGGTGAAAGATCCTCTCTAGCTAGACTGGTGTGCTTTCATACAGAAATCACCATTGGTGCTGAATGCTGAAGATATTTGAGCAATTTAATATAGAGATTGCCTTTGTCCTGAGTGCTAAGGAATTTGAGCAATTTCATATAGAGATTGCCCTTGTGTTGAAAGTGGAGTTTAATATTTTGTTGTTGAAAGTAAATACTTTGATGTGTCTTAGAAGCATATTGTTTTTGGTGTGAGTTGTTGCTCTTCTGGATTGTGTTTTCAGATTTGAAGAATACTAATGTTTTGGTTTGAAGTTGTAAAGAGTTTTTAATGCTAGTCGTACCTCCTTTTTGCTGGCCACCATATCTTGTTGCTGGAGGTTCGACATGAGGGTTTGGGGATAAATCACCCCTCTTTTCTTTTAGCAATTACCTTGTTTGGAGGCACCTGGCAATGAGACATCATATTACAGGAGTTTGTGTAAGATAACTAGTACTAACTGAAAACTTCACTATACTTAGCTAAATTTACTTGCACTTAACTCTTCAACTACTTAGTCTACTTAACATCACATATGAAAAGATAACAAAGACAACTTGCATGAATCAACTTGAAGTTGGGCACTTGTATTATCACTTGATTCAATTCAATGCAAATGTCTTATTACAATGATGATTGCCCACAATGGCATGAATATACAATTTCATTCAAATGATTACAAGAAAGGCCTTGAAGCCTAGATGTATACAATGCTTTCAACTTCTTCACAACTAGCTCTATCTCACTAGTTGATGTAGATCACTTCAATTGAGCCCAATGATGTCAACTAGATGTCAACACCTCACAATGCAACAAGGGAGCATCACCTTGTCAGTTGAGGGAGCGTTACCCCAACTCTTGAAACTCGCAGGCTTCAAGTACAAGCACAAAGCTTATTAGAGAGAAAATTCGCTAGAAAAAATGAGATTCTCAAATGAGAGAGCCTCTCCTCGTTTTATAGTGCTCCTCAAGGCAATGAAGGCACGTTTTCCAAGAAGCATATCCATGGAGAATATTCCATCTGACAACTCAGTCTGAGGTGGCAACCTTACCCACTGAACTAGTATGGATCCCAATGTCATCTTGTCGACCAATGAGAGCTCAAGTGCTTGTAATGGCATCCTGCTTACTCTAGGCGCTATATTGAGGTAGTTTGATCATGAAATAGCGCCCAATGTAGAACTAGGCGCCCATTGAGAGAGATGTAACTAGGGGATGTGCCTAGCTGAGAAATTGATTCCTTGTGTTGTCTTCTCGTTCCGTAGGAAGTCTACTAGCTCCAATTGGAAGATCCCTTCATGTTGCTAAGTCAATCTTCTTGAGGCGCATCTTTGGTGCTCTAGAGACTTGAACTTGCGCCTAGCACCTTTATGATGATGTTCTACATTATTCGGAACCTCAAACACTTGTAATCATACCTTTTGATGCTCCTTTATCCTAGCGCCCTCATCCAGAGTATCAGCATCTTGTCTGGGTCTTCAACATCACTGAGGCGCACTTTTTGGTAGAAAAAGTCTAGATTGGCGCCTTAGGAAGAATGTGGTCTTTCCTTGCTAAAATCACCAACTCAAGTCACATCTGAGTCAAAAACACCATCTCCTATCAAGCGCCTTTCATCTTGAGTAGATTGAAAGCTCTTTTCATACCTAGGTGCACTTTTGGTCTAGTTCCTTAGGCGCAATATGGTGTCTGTGGAAGGGTGAATTGGCGCCTTCCCTTGAATTGCTCTTCTCCCATGCAAGCGCTCACTTCTGGAGACATTGAGGTAAGTTTGGAACATCATCCCTACTAGCACCTTGATGATTTGGAGAGTTTGGAGTCCATTTTATCAATGAGGCGCATATTTGAGATAAAATGACATGGATTTGGCGCCTAGTCTTGAATTGTCCAATCTTCATTAAGGGCGCTCACACTTGGAGTCTTTGTAATGAAACAAAACACTTGTCTTACCGAGCACCCTGACTTCTTGAGGAGTTTGGAGATCATTTACCCTCTTAGGCGCATCTTCAAGGTCATGGAGTCTTGTTTTGGCGCCTTGATGTTCTTAGGTGCACTTTGAGAGTTGCAGGTGTCATATTAGTGCCTAGGGTCTTGTTGATGATGTTTTTGTGACGCCACAACAATAGAATAAAATACTGAGTATTCTATCCTCTCTTGAATAAAGCTTCTCAGACGCTGAACTATGTGATCGAATGAGACTGCTCCAAGGTTCCTTTTATGTCAGGTCTTGACATGCATAGGGATAGACTCAGTGGAATGATGTGATTTGTTGGTAATCACAAGGGGGACTTACGTATCAGACTTAGTGTTTCAATGCTCAAGGAAGAAAGTCAGAGGGATTTCGGTGAATTCTGGGGTCTTGGACGTGGATTCCTCTTCTCTTGGACTGGATTTTCAACTTCTGGCGGAAAAGATCTAAGTTCACCCAGACTGACCTATTTGGGTAATGAATGATTTTGCAGTTGGATCTTTTATAAACTACTCCTAAGTAAAACTCAAAGAAAATGAAAAAGATAGGGATAGTGGAAGAGAGTTCAGGGATCTAAATGACGGGAAAGACTACTGTTGAAGGTTGATGCTGAAACCACACTTCTGCTTCGTCATGCGACAACAACTAGGCAGAGATGATGTGATCTTCTGGGATAGCGGCAGGGATTTTCACACTGTCTTGACATGGAACATGGGACTTGATCATTCAGGAACAGTCGAAATTAAGTTGGGAATCAGTTCAGACTAACCATACAAAGTGATTTGCAAGCCACAGATCACGAATGGTATGAACAAATCAGCATTCAATCATTCAACAATAACATTTTCCATCATATTAACTGACAAAGCTTGAAATAAAGGAAATAACTTGAATAACTTTTAGATTTGCTTCAAGGAATCAAAAAGACCATGTCAAACATCCAAAGAATCATATGAACACCAATATTCAATGCTTATATCCTTGCTTCAGAAGTCTATATTACAACAATCCAACTGATCCTTGGAGTTTCAGCTCAGAAAAAACAATGCAGAAATAAAAGCTAACTACTAGGGTGCTCTAGGAGCATCAGAATGATAGAAATGAGAAAAAGAGAGATAAAATGAGGCATCCCCCAGCCTTTATATAGGCAATCAAAATATATTAGGGCAAAAGGAAATCAGATTTCCTTGAAGTATGTGCCATGGGTCAGAAACCCGAGGAAAAGTAGGTAGGTCCTAGGTGTCAGAAGGTGAAAGGATGACCTCCAGTTGTCCGGGGTGTCCCAGCTGACTAGGACTCCCAGACAGGACTGTCCTGCCTGTCTAGAACTTCTTTCTGCTCTTTAGTCTCTGCCTCTAGGAACCTGGTCAGGACGACTTCCAACTTTGCCATAAGAATACTGGGCATGTTTTCGATCCGGAACTCCATGACGGACGCGGTGGTGGTACAGGCGACAAGGATATTTTCCCAATCCGCCCTCAGCTCCTGGATACTGTTAATGAGGATCAGGAATGAGGAAGCATCCTCAAGATGGGACTCCTGGGTAGGATAAGCTGCTTTGAAGTATATGCTCCGCATCTTGCCTTTCAACTCCTCCAAGTCAATGACTCCATTCGGTGCGACATCCAGATCAAACCAGGCCTCCAAGGATACAAGGATTTTGTCCTGGATCTCCTTCAACATGGCATGGGCCTGGGAAGTGTCACCTTCAATCTTCTCAAGGTTATCTCTCTTCATGACCAAGGTGGAATACCAGTTGAGGAAATCATATACTGAATTTGCATGTATTACCTTGTTCCTCACCAAGTCCAGCTTCGAAGTGTTCATCAGTGCCTTCAGTCTAGGGATAGTTTCCTCTTGGACGACTATGAATTGCTAACATGTATTCAGAATTGCTTGAATTCTATCCATGAGTGTTGTAACTCTCCCGTTCACCTGGACGAGGTCTTCTATGAACCTATGGTCTCTATCCGAGACCCTCTCTATCCAACCTTTTGCTATGTGGCCAGCTGTCCTCAAAACTTCACCCTCAGCTAATGAATCCTTAGTTATGCTTAGAGGTTGGGCTGTTGCTCCTTGGGCGTGTTGATGATGTTTTCTTGACAACAACAACATTAGAATAAAACACCAAGTGCTCTATCCTCTCTTGAACAAAGCATCTCGAATGCTAAACTATGTGATCAAACAAGAATGCTCCAAGGTTCCTTGTACGTAATTTGCAACGGATAGCCTCGGTGGTGTGATGTGATTTGCTGGTAATCACAAAGGGACTTACGCTGAATATGCTCCTTACTTAATTCAAATATGTACTCTTTCCTTATGAAATGGAACTTCTTCTAATCAACTACGAAAAGAAAAGGCAAAAGGCAAGGGTTAAGAAGGCTAATCTAAAGACAATGACATTATGAACGATGCTATGATAGACAAATTCCCTTAGAAAACCAAATTTCACTTCGCCATGACGAGCAACAACTACATGAAATAGGTGCAATCTCCAAGGGATAAACCAAGGATTTTCATATCGTTGACACACTCCAAAGTACCCACAGCTGGCACAACTCAAAGGAGCATCAACAATCGAACTATTTGCAAGATGTGGTTTAGGCTAACTTTACACGATGACTTGCCAGCGACAAACCATCAAAAGTATGAACCAACGGGAATTTATCAAACATCATTGCATATATCCATTACATCAATGACCTCTATCTACTTTATTATCTACGCTACTTGGAACCACATCTTCATCATATTCAAGAACTTGAAACCATGCTAACATTTCAAAGCCACAAAATCACCATGCCAAAAAACAATGACTTGTATTACTTTGAAGTGTGTCATTACAACAATCTCATGTCTCTCTTCATGACTTTGAAGAGTTCCCCCTCTACTCTACTTGCTATTCTACTCTCCTACAACAACTCTACTCCTAATCTCCTCTCTATTCCTCTAATGATCTTCTAATTCTAATAATCTTGTCCTTACAAATGAGAGAAGTGAGCCTTATATAGAGCTCAAGAATTACATGAAGGGCCAAGATTGATTTAGCAATGAACGACTGAGATTGAGACAACAAGGCAGTTTGTTACAAAATTTGCTATTTTTAGAACATGAAAGAGGCAATAAAGGCACGTTTCCCAATGTGATAAGCATCTCTGGAGCATCTTTATGGTGGGCCCTCTTACATGGCAGAAGGCGATTGGCTTGATGATGTGTACGTGCCACCTCAGCATCTTTGAATGAACTAGTGTGATTCTCCTCATGTTCACTTAGAATATTTTCTTCTTGTTGTCTTGATGTAACTCATGGATTGCTTTGATGATCATGCTCATCTCTCATCCTGTGATGTTGTTGCGCTTGTGCAGGATCATGCCTCTGGATAGTTGCATGGACTCATGGAGTAGACTAGTGCCTGATGAGAGTTCTTCTTGTTTGGCACATGATATGTGAGCTTCTGGATGATGACCTCCTTCAAGGTATGCGTGGTGAAGTGACAACCTTCCACTGATCCTCGCCTCGAACGAATGATGCTCATGATGATGAACTACACTTGTAACCTTGATCATCTTAGACTAGCTTCCTTTCCCATGGCGTTGATATCTACGAAGTCTTCAAAGTAAAATGAACTTGATGCAGGAGCTCTCCTCCATGTGGTGATGATGATGAACTTAGGCAACGTTCCTTAGCCTTCCAAACTTCTCATGTATGAGCTCTCGCCATTCACCTCCTTGGATCTTCCATCACCTACAAGAAGAAACACATCAAATTAAAACTCGATATAAAAGATTTTCAACAACAAATTACATTCACCTTATGTATGTGTTATTAAAATAACGACATTCCAAAGCATCCATCACTTGTCAAAATCAAATTTGGAAAGCTACACTTTGAATTCACTTGACATTCACCTCTCTTCTTGGCCGACCAGCCTAAGTGGGTTTGAAAGGCATGTCTGGACTGTGGAACGTGAAATTCCATGCTTGAGTGTCTAAGCCGACCTTCTTGGGCGGGTTTGAGGTTAGTGCATGGAGGATGTTATGTAGGCTTGGATTTTTCATGACTTAGTGATTTTTGCTTTGTTTTGATAGTCTAAAACCTTTTACACTTGTCTCATTGATAACTTGACCTCTTTGAATGCAATGGAAAGCCATGAGAGGATGGGCGGATTTCAAGGGTCTAGGCGGAGTATTTCATGTGAAGGAGATGACTCTGTCCAAGTGAAGGTCCTAAAGCCGCCTAGGAAGGGCGGGTTCAAGGAGGATGTATGGAATTTATCACTTCAACTTTATTTTGATGTTCATCTCCTCCATTTCATCAATCCAAACACTTTAGTGAAATCTTGAAATGCTTAAGAATTTAAAGACACATGCTAGATGTTGGGTGGTGATGTCCATGTGTCTTGATGAGGTCCACCTAGCAAGAGCGGTCTTGAAGAGGTTGTATGGAGTGGATGATGTAAAAGAGGTGAATGAAAGTGAGTTTCTTAACAAGATAGTCTTGAGAGTGTATATGGATTACTTCACTTAACTCATCCTCATGAAGACCTTCTTTCCAGCACCCTGGGCGGTTTTGAATGTGTTGTATGGAGAGATGCATGTGAAGAACATGGACTTGTGCAAGTGAATGGTCTAAAGCCGCCTTGGGAGGGCGGGATTCATGGAGGTGTAAGGATTTTCCATGAATTAGGCAATTCTTACTTGGTTTTGACAACTTCAAGACACCGTCACTTACTTCCTTGATTGGTTTAAACTCCTTGCATGCTATGTGAAACTCTTAAGAAGTATGGGCGGATTTAGAGTGTTTGTATGGAGAGATGTATGTGAAGACATGAATGAATCCAAGACCCCTTCTTAAGACCGCCCAGGTAGGGCGGGTTTGGATAGGTAGTGAGGATTTTGCCATGTGCACCCATCTTTACCTTAACCTTGACACTCCTCTTCCACCTCCATGACTTAGTGACTTTCAAACCCACTTAGGCTGGTCGGCCAAGAAGAGAGGTGAATGTCAAGTGAATTCAAAGTGTAGCTTTCCAAATTTGATTTTGACAAGTGATGGATGCTTTGGAATGTCGTTATTTTAATCCCACATACATAAGGTGAATGTAATTTGTTGTTGAAAATCTTTTATATCGAGTTTTAATTTGATGTGTTTCTTCTTGTAGGTGATGGAGGATCTGTTGTGACCAAATCACACATCGCCCCATTGCAAATGGGGACCCCCTTTTTTTTGAATTCCAGTGCTTTGCTAAGTCCAGGATGATGTCCTTTGCATGATGAAGTCAGTGGTGTTTGAGTCTTAGAGCCCCTTGATGACCTGATCCTGATGTTTGAGACCCTGAAAATGACTAAGTCTGGTATCCTGATCCTGAAGATCCTGAAATTGGCTAAGTCTGAAATCTGGTGGATCCTCAAAAATCTAGAATCTGCACGTTAAATTTGGTGGATCTGAGACCTATCTCAAACATCCTGAAAGGTATATTGAAAAATATTTAAAGTATAAGAAATATACCTTACCTCGGGTACTATCAGTTCTGGGTGCAAAATTGCTCCAGGGTCACCTCAAAACTCCGCCTAGAACTTACAGCGCCTTTCATCATCTAGACAACCTCAAGATTGCGCCTTGGGCAAGGAGAGCTTAAAACCAAAGCGCCTTGATTGAAATTGATGTTGGGAAGCTTGAAACACTGCAAATTTGACAAGGAATGATTCAAGAGTCTAGGTGCCCATTGCATGTTTAGATGATCATAAGAATTGCGCCTTAGGTTGAAGGTCATGAGTTTAGGCGCCATTTAGTGTTGCTTTTGCCATTTAGGCGCCTTGGCAATAATGTGGATGAACAACCTCAAGCTAAGAGTCTAAGGATGATCCAGTCTCCCAAGGGTGTAAACAACTCCAAATGAGCAAACTTAAGATAGGCGCCTTTCATGCATTGGACTACCTCATTTTGGCGCCTTAGCATGAAGAGATGTTCAAACAAACTCCAAGTTGCGCCTTAGGAGGAAAGAGTATGAAATCCTGATGTATGTTTGAGAAGATCCTGAAAATGACCAAGTCTGATAGCCTGAAATCCTAAAACACTGAAAAATTGACTAAGTTTGAAATCTGGTGGATCCTCCAAATTCTATAATCTGCATGTTAAATCCGGTGGATCTGAGACCTATCTCAAACATCCTGAAAGGTATATTGAAAAATATTTAAAGTATAAGAAATTAAATATATTTTTCAATATACCTTACCTCTTGGACCTCCACTTCTAGGCACAAATTCACTCTAAGTGGCTAGGCGCCTCTTCACACCAATGCAAATTCAGATTAGTGCCTTAGGTACAAATCATCATCATATGCGCCTAGGAGAAAGTAAATTTCCAGTCAACCATGTTGGGCGCCTTAGTGGAAAAGTTGCCAAAGGACCTCAAGAATTGAAAATTTCACAAAAATGAGAACTTAACTTTGGGCGCATTTTGCATATGTAGCCATCATGTTGGGCGCCTTGATGTGAGGTGAGGTTTAGACTAGTGATTGATAGCGCCTTGAGGATAGAGTATGGCGCCTTCAAAGAGGTAGCCTATTTTCACTTCCAGAGTTCATCTAACATGTTTAAAAAAGTTTAGGCGCCCTTCATTTTCAAAGTACCCTTCCTTTGGCGCCTTGGTGTAAAGTCATTTACAAGTGCATCTTGTAGAGGTTGAAAGTGAAAGGGGCTCTCATTTCACTTAGGCGCTAATTCATGCCAATATCATCATCCAATAGCACCTATGGTGAAGAACCCTCTGGAGGTGGTAAGAAGATGTTTAGAGTTGCAAATCGCCTTAACTGAAACTTTAGGCGCCCTTCAATACTCAAAATTGCGCCTAACATCAAGGAGTCTTCTACATCAAGCTAGTTGAAGGAAATACCACAAATTAGCGCCTAAAAGAGATGAGGATTGAAAGTGAAGTCTTGAAACTTTAGGCGCCCTAATGAAGAGATCTTTGAGGAGTCTAAATTTGAGTTTTAAAATGTCAAAATGCTGAGAAATAGGCTATCTTCCTTTAGGCGCATTCTCTTGACTCTATAAACCCCAATTTGCGCCTTAAGAAAGATGTATCTATTTCCATTGTTGAATTGAACGCCTTGAAGGGGAGAGTTGTTCTGAGACATGTTTAATCATTTGGAATAAAAAAATAGTCAATTTAAGGCCATTTTATCCTAGGCGCCCTTTTACCTCCATGTTGATCTGAGTTAGCGCCTTAGGAAGAATCACATCAATTCATATTTGCAGTAGATACCTTGATAAGAAAAGTCATTTTAAACATTACAATTGTTTGAAATCATTTTGAGTTATGAATGTGGGACTAATTTGTCTTAGGCGCACTTTGTTCCTATTTTTACCTATATTTGCGCCTAAGTTTGAAGTGGCATTATTACATGTTTAAAGCTGTTTTATCTTATGAAGTGATTGATATATTGTTTACCTTGTCTTGTAGGATCATCAATAATGCTAAGGAGTTATCCAAGAAATCACCTTCAAGCGAGGAGTAAGGAGCATCATGCTAGCCGCCTTTGAAGATCATCAACTTGCATCATTGAAAGAAGGAGTGTTGGTGAAGCCAAGGAAATCATCTTAAGGGATCACCTCAAGTCTCTTACATCAATAACATCATGTTGGATCATATCAAGTTCAAGTGTACTTCATCAAGAGCAACATGATTTGAAGCATTCATTTATCCAAGCTTCAAGTTAAGATCTCTCAATCTTCAAATATTCATCCAAGCTTCAAGTCAAGGTTCGTCAAGCTTCAAAGTTTCTTCTAGAGGTTATCAACATCTACTTCACATCCAAGGAAGGTGTTATCATCTACACTTTAAGAGGGTCACTTCAAAGGCCATCATGAAGGATCACTTCATCAACTTCTACATCAAGCAAAGACACATCATTCATTCAATTTCAAGTTCCATTCAAGCTTCAAGTCCAAGAGAGACTTCTACTCCGATTCATGAAGCAAGCTTCATCATCTACTCTTACATGAAGGAAGTATATATCATCATCATCTACTCTATTACTCACTCTACATCAAGAGCATCATCAAAGAAGATTCACATCAACCTGCCTACAAGAAGAAGAAAGAATCATGGAGTTAGTCAAGTGAAGCGACAAGTATCATACATCCAGTCTACAAGAAGAATGAACAAGGCAAGATCTACAAGATGTATTCCTAAACATACAATTTCAAGCAATCACATTGAATACATCACACAAAGATGATACAATTTTCAAAGTATGCTGAAGTGGCATCTATGTGGCGAGTACACATCATTTTAAATGCATTAAATGTATCATTTAATAAAAGAAGTCAAAGGGATTCCTATGTGGAAGATATTTTAAATGATTTCGCCTTACCTTATCACATTGGAAAACGTGGCTTGATTGCCTCCCTCTTTTGTACTAAAAATAGCAAATTGTTGTAACTACCTCTGAGTTGGCACGATCTAGACCCTTGGCTATTGAATTAATTTAAGCCATTCATTGTAGTCCTGGACACTATATAAAGGCCTTGTTGCCTCATTTGTAATTCAGTAGCTCATTAGTAGTAGTAGGAGTAGAGTAGAATAGAAGAGACTCTCAAAATTCTCTGAAAGGACTCGAAATTGTTGTAAATATTTCTCAAGGTTAATGCAAAAGACATTGGAAGTTTATTTGGTGTTCAAGTGTTGTCTTGTGGAATCGCATGGTTTCTTGTACTTAATGAAATGGAGAGATGTTTCAAATAGATTAGAAATAGATTAGAGCTCATTGTTGTAATGTATGTTGTATTGAATATTTGATCAACTCCTAGCTCATGCTTTTAACATTCATCGCTGGTGAAGTGTTGTGTAAAGCTAGTCTGAGCTATCATTTGTATAAGTTCGATTATGGATGCTTGTTTGAGCTGCGCCATCCGATGGGTGCTCATATGAACCTTCATGATTTGAAAACCTTTCGCGTAACCTTAGGAGATTGCACCAACTTCATGTAGTTGTAGGCATCCTTGGCGAAGTGGAGTTAGGTTTATTTGGGAGTTTGTCTATTCAAGCATCATCATTACTTCATTGACCTTAGATTAGTTTTCTGAACCTTGATCTTTTTCTATTTCTTTATGATTGAGACCTTGTATATACATCATCCACACTGAAAGGAGGAATAAGATGAATGAAAGGAGAAGAATCTGCATAAGTCCCTTTGTGTTTACCAGCAAAATCATATTTAGTCACTGAGCTATCTCTTACAAAATCATAAGAAAGGAACCTTGGAGTCATCTTGTTTGATCACTTCGTTCAGCATTCGAGAGGCTTTGCTCAAGAGGGAGTCAGATACTTTGTATTTCACTCTAATTGTTGACTTGTCTAAAAACAAACATCAATAGGATCCAAGGAGGTGAATGGTGAGAGCTCATACATGAGAAGTTTAGAAGGCTAAGGAACGTTGCCCAAGTTCATCATCATCACCACATGGAGGAGAGCTCCTGCATCAAGTTCATTTTACTTTGAAGACTTCGTAGATATCAACGCCATGGGAAAGGGAGCTAGTCTAAGATGATCAAGGTTACAAGTGTAGTTCATCATCATGAGCATCATTCGTTCGAGGCGAGGATCAGTGGAAGGTTGTCACTTCACCACGCATACCTTGAAGGAGGTCATCATCTAGAAGCTCACATATCATGTGCCAGACAAGAAGAACTCTCATCAGGCACTAGTCTACTCCATGAGTCCATGCAACTGTCCAGAGGCATGATCCTGCACAAGCGCAACAACATCACAGGATGAGAGATTAGCATGATCATCAAAGCAATCCATGAGTTACATCAAGACAACAAGAAGAAAATATTCTAAGTAAAGTGAACATGAGGAGAATCACACTAGTTCATTCAAAGATGCTGAGGTGGCACGTACACATCATCAAGCCAATCGCCTTCTGCCATGTAAGAGGGCCCACCATAAAGATGCTCCAGAGATGCTTATCACATTGGGAAACGTGCCTTTATTGCCTCTTTCATGTTCTAAAAATAGCAAATTTTGTAACAAACTGCCTTGTTGTCTCAATCTTAGTCGTTGATTGCTAAATCAATCTTGGCCCTTCATGTAATTCTTGAGCTCTATATAAGGCTCACTTCTCTCATTTGTAAGGACAAGATTATTAGAATTAGAAGATCATTAGAGGAATAGAGAGGAGATTAGGAGCAGAGTTGCTGTAGGAGAGTAGAATAGCAAGTAGAGTAGAGGGGGAACTCTTCAAAGTCATGAAGAGAGCCATGAGATTGTTGTAATGACACACTTCAAAGTAATACAAGCTCATTGTTGTTGTTTGGCATGGTGATTTTGTGGCTTTGAAATGTTAGCATGGTTTCAAGTTCTTGAATATGATGAAGATGTGGTTCCAAGTAGCGTAGATAATAAAGTAGATAGAGGTAATTGATGTAATGGATATATGCAATGATGTTTGATAAATTCCCGTTGGTTCATACTTTTGATGGTTTGTCGCTGCCAAGTCATCGTGTAAAGTTAGCCTGAACCACATCTTGCAAATAGTTTGATTGTTGATGCTCCTTTGAGTTGCGCCAGCTGTGGGTACTTTGGAGTGTGTCAACGATATGAAAATCCTTGGTTTATCCCTTGGAGATTGCACCTATTTCATGTAGTTGTTGCTCGTCATGGCGAAGTGAAATTTGGTTTTCTAAGGGAATTTGTCTATCATTGCATTGTTCATCATGTCATTGTCTTTAGATTAGCCTTCTTAACCTTTGCCTTTTGCCTTTTCTTTTTGTAGTTGATTAGAAGAAGTTCCATTTCATAAGGAAAGAGTACATATTTGAATGAAGTAAGGAGCATATTCAGCGTAAGTCCCTTTGTGATTACCAGCAAATCACATCACACCACCGAGGCTATCCGTTGCAAATTACGTACAAGGAACCTTGGAGCGTTCTTGTTTGATCACATAGTTTAGCATTCGAGATGCTTTGTTCAAGAGAGGATAGAGCACTTGGTGTTTTATTCTAATGTTGTTGTTGTCAAGAAAACATCATCAACCGAATTGGCACTAGAGGGAGGGCCTAATCAAAGATATTGCTCCATTCAAAGTGATTGCTCCATTCGTTGCACGCCCTTCTCCTCCTAACGCTTAACAGAATTGGCGCTAGATGGAGGGCTTGATCAAAGATATTGCTCCATTCAAAGACATTGCTCCATTCGTTGCACGCCCTTCTCCTCCTAACGCATAACAGAATTGGCGCTAGGAGGGCATGAATGGGGAAAGAACACATTGCTCCAGTCATCATTCATTTTATGCACGCTCAACAGAATTTACAGAAGGAGGGCATAAACAAGGAATCGCATTGCTTCAATTAAGTGGACGAACTCTAAATTGTGAAAGTGGAACCAAGTGAGCTTTCAAAGAAGAATTCGAGATTTCAAGATCTCTCTTCTGCCAGAAAATACAAAAAAAAAAGTAGAAAAATAAAAAATACAAAAAAGTAGAAAATCAGAAAAGAAAAAAAAATCAAAAATAGATATGGATTTCTCAAGATCTTCAAGGCAATTCAATGTGGATCATCCTCAAGTCAATATTTTACAGCTTTGGTGGAATTTGAACGCAAAGCTTCATCCCAAGAGTTTGAGCGACTTCGCATCAAGGAAGGGATGTAGAATTCACGACACCAACGGACACGAGGAGCTGTATTGTCTAACATTTTTGTCAAGGATGGAGTTAGCATTGCAAGGCAAAATTTCTTTTTCACACGTACATGAGCCAATTGTTTCTACAAAGGTGGTTCCCAATGCTTTGTTTGATGAAAGAGAGTTCTTAAGTTTCAAGGAGATGATCAAAAATAGACTAAGCATTGAGAAGGACTTGCTTGCGGAAGACATGTTGATTCCAGGTGGTTGGTGCAGGATTCATAACACCACTCATTCGGAACTCAAGTGTTCATCTTGTTAGGAAGCTATTCGTCAAGTGAAGGATCAATTGAGGTTGGAAGAAGAATCTCAGGTACAACTAAGACTAGATGAATTGTGGAGCAAATGTCTTCGAGAAATTGATTCACCACCCAAAGGAGACAATGTTCCCATGTTATTCAAAAATGAAGATAGCATGAGTAAGATTGATGATGAAGCAGAGAACCGATTTGCATACCTTCTTGCAAGTAAGAACGAACCTCCTGTTGAAGAAGAAGCTGAAAAGGAACTAGAGGATGTTCAAACGAAAGCAATTGATGAACAAGATGTTGATTCCTCCATCCAAGAAGAAAGTGACTCGAGTTCATTGCAAGAAGAATTCCTTGATAAACACTCATTCATGCTACATAAGGAGATCCTTGAAAATGAGTTGCACGAAGTACAAAAAGAGTTGTTGGAAGAAAATCAATTGGATGCATTACAAGCAGCACTTCAAGCTATCATCGAAGAACCATCAAATGAACAGCAATTCGGAGGGGCGCTAGACGCTTCCATCCATGAGTTCCAGCCGAAGTTGTCTCAAGATGAACAAATTGAGGAAGTGGAGGTCAACTACGCGAAGCAGTTCGAGGTGGTGCTAGGCTCTTTATTGAAGATCTATGACGAGCTAACAGGTGAAATTTTCCATGCTTTCGAAATTCAATTGTTTTCACCTTTCCATCTTGATATGCCCACTATTGATCATAATGTTGATTTGCATGTTGTGGATGCAAGTGGGATGATCCACCACCAACTTCGACCTCCAAACATGCTGGCAGGCGACGAGCATAAATATCCATTCAAAGGCAAAGAACACCAGGTTGTATCTTTTCCTGCTATTGATTGGAAAGATTTTGAATTTGATAATTATGAATTTCCTGATGATGAATTTGAAGAATATGAATTTGACTATGGATATCTTGGAAAGACAACTTGTATGTGGATAAATCATGGTCCTGATGAACTGCCACAATTGATAATCTTGTGTGAGATTTTGTCTGAATATGAGAATCATATCATGCAAGATGTTTTTTCTGAATTCAAAGATAAATTAGCAAAACTTCGAACTGTCACTTGCACATTGTTACTACTATTCATTCTGAGAAATCATGCTAGGTCTTGTATATATTTGGGTCTTTTGGGTCGTGTCTGCTCTTTGTACATAGCTCTGCTTAGAGTAGGTTTTCCTTTATGTTGCTTTAGAGTAATTTTGCTGTGTTTGGTTGATCTTTGGTTTTGTTTTCTTTCGGTAGTTTATGTTTGTTGGCTTTAGTAGTTAGTTGCTTTCCGGGGTTCCCATGTTGCGAAAAGGCAATTAAGCTTTAAGAAACATAATCTGGTAGATGTTTAAGTTCATTTCTTTGATAAATATTCATGAAAGTCTTTTGAATCTAAGGATGATTTTCTCTAACTTTTTCACAAGGTTAGGATCTGTACTTGACTTAGAAAGGAATTATGAATTGTGTCTTGACACTGATATTTTGCGATTACACATAGTTTTCTATTGAATTATTGATATCTTTCAGTTTTCTTTTGAGAAACTTGAGTCATGAATTGGAAGTTTATTGTGGACTCCATTGCTAGTGTTGAATAGTGTGATTGCTTGTTCACTGGAAGAAGAATCCATTGTTTAGCATGACTTGAAGTATTTAATGGCCTCATAAATTTACACATCTTAATAGTCCTGAAGTTCTAAGTGAGTCTTGGTGAGCTTGAATTAAGTGAAATAGTTCATGATTCCACTTCATTCCATTACATTGCATCTATCTGTATGCTCCATATTCTATTTCAGCCCATCACCTCACTTACATAGTAAAAGCTTGCACTCTGTGATAAGCATTCCCGTTTCACTCCATTCTATTGTATGCATTTCTCCATACCTCCATCTACTCATTCCATTCGCTCCGCCATGCCACTTCATGTACGCAATAAAAGTCTCCATCCATTTCACTCGTTCCATCAAATAATGAACTCAAGTCTAATGTCGGAATCCTCCATATAGTCCTATTTTTCGCCTCAAACTCCCAGTAATGAGTCATCAGGATAAAGGTTTGAGTCCTCTATGGACAAGGTATTTGAAGTCCATCCATGTCAATATCCATTGATATGACCTTAGCCATTCCACAGAAAGCAAGGTAAAGATGTTGGTATTCCCATCCATTCCGCCTAAATACATTGTATTCCATTATTCACCCATCATATGTATCCATTCCATCTTCATTCCCATGCGAAGTCTAAAGGCATATGACCACACACTTTCACTATCCCTCCCTTTTATTCATCTCCATCCATTGCAGCCTTTATCCACTTACCCGTTTCCTAATCATGTTCAATGAATGTAAGTGTCGTCTGAACAAGAAGCTTGCAATCCTTCCACTCATCCCATAGTTTCAAAAAATAAATATTTGGATGCCTTCACCCATGAAACGAAGAGATTCCTGAAAATCCTATAGATCTTTATGCCTCAGAACATAAATGCTAGAAATCCAAGCACAACATATTCAAAGACTATGCCATTCCATATATCCAAAAGAAAAGGCAAAAGTCTGGGTATTTAAGTCTAAGAAGCCAAATTCAAAGCGGCTTCCGCATCCGAAGAATCCATTTCCATTCACCTCATCTCACTCCATTCCCATCCCATCCTGTTTCCATTCCAAGTTACTTCATCCCACGAAATAAAATCAAACAAGAACCTTCTAAGTTCGTGTGGGTCCTAAAGTTATTACTTCACTTGTTCACTAATCACCGTTCCCATTCCTTTATTCACCTCCCTTCCACTTGCAAGCTTCAAAGTTTAGTTTGGTACGTGCAATCGTTGATTATGTTTCCCTTTCGTTTTATTCATTCCACTACATACCCTCCGTTCCAATCCATCTCCCGTTAGCCTGCATATCCCACCACTCGCCTGGTCTATGTTATGGATGCCTTTCCATCTATTTGTTTTGCATAATCCACATCATAGTCCACTATTTCCGTCTGTATTCCCGTCCATTAGTCATTTCCTGCCAACATAAGTGAACATACTGACTCGACATGGTTTTGTGTAGACTATCATGTTATCCACGGAATTAGACTCTTGAGTTCCTCCTATCCATTACCATGGTAAAAACCTGGCAAACAGGCGCCATGTGTAATTGTCGTTATTCACGGTGAAAACCTGGCAAACAGCGGCCATGAGTAATATGCCTTAAAAAAAAAAAATGAAAAAAAATAGTAAAGTGAAATCCTTTCTTCCATAGGTGAAAACCACCTCTGGTGGCGCCTTGGATAAGTACCATGACGAAAACCTGGCAAACAAGCGTCATGTGTAGAGACACTGTCTCGTTCCACCTATCCATCTTGTCATTTCCATTATCATTTCTATTCCATTTCATACCCTCATTACCCAGTTCGCCCGTATATGCATACTTACACTGTTGAATCCATTCATCCTCCCTCCATGAACTTACCTAGCTTAAGACAAGTGAACTCGGATGATCTTAGCTTCTAAGGGACGGAAATGAACGCAATTGCACACACTTGGGTCTTTGAATTATGAATGGTTGTACTAAGCTTTTGATTCTGATTTCTTGATCATGTATTCATGTTTGTTCAACCTAACATGTGGGTGTACACAGAAGGTTTCAATTCGTTGATTCTTGTTTATCATTCGAATACTTAGGAGAATCAATGTTTGTTGAACATTGCACACACGGTGGTAATCAAAGGGTGAAGTGTCTTAACCCAATTCATTGTTCTTTTCCCTTTCGAGTGTATTTTCTAGCTACGTGATGGAATTAGAGTTAATTATCCGAAGTTTTTGGGTCTGGATTGAGTCTTTTTTTTCTTTGAAATGTTCAGGAACATTTATTCGAATTGGCGCTAGGAGGGCCTAATCAAAGATATTGCTCCATTCAAAGACATTGCTCCATTCGTTGCACGCCCTTCTCCTCCTAACGCTTAACAGAATTTTCTATGTTATGGATGCCTCTACGTTGAAGTTTCTTGGTTTAGATTGAGTCTTTTTCTTTGAAATGTTCAAGAACATTTATTCGGATTGGCGCTAGATGTTGTGATGTAATCACACATCGCCCCATTGCGAATAGGGACCCCCTCTTTTTTTTTGCTTTCTTGCTTTGTTTTGCTTTAGGTTTAGTTTTGCTATGAGCTTGTAGGGTTTTGGTAGTGTTGTTTTGCCCATGTCTCGACAGTTTCTTGCCAAGAGGTCTATATGTCTTCATCTTGATGCATGCCACTGAGACCCTGAAAATGACTAAGTCTGATATCCTGAAAATCCTGAAAAAATGACTAAGTCTGAAATTTGGTGGATCCTCAGAAATCTAGAATCTGCATGCTAAATCCTATGGATCCAGGACCTATCTCAAACATCTTGGAAGTATATTGATAAATATTTAAAGTATAAGAAACCCAATATCTGACTTATACTTAGACATATTTTCAATATACTTCCATTCAGGAAATCCAAAATTTGACTAAGGCAAGAAATTCCTCACTCCATGTCCAAACCCGCCCAGACACGGCGGCCTTGGCACAAGGTCATGGATTCAGCGTCATGCAGATGCACTTGTCTAGACACTGCTCCCAAAACCGCCCTGCAAGGAAAATGGTTAAGTATTGAAGTTTTTGCATGCATGGAGCACTGAGATGTAATGGTCTATAGGCAAGGATTGAGTTCAAGTAAATTTGAAGTTCAAATCCATGGGTCACTCCTCAACCCGCCCTATCTGGGCGGCTTTAGCATGTTCACATGGACAGTGTCTTCACCACCTCATGACACCCTCCAGATGCAGCTTCCAAACCCGCCCCAGGTAAGAATGATTAAATTTTGAAGTGTTTTCAAGCATAAAGCACTAGAAGGTGGTGAAATTCAAGAGAAACATGAGAGTTTGAAAGAATTAAGTGAGTTTTGGATGAAAATCCAAGGGTCACCCTTAAACCCGCCCTTCTTGGGCGGCCTCAAGAGGTTCCTGTGGACAATTTCACCTCCTCCACATCAATCACTCCAGACAGTCCCTCCAATCCCGCCCTAGGTAAGATTGTGCAAATTTCAAAGTGTTTCAACACAAAACATTAGAAGGTGATAAAGTTGGATGGAGATTTGAAGGTTTTTGAAGGCATTAAGTGAGTTTGGAATGAAAATCCAAAGGTCACCCTTAAACCCGCCCAGGAGAGGCCTTTGTGGACAATGTCTCCTGACCCAAGAAGTTCTCCAGACACTTGCTTCAAAATCGCCCAGGGAGAAGAATCATGCAATAAGCAAGGTTTGTGTGCTAAGTATAGCCAAGATGATATCACAAGGAAAGGAGATAGTCAAGTTTAAGGCATGAGAGGTGTCTAAGTGCCAAAATCCAAGACCTACTCTCAAACCCGCCCTACCTGGGTGGCCTAGAGAGGTCAATTTGGAATTTTGATGTTAAAGCAATGCAAATACTCTTCTTGACTTCCTAAATCATCATGAAGCTTCACATGTTTGAGAAGATCATCCTAGAGAGGTAAAATTGGAGACATGATTGCAACTTACCTCACATCTTAGAGAGAGTCATTCCAAAAGGAGGGAAGTTTGAAAAGTTGACTAAGTCTTAAGAAGCAAGGAGAGGGAGACATCTCCATGAGGAGAAGGCTTTAAATGACAAAATCCAGACACCTTCTCCAAACCCGCTCGTGTAAGGCGGCCTTGAACTCCATGCTTAGATGATTTCATCTCCTGCACATAATATACTCCAAGCACTATCATCAAACCCGCCCAAGGAACAACTTACAAAGTTTACAATATTCTAAGTTGAAATGCAAGGAGATCATGAAGTGTTGATGAAAGTGCATACCATTTTGAGCTAAAATCCAACGGGTACCCTCAAACCCGCCCTACTTGGGCGGCCTCAAGAGGTGTCTGTGGATAATGCCTTCTTTCCCATGAAATAGTCCATACACTGTCCCCAAAGCCGCCTAGAGTGAAGACACTGCAATTGGTAAGAAGGGATTAATGAATTGATAAGTTTGGAAGGGTTTAAGATGCTCTAAGTGAAGTAATCCTTACTACCTATCCAAACCCGCCCTTCCTAGGCGGTTTTCATCATGATAGGTGGATAACATCATCACTTAGTATCCATGAAGCATCATTTGAGTCTTAAGGGTGTTGGAGAGAAGGTCTTCATGAGGAGATGAATGAGCTAAGGGAAGCAATCCATACACACTCTCAAGACTATTTTGTTAAGAAACTCTCACTTTCATTCACCTCTTCCACATCATGCATTCCATACAACATCTTCAAGGCTGCTTAGCTTAGGCAGACTCCGCCATGACATAAGGATAAGTCCATCAAACATTTCAGATCTGCCTTCTAACCTCGCCTAAGAATGTATAGAAATGAAACCTTACAAGGAGATAAGAACAAGGAGAAATCATGAGGAGGAAACAAGCATCAAATGAAGGTTAGAAGTGAAGAATCCAAGCCTACCCTTGAAACCCGCCCTTCCTAGGCGGCTTTAGGACCTTTACTTGGACAGAGTCATCTCCTTCACATGAAATACTCCGCCTAGACCCTTGAAATCTGCCCATCCTCTCATGGCTTTCCATTGCATTCAAAGAGGTCAAGTTATCAATCAAACAAGTGTAAAAGGTTTTAGACTATCAAAACTAAGTAAAACTCACTAAGTCATGAAAAATCCAAGCCTACCCTTGAAACCCGCCCTTCCTAGGTGGCTTTAGACTCTCCATTCGGACAATCTCATGTCTTCACATGACATCCTCCATGCACTAACCTCAAACCCGCCTAGGAGAGAAGAAGGCACAAACACATGGATAACTTGCAAATTCAGATCACACATGAAGGATTTTAAGTAAAAGTCCAAGTGAGAGTTGTCAAAACAAGGACATTCCACACCTACCTCTCCAACCCGCCCTGCATAGGCGGTCTCAAGAAGAAGTCATGGACTGTATCTTGTTCCACAACAAACATTCCATATAATGCTCCTAAAGCCGCTCAGAGTAAAAACCATAGAATTTGCAAAGTGAAATCAATGAATGGATGAAAATGAGTCATTTCACGAATGAAGCAATCAAGTCTAGAAAAGTGTAAAGTGCTGCAAGCTATAAACTCCATGCATGCACTCTCGGGACCACCTTGTTAAGAGACTTCCACTATCATACATCTCTTTCACATGAAATTCTCCATACACCTTCTCTAAATCCGCCCAAGCTTCTATAGCATTCAAAGGAAGCTAAATTATCATGGAAGTAAGTGAGGAGCCTTGAAGTTGCTAAAACTAAGCTAGAAAATGCTTAAGTTCTGAAAATCCTTACTAGCCTCCTAGTCTTGCCCTTCCTGGGCGGCTTTAGCCCTTTCATGTGGACAACATCATCTCCACATGACACTATCCAGCTACACCCTCCAAACCCGCCCAAGCTGGGCGCTATTGACATGTGAGCATGGAAAATGTTCAAAGGCCGACCTGCTTTGAGTAAAGGGCAGTATTTGGTATAAAGGAAGGTTTAAATCTGCATCAAAACAAATACAATCCTAATCCTGATCTGCAGCAAGGAGTAGCAGCTTTCAAAAGGAAGAAAAAAGTTAAAAATTCAAGTATCTTTCAAGATCAAATTTTCCAAAATTCTGATTTTTGCTTAAAATTCATTGTTTTAATCCCATATACATAAGGTGAATGTAATTTGTTTTAATTTGGTGTGTTTCTTCTTGTAGGTGATGAAGGATCCAAGGAGGTGAATGGCGAGAGCTCATACATGAGAAGTTTGGAACGCTAAGGAACGTTGCTCAAACTTGTCATCATCACCACATGGAGGAGAGCTCCAACATGAGAAGTTTGGAACGCTGAGGAACGTTGCTCAAACTTGTCATCATCACCACATGGAGGAGAGCTCCAACATCAAGTTTATCTTACTTCGAAGACTTCGTATGTCTGGATGAGGAAGACATCAACGCCATGTGGAGGGGAGCTAGTCTAAGATGATCAAGGTTACAAGTGTAGTTCATCATCAAGAGCATCATCCGTTTGAGGCGAGAATCAGTGGAAGGTTGTCACTTTACCAAGCACATCTTGAAGGAGGTCATCATCCAGAAGCTCACATATCATGTGCCAGACAAGAAGAACTCTCGTCAGGCACTAGTCTACTCCATGAGTCCATGCAACTGTCCGGAGGCATGATCTTGCACAGGCACAACATCACCAAATGAGAGATGAGCATGATCATCGAAGCGATCCATGAGTTACATCAAGACAACAAGAAGAAAATATTCTAAGTAAAGTGAACATGAGGAGAATCACACTAGTTCATTCAAAGATGCTGAGGTGGCACGTACACATCATCAAGCCAATCGCCTTTTGCCATGTAAGAGGGCCCACCATAAAGATGCTCCAGAGATGCTTATCACATTGGGAAACGTGCCTTCATTGCCTCTTTCATGTTCTAAAAATAGCAAATTTTGTAACAAACTGCCTTGTTGTCTCAATCTCAGCCGTTGATTGCTAAATCAATCTTGGCCCTTCATGTAATTCTTGAGCTCTATATAAGGCTCACTTCTCTCATTTGTAAGGGACAAGATTATTAGAATTAGAAGATCATTAGAGGAATAGAGAGGAGATTAAGAGTAGGGTTGCTGTAGGAGAGTAGAATAGCAAGTAGAGTAGAGGAAACTCTTCGATGTCATTGAAGAGATATTGTGAAATTGTTGTAAAAACACTTCCTAGATCAATACGAGCTCATTGTTGATTTTTCATGGTGATTTGTGTGATTGTGGGATGTTGGCATGGTTTCAAATTCTTGCGGATGATTGAGAAATGTTTCCAAGTAGAGTTAGATTAGAAGTTCATTGATGTGATGCCCATATGTTAAGATATTTGATGAATTCCATAATGGTTCATACTTTTTGTGGATTGTCGATGGCAACTCACTTTGCAAAGTTAGCCTGAACCTTTACATGCTTTAGTTCGGTTGTGAAGATTGTTCAAGCTGTGTCAGCTATGGGTGTTTGGATGAATACTTCGCAATTTGAAAATTTTTGAGTTACCTTAGAAGATTGCACCGAACTTTGTGTAGTTGTTGGTCCTTATGGCGAAGTGGAGTTGGGTTATATGAGGAATTTGTCTATCTTGACATCATCCATCACTTCATTGTCCTTAGATTAGCTTTCTCAACGTTTGTCTTTTGCATTTTCTTTTCATAGCTAGTTGGAAGAAGTTCCATTTCACGAGGAAGTTCTCCTTCATAAGGAAGAAATAACACATTTGAGTGGAGTAAGGAGCATATTCAGCGTAAGTCCCTTTGTGATTACCAGCAAATCACATCAACTACTGAGTCTATCCATAGCAAAAACATGAATAAGGAACCTTGGAGTTGTCTTGATTGATCACATTGTTTAGCATTCGAGAGACTTTATTCAAGAGAGGATAGAATACTTAGTATTTTATTCTGAGTTTGCATGTGCAAGAAAAACACATCAACAGGGCGGACTGCAATGGGCCCATGAGCTGCTGGATGTGCTGCCGCAGTTCCTCATTCTCTTGCTTCAACTGGTCCTCCTTTTTTTCTTCCTTAACCTTTCTCGGATGGCGGCAACGTAATCCTCCAGCTCCTCCATTTCTTGATCCTTCGTGGTTGGTCCAAGGTCGACCTTCAAGATGTCAAAGTCATCTGGACTGATGTCCTCCTTCGCCTTGGTTACCTTGGGAATTGCCACCTCTACTCGGCGGGATCCTGATTCATCCCTTGTAATCCTGGAAAACTTCTTTGCCTTCTTTGGACCTGCGGATTTACCTATCCTGGCTAGAAAATCACCAAGTTCGGTGGAAGGATCATTCTTCCTAATTGTCTTCTTCCGCAACCTATCTTGTAACCAATTGGGTTTTGTGGACGGAATGACTTCCTTCTGTGGTTCTTGAGGATCTTGACCAACTTGTGGTGTGGATGTCGGTACTTCGCCGGAATTGAACTCCTCGTCGAGGAATTCCAAATCAGGGTGATGGAGCATGTCCTCAAGATGGACCTCCCCTGGATTCCGCGGTGGAGGGTTAGGCCGATTTCCTACCATCAGGCTGGGAGTCCGTTCTTGGGTGGAATCCATGGACTCATTATTTTCTTGATCATCTTGTTCATTTGGGACCATTTCCTCCTCCATGGGTCCCTTACCTTTAACTGTTTGCAGATCTTCAAAAAGATCCACCTCCCGGACGGAAGAAGTGCTGGCAAAGTGAGGCTTGGATGCATTCTGCTCCTCCTGGTCAGGCCTGCTGATAGGTTCCTTCCGAGCCTTCACTCTCTTCGCTGGTGGATCTTCCGCAGTCGTGTCCTTCACTTCCTGTCTTCCCGTCTCTTGTTCTTTCACAGGAGTGTCCTCGGTCATATCCTCTTCGGAAGACTGAGAATCCAAGTCTCCCATCAGGTCATAAGTCGGGCGGATACCTCTTTTGTGCAAGTTCTCCGTCTGCTAGCCTATCCATTTCTGTGTTATCGTTAGCACTGGTGCCATTAGATCATCTAAGTGGGTGACCTCCAGATCGGACCAAATCAAGGGTGGAAGAGGCTTATCCCTCTATTCGAAGAATGGCTGGAGTTGCCTTCCATCCTCGTTGACTTGATCTGGGACTGCAAAGATCCTGGTGGCCCTGGTCATGTCAACTGAAAGCCGGGAACATGTCCTCTTGCGCACTTCAAAGTCATCCTCAGCGTTTGCCCAGTGGTCCTCCAAGTGTACCTTATGTCTATGCCTCCTTCCACATGCTACTCGGGTGGTATTGAACGGGTCAAAGTTCTCCCGCAAGGAATGAGTCACCAGGTTATAGAATTACAGCTCCTCTTCGGATCTTTCTACAGCTTGGAGAGATGGGCATGCTTCGACCGCACCTTCCGTCTGGGCTGGGTAGGTTACCCCGGCCTTCTTCTGAACTTTGTCATATGCCGAGAGTTGCCTTGTCAATTCCAATCGGACCATTTTGTCCGACGGATATCTTGGCAGTTTGTATGGGTAGCCGGAGAATCCTTGCACCCTGATGTATGTGAACTTCGGGAATTGGATGAACTAGGAGCCATAAGTCTTGATCAATTGCTTGGCCTCGGGTGATAACCTTTGGTGAATGCCTCCTTGGAGGGTCCTTGTAATGTGCATGGCGAATGCGTCATTGAACCTCTGGAAATGGTTTATGTTCTGGAGATGAAGCTGGATGTAGCAATCGTAGACCTTGACTTGCCCTTCTTGATTGCCGATACGTCCCTTCCATGACAGTCCTCGATATTTGTTGTTCCTTGCCAACATATAGATCACATAGGAACTCATGAAAAAGGCCTTCGATTCCTCTAGGTTTCAGAATTGTGCATCAATACTGTCACTGAGGAGTCGAGCCCAATCAATCATCTTTGTCCTAGCGGTGACTTCCTTGATGTAGTAGAACATCCATGGCTTGAAGGTAGAGGATTGCGGACTTCCCATGATCCTGTCTAGCATGACGACGAGGTCTCCATGCTCTTGCTTGAAATCAGATTTAAGGAGTGTCCTTGGCAACTTGGAACGGTGAGGCCTTTTCTTTTGCATCCATGACTTGTTGATGATCCCCAAACAGGTTGTCGGATCGGCCTGGAACATGTCGGCTGACTCCTCCTTGCTTGTGTACTTGATGGGACTATAAACAGGTACGTTGAAAGCCTTCGCAATCTTTTCCTTGGTGAAATAGGCCACCATTGTGCTGTTGCGATCAACGACCATCCTTCGTTCCGGATCATAGTGCATGAAACATTCCACTATCAGTTCGGGACAAGGAATGGCGGGCAAGAAACATGCGGCAGAGGCAACTCCATTCCGGACGATCTTGGCTACAAGCTGGGATGGAGGATGTCCATCCACTCCGTACATTCGCTTCCCAATTTCTTCCATGGCTGAAGGATGGATGTTGGTGTCTCCGACGTTCGCCCACTTTGAGATGATTCTGGAATCCGGGAGTGTCCCTTTGAGGGCAACCTTCACTTGAGTCTGTCTTGAAAAGTTCGCCTTGGCACTCGCCATTCAGCTATGGAATCAAGGAACGAAATAGCAAAGTATAAGTTTTTAAAGAGGTATGGATGGAGGCGGGATGAGGGTTTTTATTCCCACCATCAGAAGTTAGTATGACAGATTTATGCATGTGGGACTAAAAATTATGAAATGTCAAGTACATAGGAAGGAGAAAATAACAATATTCTAAGTAAGATGAATCATCTTATGCATTCACATACCTCTCCTTGCACAAGGAACTTTTGACTTTTAATGGAATTTCTGATTTTTTGATGGATTTCTGACCTTATAATGGATTTTCTGCAGGAATTTCTGAGTTTAATGGATTTTTGTCAAGAAATCTGCCTTAGGAATTTTCTGAAATTTTAGTCTTGGTGAAGAACTTACCTTAGAATGGAGGATTCTTGGATTTGGAGGATGAAGTCCTACCCTTGGAAGATGAATTTCTGCCCTTGGAAAGTTCAGAAATCTGTTTTAAACCCATAGAAATCTCTGCCCTAATGAAGAATTTGGCCTTGGAAATGCTAAAATCTGGAATCCTCCTTGATGAACTTTGTCCTTCAAGTGATGAAATCTACCCTTGAATGAATATTTCTGCTCCTAGAAGGTATATTTCTGCTCTTGAAATCTGCTTTTCTGCTTTGGATTTGTGTTTGGATGTTAAGAATGACCTTGGGCGTTGCCTTACATAGGCATTTGGACTTAGATATGCCACTTGGCTGACATCCACTGGAGGAAAATATAAATAAAATAAAGGAAAACCCCCTTGGCTGACCTTCACTGGCCGCCATAGTGTTTTGTCTTATTCTCCTCAGGCGGTGGCGCGGATTCCGAGGTGTCAGGGATTTCATGATGTCGGGGATTTCTTCCAATCGGGGATTCCTTGAGCAACTAGATTATGCGACCATGGAGTGATTCTGGAACTTTTTGTTGTAATTTGGCTAAGTCTTGGAATGTTGCCTCTGTGAAGATCTTTCCAGAAGGAAGTTTGTGATCCCATGTTTGAACAGGAATCCTCTTGGGTTGCCCATTTTGGCGGGATTAGAATCCTTCAGGGTAAGTCTTGGAATGTACTGCAGTCATGCTATCCAGGAGCGCAAATCCCTGAGGAAGTGGATTTTGGATTCAGGACAAAAAACCTCCTGGAGTGCATATTCCACCTGGTCATGGATAGTGTGACCAGGGACAAATTCCTTCTAGGTTTTCCTCCTCTTTCAAACTCATTTTCAAGTTCTTTTGTTAGAATTTTGCCAAGTTTTGGAAGTCTTCTTGTAGGTTATCATTTTAGTTTGGACAGGCATCAGCTGTTGATGGAACTGGAGGATCTTGTCTAGGGGCACAAATTCCCTCAGGTGCAAGATTTTGCGCCCTGGACAAAAACTATCTTGGAGCGCACATTTCCACAGGAGGTGGATTTTGCGCCCTAGCCAAAAAACTATCCTGGAGCGCACATTTCCACAGGAGGTGGATTTTGTGCCCTAGACCCTGCATGTTCAGTTTTTAGGATTTTAGTTAAGGGCTTATCCCTTCTTTCAGTTTTGTTGCTTGAACAGGAATCCTCTTCACGAAAGGTGAACTTTGGTTGCTTTACGGAGGTTCAATCATCGACACGGGATTTGGAACAAGGAGTTTTCCTCCATTCCTGCAAGGAATTTCAATCTTCATGGCGAAATCTTCCAGACCAACAGACGGTGAATTTTTTATGCAGGCACCCATGGACAAGTCCAGGAATGACTTCCTGTCAAATTGCAAAGTTCAGATTGGAATAGGAAGTGGAGCAGGACACCCTGATCCTGGGGTGCATAATCCAGTAGGTACTGGATTATGCGACTAGGAAGAAATATCTTCCCTGGGCGCATGTTCCAGTTGGTACTGGAATATGCGACCAGGAATATTCCTGTTGCACTTTTCTAGCCTTCCGGAGGGGTGCTTGAACATTGGTTGTTTTTGGAATTTGCTCTAAGTCTTTGAAAACCCTGTTGATTGAGAATTTTCCGAGTCACGACCTGAGATTGAGTGAGTCCTAGATCGGGATACGAAGGACATTCCTTGGTTTTGATCTTTCGGACTGGAGTTGTTGGGCCGGGAACTGAGTTCCATGATGGAAAGATGAACATGCCAAGGAGTGACAGTCTTTGTTAAATTCCGAGCCTTGGTTGGGATAAGAATCTGGATAGACCTTGAAACAGGATTCCGGGTAGGAATTCCTATTTAAACAAGACTCCGGGATAGGCACTTCCGGATAGGACTCCGGATTGGACCTCCGGGGTGGATTCCTGGACTAGAACAGGGAATAATTTCCTGAGTGGGACATGGAGTCTTGGAATAAGATTAGAATTGAGTTCCATGCCGGGAATGGAGTGGGTTCATTTCTTAAGGATGGAAAGACAAAACCCTTCCCTAAGGATAGGACGTGCAGTTAGGGTTCCAAAGCCGTGCAGGAGGGATCCTATGTGTTCACTTCCTCGATCACCAGTGAGCCAGCCTAAACCATTAATATCATTTGAGTTCCGAAATCATGCCGGAGAGTATGAGACTAGAGCAAGAATCTGGACTAAGTCAAAAAAAAAGAGGGGGACCCAATTTGCAATTGCGGTTGATGTTGTAAAAGGTTACAATAGGTCCCAGACTTCTTGAAATGTCATATCTTCTTGTCTGGTAACACTTGGAATGAAAAGGCAACATACCTTGATGAGTACCTCAATTGGAAACCTTAAACTCAATACCTATCTTCCACTAGGCGCACATTTGGAGTATTTGATGAGGAATATGCGCCTAGGCTACACTTAGCTAGTTTTCCTTCAAGATTTGCAATGTATGTTGCTCCTAGAAGTTGATAACATTGTTTCCAAAGGTAGCGCCACTTCTTCACTGAATCAAACTCATGTCTTCACAACTTGATGCTTGAATTGATGAAATGGCTCTCAGACTTAGCCAATTTTTGAGTTTCTGACTTGGATCCTACAAAACAATAAAATTGAGTTACTCAAAAACCAATTGATTCCCTCATCATTTAGAATTAGCCTCCGGGAATGAGGAGCAGGCTAATCTATGTTCCTTCTGATGATTAAGCCGGAAATGGGGACATGACAGTTTGGGAGTGGAAATCTTCAATTGTGAGAAGTTTGGGGTTGTTTAGTGGGGTTTTTGTGCATTTTTAGTTTGCTGTTCATGCATATCAGACCTGCATATCTGCTGTTACAGTGGTTTCATAGGGTTTTACAGTGATTGTTTGGGCTTCATCCTTCATCTGGAGCATCAGAGCTTTGTGGGTATAACTTCTTGTGATGTTTTGCAAAGTTTATGTGCTACTTCTTCATGATTCTGTGCTACAACAGTGTTAATCTATTTGCAATCAGTTTTGAAGAGTATAATTGCAGCCTTTGATGTTTGTAATATTTCCTTAGTTGCAATGATTCAATGTTTGTAAACTCTGGATGGTAGTACTGCTGGTTGCATTCATGCTTTGCATTTCATATTGTAATATTGGATGGTTTACCGCCAATACATTATAGCATTTATGAATAGCCCGTTTTTTCATGTCCCCATATTTACCCATGAATCGATTATGCATTGAAATTGAAAATATGAATATTGTAATCGATTCAAGTAATATAGATTTAATATAATAAATTAAATAATATTATATGAATAAAAATAAATATAATGAATTAATATAAATATTAATAATTTAAATATTATTTTAATATACATTTATATTATATAAATATAAATAAATATTATAAGTTAAAGATTAAAAATTAATTATTATAAATTAAACATTAAAATTTAAATATCAAATATTATATGGCCACAAGTGATCGACCTCTAAACAAAGGAGATATCGGGCCATTAAGGATTCACCAACGGTTAAGCATAATGAAGGGTAGTTATCATACGATTTGGATACGAAAAGCCACGACCAACATGGAAAGGGGCAATGATCCCCACAAAGTCATGACCCTTTTTAAAAGGTAAGAGATATATTTAAGAACAGGCATAAACGAATGGAGGAGGAAAGCTCATCTCATCAGCAATTATATTTAAGAAGGCTACGATTGAAGACATGGAGGGGGTATCTCATTCTCAGTAACAATCTTTTATCATATTTGGTAGCATTAACATTCAAAGAAACTCATAAAGTAGACTCAGCCTCAAGGAACAACACATCAACATCGAATATCCTCCAATAACCATTACACAGTAATAAGTCATACACAAATCAATATATCTCATTAGGAAGAGCTTCTATGAATAATCAATTGTAATCAAAGTGAATCATCAAGGGGAAAAATTCTCACATACATAAAAGAGGACGCAATCCATTTCATCTTTCATGCAATTTGAGCATCAATGATTCACATTATTCATCTCATCGATTATCTCAATCATTAATACACGGCACAAGAGAAAATAAGATAAGCAACTCAATTATTAATTGAATATGCAGATCAATCCAGCCTATTATCTAATGTATAATAATCTTCTCTCATCTCATCACCACCGAGGCATATAAGATAAGAATTCTATTGAGATCAGCAGATTTGCAGGCAGTGTAAGGTTTTCTTACTCAGCTTTAATATGTAGTTTTCCTCAATCGAATATCATTGTCTGGCATCATACATGCAATTTGTTTTATTCCCTTGAAATATATATATATAGTCTGATGTATGCCCTCCAAGATAGACTCGAATCTTGAAACGATTTCTAATATCAAACTCCGACGAACTGAGTAGTCTTGGGAACAAATAGAAATTAGTCTGATTTATAAACTGTATTGGCATTCTCACTGATCAAAAGGATATGATTAGTGATCCTATAATCTGATATGGAACTATATTTATATATGTTAAACTAGACTGAATAATTGACTGCATTTACCTATAGATTATGATGAATAAATGGCAATTTTAATATTTCTTTTTCCTGCATTCTGATATATCTCATGCTGTGTCATATATTACTGTATAATGCCATTCATTGAAATGTTCTCTTCTTGACTCATGGTTAGTCCATCATAGAGTTCCCGTGGACTGGCAGTTTGGTTAGGGAACTGGAGTAGTTTTGGCTTTGGAGGTTTGTGTCGGTGGAGGTAATGTGGTTCGGATTCAGAGGATCCAGTTGGCGCCTTCTGAGTTGGCTCAGATTGCTCTTGGTCATTACTATTTTTAGTAAGTTTGGGGTTAGTGTTGGTTGAGTATTTTCAGAGGGGAATCAGATTCGTTTCGTCGAGGGCTTTCCGACGAGCTATATATCGTTGCATTCCGATCCCATCTTAGTAGTTATTTTAAAGTCCAAAGTTATTAATGATATATTTTAATATGGACTTTATAATATATAATGGAAAAGTGACTTTTGAGGAAAATGAAGACATCACTTTAAGTTGTGACCATGGGCGCCCTTCCCTAGGGAAATAAAAGTCTTTTAAAAGTTAATTTCCCTCCCTAATACCCAACACCATCTTGGAGGGTAAATAAAAGAGGGTTTGAAAGCTCATTTGCATATGCTTGCTTTCATGATATTTCTCTTTTGGAGCTCTGCTAGGGTTTCTAATTGTGAAGGGTTTGAGGATTTGAACCAGTAGCTTTTGGAGATGAAAACCTCCATTAGTGACGGCATTCGATAGGTGTGAAAGATCACCCAACGATGCCAGTGAAGGTGAATACATTCAGTGTTCACAGTTGTGCATTCATGGAGTTGAGATTGATGGATTCGAAGCTAATATGTAACATCATTCGTGCATAAAGTGTGTGCAGTCCCCAAACAGCAAGGTTGATAGCAGATTTGGAGGAGTTTGTGGTGATTTATGACTGATTGTATTTCCTAGAGGGGCCATACTTCTCCTTGACTGGCCGTACTACTTCTAGTGGCTTTTTGGTGCTTCTTTATTGTTGTTTCTGCATTCTAACAAGGACGCCAAGCCTGGATATCAGTTTGCAGATCTATATCAGATAATTTTAGAGGGGATTAAGAGTGTATTGCTGCTATTACTGCCTTCAAGCTTTGGCCGTACTCACCTTGAGGGGCGTTGGGGCTTGTTGGCTTCATTCTACATTGTGGGTATTTTGTATTTGGCATTGTGGGGGTGTTTGAACTTCTCTTCTAGCTGATATCAAACTGTATAATCTATTTGTATTCACCGGAGTGTTTTGGAGCGATTCTGGCTATACCCATTAGCTGGACCTTTCCGACGGTTGTACCAAGTTGCATTTATAAACATGGGTATGTCATGTTGATGATTGTTTTTGGACAAGTCAACAATTAGAGTGAAATACAAAGTATCTGACTCCCTCTTGAGCAAAGCCTCTCGAATGCTGAACTATGTGATCAAACAAGATGACTCCAAGGTTCCTTTCTGATGATTATGTAAGAGACAACTCAGTGACTAAGTATGATTTTGCTGTTAAACACAAAGGGACTTACATTAGATCTTTCTTCTTTCATTCAGCTTATCTCTCCTTCAGTGTGGATGATATGTATACAAGGTCTCAATAACAAAGAAATAGAAAAAGGGTGAGGGTTTAGAAAACTAATCTAAGGTCAATGAGGTAATGATGTATTAAACAGACAAACTCCTAATCAACCTAACTCCACTTCGCCAAGGATGCCTACAACTACATGGAGTTGGTGCAATCTCCTAAGGTTACGCAAATGGTTTTCAAATCATGAAGGCTCATATAAGCACCCTTTGAATGGCGCAGCTCAAACAAGCATCCACAATCGAACTTAAGCAAATGAGGCTCAGACTAGCTTTACACAACACTTCACCGGCGATGAATGTTAAAAGCATGAGCTAGGAGTTGATCAAATATTCAGTACATACATACATTACATCAATGAGCTTCTAATCTACTTCTAATCTAATTGAAACATCTCTTAATTCCATCAAGATTTATGAAACCATGTTACTCCACAAGATAATACTAAACACCAAACAAGTAGCTCCAATGTCTTTTGCATTAATCTTGAAAATATTTACAACAGCTTCAAATCCTCTCAGAGAATTTTCGAGAGTCTCTCCTATTCTACTCCTAAAATCTAATCTCTAGTCTATTACTAATGATCTATTGAATTACAAATGAGGCAACAAGGCCTTTATATAGTGTTCCAGTATTACAATGAATGGCTTAGATTAATTCAATAGCCAAGGGTCTAGATCGTGCCACCTCAGAGGTAGTTACAACTACTTGTTATTTTTAGCACAAAAGAGAGAGGCAATGAAGGCACATTTTCCAATGTGATAAGGTAAGGCGAAAGCATTTAAAACATTCTCCACATAGGAATCCCTTTGGCTTCTTTCATTAAATGATACATTTAATGCATTAAATAATGCGGCTAATCAAAATTGAATAATGTGTACTCGCCACATAGATGCCAACTCAGCATACTTTGAAAATTGTATCATCTTTGTGTGATGTATTCAATGCGATTGCTTGAACTTGTATGTTTAGGAATACAACTTGTTGATTTTTGCCTTGTATATCTTCTTGTAAACTGGATGTATGATACTTGCAGCTCACTTGATTAACTTCATGATTCTTTCTTCTTCTTGTAGGTAAGTTGATATGATGATCTTCTTTGACGTTTCTTCTTAAAGAGTGGAGTAGTAGAGAAATGATGATGCTTCCTTCATGTAAGAGTAGATGATGATGACATGAAGTAGAGATCTCTCTTGGACTTGAAGGTTGAATGGAACTTGAAGTTAAATGGATGAAGTGCCCTGCTTGATGATAAGATGAAGATGAAGTAGTGCACTTGGCATGTTGACCTTGAAGTAGCCCTTTAGAGTGTAGATGATAACACCTTCTTTGGATGTGGAGTAGATAACCTCTCAAAGAGACTTTGAAGCTTGGTGAATCTTGAAGATTGGGAGAACTTGACTTGAAACTCGGATGGATGAATGTTTCGAACATGATTATCCTTGATGAAGTACACTTGCAAGATATTCCTCGGAGAGCTTGAATGGATAGATGCCTTGAAGTAATACACTTGAACTTAATGTAATCCAACATGATGTCAGTGATGAAGAGTATCAACATGTTGGACTTGATGTGACCTTTTAGAAAGGTGTTTCCTCTGCAACTTGAAGGTGAATTAGGTACTTGCTCTTGATGATCTTGACTTCACCAACACTCCTTCCAATGATGCAAGTTGATGATCTTCAAAGGCAGCTAGCATGACGCTCCTTACTCCTCGCTTGAAGGTGATTCCTTGGATAACTCCTTAGCATTATTGATGATCCTACAAGACAAGGTAAAATATATATCAATGACTTCATAAGATAAAAACAACTTTAAACATGTAATAACGCCATTTCAAACTTAGGCGCAAATATAGGTGAAAATAGGAACAAAGTGCGCCTAACACAAATTAGTCCCACATTCATTATTTCAAACGATTTCTAACAACTGCAATAGTTTAAAGTGATTTCGCCTACTTCTAGGTATGAACTTGAGTGATTCTCTTCAAGGCGCCAATATGATGAGATCATTAGGTGCAACTTGCCCTTAGGCGGCCATTTTAGGTAATCTAAACAAGGATTAGCGCCTAGCTATGTTTGGCTATTTTCTTGGCAATTTGAAGTTCTAATTCATAAAACATGCCTTAGAGGGCTTCTCTCTCCCAAGCGCCCACTTTTAAAGTTTGAATTAACATGATTCTTCCCAAGGCGCCTAAAGACAATAACAAGGCATGGGCGCCTAAACTCATTGACCTCAACTTAAGGCGCTTATTTGATGATAATTTGGACATGAAAAGGCGCCTAACATATCTGGATCATTCCTTTGTCGAATTCGCACTTCTTGAGGTCTTTTATGCCCATTCCAATCAAGGCGCCCTATCTTGGAGCGTTTGAAAGTTGATCTTCCTCTAGGTGCACTTTTGTCTCAACCTAAGGCGCTCAGAAAGGTCTCTGCAAGTGGGAAAATTGCGCCTAAGTGCTAGAGCAAATTCGCGCCTAGAAAGGTAAGTCGCCAAGGTAAGGTATATTGAAAAATATATTTAAGTATAAGAAATTCATACTTTAAATATTTTTCAATATACCTTTCAGGATGTTTGAGATAGGTCTCAGATCCACTGGATTTAACATGTAGATTATAGAATTTAGAGGATCCACCAGATTTCAGACTTAGTCAATTTTTCAGTGTTTCAGGATTTCAGGCTACCAGACTTAGTCATTTTCAGGATCTCAAACATCATGATAGGAGTTAGTTTAAACACATCATGCTCTTTCATGCTAAGGCGCAACTTTGGGTTAGTTTGAACATCTCTTCATGCTAAGGCGCCAAAAGAAGGTAGTCTATGCATGAAGGGCGCCTAGCACTTGCTTGCTTATTTGGAGTTGTTTACATCCTTGGGAGGCTTCTTGAACTTTAGGCGCTATCTATCATTGATCTGAACTCCAACCTACATCAAGGCGCCTAAACCCATGACCTTCAACCTAAGGCACCTTCAATCATTAGTTTAAACTTTACCTTACACCAAGGTGCCTAAAAATCATTTGATCTTTCAAACAATTCCTACTCATGCTTGAGCTTCATAGAGGCATCTTCTCACCTCAAGGCGCTCATGTTGGCTTGTGCAAGTTTCTTAATCATTTCTTTGGCTTCAAGGCGCCCAATTCAATCCTCAAATTAGTCATTTGCTAGGCGCCTAGAGGAGATTACCCTGGAGGCAAAGGGCGCCTTAAGTTCTTCAACATATTTTAGTCATTTTAGAGACTTTATATACAAGGCGCTCAAAGTGATGGGGTCCAAACAACCATCCTTCCTTAGGCGCCCATCCATCAATAGTTTAAATCTTATTTCTCATCAAGGCGCCTAAAGACAATAACAGCAAGGTATAGGCGCTAAAACTCATCTACTTTATCCTAAGGCGCAATTCTTGAGATCCTCTGAACATGCAATAGGCGCCTAGACCTAAATGCCTCTTCCTTGTCAACTTTGCAGTGTTTCAAGCTTCCCGACATCCATTTCAATCAAGGCGCTTTGATTTGAAGGCTTCCTTGCCCAAGGTACAATCTTGAGGTTGTCTAGATGATGAAAGGCGCCCTAAATTCTAGGCGGAGTTTTGAGGTGATCCTGGAGCAATTTCGCGCCCAGAACTGACAGTGCCCGAGGTAAGGTATATTGAAAAATATATTTAAGTATAAGTTGAGAGATTCTTTAAATATTTTTCAATATACCTTTCAGGATGTTTGAGATAGGTCTCAGAGCCACCGGATTTGAGATGCAAATTATAGAATTTGGAGGATCCACCAGATTTCAGACTTAGTCAATTTTTCAGTGTTTCAGGATATCAGACTATCAGACTTAGTCATTTTCAGGATCTTCTCAAACATACATCAAGGATTTCATACTCTTTCTTCCTAAGGCGCTCATTTGACTTAGCATATTTTCAAGATCCCAAGCCTTCTTTTACAAGGCGCCCACTTTTAATTGGGAGAATGAGTAAAGGTGCCTTTACAACAACCTTCAATTTTCCACTTCCAGAAGACTCCTATCATTCCTTGAGGTTAGGCGCTCATCTGGATGGACAACCTCCATCAAGGCGCTCATAGTTGGTGAGGAATTTCATAGAGGGCGCCCAAACTCTTCATCTTCAACCTAAGGCGCAATATGAGGGTCTCTACCTGTGTCTTCTCCCAAATCTAGGCACCTATTAATCTTGACATCATCAAGGCGCTCTCTAAGAGGCTCTTAAACACTAGGCGCCAAGTGATGATCTTCCTGACTTAGGGCGCTCCAACTCAACCTTTAAAAACTCTTAAGGCGCAATCTATCATTAGTTCAAAGCTTACTTCACATCAAGGCGCCTAAAACTGGCAGGAGTAACAAGAAATGGCACCAAAACTCATTCCTTCAACCTTGGGCGCAATCTTGGAGCGTTTTGGAGGTTGATCTTTCCCTAGGCGTTGATGTAAGTTGGCAGAGGTGGGAAAATGCGCCCAAGTACTAGAGGAAATTCGCGCCCAAAAAATGCAAGTCGCCAAGGTAAGGTATATTGAAAAATATATTTAAAGTATAAGTTTAGAGATTGAATTTCTTATACTTTAAATATTTTTCAATATACCTTTCAGGATGTTTGAGATAGGTCTCAGATCCACCAGATTTCACATGCAGATTCTAGATTTTTGAGGATCCACCAGATTTCAGACTTAGTCAATTTTTCAGGATCTTCAGGATCAGGATACCAGACTTAGTCATTTTCAGGGTCTCAAACATCAGGATCAGGTCATCAAGGGGCTTTAAGACTCAAACACCACTGACTTCATCATGCAAAGGACATCATCCTGGACTTAGCAAAGCACTGGAATTCAAAAAAGGGGGGTCCCCATTTGCAATGGGGCGATGTGTGATTTGGTCACAACATGTCATAGTAATTCATTATTGACCATTTTGCTATCTAGGTAGTTGATAGTATCTTCGTATTCCTTGTATATTTTCTGGGTTTTGGTTATATGCTCTATATTGTATGCTTTGACAACACATCTGCAAGGAAACTGAAAACCCCTTCTGCATTCTTCTGTCTAGTCTATAAGAACACAAAAATAAAAATTAAAATAACACATAAAAGAAAGAATCAAAGAAAATTATGAAGTTGAGAAGTGTCCTCTTCCAGTTGATGAGTTACTGTTAGATATATCTAATGAAAAACCAAAGAAGAAGGCCTCTATCCTTTCAAAGATCACTAAAGATGAAACAGGTGTAAGAAAAGTTCATGTAGCAGTTCCAAGGCTTGAGAAGAATATAGAAGATGTAACATCTGATGATTATGACATCAATACAATCAATTTGGGTCCATTGACTGGAATGCAAGTAGAAGAAGAACTCCAAGATTCAATCGATAATGCTCGAGCTATCATAAGGCAAGAAACAAAAGGTAGAATTAAAGCTGAGCAAAGGTGTCAAGCCTTGGAGCAGTATATTCAGCACTTGGTTCATCCTATTCGTCAATAGGACAAGGTTTCCACACCTCCATCTCTGCTTCCTTCTGAAACAATTGTTCATCTTGAGGAATTGAAGTCTTCATCTCACAGGATGAGAGATTGGATGAAAAGATCAAAGGAAGCCACATATAAATATCTGGAAGATATCATGCTAGTGTATGATAAGATTGCTGATCTTCAAGAAAGGGTATTTACATTGATGACAGTTTGTGTTGAATTTAAGCCTATTAAGGAACAATACCTATCACACTTAAAGAGCTTGATGGAGACTTCAGTTGATGAATTAATTCATGCTGAAGTGATCAAAGAAAATAAGACATATGACTTCTCTTCTTGGTATTATGGCTTTCGCATCAAATGACAGTTGCTGGATAAGATAGAAACAGATATGTCAAGAGTCAGAAGTGTAGTTCAAAGGATTCAAGATGGAGTACATGCTTCCTTAATGAAAATATGTAATCCATTTGGAGAGATGACTCTTGATAATATAAAAGAACAAATTCAAGCTTTCTATTTCCAAGAAGATGATGTGTCTGATGAGAAGCTTGATAGTATTTTTTTCACTTGCTGTCCACCTTGGCGCTAACAAAGTGAGGATGACTGATTGGGAGAAGACACTTGGCCTTTATTCAGATGATGTATTTGAAGCTGAAGGAACCATTCAAAATGCGCCAAGTGTACCTTTGGATGATGTTAAGCAGATAGTGTCCAGATTCATTGAATGTCAAGCTTCTAGTGATGGATATTCACATGGAGACTCTTCATAGGCTAATGACGTGTCATCCTTATCTTCTTGAGAAGGCGTGCCTTCATTGCCTCCTTCATTTACCAAAGATAACCTCTTTCATTTAATAAAATAGGAGTTTGTTATAACTACTTGTGATGTGGCATGATCTGGTCCGCTGGCTTGGCCGATTGATCTTGACCCTTCTTTCATTTTGAGGTCTATAAAAGGGCTCTTGTTGCTCTCATTTGTACGATAGAAGACTCTAGAATTGTTGCAAGAGCTCTCTGAGATAATATAAGACTCATTGTTTTGGGTGACTCTATATATGTTTCTAAGTATTGCATGGTTTGGATTTCTTCAAGCGAATAATAAGTTAGATTAAGTTTCCTTTAAGTTTATGTTAGTTGGTGGAAGGCTTCATTATTGTTTGTGGTGAAATCTCTATGTTCATACCATTTGTAGTTTGTGGCTTGCAAATTGCAGTGCATGGTTAGTCTGAACAAAATTGAACTTCAATTTGATCCCTATGTTTGTTGAATATTTCATGAGCATAAATGATTTAAACATCTTGTAAAACCTTAGAAGATTGCATCAATCTTGTGTAGTTGTCTGACTTGGCGAAGCAAGATTTGATTTGATTTCACTCGAGCAGTAATTGCACCTTACATCTAGGGTTAGATTAGTTTTACTAAACCTTTCATCTTTTGTTCTTTTTATCAGTTTGATTAGGATTAGGATTCAGTACTTCATTGCCATATCATACGTTGTAGATTGTAGTACTTAGATATTCCAGTGTCCACTTCTTTCATCGAATCAACAACTTGTCGAACAATTGTGTAAGTCCCTTTGTGTTCACCAGCATAATCATACTTAGTAACTAAGCTATCTCTTACAAAATCATAGAAAAGGAACCTTGGAGTCATCTTGTTTGATCACTTTGTTCAGCATTCGAGAGGCTTTGCTCAAGAGAGAGTTAGATACTCTATATTTTACTCTATTGTTGACTTGTCCAAAAACAAACATCAACAGATCCCTTTGATATTGATACAGAGGTTGTAGCTGCTGAAGAGCAACCAGTGGTATTTTATAGTGAGGAAGATCTCGAAGTTCCTAAAACAGATCTTTTTTTCGGGGTACTTCCAGAACATCCTGAAGACATGGGAGACAGGGAGATTGGAGAGCCTAGCACCAGAGATATCCTTAATGATTTGGCTCGAGGGTAGGAACAGATTGTTGCGAGCTTGGACAGGCCCTAGTTGGCACTTGCACGGCTTCTTGGCCGATTATTCCCTGAGATGGAAGAGGAAGAGGAAAATGGAGACGGGAATAGATACTGGAATGACAAGAATAGAGACAGGAATGACAGGGATAGGGATAGGAATGACAGGAATAGAGACAAGAATGAGGATGATAGATGTAGAGACCGAGGTCATGGAGACCGAGGT
Organism: Cunninghamia lanceolata; assembly: GCA_027924645.1. Lineage (NCBI taxonomy): Eukaryota > Viridiplantae > Streptophyta > Pinopsida > Cupressales > Cupressaceae > Cunninghamia > Cunninghamia lanceolata. Next base: position 8,711,217 of record BSBN01001281.1, read on the forward strand.
AATGGAGAGTGGATTGGTGACAGAAATAATGGGGATAGAAACAAACATAGAGATCATGACGGAGAGGCTTTAGTGAATAACCGGGGTGCTACATAGCTCATAGCTGCAGATAGACCAGGCATTCCTATCTGTATACCGAGGGACGAGATGCCCGAAAGGGATGCTACACAACTAGAGTTTCAGGAGGAGATCTTTAGAGATTGGCAGGCTTCTAGTGCGGAGTTTCAAAGGGAGATGACTTTCAGGGACTATTCAGATCTCAGGATGAGACACAGACCCAGAGGGGGTAATAGGCAGCAGAATAATGAGCTGCAGAAGAAGGTCAGTAAGATGACCTTACCATACTTCGATGGTTTGGGGAAAACTTCAGCAAGAGCATGGGTACAAAAGTTGGACAGTTACCTTTAGATTAGCCCCATGCCAGAGACTGATGCCATCACATATGCAGCCTTACACTTGGAGGGCAGTGCGCACAAGTGGTGGAGCAATGGGAAGGTGACTCTGGGACATGACCAGATCATATCTTATGTTGAGTTCACAGCCAGACTCATTGATAGGTTCGACAAGGACTCGGAGTTGCAGTTTAAGGAGTTGGCACAGTTGAGACAGAGTGGTTTAGTGGACTCGTACATTTCGGAGTTCTAGGATCTTTCGGTCATGGTTTCAGACATATCAAAGAGGAGGTTGATTGTGCTTTTTGTTGATGGTTTGTCTGATCCTCTTCGAGGATGGGTGAAAGGTTTAGACCCTATGTCATTATAGGAGGCCATGAGGAAGGGCCGTGATATGGAGTCTTCAGCATGGAGGAGCAAATTTCAGAATAAAAACTTTCAGCACCGGAGGGATAAGGAGAGAGATAGGAGACCTTTCCACAGGGACTCGGGACACCAGCCACAAAAGAGTTCTTTTTGATTAGATAATGACCAACTAAATGATCTTAGGAGGAAGAAACTTTGTTTCCACTGCAGAGAGCCTTGGGATCCCAAGCACAAGTGTGCTACCCAAGGAAAGGCAAAACAGATTGAGTACTTTTCAGCCGGTGAGTTTGTGGAATCGGACACACATTCAGAGCAGCATATAGAGGATGATGATTCAGGGACATATGTTGCATCTGAAGTACCAGATAAGGATGAGGATACCTCACTACTTACAACCCATATTTCTAGCATTCAGAGAAGGGTCGTTTAGGATCCGAGGAGTATTGGGTGGACAAAGATGCATTACACTGTTGGATAAGAGTGCCACTCATAACTTCATAGATGAGGGCTTGGTTGCTAAGAGGGGGTTGCAGACAGAGGAGTTTGCAAGGTTCAAGGTAAAGGTAGCCGATGGGTTCATACTCACCTGCACTAGGAGGATTCTCAACTTGATGATCCAGCTAAACCATTATACTTGTCAGTCAGAGTTTTATGTGGTTAGCATGGGTGACATGGATGTTGTGCTGGGAATGAAGTGGCTGCATGAGATAGGAGAGTTCATTATCAACTTGAAGATAATGGAAATAAAGGTTGAAGTGAACGGAGTTAAACATGTGCTCAAGGGCATTTCAGATGGTGGATTGAGGGTTGTTTCTCTTAGGCGAATGGAGAGGTTGATTCGCCATGATCAGGTGCAGTGGGCAGCAGAGATAATGGTGATGCCTACAGTTTCGGAGCAGCAGAAACGTGAGTATCCACCTGACATACAGGGTCTTTTAACTAAACACACCAAAGTGTTTAGTGACATTCCACCAGGTAGACCACCCGACAGGGGTATTGAGCATTTGATTGAGTTGGAGGAGGGTGCAAAACTAGTGATGACTACACCATATAGGCACCCAAAGAGATACAAGGATGAGATCGAGAAAGCTATCAAAGAGCTTCTCGAGATGGGTCATATCAGGCCAAGCAAGAGCCCATTTGCTTCATCAGTGGTTCTTGTGAAGAAAAAGGATGGGACCCTTAGAGTGTGCATTGATTATAGGGAACTCAATAAGAAAACAATTAAAAATAGGTATCCCATACCCAGGATAGATGAGTTGATTGACGAGCTCCACGGGGCCTGTTACTTCTCCAAGATAGACTTGAGATCCGGGTACCATCAGATTCAGGTCAGAGATGAGGATGTGGAGAAGATAGCATTCAGGTGTCACTATGGGCACCTTGAGTTCCTAGTTATGCCATTTGGCCTGACTAATGTACCAGCTACTTTTCAGTCTTGCATGAACAGAGTCTTCAGAGGACAGTTGAGGAGATTTGTTTTGATATTTTTTGATGATATTCTGATTTATAGTAAGACATGGGAAGAGCACCTGAAACACATTGACATTGTGCTGAGCATTCTGGAGAGAGTCTTTATATGCTAAAATGTCAAAGTGTGAGTTTGGGATGACCGAGTTGTTATACTTGGGTCACATTATTAGTGTTGGCAGTGTGAAGGTAGACCTGAAGAAAATTCGGGCAATAGTGGACTGGCCAACTCCAAAGAATCTCACTCAGCGGAAGGGACTCTTGGGTTTATGTGGATATTACCGTAGGTTCGTGAAGGGGTTTTCTTAGTCATCTGCTCCCCTCACAGATTTGACTCGCAAGGATGCATTTAGTTGGATAGGGATTACAGAGGAGTGCTTTGACAGGTTCAAACAGATTATGAGCACATGCCTTGTGTTAGCCAGACCAGATTTCAGTAGATCCTTTGGGTTGCAGTGTGATGCCTCAGGAGAAGGCATTGGTGCGGTAATAATGTAGGACAAACACCCCATAGCATTTGAGAGCAGGAAGTTGAGGGGTGTAGAGCGCAGCTACAGCATTTATGACAAGGAGATGTTAGCCATAATGCATGCATTGGCTAAGTTCAGACAGTACCTCGTGGGCAGTAAATTCGTAGTGAAAATAGATCACAATAGTTTGAAGCATTTCCTTGGACAGAAGGATCTTAATGAGTGGCAATAGAAGTGGGTCAGCAAGCTACAGGCCTACAACCCCATTTATGTTGTTGCCGATGTTTTATCCAGGAGACCCCATTTATTTGCTCTTGGCGCCATTGCAGATGACTGGAGAGAGATGATATCTGTTGAATATACAAAGGATGCATGGGCTACAGGAATAATTGATGGCACCAGCAAAGATGACAGGTACTCAGTGGTAAATGACTTGATCATTTACAAGAACAGGATCTTGGTGTCGGGGTCACAGATGAAGCAGAAAATTTGAGGGCATTCCATGATTTGCCTATGGTAGGACATCCGGGATACTTCAAAACTTATAGACAGGTCAGAGAGAGGTTCACTTGGAAGGGCCTCAAGACTGAGGTGATGCAGTATGTGAGAGAGTGCCCGATACGTCAGCAGAATAAGCAGAGCACTCATTTCCGGGAGGTTTATTGCTTCCCCTGCCCATTCCTGAGAGGAAGTGGGATAGCATTTCTATGGACGTTATCACAGGGTTACCAAAAGACCAAGGTAGGGATTGCATTTTCGTGGTAGTGGATAGATTGACAATGTATGCACACTTCTTTGCCATCCCTACCACTTTCACTGCAGCACAGGTTGCAGAGTTGTTCTTTCACGAGATATTTCGACTCCATGGGTTGCCTCGAAACATTGTCAGTGATAGGGACAGCAGGTTCCTCAGTAATTTTTGGCAAGAGCTCTTCAGGTTGACAAGGACAGAGCTCACACCCAGTACGAGTTACCACCCCTAGACAGACGGTTAGACAGAGATAGCTAATAAATGGGTGGAAGGATACCTCCGAAATTATGTTTCAGGGCAGCAGAAGGCATGGGTCAAGTGGCTTCACATGGGGGAGTATTGTTACAATTCCACTTACCACATGTCCATTCAGATGTCACCCTTCATGGCATTGTACGGGTATGAGTCACTGAGCTTTATTGATTTATTGTTTGGTGATAGCAGACTGCCTAAGGCCAAAGACCTTCAGGAGAGTCAGGACATCATGAGGTCTTTGAAGGAAAATATACAAAAGGCTCAGAATCAGCAACAACAGTATGCTGATCAGCAGAGGACTGAGTGATTTTTTGAGGTTGGTGACATGGTATACGTCATGCTGCAGCCCTATAGGCAATCCACTCTCAAGAAGAGTGGAGCAGAGAAATTGAAGCCACGGTATTATGGACCTTTCAGGATCTCCAAGAGGATTGGAGAAGTGGCTTATGAGTTGGAGCTTCCAGCAGGTAGCAGAGTACATAATGTGTTCCATGTTTCTTGCCTCAAAAAGGCCTTGGGGCACAATGTGACACCATCAGCAGAGTTGCCTCCTCTTGATGAAGAGGGGAAGTTGATATTGGTACTCGAGGCCATAATTGACACCAGGGAGTGTAATTTGAGGAGGATTATAAGAGAGTACTTGGTTCAATGGAAGAACCTGCTGGTTGAGGATGCTACTTGGGAGAGTGAGTAGATTTTGGAGCATCCTGATCTGTCCCCTTCTTGACTCATGGTTAGTCTATCATAGAGTTCTCGTGGACTGGTAGTTTGGTTAGGGAACTGGAGTAGTTTTGGCTTTGGAGGTTTGTGTCGGTGGAGGTAATGTGGTTCAGATTTAGAGGATCCAGTTGGCGCCTTCTGAGTTGGCTCAGATTGCTCTTGGTCGTTACTTATTATTTTTAATAAGTTCGGGGTCAGTGTCGGTTCAACATTTTTAGCGGGGCATCAGATTCGTCTCGTCGAGGGCTTTCCTACGAGCTATAGATCGTTGCATTCCGACCCCATCTTGGTAGTTATTTTAAAGTCCAAAGTTATTAATGATATATTTTAATATGGACTTTATAATATATAATGGAAAAGTGACTTTTGAGGAAAATGAAGACATCACTTTAAGTTGTGACCATGGGCGCCCTTCCCTAGGGAAATAAAAGTGTTTTAAAAGTTAATTTCCCTCCTTAATGCCCAACGCCATCTTGGAGGGTAAATAAAAGAGGTTTTGAAAGCTCATTTGCATATGCTTGCTTTGATGATATTTTTGTTTTGGAGCTCTGCTAGGGTTTCTAATTGTGAAGGGTTTGAGGATTCGAACCAGTGGCTTTTGGAGACAAAAACCTCCATTAGTGACGGCATTCTACAGGTGTGAAAGATCACCCAACGGTGCCAGTGAAGGTGAATACATCCAGTGTTCACAGTTGTGCATTCATGGAGTTGAGATTGATGGATTTAGAGCTGATATGTAACATCATTCTCAAATAAAGTGTGTGTAGTCCTCAAACAACAAGGTTGATAGCAGATTTGGAGGAGTTTGTGGTGATTTATGACTGATTGTATTTCCTAGAGGGGCCATACTTCTCCTTGACCGGCCGTACTACTTCTAGTGGCTTTTTGGTGCTTCTTTATTGTTGTTTCTGCATTCTAACAAGGACGCCTAACTTGGATATCAGTGTGCAGATCTATATTAGATAATTTCAGAGGGGATTAAGAGTGTATTGCTATTGTTACTGCCTTCCAGCTTTGGCCGTACTCATCTGGAGGGGCGTTGGTGCTTGTTGGCTTCATTCTACATTGTGGGTATTTTGTATTTGGCATTGTGGGGGTGTTTGAACTTCTCTTCTAGCTGATATCAGACTGTATAATCTATTTGTATTCACCGGAGTGTTTTGGAGCGATTCTGGCTATACCCACTAGTTGGACCTTTCCGACGGTTGTACCAAGTTGCATTTATAAACATGGGTATGTAATGTCCCCTTCTAGCAAGCCCAAAATTTTCCAACCTTGCACACAAATTCAACTTGCCAAAAGAGAACATTAGCATTCAATTATTCATAATTCATCATATAAATCACAATTATAAGTCAATTCTTTAAACATAACTCATATACATTATCCTTTTCTCTATTTCATTATTAAAGATCATAATTTTCTTTCCTAGTTCACTATACAAGATCATAGTTTCCTTCTTAGAAGAGACTACACTCGGACCCATCATGTTAATCCAATCATACACCCAACAAGAGAGGGTTCCTTGGGCACAATCTTGCCATAGGTTCAATATCTTTCCTTTGATCTAGAATGGCACTCTTCACCTACTAGAGTCAAAGGCCTATCCGCTTGCTCCATTCGTGGCACTCTACACCAATGGAAACAAGGGCCATTTTCTCTTGTCCATATTGGCACTCTACACCAATTGGAACAAGAGCCTTCATTCACTTGTCCATATTAGCACTCTACACTAATCAGAACAAGTGTCTTTATCCACTTGCCTCAAATTAGCACTCTACACTAATTGAGTCAAGGACCTATCTCCACTTACCTCATATTAACACTCTTCACTAATAGAGATAAGGGCCTTTCTCGACTGAGTACTCTTTACCTGTTAAGAACAAGCACTCTTCACTTGCCTTGGAGGATGAGAGCCTTATCAGCTCGAGCCTTGAATACCTTGGACAATTGTTATAACCCTTGGTCTCACTTTTCTTGGTGTGATGGATTAACAAGCTGGTCCATTTCCTCAAACTATTGTCATAGTTATACATTTCGTTTTCTATTCAAGTGAGCCTTTCACATCATTTCCAATTATTCTCATATTTCTCTATCCAATATATATATTTTCACTATAATCATGCATCATTTAAGGCTTACATACTATTACTCATATCCCCTCATTTTGTGATATAAGCTATAATGAAATCATTTGTTAACTTACTAGTATAGCATCACTCAATTCAATATAAGAGTTCAGTTTTAGAATATCCTATATGATTAATCGATATCTTTATTTCACATTGATTAGAATATGAGATATAAACATACCTTTATAATGAGATGAGGCTACTTTATTCCATCTGAATGTAAGATCCACCTTTTATACAGTTATAGACTCTTCTATATGTATGAAATCTCCCTAGGTGTGATCCGGACCTTAAGAGGTATAATCTTGATAGAGTAATGATTATTCTTCTTGCATAAAGTATCCACAATCTGCATATGATCTTATTAGATCTGCAGTAGTATCCGATATAGTCCGATGCAGGATGTTAATGCAATGATAGGTGGTCTGTTTGTATTCCTGACTTAATCGATTGAGTTCTTCATTGATGCCAGACGGACAGCAGATACTTGATTTGTTTATACTTTCTTTCCATTTTCTGATTGATCTTTTATGATGAATAACCTCCGTAGCTTTATTGATGTTTAAGAAGATTTTTATTGCTTTATTTATCGATTGTTGATTGATCTCCAATTCTCACATTTGAGACTTACGTGGAACTTCTATCTTCTATTGGCCTAACTCCTGAACTTCCTATTCGATATACTGATGATTTCGCATCGTATGCTGATTCCATCCTCCGGTCCCTGGTAGCTAGTGTTTTTCCGTTTTTGGATTCTTTAAGTTTATATATCTTAAATTTATGTCATTTCATTTAAAAGTCGCCTTTCTCTATGACGCCCCTTAATGAATGCTCATTCGGTGATCGGTGATTGTCTTATTGCTACTAGGTATACTGGATTTGTTGTCTTCTTGAATACTTAGCTTTGACTTAATACTATAACCTTCAATAGCTAATTTCTTATATGTTTATTAGGATTCGTTGCTATGCCGGTCTAGTCTTACAATGCTCCTTATATATAGATATTATAACCCTTTGATATAACTTTACTAGTATATTTATTAATATTTAATATTATTCATAATTGTATTTATATTCATTATTTATAAATACAGTAGAAATAATATTAACATCTATTAATATCATTATATTTGTTTAGTAAACATACCTGATTATCATTAATAGTGGCTTGATGTTTAAATCTTTAATTTAAACAATGGCTTAATATCGGGACATGTCAGGGTATGTCATAGTAATTCATTATTGACCATTTTGCTCTCTGGGTAGTTGATAATATCTTCGTATTTCTTGTATATTTTCTGGGTTTTGGTTATATGCTCTATATTATATGCTTCAACAACACATCTGTAGGGAAACTGAAAACCCCTTATGCATTCTTCTGTCTAGTCTATAAGAACACAAAAATAAAAATTAAAATAACACATAAAAGATCATTGAAAAATACAAATAGGTACGGCACATTACATTCATAGTAATAAAGGCAAATTGTATGTTTTGAAAATGTGTGTGGAAACTGCATGTATACTGTTTGTGATTCAGCCAGGAGGGGTGAATGCATAAACCTTAGTAGATTGCCTAAAAATCCCATCTAAGATTTTGTCCCATAGGCCCGAGTCAAGGGTTTGGACCATGGAGGGATGGGGGTCCCATATTGGATTATGCCCCATAGGCTCGAGACAAGGGATTGGGTAGTAGGATATGCCCCGTAGGCTCGAGTCAAGGGATTGGGCAATAGGACTGTGGTAGGCCTTAGGCTACTAAGGACTTATGACTTCCCCTCCCCTGGTGTGTTGAGTGCTTCTTCTTACATATGTGTTTCAAAATTGCAAGTATGCTTATGTTGGATTGATAAATACTAGATATTAAAGCTAACATGTAGCAATATGTACTTGAATATACATGGTGCTGCAGGTACTATTTCAAGAGAATGTGTGGAGTAGAAGTAATCTATTCAATCCAAGGTTAACCCATTAAAAGAGCACTTAAAGAGAAGAAACCCTAAACCTAATCCACAAGCGAATTCTAGGACAAATCGGGTAAGGGACATTACACGTTTGGCATGAACAAGTTGGCATATCGACCATATTGGTTTTAGTCAAGCTTAGAAATTCTGTTAGTGGATTACATGCAGTCCCACTGAATGAGTGGTTGATTAGGCTGGCCTCACCGCCTTGTGTGCTTTCTTTTTTGAATTTCATCAAGCACACTCCACTGAAGAAGTGTAGATGTCGTCGAGTTTGCCGCCTAGTGTGCTTAGCTGATTAGAGCATTTCATGTTGCTGCATTTCAATAACTTGGGTGTGGTTCTAAACACCATATGCTCTCACCTTGCCCACTTTGGGAACTGGGTGATTATAAAGTGTTAAGGACATTGCTTGTTATCATTTATTAGTTGCAAATATCGAAAAAATTCTAGGGTGGTCATTACAGGTTTACCACTAGTTCATATAGCAATTAAACTCTAGCCCGTTTGGCATTAGACAAGCTTGATGCTATCAACCATTTTGGTCTAAATCAGCTTAGACATTCTGCTAGTGGCTCTATATGCATGCACACATTGTTGAATAAGTGTAGATAAGTATGGCTCTGCTGCCTTGTGTGCTTCATTGTGTATTGCATCAAACGCACTTCACTGAATAAGCTTAGATAAGGACGACCTAGCTGCCTTGTGTGTTGCATATTGTGTGGTTTTGGCACACACTGCTAAAGAAGTGTAGATAAGGATGGCTTGTCGCCTTGTGTGCTATCGTGGAATCATTCAGTGTTTGCATTCATCCAAGTAGCTGTGTGTGGTCCAAAGCACCGTATGCTCTCACCTTGCCCATCCTGAGATCTTGGTGATCAAAACATGCTCGGACATTGCATTTGCATTCCCTTATTGCAAAAAATAAAAAAAATGGGTGTGCTTACTACAAATTATTTTTATTATTTTTGAAGCTTGTAATGTCTCACCCCTATCTGAGAGTAAATTTTTTTGGATTTTGTGTTTTCTGATGTTTAGTTGATACCTGGTGCGTTTTGAGTTTCTTTGCATTTTGACATAGAAAACATGCATGTGTATATTTTTGCAAATACAGTGAAATAGAAATATGTAGATAACTATATTTGATAGAAATGTATTGTAATGCATAAAGGAACAATACCCTTATCAAATATGTTTAAAAAAACTAGGGTTTCAACATACCCATTAGCTGTTCAATATGTACATGAGCTGGAAATGACCGAGACAACAGAAATGGATGCTCAGATTCCTTCAAAAACTCAAATCAGATGTTGATAAATAAGGTGCAGCAGACCCTAGTGCTGTGACGCCTCAAATGAAAGCTGGGAGATAGATTACAAAGTTATTTTGATGCCAAACTGCCCAACATCCCTCCTACAATGCTGGTACGACCCTGCTAAAGGTGCAACAACAATAAAAACACTTCGAAACTGCCTCCAAGTCTCTGCTAAAACCCTGTTATGACTGTAGTACTCCAACCCTTGGCTGGGAGTTAAAATCAGACCATATACTTCACAATAAATACTAAACCCCTTGCTAAATGGTACGGCCTATAATGTCCCCCATCTAGCTCACTTCATTAGGAGATCAGGGTTAGCCTATAATTCGACTTTTGTAGGCTAATGGAGGTGTTTAGGAAGTCATCCCAGGGACTTACTATTTATAGTAAGTCGTGAGCGGAGCAATTACTATTTTTTGGTAGGGCAGTTATGGATGGTCATAGCACTGGGGTTCATGTCATTTTGGGGCCAAGGCAGTATAAGTCGATATATATGTTAAATTAAATATTTAACCTATACTATATGAGATATTAGATCATTTTAAGTTATAAAGTAATATCACTTTATAAAGTTAAGTTATAACTTAAAAAGTGAAGTGCCTAGGGATGGGCGCCCCACATGGAGTGATAAGGGGTTGGTTTAAAATTAAAAATAAATAAAATAAACTCCTCTTGGGCGTTGGGGAAAGAAGGCAAATAAAAGATCAAAAAGAAGCTTCATTTTGGATGCTATGTTGATGAAAAATTGCTCTCATATTGAGTTTGCCCGTGCTTGGGATTGAGCTTGGCTCTAGGGTTTTGAAGATCGATTTGCAGAGACGAAAACCTTTGCAGATTCGCCTTTCCTCGTGTATGAAAGATTGCATCAGGAGGGGATTGTGGAGGCTTCATCCAGGAGTCTCACTAGTGCTTTCAGGAAACACATTTTGAGAAGATTCGAACACGAAATGGAAACATCTGTCCGGAGCTATGATTTGCAGTCAAGAATGAGTTGTTAATGAGCAGATTGAGTGCATTTGAGAGGGGATTTGTGGCTGTATTGGAGCATTGGACCAGGCCATACATCTTGCTGCAGGCCGTACTCTTTGTGCAGGGCCGTACCCTTTCCATTCTGCAATTTCTCAAATTTTCAGTGGTTGTTATCATTCAAAAGGGGTCAATTGGGGGCAGAGATCACATACAGACCAAAACAGAAGGAAAAGAGTGAGTTTTGCATAGTTTATTGATGTTCCTTGCTGCTATGGAGGCTGTACACTTCAGCCATGGATGTGGGTTTTGGAGATATTGATTTCTCATCGATTTGTGGCATTGGTCTCTCACATTCTTGGTGTTTGGAGTAGTTTTTGTTGCTGCTAATGATTGTAATGCGATATCCTTTTGGGGTATTTGAAGAGAATTGAGAACATGGGGGAGCACCGTTGGCCCAAAATTGCAGCGGAGGAAAAGATCACTAGAAGGAAGAATACGTGGATGCATCAAAATGTCAAGTGGCTGCACAAGTGGGGCATCAACATTCAAGAGTGCCCAAGAACAAACGTGGAAATCAAAAAGTTTGTGAGGGGGAAAGTCAAAGCTGCCATGTGGTCTCAACAACTCGGGCGAAAAAGAGAATACTATGCCATTCATTTTAACCCCACATGTGATCACGATCAAAAGTGTTATATCATGGCGGATATGAAGTGGAAATATAAAATGCTATTGGCCCAGCTCAGAACTAACTCACACCATCTTAGGTGTGAAACAGGCAGATGGAAGACACCTAGAGAAGAGTGGACGGATAGGATTTGCCGTCTTTGTACGCCGGGCTTAGTGGAAACGGAATGGCATTACATCATGGAATGCAAAGCATATGAGGACATTCATTTCAAATTCAAGGATATCTTGAATGTTGTGTATTTAACGGCCTTGTTTGTTGAAACAAAGATCGTGAGAGTGGCTGATTTTTTCGACAGAATCCACAGACGAAGATTGACTATCATCAAGGAGATTGAGAGCAGCAGTCAGGTTTAATGGGCGGCCTGCTTGCGTGGTCTGCTGCTCTTGCGGGTCCCAGAGACTGTTTCGGTCTCGTGGACGTCATTAAAAACTTTCATTTCATTTCATTGCACAAAGTAGTGAGCATATTTCTGTGGTCTAGTTGTTGGTCCGGCTACAGCATCTAGACAAAGTTGTAAACCTCCATTTGGGTATGTACTTATAATTCATATCTTGGCTAAATACATTCTGGGTTGGTGTTATTTTGTTAATATCTCTTTTAGATTTTCTAGGTTTGTTCATATGCTTCATATTTCATACATGCAATGCACAAAACAAACATGCAAAAACAACCCATCAAACGCTGAACACCAAAACATCTAAAAACACAGAAAAATCAGTCAGAGCAAACACATACAGTGGGGTGTATGTTACACGGCCTTGTCTAGGATTGGTACGGCTAGAAAAAGAGGCAAAAGCACATTAAAATATCACCAAAATCCTTGCTGTCACTTGCAAAATGATCTTCAGTGTCCTCCTTGAATTATAATCCCTACCGCCACAACCCAACTTGTGAAATAAATCTCAATGGTGACCCCTGCAATGAAACCACTCAAAACACATCTTGGGAGTGTCTTCCAACCCTGTAGATGCTCTCATCAAAGGAGGTTTCTGTCTCCAATGAAGCTGGTGCAAACCCTTGTTCTCCAAGAACCAAACGTAGACTCCTGAGATTTTTTTATTCGTGAATGAATGAAAATGAGCCTTCATTTTCTTTTTGTTTCCTCTTCCAAACCCAACGCCACTTTTGGATTATAATATTATTATTTTTATTTCCCTTTACTTGGGTGCCCACATCTAGGTGACTTTATAACTTAGAAATATTTCATAAAACATGTCCACTTTAATATAAAGTCACTTTGCCCCCTTCAAAATCACTGAGTTAAATACTTTAATATAACTTAGGGAATTAATATATCATTAAAATATATTTCATTTGACCTTCAAATTAAGATTTCGTAGCACCGCTAGATTGATCAAATGAAAACCAATGAAGTCCAACTGATTCGCACCGACTCGCTCCGAGTCCCGAGTCCCCTGCTAAAAAAAGTAAGTTCGGTCACAGGGTGCGAAACTGCACCAGAAAGAACAACCCCAACATGGGTCCCCTAACCATCCGTGTTAGTCTACGAGAACTAGTTGATAGACTAACTCTAATCTTTGAACTGCTTAGGAAAGGGACATTACAGTCTGCCCTCCCTAGAATTGCTTGCCCACAAGCAATTTCAACTCGAGATGCTACAAAATCTGTTCATTCTCCCATGTAGCATCCTCTACCGACAAGTTTTTCCACTTCACCAAATACTCCCTGATGACTCTTCCGCAAAGTATGATCCCTAGTATCAATGATAGCCTCAGGTTCAAGAATCAATTTGCCCTCTTCATCGAAAGGGGGAAGCTCCATCGAAGGTGTGACATTATGTCCCAATGCCTTTTTGAGGCGAGACACGTAGAAACATTGTGCACTCATGGCTTAAGTTTCTTAGCTCCACTCTTCTTAAGAGTAGATTGTCTGTAGGGCTGTAATATCAGATAGACCATGTCACCAACCTCAAAAGAGCGCTCAACCCTATGCTTATCTGCATACTGCTTTTGCTCGTTCTGAGCCTTCTGAATATTTTCTTTCAAGGACCTCATAATATCTTGACTCTCCTGGAGCAAGTCCTTGGCCCTAGGTACTCTACTATCCCCAAACAATAAATCAAGGAAGTTTGGTGCCGCATACCCATATAATGCCATGAATGGTGACAGTTGAATAGACATGTGGAATGTGGTGTTGTAGCAATATTCTCCCAAGTCAACGCGACCTCAATGATAGACAACAGAAGTGGGTTAGCAAGTTGCAAGCCTACGACTTTGACATAGTTTATGTCAAAGGGAAGAGGAACATTGTTGCTGATGCACTTTCATAGAGACCTCACTTGTGTTCTTTCGGAGAGATCACAGCTGATTGGAGAGACTGGATCACAACTGAGAATGCTAAGGACAAGTGGGCTTTTGGCATTATTGACGGTACTATACAGAATGACAGGTATACGGTGGTAAATGATCTCATCATTTACAAAGGGAGGATACTGTTGGTACCTAGTGTTGATGTGTTTTTTATGCACATGCAAACTCAGAATAAAATACTAAGTATTCTATCCTCTTGAATAAAGTCTCTCGAATGCTAAACAATGTGATCAATCGAGACAACTCCAAGGTTCCTTATTCGTGTTTTTTGCTAGATAGACTCAGTAGTTGATGTGATTTGCTAGTAATCACAAAGGGACTGACACTGAATATGCTCCTTACTCCACTCAAATGTGTTACTTCTTCCTTATGAAATGAAACTTCTTCTAACTGGCTTCGAAAAGAAAATGCAAAAGACAAGGGTTGAGAAAGCTAATCTAAGGACAATGAAGTGATGGATCATGTCAAGATAGACAAATTCCTCATATAACCCAACTCCGCTTCGCCATGAGGACCAACAACTACACAAAGTTTGTGCAATCTTCTAAGGTCACTCAAAGATTTTCAAATTGTGAAGCATTCATCCAAACACACACAATTGGCGCAGTTTGAACAATCTTCACAACCGAACTAAAGCAGGTAAAGGTTCAGGCTAACTTTGCAAAGTGAGTTGCCATCGACAATCCACAAAAAGTATGAACCATTAAGGAATTCATCAAATATCTTAACATTTTGGCATCACATCAATGAACTTCTAATCTAACTCTACTTGGAAACATCTCTCCACATCCAAGAAATTAAAAACCATGTTAACATTCCACAACCACACAAAATCACCATGAAACAACCAACAATGAGTTTGTATTGATCGTGGAAGTATTTTGACAACAATTTCCAAGTCTCTTTGATGACTTTAAGAAGTCTCCTCTATTCTACTCCTACCGAACTCTAATTCTAATGTATCGTCTTACAAATGAAGAGAGCGAGCTGTATATAGAGCTCAAGAATTACAATGAATGGCCAAGATTGATTTGCAAATCAATGGCCCAGATTGAGACAACAAGACAATTTGTTACAAAAGCTGGTATTTTTAGAATACAAGAGAGGCAATGAAGGCACATTTCCCAATGTGATGAGCATGCAAATGGAATCTTTGGAGTATCTCCACATGGGCGTCCTTT
Source organism: Cunninghamia lanceolata (assembly GCA_027924645.1). NCBI lineage: Eukaryota > Viridiplantae > Streptophyta > Pinopsida > Cupressales > Cupressaceae > Cunninghamia > Cunninghamia lanceolata. Next base: position 8,726,222 of record BSBN01001281.1, read on the forward strand.
CTAGCTTCCTCTTGTAGTAGATACATTGAATGCGAACAAATGATGTGGCAAGATGTGATAGGCTCGATGACATGTAGATGCCACCTTGGCATTAAGCTAATTGGTTTGATCTTCTCTGCGTTCACATTGTTTGAAATATTTCCCAAATTGTTGGATTTTCAACTATTGAACTTTGCATCTTTTCGAACTTCTAATTTGGAAAATTCGAATTTCTTGTTGTCTTGATGTAATTCATGGATTTGCTTGATGTACACGCTCATTCTCATCTCATGTTGTTCTTGTGTAGGATTGAACTCTGGATGGTGCAAGAAGTAAAAGATGTTTTGTGCGTAACTTCTTGGAGTAGATTGCATATGATGGATGTAGATGGCTCATGGAATAGATAACTCTGGATCTTGAAGATGCAAACGAATTCCTGGAAATGGAGTTTTGGATGAATGTTCCTCTCATGATGCTGGATTCTTGAACATGCAGGTGGACTGATGTTCATCTCTGGTGATGAAACCTTGATGCAATGAAGTGCATTTCTTCCGCCCTCATCAATGAAGTCTTCTTCCTTGAATGCTTTAGATCTTCCTTGAAATGACCTCTTGACAAGTGCCTATCTCGCCTCCGAATTCTTTGATATCTGCAAAATAGAATATTACAAGTCATAGTATGAGAGTATCATGTCAAATTCATATATATATATATATATATATATATATATATATATATAAGAAATTGAAAGCTATTCATTCAAAATATCAACAAGGAAAAACATGATTCAAACTCAATTCCTTCTTCTTGAGGCCATCTTGGTTTTGACTTGGACAAATTTTGGTTTGCAAGGGATAATTCCAAGATGGGCGCATAATGCTCATTAATGAGGATTTTCCTTGATTTTGAGTAGAAATTCCTCATGTATGAGGATTTTCCAGTTTTTCCCTTTGGACTTTTTCATTCTCCTTTCCTTGGCGAATTTCAAACTTTTTGCATTGAATCTTGATGAAATAATCATCTCCCTCAAAGGTTGTTTGAATTTTCTTCAAAATAAGGAGACTTGGAAATGGCACATTATCCTCATACCCCTTCATGGTTTCTCTCTCCAACATGTCCAGATGAGTAATTTCCTTGGGCGCGAATTCCTCATTAATGAGGATTTTCCGACCTCCACACTTAGCATTCTTCACTTTTTGTCTTTTCACTCAATGATACCGATGTCCTTAGTGAAATTTACCTATCTCTTCCCAAGAACTTACTCTTCTCTCTTAGGGAATTTCACTTCTCCTTAGATGAATTTCTGCTTTTTTCTAATGCAATCTGATTTTTAAAAGTCTGCTCTTCCTTAACAATGAATTTCGCTTCTTCCTTGAATGGAATTTCTGCCTTCTCTTGATAAATTCGTTGCTGATCATAAGTTTGCTCTGCTCTGCTGTACAAGATCTGCTTTCTCTTTTGTGGAATTTGCCCTTGCTTTGGAAATTTGCCTTCTTCCTTGATAAAAACTTCTGCTCTAATTCGCTGATCGGCTCTGAAAAAATCTGCTTTTTAGTTTTAAAATTGAATGTGAAGAATAAGGATTACACCTTGCTTATATAGTGTTTCAGTTCCTCCTCATTATGGGTCGGCCTGCCTCAAGGCTTATGCATTTTCTTCTCCTTGACAAGGTTGGCTAAGAGCATATTGCTTGATGAAGATGGCGAATTTCCTTATAAAAGAGGAGCGCATTTTGTTTAGGAAGGAGGATTATCCTTCAAGGTGGGCAGGATTTCCTTGTATATGAGGATTTTCCCCTTTTTTGGAGTGCATATTCCTCATGCATGAGGAATTTCCGCTCTTCCTTGCATTTCTCATACTTAGATTTTCTAGTCTCACTCTCAATCCTTCATTTGACACTTGGGCGAAATTTCTCTTCCTATTAATGACCTTTTGACATTGAAACTTTGTTGATTGGCCTCCATTTGATATGAAATGACTTCCTCCTAGCATGGGCGCATAATGCTCATTGGCAAGGATTTTCCTACCTTGGAAAATTTACTTAGTCAATTTTTACGATCTTCATTCTTCGCAAACTCCCTACCTTCTTCATTGCACTTTACAGTGGATCCTTTGTCAAGTTGAATCGTCTAGCAAGGTTGTTCAAGGAGGACTTCTCTTTTGTGTTGTGGACCCTCTTCCTAGAAGGGTGCATATTCCTCATTAATGAGGATTTTTCTCCATTTGCATTTAGACTTGTCATTTCAACTTCAAACTTCATTCCATGTTGGCAAATTTCAAACTTTTGCACTGGGTCTTGATTAAACCTTGTGGGAAGTGAAATCAATTTCAAAGTTGTTGATGCTTGAACAAATTCTCCTTATTTCCCTTGGGCGGACTTTCCATGCCAGTGAGGATTTTCCTCATTAGTGAGGATTTTGTGCTCCTACTCTTGGATTCTTCATTTCATCTTCGCATTTGACAAACACTTGACAAGTTGTTCTAATGCATTCTTCATAGGTTTGAAGTATCTTTCAATTTGCAATGTCATTTCATTACTTAGACAAATCTCTCCCTAGGGCGCATATTCCATGGGGACAAGGATTTTCCACTTTTTCCATTTCAACTTTTCGTCATCATTCCCTTGATCATTTGTTCATTCCTTAGTGAAATTTCGAGTTTTGGTCATGAAATCTTCATGAAATTGCTTCTCCAATGCAGGGTGAATTTTCCATGGGTGTGAGGATTTTCCACCTTTGTTAGGGCGGATTTTCCATGGGTCCATGGATTTTCCACCTTTTGACACTTAGCCATTTTTCAATTTTCTTTGATGATTTTCAAAATTTTTTCTCAAATTTGCTAAGATTTTGGAGGAATTTTCAACTTTTGCAAGGCTTGGGTACCTATTTTATGGGCGGGATCTCCATGTAGTCAAGGAATTTGCGCTTTTCTAGGGCGCATTCTCCCTCTGTTGAAGGAATTTCTGCCCAAGGTCGACTTAATTTTTTTTTTTTTTTGCCCGATTTTGAAGTGCTCTGGTGGAAGTATATTTAAAAATATATTTAAGTATATGCTCAGATATTGAATTTCCTATACTTTAAATATTTTGAAATATACTTCTAGTCTGTTTGAGATAGGTCCTGGATCCATGGGATTTAACATCCAGATTTTAGATTTTTGAGGATCCACCAAATTTCAGACTTAGTCAATTTTCAGGATCTCAGAATATCAGGATTCCAGACTTAGTCAATTTCAGGGCTTTAGGACATGCATCAGGATGAGAAGATACAAATTCCTTAGCCAGAATGTATCGAGACTTGGGCAAAACAACACTACCAAACCTACAAGCTCAGAGAAAAACCTAAACCTAAAGCAAAACGAAGCGAGAAAGCAAAAAAAAGAGGGGATCCCCATTTGCAATGGGGCGATGTGTGAAGACGTCACAACACCTAGATCAGCGATGAAGAAGAGAATTTTGAGAGCTTTTCATGATCTTCCTATGGCTGGTCACCCCGGGTATTTCAAGACATACAAACAGATTAGGGAGAGGCTTACATGGAAAGGTCTCAAGACCAAGGTGTTGACATATGTAAGAGAGTGTCCTACTTGCCAACAGAACAAACATGAGCACTCCTTTCCAGTTGGTTTGTTGCAGTCCTTACCCATTCCTAATCAGAAGTGGGAATGCATTTCAATGGACTTTATCACTGGATCGCCTAAGGCCCAGGGTAAGGACTGTATATTTGTTGTGGTTGACATGTTAACAAATTTTGCACATTTCTTTGCAATTTCAGCCACATACACTGCAGCACAAGGTGCTGATTTATTGGAATGTGGCACCTTTTGCTGCCCTACAATGTAATTCCTCAGGTATCCCTCAACCCATTTATTTACAATCTTCGTTTGCCCATCTGCCTGTGGGTGGTAGCTAGTGCTCGCAGTGAGTTCTGTCCCACTCAATCTGAAAAGTTCCTGCCAAAAATAACTCAGGAACTTCTTGTCCCTGTCACTAACTATGCTTCGTGGCAGCCCATGAAGCTTGAATACCTCTCTAAAAAATAAATCAGCAACTTGTGCTGCAGTGTATGTGGCTGAAATTGCAAAGAAATGTGCAAAATTTGTTAACCTGTCAACCACAACAAATATACAGTCCTTACCCTGGGCCTTAGGCAATCTAGTGATAAAGTCCATCGAAATGTGTTCCCACTTCTGATTAGGAACGGGTAAGGGCTGCAACAAACCAACTGGAAAGGAGTGCTCATGTATGTTATGTTGGCAAGTAGGACATTCTCTCACATATGTCAACACCTCGGTCTTGAGACCTTTCCATGTAAACCTCTCCCTAATTTGTTTGTATGTCTTGAAATACCTGGGGTGACCAGCCATAGGAAGATCATGAAAAGCTCTCAAAATTCTCTTCATCGCTGATCTTGGTACCAACAGTATCCTCCCTTTGTAAATGATGAGATCATTTACCACCGTATACTATCATCCTTTATAGTACCGGCAATAATGCTAGAAGCCCACTTGTCCTTAGCATACTCAGCTGTGAGCTCTCCCAAAGAACACAAGTGAGGTCTCTGTGAAAGTGCATTGGCGACAATGTTCCTCTTCTCTTTGACATAAACTATGTCAAAGTTGTAGGCTTGCAACTTGCTAACCCACTTCTTTTGTCTATCATTGAGGTCACGTTGACTAAGGAAATGCTTAAGGCTGTTATGATTTGTCTTTACTACAAATTTGCCTCCTACCAAATACTGTCTAAATTTTGCTAGTGCATGCATTATCGCTAACATTTCCTTGTCATATATATTGTAACCTCTCTCTGCACCCCTTAGTTTCTTGCTCTCGAAAGCATTGGGTGCTTATCTTGCATCAGTACTGCTCCAATGCCTTCCCTTGAGGCATCACACTCAAGCTCGAAGGGCTTGGTGAAATCCGGTATAGCAAAATTGGGCAAGAGCTCATAACCTGCTTGAACCTATCAAAACATCTCTGTGGCTCGTCCGACCAAACAAATGCCCCCTTCTTCGTCAAATCTGTCAATGGAGCTGCACCCTGTGAAAACCCTTTGACGAAGCAGCAATAGAACCCACATAAACCAAAGAACCCCTTAAGCTGTGAGAGATTCGTGGGTGGTGGCCAATCCACAATGGCTCGGATCTTTTCCGGATCCACTCTGACTCCTTCTGCACTGATGATGTGTCCCAAATAGAGTAACTCTGTCATGCCAAATTCACATTTTGATTCCTTGGCATACAGTGACTGTCTCTCCAAGATACTCAGTACCTCCTTAATGTGTTGGAGGTGCTCCTCCCATGTCTTGCAAAAGATCAAATTATCATCGAAAAATATGAGGACAAACTTCCTCAACTGCTCTCTAAAGACCCTATTCATACAGGACTGGAAAGTGGTTGGAGCGTTGGTTAGACCAAACGGCATAACCAAGAACTCGAAGTGCCCATAGTGACAATGGATTGCTGTCTTCTCCACATCCTCCTCTTTGACCCTTATTTGATGATATCCCGATCTCATATCAATCTTGGAGAAGTAACAAGCCTTGTGTAGCTCATCAATGCGCGGGATGGGGTACTTGTTTTTAATAGTTTTCTTGTTTAGAGCCCGGTAATCTATGCACATTCTCAGTGTTCCGTCCTTTACCAAGACTACTGCAGAAGCTATCATGTCCCGATATTAAGGCATTGTTTAAATTAAAGATTTAAACGTCGTAGTAAGACAGATTCAAATAATAACAAAGTAAAATCGCTTTTGTGAAATACAGTATTTAGTCAATAGAAATAATTACGTATATATTAGTAATATATAACATTTAATAAATGATGTTAAATAATATTATTATATTAATAATATATTTATTAACAAGAATATATTATATTTATAAAAGACAAATATAAATATAATATACAATATATAAATATAAAATATAAATAATAGTAATATAAATATTATTATTTTTAATATTATATTTAAATATATAAATAAATATAATTAATAATATTAATATTTAAATATTATAAATATCAATATCAATATCAATATCAAATATTATTATAACTACCATATAGCATAAGGCAGCAAATCCACTTTATAAGCAATTAGAGGAATGAGACATCATAATACCTAAGCAACGATCAGAATGTGAAATAAAAAATACATATCATATATTACCTCCTTTATCTTATTCCAAATATAATGCATTTAGAATATAAGGTGTGATTAATAAAAGAGAAGATGTGAGTTATAGCATCGGTTAAGAAAATCATGTGGCAGCGAATTAATACAAAAACAACTATTTTCTAAGTTGAATATCCAACGAATATCTAAGGCAGCAAACAAAATAAAATATACTAATCAAATTCCAATAACAGCAGTTATTATAGAGTAATTCAAATATGAAAGAGTATGCTTTAAGATATGAAAGAAGGCAACGATTCCTTTAAGTGATCTACTTAATATATAAATAAAGGCATTCATTATCCTTCAAACAGATAGAATCAATAACGGAAGATCCCTTAGTTAATGCTGATTTAATGGATGACATTATAGACGTATATGAATTGAAGTAAATACTATCATTGTTATATTCATAGATAAACTATATTGAAATGGGAATGTAGCAAGTATATGAATGAGCATAAAAAAATGAATTGAAATATAAAGCCAAGTATAAGGCCAGAAATACGATGAGTTTCCCAAGGGGGAACAAGAATAATGATACCATCTTGTGATCCGGGGTAGGATCACAAGATAGGAATAATGAATAGTGATTTATGACTCATGAACTCGTGATATACTTGAAAAGGGGTGTTCAAGCCTCATCCTTAATCGCCTTATCAACCTATGAGTATGGGGTTAAGTTAAGGAAGGGCGGAAATTGGACCTAGGTGACTCTCAAGTGGATGAAGAACACCATGTGTTGTGTGAAGTCCCTTGAGCCAAGAGATGAGGAACATCGCGTGTAGTGTGAAGCTCTTGGGCCTAAGGAAATATGAACTCATAATTATTATAATGTGCCCAACGGATGGTGACTCTCAAGTAAGTGAGGAATGCTACGTGTAGCATGAAGCTACTTGAGCCAAATGGTGAGGAACACTGCGTGTAGTGTGAAAGCTTTGGGCCATTGGATGGGATGGATATACCAATGCCTTAACAAACCATGCTCATACAGAAATAGGGTTGATTAATGATAGGGCTACTCAAGGATTCCTTTGAGATAGATCATGGGGAACTATGAGTGAAAGAATGTGAATATGAAAAGTATGTGATTATGATTATGAGATTACAATCCTTAAGTGTAAATGTGGAAAGTATATGGATTTGAAATTTGATTATTAACCCTAATTATGATATGATAAAAAGACTTGAATACTAATGTTCTCTTTTACAAGTTGAAATTGTGTGCAAGGTTGAGAAAATTTTGACTTGGTAGAAGGGGACATTATAGAAGCAAAGGGGCTCTTACTCAGTCTGATATGCCCCATCTCTAGAAGCTCCTTAGTAGTTTTCTCAATTTCACCTTCAATCTTTTTGGGTGCCTATAAAGAGTTATGATGACTGGTTTGGCACCTTCTTCCAATTCTATTGCATGCTTAATGCCTCGATCAGGAGGCCTCCCTGGTGGTATGCTACTGAAAACCTTGCTGTGTTTGGTTATCAGTTTTTGAATATTCGGGTGGTAACTCTGCTTAGGCTGCTTAGTAGCTGTGGGCATAATGACACACTCTGATGCCCACTCAACCTGATCATGTCTGAGCAGTCTCTCCATCCTCTTAAGTGATACCACACAAAGTCCACCATCTGACATCCGTCTGAGTACATGTTTCCTGCCATCTACCTCGAACTTCATCTCCATGGTTTGTAAGTTCAGGTAGAATTTTCCGATCGCATGAAGCCATTTCATACCAAGAACTACATCCATATCACGCATGCTTACCACATAGTACTCAACCTGAAACACAATCACTTAACCTAATGGTTAAGTTAGGGATTCGCCGTTTGCAAGTTATGGTGAATCCATCAACTACCCTGACCTTGAAACCTTCGAACTCTTCTGTCTTGAGCCCTCTTCTAGCCACTAGTCCCTCATCTATGAAATTATGTGTGGCCCCTGTGTCCATAAGTGTAGTGATTCACTGCCCTTCCAGGACTCCCCGAATCCTAAAAGAACCTTCCTTCTGAATAGCTGAAAGATGTGTTGTAGATCTATCCTCACTCTGCTCACCCTGTGACTCTTCTGTCATGCTATCTTCCTCACTCTCCTCTGAATCAGTTTGCTGATCTGATTTCTCTGAGGGGGACTCTTCTACTGAAAAGTACTCAAGTTGCTTCACTTGCCCCTTCATAGGGCACTTATGATTTGGGTCCCTTGGGCCTTTGCATTTAAAACATAAATTCTTCCTCCTGTATTCATTAAGAGCATCATCATCAAGTCTCGGGAAAGGTTTCTTTTGCTGTACTATACCACGAGATGAACTCTTCTTGTCCCTATCCTTCTTGTGCAAGAAACTCTTTGACTGAAAGTTGCTCCTGTAGGAAGAGAATTCCATATCTTTGGCCTTTTTGATTGCCTCCTGAAGTGTAAGTGGGTTGAACCCCTTAATCCATCCTCTCAAGGGTTCAGATAGTCCATCTGTGAACAACACAATGAGCCTCCACTCTGAAATGTCGGTGACCATGACTGACAACCTCTGAAAATCAGAAATGTATGCATCTATTCCTCCAAACTGTTTGAGCTGGGCTAGCTCCTTGAAATGTAACTCAGGGTCCCCTTTGTCGAATCTATCTATCAACCTAGCAGTAAACACTGCATAGGAAACAATCTGATCATGGCCCAATGTAACTAGACCATGGTACCACCATTCGTGTGCACTCCCATCCAAATGCAATGTAGCATACTCAATGGCATCCTGCTTGGTCATAGAATTAAGTCGCAAATAAGTACCTACTTTTTGAACCCATGCTTTGGCTAAAGTTTTGCCTGAGCCATCGTAGTAAGGAATGCTCATCTTACCCTTTTTCTTCTATAGGTCCTGGTTTTGTTGCCTCACTCCTCCCTCAGGTCTACTCTGTCCCCTGAAAGTCAAGTAAGCCTGAAAAGGCATATCTGCGTGGAACTCTGCATCCATAGCTCTCCAATCTCTCCCATACTGAGCATGTCAAACTTGTTCAGTAGGCTCGTGAACCTCCTCCGGTGGGTTGTTTTCCTGAATAAACTGAGGCATTAGAGGCCTCGTGCTAGCTGATCCAGAAAAGGTGCGCTGCGGCGTAAGCCGATTATTAATCGAGTGTTCTCCATTATTGCCATTGTTTGCATTATTATTATTATATCCATTGTTCCCTTCGGCATTCTGATCAACTCCATTATTATTGTCATTATTATTTGGTACTAAATGGGCAAGGATTTGAGTAAGCTCTGTTTGTGAATGATCCATTCTGTCAAACATGTCACGCTGCCCTCTAGCCAAATCATTTAATACATGCAACATGCTGGCCATATCAACTCTTCCCTCATCATGATGGTCTCTACTGGACCTACCTTCTCGATCACCAATGGTTTCTGCAACCGTTTCTTCTTCACTTTAGAGTACTACCTAGTGTTCCTCAATCTCTAAGGGTTCATTGTATAGTACTAATGGTTGTTCCTCAAACCCTGAAGCTCTTCCCATTGTTCTTGTTCAACTTCTTTCTTTCGTAATCTTTCAAGATATCTTTGCTCACTGGCACTACTTCTCATAGAAACTCAAATGCAAATCACAGTCCGGCCATGGAAACTGACATGCAAGTATATGGGTAGTCTCACATCTGACATGCAACTGTAGAAATGTAACAGGCTGGCAGGAAAACCAGCTCTGATGCCACTGTAATGTCCCACCCCTATCTGAGACTCAATTTTTTCGGATTTTGTGTTTTCTGATGTTTAGTTGATAGCTGGTGTGTTTTGGGTTTCTTTACATTTTGACATAGAAAACATGCATGTGTATATTTTTGCAAATACAGTGAAATAGAAATACCCAGATAACTATATTTGATAGAAATGTATTATAATGGATAAAGGAACAATACCCACATCAAATATGTTTCAAAAAACTAGGGTTTCAACATACTCATTAGCTGTTCAAAATGTACATGAGCTGGAAATGACTGAGACAGCAGAAATGAATGCTCAGATTCCTTCAAAAACTCAAATCAGCTGTTGACAAATAAGGTGCAGCAGACCCTAGTGCTGTGACGCCTCAAATGGAAGCTGGGAGACACAGATTATAGAGTTCTTTTGATGCCAAACTGCCCAATGTTTCTCTTACAGTGCTGGTATGGCCTTGTTGAAGGTGCAACAGCAATAAAAACACTTCGAAACTACCTCCAAATCTCTGGTAAAACCTCTGTTATGACTGCAGTACTGCAACGCCTGGCTGGGAGTTAAAATCAGACCATATACTTCACAATAAATACTAAATCCCTTGCTAAATGGTACGGCCCTGTCTAGGACTGGTACAGCCAGAAAAAGAGGCAAAAACACATTAAAATATCACCAAAATCCTTGCTATCACTTGCAAAATGATCTTCAGTGTCCTTGAATTATAATGTCAAACAACTGATGATATCTCCTTAAAATCCCTACCGCAACAACCCAACTTGTGAAATAAATCTCAATGGTGACCCCTGCAATGAAGCCACTCAAAACACATCCTGGGGGTGTCTTCCAACCCCGCAGATGCTCCCATCAAAGGAAGTTTCCGTCTCCAATGAAGCTGGTGCAACCCTTGTTCACCAAGAACCAAACTCAAACTCATGAAATTTTTGTATTCGTAAATGAATGAAAATGAGCCTTCATTTTCTTTTTGTTTCCTTTTCCAAACCCAATGCCACTTTTGGATTATAATATTATTATTTTTATTTCCCTTTACTTGGGCGCCCACATCTAGGTGACTTTATAACTTAGAAATATTTCATAAAACATGTCCACTTTAATATAGTCACTTTGCCCCCTTCAAAATCACTAAGTTAAATACTTTAATTTAACTTAGGGAATTAATGTATCATTAAAATATATTTCATTTGACCTTTGAATTAAGATTTCGTAGCACTGCTAGATTGATTAAATGAAAACCAATGAAGTCCAGCTGATTCGCACCAACTCGCTCCGAGTCCCAAGCCCTCTGCTAAAAAAAGTAAGTTCGGCCATAGGGTCCGAAACTACACCAGAAAGAACAAACCCAACATGGGTCCCCTAACCATCCGTGTTAGTCTACGGGAACCCGCTGATAGAGTAACCCTAATCTCGGAACTGCTTAGGAAAGGGACATTACAAAGCTTCAATAAATTGCAACGGGAAGGTTATAAATATGTTTCTTACACATACAATGGAATGAGAATTGATGCTAGACTTGTGTTGCATAAATTGTCATTCAAGTTTGAAGTTAGATTAAATTGTTGAAGTATTTGTGTGCAGTGAATGAGAAATTGAATCTTGCTTATGCTGCCAAGATTTCCATTTAACTTCAATCCCAAGTGTTGCAATTGTTCAAGGAAGAATCCAATTAATAAGAAGATCTGTGTTAACTTTGTGTGATATTAGTGTTAGAATCCATGAAGCAACTTTGAATATTTTGTGATAATTAATTGTCTTCATCCATTCTTCTTCTAGGTGTTGTTATTTCCATGTGTTATGTTTTCTTCAAGATCAAATTAATCGTTGATACAATTCCAGAGATCTCTGTTTTAATCTTTGGATAGTATTCTTGTTTACATTTTAGCGGTCATAAATTGAGAAAATTCATTCGTGAGAATATGAGTTCTTCAAAGTCTCATGCTTTAACCTCTGTGATGAAAACAGATAGGTCAAGTTTGCTTATTTATTTTATTGTTATGCAAAACCCCAAAGAAAAGATTATACAGTGTTCATATTAGCAGATTTGTTTTTGTTTTAGATTTTAGAGTAGATTAAATTAAAGAGCTTCCGAATTTGAAGAGATGTTTTCCTCATCCACTATTTTGTTGTGTTGTCATGAAAGTGACAAGTTAAAACACCAACAGTTTTTAGTGCCCACAGTGGGGCACATGTTGCTGAAATTTCCAAATCTCACTCACGTTCATGACTCTCAAAACCCTTAAATCTCCAACTGTGCCACCTACCTTAAATTGCATTGAACATGGTCAAGAAGTTATTCTTGACAGATTAAGGTGTTTTGCATTTGATCAAAAGAAAAGTCCCACATTGGAGAGCTACTACTGCCATCTTGTACGAAGAAGAACAAAAAGTTGACCTTGCAGTATGAAGACCCATCTTACCTCTAGCGTGAAACTAATCAATCCCGGCTCTAGAAATTTACACAAGGGGAAGAAGGAAAACAAATCCTGCCGAATTTGCCTTCCCAGATTTTCAACAAGCTCATCAATCGAAAGATCTCTTCCATCCATCTCCAAACTTGTGGAAGTGAAGGACAGGTTTCAGACTTTCAGTGCCATCCAAGACAAGAACACCAAAGCGACAGTGTTAAAGAACAACTTTAGACGCCATTCCAGCATAGCCAAGAGGATGCATCAGGGTTCTGGATTGCTTTTACATTAGTTTTCACTAGTTCCAACAATTTCTTTCATCTCCCAAGCGCCCCTCTAACCGCTACAGTGACAGTACACTTGCCAATTCGCTGCTACATTGACTGTATTTGCAAATTATCATTGCCACAACTATTGTACCCTTGCCAAATTGTTGCTATAATCACTGTGTCTACAAATTATGATTGCCACAACGATTGTACCCTTGCCAAATTGCTGCTACAATGACTGTACTTGCAAATTATCATTGCTACAATAGTTTCACATTGACAATTTGCTGCTACAATGACTATACTTGCAACATATCATTTCTACAACAGTTTTACACTTGCCAAATTGTTGCTAGTACCTGTAAATTATCATTGCTACAATGATTTCACACTTGCCCAATTGTTGCTACAGCGACTGCATCAGGCTGTTGCAATGATGTACACATTTGAAATCATATTTTTTGGACTGCTATATTTACAAATTCCTTCATACCAGTCTGTACCAGCAACATACTTTCATATCAGTCTGTACCAGCAACAATATCCTTGAAAAATCAGTATTACCATTAGATCCAAAAAATCTAGACAAACATAAGGAACCATTTCAAGCAATGGTTGATGATGTTCACAATAACAAAGATCTGCCTCCATATTCATTGCCACGGGGAGCTATCATTGGTCCTTTGGCACTTGCAGGTTGCCATGATTTTCTATCAGGTCCAAAAAAGAATTTTTTGAAATTTCATTGTGATAGCACATAGCATTCCCATGAACATATCTCAACATTTACTACTGGTTGCAACATATTGGAGGTTTCTCACAAAGATGTTGCAATCAAACCTTTTGTCGAAAGTTTGGTTGGAGTAGCAACATATTGGTTCCATCACCTCACACCAGGTTGCATTACTAATTGGGAGACTATGCACACTAAATTCCTCTCACGCTTCAAACCAGTCCATTGGTCATGTTTTTTTTGCTCAGCTATGAAATGTAAAGAAAGATCACAATGAACTTATGAAGGAGTTCATAGCATGATTCAATTGACTTGTTGGAAGAATCAGTAATTCTTTAAGGCCTTCTCCACGAATTCTCCTAAGCTCCTTCATCAACACTTTTCGTTCCAAAATTGCTTTCTTTCTCAAAACTGATGAAGTCGATAAATTAGAAGAGGTGCAAACATGAGCAATTAAGGTTGAAGATGACATGCTCACTATGTAATATCCCCTTTTTAGCCAGTGTCGGAGTTTGTTGGGTTAGCCTATTATCATTGGTTCCCCATAGGCTAATGTGGTGATTAGGGGGCCCTTTGAGGGTGATTCAGGGTTATTCAGCTAACCCTTTGGGTGTATATTTCAGTACTCTCCTTGTCAGTGCATCAGTTTATTTGTGGTTTGCCTTCTAGAGGTCTCTCAGGCTCATTTTATACACACTTACTATTTTTAGTAAGTCACTTGGACGTTTGGGTCCATACTATTTATGGAAAGTCATCTGGATGGTCAGAAGGTGTCATGTCCTTATACTAGTAATTTATAATTGATTAGATTATGTATTATTCATTCAAATCAAAGATATGAATGATATTATAAATTGAATATATTTAATATATTTAAATAATATTTATTTAAAACAATTAACAAGATATATTATTAATATATTTATAAATAGCACATAAATAATAATAATATATTATAAATATATCTAATAATATAAATACAAATATTCTTATATTTATCTTATTTTATAATATCAATATAAATCATATATAATTTATTATGATATAAATGATATAATATAAATACAAATAATATAAATAAACATCTTTTAACCTATCCTCTTATGATAACGGAGTTACATATGGTTAGAACTAGTTTTACCACAGCTCATAAAGGGAATTAAATAAAAATTATAAGAGGGTACATATGTAATTTACTAAAGTAATAAAAATTATAAGAAGGTACGTATGTATTTTACGCGAAGCATAATAAGAGATGCGTCTCTTCAAACATATCCCTTGAAAGGGAAATAAATAAAGGTTATAAGATAGACAGTAAAAAGAACAGGAAAAAATATATTTTTAAAGAAAACACTTCTGAGTTAAATACAACTTTGATTTTGAAAATAAATAAATATAATAAAGAGTAATCGTATTTGATTTATATAAGAGTATAACACACATTGAGAGATTGGAGGTAAACTTGTTAGGAAGAAGTAGCATTAATACCTCAAAGGTAGATAAGACTGGCGGTGGAATGGACCATGTTACATCATACTTAGGCAATGGATAAGACCTGGGTGGAATGGACCATGCTACATCATACAATGGCAATAAGTAAGACCTGCGGTGGAATGGGCATGTGTTACATCATACAAGGGCACTTAGTAATACTTAAGGTGGAATGGGCATGTGTTACATCATACAAAGGTACTACCCGTAGAGGATGATTCATGCAACCTAACAAGAGATAGTACCCCATCTCCACTAGGGTTTGAAAATAAATAAAATTAACATATAATAGACAACCCTAAGTATGAATCCATTTAAGGATTGAATAATTGAATTATTGATTTATGTGGTTACCAACCCTGATTTGATTATTTTAATATGATTTATTGATCTTATCTATTACAAATGTTTCCTTTAAGAAGTAATTCTCATGTGCAAGGTGGAAAATAAGGATCTTCTTAAAGGGGACATTATAGAAGGCACCACGCTTATATTCGGGAAGTTGGCAGGGTCAGTTGTTGGTTTGATATTTGGCATTTAATGGAGTTTAATGATTTAATTTAATTAATTAAGGCTAATCTAGCATTGACTTTGATATAATTAATTAAATTAAATATCTTTATGATTAAAGGGGATATAAGGGGTCAAGTGTGCATTTAATATATTAATGTCATAAAGTATTTAATTATTATGCCAAATGGGGTGCCAACATATGGATGTATAAGGATATTAAGTGACTTTATAATGATGTCAATAACAAATTATAAAGTAAGGTCACTTTTGAGGGGAAAAGTAAATTAAAAAAGGAATAAAATAAAGTATTACTTTTGAAAGAGAAGAAATATAAAAGGAGGAAAAAGTGCAATGAGGATTCATTCTTGATATGTTATTTTGAAAAAAACTTTTCCTTGAGAGCTTGAGAGCTTTGGCTTGCAGGTTCAGTAAACCCTACAATGAAAACCCTAGAGGTTTTGGCTATTTGGACGAAAACCCAGATCAGCCCACTTGGTGAATTCATCTCAAGATTCACAGTTGCATTAAATTGTTTAGTATTTGTGTTGATATTGCTGGTTCATCATTGTGGCAGCCATTGGAAGGGTTTGATATTGCTGATTTCTACATATGATGGCGGCTAGGGTTAATGGGTATTGAAGATTGTTGCATATTCTTTCATGGCAACCCATTAGCAACATTTTGGTATCATGTTTGTGGCATTTTGATAGAATTTGTGGAGATATCAGTTTTGGCACCTAGGGTTGTGATGGCAATTTGAGTTTTTGATCATTCCTTGGTTCCAAAATAATTTATAATAATTTTCCAAAGTGGGGCGACCAGCTTTGGGAGGATTTTGGAGGGTTTGAAGTGGATTTCAGATTTTATTGAAGCCTAAATTAATTTATTTGAATATTTCTTCATTTGGGCAGATGGGTTTTGAAGGAGAAAATTATATGATATGAGCTAATTACACCTAGGGTTTCATTCTTCTTCATTGGGTATCAATATCATAAATTTTGGCACATATTGGCAAGGGTTTCAGGCTGGTTCAGTCACATGCATTTACATTAGTCTGATATCAATTTAGAACAACCAATAATGGGTTCGATTGTATGTAGAGAAGATCAAACTTGCACAAGGATAACTTTTGGTGTCTAGCGCTCCATCATTGGACTTCATTTTGAAGACAAATTTGGAATAACAAGGTGTTTGGAGGCAAAGTTTGGACCTGCATTAAATATCAGACCTGTAGCTGATCATTGGACTTCATATCAGTCACATTCCAAGGTTCCAAGTGGTCTACATCAGCTCTTTTAGTCATAACTCATTGATGGTGAAATCGGGTATGTTTGATATGTGAATTAGCTTTCAAATCCTCAATTTGAATAGGTAATAACAGTCTGATTTCTTTATATCAGACCTCTGTAATTTTGTAATCAGACCTGATTTAGTTGCAATAAAATGGCTCAATTGAAGTACAATCATTATCTTTCATTTGTGCAATGATTCCCTTTCACTTCTATGTCATTTTATATGTTTATACGATGAAAACAATGTGAACTAAACCCAAGCAAGCAATCCGAATACAAAAATCAGAACTTGGTATGACAACTGTTTGACAAAATTACATACAAGCAAGAGGTTCAAATTTGGGTCAGTTTTGGCCTATTTTAGTTGTGATATTACAGAAGATAACCATCAAGCCCATGGTTCCAAGTCTTGCTGAGCCTTTGTTACATAAAGTGGTGACTGATATCACCAACATGAAAAGATAGTTTCGACAGAAAGTTTCAGTTTAGCAATTTTATGGGCAGCATCAAGGGAATAACACATAATTTTTTCTCTTTCCACGAGTCAAGCAATCACAATACTTAAAATTGTCCAGAGATGTATCACATGATGCAGCTCTTGGTAGCCCCCAAATTAAATTATCAAAGGGTTTTGGGTAACCTTCAACATCTTCGAGATGAGTGCGATGGCAACTCTATGACCAAATATATTTAGGATGGTTATTTGGGAGAACCAAAATTTCAAGGATAAACAACCATTAGTGGCCAGAAAAATTCACGTCCAATTGGCTTCTCTTTTCTTAACTATAAAAGTCAATAAAACTTGATGATATATAAAATACCTTCCACAGAAGTAGATTACACGATGATGAGAAATTCAACATCACACTAGAAGATGTTCCTTTGGGGCAACTTTTGGCCTGCTGAAAGGAAAATAGAACACCCTTTCACTGTTTCACATTGTCACCCAAAACACTAAGAAAATATTTTGGAGTCTTGAGATTTGTTGCTTGTTTACTGAAAAATAACATTATTAAGAAATGCTTAATAGAATCCATATATTAAGGAGAACTAGAAGTAAGGTAACTTGGTTCCTGGTATGAGGGGGATTTTAAGCCTTGTTTGTGTTTTATTTTGATGTATTCCTGATATGTTTACTTTGTATTATGCTTAATTGTTTGCTGATAATACATTTTTTAGTAATGAAAGAATATAGATTTGCTTCCATGCCTTGTCTGCTCTGTCCTACATGTCTAATGCTCTTGGAAGCCTGAATGGAAACTTGTGCGCCAATATGTATTAGAGATACTATGACCAACATTCAATGTGTGTAAATAATGTTGAAGTTGAACACATGCTATTTTGCAGAATCTCGACAATTAAGGCTGCTTAATTCTCTTCAGATTCATGTCAGATCTTTTTTAATATTTTTGTTTACTTGGAAGCATATGAAATTGTTTCCTTTCCATCTAACCAGGTTATAATAATGAATTTTATTCAGGTTTAATCCTCCTATTATTCCTCCTGGATTTGTACCAGAACACAAATTCTCTGTTCCCCTTGAGATTGAGCGCAAAGTTAGTGAGCTGCCTCCACCTGAGGGAGCTCCACCAGATGACTCAGAGCTGAGGATGATGATTGATGGCCTTGCAACTTTTGTGGCCAGAAGTGGTAAAATATTTGAAGATCTGTCTAGGGAGAAGAATGCAAACAATCCACTGTTCAGTTTTCTTTTTGGAGGACCAGGTCATGATTATTACAAGAGAAAATTGTGGGAGGAGCAAAGGAAGCTTGCTGAAAGAAGCAAGTTTTTTATGGAGAGTTCACATGAAAGCAAGAGGCAAAAGCTGAATTCAGATGAGCGTGGGCGAGTTTTAGGTGAAACTCCTTTAGAAAGAAGTTCAAGATCTTCTAGTGCATGTGTTCCACCTGGGGATGTTGCTCGCCTTCAATCAGTTCTTTCTGATACATTCACCAAGCCAACTTCACTGGTACAATTTTCTTTCAAATTGTTCTACCAAAGTATTTGAACTCGTCCAGGACTAATAATTCATATGCATAACAGTTAATCATGACCTTGTATTTTGATCCAAATCATTCATGGTTTGGATGCACAGCTGGCTTTACTATTCTTGCAGTGTAGTTCCTTTTAACTCAGAGCAAATAACTTATAGAGCAAAACTCGAGCTCAAACTTTTTGACTATATTTCAACAGATTTTCTTAGGACTGGATATGCATTGAGTTTTCTTAGGCTAATGTTTTTTGTGTTGATTATCTTGAGGATTCAGCTTGAAGGTGCATCTGCCAATCGACCTTTTAAGACTAATCCACTTAAACAGGCAAGATTTGAACAATTTCTCAAAGACAAGTATCAAGGGGGTCTCCGCTCTACATATATAGATGGCAATATGTCAGAATTAGAACGTGCACAAGAAAGACTTGACTTTGAAGCTGCTGCAGAGATAATTGAGAAAGACAATCGATCTAAACAGCACTCTGTTTCGTCAAATCAGCACTTGGACTTAGTTTCAACTGTTGGAAATCGGTTTACATCTGGTGGCATAGAAACAATGGGCTCCATGGTAATTATTTTCAGGGAAAGGTTATTTTATGTTAATCCATGGTGATTGTTTTAGGATTTGTAGTAGGTTATTTTTCATAAAACACATTGATAGTTTTCCAATTGTTGGGGCAGCTGCAGCAGAAAAGTCATGAAAAGGGAGAAAACATGGAGACAAAGCAACTTCCGCGGAGAGAGGAGCATCAGTGGAGACCAGCTTTACTTCTATGCAAGCGTTTTAATCTGCTGGATCCATATGCTGGAAAGGTGGTATACTTTTGAGATTTATTATTTGCCTGTTTGATTCTTTTCTTTTGGCCCATTAGCAATTTATTTGAGCTTTCAGTTTCGAGCATTCCAATAGCCATTCTTTTCTTTCCACTTTCTCTCTTATTTCATTTCATCAAGCTTTCTTTGCATAAGCTTTCATTTCATCTTTCCTGTTGATCATCTCTCAATGATTTTCATATGAAGCAGCTCATCATGTTGATTATACTTCATTAGATAAGTACTTCTCTTTTATGTTATGTTTTTTCTTTTGAATTTATCTGTAGTAAAGGGTTTGTGAGTAACTGCTTGACATGTTATTTGTTGACTATTTTGTATGATGTATGATAATGGGTTTATTGAAACAGAAAAAAAAAACACTATTCGTTTTGTTAGCACTCTCTCTTGGCAAGCTATAATTGACTATTGACGTTTATTATTTATCATTTACCAAGAGCAACTTAAATGGAAGTTAGTTTTGCTTTCCCAACCAAGTTTCTGCAGATAAGGGAGAATATATCGCAAACAAGTTTGGGCCAGGTAGGGCAGGCCCAGTGCAGAAATCAAAACAGAAAAAAACAATGGGGGAATGATGCCTACGGAGATAGCTGTAACTTATTTTTACTCTAATTCATGGGATACTGATGCTACAGAAAATGGTGATAATAGAATGTCTACTGTGGTAGGTACATGAGAATTAGAATTCAAGCATAATGAAGTCCTCGATAGAATTTGTATTGCTTGAATGATCTACAATGACTTTCAAGCTCATTTTATTTCGATGAAAGGAGAATTACATTACTGAGGGAATATTATAGAAATCCTTTATTCTCTAATAGAAATTTGAGGCCAAGGAGTGAAGGCGGTTAGTCACAGCTGGCTTCCAAATTCAGAGAGAGTTTCTTTAACGGCTTCTTGCCTGTTGTGGAGGGGTTGATAATTTATCCTTTGTAAATTCAGGCATTCCAGCTGATGTTTAATGCAATTCTGGATGATCAACTAGTTTCTTTTTGCCATTGGATATGACTGAACAGCAGAGATATGCATTTTTGAAAGAGAGTTATGTCAGCTCCCTTTTCCTTCATCATTGGGCCAAGCAATGAAGAGGACTTCAAGTTCATATTGATAAATCAAGAATAAATTACTCATTCTATAGATATGCCTAGTTGGTTGATTAAGAAGTATTTTCTATTAGAGGGTATCAGCACAACCAAGAGGATTGATTTCGAAATAGAGTTGAGTAACATTAGACCAAGGAAATGAAAGGTTTCTAGGAAAGGTATTATAGTAGTGTGTTCAAGACATCTAATGAAAGATGTTTATTACTGTATGCACTAGCAACAAGAAAGCTTCCACCAACCAGTGATTGGGGCAGCAAGGTAGATGGTGATGGGTCACGTGTGTTGCTCCCATGGTTGGGCCATTGACATAGTGTCTTATACACCGTGTTCCACATCCCTTACTGCAATTTTATTTCATTGTTGTTCTCTTTTGAGAATGTGAATTATTACTACCATCTGATGCTTAGTGTAACCTATCATGCAGGGGCAACTGCATTTGCATGCCAACATATATGAAAATTTATCCTTATAACTAAAGCATAGTGAAAAGAGTAGTGAAAAGAACTGTTCATGCATTTTGTCCTCACATCACATGAATTATTAAATAGTTTGTATTCAACTTAAAATTTTATTTTATTATAAGTTAAATCATTTCAGTTAGTGTAATTCTCATGACCTTCTTTTCCTCAGTAAACTTTACCTTTGTAGTGGTTGTATCTGATATCACATAACAAATGATGCATTTATTTAGTTACATTGGATTTGCAGAATACAGAGTTCAATGGTACTTCTGTTAAATTATCAATCTTTATTTTATTCAGCTAGTTCTTTGTCTTTTTTAATATTGACCTTAAATGGGCCTCTTTCGCTGGCAGCCTCCTCCTTTACCTAAGGTGAGAAGCAAGATGGATTCACTCATTCTGATTTCCAATCCTCTGGGAGATTTACCTGAAATGTCATCGACAAGTGAAGACAGATCCAATCCACCAGAACTGCAAGTTTCCCAGTCACAGGTGGAAGTCCTTAATGCTAATGATGAAGGTACCAACAAGGAGGAATTGGTTGAAGTGAATGATGTTGTTGTTAAGAAGCCTGTTGATTTGTATAAGGTATATTTTCATTTCTTTTGCAATTCCTTTGGTATTTCAAAGATAGCTTGGAAAATTTGTAATTTTTTATGAAGTGGTTTAGCTTTCTGAATTGATGAAACAAACATATTGCTCAGGACAAAAATGATTTTGGTGGATACTGAGTTTCAATTGGTTGCTTTTTGGTTTGTATGTTCTATACCAGTCCTGACATGCACTTATTTTGTAGGCTATATTCTCAGATGAGTCTGATACTGAGGCAGAAGAAACTAAAGAGAAGCAGATGGATATTCAAGAGAAGAGTGCTCAGGGAGCCAATGCAACTTTGAATCGGTTAATTGCTGGCGATTTTCTTGAATCCCTTGGGAAAGAGCTGGGCCTGAAAGTTCCGTTGGAGTTAGATATGCCACAGAAAGGAAAGAATGTTCTAATCCACATCAAAGAACCAAAACAAAAGGGAAATGCTGAAAGTGCTATAGAAAATGATAGATTAATGTCACCTAATTATTCTCTCCAGAAAGCTTCTGATGAAAATCCTAATGCAAGTTTTAGTATGTATGACCATGCATCAATTTTGACTGAGGATCAGAAAGAAGCTAATATGTACATAATTCATGAAGCACAGTCTACCAAAGACAATAAATGCAATGAAGAAGATACCGTCCAGCATGGAAATGGAAGGAATAATTATTCAGGCAAATCATCTGGCCGTGATGCACTGAACAGTGGCTCTTCTGACTATGATAGAGACAAAGGCAACATTAAAGAGAAGAAAAGGAAACGAGAATCAGGGCATCGAGAAAGGGAGAAATCACATTCGAAAAGACATCACCGAAGGGAGCATAATTCACGAGATGATAATAAGATGAAAAAGGTAATACTAATTTTAGAAATCTTAGATAACATTACAAATGTTCTTGCTTTCAGTATCTTAGTTTGTATTACTGTATTTTCCTTGTATATTAAATATCATTTTACTTGTACGCTGAACATTTTGTAAGAATTCATACTAGTTATCAATGAAATGATCTCTACATCATCCTAGTATAGCAATTATGACTGGTTTAGCCGGGCAGGTGATCAGAGTCTTAATTATTGTGCCTTTAGGCCCTTTGGCAACAGAATGTAACGTGCTATTTTATTTAAGGTTTATACCACACAGATGAGGTTATTTCTCCAATTTAAATCCACAGCATGACCAGAGTTCTTATACTACCTGAAAATCATAAAGTCCTGAAGTTTCAAAAACATATATTTAAAGTCAGTTTTCAAAATTTAGTAAGACTCTCTCTATGTGTGCCTGCTTCTCTCTCTCTCTCTCTCTCTCTCTCTCTCTTTCTCAGCCTATGAATGGAAAATCAAACCAGCATAGAAGAATACAAAATATAAGGAAAGGAAATAGAAGCCATTATAAGCTATAATTGTTCATTTCTAGTTTCAAGAGTAAAAGCTAGTTATCATATACTTACTAGGGTAAAATGCACCTGCATATACATATACATTCTCAAACAGCTGCTCAGATAGATACATATAAACCCATTCTTTGACATGCACGCACATCTCTAAGCCTTTAATGGTAAGATTCGGTTTGTTAGTTCATTCTCAGTCCGAGCATTTAAGTTTTAAAATAATTAAAAGAGATTCTATATGCACTCTAAATGACCATAGCATTTCTCCCCAAGCGAATGACTCCTACCTCTGTAATGGTCCGTTATAAGATTTTTCGGAATTATGTGATTTTTTTGTATTTTTTTAATTATCGGAATGACTAAAAACAAATGCCAGAGAAATAAGCCAAATTATGCAATCAAACTCGATTCTGATATGATGACAAGTACAATTTATAATTTTTTATTAGATTTATCGAAAACCAAAATGAAAATATCCTATTTGTTATTGATCTAATTTTAATTAAACTAAACAAAAAAAGGAAAAGAAAATTCAGAATTTCTTATATATATATATAAAGCAAGCCCAAATCAATGGCTGGGACCCACTCACATACCCTCCTAGCAATCCCAAATA
Organism: Cunninghamia lanceolata; assembly: GCA_027924645.1. Taxonomy (NCBI): domain Eukaryota; kingdom Viridiplantae; phylum Streptophyta; class Pinopsida; order Cupressales; family Cupressaceae; genus Cunninghamia; species Cunninghamia lanceolata. The sequence continues at coordinate 8,749,756 of BSBN01001281.1, forward strand.
AATACTTAGCTCCGATACCAAATTATAATAATCAATACAAGACTTACCACATGGTACGACAGACTGTGTAGCAACCTTTTCTTTTGAACAACACCTTAAAAATAATAATAATATTTCAAATGTGACATGGCAGGCTTGTCCCCTATCAATTACCTTTTAAAGGTGTAGGGAAATAGCATAAATAATAGGGTGCTGCCACAATAGTGTGTCCCACTTATGGGACATCCTGATTTTCGTTTGAAATCACATTTTTTTTAGAAAAATTAATGATTTAAGCCTTGAGGGGTTCCATCTAAAGGGGTTTAATTGAAGGGGGTTAGATAAAAACCCCTTAGATTAATCCTCCTTGGAAAGAATCCCCCTAGTCTTAAATCAAATCTTCGATGAAGTCTCTTTCGCACCTATCAAAATGCTGACAAAAAACCAATTTTGCTTCACCTTTTGGGGAATCAAATGAAGTCATTTAGAAATTCGATTTTGTAAATATGTAGCCCTTAGTATAAGATTTCCAAAAAGTATGATTTCGAATATATTTCATTTGATTATTATATTTATTTTCTATTTTCTAGTGAACATAGGTTTTTCACCAAACATCAAGGTCTCTATTTCACACGTGCAAAAATTAAAAAAAAACACTTTTTTTTGAAAAATATTTATCCACTAGGTATTGATGTCCTTATTTCAATAAGAAAATAAGAAGTTAATTTGGATACATATAGAAAAAATTATGTTGTATGGTATAAACCTATGTTTGAATTATAATTAGTGTTTCTCCAAGTTTTCGGGACGGGGGACGGGTTTCCGGGGACGGCAAAAAATTTCCAAAAATTTGGGGACGGTGAGGGGACAGCTATTATAATATATTTTAATAAAAATATATATAAGTTAAAAAGTTAAAAACTAAAACAAGATACATGTTGAGGTAACTTAAACTTAAAGTAAACACTGAACTTTAAACATTGAACAATTGAATATCAATGATCATTCAAGAATCAAATTCATACTCATAGTAGCTGAAAATCATGATCCATTCCAAATTTCAAATTGAAGTATTCAAGTAAGTTATAAACTTTAAAACTGTTTGAACTTTGAAAGTTCAAAGTACTAAGTAGATACTAGAGTCTCATAATCACATTACATAAGTGACAAGCATCAAAATGACAAAAGTATATTGCCAAAAACAATATCTATAACTAAAAACTCAAAAATTAGAATCATCATCATCATCATCAACAGTAGCATATGTAGGAAGCTCCTCATCGCTAGAACTGTGAGAAAGAAGAGGATCCTCCAATGCCACCTGCACACTGTGGTCATCATCAAGTTGTCCTAGCTCCTCAGGCTCTACATCCCACCTCTGTGCTGGGCTCTTCCTATACTGAGGTGTCTTGTGACCATTTAGACGCAAAGCACTATGCACTGCAACAAGCTTTTCCACTCTCGCAGAGGTAAGTCTATTCCTCTTTAGAGAGTGGATAAAGCTATATGTGGATCAGTTCCTCTCAGCAGTTGAGGAACTAGAAACCTGTGAGAAAAGACGAATGGCAAGTGTGCGCAATGGTCCTGGAGGTCCATAGATTGTCCACCAACTAGCTGGCTTCATACTGAGCCTATCAATCCTTGCCAAACTCTTGTAGCCTTCTAGTTCTGTGAAGTTAACCCACTAAACTCTAATCAATGAAGCTTCCTCTAGACTATACATTTTTTTGAAGGCTTTCATGATGCCATTCCTCACCTCATGATCATGAATAGGAGGAATTCTACCAACTCTTTCCACATACCCCAAGCATATGCAGCCATGTGTAGAGGGCTGTTCCACTTGCTCCACCTTTTCTGGATGATGGGGTCAATATGCTCATTGTACAACTGTAGGGTGGGGTCTTTCGCACAAATGGCAGCGTTCATTTGGCCAAGCATGCTATCAATGCACTCATACATCTCCTCAAGACTAGGACTATTAGAATCCCCAAATCTGATAACAGTGAAAACATGTTCTCTACAAAAGATGTGATGTATCTCACATTCGACGAAAAAGTATCACTAATCACGATCTCCTTCACCCTCTTACCCTGCTTAGTCTTTGACTCCATCCACCTGTTCCAATCTTGTGTCATAACCATAAGTTGCAATGGCTCTTGCAACTCAAGCATCCTCTCTAGTAGAATGAAATAGAAAGCAAATCGAGTCTCAATTGGTTTGAGGAATTCTTTCTTTGCAAAGGTCTGAAACAATGCCAATGACATATGGTGGTTGCAAATAAACATTTGCACATCCCTTGCAGTTGCCACCATGTGTTTCATCCACTCTATCTTTCCAATGTCTTTGAGTGCATTGTTCATAGCATGCACACAACAAAGGGTCCAATAGATGTGCCTATATGTAGATTGAACCAACATACCCGCTGCCCTACAAACATTTGTTGCATCAGTAATCACTTGCACCACATTTTGAGGACCAACCTCTTCAATGGCATCTCTCAAGATCTGAAACTGAAATTCAGCATCTTTGCGTTTTCCTGAGCAATCAATTTCTCGCAAGAAGTAAGGTCCATCAATGCATGAAACTATAACATTGATGAGTGGACGATGTCTAATATCCGTCCACCCATCCATGATTATGCTGCAGCCATGTGTCACCCATTTGACCTTCATCTCCTCCATCAAGTTAACCTTGGAATAACTTTTTTCCAAGAGTGTGGTTCTCAATTTAGTCTCACTAGGAACCACATAACCAGGATCAGCTTGCCTTACCTTCTCAAACATTTCCTTGTACAAAGGAGATCGAGCAACATGGAAAGGAATCCCATTGCGAAAGTAGAAATTGGCAATGGCCTCATCTGCAACCTCCCTTGCTTGCACATTGAACATATCTGTGATTGGGTTTGGTGAGGATGATCCTGTAGCTTTTCGTTTCCCCCTTGATTGCACTGCACTCACCTCAAATGATGGATATGAAGGTGGTAATCTCGAAGTTGAACCTCCTCGTGTTGGTGTACTAGAGAGTGATGGTGTAGTGATTTCCCCTGTATATAGTTTGATCATCTCAGCCTTCATTTCAAGTGAGAGCTTTGGACAACCTTCAACTCCTTTACCAGGGATATGCAAAAAGTGTGCATTGGTCCTCGTCATGCTGCCATTCCAAGTACCTTTTGGGCAAATGTTGCATACTGCTTTAAAGGATCTTTCTTGCTAAATGGCCCTTTGGCATATTGTGCTAACAATGTTGAAGGGAAATCAGTTTTTAACACGCTTGCACTTGCATCTGCATTTGAATTGCCTGTGGTTTGTGTTTGGTTCCCCAATTCCTCTGTCTCATAAACTTCATTCTCCAAATCCAAATCAGCATTTACACTCAATGTATCACTATCCATCTTCAATTTCACAGGTCACTCAACAAATTTGAACCTTGCTGCAATATAAAAAGATGTACATCAAACAAGTGCTCTTAGGATGGAAAACCCAAAAACTGTTGCTGTTTCAAACTTTGATGTAACGGAACTTAGAACTATAGCAGAAAACAGAAAAACCAAGATGAATGCAAAAGTTAACAAGATAGAAAGAAGTGCAATAGCTACTGATATAAATTATAATCACACAAGCATTCAACAACCCACCTTGTGGGCTGCCACCAGATACAGGCAAGAAATACAATATACTTCAACATCAAACACTCCAAGAATGGGTGGTGCTATAATATCTGACTATGTGTTGTTGCCAGCTGTGATGATACAGCACCACTCATACCCAACAAACAAAGTTAACAGACTTTACAAGGCATTAAACTAAAATGGAGGAATCTGGAATTGTAAAGGAAAGTCCTAACACACATCATTATAAACTTGGTTGGTATGATCTGTCCTCCACTTATTCAAGGTAAATTCAAAAATCCAACTATTATGACAGTGGAACAAAAATTGTGGCTAGCGATAAAGAGATCATAATAGGAACTGAAGAAGCACATGTAGTAAAAATTAATACAGAAGAAGACATATGCCTGGTAGAATAAAAGCAGATAATAGTTGTAATAAAAGAACAAATATAAATATCATTGTAACAAAAGAGGACAAGTAGAAAATAGTGAAGGATGTAAGGTTCTTAAAAATGGTGAGCTAAAATGTAGTGAAGAATATTGACTGTTAAAAGTAAGGAGGTGTATGAAGATAAAGTTGATGGAAAAATGGCAAAGCAGATTGTTTTTGAGAAATAAAATGAAAAATTAAAAAAGAAGAGAAAGATGCTAATTGAGTACATGTAAAGACTCTGAAATGGTTTGTATGTTAAGGGAATGCGATGCACAACCATTGGGCCACTTGGCAGATTAACATCTTATTTATACACACAAAGCAGAGAATGGTTTGTTATTTAGTTGAGAAATTTGTGGAACTTGTTTTAAATGTGGCCGAAATTCGGTCAGGAAGGAGATCGCTGGGGTCATACTGCGCTCTCAATGCCTGAACATATAAATATATAATATAAATTATATAATATATATTAATATTGTATTATATAAATTATAATAGTATAGGATATAAATTATAATACGATATATTAATATTATTATATTAATCATTGAACATAAATTATAATAGTATAATTAATAATAGTAAATACTAAAGACCATATAATAATAAAATTATAAATATTATTAATTAATCATTGAACATAATATTAATATTCAGGCTGATTTTAATATTGAGCATTATAGTGCTCGAAATGGTCTGATGCCGTAAAAGAAATTCATGCTGTAAAATAAAAAGCCTACCTCAGAACAAACACTGATTGAACACTGACGAAGCTCGAACTTGGACGAAGCTTGAATCTGAACCTGGACGAAGCTCGAATCTGTGAACCTGGACGAAGCTCAAACCTGTGAATTTGGACGATTTTAACTTCAACGATTTCTTTTAGCCGCGTGTTTGACTTTAGCTTTAACAATTTAGGGTTTTCTTTTAGTCGCGTGTTTAACGATTTTTTTTAGCCACGATTTTAACTATAACTTTAATGATTTTAGGGTTTTATTTTTTTTGCCGCGTGTTTTTTTAACTTTAGCGGGACTTTTTTTTAGTTTTTTTTTTTAATGGGGAGCTTTTGAGCGTCACCGGGACGTGTCTATGTTCCCCTAATGGGGGACGTTCCCAGGGAACGGTCCCCTTTTGCAGGGGGCATCCCTGGGACGTCCCAAAAAACCCTTAATTTTCTGAGACACCGGGGGGACGTCCTATTCCCGTCCACACGTCCCCTAGACGTTTCCTGTTCGGGGAGCGGGGGAAATAGCCCGGGGACGTGTCCCCCTTAATCACTGATTATAATCAATCTCAATTCAAAAATTAATGAATAAAAAAATATGGAACAAAAAATTATGAAAAAATATTTGTGCACTAGATATTGGTGTTACAAATCTTTATTTAAAAATTTATAATTTTATCCTTTATATAAAAAAAGTTATGTTGTATGGTATAAATGTCACTTTTTAATAATATTGTTAACTATAAAACTAGGTTGCCGATCTTGGTACGGGTTCGGGTATGGGTACGAGGTTCGGGTATGCGGATACAACAAAATTTTTTTGGCCCAGTTATGGTACGACAACATATATATATATATATATATACCTTATAACTTGTAATAATGAAAATTCAAAATACTCGTGAATTGAAATTCATAATTTAGTGATTTCAAAGTCATAATTGAGTCCAAGTAGCACTATTAAAGCAATAGAAATCAAGTTCCAATTATGTAATATATGTATTGTTGATTAGAAAAAGCTCCATCTAATGGAGGACTATATAATATTGTAAAGACTATGACGACATGACCAACTATTAAAGCTATATCTAATTTATTCAAACCAAAAACCAATGTTACACTCTATACAAACTATATGTCCTAACAATAAAACACTTGATAAACAGCATAGAGTCATTAAGAGCAATTAATGGCACAAACCAAAGTTGTGTATATCCAGTATCCTATAAGCATTGCAGTCCATGAAACCATGTTCTTTTAATGTATTTTGTCAAATAGTTCACTTGCCTTATGTATGCTTCCACTGTTCCACATTTTGCATACATATATACCAAGACATTTGCAGCTACTATGTCAGACAAAAATTCTCTTTCCATTCAGATTTGATAGATTTCCATACCCTATTCTAAAGCTCCCATTTTTTCACAGGCTTGGAGGATGCTAGAAAATGTTATGGAAATTGGATTTATACCTCCCAATTGCTTTATCAAACTATAAGAACAAGATATTTATAAACCTATTTGTAGCTTGATTCCAAAAACTCTACACTATGTTTAGTTATAAAAACTTGAATATCAAAATAACATCTATCTCACTTACCACCTTCCAATATCAAGCATCTCGCTGTCCTTGCCACTGCGGATACCTCCATTAGCCCATAACACACCATAGACTTGTCTTTAAGTGCAAAACTTAACTTTATGGAGTAACCTATGAATTGTGAGCATAGAGCCTTCATAATTGGGCTAGAATTCAAAATATACTCATTCTTCTCGAGTCTACCTTTAATTGAAACACATGGGATGAGGAACTTAATAAGAATAATGAAATCAATCTCTTTAAAACCCTTAACCTTTTTGTACCTCAAAATCTCACTCGAATCCCATATGCGTAGACAATTTTGAATTGGAGTTAAGGGGTCTATATAACCTATGCTGCAATTTATATCATTTACCCTTTCACCCTTTTTAGAATGCTTCCCATGATGACCAAAATCATGTGATGTCATAGTATGAAGTAATAAATCTGCGCTAATATTATTACTTCCATATTTTTAATTCTAATTATAGGAATAGTCAAAGGTACTTACTAGCTTTAGCTGATTTAGATGTTTCCAAAAGATTTGCCTTATCACAATCACTCTTGTAATTTGCAATTTCAGACTTAGTAGCAACAAATACCACATTCTCATTATTTGCATGTTTATCAAAATAACTATTCTGGAGAGTAATCATATATAGCAATGACTCCCCCTTCGAGGGATCGACGGTCTCAACACCATCTTCGTGACTCAAAATTTTTGAGTTAGGAGCAACCAAAACATTTTCCTCTATGGCATGTAAATCAATCATATGAAACAAAGACTTACCTTCTGAAAGATTGATGATTTTAATGCTGTTCTTGTGACTCAAGATTCTTGAATTAGGTTCAACAAAAATATCTTCCTCAATTGTTTGCTCATTAACATGGTTAGTATGAAAATCAATCATATGTGACAATAACTCACCTTGTGGGAGATCAATGGGTAGTTCATGATTTGGCACATTTTCTTCTATTTTGGGCTCTTTGCATTCAACAAGTGAAGCCTTTTCTGCCTTGATTTCATCAATATTTTACTTCCATATGCAATCATTAGAAGTCAATAAAACATCTTTTACTATGAAAGAATCTTTACTTTCAACTTGCATGTTGGGTCCCTTTTGTTCTTGCTCAGTGATGCCTCGTGACTCTGAATTTGACTCTTCTTTCTTCTCCTGAGTAGTGGATTGAAACATGGTCTCAATGGAGCGTAGTATTCTTTTGTTGCCCCCATCAATTTCGCAAAAAGGGGAAAAGATATTTTCTCTTGCATATCTTCAATCTTTTTGATAAGATTGTTGTATATGTCATAACATGTAGTCACATGATCTATTATGACCGGATCTTTCTCTCGCTTTGCCACTGTGAAATCTTTATTATTATTTCTTCATATTCTGGAAAGGAGAGAGTTGCCTTTAACTTTTCCGACTGATGCATATATTTTTCATATCTTTCAGCAAATTTTGCAACCTGAGATTTGTAGTAAATTATCATTGCAGTCTCTTCTCTGCCCTTGGCGTAAAGATTCATTCCAAGATATCTCTTAAAGATTGCCATGATCAACTTGCCCCTTCCAATTTGCAAATTTGACAAAACTGCTTCAATATACAGATCACAATATCTAAATTCAATTGAAATAATGAATATTACAATTGAAAATTCGAAAAACTTATCTCAATCCAGATGATTCACAGGCTGGCAGGATTCTAGCTTTGTTACCACTGTAATGGCCTATTTTAAGATTCTTAGCAATTATGTGATTTTTTAACTATCGGAATGACTAAAAACAAATGCAAGAGAAATAAGTCAAATAATGCAATCAAACTCTAGGTCAATTCAGATATGCTGACAAGTACAAGTCATAATTTTTTATTAGATTAATCAAAAACCAAAATGAAAATATCCTATTTGTTATTGATCTAATTTTAATTAAACTAAACAAAAAAATGGAATAGAAAATTCAGAATTTCTAAATAATCAGAAAATTACACAAATAATATCCAGTAAAATATTATACTATATATATATATATATATATATATATATATATATATATATATATATATATATATATAGCAAACCCAAATCAATGGCTGGGACACACTCACATACACTCTTAGCAATTCCAAATATAATACTTAGCTCTGATACCAAATTATAATAAACAATACAAGACTTACCACATGGTACGGCAGAGTGTGTAGCAACCTTTTTTTTTTTACCAACACCTTAAAAATAATAATATTTCAAATGTGACATGGCAGGCTTGTCTCCCTATCAATTCCCTTTTAAAGGTGTAGGGAAATAGCATAAATAATACTTGTTACCTTCAAAGCTGCAGCTACCTTGCAAATATTGATATGGAATCCACTGAATATATGATGCTCAAAAGCCCACATGTGACAAGAGTGGGATCAGATATGAAGAGGGACAAAGTTCAAAAGGGGATGAGCCGATTAAAGAAGAAAGGAAGGAGGATCGAAAAACATATTCATTGTGTTCCACAGGGATGTGTCCTGTTGATGAGGTTTTTGTGACTACAACAACATTAGAATAAAATACTGGGTATCCTATCCTCTCTTGAATAAAGCTTCTCAGACGCTGAACGATGTGATCGAATGAGACTGCTCCAAGGTTCCTTTTATGTCAGGTCTTGACGTGCATAGGGATAGACTCAGTAGAATGATGTGATTTGCTGGTAATCACGAAGGGGACTTACGTAAGATTGCTCTTTCAGAGTCATGGAATTCATTTCTGGGATTCGGACTGGGATTTGCGGGTGAATGGAATTCTTTTACAGATTGACAACTGGAATTTTAAAGTTCCATTCCTATAGAGGCGGATGATTTAGACGATGAAGCTCTAGAAAACTAATCCTAATGAAGATCTAAAAGAAAGTGAAAAAGATAAGATAAGGGTTCAGGAGTTTAACTAATTGATGGAAGAAGACTGCTGCTGGAGATAGAAACTGGAACCAGTCCTCTGCTTCGTCATGAGACAACAGCTAGGCAGGGGCGGTGCTATCTTCTAAGGGGGAATAAGGATTTTCAGACTGCTTCAGTAAGAGACATGGATTTGGTCATACAGAACAGTCGAAGTTAGGTTTGGATTAAGTTCAGACTAACCATGCACGATGATTTGCAAGCCATAGATCACCAATGGTATGAACAAACAGATTCAATCATACAACAGTAATAATCTCCATCTTTCTAACTAATAAAAATATGAAAATACAAAAAAGAACTTCAATATTTTCAGATTTGCTCCAAGAAATCAATAAGACCATGCCAAAAATCCAAAGGAATATATGAACACCATTCTTCAATGCATATATAATTACTTCAGAAGTTTATATCACAACAATCCAACTGATTTTGGAGTTCCAGCTCATAAGAAACTATGCAGAAATGAAAACTAACTACTAAGGAGCTCTAGGAGCTTTAGAATGGTAAATATCAGAAAAGGAGAGAGAGATTACAATGAGGCATCCCTCAGCCTTTATATAGGCTCTCAAAAATATCCTAGGGCAAAAGGAAGTCAGATCTCCTTGAAACATGTGCCCTAGGTTACAAATCCTAGAAAAAGCAGATGGGGTCGTCAGAATATCCATGCAGGAGACTGCCACCTGTCTAGGTCGTCAGAATGTGTAAGGAAACTTTCCAGCTGTCCTAGTTGCCACCTGTTTAGGACTCTTGGATAGGACTGTCCTGTCTGTGCGGAACTTCCTCCTGTTCTTTTGTCTCTGCTTCCAGGAACCTAGTCAGGACAACTTCCAACTCTTCCATGGGGATACTGGGTAGGTTCTCGATCCGGAACTCCATGACGGATGCGGTGGTGGTGCAGGCGACAAGGACATTTTCCCAATCCGCCCTCGGCTCCTGGATACTGTTAATGAGGATTAGAAATGAGGATGCATCCTCAAGAAGGGATTCCTCAGTGGGATAAGCTGCTTTGAAGTATATGCTCCGCATCTTGCCTTTCAATTCTTCCAAGTCAATGATTCCGTCTGGTGCTACATCTAGATCAAACCAGGTCTCCAATGATACAAGGATTTTGTCCTGGATTTCCTTCAACATGGCGTGGGCCCGGGAAGTGTCACCTTCAATCTTTTCCAAGTTATCCCTCTTCATGAGCAAGGCGGAATACCAGCTGAGGAAATCATATACTGAACCTACTTGTATTACCTTGTTCCTGATCAGGTCTGGCTGCGGAGTGTTCATTAGTGCCTTTAGTCTAGGGATAGTTTCCTCCCGGACAACTATGAACTGCTGACATGTATCCAGAATTGCATGAATCCTGTCCAGAAGTGCTGTAACTCTGCCATTCACCTGGACGAGGTCTTCTATGAATCCATGTGCTCTATCCAAGACTTTCCCTATCCAGCCCTTTGTTGTGTGGCCGACTGTCCTCAGAACTTCAACCTCAGCTAAGGAATCCTTAGTTATGCTCAGAGGTTGGGATGTTACTCCTTGGGCGGACTGTAATGGGGCCATGAGTTGCTGGATGTGCTGCCGCAGCTGCTCATTCTCCTGTTTCAACTGGTCCTTCTTTTCTTCTTCCTTACTTAACCTCTCTCGGATGACGGCGACGGAATCCTCCAGTTCTGCCATTTCTTGATCCTTCGTAGTTGGTCCAAGGTCGACCTTCAAGATGTCAAAGTCATCAGGACTGATACCTTCCTTTGCCTCGGTTATCCTAGGAATTGCCACTTCTACTTGGCGGGATCCTGACTCATCTCTGGTAATCTTGGAAAACTTCTTCACCTTCTTTGGAACTGCAGACTTTCCTATCCTGGCAAGAAAATCACCAAGTGCGGTGGAAGGATTATTCTTCTTGATTGTCTTCTTCCGCAACCTGTCCTGCAACTAATCGGGCTTCGTGGATGGAATGGCTTCTTCTTGTGCTTCCTGAGGTCCTTGACCAACTTGTGGCGTGGAGGCCGGTATTTCTCCGTAATTGAACTCCTCATTGAGGAACTCCAAATCAGGATGACGAAGCATGTCTTCAAGCTGGGCCTCCCCTGGATTCCGAGGCAGAGGGTTAGGCTGATTTCCCACTATGAGGCTGGGAGTCCGTTCCCGGGTGGAATCCATGGACTCATCATCTCCCTGATCATCTGGTTCATTTGGGACCACTTCCTCTTGCATGGGTTCCTTGCCTTTAACGGTCTGTGCATCTCCAAAAAGATCCACCTCTTGGATGGAAGAAGTGCTGGCAGAGTGAGGTCTGGATGCATTCCGCTCCTCCTGGTTGGGTCTGTTGATAAATTCCTTCCGAGCCTTTACCCTCTTTGCTGGTGGATTTTCCGCATCCTGGTTCCCTTCTTCCTGTCTTCCCGCCTCTTGTGCTTTCACAGGAGTGTCTTCAGCCATATCTTCTTCGGAAGACTGAGAGTCCGAGTCTCCCATTAGGTCGTAAGTTGGACGGATACCCATCCTATGCATTTTCTCCGTCTGTTGACTTATCCATTTCTGTGTCACTGTTAGCACAGGTGCCATTAGGTCATCCAAGTGGGTGACCTCTGGATCAGACCAAACTATGGGTGTAAGAGGCTTATTCTTTTCCTGTTCAAAGAATGGCTGGACTAGCTTACCGTCCTCCTTGACCCAGTCAGGGACTGGAAAGATCCCGGTGGCTCTGATCATGTCAACTGAAAGCCGGGAACACATCCTCCTTCGCACCTCGAAGTCATCCTCGGCATTTGCCCAATGGTCCTCCAGGTGTATCTTGTGTCTATGTTTCCTTCCGCATGCTATCCTGGTGGTGTTGAACGGGTCAAAGTTCTCCCGTAAGGAATGAGTTACCAAGTTGTAGAACTGCAGCTCTTCCTCAGACTTTTCGGCGGCTAGGAGAGATGGGCATGACTCGACTTCATCTTCTGTTTGGATTGGATAAGTCACCCCAGCCTTCTTCTTCTTCTTCTGGACTTTGTCATACGCCGAGAGTTGCCTTGTTAACTCCAACAGGACCATTTTGTCTGACGGATACCTTGGTAGTCTGTATGGATAGCCGGAGAATCCCTGCACCCTGATGTATGTGAACTTCGGGAACTGGATGAACCACGAGCCATATGTCCTGACCAACCTCTTGGCCTCGGGTGATAGTCTCTGGTGAATGCCTCCTTGGAGGGTCCTGGTGATATGCATGGCGAATGCATCATTGAATCTCCAGAAGTGGTTTATGTTCTGAAGATGAAGTTGGGGATAGCAATTGTAGACCATGACTTGTCCTTCCTGATTGCCGATACGACCTTTCCATGACAGTCTTCGATATTTGTTGTTCCTAGCCAGCATGTAGATCACATAGGAACTCATGTAAAAGGTCTTCGATTCCTCCAGGTTTTGGAATTGTGCATCAATGCTATCACTGAGGAGTCGAGCCCAATCAATCATCTTTGTTCCAGCAAGGACCTTTTTGATGTAGTAGAACATCCATGGCTCGAAGGTAGAGGACTATTGACTTCCCATAATCCTGTTCAGCATGACGACGGGGTCTCCATGCTCCTGCTTGAAGTCGGACTTGAGGAGTGTCCTTGGCAACTTGGAACGGTGAGCCCTTTTCTTTTGCATCCATGTCCTGTTGATGACTCCAAAACAGGTTGCCGGATCGGCTTCGGTCATTTCGGCGGAATCCTCCTTGCTCATGAACTTGACGGGATTATAGACTGGGATATTGAAAGCCTCCGCAATCTTCTCTTTGGTGAAATAGGCCACCACTGTGTTGTTACGATCGACGACCATCCTTCGCTCCGGATCATAGTGCATGAAACATTCCACGATCAGCTCGGGACAAGGAATGGCAAGTGGGAAGCATGCAGCGGCGGCAACTCCGTTCCGGACGATCTTGGCTGCGAGCAGAGATGGAGGATGTCCAGCCGTTCCATACGTTCGATTCCCAATTTCTTCCATGACTGAAGGATAGATGTTGGTGTCTCCGACGTTTGCCCATTTCGATTTGATCTTGGACTGTGGGATCATTCCTTTGAAGGCGGCCTTCACTTGGGTTTGCCTTGAGGGACCCGCCTTGGCACTTGCCATTTACTTGTGAAATCAAGAAGAGAAAAGCACAGTATGAGTTTTCCAAAGGGACAAGGATAGAGGTAAGACGGGAACTTTTATTCCCACACGTGGGAAGTTGGTGTGACATCTTAAGCATGTGGGACTAAAAGATTAGGAATTATCAAGTACACATGGAAGGCAAAAATAACAATTTTTCTAAGTAGAAGGAATTTTTTTCCATGTAGTGACATACCTCTCCTTGCACGAGGAACTTTTGACCTTCTATGAATTTCTGATTTTTCTGCAGAAATTTCTGAGTTTTAATGGATGCTCCAACAAGAAATCTGCCTTAGGAATATTCAGAAATGGAGTTTTAGTGAAGAACTTACCTTGGAATGGAGGAGTTTTGTGTTGAAGAAGGAATTTCTGCTCTTAAAGGATGAACTTCTGCTCTTGGAAGGTTCAAAAATCTGCCCTAAACCTTCAGAAATTTCTGCCGTAATGACGAATTTGTCCTTTGAAAATGATAAAATCTGCAATTTCCTTGGATGAAGTTGTTCTCCTCTTGTTGAAATCTGCCCTTGGACTGAATTTCTGCTCCTAAAATGAATATTTCAGATTTGAATTTGAATTGGAATGCTTTAGGAATGCCTTGGGCGCCCCCTTTATATAGGCAACTTAGCCTCCTTTAGACTTGGCCGACCTAGGTTAAGGAAAAGAAATTCCTTAACCGCCAAACTTTTCCCTTAGCCGACTTAGTTTTTTGTCTTTTTCTGTTTTGTCGGTGGTCGGGGATTTGTGAACGTCGGGGAATTTGGGATGTCGGGGAATTTGGCATGTCGGGGAATTTGGCATGTCGGGGAATTCCTGAGGTCTAGGATTTTTCTTCTCCAGCATAATCTTTGAACTTCCGCTAAAATCCAGCTAAGTCTTGGAACATTATCCTATGGAATCTTACTCAGATGGAAGGTTGCACTTTGCTTTCTGCGGAGGAACATGGCGGGATGTGTCCTTGGACTTCTATGTTCAATCTTTTGGATATTTGCTAAGGGCATCATCACTCTGTTTTGGCAGGGATAGATTTTCTTATGCTGGGATCAGAGACTCCATTTTAAAACCAAAAGTACCCTCCATCGTGTTTAGGGATTCCGGACTTCGAGGTATAACAGGCGAGGAATTCTTCCATGCAAGAGCTGGCAAACTGGGTTCCGGAATTTCACCCCGCAGGTCTCCCATTCTAGACTGGATCAGGAATGTCCAAGGGCGCAGAATCCAGAAGGTCAAGGATTTTGCGCCCAGGACAAAATTTGTCCTGGAGCGCAGAATCCAGAAGGTTAAGGAATTTGCGCCCAGGACAAAATTTGTCCTGGAGCGCAGAATCCTACAGGTGCTGGAATTTGCGCCACTTGCCTTTAGAGTTCAGTTTCAGGGAATCTAAGTCAAGGATTTGCATTTTCCTGAGTTTCGAAGTGGGATTCTGGTTTTGCAGTAGGTTCATTCTCCTAGCTACTCCATGGAGGTTCACATGTTGATACAGAATCAGAAAACGGAGTTTATTTCTTCCATCCTCGTTCCTTCCATCCTCACGGAATCTGTTACTTCCAAGGCGGGATGAGAGGTTCGTTCGTTCCATCCTTCGTTTCTTCCATCCTCGTTTGTTCCATCTTCTGAGAATCTGTTACTTCCAAGGCAGGATGAGGGGTTCATTTCTTCCATCTTTCGTTTCTTTCATCCTCCGGGAATCTGATGGCGAGACACAAGGTTCGTGTTGTGACCAAATCACACATCGCCCCATTGCAAATGGGGACCCCCCTTTTTTTGAGCTCCGATGTTTTGCATGAGTTTTTAATGAGTTTTGGTGATGCCCTGGGTATCTTCCTCTGCCGATCCGGTAGTGATTTCCTCTTCTATGATCATTGGTTCAAGATTAGGAGGCAGATCGACTTGCAGTGATGAAGAATTGTGATTAAATCCCGTCTAGATAATAAATCTTGAGGTCAATCCTGAAGAATGTTTGAGACCCTGAAAAGACTAAGCCTGGAGCCTGAAATCCTGAAAATCCTGAAAAAATGGCTAAGTCTGAAATCTGGTGAATCCTCCAAATTCTAGATTTTGCATGTTAAATCTGGTGAATTCGAGACCTATCTCAAACATCCTGAAAGGTATATTGAAAAATATTTAAAGTATAAGTTGATATACTTAAATATATTTTTCAATATACCTTTACCCTCGCGATCCTGAAAAACGCCTGACTTTTCCAGAGGATTCAAAAAGCTGATCTAGTGCGACAGGGCACTTAAGTGGCGCAAAATCTTGGCGCAAAATCACAAAGGAAAAGGCGCTTGAGCATGAGGATTTCAATCCTCCATCTAATGCGCCCATCTACACCTTGATCTAATGCGAAAATGCTTGAGGATTTCAATCACTCATCTATTGCGCCCAAACCAAAAGTATCATTTTGAAGGAGAAAATGAAGATTTCAATACCTTGAACTAGTGCGAAAATGAAAGGACAAGTCTTGGAACCAATCTTGGAGCAAATTAAAATGATAAGTGTCAGAGGATTTCAAAAGCTTAAGTGATGCGCCAAAACTTGAGGATTTTTATCCTTCATCTAATGCGCCAATTGACAAACTCAAACATTCAATACAAGTGTTGGAACTACTTCACCAAACATGAGATCAGAGGATTCTAAAAGCCTATCTAATGCGCTAGAAGCCAGAGGATTCCAATCCTTGATCTAATGCGCCTATTCAATGTCAAGTCTCCAAGGCCAAGTCTAGAGGACTTCTAAAAGCTGATCTAATGTGACCTCATGAGAGGAAACTCCAGAGATTCTAGAAGGTTGATCTAATGTGCCCAAGTAGTTTCAAGATGAAGTTTGAAGGATCCTTATCCAAAGCGCAATCTAGAGGATTCTCTATGCTTGATCTAATGCGCCCTACAAGGAGGAAGGTAAGATCCAAGGTTAAGCCTTCAAGATTTGAGTTTAAAGGATTTTAAAACCTTGTCTAATGCGCCAATTTCATGAATACCTCTAAGTTTTCAAGCCTACAACAAGGTGATCCAATGCGCCTACAACAAGGTCATCTAATGCGCAACGTAAGGAAGAGTGAGATTTGTTTCTAAAGGATTCTCCAAAGTCATCTAATGCGCCAACACCATGCATGATCCACTTCAAGGTAAAGGCCGTCTAATACTAAAGGTTTGAAGATTTCAACATAGTGAAGTGATGCGCCACTTCCAAGACCCGTTATCAAAGTACTCAACAAGAAGAAATCAAAAGTGGCATCTAGTGCGCCATACATGAAGAGAGAATAAAGTTTCATTTTTGAAGATCTCTAACTACCCATCTAGTGCGCCACACAAAAGGGGAGAATAAAGTTTGATTTTGAAGACTTCAAGTTACCTATCTAGTGCGCCATACATGAGAAGAACTCAAACTACCTATCCAATGCGCCAAAATCTAGAGGGGAGAAGTTAGAGTATTGCAAAACACTAACTTGAGGATTTCAATCTTTCAACCAATGCGCCACTCCCTTAAGCAAGTGAAAACTAAGTGCAAACTAAACCAATGTTGAGAGGAGTCTAAAACATCATGTAATGCGAAGTGTTGAGAGGAATCAAAAACTTCATCTAGTGCGAAATGATAAGAGGATCTTAATCCTTCATCCAATGCGACTTGTAGAGGAGAAAAAATAGTGGTTTAGAATGCAAATTTTAAGAGTTTCAATGAAGATCAAGAACTTGTCATCTAGTGCGCTTGGCTTGGAAATGCATTCTTATATGTTATAAATCAAATATTATCATGTTTATCGAGAAGGTTGATATTATTTCTTTCTTTGTGTTGCAGGAGCTAAAGGCTGGAAACACTTTCATGTAGGAAGGAAAGTCAGGAAGCAGTCTTCAAGAAGAAGGCATCGTAAGCTGCTCTAAGAAGTCACTTCAAGTGTCAACTACTTCATCTTCATCAATCAAGACTTCCAAAGGCATCCACTCTACTTCAAGGAAACCTCATGTGGCTACTCTAAGGAATCATTCAAGATCATCTTCCAAGAGGCATCATTCCAAGAGATCTACATCAAGCGGAGGCATTCATCCATCTAAACTTCAAGACTTTACAATTTCAAGTCCAAGAGAGTCTTCTACTCTTACATGAAGGAAGCATCATCATCATCATATCTCTACTCTACTCTCTTCAAGAGGATGCATCAGAGAAGATCATCATGTATCCTACTAGAAGATGATCATCTTACCTGCAAGAAGAAGAAAGAATTACAAAGTCAATCAAATGAGCAACAAGTATCATATATCCAGTTGCAAGAAGATGTACAAGGCGAGATCTACAAGATGTATTCCTAAACATACAAGTTCAAACAATCACATTGAATACATCACACAAAGATGATACAATTTTCAAAGTATGCTGAGTTCGCATCTATGTGGCGAGTACACATCATTCAATTTTGATTAGCTGCATTATTAAATGCATTAAATGTATCATTTAATGGAAGAAGCCAGAGGGATTCCTATGTGGAAGAATATTTTAAATGCTTTCGCCTTACCTTATCACATTGGAAAATGTGCCTTCATTGCCTCTCTCTTTTGTGCTAAAAATAGAAAGTTGTTGTAACTACCTCTGAGGTGGCACGATCTAGACCTTTGGCTATCAAATTGATCTCAGCCATTCATTGTAAAACTGGAGCACTATATAAAGGCTTTGTTGCCTCATTTGTAATATATATAGATCAGTAGATCATTAGTAGTAGTAGAGAGTAGATTTTAAGAGTAGAATAGAAGAGACTCTCAAAATTCTCTGAGAGAACTTGAAATTGTTGTAAATATTTATCAAAGTTAATGCAAAGACATTGGAGCTACTTGTTTGGTGTTAAGTATTATCTTGTGGAGTAACATGGTTTCCTGAATCTTGATGGAATTAAGAGATGTTTCAAATAGCTTAGAAATAGATTAGAAGTGCATTGATGTAATGAATATGCGTAAAGATATTTGATGGATTCTTCTGGTTCATACTTTTCGTGTATTGTCGAAGGCAACCCACTTTACAAAGTTAGACTGAACCTTCATTTTCTTTAAGTTCGGTTGTGAATGCTTGTTCAAATTGCGCCAGCTGTGGGTGTTTGGATGGAGATTTACAACATGAAAATCCTTGAGTTTCCTTAGAAGATTGCACCGTCTTCATGTAGTTGTTGGTTCTCATGGCGAAGCGAAGTCTGGTTTCATGAGGAGTTTGTCTATCTTTACATGTTTCATTATCTCATTGTCCTTAGATTAGCCTTCTAAACCCTTACCCCTTTTTTCATTTTCTTTATCATAGAAACTCTGTATATAAATCATCCACACTGAAAGGAGGAATAAGTCGAATGAAAGGAGAAGAGTCTATGTAAGTCCCTTTGTGTTTAACAGCAAAATCATACTTAATCGCTGAGCTGTCTCTTACCGAAATTATCAGAAGGAACCTTGGAGTTATCTCGTTTGATCACCTAGTTCAGCATCCGAGAGGCTTTGCTCAAGAGGGAGTCAGATACTCAGTATTTTACTCTAATTGTTGACTTGTTGAAAAACAACCATCAACAGTTCGTTTCTTCCATCTTCCGAGAATCTGTTGGCGAGACACAAGGTTCATTTCTTCCATCCTCGTTCCTTCCATCCTTCGTTCCTTCCATCCTCTGGAAATCTGATGGCGAGACACAAGGTTCGTTTCTTCCATCCTCGTTCCTTCCATCCTCCGGGAATCTGATGGCGAGACACAAGGTTCGTTTCTTCCATCCTCGTTCCTCCCATCCTCCGGGAATCTGATGGCGAGACACAAGGCTCGTTTCTTCCATCCTCCGGGAATCTGATATCTCTATGACGGAAAGATGGACGTTCATTTGTTCCATCCTGACTGTTTATTCTAGGAGTCAGGTATCCACAAAGGGGGTCAGAGAAAAAAAAAATCCAAGCCAGGAGTGACTGGTCAGAGCAAGAGGGAGAAACTGGACATCCCAGTCCTTGGGCGCAAAATCCAGTAGGTATTGGATTTTGCGCCCAGGACAAAATATTGTCCTGGGCGCATAATCCAGTACCTACTGGATTATGCGCTCAGGACAAAAAGTTGTCCTAGGCGCATATTCCAGAAGGTCCTGGAATGTGCGACAGGGAATTTCCTGAGAGTACTTCCATTTTCCTCTGGTGTCTGGAATTCCTTTGCCCTGAAGTCATTATCAGTTCCTGCAGCAGGATTTCATTGTGGTGGAATGTCTTCCGAGAGTCTCTTTTCGATGGCAAGACACGAAGTTCGTTTGTTCCATCCTCCAGAAATTCGGTGGCGAGAGACAAAGTTTGTTTGTTTCATCCTTCAGAAATTCGGTGGCGAGAGACAAAGTTCGTTTGTTTCATCCTTCATTTCTTCCTGTTTGGAATTGGCCAAGTCTGGTAGCCTGAAATCCTGAAATCCTGGAAAAATGACTAAGTCTGAAATCTGGTGGATCTTCCAAATTCTAGATTCTGCATGTTAAATCCGGCAGATTCGAGACCTATCTCAAACATCCTGAAAGGTATATTGAAAAATATTTAAAGTATACGACCAGGACAAAAAGTGTCCTTGAGCGCAAAATCCAGTAGGTAAGGGATTTTGCGACCAGGACAAAAGTCTCCTGTCGCAATTCCAGCCTTCTGGAGGGATATTCAGTAAATGTTGATTGTCTCCTGAAATTGCCTTAAGTCTTCGATCTGCGAGTCTTCCAAGCTATGAAATGAGGTTGAGTGTCGGACTGAGATTCAGAGAGACATCCCCTAGTTTTGACCTTCCAGACTAGAGTTGTCAGGCCGGGACTAAGTTCCATGACTGAAGGATGATCACGCCAAGGAGTGACAGTCTCTGTTAAACTCCGCAATCTTGGTTGGAAGAAGAATCTAGATAAACTTTGAAACGGGATTCCAGGCCGGAATTCCTTGAACGAGACTCTGGGAGAGGTACTTCCGGACAGGACTCCGGTTTGGACCTCCGGGTTGGACTCCTGGACCGGAGTCCAGGAATGAATTTCTAAGCCATACATGGGGTCTTGGACTAGGACTGGAATTGGGTTTCATGCCGGGAGCGGAGTGGGTTCATTACCCAAGTGTGGAAAGACAAAACCCTTCCCTAAGGATGGAAAAAATGAAACTCTCGCCTAAGGATAGTTTGGAACAGTCAATTAGGGTTCGGGCACTGCCGAAGGAAACCTATGTGTTTTACTTCTCTTTCTTCCCGGTGGGCCAGTCTAAGCTCCTAACACTATCCGAACTGTGAAGACATTGCCGGATAAAAGTATGGGATAAGCCTCAAGGATCCAGGCAAGTCAAAAAAAGGGGGACCCAATTAGTAATTGGGGTTGATGTTGTAAAGTGGTCACAACATGTCCCCTGCCCTGAGACCGCCGTCCCTGTCCCCTCATCCCCGTCGCCGTCCCCAAAATCAAACATACATTTTATAATGTTTAGAGAAAAAAACTCACCACTGGCAATGAAATATTGCCGTTATACTGTTGTCATGATTAAATTTCTGTTATACTGCTGTCATGATTAAATTGCTGTTATATTGCTGTCATGATTAAATTTTATTGCTGTTATACTACTGTCATGATTAAAGTTACTGCCATTATATTGCTATCATGACTAATTTTATTGCTGTTATGCTGTTGTTAATATTTATTGTTGTTATTCAGCTTATAGTCTTATACTGTTGTCCAATAACTTGTAGAAATTTGAGTCTCTCTCTCTCTCTCTCTCTCTCTCTATATATATATATAATTTTGTATATATTGCCGTCCCCCCGTCCTCCCTAGAAAATGGTCCTCAGACTGCCGTCCCCGAAATGCGTCCCCTGTCGTCCCCCTGTCCCCGTCCTCGAAACACTGTGGAACATCTCATATTCACAAGCCATACAAGGATCCAGCAAAAATGAAGAGAATAAAAGAGAGGAAAATCCATGGAAAACCGTGAATAGAACATTCAGACAACCTCTCCCATGAAGGTAGGTAAGTACAAACGAGTTCTATCATTCTTTCCTTGGCTATTGTTTCTTTTGTAATCAATTTGGGCATAAAGCAATAGATTGCAGGTTCAATGCTAGAAACAATTATAGGCATAGAACTATGAACTATAGTGCATATGCTAGAACTAACCATGCAGGAGACAAGATGGGAAGATTCGGGATGACAAATAGAAGTGCTAACTCATTTGCTCCGCTCCTAAATCCAAGCATTATATGCCACAAATGCAACAACTTGGGACATCTGGCGAGACAATGGAGAAGAAACTTCATGGAACCTCCTAAGCTGAACAAGGAGGTAGAACAAAAGAATGAAGGTCCTAAGACATGGAAGAAGAAACATATGTCAATGATAGTTCAAACCGCTCTACATGCCAGAAACGAAAGTGATCAATGGTACATTGATAGTGGGTGTTCAAGACATATGAATGGTGATAGGAGTAAGTTCATCACCCTAAAGAGGGTTAATGGCGGGACGGTGAAGTTTGGAGATAATGCATTAGCAAGAATCTTCAGAAGAGGATCTCTTAGTTTGGACAATGGAAGGACAAGGACTGAAAATGTGTTGTATGTAGAAGGACTTAAGCGTAATCTATTGAGTGTGAGCCAATTGTGTGACCAAGGGCACACCCTTACATTCAATGCTAATAGTTGCAAGATTAGCTTGGAAGGGAGAAGAGTTGCAGAAGCTAGTCGTGCAGAAAATAACCTGTATATTCCAAGTGACATTCAAGGAGAAAAATGTTGCATGGGAAGAGAAAATGAGTTGGTTATGGCATAGAAGATTGGGAATCTAAATTTCGACAATCTTGTCAAGGTTAGTCGAAGAGAAGCTGTGAGAGATATGCCGGTAATATCAAAACCTGCAAATATCATTTGTAGAGAATGCCAACTGGGTAAACAAACAAGAGTAAGCTTTCAATCAAAGGAGCATTTTGCGTCACAGCCATTAGAGCTCATTCACATAGATTTGTGTGGACCCACTAGAACCAAGGGATTTCAAGGGGAAAGATATTTCATGTTATTGATTGACGATTTCTCTAGAATGACATGGTTCGCATTTTTGAAAAAGATATTTGAAGTTTTGTATAAGTTTAAGGCATTCAAGGCCTTGGTGGAAAATGAAATGGGCATGAGGATTAAATGCCTTAGATTAGACAAAGGAGGAGAATTCACATCAAATGAATTCATAGATTTCTATGAAAGACGTGGGATACGAAGGCAATATTCAGCAACACGAACTCCACAACAAAACGGAGTGGTTGAAAGAAAGAATAGAACCATTCAGTTGATGGCCAGAAGCATGCTAAATGAATCAAGAGTTCCTGATATGTTTTGGAAAGTAGTACATACCGCAGTCTATATTATTAATCGGGCTCAAATCAGAGAAAATCATTAACAAACACCATATGAGTTATGGAAGGGAAGGTCTGCATCCATAAGGTATTTCAAAATATTTGGAAGTCCATGTTATATAAGGAGAGATGAAGAGGACTTGGGGAAGTTTGACACTCAAGCAGATGAAGGAATATTCTTGGGCTACTCGTTAAGGAGTAAAGCCTACATATGCTATAATAAGAGATTACATAATATAGTTGAAAGTACAAATGTAAAAGTAAATGAGGAGAAGAGCTGTCAAGATGAACCATACAAGGATAGCTCTCCTAATCAAGAAAGGTACATGGAAGATGTAGAGAAAAATGAAAATGAGATGGTAGAGCAAAAGAACATCAAGGCACCAACTAAGACATCATCCAAGTTCGTGCAGAAGAACCACCTAGAGGATTTAATAATTGGAGATGATAGAGTCAGAGCTACAAGAAGAATGATGAATGCTCAGGAAGATAAAAATATTGCTTTACTATCAAAGATTGAACCTAAGAACTTCAAAGAAGCAAGTGAAGATAAGAGTTGGATAGAAGCCATGGACGAAGAGTTGAACCAAATTTTGAAAAATGATACTTGGGAACTTGTACCAAGACCCAAGGACAAGAATGCAATTTGTACCAAGTGGGTGTTTAGAAACAAGTTGAATGAAGATGGTCAGGTGGTGAGAAACAAAGCAAGATTGGTGTGTAAAGGATATGCGCAGGTTGAAGGTGTTGATTTTGAAGAGACTTTTGCTCCGGTTGCTAGGATGGAAGCCATAAGGATGTTCTTGGCTTATGCTAGCTATAAGAAATTCAAAGTGTATCAAATGGATGTTAAGTCTACGTTTTTAAATGGAGATCTAGAAGAAGTTTACATTGAACAGCTAGAGGGATTTTTACTATCAGAGAACAAGGACTATGATGTATGCAGGTTAAAGAAAACACTTTATGGGTTGAAACCAACCCCCAGAGCATGGTATGCAAGGCTTGATAAACATCTTCAACAACAAGGGTTTAAGAAGGGAGTGGCAGATAGCAATTTATACGTCAAGACTGTATGTGATGATCAATTGATAATAGTAGTCTATGTGGATGATGTAATTTTTAGTGGAAGTGATGATAACATTGTGTCAAGGATTCGCCATGGAGATGCAGAAGGAATTTGAAATGTCTATGCTTGGAGAATTATCCTTCTTTCTTGGTTTGCAAATATCACAATCAGAGAAGGGAATTTTTATTTCACAAGCCAAGTATGCAAAGGAGATGTTGAAGAAGTTTAGGATGGAGGATTGTAATCCTGTGAGTACCCCCATGATAATAGGATGCAAGTTGAGTAAGGATGATGAGTCGCCTGAAGCAAATCAAACGCTTTATAGGTCAATGATTGGAAATCTCTTATACTTAACCGCCTCAAGGCCAGATATCATGCAAACAGTTGGAATGGTAGCAAGATTTCAAGCTGCACCTAAGGAAACACCTGTCCAGGCAGTGAAACAGATACTACAATAGTTGAAGGGAACATTGGATTTTGGTTTGTGGTATCTTGGTGGTAAGGATTTTACATTGGTAGCATATACAGATGTAGATTGGGCTGGTAGTGTTGATGGTAAGAAGAGTATAAGTGGAGGAGCTTTCTTTCTTGGTGAAAATCTTGTATCATGGATGAGTAAGAATCAAACATCAATTTCCTTATCAATTGCAGAAACAAAATATATAGCAGTAGCAACATGTACTCAAGTATTATGGATGAGGCAAACATTGAAAGACATCAAAGTGGAGTATGATCATCCTATTATTATATTTTGTGATAATACAAGTGCAATAAGTATTTTGAAGAATCTAGTGATGCACTCAAGGACTAAACATATTTCCATCAAATATCACTTTTTGAGAGAGAGTAGGTGTTGTGACCAAATCACACATCACCCCATTGCAAATGGGGACCCCCTTTTTTTTTTGAGCTCTGATGCTTTGCATGAAGTTTTGATGATGTCTTAGAACTATTGCATGATGAAGTTAGTAGTGTTTGAGTCTTGCAGTCTCCTGATGATCTGATCCTGATGTTTGAGATCCTGAAAATGACTAAGTCTGGTATCCTGATCCTAAAGATCTTGAAAATTGGCTAAGTCTGAAATCTGGTGGATCCTCAAAAATCTAGAATCTGCATGTTAAATCCAGTGGATCTGAGACCTATCTCAAACATCCTGAAAGGTATATTGAAAAATATTTAAAGTATAAGTCTTATACTTAAATATATTTTTCAATATACCTTACTTTGGCGACTTGCATTTTTGGACGCGAATTTCCTCTAGTACTTGGGTGCATTTTCCCACCTCTGCCAACTCACATCAGCGCCTAGAGGAGATCAACTTTCAAACACTCTAGAGGATGGCGCCTTAACTAGAATTGACATAAGGAGCCTTCAACATCAAAAAGGTTTGACAAAGGAATGATTTAAAGCTTAGGCACCCCTTTCCATGTCCAAATGATCACTCAAATTGCGCCTTCAGTTGAAGTGTGATGTTTAGGCGCCCATTCCTTGTTGCTCCTCTCCACTTTGGCGCCTTGATGTAGGATGGAGTTCAGATCAATGATAGATAGCGCCTAAGGTTCAAGTAGTCTCACAAGGATGTAATCAAGTGCTGAAGAGCCTTAAAGACATCAACAATAAGCAAATTCAAGTCTAGGCGCCTTCATGCATTAAACTATCTCCACTTTGGCGCCTTAGCATGAAGAGATGTTCAAACTAACCCAAAGTTGCGCCTTAGTATGAAAGAGCATGATATGTTTAAACTAACTCCTATCATGATGTTTGAGATCCTGAAAATGACTAAGTCTGGTAGCCTGAAATCCTGAAACACTGAAAAATTGGCTAAGTCTGAAATCTGGTGGATCCTCCAAATTCTATAATCTACATGTTAAATCTAGTGGATCTGAGACCTATCTCAAACATCCTGAAAGGATATTGAAAAATCTCTAAATTATACTTAAATATATTTTTCAATATACCTTATGCTCTGGGACTACTATTTCTAGGTGCAAATTTGCTCCGAAAGACCTTAGGCGCGTTTTCTCACTTGCAGACACTCAAAAGTGCGCCTTAGGTTGACTTAGATGTGCGCCTTAATGGGAGGAGAGGTCCAAGTTAATTGTGGATGGCGCCTAAAGAGATATTTCCTTCCTTAAGACTCAAGGATTGATCTAAGTCCACAAAACCTACATTTCAAGTTGGGCGCCAATTTCACACTCAAATAATCATCAACTTGCGCCTTGAGTTGAAGTAGATAAGTTTAGGCGCACTTTCTTGTTATTATCATTACCTTTGGGTGCCCTACATCTGGAGAGTTGGAGAGATGATCTTATGGCACCTAGGAGTGCATGATGTGGGCAAATCATCAAATGGCGCCTAACTTGAAGTAAGTCTTCTAGGCACAAAAGGCATATCTCTTGTGTTAGGCGCCATTTCCTAGAGATATCATCATTAGCGCCTAAGAATATAAGGAGATGAAAAAAAAATCACTATAAGCTTTCAATGAGTTAAATGTACCTTAAGAAGCGCCTGGAGGAGAGAATGAAGGTTTGGTGAGTGAAAAGAAATCATTTGAAGACTAAGAAATGAGCTAAGTGACCTTAGGCGCCCCATCTTGCCTTCCCAAGTCATTTCTAGCGCCTTAAGATCATAGTGTGGGTGTAACTTCAAATCAACGCCTAGCCTTGTATGAAGGACCTCACCTTGTTAAAGTAGAGAGTCATAATTGTCAAATTGAGTTTGAAATGATAAAAGTAAGGCTATTTTATCTAGGCGCCTTTTTACCTCCATGAAGACTTGAACTAGCGCCTTGAAGAGAATCACTCAAGTTCATACCTGGAAATAGGCGAAATCACTTTAAACTATTGCAGTTGTTAGAAATCATTTAAAGTTATGAATGTGGGACTAATTTGTGTTAGGCACACTTTGTTCCTATTTTTACCTATATTTGCGCCTAAGCTTGAAAAGGATTATTACATGTTTAAAGTTATTCCTATCTTATGAAGTGATTGATATATTGTTTATCTTGTCTTGTAGGTACATCAAAAAGGATAGGAGTTATTTGAGGAGTCACCTTTTGTCGAGGAGTGAAGCTAAAGAAGATCATCTTGTTAGAACATCTTGTCATCATCTACTCTTCAAGGTCATTATCAAGGGACATCTCCTTCAAGCAAGAAACTTGGAGTCACCTTCAAGGAAGTCATCATGTAGCTGTTTCAAAGGAGTTATTCACCGTCATTCATGCTAGGAGTCATGATCATTGCTAAAAGAGACATCACTTCAAGAGGTAGCTGCTCCAAGAGGTTACAATAAGACATACTTCAAGTCTTCTACATCAATGGCATCATGTTCAAAGGCATCATGTTCTTACAATCTTCAAGTCTCCCCAAGAGGTCATTCAAAGAAGGTGTCATGCTATTCACACTTGGAAGAATTTCAAAGATCATCATGAAGGATTACTTCATCTTCATCAAGTTGCATCATGTCAAAGACACTTCATCTATCATACTTCAAGTTCCATTCGACCTTCAAGTTCAAGAGAGATCTCCTACTCTTCATGAATGAAGATCATCATACACTCCACTTTATGCTATCATCATCATCTACTCTATTACTTACTCTTCAAGAGGTACATCAAAGTAGATCATCATATCAACTTACCTACAAGAAGAAGAAAGAATCATGAAGTTAGTTAAGTGAAGCAACAAGTATATCATACATCCAGTCTACAAGAAGAATGAACAAGGCAAGATCTACAAGTTGTATTCCTAAATATACAAGTTCAAGCAATCACATTGAATACATCACCACATTAATGATACAATTTTCAAAGTATGCTGAAGTGGCGTCTATGTGGCGAGTACACATCATTTTAAATGCATTAAATGTATCATTTAATAAAAGAAGTCAAAGGGATTCCTATGTGGAAGATATTTTAAATGATTTCGCCTTATCCTTATCACATTGGAAAACGTGCCTTCATTGCCTCTCTTTTTTGCTAAAAATAGCAAGTTTGTTGTAACTACCTTTGAGGTGGCACGATCTAAACCTTTGGTTATCGAATCAATCTTAGCCATTCATTGTATTCTGGAGCACTATAGAAAGGCCTTGTTGCCTCATTTGTAATTCAGTAGTTCAGTTGGTAGGCAAGTAGGAGTAGAGTAGGAGAGACTCGAAATTCTCTGAGAGGGCTTGAAATTGTTGTAAATATTTCTCAAGGTTAATGCAAAAGACATTAGAGCTACTTGTTTGGTGTTTAAGTGTTGTCTTGTGGAGTAACATGATTTCTGGTATCTTGAATTGAGTGGAGAGATGTTTCAAAGTAAATTAAAAGTAGATTAGAAGCTCTTTGTTGTAATGTTTGTTGTATTGAATATTTGATCAACTCTTAGCTCATGCTTTTAACATTTATTGTTGATGAAGTGTTGTGTAAAGCTAGTCTGAGCTATAATTTGCTTAAGTTCGATTGTGGATGCTTGTTTGAGTTGCGCCGTTGAATGGGTGCTCATATGAACTTTCATGATTTGAAAACCATTCGTGTAACCTTAGGAGATAGCACCAACTTCATGTAGTTGTAGGCATCCTTGGCGAAGTGAAGTTAGGTTTACTTAAGAGTTTGTCTGTTCAATACATTATCATTTCTTCATTGACTTTAGATAGTTCTTTTAAACCCTCACCTTTTTGCTTTTCTTTATCATTGATATATCACCCACACTGGAGGAGAGATAAGTTGAATGAAAGAAGAAGAGTCTGCGTAAGTCCCTTTGTGATTATTAGCAAGATCACATGTAATCACTGAGTTAACCCATCAGGGATCATAACAAGGAACCTTAGAGTTACTTCACTGGATCACATAGTTCAGCCTTTGGAGAGCTTTATTCAAGAGAGAGTGGGATACTCTAGTGTTTTACTCTATTGTTGACTTGTCCAAAAACAAACATCAACAGTAGGTAGCAGAAGAGCAAGTTAAGTTGGAATATATTGCCACAAAGGAGCAGATTGCAGACATATTTACCAAGCCACTTCCAAAAGACACATTTGAGTATTTAAGGGAAAAGTTGGGAGTAGTCCTACACTCATCCGTTCGTTAAAGGGAAGTATACATTTAGGGGGAGCTACCCATAACATTATCTTGTAGCTCCATGGAAAAGAAAAGTTCAGAGATAGCTGGAAAACCCTTTGCCATTGATGTCGAAGGGGGAGAGTTAGAGCAAGGGGGAGCCCAAGATAGGGGGAGCAATGCATAAAAGAAGAGTTATATTCAGAATTGGGTTGACATCAATGACAAAGGGGGAGATTGTTGCAATAAGTTGTCATTGATGTCAAAGGCACAAAGTAATGTCATTAATATCAAGGTAAAGCATGGCCCGTTACATTGAGGAGTTAACCAAAACAAACTTGAGTATATCTGTTATATTTTTACTATTGAAGAAGTTGCGGAATTGGAGGATATGTATGTTTAAATTAAAGATTTAAACACTGAAAGAAGAATATAATATGTATGTAAAAGAAAAATTTTAAGACAATGTTTAGATGAGCCAACCCGTACATTCCTTGGCACCTAGAGGAGATATGATTTAACAAAGATTTGAATTTTCCTTGTATGGGCCGACCTCATGAAATAGTGGCCGACCTATTTTTAAAGTTCATCAAATAGTGGCCGACTTCCAAAAGGGCCGACGTTCTTAATGTGGCCGACCACATAGAAAGTGAAGCGCCAAGATATTACAAGTGGTGCAATCTGCCTTTTATTGCAGCGATTATACATTTGTTTTAGAGCAGCGATTTGTTAAGTGAAGAGGAGTGACTTTTATGAAAGGGCAGAAATAAATTTCAAGAGTTGTGTCTACCATAAAATGTGGTTTCCATTATGAAAAGGTGTGTTCTTTGCCTTTAGTGAAAGGATATAAAAGGAGAAAGTTACAGGATTTTAAAAGCAAGCAATCAATGAATATTTTCTGAATATAAAGAAGAAGGAAGAGCAGAATTATGAAGTGTGAATCAGATTTATTTTGAGAAGATACTGAGGATATATTTGTACAATAAAGGAAAGACATAAAAGAAATAGTTGTGATTGAAAGTAAGATATAGAAGTGTGTATTGAGTTGATAAGTTTTCAGATTTGTGAAGGAAGAGTGATTGGATCAGTTTTGTGGAAGGAATCATTTAGATCAGCCAAGAAAGGATAAATAGGTTGGAGCCTCTTGGTGATTTGGAGCTCAGTGTTTGTAAAAGGTTGAAGCCTATGATTTTGTGATTGTAGATTGAAGTCTTTTGTGAGTTGTAGCTCACTAATTGTATGTAAAGTAGGTTGGAGCCTACAAGAAAGAAGAAGAGCAATATAATATATAAGCAATATTTTGCCGTGGTTTTCTCCCACAAAGGTTTCCACGTAAAATCGTGTGTTGTCTCTGTGTTCTAATTTTCTAGATCTTACTTGAGTATTTGATTGTGGTTAATTAAAGTAGAGAAAGGAAAGTTTAATTATATACTGATTCACCTCCCCCGCCCCCTCGGTATAACTAAGTGCTCATCAGCCTGTGTAGAAGAATGACTCTCCTGATTAAAAAGAAACTGTCATATATAAGAAGATAGTAGCAGCAGCCAAAGCAGGAGTTGAACAAAAACATAAAACAATTAGAGATAAGGCATGGAAGACAAGTTTCAAAATTCAGATGTCAATCCACTTGGCAGTTTTAATCTCGTAGATACCTACTTTTAGATATTTAATTCTAGTCTGTAAAACTCTAGTGCTTAGTAAATGTCATATTCACAGTATTCTTACATTAAATACTAGCCATTACGGCAGATAGTAAGTTGGAAATATTTTTTGTATAGTCAACTCTATTGATATCTGACCATTATTATTTAATTATTTTTACAACTTTTCTGAGGGAAAATCAGGGAAATAATGGTTTAGAACTGTAATATTTTCTTTTGTATATTTCTTCAAATTTTCAATGGTGAAATTAAAAAAAATTAATATGCATGTTTTCTTGTGGTTAGCTAGCTGTGGTTGGCAATCTCACTCCAATTGTAATATTTTGGATTACATTTGTTTTGCAGAGAGACAGGGATAAGGATAGGCACTATCATAGAAGGCACAAAAACAGAAAGCATCATCGCAGAAGAAGTTCATCATCATCCTCATCATCAGGATATTCAAATTAATTGTAGTGTATTCCTATTGTTGTTTATGTAATGTTGGCTTAAATTTTAAGTTCCAAAAAATGCATATAAAATATCTCAAGAAGATATCAGTAGTGCTACAACCTTTTAAGGAAGCATCAGTTGCAAGCCAACTTTAGCAAGTGCTCTTTCGGTACAAAGGTATATCCTGTATTGGAAAAGTCCTTTATGAGAGAGGTTTACAACTTGATCTCTTCATAAGAATGGTTGTATGACATCCTGAATTGGATCTTTTCAATCTGTACACTTCTGATTATGACATCCTATGTATATCTATAAGTGTTTCACCTTGAGTCAATATATTGCCTTTGCTTAGCTTGAAAAAATGAGCATCATCGAAAAAGTAAAAAATGAGCATCATCGAAAAAGTATTTCAGCTTGATCCTCTTTATTATCAGAAGTTTAGGTTTAATTTCCTCTCATTTTTGTGTCATCTTTTAATCACTTTTTTTGAGAAAGAGCAATTTAATGAAATCTGCAACTTCATCATCATTCATAGATGTTTAGTGATGTTTTGTTTGAGATGTGGAAGTTTTTAAATGAGAAAACTATCATGGATACTTAAACAAAGTAATACAGAAAAGACTTGTCTTTGGATATGGCAATGGTTGGTAAAGGAACTAAAGACAAATGTCTTATAAGAGCATTTTATGTTTTACTCACAACAGTTGACATACATGCATAGTTCCATGGGGGTGCATCCCCCTACAATATCCCGACGTTTCCGGGACGGGGACATCCCCGGGACGTGGACGTCCCCCAGCTGCACGTCCACCGCTACCCCGAACCGCCGTTGTCCTTGGGACGTTTTCCTCTGAGAGGGGACATCTATGGGGTGTCCCTTTAAAAAGGGGCGTCTGGGGGACTTTGGGACGTCCCTGGGACGTCCAGGGGACACCCAAATGTCCCTCGACCCCCCAAGACAATTTTGTTTGGCCTAGGCATAGATAACTCACACAATTTTGTTGTTCTGATTGCTTGATAGACCCTGAACCAGAACCTGCAGTTTATACTCTTGATGACCGGTTCAAGAAAACTCGAGAAAAGCCACCCAGCTATTATTTGCCATTAAATAAAGAGCAAGTAGCTGCTAAGTTGGCTGCAAGGATACGGGATCAACAAAACAGATCATAGGTCAACTGTAAAAGCACGAGTGGGGCTGGTCTCCTGTGTTTTATATAAACCTTTCCAAGTGCAAATTCTTGATGCAGTTACATCTCAAGAAAGGTGGAAGATATACATACATACGTAGAAATTATGAAATTTCGAAATTCTGAATACGATATTTTGATTTTGATTTGATTTTCAATGTTCAATGTTCATTGATTCAATGGTTCAAACATTCAAACTTGAAACTTCATTGTTAAAAACTTAAATGTTAAATTGTTGATGTTCAATGCAATATACTTATTCCTTATACATCTTTTCATAACTAATTTTTCAAGTACTATATGTATTTGCACGGCTCCCCCGCCGCCGTCCCCCTGTTGTCCCCAAACTTAGGCCCCCTGTCCCCCCGTCCCCGAAACCCGTCCCCCCTCCCTCCTTCAGGAAACTCTGTGGAACTATGCATACATGGACTCCTCAAATTCTATGGATTGGAAAGCATGAAGCATTGTTGAAAACTGTAAAATGGCATTAGGATCAAAGAAGATTCATGTTAACATTGCAGGAAAATGAAACCATCTATTGTAGCAAAATTGGCGAAGCTCGTAACAGTATTGTGCTTAACTAATTTGATTGTCATTTGTAAGATTCAATGACTAGAGGAATTATGGTCAATTTCATAGATTTGAGCAAGGCACAAGTCTTTGTCAAAGATCAAGTAATCTGCAATAGTATCCAATCAAATGACTTCAATTCTGAATACTGTTGATTTCCCGAGGGAGTTACTTTTATGGTGCTATCAGAAGCTGTAGTCATCCTCCCTTATATTTGTAGTTAACTATAATACCATGCCATTAATATGTAATTCAATTTAAACAATTTATGAAATTAAATATCCAATTCTAATAACTACATCCAAATGATGCTGTGGAGATGGCAGTTTGAAAGGTTTTAGGAGATCCTTACTTGCAGCTTGGGAAGGCTCAAATTGCTTATCTCGAAGTGACGATTTTATCTTTTGTGGAGATTATATCGCATTTATCATTGATGTTGCTCTAAACCTTTCAAGCCAAAATTTGGAAGTTTGTGTTGAGAATATCCATATTAGTTGGTCTTAAAATTCCTTTTGCTAATCTTGAGGGATCAATTTGTTCCTTATCCCCCCATATAAGGATAACCCTTTCAATCAGGACAATCATAAGTTAACTTTAAACATTAGTCTATGTTTTCGAAACTTGTGTGCCTAGAGACATTCATAAATGGCTTTGTGATATTGAATACCATTCATTTATGGTCTTACACATAGTTCATATACTCAGACTCAACCAGGACTTGATTTTGGAAAACTCACTTCAAAAATACTTAAATTTCTTTATGAAATATAAATTTTATGCAAAATACAGTTACAAATCAAATGAGCAAATCACATTTACTTAGCCTTTTTTACGTGTCTAGACCATTTTTTAAAATGAGCAAATCACATTTACTTTTCCTTTTTTACGTGTCTAGACTGGTTTTTTAATAGGGGCGGAATATATCCCATAGACTTGCCGAGTACTAGCAATTCGGTGGAAACTCGATAGAAACTCGGCGGCACTGAGTTGCAAGTTTATTCTGAAAAAGACTCGGCACAAAAGAAATTCAAGTACTTGGTGAGTAGTAAAACTATGGTCTTACAATGGTTGGCCTAGATGAAATATGACATTCGTTGACTTCATTATCCAATAGATGAGGCACTAGACTGAAATTTGGCTTTAGGTCTTCACACATTGTCAAGTGACTTAGGGGTCAAATCTTCACTTCAAGTTTTCTGATTATATTTATTCAATTTATTTTAGAATTAATAAATTATAAGAATGTATAGACTTTAACAATTAATACTTTTTGCACATTATTATATTTATTTAATTTTTTTTACAATTGATAAATTATGAACATTTGCAAAAAAACAAAAATGTTTGTAGATCAAGACAAATTGGAATTTAATTAGAAAAGGTTGATAAAAACATGCAAAATTTTATTGTATGTTTTAATAATATAATTATGGTCATTTTGTCAATTGTTCAAAGTGTGCAAACCCCTATTACTAGGTTCTTCTAAATTAGTTGTCATCTTTGTATGAAATGAACATTCGTTCAACCTAGGTATGCTCGGGACATCCACATGGACCTTGGATAGCATGGCCGTCCCCTAGGTGTACCTAGGCGAACCGATGACCATAAACTATCCAAAATTAAAAAAATAAAATGTTTTAAAAAAGAAAACATTTATTTTCTCATAAAGTAAAAGGGCATTTGTCATCTTTGTATGGAATGGACATGGGTTCAACCTAGGTATGCTTGGGACATATCCACATGGACCTTGGGTAGCATGGTCGTGCCCTAGGTGTACCTAGGGGAACCAATGCCCATAAACTGTCCAAAATTTTAAATTTTTTTTTTTTTTGAAAAGATAATTACATGTATTTTCTCATAAAGTAAAGGACATGCACATAGGGTACCCAAGACAACATGGTTGTGCCTTGGGCATACTTAGGTCAAACCTAGCCATACTCAATAGAACCCACACACATAAACCACCTATAATTATTTTTTGTAAAAAGAAAATAAAATTATGTACTTGCTCATAAACATATAACATCATGTAAAACTCTATTTGTGGATAAAATGACACAAAACACCTCATTTGACAAACACAAAAAACATGTGCTATCATTTGAACTTACCTTTTTTTCATTCTTCAAGCTTGCTTTAAAACTAAAAAATAAAAATATAATGTGGTGGTGAAAGATTGTAAAAATGTAAAGTGTTTGCCAAGTGCTATGGGGAACAACTGGCTTATGCCAAATAAATTTATCAATTAAAGGTGTTGTACCCATATGAAACTTGCACATGTGTCAATCCTATCACGCCAAAAACCTCATTTGTTTGCTCTGGGAACCTTCTTGCATATCATTATGTTGTTTTCACTAATCCTGTAGGATCAAAGCACTTAACCAATTCAATGATACCATTTCATCCATTTGATTGCAAATTTAGTGTAAAGGCACATCCAAATGTGACCATGTGCATCAGAGTAAAGGATTTTGAAAAAAATCTAGTGCAAAAGCACGCTTGGTAGTCACTGGGTGCACCTTAACAAAGAAAAAGTAGGCTCAATGTAAAAGTGCACCTCCCTGGAGCCTCATGTGCCTAACCAAAACAATAGTGTGCTTGATGTCACTCTGGTGTGCTTGATGTCACTTTGGTGTGCCTTTGGTATAGAAGTGTGTCTGGTGTTGATTGAATGCACCCAAACAAAGAAAAAATGAGTCATGTGGAAAAGCACACCCAGAAGAATACAATAGTGCCTAAACAAAGAGAAATGGTTGTAGAGACAAAGCATGCCTTCTCCTCACTAGACTCACTAGAACAAGAGGATTTTAGTGTTAAAACGTACCTTTGGTTATCCTGGCACACCATTCAAAGGATTTAACACAAAGGAAAGATACGCTTGCATTCCACCAGAGGTGCCAGAGCAAAAAACTTAAAACAACTAAATAGGGGGCAATTTTGTTGGTTAACAGATTTGTCACCTAACTCTATATTCTCTCGCCTGGAAAGATGACAAATGTAACAACAGTTGAGCCTATTATAATGGTATTTTGCAAAGGTTCTTTTCTTCTTTTACAAGGCGCAACTACTTTCGATTGATATTCTATGAATGAAAAACCGGTATTTCTTTTAACCAGAAAACAAGACAAAGGCGGTGCTTTTAACTAGAAAGCAGTAAAGGCAAAGTACATCCAAATAATCAGAAGCTCAAAGACTTCCACCAGACTAACATCTATGAATCAGTAAAGCAAATACCATATACCACATAATCACCACCATGAACCATATACCAAAAGATAAGTAATTCCCAACAGTGAGCAAGAATTAAAGATATCCAACCACTTCAATAAACTAATATCATCAACATCAACAGCAACACATCCAACATAGGAAGAATATGAATTCAAATAACCATAACACAAAGTTTACGATCATCCAAAACTCCGCTGCATTGATTTTTATTTTATGTATATAAAGCAATTGAACAGAAAGCCAAAATTGATCTATCACCAACACACAGTTTGTCAAAAGATCCCTACATCGAATCGCTAATTAAATTTATAGCTAAGTCGCACCATAACCGTCTTTAAACCCTAACAGCTTCTTGAAGACAGCCAATTAAAAGAAGTTTAAACAATAATTAAAAGGGCCCTCCAGAGCTAATAGTTTTTGAGCAAATATTTGAAATATAACTAAAGCATAAGAAAATAAAATCAATTGAGGATTGCCACATCCTCCTCTTCAGCATCATCTTCATTTGTCGCTTCCTTTTCCTTCACATGTTCGTCTTTATCTCCCATGTCACTTTGTGCCATTTGAGATGCCTGTGCCCCTAGTTTCGCCTTGTATGTCCTGTACTTATTGATCATAGGTGACAAAGATATCCCAGTTGGAGTCCCAATCATGCTAATCTGGCGTTTCCTTTTGTTCACCGCCCTATCTGCATCAGCCACCTTTTGATGGACATCATCAAATCCACTTCTTACAGTTTTGATATAGGCAACCATCTTTGCAAGTTTGCCAAGTGATTCCCCTGTCATAGTGTCGTAATTCATCACTTCTTCAATTACCAATTTCTTGAAATTCTATTTGATTTCCTTAATATCTAACAGCTTTTCATCATCGTCCCCATTAG
Organism: Cunninghamia lanceolata; assembly: GCA_027924645.1. Classification (NCBI taxonomy): domain Eukaryota; kingdom Viridiplantae; phylum Streptophyta; class Pinopsida; order Cupressales; family Cupressaceae; genus Cunninghamia; species Cunninghamia lanceolata. The sequence goes on from BSBN01001281.1 coordinate 8,786,531, forward strand.
CTTCAATTTCTATAACAGCAAAATTTGTTTTGATCCTCATCATTTCTGAAAAATAAGTTATAATTGCCTCTCATTTCGTCCTCAGCCAATATTATGAGACATAAATTCCATTCGACTATATCAACCCATACATGTGTATTCAACCCCCCAGGGTCATTCAAGACTTTCTCAGCCACTAGGATACCGACATTTATATTGGCCATCTCCTATATCTCTTTAGAGGCTAAAGATAGGTTGTTATGGTCACTCATAGCTATTTGACATTCTACTATTAAAGCCTCCTTTTTTCTAGAAACAGAATCAAACAATTTAACAGCCTCTTCAATGAACAAAAGATCATCAAACATGACTCTTTCTACCCATTGGTCCATGGCATTACTCAGAGATAATGATCTTTTTATTTGTTGTAATAGATTAGGATCAGGGGCACTTATACTCATATCAGAAGGGGCTTCAGTTGAGGGTGTTGTTATCTTTACAATTGATTGAATAAATAATGACAGGGAACTTGTGCTTGCAACTTAGAGTTCTCTTGCTGTTTCTTAACTCTTTTTGATAGATTGTTGACCGAATATTTAACATAATAGATATCACCTTCCACAGTAGAAGGTCCCAAGTCCACTTTGCTCATACTGAAGTCAACCTCGGTCACTTCATCTTCGTTCTTATTCCCCACTAGATCTGCAATTTCCAAAAATTGGTTCGCTAAGGCAGCATCAGTCACCATTCTCGACACTCCTGGAATGTTTAGGCCTAGGGGTGTCCTGTAGTAACTTAACAACAATATCTACACAGGTATCCACTATTGGTGTATACCTTTTCTTCTTCTCAACTGCTTTCTTTAACTAGGGGGGAGACGAGGAGGGAATATTAGTAGCATTGACAAAACTCATTATACCATCCATACGCACAGGTGGAGAATTGTGCTCTGGGGGTTCATTTAGACTGGGAGAATTCAGAGTACTCAGCAAAGACTGTAGCATGTTATCTTCTCTTAATTGAGAAAAAATTAATGAATCACTATCACTTACAAGGTTATTGATAAGTGGCACATGGTCTGCTTTTGATGGGGAAGTAGCCAATCTGGTTTTGCTCTTCACTGGTTGATTATCCTATTCACATGTTGTCTTTAGTTTATTGACCTCTTCTGGAGGTTGATCACCATCTCCATACGATTGTGAGCCAACTCTTTGAAGAGTTGGGTCCAAACTAGATGATCTTCACTAAGAGTGTGCAATCTAGGATCTATTTTGACCTTGAGAGGTTGATTCTTTAGGTGCTGTTGAGCCAGCATGTTCTTTCATCTTTCCTTTCAACCATCTCTCTGTTCTTCTTATCACTTGGAAAGAACGAAAATTCACATCAGTGATCTTTTTAGACCACTTCACAGGAGGTAGAGGTCATAGTGAAGCATCATGATAGCCTTCACCTACAATATTGGAGTTGTCGTCAACCATGTCAGGTACTTGAATATGCAACTCAAAAGCGTGAATCTGGTCAATGATCAATCTCATCCAACTCCCCTGCACTTCCCTTGCATCCAAACAATCCTCCCATAAGTCTTCAAGTTGGGGTTTGTGTAGATACCAACCTCCTCCATGCATATTTTCTTTCACATAATTTTTACTATCAAAGGCCGCATGGGCCGACAAACTATGGAGATTGAACTTAGACAAAAATTTATCCACACTTCTGGCACTATCATTACTTCTACAAGAATAAAATGAAAGAATTATAGGGAAAGAGTAACCTTTCTTTTTCATAGCATGGTACTTTATATTCATAGCCACCATTTGACGACATACCGCCAAAAACACGATATAATTCGACGGGTACCATGGAATTTCAATGAGGCATTTTCATAACCCCCAATTCTCAAATAAGAGAAGTGATCAAAATGGACATAAAAAATTCTAAAATTCATAACCAATGCAACCGGTTCTGCAGAAAACTTTCGTTCCAGTGAGCCATTAATTTTCTTAGCCAACCACATGGAAAAGGCATCATTCACTCTCCAAAAAAATTTCATACCTTCATTCTTTTGTATCTGAGGAAAAGTCTGATACACAGGTGTACCGGCGATGGGAATTCCTTGAATCCTTAAGCCAGGGCAAGCAACCTCTCTATGAGCTAACACATAAACTAGCTGGGAACACATGTAAAACTTTACATCTCGCGAGAAATTTATCAGATGTTCATGCATACTTTTGCTAATTATTCTTGCCCAGTCGATATTATGGTCTCCACAGATTAGCAAGATAAATCTGCACATCCAAAAGGTGAAAGTATCCCACTCCGAGCTCCCAACCACGCGGTTTAGTAGAGTTATCATGTCTGAAATCTCGTCTTTGAAATGGCTCCTCTTTAGGTTGACTGGGAGTCATAATTTCCTCTTTTTCTCAACTTCCATCCAGGTTTTGGCAATATAATTTTGGCACCAGTCCTTCCTTTTGTTATAGTACGTCCATGCAGAGGACATAGAGACATCGACATTTTCTTCATACTTGTCCAAATTCAAAGCTAGTGCAACCGATTTAGAATCAATTTTAGCAAAAACAGAGCCATCTGCAGCTTTGATTTCTTGAGATTCCTAAAAGTAATTATTGGCACAGGCTACTACCAATTTAGGACAACACACTGCAAGTGGAAAGCCCCCAGCTCTATCTAATCCATTGCTAACAATTTTGCTTGCCAAGGTAGTTCGGCCTTCGGACTGCATCCTCTTCCAGAAATCCTCAAAGTTGACATGACCTAATTTTGTATCCTTGACATTGGATAAACCATTTTCCACCACATGAACCATAGGGACCCCTTGAAATTTGAACTTCATCTTCACCAATTTAAGAAACCAGATGGCTAGGAACTCCGAAGCACTCACAGACAAGGCAAGAAAATGCAGTGTACTTACAGGGGATTCTCTATGCGGATACATGAAAATAGAAAATTTCTACCACCAAAGAGAAATGTTGTGTTTTTATAGCAGAGGAAAGAAAGAAATAAGATAGAAATGACCAATCGTGCTAACTTGTAAGTTTGGAACTCCACTAATATTCCACACGTAGTGGATTAGCTGTTCTTCATTCTGCAACACATTCCCTTAGCAAAATGATGAAACTTCAGGTGAGGTAGGCAACTTATTGAAAATTTAATGTCACTTCTCATAAACATGTTCATAAAGAACATTAAATTCTAGTGGTGGATCAATCATTGAAATTCGTAAACATCTGCCTCAAGTTTCCCTCTGAAAAATGTGCCAATGTATTTGCATGTACTTCGAATTAAATATAGAATGACAAGTGTCATTTCATTGTACTGCACGCCAGCTCAGAAAAAAGGTGCCACATGTATAGTAAGCACTTGAAGTCAGCAAGTTGGGGACTCTTGGAACCTTTGAACCGTAACATTGAGAGTTCGGAAGTTCAAAGAATTTTTGACCTCCCGACAACATAGAACTTTCTTATCACAAATGACTAAGACCGACACAAGGGAGAATTTTAGACACCGGACTCGAAGACAAGTTGGGTGGTTCATGAACTCTTGAACTCGTTGACTTTGGTTCAAAAACACAAAGGATTTCTAACGACTCGTGAAATGACTAAGTAAAGATCAACTCAGGAAGGAAGAAAAAAAGGAAGAGCAATTGAAGGATGGAAAAATTTCTAAGGCGCAAGTGCTTTAGTAAAAATTTTAGACATAGGGTAACAAGATGCTCTAATTGGGGACAAGGACTAAGGAGGACGCAGAGAATCCAAACAAACTTTGGCAACAAGGCCTTATTTTAGAAGGGCAATAGAGTCACACCAAAAACACGATGACAAAAACAACAGGAAAGACAAGGAAAGAAACTATGGTACAAAGTAGAACTCAAAGATGTTACCAATTATATAACTTTAAATCTCGCCCATTGTAGGCAAGAGGCAATGGTATCCCATCGGGATATTCTAGTAAAAAAGCATTCTCTCCAATTACTTTTCTGATCTGGAAAGGTCCCTTCCACAATGAATCAAATTTCTTATGAGCCCCCTTTGGCTCTCTTCTCTTGTCCCGTAAAAGTACAGAATCCCCTACAACAAAGTTCCTTTTCTTAGCCCTCTTATCAAAGATCTTAACAACTTGCTGGTGTTTAGCAATTCTATCTACAACCGTATCTCTTTACTCTTTCAAATGGTTCAAATACAATATCCTCTTCTGAAAAGCTGATTGAAACTGCTCATTTTCAATTGCCTTCTGTAGATTTAATGCAGACAATTCCAAAGGAATGGGAATTGCACTATCAATTCCATAGACCAGCTGAAAAGGAGACATACCAATAGCTCTCTTGTAAGTTATCCTATCGACCCAAAGAGCATCATATAGACTTTTATGCCATCCCCTTTGATTTTCATCTACAAGTTTCTTAACAATTGAAATGAGATTTTTATTGCTTGATTCAGCCTGCCCGTTACCTTGTGGATAATAGTTAGACGAATGGGCAAGGCTAATACCATAATCATAGCAGAAAAGAGTGAATTCAGAGGAAGAGAAACTGTAGGCATTATCAGCTACAATCTTTTTAGGCACATCAAACCTGACTAATATGTTCTCCTTAAGGAAAGTGCAGATTACCTCAGAGGTGGTATGTTTCACAACGATTGCTTCCACCCATTTGGTAAAGTAATCTATATCCATCAAGATATGAGTGTGTCCAACACTAGAATTAGGGTTAATAGGTCCAATTAAGTTTAATCCTCATTACTGAAATGGTTCATCTATCACCACTAGCCTCAGAGACAACACAACTAATTGAGGCCTGTCGGTAAGCTTCAAGCGTTTCTCACACCTTGACACCCAATTGCATGCGTCTGTGAACATGCCTGGCCAGTAAAAACATTACCTCAATATCTTAAAGGCTATCACTGATGCTGAAAATTGTCTCCCACAAGCTTCACTATGGAAAGTCTCCAACAATCTCTTTTGTTGTTCCTTGTCCACACATCTCAGAAATGTTCCACCTACTCCTTTTTATATAAGTTCCCCTCCCAGAGGACATACTTGTTTTCTTTAAGCTTCAAATTCTCTTTTCTTTAGCAGAGAGGTGGGGTGAACAATCGCCATATGCTAGAAAATAGGAAACATCAGAAAACTAGTCATTAGTAGTGCTTGTAAAAAGGGCTAAAGGCAATTCTTCATTTTTGTCAACCTTATTCTCAGCAATCATTTTACACAACCCCTTGCCTCTGACCAGATTAATGGGTTTGATTTCGACATCATATTCCTGAACTTTGGCTATCCAAGCTCCTCTATTATTACACCTAATCTCTTGTTGTGTAAGGATACTTTTTATAGCAGACTCTGGAACATAGAGAACTGCATGTGAATGCAAAATGTAAAATCTAAATCTTTTTAAAGCTTTCACTAACATGTATGCATGTTTCTCTAGTGCAGTGTATTTCAATTCATGTTTCTTTAGCGACACACTCATGAAGGTAATTGGAGTCTCAATCCCCTGTTCAATCTTCTATAACAAAATGGCTGACAGGGTGTGCTCTGATGCATGGCAATAGATGATAAAATCTTTTTCAAAATTAGGATGCACTAATGTAGGTGCATTGGCAATGGCTATTTTAATCTCCCCAAATGCTTGTTTACCTTCATCGCTCCATTTGAAAATAGGATGGTTTTTCATCATATCAGCGATGTGCCTAGTCAGCTCAATAAAATCAGGAACAAATCTTCTCAGGAAATTTACTTGACCGAAGAAAGATCTTGTAATACTCTTGGTCATAGGCAAACTCAACTGTTGAATCACTCTGCCCCTTTTAGTATCAATATTTATTCCATCCTTGGAGACAATATAACCCAATAGCTTCCCTTCAGTTACAATGAAAATTGACTTTTTAAGGTTTAAAGAAATACCATGTTCTCTACAATGCTGTAAAACTACCTCTAGATCATGTAAATGATCAACTCTCTTCTTAGAGAAGTTTGTAAGATCATCCACATAAATGACAATGATTTTATTTTTCAAATCACCAAATGTTAAGTCCATTGCTCTTTGAAAAGTGGCCCCTGCATTGATGAGGCCAAACGACATCCTGTTGTAAGCAAAAACACCAATAGGGGTAGTGAATGCTATTTTGTGTTGATCAACCGGAGCTACTTCAATTTGATTACATCCCAAAAATCCATCAAGCATTGACATCATCTCTAAACTAGATATTGTTTGCAATATGTGATCCATAACATGTAGAGGATAGTTATCTTTCAAAGAGGCTTGGTTCATGTTGGGTGAACATTTTGTCGTCAACTCACTAAAGACAAAATGGTTATATCAACCTCAGTGTGATGAGATAAATCTTTCCTCTCAGCAAGGGGAGGCTCCCTTCTTACTATTTATTGAAACAAAACTAAACTACTTTAAGCTAAAAATATTTACATTAGCTCTGACCATGTAGGGGGTGTGTTACATTCATCATTTTCTCTTCTTTCAGAAAGATGTTTACAATGTTTCACGGTAATATTCAATAATGCTTCTACACTTCTAATATTAACCTAAACAGTAATCACCAATATTCTTGATCAAACATGTGAATAATCAAAGAGTACTAGTATAAATATGTGATAAGAGACTGGAAAACACAAAAAAGCAAAAAATCTTTTCACTGTCCTCAATGATAGTTTTATAGTAACCAATGACCTAAGTTGAAGCACAAATTCTTCCAACTCACTTCACAAAAGGATTCAGGAACCAAGTGAATAATCTCAAGCACAAAGTCTTCAAATTATCCACAGAAAGATTTTAAAAGTAATTGTATCACTAGTTGGAGCACAAAGTCTGTCAATTAACAATACCACTGATCCACACGAATGTAATTGAAAATTATGGCACAAAGTCTACAAGTTCTCAACACGATTCATATACAAAGTGAACAACTACAAGCTCAAAGTATTTATAATTCTCCACTAAGAAATGCTTTCACCACACATAGATTCAAGTAAATAATATAACATAAAGTTTATATAACTTATCTTGAACATCCTCGAATCTTGAACTTTATCCAATCAATCAACAAGAGAAATCAACAAAAATGCCATATGAACATCCTCACTCATACAAATTAGATTCAACACAAAGTTTGATATCAAAATTCACTTTCTTTATTGATTGGAATTGATCATGCAATTTGAACACAAAGTCTCAAAGTTGAGTCTCAATCTGGGCAGCACTTCGATGCATAAAATTAAAGATCAAAATTACAATAGAGGCTCTCTTTATTTATAGGGTGAGGCCATGAGAAAAATTAGGAAATCCACAACTACTTTGGCTTATTCCACAAAAGAATCCTTTTTGACTTAGGACTTCCTTTGTTCCACATGTAATTACATTTTGGAAAAATACATATGGATATGTCCAGAACTAATTACAAATTACATATGCAAAAACTATGAAAAATAAACTAAGGCATGAAGAAAGAATTTCAGCTGCCACCATCATTCTTCTTTAGGAAATTATGGTACATAGCCTTCACTGCTTCCATCTCATAAATATTAGGTCCAGCTGTATTATCTGAAATAGCATGAGCCTTGACAATCGTATCTTTCACTGCTTTTATTGGCTTTTCATGCTTCCCAAGATTGTCCTTCAAATTATCAAGAGTTGATTGATAGTCATGAAGCTTGTCCATTGAGGCAATCGAAAACACTTCATCCTCAAGCCTATGCAAAAGTGTTACATCACTGTCCTTACTGAGTTCACGTGCATTTTCCAGATCTTCAAGCAAACTCCTCAACACATTGATGTGATGGATCAAAGATTCTTTAGTCTTAATGTAAGACTTGATTTGATACAATACCAATTTCTATCAAATTCTTTATCTTCATCTTCTTTATTTCAACCCATTCTTCTAAAGTTTCCTCCAGATCTTGGAGTCCCTGAGATATGAATCAACAAGCTAGTGCAGGGCACCTAGGAGCACCTTGGTTCCTAAAGTCACTTTGTTTGCATTTTTTTTTGAAAGTCATGGTTTTGATTGTAATAAGGCTTTAGCCATGAGTATATGGTCCTTTTTGTGTGGTCAAGATGATTGAGGTGACCATATAAACCTCAATCATGCTTAGTCCACTTGGATCCTTGTTATGCCACTTAGGCCTAGAAGGTATAAGGGTTGGTTTTTGAGTTTTTTTTGATTGTTTGTGTGTTTTATCATGTTTTGGGAGTATGGAGGATGTTTTGATTCCATTGGACAAGAAAAACAAATCACCATCCTTTGGAAAATGCAAAAACTCCATAGTGTCAAGTGTTGTCAATGGTGTCAATGACACATTGACCGGTTGCAACTTCATTTTGGTTATTAAAACTGTTTGTAGAAGTTGTAAACCAACTTGGATAGGTTGATATGGAGGAAATCTTGCTCCAGTATGGAGGAGGAAGTTTTTGTACGGAATTTAGGCACAAAAATCAAGAAAACTGACTGTTTTTCGTTGTTTTTCTTGCTGTGTACAGACTGAAATCTTGGTCTAATGTACTTTTTCTAAAACTAGAGAGAGTCTGGGTTCAAATGCAATTGGTTTGAGGTCTTGAAGTGGTTGGATTCAAAAGTTATTGAATTTTCTTTCAAAACTGGTCTAGAAACCCTGTTTTCTAGGGCAGTCCCACAAAGTTGGCCCTAGAATGCATTTCCACCGATGAAATTTCATGCCACTTAGTGAAATGCAGGCTAGGGGTGTATACTACTTGATTCCAAAAGCGTTTTCTGAGAAAATACAGTTTACTATTTTTAATGTGATGCCCTAGGTCAAATATCTCTATGTATTTGACTGAAATTATGCAATTTGGTGATGTAAATGACAAAAGTCTGAGAGAGTGAGTGAATGAATGGTGGATTTGTGTTGTTTGGGGATGGTAGAGTCATTCCAAGTTCCTGCCCTTGACCTATGCACCCAATTTTGAGCACTTGCTTTGTAACCTAGCCTAAATTGATCAATTAGGCCTAGAGACCTAGTAGGCGTTCTGGATTGCTGGAGTAGAGTTGGAGCAGGAGACTTGGAGGTTTGTTAGGGTCCCCTAAAGGGTGTTCAATTCCATCATTTGTTTGCCTAGACCTTTGGGATTTTGTCAAGTTTTGTTGAGAAAACCTAGTTTGGAGGGCTAGTAGCCTTACTAGTCAAGGTATAGGTTGAAGAGTTTTGGGAAGTTGGAGATCAAACCAACTGCATGGAAAGTGTTTTTTGATCTGTCTTAAGGTGTTGGAGAAGCCTTAGGGGTTGGACAATAGTCTGGACATCAAATCCTTCATATGCCTTGTATGTGCCTTTGGTTGGTTGGTTGGTTGAAGGCTAGTTGAAGTGGGTGAGTGGGCAAAGGACAATAGAGTAAACCTTTGTGTGTTACTTCCCTTGTGCCACTCTGCATCAGGTGGTATCAGAGCCATCAAAGAGATGGGAGATAGAGGAGAAGAGGAGGAAATTCCTTCAAAGGTGACTAATGCTGAATTGGCAAAGATAGTGAGAGAGCAAGCAACCAAGAACAAAAGGATGGAGGCTGAGATAGAAAAGTTGAAGAAAGACAAAGACAAGAAGAAGAAGTCAGAAGTCATCTTAGATTCAGATGAAGAGGATCAAGATGAGGAAGAAGAAGTGCCTATGGAAGAGCCACAAGGAGGCATGTCAGAGAGACAATTCCTAGATGCACTTGGAAAGTTGAGTAGGAAGGACACTAAGGCAGACTTACCTATGTTTATTGGTAAGATGAATCCAGAGGAGTGCCTTGATTGGATTGAGGCAATGGAGAACTATTTTGAATGTGAAGAAGTGGCAGAAAATCAGAAAGTAAGGATTGGCAAATCAAGAATGAAAGGGCCAGCCTTGAGTTGGTGGAATTTTATTCAAAATGAAAGGATAGAAGATGATAGGAATCCTATCTCTACATGGAGGAAGATGGTACTTGAAATCAAGAAGCAATTTGTCCCTGAGGATTATGAGGTCAACTTGAACAAGAAGTTGCACAACTTGAGACAAAAGGACATGGACGTGAGCACCTACACAGAGGAGTTTCACAAGATGACATTGAAAGCCAAGATGCCTGAGAATGAAAAACAGAAGCTTGCAAGGTATCTTAATGGCCTCAAGTTCTCCATTCAAGATGAATTAACTCTCTTTAACCCAGAGACAGTCCATAAGTGTTTTCAAATGGCATTGAGAATTGAGGATAAACAAAGAAGAAAAGGTGATTCATACAGTAGCAGCAGAGGCAGAGGAAATCAGAACTTTAGGGGCAGGGGCAGATTTCAAAACAGAGATAATTTCTCTAGATTCCAAGGTGGCAGATCACAAGAAGGCAGCCAAGGGCAGGCTGATAAAAACAGTGCTGATAAGGGTCAGTTTAGGGGCAGAGGTAATGGCAGAGGTCCCAATGTGTTTACTGGAAGGTGTTTCTCTTGCAATCAGATTGGACATCAATCCTTTAGGTGCCCGGAGAAGATGGGAAACACTGCTGTAAATCAGAAAGAAAGAAGAGTACAACTCCTTCAAGAAGAGGACTGTCAAAGCACCACAAGTTACCAAACAGCCTCTTCCAAGTCTGCAGCACCTGAGAGTGGAGAATGCATCATGCTCAACAGGTCACTCATCATGCCAGCCACCAAGGAGCAGCCCCAAAGGAACAACTTGTTCAGAACCACTTGCAAGGTGAAAGGAAAAGTTTGCAAGGTAATAGTAGATTCAGGTTCTTCTGAAAATTTGGCTTCTAATGAAATGGTGACTAAGTTAGGATTGGAAAGAATGCCTCATCCTAACCCCTATAGAGTCTTTTGGCTAACCAAGGAACAACAAATTGTGGTGAAAGAGCAATGTTGGGTTGAATTCAAGATAGGTGAATATCATGATAATGTTCTTTGTGAGATAGTGGATATGGATGCATGCCACCTTCTTCTTGGAAGGCCTTGGCAACATGACACAAGTGCCCAACATGATGGTAAGAACAATGTGATTCATTTGTCCAAGAATGGTGAAAAGTTTACAATGACTAATTTGATTGATGATTGCAAAGAGAAAGTCATTTCTAGTTCAGTTATGTTGGTAGGTGAAAAAGAGTTTTTGGCTAACCTCAAGGAAGAGAAAGTGCCATGTTTTGCAATAGTCATCAAGCCCAAGGATGTGAATCCCAAGAAGGTCAAAGTGCAGCAACCTCTTAGGAGGATTGGACCAAAGGAAATGGAAGAACTATTGGAGAGGTTTCAGGATGTGATAGCTGATGAAGGAAAGGATGCCCTTCCACCAAAGAGGGAGATTAGTCATTGCATTGATCTCATCCCAGGATCCACCCTACCAAACCAAGTAGCCTACAAGTTGACTCCAGAGCAAAATGTTGAAGTGGCAAGACAAATCCAAGACTTGTTGGATATAGGGCTTATCAGGAGGAGTATTAGCCCATGTGCAGTACCTGCAGTACTTGCACCCAAGAAGGAAGGAACATGGAGACTATGCACTGATTCCAGGGCCATCAACAAGATTACTATCAGGTATAGATTTCCAATGCCTAGAATAGAAGATTTAATGGATTGCTTGGGTAAGGCTAAGTATTTTACCAAGATAGATCTAAAAAGTGGTTATCACCAAATCAGGATAAGGGAAGGGGATGAGTGGAACACCGCCTTCAAAACCAATGAAGGACTATTTGAATGGGTTATCATGCCTTTTGGCTTGTCAAATGCACCAAGCACCTTCATGAGATTGATGAATGAAGTGCTAAAACCTTTCCTTAACAAGTTTATTGTTGTATATTTGGATGATATACTGATTTTTAGTGACAGCAAGGAAGACCACATAAGGCATATCCATCAAGTGCTCAGGAGGCTTCAAGAGGAGAAGTTGAGAATCAATCTTGACAAATGTATCTTCCTACAAGAAGAGTTGATATTTTGGGGGTTTGTCATCTTCAAGGGCAGCCTAAAAATGGATCCAAGTAAGGTTGCAGCAATTCTTAATTGGCCCACACCTACAACAGCCTCAGCGGTAAGGAGTTTCCATGGTTTATGCAGCTTTTATAGAAAGTTCATTAGAGGGTTTACTGGCATTTGTGCTCCACTTGTTGACACCATAAAAGGGGGCAAGAAATGTGTGTTTTTATGGACAAATGAGGCCAACCAAGCCTTTGAACTGTTAAAGAAAAAAATATCAGAAAAACCGGTCCTTGTTCTTCTTGATTTTGACAAGGTCTTTGTGGTAGAATGTGATGCAAGTAAGAGGGCTGTTGGGGGAGTCCTAAGTCAAGATGGGAGACCTATAGCATTCTTTAGTGAGAAGTTAAATGAGGCAAAACAAAACTACTCTGTTGGCAAGAGACACTATATGGATTCATGGTTGTTGTCATTGATGGCAACAAAGGTCATCCCACATATCCGCAAGTCATGGTGTGTCTCTACCGGAAGTCAGAATGAAGACTGTTGTGGTCCGGTGAACAAGAACAGAGCATGTGGCAAGGTCCGACAGATTGGTCCGAATCTCTCAAAGGAAGTGTCTTGGTGCAGTGCAGATTTGGGGAAGTCAAAAGGACTACCTTGAGTAGTATATTCCAAGGATTTAGCCTCCGGTGATGGACAAGAAAGATGATATGAATAGTTGAGTACCAGATTCCTGAAAGACAGTGAGAACAGAGGAAGAACTGACTGACAGAGTATCAGACTATTTTTCGGATGTGTTACTATTGATGGTAAAGGTTGTGAAGGCATGAATCATGTTTGGCCGACATGATTAATGATATCTACAAGTATATGCTTGATCCGCATTACTTGATATGCAAGGATTCAGCTGACAGAACAAAGTTTGTGAGAAGATAGACTATTCCGGGAGCCGACTAGAAAGATAATCAAATCACTAGTGCGGATATAAATAGAGGATGGATTTTGTTGTGAGTAGTGTAGTTAAGTTATGGGGTATGCAAATAAGTGCAGAGTAGAGCAGAAGTAATAGGAAAAATCTGGTATGTGAAAGAAAAGCAGAAAAAGAGCAGAGGAAAGATGAAGTGTAGCAGATCAGTATACTGAGCCTAATCGGAACTGAACTCCAGCATATGTAGATGCTTCCAATCAGTTCAAGTATTGTATAAACATTCTTTTGTAGACAGTGTGTCTCCTTGTAGGCAGTGTGCCTCTTTGTGAGCAGTGTGCTCGGGCAGTGAGCCCTAATTGGCAAGTGCCATTTTGTAATTCCTTATTCTTCTAACAGAGAATAATCTTTGGGTTAATCACCCCGTGGTTTTCTCCCTTAACCAGGTTTCCACGTCAAAAATACTGTGTCATGTGTTTCTCATTTCATGGTAATGTTTGTTTGTTTGATTCAATGCTGCTTTGATTAATAAGAACGTTCAAAAGAAGAAATAATTAGGATAACTGATTCACCCCCCCCCCTCTCAGTTATCAACATACTCCACCTATGATCTAGAGTTATATGCCATGGTTCAGTCATTGAGGAAATGGAGACACTACTTATTGCCAAAGGAATTTATAGTTTTTACTAATAACCATGCATTAAGCTTCTTGAACAGGCAGCAAAAGTTGAATCACAGACATGCCAAGTGGATGGAGTACATCCAAGCATACACCTTCTCTATAAAACATAAGAAAGGAGTGGCCAATAAGGTAGCCGATGCCTTAAGCAGGAGATATCTTGTTGTGCAAACTATTCAGTTTGAAAGTATAGGTATTCATGCCATTAAAGATTAGTATACAGCAGATGAAGACTTCAAAGAGCCATACCTATCTTGCAAGGCCATGACAGGAAGGTATAATACTGATTTTTCTAATTTTTTGTTGCAAGATGGATATCTTTTCAAGGGTAGCATGTTGTGTATCCCAAGAGGATCTATTAGAGAGAATATAATAAAGGAAAAGCATTGTGGCAGCATGTCAGGTCACTTTGGTATTGATAAGACCCTAGAATTGGTTAGGAGGTACTATTTTTGGCCAAAATTGCCAACCGATGTAAGGAAGTTTGTTGAAACTTGTCAAATTTGCCAAAGAGCAAAGGGGCATACATCCAATGCAGGTTTATACACTCCTCTACCTATTCCTTCAAAGCCTTGGGATTCCATAAGTATGGACTTTGTACTTGGTTTGCCTAGGACAAAGAATGGACATGACAACATTTTTGTGGTTGTAGATAGGTTCTCAAAAATGGCTCACTTCATCCCATGTAGAACCACACATGATGCCTCACACATAGCAGGTCTTTTCTTCAAGGAAATAGTTAGGTTACATGGTTTACCTTTGTCCATAATCTCAGACAGAGACCCCAAGTTCATTGGACACTTCTGGAGGACACTGTGGAAGAGACTAGGTACAAATTTGTCCTTATCATCTGCCTATCACCCTCAGTCTGATGGACAAATAGAGGGGATTAATAGGTCACTTGGCAACCTCCTAAGATGCCTAATCAAGGAGCAGGGTGCTAGTTGGGATTCAATTTTGGCTCAGGAAGAGTTCTCATACAATGACACTATCAATAGAAGCACCGGCCTGTCTTCTTTCCAAATTGTTTATGGCACTCACCCAAGGGGTATTTTGGAACTAAGGGAGGTTAAAGGACTAGAAAACAGTAGTGCCTTGGCTGAAGACTTCATTCAAGTCATGAAAGATGTCCATGAACAAGTACAACAGAAATTGCTATCCACTTCTCAAAAATATAAACAATTTGCTGACAAAAAAAGAAGGGATTTGCAGTTCAAGGAAGGTGATTTAGTAATGGTTCATCTGAAGAAAGAGAGGCTCCCTGCAGGTAAACACACTAAGCTACTCATGAAGAAGATTGGGCCTTGTGAAGTGCTCAAGAAATGTGGAGAAAATGCCTACAAAATCAGACTTCCGGATGGCATTGCTTTGTCTCCAATTTTTAATGTTTTCAGACCTTTATCCCTATAAAGGATCTGATCCTCAGACTGTTGTTGAAGAAGATCAAACTGATCACACACTCCAGGAACTCATTCCTTCATCTCCAAATCAGATTGAGTGCATTTTGGACAAGAGGATTGCAAAACAAACTAGAAGGCACACCTATCATGACTATTTGGTGAAGTGGCTAAACAAACCTTAGGAGGATGCCACTTGGATGAGCAGGGCAGACATTGAGAAGGCAGGGTTCACATTTGACATCATTCCAACTCAAGAGACTTGAGTTCTCTTTGATAGTGGGTCTATGTTGCAGGGCACCTAGGAGCACCTTGGTTCCTAAAGTCACTTTGTTTGTATTTTTTTTTGAAAGTTGTGGTTTTGATTGTAATAAGGCTTTAGCCATGAGTATATGGTCCTTTTTGTGTGGTCAAGATGATTGAGGTGACCATATAAACCTCAATCATGCTTAGTCCACTTGGATCCTTGTTATGCCACTTAGGCCTAGAAGGTATAAGGGTTGGTTTTTGAGTTTTTTTTTATTGTTTGTGTGTTTTATCATGTTTTGGGAGTATGGAGGATGTTTTGATTCCATTGGACAAGAAAAACAAATCGCCATCCTTTGGAAAATGCAAAAACTCCATAGTGTCAAGTGTTGTCAATGGTGTCAATGACACGTTGACTGGTTGCAACTTCATTTTGGTTATTAAAACTATTTGTAGAAGTTGTAAATTGACTTGGATAGGTTGATATGGAGAAAATCATGCTCCAGTATGGAGGAGGAAGTTTTTGTATAGAATTTGGGCACAAAAATCAAGAAAACTGACTATTTTTTGCTATTTTTCTTGCTGTGTACAGACTGTATGGACTGAAATCTTGGTCTAATGTACTTTTTCTGAAACTAGAGAGAGTCTAGGTTCAAATACAACTAGTTTGAGGTCTTGAAGTGGTCGGAGTCAAAAGTTATTGAATTTTCTTTCAAAACTGGTCTAGAAACCCTGTTTTCTAGGGCAGTCCCACAAATTTGGCCCTAGAATGCATTTCCACCGATGAAATTTCATGCCACTCAGTGAAATGCAGGCTAGGGGTGTATACTACTTGATTCCAAAAGCATTTTCTGAGAAAATACAGTTTACTATTTTTAATGTGATGCCCTAGGTCAAATATCTCTATGTATTTGACTGAAATTATGCAATTTGGTGATGTAAATGACAAAAGTCTGAGAGAGTGAGCGAATGAATGGTGGATTTGTGTTGTTTGGGGATGGTAGAGTCATTCCAAGTTCCTTCCCCTAACCTATGCACCCAATTTTGAGCACGTGCTTTGTAACCTAGCCTAAATTGATCAATTAGGCCTAGAGACCTAGTAGGCGTTCTGGATTGCTGGAGTAGAGTTGGAGCAGGAGATTTGGAGGTTTGTTAGGGTCCCCTAAAGGGTGTTCAATTCCATCATTTGTTTGCCTAGACCTTTGGGATTTTGTCAAGTTTTGTTGAGAAAACCTAGTTTGGAGGGCTAGTAGCCTTACTAGTCAAGGTAGAGGTTGAAGAGTTTTGGGAAGTTGGAGATCAAACCAACTGCATAGAAAGTGTTTGTTGATCTATCTTAAGGTGTTGGAGAAGCCTTAGGGGTTGGACAATAGTCTGGACATCAAATCCTTCATATGCCTTGTATGTGCCTTTGGTTGGTTGGTTGGTTGAAGGCTAGTTGAAGTGGGTGAGTGGGCAAAGGACAATAGAGTAAACCTTTGTGTGTTACTTCCCTTGTGCCACTCTGCATCACAAGCTCATCAAGCCCAGCTCTCATCTTTTCCATTCTCTTTCCATTCCACTGTGGTCTTCAAAAGAACTTTACCCTATATCACCATTCAATCTAGAAATTCACCAAGTGTATGTTACTATCAATGATCCTTGGCATGTAACGTGGAGGATTTCATTGCTTGGTTCTTTCCACAAACTCTGCCATATCAACATGGCCTATTTCAGTGTCTCTGATCTCATCGGCATTTGACTGCACCAAAGTAACAGGGAAAACCCCTTGGTACTTGTACTTAATTGTTTTAGCCTTAGATGGAGACGGCTCAGACATTGGCTTTGAAGAAATTATTGGATGCGGTATTGATCACAGCTGTTACTTGTAGAAACTGCAAAAATTCATGATCTCGCAGTTAGGGGAAAGATTGGTATTTTAGGGAAATTGCATAATGATGATTATGTTCATATGGATGAGCTTAAAATGGCTAGAGAGCACGTAAGTCAAAAAATTAGGCGAAAGCGGGTCAAAGGTATTATTTTTCAAAAATTCCTAGTGTTAGGAAATTTTGAGGGAGTCATGCATGGGTGGTCAAAATGACCGCTCTTGCATGTGGGTAGTTTCGATTTTGATGTAAGGGCTGCAGAAAAGGCTGCCTCTACATGTAGGTAGGTAAAATTATGCAAAAGATGAAGAGCCGGTGGTTTTAACCGCTTTTGCATATTGGTGGAAACTGAGAACTTTCATGTATGAGCAGCCATTTTGACTACTCCTACATGTAGGTAGATTTACAACTTTTTTTCAAGTGCATGAGTAGTCAAAATGACCACTCATGCATGTATGTTAATTTTTGTCTCATATTATGCACAGTCGGGGTTCTTGTCCGACTATGCATATGGGAAGGAATTTATTGTGACCGAGCAGGTAAAAACCCCGACCTTGCACTTTGTTTTTAGGTAAGTCGGAAGGTTGTGCTTGGGTAGAGAAATTCACCACCCTCGCACTTAGGTTGGGTTGAAAGTGAATATGCTTAGGTGGCAAATTTCGCTGCCCTTGCATATTACAAGGGAGAATGGTGCAGGAGCACCTTGGCAAGATTTTGTCAAATTGAGTCATGTCAAGTGGTCATATGGTCATAATGTGATGTAATAAGTCTTAATAAGATCTATTAAAGACCACTCCTAATGTTTTAAGCCATTTATGGCATATTTGAGTGAGGTGATAATGGATGGGTGAGTGTAGGTTAAATTTAGTATGTTCTTTTTTATGACTGTTTTGAGACAAGCTGCTCGTGCCTACTTTTTAGGCTTTTCCCACAATGTGGATGTTATGGAATGAAGAGATAAGTTTGTAGACATGTTATATTACTCCTTAGACATCTTGAGGCATGTGTTGTTGTAGTTGATGAAGTGTTGTGAAGAAAAAATGAAATAAAATTACAGTTTTCTGCCTTTTGACTGTCTTTTCGCTATTCCACTGCTTGGGCTATCTCCGTACAGTGCAGTCATGGCACCAAATGGATAAAATGATTAAGTGGATAGTGTTACTTTAGATTTGGATCAAATTTGGAGGGATTTCATCAATCTTGAAGCTTCTAACAAATGTTTTCTTAGAAACAAATCTGTTTACTGTTCTTACTACTATTTTTTTCTACTGTTCTTTCATCCTGTACATGCCCATACTGTATATTCAAAGGCTCTAATGCATGTCACTGGTTGAAGGATTGAAATACCTTCCATTTGGACTTGGTTGGAGAAATTTTCATTGAGGAGGGAGCTTTTTATAATCATTTTCTGAGAGTGGGTCTTAGAACTAGGGTTTTAGAGGGTTTTGTAAAATCAATGGATTGGCAGCCTTCCATCTTTGCACCTTAGACAAAAATGAGTGGAAAGGCTTTGTTTTGGATGTCTCTCAATTGGGTTTTTTGTGTAGGAGCAGGAGATTGGAACAAAAGGTAGATCTGTGTTCATGGAGTCTAATATCACTATGTATTAGACAGTCGAAGCATAGGTAAAGTTAGCTTTTAAAGTTTGTGTGGTGGCTAGAACCCTAAAACTAGCTTAATCTGTCATAATACAACACTCCAATCACCTTAGAATAGGAGTTTATAGTGTGGGTTAGAATTTACATATACTTGTGTAAGGGGAGGCCTAATTAGGCCTGGGACAACAAGAGCATTCCATTTTTGAGCCGTATGTCCATAAACAACCTATATTGCATGTTCAATATGTTATGGAGGAGCCTAATGGGTATTTGAAAACATAATTTGTTCATGGGTTTGTGGTAGAATTTGCAAGTTATGCTCCAAAAACACCTTTCCAAGGGCTACAAGCAAAGAGGGCTAGTTGTGAAGGAACCATAAGAAAGACAAATGACCAAGGTGTCTGGTGGGTTTAGTGAGTGTTTGGTAGTCATACTAGAGTGGTCCAAGGTGATTAGGAAGTTTGACAAGAGGTCATTGTACCCACACCATGAAATGGCACTTTTGCCTAGCATTTAGGCTATGCATGTTAAGAGGAAAGTCAACTATGTTCATGATCAATCAAAGAACCTTTGAGGACAACAAAAGATACTTCCCCTACTCTGCATCAAGTGGTATCAGAGCACAGACAGTAATCATTGGAAGAGTTGAAGATTGAATTTTGACAGTGGAATTTGAAGAGTCAAGATGCATCCAGAAGATACCATAGCAAAAGAAATCAGAGAGTTGAAAGAAAGGTATGCTCAGTCAAAAGAGATGACTCCAAGGAGATCATTATTCAAGATAGCCTACAAATGTAAAGAATAGGTATGTAGAGTTGTGATAGATTCTGGTTCTATTGATAACATGGTTTCCATAGAAATGGTGGATAAGCTAAATTTAGTAAGGATTCCTCATGAAGCACCATATAAAGCATCCTGGTTGAATGATAATCAGTCAATTTTGGTAAGAGAACAAGCTTTTGTTGAATTTAACATTGGTGGCTATAGGGGTAAAATCCTTTGTGATGTGGTACCTATGAGTTGTTGTCATTTGTTTTTAGGGAGAGCTTGGCAGTATGATAGACATGCCATATATGATGGGAGGTATAATACTTACACTATAGAGAAGGATGGAATCTCTTTTAAACTAACACCACTACAGGAGAATACTGAGGAGAAGATCAAAGAAGCTAGAGTGATCATGTTTGGCAAGAGGGAATACATGAAGTTTGAGGAACACAAGAACAGTGAGGATGCAGCCACCACAGTGAAAGAAGATGTTGAGGCAACAAGGATAGGCATGGTTGAAAGAAAAGAGTTCCTAAGGAAGGAGGAACATGAAAACAAAGAAGTTGCAGCCATTAGAAGCAAAGAGGGCATTGAGACAGTAGATGAAAGCAATGATGCAAGGTTGAAGAGAAAATAAGAAAATAAGTTGGTGAAGAAGACTGAGGTAGAGAAGGTCAAAAGTGAAATGACCTTGAAAGTCCAAGACAAGTTTGGACAGTGTGAAGGAGAGACTAAATTTTGGCAAATGAAAGCAAAGGAGGTTGTAGGACTGTCAAACATTGTCAAAATAGAGGTATGTAAATTTGACACAAAAGTTTGTAGGACAGAGGAAGAAGGGGCAAGGACCCTCATAAGAGGAAGAGTTATAGTGAGTGCAAGTGAATTACCCAAGGAAGGACAAGATTGTCCTAGTAAGGCCACCATAGAAGAGTCATTTTATCCACTGGAAAGACAAGAAGATAGAAGACAACAGAGGTATGATAATGAAGAAGATAGAAGACCAAATGTCAAGAAGGTCTTAGAGGCAGAGAGAATGAAGGCAGAGGTAAAAGGTAAAGGAGAAGAGACTAAATGGATGGGTGTAAGGAAAGATAGGCTTGTAATGCATGAAGGGATCATGGTGGGGGGCAGTATTATGTCCCTTGAAGGCAGAAAAAGAGGATGGACAGTCAAGTACTGCCATGACAGAGGTAAAGTGCAATATGAGTTTAAGAGGTAATGACAATAGTTTAATGTCAGTGACTGATGAAGAAAGGGTCAGAGGTGGATTGACTCAAGGTTGGCAAGATAATACCATGACAAGGACAACACTTAGTTCTTCAAACTCAAGAAGAGTTAGTGAGCAGCTGAGGACTGTAGATATAGTGATTCTTAAGCCTGAGAATGCAGTGATGACAAAGATAAGGAGTCTAGTACAAAACAAGAAGGAAGAAAGTGCAGTGGGCAGAGTAAAATGGCAAGGGTTAGTAGAAGAGTTTGTAGAGGTTGTAAAGGAAAAGGAAGTTAAAGAGGTAAAAAGATTGAAAAAGGTCCCAATGATGACCAAAGTTGTGAAGTTGACAGTGAGAGGAAAGGATAGTGTGGAGTCTACAAATAAAGTGGAAAAGAGAGATGATGTTATGACAAGGACAATTATTTGTCATTAGAGGTAAGAGAGAATGAGTGTGTAGCAGAGGTAAGGACAGTAGACTTAGAAGAAAGTCTAATTTTGTAGCATCAAGAAGACAAAATAGTGACAAGGACAGTCCAAGAGGAAGTAAAAGATGTGAAACAAAGTTGGCATAACAAAACCATGGTTGGGACAGTCAAGTGTCCTATGGCAATGAAGGAAGTAGAAGTCATTAAGATAGAGGTTTATGAGACAGTAAACAAGGTGTTTGCAAGTATGACAAAGGTTGGTAAACATGAGTACATAGGGGTTCAGAAAATGAAGAACCTTAAGTTGGTTGTGAAGAGAAAAGGTAAGAGACAGAGAGTAAAGGAAGTCCTAAATCACTTCCTTGTTTTATTGATAGTTTTGATGAGAGTTAAACCAAAGGTTAAAATGAAAGAAGAGGGACAAGCTGAGAGCTATTTTGCAGCAAATAAAGCCCAAGGACAGGATGGAATTAGATGGATGTAGCATGAAGATGCAGATTCAAGATGACAAGACTATGCATGGACAAGTTCAAGCCAAAGGTGAAGATGAAGATCAAGATGGAGTTGTTTCAAGAACAAGGAGGAGCATCAAGGAGAATTGGAGATCAAAGGATTATTTCAGGTCAAAGAGTTGAAGACTTCCAAGGGACTTGGAAAGATTTCATGGCCGGTTGTATGGTGCAGGAGTACCTTGGCAAGATTTTGTCAAATTGAGTAAATTGAGTCATGTCAAGTGGTCATATGGTCATAATGTGATGTAATAAGTCTTAATAAGGTCTATTAAAGACCACTCCTAATGTTTTTAAGCCATTTATGGCATATTTGAGTGAGGTGATAATGGATGGGTGAGTGTAGGTTAAATTTAGTATGTTCTTTTTTATGATTGTTTTAGGACAAGCTGCTCATGCCTACTTTTTAGGCTTTTCCACAATGTGGATGTTATGGAATGAAAATATAAGGTTGTAGACATGTTATATTACTCCTTAGACATCTTGAGGCGTGTAGTGTTGTAGTTGATGAAGTGTTGTGAAGAACAAATGAAATAAAATTACAATTTTCTACTTTTTGACTATCTTTTTGCTATTCCACTGCTTGGGCTATGTCTGTAGAGTGCAGTCATGACACCAAATGGATAAAATGCTTAATTGGATAGTGTTACTTTAGATTTGGATCAATTTTGGAGGGATTTCATCAATCTTGAAGCTTCTAACAAACATTTTCTTAGAAACAACTCTGTTTATTGTTCTTACTACTATTTTTTTCTACTGTTCTTTCATCTTGTACCTGCCTATACTGTATAGTCAAAGGCTCTAATGCATGTCACTGGTTGAAGGACTAAAATACCTTCCATTTGGACCTGGTTGGAGCAATTTTCATTGAGGGAGCTTTTTATAATCATTTTCTGAGAGTGGGTCTTAGAACTAGGGTTTTAGAGGGTTTTGTAAAATCGATGGATTGGTAGCCTTCCATCTCAGCACCTTAGACAAAAATGAGTGGAAAGGCTTTGTTTTGGATGTATCTCAATTGGGTTTTGTGTACAGGAGTAGGGGATTGGAACAAAAGGCAGATTTGTGTTCATGGAGTCTAATATCACTATGTATTAGACAGTCCAAGCATAGGTAGAGTTAGCTTTTAAAAGAAAGGTAGTTTGTGTGGTGGATTGAACCTTGAAACTAGATTAATCCATCATAATACAACACTCCAATCACCTTAGAATAGGATTTTATAGTGTGGGTTAAAATTTACATATACTTGTTGTGTAAGGGGAGGCCTAATTAAGCCTAGGACAACAAGAGCAGTCTAGTTTTGAGCCATATGTCCAAAAACAACCTATATTACATGTTTAGTATGTTATGGAGGAGCCTAATGGGTATTTGAAAACACAATTTGTTCATGGGTTTGTGGCAGAATTTGCAAGCTATGCTCCAAAAACACCTTTCCAAGGGCTACAAGCAAAGAGGGCTAGTTGTGAAGGAACCATAAGAAAGACAAATGACCAGGGTGTTTGGTGGGTTTGGTGAGTGTCTGGTAGTCAAATTTTGACAAGAGGTCCTTGTACCCACACCATGAAATGGTACTTTTGCCTAGCATTCATGCTATGCATGTTAAGAGGACAGTCAACTATGTTCATGATCAATCAAAGAACCTTTGAGGACAACAAAAGATACCTCCCCTACTCTGCATCAGAGAAAAAGGTATAAGTCTAGATGCAGGACTTATAAAATAAAAATGAACACTCTAGATGCAAGGTCAGTCAAGGAAACTCGTTATACACCAAACAAGAAACAAAAAAGGAAAAACCCTAAATGAGAGAAAAAACAATAAAACATATGCAAGACTGTTACTATCTTGGGTTTAGTATATTTGCAGTTTAAATCATGAATTTAAATATACATAAACAAAGCTTATAATGGTATAATGAAAAAGAAAATAACTAAAAATGAAAACCCTACCTGGAAAAAACAATGGCGATGGCGGCAAAAGATGAAAACCCTAGGCGAGATCCATCTAGGAAACAAACCACTCGCGCTCAAAACAAAGTTGCAGGGGTCACGAGATAAAAATAAATGATTTCAAAGAATTTTTTAAAACTATAAAAAGCCTTAGAAGATCACAAAAATTAAAAACTGGAAGTGTACTAATTACACACAAGTTAAAAATTAAATATGCTTGGGCAAGTCTTTTGACCGCTGAAGCATGAGGAAACAGAAGACATGTATTGGTGGGGATTATGACTGACCATGCATGCAAATGAAATAGAACATGTCTGGGTGATCTAAATGACTACCCAAGCATATGGGAAAACCAAGTTACATGCAAGGGCGGGGTTTTTAGCCACCCTTGCATGCTAACTATTAAAATTTTTCTAACACTCTAAAAGGTCAAAATTGATAATTTGACAAGCTTGTAACCTAGTAGAATTTCATGAACTTTGAGGAACCGACCTAGGGGAACGTTACAAGAGATTCTTAGGTGTCAAAGGACTACACATGACGTCGAAGAGACTTTCCTCGAAATGCATACTTAGAGTGTAGGCTACGAAACCGACAAGTTTTATAGGGGTCGTCCTACAAAAAGAGCGTAGCTGATTTTGAGGACAACAGTTCAAATTTCAAAAATCAACACAAATCCTTATTTCCCCATTCTTCTTTCTTACAAGAACAATGTTCACCACCCACGTAGAGTGATGAATGGGATAAATAATTTTTTCCTTCAGCATCTTGTCTCTCACTAAAAATAGCCTCAGATACCTTAGGGTTGTAAGTCCTTTGTTTTATCCTAAAGGGCAAGGTACCAAGTTTCAGAGGTATGTGGTACTACATCTTCCCATCTCTAAACTTCTTCAGGTCTATATAACACCATGCAAAAACATAAAGAATTCAAACACTCTCTTTCTTTTGGAGAACAACACTTCCCAATGCAAACAATCTTTGGGTCTTCTTCTGTACCAATGTTCACCTGATCATAATCAGCTGATGATGTGATGGAGACTTTACTTTTCTGCTTCAGGTACTAATCATGTCGATTAAGATGATCTTCCAATAAGACCAAACCCTTGGGGATTTTATTTCCTTTCAATTGTATAACCTTCAACTCCTAGCCATTATGAGACTTCACATTCCAGGAACATCATTGCTTTTGTAACAACTTCTTTCGAAAAACACATTGGCAAAAGGCTTGGCCTTTTCAAGAAAAGAAATTATTTGCTGATCGTTATTAAATCCCTACCAATGATTAACCTTATCAAGCACGTTGGGTCTATAGACTATCTCCACCCTGTAAGGTTTATCTTTGAAATCTGGGTGAGGCAGGAAGAGAGAAGCAGACATAGTCAATGAATCGGCTCAAGTGTTCTAGTCCCTAGGCACAACTTCTATTGAGAAAGCATCAAAATCCTCTATGTAGTCCCATACTCTATTTTGGTAATATTTCAACCTTCCATTTTTCACTATATATAACTTTCTCACTTGCTTCATGACCAGTTCAACATCACCTCTAGCTCTAAGCTGTTTAATACCCTTTTCTTTAGCTAGTGTCAGTCCCAACAACAAAGCTTCATATTCTGCAGTATTATTTGTATTGTCAAACTCCAATTTATAAGTGAAGGGGAACTTACAATCATAAGGAGAAATTAGAACTACCCTAGCACCTGAACTGGTAGTACAACAACTGCCATCAAATTCCCATGTCCACACCTCATTGGCCAGATTAGGGCTTATCAAATTTTTATTATCATCTGCTATCGATGTGCACATATATGTACCAGGCCTAGTTTCCACATATAAAATATTTGCTCTAGGGTCTCCTGAATTCAATACAGTAAACTTGGCCTTGGGTTTCAGATTCACACGGACCTTCTTCCCATCTATGGGTATTAGAGCATGCGACTAGTCCATTTGGATCTCCCCACCCAAATCCTTACAAAAGCTATGATTCAACAACATTCCATAGCTCACAGTATGTCGACCACTAGAATGGTTAACTTGAATCTCTTTTTAGGATAAGTGGCAAGAGTAACTTGCGTGTCTTTGATTTGGCCTAAGATAGGTATTGGGGAGCCATCCATGGAAAAGCATTTACCATGAGAAGGGGTATATGATAAACCTAAGGCCTTAGCAACCTGAGCTGGCATTACATTCTCTGAAGCTCTAGAGTTAATGACACAATTACTTAACTTCTAGCCGGTAATATATAAAGAAATATAAAAAGGCTCTAGTTTTTCAAAGGGATTTTGAAGATCAGGGTCTTAGGAGTGGGAGTTTGAACAATTCTGATTTCCAGCATGAATTTGAACATCATTAGACACTTGGGCATTACAATGAGAGGGAGATGGCTCTTGCCTGACATATTTAACTAGCCTGTCTAGTTTCGATGGATTGAGCCTTAAGTATTTAGCTTATGAAATTTGAATTTTTGTGTTTTTGTATGACTAAACTATATCGAATGAGCTAGAAACAAGAGCTTCAGAAGAAGAAGTAGATGGTACCTCAGTAGATGCAACTTTGTGTGTGGCATTCTCCATTTTCTTAGCATTGTTTTGTCTTGACAAAATATACTTAGGAGTAGGGGAAGAACTACCGGGTTGACCTTGAGAATTTTGGCCTTTATGTGTTTGTTGTCCTCTGATGAACATTACACAGTTAGGATTGTCAATTTTAGTGTAGACATCTTCTCCACTCTCACCATCCGATTCATATTCAAAGAAATTAACACTAGCATCACCAGATGGAGGGTGCTCGTCTACATAAGGCTCCTCTATATGCTCATTCCTAGAGAGTAACTGCATGAATATCACCATCTCTGGACAAGATGCTCCATCATGGTCAGAAGTGAGGTGAAAGTTACACAGCATATGATTGTTCTTACTGGTAGAGGGTCCTCCTTCTATTGACAATCTCTGAGTTGGACCAGGTAATTGCAATGTTCTATTATAATTTCCTTGAGAAGAGTGTTGTGGGCCCTTAGGCATCTGTCGCTTCAGAGTGATAATGTCATTGGCCAATCTTTGTATGGCAGGATCAGTAGAGTTAACCACCGAAGTTTTGCTTGTCTACAATTCTTTCTTCCATTTTTCGGTAGTTATTAGGTCATCCTCTACTGCAATGGCCAGTGTTTGGGCTGCAACTAAGTTAGCAGCTCCTTGTCTCTTTACTGCATAACTGACATCAGGGGGAAGTGAATTAATAAAGAAACATTTCAATAACCCATTACTAGGCATAACATCATTGGGAATTTTGTTCATGAGTTTGTTAAACTTAGCCCCATACTCCTTCATTTGTTCATGGACCTCCTTCTTCATGGAGGAGAGTTGGGCTACCAATGTATGTTCATTATCAATAGTCTTGAACCTATCTTCAAACTAACATCTCATAGAGGCCCAATCCCTAATAGAAGCATTAGGGAGGTGGTAGAACCAATCAACAGCAGCATCAGCGAGAGACTCAACAAATAATCTAATAGACACATCTTCATGATGAATTCCTAAAATGGAACAAGTAGCAAAGAAGGCATTTATGTGCTCCTCTGGAGTAACCTTCCCATCACCTCTAAATTTAGGTACAATTTTGCTAGACCCCCTTGGTAAATCATGCAAGTTAGCCCCAAGTCTCAAAGGTCAAATAGCAGCTCCCCATGGAACAGGTGGAGGTTGAGCCATATTGAAAGGGATGTGAAGAGGGAAACTAGCTTGAAGTGGTAAAATAGTATCATCAAGGGTTAAGACTTGACAAGAGGAACTGGCAGATTCTCTTATAGGTGGAGGGGAAGATGGTCTACTCAAAGACTTGACTCTTCTTGTGGGAGGAAAAGGGGCAAAATTCAAAGATTGGAGCAAACCAAAGTCAATAACAACAATACCCTTTTGTCTGTCACCTCGGGTATATCTTTTCATAGCCAACTTTCACAATTACGTGTATATAACAAGAACAACAAAGTAGAGTCACCAAACCACTTATTAGTTATTGTGAGGGAGAGCTGGCTGTGTTGGTATGTGGCGACTGATCATGCAAATACTGTACACTTGTAATGTATCCTTGCCGGGGTTCGGGGCCGAGCCGGGCCCCAAGCGGGGGTTCAAGGGCGGTAGCCCTTGAGAGCAGGGGTTCAGGGGTGTAGCCCCTGAATTTTTTTTCCCCCTTTTTTTGCATGTTAAGGGTCTGTAGTTAATTTTTGTTAACTGACAAAGGAAAAATGACCTTGTAAAACCCTAATTCTAGAAGCTTCCAAAAAGCTTGTCATAAGCGGCTGAGATGTATGTTGTGGCATGGAATTTGTGAGATTGTAATTTGTTTTGTACTAGATAGTAAAATCATTGGATGGCTAAATTTTTGTGGATATAGCCCATTTTAGGTGAACCACATTAAAATTAGGTGTTGATCTCTTTTGTGTTATTCTTCATTGTTATATTTGGGTTATTTAATCTACATATAATTGTTAGTGTTTATTGCTCTGATCTACCTAAACCTGAACAAATAGTATCAGAGTGGGTTGTGTTTGATTATCTTCTAAAGCACGGTCTCACAGTTGAGTGAGAGTCTCATGGTTAAGTGGGAGCAATGGTGGATGAGGGTAAATTGAAGGTAGATAAATTCAATGGGTAGAACTATCAGTTATGGAAGATGCAGATGGAGGATTATCTTTATCAGAAGGATTTATGGAGGCCATTGGAAGGAAAAGCTAAGAAATTGACAGCAATGACTGATGAGGATTGGGAACTTTGGACAACAAGGTACTGGGAACCATTCAGTTGTGCCTGACACCATCTGTGGCATTCAATATAACATAATTGAAGACAACAGATGAATTGATGAAAGATTTGGCTAAATTGTATGAAAAAACCTCAGCCTCTAATAAGGTATTTCTCATGAAGCATTTGTTTAATCTAAAAATGATTGAAGGTGGATTTGTGAAAGATCATTTAAATGAGTTTAATATGATTACCAGTCAGTTAACTTCTGTAAAAGTGAAATTTGATGAAGAGGTGAGGGCTCTCTTGGTTTTATGTTCTTTACCAGAAAGCCAGAATAGCTTGGTAATGGATGTAAGTAACTCTATCTCTGGTTCAAATACTTTGAAATTTGATGATGTTGTTGGTGTTATCCTTAGCGAGGAAATGCAACGAAAAAGCATAGGTGAGAGTTCAACATCTGGTAATGCTTTGACTATAGAGAACATGGGAAAAACAAAGGAGAGAGTAAAAATCCAACAAATCGTGAGAAGTCACAAGGGAAGTCAAAGAAAAATAGATCTAAATCCAGAGGAAGAATGGATTGCTGGCACTGTGGAAAGCCAGGACACTTGAAGAAGGATTGTTGGTTTTGAAAGGGCAAACAAGGAGACAAAAACATGATGATAGTAAGGAAGCTAATATTGCAAGCAATAAATTACAGGATGCTTTAATTTTGTGTTTAGATAATGCTAAGGATTCCTAGGTAATAGATTCAGGGGCTTCATTTCATGCCACATCCCATAGGAAATATTTTGTAGATTATGTTCAAGGTGATTTTGGATAGGTATATTTGGGTGATGATGAACCCTGTCAGATTGTTGGAAAAGGAAAGATAAAAGCATAATGGAAATGAATGGTTGCTACAGGAGGTAAGGCATGTTCCAAATTTGAGAAGGAATTTAATCTCTATAGGACAACTGGGTAGTGAAGGCTGCATAGTTACCTTTTCAGACAAAGTCTGGGAGGTCACTAAAGGTGCATTAGTAGTAGCTAAAGGTGAAAAGGTAGGCACATTGTATTTGTGTACTGGTAATACTTATTCTACTTTAGCTACTCCAGAAATAGTTTCTACTGAGATAGTTATAGCACTTGCTACAGGGACAAAAATAGAATTGTGGCACCATAGACTTGGGCACATGAGTGAGAAAGTGATGAAGATTCTTCACTCCAGAAAGGTGCTACCAATTTGAAGCAGATTGACTTGGAGTTCTACAAAAATTTTGTTTATGGAAAATAGAAAAGAGTCCAATTTCTCAAAGTTGGGAAAGAGAAGAAGAGTGAGAAATTAGAGCTTGTGCATTCAAATGTATGGGGACTAGCTCAGGTATCTTCTCTTGGTGGATTTTGCTATTATGTTACTTTTATTGATGATGCAACTAGGAAAACATGGGTGTATTTCCTAAAATAAAAATAAGAAGTATTTGAAACTTTTAAAAAGTGGAAAGCTTTGGTTGAGAATGAGACAGGAAAAAGGTTGAAGTGTCTCAGATCTAATAATGGAGGTGAGTATTGCAGTAGATAAATTAAAAATTATTGTTCATACAATGGAATCCGTAGGCAGAAAATGGTTCTTGGAACCCCACAAGAAAATGGTGTGTCTGAGAGGATGAATAGGACCATTATGGAGCATAAGATTGTATGCTGGACCACCCTTACACTTTTGGGTAGATGTTGTACATATCGTTGTTTATTTAATAAATAGGGGACCTTCAAATCCTTTGGATGGTGGCATTCCAGAGTAGGCATGGATGGGCAAAAAGGTAAACTATTCATTTATGAAAACCTTTGGTTGTGAAGCTTTTGTCCATGTTGATATTGAAAATAGAACCAAGCTTGAGGCTAAGTCTAAAGAATGTACCTTCATTGGATATGGAGTAGATGAATTTGGTTATTGATTATGGGATTATGAAAATCATAAAATCATTAGGAGCATAGATGTTATATTCAATGAGAAGGTCATGTATAAGGATCAGCTGCAAGAAAAGAAGCATGAACATGCCAAAAAGGAATATGTGGTGCTGGGTGAGATTCTAGAAAATAAAATGCCAGTGGTACCTGATGCTCAACAACAACAAGTTATCCCATAGACTCCTACAAGTGTTAGACATTCTACAAGGATAACTAGATCTCCAGAAAGATTTTCTCTATCATTATATTCTATATTATTAACTGATTCTAGTGACCTTGAAGGTTATGAAGAAGCAATGCAGGTAGATACAAAAAAGCAGTGGGAGCTAGGCATGAAAGAGGAAATGGATTCCTTGCTGCAGAATCAGACTTGGGACTTAGTCCAATTGCATGTAGGTAAAAGAAAATTGCTAAATAAATGGGTTTACAGGTTGAAGGATGAAGATGGAGGCAAAAAAAGATACAAGGCTAGACTCGTGGTAAAAAGTTTTGCACAGAAAAAAGGTATAGATTTTGAAGAAATATTCTCTCTGGTTGTAAAGATGACTTCTATTAGAACTATTCTAAGCCTTGTGGCTGCGGAAGACTTGCATCTTGAATAGCTAGATGTGAAAACAACATTTCTCCATGGGGATTTGGAAGAGCAAATATACATGCAGCAACCATAGGGATATGAGGTCAAGGGTAAGGAGGAATTTGTGTGCAGGTTAAAGAAGAGTTTGTATGGCTTGAAACAAGCACCTCGACAATGGTATTTGAAATTTGATAGTTTTATGGCTGAACAAGGTTACAAAAGATGTCATTCTAATTATTACGTTTATTTCAAGAACTTGGGTAATGGCAGCTATATTATCCTGTTGCTTTATGTTGATGACATGCTTGTTGTCGTGTCTAACATGCAACATATTAATGAACTTAAGTAGAAATTAGCAAATTCATTTGCTATGAAGGATTTGGATGTAGCAAAACAAATCCTTGGTATGAGGATCACACAGGACAGGACAAACAAAAAAATATTTTTGTCTCAAAGTGAGTATGTAGAGAAGGTGTTGAAAAGATTTAACATGTAAAATGCAAAAGAAGTTAGTACACCTTTGCCTAGTCATTTTAAGTTGACTAAGGAGATGTGTCCAAAGAGACAAGAGGAGGAAGACAAAATGTCTAAGATACCATATGCATTAGTAGTTGGTAGCTTGATGTATGCAATGGTATGCACAAGGCCAGATATTGCACATGTAGTGGGAGTTGTGAGAAGGTATATGAGCAATCTGGGAATGGAACATTGGAATGCAATAAAATAGATTCTCTAATATTTGAGAGGTACTACTTCAAAGAAACTAGTGCAAGTATGTCCCTAATCAGTGTTGTCATCGATGTCAACATATCTGTGTTGTCATTAGTGTCAATTGTGTTCTTACGTTGTTGAGGATATTGAGAAAATTAGCCCCTCCGGTGACAATGTGTTGCAGGAGAAGCAGTGCATTACAAGTATAAGAATAGTCCAGAAGAATGCTTTGCATTTCCTATGGAATAAATATCTTTGCCTGTGGATTAGAAGTTATTTAGAAGCTTGTCTATAGATGTTATATTCTGAGTTTGAGCCTCTGGTATAAAGAATTGAGAGAGTTATGTTCATCAGAGTGAAAGCAACTTTTTCTATGTTTGGTGGTGACAGGGAGAAAGTGTTTTGGTCCGCATTCCTCTGCATTGAAGTATTTTGGTTTGCAGTTCTAGAAGTAAGTTTGTGATGATGTTAAATGCCTTCAAGTGTAATGGTTCATGATTTCTGTAAGCTATCTTTTACTCATGACAGTGGCTGGCAATGTTGTTCTTGTGCTCCGGTTTGAAGAATCTTGTTGATAGAACTATTAGAGATTGTGCGGTTGTTCCTAGTGATTATAATGTGCTTACGAATGTCTCTTGATCATGCTCCTACATTCAGATTGGTCTACAAGGTGTAATTCAGATCATGCATGAAGCATGTTCTTGAGAATGCTTGTGTTAACATCAATTTTGGCTGACCTGGTTGAATTCATCATCTACAAAGATGCATCAAAGATTGTGATAGCATGTTGTAGCATCGAAGATTGTGTTTGAGTCCTAGCTAAGGTGTGGTGTGAACGGCATACATTCTTTGCTACGCCCTTAATCCTATAGTGTGTATAGGGTTATGAATAGTCGGCTTGTGGCTATCTTAACTCTTAATTAAGTCATATTATCATTAGTTTATTGTTATTTAGTTGTTTAGGTCGGCCTAAGGCTTATATAGGCCCATCTAAGTCGGCCTAGGTGATATCCTAGGCATAAATAGGTATATATATAGGAGGTAGTGAGTCTTATTTCATCATATATTTAGTATTATGTTCTCATTGAAGGCTATTGGAGGTATCCCCCTCAAAGTGGTTTTGGAGGTTGCCCCCTTGAAGTGGCATATTATTATCAAGTGTTTGCAGCATATTTACTATTATATTCAGATATTGTGCAAGTTATTTCATTACAAGTGGTATCAGAGCATGATCTTGGCACCGTGAAGACAAAAACTAGGCAATTTTTTTTCTGATTTGGAGGTCATTTTGGAAAGCGCATAACTTTCAAATTTTGGTGAATTTTTTTCTGATTTTAAAAGGATTTTTGAAGAACATATTAAAGCTACTACAGTCCAGAATTCAGAGCATTTGGAGCAAAATTAAGCGAGTTATAGCAGAATTAGGGTTTCTGCCCTTATTGTTTGAGAAGCCTATATCTCTCTTATTTTGTCGAATCTCTGAAAGAGTTTTTGTGGGTTTTTCAATATAATAGTGAAGCTACTATAGTCTAGATTTGAGAATAATTGGAGCAGAATAAAGGGAGTTATTTATAAATTAGGGTTTCCACCAATTTCTCTCTCTAGGCTGTACAATTTTGAATTTCTTCACAATTTTTTCAGGGAAGTGAGATCTTGGCCCTGGTAAGTCACAGTAAAAATTTTAGATTGATTTGATTTGTTTTGTGTGATTTATTACAAAATTATTTTTTCCAATCATGACGGGTCCTTCAACAAGGGGCAAAAAGAATGTTACCACACCGGGAAAAACTCCAGGCAAGGAGGAGGTGGAAAATGAGGATGTTGATCAAAAAGAATATGAAAATATACTTGAACTTATTCATAAAGAAAATAGCAAGATGAAAGGTGAAATCTTGTCCATTATGGGTGAACAAATGAAAGGGCTGGCGAAGTCATGTGATATTGAGAAAATTCTGGAGATACTTTCCAAACATAAGCAGTCACAACACCACGATGTGGAGGAAGAGGATTCTACAAAAGGGAAGGGTGTTTTTGGGTTTGAATCAAATCTCAAGATGGATCATCACACCACTCATTTTATGGCAAGGAATTTCACACCAAAGTTGGATATGCGAAAGTTTGATGGTCAAGATCCTACCAATTGGCTTTGTCAAATGGAGCAATTCTTTGATATCCACCATGTTCCAAGTCAAAAAAAGGTGGCCATGGCTTCCTTATACTTGGAACCTGATTAATTCATTTGGTACCGTTGGCTATGTGAAGAAAAGAAAGAAAAAGGATGCATTGTCACTTGGTCAGTTTTCCAAGAAGAACTCATTACTCATTATGGTGAAAATCTTATGGATAGCTACTTCAACCAAATTACCAAATTAAGGCAAATAGGTATGGTCAAGGATGACATTCATCAATTTCGTACTTTGTCTTTAAGAGTGGAAAATGTGTCTACAGAAAATTTGTTGGAGCTATTCATTGGTGGCTTAAAGGATCACATTAAATATGAGGTACGCATGTTCCGTCCAAATTCCATCTCAGATGCAATGATTATGGCAAGGCAAGTAGAGGAAAAATTTATGGTTAATAAAAGGCAAGGTTTTATAAACATAAGAGATAAAAGCACTCCTACACAGTCACTTCCACAACCTACTAGGCTAACACCACAACAAATTGAAGAGAAGAGAGCAAAAGGATTATGTTTTAATTGTGATAGCAAATATAGTAGAGGACACAAATGCACTGAAAAGAAATTGTTCTATATTGAAGGGCCAAGTGAGGAAGAAGAAGAGGTACCAATAGTAGAGAGTGATAATGAGATAGAGGAGGAATCAAGAGATAATCAATCATTTCTTGCCATGCACTTTCAGGTTTTAGTACCCCACAAACTCTCAAGGTAGTGGGTTTCTTAAAGAAAGAAAAAGTAACAGTGTTGATAGACTCAGGTAGCACTCATAACTTCATCAACAAAAAGTTGGCCACTCGTCTAAATTGTTTTATATATCTAGCTCCAGAATTTCAGGTCTTGATTGCAGATGGTGGTACTGTTAGTTGTTCAGGAAAATGCCATAGCATTAAATTATCCATGGGAGATTATCATCTTAATTGTCCAATGTATGCTATCTCAATGGGTGCAGCAGATATTGTTTTGGGAGTACAGTGGCTTACCAGTTTGGGAACAATTGAATTGAACTTCCAAGAACTATTCATGCACTTTCAATTAGAGGGAAGAACAATAGAATTACGAGGGATGCGTGCAAAGTCACCACAGATAGTAAGTTCTTACCAAATGCAAAAGATGTTGAAGAAGGGGGTAGATGGGATGGTAGCCCAATTATTTTCATTAGAAGCATATCACTCAAAGGCTTCTACACCATTGGATCTACAGGCAATTATAGATAAGCACTCTATAGTTTTTGGGGAGATGCCAAAAGGATTGCCTCCTAGGAGAGATCATGATCATGCCATTCAACTAGTACCAGGGAGCCAACCACCCAACATCAGGCCCTACAGATATCCATATGCTCAAAAAAGTGAGATTGAGAAGATAGTTCAAGAGATGTTAGAAGCAGGCATTATCAGGCATAGTCAAAGTGCTTACTCATCTCCTGTGGTAATGGTGCGTAAGAAGGATGAAACTTGGAGGATGTGTCCAGATTACAGGGAGCTTAACAAGTTCACCATAAAAGATAAGTTTCCTATTCCAGTAATTGATGATTTGTTAGATGAGCTTATTGGTGCTATTTATTTTACAAAACTTGATCTCCGTTCTGGTTATCATCAAATTAGAATTAGAGATGAGGATGTACATAAGACAGCTTTTAGAACCCATGAGGGCCACTATGAATTTTTGGTAATGCCTTTTGGTCTCACTAATGCACCGTCGACATTTCAAAGTTTGATGAACTCTATCTTCAGGCCATTTTTGAGGAAATTTGTTTTGGTATTTTTTCATGACATCTTAATATATAGTAAAACATGGGAGGAACACTTGCAACATGTAAATCAAGTGTTGGACATTTTGAAGCAGAATCAGTTGTATGCTAAACCATCCAAGTGTATCTTTGGTGTCAAAGAAGTGGAGTACCTTGGTCACATTGTGTCACATGAGGGAGTCAAGGTGGACCCTCATAAGATCCAAGCAATTGTAGAGTGGAAAATTCCTAAGACCTTTAAGAAATTATGAGGTTTTTTAGGGCTTACAGGGTATTATCGCCGATTTGTAAAGAATTATGGTAGCATAGCATCTCCTCTCACATCCTTGTTAAAGAAGGATGTTTTCCAATGAAATGAAGTGGCGACAAGGGCATTTGAGAAACTAAAGGAAGCCATGTGTACAACTCCAGTCCTAGCTACCCCAGATTTTTCTAAAACATTTGTTGTTGAATGTCATGCTTCAGGACATGGAATAGGAGCAGTACTTATGCAAGAAGGGAAACCCATAGCATTTGAAAGTCGCCAACTCAAAGGTAAGAATTTGTTGAAGCCAGTATATGAGAAGGAAATGTTGGCTATCTTGCATGCAGTCAAACAATGGAGACCTTATCTAATGGGACGACACTTTAAGGTCAAGACAGATCATGATAGTCTCAAATATTTCTTGCAACAGAGGTTATCATCTGAAGAACAACAAAAGTTGGGATATGACTTTGAGATCATATATAAGAAAGGCAAGGAGAATGTTGTGGCTGATGCTCTATCAAGGCGTGATGAACCCACAAAGTCATTTTTATTTGCCATTTCCATGTTACAAGCAGACTGGGTAAATGAGGCAAGCGAAGAGTAGGAGAAGGACATAGATACTCTAAGGCTCATTAAGAAACTCTAATAGGAATCAAGTGTGTCTGACAAATTTTCATGGAAAGGAAATATTTTATGGTACAAGGAGAGGTTATACCTTTGCAAGAATTCAACTCTTAAGCTTAAGGTGTTGGAAGAACTACATGCTTCTCCAATAGGTGGGCACTTAGGATTCCTCAAAACTTATCATAGAATCAAGCAAGATTTCTTTTGGGAAGGGCTGAAAGGGGATGTTCAAAAATTTATAGCTGAATGCATGGTATGTCAACAACATAAAGGGGAGACAGTTAAGACTCCGAGTCTTCTACAACCCTTATGTATCCCAAGTCAAAGGTGGGAGGAGGTATCTATGGATTTCATCACAGGTTTGCCTAGATCGGAAGGAAAAAATGTCATCATGGTTGTTGTGGATCGTCTCACCAAATATGGTTACTTTTGTGCTTTGGCACAACCATTGGCAGCAAGCACTATAGCAATAGCTTTTATGAATACTATTCAGAAACTGCATGGGACTCCGAAAGTTATAGTCAGTGATCGTGACCCTATATTTACAAGTAATTTTTGGACTGACTTGTTTTCATGCTTGGGCACTCAGCTTGCTTGTAGTTCATCATATCACCCCCAGTCAGATGGACAGACAGAAGTGGTCAACAAATGCTTGGAAGGCTATCTCTGTTGTTTTGCTTCAGATAAACAAGAGAGATGGGTGCAATGGCTACCACTAGCAGAATGGTGGTACAACACTTCTTTCCATACTTCTTCCAAGATGTCTCCATTTTTAGCACTATATGGTTACCACCCACCATCAATCATCTCTTCATTGCGGGTATAACCAAAGGTTCACACAGTCGAAGAACACATCCATCATCAGCAAGAGGTATTGGCTAGTCTTCGAGAGAACTTGGCAATGGCATAAAATAGAATGAAGCAACAAGCTGATCAACACCGTAGTGAAAGAACTTTTGAAGTGGGAGATTGGGTCTTTGTGCGACTACAACCATACAAGCAAATGTCTCTAAAACAACAACATAAAGCTAACAAGCTGGCACCCAAGTACTATGGTCCTTATAAGGTGTTGCAGAAGATTGGCAATGTAGCATATAAATTGGAGCTTCCCATATCAACAAAAATTCATCCAATTTTTCATGTTTCCTGCTTGAAGAAGGTTATTGGGAATAAAGTGGTAGCACAGACTAAGTTCTCTGAGCTTGATGAAGAGGGAAGAATAGTTGTGGATCCTGAGAGAATTATTCAAACACGCACCAAGAAGCTGAGGACAAGGGAAATCATAGAATATCTAATTAAATGGAAGAACTCTCCAATTGAGGAAGCTACATGGGAGAATGAAGAATTCATGCAAAAGCATCCACATTTGGTCAACATTGAGGACAATGCTTCTTTGAAGAGGGGGGGCATGCTATGCCCTTAATCCTATAGTGTGTATAGGGTTATGAATAGTCAGCTTGTGGCTATCTTAACTCTTAATTGTCATATTATCATTAGTTTATTGTTATTTAGTTGTTTAGGTCAGCCTAAGGCTTATATAGGCCCATCTAAGTCGGCCTAGGTGACATCCTAGGCATAAATAGGTATATATATAGGAGGTAGTGAGTCTTATTTCATCATATATACAGTATTGTGTTCTCATTGAAGACTATTGGAGGTATCCCCCTCGAAGTGGTTTTGGAGGTTGCCCCCTTGAAGTGGCATATTATTATCAAGTGTTTGCAGCATATTTACTATTATATTCAGATATTGTGCAAGTTGTTCATTACATTCTTACATCTTTTCTTTAGCTAAATTTGTATTAGGTCCAGACCTATTTTATGTATGTTTGTAATGCCGACCTTGGAGATTGTTCCAACGGTTGATGATTGTAATGTCGACCTTGATGATCATTCCAAGGTTGATGTAGTGTATAAATACTTGTAATTGAGTCATGAAAATGTATCCAAGGGGGCGAAGATGTGAAGATAAAGTGAAGTAAAGTAGCAGAACAGAGCAGAGGTGTTTGTCCTTCAATGGAACTAAACCTTGGCATGAAGTAGATGTTGTTATCTTAGTTCAACCTATTGGCAGTGAGCCACCCTTGGTAGTGAGCCATCCATAGGCAGTTAGTCTTTCTTTGCAGTGAGCAATTTGGGCAGTGAGCCTTTGATTTTTAGTATTGATATAACTTATATATTTTTGTGGGCTAACACCCACCGTGGTTTTTCCCTTTTAGGGTTTTCCACGTAAAAATCTGGTGTCTCCTATGTTGATTATGCTTTTGTGTTGAGCTTCTCATTCTATGCTTTCATGGTTATATTTGAATATAAGTGATTGATAAGTTGATGATTGAAATTGGTTAAAAGTTTTAGGACAACTGATTCACCCCCCTCTTAGTTGTCTAGTACAATTCAATAGAAACTATGTTTTGGGGGAACAAATTCTACTCTAAATGGATATGTTGACTTTGATATGGCAGGTGATATTGATAGCAGGATAAGTACTACATAGTATGTTTTTACTATAGGAGGTATTGCAGTCAGTTGGATTTCATAGTTGCAAAAGGTTGTTGCACTTTCAACCACTGAAGCTGAGTATGTTACTACTACAGAAGATAGCAAGCAGATGATTTGGTTACAACATTTTCTAGAGGAATTGGGACAATGATGCAGAGCTATTGGTAGTGTTTGTTGAAGTTCACTCAATGAACTTAGATCACTCAACTTCCTCCAAGAGGTTTACAAAGGTGTTTGTGAAGACAAAGCCTATACAAGGCTATTACTGAGATTGATCTAGCCTAGGACCACTATCTAGTGTCCTCCTCACAAGCTACCCATCCCTCACTTTGGAGAGTCACTGCTCAATCCAACCTATCTGCACAATTCACCTTTTAAGAATTCTCAACTTCCTACCCACACCTCTACCAACAATGTCCACATATGACTATTAACACATACTTGTCATGACTATCATGAGGTCTCTGACCAAAAAGACTAATATCAGTATTCCCTAGGCAATGGACAGTAACAACAGTAAGACTGTCCTAGGACAGTGTTTGAAGAAGGTTTGAATCTTATAGAATTGATTCAATTAACTTCTCAAGGGCCTTAAATGACCATCAACACTCAATACAAACTAAACATTCAATGTGAACAAGCAACCATTTACTCACATGCATCAGCCATACTGTGTTATATAGGACAGAGGACATCAAATTGCAGTAAGACTGTTCTAGGATAGTGTTAAGGTGACAGTTTATGTCTTGTAGCCTTTTTGTTTTGAACGACTAAACTAGCATTAACTCCCTCTACAAGCATGGATCTTCAAACAACATACACTTGCCAAGGCTGGATCAACATGAAATCATAGACCAACACCTCACTACTGTTATTTGCTCTGACAGAAAACAACAACTGTCTTATGACTGTCTTAAGGAACAATATTAAATGAAGACTAAACCTTGTAGCCAAGAGAATGGTTAACACTGTACTAAATGCTCATAACTCCAAATGACATTCACCTCTAAATACACACTCCAAATACCTATATTGGATATTTACAATTACTCAAATTTGCAGATTGTATTGTACCACAATGAGCAGGAACAACAGACTGTTTTCTACAAGAAAAAGGTCTAATTTAGAGATTGTATGAGAGGGATATAATAAACCAGCCTTCTCAGGCTCTACCAACAACTGCAGAGGTTTGTCCTTCACCAAAACACAAAATTCCAAACTCCATTGGACTGAGCATGTGGCTGTTTTCAGAATATGCACTATTCTTGCTTCATTCTTTTTGCTAACTAGTCACTGTAAGACTAGAAAGCTATCATACCAAACACCCTGGAGAGGAGCATGCAACCTACAAAACCATGGAAAACATAAAACCTAGTCTACCTTCCTCCATCCCACCAAGAAATGGTGATCACCTTCAGAGGACAGAGGAAGAAAGTTGCATTTTGTACAAAACCCTAGCTATGGAGGGTTTAAGACAGTTTATCCAAATTGAATTGAAACTTCCTCCACAAATAATGTCAAGAACTCTAAATAGATGCAAATGAAAGATATTTTACAACCCTAACACATTTCCTAGATTTTGGTTTATGAGCAATCCGTACGAGGCTGTACCAACTGACTGTCTACAACAAAAATCAGAAAATCACTATTTTTTCCTTTAAAAACTCCTCTCCTTCATTTCATTTTGGCATGTTTATACAATATTATGTTTATAGAAAGATTTTCTAACCTTTCCCCTTCCATTCTGTCCTTACAACTGCCTATGGGAGGCAGTGAAATGTTGGAACTAGCCTTTTTTCAAAAAAACACTAAGTTTCAAAAGGAAACATTCCTATAAAATAGGCCTTACTAACATCCTAATGGACTAGTCACTCTAAATGACTAAGTCTTTATTTCAAAACATCAAAATGGCTTTCAAAGCCTTAGAGGTAAACACAATAACATGAAAACCAACTAGGAAAAAGCCAACACAATGATTTAAACTATGGAGCTCCTACACTAGACAACAACAAGAAGATAGCCCTTTGTACACTGATAGCCAGAGTGCCATTCATCTTGCTAAGAATTTATCTCTACATTAAAAAACTAAGCACATATAGCTCAGATACCACTTCATCCAGTTAGTTTTGGAGGATGGATAGTTAAAGCTGGAGAAAATTCACACAAGTGAGAATCCTGCAGATATGTTCACAAAGGTAGTTACATGGGAGAAACTGATTTCCTCATCAGTTTCCATTGCCCTTCATGAATGATAATGGTGGACATAAGAAACTAGCCAAACCTGTAATCTAGTGGGAGCTGCAAGTGCAGCGGTGTCATCCAGGATTAGTCTCCAAGTGGGAGATTGTTTGGTCTGGAGCTTGATCAGTCTCCAAGTTGGTGATTGTTGGTATGTGGCAATTGATCATACAAATACTATACACTCATAACGTATCCTTACTGGGGTTCGGGGGTGCATCCCCCAAAAATTTTTCCCCTTTTTTTTGCACGTTCGAGGTCGGTAGTTAATTTTTGTTAACTGACAAAGGAAAAATGAATTTGTAAAACCCTACTTCTAGAAGCTTCCAAAAAGCTTGTTATAAGCGGCTGGGATGTATGTTGTGGCATGGAATTCACAAGATTGTAATCTGATTCCACTGGATAATAAAATCATTAGATGGATGAGTTTCTGTGGATGTAGCCCATTTTGGGTGAACCATGTTAAAATTTTAAGTTGATCTCTTTTGTATTATTCTTCATTGTTATATTTAAGGTATTTAATCTACATATAGTTGTTAGTGTTTAGTGCTTCGATCTGCCGAAACCCTAACAAGCTGGGCATGTACTTGATTCCTTGGTCTCACAGCGGGGTTTCTTTACCTTTTGTCAAGGACTGCTTGAATTCATAAGGGCCTTTCTCTTCTAGGTATAGGAACAACTCCAACAAAAATAATCTCTTGAGCGTCACCAAACCAATGTGCATTTTCTCTTATAATCTCATCAAGTTCTTCTTCTTCAAGCACCTCATCAACTTGATGATATTGTTGGTTTGTTCTTCTGGTTTGCCAAACAACAAGTCAAAGACTAGTAATAATATATTCTTGATCACCAACTAGCCAGTCTATGTTAGGTTGCAGAATTGGTGCATGTCTTCCATGTAGAACCATAAAGTCCAACAATAGAACAACTCATAGAAAGAATAAAAGATTTACACAAGTTATCCCTAGTAGAGTCACCAAAAATCTGTTGGTTGATAGATTTGTCAACTAACTCTATATTCTCTTACCCAGATAGAAGATAAATGTAACAATAATTGAGCCTATTATAATGGTATTTTACAAAGGCTCTCTACTTCTTTTACAAGGTGCAACTACCTTTGATTGATATTCTATGAATGAAAAACTGGTATTGCTTTTAACCAGAAAGCAAGACAAAGGCGGTGCTTTTAACTAGAAAGTAGTAAAGGTAGAGTACATCCAAATAATCAGAAGCTCAAAGACTTCCACCAGACTAAGATCTATGAATCAATAAAGCAAATACCATATACCACATAATTACCACCATGAACCATATACCAAAAGATAAATAATTCCCAGCAGTGAGAAAGAATTAAAGATATCCAACCACTTCAATACATAAATATCATCAACATCAGCAGCAACACATCCAACATAGGAAGAATATGAATTCAAATAACCATAACACAAAGTTTACAATCATCCAAAACTCCACTACATTGATTTCTATTTTATGTATATAAAGCAATTGAATAGAAAGCCAAAATTGATCTATCAGCAACACATAGTTTGCCAAAAGATCCCTACATTGACTTGCTAATTAAATTTATAGCTAAGTCACACCATAACCACCTTTAAACGCTAACGACTTCTTGAAGACAACCGATTAAAATAAGTTTAAACAATAATTAAAAGGGCCCTCCAGAGCCAATAGTTTTGACAAAATAATTAAAATATAACTAAAGCATAAGAAACGAAATTCAATTGAGGATTGCCACATCCTCCTCTTCAACATCATCTTCATATGTCGCTTCCTTTTCCTTCACCTATTTATCTTTATCTCCTATGTCACTTTGTGTTGTTTGAGATGCCTGGGCCCCTAGTTTTGCCTTGTATGTCCTATACTTATTGATCACATGTGACAAAGATATCCCAGTTGGAGTCCTAGTCATGCTAATCCAGCATTTCCTTTTGCTCACCACCCTATCTGCATCAGCCATCTTTTTATGGACATCATCAAATCGACTTCTGATAGTTTTGATATAGGCAGCCATCTTTGCAAGTTTGCCAAGTGATTCCCCTATTATAGTGTTGTAATTCATCACTTCTTCACTTACCAATTTCTTGAAATTTTGTTTGATTTCCTTAATATCTAACAACTTTTCATCATCGTCCCCATTAGCTTCAATTTCTATAACAAAAAAATTTGTTTTAATCCTCATCATTTCTTAAAAAAAGTTGCAATTACCTTTCTCATTTCGTCCCCAGCCAATATTATGAGACATAACTTCCATTTGATTATATCAACCCAGACATGTGTATTCAACTCCCCAGGATCATTCAAGACTTTCTCAGCCACTAGGATATCGACGTTTATATTGGCCATCTCTTGTATCCCTTTAGAGGCTAAAGACAGGTTGTTATGGTCACTCCTAGCCATTTGAAATTCTACTATTAAAGCCTCCTTTTTTCTAAAAATAGAATCAAACAATTTAACAAGCTCTTCAATGAACAAAATACCATCAAACATGGCTCTTTCTACCCATTGGTCCATGGCATTACTCAGAGACAATGATCTTTTTATTTGTTGTAATAGATTAGGATCAGGGGCACTTATACTCATATCAGAAGGGGCTTTAGTTGAGGGTGTTGTTATCTTTACAATTGACTAAATAAATAATGACATGGAACTTACTTGTGCTTGCAACTTAGAGTTCTCCTCTTGCTATTTCTTGACTCTTTTTGATAGATTGTTGACCAAATATTTAACATGATAGATATCACATTCCATAGTAGAAGGTCCCAAGTCCACTCTGCTCATATTGAAGTCAGCCTCAGTCACTTCATCTTCATTCTTATTCCCCACTGGATCTGTAATTTCCAAAAATTAGTTTCTTGAGGTAGGATCAATCACCATTCTCGACATTCTCCTAGCACATTTAGGCCTGGGGGTGTCCTATAGTAACTTAGCCATAGTATCTACATAGGTATCCACTGTTGGTGTATACATTTTCTTCTTCTCAATTACTTTCTTTAACCAGGTGGGAGACAAGGAGGGAATATTAGCAGCATTGACAAAACTCATTATACCATCCATACACACATGTGGAGAATTGTGCTCTGGGGGTTCATTTAGATTGGGGGAATTCAGAGTACTCAGCAAAGACTGTAGTACATTATCTTCTCCTAATTGAGTAAAAATTAACGAATAACTATCACTTACAAGGTTATTGATAAGTGGCACATGGTCTACTTTTGATGGGGAAGCAACCAATATGGTATTTCTCTTCACTAGTTGACTATCCTGTTCACAAGTTGTCTTTAGTTTACTGACCTCTTCTGGGGACCGATCAC
The DNA here is from genome assembly GCA_027924645.1 of Cunninghamia lanceolata. Lineage (NCBI taxonomy): Eukaryota > Viridiplantae > Streptophyta > Pinopsida > Cupressales > Cupressaceae > Cunninghamia > Cunninghamia lanceolata. Next base: position 8,830,816 of record BSBN01001281.1, read on the forward strand.
CGTCTCCATTCAATTGTGACCCAACTCTTTAAAGAGTTGGGTCCAAACTAGATGATCTTCACTAAGAGTATAGTCTAGGATCTATTTTGACCCTGAGAGGCTGATACTTTAGGTGCTGCTAAGCCAACATGTTCTTTCATCTTTCCTTTCAACCATCTCTCTGTTCTTTTTATCACTTTGAAAAAACAAAAATTCACATCACTGATCTCCTTTTTAGACCACTTCACAGGAGGCAGAGGCCGTAGTGAAGCATCATGATAGCCTTCATCTACAATATTGGAGTTGTCGTCAACCATGTTAGGAACCTGAATATGCAACTCAAAAGCATGAATCTAGTCAATGGTCAATCTCATCCAATTCCTTTGTACTTCCCTCTCACCCAAACAATCCTCCCAAAAGTCTTCAACCTAGGGTTTGTGCAGATATGAACCTCCTCCATGCTTTTTTTTTCACATAATTTTTACTATCAAAGGCCGCATGAGCCTACAAACTATGGAGACTAAACTCAGACAATAATTTATACACACTTCTGGCACTATCATTACTTTTACAAGAATAAAATTAAAGAATCACAGGAAAAGAGTAACCTTTCTTTTTCATAGCATGGTACTTTGTATTCACAGCCGCCATTTGATGACATACCTCCAAAAACACGAGATAATCTGATGGGTATTGTGGCAATTTCAACGGGGCGTTTTCATAACCCCCATTTCTCAAATAAGAGAAGCGATCATACTGGACATAAAAACTTCCAAAATTCATAACCAATGTGGCCACTTCTGCAGAAAACTTTCATTCTAGTGAGCCATCAATTTTCTTAGCCAACCACATGGAAAAGGCATCATTCACTCTCCAAAAATCTTTCATACCTTCATTCTTTTGTAACTGAGGAAAATTCTGATACACAGGCATACTGGCGGTGGGAATTCCTTAAATCCTTAAACTAGGCCAAGCAACCTCTCTATGAGCTAACACATAAACTAGCTGGGAACACATGTAAAACTTTACATCTGGTGAGAAATTTATCAGTTGTTCATGCATACTTTCGCTAATTATTCTTTCCCACTCGATATTATGTTCTCAAAAGATTAGAAAGATAAATTTTCACATCCAAAAGGTGAACGTATCCGACTCTGAGCTCCCAACCACACAGTTTAGTAGAGTTATCATGTCCAAAATCTCCTCTTTAAAATGGCTCCTCTTTAGGTTGACAGGGAGTCATGAGTTCCCCTTTTTCTCGACTTGCAGCCAGGTTCTGGAAATAAAATTTTGGCACCAATCCTTCCTTTTGTTATAGTATATCCATGTAGAGGACACAAAGACATCAAAATTTTCTTCATACTCCAATAAAAAGCTAGGGCAATCGATTCAGAATCAATTTTAACAAAAACTGAGCCATCTGCAGCTTTGATTTCTTGAGATTCCTGAAAGTAATTATTGGTACAGGCTACTACCTGTTGTGTGGTTACACAACATGCCCCATTTTGCTTCAGAAAAAGAGGGACCCACTTTTTGCTTGCTTGTTTGTTCCCTTGCTTTGGGTAGTATGGTAAAAAGAGTCAGAATTAGATGCATGACAAGATGTCATCCTGTGCATAACAGGAACTCAAAAGGAGAGGTTAATTTTCAAAGTCAAATTTTGTTACCACAAACCTCATCAAGTGAAAGGTCATGAAATTTTAAACAAGTTTTCCTTTTGAATCACCCCAAAATTCCTCTAGAATAAGAAGTTACGCCCAATCAAACCTTGGTCAAAGGTCATCTGGATATTCACATTCTACATCTAGATGTTATTCATAACATCCAAATCATTTCTAATGTCCGAACGTCAAATTTAACCCCTCCGGTTAGTCGAATGTCATTTTTATCTAGATATTAACATAATGTCTAGCTATTATCTTTAAATATCCCGACATGAAGTATCTATATCCTGCTGACATTATGTCTTCGCTGTGTATATTATTTGCTTACGTCATATGGATATTAGACCCATAGGGATATTAGAATGTGCGGATATCAGGTTTTTCAATATCCTCCTCCTGATGATTTCATGTCATCTTTACTCCATGAAGAGACCCAAGCATGCTTATGTCATCAGGATTTTAGCCGGTATGGATATTACATTTCGTAATATCCATACCTAAGACTTAATATCCCCATCCTACTTATGTCACCCTATCTATACGTAATGAAGAAATTTCATTCTACTTACATCATCAGGATATTAGGCCTGCATGGATATTTCACATTGTAATATCCTGATACCCAAAGATCCATGCGCCTGTGTAACCAATGGCATGAGGCCACATGTACACATCGACATCTCTACCTAACATGAATGAAAGTCAAGATCTGAATAGAGAATTCTTGGTCAATGATAGTTGACTCAATTTGATGACATCACCCAAACCATTTTCATCTAGATGGATCCACATGAACATTCCTTACCTGACTTTCTGTTTAGCACCCCATGCTTTTTTGCAATAAATGTGAAAAAGATGTCGTTGGTATTTACATTAAAAAATGTGTGAGTGGACACTTGTGATAATCCTGGGTGATCTTGCTAAGACAAGTTGTCAAATCATTCCCCGAATCATTAATATGCCCTGAATCGTAAACTAGACGAATTAAAAAGAAATTTCGAGTCCATAATTGATACCATGCATTCAAAATTGTGTGATTATTAGAGAGAAAGTGAATTTTACTAAGTTTCAGAGCTGCCATTGAGTTTTTCATTGAGAGTTCAAGCTGAGAATACAAGGAAGAAGGAACTCAAGCGCGGATATATCTGTTTGTGGTGCATTGAGAGTTCAAGCTAAGAATACAAGGAAGAATGAGGTTAAGCATGGATATATCTGTCTATGGTGCATTGAGAGTTCAAGTTGAGAATACAAGGAAGAAGGAGGTTAACGCAGATATATCTGTCTATGGTGCATAGTTCTTTAATACAGTCAGTAATTACGATAAAACGTCACACAGGTATGTTGAAGTCATTTCCCCCTTGTTTCTTTTGCAAAGTACTATGTTTCATTAGGTACATGGTGATATGGATAGGATGTTAGTTTGGTTTTGTTTATAATTGGGTTCAACTGGTTTTCTTATAGGGTTATTTCTTAAAAAACATAAGATTCTGTCAGCTAACCCTAGATATATATACATGTATTCCCTGTTTGAGACCCATGTCTTCAGTTGTAGGTCAATCATGTCTCAACCATAGATGAACAAGAGGGATTCTGAGTTCCACCGTGACATCTTCCCAAGAATGAATAGTATTTTCACACTCAAAGATATGCATAGTGTTGATGGTGGTTTTAGCATGCAACAACACAGGTGTGATTGCTGGTTTCACACCTCTCTTGAAAAGTATCTTACCCAAGGTAAGACTACTCCAAGGATAATACAGCTAGGTCTTAGCTTGCTTGGAATTTCTCAGTTGGTATGTTCTAGCTATTCCTACAAGGGGTCTTACATGCAATCTACAAATCTTCAGGTTTTGGGGGCAGCATGTACACATAAACCCTATAATGATCTTTAGCTGATAAACAAGGTAAGATGCTACTAATAATTCCTATTCTAACAACTAACAACGGTTTTAAAGAAAATGCGAAAGGTGTAGGGTTTAGAAGGGCCCTAAGTGACATTCACAACGCCAAGGTTATCTTTAGTAGACAAACATTCCAAACTTTGAACTAGCTTTCTGAGTTACCAAATTGAAATGGGTGTTACAGTGCTACAAAAAATGGTGCTATCTTCAATGGAGGTCAACAGATTTTCAGATCGCATTCATTTGTTAAATACCCAATGAGCGGTGCAACTTAACTTGTGAAATGCAATTAAACTTTAGCACAAATGATCAGCCCAGATTAACTTTGCATAGCTATTTACCATCAGCAAACAACTAAAAGTATGGACTTAGAATGTTCATCAAATACTTCAGCAAACCATGAATATTATGAAAGCACAACTAATCTAACTATGGGAGAGCAAGAAGCAAAACATGAAAATCACAATGAATCAACACAAGGTACAAATTCTCAGAATTATTGCAGAAATTGGCTTTGTATTACTTCAAATGGCATAGAGTCAACAATTTGGCATCAAAATCTCTCTTACAAATAGTGGAAATGGTAGCCCTTTATATAGAAAGTAGCATACCCTAGCTTTCAAATGGATGGTGGAGATTAACTCAAAACCAACGGTCCAGATTACATCAATAAAGACAATTATAATAGCCCACATCAATTCTCAGATTAGATTTTGTCTTCTATGAAAAAGATGAAAAATAGCCCCTAGATACATTGAATCTAGACAAAATGGATACCCATTTGGTTATACATGATGAAAAGTCAACTTTCAAGGCCTAATAAAGCCAAAATAGAGTCACATGACACTTGAAAACTTGAGCTGATGTAGATCCACAGGATTCCAAGTGCTGACTAGAACAAAAAGGAGTATTTGGCACTTTATTAGTGAAGATATATCCAATTGGATGCTTGTTGGACTGATTCTTGATGACTGGACTGTTGGGGCAGCTGTATGCATGTCCTGGTGATTCGATCCAAGGTCATTTGAGTGGTATTTTGGGAAAAATATCAAAAATATAATTTTTGGCATTTTCTATATCGTAGTAAATTGCATTTTCAGAGGCCTTCGGAGTGGAATGGGGGCTTGAAACCTAGCATTAAGCCTAAGCAACCAGGTAGCTCAAATTAGATAATCAGTTTATCTTTCCAACGTGTCCAAGAAGTTTAAATTCTGATAAAATAGCTAGGAGTTATGATCCCCGGACTGGATCACTAGAACATTGGATTGGATCTACAGGAACAACAGTGTTTTGGCATGATCTTCTATGCCTTTCAACTCTTGAGACTCATCTTTATCATCTTGGACATTATACTGACTTCCTTTTGCATGTGCAGTAGTAATTTGGTTGATAGAATGTCAATTCTGCATCTCTGGATTAGTACTGCATATCTGTGTGTACATCATTCCAAGACGGCTCCAGTTGGTTCCTTTGTGCTCTTAGACCTACAATTCACAATACAAAGTATCAATTTCATCTTAACAAGTCATTTTTTATCAATTTGGATCAAAACATGTCCATTTGCAGTCATGAATCAGTCAAAAACAACCCATTGTCAATGTTGCCTTCTTATAAACAACCTCTTAAATCCAGTGATTTTTGCATGATTTTCTATATTTTTCATCATTTTTGAGTACCCATTTGGCCAATATGATGATTAGGGAAGTTTTTTGGGTCAATAGAATCCATTTGCAGGCTTTTATTTCATGTTTTTCTAGCATTTTCTATAAAAAGCAGAATTTTTGGGGGTGTGATGCAGAGGTAAACGCAACGGGAGCTTACAAATGGGAAGGAGGGGTCATTAACACAACCAACATGTTATAATACTTATCGGCTTATCATCATCATCATATTTCTTGCTAACACAAACAGCATCATCATATTTCGAACGAGCATGAAATATCCTCCTGCTAACTATTGTTCACTTCCTCCACCTTTCGCCTTTCGCCTGTCAGCAGCATCATCATATTCGGCAAGCGCAAACATCCTCCTGATGTTCACTATTCACTTAGCGCCAAACTCTATCTTCATCATCATGATGTTCAGCATCACCTTCATCAGTAGGATATAAAATATCCGGTTCCTCCAAATATCCTGATGACGACAACTTCAAGCACCTTTCCTTTGATGCTTACGTCACCCCGATATCCGACTACTCAACCAACAGCATCATGATATGACTTATCCGGTCATATTGAAACATCCTGATGATGTTACCCAAACTTTATGCCGATGACTTATGCCGATGCCAAAACACTTAGCGACAGCAGGATAAACTTGCATAGGGTGATATTCGCAATATCCTGATGACGATGACGTCACATGCACCTGATGATGATGTCAATGCACCTGATGATGATGTCATCCGGATATAAGATCCTTATATCCTCCGCAACCTGATAATGAATATCCTGATGACCTTTTCAATATCCTGATGATGACCTTTCCGGTACTTAGCCAAAAAAAATGATTTTTCCTCCCGCATACGATAGCGATATGCGGATGATGGATACACACGAAAGATGATCCTGACAACGATATACACACTGAGTATATATCCAACCTATATCATCCTAATGCACTTGAAACATGCGAACTTCATCAGCTTCATAACCCGATCCGGATAGCGATATACTCACAGATGACGATGCGATTCACTCCGTCTGGAAAAGCACATGCAGATCCCTGTATATCCGTCAGCTGCATGCAAACTCACAGAACCGCACAATTTCACAAAGAAAACATGATGATCAGGCCGGATCACCTTCAGATCAAAACTTAACAATTTATCTTCCTAAATCCTAGCACATGAGGATGCTAGGTTGATTCACAGCATGCTACTAACTGATCTCCCGAACAATGAAATGCATAAACAGAAAACTAAAATGCAAACTAAACTATCATACATGACCATTCCACCGATTCACAGAATCAACCGGTGGAAGGGTTGAAAGTATCCATTAACCTGTAATCAAAACAGAAATCAAAACCTAAGCAACTGATAAACCAGATAATGCAATTAATGAGATCTTATTCAGATGAAACACAAATGTCCTGTTTCTACAATGCTTCACAATGACTGGACTGATCTTTGGAACTCACTCAATCACCAGTACAACATAACACAACTACTACCTCTGATATGATATGATCTCTAATATGATATCAAACCCTAACTGATCTGAGTTATTTATAGCAATATCCTACGAGTACTACCAACTCGATTCCCAGCGGCTGGGAGCTTCCAAGCGGCTGGGAGAGGACAGCACATACTACCTGATCATGAACTCTAACTACCTGCACACTCTCCTAGGCTGATCTAATACATATGCATTGGTCCAATGGACCTTATTACATTATGAAGTCAAACATGCTAAAAATAGACTAATGTCCTGTCATGCGGACAATATCCTGTCTTGTAGGGGTGCTCCTGCACCATACTCCCCAGAAGAAGAAATCTCAAGTCCACTTGAGATGAGAGTATGAAGATCTGCACCATGTTTTTGGATCTGCTCTTCAGTCATCCATACTGCTTCAGAATTAGGTTTTCCCTTCCAAGAGACTAGATACTCCAAGTACTGTTTGTTCCGGGTCTGTGTGACCACTCTGGTGTCCAAAACCTTCTGTAACGGTGGAGGATCATGCTTGGGAATGTCATCATTGACTGTATCCTGTAGGAGTTCCTGATCTGCATCTGGATAAGACTTGTAAGGAGTTAAATCACATACATTGAATATAGGAGACAAACCAAGATCAGGTGGGAGTTGTATCTCATAAGCATTCTGTCCATGCTTGTGCAAAATCTGACATGGTCCAACTTTTCTCTGCATAAGTTTAGTATATTTTCCCTTAGGAAGTCTGTCCTTCTTCAAATGAACCCATACCAAATCTCCAACATCAAACTGTACATCCTTCTTCTTTTTATCAGCATATTCCTTATACTTCAAGGTGGTTTGCTGCAGTTGGGTCTTGACTTGATCATGAACCTCTTTGATGGCTTCTGCAAAAGCTTCTCCTTCTGCACTAACAGGGTCTACTGTAGGTAGATCTCTCAATTCCAAAATTCCTCTTGGATGCATACCATAAACTATCTAAAAAGGTGATTTCCTTGTGCTCCTATTGACAGTATCATTATATGAAAATTCAGCTTGAGATAGAATATTATCCCACTTTTCTCCATGTTGTTTTGTCAAACATCTAAGCAAATTTCCTAAGGAATGGTTCACTACTTCAGTCTGTCCATCCGTTTGAGGATGATATGCAGAGGAAAAAGACAAATTTGTTCCAAGTTTCCTCCAAAGAGTTCTCCAGAAGTGACCAATAAACTTCACATCCCTATCTGACACTATACTCAATGGCAATCCATGGATTCTGACAATCTCCCTGAAAAATAAATCTGCAATGTATGAAGCATCAGCAGTGGTTTTGCATGGCAAGAAATGTGCCATTTTGCTGAATCTATCCACTACAACAAAAACACTGTCAAACCCTTTCCTTGTCCTTGGTAAACCCAAGACAAAATCCATACTTATGCTTTCCCATGGTCTGGAAGGAATGGGTAAGGGCTGATATAAACCTGCATTAGTTGACCTGCCTTTAGCTTTCTGACATATCACACATGTCTCTACAAATTTTCTGACATCTGATTGTAACTTAGGCCAAAAGTAATGTCTTCAGACAAGATCAAGAGTCTTATCTAGACCAAAATGACCTGCCATAGCTCCACAATGTTTCTCCTTAATGATGTTTAACCTCATAGAACACCTTGGAATACATAACTATCCACCTTTGAACAACAATCCATCCTGAATCAAAAATTTAGAGAATTCAGCATGATATTTCTCTCCAAAAGAAGTACATACATGATATATCTCTCCAAAATCTTCATCAGTCTCATACATGGTCTTTAGTGAATCAATGCCAACACTTTCTAACTGAATCTGGTTGACTGTTAGAACTCTCCTGCTCAAAGCATCTGCAACTTTATTCTTGACTCCTTTCTTATGCTTCAATGTAAAAGTAAAAGCTTGTAAGGTTTCTACCCATTTCATGTGTCTGTGGTTCAGCTTTTCCTGGCTGTTTATGAAACTCAGAGCCTGGTTATCTATGAATACTATGAATTCCTTTGGCATCAAGTAATGCCTCCATTTCTTGAGTGACTGGACTAAAGCATACATTTCCAAATCATATGAAGAATACCTCTTCTTAGCATCATTGAGCTTCTCACTGAAAAATGCAATAGGTCTACCTTCTTGGCTGAGTACTGCTCCAATGGCCATGTGACTGGCATCACATTCTACCTGAAAGATTTTGTTAAAGTCTGGAAGTGCAAGGACTGGCTGCTGTGCCACCTTCTCCTTCAATGTTTCAAAAGAATCATCTGCTCCTTGAGTCCAAACAAATCTGCATTTCTGTCCTCCTTTGATGGTATCAAGCATGGGTGCACAAATATGACTAAACCCTCTTATAAACTTCCTGTAGAAGGTTGCTAACCCATGGAAACTTCTGACATCATTCATAGTCCTTGGGGTTGGCCAAGACAATATGGCACTGACCTTCTCCTTATCCATTTGTAACTTTCCTTGTGAAATGACAAAACCCAAATATGTGATCTCCTCTTGCATGAACAAACACTTGTCTAAATTTATCATCAGCTGCTCTTCATGTAACCTCTTAAGAACCAAATCTATGTGTCTGAGATGTGCTTCTTTTGTGTTGCTGAAAATCAGAATGTCATCTAGATATACTATGACAAACTTACCAATGAACTCTTTCAAAACCTCATTCATCAACCTCATAAAAGTACTAGGTGCATTAGATAAACCAAAAGGCATAACCTTCCATTCATATAACCCTTCATTAGTTTTGAATGTTGTTTTCCATTCATCTCCTGGCCTAATCCTAATCTGATGATATCCACTCTTTAAATCTATTTTTGTAAAATACTTAGTACCTCCCAAACAGTCAAGTAAATCCTCTATCCTAGGGATTGGAAACCTATACCTGATTGTGATCTTGTTAATAGCTCTGGAATCTGTGCAAAGCCTCCAAGTACTTTCCTTCTTTGGTGCTAGTATAGCTGGTACTGCACATGGACTTAAACTTTTCCCAATCAGACCTGAATCCAATAATTCTTCAATTTGTCTGGCTACTTCTGCATTCTGTTCTGGAGTTAGCTTATAGGTTGCTTTGTTTGGAAGTGTTGACCCTGGAATTAAGTCTATGCAGTGACTAATATCTCTGACAGGTGGTAGGGATCTTGGCATTCCCTCTGAGATGATACCTTTGTACTTATCCAATAGCTCTTGGATAGATGGGTCTATGAACCTTTGCTTCTTCTCTTCCTTGACTTCTTGCTGCTGTTCTTTATTCACCCTCATACATGGGATTAGGGCATATGCAACTGCACCTTCTGCTGCTACTTCTTTCATGAACTGTTTACCTTCCATCAGCATTACCTTCACCTCTTTTCCTTTAGATTTCTCCTCCTTCTCTGTTAATGGTAGTAACTCTGTCACCTTAGCATCTTTAGTGATTGTATAGGTATTTCTAACACCATCATGTTGTGCCTTCAAATCATACTGCCATGGTCTACCAAATAAAAGATTGCAAGCATCCATCTTGGTAATATCAAACAACAACTTATCCTTATATGCACCAATCTGAAATTCTACCCAAGCCTGCTCTTCTACAGTTGTCTGCTGACCTTGGGTAAGCCATGAGACTTTATATGGGGATGGGTGAGGCAATCTCCTAAGCTTAAGTTTTGTCACCATTTCTTCAGACACAAAATTTTCAGTAGAACCAGAGTCAATCAAAACATTACATGCCTTACCTCCTGCTTTGCAAATAGTCCTTAAAAGAGACTTTCTTTGAGGGGATTCTTTGTCAGGTACCTTCATGGTAGTCATTGTTCTTCTCATCATTAGGGACTCTCCACTTTCTGGGTATCCATAATTATCAGGAGCATTCACACTCTGAAAAGAAGTAGAGCCTGTCATACTTTGATTATCAGGTTCTTGGATCAGATTTGTTCTCCTTTCTCCTGTTGAGCTTGTGGCCTTTTCTGGACATCTACTGGCTATATGGCCTTCTTTGTTACAGTTATAACATCTGATGGATCCTCTGCCCTGGGATCTTCCTCTGAAAGGTCTTCTACCCCTGAAGTTTCCTTGCTAACTATAATTTTCCCTCTGGTTCTGACTATTGTTTCCCTTACTATTGTCATGACTTGATTCTCCTTGATATCCATGTCCATGTCCTCTACCTCTAAAAGGACCTCTTCCACCCCTTTGTTGTCTTCCTCTTCCTCTATTGTGTTGTTCCTATTTTCTCTTTAACTTCTCTTCCACTTTCAATGCCAACTGAAAGCATTTCTGAACTGTATCTGGATTATGCAGACTTAAATCTTCCTGAATGTTGAACCTCAATCCATTAAGGTATCTGGCTACCTTGTCTTCTTCACTTTCCTTTACCTTTGTTTTCATACAAAGTTTCATGAATTCTTCTGTATATGAGATGACATCTAGCTCCTTCTGCTTCAGGTTTTGCTTCCTCTTGTGTAATTGGATACTGTAATCCAATGGGACATAAGCTTCCTTTACTAATGCCATCATCTTCTTCCATGTAGCGACTCTACGCTTTCCTTCCTGTACTCTATCATCTTGGACGAAATTCCACCATGTCAAGGCAGCTTCTTTCATTTTTGACTGGGCTATCTTCACTCTGTGTTATTCTAGTATCTCCTCTATTTCAAAGAAATTGTTCAAGTAGTCTATCCACTCCATCACTGAATCAGGTTCCATCTTTCCTGTAAACACTGGCAAATCCAGTTTCACATCCATGGTTCTCCTCTCCATGGCCTTGAGGGCGTTCAACAGTGGTCTCTGGTCTGCAGGAACGACCTCCTCGCTCCAACTAGGGATCTCTTCTTCTTCCCTATCTTCTTCTCTACCAGAACCTACTCTGCTCCTCAACTTCGCTAACTCATCCTTCAATTCCTGATTCTGAGCCTTCACGGCCTTGCTCTCTGCAATCTGTTTCTTCACCAGAATTGCCAACTCAACGTTGGTCATCCTTGCTGGCACCTCAGATGTTCCTTCGTCACCTGACATCCTGCTATATCCTTATCTTTTCCAGAAGATCCTTCCTTTGCTCTGATACCACTATGATGCAGAGGTAAACGCAACGGGAGCTTACAAATGGGAAGGAGGGGTCATTAACACAACCAACATGTTATAATACTTATCGGCTCATCATCATCATCATATTTCTTGCTAACACAAACAGCATCATCATATTTCGAACGAGCATGAAATATCCTCCTGCTGACTACTGTTCACTTCCTCCGCCTTTCGCCTTTCGCCTGTCAGCAGCATCATCATATTTGGCAAGCGCAAACATCCTCCTGATGTTCACTATTCACTTAGCGCCAAACTCTATCTTCATCATCATGATGTTCAGCATCACCTTCATCAGCAGGATATAAAATATCCGGTTCCTCCAAATATCCTGATGACGACAACTTCAAGCACCTTTCCTTTGATGCTGACGTCACCCTGATATCCGACTACTCAACCAACAGCATCATGATATAACTTATCCGGTCATATTGAAACATCCTGATGATGTTACCCAAACTTTATGCCGATGACTTATGCCGATGCCAAAACACTTAGCGACAGCAGGATAAACTTGCATAGGGTGATATTCGCAATATCCTGATGACGATGACGTCACATGCACCTGATGATGATGTCAATGCACCTGATGATGATGTCATCCAGATATAAGATCCTTATATCCTCCGCAACCTGATAATGAATATCCTGATGACCTTTTCAATATCCTGATGATGACCTTTCCGGTACTTAGCCAAAAAAAATGATTTTTCCTCCCGCATACGATAGCGATATGCGGATGATGGATACACACGAAAGATGATCCTGACGATGATATACACACTGAGTATATATCCAACCTATATCATCCTAATGCACTTGAAACATGTGAACTTCATTAGCTTCATAACCCGATCCGGATAGCGATATACTCACAGATGACGATGCGATTCACTCCGTCTGGAAAAGCACATGCAGATCCCTGTATATCCGTCAGCTGCATGCAAACTCACAGAACCACACAATTTCACAAAGAAAACATGATGATCGGGCCAGATCATCTTCAGATCAAAACTTAACAATTTATCTTCCTCAATCCTAGCACATGAGGATGCTAGGTTGATTCACAGCATGCTACTAACTGATCTCCCGAACAATGAAATGCATAAACAGAAAACTAAAATGCAAACTAAACTATCATACATGACCATTCCACCGATTCACAGAATCAACCGGTGGAAGGATTGAAAGTATCCATTAACCTGTAATCAGAACAGAAATCAAAACCTAAGCAACTGATAAACCAGATAATGCAATTAATGAGATCTTATTCAGATGAAACACAAATGTCCTGTTTCTACAATGCTTCACAATGACTGGACTGATCTCTGGAACTCACTCAATCACCAGTACAACATAACACAACTACTACCTCTGATATGATATGATCTCTAATATGATATCAAACCCTAACTGATATGAGTTATTTATAGCAATATCCTACAAGTACTACCAACTCGATTCCCAGTGGTTGGGAGCTTCCAAGCGGCTGGGGGAGGACAGCGCATACTACCTGATCACGAACTCTAACTGCCTGCACACTCTCCTAGGCTGATCTAATACATATGCATTGGTCTAATGGACCTTATTACATTATGAAGTCAAACATGCTAAAAATAGACTAATGTCCTGTCATGCAGACAATATCCTGTCTTGTAGGGGTGCTCCTGCACCAGGGTGTCCGACCTCAGCGGGGATTTTTGGGGGTGTCCAACCTTAGCGGGGATTTTGGGGTTGTTCGACCTCAGTAGGGATTTTAGGTTCATCCGACCTCAGTGGGGATTTTGGGTCTGTCTGACCTTAGTGGGGATTTTGGGGTTGTCCAACCTCAACGAGGATTTTAGGTTCATCCGACCTCAGCGGGGATTTTGGGTCCGTCCGACCTCACCGCGGATTTTGGGTCTGTCCGACCTTACGTAGATTTTGGGTCCATCCAACTAAAATGATGTTTCATGAGGTCAGTCGGTGAAGGTAGTTTTCAGCGTAGGTCCGTTAGGTGAATTTTTAGCGCTTTTCTTCAAAATTGTCTCGGCAGGGATTTTTGGTTCGACTGACTTAGCGGTGGCTTGGAGGGAGGTCGGTCGGAGGCAAATTTAGCACAAAAGTCAGTTGGAGGCTGTTTTAGCGCTTTTTGCAGTAGGAGGTGTTTTTAGTGCTAGATTTTGAATTGGTTAAGGTGAAAGTTTATTTAAAAATATATTTAAGTATAAGTTTAGATATGGAATTTCTTATACTTTAAATATTTTTAAATATACTTTCAGGATGTTTGAGATAGGTTCCAGATCCATAGGATTTCATATGCAGATTCTAGAATTTTATGGTTCCACTAGATTTCAGACTTAGCCATTTTTTAGGATTTCAGACTTAGCCAAATCAGGGCTTCAGGAACATGTATTAGGGTGAAAGCTTATGGACCCCTTAGTGAAATCTAATGGAATTTGACATGATTTTGCAACTGTAAGATCTAGAAACTATGAATTTCAACATGAAACATCCTGTAGAAGTAATTTCAAGGGCAACATCTCGTGACATAGGTTTTTAGAACAAAGTGTAGTAACACCCAATCCCAATGCAGAAGGCAACAAATGGCTATTTTTTAAGCACAAGACCACTCAAGACACTTCCAAATCAATCATGAAAAACATCAACTGACTCCACAAATGTGAAATACCCAAATCTGTAACAAGTCTTTCATTCTAAGCACAAATTCACCTTCTCATCATCATAAGCAAGAGAGGTCTAGACTCCAAGCCAAAGTAAAAGAGGGGGTCTCCATTTGGCAAAATGGGGCGTGTGTGTAAGGCACAACACATAGGATACTCATTTTGGGGACACTGATATAGAAGCCTTCAGAACAAGAATAAATAACAGGGAGGATAACCCTATCCTCTAGAATATTGTGACAACAACAATGTATTATGCAGTCAGATTCCCATATGTTGTCAAGCCCCTGGAGTTGTTATTTTCATGTACTCAGAACTATAATGTGGTCACTAGAAAGGTAGAAAAGGGAGGGTTTTTTCTGACTTCTCCATAGATGGCATCTCTACTACTTTCAAATTACCAACAGCTCATGGGATGTTTGTACTAGATTTGACAGAATTGGCAAAAGAATATAATACATGTATGAAGGCCTGTAGGAAAGTGATTTATCTAGGTTGGAGATATCCAACCAATACAGCCAAAGCAATGGCTAAAATGTTGGAGCACCTTTATAAGTATGACTTCGTAGAGGAAGTGCAATACATGATGTTCCTACTTAATAGGATGAACGGGATGCCTAGATGTGGCAATTTTGAACCCTGGATGTTCAGACTGATCAGGCTGGTCATTAAAAAGCTAGAAACCAAGATACAATGGCCAAGATTATCAGTTATGCCTTCTATGATCAGATCATTAGGTGGAAAAAGATAAAGGACATGATCTTTAAGATGACAGGATACCTGGTCTATGCTTTCACTGCCAAAGGCACGTTTAATGGAATGCAAAGAGTAGGAAAGATGGGTGTGCTACCACATGAAAAGACTCCTTGGGAGCACTATCCTCAATTAGAAAGGGATTAGTCCATTCAAAATTACAAAAGGGTGAATGATTGCTTCACCATGCATCTAGTCCAGATGCTGGAGGGAGATCCCACCAAGAGATTCTCAATCACCATGACCAAATTGATAGATGCATATGGTTCCTAGTTTGTACAAGCTAGAACTTATTCCTACATTCAAATGGAGGGTTTCAAAAGAGAACCTTACATGCTCCCAAGGTATCCATCGGATAAGGTTGCTCTTATGGATATGGTGAGGTAACAATTGCCTACTTTTGAATTATCCTAGGTGAAAGATGGGAGACTGTATAGGAAGTTCCCTATAATGATTGATTGGTACACGACCCCTGATATAGATAATGTTAAGGATGCATCAAAAGACTTAGCAAGCTTAAATTTGTAGTTGTTTCATTTGGCTCAGGATTATGACCCTTAACATAGGGTGGAGAAAAGATTCAACAAGAAATACAAACACAGTGTTAATTTGGAGGATTTTTGGGCTAATTGTCATGATGAACATGAGGCCAGGAAGCGTGGACACCAAAGGCTTACTTTAGCCTAAATGAAAACAATAGGCCGGCTAGAGGTTCCTCCTCAGTTGAAGAATGATGATGATGATATCCTTGATAGGGAGTATGAGGAGAAGAAGATATTCAAATATCTAATCTCTTTCCCTGATTACTCATTACCAGATGAGACATCAATAGATGTCATGACCTCCAGTGTCATGAAAAGAACCGAGGCTTGCGTAGCAAAGAAGGTTCAGAATTAAAAGCAAAAGGGGTTGCCATCACCACTGACAAAAGGAAGAAGAGAAAAGAAAGAGAAGAGGAAGGGTATGATGACTTTTTAGTGCACAAACGGTAGGTCTTAGAGGCCAAATTAGTTGAGCCCAGCAGCTCAAGGACTGCAGAACAAGCCACTACCCAGGGGATATCTTTGGTTTATGCGCCACCTCCATCACAAAAGGATACTCCCATGGCGGAAATTCCCATTCTAGTGCTTCAAAGATGAAGTCCCACTTGGGACATTTGCTGAGAAGGGGTGAGATGTACTCTAGGGGGTTATAGTCCCCAGATAGTGTATATACCAAGGTCCTATCATGAGAGGTATTAGTTCTCCTTTGTTACAGAAACAAGCACTAACATCAGCGTCTCCAAGCCCTGGTGACAGCATAATCAAAGAGCTCCAACATGGTATCCCTCCTTATACCATCATCAAAGTAAAAGCTGAAATGGCACAAAAGTCTAATCATAAGTCTATAGAAAAGGAGATGAGTAAGGCATTGCCTCTAGATAAAACAATAGACTTGATAGATGATGATGTAGTCACAAATGTGACTAATCACCCATTGGAGACCCTGTTACATCACTTAGAGATAGGGGCAAGAGGTCAAGAAGATACAGGGATGAAAGGGACAGAGGTTAATAGAGAAGAATCTCCAAATGTGGAGGTACATATGGACCCCCTAAATACTTTAATTGAAAATGTAACTAGTCTAGAGATGATAGATTTAGTATATCATCCCGAGGATGGACAAAGTAAAGAAGTAGTAGATAAACTAGATCAAGGGGCAAAAAACATTCCCATGGAAACAGATGATATAGAGAATGATATCCAAACTAAAGATACACAGTCAGGTACCCCAATAGCTACAACTGAGAAAATACATGTGCTAGAACAAGACCCAGTTGTTAGTAATAAGGAGGATAAGGATGATCAAGAACAATCTTTGGTAGAGTCACACCTAGATGGTCAAGCCATGGAACCTGAAAATGTTCAAAAGGGAGAAACAACACAGGAATAAGTTCAGGATATGCATGAGGATACACATATGGAGAGTAGGGAGCCAGATGAACCAAAAGATACATCACATCCATATCTCTCTCAACAAGAAGAAGTGGAAGAGTGCAATGTTGATGAAACTGACCAAGGCAAATGTCAAAAAACAAAGGGTTCTAAGAGCATCCCACCTCCATAAGAAAATGTGCAAAATCTTGGTGGTGAGAATGAAGTTATAAATGAGAATAAAGAGGTACCTGATGCTCAAATTGAGCAATTAGATCAGAGAGGGTCAGATACAAGGGCACTCACATGGATGTCATTAGAAGTGGGAATCCCACAAGAAGAGATCGATCCGTTAGACTTCAAGTCACTCTTTACATTGGACTTGACCAAGCCAAAGAGAAGGGCAAGGACAGCCTCTGTAATAAAGCGAGATGCAGCTACAGGAAAGAGGACAGCTTGGGTAGCTATACCAAAGGTAAATAAGGCTAGAAGAATTCTAGATAACTACTATTGATTTAGGCAATGCCACAGATGAATAAGAGATCTAAGGACTTAGAGATCATACAGATGCTGTGGAGGCTAGGATGAAGAAGATCAAAGCCAAGAAAAGGATGTATAAGGTACAAGTAGCCTAATTATAGGCTCTTGTGAAGGGATTGGCTACTCCCACTAAAATTCAAATAACTGAAGATACTTCATTAACATTGGTCTCTCAGGAAGAGATATCTGCTCTAGATGTTGTTGTTCTCAAAATCAGCTACGCTCATTTTTGTAGACAACCCCCATGAAACTTGTCCTTTTTGTGATCTACACTCTAAGGTCGCAAATCGAGACAAGATTATCTTGATCCCGTGTGAAGTCATTTGACATTCTAAACTAGTTTACGACATCTCCTCGAATCAATTTCTCAATATCCACGAAGATCGTTTAAGTCTTAAATTGATAAAGATGTCAATTTTGGTCATTTTCCAGGTGTTAGTAAATTTTTGAGTCTTCACATGTAAAGTCGGCCAAATTCACCACTTTTACATGTCTTTTTGTTTATGTGTAATGTCAGTAGTTTCTACCGCTTTTACATAGTTTTTCTTCTTCCACATGCTTGAGCGACACTTTTCGCCACCATTGCATGTTTTCGTTAAAAGAGTTTTAACATTTGCAAGATCGGCGATTTTTGCCGCTTTTGCATTCTTTGTGAAACGTGTTGGAACGCCTAAAATCACCACCTGAGCAAGATCCTCAAGATCTTGAACTCCAAGTGACATTAATGGCCACTCGTGCCAAACATTAAAGGCTTGATTTCAAGCTTTTAAATTTGTTATTTCATTGTTGTTTCTCATCCTTTCTTTTGATAAAAAACTTCCTAGGTGATTCACGAGTCCTTTCTTCGACCGTTTGATCACGCGTTTTTGATTGCAATAGATTTCGAGTTGCTGTTGGCGCACCTAGGGTTTCCTCCATTCAGATAGGTAAGTGTTTTTCTTTATTGTTTTGTTATTAAAATTTTCCATTTCTTGTTAGAATGATCAAACCCTTGTCCTTCGCGGATTATGTTGTTTGTATATTGTTCAAAGCAAAATTGTAGTTTTTCATATCTTTCTTCTTTTTGTGTCAAAACCCTATTTTTGTTTTAAACCCACTTTTTGGCCGTTTTTATCTTGTGAAGGGTTTTCATAGTTTTTGTCTCATGAAATAGTTGATCTCCGTATGTATTCAAGATGTGAAGTCGGTAATTTTGCCGCTTAGGCATTTAAAGTTTTTCCAAACGCAAGGTGTATGGGCGGCAAAATTTGTCACCCTTACATAGAAGATTTCCTATCAAACATGTAGAGTCCGTGTTCTTTGCCACTCAAACACCTACAACCCTACCTGATGTGCGGTATCGTCATATTTTGCCACTCATGTATTTGACAATGCTTTCAAGTGGAAGTGTATGAGTGGCGAAATTCGCCGCCCTTACACAACACTTGGAATTTCTATCTTGTGCGGCGTCGGTGAAATTCACCGCTCAAACACCACCTTACATGAAAATCTCAATACACATGCAGAGTCGGTTCTTTTCACCGCTCTTACACTATAGATTTTTCCATTCTCATGCAAAAGTGGACCTTTTTGCTACCCGAACATGTTTGCAAAATTTACCTCCCCACATGCAGGAGTGACCATTTTGACCGCTCGTGCATGTCTCTCTCAAAATTTTCTAACACTGGGAAATTCTTGCAAATGATGCCTTTAGTCTGCTTTCACCTAATTTTTTGACTTGCGCATGCTTTAGCCCTTTCAAGATCATCCTCGTGATAATGATCATCGACATGCAGTTTCCCAAATTGCCATTTTTCCCCTAACTGCAAGATCATGACTTTTTGTTGTAGTTTCTTCTACGAACTACCGAGGTCATCACGTCATCTAAAGGTGCTCATCTTCCAAATGATTGACCTATCACTGAAGAAGGCGATAAAGATGGTGAAAGATACAATCGTCGAAACTCATGTTGTTTCAGACAATACACTTGGACTGGACATTTGTGAGATGGGGACAGTAAAGGCCATGTATCACAATTTTCTGAAGAGTGTTGATAGTGGTGATGGATAGAAATCAGATATGCAATCTGCAGTCTTACCTTTTAATAGCAGTTACAATGAAGAATGATGGTGGCAGCTGATATTCTTCTTCTTGCCTTAGTTTATTTTCAGTTTTGTATATGCAATTTGTATTTCGTTTTGGACATATTCACATGTATTTTTCCAAAATGTAATTACATGTGAGACAAAGGAAGTCCTAAGTCAAATAGGACTCTTTTGTTGAATAAGTCAAAGTAGTTAGATTTTTCCTATTTTTTCTCTAGGCCTCTCCCTATAAATAAAGAGGACCTCTATTGTAAAGATGATCTTTAATCTTATGCAACAAAGTGCTGCCCAAATTGAGACTCAACTTTGAGACTTTGTGTTCAAATTGAATAATCAATTCCAATCAATAAAGAAGGCGAGTTTTGATATCAAACTTTGTGTTGAATCAAATTTGTATGAGTGAGGATGTACATATGGCATTTTTGCTGATTTCTCTTATTGATTGATTGGATAAAGTGGTGCTTGGTTATTACGATTGGAAGACATTCAAGATAAGTTATATAAACTTTGTGTTATATTATTTCCTTGAATCTATGTGTGTTGAAAGTGTTTCTTGGTGAAGGATTATAAATACTTTGAGCTCGTAGTTGTTCACTTTGTATATGAATCGTGTTGAGAACTTGTAGACTTTGTGCTATGATTTTCAATCACATTCACATGAATTAGTGGTGTTGGTAGTTGACAGACTTTGTGCTCCAACTGGTGATACGATTACTTTTAAAATCTTTCTGGGGATAATTTGAAGACTTTATACTTGAGATTATTCACTTGGTTCATGAATTTTTTGTGAAGTAAGTTGAAAGACTTTGTGCTTCAACTTACAAGAATATTGTTGATTATTGTTTAAGTGTAGAAGCATTATTAAATATTACTGTGAAACATTGTAAACATCTTTTCTGAAAGAAGAGAAAGGATGAATGTAACACACCCCCAAAGCTAGTATTTAGTGTAAATAAGCTTGTAATAGTTAAAAGGGAACCTCCCCTTGCTGAGAGGAGAGATTTATCTCATCTTACTGTGGTTGATATAACCATTTTGCCATTAGTGAGTTGACGACAAAATATTCACCCAACAGATGTACAGAAGCATCATGCACATATCATGGATAATTGGTTTAACAAATTCTTGATGGATAATTGGGATTTATTTAGCAATCTAAAAGATAAGGCAAACAAGATGAAGAAAGAGGTAAGCCGAAAGTTAATAACCAATGACAAATACCTAGGTACTCTTAAAGACATGAGGAAGAAAGATGCTAATGCCCTAATAGCTAATAAAGTTGTAACATCACAAACACTCCCACTGCTGGATAGTTGGTGTGAAGATGTTGGATTTGTAGTGGATATATTAAAAAGATGTAATGATAAAATTGCAAGCATCAATGGAAAATTACACATCCTATTATCGAATGAAATGGTAATTTTGGAGTCTCTAGAAGGTAAGGTCGAAGGAAAGGTAGAAAACCAAGATGAAGATTTTGCTACCAATGCCTTTAGGAATAATTTCAGGCCTTCAACAAAGGACCCTATCAAGAATTTCTCCAAAGGTACCATTGATATGGCTATGAGAATGAAGGCTAGTATAGAAAAATATAGAGAAGATTTGGATAGTAGAACAAAATGGTGGATATCCTTACAAGAGCAAGTGAAGGCACAAGACTATGTAGCCAAAAGGGCTAAGATTTTGAACAGAGAAGAAAAAGAGGTATTTATCTAGGCCTATACTATTGTCTAGGGTGTCAATGCAATAATAAGTGACTGCCAGTCTTCTAAAGAATCTAAAGAAGAAGAAGGATAGAGTGGTTGTATTGACCTTATCATGCTTCAGAGTATTCCAGATAGTTTCTAGCGAGCAACTTGTGCCACGTAGATTATATTTTGACTTGGTCAAAGCAATATAAACTGTTGATCATGATAGATAATCCTTGACCGTAGGATCTTTTGTAACTGATTCTCATCCTTATCCTATAAAAGGATGGAGAGTCCTAGTTATAGATTCATTTAGAAGCTTAATTGAGATTGGATTGCTGAAATGTCAGGACCAATCTCAAGGTCAATTGTAAATATATACTCTTTTGTATACTTAATGAAGATGAAGTCCCTTTGATTACATACAATTGTAAACTTTGAGTAATCTATGAATGAATTCTAGATATGTTACTTTGATTTGTTGCATCCCTGGGAGTGCAATTTAGTCTATACATGTTGTCTTCATTCTTTTCCTTTGAAGTTAGCATTAATCATATCTAGCCATGGAATGACCTGGTGAAAATATGGTTTAATTTCCTTCTCTTCATGACAGTGTCAAGAGTATATGTGGATCAATGGCTAAAGATTCATTAATTTTAGTAAAATTAGCAAGGTTTAGTTCAAATTTGTTTAATTTCATTCAATCATCATCATAATTGCAAATACACAGAAAATAATAAGCAAATACAAAGAAATATGTTAATATCCTGTAGGTAATTGAATATCTTTAGTATATTTTAGACAAAGTGCATACAAACTAGTGAATATCATGTAAAAAAACAATAATAATAACAATAATCAAGGAAATACATGCTTATAGCACATCATCTGAACAAGTTTACAATGCAGAAGTAAAATCAAGGAAAACTATTCCAATTTCATGTAGATCAAGTGATATGCAAAATAATTGATCAAATTTATATAAATATTTGCATGATTTGGTTAAATATAGTAGGATTTAACCTTGTTTGTTGAGAATTCACAAAAAGAAAGATAAACAGAATATATCTGGATATGATAAATTCAAACCAATACGTAAGGCCCCTGAATGGAAAAAGAACAATGCACATCAAAACACTGAGTAATGTCAGATGATTATGAATTAATCCATGGAGACTTGGGATTATGAATTCTCTGAATTCATCATATTTTTCAAGATGATAAAGGTTTGATATGTATTTCTTTATCTATGTTTGCTTATGACTAATATCATGATCAACATAAATTGGTGCTAGAAGGAGGACCAAGACATCCTGATTTGGAAAGTCATTGCTTGGATATTATTTCTTGAGTTTCAATGAGGTGATATTTTCAAAGTTTGTAAGATCACGTCAAGTTTTCAATATTTGTGCAAAGATTCCATTTATCTTTCATAATTTGAGGAAGTTGTCTACAAATATATTATTCTTGTGCATAAATACTCAGATCTTTACAATCAATTGTTTGAATTTCCATAATCTGAGTTAATATTTGCAGTTTCTGCACATATAGTGCAAATATCCTTTCTCTTTGAACTTTTAATCATAAATATCCACTTTAGAAGAGTAAATACCCTGATCCTTGCAAATATCTAGTCGAAATATCCATATTTGGTTGCCAGTTGTGAAGTTCTGGCGCACCGACCTAATACCAGGTTTAGATCTATTGGAGCTTTTGAAGAATTGCCAATTTGCAGACTTAGAGCTCGTATGACAGATATCCATCACAGTCCATGTACTAGTTCACCAGTATCTCTAGTTATACCTGTTGTAACACCTCTAGTATCTCCAGTAGTGCCCCAAATACCTCAGGTACCTCCTACAATGTCTTTCTTTATAGTCAAATCACCACTTATCTTTACAGCATATCATCCTTTGCCAAAAAATCTGGACAAAATATGTCTAAAGTACCATCCTTATTAGGATGCAAAATATCACATTAGAACTTACATGTTTTAGAGCCTGGATAGATCACGAGGATGTAGTGTGTAGGTTATTCCCTTACTCATTAGGTGAAGAAGAATATAGTTGGTACATTAGTCTTACCAGGTCTTCCATAGACACTTGGGATGCCTTAGAGAAAGCTTTCCTAGGAAGGTTTAAAATACCAGTAGATCCGGCTATTACATATCATATGTTTGCCACAATCAAAAGAGCTGAGGGAGAGCTTATCTCTAATTTCAATGCTAGGTTCCAGAAAATGTATTCCAAGCTAGTTGCTCCCTATAATGTAGTTGATGAGGCAATAAAATCAATATATTATTCACTCTTAGATCCCTTGACATCCATGTTCATTAGGAGAACACATCCTGTAGTCACTACTCTGACAGGTGCTTATGAAGAATTCATTAAAGTCAATCAACATTTAACACCTAGTTTCATGCCTAACTCAGGATATCTTGCATATCCTGGTCATCCACAAGTTAATGGATCCATGATACCTACAACTATAATGCCTAGCCCATTATAGGTACCTCCACTTAGTATCATGCCCCCTCTAAATGGAAATAGCTAGGTGATATCATATCATGGACATGCACTTCAGGATGCAGTGCAAAACAATAGTAGTGGCAGTTCTTTCTTCAAAACTCAACAAGATAATGTAGTCGTTAAAGATCATGTCATACCCACATTTCCCATGCGGTCACAACATGCATCACATGTGTCATATCCACATGCGCCATGTGGTCATGACATAAAATACCAAAAAATTTTCCCACACTTCCCTAGAAACCCCCTCGCATGCATAGGCATGCTCGGCGGCGTACGCTTAAGGTGAAAACAATATAGTTGTCGGCAGTGTACCAAATACATATGCGCACACCCTATGCAAGGAAACACGTGGTTTCCTGATTTAGGTTAATCTCATGAATTATATTTGAACAACAGTTGTTTTAGGTGATAGATCATTTTTTAGCAAAGCACAATCATCTGCTTCTTCTTTCCATTTTCTGGAATTTAATATTAATTTCTCCTCCTTCAGACTTAGCATTTTCAACCAAGCCCATTCATTTGCCCTCTCTCCTTTTCTTAGAATTTAATTTTGATTGTATTTCTATCATGTTCATTTTACCGTTTCTCTGAAATTTAATTTTGATTGTATTTCTATCTCATTCCCCTTCCCGTTGTGCAAGATCTTCTTATGTTATCCTATTTTTTTTCTTCATGTTCTTTATCGAACAGCAATAACACTACATCCTTTACATTATTCCTAATTTCTTGGCAAACCAGATCACTTACACAGGGTTGGTTAACTTCACTTGACTCAGTCCCCCTCAGGTTCCGTTCTAGGTTTTAGTTTAACGTTTGAATTAATTTTAATAATCAACTTGTTCCTAAATAGGTTTAATGTTAGGTTAAACTTACTTAGTTCTCCTAGCCTTGTTCAGAAATACCACACATTTTCTCCTCTTTGTTTTCCAAGGTTAGCTGTTCTTTCTCTTTCTCTCTCTTTTTTTTAATTGGACGTTTATTCTCTAAATCTACAGTTGAGTTTAAAATGGCCACTCATGGAATGCTTATGATGGCTTGTTTGCGTTTATTTTTAGTGTCCTTTGTAAATGAAGGGATCATACTTTCCTCTTCATTTTCCTGTCATTTAATTTAGGATAATTGTTAAAACTTCCAAGAAACTCTTCCTTAAAATTAAAATATATTTACCTATGCTCTTTTTAAATTGTAATTGTATAAACAATGTATTTCTGAATTACAACTCTGAGTTTAAACATCTATTCAATTTGTATTATACATTATGCATAAATAAATCCCACTTTCCTCGATTAAAATTTCTATTTCAAGTCAAATGTTTTAAACTACATATAGTTTGCCTTCAATGAATAGTAAAAGGAAATAGTAAAAATGAATAGTGATTAGTGGAAAGTGAATAGTAAATAGTGAAAAGTGAATAGTAAAATGGTCCCCATCCTAGGAAGAGACCTTCAAGGTGGCGGTAATTTCAAAAGCAATACTGCAACCCAAATTTTATTTCTTTCATGGTAGCAAAATTACAACTTGACTTATAACAAAATTTAAAACTAATATTTCTACTAAGCTTGCACAAAAATAATACTTTTACAAACTTAATTAAAACATCAACTAACTCACAACTTTGCAAGTAGAAGAAGAAGGAACTAGACAAGTCTAATATCCTTTTAAAAAACAAATTTTCTTTTCTTTTCCTCATTTTAAAATGGTAAAACTTAATGAAGAGTAGAATACAAACAACAATCCAATCATATAGGATTTCCTCACAACTCCAAAAATAACAATTTATACAACAATAGGGAGATAATTTTCTCCTTTTGGAAAATCGACAAGGAAGGACCTATTAAAAGATCAGGCTCTCCATAAGACTTAAGGAAAATAAAATATTTTCTAAGATCCAATAATCTTCTCCAAGCTTCATAATAAGCTCCCAGAAAATGTGCATATCACACAAGGAAAGAAACACCACACAAGCTGCTCTCCTCCCTACCGTAGACCCGCAAGAGGGTCACCCCCGAGCTAGGGAGATCATCCACACACCTAGGGAATCCAAATCCACTTCACAACAGGTAAAAAAATAACACACCAAAACACACATACACCCATGGATATTTACACAACACAAAAACTCAACAAAGGTGAGTTTACAGAGGGGTAAGAGAGTGGACACACTCAACTCTAGAGTACCATCCTTCACAATAATTCAACACAATTTTTCTCATGGCCTCAAGCCAAACACGATCATTAGATTCCAAGGAATATCATATTTGGCCTTTAAGCCATATAACCAATTTTTTCAAATTCACACAAATGCCCTCAAGGATTTCAACATCTCAAAAGAAACAAGGCATGCACTCGAGGAGGATCACTCCTCCCTTACCCCACACTTGATGAGCATTTCTCCCAAGTGGAAGATGCTCTGTCAACACCCCATAGTTGATGAGCATTTCTCCCAAGTGGAAGAAGCTCTGTCATCATCCCAATAAAATTTTCCCACAATAACAAAATTTACAACACAAGCAAAATAAATAATTTTCACACATCCTTCATGCAACAAATAGAAATACAAAGGAAAAGCCATGAAATCCAACCTTAAAAAGCCCTTTAATGGATGAAGTTGATGAAGAGCTCCACACTTAGTCTCTTCTCCCAATCTCTCCTTCTCAAAAAAAAAAAACAATCTCTGTATGATCACAAGCAAGGGATAATGAATGGAGGATATAGGATGGCTAGAATAATTTCGGCATTATGAGGCTATGAAGAGGAGAATAGAGAAGGAATTGGGCATTATGAGGATGCCATAAGAAGATTTCCTAGAGGAAATTAGGCATGATAAGAATGCAAGAATGAAGTCCCCATGCAAGAATGAAATTCCCCTGCAAGAATTAAGTTCCCCTACAAAAATCCAGTCTATCTAATTGCTTAGAGAAGGGTCTTATTTATAGATTTTCTGAAAAGGGAATGGAAAGTGAGGATCAAGAGTTGAGATCAAAGGCTCACATTATTTGTGAATTTTAAATTCATAGTGGATGAATTAAAAATTCATTTTTTTGGAAAGAGTGGATTATGACATCAAGGGCTCACATTATTTGTGAATTTTAAATTCATAGTGGATGAATTAAAAATTCATTTTTTTGGGAAGAGTGGATTATGACATCAAGGGCTCACATTATTTGTGAATTTTAAATTCATAGTGGATGAATTAAAAATTTATTTCTTTGGGAAGAGTGGATTATGACATCAAGGGCTCACATTATTTGTGAATTTTAAATTCATAGTGGATGAATTAAAAATTTATTTTTTTGGGAAGAGTGGATTATGACATCAAGGGCTCACATTATTTGTGAATTTTAAATTCACATGTGAGGACAAAAATGAATTAAAGATTGTAATATTTATGAATTTTTTAAGATTGTAATATTTAAATAACCCCACTCCTTTTTCCACTATCCCAAGTGGAATTAAAAAAATATCCCCACTATCCCAAGTGGAATTAAAAAATATCCCCACCCATGAAGGACCACACCATTTCATAGGGACTCTCACCAAAAGTGAGGGAACAAGAAGATAAGCCCCTCCATTATTGGTGGACCATGGAGTCATTTCAAGCCTTGGAAAAGGAGAAAGGATGAGCTTGAGTGTTCATCCCACTCATCCTATCCTTCCCATGCCTCCAAATTCGTCACTTAACTTCACTATGAAGTTAAGGTGATGATACGGAGGTTAACTAAGGGTTACCTAAGTCAAAAGTGACCCTAGACCCATGTGGTATAACCCAGGGTCAATTTAAACTTAGTTAGGACACCCAGGGTCAAGTTAAGACACAAGAAAAGGGTCTCAAAAATTTAAATTAAAAAAAATAAAATTCAAATACAATTCTTACAACACAAATCATAATTTAATTTTACAAAAAGGTAGACCTAACCCATTCAACCTCATGCAAGACAATATTACAACATTACAACATTACACCAAACACAGAGTTGATCTTGGTTCCTCGTGGAACTAGATCGGCTTCACAAGGGATTACGACATAAGGTGTGGAATAATCTCCTATATCTGTGGTTTTGTTAGAAATACCTGCACACTCAATCTCAAAGTTAATTCCACATATACATATCATAGCCGAAGCAAATTTAATACATGCATTTCTAAAGCATACCACAGTTCTTATAAACATAATGAAATCACATGACAATTTTCTATCTAACCTCACCCAATTAGTTTTTCTGTAATGTAAACATTAATCGGACATCACCCAATTAGTTTTCCTAATAGAATAAACATCTATATAACATCACCCAATTTGTTTTCTCTTAAAGCAAACATCTAACTAACATCACCCAATTAGTTTTCCTTTAGCATAATAAGGTTTAATAGTTTGAAAATCTGGGAACAACAGTCCCATAAATATAAAATTACCAACAACAGTAAGCTAAATAGTCACATGTACGGAAATGAAAAAGTGTTGGCCTCACAGATCAAGAAGAGAAAGATGACATCAAGGAAATATCTACACAACTGAGAAAATTAACTACTGAGATCACACACATGAAGAGTCAGAATTTTTATTCTCAGTCAAATCAGAATAGAGGATATCCTGATAGAGGATATGGAAACAACAATGATAGGTCTGGATATTCTGACAAGGGGTACAATAATGATAGAAATTTCAATAGCAATAGTAATAACAATGCCACCCCTAGGCCAACTAGAACTTGGAACACCCAGCCAAATAATAACTCATTGCCTTCAACATTGGATAATTAGCCTCCTGCTGAACCTAAGCAAATTAATAGGGTTAATTTAGAAGAAGCTACACTCATAAATTGGTGTAGAATGCATAACAACAGTACACACACTGAGCTAGATTGCCCTCAGTTCAAAATAGAAGCTAGTATTTTCCAGGCTGAAGTATCAAATACTACAGGAGATCCTTGTCCTGAGGGAAATGAAATTGTCCCTGTTGACGAGCAGGATTGCACCCGTTATGCAGAGTTGTGAGGCTTAGCAATCCTATGTAACATGGAATCAAACTCAGGTTGTGGGTGACCTATGGTGAGCTTTATCCTCTAGATTATGGGCTAGTTCCCTTAAAATATTCAATTGAAGCTATGACTTTGATTGGAAAGGGGTAAAAAGGATCTTCTAAAAGCACTAAACTATAATCTAAAAATTGTGATGCACCTAAAATTGATGGAAAACTTGGCAATCTAACTCACAATAGATCTCAGAAAATCTATCCACACAAACCACTTTCAGCAAATTGATCACAAAAATGTTTCTAAGGCTAGAAAATATTTCTTTTTTGAAGGAAAAGGGGTTTTTCACAACATAAAAGGAAAACCCTCCAATTTGCACAACCTAAGACCTATAATTTTCAATGCTATCTAACACATGCAAGTATAAATGAGACAATGATTTTAAAGGTTCTGATGTAAAACACAATAAAATCTCATCAAATCACTCATAAAACTGCATTAATGGAAAGGTAGATACTTGATCAAGACGAAAAATAAAGGAAATAATTGCATAAAACAAAGTATAGAACCTGCAACCTGCTGTAATCTCTATAAATCTACAAAATTGAGTTACAAAACCTTTTCTCTCTCTCAAAGTGTAAAAAACAAAAAGCCAAGAACTTGAAAAATGAGTTACAAACAAACTCTGTCTCTTAATGTGTAAGAGAGAAAAGCATGCAAAAACTTGAAAAACCTAAGTTTTTCTTACAATATATAGTTTTCTCTCTCTAAGAGGCATAGAAGAAATCAAATACAGTCAACTGTCTCTAAAAATAAGCTCTCCAATTTGATCCACGAGCAAACAATGAAATCCCTAAAATTAAGTGTCAAAACTGCCCTAAAATGAACAAAAATAGCTCCAAATTGCTTCTCTCTATGTGTTTGACCCAAAAGGTTGACCAAAACTCTCCAATTTGTCCTCCAAATCATGCAAAAAGACCCCAAAGTCTTTAGTAAACACAACTCCTCCATTTTTACATGATTTTGGATGTGTTGATAATGTGGACCAAGAATAAAATAATTATGAGATAATTACTTTATTATGAGCTACAATTTGTCTAATCTCCTTGATTTTACAACTTGTGACAAAATAATAAAGTAATTTATAAAATATTGCTTAATTAATTGTTTACATTATTTATAGTTGTAAAATTGTGCAAGAAAAAGAACACTTTATCTCTCCATCTTAGTTTAGAAATTTTGCATGATATGCATTATCAATGATGCCAAAAAAGAAAATAGGTCATCATGCATAAAAAATAAAGAATATTCCTTTCCTTATGCCTCCCATGCAATCACTTGACTTCATTACATGCAAATTACATCATGCATCATCAAAGGGATGATAAATGCATTTATACAACCTTATTACTCCATCAAAAGAAAAATACATAGTGCATAGTATGTCAATAAGGTATAAAATATACCACCTTATTACTCCATGCACCATACATCATTACATTATCACTGTTCAAACCCTCTTGCTATCCTTTGACTTCTCATGCATCATATACTTTATCCATTCACCTTCTTTGCTATCATGTTTTTGAATGATCTCCTTTGATTGACTTTAGATAGCATATGAATCTTTGCAAAATCATAAGGCATCGTACTTGATCTTCATGTAGTCGACCATGAAAAAGGAACAAAGGTATTTAACCTTACCTTGTTATGATTTGCATTTTTGACTTTTGCAAAAGAAAATCTAATGGAAAAGAAAAAGAAGTTCAGCCCATGGACCCCCTGTGCATAATCATTAGGTCATTAGACTTGTTAAGTCTTGACCACAGTGGAGATAAGGTAATGACTTTTATTTTGTTGAAGTCAAAAGAAAAAGGTGAGAAAAACAAAACACTGTCGACCAAAAGGAACCTTGAACCCTAAAATCCTCATTTCATTTTGTTATCTTTTAAACTTTCATTCTGCAACTCTTTGGCTCGGCGGCTAGGGTTTGATGGTATGCTTGTTTTCCTCTGCAACCTTCGGGTTTCTTGGTCGATTCATTTGCATTTTTGGAAAAAACATGAAAGGTGAGCTCTCTGAGTAAAGAATTAAAGCATTTTCTTTGATTTCTCTATCACTGTGTCTTCAATGTTGCAGCCATGTGGCTCTCTAGGCATTATATAAGTCCTTCATTATACTTTCTCATCATGGTTTCTTTATCTTTTTGTGTTTCTTCATTTGGCGACTATACCCATACATTTCTGAGAGGTTATTAAAGAAATAAAGGCCCGTGGCCTATAGCATTTCTTCTTTGTAAGAATATAAGGTAAATCTTCATATGCCTTTACCATTTTCATTTCCTTGGACTATGTCTTCAATGTTGATAAGGGTTTTTTAGAAAATGACATGGTTTTCTATATTCTTGAAGGAAAAAGGATCTCTTGGCTATGGCCATGCCTATATATTACTTTCTTTCGACCTCTCTTTGCAGATATGTAAAAGAAAAAATACATGGGTTTCAAAGAAAATATGTCATGGGTTTTCACTTCCTTCAAGAATACTACCTTCTCTGGCTACAATCTGCAAAGCATCTTTCTCTATAATTTTCTTCTGTAGATATGAAAATATATTAGGGTTTCAAGAATATATAGTGGGTTTTCAATTTTTTGAAAGAAGAAATCTTTCCTGTCATGGCCATGACTGTATATTTTCTTGTATCATTTTATCCTTCTCTGAAAATGTGAATACATCAAGGGTTTCAAGAAATATGATGTGGGTATTTGTTGCTCCTTTAAAGTAACTCTCCTTTGGCCATGGCTATGCTCTTTCTTTGTTCTTTTGTGTCTACAAAATTATATAGAAACCCCATATGGGTTTTATTCTATGTTGAGAGATTCCCTTTTATTTCTCTGACTGTCACTTAATTATGCCAAAAAATGATAAGGGTTAGCACAACTGTAAGCATTCAGATGACAAAACTGGTCCTCTCCATTTGAATATGTAAAAAGTAAAACATACAGATTTCTTTCTCCTTCTGTATCTGAATGCATGATAGAACTGGTATCAATTAAAATACTGTATCTTCTTTCTTGCATCTAGATTCATCTGATGTGGTAGTTATCTCATGTAGCTTTATGATTCTTCTTCTTTTGCTTCTAGAACAATGATGAACTATGTTTGTCTTGTTGCATTCCATACATGTGGCATTCAACTTGTATCTCTTTTATTTCTATTTCAATGCCTCTAGATGGTTGTGATCTTTAAGTTGCTATATTTCTACTTAGGCACATGGTTGTAACATGATATGTTTGACACTTATACTTTCCTATAGCAAACAACTTGTACCTTTTGCATACTGAATAAATGCCTATCACTTCATACATTGTTGTTACCTGTCTCTATCATGCATTGTTGTTATGGCACTTTTATTTGGCATCCTTCTTGGCCTTTGATAGATCTTGTTCCTTTATATGATTTAAAAAGTATCATGACAATATGCTAGTATTGTATGACATGGCATTATGACAGTTTATCATTTGTTCATGGCTCTTGTAGCCTTCACTTCATGTGAGTATTTGATAAGGTTGCCTCCCTCTTGATTAACTTCATGACAATCTTGGCAAACTTCACTTAGTTGATTCTTCATCTGCAACAAGGCTAGCCCTCATTGTACCTTATGCATTTTTCATGACATCTAATGTTGGTTTATCATGATGTTCACCTATTTAGATGACTGTCATACCTATGGCATATATGTGGACAACAGAAAGATACTTAAATCATAACAGAAATAAAGAAAGATACCTTTCATGCATGTACTCATCTCCTTGATTACTGTACTTCTGTCCTTTCTGCATATCAATATCTCTTGAATGGATACCCTGTTCATCCTGTAACATGTGAATGATGAAGTAAAACATAGTTATTTGATTTTGATAATCTCTTTCT
This sequence comes from Cunninghamia lanceolata, assembly GCA_027924645.1. NCBI lineage: Eukaryota > Viridiplantae > Streptophyta > Pinopsida > Cupressales > Cupressaceae > Cunninghamia > Cunninghamia lanceolata. Next base: position 8,863,654 of record BSBN01001281.1, read on the forward strand.
AGAATGATCATAGTTTATAGGAGCAACTGCTCCTCTTCATTTCTTTTATGATGACTTTACTTTGACTGTTCCAATGTATGGTATACTCTGTTTATTACAATCTAATGTCCTTCTTGAATGGATAAGAAGGAAGCATGTTGGGCCCTACCCTTGTGGGAGCCACATTTTCTCCACATGCTTTAAATGTCATCAAATCAACAACATTACTTTTCCTATACCTGCACAGTGAACAAACAAGTTAGCATAAAAACATACCTCTTGAAGTTGATTGATCTTTTTCATGATGATTAGATTTATTGCACATGTATGATTTTGATATTCACATTAATGCATAATGTTTGCAAGTTTTGTACATCTGTTGATAAATCATATGATGAATTTGTATATCCAGAGCTTCTAACAGGGCTTTTCTCCAATTTTGCAAGTACAATATCCTGATCAGGGGCAAAAGATGAAGACTTGAAGATTAGCTGCCAATTAAGAAGATGAACCTATGAAAAGGCAATGATGGATATCCATTTTCCTCATATGTTCTTTTTCTTTCCTTTTATCCTTAGATGTATAGCTTGCACAATGTTTGCATTGCTTATTTTAGTCACTCCCATAGCTTGTGTGGGACACATTTAAACATTTCTCTGAATATGATTAGTTACTTTACCTTATGCAAATGATTTATGTATGTTTACTTTTTTGAATCAAATATATATGATAGAACAACTGAAACTGATATGAAACATATGTTCAAAAACATGATAATGAGATGACAGTTTATAAATAGCTATCCTTCACACTGGATCGTGATTACTGAATAATTCAATCACATCATAACTGAAAGATAAAACTAGTTAGTTACCTCCTGTCATTCATTGTCTGTGTGATCTCTTTCCATTAGATAAATTTCACTTGTCAGGATGGTTTGACAGTTCTAATTGAATTGTCAGATTATCCTGACAAATAATCTTTGTTGTTCTCTTGCCAAGAAATCATACATTCAACTGATTGATCAAACACTTAAAAATTTTTCTTTTATCCCTTTGTGACAATTGCAACTTAGCCCTTGCTAAATTATGTGTAAACATAATTTAGTAACAGTCCCCTTGAAATATGAGTCTGCCCTTGTGCTGGAAAGTTCTAACAGTCAATAGTATCATTAGATGATCTTGACTCCTGAAAATTACACACTGGCATGTAAGGAGTATGCTTTAGCCTTTGAGTCAAATTATATGTTCCCTTTTGAAGATGAAAATGAGACTGAGAAGGAACCTGAAGAGGTTCATGCTTACCAACAACATATCAGGGTAGACATGGTTACAACCAGAGGAATAACCCTAACAGACCAGCTGGTCCTTTGACCACATCAATCCCTCCTAACAACTTCAATAGACCACCATATCCAAAGGCTAGTAATAACCCTAGTCCTCCCAAGGTGAATACTCAGTATTTCACACCCCAAAATATAGTGTCAAAAGCCATTAACCAATTGCCTAAGTCAGATAAATTAGTGTAACATCAGACAATGTCCCCTTGGGGGCTTTTCCCTCATAAGGTTTAGCTCCCAAGTCTTTAGCATGCATTTAGGACATCTTAGTTCATATTTTGGCATCCCGATGGAATGAGACCTAAGTTCTATGGCAAATTAGACCCAAGTGGACCCCTTGAGTTGTACCCTGCCCAAAATAGGGGGAGGACTTGGGTGCCCGCGCCCTAGTCCTGCCCTATTTTGGGGCAGCCCTAATTTATGAGTGTCAATTTATGACCATTACTTGGTCCTTTTGCCGACACGGTAAGTTTTGATTTTTAAAATCTTGACCAGAGTGCTTGTAGTTACATATATAAGCATGTTTAGGCATGTTAGATTCAGGACAGACAACTGAGAGGGGGGGTGAATCAGTTGTCTAAAACTTTCTTCCATTTAAACACTTAAATCCACTTTGTAATTCGGCAACATAATAATAAATCAATCATGGAAACATAATGCATTAAATCAAGAGCAGAAACATATCAACACATAAGACGCTAAGATTTTGATGTGGAAAACCTGGTTAAGGGAAAAACCACGGGGTGATTAACCCAAGATTGTATTCTCTATTAGAAGAATAGAAAGAACAAAATGGCACATGCCAATTAGGGCTCACTGCCTGAGCACACTGCTCACAAGAGGCCCACTGCCTACAAGAGACACATTGTCTACAAAATAATAAGTATCACATACTTGAATTGGAGAATAGTATCTTCACCATGCTTGAATCAGTTCCATTTAAGCTCAATACTTTTGCTCTGCCTTTCGCTCCTCTACTCTTTACCACACTCTCATCTCAACACCATCATAATTGGAATAACTTTACAATTCCTTATTTATACAAGACATTGACTTAGGAATGATCATCTAAGTTGGTAAACACTACAGAGCAAATACATAAATACAACATGACTAATTACAAAAGATTTCATGCAGATCAACACACTATCGGCCACACAGATCTGAGACTTCAATCTTCTTCTAGGAACATGCCAATCTTCACATAACATCTTCAAGATCATCCGCAGGATGTGTAACTGATCCGGTTGGCCAGAGTTAGGAAGAACACCATTATTTGGAAGTTATTCTTTAGTTGCAAGCCCAAACTCTAATGTGGACTACCAACACTAACTCAACATGATCCAAAGACCTCCACAAGCTTGCCTGAATGACCAAGAACATCCACACTACATCTGCTTACTAAAATCCTTATCTCCTTCATCTGAAACCTCAAGAACACAGTCTGTCATCACTGTCACAATGGAATAGATGCTTGTGGACCTCCAGACCACAAACCAATTGAGTTTCAATTCACATTGACTTCCTAAACACTTCACCAAATCTGCAGAACAAGATATTTCATTTCCAGATCTCACCAGACCTATTTGTGTCACTATGTAACCTCTGCCAAAACCAATTTTACTTGAGAGGCCACAACTTCTTCAGATCTTCATGTGGACCTCTAAAATCTTTACTAGATCATCTTAAGACACATATCTACAAACCCTTTGATGCGCATCCTTTGATCTTTATCTTAGCTAGGATCTTTAGCTCACTGTCTTCATTGTTCTTCTCTATTCCTGATTAGGACTAATTTTCTCAATATCCTCAGCACACAGCTCATCCAATCCTTATCATCAATGCAACAAGAGTATGTAGACATTAATGACAACACTGGTTAGGCCCATACTTGCAACAATCTCCCCCTTTGTCATTGATGGCAACATATGATGTAAAAAATTGTTTTGACCATCAAGACAAGAACTTTTTCTCACAGACACAACTCACCCTATCAACAACAACAATTCACATGTCTTCTCTTCCTTTACTGCTCCCCCTTTGATCAGCATCCACTTATTTTTCACATGTCTTCTCTCCCCCTTTGACATCAATGGGAAAGGGAACATACTTGCAACTCTAACACTTCAGAATCATACTAGTTGCTCCCCCTAAATAGCAGCTCCCCATCATTAGTCTGGACCACAAGATATGACAGTTATATCCACTGAACTGATGCACATCAGTGCACCTTAGTTCATCATCAGAGGGGTAATAACCCCTAACTTCTCCCTGAGATACTCAAAAGAGTCCTTAGGTAGAGGTTTAGTAAAGATATCTGAAATCTAATCCTTGGAAGGTACAAACTCCAATCTGACTTCATTCTTGTTCACTTGCTCTCTCAAAAAGTGGAACTTGATGGATATATGTTTAGTCTTTGAATGCAACACTGGATTCTTAGATATATTTATTGCACTTGAATTATCACAGAAGATTGTGATAGGCTCCTCATACTCCACTCTTATGTCTCTTAGCATTTGCTTCACCACAAAACTTGAGTGCAACTACCTGCTGCTGCAATATATTCTACTTTTGCAGTGGATAGAGATATTGCCTCTTGTTTCTTGCTCAGCCAAGTAACTAACCTCTTCCCCAAAAAGAATGCTCCACTACTGGTACTCTTCCAGTCATCCACATCTCCTACCCAATCCACATCTGTATATACATGAAGAGAGAAATTATGATCTCTAGGATACCACAAACCATACTCAACTGTCCCCTTTAGATACCTAAAAATCCTCTTGATTGCCATGACATGAGATTCTCTAGGATCAGCTTGGAATCTAGCAGCAAAACCAACAACATTCATAATATCAGGTCTAGTTTGAGTGAGATACAACAATCCTCCATTCATTGACCTATACTTTTTCTGATCAGCCTTAGAAGAGTCATCATCTTTGCTCAATTTACATCCGATTGCTATGGGAATACACATTGGTTTTGATTCTTCCATCCCAAATTTCTTCAACAATTCTTTCACATATTTGGTCTGAGAAATGAAGATTCCTTTCTTAGTTTGAATGATTTGCAGACCCAAGAAGAAATTCATTTCCCCAAGCATGGACATCTCAAATTCACTTTTCATTTGATTTGCAAAAGTTTTGCACATACTATCTCTTCCTCCAATAATGATATCATCAACAAATACTTCAACAATCAAGATATTTTCATGATCAATTTTGAAGTACAAATTACTGTCAGCAGTACCTTTGTTGAAACCAGTCTTCAAGAGATGCTTATCCAATCTTTCCTACCAGGCTCTTGGGACTTGCTTGAGTCCATACAGTGCTTTCTTCAATTTGCAGACCATATCACCATGATCAGACAATTGAAATCCATCCGATTGCTCAATATATACTTCTTCTTCCAAGTCTCCATTCAAAAAGGTAGACTTGACATCCATCTGATATACTTTGAAGTCCTTGAAGGTAGCAAAGGGAATAAATAATCTAACTACTTCAATTCTTGCCACCGGAGCAAAAGTTTCTTCAAAATCAACTCCTTCTATTTGAGAGTAACCTTTGCAGACCAATCTAGCTTTATTTCTGATTACTTCACCAACTTCATTTAGTTTGTTCTGGAAGACCCATTTGGTTCTAATCACATTCTTATTTCTAGGTCTGGGAACAAGATCCCAAGTGTGATTTTTCTCAATTTACATCAGCTCTTCCTCCATTGCTTTAGTCTAGTTCTCATCATTACAAGCTTCATTCACTATCTTAGGTTCAATGTTTTAAATCAGAGAGTACTCTTCTGAATCTTGAGCAATCCTTCTTGTTTGTACACCTTTGCTTTTATCACCTATGATCTGATCTTCAGAGTGGTTCAGTCTTACATATGTGGGAACTTTGGGAGTTTCTTGCACTTCTGATTCTTAATCAGGCTCATTCAAACTCATCTCTTCTACCTGATTTACCAGATCAATCTAAATTTGAATTTCAGAAGGGGCTTGGACTCCTTGAATCAGAACATCATTCTGATCATCTTCATCATATTCATAAAACCTTGAGGGTTTTTCAATTCCTTCATCAACCTTCACATTTGTACTTTCTATAATCTTTCTCAATCTCTTGTTATAACACCGGTATGCTTTGCTTTGAGTAGAATAACCCAAGAATATTCCTTCATCACTTCTAGCATCAAATTTGCTTAGATCTTCATCTCTTTTAATGAAAGATTTGCTACCAAAGACTTTGAAATACTTCACAGTAGGAGTGATGCCAAACCAGAGTTCATAAGGAGTCTTACCGATATTGCTTTTGATTTGTACTCGATTGAGAGTATAGACTGCAGTGCTGATAGGTTCTCTCCAATAGATCTGAGGAACATTTGCTTCCATCATCATGGTCCTAGATACTTCCTGGATGGTTTGGTTCTTTCTCTCCACTACTCCATTCTGCTGTGGAGTCCTAGGAGCAGACAACTATCTCTTTATTCCATGTTTCTCACAGAATTCTATGAACTCACTGGATGTGAATTCTCCACCTCTATCAGACCTCAAACATTTTAGTTTTAATCTAGTTTCATTCTCTACCATAGCCTTGAATATTTTGAATTTCTCAAGAGCTTCTGATTTCTCTTTTAGAAAAGTAACCCACATCATCCGGGAATGGTCATCAATTAATAACATGAAGTATCTATCACCTTGCACACTCTTGATTCTTGTCGGACCACATAGATCAGTATGAACTAAGTCCAATAATATGGTAGAAGATTGTTCCTTGCTTTTGAATGAGACTCTGCTTTGTTTCCCCAACTGACATTCTTTGCACAAACTATTTGTAGGTTTCACCAGTTTTGGAAGATCTCTTAAAGCCTGAGTGTTGCTTATCTTGATGATATTATCAAAATTCACATGACACATCCTCCTATGCCATAACCAACTCTGATCAATTTGCACAAATAGACAACTTTTACCAATACCAACTAAATGGAAGATATTACCTTTTGTTTGAGTACTGGATGCAATCTTTGTTTTGGAACTTTCAAAGATCTTGCATTTCCCATTCTTAAATCAGAGATCATAACCTTTGTCCACCAACTGTCCAACACTGAGAAGATTGTGCTTCAATCCTTCAACATACAGTACATTACCAGTTTTGTTCTTTCCATCAAAAGAAATAGTTCCTCTACCTCTGATTCTACCAACAGAATTATCACCAAACTTTACCACTCCTTCATACCTTTCCAAATCTATGAACTTATTTTTGTTACCTGTCATATGGTGAGAGCATCCACTGTCAATGACCCAATCATCCTTTTCTTCAACTTGGGCAGCTAAAGCTCTTTCTACAACTTTATGATTGACAGATTTAGAGGGCATTGGATTTTCTTCCTTGATGGAAATAAACACCCAATCACTTCCAGATTTGTTTCCTGTCTCTGATTCATCATCTGTTACTCCTTCATTATCATCCTCTTCATGAACATAGTAACAATTCTTTTGGAACCTTGATTTGTTAGGATTTGGCCTTGAAAATCTTTCCAGACACCTTGAGGCAAAATGACCAATCTTATTGCAGTTAAAACACTTAAAAGGAAATTTCCCTTCATACTTATTGGATCCTCTTGGAAGTCTTTTTGCAATAAGGGCTTCAAGTTGAGCAGTTTCTGCTTCTTCTTCCAGGTCTTTTCTCGCTTTTTCATACCATGATAGTTTTCTTGATGAGTTCTCTCCTGGATCAAACCTTTGTTTACCTTTTATAGAGGCACTGGCTTTGAATGCAGATTCAGTCTTGGGGGGGCATCTCCAAACTTGGTCAATTCAAATGCAGCCAATTTTCCAACCAATTGATCTCTCGTGACACCTAAATGGGCTCTGAATTCTTCAATGGCAGCAACCTTGTATTTATAAGAAGCAGGAAGGGATCTGAGTACTTTGCCAACAATCTCATCTTCATCCAAGACTCCACCAGCACATCTAATGCCACAAACAAGCTCATTTACTCTTGGCATAAAAGTAGTGATATTTTCATCTTCTCTCATCTTCAGATTTTTGAATTTTCCTTTCAGACTCTATAGCCTTGCATATTTAACATACTTGTCTCCTTCATGCAGAAGTTTTAGTTTTTCCCAAATCTCAAAAGTAGTTTGTAGGTCAACAACATTTGTCAGCTCTGAATCAGATAAGGCACTTAGAAGAGCTTCTTTAGTCTGTAGATTGTTTTCAACATCTGTGATTTCATTTGTGGTTTTTAGGCCATTCTGTGGAGGAGTATACTTCGTTGAAGCCATGGTCTAGTACTGCATTCCCATACATTGCAAGTGACATTGCATGCAACTTTTCCAAAGAGTAAAATTGGTTCCATCAAACTTCAAACTATCCTTCTTGTAGGACGACATCCTGGATCTCCTCAAGCGGTTAAGCTCTTTTAGAGAAACTTAGCTTTGATACCAATTGTTAGATTCAGGATAGACAACTGAGAGGGGGGGTGAATCAGTTGTCTAAAACTTTCTTCCAATTAAACACTTAAATCTATTTTGTAATTCAACAGCATAATAATAAATCAATCATGGAAACATAATGCATTAAATCAAGAGCAAAAACACATCAACACATAAGACACTAAGATTTTGACGTGGAAAACTTGGTTAAGAGAAAAACCATGGGGTGATTAACCCAAGATTGTATTCTCTGTTAGAAGAATAGAAAGAACAAAATGGCACATGCCAATTAGGGCTCACTGCCTGAGCACACTGATCACAAGAGGTCCACTGCCTACAAGAGACACATTGTCTACAAAATAATAAGTATCACATAATTGAACTGGAGAATAACATCTTCACCATGCTTGAATCAGTTCCATTTAAGCCCAATACTTCTGCTCGGCCTTTTGCTCCTCTCCTCTTTACCACACTCTCATCTCAACACCATCATAATTGGAATGACTTTACAATTCCTTATTTATACAAGACTTCGACTTAGGAATGATCATCTAAGTCAGCAAACACTACAGAGAAAATACATAAATACAACATGACTAATTACAAAAGACTTCACACGGATCAACACACTATCGGCCACACAGATCTGAGACTTCAATCTTCTTCTAGGAACACGCCAATCTTCACATAACATCTTCAAGATCATCCGCAGGATGTGTAACTCATCCGGTCGGCCATAGATAGGAAGAACACCATTATCCAGAAGTTATTCTTTAGTTGCAAGCCCAAACTCTAGTGCGGACTACCAAAATGAATTAGACATGATCCAAAGACCTCCACAAGCTTGCCTAAATCACCAAGAACATCCACACTACATTTGCTTACTAAAATCCTTATCTCCTTCATCTGAAACCTCAAGAACACAGTCTGTCATCACTGTCACAATGGAATAGATGTTTGTAGACCTCCAGACCATGAACCAATTGAGTTTTCAATTCACATTGACTTCCTAAACACCACAAAATCCATAGAACAAGATATTTCATTTCCAAATCTCATTGGACCTATCTATGTCACTCTGTCACCTCTGAACATCTGCCAGAACTAGTTTTACTTGAGCGGCCACAACTTTTTCAGGTCTTCATGCGGACCTCTAAAATCTTTACTGGATCATCTTAAGACACATATCTACAAACCCTTTGATGCGCATCCTCTGAACTTTATCTTAGCTAGGATCTTTAGTTCATTGTCTTCACTGTTCTTCTCTGTTTTTGATTAGGACTAATTTTCTTAATATCCTCAACACACAACTCATCCAATCCTTATCATCAATGCAATAGGAGTATGTTGAAATCAATGACAACACCAGTTAGGCCCATACTTGCAATAAGGCATTCACTTGTAAACTAGATGATCATTGTGAACTCTAGGCATTCCCAAGGTGATTCAAGGCTTTCATTGTATTGCAAGAGCAGACTTGTGTATTTTGTGTGTTGATATTTACAGATTTGAGCATCAATTTCCTCATGGAATGAAGAGCATCTTCCTCCCATGAGAGCTTCACTACAAGGTGACATAACATTGTGTTTTCATCATTGATTCCTTTGGTTTTTGTCTCTGCCTCCCAAGGGCATGCACTCTTTATCTGACAACAATGTTCAGAGACTTAATTGTCCTCTGGAGCTTGACTAAGGCAAGCCTCTAAACACCACAACCTCCAAACCAAGTCTTGTGATTATAGGTTATAGGTGTCACATTTGGGAAAAGTGGAGTTGCAGGAAGGATTGGCAGGCATCAAGGATTCGGGATCTAAAGAAAAGCAGGACACATGAGCACTTCCAAGACTTGGGTGCTCGCTCTAGTGTTCTCCGCATCTGAGTTTCAGGAAACAGAAGTTATAGGGCTGATCAGTGTCAGAAAGAGATTTAGATCCCTCAGTGTCCCCGACTATTCCACTTTGGAACCCTGAAAATAGTTACTCTGTGATTTTGTATTTTACTCCTGTCTGCAAGAGTTTTTTCTGTTATTCGTCAATTTGTTGTCGTATTTGCATAATTAGGGTTTTAATGGTCAATTGAGCATAAGAGAAGGAAAATTGATAATTAAAGTCCCTAATCCATGTTTCCCTACATTTGCAAGTGACCTAGGGTATGATAGTGCTTGTCACTCGACCCTAGATTCTTGAATGTAGATTCTTGAATGTATAGTGGAGAGGCGGATTTAAACAACTAAAATCTAGAACATTAACAAATCCAATTTTCCCCTAAACATTTGGTGAACCCATATTTTTGGACTTAAATTGTAACTTGCTAAGTGTTTGTCTTCAGATTTGGATTTCATTCATTCATTCATGTAGTCATTCATTTTATTGTATTGAGAAAAATTCAAAAAAATTGAAAAATTTAGAAAATACAAAAAAATTGTATTGCTTGGCTTACTAAATTGCATCAATTCTTTCTAAATTTTCCTAATTCATGATTTTTGCATCAGATCTGATATAAACTATAGAAAAATCTAAAAATTTACAAATTTGCATTGCATTTTTATCATTTAATTGCTAGGGTTTTGTAGAAATTTTTACAATTTTGATATAACCTAGTCATTCCAAAATCTAGGGTTAGTAGGCAAAATATTTTTCTCATATTTTTCTACTGATTTTAGAGGCCTATAAAAATTTTTATTTGGCTTTAGTCTTGCATTTTAGTGTAAATTTGCATTTAGATTTAAAATATTTACAATTTTGCATAGAAAATTTCAACAAAAACTAGCAATTTTGATGCATTTTCATTAAATTTGCATGGACATTTTGCATGTTCAAGATTGAAAATAATTTTCAGATCTGAGAGTATTTAATTTTCATCATAAATTAGATTGCAAAACATTCACATATCATTTTGTCCCAAGATCTCAAACCCAGGGCTTCAAAAACAATGATTTTCACTAAATTTGGCCTTATCGACTCTATAAACTTGCACCATAGGCATGTTGTGAAAGGTATTTTGCAATTAATTTTCTGTTATCAGGGTAATAATTTTCTTCCCCTCATAAAAAGCTTCACAACACCCTTTTATCGGGCTCTTGTAGTGAAAAGTTTGTGAAAAACTACACATTTTGGCTATTTTTGCCCTAGGGTTTGACCTAGTTTGCACTCCAAGCATGTTGTGTTGAGTATTTTTGCATTAAGTGGCTTTTATCACTGATATTATTTGCTTTCCATCATCATTTTCCTCACAACACCCTTTGTTATGCCCTTTTACATTGAGTTTTGGTGAAAAAAGTGCTTATTTTGACATATTTTCACTATATTTCGACTTGGCATCGCATCAAGAGTGTGTTGAGAAGGATACTTTTGCTGTTTTGGACTGATATCAAACATATAACTTTTTTTCCTTGACTGAAATCCTTACACTACCCTTTGGTTTATTCATTTGCATTAAAAAAGTACAAATTTCCAAGCATTTTTGGCCGTCAATCGTATCCTTCTCCTAGGATTTGGTCTCTTAGATTGAGCATTGTGTGTTGTATGATTTTATAAGCTTTATGACATTCTTTCCTAAAAACAATATCCCTTTGAGAAGAAGTAAAAGATTAATGGGATCTAGTGCTATTGAAGAAGTTGGTACTTTGGACACCTTCTTTACAAAGGGAGAAACTCAAATTGTGCAAGATATTATACATCCTCCAACCATAATGCAAGAAAAAACTTTTCATGATGTTGATAATATTATTAAGGCAACAGGATATGTATCTGATGAGCAAATAGAAAAATTGGATAAAGAGCTAGCTGAATTTCAATCATTTATGGAAAATTAGAGAATAGTTGAGGAAGTTGTCCCCACAATTCATAATATAAGAGAATTGATAAAAGAGGGACAAGATGGTGTAAATGCAATTTGTGGTCTAGTACATATTGTACAAACCAACATTATGCCAGTGCCCAAATGTGCACAAGTGATAAATAACACTATATCACCATCTCATACTCAAGTTTCGGCACCTATACTAACTACGAGAATATCTACTTTTACGTCAACGATCTTAACAACTAATGCAAACGCTTGAGGTAATGCTACCACTGGTATTGGAGTATCTAATGGCACTAATTACAAATCTGTGGGATTTGATTATCAAAATTTGGTTCCTAAAGGGACCTCCTCTATGCATAATTATTCTCAACCACCTATCTATTCCACTCATTTCCAACTACCTATTACATAATTGCAACCATCTTCCACCTATCATTATGGATGACTACCGTTAACATATCCTCAGCCTTCGCCTATCGTATCTCAAGGTCATTCACCTCCTCACTTTGGTTCTAATTCCTCACAACAAACTGCATCTCCCAATGATGCCATCCTAAACCAACATTTACAGGGCATGACTACTTTACAACAAAAGGTAACAAACTTGATAAATTCTTCGCAGCCTAGTATACCAACATATCATGCCCGTAATCCCCTTTCCTATGCAATCTTGAGAACTCCTATGCCTGAGAGGTTTGAGACACCCCGCTTTGAAAAATATGGTGGAAAAGGTGATCCTAATGTTCATGTGGCAGCATTTACAGCTGTGTAGTGATTTTTATTTTGAAGAGGATTTGTTAGCAAAACGTTTCTCGTGATCTCTCAAATATACTGCTTTAGAATGGTTTTGCTCTTTGCCTCCAAATTCAATACACTCCTTTTCACAGTTGATTGATCAATTTTTACAACATTTTCAAGCAAACATCAGACCCCAAGTCACTCTTATTGACTTGGTTCAATGCAAACAAGGTCCCAAAGAAAAGTTGACTGAATTCATTAGTCGGTATCAAGGACTTTATGCATAGATTCAGTATCAAATGAAATATGAGGATGTTCAAAAGATATTCATTACAAATCTACAACCTAATATTCATGGTAAGATTGTCTTGATGAAATATAACTCCTTTCAACATTTATGCACTGCTCTTCATGATTATCGACTTTCATCTAGTCAATATGAAAACCAAAACTCATCAACTCAAGTTGGTCACTCCATGGGTGGATCATCACAAAACAATTTTAAGAGAAACAATAATAGGAGTTTCATCAAGATCAATGGACCAAATACAAATGTGTCTACTATAAATAATCCAAAGAAAGCATCATATCAACCAAGAAAGTTTACTCTGATATCTAAGTCCTATTATTCTATCATGAATCAAGCTATGAGTAATAACATTCTGAAGCTTCCCTAGATCAATCCTGTTGATCCTAATAAACAAGGACCTTACTTTGATGCTAATGCCTTTTGTCATTATCATTGGACACAAGGACATGACACTGAATGATATATGTGTCTTAAACATGAAATACATGACCTTATTGATTCAAATGTCATCTAGGTATCGAGTGTGAATGATAATGGAAATAAGTCAGTTGCTTTGCTGAATCAGAATTTACAAATCTTCACTAATCCTTTCCCTAAGCATACTGAAAACAATATGGTGGAATAGGGTTTAGTAGAAGTAGACGAGGATGATTACTTGGACTATGATAGTATCGTTGGAATGATTGAAGTAGTTAAGAAACAAGTGGATAATCCACCTCATCCTCGACGAAATGGAATTTATGTTGAAGTTCCTCCCCCGTTATCCCTGTATGGATCGGGAGACATTCAAAATACATCAAAAAAGAAAGAACAACAACCGATACAGATGAGTAATATGGTACATGATGATTCCCGTTATTATTCTAGAAAGATTCAACAACGAAAACTCACTAAAAATTAGAAAAGAGCAAGATGACAATCAATAGTTGGAAATAATAGTGGTTCTCCCCCCCATAAGCACCAAAAATCTCATTCAAACAAGGATTTAAGGAACAAGCATCATATGTTAACAAACAAGACTTTCATAAGAACCACTCAAATTTTGCATTAAATATGATCAAATACCTCTCCAAGAGGTTCGCGAGCTCCAAAATCTAATACAAAGACCCTACAGGTAAGTATCTCTAACCCTTTATCTCTCTTGTGATGTGCTTCCCCCATGATGTGTTATATGTTGTTTAGGCCTCTTGGGATGACCTCAGATTCTCCCATAAGGTTTGGGATACCAGGAGACTGCCTCTGTTGTGACCTTCTTCTATTTGTATCATCATTCTTCTAAATTGCCTCTCTCTGATTTCATTATTGTGTGTTGTGTCTTACAGACATAGCGTCGTGGTTGGTGACCTGGGAGCACCCTCCTACATGACTGTCCCTAAGACACTTATTTCTCCTCTCTTATTTATTGTTTCCCTTCCTTTAGTGTTTCCACCTAGCGGGCAGATGATGACAAAAATTTATACTGATGCAGACCTAGTGTCCCTTTCGAGAGCAATCAGAAAATAGACTTAGTTCCTAATATGATGATGGGGTTGTATATCTTATCTGATGCTTGGCTAGTGGAAGCACTCGTGCTTTCTGCATAGTGAATTTTATGATGTTTATATCGCATTTACAAACCTTAACAATACTACTACTCCGTGCACCTTTGTTTGCCTTTGAATCTGGCCTTGGCGGTACTTGATTCGGAGAGCTTCATGAAATAGCCCCACGGTTATCCTCAAACTTTGAATTCATTGTATAACCTTGGCTCTTTGTGTGGTTAATCATATGTATTGGTGTTGTTGTTTATCATGATGTTGTAGACACTAACATGTTTCTTGCAAGGATGTGTTTGTGGGAACATTTGGCGATTGTAAAGTACATGTCACCTCCGGGGGGCATGGGCTTTGCAAAAGTCAGTGTTCCCTTGTGTGTTTTCTTCCTACCTTAATGTGATTGATATGGATAACTGATATCAACCACCTTAAGGTGGGGGCATATATAAGGTAAGCTATCTGTTATAGATGTTAGCAATGTGTTTGACCTCAGATGCAAAGACTTGTGCCCAAGGGTAGTGCATCGTGCATCATGAGTTTATTTGCAATCAATCAATCAATCATGTAGGCCCTCTGTGAAGGTAGGATATCGCATATATCCTTTTTATCTTAAGCCCTCTATGGAGGCAGGGATGGTGTATTTCTCAGAGTAGATTGCATCATCTTGTCATTTTCAAAAGTCCTCTGCAGAGGCAGGGAGTGGTTCTATGACTAACTCAACCCTTAAGCGTGTTTTCGGTGATTGTTGTGGTGAAGCCCAATCGTCAGTGTGTGCCTATAATGTGCCTGAGATGGTGTTGGACCTAGAAATAGGTACACTCCATTGCTTGTCTACCATATTTTCTCCGTGTCTTCAAGTGTGTGTGTTTTGGTGTGCTTGTTTTGTGTGGTGTGTTTGTTGCCCCATATGCAGAGACCAACACCCTTGAGTAGTGCTTCCTGCATTTTGGGAGGTTTTGTGTGTCTTGCATGTGTGTTGTCCCATATATATAGAGACCTGCACCTTAAGGCAGTGCATCATGTATTATGGGAGGTTTGTTTATTTTCCAGTACTTACATTTGCATTTCATATATATGAAAAAAAAAATATATCATTTTTGTCTTCCATGCATTAATGTGTCTTCTATGCATTGACTATCTTCTCTGTGTTCTGCATGAATGTAATTGTCTTCTCTGTGCTTTGCATGCCTATTATTGTCTTCTATGTGATTGACATGTCTTCTCCCTGCTTAGTGTGTTTGTTGTGTTTGTGACCTTACTTTAATGCATGTATTGGCCTCACGTTTATACATACATTAAAGTGGGGGCTAAATATAACATCAGAAAATGTCCCTTTGGGGGCTTTTCCCTCATAAGGTTTAGCTCCTGGGTCTTTAGCATGCATTTAGGACATCTTAATTCATATTTTGGCATCCCGATGGAATGAGACCTACCTTCCATGGAAAATTGGATCCAGGTGGACCCCTTGAGCTATACCCTACCCAAAATAGGGGGGAGGACTTGGGTGCCTGCATCCTAGTCCTATCCTATTTTGGGGCAGCCCTAATTTCTGGGTGTTAGTTTATGACTGTTACTTGGTCCTTTTGCCAACATGGTAAGTTTTAATTTTTAAAATCTTGGTGGGAGTGCTTGTAGTTTCATATATAAGCATGTTTAGGCATTCATTTGTAAACTAGATGATCATTGTGAACTCTAGGCATTCTCAAGGTGATTCAAGACTTTCATTGTGTTGCAAGAGCAGACTTGTGTGTTTTGTGTGTTGATATTTGTAGATTTGAGCATCAATTTCCTCATGGAATGAAGAGCATCTTCCTCCCATGAGAGCTTCACTACAAGGTGACATAACATTGTGTTTTCATCATTGATTCCTTTGGTTTTTACCTCTGCCTCCCAAAGGCATGCACTCTTTATCTAACAATGGTGTGAGATAGGTAAAAAATTAGGTTAATAAGATCAAGCATAGCCATGAAAACTTAACCCTACCATCATCAAAGAATCTAATCTAAATGAGATCAAAAGTAAATACATTTTAAGCACAATATAACATAGATTGTGTGATTCCTTGTTTATGATGTGGATTGCTTCTTCAACAATGAACAATTATGAAGATAAAAGCTGCCATGATGGATGGATGATAATGATAATAAGCTCAATGGATGCTATGGATACTCAAGTGCTCAATATGTTCAAGATGATAATGTAGACACTATACTAATGCTAGATTGATGCAGTATGGAATGAGAGGGTGTTTATATAGAACTTAACCAAAATCAATCAACGGTGGAGATTCAGTGGCTATGTGAATCGCTAAGATTGAAGGATAGACATAGGTGAATGTGAAGATGACAAGTGGAGAGAAGATATGGCTTATATGTGCTTGTGTACATAAAAAGTACTACATATGAAAGATATTAAATAAAAGGATGTAGTACCACTTATCTTTTTAAATGAAAGAGGCACACATGTCGGCTCATGAGATAAATGATAAGATAAATTAATTAAATAAATAAAATTTATATAATTAATTGGAAAGTGGGTTTATGAAAGGAATTTTTTAATTAAATAAAAAAGATTTATTTAATTAAAAATAGATAGAATGAAGATAATTAAATAATTAAAGATTGTTTAATTATAGTTTAGAAGAAATAGCTAATGAATTAATTAAATAAATATAAATTTATTTAATTAATAGAAGAAATATATGTGTTAGAGATATTGCTCAAGTGTGTTAGACAAATGCAGGTGTTATGTAATGCGATATTTGAATGCTAAGAATAATGAGTCAATTTTGGGTGTCTACATTTTTCCCCTCTTTGATACAATGTTCGTTAGAGCATTGTGTCAAAGAAGATATGATATGCCCTTTGATAAACAAGGTTATGCCCTAGTGTAACTGGTAGGTGATGCCCCCTCAAGAGGTAAGCCAGGCTAACTAGGAAGGGCTGGGTTGACTCGCGATAGAAGAAAAGCTAGGACGCAAGGTTGACATGAAGAAAAAGGGGGTGGGTGGGAACAAATGGGATGATGCAGAAGAAAAAAAAGACTTTGGCATAGAAGAATTAGGGTTTGGATAGGGCTATAAGTAGGTTCTGCAAGGGCAAATAGGCTCATTTGTGCTTAGTTGTGTTCAGAAAGCTATATAGATCTAGAGCTCCTTAGAGTTGGTGTGCAACAAGAGTTGGAGAGCTATCAGGATGGTGATTCCACACATAGATCATCATCCTGAGTGAGTGAGGACACATGGATAACCAGAGGGATCAAATGTACTGGTATGTATCAAGAATTTTGCTAAAAGCGTGATTTTGATAGGCTAGAAGCATCATAAATGCACACATGTCACCATAAATGACTAGGTCTTAGGATAGGCAGATCAGGTCACTTGTGTAGGAAAACAAGTCGCTTACATTAGTTAGGTTCACTTTTAGGTGCGTCTTGGTCGCATATAATAAGAATAGGTCACTTTTAGTCAGCTAGGTAATTGTATAGACAAAATGTGCATATAGATATAAACAGGCCGCTTATGGGCTAATAATAAGCGCATAGGGAAATATAGCTCGCTTAGAAAGAAAAAATGCTCGCTTAGGGAATAGAGCTTGCTTATAGGCAAAAGATAGACGCATGTAGAGATTCAGCTCGCACATGGTCAAGTAGTGATCGCATAGGAAAAATAGGTTGCATATGAGCGAGATATAAGTGCATATGGTAAAAGAGGTCACATTTGGTCAGCAGATAGGTGGAGGATCAAAGAGGAGACGAGATGGAGGCAGTGAGCACAGATGAGATTGAGGAGGATGGAGATAGATAGACACCAGGCGCTGATTGGCTTGCGGCATGCTAGAGCTCAGGCGCAGACATACCAGGCTCAGTTACAATTGAGAGTGCAGGCTGGGGATGAACAGGATGATGGTGCACTTGCTAGGGTGATAGGGGAGAGAGATGTGGCTAGACAGAGTGAGCAGATGATGAGATTAGAGCAGGATACTGCGGTATAGTAGGTGTAGGCGATGAGAGCCGAGAGAGATGGTCTGCGGGCAAGAGGGATATGGTTGTGTAGCAGCTATAGGGTATGACTAGTGAGCGGGATAGAGCAGTGACTACATTGGGTACTGATGGGGCCATGATGTATTTGGCCACACAGTTTACACTACAGGCATAGCTGCAGAGAGTATAGGGTGAGGCGGAGTACTATAGAGGCTTATACTATGGGGTTGTCCGGTAGAGCAGAGGCAGCCTAGCTTCATGAGTAGGTCAGGGGCTTTAGGTTCAAGGAGGTCAGGTGGATCTCGATTAGTAGCCTCAGTGATGGGGCCACCAAGAGATAGGGGGCAGGTGCAGGACCTAGTGGTGGTGGTCAGGGCGAGGGAGTTACCAGTAGTCACTAGGGCTACCTTGGGTATATTGTATCATGATGAGTCCTAGAGCTGATTGTACATACATTCTTTATGGCTCAGCTTGTATATGTAGACACTTGTATATTGACACATGTATATATATATATATATATGATGGTGTATTGTTGATCTATATGATGTTATAGTGGATGTACTATTGGTATTATGAATGTTATGCATGTTGTATTTGTTTTCATGGATTGTGTATGGATGTTTATGCAAATGATATGAATGGAAATGTATGTCAATGCAAATATGTAAATGGTAATGAGATGATATGGATGTATACATATAGATAGGTGTTAATGAGATGATATATGATGGACTTATGTATGTCTAACACACTTGTTTTGCTAGATATGAACTGTGGACGAAGGACGATAGAAATGATTGATCTTGGCTGAGGACTATATAGGCGAATAATAGGATGAATAGATGGGATGATGGGTAGCTTTTTAAGTAATTGCTCAAAATGAAAAGAAATGTAATCCTTATGTTTGATATAGCATGTGGATGTCATGCACCAAGGTAGAGAAGACCAAAGTGTCGAGATATCCAATGCGCAACTAGCATGCTACAATCTTGTCTAAACACATGAGGTCAAGATGTTGAGCCAACATGCACAAGATATGAATAACAACTAGTGTTTCAAGATGGACTTTGATGCTACAAGCAATGGTTTGAGCTTATCTCCACTACACATAGTGATAGCTTGCTGGTTATATGTATGGAGCTAGTCTTGACATAGAATAGTCTCAAGTGCATAAGAGACTATTTAGCTTCTCAAATGCTAGAGATATTGATATGTAAAATGCTAATCCCAACACATACAAGATACCAATATGCCTAGGAAGAGAATAAGATCAACCTACAAACATGGCATACGAAAGCAATATGACCATGCCCCATTCCTTACTTCATCGCAACATACCAAGATATAGATAGATCAAGGCAGTCTTGATTAGGCATAGAAAAGGGACAAAAGATAAAACAAAAGATACTATCATCATGTTCTCTTGCCAAATTTAGGTGCTCTTAGATGGATTTAAGCTG
This sequence comes from Cunninghamia lanceolata, assembly GCA_027924645.1. Lineage (NCBI taxonomy): Eukaryota > Viridiplantae > Streptophyta > Pinopsida > Cupressales > Cupressaceae > Cunninghamia > Cunninghamia lanceolata. The sequence goes on from BSBN01001281.1 coordinate 8,883,228, forward strand.
GTGCCTTATTAAGAGGAAAGCTACATCCTATTGAAGGCTAAAGATGTTGATAAATTGCTATAGCAAATGGTGGCTAAAGGCATGCAGACAGATAACTTCTGGCTTATTCTTGATTGGTTAAAGTGCTTGAGCTTTCAATATACACAGTTTTCTTCCTGCTTGAGCTGATCAAAGAGAAGAAGATGGAGGATGAAAGAAGCTGAAGAAGATGGGGTGGATTATCTGTGCTTGAGTACTGGAAACTTCCTTCATATTCCAAACTGCGTACATACCCTGTATCCATGGGATCAAAGCACATTTATGATGAAGATGAGACATGATGAATATGTAGTTCTGGGTTTTATTGATGACGTGTGTGATCAAAGATAGAAGAATGTGTGATGAAAGATTGAAGGATGATTAGAAGAAAGATGAAAGATGGATGATGAAAAGAAGAGGCCATCATCTTAGCCTGAATCAGAGTGCTTCCTTCACATCTCAGATTGCCTACATACCCTGTATCCATGGGATCAAGGCTTTAATGATAGAGCTGGGATGTAGTTCTTGCTTATAACACTAGTGGGTGATGTTGAAAGACTAATGTGATTTTCTTGAATGTTTGCGTTGGTGATGTCTTGCGATTGTCGGATGTTAGATGAGCGTGAATTGAATGCAAAGATATGAATCCTGATTGTAAATTGTTGTGCCACGTTTATTGTTGGATGAACACTATGGTTGAAGTTGAATGTTTTCTATGTTGCGAGCTAAAATGTTTGATGTGTTATGAGCTAGAGATAGCAGTATCCACTTCCAAATAAGACTCAACAAATGCCCCCAGTGCAAGATGAGGTTTATTATGAAAAAGCGACGATAGGGACGACGTGCGGTCAAGATGCTAAGGTGCCAAAAGAGATAGTTATCGCAACAATGTCTCAAGTATGATAGCTAGCATTAACAGAGGTGAAGGTGGAAAGGCTATTTATTGCAATGATATGTGGATTATTATATGGACTATGTAGGATAGGATGGCGAAATATGGTAGGAAGAGTGATGATCAAACAAAACCAAGCAGATCATGGAAGCTGGTCATTACACAGCACTTGGTTGCCAGGTTTTCACTATGGTACTTATCCAAGGTGCCTGTTTACAATGTTTTCACTAGAGGATGGATTATTTATCTTAGACTATTTTTTTTTGTTATCCAAAGTGCCAGAAAGTGGTTTTCACTATTGGATTTTTTTTTTTGGGATAGCTGACAATTACACATGGCGCCTGTTTGCTAGGTTTTCACCATGGTAATAGATAGGAGGGACTCAAGTGTCTAGTTCAATGGGTGTTGGTAGTCCCGTTAGAGATGGATGTCATTGTATGGACCATGTCATTATGCCCATCAATGTTGGTAAGGGATTGCGTGGATGGGAAATGGATTAGGTGGACAATGGATTAAGATAAGGATGATTGAAGGTTCACACAAGGATAGATGGAAGGCTCATGCAAGGATAGATGAATGGGATAGTGGATTATGGGAAGGCTTATGCACAAGCATGGACCATAAGAAGGTGATAGGGGGATATGTAGGATAATAGATGAAGGATGGAGGCATGTGAAAATGTGGGATGGAAGGGAACCATGACCAACAGTTGCACACACTGCTAAACATTGAAGCTTTTAATGAGAAGGTGGGTGTAGGGAGTAATTGGGATGTTTGCTTAGAGGATGGGTGATGGAGTGATTTAGGAACCCACAGATACTTCGTATTCTTATGATTTTTTCTTTTCTTGTGGGATTTTTAGATGGAATGGGATCTTTGGAAGGAATTGGAATGTGAGATGGAAGAAGACAATTAGGATTCTTTTGTTTGAGATATGGATAAGGATGCCTCATTCAGCCTGCTTGTTTGTTTTCTTAGGAACCCAAACCATTTGGGGCATAGGATCTTCTTGTGGATTTATAGGCTCAACTAGCCTGTTAGATGTATTAAGCTATGATTCTTTGCTTTGATACCATAAGGCATGAGAACATTTAGGATTCTTGGTAGGACTTTTAGCTTTAGAGGTAAAGGCATCCAAATTTTTATTTGTGAATCCCATGGATGTGGTGGAAGCGGGGTTGCCGAAATGAATGGAAGCTTTATGCTTAGACGGTATGTGCATTTGTTGGTCATGATTAGGAATATAATGGTGATGATGGATAAATGGATAATTAGGCATTGGTAGTAATGGAGTTGAGGAAAATGGAGGGATATTAGGAGTTGGAAGTAATGGAGGTAAATTGGATGGCGGAAGATGTACAGTCACATGCTTTTGCAAGTTATAAGATGGGGAAAGTGGAGGATATGGAAATAAAGTTGATGGTGGGAGTTTAGGAGTTGGAAGAAGCGGAGGTAAATTGGATGGCGAAAGATGTACGGTCACATGCTTATGGGGTTTATGATGGGAAATGGTGGACTTAGGATGGATGGAGGAATTACCAACATCTTTAGCTTGGGGAGGCCAGCTTTTGACACTGGGACTAGGAGTGTGTGGAGGACTAGACTTGAGTTCCTCATTAGATGGAGATGAAGGGGTTGCTGAAAGCATGAAGATGGAGGATCCTAGAAAAAAGTCAGTGATATGAAAGGAGGAGTCGTCAATGGTATCAGAGCTAGAAGTCTCTCTTACCAAAGAAGATCCATCTTCTGTATCAGAAATGGATATGGATGAAGGTTCTTGCAATGTGTATTCACTAGGGCCATGTTCAGCATACTTGATACAGAGATTGGAAGTAGTTTTGCTAGATGATGACTTGAGTAAGTCAGATGGATCTACATAGGATGAAGATGGATATGCCTTAGTGTTGATAGGAATACAGTTTGGACTCTAATATTTAGCTTGAAAGGCATGACAAAATTCAAATGGATTGGGATCAGCTTGGATAGTAATCTCAACACCGTTGTGTGGAAATTTAAGACATTGATGGTATGTGGAAGGAACTGTCTTGAGGGTATGTATCCATGGATGACCAAGGATGATGTTATAAGGAAGGTCAATATCAAGAACCTGACAACGAGTTTCTGTAGTGACCGGCCCAACTTGGATAGGCAAGAAAATAATCCCTTCAGTATCTTGCTTGACATCATCATATGCTCTCATAGTAATAACCTTAGAGGTGTCAACATCCTTCTCAGAATATCCTAGTTATTTTATTAATTTTAAAGAACATATATTAAGACCAGCTCCACCATCTACCAAGATTCATTTGATACGGCATTGTTTAACAAACACTTCAATGTGGAGGGCTTCGTTGTGTAAAGGATGAATGGAGGGATGAAGATCTTTGTCAAAGAAGGTTAAATGACAAGGGGCTGCAATGCTAGTGACCATAGATTCGAATTGTGTGATATCAATATCATTGGGCACCGAAGATTCTTGTAAAGCTTTGTCAAGGATAGATTTTTGAGTAGGGGATATGCGAAGGAAGTCAAGAATGGATATGTGCATGAGTGTTTTGCCAAAGTGATCCAAGATATTATAGTTAGAGAACAGTCAAGGAGGATGAACAGGTGCTCCTTGAATGGTGACTCGACCTCTTCGAGTGGTTACAGCGCAATCAGGTGCTTTTCCTTGGATAGTAATGGTAGAAATGCGAGCGTGGTCAATGCAACCAATAGTAGATGATTCATAGTTGTATTGAATGGAATTCCCAGCATGAGGGTTACTTGTTTTTTCATGAGATGGAAGTGGATTTTTGAAAGCCTCTAGATCATAGTTCAATGTTGATTGTTGTGCGGGTTGAGTTGTTGAAGGTGCAATTTTGATTAAACCTTGATCGATACAATCTTGGATAACATGTTTTAAGTGTATACAACTGTTTGTTTTGTGTCCTTTAACTCTATGGAAATCACAATACTCATTTTCTTTGTACCAAGGAACTTTGAAGAGCGGTTCACCATTGGGTGGTGCATCCGGTAAGATAATATCGCCCACTTGGAGAAGCTTTCGAAAGACAACTTCCATAGGTTCCGCTAATGGTGTAAATTATTGGTGTGGATTGGAAGTTTATCATTGTCGCGTTCGTTGAAAAGGTTGTGTTGTTGTAGAAGCATCTTGAATGTTGATGGAAGCTTTCATAGTTTGTATGTTATTTGCGTCTACAACACCATCGTTGACAACATTCTTATTTTTGTTCCAAAAGTGAGACTTATCATTGGAGTTTTGAGGATAGTCTTTATTATCGTGAAAGATCTTGATAGTTCCTTTAGAAATTAAAGCTCATTCAATGATGGTTCCTTTGGAAACAAGTTCATCAAAGGTGCTAGCACTTTGCAATTGTAATTTGAATGACAGCTCAGGATGAAGATTTTGAACAAAGATATTGAGCTGTTGTTTCTCATGAATTTCCCATGATAGTTTGCTAGCCATATTATACCATCGTTGAGTGAATGAAGAAAAGGCTTCACCATTGTGCTATTTATTGTTGACAAGGTCATTCATGTTTACTTCATGTTTAATGTAAAAGCGAAGTGTGATCGAAACTTGTTCACTAACTCCGAAAAAGACTTAATTCCCAGAGGTAAATGAGAGAACCATTCAAGAGCTTGTCCTGCTAAGCTTCAAGGAAAGAGTCTCAAAAGATATGTATCATCATAAGCAACATCCAGACATGCCACAAAGAATGCTCTAAGATGGTCTTCCAGATTTCCTTTTCCTTTGTATTCGTCAAACTGTGGAATTTCAAAGTGTGACGGAAAAGGTGTCATATGAAGAAACTTGTCAAATGGGTAAGCGCATATGTTTTCTAAGGAAAATGTCTTCTTGCCTGGTCCTACTACTTGGTTGATCATTTGTTGAACATCCGTTGAAGACAATTGCTATTGTTGCAAAGGGGGTGAAACATGGTATGATGTATATTGAGGTTGTTGTTGTGGGATATATGAAGCCATGACTGTTTGTTGAGGTTACGTGCTCACAACGTATGTCAAAGGATTGGTATGTGACACATATGTGGTTGAGGAGTGCTATCCTTGAGACATAAGTGGTGGTTGGGTATATTGTAATGAATGGGCCCCAAGATTTTGCATCACATGTGAAGTGGAAGATTGATTGACATTAGTTAATGGTTGGGAAGTTGGAGTGGGATTTGTGACATGGTAAGTGATGGAAGGATTGGTAGCTGCGAAAGAAGGATAGATACTTGGGTTGGTATTTTGGACAACATGAGGATTGAGATGTGTCATGTGTTGGGTGATAATAAGAAAGCCTTGGGTAGCATAAGATGGATTGATGGTGTGTGAAGGATTGGAAGAATATGACGGAATAGATGTAAGTTGCTCAACATAAGTGACCGTAGTGCTAGGATTGGCTTGAGAAACGATAGGAGGGTCATTCATGTCAATAAGACTAACATTAGAATTATATGGTGTAATGGAGGGATTAGTAGAGATAGTGGAAAGCATATTAGCAGTTGGTATATGAGATGTGGTATTCATATGGGATATGGCAGGTTGTGATGGTCGTGAAGCTTGGACTATTGGTGTTGTTGAGATAGTTTGGGAGGCTTGCACACTATGGGATGTGGGAATAGCTTGTGATGTTTGGAACATTTGCGCTTGGGCCACATGGACAACTTGTGTTACTTGAGGCATGGAAACAGTCATGGTAGGAGGAGGGGTATGTTGAGGAACATGGAAAGGTGGAATGTTCAGATTTTGTGACATGAGAGGGAGCACATTGGTTGGTGTTATCAAAGGTTCTAGAGTGTACTCTGAGCATGGTGGATCAAATGAAGTAACAATAGGTAATGAAAGAGATGTGGTGGAAGATAGAGCCTATGATATGGTGGGGGATGGTGTGACGATAGTGGATGGTCCCTTTGCAACAACACTAGGAGTGTTTGGATCATGCTCTCTAATAGTAGATATGTCAAAATCTCTTGGTAATTTAGTGCCCATGCAAGCAAGTTGAAAGAAGTAGTGATTTGGCTCAGATAAAGCAAGTCTCTCAACTTGATCTCACACATGGGTATCCTAAAATTTTGATAAGTCTTCTTGGGATTGTTCTTCAAAAGTCTTAAAAAATGTTTGAGGTTGCATTTGTTGTGAAGATGACTCTCCAACAGTATACCCATGAGGCGTAAACATATGAGGAGGCATACCAGTCATAAATTGAGTTGCGTCTTTAAGAGGTGTTGATCTAGATTGTTGCATCTTAGCTCCCATCTTAGCTTGCAATTTAGCTTCCATTTCAGCTCACAATTTGGCTTCCATTTCAGCTCTATATTGATTCCTAGTCTGAGGCATGATGTTGATGTTGAAAACTGAAGTTTAGCTTGTCAAAGTTTTGAGACCCAAAAGAAAGGTGATAGTTTGCTAGTTGGTTGGTTGCTGGTTGCTTTGTTGTTTTTCTTGGTTGCTGATTTGTTTGTTTGGTTGGTTGATTTGTTTTGCTTGGTTGGTTTGCTTTGTTGATTTGTTGTTGGCTGGTTTTCCCTAGAGAATAGCGCACACACTCAAGGGAAAAGTTGTTTGCTAAAGGTTGCTATGTTGCTGATGTTTGCTGAAGCTAAAGCTAATGTTTTCCTGATGGATTGAGATGTTTGGTTTGATGTTTGGTTTGCTGGTTTGGGATCTCAAAAAGATGAAAAGCTCATGAATTGCGATTGATTGGTAAGCTCAAAATAGGAGACAAAGTCTGGGTATCTACTAATGATCAGAGACAGGTCTGAAAGCGAATGCTGAAGTTGAGTAAGCTAGATTTGTGGCTAATTCAATTGAGTCACTAAGATTTGCTGGTATTAGACCATAGGCAACAAGTGATAGCTCATACGCGACTCAAAAAAGGCCACAGGCGACTAGTAATAGGTCAAATGTGGGCTTGTTTAGGTTCTAACAACAAGTTACAGTGTTAACCAGAGGTGATCTAATTTTTCACAGGTGATTACTGTTGGCTCAAAAGTGATTTACTACTAATCAGAAGTGACACAAGTTATGCTAGAGCGATAGACTATTGTTTAAAGGTGAACCAATTTAGACAGAAAGTGGTTGACTATTGTTTAAAAGCAACTCTATTTATGCAAAAAGTAGCTAACTGTAGTTTAAAAGTGATTTTGTTATCTGTATGCAGGTAGTTTAGGCTTAAAAGTGACTGTGTCTATTAGGAAAGATGTCTGATTTGTGATTTTTTGACAAGAAAATAGTAATTGCAGTCAATCATACTCACAACAATCACAAACTTATACAACTTAGGCTAGGAGAGGACTGTATTTGTTGAATCCCCTGGCCATGCTTATTCAAAGCAGATAGCTTTAGGATCTTGGTAGCACCGACTCCCCTCCACGGCACACACTTCTCATGCATACCAAGATCCAGATTTCCTGTAAGGCCTGTCCCTCACCAAACCTTAGGATTGCCCCTGCTATCTCTTCTAAGAACCACGTGAATCAGGGTGGCTTCAAAGGTCCCACCTTTTGTGTCAACAAATAGAAGGTTTTTGGCTACTACACAAAGTTACTAATAAGGGCATCCGCTCAGGTGGCTATACATGCGGCAGTGCTACTCTCCATTGTGGAGTCTCCCAGCCTTCAAGGGTTATGCCTTGGAGGGTTTTGGGGGAGGTTGGCTATCGATATAATGCAACAACACCTGTTGTTTGTGGCTTTTGACACAAAAACTTTTCTTGTATAGCAGTTCAGAAGGACTTGGCTTTAGCCCATTACCCCTTGGGTCATATCCTTTCTCACACCAGAAAGGTAGGCCCTCTAAAGATAATAACAAGTTCTCATGCACCCAAGATCCATTTGATAGGCAAGGGGAGAGGATACTTTTGTTATTAAATTTGGGTTACAATCAATCACATGCAAGCAATCAAAAAAGATAAATCAAGCATGGAGCAAGCAATGATTCATTTTAAGCACCAAGCCCAAATGTTCCTAATTTAGTGAAAAACCACATGTTCCTAATTTAGTGAAAAACCACAAGTCTTGGACCAATCAGAGTTACAACAGATATGTTAGTAGTTTGATAACCTCAAGTCTTGGACAATCAATAAGATACTGTACAAATATCCAATTAGTAGCCAAGAAAATAAACTACAAATGATACAGACTGAAAGAGACATAATTTACTAGAGGTGATCCACTTTTAGTCAAAATTGACCTCTATTCTTTCACAGGTGAAATCTTACAGATCATAAGCGGTGCTGAGAGCTCCAGATGTGAATTGTTAAAGCTCACAAGTGATGTAAAAAATTAGGAAGCAGCTGATCGCGGCTCATAAGCGACCTGGATTTGCGAAACAGATAGAATACAACAAAACCCTAATTCTGCAATAAGCAATTCAATTATCTAAAGGCAGTCACTATCAGATCAAAAGTAATTCAGTTAAATGCAAAAGCAACCGCTGTTAGTATAAAAGTGATGCAGAATAAACAAAAAGTGACACTATTCACTTATAAGCGATCCAAAAAATGCTAAAGGCGGTAGGTTTCAGCTTAGAAGCGATGCGAGTATTCAAATAGTGACATTTTTTTGCTTAGAAGTGACTGGAACTTGCCGTAAGCACTCAAAAAATTTGATCTTCATAAAAACAACTTCAAACAACAAAATTAATCAAGGACGTGAGTCCCACCGAGTGTGCCAAAATGTGATAGGTAAAAAATTAGGTTAATAAGATCAAGCATAGCCATGAAAACCTAACCCTACCATCATTAAAGAATCTAATCTAAATGAGATCAAAAGTAAATGCAATTTAAGCACAATAGCACCTAGATTGTGTGATTCCTTATTTATGATGTGGATTGCTTCTTCAAAAATGAACAATTATGAAGATAAAAGCTGCCATGATGGATGGATGATAATGATAATAAGATCAATGGATGCTATGGATACTCAAGTGCTCAATATGCTCAAGATGATAATGTAGATGCTAAACTAATGTTGGATTGATGTAGTATGGAATGAGAGGGTGTTTATATAGAACTCAACCAAAATCAATCAATGGTGGAGATTCAATGGCTATGTGAATGGCTAAGATTGAAGGATAGACATAGGTGAATGTGAAGATGATAAGTGGAGAGAAGATAGGGCTTATGTGTGCTTGTGTACATAAAAAGTACTACATATGAAAGATATTAAATAAAAGGATGTAGTACCACTTATCTTTTTAAATGAAAGATGCACGCATATCGGCTCATGATAAATGATAAGATAAATTAAATAAATAAAAAAAATTTATATAATTAATTAGAAAGTGGGTTTATGAAATGAATTTTTTAATTAAATAAAAAAGATTTATTTAATTAAAAATAGATAGAATGAAGATAATTAAATAATTAAAGATTGTTTAATTATAGTTTAGAAGAAATAGCTAATGAATTAATTAAATAAATATAAATTTATTTAATTAATAGAAGAAATATGTGTTAGGGATATTGCTCAAGTGTGTTAGACAAATGTAGGTGGTATGTAATGTGATGTTTGAATGCTAAGGACAATGAGTCAATTTTGGGTGTCTACATGGTGTTCAGAGACTTAAGTGTCCTAGAGGACTTGACTGAGGCAAGCCTCTAAACACCACAACCCCCAAGCCAAGTCTTGTGATTGCAGGTTACAGGTGTCGCATTTGGGAAAAGTAGAGTTGTAGGAAGGATTGGTAGGCATCAAGGATTTGGGATCTGAAGAAAAGTAGGACACAGGAGCACTTCCAGGACTTGGGCACTTGCTCTAGTGTCCTCCACATCTGAGTTTTGGGAAACATAAGTTACAGGGCTGATCAGTGTCGAAAAGAGGTTAAGATCCTGCAAAGAAATTGGCACCTTGGACTTGGGCACCCACTCTAGTGTCCCTAACTATTCCGCTTCGGAACCCCAAAAATAAGTACTTTGTGATTTGGTATTTTACTCCTGTCTGTAAGAGCTTTTCCCGTTATTCATCAATTTGTTGCCGTATCTACATAATTAGGGTTTTAATGGTCAATTGAGCATAGGAGAAGGAAAATTAATAATTAAAGTCCCTAATCCAAGTTTCCCTACATTTGCAAGTGACCTAGGGTATGATAGTGCTCGTCACTTGACCCTAGATCCTTGAATGTATAGTGGAGAGGCAGATTTAAACATCTAAAATCTAGAACATTAACAAATCCAATTTTCCCCTAAACAATTAGATACATATCTGGAAGAAGAGATGAAAAAGATAAAAATCAGTTTGTCTCTATCAGAACTGCTAAAGACCCCAGTTATCAAGAAGGCCTTCTTGAAGTCCTTAGATGAACCCACATCAAAAGATGACAATCTTGGTCATAATCCTAGTCACATCATGACTAGAGATCCTACATCCAAAGATAACATTGTCAAATCTAATGTGCAGGTCATTGTTCATATTGCTGAAACATCACAGATGACTCTGTATAGAGATAGGTTAGAGTCACCTCCATTCTTGCTTACCTTAAGAATATATGGTAAGAATTTACACAATTATCTTGTGGATTTAGGTGCATCAACGAATGTGATGCCCTTGTCTATTTGTAATGCTTTGGGCTTACATCCAGCCAAATCCCTCAAGAAGGTGACACAACTTGACAAAACATAAGTGAGTGTGGTGGGAGAGTTAACTCATATCCACACTTAGCTTGCATCAGACCCAAGGGTACAATACTACATTGACATCCAGGTAGTAGACATCCTTGATACTTATGGAATGCTTCTTAGCAGGGACTAGTCTAAAACATTAAATGGATACATGGCTACTAACTTTAGTCATATGTGGTTACCCTAAAAAGGATTCCCTAATCAAATAAGAATAGAAGTTGAACCTAGGATGAAACACATGATAATTGAGTATAACAATACCAATGAGATATTATATGTAGATGTTGAACTAGGAGTTTATGCTATAAAGCCACAAACTGTTAGAATTGAAGAAGTTCTAATGTACAACATGCACACACATGAAGGTAATAATGAAGAAGGAAGGGTGATCTTTAAGTCTAATTACTATTCTACTGATGAAGAGGAAGAATATCATTTCATTGAGTTTGAAAAATACTTGTCTACAGAAATGCAGAGGTGCCAACTGACTGGGACCTCCATGGAGGATATCCTGATATCCGGATGGTGCAAATTACATGATGAGGCACATTTAGAAAAGGATTGTGAAGCCTATTTAGATATGATCGAATTGGAGAGAATGTGTAATGGAGTCAGATCATCATCAACTAATGCTATCAAAATATTTGATGATGATGCTAATTCCTGTTTGTTTTGCTCTGATGCAGGGGAACACCAAGAAGAAATGCATCAGGATAATGTCTTGATGCCAATTTTAGAAGAGATTTTGATACGTGAAAAAATACATCCCAAGAACTAGAAAAATATTATCAACCCAAGGACTGACTACTTTATTGAGTCAAACTATGAATTATTAGATGAGGATAGAGGGAGGCACCTAACCAAATTCAAAGAATTCTTGTCTAAATAGATTCAAAGACATATTCTACAAGGGGTTCCTTCACATCATGCATTGATTGAATTGTGGTGTAGACTTCACAAGGCACCACATTCAAAAAAAACATGTGCCCTATGTTACATATATTGAATAAAGAAGATCAGTTGTGTTCCAAGGATATAGCACATGATATCAAGGATATCTTTAAAGAAGAAAGAATAGAAATTGCAACATATCCTGTTGATGAAAATGACAACATCAAAGAGATGAAAAGAGGAGATGTTCAACATGAAGATGCTCACAAGAGACAACCATGTCTATCAAAAGGAGAACCACAGAAACTAAAATGGATGTCTGCAGGTGCAGCCACACGTGCCAAAAGAAAAAGAGAAGGTCCTGACAAGCCTTTAACATAAGATAAGCCATGGATTCTAAGGTTTGATTGTTCTAAATCCAAACAAGGGGTTGGAGTAGGCATTGACCTCATCCAACCATCATGGAGATAATTTCTAACAACATACCGATTGCAATTCCCCTATACTAATAATGTCGTTGAGTACGAAGCCTTGATTCATGGGTTGCTGTTTACTCTTAAGAAGAAGGTCAAAATCTTGCAAGTCTATGGAGACTCAGAATTAGTGGTAAAATAAGTCAAGAGTATCTACGCATGAAATTACAAAAAAATGTCAAATTACAGGCATAGAGTCTGGGATCTAGTAGAAAGTTTTGATGCTTTCAACATCATGCATGTCCCTAGAGAACAAAATCATAGAGTAGATGCATTGGCACAAGATTCTAGCACATTAGAACCTCTATCCATTTCTGGAATGAATAGATTCTTAGTAGAATTGGTATCAGTACCCTCCATACCTGATAATGTCATGAATTTCCAAGTATTTGATGATGATCAACATATCCTAGATTTCATTACAACTAGAGATATATTTGAAGCACAGATCTTGGATGAAAAGAATTTGGAAGATTAGGTATGGGAAGAAGAAGAAATCATGGACTTACCGAGCAACAAAATTCCCCAAGGCATGATTGAGCTTGAAAGAGCTTTTGATTTTGAAAACATGATAAAATAGAAAGACCTCCCTAAGACAGATGGAGGAGAATATTCACCTGTCAATATAGGACAAGGTGAAGACATAAGAAAGGTCCTGATCGGCAATGTTTGTTCTGAAGAAGAAAAAGAAGGAATAACTTAGGCACTGAAAAATTATATCCATGTTATTTTCTGGACCTATGATGAACTAAAAATGTATGACACTTCTATTATCACCCATACAATTCTACTAAAGCAAAATGCGAAGCCATTCAATTAAAAATAGAGTCCAGTCAATGCATTGCTGGAACCCATTATCTTTGAAGAAATCAAAAAGTTACTCAATGCAAGGATCATATTCCCTGTTAGGCACTCAATGTGGGTGGCCAATCTAGTCCTAGTCAAGAAAAAGAATGGAGACATACATTTATGTGTGGACTTCAGAAATCTAAATAGAGCATTGAAAAAGGACAATTATCCTCTACCCTCACTAGATGAAGTTCTACAGATAGTAAATGGAGCTCAAATGATGTCTTTCTTGGATGGTTTTTCAGGATACAATCAAGTCATGGTGGACAAGATCGATAGATTAAAGATAGCATTCACCACCAAATGGGGGATATTTTCTTATAGATGCATGCCTTTTGTCTTGATTAATGCTAGAGCCACATTCCAACACGTAATGGACATAACATTCAAGGGCTTAGTTGGGCAATGCATAGTCATATACATGGATGACTTAACTATTTTCTCAAAGAAGAGAGGCGGCCATATAGAAGACCTCAGGAAGGTTCTTAAAAAGTGCAAGCAATATGGTATCTCTTTAAACCCAAAGAAGTGCATATTTGGACTGACCACAAGTAAGTTGCTTGGTCACGTCATATCAGAAAATGGGATGACCGTTGACCTTGCTAGGGTTGATTCAATAATGAAACTACAACTTCCAGGGAGTAAAAAGGAGTTAAAATCTTATTTTGGTAAGACTAATTTTGTGAGGAAGTTCATCGTAAGATTTGCAAAAATTATAAGGCCACTTAATGCAATGCTCAAAAAAGATGCCAATGGACACCTGAGGAAAAGGCTGCATTTGAGGATATCAAGAAGGCCATAGTAGATGCACCTATTTTGATTAGCCCAGATTACACACGGGACTTTTATATCTATTCGTTTGCTTCATAGCATACATGCACAATAGTCCTGACATAGAGGAGTGAAGAAAAGGAAGAGATTCCCGTCACTTTTATGAGTTCTCCATTTAGAGATGCAGAGCTTAGGTACATGGATGTTGAAAGGCAAGCCCTTGCTTTGGTCAAAGAAGTGAAAAAATTTAGACACTATATCTTAAGAAGCAAGATAATCACTGTGGTACCTGATGCAGCTATTAAGATGCTCCTAATGCAAAATGTGTTGATTGTCAGGAACACTGAGAGGGGGGGTGAATCAGTGTTCTAAAAATCTTTTCATGCACTTTAACTTTCAGTTGTTTTCCAAAATTAATTAAAAAGAAACATAATATGCATATGAACAACAAACATGAACACCAAGATTTTTATGTGGAAAACCCAAGAAGGGAAAAACCATGGAGAGGATTAGCTCCCAAATATATATTGTAATCTTTACAAAAATAATGTTCAGGCTTGGTCACTCCACGGGCCTAGAACATGTTGGCTCACTACCATAATGTACAACTAAGTTTAGTAGGCTCACTGCCTTAACCCTAAACCTAGCATGATTACAATAAGGGTTGTTAAACCCTATTGAAGGCTCACTACCTTGAAGATGAACACTTTCTTCCAATCAGATTACACATGAAAACTGAGTACTGCTTAAGCATTTGCCACTATGCCAAGGTGTAGGCATTTAACAACTATATTCTGAATCCCAAGTCTTCATCGCTATTGATCCTCTAACTCTGCTCTACTATTCACATCCTTGCATCACACACATATACATCTACATCACACACACACCAGTCAACCAAATTTCATTGCCTTTATATATCCACATCATGATTTACTCCATAATCAGGTTGGCATCCAAGAAGTGAAATGTGTACATAGAAAGATGTACCTTATTGGCTTGATCCAATGCACTATATGCTATGCGGACCCAATTCTTTTCCCAAACATGTTCATATAGGTTAGCTCTAATCATTTAATTACTTACATAGATCTTTCAAACATTAACTCTTCTCCACATAATGATTAATATACTTGTCAGCCTCTTCCTTAAGAGTATGCTTAGCAACTTCATCTGCTGAGTTAAAACTTTTACTGAGGATCTCAAAACACTTCCAAAATCATATCAAGGACTCTTTACACATTCCCAATCTTACCCTCAGAACCGTAAGGCATGATATCTTCTTGTAGAGAAATGCTGACCATCAGAACTCAGACTCTATCTTTGTCAAAATCTGTCAAACACTATGCCGATACATAGCAGCTTGTAGCTAACCTTCCGGTGGACTTCAGATCTCCTAACTTTGGAATAAAATACTCCATATAAGTTTTTACAACACCTCAACACCGCATCACAAAATACTTATCTGCAAAGGAATGCAGACCACTTCACTATGCCCTATTCACTATTCCTGCTATATCTTTGCTTACCTGGACTTAGAAATTTATCCAAGATGACTTCCGGAGGAAGTCAAGACATAAACTCTGAGGCATAATGATGTAGAGTGCCCAGTGAAAATGCTTAAAAATAGGGGTGAATACCCATCAAACCCACAGTATAGAGGGATTATTACTTAATTGGCTTTAAATACCCTTCGCTAGGTCAGAACACATTCACACTCTTCACTGTTGGCGAGACTAAATATTGTCGGCATACTCAAAAACTCTTCTACCGATCTACCAACTCTCCCTGATGCTTGACTTCCTTGTCTTCAGAGAGACTTCTATTGTTGGTGGTGTATTCTAACCTCTTACCGATACTTGATGGTGGTTACGTTTCCACTCGACTTAACCGTAGCGATTAGTCGCAACCTTGGCCAGACTTTGACCGTCGGCGACCTCCTTGTATGTCCTTCCGATTCACCGATATACTAACTTGTATATGCTTTGCTTGACTTACTATCATTGGTAGATTAAGGTATCTTTATCCATTACAACCAGTCACCTTTTGTATCTGACAAAAGATACATTCACAATATACAATCTCAACATACATTTGCGATATGCATTCTCAAGATACATTTTCAACATACTTTTGTGATATACATTCACAATGTACATTCGGTGAACCGATATGAAACTTGCGCCGATGACAATCTCTGCAACTTTGTAACCAAACAATTCACACAAAAACAACAAGAATTCAATAGAACAGAAAATGATCTACTCCTAAGGAAGTCATTCCACTGATTTCAAAGAAATCTCAACTAGTGGAATGCTTCTGATCTACATCTCTGCAATTAATCCAAAAAAAACTTTTATTTCTTCTTCTTAGAAAATATATATACAAATCGATTCTCCCCCTCTATGTCCGTTCGTTTCACTCTGATTTCTTAACGAACACAGACCGACTATAAGAATCATGTTGGCAGTTACATATGATGGAAGGTGAATCGCCCTACAACCACCTTTGCCATTCAGTTACACCCATTTAGTTCAGTTACAATATTTCATGACACGTATATAGACTCAATTTATGCCGCTACTCAGCCAACTATGATTCAATATGGCTCTAAGGCCTTACAAACATGAAAAGACAACTTTGGATAGAACAGAAAATGCATGGAATCCTCCTGATTCTTAGGTCTCGAGGTGCTCCTGCACCACCTAACACTGTTAAACAATTGAGAACATCATACCTAAACCGCATTACCTTATCATCATCTGTGGAGGCATACTATCCAGCTTACTGTCCTCTACTCCTCATACTTTCCATACTTAGCCATTTTCTATCAACCAGACCTGGAATCTAATATGTTCTTCTAGAGATATCTCTTCCTGTCATGGTGATAGGATCTCTGAGCCTTGTTACCATCAATGACAACATACAAGTCCATACTGGAGCAGTGTCTCTTGCCAACAATCTCCCCCTTTGGCATTGATGGCAAGACTTAGTGAAAAATGGTTGACTTCTCCCCCTTACTATTTACACTTTATTTTCCTACTCCCCCTGAGATGATTATCCATTTTCACTGAACTTATTCTCCCCCTTTGACATCAATGGCAAAGGGATGTGATTTGGAACCCAAAATTTTTCAAAATTTCAAAAATTTGTTCTCTGCCGCATATTTACAAGTGCAATCTTCATCTTAATATTACATATATTTGAGGATGTCATTGAATATGTTTTTTTAATCTATGCCCACTCAATGTCTCAACCTTTTTGAGCATTGTCCAAAATTTAAATGTGTCCACTGTAGAGAAAAGCTAAAGCTTCTACCTTTTTGAGATTAGAGGGTGTGTTTGTTTGTATAGCTACCCTAGCCTCTGCAACAAGATTTGTCATTGAGTCTAGTTTAGGGAAGACTAGTCTTCTTAGTTGTCCCATTTTGCTTTTTATTTGATATTTTTGATTTGTTAAGTCAGTCAGATCATTGTGGATGCTAATGACTTTTGCTTCTTTATTTATAACTAATTCTATCACTGGATCAAATTTGGTAGAGATATCCATCATTTTCTGTTCCAGCTCTTTGATCTATTCCTCAATCTCATGAGTAGCTTTTGGCCAGGATAGACAAAATTTGTACACATCTCTAGGTTCTTTTACAACTCTTTGAGTGTTAGCTATTGAATTTTCTAACACAATTTTATCATTTGCTATCATTGTCTTTAATTCTTCTAGCCTTTTTCCCTCAAATTCCTGCCTTACTTTTGTTTCTACAGATTTTTCAAAAGATTCAAACTGATTACTTACTGAATTTATTAATCCCTTCAAGTGTCTTGCTGGGGGCATGGATGAATCCCTCTTGTGGGTGAGTAGCAGCTTCTCCAAAATCTCAGATGCTTCATCAATTAGTTCACTGTCCTCAATATGTGATTTCAACATCTCTTCTTACGCCTTTGCTTGGATAATTGAAACCCACTTAAATTTCTGTGCTAGAGACATTTTGTCCAGGTTTATTGGGCCATGTAGAAATTTGGGTTCATCCAAATCTTGTTTCATTTTCTCTAGCACTTCTTTTACTAATGTGGTAGTGTCTCTTGGCATGGCAGGCACTTCTTTTTTCTGATTTTGTTCTAGATTATCTAAATCCATAATCTTATTGGTTTCCCCTGCTTGTTCAGGTGAAGGATTTGCTAATTCTTCCTTAGTTTTCCTTTTGTTAGTATTATCTTCAGTCTGTTGTGTCGAAGGGGTTCTCACTTGAGAGTCATTAGTAGGTTCCTCTTTCTCCTCAGACACTCTGCCATTTGTATCTAGTTCTTGACCCAAATTTATTTCTAGAGTAGATGAATTGACAGGAATATCAGTTTCTTCATTGACACTTGCAATGGGAAGATTGTGTTGTTTCAAATCTTTTAAAATAATTTCTTCTGATTCTTTTACCACTTTATCAATATCACCCAGCATTAACAAATTCATTCTAGTTTTGGTTCTAAACTGATCCTTGGTCTCCTTTGAGATCAGATTTTCTTCTTCTGTAGTGATTTCCAAACAAAGTCTAGTCAACACATGTTTTATCAGCTCAATATCTTTAGATCTGGCATTCTCTTTTCTGATGCTCAAGATATTAGCTAGATTTTCTCAGAGATCAAAGATGATCTCAATGAGGGCTTTGCTAAAGGTGTTGAGATAGTTTACAGTGGCTTCCTCCAGACTCCTTTTGTCATCATCACTAAATTCATCATAGTGCTTAATCATAGGTTTTAGATTCCCATCTACAGTGATAGCCTTTACTATATCTGCAAGTGCTCGAGGCATTTTCTATCTTTTACTAGACTTAACTTTTCTAAAGGATTTTTTCTTTAGTGCTTCTGGGGGCTTTGTCAGTCTCAATTTTCATCTTTTTGATCTCTTCATCTGTCTCAGTCTCCTCTTCATCCTTTTCACTTATTCTAACATATAATCTTTTTCCCTTCATCTTCTTTCTCTTCATGTCTTTGGCTAAGGATTCTTTTGATGTTTTCTCTAGGTTCATTGAGGCTATGGCACCAGAGGAGGTGGTAGAGCTTTTGGTAATCCTCTGGGCTTTCTCAGACTTATCCTATTTCATCTATGGATTTTATGGAATCTGCAGCGGTTCATTCTTTTGCTTTTCTTCTGCTACTTTCTCTGCTTTTTCCCTTTCTTCTTTAAATTGTTCTTTGGTGATACCATTACTTGTTGTGACTTCTTCAACCTCTTTTTTGACTTTTCTAGTTGATTTAGGTTTTCTAAATTCAAAATGAAGTTTTATGGATAGCTCTTCATAAGTTCTAAAATTTTCTTCCCTCTTGTCCTTGGGTTTGCTCAACATGTATTGAGCATAGCTCTCTAATATTTGCCCATCTACTTCATACCCCATTGGCATTACCCATATAGTCCTAGGCTCAATAGATTCCATTAGGCATTGGTCTTTTGTAACCATGAAATAGATAGTATCCTTATATTTGTCAACAATTTTCCTAGGAATTCTTTCTCTATCCTGCATTAAGCTTTGAAATTTTTTGAAGTATCCCCATAAGGCTGTGTTTTTCTCATTAACACTTCCAATGCTATTTAGATGGTTTCTGATTTGGACAGCTACTAGTTTACTACTTAACCAGATCAAGTTCTTCATGTTTGGTAGCTCATTCATAAAATAAAAGAATAAGTAGATGACCAACATACCATATTTGAAGGGGTAGTTCTTGCTTTCCTTTATCTTCTTGAGGTTCTCCAGTAGTTGGGTCAGCAACAGTTCACACAAATCATAATCTGTATTCTCTTTGACCATTTGATATGCAGTATAGATTGTTGTTCCTGAAATGAAATTCTCCCAATTGGAGAAATAGATCTTGTAGCCCAAAACCATTGAGGTGAATCTTACATCATGATCTATGATATCATTGATAGTCAATGCCCTCTTATCGAACCTTGCTCCAGTGGCCTCTGTAACAGTCTGATTCTTCACAGCCCTCAACAAAGGCACACCTCTAGTGGAATTGTTGGCAAGAGACACTACTACACATGACAAGTGTTGTCATTAATGGCAACTAAGACTATTCCACAGATCCATATAACATAACTTGTTCATATCAGAAGTCAGAACAAGAATTTATCTAAGTTTGGGTAGCCAGAAATAGAGCATGTGACAGGGTCTGATATCTTGGTTTGGATCTCTCCAGTGGTACATCATAGTGTGCTTCATATCTGAGGGAGTCATAAGGATTTTTAGGACAATCAAAATCTAGAATTTTAGCCTCCGATGATGAAGGATTCAAAAGTTATTAGCATCTGAGTATCAAGTTCCAGTTTGTCAGTGTAGACAAAAGAAGAACAGACTGACTTTGTAATTGATCTTGGTTTTGGATATATGAAATTTTCTAGTTGGGCAATTTGTGATGATCAACAATAGTGGCCGACATGATTGATGATTTGTGAATACATGTTTTTGGTCTACGTTGCAAGTTGTGCATGGAGTTGGCCGATGGAGTAGAGTTTTCAATAAAATTTCTAAGTGTTCTTGAAGCCGACTGAAAAATTATTGAAAATCATGATGCAAATATATATAGCCAATGGATTCGAGTGATTGGTGTGTGGTGGAAGTGCAAATATGGAATGAGTGTGAAAAGGTTAGATATGAAGTACTAAAGAGAAGAGATCTAAGGCCTGGATTATGGCAGAGTAGTAAATAGGGTAGAGTAAAGGTGAAGTGTGTAAGATCAGTATTCTGTGCTTAACCAGAACTGAATTCTTGCATTAGCAGATGCTATTCATCAGTTCAAACTATATGTAATCTTTTTTATAATTATTCTTGTAGGTAGTGAGCATCTTTTTTAGCAGTGAGCTCTGGGTAGTGAGCCTGAAGGCATGTGCCTTCCTCTTTTGTAATAATTTTAACAGAGTATAATCTTTGTGGGTTAACCCCCACCATGGTTTTTCCCTTAACTGGGTTTCTACGTGAAAAGTTATGGTGTCAAGTGTGTTGATTGTGTTTCTACTTATGTGTTATTGTTTCATGCTCTAATGTTTACATCATTAATCTATTTTGTAAGAAGACTAAAATGAAGAAAAGGTTAAATTTGAGGGACAACTGATTCACCCCCCCTCTCAGTTGTATGGCCTAATTCCAACAATTGGCATCAGAGCTAAGTTCCTTGGAAGAAGCTTAATAGCTTGAGGAAGATCTGGGAAGGAATTTCAATGGGTTCACTCAAAGAGCAACTTCAAATGGCTTTAGAAGATCTTGATAAGTCCAAAGTAGAAGTAGATGACCTGAAAGAAAACATTAAAGATGCTAATGATTGTAATGAGATGTTAAAAGATAAACTAAAAAAATCTATGGCAAAGAAGAAGGAGCTACTTCTCTAGCTAGATAATTTTACTAAAGAAAATGGCATGAATGAGGCTTTGGAAGAAAAAACAAAGGAATGTGAAAAGATGACAAAAGAAGTTTTTGTTCTAAAACATGAAATGGAATATGGGTTGATGAGACTAACCAAAGAATCTAAGCAAAGGAAGAAAACTGAACAAGACCTGAATCAAACTCTAAAAGAAAGAAGTAAAGAATGTTGTAGATTGGATGAAATAGCTGGCCATCTAGAGTCTAATCTACAAGAAAGAAAAGACGGTGAGAGAGAACTTGAAAAGGAAATTGTCATTCTCAGACATGACCTAGAAGTTGCAAATGAATACAAGGAGAAGTTCAAGATAATCTCAGTGAAACTTGAATCACTGCTTTAAAATCAGAAGAAGGCTGATGACAAGCATGGTCTTGGGTATGAGAAAGGTGAAAGCTCTAGATTTGGACAAAGAAATTTTCAACCAAGGAACGGAAGAAACAAACCTAGAAGGCCTCCGGTAAGACAACCTAATGCTCAAAGGTATCCATCTTTCAATAGAAATTGTTTCAAGTGCAATAAATTTGGTCATAAAGCTACTCAATGCAGAAGTAGAGTGAATCAAAGAAGTCCATCCTTCTCCGGTCAATGCTTCAATTGTAAGAGGTATGGTCATAGATCCAATGAATGCAGAAGTATGATAATGAATAATCCTAACAATAAAGGAAATGGCAATTCTTTTAATGGCTACTACTTTGCATGCAATGGATTTGGACACATGGAAAATTAGTATAGATCAAGAGTAAATCAAGTAAATAAGCAAAGAAATGTTGTATGCTTTAATTGCAATAGATTTGGTCATATTGCAAGATTCTACAAAAGCAGGAACAATAATGAAAAAGGTTTGGTAAATAAAGATTAGAAACAAGACAAAGGAAAGGGCAAAGTGGATGCGGATGAGATTCAAAGTGAAATGAACAAAATTTGGGTGAAGAAAGGTGTAATGAACAGTGGTGATGGGTCCACACTGGAATCTAGTGTTGACAATTCCTCCAAGAATTGAATTAGGAGCTTTGGCTCAGGGGGAGCTGCATTGAAAATCAAATCCCCCTAGCCAGTAAGTTGATGCCTAAATCTAGCACGATGAGAAAAAGATAATTTGAAGAAAATTTTGGAAGAAAACTATGATAGGTGAAAAGTCAGGTTTAGCAGATCAGACATAGTCATGAAACCCTAACCCTACCATTATCAAGGAATCTAATCTAAATGAAATCAAAGGATAATGCAATTCAAGCATAACATCACCTAGACCGTGCGATTCCTTGTTTGAGAGATGTGGACTGCTTCTTCAACAATGAACAATTGCAAAGTTGAAAGCTGCCTTGATGGATGATAAAAGCTCAATTGGATGCTCAGATGCTCAGGATGATAATGTAGGTGATATATGATTGCTGGATGTCTCATATGGAATGAGAGGGTGTTTATATAGGACTCAACCAAGATCAATCGACGGTGGAGATTCAGAGGCTATCTGAATGGCTAGGATTGAAAGATACTAAATTTAGGTTCCATTAGTTGTGCATGTGAAGGATATGAATGAAAGTTGTCTTACAACACATGATTGACTGGACAAGTGTTGGAATGTGATGAAAGGTGAGTAGTTAATTCAAATAAAATATTTGAATTAGTTGGGATATGAGTTGGATATTAATTAAATAAATTAAATTTATTTAATTAATAGGATACATGAATGGGATGGGATAAAATATGATGTGGAAATTAATTAAATAAATAAAATTTATTTAATTAATTAGGATGAGGATAGGATGTGATTGGGATATGATGTGGAATTAATTAAATAAATAAAATTTATTTAATTAATTGGCTAAGTAGGATGAGGATGGGATTGAATGGGATTTTAATTAAATAAATAAAATTTATTTAATTAATTGGCTTAATGGATAATGATTTAACAAGGTGTTGCTAGACATGGACAAATTTGGGTGTCTACATTTTGCCCCTCTTTGATACAATGTTCGATAGAGCGTTGTGTCAAAGAAGATACGATATGCGTTCGATAAACAAGTTATGCCCCAGTGTAACTGGCAGGTGATGCCCCCTCGAGAGGTAAGCTAGGCTAACCAGGAAGGGCTAGGTTAGCTCTCGATAGAAGAAAAGGCTAAAAAGAAGGCAGACACAAAGAAAATGGGGGTGGGGTGGGAGAAAATAGGCTATGGCATAGAAGAATTAGGGCTGTGAGAAGGGCTATAAGTAGGTTCTACAAGGGCAAATAGGCTCATTTGTGCTCAGAAACTAGAGAAATCCTGAGCTCCTGAGAGTGAGAGTTGCAGAGCTATCAGGATGGTTATTCCACGCAGGGATCATCATGCGGAGCAAGTGAGGACACACAGGCGACCAGAGGGAGCAGGCACACCGGTATATTTCAAAACTTTTCCCAAAAGCATGTAATTAATAGCCTAAAAGCGTAATTAATGCACACGTCACCAAAAGTGACTAGGTTAGGAAATAGCAGTTTTAGGTTGCTTATGTAGGAAAACACAGCGCATATAGTAGTATAGCTCGCTTATGGGCGCGGGATAGTCGCTTCTGCAAAAAGGGGTCGCATCCTGTCAGCGTGAAAAACCCAGGTGAAATGCGTAGATAGAGGAAAATGCATCGCTTATGGGGAGATATCAGTCTCTTATGGTAGTGCAGCATGCATATAAATAAACGCAGCTCGCATTTGGTAAATAGCTTGCTTATAGGGATAAAATGGTCGCATATGCTTAATTGGCTCGCTTAGGGTATAAAACTAGACGCATATGGGATATAGGTCGCATTTAGGATAAACAGGAGCGCATGTAAAAGATAACACGCGTATGAAGCAATAATAAGCGCTTATAGAAGTAGAGCTCGCTTATAGTTAAACAGTAAGTGCATGATGTAAAATAGCTCGCATATAGTCAAAGCAGGTGCGCATGGGGTAAAGCTAGTCACTAATGAGCCGAAAAAGAGCGCATGTGGGAAAGTGGACCGCTTATGGTAGGTGTAAGGTAGAATAGCAAATAGATAAGCAGATTTTGATATAGATGACTAATGGAATGAACTGACAAGGATAAATGGATGATGCAGGATGTACTACCGCCATTGCTATCATGAGAGCCACATCCGAGAGATTTGTGATTGGTGAGGCGGTTGGATGCAGAGGAGCTACTGGTGTTAGAGATCCTTGGCTTGGAGCATGTATCTCGATTAGAGTTAGTTCAGGCACATCAGTGACTGATGACAATGATGGTGGAGTGATGGATGAGCGAGCACAGTTCATTCTTGTTACCGACAAGATAGGCGACCATCACCTTAGAGGATGCGTTCTAGATTTTGAGGATTCTGATAGATGGGGAGCGTGTGGATTATGATCCGGATATGGGTCCAGCAGCATTTAGGAGATTATTTGGGACACCAGACGTCGGAGCAGAGGGTTCAGAGATCCCTATGGTGAGGATGGAGGAGCTCTGTGACAGGTTACAGCGGGTAGTAGTGGCTATCATTAGATGGCTAGTGGGCGATAGGAGAGCCAGAGGTTTTCCAGTAGGATGGGGGATAGTGATGGAGGGCATGTTTTCATATGGCATGAGATATGCATGGGTAGAGTGTGTGTTGGGACAGCTCTATCATTATCTGCATGATTGCGCTTATATGTTTGGAGCGAGTATGTCAGCAGGAGTGACAGTGTTACATGTATGGGCATATGAGCACATTCCGGTTATGAGACCAGAGGGATGGGTTGTTAGAGTAGCAAGAGAGCCCTTTGCACGGATGTATAGAGGAGCTTTGACATATCGACAACATCGAGGGGTGGTATACTGGCGGAGGAGATTGGATGAGGTGGATAGATTTGTATGGAGGCCATGGCTAGGATGTGAGCACTGGGATGAGGAGGATGCAGAGCTTGTCTATGCTAGATAGGCGAGATACATTTTTGGACGTGGTGTGTATATTATAGAGCGCTATTTGCCAGAGAGAGCTTTGAGATAGTTCAGGGAGGCACAGGTAGTACCAGTAGGTGATGCCATTTTTGGGAGGATGAGACAGGAGGTGTTTGATTGGGGTCCCGAGGTTGTGGTTGAGACAGCTTTGGCAGAGAGATGGATTACAGCTAGTAGCATGGCAGTGGGGATAGGGTCCTGCAGATCCAGGCACATTACCAGAGTATAAATGATTTGGATTTATAAATGGAAATGATTCAAACAATGAAATGCATAACCTAAACCCAAATAATTCAATACCTCGAAGATGCAAGATGAGCTTGATTGATTGATTGCTTTGTTGTATTGGTTGCTCGATTCCGCAGCATAACATTAAGATGAAGATGCTAGAATGAATGATAGATGAAGGATGCAAAGGCTCTAATGATATTTCAACAGCATGTGGATACTTGAGGATCAATGCATTATAGAAAATTTAACAGAATAAGGGTGCTTAAGGCTCAATGCATTGCTAATGGCTTATGAGGGGGTTGATTTATAGGAAAGACTTAATTCAAATAGATGGCTAGGATCAATTAGGGCTTTAGGTGAAATGGATGGATAGGATTAAGTTAGGTTTCCTTGCACATCAAGAAATTGTAGTCATGTGACATGTGGCAAAGGAGGATAAGGCTTAGGTGTGCTTGTGTAGATAAATACTAAAATTAGGTCCCATTAGTTGTGCATGTGAAAGATAAAAGTTGTAACACATGATTGACTGGACAAGTGTTGGAATGTGATGAAAGATGAGGATTTAATTCAAATAAAATATTTGAATTAGTTGTGATATGAGTTGGAAATTAATTAAATAAATAATATTTATTTAATTAATTGGATAAATGAATAGGATAGGATTGGGATATGATGTGGAAATTAATTAAATAAATAAAATTTATTTAATTAATTGGCTAAGTAGGATGAGGATGGGATTAAATGGGATTTTAATTAAATAAATCAAATTTATTTAATTAAATAAATCAAATTTATTTAATTAAATAAATCAAATTTATTTAATTAATTGGCTTAATGGATTAGGGAAATTAGGACAAAATGCTACAAGATGTCTAGGATAATGTTTAACAAAGTGTTGCTAGACATGGACAAAGTTGGGACAAATTTGGGTGTCTACATTTTGCCCCTCTTTGAGATGATGTTAGAGATGATGAGCTTTGTGTCGAGTAACATCATTTCAAAGAAGTTAAGGTATGGATAATCGATAGGGATGATGATGTAAGGATATGATGAGGAGGATGATGATGATGATAGAAAGGATAGGTTGGTGATGCCCCCTTGAGAGGATAGGTGGGTTGGACAAACACGGGTATGCTCTCGAAAAGAAATGGCTTGGCTGCAAAAGAAAGATAAGGGGATAGATAGAAGAAATGAAGGATGCGTTATGCTGCAATGGAAGGTGAGCAACCATGATGTTTGATATAACACTAGACGTTATGCACCAAGGTATAAGGATCCAGGGTGACGTTGTGTCTCATGCTTTAGCGTAATACAACCTTGTCTGGATACAAGATATGAATATTAGCTAGATTGATACCAATATGATGCAAATGCAAGATAAAATAATAACACACACAAGCAAGCAAGCAAGCATGCGCAAATGATTCAAAAACAAACAAGGTATTGCCCCTGTCAAGCTGTAAACCAATGATTAATTGTTTGATTGTTTTGTTGTTGAGAGTGTTGTCATTGTGGGGAAAGCTATATCCCTAGATCAACACAAGGTTGTTTGTTGAGTTGGTTGGCTGGTTGGCTAATTGATTTGGCTTACAACAAGGCTAGGATCAAGACCATGGATTGCGATTGGATAACTTGGTTTGATTGATTAACTTGATTGGTATGGCTTAATGATGACTTGCATTTGGATCATTGCTTTGAATGATTTGAAGATGATGAAATGCTGATTAGATTGATTTGATGAAGGATGGATTATTTGTGGTGGATTGAGCTGCTTTTGATTTGCTGAAGTGATTGGATTTGTTTTGATGGTTGGCTTGATGTGAGTGAGTTGATTTGCTGATGATTGGTAGGATTTGTTTTGATAGTTGGCTTGTTTTGAATGATGATAGTGATGGTGTGATGATGAGAGTGTCCACTCAATCTAAGCTTAAGCAAGTGTTCTCAATGTTCTCAAAGGATGTAAAACAAACAAGGTATTGCCCTTGTCAAGTCATTAACCAATAATTGATTATTTGATTGATGATGATAGTGTTGTCATTGCAGGGAAAGCTATATCCCTAGATCAACACAAGGATGTGGGAACGCTATATCCCATTGATGATGATTGATGATGATTGATTGGGCTCATGACAAGATTAGGATCAAAACCTATTGATTTGATTGGATAATGTTCCTTGATTGATTAGCTTGCTTGATATGGATTAATGTGACTTAGATTTAAGATAATTGCTTAGATTGATTTGATTGATATGATTGGATGAAGTGATTGATTGAAATGGATGAATGAATGTTATTGATAAGAAGAATTGATGATGATGATGATTTGATTTTGATTGAATGTTGAAGTGGATTGTTTTGGATGATGTGATTGGTTTTATTGCTTGTATTTGTTGTTGGATATTTAATTTTTTTGGATTTTTGAGATATATTTTAATTTTTTTGTGTTTTTCAATGTTTTGGGATATTAATAGATTTACAATTTGGGTAGCCTTTGTGCTAGATACCAATGACAAGGGAGAAAACCAAGTCTAGGTGCAAAGGATGGATAAAAGGATGGGTGATAGTGAATGAGATGGAAGGCTCATGAGAGTTAGATGGATAGATAAGAGATAGGCCATAAAAGAGATGGATGCATGCCTCATGATAAACATATAGGTAGGCTATAGTGGAAAGCTCATGATAAATGGATGGGGATAAGCTATAATATGGAAGGCTCATGATAAGGGTACGCCATAGTGGATGGACCATAAGGGAGCTAGGATGTGATCTCCAAAGGCTATGTTGCATAGGAAGAATAACTTGCCCCATTCTAGGTGGTAATGCTTAGGATTTTTCATGACAGTGCTTATGATAAAAGGATGACATGATGGATTGGTTTGAATGGGATTGATAAATGGTCAATGGATAGGACTTGGTTTGGAAATAAGGTATGTCAAGAAATATCCAAACATGTTTCAACATTTTGCCCCTATGTCTTCTTCAAAATCAAAAGGTGGAAGGATGGATAAATGGGTTCAATAGGATAGGCATGTTTATGTAATGGCTAAGGATGGTAGGATGACATGATAGGATAAGATAGGTTGTTATGATATAATGGGATAGATAGTTGGGAAATGGATAGGTTGGATGAGACAATGTGCCCCCAAGTGTAAGTGACATGGAAGATCAACCTACACATGACGCCTGTTTGCCAGGTTTTCATCATGGTACTTATCTAAGGTGCTTGTTTACCAGGTTTTCACCATTGGATGAAGGGATTTCTCTTTACTTTTTTGATTTTTTGATTTTTTTTTGCTTTTTTACTTTTTTTTTTACTTTTAGATAGGTTGACAATTACACATGGCACCTGTTTGCCAGGTTTTCACCACGGTAATGGATAGGAGGGACTCAATTGTCTAGTGATATGAAGGTTGATAGTGTCCCTTTAGAGATGGATGATGTCTTCGCATGGACCATGTCATTATGCTCATAGATGTTGATAAGGGATTGCATGGATGGGAGATGGATTAGGTAGATAGTGGATGATGATGTGGATTATGGAAGGCTTATGCAAAAGTATGGACCATAGGAAGGTGATTGAGGAGATATGTAGGATAATGGATGAAGGATGGGGAGATGGAGGCATGTGGGAATGTTTTGGAATGGAAGGGAACCATGACCAATGGTTGCACACACCATGATAAACATTGAAGCTTTTGATTGGATGGTGGTGTAGGAAGCAATGGAGATGTTTGCTTAGGGGATGGTTGATGAAGTGATTTAAGAACCCATATAGATTTAGTATTTTTAGTGCTTTTTCTTTGCTTGTGGGATTGTTGAAGAGAATGGAAGTTTTGGATGGAAGTAGGCTTTTGGATGGAGATAGGTGATTGGGATTCTTGAGATGTGGATGAAGATGCCTCATTTGCTTTGCTAGTTTTTTGCTTAGGAACCCAAACCATTTTGATTTTAGGCTTTGCTTTTGGAGGTATGGGCTTGGATAGCTTTGTGAATGTACTTTTCTTAGAAGATGGATGATTTAGAGACTTTTCACATTGATTCCCTAAGGCATGAGGGTCCTTAGGAGTTTTAGTTGGATTGCTGGCTTTATAGATAGAGGCATCAAAATTTTTGCTTTTGAATCCCATGGGGTGGGTGGAGTGGATGGAATGATTGGAAACTTTATGCTTAAATGATGTGTGCTTTTGTTGGCCAGGATTAGGGAAGTAAGGATACTTATGAATGATAGGTATGTTAGGTGTTGGAAGCAATGGTGGCAAGGTGGATGGAGGGATATTTGGAGTTGGTAAAAGTGGAGGTAAAGTGGATGGAGGAAGGTGTATGGTCACATGCTTTTGACATTTATAGGATGATAGAGTTGGAATGGCTACATATGTCTTGGGTAGATGATGGGGTTTGTGATGGAAAGTGGTAGGTTTAAGATGCATGAAGGGATTACCAACATCTTGGCCTTGTTTACCTTGGGGTGTGTATCCAAGGCCATATGAGCATGGAGGAATCTTGACATGGTTCAACTCCAAAATACCTTGTTTATAAAGGCCTAGGCCTTTATCTTTGTAGTTCATGTTTTGGAGGATGCGATGGACAATAAGACTAGGTGTGGTTTGAACACTAGACTTGAGTTCATTATTGGATGAAGGTGAAATGGATAATGGTCGTTGTTGTCCTAAGGAAGAACACTCATGTATAAGGGTGGTAAGACCAATAGGACATGATGGTGAACTTGAAGTGGAATCGATGGTAGATGTGGAAGGAGGATCATTAGGAGCTTGATTAGCATTATGTTCACTAAGATCCAAGTTATTTGTCTGATCTTTTATCCTTACTTGGGGGACAAGTGTCTCATCATTCCAAGTGGATGTTTTCTCATTATGGATAGGGCTAGATGGTGGATGACTAGGAGCAATGTGGATATCTTGCTCATGGATTGATATAAGATTATGGATAGGATCAAGGTGTTCATGGATAGCTTCTTCATAGGTATCATCTTGATCATAAATAAGGTAAATGTTATGGATGGGTTGCATGGAAGTGCTTTGATCTTGAGTTGGACTAGGGCTTGATGTTTCCACATGCTTAGGATTAAACCTTTGACATACCTCTTGGGTTGCTTGAATGGAAGTGGAAGGCTCTTGGATAGGCTCTTGGTCAACAACATGAGAACATGATGACTCTTGAATAGGCTTGATGGCTTGTAGGTCACATGATGGGCTTGAAGGGCTAAGAATGTTAATGGAAGGCTCATGGATAGGCTCAAGGATAGGTGGATCACATGATGGGATTATAGGATTGGACATGACCTTTGGAAGTTCTTTGGTAGGCTCATGAATGGGTGTTTGACATGGAGGTAGTTTATTCCTAGCTAGTAGCCAATGGATCACATCCTTCGCAAGTGTATGGGTGGATGGGAAATATAATGGATGAGAAATAATAGAGGATGATGTTGTAAGCACAGGACTAGGATTTTGATTGGATGGAAAGATAATGGAGTTTGATGGATTAGGATGTGGACTAGATGGGTGTGACACATGGGATTGAGATGATGTGGCATGATTTCTTATTGTAGGTAGGTACACCTTGTAAACAATTGAGATAAATATTGGGCATTGATTTGTATTATGGCCTTTGGTTCTATGGTATGCACAATAATCATGTTC
Source organism: Cunninghamia lanceolata (assembly GCA_027924645.1). NCBI lineage: Eukaryota > Viridiplantae > Streptophyta > Pinopsida > Cupressales > Cupressaceae > Cunninghamia > Cunninghamia lanceolata. The sequence goes on from BSBN01001281.1 coordinate 8,913,964, forward strand.
GTCATATGGACTTTCTTCACATGGTTTGACTTCAGGAAGTTCGATGAGTTTTGCTTCAAGCATCCTTTGTAAAACTATCTCAGCCGCATCCTTTGGTGAAGGATTAGAATGACATGGCGATGAAGGTAATGAAGGGCTTGGTGATTTGGAAGGTTGATGGACCAATGGACTAGGGGTCGGATCACATGGTGGTGTTGGGATAGGATTAGTTGGCTCATGTGTTGGCATGTGATTGGATGGTGGAGGGTATTCATAGGATGAATTAGCTAGGTTGGTATCTCCCTTGTCAAAGGTAATTAAGTCTTGTTGCATTAGGCTCACTTGGTTTATGTAGAAAGGTCCACTTGGAGCTGCATGTGCTTCTTGTTCCAAAGGTGGATTTAGGCTCACTTGTGCTTGTTGGGGAGGCCATTGATAGTCTTGGTAGTTAGGTGTAATGGTAGGATATGTAGACAGAAGATCTTGGGGTTGACTCAAAGATGCGAGCATTTGATCGTGTTGGCAAGGTTGACTTGTGCTCACTTGTTGTATGAAATTGGTTGGATATGTTGATGTGGCATAGGTTGATGTGTAAGGATTAGGTTGGATGGATGACACATAGGATTGATGTGGAATTTGTTGAGGTTGGGATGGTGTTTGGACTTCTTGTTGTGATATGATTTGTTGTTGATGTTGGTAAATGTGTTGATGTGATGATGATGGAGGGGTTGCATAGGATAATGATTGTTGTGATATGGATTGATATGGATAAGGGTTGTGATAGGTTGATAAAGGGCTGATATGACATGTGGATGAATTTGGTTGAGATGAAGTGGGATAAGTTGATGCAGAATTGATTTGATGTGTGGATGGATTAGATTGGTATAAAGTGGGATAAGTTGATGTGGAATTGATTTGATGTGTGGATGGATTGGGTTTTGGACTTATCTCATCCTCATCAATAAAGATATATCCTCCTTGAAGTATAAACTTGGTCTTAGGAGGAGAGGCTCCTTTAATTGTGATCTTGGGCTTTGGTTCGCTTTCATGATTTGGATTAGGAGGATAGCCACCTTTAATTGTGACCTTGGGTCTTGGTTTATCCTCATGATTTGGATTAGGAAGAGGGGCTCCTCTAATTGTGACCTTAGGTCTTGGTTTATCTTCATGATTTAAATTAGGAAGATAGCCACCTTTAATTGTGATTGGTTTCTTCTCATGATTTGGATTAGGAAGATAGCCACCTTTAATTGTGATTGGTTTCTTCTCATGATTTGGATTAGGAAGATAACCACCTTTAATTGTCACCTTAGGCTTGGGATTTGTCTCATGATTAGAGGGATAACCCCCTTGAATTGTCACCTTAGGCTTGTGATTTATCTCATGATTAGAGGGATAACCCCCTTGAATGATTACGACCATCTTGACAAGTGTTGACTAGGAATAGGTTGATGATGATGTGGAGATGATTTGGAATCGGTATGGATGTGACTAGGATATGTTCAAAATAAAATTGATTTGGGTATGATTAGAATATAATGTGGAATGACAAAATTGGGTGATGTGGATCAAATGTAGGATGAATTGTTTATGTGTTTGGTGTTTATAGCTTGATTTGGCAATGTTCAAACAAATGATTATGCATATACACACATGAATCACTCACACAAGACACATAAGCAATTGTTGATTTTGAAAATGAAATGTGATGATTATGCAAGCACACATGGAAGACACATCAACAAGCCTAATGTCTAGTCAAGTGGGTATGGCCAATTAGGTCTTAGGCTAGATTGCACAAGGTTGACTAGGAATTTGAAAGCGAAATCCTGCCACACAGCTGGGAGAAAGGGGTAACCCACCCTTCACCTTCACTTCCCAAAGGCATAAAGTTCTTTGGGGCTTAGCCAAGAGTGACAAGATTTACAACTCCCAATGAGGGTGTCTTTCGATTCAGCCTCGATTGAGGTCGTCCCTTGGAGTGGTGTGTCTCCAAGCAGGCCTCCTAGATAGGGTTTACAAAAGTGAGCTATCACTTGATTCACACTCACAGTTGTTAATTGACCCTTTAGAAATGAAATGTGAGGAAAACAATTCAAGCACTTGTTCGTTTTAGATCCAAAGCCAAATGTGATGAAAGATAGTAGTTCGTTTTAATCTCAAAGTCCAAATGTGTGATCAAACAAGATTAAGAGATGAAAAATTAGAATGAGTGCTCCTAATTATTTTTGCTTTCCAAGTTGTTGTAGATGATTGATTTTGCTGCTTTAGCTCATTAGATGCCCTTACAAGTCACCAATTCCAAAAAGAAACAAGTAAACTTGCAAAGAAGATGATTACATGAAAAAGATGAAATCTGATAAAATATAATGAAAAAGATTTGATACAGAAAAATAGATTGCATAGACAGAAAGTTTAGGAGCTCATAAGCAATTTAAAAAAAAGATTCGTTGAAAACCGATCAAAATTGCTCAAGTTATGCTCAAATGGAGTTTGCAATGAAGCTAAACTTTGACTAATAAAAAAGATGGTAAAATGGTATAGTCACCTAATAAAAGTGGTACAGTTGTGAAGTTTGTCCTCCCAGCTTTCCAACAAGTCCTCGTTTGTGCGATTTGGCCACTGTATGTGAAAGTTATGATAGAAACACCAAGATGCACAATGACAACAACCAGAAGCAAGTTACAGTTGCCAGATGCGATTTACTGTTGATTAGAAGTGACCTAAATTTGTTTACAGGTGATATGTTATGGCTTAGATGCAACGCGTGTAGGCTTGTAAGTGATGCAAAAGATGGCAGAGGCGATCACTGCGTGTCCAGAAGCGATCTCAGGTTTTACCACAAGTGAACCCTTGTAGATCAAATGCGACATGGAAAACACCTAGATGCGATGCACTGTTGATCCGAAGCGAGCCATATTTTGTGACAGGTGAGATACTGCAGATCATATGCAACATGAAAAATACAATATGCAGCTCCTGTAGGCTTATAGGTGATGCGGATAAATCCAAAAGCGACCGATTGCAGCCCAAAAGCGATATGTATCTGTAAAATGACAGATGAAACACAAAACCCTATTCTGCATAGGCGAGCACTGTCAATTCATAAGCAATGCACATCAGATCAAAAGCGAATACTATCAATTCATAAGCGATGCGCATAATCTAAAGGTGACCACTGTTATTACAAAGGCGATCTGAATGAGTATAAAAGCAGTCACTGTTAGATCATAAGCGATCAATACAGTTTAAAACTGACAACCAATAGTGAAAACACATAGGTGAGTTCTATTAGGGCAAAAGTGATGCAAATCATACTAGAGGCGATCACTGTCGATGTAAAAGTGATCCAGAAAATGATAGATGCGGGCGATCCCAGTGTAAAAGCGACGCGAATATGCAGAAAGTGGCGTATTTTTGCTCATAAGCGATGCAAAAATGGATGAAAGCGACATATAATAGCTCATATGAGACTAACAAAAAGCCAAAAGCAATGCATAATAACCCAAAAGTGATCTAGAGAGTTTCAGGAGACGGAATGCAAATGTTAACCATAAGCGACCAAGTTTACCATATGTGATCGCTTTTTGTTCAAAAGCGAGCACTATTTGTTTAAAAGCGAGCCAAATTTGACCATAAGCGACTACTATTTGATCAAAGGTGAGCTGATTTAGCCCAGGCGACTACTGTTTGATCAGAGGCGACTTGAATTACCATAGGCGCATTTTTGCAGTCCGGTTGTTGTTTTCTTCGCCAAATGCTCCATTTTTCATCAAATTTAGCCAAATTTGTACTCAAAATTTATGGAAATGGCCTCTTGGACGCAATGGTGAGGTTAGATTTGGGCTAAGAGATCATCTACATACATTGTTAGCCAAATATTTGCAAACTAGGGTTAGAAAAATACAAATTTTTGCTACAAAAGCTTGCAAAAATGAAAGATTGGCGCTCCAAGAGATCTAAATTTCATAGAAAACAACTCAAACAAGAGAAGTTAATCAAGGAGGTGAGTCCCACTAGGCGTACCAAATGTATATCGAAAAATTTGGATTTATAAATGGAAATGATTCAAACAATGAAATGCATAACCTAAACCCAAATAATTCAATACCTCGAAGATGCAAGATGAGCTTGATTGATTGATCGCTTTGTTGTGTTGGTTGCTCGATTCCGTAGCATAACATTAAGATGAAGATGCTAGAATGAATGATAGATGAAGGATGCAAAGGCTCTAATGATATTTCAATAGCATGTGGATACTTGAGGATCAATGCATTATAGAAAATTTAACAGAATAAGGGTGCTTAAGGCTCAATGCATTGCTAATGGCTTATGAGGGGGTTGATTTATAGGAAAGGCTTAATTCAAATAGATGGCTAGGATCAATTAGGGCTTTAGGTGAAATGGATGGATAGGATTAAGTTAGGTTTCCTTGCACATCAAGAAATTGTAGTCATGTGACATGTGGCAAAGGAGGATAAGGCTTAGGTGTGCTTGTGTAGATAAATACTAAAATTAGGTCCCATTAGTTGTGCATGTGAAAGATAAAAGTTGTAACACATGATTGACTGGACAAGTGTTGGAATGTGATGAAAGATGAGGACTTAATTCAAATAAAATATTTGAATTAGTTGTGATATGAGTTGGAAATTAATTAAATAAATAATATTTATTTAATTAATTGGATAAATGAATAGGATAGGATTGGGATATGATGTGGAAATTAATTAAATAAATAAAATTTATGTAATTAATTAGGTAGATGAATAAGATGGGATAAGATATGATATGGAAATTAATTAAATAAATAAAATTTATTTAATTAATTGGCTAAGTAGAATGAGGATGGGATTAAATGAGATTTTAATTAAATAAATCAAATTTATTTAATTAATTGGCTTAATGGATTAGGGAAATTAGGACAAAATGCTACAAGATGTCTAGGATAATGTTTAACAAGGTGTTGCTAGACATGGACAAAGTTGGGACAAATTTGGGTGTCTACAAAAACAAGAGGGTTTGCCGATTTGTGAAGTAATTCATGAGAAACTGCTCAAGAAACAAAGTAACTGAATATGTTATGGCAGAGCATTTATTACAAAGACAAATTAGGTTTTATGGAGCATAATAAGGTCATTCATTCTTCATTTGAATCACTTTGCACTAGAAGAAAGCAAGAAGAAAAGGGTGAACGAGTTCTAAGCTGAGAATTTTCAAGAGTTGAAGCACAAAGAGGATTTCCAAGCAAAACCCTAACCTATAGAACAAGGTACTTCCATTTTCTGTGAAATCTCTTGAAATTTCAATCTCTGCAAATGGATACACCTTTAGTTGTTGACATTACTGAAAGACCCTATCCAAAATTTAAGAAGCATCCTCACAAGTCTATTGAAGTTGAACTGTTAGGTGCATTTTCTTGTGTCCCGTACGGAGTATTGCATGTTGAAGCTATTAGGGCATACATCCATTGTAATGTAGATGAATTTGGAAATCTAATATTGCTAGAATTATTTAAGATCCACCTAAAGGATGATAACTATAAACTGAAACCAGAATTTAAAACCCTGGAAAGCAAACATTTCCTACAAGTGATTGAATTTTTGATGTTTGATGAAAGTGAATGGGTTCGATATGTTTTGAGCTAGATGCATGATGAATTCATATGGTTGTTAAAACCATTCAAGATTACCAAGGATGTTATCAGGATTGTGGTTGGGTTAAATCCAACCAGTGGATTACCCATGTTGAAATCTGTGAAAAACCAAACTGTTACCGATGCAATTGGTGCAAGGTTTCACAAGAGGACAATGACCATCAATGACATTATAGAACTCAATGTTAAGTTTTCTTCCATGGTGATTGGCTACAAGATTTATCACTCCAGGAGGGATAATTCTATCTCTGGAACTACCATATATGTAGCATATCAAATGTTGAAGGAGAATGTAGATTATGACCTATGTGAGTTGTTACAGAACCAACTGATTGAAAATTTGAGCAAAATCAAAAAGGATAAGAAAAAGACCTTCAAATATGGTTCCCTAGTTATATGTTTGTTCTTCTATTTTATGAATGACGTACTTGGAGTACAAGGTGTGCACTGGACAAATGACAGGCCAGTTGCATGGCAAATAAGAGATCATCTACTCAACATTGGAGACTCAAGTGCACAGAAGACTACAATCTAGAGTTACTTTAAAAATTTTCAGACTATGATGCATTCTAGGGAAAGAATTCCCAAATCAATAGTTGAGAAATATAAGGATGAAATCTACTTTATGTTAGACACTAATCAGTGCCTAATGGAGGTTGTGGAACCTAGAACTGTATGGATTATGCCTATGGGCTATGAGGTTGATGAGAAGATCTTGGACATGTATGCTCAACATCTCTTGAGCAAATCAAAAGACACCTCTGTTGAAAGGTTTGGAATGTATAAGGAGCTAAGTCTAAAATTGCATGTTGTGCTCAGGCAACCAGAGACCAAGAGAAAAGTTCACAAGCAAGTTGAAAGGTATGCTGAAAGCATTGGGATAACAAAGGAAGCTGTAAGGTAGAACAGAGAAAGAATAGAAAAAGCTGAAAAGGAGAAGCATGATAAGAAACAAGGAAGTACTCCAATAGAATTCTCCTCCACTCTAAGGACTACTAGGAGCTCTTCTGCTATCCCTATTTCCCCAAAATATGCCAATCCTAAGAAACTAGAAGACACATCATCCGGTAAGGAGATGAAGAGAACTAAAGTAAAGGCAAAGAGATCACATGACAGTTTAGAAAAGGAGGATGAAGAAAAGATAGACTCAGATGCTGGGCTTAAGGAGCTAAAAGCCACAGGTGCTAAAGCTATTAAAGTATTGAAGAGAAGTCTTCTGGAAGCAAGAAGACAAATAAGAGGCAGAGTTCAGAGGCTAATGATAAGAAGGAAATTCCCTCTGTGAAAAGCATTGTCAAGACAATCACTGTTGATAGGAATTTAAAACCATTAACTAAGTTCTATAACTTTTACAATTACGCTGACAAGAGACTTTTGGAAGAAGCCACTATCAAGTATTTGAATGTATTCAATAGAGCTCTGGTAGAAATTTTGTCAGAAGTTCCAAAAGGTTTAAGAGACATCTTGGAAATAAGAAAAGAAGCTGCCAAGTCAAAAGATATGGATCTGAGGGACATGTTTTAACCACTCTATGTCCGATGATCTCCAGCAGAGAAGCAGATAAAATCTTTAAAGAGGTCAAAAGTGAATTCAGAAGTAAGACAAGAATGGATAAATTGATGATTGGAGAGATAGATGAAATAGTCCAAGAAATTGAATAGATTTTGAGAAAAGCATTGGACAAGAACAAGTTCTTTGTTGTGTCAGATGATCCTGCTGATGAAACACCAGTCCCAAATGAAGAAGAGAAGCAAAAGGATGAGCAACATTTTGGAATGGATGATTCCTCTATCCCGGAAGAGGAAGTAATAAGCAGGGAAGAAGTAAAAATGAAAGATAAAACAACTGATGCAGGAGGTATTCTAACCCCTATGGATCATTCTAACAAAGAAGATACAGAGGTGAATGCAAAAGCAAATGATCAAATTAAAGATGATTCATTAAAATTTGAAGAGCATAAGAACCAAGAAGAAGAAGAATTCAAGGGTAAGGAAGATAAAGCAGAAGAAGATGGTGCAAATGTTGATGCACCCAAACAAAATAGTCCTGATACTAACACTGAGAAAACTCAAGAAAAGGAAGGTGGTGTAGAAATTATGGCAAGAGACACTACAGATGCAGTGAAGAGTTTCCTGAGTAAAGAAATGCTAGAGTTTGATGAACCAGAACTGATTCAAGGACCACTCAACCTAGATACTTTCTCTCCAGTCCAAATGATGAAGATAGCATCTTTCACTCAAGCCAAGGCAAGAGAAAAGATACTGAAATCTCACATAGAAGACAGTGAGATTTTAGGCCTTGCATCCAGTATATGGAAAAGATAATTCCAATGTTTGAGTACTTTGAAAAATTTGCAGAAGTTAAAGTTCATAATGAATTTAACAGCAAAAGATTTGATACACTTAAAGGCATGATTGGGGTAGATAGATTTGTGTTAGATAACAGTATAAAGAGTATTCAAAATGCTCTTTCAGAAGGAGGCAATATATATAAGTTTGTTTATCTACTCCTAAAGTCATGGAGGATATAGAAGATAAAATAAAAGACTCCAAATAGAAATTGTCAAGTATGTCCCAAGCCTTTGATCCATTGATAGTATCAGTGGCAAGTAAAAAGTGTCAAGCAATCATCTTGATGGAAGAAATAAAGAAATTATCAAGAGAAAAGGATAACATTAAAGCAAGAATGGGTGAGCTCTGAGGATTGATTTCCCCTAAGATAGAAGCAATGTTCAATATTGTAACAGAAGCCCAAACTACTACACAAACAAGTGATCCCATTGACCTCCAGAAGGCTGAAGCACAAGCATTTTTGTTCAATGGCCACATTTCAACTTTGAATAGTATAAAGAAGAGTTGGGATATAGAGTTGGCCTTGTTAAAGAATATTTTTGTAGATGTATTTAAGTATATGTAAATATAACTTAAGGATTGGTTGTACATATGCGGCATTGTATATAGATTTTTGGGTTATTTTTGGTTTGTGGATTCCATTCTTTGTCATTGATGTCAAAGGGGGAGTGAAGAGCAATGAAAAATGAGGAATCCAGCAAAGGGGGAGCTTTGGAAATAGTGGAGAGTACAAGTGTACAAAGTAAGGGGAAATAACTCCGACACTTAGTCATTTTTCACTAAGTGTTGCCATCAATGCCAAAGGGGGAGATTGTTGGCAAGAGACACTGCTATGCATGACAGGTGTTGTCATTGATAACAACTAAGACTATTCCACACATCTGCATAACATAACTTGTTCATACTGGAAGTCAGAACAAGAATTTATCTAAGTCCAGGTAGCCAGAAACAGAGCATGTGACAGGGTCCAGTATCTTGGTCTGGATCTCTCTGCTGGTAAATCATAGTGTGCTGTAGATCTGAGGGACTCATAAGGATTGTCAGGACAATTAAAATCCTAAATTTTAGCCTCTGATGATGAAGGATTCAAAAGTTATTGGCATCTGAGTATCGGGTTCCAGTTTGTCAGTGCAGACAAAAGAACATGCCAACTTTGCAATTGATCTTGGTTCCAGATATATGAAATTTTCTAGTTGGGCAATTTGTGATGATCAGCAATAGTGGCCGACATGATTGATGATTTGTGAATACAAGTTTTTGGTCCACGTTGTAAGTTGTGCATGGATTTGGCCGACGGAGTAGAGTCTTTAATAAAAGTTTTAAGTGTTCTTGAAGTTGACTAAAAATTATTGAAAATCATGATACAATTATATATAGCCGATGGATTTTAGTGATTGGTGTGTGGTGGAAGTGTGAATATGGAATGAGTGTGAAAAGGGTAGATATGAAGTGTGAAAGAGAAGAGATCTAAGGTCTGGATTATGGCAGAGCAGTAAATAGGGTAGAGTAAAGATGATGTGTGTAAGATCAGTATTTTGTGCTTAATCGAAACTGAATTCTTGCATTGGCAGATGCTATTCATTAGTTCAAACAATCTATAATCTTCTTATAATCATTTTTGTAGGCAATGAGCCTCTTCTTGAGCAGTGAGCCCGAAGGCATGTGCCTTCCCCTTTTGTAATACTTTTAACAGAGTATAATCTTTGTGGGTTAACCCCCACCGTGGTTTTTCCTTTAACCGGGTTTCCACATCAAAATTTTTGGTGTCAAGTGTGTTGATTGTGTTTCTGCTCATGTGTTATTGTTTCATGCTCTAATGTTTACATCATTAATTTGTTTTATAAGAAGACTAAAATGAAGAAAATATTAAATTTGAGGGACAATTGATTCACCCCCCCAGTTGTCTAGCCTAATTCCAACAAGAACTTAATCCTATCACTGCCCTAATTGCATCCTTGGTGATTTTGAAGGGCTGCCCTAACCACATGAATTCATCATGAATTTGACTCAGAATGCACCTTACCCACATCCTCCACAAATGTAGGAAAGTCCACATACTGAATAAACTTATTTTCCTTTAGGGTTTTGTATTCATTTTTGAGGTCAAACTGGTCATCAGTTAGATGCTTGAGATATAAATCTATCAGACAAATGTTGCTTTGTTCATCTAGGGAATGTGAATATATGCCCTAACATCCTCAACATATAGGACCCCGTAAGGTATACTAAAAAATGCACCCATTTGATCCACTTCGGTTGCTTTATGTAGGTGTTTCTTGAACTTGGGCCAAGGGTGTTTAGTAATATCTACAATTTGTGGAATTGCCATAGCAAGAATTCAATAGATTCACAATTAGGGTTTCTACAAAATTACCTTGTTTTGCTAAGTCAAGATTTCCTTTCTTTGAATCAAATCTTGGTTGTCACTACTTTAGCTTTGATTTCTCTAAATTTCTGATAGCTTCGAGTGCAAAGTGATTTTGAAATTAAACAAGTTCCTTTTTATCCTTTACACAGCTTGACCTAGTCGTCATAAATGCTCATTTCCAAAAAGCTATCAAAACCTTTCACTATAGAACATAGTCGATTAGGATTGCTCCACAATATGCCGCATTGACCCTTATTCTTCCAGTTTTTCTTCTAAAAGGTGTATCACATCAGATTCCATTATACATCTTCGTGCTAGATTCTGGCACCCATATTCTAGCTGGGGGTTTTGAATTTTTTTAACACTACTCCCCCTGAGCTAGAGCTCTCAATTTACTTCCCATAGGAAGTATCTGCACTAGATATTGGTGCGGATTGATCCCTAAGTTCAATTACGTCTTTCTTGATCCATACCTTATCCATTTATTTCTTGGTTTCAACTGGAATAACATTCTCTTTTCCTTTATCAATTCTCTGCTTTGTTTTCCTTTCTCCAGAATAGTGATTTCTCTTCACATTCCTGCTTCTGCAATACCTTGCAATATGTCCAGATTTGTTGCAATTGAAACAAACCACATTCTTTTGACCTTGGTTCCTTCCATTGATTGAATTTGATTTGCATTGATTAGCCATATGTCCAAATCTATTGCATGCAAAACACTTTCCATTAAATGATTGATTGTTCCTTGTATTTTGAGAATTAGCTCTTACCGAACTTCTGCATTCATTTGATCTATGTCCCATTTTATAACATGCATTGCACCAAATAGAATTCTGACTTACTTTACTTCTGTATACAATAGCTTTATGACCAACCCTATTGCAAGTAAAGCATTTACCTTTGAATGGTTATTCATTCCTTTCATTGTTGAAACTTTTCCTGATCTGATTTCTACATTCATTTTATTTATGACCAATTTTCTTGCAATTAAAACACTGACCAGAGAATGATAGAATCTTTTGATTTATTCTACTCCTACACGGAGTAGCCCTATGACTAAACTTATTGCATGAATTACAATAACCATTGAAAGATGGGTACCTTTGAGCATTTGGTTGTCTGACCGGAGGTCTTTTAGGTCTTCTTCTTTGATTTCTGAATTGGTATCCTTTGTTTTGCCTTAATGCTCATTTGACCAGAATTTGAACCTTCTCCTTTCTCAAATCCTAAGCCATGTTTGTCATCAACATTCCTCTGGCTAGCAATCATTTCTTCAATCTTTGTAATACTTATCTTGAATTTTTCTTCAAAGCTTCTAGCCTTTTCCAGATCTGTTTTCAAACTTATAATTTCTTTTTCAAGTTTTGCACAATCTTCTGATCTGTTCTTCACAATCAAATTTAGATCATCTTCTACTCTTGTTCTTTCTGTAACTTCTGCTTCAAAAATTTTTAGGGCTACATTTGCTGATAACAATTGGTTACTGACTTCTTTGTATTTGTCTTTGAATTTCTTAACTTGTTCTTTCATCTTGAAGATGCATTCATTGGCTTGTTGCAAGTTTTCTTTTAGATCCATGATCTCTGCTTCAAAATTTTCAAGATCCATAAGAGTTGTTTCTAGTTGGTTGTATCTCTCATAATTTCCATACCTTCTTGCAGCCATGATCATATTACCCCAGATCTTCCTTAAGATGTTAAACTTTTTTAAAGGAACCTTGATCTGATACCATTTTTTGATTGTCAGGAACACTAAGAGGGGTGGGGTGAATCAATGTTCTAAAAATCTTTTCATGCACTTTAACTTTCAGCTATTTCCCAAAATTAATTAAACAGAAGCACAATATGCATATGAACAACAACCATGAAACCATGACACATGAACACCAAGATTTTTACATGGAAAACCCAAGAAGGGAAAAACCACGGAGAGGATTTGCTCTCAAATATATATTGTAATCTTTACAAAAATAATGTTTGGACTTGGTCACTCCATGGGCCTAGAACATGCTAGCTCACTGCCATGATGTACAACTAAGTTTAACAGGCTCACTGCCTCAACCCTAAACCTAGCAAGATTACAATAAGGGCTGTTAAACCCTATTGAAGGCTCACTACCGACTCACTGCCTTGAAGATGAACACTTGCTTCCAATCAGATTGCACATGAAAACTAAGTATTGCTTAAGCATCTGCCACTATGCCAGGGTGCAGTCATTTAACAACTATATTATGAATCTCAATTCTTCATCGCTGCTAATCCTCTAACTCTGCTCTACTATTCACATCCTCACATCACACACATATACTTCTACACCACACACACACCACTCAACTAAATTTCATCACCTTTATATATCCACATCATGATTTACTCCATAATCAGGTCAGCATCCAATAAGTGAAACATGTACATAGAAAGATGTACCTTGTCGACTTGATCCAATGCACTGTATGTTATGCAGACCCAAATCTTTTCCCAAATGTGTTCATAGAGGTCAGCTCTAATCATTCAATTACTTACATAGATCTTCCAAACATTAACTCTTCTCCACACAATGATTAATATACTTGTTGGCCTCTTCCTTAAGAGTATGCTTAACAACTTCATCTACTGACTTAGAACTTTTACTAAAGATCTCAAAACACTTCCAAAATTGTATCAAGGACTCTTTACACATTCCCAATCTTACCCTCATAACCGCAAGGCATGATATCCTCTTATGGAGAAATGCAAACCATCAGAACTTAGACTCTGTCTCTGTCAAACTTTGTCAACCACTATGTCGATACATAGGAGCTTGTAGCTAACCTTCTGGTGGATTTCAGATCTCCTAAATCTGGAATAAGATACTCTATATAAGTGTTTACAACACCTCAACACTGCATCACAAAATACTTATCTGCGGAGGAATATAGACCATTGCACTATGCCCTGTTCACTATTCCTGCTATACCTTTGCTTGCCTAAACTTAGACATTTCTCCAAGATGACTTCCGGATGAAGTCAGGACATAATCTCTGAGGCATAACATTGTCAAACAATTGAGAACATCATACCTGAACCGCATTACTGGATCATCATCTACGGAGGCATACTGTCTAGCTTACTATCGTCTACTCTGTATACTTTCTATACTTAGCCATTTTCTGTCAATTGGACCTAGAATCTAATATGTTCTTTTGGAGATATCTCTTCCTGCAATGGTGATAAGATCTTTGAGCCTTGTTGCCATCAATGAAAACATACAAGTCCATACCGAAGTAGTGTCTTGAGCCTAGAGAGAAAAAGGTGAAGTGGATAATAATGCTCCAAGAATATGATATGGGCATTACCCCCATGAAGCTGGTTAGAGGACAAGCCCTTAGTCAGATGATTGCTGAATTTGACCCAAACCTAATAAATCATCAATATGTAGTAGGTACAAAATAAAATAGTGATTAGTGCTCTGACATCAGGCATATCCCGATCACTGGGAGAAGTCTGCCAAGAATGCAGGCTTCTCAGAGGAGAGCCCTACAGATTAAATCAAAGAAGTATATGATAAAAGGAGGAATCATCTTTAAGGAAAACAATGAAGGGATATACCTTAGGTGCTTAGATAGATCAAAATATGATAAAGTCCTCACATAATTACATGACAAATTTGGCACAACCCATGGATCTCACTTGGCCACCACTCATGCTATCTTGAGAGCAGGATACTATTGGCCAACGATTTTAGAGGCATTGCCAACCACACCAAATACTGCCATACCTGCCAGATTCCTTCCAATAGAGAAAGATATATTGCTCAACAATTGCAACCGGTCATGGAGGTGCACCCATTTGTACAGTGGGGCATGGATATCTTTGGTCCCATCAATCTGCCATCCTCTTTAGGACATAGGTACATATTGACAATCACGGATTACTGCACTAGGTGGACTGAAGCCATTAGTAGAAAGACCTATACTATAGAGGATATGATCAAGTTCTGTGAGGCCGATTATTTTACCTCCCATATTTTGATCATTATTCTATTCAGTAGATGACACTATCAGACCTTGTTGACTATGTTTCATTATGCAGACTTGATGTTTTATCTCACTAATTTGATATATGTGATTTGATTCAGTCATATTGGATGATATGTTGTGGTTCGACGTATGGGATATATATTAAATGTTATTTTGTTATGAGATTCTAGTTATTTATGCGATGTGAACTATTTGAAATGTGATGGAAAATGCAGTTTAATTTGGAGTTATGTATTGATGTTTATTTCGATTGCATGAAGTTAGTTTCAGTTGCTTCGACTATGACCTTTCATGACAAGTCTAACACTTGATCGAGATGTGCAGGTTTTACGTTCCCTAGCCATGGGAAATCAGAGGTAGAATTCACACCATGTTATTCCCTGTAAAGCCGATCCATTCCCAAGAGGGATAAGGATCACGTTTGTATTTGAATGATGATTTATTGTGCTTGGTTTAATTTTAATTATTTTTAGCCTTAGTACCCTTTTTTTTCTTATTTTTGATTAATACTAAGTGTTGTAAAATTTTATTTAATTTATGCCACTTGGTATTTATATTATTTTTTTGGGCCATTTAAATGTGGATTTTTAACCCTTTTCATGAACCCTAGGGTCCCAAAAGTTACCCTAGGTGGTCAACCATGAGTCTAGGGTCAACTTTGACTATCTAACCCTAGTTTTGACTCACCTTAGGTCACCCTAAACCATGGTTGAGTAAAAGTGACGAATTTAGAAAAGAGGGAAGATGGGGGATGGGCCTTGCCTTGGGAAGAACTCATCTCCCATCCCTAAGTTTTGGGAATCATTCCCAAGGAAGACTTGGGAGGTCTCCAAGAGTCCTCCCAAACTCCCAAGTGAGTGGGAGCACCACTCAAGACCCTTATCTTCTTGAGGAGTGAGTGGGAATCCATCTCACCATTTGTCCCCCTCCCACTTGTGTGGAAGCACAAGTGGATGAGGCGGAGATGGAGGTGGAGTGAGAGGAGGACATTTGTCATCCTCTTACCTTCTCACTCTTACAAGTGGCCTTTGGAGGAGGGAGGAGATGGTGACAAATGTCACCTTCCCATTCCCTCAAGGCCAAGTGGATGGCCTATAATAGCTCCTCTTGTAGAGGAGTGGGGGTTCTTCTTTTGCTAGCTCTTTTCCTTGCAATTTTATGGTTCTTGCAATTTTTAGTTTTCTCTCTATTTTTGGAAGAGTTAGGAGAAGGTTGAGGAAATTTTGGGAAGAAAGGAAGGCTTGGAGCTCTTCACCAATTCTACTTCCATTGTCAGGGCCTTGAAGGTAGGCCTCTTAACTTGCTTCTTACCTTGCTTAAATGATGTTCCATGTTTTGGATTTTGGTTGTGAGTTGTTTGCATTGTGATGTTTGCATTTGATGTTGGGTTGGGTGTTATGGTGAGAGCACCTCCAATGGAGGTAATGCTCAACTTGTATGGGTAGGGGAAAGTAACCTCCTTGAGGTCTCTCCCACAGTATGTGTTTATGCCTTGAGGGCTTATTATTATTTGAGGAGGAGGTATCTGAATGGCAAGAGTGCCATGCAATTTGTTGTGATTCTTGTGGATTGGGGTGTTCTGGGATTTTGGCTTGAGGCTAGGAGTTGAGATTTTTTTTTCATTTGGGAGCCCTTTTAAGTTGAGGGGTCCATTCCCTACCCTCACCAAACTCATTTGCATGAGTTAAGTATTGTGTTAAACCTATGGGGTTGTTCTGCTTTGTTTTGTTGTGATTGACAATTCTGTTGTGGAATGGAATCCTGTGTGAAATCCCTACCTCCCTAGCTCAGGGGTGACCCTCTTGCAGGTCTACGGTAGGGAGGAGAGCTTTTCCTTTTGAAGTGGCTGGTTTTTGTTGTCCTTGTTGTTGAGTTTACTGCAGGTTTTGAGTGGAGTGAGGAAGTGGATGAGAGCCAACTTTGTGTGGCTTATTGCACTTTTTATGGTTGTTGAAGCCTCGGCCATTGTAGCCTCATTGTATTCTATTTTGTACAAGATTGTTGGTTATCCTTTCCATAAATTGGAAAATATTCTCTATTTAAGAAAAGGGCTATTAAGCTTCCTTGATGTGAGTTAAGATTTGAGAAATACAAGAGAAATGTTATTTACTTTTGTCATTATTCTTCAAAATATGCATGACCAAGTTAGATAGATTCTTGAGTTTGCAAAGGAAAGGCTGTGAAGGATTAAACTAAGATTTTTGTTTAGTTGCTTGAAATTATATTCCCTAAATGGAGTAGGAAAAGTTAAATGGTCATGTTCATTTTATCATACAAAAAATTATTTCAGAACAACATTGTAACTCTGCCAATCAAAAAAAAATATAAAGGGAAAATTAAATCAGTTTTTGCTTTGTGCAATGAAAATTTATAATACTTGTTGTAGTTGAAAATAGGAGAGTATGTATTCTAGTTTGCATAAAGTTTTTTTTTTTTAAAAAACAAAAAAATACTTATACAGAGTTAAACCTGGATGCTCATTCTCTGTCTTTGAATCCTTGTCTATGTAACTAAATGCACAGTGTTTATACATGAAACTATTTGTTGGTTTATTATTTGTGAAGCAAGCTTATGGTCATTTCCTACATACTGTTTGAAAGAAATGAGAACATGTATTTAAGTATGAAATTACAAGATGTGTTTATACATATATACTTATACACATATATATAAATATATATATATATAGATATACAAGATATACACATATACTTATATATAAATATATATATAGATATATTACATACATATATATACACTAAACCCTAAAATTTACAACAACGAACATTGTGTTTGGAGTGGGTGGACTACTTGTGTAACAGTTTTAATGTTTTGAAGAGAAAATAGAACAAAAGAAAAGGAGAGAGATTTCATTAATCAGAATGGACTGTGGGCTGTCGTCCACAATCCCCTTAATTGCTTAAGATATGTGGGGTTTGGGATGGGAGGCTCTGCCTCCCATCCCACACACCCTTCCCCTTCATACCCTGCTGGAGACCGCAACACTCCTCTCTCACGCCACGACCTGCCACCGGAGCCACAACCTCACCGCTGCTGACCACAATCTCTGCCGCCCGCAGCGACTTATCACACCTTGTCAACCTCATTCTGCCACTCCATGGCGTATCCTCCACCAGCGGCAGACTCGGCACCATGTACCTCACGGCCACTGTAACGCAGCCCCCGTGACCCTTTTGCCACTCCACCCTTCCTCTCTACGGTTCTCAACCTTCCATTGCACCTCTCACTGCCACCTCCTCCTCGGCAACTCGCCACTTTGCTCTTCTTCACTGGTTATCACTGCCCCCAAGCTGCTGTCTGCCACCACCGTCCCCCTTGCGGCAGTGCCGCCATTCTCTCCACCCTCCCACCTTCAAGCCACCATCAGCCCTATTCCCTGCGCCACAAGCAATCCTTGTTAGACTATTACGCAAACAAAAAATAATAATACAAATTCCATTTACACATATTTGTATAAATAACACTATTTTTTCTGGTTAGCTTTACCACCGTGAATTCATGACCTCCATGTGTGGCCAAACCCTAAACCTGCACATGAGAGAGAACAAGACCAAAATAGAAGAAAAAAAAGACATAAATTAGGGCTTTTCTAGGTTATCATCTTGTTAGAATATAATTAGGGCAACATTGTGGATGAAAACAATAGATAGGAAATTTTAGATGTATATTTAGAAATTAGAATATTTGTGAGAGGAGTGAGAGGAAATTGGCTCTTAATTATTTTTTTAAAATCCTCTAACTTAGATTGGTCTTATTTTAATCCTTGTTTTATTCAATGTGGGTTTTAATTTTAGGATTTGGGAAGTTATATTTTAATTGTAGGATTCCTCCTTTTGCTTAAACCTCTATTTCATTTTATGATTTTAACTTATTGCTTGGAATCTCTTATATTGAATTTCTAATTTGAATGGGTTAAATTTTGCAATTTGGCTATTTTCTTGTGAATTAAATTTAAATTTCTTTTCACCTTGGAGGTAAATTTTATCCTGAATGGGAGGAATTTTGCATTTTCTTGATTTAATTTCATCATAGTTGAACTATTATCCTTTATTGCTCCTTGGTGGGACTTGGTTCATTTCTTTTTTTATGTTTAATTTTTCCAATTTTATTATTTTACGGGGAGAGTCATTTAAACTCCTTCCGCTTCTAATTTGGTTACTCGAGTTAGTTATTTAATATAATTATACTTAAAAACGGACTCAACTTTCCTTTGGTTTTACCTGACGTCTTGTCGTGTTAATTAATCTTATTATGTTAGTTTATATCGTTGATTCGAGTTTATAAGATTATTTAATATTAAATCATTTAATCTATTTATTTATTTATTTATTGGTATCCTATTTAAAATTTATCTTTGCATTCTCGGAACCACGTTATGCTACCAAAATTTTGTTAGATTTTTAGGACTTATTTTACGCGTTGTTTTCAATTGTGATCCTTCCATCCTTTCACTTCATTGTGTGCCATCTTGTCATCATAATTAATCATCTTTCATTCTAAGACAAGTTAGGGTTTGAATTTTGAAATCATCTCACCTAGGGAACTTAGGGTACAGTTGGAATCGACCTAACCCTAGAAGTGACACACTTCGTGTCACTTACCCCTAGATAACCTTCACCAACACGGTTACCTAGACATGTCTATGCTGGTACGTATAGCCACTGAGCACACAGATGCATGCGAGGGGCTTCTTAGGGTTAGAAAGAAAAAAAAATTTCATGGCCCATGTCGTGACCACATGGTGAATGTGGTCGTGACACGGGCATTTGTGCGTCGTGTCCGCGCGGGAGATGCAGGCGTGACATTTGGTATCAGAGCAAAGTTTTTTTAAAACACTAGGCTTGTTTTAGGCACATTATTGTTTCCGCAACTATGATTGACTTGTGGCTACCTCATTTTGAAGGATGCCTCCCCAACGAGTTTGGCAAGCACAGTCTCGCCGCACTCCACCCACCGAGGTGCACACTGATTCTTTAGCTGAGGGATCAGATCAGCTAGTTCCACAGGTACAGCCACTCCTACAGCCACAGCCAGTTCCACAAGTACCGCAGGCACCATCGGTCCCACCAGATATTGGTCCATAGATATTACAGGCCTTACAGGCAATCTTAGATAGGCTTCCACCGGCTGTAGTTGAGCTGCACATAGAGCCATGTGTCGAGCCCCACGAGGATCCACAAGAGGAGCCACACGTGGAGCCACGAGCTGAGTCTCATGTCGAGCCACGTGTGGAGCCCCGCATAGAGCCACGAGGGGTACCACATGTGGAGCCTTATGTTAAGTTGCCAGAGACAGAGGAGGTTGGTTCAGCCAACAGGGCCCATAGTAGGAGTCCCACACATCATGCTAGGCATGATGAGGTAGTGTGAGTAGAGCACTTTGGACATAGGCCTTATGATTATCATGTAGAGGAGCCTATTAGGGGGCACAGAGATAGAGGAGATCCCATTAGGGACATATTAAGGTTGAACCCTCCTACATTCATCGGGACCATAGAGGGAGATGAGGCAGAGGCCTGGCTTATTAGTTTAGACAGGTGCTTCGCATTGCATCCTTACAAGGGCAACACGAAGGCCTATGTGGTAGTACACTTGTTGCGAGATGCATCAGCTACCTAGTGGCGCACTGAGGAGTGCAAGCGTCACCTCTCTTTAGACACCCTCACATGGGAGACCTTCATTGAGTGCTTCAATGCGTGCTACTTATCAGACCATTACCGACAACATCATATAGATGAGTTCCATGACCTTCAGTAGAGGGGACTTTCAATGGCTCAGTATGAGGCTAGGTTTACAGAGTTATCCAGGTATGCGGAGTATCTCCATGACGAGAAACTCCTGGTGCATAAGTTTATCAGGGGACTGAACCACAGTATAGCAGGGCCTGTTCGGATGGCAGACCCCTAGACTTTGAGTGATGCTGCCAAGAAGGCATATATCACTGAGGAGATTTAGGGATGAGGACAGAGTTCTCACCCTCAGTTTTAGGATCAGGGACAGCAGCAGCATCATCAGAGTTTTCATAGACCATCACAGCCACCCCATAGAGGAGGATTCAGTTCAGCATCATTACCTCCTAGACCCTCACAGCAGCAGCAGTCATAGCAGCAGCAGAGAGTTAGGACATAGCAGAGGTCACATGGGGGACATAATAGAGGTTGGCAGCAGCAGGGCCCGTGCAGAGATCAGAGGCAACAGGGACCGCTTGCGGGACTCACGAGGTCGTAGTAGTCTTATAGGGGCTCATAGGGGTCTATTGGCAAATTAGGACAGTAGCAATCGAGTAGGACTCAGACTGTATAGGTACAAGTTAGGGGCCCTTGTTATGTTTGTGGTGGAGCTGGACACCTAGCTAGAGAGTGTCCATAGGGTTTTACAGCAGGGGGACAGCATTGTGCAGGAGGATCTGAGCAGACTGTGGGTGATGTGGGTAGATCCCACTGTATATTTGCAGCGGTTGATAACCGCCAGGCAGATTTTTAGGCATTAGTGATTGAGACATTAGGTATGATTGGGGGTAACCCCATTTCTATTCTCTTTGACTCTGGTGCTACTGATTCATTTATATCTCCATCGTTAGTGGAGCGTTGCAGGCTGGTGGCCTCTAGCCAGGGTGATAGGTGGGTAGTTGAGTTGGTTTCAGGAGCCAAACTGACAGTAGATGCCTTAGTCCATGACTGTGAGATTGCTTTGGGACCCTTCACTATAGTATGTGACCTTAGAGTCATGACATTAGAATCCTATGATGTGGTGTTAGGTATGGATTGGCTTGTGGCTCATCGAGCCAAGCTAGATTGTCACCGAAAGGCGATCAACTGTTTAGACGATCATGGCACATCAGTTGAGATTGTGGGCATGCAGAAGCCCACCGCAGTGCATATGATATCCACTCAGCAGCTTAAGTGCTACATGCGGAAGGGATGTCAGATGTTCACCATCACAGTGAGCGACAGATCAGATGACGAGCCAGATGTGAGGTAGACTTTCACATAGACCTAGTGCCAGGTGCCGAGCCAGTGTCTTGTGCACCCTACAGAATGACCACACATGAGCTCACTGAGCTCAAGTTATAGTTGGAGGACTTGCTCAAGAAGGGGCACATCTAACTAAGTGTTTCACCTTGGGGCACTCCTGTCATCTTCGTGAAGAAGAAGGATGGGTCTCTTCGTTTATGTATGGACTACAGGCAATTGAATAAGGTGACGGTGAAGAACCGTTATCCTCTGCCCAGGATTGATGATCTTTTCAACCAAATGCAGGGAGCCAGGGTGTTCTCTAAGATAGACCTAAAGTCTGGGTATCATCAGTTACGTATCGCAGAGGTAGATATCCATAAGACCACTTTCCAGACTCGCTATGGACACTATGAGTTCACAGTGGTTCCCTTCAGCTTGACAAATGCCTTTGCAGTGTTCATGAGTCTCATGAATGGGGTGTTCCATGCCTATTTAGATCAGTTCGTGATCATATTTCTTGATGACATTTTGATCTACTCACGGACCAAGGAGGAGCACGAGGAGCACCTTCGTCAGGTTCTACAGTGCTTGCGAGAGCATAAACTTTATGGGAATTTGGCAAAGTGTGCATTTTTTAGGACAAAGGTTCAGTATCTGGGGCATATCCTTTCCGGCGATGGAATATCAGTAGATCCATTGAAGATCAGGGCTATCAAGGATTGGCTAGCACCCACTAGTGTGACAGAGGTCAGGAGTTTCATGGGGTAAGCTGGTTATTACCATCATTTTGTTGAGGGTTTTTCTTAGATTGCGCACCCCATCACTTCCCTTTAGCGGAAAAGGAAGAGCTTTCTTTGGACTGAGCAGTGTGTGAGGGCCTTCGGGGTCCTCAAGGAGCATCTTACCAGTGCTCCTATTTTAGCAGTTCCTGATCCTACAGCAGATTTCAAGGTTTGCACAGATGCATCACTTGAGGGATTGGGAGCTATACTTATGCAGGGTGGTAGAGTGATCGCATATGAGTCGCGAAAGCTTAAGACTCATGAGCTGAACTACCCCACGCATGACTTGGAGTTAGCAGCAGTGGTTCATGCTCTAGTCCGTTGGAGACATTTCTTGTTGGGTCGTCACTTTGAGCTCCATTTCGATCATCATAGCCTCCAGTATATCTTTACATAGCCGAATCTGAATGCCCGTCAGTGGCATTGGATGGAGTTCCTCTATGAGTATGACTTTGATGTCCACTATATCAAAGGGAATGAGAACGTGGTTGCTGACGCATTGAGTCGGAGGCACCACGAGCTCTTAACCTTGACCTTGAGTGTGGACTTGAGGGATTGCATTATTCAGCATATGCCAGAGGATGGATGGTTTCTTGAGGTGCAGCAGGAGATCAGTTCACAGAGGGCCCTTTTGGGCAAGTTTGCAGGGTATACACTTGACACAGATGGTTTACTTCATCATCGACAACACATTTATGTACCCCGCGCAGGTGACTTGCATACTATAGTGCTATCAGAGGCTCATAGAGTACCATATGTGGCACATCCGGGGGTGAAGAAGATGCATGCCGATCTTTGACAGCTATACTATTGGGCAGGTATGAGATGAGATATAGCAGAGTTTGTTGCTCGATGCCTTGAGTGCCAGAGGGTCAAGGCCGAGCATCAGCATCCAGCAGGTCTTCTATACCCACATGACACCTGAGTGGAAATGGGACACCATTTCCATGGATTTTATTGTTGGTCTACCTATGTCTTCATGCCGTCGATGCCATCATGGTGACAGTTGACAAGTTGACCAAAGTAGCGCATTTCTCACCTATACGCACGACGTACAATACACCCGCCATGGTGAAGGTACTCTTCGATGATATTGTGAGACTACATGGAGTACCTCACCAGATCATCTCTAATAGAGATCTAGTGTTCAATTTAGCATTCTGGAGAGCCTTACAGCAGGCATTGGGCACATAACTCAATTTTAGCTCCACTTATCATCTCGAGACAGATGGGTAGACAGAGCGGGTGAATCAGATATTGGAGGACATGCTTCGGATGTATGTTATGGACCATCAGTCTAGATGGGAGGAGTATCTTTATCTAGTAGAGTTTGCCTACAATAATGGGCATCACAGCTCGTTAGGTATGCCTCCCTTTCAGGCTTTATATAGTAGACCATGCAGGACACCATTGAGTTGAGATCAGATTGAGGACAAAGTCGCCATTGGTCCAGAGCTAGTTTAGGATATGGAGCAGCAGGTCACACTGATTAGACAGAGGTTGCAGGAGGCACAGGATAGGTAGAAGAAGTATGTCGATGCTAAGAGGATTGATCAGAGCTTCTCAGTGGGTGACAAGGTATTCCTTAAAGTGTGGCCACACAAGAGTCCAATCCATTATGGAAAGGGCTCTAAGCTTGCACCACGGTTCGTAGGACCTTTTGAGATTTTGGAGCAGATAGGACCAGTTGCCTATTGTATAGTATTGCCACCTAGCCTGTCACGTATCCATGATGTCTTTCATGTTTCTATTTTGAGACGATATATATCTGATGTATCTCACGTACTGGACTAGAGTGCTTTACAGGTAGAGGTAAACAGGCAATTGGCTTTGGAGCCAATTCGCATATTAGCTCGTCGGACGTTGGGCCTTCAAGGTCGAGAGCTGGACCAGGTTAGGGTCTAGTGGGATCGATATGAAGAGGTCACAGTGACTTGGGAGGATGTAGCTAGTTTGAGGGCACTCTATCCTCACCTTTTTGACAACTTCCAGGAGGAAGTTCAGTCTTAGGGGGGGAGGATGTGAGGCCGATTATTTTACCTCCCATATTTTGATCATTATGCTATTCAGTAGATGACACTATCAAACCTTAGTGACTATGTTTCATTATGCAGACTTGATGTTTTATCTCACTGATTTGATATATGTGATTTGATTCGGTCATATTGGATGATATGTTGTGGTTCGAAGTATGGGATATATATTAGATGTTATTTTGTTATGAGATTCTAGTTATTTATGCGATGTGAACTATTTGACATGTGATGGAAAATGCAGTTTAATTTGGAGTTATGTATTGATGTTTATTTCGATTGCATGAAGTTAATTTCAGTTGCTTCGGCTATGACCTTTCATGACAAGACTGACACTTGATCAAGATGTGCAGGTTTTACATTCCCTAGCCACAGGAAATCAGAGGTAGAATTCACACCATGTTATTCCCTGTAAAGCCGATCCATTCCCAAGAGGGATAAGGATCACGTTTGTATTTGAATGATGATTTATTGTGCTTGGTTTAATTTTAATTATTTTTAGCCTTAGTACCCTTTTTTTTCTTATTTTTGATTAATACTAAGTGTTGTAAAATTTTATTTCATTTATGCCACTTGGTATTTATATTATTTTTCTTGGGCTATTTAAATGTGAATTTTTAACCCTTTTCATGAACCCTAGGGTCCCAAAAGTTACCCTAGGTGGTCAACCATGAGTCTAGGGTCAACTTGGACTATCTAACCCTAGTTTTGACTCACCTTAGGTCACCCTAAACCATGGTTGAGTAAAAGTGACGAATTTAGAAAAGAGGGAAGATGGGGGATGGGCCTTGCCTTGGGAAGAACTCATCTCCCATCCCTAAGTTTTGGGAATCATTCCCAAGGAAGACTTGGGAGGTCTCCAAGAGTCCTCCCAAACTCCCAAGTGAGTGGGAGCACCACTCAAGACCCTTGTCTTCTTGACGTGTGAGTGGGAATCCAACTCACCATTTGTCCCCCTCCCACTTGTGTGGAAGCACAAGTGGATGAGGTGGAGATGGAGGTGGAGTGAGAGAAGGACATTTGTCATCCTCTTACCTTCTCACTCTTACAAGTGGCCTTTGGAGGAGGGAGGAGATGGTGACAAATGTCACCTTCCCATTCTCTCAAGGCCAAGTGGATGGCCTATAATAGCTCCTCATGTAGAGGAGTGGGGGTTCTTCTTTTGCTAGCTCTTTTCCTTGCAATTTTATGGTTCTTGCAATTTTTAGTTTTCTCTCTATTTTTGGAGGAGTTAGGAGAAGGTTGAGGAAATTTTGGGAAGAAAGGAAGGCTTGGAGCTCTTCACCAATTCTACTTCCATTGTCAGGGCCTTGAAGGTAGGCCTCTTAACTTGCTTCTTACTTTGCTTATATGATGTTCCATGTTTTGGATTTTGGTTGTGAGTTGTTTGAATTGTGATGTTTGCATTTGATGTTGGGTTGGGTGTTATGGTGAGAGCACCTCCAATGGAGGTAATGCTTAACTTGTATGGGTAGGGGAAAGGAACCTCCTTGAGGTCTCTCCCACAGTATGTGTTTATGCCTTAAGGGCTTATTATTATTTGAGGAGGAGATATCTGAATGGCAAGAGTGCCATGCAATTTGTTGTGATTCTTGTGGATTGGGGTGTTCTAGAATTTTGGCTTGAGGCCAGGAGTGGAGATTTTCTTTTCATTTGGGAGCCCTTTTAAGTTGAGGGGTCCATTCCCTACCCTCACCAAACTCATTTACATGAGTTAAGTATTGTGTTAAACCTATGGGGTTGTTCTGCTTTGTGTTGTTGTGATTGACAATTCTGTTGTGGAATGGAATCCTGTGTGAAATCCCTACCTCCCTAGCTCGGGGGTGACCCTCTTGTGGGTCTACAGTAGGGAGGAGAGATTTTCCTTTTGAAGTGGCTGGTTTTTGTTGTCCTTGTTGTTGAATTTACTGCAGGTTTTGAGTGGAGTGAGGAAGTGGATAAGAGCCAACTTTGTGTGGCTTGTTGCACTTTTTATGGTTGTTGAAGCCTCAGCCATTGTGGCCTCATTGTATTCTATTTTGTACAAGATTGTTGGTTATCCTTTCCATAAGTTGGTTGAAACATATGTGTATGAAAAGTATTCTCTATTTAAGAAAAGGGCTATTAAGCTTCCTTGATGTGAGTTACGATTTGAGAAATACAAGAGAAATGTTATTTACTTCTGTCATTATTCTTCAAAATATGTATGAGCAAGTTAGATAGATTCTTGAGTTTGCAAAGGAAAGGCTATGAAGGATTAAACTGAGATTTCTATTTAGTTGCTTGAAATTATATTCCCTAAATGGAGTAGGAAAAGTTAAATGGTCATGTTCATTTTATCATACGGAAAATTATTTTAGAACAACATTGTAACTCTGCCAATCAAAAAAAATATAAAGGGAAAATTAAATCAGTTTCTGCTTTGTGCAATGAAAATTTATAATACTTGTAGTTGAAAATAGGAGAGTATGTATTCTAGTTTGCATAATGTTTTTTTTTATTTAAAAACAAAAAAATACTTATACAGAGTTAAACCTGGATGCTCATTCTCTGTCTTTGAATCCTTGTCTATGTAACTAAATGCACAGTGTTTATACATGAAACTATTTGTTGGTTTATTATTTGTGAAGCAAGCTTATGGTCATTTCCTATATACTGTTTGAAAGAAATGAGAACATGTATTTAAGTCTAAAATTACAAGATGTGTTTATACATATATACTTATACGCATATATATAAATATATATATAGATATACAAGATATACACATATACTTATATATATATAGATATATTACATACATATATATACACTAAACCCTAAAATTTACAATAGCGAACATTGTGTTTGGAGTGGGCAGACTGCTTGTGTAACAATTTTAATGTTTTTAAGAAAAAATAGAACAAAAGAAAAGGAGAGAGATTTCATTAATCGGAATGGACTGTGGGCTGTCGTCCACAATCCCCTTAATTGCTTAAGATCTGTGGGGTGTGGGATGGGAGGCTCTGCCTCCCATCCCACACACCCTTCCCCTTCATACCCCGCTGGAGACCATGACACTCCTCTCTCACGCCACGACCTATCGCTGGAGCCACAACCCCACCACTGCTGACCACAATCTCCGCCGCCTGCAGTGACTTATCACACCCTGACCACCTCATTCCGCTGCTCTACGGCGTATCCTCCACCATCGGCAGACTCAGCACCATGTACCTCACGGCCACTATAACACGGACCCCGTGACCCTTGTGCTGCTCTGCCCTTCCTCTCTATGGTTCTCAACCTTCCATTGCACCTCTCACTGCCACCTCCTCCCCGGCAACTCCCCACTTCGCTCTCCTTCACTGGTTATCGCCGCCCCCAAGCTGCTATTTGCCACCACTGTCCCCCTTGTGGTAGCACCGCTGTTCTCTCCACCCTCCCACCTTCAAGCCACCGTCGGCCCTATTCCCGGCACCACAAGCAATCCTTGTTAGACTGTTACGCAAACAAAAAAATAATAATACAAATTCCATTTACACATATTTGTATAAATAACACTATTTTTTCTAGTTAGGTATACTACCGTGAATTCATGACCTCCATGTGTGGCCAAACCCTAAACCTGCACATTAGAGAGAACAAGACCAAAATAGAAGAAAAAAAAAAGACAAAGAAATTAGGGCTTTTCTAGGTTATCATCTTGTTAGAATAAAATTAGGGCAACATTGTGGATGAAAACAATAGATAGGAAATTTTAGATGTATATTTAGAAATTAGAATATTTGTGAGAGGAGTGAGAGGAAATTGGCTCTTGATTATTTTTTTTAAAACCTCTAACTTAGATTGGTCTTATTTTAATCCTTGTGTTATTCAATGTGGGTTTTAATTTTAGGATTTGGGAAGTTATATTTTAATTGTAGGATTCCTCCTTTTGCTTAAACATCTATTTCATTTTATGATTTTAACTTATTGCTTGGAATCTCTTATATTGAATTTCTAATTTGAATGGGTTAAATTTTGCAATTTGGCTATTGTCCTGTGAATTAAATTTAAATTTCTTTTCACCTTGGAGGGAAATTTTATCCTGAATGGGAGGAATTTTGCATTTTCTTGATCTAATTTCATCATAGTTGAACTATTATCCTTTATTGCTCCCTGGTGGGACTTGGTTCATTTCTTTTTTTATGTTTAATTTTTCCAATTTTATTATTTTACGGGGAGAGTCATTTAAACTCCTTCCCCTTCTAATTTGGTTACTCGAGTTAGTTATTTAATATAATTATACTTAAAAACGGACTCAACTTTCCTTTGGTTTTACCTGACGTCTTGTCGTTTTAATTAATCTTATTATGTTAGTTTATATCGTTGATTCGGGTTTCTAAGATTATTTAATATTAAATCATTTAATCTATTTATTTATTTATTTATTGGTATCCTATTTAAAATTTATATTTGCGTTCTCAGAAACGCGTTATGCTGCTAAAATTTTGTTACATTTAGGATTTATGTTATGCATTGTTTTCAATTGTGATCCTTCCATCCTTTCACTTCATCGTGTGCCATCTTGTCATCATAATTAATCATCTTTCATTCGAAGACAAGTTAGGGTTTGAATTTTGAAATCATCTCACCTAGGGAACTTAGGGTACAGTTGGAATCGACCTAACCCTAGAAGCGACACACTTCGTGTCGCTTACCCCTAGACAACCTTCACCAACATGGTTATGTAGACTTGTCTATGCCGTTGCGTATAGCCACCGAGCACGCAGACGTGTGTGAGGGGCTTCTTAGGGTTAGAAAGAAAAAAAATTGTGGCCCATGTCATGACCACATGGTTAATGTGGTTGTGACATGGGCATTTGTGCGTCGCGTCCACGCGGGTGATGCAGGTGTGACAAGTTCCTAGAGAATAACATTATCACTAGTTATGGAGTTCCTTATGCCCTTGTGTGATAATGGACCAACTTTTGCATCTTTAAAATTGTCTAGTTGGTCTTTTGAGCACGGGGTGATCTTAAAGTTCTCTTCAAATTATTATCCCCAGGGTAATGGCTTAGCAGAGTTAACCAATAAGAACTTATTGAACATCATAAAGAAATTAATTGAAAGGAATCCTAGGGAATGTAATACCCTACTTAAATATGCCCTATGGGTAGATAGAACTAGAGTGAAGACTGCTTTGGGTAATTCCCCTTACCAGTTAGTTTATGGGATGGATCCCATCCTCCCTGTCAACCTCAAAATCCCTACCTTGCAGTTTGCACAGGAGTGTCTAGGTATCGATAACAAACAAGAAGTCAAGTTACTTCAACTTATGCATTTAGAAGAGAAGAGAGATAGGGTGATTGACCAATTCGCCAAACATCAGGCTACTGTCAAATGTTGGTTTGATAAGAGAGCTAAAGTAAAAGCCTTCAAAATCTTAGACTTAGTCTTATCATGGGACAAAGCTCATGAATAGAAAGGTGACCATGGAAAATTTGACAAGCTCTAGATAGGTCCCTTTCAGATCTCAGAAATCCTAGATGATAGCACCTATAGACTTAGAACTTTAATAGGTGAGGATGTAGCATTTCCAGTCAATGGACAATTCCTCAAACATTATTTCTAGGCTTAGATAGGTTATGTCATGACATTGTATCATATGTCTATTTCTGTATAGTTGTTTGTATAGTCTGTTTTGTATGTGTGCTTTATTTCACTTGTTGGTGAGTCCTTATTTTACTTGGGCAAGATGATGCACCTTTTCACTTTAGAAAGCCATTGAAATTGTTAGAATTCAAGAAATGAATATAAGTTCATACATAGGTTGTAACTCATGTCAAATTAAGTATTTTGATCAGGTCTGTGATATCCTATTCATTAGTGATATCTTTTCTTATTCAGGGAGATCTTCACATGACACACCTAATAGCCTTGGGTTTGTTGAACATGCCAGTGTAGTGTTAAGTGAAAAATCTAAAGGTTACCCTTGCTACCATTACAATTCTCAACCTAAATAGCAAATGACCACACCTTGCAAAATGTGCTTACATGATGACATCTTCTGAATATTGATACCAAAAGAAAGAAATATATTGAATGTCTAAAAGAGATAATTAGGCCATCTAAGTAACTCTACCAGGGCTATAGATGCCTGCTGGTAGTGGACCTCTACTTAGGGGAATTGAAACGATAACCTTTCCAAGGCTATAGACAACTGGCAGCAAGGCTCTATCCAGGTTGGCTATGAGGGTTAAACCAAACTATGTAGCTTAACACTAGTCACTAGTATTTTCAACTTATCTTCAAGATGAAGGATACACTCGACTCCTTCTTGCATATTGTTATATGCATGAACATGATGTCATTCAGGAAGGTTAAGATACTTACACTTGACAAGAGTAGGAACATTATGTCTTAATTTGTCCTCATCTCTTGGATTGTTTAAATTTTGGTTGTGTTCTTTGGTGGAAAGTTGTTGTGTGGTTACACAACACGCCCCATTTTGCTTTAGAAAAATAGGGACCCACTTTTTTGTAGCTTGTTTGTTCCCTTGCTTTGGGTGGTATGGTAAAAAGAGTTAGAATCAGATGCATGACAAGATGTCATCCTATGCATATCAGGAACTCAAAAGGAGAGGTTAATTTTCAAAGTCAAATTTTGTTACCACAAACCTCATCAAGTGAAAGGTCATGAAATTTAAAACAAGTTTGCCTTTTAAATCACCCCAAAATTCCTCTAGAATAAGAAGTTATGCCCAATCAAACCTTGGTCAAAGGTCATCTGGATATTCACATTCTACATCTGGATGTTATTCATAACATCTAGATTATTTCTAATATTTGGACATCAAATTTAACTCCTCTGGTCAGTTGAACATCATTTTTATCCAGATATTAACATAACGTCTAGATATTATCTTTAAATATCTTGACATGAAGTATCCATTTCCTGCTGACATCATGTCTACACCACATATATTATATGCTTACGTCATATGGATGTTAGACCCATAGGGATATTAGAACATGTGAATATTAGGTTTTTCAATATCCTCCTCCTAATGACGTCATGTCATATTTACTCCATGAAGAGTCCCGAGCATGCTTATGTCATCAAGATTTTAGCTCGTATGGATATTACATTTCGTAATATCCATACCTAAGACTTAACATCCCCATCCTACTTACGTCACCCTATCTCTACGTAATGAAGCAATTTCATTTTGCTTACATCATTAGGATATTAGGCCTACATGGATATTTTGCATTCTAATATCGTGATACCCAAATATCCATGTGCCCGCATAACTAATGGCATGAGGTCACGTGTCCACATCGACATCTCTACCTAACATGAACAAAAGTTAAGATCTGAATAGAGAATTCTTGGTCAATGATAGTTGACCTGATTTGATGACATCACCAGGACCATTTTCATCCAGATGGATCCGTATGAATATTCCTTACCTGACTTTCTATTTAGCATCGCACACTTTTTTGTAATAAATGTGAAAAAGATGTCATTGGCATTTAAATCTAAAAATGTGTGAATGGACGCTTGTGATAATCTTGGGTGATCTTGCTAAAAAAAGTTGTCAAATCATTAATATGCCTTGAATCGTAAACTAGATGAATTAAAAATAAATTTTGAGTCCATAATTGATACCTTGCATTCAAAATTGTGTGATTATCAAAGCGAAAGTGATTTTTACTAAGTTTCAAAGTTGCCGCTAAGTTTGTTGTTGAGATTTTGAGCTGAGAATACAAGGAAAAAGGAGGTTAAGTGTGGATATATCTGTCTATGGTGTATAGTTCTTTAATACAGTTGGTAATTACGATAAAATGTCACACAGGTATGTTAAAGTTGTTTCCCCCTCATTTCTTTTGCAGAGTACTATGATTCATTAGGTATAGGGTGATATGGATAGGATGTTAGTTTGGTTTTGTTTATAATTGGGTTCAATTGGTTTTCTTATAGGGTTATTTCTTGAAAAACATAAGATTCTATTAGCTATCCCTAGATATATACATGTATTCCCTATTTGAGACCCATGTCTTCACTTGCAGGTCAATCATGTCTCAACCATGAATGGACAAGAGGGATTCAGAGTTCGAACATGACATCTTCCCAAGAATGAATAGTATTTGCCACACTCAAGGATATGCAGAGGACACTCATTATGGGAACGCTGATATAGAAGCCTTCATAACAAGAATAAATAATAGGGAGGATAACCCTATGCTAAAGAACATTGTGACAATAGGAATGTATTATGCAGCTGGATTCCCATATGTTGCCAAGCCCTTGGAGTTGTTGGTTTCATGTGCTTAGAACTATAATGCAGTCACTAGAAAGGTAGAAAAGGAAGGGAGGGTTTTTTCTAAATTCTCCATAGATGGCATCTCTATTGCTTTCAAACTGCCAACGGCTCATGGGATGTTTGTACCAGATTTGACAGAATTGGCAAAAGAATACAATATAGGAATGAAGGACTATAGGAAACTAATTTATCTAGGTTGGAGACATCCAAC
Source organism: Cunninghamia lanceolata (assembly GCA_027924645.1). Taxonomy (NCBI): domain Eukaryota; kingdom Viridiplantae; phylum Streptophyta; class Pinopsida; order Cupressales; family Cupressaceae; genus Cunninghamia; species Cunninghamia lanceolata. The sequence continues at coordinate 8,946,601 of BSBN01001281.1, forward strand.
CAATATAGCCAAAGTAGTGGCTAAAATTCTGCAACATCTTTATAAGTATGACTTCTTAGAGGAAGTGTAATACATGATGTTCCTACTCAGCAAGATGAACGGGATGCCTAGATGTGGCAATTTTGAACCCTGGATGTTTGAACTGATCAGGCTAGTCATTAAAAATCTAGAAACCAAGATACAATGGACCAAGATGATTAGTGATGCCTTCTATGATCATATCATCAGGTGGAAAAGATGAAGGACAAGATCTTTAAGATGACAGGATACCTGGTCTATGCTTTTGCCACCAAAGGCACGTTCAATGGATTGAAAAGAATAGGAAAGATGGGCATGCTACCACATGAAAAGACTCCTTGGGAGCACTATCTTGAATTAGAAAGGGACCAGTCCATTTATAATTACAGAAGGGTGAATGATTGCTTCACCATGCATCTAGTCTGAATGCTAGAGGGAGATCCCAACGAGAGATTCTCAATCACCATGACCAAATTGATAGATGCATATGGTTCCTAGTTTGTGCAAGCCAGAACTTATTCCTACATTAGGATGGAGGGCTTCAATGGACAACCTTACATGCTCCCAAGGTATCCATCAGATAATGTTGCTCTGATGGAGATGGTGAGGCAATATTGCCTACTTTTGAATTATCCCGGGTGAAAGAGGGGAGACCATATAGGAAGTTCCCTATAATGGCTGATTGGTATGTGGCCCCTAATATAGATAATGTTAAGGATGCAGAAAAAGACTTAGCAAGATTAAATTTGCAGTTGTTTCCTTTCACTCAGGATTATGACTCTTATCATAGGGTGGAGAAAAGATTCAACAAGAAATACAAACACAATGTTCATTTGGAGGATTTTTGGGCTGATTGTCATGATGAATATGAGGCTAGGAAGCCTGGATACCAAAGGCTTACTTTAGCTCAAATGAAAACAATAGGCTAGCTAGAGGTTCCTCCTCAGTTGAAGAATGGTGATGATGATATCCTTGATAGGGAGTATGAGGAGAAGAAGATATTCAAAGATCCAATCTCTTTCCCTGATTACTCATTACTAGATGAGACATCAATAGATGTCATGACCTCCAGCATCATGAAAAGCTCCAAGGCTTGGGTAGCAAAGAAGGTTCAAGAGTTAAAAGAAAAAGGTGTTGCCATCACCATTAACAAAAGGAAGAAGAGAAAAGAAAGAGAAGAGGAAGGGTATGATGACTTTTTAGTACACAAATGGTAGGCCTTAGAGGCCAAATTAGTTGAGCCCAATAGCTTAGGGACTGCAGAACAAGCTACTACTGAGGGAATATCTTTGGTTTGTGTGCCACCTCCATCACAAAAGGATACTCCCATGGCGGCAATTCCCATTCCAATGCTTTAGACACCAACAGTAACGGAGGGATCATTGGACGAAGAAGATGAAGTCTCACTTGGGACATTTGCTGGAAAGGAGAGAGATGTACTCCGGGGCTTCTCCTCTGTTATAGAAACAAGCACTAACATCAGCATCTCCAAGCCCTGGTGATAGTATAATCAAAGACATCATGGTATCCCTCCTTATACCATCATCAAAGTAAAAGTTGAAATGGCACAAAAGACTATTCATAAGTCTTTAGAAAAGGAGATGAGTAAGGCATTGCCTCTGGATAAAACAATAGACTTGATAGATGATGATGTAGTCATAGATGTGACTAATCACCCATTGGAGACCCTATTGCATCACTCAGAGATAGGGGCAAGAGATCAAGAAGATATAAGGATGAAAGGGACAAAGGTCAATAGAGAAGAATCTCCAGATGTGGAGGTACATATGGACCCCATGAATACTTTAATTGAAAATGTAACTAGTCTAGAGGTGATAGATTTAACATATTAGCCTGAGGATGGACAAAGTAAAGAAGTAGTAGATAAACTAGATCGAGGGGCAAAAAGCATTCCCATGGAAATAGATGATATAGAGAAGGATATCCAAACTAAAGATACACAATCAGATACCCCTATAGCTACAATTGAGCAAATGCTTGTGCTAGAACAAGACCCAGTTGTTAGTAATAATGAGGATAAATATAATCAAGAATAGTCTTTGGTAGAGTCACACCCAGATGGTCAAGCCATGGAACTTGAAAATGTTAAAAAGGGAGAAACACCACAGGAACAAGTTCAGGATATGCATGAGGATACTCAGATGGAGAGTAGGGAGTCAGATGAACCAAAAGATACATCACATCCAGATCTCTACCAATAAGAACAAGTGGAAGAGTGCAATGATGATGAAACTGTCCAAGGCAAATGTCAACAAATAGAGGGTTCTGAGAACATCCCACCTCCACAAGAAAATGTGCAAAATCTTGGTAGTGAAAATGAAGTTATAAATGAGAATAAAGAGGTACATGATGCTCAAATTGAGCAATTAGATTAGAGAGGGTCAGATACAAGTGCACTCGCATGGATGTCATCAGAAGTGGGAATCCCATAAGAAGAGACTGAGCCGTTAGACTTCAAGTCAATCTTTACATTGGACTTGACCAATCCAAGGAGAAGGGCAAGGATAGTCTTTGTAATAAAGCGAGATGTGGCTACAGAAAAGAGGACAGCTCGGGTAGCTATGCTGAAGGTAAATAAGTCCAGAAGAAGTCCAGATAACTACTATTGATTTAGGCCATGCCACAGATGAACAAGAGATCCAAGGACTCAGAGATCATACAGATGCTGTGGAGGCTAGGATGATGAAGATCAAAGCCAAGAAAAGGATACATAAGGCATAAGTAGCCCAATTACAGGCTTTTGTGAAGGAATTGGCTACTCCCATTAACATTCAAATAACTAAAGATACTTCATTAATGTTGGTCTCTTAGGAAGAGATAGCTGCTCTAGATGTACAGAAGCATCATGCACAGATCATGGATAATTGGTTTAACAAATTCTTGATGGATGGGGACCAGATAATAAGGACATAATTGTCCAATTGGGATTTATTAAGAAATCTAAAAGATAAGGTGGACAAGATGAAGAAAGAGGTGAAGTAAAAGTTAATAAATAGTGACAAATACCTAGGTACTCTTAAAGACATAAGGAATAAAGATGCTAATGTCCTCATAGATAATAAAGTTGGAAGAACACAAACACTCCCACTACTAGATAGTTGGTGTGAAGATGTTGGATTTATAGTGGATATATTAAAAAGATGTAATGATAAAATTGCAAGCATCAGTTGAAAATTACATAGTCTTTTATCAGATGAAATAGTAATTTTGGAGTCTCTAGAAGGTAAGGTCAAAGGAAAGGTAGAAAACCAAGATGAAGATTTTTCTACCAATGCCTTCAGGGATAATTTCAGGCCTACAACAGAGGACCCTATCAAGAATTTCTTCAAAGTTACCATTGATATGCCTATTAGAATGAAGGCTAGTATAGAAAAACATAGAGAAGAGTTGGATAGAAGAACAAATTAGTGGATATCCTTACAACAACAATTGAAGGCGTAAGCCTATGCAGCCAAAAGGGCTAAGATTTTGAATAGAGAAGAAATAGAGGCGGTTATCTAGGCCTATACTATTGTCCAGGGTATCAATGCAATAATAACCAAATGGCAGTCCTCTGAAGAATCTAAAGAAGAAGAAGGATAGAGTGGTCATATTGACCAAATCATGCTTTGGAGTATTCCATATAGTTGCTAGTGAGAAACTTGTGCCACGCAGATTATATTTTGACTTGGTCAAGGCAATATAAATCGTCGATAATGATAGATAACCCTTGACTGTACAATCTTTTTGTAACTAATTCTCATCCTTATCCTATAAAAGGATGGATAGTCCTAGTTATAGTTTCATCTAGAGGCTTAATTGAGATTGGATTGCTAAAATGTCAGGACCAATCTTTAAGGTAAATTTAAAATATATACTCTTTTGTATATTTAATGAAGATGAAGTCCCTATGATTACATACAATTGTAAACTTTGAGTAATCTGGGAATGAATTTTGGATATGTTACTTTGATTTGTTGTGTCCTTGGGAGTGCATTTTAGTTTGTACATGTCTTCATTCTTTTCCTTTGAAGTTAGCATCAATCAAATCTAGCCGTGGAATGACCTGGAGAAAATATGGTTTGATTTCCTTCTCCTTAAGACAGTATTAAGAGTATATGTGGATCAATGGCTAGAGATTCATTAATTTTAGTAAAATTAGCAAGGTTTAGTTCAAATTTTTTTAATTTCATTCAATCATCATCATAATTGCAAATACACAGAAAATAATAAGCAAATACATAGAAATATGTTGATATCCCATAGGTAAATGGATATCTTTAGTATATTTTAGACGAAGTGCATACAAACTAGTGAATATCATGCAAATAAACAATAATAATAACAGTAATCAAGGAAATACATGCTTATAAGCACATCTTCTAAACAAATTTATAGTGCAAAAGTAAAATCAAGGAAAACTATTCCAATTTTATGTAGATCAAGTGATATGCAAAAGAATTGATCAAATTTATATAAATATCTGCATGATCTAGTTAAATATAGTAGGATTTAACCTTGTTTGTTGAGAATTCATAGAAAGCAAGATAAATAGAGTATATCCGGATACGACAAATTTAAACCAATACATAAGGCCCCTAAATGGAAAACAACAATGCACATCAAACCACTGAGTAACGTCAGATGATTATGAACTAATCCACGGAGACTTGGGATTACGAATTCTCTAAATTCATCATATCTTTCAAGATGATAAAGGTTTGATATCCATTTCTTTATCTATGTTTTCTTATGACTAACATCATGATCAACATAAATTGGTGCTAGAAGGAGGGCCAAGACATCTTGATTTGGAAAGTCGTTGCTTGGATATTATTTCTTGAGGTTATTTTTAGAGTTTGTAAGATCATGTCAAGTTTTGAATATTTGTGCATAGATTCCATTTAGCTTTGATAATTTGAGGAAGTTGTCTACAAATATCTTATTCTTGTGCATAAATACTCAAATCTTTATAGTCAATTGTTCAAATTTCCATAATCTGAGTCAATATTTATAGTTTCTACAAATATAGTGCAAATATCCTTTCACTTTGAACTTTTGATCATAAATATATCCACTTCAGAAGAGTAAATACCCTAATCTTGGCAAAGATCTAGTCAAAATATCCATATTCACTTGCCAGTCGTGAAGTTCTGGCTCACCAAGCTAATACCAGGTCTAGATCCATTGGACCTTTTGAAGAATTTCCAATTCATAGACTTAGACCTCATGTAACAAATATCCATCACAGTCTAGGTACTAGTTCACCAATATCTCTAGTTATACCTATTGTAACACCTCCAATATCTCCAGTAGTGTCCCAAATATCTCAGGTACCTCCTACAATGTCTTTCTTTATAGTCAAATCACCACTTATCTTTATGGCATATCATCCTTTGCCAAAAAATCTAGACAAAATCTGTCTCAAGTACCATCCTTATCAGGATGCAGAAGATCACATTAGAACTTACAAAGAGGGAAGTTTCAAAGCCTGAAGAGATCAAGAGGATGTAGTGTGTAGGTTGTTCCCTTACTCATTAGGGGAAGAAGCATATAGTTAGTACATTAGTCTTACCAGGTCTTCCATAGCCACTTGGGATGCCTTGGAGAAAGCTTTCCTAGGAAGGTTTAAAATAATAGTAGATATGGATATTACATATCATATGTTTGCCACAATCAAAAGAGCTGAGGGAGAGATGATCTATAATTTCAATGCTAGGTTCTAGAAAATGTATTCCAAGCTAGTTGCTCCCTATAATATAGGTGATGAGGTAGCAAGATCAATATATTATTTAGCCTTAGATCCCTTGACATCCATGTTCATCAGGAGAACACATCCTGTAGTCACTACTTTGGCAGGTGCTTATGAAGAAGCCATTAAAGTCAATCAATAGTTAACACCTGGTTTCATGCCTAACTCAAGATATCCTACATATCCTGGTCAGCCACAAGTTAATGGATCCATGATACCTCCAACTATAATGCCTAGCCCATTACAGGTATCTCTACTTAGTATCATGCCCCCTCCAAATGGAAATAGCCAGGTGATATCTCATCTTGGGCATGTACTTGAGGATGCAGTGTGAAACAATAGCAGTGGCAGTTATTTCATCAAACCTCAACAAGATAATGTAGTCGCCAAAGATCAAGAAGAGAAAGATGACATCAAGGAAATATTTACACAACTGAGAAAATTAACTACTGAGATCATACACATGAGGAGTCAAAATTTTTACTCTCAGTCAAATCAGAACAAGGGATATCCTGATAGAGGATATGGAAGCAATAATGATAGGTTTGGATACCCTGACAAGGGGTACAATAATGATAGAAATTTCAATAGCAATAGTAATAATAATGTTGCCCCTAGGCTACCCAGAACTTGGAACACCCAGCCAAATAATGGCTCATTACCTTCACCATTGGATAATCAGCCTCATGTTGAACCTAAGAAAAATACTAGGATGAATTTAATAGAAGCTACACTGACAAATTGGTGCAGAATGCATAACACCAATACACATGTTGAGCTAGATTGCCCTCCGTTCAAAATAGCAGCTAGTATTTTCCAGGCTGAAGTATCAAATACTATAGGAGATCTTCCTTGTCCTGAAGGAAATGAAATTGTCCCCTTGGGATATGAGTTTTCCCTTGTGCTAGAAAGTTCTAACAGTCATTAGTATCATCAAATAATCCTGACTCATGAAAATTACACTCTAGTGTGTGAGGAGTCTACTTTAGCCTTTGAGTCAAATTATGTGTTCCCTTTTGAAGATGAAAATAAGCCTGAGTAGGAACCTAAAGAGGTTCATGCTTATCAACAACAATATTAGGGTAGACATGGTTACAACCTGAGGAATAACCCTAATAGACTAGCTGGTCCTTTGATGACATCAATCACTCCTAACAACTTCAATACACCACCATATCCAAAGGCTAGTAATAACCCTGGTCCTCCCAAAGGTGAATACTCAGTATTTCACACCCCAAAATACAATGTCAAAAGACATCAACCAATTACCTGAGTCAGATAAATTAGTTACATATCTAGCAGAAGAGATGAAAAAGATAAAAATCAGCTTGTCTCTATAAGAAATGCTGAAGACCCCAGTTATCAAGAAGGCCTTCTTGAAGTCCTTAGATTAACCCACATCAAAAGATGACAATCATGGTCATAATCCTAGTCACATCATGACTAGAAATCCTGCATCCAAAGATAATGGTGTCAAATCTAAAGTGCAAGCCACTGTTCATGCTGCTAAAACATCATAGATGACTCTGTATAGAGATAGGTCAGAGTCACCTCCATTCTTGCTTACCTTAAGGATATTTGGTAAGAATTTACACAATTGTCTTGTGGATTCAAGTGCATCAACAAATGTGATGCCCTTGTCTATTTGTTATGCTTTGGGCTTACATCTAGCCAAATCCCTCAAGAATGTGACACAACTTGACAGAACAGAAGTGAATGTGGTAGGAGAGTTAACTCATATCCACATGCAACTTGCATCAAACCCAAGGGTGTAGTAATACATTGACATCCAGGTAGTAAACATCCCTGATACTTATGGAATGCTTCTTAGTAGGGACTAGTCTAAAACATTAAATGGATACATGGCTATTGACTTTAGTCATATGTGATTACACTGGAAAGGAATCCCTAATCAGATAAGAATAGAAGTTGAACCTAGGATGAAACACATGGTAACTGAGTATAACAATACCAATGAGATATTATATGTAGACATTGAATCAGGAGTTTATACTATAAAGCCACAAACTATTAGAATTGAAGAAGTCCTGATGTACAACATGCACACACATGAAGGTAATAATGAAGAAGGAAGGGTGACCATTAAGTCTAATTACTGTTCAACCGATGAAGAGGAAGAAGATCATTTCAGTGAGTTTGAAAAATACTTGTCCAGAGAAATGCAGAGGTGCCGACTGACTGGGACCTCCATGGAGGATATCCTAATATTCAGATGGTGTAGATTGCATGATGAGGCACATTCATAAAAAGGATTGTGAAGCATGTTTAGATATGATCAAATTGGAGAGAACGTGTAATGGAATTAGATCATCATCAACTAATGCTACAAAATATCTGATGATGATGCTAATTCCTGTTTGTTTTCCTTGGATGTAGGGGAACATGAAGAAGAAGTGCATCAGGATAATGTCTTGATGCCAATTTTAGAAGAGATTTTGATATGTGAAGAAATGCATCCCCAGGAGTAGAAAAATATTATCACCCCAGGGATCGACTACTTTATTGAGTCAAACTATGAATTGTCAGATGAGAATAGAGGGAGTCACCTAACCAAATTCAAAGAATTCTTGTCTAAACAGATTTAAAGACATATTCTACAAGGGGTTCCTTCACATCATACATTGATTGAAGGGTGGTGTAGACTTCACAAGGGACCACATTCAGAAACAACATGTGTCCTATGCTTACATATATTGAATAAAGAAGATTAGTTGTGTTCCAAGGATATAGCACCTGATATCAAGGATATCCCTAAAGAAGAAAGAAAAGAAATTGCAACATATCTTGTTGATGAAAATGACAACATCAAAGAGATGAAAAGAGGATATGTTCAACATGAAGATGCTCACAAGAGACAACCAGGTCTGTCAAAAGGAGAACCACAAAAGTTAAAATGGATGTCTATAGGTGCAGCCGTATGTGCCAAAAGAAAAAGAGAAGGTCCTAACAAGCCTTTAATAGAAGATAACCCATGGATTCTAAGGTTGATGGTTCTAAACCCAAACAAGGGGCTAGAGTAGGCATTGACCTCATCGACCCATCAGGGAGGTCATTTCTAGCAGCATATCGATTGCAGTTCCCCTGTACTAATAATGTCATTGAGTACGAAGCCTTGATTCATGGTTTGCTATTTGCTCTTAAGAAGAAGGTCAAAATCCTACATGTCTATGGAGACTCAGAATTAGTGGTAAAACAAGTCAAGAGTATCTATGCATGCAATTACAAAAATATGTCAAATTACAGGCATAGAGTCTGGGATCTAGTAGAAAGTTTTGATGCTTTCAACATCATGCACACCCCTAGAGAACAAAATCACAGAGCGGATGCATTGACACAAGTTGCTAGCACATTAGAACCTCTATCCATTTTTGGAATGAAGAGATTCGTAGTAGAATTGGTATCAGTACCCTCCATACCTGATAAGGTCACGAATTTCTGAGTATTTGATGATGATCAACATATCCTAGATTTCATTACAAATAGAGATATATTCAAAGCACATATCTTGAATGAAAAGAATTTGGAAGATTAGGTATGGGAAGAAGAAGAAATCATGGACTTACCAAGAAAAAAATTCCTAAAGGCATGGTTGAGCTTGAAAGAGCTTTTGATTTGGACATGATAAAACACAAAGACCTCCCCAAGATAGATGGAGGAGAATATTCACCTATCCTCATAGGACGAGGTGAAGACATAAGAAAGGTCCCGATTGGTTGCCCCATCTCTCCCCCTCCCGTCTCCAACTTGGCATCTTGTAAGACCAAGGTAAGGAGGGTTGGGTTGCTAGGTTGGGTCACCCCTGAGTTAGCAAAAAAAAGAGAGGTCTTGATCGACAATGTTTGTTCTGAAGAAGAAAAAGAAGTAATAACTCAGGCATTGAAAGATTATATCCATTTTATTACCTAGACCTATGATGAACTAAAAACATATGACACTTCTATTATCACCCATACAATTCTACTAAAGCCGGATGCCAAGCCATTCAGGCAAAAATAGAGGCCAGTCTTGACGCATTGCTAGAACCCATTATCTTTGAAGAAGTCAAAAAGTTACTCAATACAAGGATCATATTCCCTATTAGGCACTCAACGTGGGTGACCAATCTAGTCCCAGTCAAGAAAAATAATAGAGACATATGCTTATGTGTGGACTTCAGAAATCTAAAAAGAGCATCAGAAAAGGACAATTATCCTCTACCCTCACTAGATGAAGTTATACAGATAGTAAATGGAGCTCAAATGATGTCTTTCTTGGATGATTTTTTAGGATACAATCAAGTCATGGTGGACAAGATTGTTAGATTAAAGACAACATTCACTACCAAATGGGGGACTTTTGCTTACAAACGTAGGCCTTTTGGCCTGATTAATGCTAGAACCACATTCCAACTCGCAATGGACATAAATTTCAGGGGCTTAGTTGGGCAATGCATAGTCATATACATGGATGACTTAACTGTTTTCTCAAAGAAGAGAGGTGACCATATAGAAGACCTCATGAAGGTGCTTAAAAAGTGTGAGCAATATGGTATCTCATTAAACTCAAAGAAGTGCATATTTGGAGTGACCACAGGTAAGTTGCTTGGTCACGTCATATCAGAAAATGGGATCACCATTGACCCTACCAGGGTTGATTCAATAATGAAACTACAACTTCCAAGGAGTAAAAAGGAGTTAAAATCTTATTTTGGTAAGATTAATTTTGTGAGGAAGTTCATCACAGGATTTGCAAAAATTGTAAGGCCACTCAATGCAATGCTCAAGAAAGATGCCAAAATTGAATGGACACCTGAGGAAAAGGTTGCATTCGAGGATATCAAGAAGGCCATAGCAGATGCACCACTTTGATTAGCCTAGATTACACAAGAGACTTTTATATCTATTCTTTTGCTTTAGAGCATACATGCGTAGTAGTCCTAATGCAAAGGAGTGAAGAAAAAGAAGAGATGCCCATCACTTTTATGAGTTCTCCATTTAGAGATGCAGAGCTTAGGTACATGGACGTTGAAAAGCAATCCCTTGCTTTGGTTAGAGCAGTGAAAATTTTTGACACTATATCTTAAGAAGTAAGATAATCATCATGGTACTTGATGTAGCTATTAAGATGCTCCTAATGCAAAATGAGCCTAGAGAGAAAAGGGCAAAGTGGATAATAGTGCTCCAAGAATATGATATAGACATTACCCCCATGAAGCTAGTTAGAGGACAAGCCCTTAGTTAGATGATTGCTAAAATTGACCCAAACCTGATAAGTGATCAATATGTAGTAGGTACAAAAGAAAATAGTGATTAGTACTCTAACACTAGGCATATCCTGATCACTGGGAGATATCTACCAAAAATGTAGGCTTCTTAGAGGAGAGCCCTGAGGATTGAATCAAAGAAGTATATGATAAAAGAAAGAATCCTCTTTAAGGAAAACTATGAAGGGATATACCTTAGGTGCTTATACAAATCAAAAGCTAATAAAGTCCTCACAAATTACATGACAAATTTGGCACAACCCATGGATCTCGCTTGGCCACCACTCATGCTATCCTGAAAGCAGGATACTATTGGCCAATAATTTTTAGAGACACTGCTAACCACATCAAAAACTACCATACTTGCTAGATTGCTTCCAACAGAGAAAGATATGTTTCTCAACCATTGTAACCGATCATGGAGGTACACCCATTTTCATAGTGGGGCATGGATTTCATTGGTCCCATCAATCCGCCATCCTCTTCAGGACACAGGTACGTATTGACAATCATAGATTACTACACTAGGTGGACTAAATCCATCAGTAGCAAGATCTGTACTATAGAGGATGTGATCAAGTTCCTAGAGAATAACATTATCACCATGTATGGAGTTCCTTATGCCCTTGTGTGTGATAATGGACCAGCTTTTGCATCTTTAAAATTATTTGGTTATGCTTTTGACCATGGGGTGATCTTAATTTTCTCTTCAAATTATTATCTCCAAGGACTGTAGCACATTATCTTCTCCTAATTGAGTAAAAATTAATGAATCACTATCACTTACAAGGTTATTGATAAGTGACACATGGTTTGCTTTTGATGGGGAAGTAGCCAATCTGGTGTTTCTCTTCACTACCTGGTGCAGGAGCATCTCGAAGACATTAAGAATCTGAAGATTCCTTGCATTTTATGTTATGTCCAAAATATTACTTTGTAAGGCCTTAGTGCCATGTTGAACCTTAGTTGGCTGAGTAATGACATAATATTGAAAGATTGCATATGTGTCAAGTAAAGATCAAAAGAATTGTAACTGAACCAGAAAGTATGTAACCGATAGGCAATGGTGGTTATGGGCGGTTTGCCTTCCATCTTGTAACTACCTACATGATGTATGAGAGTCTTTAAATAGTGCGTCTGTATGTGAGAGAGACAGATAGAGGGGAAGAACAAATCTGTATTAACATTTAGAAGAAGGAAATAAAGATCTTCTGTTGTTCTGGTGTAACCCCTGGGATATAGTTTGGAGTCATTCCACTGGTGGGTTTCTTTGAAACCAGCGGAATGACCTTCGTATAGAGTAGTTTGTTTTGCTTTTCTGTTCTGTGGGTTTTTGTAGTTCTATGTTTGGTTGTTCGGTTACATGAGTTGTGGAAGAGATCATCGACGTGAGCATAGGCATCGGGCTGAGGAAATGATAGTGAGCCGACAGAGTATCATCTCACCGATTTAGGTGTATCGGGGTGACAACTGAAGGTGTCACCGATGGGTAGCTCATCGGTACATCAGGGTGGCAGAATGAAGTTCAACCAATGTCTAGAGTCTTCCCGATGGTGAAGTGGTGTATCGGCGTAAGAATCGTTATCAGCGGAGAAGGGTGAGGTCCGGCCGAAGCTGAAAGTCTTACCGAAGGTGACGTTAAATGCAATGCATATCGGCATAAGAATTACGATCGAGAGAGAAGATGAATGTCAGAGCGATAAACATTGTCTGACCGATGGAGAGTTTGGCCGATGGAGAGTTGCTATAAGCATATCGGCATGAGATGCATTATCGATAGGAGAATGGAAGGAGTTGCCGATGGGAGGAGTCTCATCGATGGGGAAGCCTTTTGCATATCAGCAGGAGAACGAGGGGTCTTATCGATAGAAGGCTTATCGGTGTGAGAGGCATGATCGGCAGAGGTGAAGAAAGTCTGGCCGAAGTAAGAGGTCTTACCGACGGTCTTAGTCTCACCAACAGTGCGGTTCGAAGGAGTCTTTGAGGCCATCGGTAAGAGCATGTATATCAGATAACTAAAGGAAAGTTATATTGATAGTATCAGTCTGGTTGATGGTTCTAACCATCGAGGAGAGGTGTCATATCAGTGAAGGGAGTTATGAATTGGCTGATGATTTATGTCAAGCCGATATGCAAGGAGAGGATTATTTCGATGAGACATTAGAAGTGTCTTGCCGATAGTAAAAGAAATCAAATATTTCAGTATTGTTTGGACTTACAAGAGGGTTTTGAAAGGTGATTAAGCTAAACCCTAGCTTTTTGTGGGTTGATGGGTATTTTATATCCTGGTATGCAAGCTTTTGCTAGATGCTTTGCATCAAATTGGTATCAGAGCTCAAAAGATTCTGAGCATGTAGATAGAGCGTTGAAGGAGGCAATCTACACAAGGAAGCATTGGTTTTTGCGATCTGATTCTTGTTGAGAAGTTTTACGGTTGTAGGTGCAAGTTCACTATCTATAGTAGACGGACAGGAAGGTCTATCAAGAGGGCCAGAGGAGATGGTCCATTGGTTGTCACCAACAGTCTTGGGGAGAGAGGCAAGAGAGGACTCCCAGGTGAGGGACAGGAGTGTTGTTGTAGCAGGGAGGAGTGGACTTTAGATAGAGAAGCACCTTGGAGGCAGCCAGTCAAACTCCATTGATAGGAGTCACAGTTGGAGGGTAAACAAGAAGCAGCGGAGGCATCAAGTCAAGGTTGAAGACATAAAGACGCGACGATCGTTTGAAACAGAACACATAACTCTTGGGACAAGAGTTTCTTCGTGTTGGGGAGTATGGTGTAGGAGCACCTCGAAGACATTAAGAATCTGAAGATTCCTTGAATTTTATTTTATGTCCAAAATATTACTTTGTAAGGCCTTAGTGCCATGTCGAACCTTAGTTGGCCGAGTAACGGCATAATATTGAAAGATTGGATATGTGTCAAGTAAAGATCAAAAGAATTGTAACTGAACCGGAAAGTATGTAACCGATAGGCAGAGGTGGTTATAGGCGGTTCTCTTTCCATCTTGTAACTGCCTACATGATGTATGAGAGTCTTTAAATAGTGCGTCTGTATGTGAGAGAGACAGACAGAGAGGAAGAACAAATCTATATTAACATTTAGAAGAAGGAAATAAAGATCTTTTGTTGTTCTGGTGTAACCCCTGGGATGTTGTTTGGAGTCATTCCACTGGTGGGTTTCTTCAAAACCAGTGGAATGACCTCCGTATAGAGTAGTTTGTTTTTCTTTTCTGTTCTATGGGTTTTTGTAGTTCTGTGTTTGGTTGTTCAGTTACATGAGTTGTGGAAGAGATCATCGGCGTGAGCATAGGCATCAGGCTGAGGAAACGATAGTGAGCCGACAAAGTATTGTCTCACTGATTTAGGTGTATCAGGGTGACAACTGAAGGTGTCACCGATGGGTAGCTCATCGGTACATCAAGGTAGTAGAATGAAGTACAGCTGATGTCTAAAGTCTTCCCGATAGTGAAGTGGTGTATCGGCGTAAGAATCGTTATCGGTAGAGAAGGGTGAGGTCCGGCCAAAGATGAAAGTCTTGCCAAAGGTGATGTTAAATGAAATGCATATCGGCATAAGAATTACGATCAAGAGAGAAGATGAATGTTAGAGTGATAAACATTGTCTGACCGATGGAGAGTTTGGCCGATGGAGAGTTGCTATAAGCATATCGACATGAGATGCATTATCAATAGGAGAATGGAAGGAGTTGCCGATGGGAGGAGTCTCATCAATGGGGAAGCCTTTTGCATATCGGCAGGAGAACGAGAGGTCTTACTGATAGAAGGCTTATCAGTGTGAGAGGCATGATCGGCAGAGGTGAAGAGAGTCTGGCCGAAGTAAGAGGTCTTAAAGTAAGAGGTCTTACCGATGGTCTTAGTCTCACCAACAGTGCGGTTCGAAGGAGTCTTTGAGGCCATCGGTAAGAGCATGTATATCAGATAACTAAAGGAAATTTATACCGACAGTATCGGTCTAGCCGATGGTTCTAACCATTGGGGAGAGGTGTCATATCGGCAAAGGGAGTTATGAATTGGCTGATGATTTATGTCAAGCCGATATGCAAGGAGAGGATTATTTCGATGAGACATTAGAAGTGTCTTGCCGATAGTAAAAGAAATCAAATATTTTAGTATTGTTTGGACTTACAAGAGGGTTTTGAAAGGTGATTAAGCTAAACCCTAGCTTTTTGTGGGTTGATGGGTATTTTATATCCTGGTATGCAAGCTTCTGCTGGATGCTCTGCATCACTAGCTGACTATCATGTTCACACGTTGTCTTTAGTTTACTGACCTCTTCTGGGGGATGATCACTATCTCCATTCAATTATGACCCAACTCTTTGAAGAGTTGGGTCCAAACTAGATGATCTTTACTGAGAGTGTGCAGTCTGGGATCTATTTTGACCCTGAGAGGTTGATTCTTTAGGTGCTGTTGAGACAGCATGTTCTTTCATTTTTCCTTTCAACCATATCTCTATTCTTCTTATCACTTGGAAAGAATGAAAATTCACATCAGTGAACTCCTTTTTAGATCACTTCATAGGAGGTAGAGGCCATAGTGAAGCATCATGATAGCCTTCATCTACAATATTGGAGTTGTCATCAACCATGTTAGGAACCTAAATATGCAACTCAAAAACATGAATTTGGTCAATGGTTAATCTCATCTAACTCCTTCTTTGCACTTCCCTCTCATCCAAACAGTCCTCCCAGAAGTATTCAAGCTGAGGTTTGTGTAGATACGAACCTCCTCCATGCATGTTTTCTTTCACATAACTTTGACTATCAAAGGCTGCATGAGAAAACAAACTATGGAGACTAAACACAGACAACAATTTATCCACACTTCTGGCACTATCATTACTTTTACAACAATAAAATGAAAGAATCATAGGAAAAGAGTAACCTTTTTTTTTATAGCATGGTACTTTGTATTTACAACCACTATTTGATGACATACCTCCAAAAACACAACATAATCCGATGGGTATCGTGGCAATTTCAATGGGGCATTTTCATAACCCCTGATTCTCAAATAAGAGAAGCGATCAAACTAGACATAGAAACTTCTGAAGTTCATAACCAATGCAGCCGCATCTGTAGAAAACTTTCATTCCAGTGAGCCATCAATTTTCTTAGCCAGCCACATGGAAAATGCATCATTCACTCTCCAGAAATCTGTCATACCTTCATCCTTTTGTATCTGAGGAAAAGTCTGATACACAGGTGTACTGGCAGTGGGAATTCCTTGAATCCTTAAGCTAGGCCAAGTAGCCTCTCTATGAGCTAACACATAAACTATCTAGGAACACATGTAAAACTTTACATCTCGTGAGAAATTTATCAGTTATTCATACATACTTTCGCTAATTATTCTTGCCCAGTCAATATGATGGTCTCCACAGATTAGTAAGATAAATCTGCACATCCAAAAGGTGAAAGCATCTGACTCTAAGCTCCCAACCACGTGGTTTAGTAGAGTTATCATGTCTGAAATCTCCTCTTTGAAATGGCTCCTCTTTAGGTTGACATGGAGTTGTGATTTCCCATTTTTCTTGACTTCGAGCTAGGTTCTGGCAATATAATTAATTTTGGCACCAATCCTTCCTTTTGTTATAGTATGTCCATGCAGAGGACACAGAGACATCGACATTTTCTTCATACTTGTCCAAATTCAAAGCTAGGGCAACTGATTCAAATTCAATTTTAGCACAAGTTACTACCAATTTAGGATAACACACTACAAGTGGAAAGCACCCAGCTCTATCTAATCCATTGCTAACAATTTTCCTTGATAGGGTAGTTCAGCTTTTGGACTGCATCCTCTTCCAGAAATCCTTAAAGTCGACATGACCTAATTCCATATCCCTCACACTAGATAAACCATTTTCCACCAAAGGAACCATATGGGCCCCTTGAAATTTGAACTTCATCTTCAACAATTTAAGAAACCAGACGGCCAGGAACTCTGAAGCACTCACAAAAAAGGCAAGAAAAATGTAGTGTACTTACAAGGGATTCTCTATGCAGATACATGAAAATAGAAAATTTCTACCACGAGAGAGAAATGATGTGTTTTTATAGCAGAGGAAAGAAAGAAATAAGATAGAAACAACCAATCATGCTAACCTATAAGTTTGGAACTCTACTGATAATCTGCACGTAGTGGATTAGTTGTTCTTCACTCTGCAAGACATTCCCTTAGAGAAATGATGAAACTTCAGGTGAGGTAGGCAACTTATTGAAATTTAAAGTCACTTCTCATAAACACATTCATAAAGAACATTAAACTCTAGCAGTGGATCAATCTTTGAAATTTGTAAACATCTGCCTCGAGTTTCCCTTCAAAAAATGTGCCAATGTATTTGCACATACTTTGAATTAAATGCAGAATGACAAGTGTCATTTCATTGTACTGCACGCCAGCTCAGAAAAAAGGCACCATAGGTATAGTAAGCACTTGAAGTTAGCAAGTCAGGGACTTTTGGAACCTTTGAACCATAACATTGAGAGTTCAAAAGTTCAAAGAACTTCCGACCTCCCGACAACATAGAACTTTCTTATCACAAATGACTAAGATTGATGCAAGGGAGAATTTTAGACACCAAACTCAAAGACAAGTCAGGAAGTCAGGTGGTTCATGAACTCTTGAACCTGCTGACTTTGATTCAAAAACACAAAGGATTTCTAACTACTCGCGAAATGACTAAGTAAAGCTCAACTCGGGAAGGAAGAAGAAAAGGAAGGGCAAGCAAAGGATGGAAAAAAATTCTAAGGTGCGAGTGCTTTAGTAAAAATTTTAGACATAGGGTAACAACATGCTCTAATTGGGGACAAGGACTAAGGAGGATGCATAGAATCCAGACAAACTTTGGCAACAAGGCATTATTCTAGAAGGGCAATAAAGTCACACCAAAAACACAATAACAACAATAACATGAAAGACAAGAAAATAAACTATGGTACAAAGCAGAACTCAGAGATGTTACCAATTATATAACTTCAAATCTTTCCCATTGTAGGCAAGAGGCAATGGTGTGCCATCAGGATATTCTAGTAAAAAGGTGTTCTCTCCAATGACTTTTCTGATCTAGAAAGGTCCCTTCCACAATGAATCAAATTTCTTATGAGCCCCTTTTGGCTTTCTTCTCTTGTCCAATAAAAGTACAAAATCCCCTACAACAAAGTTCCTTTGCTTAGCCCTCTTATCAAAGATCTTCTTAACAGCCTGCTAGTGTCTAGCAATTCTATTTACAACCATATCTCTTTCCTCTTCCAAATCGTTCAAATACAATATCCTCTTCTCTAAAGCTGATTGAAACTGCTCATTTTCAATTGCCTTATGTAGATTTAATGCAGACAATTCCAAAGGAATGGGAATTGTACTATCAATTCCATAGACCAACTGAAAAGGAGACATACCAATAGCTCTCTTGTAAGTTACCCTATCATCCTAAAGAGCATCATACAAACTTTTATGCCATCCCTTTTGATTTTCATCTACAAGTTTCTTAACAATTGAAATGAGATTTTTATTGCTTGATTCAACCTACCTGTTACCTTGTGGATAATAGTTAGACGAATGGGCAAGGCTAATACCATAATCATAGTATAAAAGAGTGAATTCAGAGGAAGAGAAACTATAGACATTATCAACTACAATATTTTTAGGCACAACAAACCTAACTAATATGTTCTCCTTAAGGAAAGTGTAGATTACCTCAAAGGTGGTATGTTTCACAAGGATTTCTTCCACCCATTTGGTAAAGTAATCTGTAGCCATCAAGATATGAGTGTGTCTAGCACTAAAATTAGGGTTAATAGGTCCAATGAAGTCTAATCCCCATTGCTGAAATGGTTCATCTATCACCACTAGCCTTAGAGGTAACACAACTAATTGAGGCTTGCCGATTAACTTCAAGCATTTATCACACCTTGACACCCAATTGTATGTGTCTTTGAACATGTCTGTCTAGTAAAAACATTGCCTCAATATCTTAAAGGTTGTCACTAATGCTAAAAAGTGTCCCCCACAAGCTTCACTATGGAAAGTCTCCAACAATCTCTTCTGTTGTTCCTTGTCCACACATCTCAGAAATGTTCCATCTACTCCCCTTTTATATAAGTTCCCCTCCTAGAGGACATACTTGTTTTCTTTAAGCTTCAAATTTATCTTCTCTTTAGCAGAGAGGTGGGGTGGACAATCACCATATATTAGAAAATAGGAAACATCAGAAAACCAGTCATCATTAGTGCTTGTAAAAAGGACTAAAGGCAATTCTTCATTTTCATCAACCTTATTCTCAACAATCATTTTACACAACCCCTTGCCTCTGACCAGATTCATGGGTTTGATTTTGACATCATATTCCTGAACTTTGGCTATCCAGGCTCCTCTATTATTACACCCAATCTCTTGTTGTGTAAGGATACTTTTTACAGTAGACTCTGGAACATAGATAACTGCATGTGAATGCAAAATGTAAAATCTAAATATTTTTAAATCTTTCACTACCGTGTATGCATGTTTCTCTAGTGTAGAGTATTTCAATTCATGTTTCTTCAGTAGCACACTCATGAAGGTAATTGGAGCCTCAATCCCCTATTAATTCTTCTATAACAAAATGGCTGACAGGGTGTGCTCTGATGCATAGCAATAGATGGTAATTTTTTTTTCAAAATTAGGATGCACTAATGTAGGTGCATTGGCAATGGCTGTTTTAATCTCCCAAAATGCTTGTTTACCTTAATCGCTCCATTTGAAAATAGGATGGTTTTTCATCATCTCAGCAATGTGCCTAGTCAACTCAGTAAAATTAGGAACAAATCTTCTCAAGAAATTTACCTGACTGAAGAAAGATCTTGTATTACTATTGGTTGTGGGCAAACTCAAATGCTAAATCACTCTGACTCTTTTAGGATTAATCTTTATTCCATCCTTGGAGACAATATGACCCAACAACTTCCCTTCAGTTACAATGAAAATTAACTTCTTAAAGTTTAAAGAAATACCATGTTCTCTACAACGCTTTAAAACTACCTCTAGATCATGTAAATGATCAACTCTCTTCGTAGAGAAGACTGTGAGATCATCCAGGTAAATGACAATAATTTTATTTTTCAAATCACCAAATGTTAAGTCCATTGCTCTTTGAAAAGTGGACCCTACATTGATGAGGCCAAATGGCATCCTATTGTAAGCAAAAACACCAATAGGGGTAGTGAATGTTGTTTTGTGCCAATCTTTTGGAGCTACTTCAATCTGATTATATCCTAAAAATCCATCAAGCATTGACATCATCTCTAAACCAGATACTGTTTGCAATATGTGATCCATAATAGGTAGAGGATAGTTATCTTTCAAAGAGGCTTGGTTCAAATTTTGAAAATCAACACAAATCCTTATTTCCCCATTCTTCTTTCTTACAGGAACAATGTTCGCTACCCACGTAGAGTGATGAATGAGATAAATAATTTTTACCTTCAACATCTTGTCTATCTCACTAAAAATAGCCTCGGATACCTTAGGGTTGTAAGTCCTCTGTTTCTACCTAAAGGGAAAGGTACCAGGTTTCAGAGGTATGTGGTGCTGCATCTTCCCATCTCTAAACTTCTTCAGGTCTGCATAACACCATGTGAAAACATCTCTATATTGAATAAGTAAAGAAATTAAATGCTCTCTTTCTTTCAGAGAGCAACACTTCCCAGTGCAAACAATCTTTGGGTCTTCTTTTGTACCAATGTTCACCTGATCATAATCAGTTGATGATTTGATGGAGACTTTACTTTTTTGCTTCAGGTACTAATCATGTTGATTAAAATGATCTTCCAATGAGACCAAACCCTTGGGGATTTTATTTCCTTTCAATTGTATAACTTCAACTCTTGGTCATTATGAGACTTTACTTCACCTTCCAGAACATCATTGATTTCGTCACAACTTCCTTTGAAAAACACATTGGAAAAAGACTCAACCTTTTCAAGAAAAGAAATTATTTGTCGATCATTATTAAATACATGCCAATGATTAATATTATCAGGCATGTTGGGCATGTAGACTATCTCCACCCTGTAAGGTTTATCTTTGAAATCTGGGTGAGGTAGCAAGAGAGAAGCAGGCACAACCAATGAATTAGCTTGAGTGTTTTGATCCCTAGGCACAAATTCTGCTGAGAAAGCATCAAAATCCTCTATGCAATCCCATACTCTATTTCAATAATGCTTCAACCTTCCATTTTTCACTGTATATAACTTTCTCACTTGCTTCATGATTAGTTCACCTTTGGCTCTAAGATGTTTAATACCCTTTTCTTTAGCCAGTGTCAATCACAATAACAAAGCTTTATATTCTACAGTATTATTCATATTGTCAAACTCCAATTTATAAGAGAAGGGGAACTTACAATCATCAGGAGAAATTAGAACTACCCTAGCACCTGAACTGGCAGTACCATCAAATTCCAATGTCCACACCTCATTGGCTAGATTAGGGCTTATTAGATTTGTATTATCATATGTTGTCGATGTGCACATATATGTACCAAGCCTAGTTTCCACATATAAAATATTTTCTCTAGGGTCTCCTGACTTCAATATAGTAAACTTGGCCTTAGGTTTTAGATTCAGGTGAATCTTCTTCCCATCTATGGGTATCAGAGCATATGACCAGTCCATTTGAATCTCTCTGCCCAAATCCTTATAGAAGCTACGACTCAACATCATTCCATAGCTTGTAGGTATTATTGATCATGATGTTATTCATAAACAAACATAGATAAAGAAATGCAAATAAAACCTTTATCATCTTGAAAGATACAATAAATTATGTGAATTCATGATCCCAAGTCTCTATGGATTAGTTCATAATCGTCTAACGTTACTTAGTTGTTTGATGTGCATTGTTGTTTTCCATTCAAGGGCCTTACATTTCTGTTTAGAGAAATTTGCTTCCGGATAAACTCAATTATACCTACTCTCTATAAATTTCTGAACAAACAAGGTTAAATCCCACTGTATTTAACTAGATGATGCAAATATTTATGTAAATTTGATCAATTCTTCTGCACATTACTCATATCAATTGGATTTCACTTCTGCACTATAAATTTATTCAAATGATGTGCCTATAAACATATATTTCCATGATTTCTAACTTTATTTATGTTTCCTTTGCATGATATCTATCATTTCAACATGCTATTTGTTCAAATATGCTAAAGGTGTTCAGTTGTTTACGGGATATCTACATATTTCTTTATATTTTCTTATTATTTTTAGTGTATTTGCAATTATGATGATGATTGAATGAAATTAAACAAATTTGACTAAATGCTCTCTAAAGTTTACTAAAAGTAAGTTAATCTTTAGCCATATACTCTTGATACTACCATGAAAAGGAAGAAATCAAACCATATGTTCACTACGATGTTCCATAGCTAGATATAATTGATGCTAACTTCAAAGGAAAGGAATGAAGGCAACATGCACAACATGAAATGCACTCCAAGGGATGCAGCAAATCAAAGTACATGTCCAAAATCCATCCATTGACTACTCAAAGTTTACAATTAGTTGTAATCAAAAGAGATTCTTCTTCTTCATTAAGTATGCAAAAGAGTATGTATTTACAATTGACTTTGAGAAAGGACCATGAAATTCAACAACTCCTCAATTAAGATTTAGAATGTTTTACAAAATGTACTCCATCTCCTTTTATAGAACAAGGAGAGGAGATGGTTACAAAAGATCCTATGATCATGATTTGTCTCTTATCGTCAATGGTTCATATTCCTTTGACTTAGTCAGCATGTAGGATACGTGGCACAGATTGCCAGTTGGCAATCCTCTAGTGGATCATAGCTATCATTCTAGAATATTTCATATTCTTTCACTTCTTCCTGCTAGAAAATACAAATGCAACTCCCCTTTTATGCCATTGGATCTTCTTCCTGTGCTTGCATTCCAATGTCCATCTTCTTATAAGCATCACATGCCTGTACAAAATTGTTAAGTTGAAATTTTTTGAGAGTGGTGGCTTGCAACTTAGCATATTTCAATGCTTTTATTCGTTCCTGCAAAGTCTCTAACATGGATGCCCTGCTAGTTGCCTCTGTACTGTATGTTTTTACTTTTACCCTCAGCTCGGCCATTTTATCCATCACATCTTTTGTGAAAATCTCCCTTGGATGTTCAACTACTTCTTTAAATCTATTTCTGAAGATCTGGATGGCCTTATTTGTTGTTGGTACTGCTTCTTTAGTGATAGCTTCCTCTGACAATTCTTCCATTATCTTTAATTCATCAGCTAATAAATCGTGGACCTTAGCTTGAATATCTCTTACCTCAGTCATAATAGCTTTTAGGACATTTAATTCATATTTTACCTCTACCATCCATGTATCTATTAGTGGCAGAGTCACATTGGTGACAACCTTATTCTTTAATAGCTCATCATCTGTCATGGCCTTGGCTTCTTTTATTCTAGTCAGTGCATGATTGTACTTCTGTATTTTTTGAGTGAATTCACTCCTTAATGAATCAATGTCTTCCTTCAATTTGGACAATATGTCCCAGTTGGTCATGGAAATCCCTATTAAATCTTCCCTAGAAGTCATAAACTTAGAGAACCATTTCTCCATGATACATGATTGATGCTTTTGAATCTCCAGACCAACTATCTCCTCTCCACTTATTAAATCAATGAAACAGGCTTCTCAATAGTCTGCAAGGTTGATGTTATACTGTCTTTCTTCACTAATCCTTGCACAAATTGTTGCAACTGCCTATTTTGCTCTTTCAATTCTTTATTTTTAGCCTTAAGCTTCCTCATTTTAGACACCACTGCTTTGGCACTCTGGAGATGTTCTTGAGCTTCTTGCTCAGTGGTCATGTGGCCTAAATCAACTTGAGTTATTTGGTATTCCTCTGACCTGATTTAACCTTTATCTTTTTCTACTGTGGACATAGCAACTTGGGCTGTCCTCTTCCTAGTTTTAGGATCCCTCTTAATGCTAGAAATTGTCCTAGCTTTATGTTTTGCCTTAGTGGGATCAAGAGTAAATAGGGATTTAAAATCAAATAGTAACTATTGTCCTTGCATCTATCCAACTTCTGATGCAATCAATGATAAGGCCTGGGAATAAGGATCCTCCTGATCTTGTGGTTCATCTTCTTCCTACCTTTCTGCTTGATCATTCTCTTTGTTCTTTTCAAGAAAGAGTTCTTCTTGTCTCTGTTCTAGTGGAGGCTGACTATCCTGCATCTCTTCATCTTGTCCTTTAGGAACATCATCATTTGTAGGGTCTAGTCCTTTATCTTCTTGACTATCTTGATGATTTCCCTGCTTTTATTCATCATTCTTATCTCATGTATCTATAAATGATTTATATACCTTCACTTGTTCATGCTTATCCATCTAGATATCCTGTTGTTCTACCTGTTCTGGTATCTTCTCATCTTTGTCACCTACCTCCAAGAGGACCTCCTCTTGGGATTGACCATTTTTGATAACCTCCTCTTCATTGGTATTTTTTTGTTTAGGCACATTTGTTAAGTCCACTATAGCTGGACTAGTCACATTTTTGATTAATGTATTCAGTGACCTCATGTGGACTTTGACTTCTTCCACCTCAGGAGATTCACTCCCTTCTCCCTTTTCATGTTGTTCTTCTGCTACATCATCTTCATCTTTTACTTTTGTGTGTTGTAGCAGGGGCTCAACTGAGTGATTGGTGATATCTTTTACCAACTTATCCTTTGTTAAGTCTTTGATATCACTTAATGGAAGAGGATGATTCATTTCCTTCTCCATTTCTTGTTGCTTAGCCTCTTGGGCTAATTTAGTTTTCACTTGAATTATCTTTCCTACAGGTACGTCATATTGTAGTTCTTTGTCTGCACTCAGAGATGGATCACTTGACATGGATGCTGCTAGTGGTGCATCCACTGGATGTGGAATGACCCCTCTCATGCTTGGGCTATGATGTTTGCTTAGTCTGGGTATCTTGACACCCTACAATACATTAGTTCTTTTCCTTTTCAATGACCCAAGAGTCATTTTATCCTCTTCTCCTTCTTCACCAACTGCTTCTTGTGCAATGGTTTCTTTTGAACTTTCTCCTTGTGATATAGATACTTGAGGTGCAACTAGAGGGATGGCTTGGAGTGTGGGTCCTGTAGGTGGTTCTAAGGGCTGATATATCAGGTTTACCCCTTTAGAAATAACCTCCTCTATAGCTGAAGATGAACCTAGTTCTAGTATCCTTGTGCTGAGGATTTCTCTCTTCCTCACCAGGAAGTCATCATATCCTTGTTCTCCAGACTCCTTTCTCTTTCCCTTTTGGTTTCTAGTAATAGAAACACCTTTTTCCTTGAGTTCATTTATTTTCTTCTACACCTAGCTCTTTGTTCTATCCATCACCTTGGCTATGAGAACATCTATGGAGACTTCATCCTTTTCTGTCAATCCTGGGGCAAAGATAGTATCATTATATACCTTTTGGTGTTCGTAGTCTAGATCCATGATGTCATCACCATCCTTCTTAATTTGAGGGGGCACTTCAAGCTGCCCTAATGTTCTCATCTAGTCCAGGGTAAGTCTTTAGTATTCCCTTCTTCTTACTTCATGTTCATCAGCACAATCTACCCAGTAATCTTCTACATGAACTGTGTGCTTATACTTCTTGTTAAACCTCTTCTCTATCCTGTGGAAAGGATCATAATCTCTTGCAAGTGGGAAGGATTTTAGATTCACGACTTTTAGCTCTACCTCTGCTTTTCTTACATTTTCTAGAGCATCTACTATGAACCAGTTGAAATCTATAGGGAACTTCTTGTAGGGCTTTCCTTCCTTTACTTTAGACATTTCAAATGTTGGCAACTGTTGCCTCATCATTTCCATCAATACCACCTTGTCGGTGGGGTACCTTGGCAACATGTATGGTTTCCCATTGAAACCTTCCATTCTGATATAGGAATAAGTTTTGGCTTGGATGAACCAAGAGCCATATCCACTTACTACTTTCGTTGCACCTACTGAAAACATCTTAGTCTAGTCACCTTCCATAAGACGGACTAGGTGCATTATGAAACCATCATTAATCAATATGTAGTGTACCATGGCTGATCTCCTCTCTAGTTGGGGATAGTGTTCCCATGGAGTTTTCTCATTTACCAACTTTCCCATCCTGCTCACTGTCTTTAGGCTACTGAATGTGCCTTGAGTTGCACAAGAGTACACTAGATAAGATGTCATTCTAAAGATCATCCCTTTGCCACTATTCCACTTGGTTAGCTGGTCATGAATATTGTCATTGATCAATGTAGCCCAATGGACTTTTGCATTTTTTGGTTTATACTCAATTACCAGTCTAGCCAATCTAAACATCCAAGGTTCAAATGTCTCGCAATTTGCTAGGCCTTGCATTCTACTAAGCATAAATAAGATGTATTGGACATCTTCATTAAAATCAAATTTGTATACATTTTGGGCCATTTTAGCATCCACCTTGGTTGTGTTGTCTAGGTTTCTCCTTCCCTGATAGATAACCTTTCTACAAACCTTATTTTTATCTTTGTCTCTAAATTCTTATGCCAATGCCTTCAGATCTGGTACATACATCTGTTGAGAGGTTAGGAGGTGAAATACTTCAATGATTCCTTCCATAGAGAAGTCTGTATATAACCTCTATTATTTCTCTACTTTCCTTGTGGTGGGATTATAGTTCTAAGCACACTCAACCAGAAGATCAAAAGCCTTAGTAGAAAAGGGGAAACTGGCAACATGGTATAAACTAAATGCTACTATGTTTTTCAGAATTTGGTCTTCCTCCTGTGCCTTAATCCGTGCCCTATATGCTTCTATATCTATGTAGCCTAGATAAGTATCTTCTGAGTATCCTAGTTTATCATATACACTACGAGTTCTAGGAAACCTGTTGGATTTAAACTCTACATCTCTTTTATCCATTCGTGAGTATGACATTGTGTTTTGCAATCAAACACAGGAGTTTCAAATATGATCTAAATTTTAATGGAGAATTCAGATAACAATACCTAGCGCTGAGCCTATGGTATTGTGAAAATAAACAAAATGCTCAATGTGTAGAACTTGTAAGAAGTTGCAGTCAACCAAAGAGGATTTCTTATTGCATCAAAAGTTGGATATATACAATGAGTAAGAATGTGAAAGGTCACCTTATCCATAGAATTTGAAATGGATAGTTGGAAGGTGACAAAACTACTAAAACTCAAATTTTCAAATTTTTCAAAATTTCAAAAAACTACTAAATTTTGGACCTCACTAGGCAGGGTCATAACTTCTAGCCATCTAGTAGAAATCTAGACATTTCAGACTCATTGGAAAGATCTCCTAAAGAGATAGATTGAGTTGTGTTGAGACCTGCCTGTGGCTACTACTCAAAGCAACTGATGAAAGTCTTGACCCCAAATTCCACTTCGAAGGCCTCCAAAAATGCCAATTACTAGGATATAGACAAAACTAGAAAAAAACACTGAAAAACTAGAATATAGTTACCTGAACAAATGCCACCCTAATGCTTCTAAATCTTTGTGGGATCAAAATAATAGCATATATGCATCTTTCTTGGGTTATCTTCCATCACATTGTCATACTTTATGAGGTTATATTGACGATATCTCACTAAAACTGAATCATACCTTATCATAACCATCATTTATCAAAATTCTACCATTATACTTGTTCAATTACTTCCTGGTACAATTTCCTTGAGATAACCAAATGGGTAGGATTTTATAGATAATTGTATATGCTCCTTTAACTTGTGATTGATGTGCAGAGGATTAGGTAGATGTTCAAAACACAACAGTCTCCTGTGACTTTGTCTCATGGCTTGATTTTGGTTCGTGATCAGCTCTATCACAATGAAAATTAGGTTTTCTAAATGCAATTATAACAATTATGGAAAAAAAATCCCTTTTAACTTATGCTATCAATAATTTTAAGGAAAATTAATGGCATTCAAAGGATTGGACAACTTCATTTAGCAAGATCATTCAGGATTAGTACATGTGTCCCTTGGCATGAGTTTCAATTTAAACTCCAACGACCACTTTTTAGCATTAAGCACAAAAAAGCACGAGTGTAGGAAGGGCATATCCTGCTAAGGAATATTCGATGGATATCTAGATGGGATATCTGGATGACACTTCATGGGCTGGGATATGATCGTGGACACGTGTCATCATGTCATTGGGTGTGTGGAGGATGTATATTTGAAGGATCAAAATGTTTAAATATGAAATATCCATGCAGGTCATATATCCGGCTGATGTCAGCATATAATGTTTCTTTCTTTCTACAATAGTTGGATGACGTAATTAGGATGTGGATCTTAAAATAAGATCAGGACAATAGAGATGTGAAATATCCCCCTGGCTTAATGTCTGGATGATGTAAGCATGCATGACTTCTCTGTATTATGCTGAGGTAGAGTGACATCATCAGGATGTGGGTCTTAAAATAAGATCCAGACAATATGTAATATCCATCCATTACGACGTTCTCAGGCCTAGGTGACTTAACTTTGATGTCTGGATATTAGCAGAGGGCAGGATATTATGTAATATCTGGGATGCTATATAATATCCTGAGGTTTGATGTTCAACAGGTTGATTCTCTCAAATTTGATGTCTGGACATTATTGATTGACGAGATGTTAGGCTAATGTTTTGATGATTTACTTATGCGAATATCCTGATGACTTGTTGACCAAACTTTGACCGACTGTAACTTTCTTGATTTAACAAATTTTGAGGCGCTTCACAAAGAAAACCTACTTGGAATTTCATGCTCTTTCACATGGTTTGATTATTGATGATAAATTCTAGTTTTTAAATTTGAGTAGGATCCTTAAGTCACATTATGCAAAGGATAACATTTTGACATGCATCCGAGACTAATTTTACCATATCATCCAAAAGTTGAGTCCTTGTTTTGCTGGGGAAAAATGGAGCATGTTGTGCAACCACACAATAGGTATGTCTATGACTAGAATGGTTAACTTCAATCTATTTTTAGGATAAGTGGCAAGAACAACTTATACATCTTTGATTTGGCCTAGGATAGGTACTGGGGAGCCATCCATGGAAAAACACTTACCATGAGAAGGGGTATAGGATAAACCTAAGGCCTTACAACTTGGGCTAGCATTACATTCTCCAAAGCTCTAGAGTCAATGACACAATTACTTAACTTATAGCTGGCAATATATAAAGAAATATAAAAAGGGTCTAGTTTTTCGAAGGGATTTTGAAGACTGGGGTCTTAGGAGTGGAAGTTTGAACAATTCTAATTTCTAGCATGAATTTTGGCATCATTAGACACATGGGCATTACAATGAGAGGGAGATGGTTCTTGCCTAACATATCTAACTAGCTTGTCTAGTTTTGATGGATTGAGCCTTAAGTATTTAGCTTGTGAAATTTGAATTTTTGTGTTTTTGCATGACTCAACTATATCAAATGAGCTAGAAACAAGAGCTTTAGAAGAAGAAATAGATGGTACCTCAGCAGATGTGACTTTGGGTGTGGAATTCTTTGTTTTCTTAGCATTATTCTATCTTGACAAAATGTACTTAGGAGTAGGGGAAGAACTACCAAGATGACCTTGAGAATTTTGTCCTTTCTGCATTTGTTGTCCTCTATTGAACACTGCACAGTTAGGATTGTCAATTTCAGTGTAGACATCTTCTCCACTCTCACCATCTAACTCATATTCAAAGTAATTAACACTGGGATCACTAGATGGAGGGGGCTCTTCTACATAAGGCTCCTCTGCATGCTTATTCATAGAGAGCATCTGCATAAATCTCACCATCTCCAGACAAGATGCTCCATCATGGTTAGAAGTGAGGTCAAAGTTACACATCATATGATTATTCTTACTGGTAGAGGGTCCTCCTTCTATTGCCAATCTCTGAGTTGGACTAGGTAATTGTAATGTTCTATTATAATTTCCTTGAGAAGACTATTGTGGGCCCTTAGGTATCTACCGTTTCAGAGTGATAATGTCATTGGCCAGTCTTTGTATGACAGGGTCAGTAGAGTTAACTGCCAAAGGTTTGCCTGTCTGTAATTATTTCTTCCATTTTTTGGCAGTTATTAGGTCATCCTCTACTATAATGGCCAGTAGTTGGGCTGCAACCAAGTTAGCAGCTCCTTGTCTCTTTATTGCATAACTGACATCAAGGGGAAGTGAATTAATAAAGAAACATTTCAATAACCCATCACTAGGCATAACATCATTGGGAATTCTATTCATGAGTTTGTTACACTTAGCCACATACTCCCTCATTTGTTCATGGACCTCCTTCTTCATGGAAGAGAGCTGGGCTACCAATGTATGTTCATTATTGGCAGTCTTGAACCTATCTTCAAATTGACATTTCATAGAGGCCTAATCCCTACTAGAAGCATTAGGGAGGTGGTAGAACCACTCAGCAGTAGCATCAGTGTGAGACTCAACAAATAATCTAATAGATATGTATCTTCATGTTGAACTCCTAAAATGGAACAAGCAACAAAGAAAGCATTTATGTGCTCCTCCAGAGTAACCTTTCCATCACCTTTAAATTTAGGTACAATTTTTCTAGACTCCCTTGGTAAATCATGCAAGTTAGCCCCAAGTCTTAGAGGTCCAATAGAATCTCCCCATGGAATAGGTGGAGGTTGAGCCATATTGAAAGGGATGTGAAGAGGGAAACTAGTTTGAAGTGGTAAAATAGTACCGTCAAGGGTTAAGACTTGACAAGAGGAACTAGTAGATTCTCTTGTAGGTGGAGGGGAAGATGGTCTACTTAAACACTTGACTCTTCTTGTGGGAGGAAAAGAGGCAAAATTCAAAGATTTGAGCAAATCAAAGTCAATATCAGTAATACCCTTTTGTCACCTCGGGTATATCTTTTCATAGCCAAATTTCACAATTACATGTATATAAAAAGAACAACAAAGTAGAGTCACCAAACCACTTACTAGTTATTGTGAGGGAGAGCTAGCCGGGCATGTACTTGATTCCTTAGTCTCACAATGGGGTTTCTTCACCTATTGTCAGGGATTGCTTGAATTCGTAAGGGCCTTTGTCTTCTAGGTACAAGAAAAAATCCTTCAATAAAAATAATCTCCTGAGCATCACCAAACTAACGTGTATTTTCTCTTATAATATCAACAAGTTCTTCCTCTTCTTCAAGCACCTCATCAACTTGATGATATTGTTGGTTTGCTCTTCTAGTTTGCTAAGCGGAAAGTCGAAGACCAGTAATACTATCTTCTTGATTACCAACTAGCCAGTCTACATTAGGTTGCAGAACTAGTGCACGTCTTCCACGAAGAACCATAAAGTCCAACAATAGAGCAACTAATAGAAAATATAAACTTGATTTACACAAGTTATCCCCAGTAGAGTCACCAAAAATCTGTTGGTTAATAGATTTGTCACCTAACTCTATATTCTCTCACCTAGACAAATGACAAATGTAACAACAGTTGAGCCTATTATAATGGTATTTTACAAATGCTCTCTGCTTCTTTTACAAGGCACAGTTACCTTCGATTGATAGTCTATGAATGAAAAATTGGTATTTCTTTTAACCAGAAAGCAAGACAAAGGCGGTGCTTTTAACTAGAAAGCAATAAAGGTAGAGTACATCTAAATAATTAGAAGCTCAAAGACTTCCACCAGACTAACATCTATTAATTAGTAAATTAAATACCATATACCACATAATCACCACCATGAACCATATACCAAAAGATAAATAATTCCTAGTAGTGAGCAAGAATTAAAGATATCCAACCATTTCAATACAAAAATATCATCAACATTAGTAGAAACACATCTAACATAGGAATAATATGAATTCAAATAACCATAACACAAAATTTATGATCATATAAAACTCTAGTGCATTGATTTCTATTTTATGTATATAAAGCAATTGAACAGAAAGCCAAAATTGATCTATCACCAACACACAGTTTGCCAAAATATCCCTACATCAACTCGCTAATTAAATTTATAGCTAAGTCACACCATAACCATCTTTAAACCCTAACAAATTTTTGAAGATAGCCAATTAAAAGAAGTTTAAACAATAATTAAAAGGGCCTTCTAGAGGCAATAGTTTTTGAGAAAATATTTGAAATATAACTAAAGCATAAGAAAATAGATTCAATTGAGGATTTCCACATCCTCCTCTTCAGCATCATCTTCATATGTCACTTCCTTTTCCTTTACATGTCTGTCTTTATCTCCTATGTTACTTTGTGCTATTTGAGATGCCTGCACGCATAGTTTCACCTTGTATGTCCTATACTTATTGATCATAGGTGACAAAGTTATCCTAGTTGGAGTCCTAGACATGCTAATCTGGTGTTTCCTTTTTCTCACTGCCCTATCTACATCAGCCACCTTTTTATGGACATCATCAAATCCACTTCTGATAGTCTTGATGTAGGCAACCATCTTTGCTAGTTTGCCAAGTGATTCCCTTGTTATAGTGTCGTAATTCATCACTTCTTCAGTTACCAATTTCTTGAAATTCTATTTGATTTCCTTAATATCTAATAGCTTTTCATCATCGTCCCCATTAGCTTCAATTTCTATAACAACAAAATTTGTTTTGATCCTCAACATTTCTAAAAAATAAGTTGCAATTTCATTTCTCATTTCATCCTTAGTCAATATTATGAGACATAACTTCCATTCGACTATATCAGCCCATACATGTGTATTCAACTCCCTAGGATCAGTCAAGACTTTCTCAACCACTAGGATACCGACATCTATATTGACCATCTCCTGTATCTCTTTAAAGGCTAAAGATAGGCTATTATGGTCACTCCTAGCCATTTGAAATTCTACTATTAGAGCATCCCTTTTTCCAAAAATAGAATGAAACAATTTAATAGCCTCTTTAATGAATAAAAGACCATCAAACATGACTTTTTATGCCCATTGGTCCATGACATTACTCAGAGATAATGATCTTTTTATTTGTTGTAATAGATTAGGATCAAAGGCACTTATACTTATATCAGGAGGGGCTTTAGTTGAGGGTGTTGTTATCTTTACAATTGACTAGATAAATAATGACAGGGAACTTACTTGTGCTTGCAACTTAGAGTTCTCCTCTTGTTGTTTCTTGACTCTTTTTGATAGATTGCTGACCAAATATTTAACATGATAGATATCACCTTCCACAGTAGAAGGTCCCAAGTCCACTCTGCTCATACTAAAGTCAGCCTCGGTCACTTCATCTTCGTTCTTATTCCCCACTGGATCTGTAATTTCCAAAAGTTGGTTCCCTGAGGCAGGATCAGTCACCATTCTCGACATTCTCCTGGCATGTTTAGGCCTGGGGGTGTCCTGTAGTAACTTAGCTATAGTATCTACATAGGTATCCACTGTTGGTGTATACCTTTTCTTCTTCTCAATGTCTTTCTTTAACCAGATGGGAGACGAGGAGGGAATAGTAGCAACATTGACAAAACTCATTATACCATCCATATGCACAGGTGAAGAATTGTGCTCTAGGGGTTCATTTAGATTGGGGGAATTCAGAGTACTCAGCAAAGATTGTAGCATGTTATCTTCTCCTAATTGAGTAAAAATTAATGAATCACTATCACTTACAAGGTTATTGATAAGTGGTACATGGTCTGCTTTTGATGGGGATTTAGCCAATCGGGTGTTGCTCTTCACTGGTTGACTATCTTGTTCACACATTGTCTTTAGTTTACTAACCTCTTCTGAGGGCCGATCACCGTCTCCATTCAATTGTGAGCCAACTCTTTGAAGAGTTGGGTCCAAACTAGATGATCTTCACTAAGAGTGTGTAGTCTGGGATCTATTTTGACCCTGAGAGGCTAATCCTTTAGGTGCTACTGAGCCAACATGTTCTTTGAGCTTTCCTTTCAACCATCTCTCTATTCTTCTTATCACTTGGAAAGAACAAAAATTCACATCAGTGATCTCCTTTTTAGACCACTTCACAGGACGTAGAGGCCATAGTGAAGCATCATGATAGCCTTCATCTACAATATTGGAGTTGTCATCAACCATGTCAAGAACCTGAATGTGCAACTCAAAAGAGTGAATCTAGTCAATGGTCAATCTCATCCAACTCCTTTGCACTTCCCTCTCATCCAAACAATCCTCCCAGAAGTCTTCAAGCTGGGGTTTGTCCAGATACGAACCTCTTCCATGCATGTTTTCTTTCACATAATTTTTACTATCAAAGGCCGCACGAGCCGAAAAACTATGGAGACTGAACTCAGACAGTAATTTATCCACACTTCTGGCACTATCATTACTTTTACAAGAATAAAATGAAAGAATCATAGGAAAAGAGTAACTTTCTTTTTCATAGCATGGTACTTTATATTCATAGCCGCCATTTGATGACATACCTCCAAAAACATGAGATAATCTGATGGATACCGTGGAAATTTCAACTTGGCATTTTCATAACCCCCAATTCTCAAATAAGAGAAGTGGTCAAACTAGACATAAAAACTTCCAAAATTCATAACCAATGTAGCCGCTTCTGCAAAAAACCTTTGTTCTAGTGAGCCATCAATTTTCTTAGCTAGCCACATGGAAAATGCATCATTCACTCTCTGAAAATCTTTCATAACTTTATTCTTTTGTAAATGAGGAAAAGTCTGATACACATGCTTACTGGTGGTGGGAATTCCTTGAATCCTTAAGCCAAGCCAAGAAGCCTCTCTATGAGCTAACACAAACTAATTGGGGACACATGTAAAACTTTACATCTCAGAGGAAATTTATCAACTGTTCATGCATACTTCCGCTAATTATTCTTGCCCAGTCAATATGATGGTCTCTAGAGATTAGGAAGATAAATCTGCACATCCAAAAGGTGAAAGTATCTGACTCTGAGCTCCCAACCATGTGGTTTAGCAGAGTTATCATGTCTAAAATCTCCTCTTTGAAATGGCTCCTAG
The DNA here is from genome assembly GCA_027924645.1 of Cunninghamia lanceolata. NCBI lineage: Eukaryota > Viridiplantae > Streptophyta > Pinopsida > Cupressales > Cupressaceae > Cunninghamia > Cunninghamia lanceolata. The sequence continues at coordinate 8,981,638 of BSBN01001281.1, forward strand.
ATGACAGAGTAAGTGAAGAGGGGTAGACAAATGAGTAGTTCAGAAGAGTAGACAAAGGAGAAGACAAATGAGTGATGATCATAGGTGTTGTGAAGTGAAGGAGATGGTGATGAAAGTCATGAGCATGTTGTTGGATCAGTATCATCTGTACACAATTGTACCTTATCTACTGAAGTTGATGGATAGGTGAAAATTGTCAGGTTGAAGGTTTTGTTGGCATGAAGAAGTTGTAGTTTCTTGTTTTTGATGAATGAATGTTGTCTATGGCATTGTGAATGTTGCAGTCATTACCTCTTATTGAAAATATTTAAATGATTTTTTAGTGTAGAAGGTTTCAATTTGTTGAAGGCACAGGCAATTGCACTAAAGAAGCTCAGGAGAATGCTCTACATTCCTCCACATTTGAAGGCATGACCTTGTAGTTTGAAGGTTAGATAGATATAGGTGTGAAGTATCCATGATCCTAATTTTAGAGCATAGAAGATATTGTAGAACTTTCCAGAGCTAGCGGAGTGAAGACAGTGGTATAGTGGTGTTGCAATCAGAAAGAGTCAAAGGAATGCTCTGCATTTCTCTGCATTTGTAGATATGAACTCGCAGCTTAGAGGATAGTCAGATACAAATGAGAGGTATGATATATTCAAGTTTCAAATGATAAGATGTACTGTAGAGGTTCTCTAGAGTTAGCAGAGTAAGATAGATCATGTTGTTGATTAAGGTTGTCTGAAGGAGAATGTAAAAGCCACCGTATTTCACTGCTTTATAATATTTGGCTTTGTTGTTTGAAAAATAAGTTCAGATTGACTGTATGTGTGCACAATTCAAGTTTCGAGTATTGAGGAGTACCACAAGTCTATTTTTCAATGTTATATATCAAGACTGTCTAATCAGAGTTTGCAAGGAATACTGATTTCAATGTTTGATTGTTTGCACTAGAAAGAAGATGCATAATTCAGAGAAAGGAATGTATGAGAAAGTTCTTGCAAATCATATAATGTTCATGACATGATTCGCATGATGTAATTTTGTCTTCTTTGGTACCGCTTTGAAGATATATGTCAGTGTGAAAGGAGTTGATTCTATGGAGGTGATTGATCAACATAATTTGTCAAGTGATTTGTACAAAGGTTGTAACCTCTTTCTATAAGTGTTGTAGGACTATAGGGAGTTGTAGGTTCATTTGGTTGAGGCCATAAAATATGTGTATCAAGGAGTTGTACCTTCCTTTGGGTTGTATCCCATAAACTTCTTGTAAATCTATTTTTATTTGTGAGGTTGGATTTGGATAGTAGATCCAAGCAGCTTGATCACCATGGTTTTTCCCTTCTATGGTTTTCCACATAAATCTAGTGTTATGGTTATGTGGATGTGTGTATGTTCTTTGAATTGCTTTATTATTTGTTTAAGGTAGTAGAAAGTTTTTGTTGATAAAGTTGAATTTAATTGAAGTATATACTGATTCAATCTCCCCCTCTTAGTATATCAGAGTGTTCTAACAATTAGGGCATCTTGCCCCACAAACATCTCTTGTGTTGTGTGAGATCTATCTTTTGCATTATCTTATTGCAATTATTATATGTGTGTATCTTATCAAATTATATCTTAATGAATTAATATATGATGTTTAAATAACTATACTTGAATGCCATTTGCTATTTTGGGAGAAGGTGCTCATAATTTTATGTTAATTTGAGTGTAGTTGTGAAATTACTGAAATTGAAAGCTAGTGAACTAGGAAAACCAAATTCATGGTTCTAAATTATATGATTTATCAAATTGACTATACAAATATGAAATTTAATGTCAATAGAAGTTTTAATGGGATTTTGAACAAGTTTTGTTTTGGAATTTGTGTTTTGCAACTCTAGGAGAAACTTGTTTTGTTGTTAGTCTTCTGTGTTTGTCATTTTATGTGTTACACTCCTAAGAAGAACTAGTCCATCACTAAGAAGAAATCTAAGAAACTAGTTTTTGTGCAAATTCTATTAGGAGTAGGTCATCCAAGAAGGGTCAACTTATTAGGTAGATCATCTAGGATGACTAAGCTATATACTAGGCCTTCCCAAGTGGACAAGGTCATCTAAGGTGGAATAGGCCATCCCAATGGGCATTTTTCTACCATATGGCAATGTCCTTCAGGTATTTTGACATATAATTTATGTCACAAAACTAGTAAATGATCTAGATTGTGTTTTTGCTAGTTAGGAGTCGTTAGATATAGTAGATTTTATTGTATGATGTATTCTTTGACTAGATTGTTAAGATAGGATATCGTGATGAGTGCATGTGTTTCCCCACTTAATTCAGTAAAGTAATAACTCCTTAATAAGTTGTAATATGTATGGTTACAAGGTGGATTAATGACTTAAGAAAATGATAGGAATTCTATCTCAAGATTATTAAGACATGATTGTCTTATCTTGTTTACCATTGGAGTACTTGGATTAGTATAGCAGTAGGATAAGTTCACTATTCTTTTAATGGATGGATACATCCTAGTATTATCTTCTCTACTTCATTTCCAACACCTAGGTCATTGTCCCCTTAAGATAGGTTGTCTTGAGAATTTGAGCTTGCTCTTATACTATAGGAACCACATCACATAGGCTCTAGTTCTCTCATTGGTAGAAGGCCCATAGGATGTATATGCATTATTCCTCACCTTCCATCATTAGACCTAGGAGATTCTCTATATTGAATTCATGTGGCTTGATTTGTTAGTGTGCACATTATTCTATGTATTGAGGTGGCATGCTCTATGGTTAGTATAGTTTGTCCTCTTTCTTATATGAGGTAGTTGGTACTTGGGTACACTACATAGCTAGGAGATAGATCATAGTATAGTTGGGACACCCTTGGCTATGTTGTATTATAGTAGAATATTGTGGTATTGTATTGTATATGTGTCATTGTCTTGTCATGTTTATGTCTTGTGTTATGTGCTTTATGTTTATATGATTTATGGATACTTGATGTTTTGTAATGTGTTCTAAAGTCTTGGTTGCCTTGGTATGTTTTATTGGTGTGTTGTGAGAGTGGATTGTCTTAGTTAAGTTGTATGGACTATATATTTGATTGTATATCTATGTGTGAATAATAAGGGATTGGGATACATGTTATGTGGGATGCATGTTATTTTATCTTCAACATGTGTTGATTAGTTAAAACATATGACATTAAGAATGAGTGCTCTCATAGTATGGAATGCATGTAGTGATGTGGTCTTGAGTGTATAGTGTTAGTGGTTCATAGTTTCTCATCCATTATTTCTAACTAGGATACATGGTTTTTTGGTATTTTTAAAAATTATCCAGCATAGTGGACATAAAGCTAAAGAAATACACAACCTTTCACCCAAAAACAAATGACCACATAAAAGTGGTCAATAGGACTTTTGTACAACTCATCAAGGGATATAATAGTAAGAGTCCCAAGTCATGAGATGAATCACTCTCATACACTCAACATTATTACAATAGAGCATTACTTTCTTCTACTAATAAATCACCATTTAAATCATGTTTGGCATATTTTCCTTCTAATCCACTTGATTTAGCTTTTCATAAGCAAGATGAACAAGTAGGGAAAGATAATAAGGTGACTAAAGCATCTAAATTTGTTGAGAGGATTAGGAAAATCCAACACAAAGTTAAAGAACAAAGTTGGAAAGAACACAATAATTGTATAAAGAAAGACATGATCAACATAGAAAGGAACACAAACTCAAGGTATGAGACAAAGTTTGGATTTCATTGGGTAGGGAAATATTTCAAGAAAAAGAAAAGAAAATTAAGCTATTAAGTTATGGACCATTCCCAATTTTAGAGGCCATAGGTAAAAATACAGTCAAACTTGATCTTATTCCTTTCATGAAGATACATTCAATTATCAATTGTGAGTATTTGTATCTTTATGAGTCCTTTATTCTAGATGAATATGAAGAATAGTTGCTACAATCTCTAGAAGACTTGGGTGTGGATGGAAGAACCATACTCCATGAGGATGTGGTACTAGAAAAGAAAACAAGAGAAAAAAGAAATGAAGTCTAGGAAACATGGAAAACTAGACTCAAATATCATAAGGTTAGCCAAGCCAAGTGGTACTCCAAGGAGAGATTAGAAAAATCTTTCCTCATTTGATGTCTCATTAAGGTTTTGTGGGACCAAAAGCCTCCCTAAGAAGGGAGGTGTGATCCAATTTAAGGATTTGAGATTTATATAAATATAGAAAAATAAGAACAAAAATTAGGATTTAGATGTAGGGACATGTGTTTGATAGTGCTACAAAGCTATATAAGACACAAACTATACCATGGGTGTGTCAGAGTTTGGACCATGAAGTGGGTGCATAGGCATCTAGGATCATAACATGGGTGTAGTAGAGCCCACAACCCATATAGGCATTCAAACTTAGAAGCCAAACTATATAAGCATCATTTCAACATCTATTGATTGTTGATCTTCACCTAGGGCCCAAAGAGACTCAACTGCACATTAGAAAATCTATAAATAAGGCTTATATACGAGCATTCAAATTATTGATAGTTGGATATTTGGGAATTGTTCTATGTTTGTTTCAAATATGCTCTTGTAGGAGAAATAAATAGAAGTAGAAGGCAAGATTGACCACTTACTATAATATCTCTTTTCAAAGTAATAAAGGAGGGTAACAAGCCACTTTTCCACTATCAAAACTAGTTTTTCCTCCACATTAAGGGTTTATGGAAGATAAAATTAGCATGTTGTGAATTTTTATTGTTTTATTTATGTTTGAAGGACAATAATTCATTCTCTTAACAAATTGAACTTTCATTTGCAAAGCAAGTAGGAAAGTACTTAACATTTTAATTGATTTCTAAATACCAAAGTAGAGTTTATAGATCAACACCATACTAAATAATCTAAAGCTTTTGCTATCACAACATTCACATTATATATGATGAAATTAGCATGCATTCAATCCACTTAAATGTATTTTTTTGAAAAGAAGTATCCCTCTTTTGAAATTGTGACATGGGTTTAATTTGCATCTAATCAAAAGCTTGGAAAGGAAAAAAAAAACAAACCCTAGGTTGACTGTGATGCACCTATTCCAATTATTTTTTTGCTCCTTTGGTACTCACTTGCATCTTGTCTCCCTTGCCACACCCATTTCTTTATTTAATTTTCTTTATAGAAAATGGTGGCTGCCAACATAAGGGCCTCTACAACCCTCTTTTAGAAAGACTTACACCTTCCATAGTCATTGTCATAATTGTACGACTTTCAAATTTATTAAAAAACAAAACAAAATGGATCTTTTCATAACCTATGGAAAATCTCTTCATAGCCTATAACCTACAATTTTAAAAGTGCTTTGATATCATATTAGAATATTAAACTTATATAACTACAATTTTAAAAGGGCTTTGATATCATATTAGAATATAGAACTTGGTTATCTATACATGTTTATCTATATACATTCTCCTCTCCACCTCCCTAGTCCATCAATAATTTTTTCCTAATCCAGTTTCTAAAGAAAGTATTAATGGTTCACCTCAACAAAGAGAATTCCCATATCAACATCATAAAGATAAAATTCAATTAAGAGATGCAAACATGCATCCATGCAGGCGCGCCCACATACTTTTAATTTGGATTTGAAGATCTTCTTTATGTTTTTTCAATTAGGAAACCATTTATTCAAAAGCACCTTTTTAGTTCACTGTAAGGTGGAGCCCAATCCCTTAGTCTTATGGGGCTCAGTTGACGTAGAACTCGCTCTTGCTTTGCCAATGGTTTCATGTTAAAAGTGCAAAATTTGAAGTTATTCTTTACAATCCAATGCGGTGATTCTCCCTTTCTCATGAAAGTAATCATGAAGTGTAGAAAAATTCTTTACAAATGAAAAAGATCTTTCCTGAAAAGAGATTACTTTTAAAAACAAAAAAAAATTGTTAAAGCAAATCCATTGTCACCTTTATAGCTTTAGACGAATCACGACTAAATCTGTCACTGAATTTCACACGTACTTTATTCAGATCATAGTTTCTTCGTTGTATGTATTAGATTAGATAAAAACAAATAAATGACAAGCTCATTATGATCAGAAGAGCATTCTAAAGGTTTCTTTACTGCTAAAGACTACAAACTTTACCAAATCTGCCCTTATTCAGCAGAATACCAGTTCTATAATTGTTCCATAATGATTTTATACCACTTTATAAATATAAATTAATCATCTATATAGTACAGGGGATGATTCCCTCAAAGGCCTGATTAGATTAAAGCTGAATGCACAATAAAAGGGTGAAGACCCCCTAAGCTTGCAATTCTTCCCACAACAATTTAAAACTGCACAGTAATAAAATCATTAAGCATGCAATCAACTAAAGGATTGTTTCATTGAAATGTAAGGCATATTTACAACCCATAAACACTGAATATACATATATAGCAAGTCTTCCTACTGCAAATTTTGTTTATATATCAATATGCTTTGGAAAGAACTGAAGTGCATTGCCCATCACGCTAGCCAATGGGGTAGAACCACTCTTAACTTTGAACTTGCGGGATATCTTCTCTAAATATATTAATAAGCTAGTTTAATATGCTTTCTTCTGTATGATATACAAGTAAAGGTAAATGGAGCTAGGTAAGTCAAAACAGTTGAAGGTATGCTATGCAATTGTTCTATGGTGCTATAAATTGAGGTAGAGAATAAGTCGTGTCATTGCTTGCTTAGATTATCTAAGACTTCCAAGTTGGATATGGGTCTTGTAAGATTTTTTATAATTGCATAAAATCTTTGGCCATGAATAAATGTCTTAAAAGTTATTTAAGATTATTTAGTTTTTCAAAATATATAAATTTAAAACGTAATCAACAAAAAATAATTATATTTATTTATAACATATATGAATAATAAATGTGGTGAAGTATTTATAAAAAAATATAAAAAAGAGATGAAGATGACAATTCAAAGTAATTTTAAAAGAATGAGGTGGCACTTCACACTTCAAAGAATGAAACATAACTCTTAAGAAATTGGGTAACACCCCACTCTTTGAAAATAACAAGCATAACTAAACCTTTAAGTAACCAAATTATTGAAGTAAACTTAACCTAATGTGTAATAAATGCATAACAATTTGTGCAGTAATATAAAACTACATGAACAACCCCTTAAGCATAAATTAGGTGGATAAAAATGGGTCCAAACAAGACATTGTTTAGAAACCCATGTATAAAAATGAGTCCCTCCAAAGAAAGAGATAAATAGTCCCTCAAAAAGAAAAGACAAAAGAGAGGAAGAATTGGGATGAACCCCAAGGAACAACTTCCCAAATCCCAACAAAGATCACAAATTAACATATTTTCCTTTTGTGAAGGGCTTGGTGAACATGTCTACAACCTACTATGAAGTAACACAAAATTGTAGATGATCTCTTGGATGTAGTGCATATGGACCTTGATGTGTTAATGTAGAGTTAGAAATTGCCTACTTTGCAATTTATAGTCTATGTAAAGTACTTATTTTAGTGTGTATTCTGTTAACACACTTAGGTTGTATTTAACTAAAACATCATCCTTTATATCATCACCAATATGTCAAAATGTGTCTTCTACTTAACTTAAACATTTTCTATAGTTTAAATTTAGTTTCTTCCTAATTAGACACTAACACAATCACAATAAAGTCCGAGACTCCACCATAGTTATGGTAATATTCTTGACATTTAAACCATCCACACAGCAACCAAAATCATGTGCTCATAGATTCCAATGGACAAAATCCAACTTTCATGGCTTTTCTAAGTTTCCTCAATGACCTATTTAAATTCTTTATAAAATATCATCTTAGCTAGGTTTGAAAACAAGTCATTTAGTATTTTTCTACTTCTAACTTCCCATGAATATCCTATGTGATTATTTTTCATTTATTCCCTACAAGCTTTGTAATTCTTTTGTAGCCCTTCTTAGCTTCTTTTTACAATATTGAAACCTTTAGTCTTTCTTTTGGTGTGAATGAGGTATATTACCTAACTAATTTCACATTAGGTCTTATTCACACTTGTCTAGTTAAGTTTACTTAGAGCATATTGAGGGTACACTAAAGATAATTATCTCTTTGTGTCTCAATTCATAAGATTAAGGCACTTGTCATAATCTTATGTTGTTCTATGTTTCACCTTGGCCTATATAACCAAGGGATTCTTATTGTAAAATCATATTGAAGTACATATTGTATACATATTTGCATTTTTTGATAGAATAGAATTATTCTTTCATATTAGGTTTCTCTTGTGCTTTCATTGAAGCTCCTAGATCTTGGGTGGCTACCTTCATAGTCAAATCTCGCATGGTATATGGTGGAACCTTCCTATAATTTCTTAAGGCTTGAATTGATTAAATCTATGGCTGAGAGGCTTAAACCCTGAGCCCATGAGCCTTTTTAAGAGCATATGTTATAATTATAAGTTGACTTGTGATAGGCAGTCACCCCTAACTTAAGTTACGGTGTAGTGTCCTTGGCTTCACAACTAGCCTCACAACCTAGTGACCGGACTCTTCCATGCAAAATGTTTTTCAACGTCGGTAGTATATCCTTTGAAGATAGGTGGAAGTCTATCACAACATTGTAGGCATTGGGTCTGTCAGGTTTGTTAGCACTATGTTGATGCGATGGCCATTGATTTTGAGTTGGCAGACCTAAGGTTTTAACTATTGATTCAAGTGCTACATGCTTGTTCCCTGTTGGATCATGGTAGCATGCTACAAATAAATAATATGGAATACTATGTGCATTGTTGCTATGGTATGACAGGAAGGTTAGATTTGGATTTGACTTAAAAGAGCTAATGCATAGTGCATGAGCGCGAGGGCGGCAATGTGGGTCCCCGTTGGGTTTGCGCTACTATGATGAAGTCACATGTGGTAGGGTTGTATTTCCTTTGGCTAATCAAGTTATCACTATTGGCATTCCTTGATTGGACGTGACTTATTCAATGGTTGAAGTACATTTTCCTTCTTCTGAAGATATCTTAAGCCATCCATTTTTTTTAGATCAATAGATCAAATTCAAATTCAGGATTTTACTTGTGTTCTAGACCATTATTTGGAAAGTAGTGCAATTCCTCACTAGATCTCAGTTCTTAGTCAGATTTTGGTAATTAAGCCAAGCATATGTGGTATGTGTAAAAGTACATTCATATTCAGCATTTGGTAAGCCATGATTGCCTTGCACCTCCATTTTCTGTTTTGAAGATTGTGATGCAATCTCCAAGTATTTCTAGATGTGAATTTGAGCATGTGAAGCTTGCAGACACCTGAAATGGAATTATGGGGGTTGTTGAAGAAAGGAAATTTCTTAGGAAAAGCGTCTCCTTCTCTTTTTGCTATACGTAGAAGTGTTTTCATGACTATTCACATTAGCTATTAGCATGGGTATTGTGCAGGGTATTTCTTTCTTGCTCCTGATGTTCTCTATTTCCCAAAAAGGCAAGATCTTGTTCCCTTGGTTGCAAGTCTACTCATTCCAAATTAAGATGTGAGTGTTAGCTAAGGAATGGGAGGTATTGGAAAAAGTAAGAGGTTTTGGATTCAATAGCCTTGCTACTTTCCTAGGACCATAGATGAATAATGTCATTCTGGTAAGGAAGGGTAGAGGTTGGCCAAAAACCCCAATGGATACTTGGCGAGGGTGGATCAACTCGATGAAATTTCACTAGCCTTAGCCAAAAATAGGAACCATATGTACAAAGAGGCATCATTGTGTTGTCTCTCTTTCATTCTACGTGGTGGCACTCATCAAATATTCATTTGCAAGAGGGGAAGGCTATCGTGTTCAGGTGACCTAGTTAAAGATGGAAGATTTGGACACTATGCATAGAGTCAAAGAAGTCCTTACTTAAGCAAGGGTGACATTTGTGGCATCACCTTCTTGAAGGCAGTCCTAATTATCTTTTGCCTCACCTATTGATAGTCTTCTCAACAATCTTAGGGTACATGATAATTAACAACGAGAGATTGAAAGATGGGCAGTCATGTTGCCTTCCTAGCAGCCAATGATATGAGTCTGAAAATGTGATGAAACAAGGACCATTTGTCTTGAAATACTTAATGTTCCTAAAATCTTCCAGAATATTCTATTACCCCAGATTATTGTTGTCAAAGGAGCAGTATGTCATGTGAGGATTGGTCAAAGGAGCTTGCTTTCAAACTGTCCAATTAGAAAAAAAAATGTAAAAGTCACAAGCATTAAATGAGAATTAAAAGATGTAATGAAATAGTATGTCGGTTAGTCATAGTCTGACATTGCCCTATTTTCCTTTATAAGGGAATTTGTAATATTGTAAGGAGAGATCCTAATCATATAGGGATTCTAGCCTTTGTATACAAGGTATCCACATATTTGGGAAATTACTTTTTGCAAGAGGAGGTGACTGGACTCTGGGTTATAGAGATATATTATGCTTTGTAAATGAATAAATTTCTGAATGACATTGTTCTTTCCAAATTGAGTTATATGAGAGACACTTGTTGTGTGTGTTATCTATGATTGTCTCCTTGGGTATGCGCATTTTTCTTTTGAGTGAAGTTGATAAGGGTTTCTAATCTCATCACTATATATTTTCTATATTGTATGTCTGGTTTGTTGCATCTGTTCAAGGAATGGATTAAATTGCTTTGAATCAGATATAAGGGGAAATGTCTTGTATCAAGGTATTATTAAAGAAGAGTCATAGGTAATACCTTTTCTTGGACACATTACTATAATGCAGTAGTGCTATTGTTATGAGTCCTCTGGATATGAAGTTTTTATGTCATAAGGAAGCATTTACATTGCCAGGCTTGACTCTATTGCCCTCATAAAGCACCGATATGGAATCTATTTGCCCAATGATCTAGAAGAACACTAAATTTTAAAACAAATCATTTGAATCAATTTATGTTTTTTTTTGTTTTAGTTTAGGTGTTGCATGTTCTCAGGACTAAACTGTAAAGATAATTGAAGAATATTGCCAATCTAGGGTTTATCTTACACATATTGGTATAAATATATGAGAACATATCTACCTAGTTAAAATAAAAATACATTTGATACTATTATAATAAGGGACACCCCCTAGGTTTGGTAGAACCTGAAGTGCAGGGGAGATAGGTGTAAATAATCTCCCACTCTCTTGGCCAAATCTCCATTGAACTTGATCATAAGAAGTGGCAAACCTTTAGAGTTTGATGTGTGTAGATTTGAGAACCAACAAAATTGGTGACTCTACTAAGGAAAAGGATTAGTTATCCATATGAAAAAGAGTCAAGCCATTATCATGATCTAATCATCAGGGTCAGATAGCGAAGGTATTCATACCTAGAGAAAGAGTTTGTTGCAGCATGTTTAAATAAAGATGCTCTGCTGGTGAAGTGAATCTAGACTATAATTGATCAGATAGGAGTTTTTAGCTTCTTGATGTTTGTCCTCTTTGGAGAGGTGGTGACTCTGTTGTTGAACTATGTTGATTGAACTTGTTTGAAGCTGCAATATATTCTTACGTACTTCATATCTTTCATTTAATATGGTTAGCTTAGAACAACATTCCTAGTCATGTCCTTAGAGGAATATATTCTCTGCTGAAAGGTATAAGGCTCTAAATTTTAATGGTATTCATGGGTACCCAAATGCTATTCATACTGAAATTAGAAAATATTTGTCAAAGTATAGTGGAACAAATTTGGATTCAGTGAATAGGCATTTGCAAGAGTTTTGTGATCTGATAGGAGATTATGACATTGAGGCTGAAGATGTTGTTATAAAGCTTTTTGTTCAGTCATTGAAGGATGATGCTAGGGATTGGTTTTCAGATTTACCTTTAGGTTCTATTTCTTCATGGCTAGATCTTGAGACTACATTTTTAGAATAATTTGGTGAGAGAACTAATGTGACTTCATTAGTTATTCAATTCATGAACATTAAGAAGGATCAAGATGAGTCAATTCTAGCTTTTAATGTGAGATTTGTAAAAATGCTTAATTGTATCCTAGAATACATGAGGCTGAATGATGCATTGTGTTTGGTACTTTATCTTGGTGCATTTGATGAGGAAATGAGTTATCTACTAAGAAGTAAGGAACCTGCCACATTTTGTCAAGCCTATGAAATTGCAAAAGATATTGAGAATAATTTGAAGTATGCAATACCATTAGGACATGCATTTGCAAGTGTTGATTATTGTGAAACATTTTATGTAGATGTGGATGCTTTACCTCAGAATAGAGATGGTATTGTACCTCATAATGTTAATTATAGTTCTTTTGTTGTTAATCATGATGTTATTAATGAAACTAAGGAGATTTTCATGTGAAGTGAAGGCATGTTATGCAATAGGAGTGAATTTTATGGTCAGTCTATAAGGGAAACATGTGTAAATATTGATTGCAAGGACATGTATGAAGTTACCTATTGTAGCATCAATATTGTCAAAGAAACATACGAGTATATCGTAGATGATAATTTTGTGGACATATAGTTGTGCAATATTAATGGAGATGAGGATGAAAGGATTCAACGGATCCCAAATGTTCATGTTGATGAAGAGGGAATAACTGCTACTTTATATAAGGAGGATAAGTTACAAGAGTCTCTTGAAATAGGTATTCATGTTATGGTATATCATACCATGCAAGATGTTTGGAAGACACAAGATATGTGTGATGAATGGTTACAAAGAGTTAGGAAGGCAAGATTTCTAGTTACCCAAGAAAGACAACACTTGTAGGAAGTCAAAAGGTGGTGTAACCAGTTAGGTCATGCAAGGATACAAAGGGAGTTAAACCCTTGATCTCTACTTATTCCAAGAAAAGAATGTATGGAGGTTGAACAAGCAGAGGAGAAGCCTTTTGAGATAAGGAAGCAAGAGGGATATATAAATTTGATTGAAAAAGATAATAAGAATATACCTATTTTGGAAAATGAACCTTTTTAGTATTATGAGCATGCCAGAAAGATGAAATATTTGTATGAATATGAATGTCAAAATTCAACAGAACAAATAAAAGGGTTACCTATGTCATGCACAAAAGATAACTTGGACATGATCCCACCAATTGTGTATGACTTGTCCAGTCTTTTTGATCCAAAGTTGGTGAATGATAAGTGTAACTTGCAACAAGGGCTCTCAATGTTATTGCATAAGTATTTTAGATCTAATCTAGAATTGAAAAGTGAAGCTACATTTTATGATAATACTCACTTATTGGGTTATGAAGTGGTTTGTTTCCCAGAGCAGTATGATGGATGTCAAAAAGAGCACAGTAGTGATGAGAGAGATCTACTTGATGGAAAAGACAAGTTTTATTTGCGCTTATCATTTGTTGACATTGTTCATTCAGTACATATTTATTTGATTGATAGTATGATTGTATGGTCTCTTAAATTGGGCACAGGGTTATCTATTGAAAATAGGATATTTGATAGAGGCAAGTATTAATTTCTTATTTTCGATGGCCAAGGGCCACCAGGTTGGAGTTGAAATTTGAGTCACCTTTTAATCAACCTCCAACCTCTCCAATGGATTTGGCACATGGTTTACACCCCAAAGTTCTAGTCCTCGTCATGCCTACAAGAGTCATGCATCCCCAACCAAAGCCACTGGTGGAACCTCCCCATAATTTCTTAAGGCTTGAATTGATTAAGTCTATGACCAAGAGGCTTAAACCTTGAGCCCATGAGCCTTTTTCAGAGCATATGTTATAATTATAAGTTGACTTGTGATAGGCAATCACCCCTAACTTAAGTTCTGGTGTAGTGTCCTTGGCTTCATTTGCAACTGACCTCATGAGCCTACTGACCGGTCTCTTCCATGCAAAGTGTTTTTTAAGGTTTTTAGTATATCCTTTTAAGATAGGTGGATGTCTACCACAACATCATGGGCATCGGGTCTGTCAGGTTTGTTAGCACTGTACTGATGTGATGGCCATTGATTTTAAGTTGGTGGGCCCAAGGTTTTAACTGTTGATTCAAGTGCTACATGCTTGTTCCCTATTGGCTCACAGTAGCATGATGCAAAGAAATAACATGGAATATTCTGTGCGCTATTGTGATGGTATGATAGGAAGGTCAAATTTGCATTTGACTTAAAAGAGATAATTCATAGTGTGTGAGCATGAGGGTGGCAATGTGGGTCCCTATTAGGTTTGTACTACTGCGATGAAGCGACATGTGGTAGAGTTGTATTTCCTTTGGCTAATCAAGCTATCACCATTGGCATTCCATGATTGGACATGACTTCTTCAATGGTTGAAGTAGTTTTTCCTTCTTCTAGGAAGATATCTTAAGCCATCCATTTTGTCTAGATCAATGGATCAAATTCAAATTTAGGATTTTACTTGTGTGCTGGACCATGATTTGACAAGTAGCACAATTCTTCACCAAATCTCAGTTCTCAGTCATATTTTGATAATTAAGCCAAGCATATGTGGTATGTACAAAAGTGCATTCGTAGTTAGGATTTCGTAAGCCATGATTGCGTTACACCTCCATTTTCTGCTTTGAATATTGTGATGTAATCTCCAAGTATTTCCAAATATTAATTCGAGCATACGAAGTCTACAGACACCTAAAATGGAATTATGGGGGTTGTTGAAGAAAGGAAATTGATCGGGAAAAGGGCCTCCTATTTTTTCTATAAGTAGAAGTGTTTTCATGACTATTCACATCAACTATCAGCATGTGTATTGTGTAGAGTATTTCTTTCTTGTTGCTGATGTTCTCTATTTCCCAAAAAGGCAAGATCTTGTTCTCTTGGTTGCAAGTTTGCTCATTCTGAAATAAGGAAGGAGTGAGTGTTAGCTAAGGGATGGGAGGTCTTGAAAAAAGTAAGAGGTTTTCCCTTCAGTGGCCTTGCTACTTTCACAATACCATAGATGAATAGTGGCATTATGGTAAAGAAGGGCAGATGTTGGCTAGAAACCCCAATGGCATGAAGATACTTGGCGAGGGTGGATCAACTAGATGAAATTTCACTAGCCTCAGCCAAAACTAGTACCCATATATATAGAGAGACATCATTTGTTCTGTCTTTCCTTCTACTTGGTGGCACTCATCAAATATTCATTTGCAAGAGGGGAAGGCTATCATGTTTAGGTGGCCTAGTTAAAGATGGAAGATTTGGACTCTATGCACAAAGTCAAAGAAGTCCTTACTTAAGTAAGGGTGACATTTACGGTGTCACCTTCCTAAAGGAGGTCCCAATTGTATTTTACCTCAATTGTTGATGGTCTTCTCAAGAGTCTCAGGGTACATGATAATTAACAATAGGAGATTGAAAGATGGGCAGCCATGTTGCTTTCCTAGTAGCCAATGATGTGAGTCTAAAAATGGGATGAAATGGGGAACATTTGTCTCGAAATACTTCATGTTCCTAAAATCTTCTAGAATATTCTATTACCCTAGAATATTGTTGTCAAAGGAGTAGTATGTCATGTGAGGATTGGTCAAAGGAGGTTGCTTTCAAACCATTCAATTAGAAAAAGGAATGTAAATTCTCATGACACAAGCATTAAATGAGAATTAAAAGATGTAATGAAATAGTATGTCGGTTAGCCATAGTCTGACATTGCCCTATTTTCCTTTATAAGGGAATTTGTAATATTGTAAGGAGAGATCCTAATCATATAGGGATTCTAGGCTTTAGATACAAGGTATCCACATATTTGCAAAATTTCTTTCTATAGGAGGAGGTGACTAGACTTTGGGTTACAGAGATATATTTTGCTTTGTAAATGAATAAATTTCTGAATGACATTGTTCTTTCCAGATTGAGTTATATGAGAAACACTTGTTGTGTGTGTTATCTATGATTGTCTCCTTGTGTATGAACATTTTTTTTTGAGTGAAGTTATTAAGGGTTTCTAATCACATCAATATACATTTGCTATATTGTATGTCTGGTTTGTTGCATCTATTCAAGGAATGGATTAAATTGCTTTGAATCAGATATAAGGGGAAATGTGTTGTATCAAGGGATTAGTATAGAAGAGTCATAGGTAATAACTTTTCTTAGACACATTACTATAATGTAGTAGTGTTATTGTTATGATTCCTCTAGATATGAAATTTTTATGTGATAAGGAAGCATTTACATTGTCAAGCTTGACTCTGTTGCCCTGATAAGGCATCGATATAGAATCTATTTGCCCAATGGTTTAGAAGAACACTAAATTTTAAGACAAATCATTTGAATCAATTTATGTTTTGTTTTGTTTTAGTTTAGGTGTTGCATGTTCTCAAGACTAAACAATAAAGATAATCCAAGAATATTGCCAATCTAGGGTTTATCTTACACATCTTGGTATAAATATATGAGAACATAACTGCCTCGTTATAAATGAAAATACATTTGATACTATTATAATAAGGGACACCCCCGTAGGTTTGGCAGAGCCTAAAGTGCAGGGGAGATAGGTGTAAATAATCTCCCACTCTGTTGGCTAGATCTCCATTGATCTTGATCATACAAAGTGGCAAACCTTTAGAGTTTGATGTGTGTAGATTTGGGAACCAAAAGTATAGAGGATTCTATACCAACTCTTGCATGGTATCAAGACTTGTAAGTTTGTTTCATGTTAGTCTTTTTGAGAGATCTAGATTATAAATCTTGGTTGCTCTTTAAAATTTGAGTATGCTCTTCTCTTGCATCAAATGATGGCCTGGAGAATTAGAAAACTTGATAGAAATACTAGATTTGGGAGGGTTTTTTCTTTGTGGCTTTATATTGTAGGTTTATTTTAGAGCATCTTAGTGCAAATCTGAGCTCACTATTGAGTTCAAGGTGTCCAAGAAAGTTAGTTTAGCATTTTGATTTGTTCAAATTAGATATTAGAGGCTAGATCTACAAGGGTTTGAAGTTGGTAAGTGGTTTCTAGATCTAGAAGATAGCTATATTTTTAGATCATTTTGAATCAAATTTGACCCTGCCATCATGTCCAAAAGGCCCAAGAACCTAAAAATTAATTGTCAACTTATCAAAATTTATAACCTTTTCCCCAGGCCTTTCAAAGAAATTTCTCTGCCCCCATCATATGGAGCGTATGGTCAAAGATTCATTGAATATCTACATAGGCACCAACATATTCTCTACATCATAAAAAAAACTATGCATCATTGTATTTTTATCCACTGGTTAAAAAAATTTTGTCCAACAATTATTAAAATTGTTTGCATTTAAAAAAAAAAAAAAAAATTACAATTATTCTATAGGTCATACCTACTGGAACAGGTACCACAAGTACAAGACCCCATGTGTAGGGTAAATATCTTGTCCACAAGTGACACATGGCCATGCTAACCCCACACCCACCATTGACTCTTTCTTGGTGACTAGCGACAACCTGTTCAAAATCTATGGGAATATTCCCATGTTACAACCATCAAAACAACTAATCTACCATAAACCACCACCATATGCATAAAATTGGTTTCCTACTTACAATTTGGTGGTTTTCAACTTCTATGTAGTGGTTTACTACTCTAGAGGGAAATTTTCAAAATTTTAATGGTGGTTTTGCAGTCCTAAGCATATTCTAGTAGCCTAGGAGCATATTCTATTAGCATCTTTGTTGAAATCAACATGATGTCAGAGTGACATCATCCATTTGTCTCCTATAGCCTACCCCCTTCACCATTTGCATTTTGATTTGGCAATTATAGTCTTTGAAGACCTGGTTCTCAATCATACAAGCTCCTTTTTTAGAGTAAATTTTATATTTGGGGCAGAATTTCATAGGCTTCACAATGATGCAATTAGTTTTTAATTTTGGTGCTTGTTTTTTCAAAAATTATAGATTTTCCCAACTATTACTGAGCATTTCTTATTTTGGGAACTTTTAGGGCTCCATTTGGGCTCATATAGTAACATTGTTTAGTGCATTTTTTAAAAAGTTCATAATTTTCCATGTACTTCTCATTGGTGTAGTTTGCTCTATCCAATTCTATATCAAAATTATACTTTTATTTTGTGGCCTAATTTGGCATTTACATGTACTTTAATATCAAGTCTACTTCACTGATTTGGCAAGTGGAAGATGTAATTAGACTAAGTATAAAGTGCTAAGATTATATTTTATGTGGGGGTTCTTTCACTAAGTAAATTTGGAGGTGTTGTGTGTTTGAGTTCTCATTTGTGCTCTTATAATTTTGCCATGTTTTATCCTAAGTTCCCTCATTTGACTCCATATAACTATGCAACTTGGAAATCAAATGCATAGAATTCCTTGATGAATAAGGGGTATGCACCCTGTATCACAGATCCTAAACTTGAACCAAAGGATGCTAAAGAAAGAATGGAATAGATCATTAAAAATACTAAGGCACTTGGATATATACGTACATTTATTTCACTTGACATTCTTTATCATATTGATAAGTGTTCTACACCTAAGGAGCTTGGGACAAACTTGCACAATTGTATGGACAAACTAATGAGATTAGGGGATATCAAATTGACAATCATCTCACTAATCTAGATCCAAAATGTTTTGACAATATCCAAGACTATGTAACAAAAGTTAATGAACTAAGGGCACAACTTAAAGAATGGGGTATTGAGAAGAAGGGTGTTCAGTTGGTCTTCAATGTGTTAGGCAAGCTTCCTTCTAAATATGCAACATTTGTTTCTAGTTTTTAGACTCATCAATTGACTCTGGGAAATGCCTACACTATGCAATCATTTGAGTCATTTTCAGAAATGTTGATACTTGAATAGGAAAAATTAATCACAATGGGTATTCTCAAGCCATCCAAGTCACAAGATTTGGTGGATAGTCAACCACATAGTGAGAAGGGGTATTGTAATCATGAAAATAAACAAAAGAAGAAAAATAGCAAGCCACAGAAAGAAACAACACAATCAAATTTTGAATCTCCCTCACAAGGGGAATCATCTAATAAGGAGAAGGCCAAGTGTACATATTGCAAGAAACTATGTCATGATGAACATCTATGTTAGTCAAAACAAATAAATGAGTTGAATCATCTTCTACTAAAAAATCATATCAATTTTCCTTCAACTATGTTAGGGGGTTCATCATCTTCTTTTGATTCAAATTTAGAGAGATAGAAAGGGCAAGCACTTGTTATAATTGCAGATTCTGAGTTAGAAAGATGGATCCTTGATTCTGGAGTTTCATATCATATGGTTTCATCACATAGTATGTTCTCTTCATTTGAGACCTGTTCATCACCAGACATCTTGATGGCCAACACCACACATATGTGTGTTTATGGGAAAGGATCTATTGACATGGACAAAGGATCATTTAATGATTTCCTTTGTGCCTTCATTGTCAACCAATATCCTTTCTATCTATTAGATTATGTGATTATTCAATATTTTCATAGTATAGATATTGTTGTAGTTAGGGAGGTAGATCATCAATCTCAATTGTACACCTTCTCACATTTTTCTCCTATAGTCCCTTTGACTGATGTACACATTTAGGCATCTTTTTGGATAATTTTGAGGAGAGACATGTGCTTATACTCCATCTCCTCCATCATCTCCCATTACTTCTACAAACTTTAATTTTCTACATCCATGGTTTCCAATTATTTAGTGCAATAGGACATACATTGTCTTCTAGATAATGTTAGGAAATGTGTATCAACCTTGCAACTATAGAAAGTGCAATTATTTAGTTATAAAAATAGAAAAACTCAATTTTTAGGCTATAGAGTTGGTTTTTGGCCAAAATAGAATTTTCGGGTCATCTACACCACCATCAGGGGTGCCCAGAGCATAGATCTCTTTAAACTCTTCAATTTAAAACAAATGGGCTCAATTAGCCTCCTAGATCAAAATTTATGGCCTTTGAAAGATGGGCCTCCCGTATTGGAAAATGTAAAAATGTGTTGGACACATAAAAGTATTATACGGAGTTACATGTGTTGATGTGTGTTTTGACACATCATAAGGCATCTTTGATTGGAGATAATTTGGGCACCACTTTTGGGTGGTTTTGGCTCATGGTTTTGTAATTACCATTTGATAGTTTCATGTATTTTATCTTCTATATATTATGTGCTTGAGATGAAGGTTGTGTACAAGAGTCATATAGATGTTGAGTTGCCTCTAGATCTCTGGTTGATGATACTCCTATGAAATCTTGATTTTTAAGTATATTGTAATCTTGTTAAGTTTTTTGAATAATATATTGAGATTGTTTTGGAGTGTGGGATTTATCTCCTGAAAGGGTTTTCCCCACATAAATCATTGTGTTGTGGTATGATCTTATTTATGTTTATTTTTTATATAATTTATGTAACTATTGTAAGGACCTAAATTTTTTTGCATAATTCTCCTATCAAGATTAGTGTAGGAAGATGTTTCGCTACCTTAGCTTCCTTACATATATAGCTACTTGGGATGAGTACTTGATAGAAATTGCAGGTTTGTTTTGTGAGTCCCTTCTTGCAAATTTGGAGGATACCATTGAGGACATT
Source organism: Cunninghamia lanceolata (assembly GCA_027924645.1). Classification (NCBI taxonomy): domain Eukaryota; kingdom Viridiplantae; phylum Streptophyta; class Pinopsida; order Cupressales; family Cupressaceae; genus Cunninghamia; species Cunninghamia lanceolata. Next base: position 9,002,116 of record BSBN01001281.1, read on the forward strand.
CATCTCCTCTTTGATGTTAGCTCTTATGGAGTTGCATCATATTCTTCAAATGTCATAAGGACACATTCATACCCTCTTGTTCTTTCTTCTATACATTTGTCACAATTTGGCATTGGGTTGGAGATCTTTTAGTAGCATTTGGAGTAGCCTTCACTATCTTTGGATCATGTTCTACATATGTTTCCATTAGGCTCTGGATTGTCACTTTCCTTAGTTAGGCTTAGGACTTCTAAATTAATTATGGTACCTTTCAACATTGACATGAAAACAACTGAGCAACTTCTAGAGACATCAATTATTTTGTGTTTTCTTTCCTCATATTCTTTTTAGGAATGGGAAGACATAATACATGCATCCTTGGCTTTATTTCTTCATAAGGGGAAAAATATTGTTCTACATTCTTGGATCATCTTCAACATTAATTATTGATCATCTACCATTAGTACTATAGATTCTACATAAAGGGGGGCTAGATAGTCTCTCTTCTTCTATCTTATGGGGGGATTTTTTCCTCACATGGGGTTTTTTCTTTCTCATATTTTGGAGATCATCTTTTGTTTTATCTCTTTTGGAGAGGTTTTTTTTCCCATAGGTTTTTTCCTTTTCTCTATTTGTGAGAGATTGTTTGTACATGGGTATCTAACATGGCCATGTAGAAATGACCCATATTTTCATCTTTTCATATTTGCATTTGTTTTGTCCTCCCTAAGTTGTACTTAAGGGGGGTATTGGTGTGAAATAGGGTATATTACCTAATTAGTTCCATATTAGGTCTTATTCACACTTGTCTAGTTTACTTAGGGCATACTTAGGGTACACTAAGGATAGTTATCTCTTTATGTCTCAAGTCATAAGATTAAGACACTTGTCATAATATTAGGTTGTCCTATGTTTCACCTTGGCCCACATAACCAAGGGCTTCTCATTGTAAAATCATATTGAAGTACATATTATATGCATATTTGCATCTTTTGATAGAATATGATTATTCTTTCATGTTGGGTCTCTCTTGTGATTTCATTGAATCTCCTATATCTTGGGTGGTTACCTTCATAACCAAATCTTAGATGTTATAAATGATTCTATATCGGCTCTTACAATTTCCTTTCCCCTTTGGCATTGCTTATTGACTTTCATTTCTCTAAAATCCTCTATACACAATACATCTCTCTCTCTAAATCCCTTTAGATTTTACAATTTTTGAAGTATATTATTTATCTACATATTACAAAGTAACCTAGGATAATCTCACACACTTCAGATATTTTCATACTACACGTAGCGTTGAAATACACTAAATAGGAATCTGATTGATGCTAATTCGTAAGCAATCCCAACCATTTCTCCTAAATATATAGGTCCAAGCTTAATTTAGCTTTTCACATAGATCAAATTCTACTTTTGCATACATTATGAGTTTCCACATGCTGAGGCATACCCACTCTAAAAATCTAAAGGTCATATGAAGAAAAGATTTGGTCATGATTCCCCAGTCTCTATTATGTGTGTTGAAGTTTCCTATATTCCTAAACCCTAATAGATCCTATTTTTTGCATACTAGTCTATACAATTCCTCATTGGCTTCCAATTTATCAAACTTCATAATCAAGGATGTTTCTCTTTACTTTTCTTGTCTTTTAAGAATTTTAATTTCATTAGTCTATCTTCATTTGAAAAAATCTTAAATGGTTTATTTTCCATACAACAGATTACTTGTACTATATTAGATGCATTTTAGTTTACTTTCTTCTACTTTTGTCTCTTAAAGAAAATAATATAAATGGACAATTTAATTTGTACATGTTAGATTAGAAGTAAAAGTATAGATCTCTTGTCTTCCTTTCAATTTGGTTCTTTGATGTTGAACCAAGTTCCTCAGTATTAGAATGACACTTTGATTATTATAATAGATGATTGAAGGAATGCTAAACTATGTAAGGTATCTATTGAATCCATATGGCCTATATGGTGACATTAATCACCCCCTAATACTCAACCTCTATGAAAGATAGAGCAATAGCATGTTGCTTCTTACTTAACCAACATATGGGGCTAAAACTAAGTTGAAATTTGCAATATGAATTCAACTTACACTTATTTAAAGGCTTGATATAATGTAGCATTTAATTGATATCTTGCCTAATGTAAATAAGGATGATGAATACATTGAGGCATAACATACTCCACTTGCATTTGAGATTTTAATTTATCCATTACTATTTGATTTTGTGGCACCTTTGCTTGAGATGTATAATGGTAAAGTTGATCTTAAAACACATTTGAGGTCTTTTACAACTTCATATTTAGATTTTATATATAAGGATAAGTTATTAGCCAATTTTGTTTCATGAACATTGAGAGATTATATTATTAAGTGGTTCTAATATCTTCCATATGGATCTATTCATACATTCTATGAGTTATCCAAGGAATTTATTTGACATTTCCATGTGAATATGGGGTTTAAAACTACAATCTCATGTTGTGAGCAAGGACTTAATGAGCACATTCATGACCATGTCATAATATTTTAGTCCTTGTGTTGCAATATGCAACACAAACTCCTTGACGATGAGATCCAATTTTTTTTTAAAATATCGGTGCCTTCTTTCCAAAAAAATATCTAAATAGCTATGCTTCATTTCTGGATTCATATGCACAAGTGAAAAATGTTGAGTTGAAATTGTTAGCAAAAAATGCACTTGAGTATGTTTCTTCTCATGTTTCTTCCATTCTTTCTAACCTTCTAAGATTCAAAAGTAGAATAATTTTCAAAAGGGTAGCAGTAAATAAGAGAAAAATCCTATTACTGGGTATGTGCACAAAGATGGGGGAAAAAGTGGCCAAAAATGTTTTTGAGTCAAAATAATTAATAACATGACAAGGTGTTATAAAAACCATAATGCACTCATGTTATAATGCAATCTTGTTATGGTTTGGTGGTGCCAAGACTAAACACAAGTACATTATAATGCACTTTTGTTTTAAACTTGATAAAAGAAAAAATAACAATCGTGACCCATTTCTACCCATTTTCTCAAGAACATGACTATGTTATTGTGCAAGCACATTTTGGATGATTTAGAGCAATTTAATCAAAGGAATCATGCCTCCATGACATGGAAGAGGTAAGTTCATTCAATTTTTTAGTAATTTTAGTTAAATGAAATAATTTTGATTTACATCTATGTCGACTTGTTAAATTTTAGTTTTTAGCAAATCCAAACCCCTCAACACCTCCAAACCCTCATGCACCTAACGAAATGTGTGATGAAAGTCCTATTGAAGAGAATGAGTAGAATATCACCCCTCAAAACTCCTTTGTCAATTTCAAGGAATCCTCATGATACCCAAGAAAATATTTTAAGGCAAATTGAACATAATAAAAAGGAGTTTCAAATATTAGTAGAAACCTTGAAAAATACAAATGTAAAAAACATGCATTAGCAAGCTCTTGTAATGTTGTTGGAGTCTATAATATCTCATATAGATTTAGGTAGTGGGAAAATAAATACATGGACAAATTATAGAGAAAATTCTCACTAATATTATGCAAAAAAACTATCTTAAACAAGTGAAAGACAAAAATTATGAAAAAATATTTATGTCAATTCTTCGTATACCCTAAAACTAATCAACCTATTCATAAAAGTTTCAAAATATTCCCTATTCATTGATGCCAACACAAATGAATAAAGGATAACTTTTGGGATTGGTGGTGTATGGTTTTTTGCCATCCCCCATGTAACAATAATCAAGTTCCTTAATATCTCTTAAGGAAACTCTATTGTGAGTTTATCCTCAATGAAATTCTAAATTATTTTGATATGCACAATTTCTAGGGTAGAGACAAATCCTCTACATAAGATAGACAAGGGCATGACATGTCAAGGACTAGCTAGTGAGACTCCTTGCTCACCCATCTATTCAGTATATCATAGTCCCTTTCATTATGAGGGGAGTGTTGAGGTGCAAACCTTGCAATCCATCAATTCACTCACACAAACCTTGCTACAATGGATAGCAGACCTTTTTACTAGGGTGATGAGGGTGAGCCTTCAAGGCATCAACTATCACCACACATTTGTCATTCTTGTGGGTCTACATGTGATTATAGGTCTGAAGATTATGTATGAGGTATACAACATAGGATGTACATGGTCATGATGCTAGTACACATGTCTAAGAGGATGTCTTATACTATAAGGAGTATGCCACACAAGGTGGGGCACATCACACTTCTATATTGGATAGTATGGACATGACTACCAATTTATTAGATGTGAACCTTGGCATTAACCAAAAGTTAATTTTCAATAAGGTTGTGCAATTTAGTATATTTCCTATTGAAATCTACAATTAACTATATAATTCCATTATGAATGAAAATTATTGTAAAAAATTGTATGTATTATAAAATCCTAGGGTCAAAGTATGCATCCTACATTTATTGGCCCTTCATCACATGCTTATGTGAGTGTGTCAAGTCTGTAGGCATGTAATTTGTAATACAATAGTAAATATACTACATGTGAATTTTTTTCATATATTAATGCTAACCATAAAATTATAATTTGATGATGAACAATTGTATTTTGGACCTTCAACATCAGGACACTTTGGTGGCACTACTCAATTATCAACTTGAATCAATGAGATAAGTTTCATTATTTTTAACCATTATGTATGTAACTAGGGTAAGTTCATGGAAATGGGGTACAAAATCAGGGCAAAATAGCCATGTCTTTCCTAAATTCATCTAAAAATAAACTTGGACAAGTAATTCAAGATGTTACACTAAAAACTTGAACATATGATAAGCACATGAATTGTAGTACTCTAAATCTAGTTTCTAAAGTACTAAAGATTATTAAAAATTGTTAAGGTTAAGAGGGTGAAATATTGAGTGCACACAAAATCATTCCTATTTTATCACTAAAATATAATAGTTTTTGGTGTACACCCTCTATTTTTTTGTTGTGTTGGGTATTTTTAAAAGTTGCTTGGTAGAAATATATCCAAGAGTGAGTACTACATGTTGTTTATTTAAAAAAAATACTGAATATTTTTTTGTGATTTTTTGAAGTGGATGCATCTTGAAAACTTCATCACTAAGCATGTGTATGATCTAACTTGCACAAAACTAATCAAAAATACAATTTCTTTGAATGTATATAGAATGAAGTGTAGAAAAATCCTATATAATATTTTCAAATTTATATAAGCAAGTCAAATTTTATAAAGAAAAATCAATACATATGTATTGAAGGAATATGAAGACACTCTTCAAAAAAAATACAAAATAAATACCTCAACTTATTCAAAATATTAAAAAAAATATATGGCTAGAAAGCCATAAATAGTTGATTATTTTGGTGGTGGTTTCATAAAATTTCATTGTAAAACACGTAAATCTAATGATGTTGAAATTTGAATTCATTATTTTTTAGAAGCTAAAAGGGATCTCCAAACTTTAGGCTTAAAAATCCAAGCCTAAATGAGTAGAATCATAAAAAATTTAAACTCAAGTCATTAAAAACATTTACACATTACAAGCCCACATTATGTTTGTATTGATCTTGTAAAGCATAATATGTACACATTATATAACACATATTCACTATAGCATGTATGTGTTATGGATCGACACATTTTACATAGAAAAAATCTCAACTTTGGCACTAATTTGTCCCCTATGTCCATGCTCTTACCCAATAATGTTATGTAGATTTTGGTTGGATAATGTTGTTCCTATTTTACTTGATGATGTCAACATAGATTGATCTTGATATTTCTGGATCTTGATGGAGATGGGCATGTTGTGGCATTTTTATCTTCTATGCCTCTCACATAGGTATGAGATAGTAATGTAAATGTCATTATGTATTTGTTGTTTTATCTAGCATCATTTAGTGTAAATAAATGATATTCATATTTAGTTTAGTTTTGTTCTTCATGCTTTCCATAGAAGGAGGTGACAACTCCACTTCGCACACCTATGCCTCAAGTGGATGAAGAGAAGCAAAGGATGATTGAGGAGGATCATCAATTTGTAGTAAATGATTATTTAGTTATGGAATTTCATATTTCGTGTTTTCTATACTAATGAGTATATCATTTAATTGTATTAATAGGTGGAGCTACAAAAAAGTCTTGAGACTAGGAGGTTCGATTGATTGAGATGTCAATTATCATATTAGTTCTCCATCTTCCTAGTAGAGAAAGAGTCATTGATTGTTCAATGACACTCCATAGTTTTTATGTTCAGAAATTTTGTTGTATTACATCACAACATGTAGGTGTAGATTTCTATTTTCCAATACATATCATTGTATACCTATATGGCTTTGTACACATGCATACATTTGTATTTTAGCAATTTATACATAATTGAATGTCTATATGTCTTTGTTTAGACATTCATCATATGTCTATATGGCATTGTAGGCCTAATGACATTATACAAAAATTTCATGAAATTATATACACCTTCATGGCCTTATTGAGATCAATATACAAATATTTTGTATGTATTCATAGCTTAAATGGTTTAAATTGTTTGAGTGGTTTGAATAATAAGACTTAAGATTACTTATTGTTGGGAGTGATCATAAATGTTTTAAATTGTTTCTATGCTCACATCAAACTTAAGATTATTCTAGCACATGCACATTTAAGAATCTCTCTCTCTCTCTCTCTCTCTCTCTCTCTCTCTCTCTCTCTCTCTCTCTCTCTCCTATAAGTATTTTCTATAATTAAATATTCATGTTTTTCTCTCTCATTTACTCATGTAAGACCTTGTAAGGTCTATGTTTTTTGGATTTCTACACATTTATGTGAAGCTTCAAGAGTGAAGTAGAATAGGCTAGAATGTTTCCAAACAATGAGTTTCCATCTTATAGTTAATAAAAGATTTTATGTTTGGTGATTTTATAACTTGAATAATGCTTGTATGCACATAGATAATGATAAGGGAGCCTATGTTCCAAAATATTATTCTAGTACTTTTTTGGTCTTAGGGCTCTTAAGAAAATTTGCTAGTCAAATAGCTCAAAATAATTGGGATGCTTGGGTAGTGAAAAAACACATTCAGTAGTAGTAATCTACCCACTCAAATTTGTTGGCATTGTCAATTAGTGCCACTAGGAGTGGAATAAAAAATATCACTATCACCCTTTCATTAAACAAAATTTAACCATTTTGCTACATTGTGTTCATCACCACCACAAGAAAATGAATTCAAATTGAAAAAAATGGAGACAAATATTTTTAGCTAGACCTTATGTTCACCTATAAGTTTAAATGAGACATTCCTAGGTGCTACATTTTGGGAGAATAGTCATGCCAAAGTTTGATGTATCCGAAAAGGATCAAGATGCTTGGGTAGAACATCACACCTCCAATAGTATTAATATACCCGCCTAGATGTGTTGGCATTGTTAGTTTAGTGCCATTAGGTACATAATACAAAATTCAGTCCTAACACCTTTTCATTGAAAAATTGAAATATTTTGCAACATTATGTTCATTGCCACCACAAGAAAAAAAAATTAAGTTGAAAAAAATAGAGATAGGTATTTGTAGTTAGACCCAACTTCAATAGGTTGAAATGAGACATTCCTAGGTGCTACAATTTGAGAGAATAATCATGCCAAAGTTTGGCATTTTTTTGGTCTTAGGGCTCTTGAGAGACTTTTCCAATCCAATGTAGCCTAAAAGGATTAGGATGCTTAGGAAGTGAAAAGGAACCTACAAAGTAGTAACCTACCCACCTAGACATGTTAGCATTGTAAGTTTGGTGCCATGGCATGTAAAATGTAAAATATCACTCCTAACAACCTTTCACTAAACAAAACTAAAGCATTTTACAACATTGAATTCATCCCCACCATAGGAAAACAAATTTAAGTTGATAAAAATGGATATATTTTTTTGTATTTGGACCCATTATACACTTGTAGGTTCAAACAAGACATTCTTAGGTGTCATGGTTTGAGATAAAAGTCATGCCAAAGTTTGGTACTTTTTCGGTCTTAGGGCTCTTAAGAGACTTTTCTAGTTCAATGTAGTCTGGAAGGATTAGGACACTTGGGTAGTAAAAATACACCTCCAATAGTAGTAATCCACCCACATAGATGTGTTGGCATTGTTAGTTCGGTGCCATGAGGTGCGAAATGCAAAATATCACACCTAGCACCCTTTCACTAAACAAAACTTAAGCATTTTACAACATTGTGTTCATCACCACCATGAGAAAATGAATTGGAGTTGATAAATAGAGAGGGTTATTTATAGGTGGAATCAACATCCACCTATAGGTTTAGATGAGACATCCCTAAGTGCCACAATTTGAGAGAATAGTCATGCCAATGTTTGGTACTTTATTTTGTCCTAGGGCTCTTAAGAGAATTTACCAATCCAATGAGCTTGAAAGAATTAGGAGGTTGCTATAAAAGAGACACCTCTAGTAGCATTAATCCACTCACCTAGACATGTTGGCATTGTTGGTTTTGTACCATAAGGTGAAAAATGTAAAATATCACTCCTAGCACCCTTTCACTAAACAAAATTGAAGTACTTTTCAACATTGTGTTCATCATCACCATAGGAAAAAGAATTCAAGTTGAAAAAAAATGAGATAGGTATTTATAGGTGGGTTCAATTTCCACCTATAGGTTTAGACAAGATATTCTTAGCTACCATGGTTTGAGAAAATAGGCATGCAAAAGTTTGACTTTTTTTGTCTTAGGGCTCTTAAGATACTTTACTAGTCCATTGTATCCCAAAAGGATCAAGATTCTTAGGCATCAAAAAGAAACCTCTAGTAGTAGTAACATACCCACCTGGACATGTTGGTATTGTTAGTTTTCTTCCATCAGGTGTGGAATGTAAAATATCACTATTAACACCCTTTCACTAAACAAAACTAAAGCATTTTGCAACATTTTGTTCATCACCACCATAGGAAAAATAATTTGAGTTGACAAAAAATGAGATAATTATTTGTAGGTTAACCTAACATCCACCTATAGCTTCAAAAGAGACATTAATAGGTGTCATAGTTTGAGAGAACATTCATTTCAAATTTTGGCACTTTTTTAGTCTTAGGGTTCTTAAGAGACTTTTCCAATCCAATGTAACCTAGAAGGATTAGGAAACTTAGGAACTATAAATACACCTCCAATAGTAGAAATGCACCCACTTGGACATGTTGGCATTATCATTTTAGCACCATGAGGTATAAAATGTAAAATATCACTCCTAGAACCCTTTCACTAAACAAAATTAAAGCGTTTTGGATCATTCTCCCTACCTCTCTCTCTCTCTACATAGAGGGTGAGAGAGAGGGGGCTAGGGGAGGAAGTATAAAGGGAAAGAGAGAGATAGAGAGGGGAGAGAGAGGGAGGGAGGGAGAAAGAGAGGGGGAGAAAGAGAGACATAAACATAGAGAGGGAGAGAGAGAGAGGAAGAGAAATAAAGAATATGAAATTATATTTAAATGCTAATTTCTTTGCATAGTGAGTTTAATGCTAATTATTTTTCAAATGGTGAGTTTATTGTTAGTTTTTAAAACTTCTCTCATTTCAAGAATATAAAATTCTCTACTAACAAAACCAACCATGAGAATGGTGGAGCTTGTTTAGAACCACAAACCTACATTAATATTTTTTGTCTTGCACACACGCCCCATTTTGACTTTGCAAAATAAGGACCCCCTTTTTGTTTTGCTTCTTTTCTTGCTTTCTTGCTTTGATTTGAGGTCTCTTTGATCCTTTGTCTTTTATTTTACCTATTTTTTGTGATCTTTGTGTTTTGTCAAACTTTCATAGTTTGTCATGCTATCATGACAGTAAAGGAATCTCCAAGACTTTGACATTTTTGTTTTGTCTGAGTGGTCATTGGTGGTTCACTAGGTCATCCTCATCAGTGTTTTAGTGTTTCCTTTATTGGACTTCCAGTCTAACACACCTGTCATGGGTCCATGTAATCACTAAACCCCAATGCTAAACATGGGATTTGACCTATCCTTGATCTACCCTTAGCTCTACATTTATGGCATCATTTCCCACTCATGTGTCTATTTAGGTTTTGTTTCCATTTTTGGTTGTTTCCCTAATCATTTTGTTATTTTCCCATTGTGTTTGTGTGCTCTATAAAAATCATGCTCCTTGTAATTCTTTGCATTTGCACGGCATGAGCTTAGGTCTACTAGGGTGTCCATTATTCTAGTTGTTGTGTTTGCTCCTATTTAGGTTCAAAGTACTCTTTATCATTTTCTATACTATTCACCAAGTAGGTTTTTACTCTTCCCTAGTTTGTTAATGGTAGTTGTTTGGTCATTTTTATTTGAGTGATTATGTGTTTGCTTGTGTTTTTTTGTTTTCTGTTGTGTGGTTGGGGCTCTTTCTTTCCTTTGGTTTAATTTTATTATTTTGAGGGATTTTGGTATAGTTTATCTATTTAATTTAGTCTCATGTTCTTCATATTTTCATCATGTGCCTTGGTCATACTTTATTTTTTTCCTCTTAATTAGATCCAATTGTTAGGTTTGTTTTATTTTGAGGTTGTTTTAGGTTGGCGCCATGTTCTTGCAAGCACTTCACCTTCCTTTATTTTTAGGGCTTTTGGCATAGTTTCTTCAGGATCCCTGATCCCTAACATTTATTTCTATGCCTTTGTTAAGATCATGGTTTCCATCATCCTTGTGTTTATATGCCTTTGGACATTGGTTCTTTGGTATCCCCAATCCCCAATTCATAATATCTCAAGATATACACTCTTTTGGAGTCGATGATGTGGGGATACATTGTTTGGTCTATCTTTTAGGCATGAGTTAGGGAATATCCTTTTTATTTAATCCCTTACATTTTACCTTTGCACTTTCATTGAGATTAGTAAAGTTTGTCCCTACTAGTATTTTGTTTCCATTTAGCATGAGTTATAGTATTCCTGACTCTTGAACCCTGACACTTTACATTTTTTATCTCTTAGATTTGTGAGTTTATCCCTATCCATTCATTCTTTGGGATGTTAGGATGGGTATCTCTGATTTCCTATCCTTGACTCTTTAGTTTCACATGGGGACCCTTGAGGTTTCCTTTATATGGATGATTTTTGTTGGGCATCATACTTTTCATATCCTCAATACCTCAAGCTAGATCAAGTTGGAATCCCAAAGCCTTATTCCCTAACTATATTAACCAAGGAGATATTCTAGGTGGTGGTATGAATTTTGATGTAACTTTGACTATTTTGTAGAGGCTTGGCAGTCCACTATACTATCCTTTAACTTGGTTCTTTACATTATAACAAATATATTTGATTTGTGGGTTCACTATGGTGTACTAACTAATATGACAAGTGATTTAAGATGGAAGATGATTGTTATTGAATTATCTAATGTTCCTCATGCTTTTTTGTAGTACACATGCAAGGAGAACAACAACCTAAAGAAATGAAGTATGAATACAAAGGATACCATCCACCATCAAATATATTATCCCCTACAAGAACATTAGGGATACTAATCTTGGGCATGTGGATGTATTCAATATTTTTTGTAGATGGTCAACAAAGAAGGAGACAAAACTTTTGAGGCCCAATGCATGGCAAGGTCTAGAACTCATCCAAAAAGTTGCTTTCCCTATAGCCTTGTAATCTCTAGAGCCAATGTTGGCTTGTGCCTAATGATATGACTAAAATTAGAAGAAGGTATGTAGGCCAACACACTAGATTGTGCTAGACATTATCCCTAATGTTAATGAGAGGGTTTTTGGCCTCCCTACATATGCACAACATGACAAAGTAGACATGAAGTTGGATTTAAACTACTATGAGGCAAAATATTTGATAGAGCTATTGATTTCAACAATAAGAATTTGGTCCTAGTAAAAACAAAAGAAACAACCAAGATGGCAAAGGTCCAACATATGAGTGAATTCATGGAGGATGCCAAGGATGCTATCACGATTCTGAACAAAATTTTTGGGTATCCCAATGCCAGATATTTCTATCCCTAGATGTGTTACTTTAATTTGAAAATCATAGAGGAGAAGAGGATAGATTGGGCAACTATCATTAGTGAAACCATACATAAGTAGATGGTTGATTTTTTGGAGTCTAAAATATTCCATATTACTTCATATCTCTTGTATCTGCTAACCTACTAGGCTAATTTTCCAGGATTGACAATAGTGAGAACACTCTATCTGAGTGAAACCAGAGTGCATGATCATTATTCCTAGCTAGAATTGAAGGAAAGATGGAGTCACTAAATCCTATTAAATGATTATTATTTTTATTCTATAATTAGGGTCTTGGGGAATGATTATGTGAAAAGGTTTTCCCTTGAGGCAACCCAAGAGTTGGTTAATTGGGAGAGATGGTTCATCCAATTCAAGACCTTCACATATATCAGAGTTGCTGGTTTCACAAGGCACCATATAAGGTCCCTAGATACCCTAGTGATATGATTATTCTCTTGGTGTTTTTCAAGCAATTGGCATAAATCTAGAAGATGGTTTCTAGCAAACACAAGGTTGGTTTTACTTTCCCTATCAAGGTTGGAGTATACTCTTGCTCTAGTATGTAGCATGCCAAATCAACTAAGAGATGGTCATTTTTCCATAGATTTGTATGAAATTAGAAATAGGTTTGACCCCATTAACAAAATAGGGCCTCTAATTAGCTCATTTTTCAAGCATGAACTGACATTAGAGGATTTTTGGGTAGACTATCTAGATGACCATGAGGTCATAATTATGGACTACTACTATTTGACTCTCCCATAATTCAAAGATAATCACATTGAGAGAGTGCCAAAGGGGTTTTAGTAAGATGGAAGGATTTCAGACCCTTCCCATAATAAAGATAAAGTATTCAATCAGCCTATGAACAATATTGACTAGTATGTCAGAGAGGATACTTCCTTAGAAGTAATAATGTAGGCTATGACTGAAAGAGCAAAGAATTGGCTCAAGAAGCCATACTTGATGGATAATCCTCATCCATCTTAGAAGGCCCCCAAGTCTAAGAAGATGACAACAAAATAGGGGCAATCTTCTAATTCATCTAAAGGCAAAATAAACAAAAGAATTTGTTCCTAAGGAGAAAAGGGAGACAAGAAAGGAAATAAATTGAATTGGATAGAATGCAATTAGTAAAAAATAGTTGCAAGACATAATGACTAAAAATGGGATTTGGAAATGGTAGACAACTACTTTAGAAAGGAACAAAATTCAATCAGATAGTGTGCAAGAAAAAAACTAGTACAAAATTGTTACATAAAGAAATAAAGTAAGAAAGGAACTAAATTGAATCAAATAGTATGCAATTAGTGAAAAATAGTTACAAGACATCATGACGACAAATGGGATTTGAAAATGGTAGACAACTACAAGATACCAAAAACAACTAGGAGAAATGAGAATACCTGAGTTCATAAGTCATATGGATAATTGGGGGAATGAGAATCATAAAGTTTAGTTGAGAAACTAAAGATTATTCCTTAATGAGATTGATGATAGTAGAAAAGACAAAGATGTGGATGATAATACATGTTGTAGAAGTAGAGGTAGGTAATGTGAAGGAAATAGAAATAGGCTAGGGTTGAATTAGGATAAATGCAAAGAAATTAGAGGATGTTGTGGTTCAAGGCAGTAGACAATTTTGATTTGAAACTAGAAATAGCATGTGACTACATGAAGAATTTGTGGAGAGATAAATAGAACTAGATATAAGATGGTTTAATGAGAAAGACAAGTGATAACCCATAGTATGGTAGTAAAGGTCTAGGTTATAGGGACCACAATAGATTATTGGAGTTGATGTAAGGTATGGAATTGATACTTTTATTATAGTTGTTGGAGATTGATGTAGAGTGTGAGAGGACACATAGGAGGATGAGTGATGTGGAAGGATAAAATTTGAATAGGATAGTTGATAAGGACATAAAGGTTGAGATAATGAAAAATTCCAAGGGATGGGTTGGAAGGTTGGAATATTGTTGAGAAAACATAAACACACAAAGAGAATGAATAATGAAAAGATAGATTAGAAATGTAGAAGTAACTGTAATGAAGATTAGGACATTAAATGTTGTGTTAGAATAGAATATGGATGGAAGCTATATAAGATAGAGAAAGAATTGTGGAATGTATATTATAGAAAGGAAGTGAAAGAATTGATAGAAGTAAGGAATGGAAGATAGAAACTAGTGTTTTCATACTACATAAATGAAAGATATGGAGAAGACATGAATCTTTGTAATGAATGTAGAGCATTGGAGGGTGGGATATTTGCAAGATCTTAAGGAGATGCTAGTCAAAGAATAGGAATGATTGTAAAAGTTCTAGTTGAAAGAACAATACTCAATGCAAATTTAGAAGGTGTTGAAAGTTAGAGGACTAAAACAAGATATTTTGATTAAAATGTGGAAACAAAAGCTAGAAATGGTTTGTTGAGAAGTCCAATGTATGATAATAAAAATAGTGGAGAGAAGTAGATACCACAAAAGGATGACATGGTAGAAAATGGATAAGAAAGAAATAGAATAGTGGATAAATTTTAGAACACAATAAATTGATGTATGTTAAGAGTAGGGGTTGAAATCCATAGCAGGATATTAGATTGGTGGAAGAAATTGAGTTCTAAGAGAGTGAAATGGAAGAGTATTTGGGAATAAGGAAAGATGGTGACATTTAACATTAGATTATAAGGATAATATAGGAAGAGGATTCAAAAAATAATAATCTAGATTAGATAATGGATATAGATAGTAGAAATGATGTTGGGAGATGGTGTCATATTATTTTGAACTACTAGAGGTGAAGGGTGCAATTAGATTTTATTCCACAATCCTATTCATGTGTCCAGGGTATAATGTTGTTGGTTTACCAACCTAAAGAGTGGTTCCATCACTCAACCCTTATTTCTGAGGACTATGCTCACAAATTACTTACCTATCATGTATAATATAAGAGCATATTAGACCAACAAGCAATCTTGAATCAATCAAAAATATTTTCTCTTTTAGTTTGTTTTGTTTTACTATTCAATAATTTATTTTCTACTCATTTTGTTGTGCCACAATTGGATTTTCTTAACATAGTCTTTAGTTCAACACTCAATCCAATAGATAGAATCATTAGTATGGTACTACATTTGATCACATTACCACGTAGTTTTTCTAGATCATTAGTAGAGTAGCCCAAGCACACCCACATGTCTATTTGAAATTTAATTATCATTTCACTTAGTTGTGTAGAGGATTAGCTCAAGGAGGTATCACATTATGCACCAAGACTTAAGGCCTTGCATGAAAGGATATTCACTTGAGAGGATTTATTGGTCCCATAATGGGTCATGTTTAAGACTGCATTTGATTTGGAATCATAATTTTTAGCCTAGGCCAACCAAGAACCTACTATGCCAAGGGTACACTTTAAAATGAGGTCTAACTTATTTGCAAAAGGACAACAAGTTCCAAGGTGAGACTTGAGGACCAAGAAATGTCCAAGTAGATTAGAGTAGAGCAAGAGAGGTGAGATTATTTGAAGGTGTTGATGTTTATAACCACACTAATGTGAAATGCTTAAATTGTATTGTAAGCTAAGACAGGGGTCTCGATGGATTATATGCCTTTGCAGTATAAACTATGGACATAAGTTTATATATACACTAATGTTCTAGGTATCACATGAAAAGTGGTGTTAAGAGTAACCAACCCTAAAGTGATAGGAAAAGTTATGTAATGACAGGATTCCTATATGACATTACCATATGGTCCTTTAATGGTTACATCAAGTTTTGGGAGATTAGAGTAGTTAACTTGGACCACATCTAGAAAATGTTTGCTACAAATATTCAATTTAGATCCATTGTCCTCTAATACTCACTTAAATCTAATGTCCCCATAGATAAAAATAGTGTATAAAAGCCTATATATTGTTTAATCACATGTGGAGGTTGTGAATCATGGAGTGTAAATACAATTAGCACTTTGTCTTGAAGTAATAATTGCAATAATGAAACTAACTCCTTATTAAAATATTAGATGAAACAATTACGTGCATGAAGGTGCCCTTTAATATGTTCTTATAGATTTCTAAGTAACATACCAAATCCCAAAGAGATGTTTTGGTGAGGGTATTATTAGATTGAGCATGTGTATTATAACCCAAGGTTTCATTTCTAGTTGTATAATCATTTGGTGGTATAATTAAGGCATGAAAAGTGGGAATAGAACTAGGCTTAGTACAAGATGTAAAGCATGAAGAAGAAAAATCCATATATTTAGTAGGATCATCATGTCATGTAGAAATATTATTATCATATTGCTTAAAAATGTCATGAGATATACCTTTCTCACATGATGTGTCATCCCTAGCAATAAGATGTGTACATATATTACACATGTATCCTCCACAATAGTTGTATCATAAAGTTGATTGTGTGCATGAAAGGTGATCAAAGTTGAGTACAATTAAAATTAAACACATTACTCTCACTCTCTAGACATTGAAAAAGTATGCGACACATGGTAATCATGGAGTAATGAGGTGAGGGAATCTAATAGAGAAGGAAATATAATAACCAGATTCCTAAATGAAGAAAAGATGCTTATATATGGTGATACAAAGTGATCCCATTTGTGTGATAGAATATTATAAGTGAATGAGTGACAAGTGGATCATGTAGTGCCCCTCATTTTGGCTTTTTGATAGACTGTTAGTTGTTTCTTTATATCTAGACATCATGATATCTTGGATTTACTGTTTGATGATGATACTTGCTTATTGCTCTAATGATAGTGTTTGAACTAATGTTTTATGCTTATGTTATATATGGTTATAGACTTAATTGATTAGGTGGATTAATCTTATTAGGTGCTTATGTGATTATCTGATGATCCTTTATATAGATGCTTATTTATTCATGAACTTGCTTGATGTGGATAATATGTTGTGTTTTGTGAAGGGACGGTGTGGTATTTCTCATGATGACCACCCTGCTACGCTGCAATTCCCTGTCACAGTGGGCTTGTTTTGATGATTATATATATATGCTCAACATCTTGTTTGTTGCAGGTTGTAGGTACCAGGCATCGACTCCACCTAAATTGGCAGGTCTGAGCGTGCCTTATATCCAATGGAGAATTGTGGATCAGAGATGACATAAGGTTCCTTAGCTTGATATCATTATCGAGGAGGATGAGTTTTTTTGTTCTGTGATTTGTTAGTCTAGTTGGTTGAGCTTGTTAGCCAGTCACCTTCTTGAGGTATGGTTTGGTCGTGATTAGTCGTTTGTTACTATTTGGCTTTAGATAATGTTACTTGTATTAGTTGGATTATGTCTTGTTTCCATGTGGTCGTAATATGAATTTTGTTTTGATAACACATTGTTAATAATAATAATAATAATAATAATTTACTAGAAATTATAAGTCCTTAGTGATAAATAAATTAATAATAGCACGAGGTAAATAAGTGATTATAAAATTAAAAAAAAACATTAATAAGAATTATTATAAATGGGAATATAAAAATATTATATTCTCTATTTGAGAATAATAAATTTAAAATACTTTGTGTTGTCAGGAAATCTTGATTAGATCCCCAAAAATAAATAAAATTTGAAAATTGTCATGCTGGGGAGTAGTGGAAAATTAATGAGAGGTAGTGGATGGCTGTAACGGGAAAAATGTGGTTATGGGGGAATTGATTGTTTTACTATTTCAAGGGGTCTGGACAATTTTTTTGGGGGAGAGCATCAATTTTTGGTGAGGAGGAGATTGGACATTTTTGGGGAAAAAGGAAGGACTCTCAAGAAAAGGGGATTTACAGAGTTCATGTTTTGGAGTTCCTCATCTTGCTTCCAAGTAAGTCCTTGTACAATTTGAATATATATTTCATATGTGCATTATATGTGTAAATATATATATGTAAATATTTTGATAGTTGTATTCCTTGTTGAGTGATTTTGAATGCAAGATCATAGGATTTAAATCAACCAATCCATTATGTATTTATAGTATAGTCTTTGCTTTTGTATATGATCCCTTATGTGGTTCTTGCAGATTAGATTTTCTATGCATACCCTGAGCAATTGTGCCTACTCAAATGTTGTTAAGTTTCTTTCTTCAAAGCAAACCCTTTTGTGTACATACCATAATCTCTCTGATGTGACAGAGCTGATAAAACCTAATCCATCAATGCTGATGCCTCGAGATCGTTATCCCTTTGAGGCATTCTTTCAATCAGCTCACATGTGGCCACAATTACATATTAGTGCTTTCTGCATCCCAACTTCTATCCCTCTCTGATTTCACATTATCCTCCCTTATTACTGAATGTAATCTTATACACCCAGCTAGCACACCCGCATCTCAGTTGGGTCACCTGGCGCTTTATTTTGTTCAGATGAGATTTAGCTATAGCTTCTTTAGTTTCTTTCTTCTGCTATAACGATTCCCTTAAAAGAAATTGTATTTGTAAAGATGAGGGTCTCCTTGAGAATAATATTATATTCCTTAATTTCTTAGGCAAACCTTTTTTTGTATATACAAATCCTCATTCATCGTTTTGCCGTCTATGAAAACCAAATGGCGTACCTATGAGTCAAGCGGCCTCTATCTTATTTGGTTACCCTTTTTTTGTATTCTGAACGGCCCTTTCTATGTTACGAGTGGCTCTTTTTGTGATTCAAATGGCCCTTCATGTAGGGCGTCAGCCCTTATGTATCTCAAACAGCTCCTGACTAAGAATATTACAACTTCCAAGCATAGTAAATGGTCTCCTTTCTGCAAAAGAAAACCACTCCACAATAATTTAGAAATCGGTTCAGTCAAGGCTCACAAAATCCCTGTATTGTAGCTTAGAATATGTATTGATCATTTCTGCTTCTGATAATAGCATGGCCAACCATGTGAAATATGGTTCAAGCACTACCAAATCCTTCATTTTGAGACTCTATCTATTCCCTAATTTATCTGGAGAAGATCATGTTATTGAAAATGCCGTTTGTCAAGTCTTTGCTGTCATCCTTGTTATGTGGAGTAATCCTCGGCAATGTTTCTGTAAACCGACGTTATCACTCAATCATTGCTGCTCCAATTAGAAAGTTCCATGAAACCCATTCAACAGAATGTCTTGCATTGTACGATTAACCACGTTTCTTTCCAGTTAATATTAGGATAGGATTTATGCTTTGAGAGTTTAGGTATGTGATACATTGTGGCTATGCTCTCGTCAAGGCTAGAATTTAGGTGGTAATAATGTGTCCTAGTGCAAATTGTTCTATGTATGCTATATTTATAGTAACGTATTTTTCTGTAGGTGATTATTTATACTTATATTTCCTAACTATTGCTATTGTTACAAACCCATGTAGTATAGTAATCGGCCTAACTACATTAATCATATCCTTTAATCTCATCAAATTTATCATTGCTTGTGTCATTATTATTATCATTGGTATTACCATTAATATGATTATTATTATTATTTCTAGTAATATCATTAATACATAAATTATTTAATCTAAAATTGATCTACCTTAAATAAGAAAGTTTATAAGTTTAAGTTTTAGTTGGAATGATTATAATTTATAAGCATTAATTGAGTTTTGGAAAAATTGTAATTTCTTTATAAAGGTGCAATTTTATAGGAATAAAAGCTCTTAGGTTATATTAAATAAAAGATATTTAGGGTAATGGTAAATTTATTTTGATTAAGTATATGGTTGCAATTAAATCTAAGTTAGTAATCTTAGTACAAGAAATCATTTTTTTAGTCTTGTGCAAGTGTGTAAGGGGTCATAGTGGAGTCATGTAGTTCCAGGGGCTTAGATTTGGTTCTTAAGATTATGTTGTGATAGTCATATTGTTTTTATGTATGTACTGGTTTGTTATTGTTGCATTGTGTCGAGGTGATGTTTACAGTTGAAAAAGGGATGTATATGAATTATGGTGGTTGCAAGTTTGTATATCATGAATATTGTATCATGACTTTGGAAATGTTCTTGGTGATTACATTTAGTATGCGAGATGACAAATTCCTTGCATAATTATGGGTTATTTGTTTGATGTGAAGTGTCTTCTAGTTGTAGGTAGGGGAGTGGCTCTCAATGGGGGTGGGAGCCCAAAGTGGCTTCCAAGATAACCCATGTGAGAGTTTCTTAACCCAGTGATAACCTAATTAATACACTTAGGGGGATTGGGTAGCAAACACATTTAATAAGATAATTGAATGCCTCACTCATAGCTCAAGTGCTCGTTTAGGTTTGAGATGAGATGGGAAGGCCTGGAATGGCAAAATCAATGACCTTTTCCACATGAAAGGTAAGTTGATTCCACGAGAGTTTATATGGGGGTTGGAGGTTAGGAGAGGCTACCAGGATAACCAGGATGGGGGCCGGAGCCTAGGAAGGCCTACTAGGACAACCCATGACAAAACATGTGATGACACTCCTGTCTACTGCAGTCTAGCATTCCGTTGTTGATCAATTGCCTTGTGTTGCATGGTAGGCTCTGGATCTGTTGTCTGAGTGATGACTTGTGTGGTTGTGTAGTCCTTGTGTGTGTGTCAAGTTAACTATTCATGTCGTGGGATCTTATTGTTATCTCCTAGTCGGAGGGGTGGACCTCAAGGTTTCACATGGTTGGGTGGATGTGCATCTTCTCCATTAGTCTTTTGTAGTTGTTCAAGTGCTTGAGGAAATTATCTTGTAGCAGAATTCTAGTTTTGTTCAATCGATGTGATAGATACTCATGATATGTATACTAGTTTAATCATGTATCATTATCCTCATGTAAGCAACATAGTTGCCATTGTATTATTGTATCCATTTAAAGATTGTAAAAACATATTGAAATTTTTATGCAATTCCTTGATGTTGTGATTTGATGTAATATTTCATGGAAAATTGTGTTTCTTTAATATTCTTGGTTTTAGATTATTCATGGATGATTAATAGATTTTGTTTATAATTAGTAATGTAGTCATGTTGTCCCTAGAGATTAAAGTTAACTTGCATGTAAAGTAATTTATGATTATTCCTTGTTATTATTTCTTCTATTAAAAAAAAATTCTACCCTTTTTGTGATGCATAGTTTAGCTTACCTCTAGGGCTTCATAGCGGGGCATTACATAGGGTATCAGAGCCAGGTTATCAAATACTGGGTACTTTGGGTTAGTATGAGCCATTACGTTGTCTTAGTTGTCAGACTCTAAAGATTATGTTTTCCCTTTTGTTATCCTCGTCTTATGAATTGAAGTTGTCCTTTGGTGGTGTGTGTGTTTAGGAAGATGCCTAGGGGTTGAGGTAGAGGTCAAGGTCAAGGTCAGGGTAGAGGACATGGGAGAGATGGTGGTGGTACACCTCCTCCTAGTTCTCCTCATAAGTGTGCTCAGGAAGGCAGGGGCCATAATATGGAGAATCAGGGTCAGCCAGAGGGAGTTTAGTTGCGTCAATTGCTTGAGGAGGCCCTTGCCCATCTAGGTCCTAGACAGGAGGTAGATCAGCTAGGAGGGAGATAGGAGGTAGATCAGCCAGAGGTTAGGGAAAGAGAAAGGTCACCTAGAAGGAGAGAGATGACAGCAGAGTAGGAGGCTACCTTAGCCAGTCACATGAGAGATCTTTTGAGGGCACGCCCTCCCACATTTGATGGTTCTAGTAGTGGTTTAGAGGCAGAAACCTAGTTGTTAGATTTGGGTAGGTATTTTTCCATGCATCCATATGGTAGTAACACCAAGGTAAGATGTACCATCTTGCATTTCAGAGGTTTTTCTTCTACATGGTGGCGTTTGGAGGAATAGAAGTTGCACTTAGATATTGGTACAGTTTCCTGGGAGTTGTTCTTAAAGAGGGTCAGAGCTCGTTTCCTGTCAGATCACTAGAAATAGCGTCAATCTAACAAGTTCCATGAGTTGAGACAGATGGTGATGTCAGTAGAGCAGTATGAGCATAGATTTTATGAGCTTAATAGTATGCAGGCATTGGCGATGACGAGGCTATGTTAGTTTAGCATTTCATTAGGGGCTTGAATGCCTACATTAGTGGAGGAGTTCATGTTTTTGAGCTTAAGACTATGGAGGTAGTGGTTGAGAAGGCCCACTTAGTAGAGGAGAATTTGGCTATAGCTCTTGGAGGTCATACAGGGGTACGGATTGGCAGTGCACCCACATCAGGCTTTGGGTCTCAAGGTGGTTAGTCATAGGCAGCAAGTTCTTACAGAGGTCATCATGCATCCTCTAAGGGTGAACAATAGTAGCAGCAGTAGTACTCTCAGCAGAAACCAAAGAATTCTCAGCCTCAACATGGTGGTGGTCCTCCGTCAAATAAAAACCATAATTGGCAGTGAGCTAAGCTACATTAACCTAACCATTCGGCTTAAAGCATGTAGTCAACAGTTAGTAGAGGGAGATTTTAGTAGTCCAATGCTTTTCTAAGTGGCAGAGGATTTGGTAGAGGCACAGGGTGTTTCTCTTGCGGCCAATAGGGCCACATAGCTAGGTAGTATCCTCAGAGGAATGCTATAGGATTTGGTCAGAAGCCAGTAGCTTCAGAGCTGACTGTAGGAGATGCAAGCAGGTCACACAAGGTATTTGAAGCGATTGATAACTTCCAGGCAGAGCATCAGGGCACAGTTGTGGAGACTTTTGGATTGATGCGATGTATTGATTTTTTTATTCTCTTTGATTCTGGTGCTTCTGATTCATTCATTTCTCCTTCTCTAGTAGAGCGCTGTGAACTGGTGGTAGCAAAGCAGGATGTTAGGTGGCATGTTGAATTAGCATCCGGAGCTAAGGTCACAGTAGAATCCCTAGTGCATGGTTGTGAGTTGAGGATTGGTCCTCTATCTACCACAGTATATCTCCGCATTCTACCCCCTGGTTAATATGATATAGTGTTGGGTATGGAGTGGTTAGATGCTCACCAGGCAGTGATAGATTGTTGGCATATGTCAGTGAAGTGTGTGGATGATTCTAGTAGAGAGGTAGAGGTAGTTGGTATTCAGAGACCTATTTCCTTCCATATGATCTCTGTTATGCAGCTGAAGAGATGTATGCGTTAGAGTTGCTAGCTATTTGCCCTGATAGTTAATGACTTGGAGTCAAAGCAGAGTCAAGAGACATCTCTTGATGATCACCCACTCCTCAGAGAGTATACGGATGTTTTTCCCAGTGAGATTCTGGGGATGCCACCTAAGTGTGACATAGATTTTAGGATTGATCTTGTTCCTGGAGCAGAGCCTATTTCACGAGCTTATATTAGATGACCACTCAGGAGCTTAAGGAGCTTCATTTGCAGCTTGAGGAGTTGTTAGCCAAGGGATTCATTCATCCTAGTGTCTCTCCTTGGGGAGCACCTATGATTTTTGTGAAGAAGAAAGATGGATCCCTTAGGCTATGTATAGATTATCGATAGCTTAATAAGGTGACTGTGAAGAATAGGTATCCCTTGCTGCGGATTGATGATCTTTTTGACCAGATTAAGGGGGCTAAGGTGTTTTCAAAGATTGCCCTTAAGTTAGGATATCATCAATTGCATAATTTTGAGGTAGATATTCATAAGATAACATTTCACACCCGTTATGGACATTGTGAGTTTACTGTTGTACCATTCAAATTAACGAATGCACCTTCAATGTTTATGAGTCTAATGAATGGTGTATTTCGCACCTATCTCGACTGGTTTGTCCTTGTGTTTCTGGATGATATATTGATTTATTCAAGAACGATCGAAGAGCATGAGGAGCATTTGCGTCAAGTTTTCCAGTGTCTGAGAGAAAATCAGCTTTATGCAAATTTGGAAAAATGTGAATTCTTTCAGAGAAAGGTGAGATATTTGGGTCATGTCATTTTTGGAGAGGCTATTGCAGTGGATCCTTCAATGATCCAAGCAATTATAGATTGGCCTGCACCTACTAATGTTTCTAAGGTTCGCAGTTTCATGGTTTTGGTAGGCTATTATCATTGGTTTGTTCAAGGTTTTTCAAGGATAGCTCATCCCATTACTTCTCTTCATAGGAAAGGGCAGAAGTTCATTTGGTCAAAGTAGTGTTAGGAAGCTTTCCAGACCCTTAAGGAGCAGTTGACTAGTGCACCTATTTTGGTAGTTCTTGATCCTACCGAAGACTTTGTAGTGTGTAATGATGCATCCTTGGAGGGTTTAGGAGCAGTTCTTATGCAGGATGGTCGCGTGATTGCCTATGAGTCTTGCAAGCTCAAGGATCACGAGTTGAACTATCCCACACATGATTTGGAGTTAGCTGTAGTTGTGCATGCCTTGGTGAGGTGGAGGCATTTTCTTTTGGGGCATCAGTTTGAGCTGTATAGTGATCACCGTAGTTTACAGTATATTTTTACACAGCCAAACCTGAATGTGAGGCAGAGGCGATGGATGGAGTTCTTATGCGAGTATGATTTCAAGGTAAAGTATATCTAGGGTAAGGAGAATGTAGTGGAAGATGCTCTTAGTTGGTAGAGACATGAGCTTTCAACAGTCACTCTTGCAGTAGATTTGAGAGGTCAGATTCTTGCAACTCTTCCTATTGATAGCTGGTATCAGGAAGTGAGGTCAGAGGTTGAGTCAGGTAGACCCTTGGAGGGTAGGTATGCCAGTTACTCTCTTGAGTCAGATGGTCTTTTGCAACACTTGGGTCGTATCTATGTTCCTAGTTTAGGGGGTCTTCGTAGCCTAATCATGATAGAGGTACATCGGGCACCTTATTCAGCTCATCCAGGTGTCAAAAAGATGCACACAGATCTTCGTTGGCCATATTTTTGGAGTGGAATGAAGCGGGACATTGCTGATTTTGTTTCGAGGTGTCTTGAGTGTCAGAGAGTTAAGGTGGAGCACCAGCATCCGGCAGGTCTTTTGCAGCCACATCTTGTTCCAAAGTGGAAATGGGACATTATTTCTTTAGATTTTATAGTGGGATTGCCTGTATCTTCCCATCATCATGATGCTATTATGGTCAGTGTTGATAGATTGACGAAAGTGACACTTTTTTCTCTTGTCTGATCTTCTTATAATGCTTCATCAGTAGCCAGAGTATTCATGGAGGACATTATCAGATTGCATGGGATTCCTCGCAGGATCATATCTGATAGAGATCCAATATTCACTTTAGCCCTTTGGACATCCTTACAGCATGCTTTGGGGACTCAGTTAAACTTTAGTTCAGCTTACCATCCAGAGACTGATGGAAACACTGAGAGGGTTAATCAAGTTCTTGAGGATATGCTCAGGATGTATGTCATGGACCAGCAGAGCCATTGGGAGGACTATTTATACCTAGTGGAGTTTGCATATAATAATGGTTATCACAGCTCTATCGGTATGTCTCCATTTCAAGCTTTGTATGGTCATCCTTGTCGGACCCCACTGAGTTGGGATCACCTTGAGGATAGAGTTCTCCTAGGACTGGATATGCTTAGAGAGATGGAGTAGCAGGTTGAGTGTATTAGAGAGCATTTAGTGGCAGTGCAGGACAAACATAAGTATGCAAATGCTCATAGGGTCGATCGATAGTTTTTAGTTGGTGACTGAGTCTTCTTGCGAGTGCATCCGTGAAAGAGTCCAATCTGTTATGGAAAAGGCTCTAAGCTCTCACTACGCTTTGTTGGATTGTTTGAGGTGTTAGAGAGGATCGGTCCTGTCACTTATCATCTTGCTTTGCTGCCCAGTTTATCACACATCCATGATGTGTTTCATGTTTCTATTCTTAGACCATATTATCCAGATATTGCTCATGTTCTAGATTGAAATTCTCTACAGGTAGAGGACGGGCAATTGGCTTTGGAGCTCATAGGCATTTTACAGCACAGGAGAGTTACACTCAGGGGCAGAGACGTGGAGCAGGTTAGGGTCCAGTGGGATCCTAATGATGAGACTTCTTCTACCTAGGAGGATGCATTCCAGATGCAGGAGTTATATCCATATTTGTTTGCAAGCTTCTAGGAGTAAGCTTGATTCTGGGGGGGAGGAAACAATGCCCCTCATTTTGGATTTTTGATAGACTATTAGCTGTTTCTTCATATCTGGACATCATGATATCCTGGATTTACTGTTTGATGATGATACTCGCTTATTTCTCTAATGATACTATTTAAACTAATGTTTTATACTTATGTTATGTATGGTTATGGACTTAATTGATTACGTGGATTAATCTTATCATGTGCTTATGTGATTATCTGATGATGCTTTATATAGATGCTTAGTTATTCATGAACTTGCTTGATGTGGATAATGTGTTATGTTTTGTGAAGGGACAGTGTAGCATTAGTCATGATGAGCACCCTTCTATGCTGTGATTCCCTATCATAGTGGGCTTGTTTTGATGATTATATATATATGCTCGACATCTTGTTTGTTGCAGGTTGCAGGTACCAGGCATCGACTCCACCTAAATTGGCAAGTCTAAGCGTGCCTTATATCCAATGGCGAATTGTGGATCGGAGATGACATAAGGTCCCTTATCTTGATATCATCCTCGAGGAGGATGAGTTTTCTTGTTCTATGATTTGTCAGTCTAGTCAGTTGAGCTTGTTAGCCAGTCACCTTCTTGAGGTATGGTTTGGTTGTGATTGGTCATTTGTTACTATTTGGCTTTAGACAGTGTTACTTGTATTAGTTGGATTATGTCTTGTTTCCTTGTGGTCGTAATATGAATTTTGTTTTGATAACACATTGTTAATAATAATAATAATAATAATAATAATAATAATTTATTAGAAATTATAAGTCCTTAGTGATAAATAAATTAATAATAGCATAAGGTAAATAAGTGATTATTAAAAAATAAAATAAAATATTAATAAGAATTATTATAAATGGGAATATAAAAATATTATATGCTCTATTTGAGAGTAATAAATTTAAAATACTTTGTGTTGTCAGGAAATCTTGATTAGATCCCCAAAAAAAAAAAAATTTGAAAATTGTCATGCTAGGGAGTAGTGGAAAATTAATGAGAGGTAGTGGATGGTTGTAACAGGAAAAATGTGGTTATGGGGGAATTGATTGTTTTACTATTTCAAGGGGTCTGGACAATTTTTTTGGGGGAGAGCATCAATTTCTGGTAAGGAGGAGATTGGACATTTTTGGGGAAAAAGGAAGGACTCTTGGGAAAAGGGGATTTACAGAGTTCATGTTTTGGAATTCCTCATCTTGCTTCCAAGTAAGTCCTTGTACAATTTGAATATATATTTCATATGTGCATTATATGTGTAAATATTTCGATAGTTGTATTCCCTGTTGAGTGATTCTGAATGCAAGATCGTAGGATTTAAATCAACCAATCCATTATGTGTTTATAGTACAGTCTCTACTTTTGTATATGATCCCTTATGTGGTTCTTGTAGATTAGATTTTCTATGCGTAACCTGAGCAATTGTGCCTACTCAAATGTTGTTAAGTTTCTTTCTTCAAAGCAAACCCTTTTGTGTACATACCACACTCTCTCTGATGTGACAGAGTTGATAAAAATTAATCCATCAATGTTGATGCCTTAAGATCATTATCCCTTTGAGGCATTCTTTCAATCAGCTCACATGTGGCCACGATTACATATTAGTGCTTTCTGCGTCCCAACTTCTATCCCTCTCTAATTTCACATTATCCTCCCTTATTGTTGAATGTAATCTTCAGACACCAGGCTAGCACACCCGCATCTCAGTTGGGTCACCTCGCGCTTTATTTTGTTTAGATGAGTTTTAGCTATAGCTTCTTATTTTCTTTCTTCTGCTATAAGAGATTCCCTTAAAAGCAATTGTATTTGTAAAGATGAGGGTCTCCTTGAGAATAATATTATATTCCTTAATTTCTTAGGCAAACCATTTTCTATATATACAAATCCTCATTCATCATTTTGCCGTATGTGAAAACCAAATGAAGTACCTATGAGTCGAGCGGCACTGTCTTATTTGGTTACCCAATTTTTGTATTTTGAATGACCCTTTCTATGTTGCGAGCGGCTCTTTTTGTGATCTGAACAACCCTTCATGTAGCACGTCAGCCCTTATGTATCTCAAACGGCTCCTAACTTAGAATATTACAACTTTCAAGCGTAGTAAATGGTCTCCTTTCTACAAAAGAAAACCACTCCACAATAATTTAGAAATTGGTTTAGTCAAATCTCACAAAATCCCTGTATTGTAGCTTAGAATATGTATTGATCATTTCTACTTCTGATAATAGCGTGGCCAACCATGTGGAATATGGTTTGAGCACTACCAAATCCTTCATTTTGAGACTCTATCTATTTCCTGATTCGTCTGGAGAAGATCATGTTATTGAAAATGCCGTGTATCAAGTCTTTGTTGGTATCCTTGTTATGTGGAGTAATCATCGGCAACGTTTCTGTCAATCGACTTTATCACTCAATCATTGTTGCTCCAATTAGAAAGTTCCCTGAAACCCATTCAGCAGAATGTCTTGCATTGTATGATTAACCACATTTCTTACCAGTTAATATTAGTGTTGTGATGTTCACAACACGCCCCATTATGCTTCTTAGCAAAATGGGGACCCCTGCTGATGTCTTGCTTTTTGCTTCTGCTTGTGTTTTTTCTGCTTCCTGGCGGTCTGGTAAAAATGAAGGTCAGGTGCATCATCATCATGATATATGATGAGGTAGGTCATCATCATGAGGTCTGTTTGTCAAAGTTCATATTTTGTTTCTGTGACCTCATATTTTAAAAGAGCTTGAAATTCCATGCAGGTTTGCCTTTTATTTCACTTGAAAATTCGTCCATATGTGGAAGTTATGCACGGTCAAAGTCTTGGTCAAACCTGATATTCGCAGGAGGATCATCATATTTTTATATCCTAAGTCATGTTGACAGGATCATCATGATCTTGGTCTATCACCCGCTAAAAATCATGCAGTCGCAATATCCGGACGTCAATTTTAGGTGGTAGTTCCCTTTACCCGTCAAATGGCCTCAGGCGCATCATCAGCATCATGATTTTCTTAGGAGCGTCATATTTTATAAACTTGGTTTTGCTGTATGAGGACATCATCATCATATTTGAAACGCACCCCCCCGACAATATCCTGAGGTTCAAATATCATGATGACATCGGCTTTAAGTCAAGGTAAGTTCCCCGTCGAAGTGGTCTTTTGTATTGCAAGCATCATCATGATAATTCAACATTACCTGATCTTATATTATCATGCTGATCACCCAGACTTAGAAAAATCCACCTTCGGCATATTGGCATGCGCGTATTATAAACCTATCGCAAGGTCATCATCATGATATTTGCTGAAGTTCGAATTATGATGATGACGACTCCATATCATCTTGATCTTTCACGAGTCATTTGCTGAAATTCGCTAAGTGATGGAAGCATCATCATCATAATTCGATTAAGAGGATCATCATCTTCATATCCTCCTGATCTCTGGTTAGCGAATATCATGATGATCACCCTATCTATTCAGAAGTGGTCGATATTGCATTCCTCAACAGCATGATCATATTTTGCAATATCACCCTAGCGCAAATATCATGATGACCAACTCATCCTTGTGCTCCGAAAACGAAATATGATGATGATGTCATCATCCTATTTTTATCCTGTCATATTGTCAAGATCATCATGATCTTGTTTGTTCGCCCGATATTTCGCAAAGTCCTCCTGCCGAGAAGAACGACCTTTTCCAAATATCCTGATGATCATCATCATCCTGATTTGTCTTCGGCAGGATATTTTTTTCCCAAACATGATCCAGTTGGCGAAATATGATGATGACGTCATGTTCAAGTTTAACGAAGGCTCCAAATATCATGATGACATCATCCCGATCTAATAAGCGAAGAAGTAAATATCCTGATGATCATCATCATCATCATTTTTTCCCATCAACAGGATATTTTCGAAACACGATCTGGTTCGCGAATTATGATGATGATGTCTTATTCTATGTTCGACAGAGGCTAATATCCTGATGATCATCATCATCACATTTTTTCCTTCAAACAGGATATTTTTTCAAGCACGATCCGTTTCCCGAAATATGATGATGACGTCTTATTCCAAGTTCGACAAAAGCCCCAAATTCGATGATGATCATCATCATCCTGATCTTTCGAGAGGGTTACCTTGGCCGCGAAAGGGTCATATTCACTTCATCATCCTGATCATGCTCCTTAGGTGACCCGATATCACAAATATCCCCCTGATCTTAACCGGATATGACGATGACGTCATCCTTAGCATTTCAATGAAGCCCGAATATCATGATGACGTCACCATCATCTTCCTTTCCTCGGCAGCAGGATTATCTTCATATCCTCCTTTCTCCTTCATGATGATGATGATGATGATGATGTTGTTCTTTTCTCCAATATGCAGAAGTGAAATATCATGATGATGAAGTATGTCGGCTAACATGTTTTTTTTGACGCACCGACAGGGATAGTCATGCCGATGGGCGGGAAATGAGGCGGTGGAATTTTAAAGCATTTTTTTTGGCGCCTCTGGCATTTTTTCGGTCAGCGATGGTTGACCCGTGAATCTTGAGCGGTCTGAACGCATTTTGGACGCGTTTTGAAGAGTTTTCTGGATCCGATTTTCTCGATCTTGCGCAGTCACCTGGATTTAAACGCTTATTTTAATTTCATGCTGTTTTTGTGATAAATGTGAAACTTATTGCTTGTCTTGTCTTGCAGGCTTGCAGTTGAGGAAGCAGCTGGAAAGTCAACACAGTGACCTCATGGAGGAAGAAGATCTGATCTCAGGAGCAAGAAGATAAGGATGAAGTGCTAAAAGTCAAAGCCATTCAAGTGAAGAGGAAGGTCGCAGCTGGAGGTATTTTCACAACAGACAAGCAAAAGTTATTACCCAGCTGCGGGAACTTCTCAGAAGGGGCAATATTTCGCCCAGATTTGACAACTGCTCAGAGATATTTTTGAGAACTGGTTCACCTGCATTTATTGCTGTAACCAGGGGTTTGAACCAGGGGTTCAGTTAGGTTTTTGCTGTAGTGAGGACAATCAGAATGTCTTTATATTGTGCCTCTCTACACTGTAATACTTTACAACAGGGATTTTTAGGGCCTACAACAGAGATTCTAGGAAAACACAGCAGTTAGCTTAGCATAGTTTAGAAGTAGAAGAAGGAGGTCGCCTGTTTGTCTGCAGTAAGGTGCGCGTAGAATGTATGGCTGCCTTACTGTATCTGTAAAGCTTGTAAGTTCTCTGTAGTATGATCAATGAAACTAAGAGTCATTCTTACATTGTAAATCATGTATGGCTATTCGTTTCTAATACAATAGAATCTGGAGTTCTGCATCTATCTTCTGAGTGTTCTCCTGCTCTTCTTTGTGTTTTGAAATATCTTCTTTGAGAGCTTGCAATTTTAAATGTATGTTTGTGAAAATGCTCAGAACTTACATTTAGGGTTTTTACTGTGGATTTGATCAAACTACTGTGGTATTTACATAGTGCATAACAGAAACACTTAGATCCTTCGGTAGATTAAGTGAGGTATAGAGTAGATCTTTCTAACTTTTCCCAACCCATCTGAAATATCTAGCTGAAAACGTAGAAATCCAAAGGAAATTGTCTCAAATTTGAAGAAGCATGCATAACAGAGCTATAAGTAGACAGTTTTCATAAACAGATAAAGAAGAAAGTTGCAAAAATCCAAGAAAACCCTCTAAAACTTGCAGCCCAGTATCACTTGTATGCAAATGAACAGAATACTTGTTGAAATCTATGACCTCTTTGCATATTCTTAGTCCAATAAACCACAAAATAAACCTAAACTACGTAAGGCCCCTTGAACATTACAGCTTCACATTGACCAACTGAACTTGACCAACCGAACCATTGTAGACTTGGGATTAGTTGAATCACCAAATGATTCCTTCTTGTCTTTCAAGTATAGTTTCAGTTCATTTTATGTGAATTTTAACTTATTGTTATGATTGCATCAAAACAATCATCAACAGTTTTCTTGCGCTAGAAGGAGGGCTAGAAGGCTGTATATTGTAATCATCAACAGTTTTCTGGCGCTAGAAGGAGGGCTAGAAGGCTATATATTGTAATCATCAACAGTTTTCTGGCGCTAGAAGGAGGGCCTGATTTGGTTTAGGGTTAATTTTCTGAGTTCAAATGCTATATTATGAGATATGTTAGATCTCATAAAATTTCAAAAGGCCTAAAAGGGTGAAAAGAAGGTCCCATTTTTTTTTTAATGGACACATATGGGGACAGTTTTCAAGTTAACAGTCCTTTATTTCAGGGAGCTTTGAATGAACAGTTTTATTCTCAAAGTTTATCTAATTTTTGTTTGTCCAGTTGTTGCAGGATACACCGGACTATTAAACACAATGAACTTAAATGTTTAACATTCCTCACTAGGATAGATTCATATTTGAAAGGACTAATTATTTTTTCAGATGTGTTCAGGGCTGAAAGCTGGCAGGAAAAAGAAATTTTGCAGCAACAAGCTAATACAACACTAGAAACTAATAGGTGGTTAGAAAATACAATAGAAAAATCAATTCTGGAAGGGAATGATAACAGAGCATCTTTTCTTAGGTCATATTATGGAGGGATTGATAGTAGGTCTCTACTTCCTAATACAGGAAAAGGGGAGTGCAAGTATAAGTCTTTTAAATCTTGTAGAGAGGAAACCATTTGTCAGGATAAGGTTTTTATTGCTGACCCTAATGCTTTTGGTAAAGACAGTAAAACATCTTTCCTTAAGTCATTTTATGGAAAGGAGAAATGTGGGCAAATGAAAAAATTAGAGTGCACTGAAATTGATGAGATCCCTACTATAAAAACTAGTGAAGTCATAGAGGAGAAAGTAAACCCCAATCCCATGACTGATTTCTCTGAATTGAATGACCAAGTTCCGGATTGTTGCAGGTCAATAGAATTAGACTCTTCACTGAATGATAAATATGAGTCATCTGATGAACAATTCTTGAAAAAAGAGGATACAGAGGATCATGTAGCTGCTGTACACAATCAGACATCTCCCTCATACCATGTTGAAAATAAAACAGGGGAGTACTCCTGTCAATCAAAGGATGTTGTCCCACCTTTACTCTCAAGTGATTTAGAAATGATTAAATTCTGTATATCAGATGATGATGAAGATACTTACTTAAGTACTGATGTGCAGGAAGCTAATGAGAACATTGAGAAGTTTGCTAAATTTGAGGATAAACTGAATATCCAGAATGAAGGAACAAGGCTGGATGAAGATGAAGAAATGATACATCTAGAGTCATTCATCTTTCAACTTGAAAAAGGACTAGACATAGAGCTGGGCAATGAAAATGCAGAGCTAAATGAAAAGCCAGCTATCAATGAACAAGTGTGTTCCACAGAGCTAAAGGCACATCAGGTTGTCTCTTTCCTTTCCTTAGTAAATAATGATAAATGCTATTTTGATTATGGAAATTCAAGAGATAGGACATGCTTATGGATTAATCATAACCCTGATGAGCAGCCTCAGTTACTAGTTAAGAGCTATTCTGATAAACACAATGAATCTAGAATATCAGAATTTTTTTTCAGAAT
Organism: Cunninghamia lanceolata; assembly: GCA_027924645.1. Taxonomy (NCBI): domain Eukaryota; kingdom Viridiplantae; phylum Streptophyta; class Pinopsida; order Cupressales; family Cupressaceae; genus Cunninghamia; species Cunninghamia lanceolata. The sequence goes on from BSBN01001281.1 coordinate 9,035,670, forward strand.
TCAAAGATAAATCTGCTATGATGAGGACCATAACTAGTACCCTGTTACTCCTGCACAACCTAAAGAAATATGCAAGTAGGGGTGTTCTTGGGTCTATTTCCTGGGTTTCTAAATTGCCTCGTAGAGGCTTGTATATAGTCTGGTAGGGTAGTTGTTTTTGTTTTTGTGTTCTTCTTTTGCTGTTTTCTTTTTTAGGTTGGTTGTTTGTATAGCTTGTCTTCTTTTTGTTTCTTTCTGTTTGTACAGTTTTTTCTTTTGCTGTGTTGTTTGTACAGCCTGTTTGTTTGGTTTGTTTGTTGTCTCCTCAGCAGGGATCTTTATTTTACTGTAGAGTATTAAGGAGCAGAACTAGCAACCATTCAAAACAGTATATAATTTAGGATATTCAGGTTAACCATTTGCAATTTACACATAACTTGTCACTGTCATGAATGTAGAGAGTTGTTCATCTTCTGAAGTTTCGTATTCAATAAATGTGATTGAGAATTCGAAGCAGGTTTCTCACGATGACACACCTAAAATCCTTGGGTTTGTTGAACCTACCAGTGTAGATATTAGGTGAAAAATCAGAGGTCGCCCTTGCTACCATTACAATTCTCAGCTTAATTTCAGCAAGTGCCCACTCCTTGCATCATGAAGTTACAAATTGCTATATCTTATGAAATCTTTCAAAATTAGAAAACAAATAAATAAATAAATAAATGAATAAAGCAGATTATACTGAAAATCTAGATTAAGCCATCTAAGTAACTCTACCGGGGCTATGGACGCTCGCTGGCAGTGGGGCTCTACTTAGGAGAATTGTAACGATAACCTTGCCGGGGCTATAGACGCTCGCTGGCAGCAAGGCTCTATCCGGTCGGCTATGAGGGAATATCCTCACCTACGTAGGCTAATGTCAGTCACTGGTTTGTTCAACCGATCTTTAAGATGAGGATAATTAATCACATGCACACAACTAAACTGAAAATGGAAATTCATGCATCTTTATTGAACACTTTGAGTCTCAAGCTGAATAGTAATTTGCAGGAAAGATAGTTGGAAGTTATGAGTTCATTTCACCTAGTTTCCTTGAACACTCTGAATTTAATTGTTTTGTTTTGGTTGCTAGTTGTTGTGATGTTCACAACACGCCCCATTATGCTCCTTAGCAAAATGGGGACCCTTGCTGATGTCTTACTTTTTGCTTCTGCTTGTGTTTTTTCTGCTTCCTGGCGGTCTGGTAAAAATGAAGGTCAGGTGCATCATCATCATGATATATGATGAGGTAGGTCATCATCATGAGGTCTGTTTGTCAAAGTTCATATTTTGTTTCTGTGACCTCATATTTTAAAAGAGCTTGAAATTCCATGCAGGTTTGCCTTTTACTTCACTTGAAAATTCGTCCATATGTGGAAGTTATGCACGGTCAAAGTCTTGGTCAAACCTGATATTCGCAGGAGGATCATCATATTTTTATATCCTAAGTCATGTTGACAGGATCATCATGATCTTGGTCTATCACCCGCTAAAAATCATGCAGTCGCAATATCCGGACGTCAATTTTAGGTGGTAGTTCCCTTTACCCGTCAAATGGCCTCAGGCGCATCATCAGCATCATGATTTTCTTAGGAGCGTCATATTTTATAAACCTGGTTTTGCTGTATGAGGACATCATCATCATATTTGAAACGCACCCCCCCCGACAATATCCTGAGGTTCAAATATCATGATGACATCGGCTTTAAGTCAAGGTAAGTTCCCCGTCGAAGTGGTCTTTTGTATCGCAAGCATCATCATGATAATTCAACATTACCTGATCTTATATTATCATGCTGATCACCCAGACTTAGAAAAATCCACCTTCGGCATATTGGCATGCGCGTATTATAAACCTATCGCAAGGTCATCATCATGATATTTGCTGAAGTTCGAATTATGATGATGACGACTCCATATCATCTTGATCTTTCACGAGTCATTTGCTGAAATTCGCTAAGTGATGGAAGCATCATCATCATAATTCGATTAAGAGGATCATCATCTTCATATCCTCCTGATCTCTGGTTAGCGAATATCATGATGATCACCCTATCTATTCAGAAGTGGTCGATATTGCATTGCTCAACAGCATGATCATATTTTGCAATATCACCCTAGCGCAAATATCATGATGACCAACTCATCCTTGTGCTCCGAAAACAAAATATGATGATGACGTCATCATCATATTTTTATCCTGTCATATTGTCAAGATCATCATGATCTTGTTTGTTCGCCCGATATTTCGCAAAGTCCTCCTGCCGAGAAGAACGACCTTTTCCAAATATCCTGATGATCATCATCATCCTGATTTGTCTTCGGCAGGATATTTTTTTCCCAAACCTGATCCGGTTGGCGAAATATGATGATGACGTCATGTTCAAGTTTAACGAAGGCTCCAAATATCATGATGACGTCATCCCAATCTAATAAGCGAAGAAGTAAATATCCTGATGATCATCATCATCATCATTTTTTCCCATCAACAGGATATTTTCGAAACACGATCTGGTTCGCGAATTATGATGATGATGTCTTATTCTATGTTCGACAGAGGCTAATATCCTGATGATCATCATCATCACATTTTTTCCTTCAAACAGGATATTTTTTCAAGCACGATCCGTTTCCCGAAATATGATGATGACGTCTTATTCCAAGTTCGACAAAAGCCCCAAATTCGATGATGATCATCATCATCCTGATCTTTCGAGAGGGTTACCTTGGCCGCGAAAGGGTCATATTCACTTCATCATCCTGATCATGCTCCTTAGGTGACCCGATATCACAAATATCCCCCTGATCTTAACCGGATATGACGATGACGTCATCCTTAGCATTTCAATGAAGCCCGAATATCATGATGACGTCACCATCATCTTCCTTTCCTCGGCAGCATGATTATCTTCATATCCTCCTTTCTCCTTCATGATGATGATGATGATGATGATGTTGTTCTTTTCTCCAATATGCAAAAGCGAAATATCATGATGATGAAGTATGTCGGCTAACATGTTTTTTTTGACGCACCGACAGGGATAGTCATGCCGATGGGCGGGAAATGAGGCGGTGGAATTTTAAAGCATTTTTTTTGGCGCCTCTGGCATTTTTTCGGTCAGCGATGGTTGACCCGTGAATCTTGAGCGGTCTGAACGCATTTTGGACGCGTTTTGAAGAGTTTTCTGGATCCGATTTTCTCGATCTTGCGCAGTCACCTGGATTTAAACGCTTATTTTAATTTCATGCTGTTTTTGTGATAAATGTGAAACTTATTGCTTGTCTTGTCTTGCAGGCTTGCAGTTGAGGAAGCAGCTGGAAAGTCAACACAGTGACCTCATGGAGGAAGAAGATCTGATCTCAGGAGCAAGAAGATAAGGATGAAGTGCTAAAAGTCAAAGCCATTCAAGTGAAGAGGAAGGTCGCAGCTGGAGGTATTTTCACAACAGACAAGCAGAAGTTATTACCCAGCTGCGGGAACTTCTCAGAAGGGGCAATATTTCACCCATATTTGACAACTGCTCAGAGATATTTTTGAGAACTGGTTCACCTGCATTTATTGCTATAACCAGGGGTTTGAACCAGGGGTTCAGTTAGGTTTTTGCTGTAGTGAGGACAATCAGAATGTCTTTATATTGTGCCTCTCTACACTGTAATACTTTACAACAGAGATTTTTAGGGCCTACAACAGAGATTCTAGGAAAACACAGCAGTTAGCTTAGCATAGTTTAGAAGTAGAAGAAGGAGGTCGCCTGTTTGTCTGCAGTAAGGTGCGCGTGGAATGTCTGGCTGCCTTACTGTATCTGTAAAGCTTGTAAGTTCTCTGTAGTATGATCAATGAAACTAAGAGTCATTCTTACATTGTAAATCATGTATGGCTATTCGTTTCTAATACAATAGAATCTGGAGTTCTGCATCTATCTTCTGAGTGTTCTCCTGCTCTTCTTTGTGTTTTGAAATATCTTCTTTGAGAGCTTGCAATTTTAAATGTATGTTTGTGAAAATGCTCAGAACTTACATTTAGGGTTTTTACTGTGGATTTGATCAAACTACTGTAGTATTTACATAGTGCATAACAGAAACACTTAGATCCTTCGGTAGATTAAGTGAGGTATAGAGTAGATCTTTCTAACTTTTCCCAACCCATCTGAAATATCTAGCTGAAAACGTAGAAATCCAAAGGAAATTGTCTCAAATTTGAAGAAGCATGCATAACAGAGCTATAAGTAGACAGTTTTCATAAACAGATAAAGAAGAAAGCTGCAAAAATCCAAGAAAACCCTCTAAAACTTGCAGCCCAGTATCACTTGTATGCAAATGAACAGAATACTTGTTGAAATCTATGACCTCTTTGCATATTCTTAGTCCAATAAACCACAAAATAAACCTAAACTACGTAAGGCCCCTTGAACATTACAGCTTCACATTGACCAACTGAACTTGACCAACCGAACCATTGTAGACTTGGGATTAGTTGAATCACCAAATGATTCCTTCTTGTCTTTCAAGTATAGTTTCAGTTCATTTTATGTGAATTTTAACTTATTGTTATGATTGCATCAAAACAATCATCAACAGTTTTCTTGCGCTAGAAGGAGGGCTAGAAGGCTGTATATTGTAATCATCAACAGTTTTCTGGCACTAGAAGGAGGGCTAGAAGGCTATATATTGTAATCATCAACAGTTTTCTGGCACTAGAAGGAGGGCCTGATTTGGTTTAGGGTTAATTTTCTGAGTTCAAATGCTATATTATGAGATATGTTAGATCTCATAAAATTTCAAAAGGCCTAAAAGGGTGAAAAGAAGGTCCCATTTTTTTTTTAATGGACACATATGGGGACAGTTTTCAAGTTAACAGTCCTTTATTTCAGGGAGCTTTGAATGAACAGTTTTATTCTCAAAGTTTATCTAATTTTTGTTTGTCCAGTTGTTGCAGGATACACCGGACTATTGAACACAATGAACTTAAATGTTTAACATTCCTCACTAGGATAGATTCATATTTGAAAGGACTAATTATTTTTTCAGATGTGTTCAGGGCTGAAAGCTGGCAGAAAAAGAAATTTTGCAGCAACAAGCTAATACAACACTAGAAACTAATAGGTGGTTAGAAAATACAATAGAAAAATCAATTCTGGAAGGGAATGATAACAGAGCATCTTTTCTTAGGTCATATTATGGAGGGATTGATAGTAGGTCTCTACTTCCTAATACAGGAAAAGGGGAGTGCAAGTATAAGTCTTTTAAATCTTGTAGAGAGGAAACCATTTGTCAGGATAAGGTTTTTATTGCTGACCCTAATGCTTTTGGTAAAGACAGTAAAACATCTTTCCTTAAGTCATTTTATGGAAAGGAGAAATGTGGGCAAATGAAAAAATTAGAGTGCACTGAAATTGATGAGATCCCTACTATAAAAACTAGTGAAGTCATAGAGGAGAAAGTAAACCCCAATCCCATGACTGATTTCTCTGAATTGAATGACCAAGTTCCGGATTGTTGCAGGTCAATAGAATTAGACTCTTCACTGAATGATAAATATGAGTCATCTGATGAACAATTCTTGAAAAAAGAGGATACAGAGGATCATGTAGCTGCTGTACACAATCAGACATCTCCCTCATACCATGTTGAAAATAAAACAGGGGAGTACTCCTGTCAATCAAAGGATGTTGTCCCACCTTTACTCTCAAGTGATTTAGAAATGATTAAATTCTGTATATCAGATGATGATGAAGATACTTACTTAAGTACTGATGTGCAGGAAGCTAATGAGAACATTGAGAAGTTTGCTAAATTTGAGGATAAACTGAATATCCAGAATGAAGGAACAAGGCTGGATGAAGATGAAGAAATGATACATCTAGAGTCATTCATCTTTCAACTTGAAAAAGGACTAGACATAGAGCTGGGCAATGAAAATGCAGAGCTAAATGAAAAGCCAGCTATCAATGAACAAGTGTGTTCCACAGAGCTAAAGGCACATCAGGTTGTCTCTTTCCTTTCCTTAGTAAATAATGATAAATGCTATTTTGATTATGGAAATTCAAGAGATAGGACATGCTTATGGATTAATCATAACCCTGATGAGCAGCCTCAGTTACTAGTTAAGAGCTATTCTGATAAACACAATGAATCTAGAATATCAGAATTTTTTTCAGAATTCAAAGATAAATCTGCTATGATGAGGACCATAACTAGTACCCTGTTACTCCTGCACAACCTAAAGAAATATGCAAGTAGGGGTGTTCTTGGGTCTATTTCCTGGGTTTCTAAATTGCCTCGTAGAGGCTTGTATATAGTCTGGTAGGGTAGTTGTTTTTGTTTTTGTGTTCTTCTTTTGCTGTTTTCTTTTTTAGGTTGGTTGTTTGTATAGCTTGTCTTCTTTTTGTTTCTTTCTGTTTGTACAGTTTTTTCTTTTGCTGTGTTGTTTGTACAGCCTGTTTGTTTGGTTTGTTTGTTGTCTCCTCAGCAGGGATCTCTATTTTACTGTAGAGTATTAAGGAGCAGAACTAGCAACCATTCAAAACAGTATATAATTTAGGATATTCAGGTTAACCATTTGCAATTTACACATAACTTGTCACTGTCATGAATGTAGAGAGTTGTTCATCTTCTGAAGTTTCGTATTCAATAAATGTGATTGAGAATTCGAAGTAGGTTTCTCACGATGACACACCTAAAATCCTTGGGTTTGTTGAACCTACCAGTGTAGATATTAGGTGAAAAATCAGAGGTCGCCCTTGCTACCATTACAATTCTCAGCTTAATTTCAGCAAGTGCCCACTCCTTGCATCATGAAGTTACAAATTGCTATATCTTATGAAATCTTTCAAAATTAGAAAACAAATAAATAAATAAATAAATGAATAAAGCGGATTATACTGAAAATTTAGATTAAGCCATCTAAGTAACTCTACCGGGGCTATGGACGCTCGCTGGCAGTGGGGCTCTACTTAGGAGAATTGTAACGATAACCTTGCCGGGGCTATAGACGCTCGCTGGCAGCAAGGCTCTATCCGGTCGGCTATGAGGGAATATCCTCACCTACGTAGGCTAATGTCAGTCACTGGTTTGTTCAACCGATCTTCAAGATGAGGATAATTAATCACATGCACACAACTAAACTGAAAATGGAAATTCATGCATCTTTATTGAACACTTTGAGTCTCAAGCTGAATAGTAATTTGCAGGAAAGATAGTTGGAAGTTATGAGTTCATTTCACCTAGTTTCCTTGAACACTCTGAATTTAATTGTTTTGTTTTGGTTGCTAGTTGTTGTGATGTTCACAACACGCCCCATTATGCTCCTTAGCAAAATGGGGACCCCTGCTGATGTCTTGCTTTTTGCTTCTGCTTGTGTTTTTTCTGCTTCCTGGCGGTCTGGTAAAAATGAAGGTCAGGTGCATCATCATCATGATATATGATGAGGTAGGTCATCATCATGAGGTCTATTTGTCAAAGTTCATATTTTGTTTCTGTGACCTCATATTTTAAAAGAGCTTGAAATTCCATGCAGGTTTGCCTTTTACTTCACTTGAAAATTCGTCCATATGTGGAAGTTATGCACGGTCAAAGTCTTGGTCAAACCTGATATTCGCAGGAGGATCATCATATTTTTATATCCTAAGTCATGTTGACAGGATCATCATGATCTTGGTCTATCACCCGCTAAAAATCATGCAGTCGCAATATCCGGACGTCAATTTTAGGTGGTAGTTCCCTTTACCCGTCAAATGGCCTCAGGCGCATCATCAGCATCATGATTTTCTTAGGAGCGTCATATTTTATAAACCTGGTTTTGCTGTATGAGGACATCATCATCATATTTGAAACGCACCCCCCCGACAATATCCTGAGGTTCAAATATCATGATGACATCGGCTTTAAGTCAAGGTAAGTTCCCCGTCGAAGTGGTCTTTTGTATCGCAAGCATCATCATGATAATTCAACATTACCTGATCTTATATTATCATGCTGATCACCCAGACTTAGAAAAATCCACCTTCGGCATATTGGCATGCGCGTATTATAAACCTATCGCAAGGTCATCATCATGATATTTGCTGAAGTTCGAATTATGATGATGACGACTCCATATCATCTTGATCTTTCACGAGTCATTTGCTGAAATTCGCTAAGTGATGGAAGCATCATCATCATAATTCGATTAAGAGGATCATCATCTTCATATCCTCCTGATCTCTGGTTAGCGAATATCATGATGATCACCCTATCTATTCAGAAGTGGTCGATATTGCATTCCTCAACAGCATGATCATATTTTGCAATATCACCCTAGCGCAAATATCATGATGACCAACTCATCCTTGTGCTCCGAAAACGAAATATGATGATGACGTCATCATCATATTTTTATCCTGTCATATTGTCAAGATCATCATGATCTTGTTTGTTCGCCCGATATTTCGCAAAGTCCTCCTGCCGAGAAGAACGACCTTTTCCAAATATCCTGATGATCATCATCATCCTGATTTGTCTTCGGCAGGATATTTTTTTCCCAAACATGATCCGGTTGGCGAAATATGATGATGACGTCATGTTCAAGTTTAACGAAGGCTCCAAATATCATGATGACGTCATCCCGATCTAATAAGCGAAGAAGTAAATATCCTGATGATCATCATCATCATCATTTTTTCCCATCAACAGGATATTTTCGAAACACGATCTGGTTCGCGAATTATGATGATGATGTCTTATTCTATGTTCGACAGAGGCTAATATCCTGATGATCATCATCATCACATTTTTTCCTTCAAACAGGATATTTTTTCAAGCACGATCCGTTTCCCGAAATATGATGATGACGTCTTATTCCAAGTTCGACAAAAGCCCCAAATTCGATGATGATCATCATCATCCTGATCTTTCGAGAGGGTTACCTTGGCTGCGAAAGGGTCATATTCACTTCATCATCCTGATCATGCTCCTTAGGTGACCCGATATCACAAATATCCCCCTGATCTTAACCGGATATGACGATGATGTCATCCTTAGCATTTCAATGAAGCCCGAATATCATGATGACGTCACCATCATCTTCCTTTCCTCGGCAGCAGGATTATCTTCATATCCTCCTTTCTCCTTCATGATGATGATGATGATGATGATGTTGTTCTTTTCTCCAATATGCAGAAGCGAAATATCATGATGATGAAGTATGTCGGCTAACATGTTTTTTTTGACGCACCGACAGGGATAGTCATGCCGATGGGCGGGAAATGAGGCGGTGGAATTTTAAAGCATTTTTTTTGGCGCCTCTGGCATTTTTTCGGTCAACGATGGTTGACCCGTGAATCTTGAGCGGTCTGAACGCATTTTGGACGCGTTTTGAAGAGTTTTCTGGATCCGATTTTCTCGATCTTTTGCAGTCACCTGGATTTAAACGCTTATTTTAATTTCATGCTGTTTTTGTGATAAATGTGAAACTTATTGCTTGTCTTGTCTTGCAGGCTTGCAGTTGAGGAAGCAGCTGGAAAGTCAACACAGTGACCTCATGGAGGAAGAAGATCTGATCTCAGGAGCAAGAAGATAAGGATGAAGTGCTAAAAGTCAAAGCCATTCAAGTGAAGAGGAAGGTCGCAGCTGGAGGTATTTTCACAACAGACAAGCAGAAGTTATTACCCAGCTGCGGGAACTTCTCAGAAGGGGCAATATTTCGCCCAGATTTGACAACTGCTCAGAGATATTTTTGAGAACTGGTTCACCTGCATTTATTGCTGTAACCAGGGGTTTGAACCAGGGGTTCAGTTAGGTTTTTGCTGTAGTGAGGACAATCAGAATGTCTTTATATTGTGCCTCTCTACACTGTAATACTTTACAACAGGGATTTTTAGGGCCTACAACAGAGATTCTAGGAAAACACAGCAGTTAGCTTAGCATAGTTTAGAAGTAGAAGAAGGAGGTCGCCTGTTTGTCTGCAGTAAGGTGCGCGTGGAATGTCTGGCTGCCTTACTGTATCTGTAAAGCTTGTAAGTTCTCTGTAGTATGATCAATGAAACTAAGAGTCATTCTTACATTGTAAATCATGTATGGCTATTCGTTTCTAATACAATAGAATCTGGAGTTCTGCATCTATCTTCTGAGTGTTCTCTTGCTCTTCTTTGTGTTTTGAAATATCTTCTTTGAGAGCTTGCAATTTTAAATGTATGTTTGTGAAAATGCTCAGAACTTACATTTAGGGTTTTTACTGTGGATTTGATCAAACTACTGTGGTATTTACATAGTGCATAACAGAAACACTTAGATCCTTTGGTAGATTAAGTGAGGTATAGAGTAGATCTTTCTAACTTTTCCCAACCCATCTGAAATATCTAGCTGAAAACGTAGAAATCCAAAGGAAATTGTCTCAAATTTGAAGAAGCATGCATAACAGAGCTATAAGTAGACAGTTTTCATAAACAGATAAAGAAGAAAGCTACAAAAATCCAAGAAAACCCTCTAAAACTTGCAGCCCAGTATCACTTGTATGCAAATGAACAGAATACTTGTTGAAATCTATGACCTCTTTGCATATTCTTAGTCCAGTAAACCACAAAATAAACCTAAACTACGTAAGGCCCCTTGAACATTACAGCTTCACATTGACCAACTGAACTTGACCAACCGAACCATTGTAGACTTGGGATTAGTTGAATCACCAAATGATTCCTTCTTGTCTTTCAAGTATAGTTTCAGTTCATTTTATGTGAATTTTAACTTATTGTTATGATTGCATCAAAACAATCATCAACAGTTTTCTGGCGCTAGAAGGAGGGCTAGAAGGCTGTATATTGTAATCATCAACAGTTTTCTGGCGCTAGAAGGAGGGCTAGAAGGCTGTATATTGTAATCATCAACAGTTAGGATAGGATTTTTGCTTTGAGAGTTTAGGTATGTGATACATTGTGGCTATGCTCTTGCCAAGGCTAGAATTTAGGTGGTAATAATGTGTCCTAGTGCAAATTGTTCTATGTATGCTATCTTTATAGTAATGTATTTTTCTGTAGGTGATTATTTATACTTATATTTCCCAACTATTGCTATTGTTACAAACTGATGTAGTATAGTAATCGGCCTAACTACATTAATCATATCCTTTAATCTCATCGAATTTATCATTGCTTGTGTCATTATTATTATCATTGGTATTACCATTAATATGATTATTATTATTACTTCTAGTAATATCATTAAAACATAAATTATTTAATCTAAAATTGATCTACCTTAAATAAGAAAGTTTATAAGTTTAAGTTTTGGTTGGAATGATTATAATTCATAGGCATTAATTGAGTTCTGGAAAAATTGTAATTTCTTTATAAATGTGCAATTTTATAGGAATAAAAGCTCTTAGGTTATATTAAATAAAAGATATTTAAGGTAATGGTAATTTTATTTTGATTAAGTATATGGTTGCAATTAAATCTAAGTTAGTAATCTTAGTACAAGAAATTATTTTTTTAGTCATGTGCAAGTGTGTAAGGGGTCATAGTGGATTCATGTAGTGCCAGGGGCTTAGATTTGGTTCTTAAGATTATGTTGTGATAGTCATATTGTTTTATGTATGTGCTGGTTTATTATTGTTGCATTGTGTCGAGGTGATGTTTACAGTTGAAAAAGGGATGTATAGGAATTATGATGGTTGCAATTTTGTACATCATGAATATTGTATCATGACTTTGGAAATGTTCTTGGTGATTACATTTAGTATGTGAGATGACAAATTCCTTGCATAATTATGGGTTGTTTGTTTGATGTGAAGGGTCTTCTAGTTGCAGGTAGGGGAGTGGCTCTCAATGGGGGCCGGAGCCCAAAGTGGCTTCCAGGATAACCCATGTGAGAGTTTCTTAACTTAGTGATAACGTAATTAATGCACTTAGGGGGATTGGGTAGTAAACACACTTAATAAGATAATTGAATGCATCACTCATAGCTCAAGTGCTCGTTTAGGCCTGAGATGAGACGGGAAGGCCTGGAATGGCAAAATCAACTACATTGTCCTCATGAAAGGTAAGTTGATTCCACGAGAGTTTGTATGGGGGCTGGAGGTCGGGAGAGGCTACCAAGATAACCAGGATGGGGGCCGGAGCCTAGGAAGGCCTACCAGGACAACCCATGACAAACCACGTGATGACACTCTTGTCTACTATAGTCTAGCATTCCCTTGTTGATCAATTGCCTTATGTTGCGTGGTAGCCTCTAGATCTGTTGTCTGAGTGATGACTTGTGTGGTTGTGTAGTCCCTGTGTGTGTGTCAAGCTGACTGTTCATGTCATGGGATCTTATTGACATCTCCTAGCATGGGGGGTGGACCTTAGGGTTTCACATGGTCAGGTGGATGTGTATCTTCTCCATTGGTCTTTTGCGGTTGTTCGAGTGCTTGAGGAAATTATCTTGTAGCAGAATTCTACTTTTGTTCAGTTGATGTGACAAATACTCATGATATGTATACCAGTTTAATCATGTATCATTATCCTGATGTAAGCAACATAGTTGCCATTGTATTATTGTATCCATTTAAAGATTGTATAAATATATTGAAATTTTTATGCAGTACCTTGATGTTGTGATTTGATGTAATATTTTATGGAAAATTGTGTTTCTTTAATATTCTTGGTTTTAGATTATTCATGGATGATTAATAGATGTTGTTAATAATTAGTAATGCAATCATGTTGTCCCTAGAGATTAAAGTTAACTTGCATGTAAAGTAATTTATGATTATACCTTGTTATCATTTCTTCTATTAAAAAAAAAATTTCTGCCCTTTTTGTGATGCATAGTTTAGCTTATCTCTAGGGCTTCATGGTGGGGGCATTACAAATTATGTCACAAATTGTACAAACATGTCACAATTAGTAATAATTATTCTAATCATGATTAGATTCCAAGGACAGAGAACCATGAGATTCCATAATGTAAGGATAAGGATCTATTCAAGGGTGAGAGGTGTAGGGTTCACAAAGCTATGACACAAAAGCTCAAAACCCTAATAGATGTAAACAAATAATTTGTACAAATGAGGTACAATCTATTATTTGTTATAACATCAATCCTAAATTAGATCTAAAACAAGTATAAATAGTAAACCCTAAAGCTAGTATGAGGGTGGCTGCAAGATAGAATAAGTAAATAAGCACACTAAACCCTAGAGTAAGGATGTATCAATGAGACACATGAGTTAAAGGATTATTAGAACTAGAAACAAGATGTGGAAATCAAGAAATTACAAACATGAAAAACTTAATATTTTTTAGAAACCATAGCGAGGGAGCTATGTGTAGGATTAGATAGGTTTACCAAAAATGTAAACAAAAATAAAATTTCCTTATGTAATTTAAGCTAATCCAAAAAGTTGCATACACATAAGCATAAATTAATGTAGATTAATAATTGATAGTTGTGGGAGTGATAATTGAAACATTAAATTCTAATCTACAAAGTTAAATGATTGATAGATGTACTTAGCTCTATGCTTGAAGAAGAATAGCTCTATTGTCACATTGAAATCTAGATGTCTTTGGCCTACAAATGATAATTCTCTATCAATACTTACCTCATATAATTTCAAATAGACTATGCTTAGAGGAGGGTGGTCAAGTCTATGTATTTGCATCATTTCCTAGATCACAAATCTAATCTCTACCCATGAGAATGATCTAGGATAGTGCACACTCCTAATTCCTATTTTGTCATTTCAATTGATGTTTACTTTTAGACTAGTTATATTTAATAATACCTTTAGAGGGTTGCTCAATTGGTAGGTACAAGTTCTCTTAAGTTAACCCTTAGAGAAGATTGGCTTTATGGTTGTTCCTATGATAAAAAAAACAACAAGCTTCAGCCATGCAAATGCTCTAGATTGATTATGCAAATATTGATTCATTTGAGTATGCCAATGAAAGTGTTCCTAACATGCTCCTTTCGTAAATGCAAATGATTTTTCCTCCACGTTCCATGATGATAAGTGAATGTAATTGAATGCCTTTAAATAGAAGGACATAGCAATAAACTGTGCAAACATGCATGTTTAGTTGGCTCTAATTATGAATAAGATGGATGGTAGACTATTAGAATTTGAATCTGAATTTTGTAAAATTAGGGGTTAGATTTGTGAGTGTGGGATTGACTTGGAATAGGAAGTTGCTAAAATCAAGGTAGATAATGAGTGTATGGGGATGGGTACAACAATGAATGATATGGATAAAAGATGTAAGAATGTATGTATATGAATGCTAATGACATAAGAAAAAGAGCCTAGCTTCACACAAAAATGCACCATTTGTAAATAAATAATAACATTAAGTCATTCTCTTAAAATAAAGACAAAACTAGATAAGAATTCCATTACAACTATATACATCATATTTTGGAAGAAAAAAAAAAAAAAACACATCATCCATTGCATGAGGTGGAGGTCATCTTTTTCTCTTTCGACACAAAATTCAGTAACAATCTGCATTTCGACCGCTCCCATTTTCCTTATCAAATCCTTCTAAGTGTAATCAATGCATTGCACTCCAAAATTTAGTGGAGCAGTTGACCCCACTTCACATAAGAAGTTCATAAAATTATGAAGAGACAAAGCTGGTAAATTGAAGAAGAACTTGCTTTGATCATAACGCACAGATTTTTAGATTTGTTCAGTGCAATCCAGTTTGGATCAATCAAATGAATCTTCATTATAGTATTTACCATGCTTATTAACTTTTCAACAAATTTTGTAAACGAACTTAAATCTTAAGAATATGGTAATGAAACTAATGATGAAATTTAGAAAAATCTTATCGACAGAAATTTACTCTTTCTTGGTTTTCAAAAGGCTCGTCAATGGAAAAAAACGTGAAATAAAAGTTACCACCTTTACGGCTTTAAGTGGATCATGATAGAAAAAAGCTAGTTATAATGGGGTATGCATCAGATTTGGTATCAAAAAAGCATTCTCAAAGCTGCTTTTACTGCTAAAGACAACTACTTTAATAAAAAGCTGGCTTTATTGATCAGTAGACCACTTCTATCATTGCTTAACAATGCTTTCACACTTCTTCACAACCAACCAGCTAATTCATTATATAACCAAAGTCATTTTTCTGCTCTTATGATGTTAAATACAATGGAATTACAGGCATGAGAAGAACTGTCCAGCTTGTTTAATGTATAAAACCTTATCCCAATACCAATGCTTTCTAATCACCAACATTATAATACAACTGTCCAATGGACTGGTCACAAGCCCAATTAAAGGATAAAATGCATAATAAGGGTAGCCATTACCAGCACTCAAAGAAAGCTTGGAGACATTACACATCCTTCACCTGAGTGTTGATCTAATTCCAAATGTCATCTTAAAAAAAACAATAGAACCAATAGCAGATTTTAGTTTATCATTGGTTCTTTTAACTTCCATTGATTCACATTTAAAGGAAAAATTGATTAGGTGTTCCCTAAGAGTGAAGAGTATTTAATAAGTTTTTTTTTTTTTTTTTTTAATTCTCTTAATAAAGAAGGTACTCAAACTGTAAGGTAAAGGTTGTTGAACCCCTCAGAAAGGTTTGGTGGAAAAAGGTAAATAAACATAATATAAAGGTGTCGGTATTTTTTTTAATATATAAAATAAATAGTAAATAAATATAATACAATATAATAAAAACATTTCTTAATAACAAGTTATATGCAACAAATTAATATTTTATTATAATGATTAAAAAAACCTTTTAAAACAATAAAGATTATATTTTTTTAGTTATTATTAATAAAATTAATTTTAAATTATTTTCAAAATGATCTAGTGACTTATAAGCCTTATAAGTAGAAGATAAAATTTTCAAAAAAATATATGGAGTGGGAAAATATCTTCTAAACATTATTCTCACCTAAAAATAATCATATTTGTTGAACATCATCTTAAAATATAAAATTATATAACCTATAGTATGGTAATAGAGGTCTAAGGCATAGGGATAATAGAAGTTGATTGAAGTTGATATCAAGTATGGAATTGATAGTTTTATTATAGTTGTTGGACATTGATACAAAGTGTGAGAGGACACAAAGGAGGATGAGTAGTGTGTAAGGACAAATTTTGAACAAGATAATTGATGAGGACATAAAGGTTGAGATAGATGACAAAGTCCAAGGCATGGACTGGAAGGTTGGAATATTGTTGAGAAAAGATAAATACACAGAAAGAAGGAATAATTAAGAGACAAGTTGGAAATTTAGATGTGACTATAACAAAGGATATGACAAGAAATGTTGTGGAGCATAGAATAGAGATGGAAGTTTCATAAGGTAGAGAAATAATTGTGGAAGGTAGATTATAGAAAGAAAGTGGAAGAATTAATAAAATCAAGGAAGGGAAGGTAGAAAATAGTATTTTCATACTACATGAATAAAATAAATGGAGAAGACATGAATCTTTATGATGAATGTAGAGAATTGGAGGGTGGGGTGTCTGCAAGATCTTAAGGAGATGATGTTCAAAGAATAAGAATGAATGTGAAAGTTCTAGTTGAAAGTTCATAATAATCAATACTTGAATTTGGAAGATGTAGAAAGTTGGATGATTAAAGTAAGATATTTTGATACAAAAGTAGCAACAAAAGATAGAAATGGTTTGTTGAGAAGTCTAATATATGAGAATCAAAATAGTGGAGAGAAATGGATGTTGTAAAAGGAGAAGATGGTAGAAAATGGATAAGCAAGAAGTAGAATAGGGGATAAATTTTAGAACACAATAAAGTGGTGTAAGTTAATGGTAGGGATCAAAAACTATAGAAGGAGATTAGATTGGTGGAAGAAGTTGAGTTTGAAGAGAGTGAAATGGAAGATGAAGTGGAAGAACATTTGGGAATAAGGCAAGATGGTGGCATTTAACAATGATTTTAAAGGTTAATAAAGGAAGAGGAGAAAAACTAGAATTCAAATTAGATGATGGATATGCATAGAAGAAAAGATGTTGGGAGATGGTGTTGTAGTTCTTTGAACTAGTATGGGTGAAAGGATCAATGCCAAGTTGATTCTAGAAGCCTATTCATGTGTTGAGGGTACAGTGTGGTTAGTTTACCACCCTAAAGAGTGGTTCCATCACTCAACCCTTATTTGTGAGCACTATGATCACGAATTACTTACCTAGGGTGTCTGATGTAGGAACATGCCAAACTAACAAGCAATCTTGTGTCAACCAAAATTATTTTTCCTTTAATTTTGTTTTGTTTTGTGCTTCACTAGTTTCATTTCTAGTCATTTTGTTGTGCCATAGTTGTATTTTGTTTACGTAGTCTTCAATTCAACACTTAGGCCAATAGATAGAATCATTAGTATGGTACCACATTTGATCAAATATCCATGCAAATTTTTTTAGAGCATTAGTAAAGAATTCCAAACATGTCCATGTGTTTGTTTGGTAATTCATTATCATTACAATGGTTGTGTGCCAAATTATCTCAAGGAGGTCTAGACATTATGGACCAAGGCTTGGGGTCTTATACTAAAGGATAATCACTTAAGATGATTTA
Source organism: Cunninghamia lanceolata (assembly GCA_027924645.1). Lineage (NCBI taxonomy): Eukaryota > Viridiplantae > Streptophyta > Pinopsida > Cupressales > Cupressaceae > Cunninghamia > Cunninghamia lanceolata. The sequence goes on from BSBN01001281.1 coordinate 9,053,207, forward strand.
TTGGTCCCATGGTGGGTCATGTTTAGGACTAAATCAAATTTGGAATCATAGTTCTTATCCTAGGTTGATCAAGAACCTTCTATGCCAAGGGTGCTCTATAAAAGGAGGCCTAATTAATTTGTAAAATGACAACAATGGGAAATGAGTGATTTGAGGACCAAGTAATGTACAAGTAGCTCAAAGTAGGGTAAGAGATGTGAGATCAACTCAAGGATGCCCATGTTTATGGCTACACTCATGTGAATTGATTCAATTGTAAATTGTAAAGAGTGGGGTCTAGATTGATTGTATGCCTTTGCAACAAAAACTATGGACATAATTTTATTTATTCATCATTTATATTGAATTAAATTCATTATCATAAGATTTTGTTGATATTTGAACTTAATTGTGCATTGGTTATGAGTGTTTGTGTTAATCTTGCAAGGTTGGATAGTCTATAATTGGACCCTCCATCCTTGACTGCATTAGGTGAGCATGTAAGCATGTAAATCCTGTAAAGGAATAACTATAATAAGTGCATCATATATCAAGTAAGTGAACATGTTGAAAAATAATCATGGTTAACATATGGGTTGAAGATGATATCAAGGAATAAGTTTTTCTAGCAAGGGAGAAAATTGATGCAATCCTCAATGGATAGAAACACCCATGTAAGCACATAGGACACTAGAAAAGGAAATTATCCCCAATGTGGCAACATGAGAACACAATGGTTGAGGCAAGGCAATAGGTTACATAGGTTACTAGTGGTGATAAAGAGCCTGGTACATAGCATACCATGTAGTTGATAGTGTAGATAAGGTTATAGTAGTAGTAAGGATCTCAATACATGGCATATCATATGTAATTGTTTATGGTGTGCCATTGTAGCTCTTAGAACATGGTTAGGACATACAACTGTACATAGTGTAAAATTCAATCATGCGAGCACATGTCAAAATGATTTCCCCCACATGGGAAGATAGTGTGATAAGGCACAAGTGGTATAAAGTTCAAGGATCATAAACAATGTAAAACAACCCAAATTATGGAGGTAAGATGGCCTTGAATCACACAATATGTCATGTGATTCTTAGTGATAGGTAATTACATTGATGGATAATTTTGCAAATCTAAATAGATTAGAAGTAATTGTTTATCCATGTATAACACTTGTTTCCCCTAGATAGGTAGGATATCATAATGAATCTCATATGGTAAAAAGGGGCATAAGAAAGGTAATAGCCAATCAGTAATCCCCCTACTCATGCACAGAGGTCAACAATAGTATTTTTTCAAATGAATGATATTAATGAGATCTTTCATCAATTTGTCATTAGGAATGGAAGGGCCAAATACACTAATGCCAAACTAGGAAGTAATGATGAAGGATCAATCTAGTTGGGCTGAAAATTGTCTCAAAGTTCCTTCTTGTCATTAAGATTATTTGGATTTGCACAAAGGACTAGGCTTCCTAGTTGAAAATCTCATTGAATGATTCCCTTGCTATATGTTTTCTTTCATTTTCACTGGTATATGCATAGATTATCTGATGTGTTTATTGATCTCTCATCAAGGGTCTCAAGATCATGTAATTCATGTTCCCAATATGTATAATCATCAATGATGTCACAAATGAAAATATGTAACAATATAATCTCAAGCTTGAGAGGAATTATTGCCTCCATATTATAGATTTAATAATAAGGTGCAAAACTAGTAGGCATGCCTATGTTGGTATGACAGCCCATAATGTAGAAACATGCTATGTATGCCAATTTGTACCATGGTTGTGAACTATTTTTCTAAAGATTTATTTAATAGTTTTTGTTTTTGGCCTTGGTTATATTTAGATAATTCTAAGAAGTTCTTGACCTATTTATTTTTGAATTATGTACCATTATTTGTCACACTAGTGGATGGCAAGCCAAGTTTGGAAATAATATTATCCATTATGAGATTGTAATTGACAATCATGGTGGATTTCAATGGTGTTTCTTTGACTCATTTTGTAATATAGTCCATGGGAGTAATGATAAGTATACACCCTACAAAAGACATTGGGGCAATTTTACCATGTCAAATTCCTATTTAGAGAATGGCCATGGTGATGTATAGGGATGAAGCTTGTGGATAGGTGTGTGCTTTAGGTTACAATTTTTGGCACGTGCAATATTTTTGGACAAAGTCATGTGAATTTTTTATCATGATGCTCCAATAATAACCTATGGATAAAATCTTTTGCACTAATAATTTTGCACTTACATGACCTCCATGTATGCCCCCATGGGCCTCTTGAAGGGCGATACTCTTTTCATCATCATTAAGACATCAAAGCAATAGACCATTAAAACCACATTGGTAAAGAGTCCTAACAATTAAAAAATGGTAGTGGATTTAGGAATTTGAATATAGGTATTCTTAGAACCTTAAGGTAGGAATTACCCAAATCTAGGTACATATAAATATCACGAAACCAGTCCTCACCAATAAATGTAGCATAAATCCAAGATGTGTCATAAATATCAAGTTACTTAAATTAACGAATAACCAATGTGAAGAGAGGAACATCATCATCCATGCTCATCAAAGAAGCAGGACTAGCCATGGCATTGGCATGTTGGTTGCTTTTTTTAGGATGGCATTAACAATGTATGTGTCAAAAGAATCATGTAATTGCAATGATAACTCATATTTTTAAAATTTTCTCCTTAGGTTCACGTACGAGGTGGAAGTCATTTTTTTTCTTTTCGACACAAAATGCAGTAACAATCTGCATTTCGACCACTCCCATTATCGATATCAAATCCTTCCAAATGTAATCAATGCATTGTAGTTCAAAATTTAGTGGAGCAGGTGACCCCACTTCACATATGAAGTTCATAACATCATGAAGAGAGAAAACTGGTTAAATTGAAGAACTTGATCTTTCTTTTGCTTTGATCATAAACGCACAGATTTTTAGATTTGTTCATTGTAATTCAGTTTGGATCAATCAAATGAATCTTCAATATGGTATTTACCATGCTTATTAACTTTTCAACAAATTTTGTAAATGAACTTAAATCTTAAGAATATGGTATGAAGCTAAAGATGAAATCTAGAAAAATCTGTATCGACAGAAATGTACTCTTTCTTGGTTTTCAAAAGGCTTATCAAAGCAAAAAAAAAAAATGTGAAAGAAAAGTTATCACTTTTATAGCTTTCATTGGACCATGACTTAAAATAAAGCTAGTTATAATGGGACATGCATCGGATTTGATATCAGAAAAGCATTCTCAAAGCTGCTTTTACTGCTAAAGACAACTACTTTAATAAAAAGCTAACCTTATTGATCAGTAGACCACTTCTATCATTGCTTAACAATGCTCTCACACTTCTTCGCAACCAACCAGATAATTCATTATGTAACAAAAGTCATTTTTCTGCTCTTATGATGTTAAATACAATGGAATTACAGGCATGCTAAGAGCTGCCCAGCTTGTTTAATATAATATAAAATCTTATAGGTTTTGAGTAAGATAATCTGGAAGGGCCCGAACCCTTAAAAAAAACCCATTAAGGCGAATATAAAGAGTTTTACAAGCAGTAAAACTAAGGACTGCCCTATATGTTAGAAATCTATGAGAATCTCAGAAGTAATATCCCAATACCAATGCTTTCTGGTCCCCAGCATTATAATCCAACTGTCCAATGAACTGATCACAAGCCCAATTCAAAGATACAAAGCATGAATAAAGGTAGCCATTACCCGCCCTCAAGACAGCTTGGAGACATTACACATGCTTCACTGAGTGTTGATCTAGTTCCAATGAAAAAAAGCAATAGAACCAATAGCAGATTTTAGTTTATCATTGGTTTTTTAACTTCCATCAATTCACATTTAAAAGGAAAAATTGATTAGGTGTTCTCTAAGATTGAAGAGTATTTAATAAGGTTTCTTCATTGCTTAACAAAGTAGGTACTCAGATATTGTAAGTTAATGGTTGTTCACCCACTCATATAAATTTGTTGGTGAAAAAAGTAATTAAACATAACATAGAGGTGTCCTTTGTATATTAAATAGTTATTAAATAAAATAAAATAAATAGTTTTTTTCAATTATTTTTATAATGAAATTTTATGTAAAAATTAATATTTGTAATGTTTAGAAAAATAGTTTTAAAAAGATAAAGATTAGAATTTTTTAATTATTAACAAAATTAAATTTAAATTATTTCTAAAAATCTATTGAATGCTTTATAAATAGATGGTTTTTTCACAAAAGAATTATAGGAAGAAAGAAAACTTATAAAAAAATTACTCTCACCTAAAAAAGATATATTTGTTAAACATTTTAAAATATAAAATTATATAAAAAAGGAATCTATTACCACCTACACACACATATGTTTTATTTATATTTATTAACAAGTGTCACGGAGTACTGTCTTTGTAGTGTAGTAGTAATAGTATGTGTGCCGTGGTTAGTAGGTAATGATGTTTGTGTATGTAATAATATGATTTATTACAAAGTTTTGTAGTAATGAGATGAACAATTTGTATTAGAATAGTTAGTGCGAATGAGAAATATTTAATAATTTTTAATGATGTTTGCATGTCTAATATTAACATAATTGATTGAAAAGTTTTTTAATAATTAGTTGAACAACTCTTATTAGAATATTTATTGTGAGTACCTATGTTACAAGTTTATTTAACCTTATAGTTGGAGGAAGGTCCTACATAATGTAAATGTTAAATTTAGTTTTAGTTGTATTAATGATTAAAATATTGCTATATTATATTTTACTCTATTAAAAAAAAATGAATTATACTAAGTCAGTACAACTTGTCTTCTTCATAGATCCACATGAGAGTTGGCAATAAAATAGATTAAGATTTAATCCTTAAATTTTATGCACTAGTTAAATGGGCTAATTTGATAGGTAAACATTCCAGCCCTTCAATTTTAATTTTATTTGGAATCTTGTTTGCCGATTTTAATCTTTCACTAGATTGTGTTCACGTTTGTTTGCATAATAGAATAGCAAAATGTCTATTATAACACTTACATTTTTCTCTTAAGTTTAACTGTTTGTGTGAAGAAATAGTAATAACAAAGTTATCTTGCCAATTCGAACAAGCACTATGTAGAGTTAAGCATTAGTGTGCACAACCCTTCTACACCACATACATTTTGTAATTAAAGTATAATTGGTATAGTTTGAACAAAATTATGTAATGTCTGATGGGTATGCACTATTACTACATGTATGAGCCAAAACCATGACAAGCTCTTGCTTTATAATGGTGTCATGAAGAGGATTGCATCTATTCAAAAATTGTTCTCTTACATGGCTAGATCATATGTATTTGAATTATAATGGCAATGTGATTTCTTCACATATATTATATGCATTAAATAAGCTTAAGTGATCGAAAGTGTTAGATCAATATATGTAATATATTCAAGTTGGAAATAATTAGATAATGTTGTAGGAAACAATGCAAAACAAGATGCAAGTGCACAAAGCACTCAAGAGACAAATTATGCAACATTGAATTGTTTTACCCATTTAATTTGATATTCCACCAAAAATAGGTTTATGGTAGCTTTATGTATTCTAAAACATACCTTGGTAGAGAAACTAGCTTCCAAAAAAATATGTTAGAGCATAGGTGAACTTCACAAATAAAACTCATGTTCATTGTAGCAAACTAAACTTGCTTCTTTCCCAAGTAAACTATTAGTTAATTAGGAGTTCTTGATTCGATGGAACTACACCAAAATGCAACAATGAACATACCTAAACAACAAAGACCACCCATAATATTCAAGGATGGAAGTTCAATTATACTAATGTCATCATCCCTTAGTGTATACAAAATGCTATCTCATTAACACAAAGTTCAAAGAGATATATTTCTTGTTCTTAGATACATACATTTCACTTTCCTAATCCTAGAGGCACTAGCTAATCATAAAACTTGCCCTCTTCTCTAGCACTTATGTTTGGACTGTTGTAAACCATTAAATGGAAAAATAAATGTAGTCATAATTCAAGATTGTGTAAACATAATCTTGTTCTAAAGGCAGTGCTCAAAACCACAAATTTGGCTCAAGAAAAACACATCCATAAATCACATTCTCTCTTGCATCCATGTTTGTGGACTTTTGGTAATCTTGATCTATTAAGCATTGTTTTTTCAATTAATTGATATTCTGGCATACAAGACAAACATATTATTCACACTCTAAGAAGTTTGACATACACAAGATGCAACTTTGACATACATAAGATGCAATTCTTGTCTTGAGAACAAAAGAACATCTTTACTAACTGCAAAAAAAAAAGGTAATAAAAATGCAATGCAAGAATTGTACATGTCTTGCTTGCAAATAGGTTTAAAAAGTACAATAGTCACAAACTTTGAATGGATCCAATGTGTGTAACCTAAGTGTTACCATCGAATAGGTATTTTTTGTATAAATCCAATATAAAGATGGTTTAGTATCACATACTATGGATGCAGAAAACTAGCAGATGCATCTATATTGGCAAAATAATGTAACAAACCATGATGCAAATGTGGAGGAATTACAACTAGCTCTTGTGCCTCATCTTCATTTCTAGGGAAAGAATTACTATAGCTAGAATTTGGATACTTTGGAATGTCAAAACCACCAACATCTATGTCTTCTTATGTATTAATCTACTAAATATGCCATCAATCGAAATAAACAAAGAAATAAGAAATAATGTCAAATCTCCTAGTGTATCGATATCTCTTCTAATATTGAGTTATTTGTATACTAGGCAACATTGTAGTGATTTGCACCTTTTAAGTGTAACCGATGTGGTCATACATAAATTTCACGTCACACTTGCATTCACATTTTAGTTTACATAAATAATATGTATTCACAAGAGTAAGGAAATTATTGTTCATGGGCAGAATCATCTGTTCATGGCCAAAATCTTCCACACACAAATTCCCAAAATGTTGTTGCAACCATTTTTTATTAATCCTTTTCTGCGTACATATAAATTTTTTACAACATATCAAACAATAGAAATTTGAAGAAATCTCTAGTAACATATCACATAAATGACTAATTTTTAAAATAAAAATTGAAATTACTGAACAACATTTAGTTAAATAAAGGTAATATTTAGAGATTTTAGTATACTAAATGTAAATAATAAAATGTATATTTATTAATATCTTCAAAACTTTAATGGTTTGTTTAACAATTTTTTTAAGCTTTTCACCTTACATTGATAGAAATAGTATATTTAACATAATATTTATAGTTTTGGTTCATATTCAATTCAACTGCTAGAAGGATTTATTCCATGAACAAAAGATCAAAGAATTCATCTTAATGAATTTACACATTCAACTAAAATTTACAAAAAACCAAAGAGAATTGTTGGAACAAAATTCAGTTCAACGAAAAGCATGCACACCCAAAAAATCACACAAGTTTAGCAAAAAGTTTAATATTTTGCTGCATATATACAAGAACAATTTATTTCATAATATATTTAAACTTATTTCTCTATAAATGGTTGAAATTCTAGACAATCTTTACATTTATTGTTGCGTATTTGCAGAAATAGTTCAAAATTTGACAATCTCTATAGTTTTGCCAAAAAATGGTTCAACTTTCAATTGTTCAAGAATTTTCTCTGCATTAAACCAATCTTGTACGGAACATTAAACAACAAAGATGTGTTGGAATTTTAATTCTTTGAAGAGTAATACAGGGTAAGTGCAAAAAGTTGGGGGGCCAAAAAGTGGCCAAATTTTTTTCAAAAAAAATTAATACATAACGTGAGCGTGTTATAACGTGCTTGCATTGTGGTTTGGTAGTGATGAGCCTAAGGCTCGGCAAAACCAAACCATAATGCACTCGCGTTATATTGCGAGCGCGTTATGACTAATTATATATATATAAGAGCATTTCTGCTCATTTCATTTCTTTATCTTCCTCTACACCCGCGGTTTGCAAACCCTAAGAAGTGCACTCATGTTTTTGAAGACTCGATTCAACACCAAAATCTTACCGATTCATTGTCAAAATGCTACCACAACGTCGAGCAGGCCAAAGGAGTGAGTTTTATTTATTTATTTGTTTGAATTTATTTCTAAATAGGTAGGTTTGAGTTGATTTTTGATGTAAATTTCCTTAATTGTTAGGAAATATTAATGCACCTCCTCCTCCTCCTCCTCCTCAAAATCCACAAAATCCTGAAGAGGAAATACCTGCTGAAGAACAACCCGAACAACAAACTCCTCCATCCATTCCTTGACATGCCCCTGGAACACAATAAAATCTAATGAGGCAAATTGAAAATAATAAAAAAGAAATTGAAGACATAATTGCAAGGTTGAAAGATCCTTCAACTTCAACCTTGCATAGGTCCATGCTTGCTCAATCTCTTGAATCTATGTTATCAAATGTAGATTCAATTAGCAAGAAAATATCTAGTTGGTCGGATAAGAGGAGAGAGTTTAGAGAGTATTATGTAGACAAGTTATCATATGAAGATGTGAAAAAGTTACAAATTACAAAATTAGACTTGTGTTCCATTTTCACAAACCCACAAACAAATCAACCTCCACCCATTACATGCAAGAGGTTCCCTATCAATTGGTGTAACAACCAAGCGATAAGGGACAATTTTGAGTAGAGGTGGTGGATGGTTTTTGACCATCCTCCATGCAATAATAATGAGGTCTCGAAATACTTTTTGAGGAAACTCTACTGTGAATTTGTCCTCAATAAAGTGCCAAACTATTTTGATATGTAGGACTTCCAAGGTAGAGGTGGGGGTCAACACAAGATAGACTAGGGGCACGTGTTGACCCACAACAGCCAGTGAGACGAGTAATTAGAAGACCAGCCCATGAGCATGTTTCTATCCTTTCCATTGTGAAGGGAGAGTGTTGAGGTCGATACACTTCAGTTCATTAGTGCCTTGACCCAGAGTATCACAGAGCATGCTAGTCCTATAGCACATCGTGGGTTGGGAGATAGTGCAAGGAGTAGAGTCCCACCCCATGCTTGTCAGACTTGCAGGTCAGCATGTGGTTATGACCCCATGGATAGTCAGGACATAGGTGCACAGGCTACATCTGTAGCTGAGTAGATGGTGATGATAGATACCCTCCTGAGTGAGACTTTTGGCCTTGATACTCAGGTAAATATTAGTAAGTTTATTGAATTTAATTTATTAAATTTCATTTTTGAAATGCAAGATTAACTAATTTAGTTTGATGATTTTAATGAAATTTCAGGGTCATAGCGTTGATGTAGTTTTCAGCGGTTCTCCACCTACATATTACACTACATCATCTACTGTCAGGGTATGTAACTAGTAAACAATTATAAATATTACATGTGAATAGCATCATTATATGAATTGTATTCTAATATCTAATTTTGCATGTTGAACAGGTTAATATTGGAGATTTCACGGCAACACCTGCCAGTGGTGGTGGACTTCAAAGCTTCATGGAGGTAATAAAATAAATAGTTTAATGAATGAATTATACTTACTAGATTTTTGTATGTGACTTGTGTGCTTTATTGTGTGTACTTCCATGTCTAGATGAACGTGTGTGTATGTTAGGAGCCATGATTTGCATCACTATTATAGTTTTTGTAATTGAATAATGTTGTTTTATTTCCAGATGATGCAGGCTATGGAGACACCTCCCAATGTTCATAGGGCAATGGAGCATGGTGTGACCTCTGTGATTCATAGCTCCATGCCATTAATAGGGGTATGAGGCAGATTAGTAAATTTCAATTTACATTCATTGTTATAGTTGTTTATTTTTGAAAAATCAAAAGATTATTGATTTGAAGTTTAATTTCTATCTGGATGGTTTCTATAGGACATGACATCACCACCGCCTATTCCTGCTACTAAGGCAAGTGAGGAGACAAATTATATGGTAGCGGTAAGTGATTATTTTGTTAAATGTTTCATTTTTTATAACATATAATTTCTATATATTAATGTCTATACTTTTTATTGTAACAACTAAAGATGTAGGAAGAACTAAATAGGAGGAGCAACCCTCGAGTTCGTAGTAGACCACCCACATATGTGTTTCCATCCCTTAGAAGATCAAAGGCTGCTCGTGATCTATTCTCTTCACCAGCCAGAGGGGAATGACTTTTTATTGTGTTCCTTTGTTGTATGCCTATATGACATTTGTGGACATATATTTTTTATTGCATATAGTTGACATTGTATGCCTATATGGCATTCTTGTAAGCTTATATGGCTATTTTGTATATATGTTATACTTTTATCGATAGATATTGATGTATGCCTATATGGATATTTGGTTAATACAAATCTTTTTTATTGATGGTGTCCATACTTGCATTATAAATCCACGTTTGAATGGATATTTGTAGATGGCTACTTCACATATTTAAAGTCCAATTGTATTACATAGGATGTTTGTTGATCCAATTATCTAGCTATTGTTATTCAAGTATCACCTAAACCTCATTTTGGAACTAAAAGATAAAAGTTGTATTTAAAATAAAAATAAATCATCATGTTGAACAGAAAATATTCATATTCTTTATGAGTTGCTCAATTGAAAATATTTCTTAATTTCTTGTTATTATACCATATTGGGATGCAAAGAGTATGTTTGTTGTTTTGAATAAGACAGTCAAAATCATATGCTTATGAGCACCTGATGACCATTGTAGTAATTAAATGTAATTCCTCTTGCATATAAGGCGAGGTTATGAGAGTACATTGAGTCTTACCTAATTTTAGATTGCAATATAACATTGGGGCTATAGGCTTCCATAAGTCATCAACAATCAAGGTTCAAGGTTGTCATTGAAGTCAAAGGGTCAAGGTTGTTTGTCATTGATGTCAAGGTTGATGCCATGATGTTGATAAGGTGATACAATGATTCAAGGTAGGTGATGGTCATGAGGTGCATGATATTGTGAATACGGTTTTCATGATAAAGTCTCTTAGTTCATGTTGATGCTGCACAAGACAAACATGGTTCATATGATGCAAGGTTCATGTTCATGGTGGATATGGTTTTGTTCATGCAAGGTTTTGTTGTGAATATGGTTTTCATGATAAGGTCTATCTTGAAAGGTTGATATGATGCAAGGTTCATATTCATGGTGGATGTGGTTTTGTTCTTGTAATAAGAAGCTAGAGAAGACACAAGCTTTCATAATCATAATTTTATTGATAGTTAGGGTTTGCATATTGGGCATTAAACCCTAAAAAGAATCTACTTTTCTTAAGACTTTAAAACCCTCAATTGCTTGTCGTGTGTAAAGTGCACTTTTGTTTTAATTTAATATTGACTTATAATCAAAAGTTACTATCACTTAAATCAACCTACTAAAGGGTCTTTAAGTCATTAGTTCATCGGCCCTTCAACCTAACTCAACCGGCATCTCTAGTAAACTCTCATAAGCTTGAGTGCCATATCATAATTGAAGGTCATATTTAATTGATATAAGGGTGGGAAAAAGGATTGGTAGGGCAGCATTTAAAAGGAATTTGGAATACAAACAATCATCTCTATGCGGTTGAATTTGATGGGCATGCCTTTATAAAAGGCTAAAAGACAACTTTATGCAGGATATCATGGTATTTGTAGTGTTTGAAGATTGAAGACTAGATAGTATTTTTATCTTAGACTGTTTCAACATGTTTACATGTGAAATAGGACCATGCCTAGCCTAAACATACCCATCTAGATGTGTTGGAATTGTCAGTTTGGCACCGCAACTTTACACTACTTCCTTTTGACAATTTTTGGGGCAGCAGAAAAACTTTCACCACGGGCAAATGCCTCAGAGATATAAAAAACTGAGAGAGGTTATTGTAGAAGGATCCTACATAATTGCGTTGCCTTAGATAGAATGTATCTAATTGACACGGTTTCTAACTAACAACTCGTTAAAGATTACTACCTTTTTGCACTTTGGACTCTTCAGGGATATCGCCAATACAATGTAGCTTAGACTGCTTTAGCATGTTTGGGTGTAAAAAAGGACTGTGCCTAGCCTAAACATACCCATCTAGATGCGTTGGAACTGTTAGTTTGGCAACACGAGGAGAAGAACAAAAGTTACACCCCTTTGCAACTTTACAATGCCTCTTGATGATTTTTGGGGCAGCAAAAAACCTTTCACCATGATAAAACACCTTAGAGATATAAAAAACTGAGAGAGGTTATTTTAGAGAGACCCTACGTGATTGCTTTTCCTTAGAAAGAATGTATCTAAGTGATACAGTTTTTGAATAACAGCTTGTCAAAGATTGTTGCCTTTTTGCACTTTGGACTCTTTAGGGCTATCGTCGGTACAATGTAGCTCAGACTATTTCGACATGTTTGGGTATAAAATAGGACCATACCTAGCCTAAACATACCCATCCAGATGCATTGGAGTTGTCAGTTTGGCCACACGAGGAGAAGAACGAAAGTTACACCCTTTTGCAACTTTACACTGCCTCCTTCTGACGATTTTTGGGGCAGTAGAAAACCTTTCACCACAGGAAAATGCCTTAGAGATATAAAAAACTGAGAGGTTATTGTAGAGGGACCCTATGTGATCACTTTTTCTAAGACAGAATGTACATAAGTGACATGGTTTCTATATAACAGCTCGTCAAAGATTGCTGCCTTTTTGTTGGACTCTTCGAGGATATCATCGGTATAAGGTAGCTCGGACTGTTTCAGCATGTTTGGGTGAAAAAAAGGACAATGCCTAGTGTAAATACACCCATCCATACATGTTGGAATAGTCAGTTTGGTCACATTAGGAGCAGGATGAAAGTTACACCCCTTTGCAACTTTACACTACCTCCTTCTGACAATTTTTGGGGCAGCAGAAAACCTTTCACCATGGGCAAACGCCTTAGAGATATAAAAAACTGAGAGAGGTTATTGTAGAATAAACCTACATGATTGCATTGCCTTAGATAGAATGTTTCTAAGTGACACAATTGTCAAGTAACATCTCATCAAAGATTGCTGCCTTTTTGCACTTTGGACTCTTTAAGGATATCATTAGTACAATGTAGATCGGACCGTTTTGACATGTTTAGGTGAAAAAAAGGACCATTCCTAGCGTAAATGTACCCATCTAGATGCATTGGAATAGTTATTTTAGTCACATCAGGAGCAGAACAAAAGTTACACCCCTTTTGCAACTTTACATTGTCTCCTAACGATTTTTGGGGCAACAAAAAACCTTTCACCATGGACAAATGCCTCAGAGATATAAAAAACTGAGAGAGGTTATTGTAGAGGTACTCTACATGATTGTATTACCTAATATGGAATATTTCTAAGTGACACGGTTTTTGAGTAACATCTCATCAAATATTGCTACCTTTTTGCACTTTGGACTCTTCAAGGATATCGTCGGTACAATGTAGCTCGGACTGTTTCGACATGTTTGGGTAAAAAATAGGATCATGTCTAGAATAAATGTACCCATTTAGACACATTGGAATAGTCAGTTTGGTCACATCAGGAACAGAATGAAAGTTACACCCCTTTGCAACTTTACATTGCCTCCTTCTGACAATTTTTGGGGTAGCAGAAAACTTTTCACCATAGGCAAATGCCTCAGAGATATAAAAAACCAAGAGAGGTTATTATAGAGGCACTCTACAGGATCATTTTTCCTTAGAAAGAATGTTTCTAAATGACATAGTTTTTGAGTAACATCTCGTCAAAGATTGCTGCCTTTTTGCACTTTGGACTTTTCAAGGATATCATCGGTACAATGTAGCTCGGACTGTTTCGACGTGTTTGGGTGAAAAATAGGACCATGCCTAGTGTAAATGTACCCATCCAGATGCATTGGAATAGTTAGTTTGGTCGCATCAGGAGCAGGATGAAAGTTACACTCCTTTGTAACTTTACACTACCTCCTTTTGACAATTTTTGGGGCAGCAGAAAACTTTTCACCACGGGAAAATGCCTCAGAGATATAAAAAACTGAGAGGTTATTGTAGAGGGAATTTATGTGACCGCGTTTTCTCAGATAGAATGTTTCTAAGTGACACTGTTTTTGAGTAACATCTCATCAAAGATTGTTGCCTTTTTGCACTTTGGACTCTTCAGGGATATCGTCGGTACAATGTAGCTCAGACTGTTTTGACATGTTTGGGTGAAAAATAGGACCATGCCTAGCATAAATGTACCCATCTAAATGTGTTGGAATAGTCAGTTTGGTTGCATTAGGAGCAGGATGAAAGTTACACCCCTTTGTAACTTTACATTGCCTCCTTCTGATGATTTTTGGAGCAGTAGAAAACTTTTCACCACGGGCAAATGCCTCAGAGATATAAAAACTGAGAGCTTATTGTAGAGGGACTCTACGTGATTGTGTTTCCTCAGAAGGAATGTTTCTAAGTGAAATAGTTTTTGAGTAACATCTTGTCAAAGATTACTGCCTTTTTGCACTTTGGACTCTTCAGGGATATCGTCGGTACAATGTAGCTCAGACTGTTTCGACATGTTTGGGTGAAAAATAGAACCATGCCTAGCCTAAATGTACCCATCCAAATGTGTTGGAACTATCAGTTTGGTCGCATCAAGAGAAAGACACCAAAAATACAAAAGTTGCTTTGTGCAACTTGACAACATTGACACTTTTTTGCAACAGGACTCAAAAACTCAAACTGATCCCAAATGATTCAAAGTGACTTAAAAATAAATGAAATGGTCTTAGAAGACCTTATTACATACAATTGACTCAATCAAAATGAAATTTTAGTTTTTGACCCCTCTTGGAGGCATGACAACCTAGGTGCCCTTGCACCATTAGTGTAACTGAAGTTGATAAAGTTTTCTTAAGACGCAGGACACCTAAGACACCTATTTTCTAGTCTCTATCTACCTAGTTAACATATTGTATATACATAAGACACAATTAGAGACACCTATTATCTAGTTAGAAACCAAGACACCTAGAGACACATATATTTTATACATTACCTAGATTTTATACATTATTCTTAGGATCAACTTCATCCATCACTTAGGTCTAACCCCATGAAGCATAACATGATGATGTAAAAATGTGTCTATGTGTAAAAATGCAGTAGGAAATAAAAAAATACAAATCTTACAAATTAATGTGCATACTTACAACTCAATGTAACATGACTTTACAAAATCAATGTGAATACTTACAAATTAATCCAATGAACCATCCGGGTCTGCTCTATTCTTTATTGTGTCAAGTATTGCTTCATGGTCAGACTCACGCACCTTCCACAAGCTTTTGTTCAAAGGTCTACCCTGATACTGTATCAAATGAACATTGGATGCCACAACAAGGTTTGAGTAATGAAGAATCTTCTAATGTGTGTCAAAGTCCTGAAACAGCCAAACATTAACACTCTTATGTGGGTACCTTCTAAGCCATGTTCCAGTAATAACCACTGAACCTATAGGGTATTTGATGTTTTCTCCATCTGTAATTGGGGCCTCCAATTTATTTTTGGCCTCAACACAATGACATAAGTAATAATATGTTCCCTCTTCATTATCTTCATCTGCAATAACTACATATACGTGCCCTACATTGATATGTGTAGCAAATTAGATGAAATTAGTCAACATTACAAAAACACTACAAAGTAAGATGACGTTAGGAATTTAAAAAAACTATGCAAATAGATATATTACTTGGTTGAACTAGATCTAATATGTGGTCAAAGTCAACTGATGATTCCATCTGTGTTAGTTCCAATACCATCAGGGGTCGATACATGTCAAGTGGGCTAAGATAACTTAACTGCCATTCGTCAACCCACTCCTTTGACTCACACTCATCCCAGGCTTGAATTGTATAGGAAGAACAAAAGTATGACATCTTTCACTTATGGATACTCCATGAACCTGCAATTGAGCTTCTGAAAGAGTGCATCTCACTTGATCCTGTCAGTGTAGAGTAGTCCTCATATGGTGCAATGTTAGTATCATCTATCAACCAAAAAAATCTATGAACTGAAGACTTACCTTCATTACCTAGACCCATGGAAGCATTACACCACTTGACAATCAATTTTGCATCTGTCAACTTTGCATTGTCTTTATACTTTAACTATTCTTGTGCTATGGCTCCTTTGATACATGCTCCTGCACCATCATGCTCCCCTTTTCCATGCCTGGCCTCACAAAAGTTTGACATATGCTGAATACCTATAAAATTATGCCTCCTACTTAGCTAATAGAAATTCCACGAGTTCTTGAATTGTGACGCACAGTTATCTGACCATATGATATGTTGACTGAACGATATGCCCCTTCTAGCCAAATCATTGTAGAACACCAGAAAGCAACCTTGCACGAACTCTGTAGAATGTGTGCAATCATCACTAATATAGAAATTATACTCCCTTATGATCTTTTTGTCATCATCTGTACTATCATTCACATGAATGAATGTGATGTGCACAAATATAGAAACTTGTGTGGAGTTGTAATATTGTGATTGCACCTCACACTGTGGCTATAGACTATAGTTCTCTACAAAGTTGACGATTGAAACAATGCTACCAACTAGAAATGTGTCCTTGCATAACTTGAATTGCAAGTCCAACCATCGAGCTCTATGGGCATGTCTTGCATACTCATACACTATGCTGTCATGAAATATAGGCATAAACTAATACACTGGAATCTTTTCAATAACCAATTCACACCTCTTTGCTTCTTTACCATATTTTGTATTGTATGCCACTGTTTTATACTTGCCAGACTCTACGAGTTCATTTCCAACTGCATGTGTTCTTTCCATATGTTCACATATTGGCAAATGTTGCAAGCCACCGCAACGATGACATGTGCCATCCAAGCATAATTTCTTGTAAAATATTTGACCTTCCTCTCTTTCACATAAAATTCTTGATATGAAGTCTCTTGAAGATGTTGGTGGGGCACGTATGGCACAACCCTACAAAACATTGTTAGTATGCATATCTAAACATATAGACCTATAAACATCAAAATGGTTAGAAAATTCAATATGTAATCTACAACAAGTAGTGCATGTGTGATTTATCTTGACATAGAAAGGTTTTAGCATTTCAAAATATCTTTGATAAATTGTAATTTGAGGATACTTCTCTAGACATTTACCATAAACTGTGTTTGAGTCTCATCCAAAAAATACTTTGGATGTGGCTCATGGTTCCGACTACTAATTCTCCTTCTTACCACATCCCTTTGATTTAGAGATACCCTTGTGTACTTCTTCTAAAAGTCTTCAATTAGTGATCTCAATGCTTCAACAATTGGTTTATCTTTTTGTGGTAGTCTCCCTGAGAATGCCCATAATTCATTGGCATTAGTGTCCTCAATTCTTTGGCATCTTCCAACAGCTCTTGATAAAGTTTTCCTATTAATTCTCAATTCTTGACTCATCTTTCTAATGAGATGAGCTCTCCTCATTTGACTACTTACTATAGTCGATGTAATCACACGCCATGTTGCATTACTATCTTTTGTGCGTGAAGTGTTACCCACACTCTCATACGCACTCATTAGATTCTTGACAATAGATTTTTCACTTGAAGCCTCTGATGTTCTCAACCCAAGAATCTTCATGATGGACCTATACTTTATACTTCTCATCATTTCAACGAATAGTTGACATCTTGCAGTCTCATTTAACTTTTCAAAGAACAATCTCCAAATCTTATGAGCATATCTTCTACAAGTGCATTTTGGAATCTTACCTTCCATTGGCTACAAAATATTCTCATTAATATCAATCAAATACTTTGGCTTTCTATGCAAAATTCTAGGTGGTATTAAGTTAGGTAAATTCATCTCAACATTAGGAATTTCATCAATATTTAAATGAGATGGGCTAGATGGCATACCTTCGATCAAAGATGGAATAGATGACATACCTTGAGGTTGAGGTGGGAACGATGGCGTACCTCCTTCATCACATGTGAGTGATGATGTACTCTCAACTTGAGATGTGGTAGATGGTGTCCCTACATGTTGATTTGCACAAAGTTTTTGCATTTGTTCTCTTTGTGCCGCTAATAGCATATCTCTTTGTGATGGTTGTGGTTCCTCTTCAATTGGCATGTCTTCATTTATCATGTCCATCTTCCTCTTCTCATGAAGTTCCCTCATAGCCACTACTTTCTTTGCATTCTTAGCTTCTATCTCTTCCTATGTTGGTTTAATTCTTGATCATTTCCTCGGCATGATGGAGAACTTGTCTGTAGCATGATAAAGAGACCAATATTAGTTCCTAAGAAATGAATCCATACAAATAACTAAAATATATGTCATTCAACCCTTCATAGTAAATGTACATACAATCATCATGTAAAAGAGTAAATGTCACTCAACCAAAATAGGTACAAAGCATACAAAGCAAACTATTACAGCCATGAAAAGAGTACATGGGACTTCATGATTGAAAAGGTTGAGGCAGACCCAATTTGACATGTTTTTTGTTACTAGGGCTACTAGGATTTGGAATTGAGAAGGTGTTTTGTTGGTACTAGGGATACTAGGATTTGGGTAGCTTGTGAAGGAATAAACAACAATTGTTGTGTCATGTGCATGTACAAATAATCATGAATAGGTGCATAAGGAATGTCCTAGCCCAAGATATGTGCATACAAATCATCATGTCATGTGCATACTTGTATGATCTTGGCACCTATTCATTTGTATTTTAACTTGTTAATATGACAAGATAATAGTGGGATTGTATTTTTATTATGTTGTAAGGATTTACTCTTGTATATTTTGACATCATGGTATGTTAAGGTCTGTTTGTTACACATAATTATTAAAGAGCCTAAGTGTAGAAAATATACACGGCATCATGTGAGATTGTAGGCTACTTTCTTGATTGGGAATGTGTCTATTTTAAACATGTATGATAAAGCAGGATAAAGTAATTCAATTAGAATTAAGGAAAATGTAAAGAACATGCATGTAAAGACTTGACATACCTAAAAAATGAAGATTCGAATGGAGAGAGTATCCAATTATGTAGTGTTTTTTTCTTCTTGCATCAAACTCCTCAACAATTTGAGTTTTTCACCACTTGCTTCCTTTTCAATGTTAAATTGAATAACACTCAAATATAATTACTAACAATACTATTAACCAATCTATAATGTTAAATTCCTAAAATTGAATCACAATTAACATTGCAACACTACAAGAATTGAAACTTGAATAGACATATATCAAACTTGGTGTGAAAACTATGTTATTTCCTCCTTCTCAAGTTGGCAAAGCAGAAAAGGTGGTGGAAAGATCATGCAAAGGTGGTAGAATGTGTAAAATGTGCATGTGAACTTCCCAACAGCATGAAAGCACTTGTTTTTTGTTAGAGCACATGCATAATCAACATGAAAATAGAGCATGTGGGCCTGGATCATGGGGGTCAACACTTTTTTACCATTTCTATAGATTGATCCATAAATATTTGTGCCTATCTCACCTTCGATAGCACCTTTACAATATCTCACCTCTAGTTCCATTAACTCATGTTCTATATCTCACTTATCTCTCCCCCTCAGCTCTCTACCTCTTCCCTCTCTATGTCTCTCAGTCTCTCCTTGTCTACCTCAACACTAAACCCTAAACCTTATCCCTCAACCCTAATCCATCAACCCTCAACTCTAATCCCTCATCCCTAAACCCTAAACATTATCCCTATTCCTAAACCCTCAACCCTATCCTGAAACCCTCAACCCTCAAACCTTAATGTACTCAACCCTCAACATCAAACCCTAATCCCTCAACCCTTAACTCTCATCCCTTGACCCTCAACCCTATCCCTAAACCCTCAACTCTAAAACCTCAACCCTCAACACTCAACATCAAACCCTAATCCCTCAACCCTTAACTCTAATCCCTCAACCCTAAACCCTATCCATAAACCCTAAACACTATCCCTATTCCTAAACCCTCAATGGGCTCGATACTATACCTTAAACCCTAATCCCTTGTCCCTAAACCCTCCAACCCTATCCCTAATCCTTATACCCTCAACACTCTACTTTAACCCTAATCTCTCGACCCTAAACCCTATCTGTAAACCCTCAACCCTCAAACCTCAATGTACTCAACCCTCAACGTCAAACCCTAATCCCTCAACCCTTAACTTTGATCCCTTGACCCTCAACCCTATCCCTAAACCCTCAACCCTTAACTCTAATCTCTCAACCCTAAACCCTACACCTAAACCCTAAACACTATCCCTATTCCTAAACCCTCAACATGCTCGATACTATACCTTAAACCCTAATCCCTTATCCCTAAACCCTCCAACCCTATCCCTAATCCTTATACCCTCGACACTCTACTTTAACCCTAATCCCTCGACCCTCAACCCCATCCCTAAACCCTCGACCCTTGAACCTTAACCCTCAACCCTCAATGTCAAACCCTAATCCCTCAACCCTTAACTCTAATCTCTTGACCCTCAACCCTATCCCTAAACCCTAAACCCTAAAGCCTCAACCCTCAACCCTCAACGTCAAATCCTAATCCCTCAACCCTTCACTCTAATCCCTCAACCCTAAACCCTATCCCTAAACCCTCAACACTATACTTAAACCCTAATCCCTCAACCCTAAACCTTATCCCTAAACCCTAATCCCTCAACCCTCAAGCCTAATCCCTCAACACTCAACTCTAATCCCTCATCCCTAAACCCAAAATGCTATCCCTATTCCTAAACCCTCAATGGGCTCGATACTATACCTTAAACCCTAATCCCTTATCCGTAAACCCTCCAACCCTATCCATAATCCTTATACCCTTGACACTTTACTTTAACCCTAATCCCTCGACCCTCAACCCTATCCTGAAACCCTCAACCCTCAAACCTCATTGTACTCAACCCTCAATGTCAAACCCTAATCCCCCAACCCTTAACTTTGATCCCTTGACCCTCAACCCTATCCCTAAACCCTTAACCCTAAAACCTCAACTCTCAACACTCAACGTCAAACCCTAATCCCTCAACCCTTAACTCTAATCCCTCAACCCTCAACCCTATCCCTAAACCCTAAACATTATCCCTATTCCTAAACCCTCAATAGGCTCAATACTATACCTTAAACCCTAATCCCTTATCCCTAAACCCTCCAACCTGTTGACATTTCTTCTGAATCAGCATTAGGGTTTGCCACTTCTAATGCACAGGCAGATTCAGGCCAACTGAATACAGGAGGTTGCATGAGCTCCTCCCCTTCACTTCTGGTTCTGCCGCACCAAGGGGGGTATCCCTATAACTCAAGATGTAACCTTGACTAGCTCAAAGATAGAAGGATCTAACTTGACAACAACAGGCAGAATACTCTCATGTATGGACCAAGATCTGTATGATAGATCACAAGGCTGGCAACATTCTTGGACATGATGTCTGGTTGGGTATGAGAGCATGCAGGGGGTTCCTAATCCTACTCCTACAACTAACAGGTGGAAGTATGAAATGGTTTGATATGAATTTGGATGCAAAGCTGGACATGGTGTATAACACAAAAACACAGCATGATTGGTGCCTATCCAGGGCTTGGAGTCGGTAGACATACACCTGTGAATGATCAGCATGAATAGCTAAAACTGGATTTCAGGGGGATACACATGATATCTGCCCTACAGATATCTCCTAATATAGAGTGTTGAGCTATCTCTACTTATGGCATCCCTACTACAGTATACCCTTCCCAATGTTCAACCTGAAAACAGTTTAATCTGCCCCTTGAGCAGAGGTTAAAAGATCAGACATTCAATATAGGAATTCTATGCTCTAGAATCTAAACATAAGCAAACATCCAGATCCAGAAGAAGGATACATGCAATACTGGAGACAGAATTAACACAACACATGCTAAGATAGCATTACTCATACAAGATCAACCATGAAATCAGTGGATTCATGCCAAGTCCTACAACAGGAGATACATAAACTCACAGGTAAGCTGTACAGAGCAACCAGATCAGCTTGTTATGCATTACAGAGCCAAAATCATCAACTTTCAACAACCTTTCAAATGAGCAAGACCACCTGCTTATAACAGCCAGGTAGGTGCTCAGCAATTAATTACAATGTTGACCAGAATTTCGCCAGATACACAGTATCATGGAAATGGCGCTCAAACACAACCGGATTGGCGCCCAAACTTGAATGCAGCAGGTGGGGGAGGAGACAGGAAGATTTCTCGAGCCCTGCGCCCCTGTCCGCTGATGTACACCTCCAGTCGGGTACAAGATCGACCCACGCCATCGCCCATACCTCTGCAACAATCGCCATTAATGGCGCACCAACCCGCGGCCTTGGGAAAATCATCAAACAGACTATCGCAAGCATTTCCCGCCGAGACTCATCATCATGAAATTTTGAATATGCAGGATAACATTATCCCACATGCACCCCGCGATGACCTCAATAACACTTTATATACTAGGTCATGAGCATATATCATGTCGGTGCTTTTGCTCCCGACGACACTAGTATAGACTTCATCATCATCATCCTCCAGCAGCATGATATCCTGTTGTTCGAAAAATCACCCTGACGTCATCATGATATTTGAAATATAACCTTCATGATAATCGGCACAACCTGATCCATCGGAGGAACATCCTCCTGCTGAGCTTATACCAAAAGTCTGGCCGATGATCATCCTGATGACGTCATCATCATATCCTGCCGACGTCATCATCATATTCGCCTACTGCGCACCTCCTCACATCCGGATGACGTCATCATCATGTTTGCAAATATCAGGAGGTCTCTTCAAGATGATCAGTTGTTAGAAATATGACCCCCGCGGACCTTGATGACATCATCATCATATTAACATCATAATGATATTCGGAAGACAACCGGATATTTGGAAATATCCTCCTGACGTTCGAACATCAGGTTGCACTGTAGCTCCTCTGTAAGATCGGGGCGAAAAACTGAACATGATGATGCTGCTTGAAAAGATCACCCTCAATAGATAACACGCGAAACCAGCAGGCGGATATCTCCTTGATAGCAACATCATCATGATGTTCGAACAAACATATATCCGGGTGATATGAAAATATCACCCCCTCCTTCGCGAATATCATGATGCAGATAGGCAGAAAGAAAAATATCACCCTGATATACGGATGACGTCAGCATCATCAGGATGAAGAAACAACGAACAAGAAGTGATACAACATCATCAGGATGATATTGACTAAGATCATCCTGACGTTCAAAATATGATGACCCTAGTGAATATCGGGTCGCAATTACAACTCTTCAACAACATCATCAGGATGATGTTAACCAAGATCACCCGATGATAAAAATATCACCCCGGTGAAATATCATGAAGGCAGAAAATATGATGACCTCCGCAAGCAGCAGGATGATAACTGGAAATATGATGATGATGAACACGACCCTTAGGAAAAAACAAGTTAGGTCGAGCAATTCAAAGAATAAGCAACATCATCATCATGCTCGCGCAAGGTGATAAATGGAAGATCACCGGAGACTTTGAAACATCACCCTCGCAAGCAGATGAGGGCACACTGTAGCTCGGCAGCATCATCATGATAAAAACCAAACATCACCCGATGACTGAATATGATGATGACGATGAAAAACCCAGTCGACGAAGAACATGATGATGCAGACCATCGAAGACAAGATGATGATGATGACCTCCTCCTCAGGAAAACATGATGATGCAGCTGAAAAATGCTGAGGAGGTCCAACACTTAGAAAAAATGGGCAAGAAGATAAAGGCTTCAAATGAAGAAACCTCCTGATCATGACAAATCAACCCCTGGTCAAAATGAGTGTCAACAGTGGCTCTGTCTGGGGACGTGCAGGTGCAAGACTGCAGCGAGAACCCCAGATCTCTGGGATGCAGACCAGTCCCTTATCCATTGGGCACAGAGTCAAATACCTGCATCACCAAACACACTTGATGGCCTAAGGCCACCAAGAAAAGAAAAAAAAAATGTATCTCCCTTTGTCAAATATCTTGTTTTCATCTGCATGCACTGGGTCAAGCTTGGAGATACTACAAAGATCCACCCACAAACAAATCTTGTCATCTGCATATTCAACCCTCTGATTTGGTTTGTCATTATCACCCTTGTGCAGATAACCCTCAGCATCGTGTGACATGTGGGTGCAGAATATATCAAACAATGCATGTTCATATGGCATATAGCACTCATCACCTATATCATCATCATGCATTGCAACATGATCTCCTAGCTGGACTGCAAATAGGAAACACTCAGAGTCCATCATAAAACTAGGAAGATCAGCGCTCATTGTATTATATGCTGGCTCATCAAAAGAAAAGCTTTCAAAATCACAATTGTGTACATCATGTACACAACCATCTGGTACACCAGGCTGGAAAAGATCAGGCTCTGGCATCTGTTTTAAGTCAGGCACATTTTCACAGTCACTTACCTGATGTATGTTGTTTCCTCTTTCATCAAGATGAGAAACAGAATCCAAGTCAAAAATAGTGTCAATATCCTCACCATACTCAGATAGATCCTCATCACCACATGTGTCATAAATGGGTGGCCCAGGTGCATCAGTTTCATCATAGTATGCCATTTGTTCATGGGCAGCAGAGCACACCTCTTCATCATCAATGGATTCACTCTGTGGAGGAGTATCAGCCTGTGTGTCATAAGCAAAACAGCCATCAAATGAAAAACAATCATGCTCTAAACTAGCACTTATTTCAATTTCTGACTGCTCTTCATGATCTCCATGTGTTTGAAAGGTAGGCAATGGGTCACACATAGGACTGCTTCTCTGTTTGCTTATATCTTCTCTGTCTTGAGTACAATACTCACAATTGTCTCCACAGGTCCATTCTATAAATTGCTCATTACTGTCCACAACCTCGTTATTGTTTTCATGGTCAGCTGCCTCATCATTGCAATGGGAATCCTCACTAGTCCTTTCACTGGCATCCTCAGCTGGTGAACAATCCAGTTGAGCAGTATTGTTAGCATTGTGTTCAAATACAGCAATCTCAACCTCTATGCTTTTATTTTCATTTTTATCTGCACATGATGCCATAATCATTTGGTCATTTGCAGCTTCATAACCATTATTCACACCAAGGCCTGGGGACAGGGGTTTCAGCAGGTGCACATTTCTCATTTCTTCTACATTTTCTAAAAATTTGTATGCCATCTGCATACTTGTCACCTTGAAATCCTTCAGTAATGCACTAGAGCCCTCCTCAAAAGCTTCAAAGAATATGCCAACACAAGCTGAAATATCAGGTCTGAAACTTTCAGGGACATGTGAAAGGGCTACTGCAAACCTATGACTGAAATCAACACATGGCTCTTCATTTTGTTTTCTGATTCTCATCAAGTCTGCAACAAGATCAGCCGGTTCTTTTGCAAATTCTTCCTTGAAACAGTCAGCAAGTTCATCCCAACAGGCAAAGGATTTCTTTGGAAAGCTCAAATACCAGTCTTTTGCTTTTGCATCAAAGGACCTAACAAAAAACCTCATCCACATATCCTCATCTCTGAATGAATATTTTCCCATAAAACTGTGAAAATTTTGGATATGTGCATTCCCATCACATACATTGTGACCACTAAATCTAGGCATCTGACAGTATATCCTAGCAGGCATAATTTCTACTTCATAATCCACCCATGACAAATCCAGTTGGTCATACAAAGGATCAAAAGGGCTGACAGGAGGTTTAGCTTTCTGACAGGCAGACACAACAGGGTTACTGCTTTTTAACTGGGCCTGCTCAGCCTCTAAGAATATCAACCTATTTCTTATCTCCTCTATTCCTTTATCCAACATTTCACCACTGAGTGTGGGATAACTCATACTTGGATTCACAAAAATCTTACTCTTAGACATTGTTTGTTTGTCTAAGACCTAAGGCTTCCCCTGGCATCTAACTTATGCAGTAAAACAGCAAATAAAGGGGAAGTAACAAGGTACCTTTTCTCATACAGATGCAGAAATATGTACATCTTTCAACCAATAACATACATCTATCTTTCATGTGCATTTAGATCTTTTTTGCAGAGTCGCCACCTCTCCAGAGAGGACAAAATTTTCAATAGCTGAAAGCTACTTTTCCAGGTTCATTCCACCAGCAGAGCATCATTTTGTTAGTGACTCGGATGGGCCACAAGTATATCATTTTTTAGTCCATCCCCAGTAGAGTCGCCATTTTGTTGACATTTCTTCTGAATCAGCATTAGGGTTTGCCACTTCTAATGCACAGGCAGATTCAGGCCAACTGAATACAGGAGGTTGCGTGAGCTCCTCCCCTTCACTTCTGGTTCTGCCGCACCAAGGGGGGTATCCCTATAACTCAAGATGTAACCTTGACTAGCTCAAAGATAGAAGGATCTAACTTGACAACAACAGGCAGAATACTCTCATGTATGGACCAAGATCTGTATGATAGATCACAAGGCTGGCAACATTCTTGGACATGATGTCTGGTTGGGTATGAGAGCATGCAGGGGGTTCCTAATCCTACTCCTACAACTAACAGGTGGAAGTATGAAATGGTTTGATATGAATTTGGATGCAAAGCTGGACATGGTGTATAACACAAAAACACAGCATGATTGGTGCCTATCCAGGGCTTGGAGTCGGTAGACATACACCTGTGAATGATCAGCATGAATAGCTAAAACTGGATTTCAGGGGGATACACATGATATCTGCCCTACAGATATCTCCCAATATAGAGTGTTGAGCTATCTCTACTTATGGCATCCCTACTG
The DNA here is from genome assembly GCA_027924645.1 of Cunninghamia lanceolata. Lineage (NCBI taxonomy): Eukaryota > Viridiplantae > Streptophyta > Pinopsida > Cupressales > Cupressaceae > Cunninghamia > Cunninghamia lanceolata. The sequence goes on from BSBN01001281.1 coordinate 9,080,009, forward strand.
CAGTATACCCTTCCCAATGTTCAACCTGAAAACAGTTTAATCTGCCCCTTGAGCAGAGGTTAAAAGATCAGACATTCAATATAGGAATTCTATGCTCTAGAATCTAAACATAAGCAAACATCCAGATCCAGAAGAAGGATACATGCAATACTGGAGACAGAATTAACACAACACATGCTAAGATAGCATTACTCATACAAGATCAACCATGAAATCAGTGGATTCATGCCAAGTCCTACAACAGGAGATACATAAACTCACAGGTAAGCTGTACAGAGCAACCAGATCAGCTTGTTATGCATTACAGAGCCAAAATCATCAACTTTCAACAACCTTTCAAATGAGCAAGACCACCTGCTTATAACAGCCAGGTAGGTGCTCAGCAATTAATTACAATGTTGACCAGAATTTTGCCAGATACACAGTATCATGGAAATGGCGCTCAAACACAACCGGATTGGCGCCCAAACTTGAATGCAGCAGGTGGGGGAGGAGACAGGAAGATTTCTCGAGCCCTGCGCCCCTGTCCGCTGATGTACACCTCCAGTCGGGTACAAGATCGACCCACGCCATCGCCCATACCTCTGCAACAATCGCCATTAATGGCGCACCAACCCGCGGCCTTGGGAAAATCATCAAACAGACTATCGCAAGCATTTCCCGCCGAGACTCATCATCATGAAATTTTGAATATGCAGGATAACATTATCCCACATGCACCCCGCGATGACCTCAATAACACTTTATATACTAGGTCATGAGCATATATCATGTCGGTGCTTTTGCTCCCGACGACACTAGTATAGACTTCATCATCATCATCCTCCAGCAGCATGATATCCTGTTGTTCGAAAAATCACCCTGACGTCATCATGATATTTGAAATATAACCTTCATGATAATCGGCACAACCTGATCCATCGGAGGAACATCCTCCTGCTGAGCTTATACCAAAAGTCTGGCTGATGATCATCCTGATGACGTCATCATCATATCCTGCTGACGTCATCATCATATTCGCCTACTGCGCACCTCCTCACATCCGGATGACGTCATCATCATGTTTGCAAATATCAGGAGGTCTCTTCAAGATGATCAGTTGTTAGAAATATGACCCCCGCGGACCTTGATGACGTCATCATCATATTAACATCATCATGATATTCGGAAGACAACCGGATATTTGGAAATATCCTCCTGACGTTCGAACATCAGGTTACACTGTAGCTCCTCTGTAAGATCGGGGCGAAAAACTGAACATGATGATGCTGCTTGAAAAGATCACCCTCAATAGATAACACGCGAAACCAGCAGGCGGATATCTCCTTGATATCAACATCGTCATGATGTTCGAACAAACATATATCCGGGTGATATGAAAATATCACCCCCTCCTTCGCGAATATCATGATGCAGATAGGCAGAAAGAAAAATATCACCCTGATATACGGATGACGTCAGCATCATCAGGATGAAGAAACAACGAACAAGAAGTGATACAACATCATCAGGATGATATTGACTAAGATCATCCTGACGTTCAAAATATGATGACCCTAGTGAATATCGGGTCGCAATTACAACTCTTCAACAACATCATCAGGATGATGTTAACCAAGATCACCCGATGATAAAAATATCACCCCGGCGAAATATCATGAAGGCAGAAAATATGATGACCTCCGCAAGCAGCAGGATGATAACTGGAAATATGATGATGATGAACACGACCCTTAGGAAAAAACAAGTTAGGTCGAGCAATTCAAAGAATAAGCAACATCATCATCATGCTCGCGCAAGGTGATAAATGGAAGATCACCGGAGACTTTGAAACATCACCCTCGCAAGCAGATGAGGGCGCATTGTAGCTCGGCAGCATCATCATGATAAAAACCAAACATCACCCGATGACTGAATATGATGATGACGATGAAAAACCCAGTCGACGAAGAACATGATGATGCAGACCATCGAAGACAAGATGATGATGATGACCTCCTCCTCAGGAAAACATGATGATGCAGCTGAAAAATGCTGAGGAGGTCCAACACTTAGAAAAAATGGGCAAGAAGATAAAGGCTTCAAATGAAGAAACCTCCTGATCATGACAAATCAACCCCTGGTCAAAATGAGTGTCAACACAACCCTATCCCTAATCCTTATACCCTTGACACTCTACTTTAACCCTAATCCCTCAACCCTCAACCATATCCCTAAACCCTCGACCCTTGAACCTCAACCCTCAACCCTCAATGTCAAACCCTAATCCCTCAACCCTTAACTCTAATCCCTTGACCCTCAACCCTATCCCTAAATGCTAAACCCTAAAGCCTCAACCCTCAACCCTCAACATTAAATCTTACTCCCTCAACCCTTCACTCTAATCTGTCAACCCTAAACCCTATCCCTAAACCCTCAACACTATACCTTAAACCCTAATCCCTCAACCCTTAACCCTAAACCTTATCCCTAAACCCTAATCCCTTAACCCTCAACCCTAATCCCTCAACCCTCAACTCTAATACCTCATCCCTAAACCCTAAATGCTATCCCTATTCCTAAACCCTCAATGGGCTCAATACTATACCTTAAGCGCTAATCCCTTATCCCTAAACACTCCAACCTTATCCCTAATCCTTATACCCTCGACACTCTACTTTAACCCTAATCCCTTGACCCTCAACCCTGTCCCGAAACCCTCAGCCCTCGAACCTCAATGTACTCAACCCTCAATGTCAAACCCTAATCCCTCAACCCTTAACTCTAATCCCTCAACCCTCAACCATATCCCTAAACCCTTAACCCTAAAACCTCAACCCTCAACACTCAATGTCAAACCCTAATCCCTCAACCCTTAGCTCTAATCCCTCAACCCTAAACCCTATCCCTAAACCCTCAACACTATACCTTAAACCCTAATCACTCAACCCTAAACCCTATCCCTAAGCCCTAATCCATCAACCCTCAACCCTAATCCATCAACCCTCAACCCTAATCCCTCATCCCTAAACCCTAAACACTATCCCTATTCATAAACCCTCGACAGGCTCGATACTGTCCCTCAACCCTTAACCCTTAAAACTTGAACCCTAGAACCTGTCCCTACACCCTCAACACTTGACACTATGTCTTAAACCCTATTCGCTTAACCCTCATCCCTAAAGCCTCAACCCTAAATCCTTAAACCTTCAACCCTAAACCCTATCCCTAATCCCTCTACCCTTGACAATCTACTTTAACCCTAATCCCTTGACCATCAACCCTATCCCTCAACCCTCAACCCTCAACCCTCAACTCTCAACATTAAACCCTAATTCATCAACCCTAAACCCTAATCCCTCAAACCTAAACCCTATCCCTAAATCATCAACCCTTAACACTATACCTTAAACCCTAATCCCTATCCCTCAACCCTTAACCCTTAAAACTTAAACCCTATCCCTACACCCTCAACACTCGACACTATATCTTAAGCCTTAAAGCCTCATCCCTAAAGCCTCAACCCTCAATCCTTAAACCTTCAACCCTAAACCCTATCCCTAATCTCTCTACCCTTGACACTCTAACCCTAACCTAGACATTAAATGCTAATCCGTCAACCCTAAACCCTATCCCTAAACCCTCAACCCTCAACACTATACCTTAAACCCTAATCCATCAACCCTAAAACCTAATCCCTCAACCCTCAACCCTAAACACTATCAATAAACCCTCAACCCTTGACACTATACCTTAAACCCTAATCCCTCAACCCTCAACCCTAATCCCTCATCCCTAAACCCTAAACATTATCCCTATTCCTAAACCCTCAACCCTCAACACTATACCTTAATCCTTAATCCCTTATCCCTAAACCCTAAACCCTATCCCTCAACCCTTAACCCTTAAAACTTAAACCCTAAAACCTATCCATAAACCCTCAAAGCTCAACACTATACTGTAAACCCCAATCCCTTAACCCTCATCTCTAAAGCCTCAACCCTCAATCGTTAAACCTTCAACCCTAAACCCTATCCCTAATCCCTCTACCATCAACACTCTACTATAACCCTAATCCCTTGACCATCAAACCCATCCCTAAACCCTCAACCCTCAACCCTCAACTCTCAACATTAAACCCTAATCCGTCAACCCTAAACCCTAATCCCTCAACCCTAAACCCTCAACAATATTCCTTCAACCCTAATCCATCAACCCTAAACCATAATCCCTCAACCCTAAACTCTATCCCTAAACCCTCAACCCTCAACACTATTCCTTAAACCCTAATCCCTCAACCCTAAACCCAAAACGCTATCCTTAAACACTCAACCCTTAGCAAGTTATACCTTAAACCTTAATCCCTCAACCCTTAACCCTAATCCCTCATCCCTAAACCCTAAATGCTATCCCTATTCCTAAACCCCCAACCCAAGACACTATACCTTAAACCCTAATCCGTTACCCCTAAACCTTAAACCCTAACCCTCAACCCCTTCACCCTTAAACCTTAAACCCTAAAACCTATCCCTAAACCCTCAACCCTATACCCTCAACAATATACTTAAGCCCTAATACCTCAATCATCAACCCTATACCTTAAACCTGAAGCTACACCCTCAAACCCTCATCCCTAGACCATATAACCTCACCCTTATATCCTAAATCTCAAATATTGTGCCTCAACCCTATACTTAAATTAAACCTAAACCATACGTGCTCTCAACCCAAGTCACTCTATGCCTTATATACCCTCAATCCATATCACAAAACCCTAAACCCTAATCCCCATGCCTTACACACTTAATCTTATACACTCAACAACCTGAATATTAACCCTCAACTATAACCCTCAACCCTCTATCCTCTACATATTACTTAAGCCCTAATACCTCAACCCTCAACCCTCAAAACTATACAGGATCAAGTCCTTATATACACTAAACCCAAAACACTTACATACATACATGCATACATACAAACATACATACATACAAAGATGCATACATACAAGCATGCATACATACCTACACGAATAGATATAAACATCCATGAAACATACTTATGAAATTTGAACATATCTCATTCAAAGGAAGACATAACGCCAGCACGTTATAATGTACTTGCGTTATGTCAAACTGGGAAAAACACTGGCAAACATGTAAAAAAGCAAAAGGCACAACATAAAGTGCTCGCATTATGTTGTGCTTTGGGAATACCAAGCCTTGGGCTTGGGATTTTCTTTGGATTTCCAACCCAAAGGCTTGGAGTGCCTTTTGAACATCCACGGACATGTTTTTGCAGATTCTTCAAGATTTCACATAATTTTGTTTGTGCTAACCCTCAGATTTGCACGTGTTTCAAGGTCAAACAAATCAAACACCTTGGGTAATGTTAGACTTTCTCTTAGCTATTTAACGATGTAATTTTTTTCACATTTTGACAATGTTAAGCCTTTCATCTTTAATTTCTTTTGTTTGTGTCTGGTTTTAGGCAAAAACCACTATTTGGTCTTTTTTTCATTGTAAATTAACCATTCATTGAAATTTCAAAAAAATTACATATTTAGAAACTAGACTCCATTCTACACATATTTAAAAAAAAGGAAAAAATGATTTTTGATTAGTTTTCAAAATTTATAGGGGTAGCACGGCCAAAATTCTATTTTTTAGGATGCGTCCACTTTGAAAATTAGTAAAAAATCAAATATTCATAAAAAAATTATCAAAACAATTGGGCATAAACTACATGTTGTTAGCTAATTTCTCACCAAAGTGATTTTAAAAATACAAAAAAAAGTTAACCTTTTGAGGGAGCCACAAAACATGCTATGTTATGTTTTTTTGACAAAAACAACACCAATTTATGTGGCTCCCTCTTTTGAACCCCTTAATCTATACCATTTTAAAAAAAAATTAGTAGTTTAGAAAGTAGACTCAGAGCACTACGAACATTGTTTTGGTTGCATCTCCAAATTTTGAGTGTAACTATGCTCAATTTCTCATCCAAGGCCAGCATTTCTTGATTTTAGAAAAAAGTGGCTACTTAAGACCCGTTTTTGGCCCCCATCTTCTTCCACTTACCCTACATAGATAATCTTTTGATATCCCGTTGCAACTTAGGGTAGTTGGAGCATAGCATTTTGAAATTTGGAAATCCATAATCTACATTAATAGCAGCAACTAACTTAGACAAAATTGTTTGCTCCATGTTCAAATTCCTCATTCTAAAACAAAATACAAAAAATATAGAATTCAACAAAAACATTCTTAAACAACTGAAAAAACCTATAACATCAAAACCTATAATTAAACCAAAAAATTTATGAAGGAGAAGAAGACTTGTAGCTATTTCCCTAAAACAAATCATATTTCACACGTCATAGCCAAATGAAACCTACAACTGAACTAATTGACCCTGCAACCAAACTATTTGAAGATAAAAGTACAAAATTAGAAAATGTAGAGCAAATTTTTTTTATCAAAGTAAAGGAGGACTTAGCAAGATCAATAAAACTAATAACATCACAAGTTTGACATGCCAACACCTCCACCATTTAACTGCATTTGAAATTTAACTTAAGCAATCACAATTACCGCATTATATCTATGGAAAAAACATCAAATCCACAAAACAAATTCTTTATTCTAACAAAATTTTACTTGCTTTGCTTAAAATAATTAGGCCATAACTTTATATTCCTCCTTGTAAATGGACACATTATTGTATGGAGGATGTTTCTGTGGGGTGTTTTTATGCGCTTTCATGTGATCATTGGTTGCTCTTTAATGTATTTCACATGCTAATTTTGTTACTCAATTCACTACATTTTGTCTATTGTTGAACCACAAACCTAAGCATGATATCTAGTGATTATTATTGTTTGTTTGCACTTAATTCTCCTAGTGGTATTCATTTTTTTCATTTTAAAATTAATCTCCTCTACCTTTTTTTCTAGAAAGAACATAGAATATTCTCATTTTTTGTTCAAAAATAATGTCGAACAGAAAGGTGTGATATTACAAAATGAGGTGCCTTTCAAATTCACATGTTACAAATTTCCACGTGGTAGGGGTGTGGAGGATTAGCTTTTTATCCCAAATTAGTAGTAAAGAAAACCAAAAAATTCACCTACCATCTTTTGGTTTTCCTAGCCAAAACTTCAACTAACTATTAATTGAGCCTATCAAAAATAATATTGGGACAATATTTTCTTGCATATATACAAGAACAATTTATTTTATAATATTTTTAAACTCATTTCTCTATAATGGTTGAAATTCTAGACAATCTTTCATTTATTGCCGCGTATTTGCAAAAATAGTTCAGAATTGACAATCTCTATAGTTTTGCCCAAAATGGTTCAACTTTTGATTGTTCAAGAATTTTCTCTACATTAAATAAATCTTGTGCAGGACATTAAACAACAAAGATGTGTTGGAATTTCAATTCTTTGAAGAGTAATACACGGATAAGCTTTTAATATCCTGTTGCAACTTAGGGTAGTTGGAGCATAGCATTTTTACTATAATATAACATAAACATAAATACATTATAAATTTCTATAATCAATAATTTAATATAAATTATATATATAATAATTTTTAGATCACTATAATATATAAATAATGAATATATTTACACATATTTCATTTTACTATGTTTCAATAAATTTTATTATAAAAAATAGTATTAATTATATTATTCTATAGATATTTAAAATATCAATATTATAATTACAATGAAGAAAAAATAAATAATCATATTAATATGAATATTACACAATATAATATATTAATATTTAATACTTGTAACAAATATATCAATATTTCATTTTACTATAATATAACATAAGTATAAATACATTATAATGATAATTCCATTTATTTGTATAATCAATAATTTGTTTTTGGTATTGATAAGTTGCAAACAAGGGTGCAGGTCCCTATTACAAAAGGCCAACGGGTAGCAAAATAGGCCAGTGACCACGAACAACAAAACAATAGTAGACTAACAACTAACATAACAATATTATAAGAGTACCAATACCAAAAACAAACATAAAACTAGAAAACAAATCATTCCAGTCATCCTGTAACGCCCGCCTTGAACACCTTAAAGAAATACACACTTATGATATATGAAACAGGAATTTTTTTTTTTTAAGATGATTAAGTAACGTTAACATAACTAATTACGACATATTCCCTAAGGATTCAAGGCTGCATTACTTTACAAACCAACTAACATAACTTAACATACATCAGTAATTGATCCAAATCCATGCTCAATTAAATAACTTATTCATATTCATTGCATATTATCAAATAACAGAATCTACATGATTAAGTACATAACTGAAATGCTTTCATATAAGTACATCATGACATCATTACATTGCCATAAGTAGACTACATCAAAATTACATAGATAATGAATGTTCTGTTACACAAATCTGGTACAAGATTATACACATGCATCTTCACCAACTGGGACAAGTACAATTGTCTGAAAACTGGAATAAATCTTTTCTGCATATGAACTTGACAAGGAATAACCAATGGATAATAAAGCTCTTCCACCCGACCATGTGGAACCCTAAGGTCCACCCCCTGAGCTAGGAGTTAACATGAGGTCCCAAACAATGACAGTCAGGTAGACGAAAGACAAACAAGAACAAGGAATGACCAAATGCCAATACAACACATGGCAATAACAATACAACACAACTTAACTTCCAGAGGTGACACAAAACAAATGAGGAGAGACCGAACAAGGGATGCTAGGTTGTAGTAGGAAGAGTGTCATCGCACGGTCCTAGCATGGGTTATCCTGACAGCCTCTCACTAGGCGCCGGCCCCATAGGGTGACACATGCGGAATCGACCTTCCTTTCATGAGGACAAGGAAGTCAATCATGCCGACCAGGCCTTCTCTACCCATCCTTAGTCTAAACAAGCACTACAGGTCATGGGAGAGGAATCCAATAATCTTATTAATGTGAAATCTACCCTTAACCCTCTAGTTTATTTTAGGTTATCACTTGATTAAACTACTTCCAACGGGTTATCCTGACTACCACTTTTGGCGCCGGCCCCACGTTGAAAGCCACTCTCCTTCCTAACACCTAGTAACCTTAACATCATACAAGACTTTATAACAATACTCATACATGTTCACTGCAAGGCATAAACACTCTTGCATCACAATATAATCACAACACCAATTGTTATCCAACGCTTTTAACATTACAATACTTTATTCTTTTACAGATTCTAGGTCTCTCCATACGACAAAATGGTACAATAAGATCACAAGTGGTTTAATTTCCCCACTAGAAAATATTACTTTCAATACACATAAACAACTTGACATTATCTCAATATTCTTCATACTATGTTTGATCCACATAATCGTTATTATATCGTAATTACAAAAAAAACAACTATACACAAGTTGCGAATACTCAACTAAGACAACTTGGCCTCTGGAATTCAAGTTTAACCACCCTCAATTTGACTCGTTACAACAACTGGAATACTTAACTCATACAGTTTAATACAGTTCTAGAGTTAACACTACAATCTCTTCTCTGTTCAAAGTAAACAACTTCTGTAATAAAATCAACATTAGATTACATTCTCTACTATTACTGTTTATTACAACCTACTGTCTTGTAAGAGAATTGTAAATGATCCTATTTGAATGGAACGTGAACAGCTTGTATAAGTTGTCAATGAGGAGTAAAATGGCTATTGATTGTTTTATCATTGAAATGGATGACAGTTGATTAGTCTAACAACTTCCTCAACTTGCAAATCTAATAAGATTGACGGTATCCAATGATCACAAAAAAATAACGAAGGCAAATGCTTCCAACTGTTATGCAGATCTCCAAACATGAAAAGTGTAATTACAAGTTCAGAAATCACTTCCCCTCAGGTTTAATTTCTGACAGAAATGGATGGATTACAAACTCTCAGTAGTTCTCAAATCACTGATTGCTGTGTGTGCTTAGTTGTCCCTTGCTGCACTGGCCTTCAGAGGCAGCGCATCTCCATCAGTGATATATCAGTTAAGACTGTGTCAGTTGTGTGGACTGTATTGCAGTCCGTTAAACTAATGTGAAGGTGTGATCTGCAGGAAGGAACCTCTCAGAAGTGTGCCCAGGTAAAATAGGGATCCTTAGTAAAAGAATGATTGCAAGGTATATACGAAATGGAATTGTTGCAAGGGACTCAAGAACTCTCCATAATGCACACTATGGTTGTCATCTAGGTTCTTACAGAGGACTACTAGAGATGTAATCGTCTAATAACCCGGTCAATGAACAACTAGGGAACTGGAGAATGTTTATGACGTGATAAAAGAAGATAAGGATTTTGCCAACACAGCAATCTTATTTCAACTCTGTAAGTGAACTGCATTTGTTAGTTTACTGGAAAAGCTTTCTGCTTTGCAAGAAGAACTATGTCGATGATTTTTCCATTACACTATCGCTGTCGAGCCTGTTATCGAGTTTCTAAAATATTTCGGTGTTGAGGATTGACCATAAATGAGACAGTAAGATGTCAGGAACAGACAGCTGCTCAAATCACTTTTGTAACCATTATTACATTACACCTAACAGTTGATTGCATTGTTGACCATCTTGCCTTCACTGGCTATCATGAGGACACCCCAAACTTTTTCATTGAGAATGCAGTTAAATCTGTTTTGAACAAATGGATCAACTTCCTGGTGCAAGCCGATCACATAAGGCTTAGGATCGTTGCCTTTAGATTATTATATTTTTTTTATTTTCAACAAAAATGCCTTTGATGAAAGTTCAACAACGGCCTCAGAGAGGCTATGCACAGAATGGATTTATTAAGAAGGCTTAAGAAATTTTTAAGCAAAAGCAAATCGGCAAATGCAAAGCGAACCATGAAACCCTTTTAATTCGAACTGCTTGTTCATTTGTTTCTGCCGCTCCATAAGGCATTAATTAGCCCATGATATGACGCAAATGCCCGTTTAAAGTCTATAACTGTTCTCCTTCGAGACGCTGGATTTTTTGGCAACAGTCCAACAGTCTAAAAATTGCTGCCATTTAACCTTTTGATAGCCAAGGACTCTCATAACCTATGATGCCAAATTATTTGTAGGTCCGTGAGATCATAATAATCCAAACTATAGAGTGGACTCGTTTCATACTACTGGACAGATGACGAAGACCCCCCCCAAAATGGCTATATTGAAAAGGCTTCAGAAACCTTCAACCAAAAGTGAATAAAACAGCAGCGAACCACCTAAAACAACACCTCCCTATCACGCCCTGGCATTACAACTAATAGCGATACAAATATTATCAATCCACTAGTAAATAATACTGAAGGAAACAAAAAAAAATAAATTAAAATCTCAGGCAAAAATCATTAACCAGATCTTTTTGAACAAATAGAACTTCAAATTGCAGACGTTTGAGCAAGCAATCTATGCATGGCTCCTGGCATAACCCTAACGATACCCGTTAAATCTGTGTTGACACTATGGATGCATTTTTTTGTATTGCTGATGCTTTAGTTTAAAGAATGTACTCAACGCTTCATGAGGGATACCACGGACGCTGGGATAGTAGACGCAAAGATTTACCATTTAAGAATGAGACAATATTTCATGGAATGGGTCGATTGCATTTAACTGCAATTACACAAGTACAGATTGCAACACTCGATCCCTGCATTGCTGCCATTTCCAAATCAATTGATGATGATGGCAGTGCCGAATGGATGTTGACAGAACAGTTAATTGTCTAAGAGGACACGGGTTTTGCAGAAAACAATACATAATTGAATATGTGCAAGAAGTTTACAAAGAGAGGTCTGAGAGATCTTAAAGAAATATCATTTTACATCTTCAAACCCTACCAATTTTACGCCGGTCTGAGAGTGCATATAGATGGAATTGCCGAAATACATCCACCATGATATGAAGAAGACTATCAAAAATGAATTATTGCAGGGATGATTGAATGATTTGGCAAAATAGTGGAAGGAAGACAATCGAATAACGGAAGCCTTGAGCAGAAAGGAAGAATTTAAAACCCTAAGAGAAGTTATTGTTTAAACATAGAGAGAACAGTCTAAAGACATGAGCTTTGATGGCACAACACATAATACAAACTGATTTCAGATCGTAATATATCTTAAAGTGGATGTCCAATCAACAAACTATTTGGAATCAAATAAACAACAACAACATCTGCAGATTCAGAATAAAGTTCAGAGATAAGGCATTCGACGGAACCTGGCTACGATATCAAATCGATGAGTCTACTTCAATTGCTGCAGTTCCAAGCTGCTTATTCCAGCCTTCTTCTCTTTTCTTTCACCTGTAATGTTGTCCTCTTTGCCTCTACAAGCTTTTCTTTATAACATAGCCCCTTCCTTCTTCCAAGGGACTCGGCACGTGATCCCGTGCATCTCCCCCCTCTACTTATATTTTTTATTTAATTTAATGATCCCAAAATGTTATTTATTTATTTTATTTTATTTTATTTTTAAATGTAAACACATAATTCCTGACAAAATTTAATTTCTTTATAGCCGACCAACTATATAAAATTGTAATATTACGTCAATCTATAATTTTTAACTATATTTTAATTTATTTTATCAATTAAGTTGTAAATCACAATTTACAACATGATTACAACTGTTTTATTTATTTAAATATTTATTATAAATAATATTATATTGAACAATACAAAATTTCTTACAACTTTATTTAACAACTACACTTCTAATAAAATAATAATTTATTTATAACGATAATTAGCAACTAATGACATTATGCTCAATTATCAACATTTATATTCTTTCGTATAATGATTCTAATTAAAGCACAACACTACCACACACACTTAGACACCTTCAAACCTAATTAGACTCCAAGGTATAGTATTACCTGACAGCAAGACATGATCGAAAGACAACCAATAACCACAAGGGTAAACTGACGACCAAAGAACACTGACTAGGGACCTCACGTTAACTCCAACCAACTAATCCATTGGCAAAGGCACGCTCAGACCTGGTAATCAGGTGGAGTCGGTGCCTAGTACTTGCATCCTGTAGCAACGCACAGTTAACCGTAGCAAGATATATATACATCACATGCAGTCCTATAGTGAATGGAAATCGTAGTGGGGTAGGGTACTCGAGAATGAGTAATACGACACTGTTCCATTCACGTTTACGAATAAACAATTAACTATATTGAACAAGGTATCTGATTACTAGTCAACAATATAAAATGATCAACTATCTTCCAAACCCATATAGTGAATAACATCAAAGCATCTATAACATCCAGTTCATTTATCAAATTGTAAAGCATAAAATAACATAATCCAACATCAACATCTGTTATCATAACAATTAGGTTCATACTGAAATAGCAAAATAACTAGAAATCCATCATCAAACGATCTAAAATACTGTCATAATGTCCAGTACTACTAAGCAAACATCAGTCCGATAGACGACCAATTGAGGGGCATTACATCCTCCCCCCTAGGATCAGGCTTACTCCTGGAAGCCTACGAACAAATATGGATATAGCTCTCGCATTCGAGATGTATCTTCCCAGGTCGCTGAAGTCTCATCACTAGGATCCCATTGGACCCTTACCTGCTCTATGACTCTGCCCCTGAGAGCGAGTCGCCTGTGCTCCAAAATGCCTACGGGCTCCAAAGCTAGATGCCCGTCCTCTACCTGTAAGGCATGCCAATCAAGAACAGGAGAAATATCTGGATGATAAGGTCTAAGAACAGAAACATGAAATACATCATGGACGTGTGACAAGCTAGGCGGCAAAGCAAGACGGTATGCAACAGGACCGATTCTCTCCAAAACCTCGAATGGCCCTACAAAGCGTGGTGCGAGTTTAGAGCCTTTTCCATAACGGATCGGACTCTTTTGCGGACGCACCCGCAAGAACATCCGATCACCAACTGAAAACTGACGATCAAGTCTGTGAGCATCTGCATATTTCTTCTGTCTATCCTGAGCTGCTACCAGATGCTCTCTGATGCGAACAACCTGCTGCTCCATCTCTTGGAGCATCTGTGGACCTAGGAGAACTCTATCCTCAAGATGATCCCAACTCAATGGGGTACGACAAGGATGACCATATAGGGCCTGAAAAGGAGACATGCCAATGGAACTATGGTACCCATTATTGTACACAAACTCCACCAAATACAAATAATCTTCCCAACGGTTTTACTGATCCATAACATACATTCTGAGCATGTCCTCAAGGACCTGATTGACCCTCTCAGTTTGCCCATCAGTCTTTGGATGATAAGCTGAACTGAAGTTCAACTGAGTCCCCAACGCATGCCGAAGGGATGTCCAAAGAGCTAAAGTAAAAACTGGATCACGATCAGAGATAATATTGTGAGGAATCTTGTGCAATCTGACGATATCCTCCATGAAAATTTTGGCCACAGATGGAGCATTGTATGAAGATCGGACAGGAGAAAAGTGTGCTACTTTTGTAAGCCTATCTACAGTGACCATTATTGCATCATGACGATGAGAGGACATGGGTAAACCAACTATAAAATCTATTGAAATGATGTCCCATTTCCATTCCGGAATAAGATGTGGCTAGAGAAGACCTGCGAGATGCTAATGTTCCGCCTTAACCCTCTGACATTCTAAGCATCTCGAAACAAAATCAGCAATATCCTTCTTCATTCCAGCCCAAAAATATATCTGACGAAGGTATGCATACATCTTCTTGACACCTGGATGAGCAGAATAAGGTGCCCGATGTGCCTCGGTCATGATTAGGGTGCGGAGACCCTCTATAGAAGGCACATAAATGCGACCTAAATGTCACAAGAGACCATCTGACTCAATAGAATATCTGAGATATCTACCCTCCAAGGTTCTACCAGACTCAACTTCAACTTTCACTTCCTGATACCATCTATCTGCAGGGAGTGCTGCGAGAATCTGTCCTCTCAAATCCACTCTAAGAGTGATTGATGAAAGTTCATGTCTTCGCCGACTAAGGGCATCTGCCACCACATTCTCCTTACCTTGGATATATTTTACCTCAAAATCGTACTCACATAAAAACTCCATCCACCGCCTCTATCTCGCATTTAGGTTTGGCTGTGTAAAAATATACTGTAAACTTCGGTGATCATTGTGCAGCTCAAACCGATGCCCCAGTAAGAAGTGTCTCCATCTTACCAATGCATGCACAACTGCAGCTAACTCTAGGTCATGTGTAGGATAGTTCAACTCATGATCTTTGAGTTTACGGGACTCGTAGGCTATCACACGACCCTCCTGCATTAAAACTACTCCTAAACCTTCCAAAGATGCATCAGTACAAACCACAAAATCTCCGGTAGGATCAGGTACTGCTAGAATAGGTGCACTAGTTAACCGCTCCTTAAGACTCTGAAAGGCTGCTTGACACTGTTCTGACCAAATGAACTTCTTTCCTTTTCTCTGAAGAGAAGTTATAGGGTGAGCTATCTTTGAAAATCCTTCCACAAATTGTCGATAATAGCCTGCTAAGCCCATGAAACTACGAACCTCTGAAACATTGATAGGAGCAGGCCAGTCCATGATAGCTTGAATCTTTGAAGGATCCACTGCAATACCCTTGTCGGAAATAACATGTCCCAAATATTTCACTTCAGTTTGAAAGAAATCACATTTAGCTAGATTTGCATATAACTGATTTTCTCTTAAACACTGCAGAACCTGTCGCAAATGTTCTTCATGCTCCTCCATAGACCTTGAATAAATCAATATATCATCTAAGAAGACAAGAACAAATCTATCAAGATAGGTACGGAACACACCATTCATCAGGCTCATAAATACTGATGGCGCATTTGTCAACCCAAAAGGTACAACAGTGAACTCATAATGCCCATAACGAGTGCGAAATGCTGTCTTGTGGATGTCAGCCTCAAAGATGCACAACTGATGATATCCAGATTTTAGGTATATCTTTGAAAACACCTTAGCTCCCTTGATCTGATCAAAGAGGTCATCAATTCGTGGCAATGGGTATCTGTTCTTCATAGTCACCTTATTAAGCTATCGATAGTCGATGCACAAATGCAGAGATCCATCCTTTTTCTTCACAAAAATAACTGGTGCTCCCCATGGAGAGACACTAGGACGAATGAATCCCTTTGCTAATAACTCTTCTAGCTGCAAGAGAAGCTCCTTAAGCTCCTGAGTAGTCATCCGATATGGAGCTCGTGAAATAGGTTCTGCTCCGGGAACAAGGTCTATCTTAAAATTAATATCACGCTTCGGTGGCATACCCAAGATCTCGCTAGGAAAGACGTCTTCATACTCCTTGAGAATAGGATGATCATCAAGGGATGTCTCCCTATTCTCCCCAAACTCTAAGTCATTAACTGTTACAGCAAACAACTTGCATCCCTGACGCAAACATCTCTTCATTTGCATAGCAGAAATCATGCGCAAGGAGATGGGTCTCTGAATCCCAACCACTTCTACTTCTTTGCCCGATTCAACAACACACCTCACTAATTTGTGGCGACAATCTATTACTACTTGATGAGCATCCAACCAATCCATTCCCAACACTATGTCATAGGATCCTAATGGTATAATGCGAAGATCTGTTGTGGTAGATAAAGGACCTATCCTCAACTCGCAACCATACACAAGAGAGTCTACTGATACCCTAGATCCCGAGGCCAATTCCACCTGCCACTCAACATCTTGCTTTGCTGCCACTAATTTGCAACGCTCCACTATAGAAGGGGAAATGAAAGAATCTGAAGCACCAGAGTCAAAAAGAATAGAAATGGTAATACCTCGCAAGACACCTGTAGTCTCCACAATGGTACCTTGGTGCTCCGCTTGGCGATTATCTACCGCCGCAAACACCCTATGTGACCTGCCTGCATCCCCAACAGTGGGCTCTGAAACTGCGGGCCTTTGTCCAAATCCTGAAGTATTCTTACGTGGGCACTGTCTGGCAATGTGGCCTTGCTGACCACAAGAGAAGCATCCTGTTCCCCTACCAAAACCTCCATCGCCTACAGGAACATTTGACTGCTGAAAACTTCCTCTACTTGCTGCAGATTGTGTGCTCTGCGCTGGTTGACTGGCATGATCACGTTTAACTCTCTGCCAACTTCGATCCTTTCTGGAATGAAATCTACTACCTTGTTGATATTGAGAGTTTCTTGATTTCATCTGGGAAAACTGTTGTTGTTGCTGTCCACTCTTAGAAGGTACATGTTGACTCCTCGAGTTACCTGCTGCATGAGACTGACCACCTCAGAAACCCAAACTTGCTCGAGATGAGCTACCAATCTGTACACCTGTATGACCCCCTAGGGCCATGGTCAAGTTCTCTTCCACCAGTCGAGCCTTCTCAACTGCTACCTCCATGGTCTTCAGCTCGAAAACACGAACTCCTCCACTGATGCGTGCATTCAGACCTCTAATAAAATGGTGAACTAACATGGCCTCGTCGTTTCCAATGCCTGCATACTGTTTGAGTTCATAAAACCTGCGCTCATACTATTCCACTGTCATGGCCATCTGTCTCAACCCATGGAACTCGTCCGCTCGACGTTGCCTCCAGTGCTCAGATAAAAATTGAGCTCTGAACCTTTCCAGAAATAGTTCCCATGAAATTGTCGCAATATCTAAATGCAACTTTTGTTCCTCGAGACGCCACCATGTAGAGGCGAATCCTCTGAGATGCATGATGGTACATCTTGCTTTAGTGTTGCTACCATATGGATGCATAGCAAAGCATCTCTCCAAATCAATTAGCCATGTCTATGCTTCCAAACCGCTACCAGAGCCATTGAATGTAGGAGGACGGGCTCTCATCAGGTCTCTCATGTGGCCCTCAAGAATAGCTTCTTGTTCAGCTGTGATTTCTCTCCTTCTAGGAGATCGTTCCCTTTCTCTCTCTTCTGGTTGTTCCATCCCCTGCCTAGGACCAAGACGAGCAAGAACCTCCTCAAGGAGCTGGCGTAGTTGAGCACCCTCGGGCTGATCCTGATTCTCTTGATTCTCACTTCCACCTTCTTGTGTACTCCCATGAGGGGAACTAGGAGGAGGGCTATTATCAACACCTCTCCCACGACCCCTACCTCGTCCACGTCCTTGGCCTCGTACCCTAGGCATCTTCCTGGACAACACATCCAAGAACCACTTCAGGTTGCTAGGCAAGGACTACGAATGAATATGTTCTTCAGAGTTTAAGCAACTAGCATAGCTTAATGGGCTAATTATAAAACCAGAGTACCTAGTGTTAGAAACTTGGCTCTGATACCAGATGTAACGCCCGCCTTGAACACCTTAAAGAAATACACACTTATGCTATATGAAACAGGAGTTTTTTTTTTAAAATGGTTAAGTAACGTTAACATAACTAATTACGACATATTCCCTAAGGATTCAAGGCTGCATTACTTTACAAACCAACTAACATAACTTAACATACATCAGTAACTGATCCAAATCCATGCTCAATTAAATAACTTATTCATATTCATTGCATATTATCAAATAACGGAATCTGCATGATTAAGTACATAATTGAAATGCTTTCATATAAGTACATCATGACATCATTACATTGCCATAAGTAGACTACATCAAAATTACATAGATAATGAATGTTCTGTTACACAAATCTGGTACAAGATTATACACATGCATCTTCACCAACTGGGACAAGTACAATTGTCTGAAAACTGGAATAAATCTTTTCTGCATATGAACTTGATAAGGAATAACCAATGGATAATAAAGCTCTTCCACCCAACCATGTGGAACCCTAAGGTCCACCCCCCGAGCTAGGAGTTAACATGAGGTCCCAAACAATGACAGTCAGGTAGACAAAAGACAAACAAGAACAAGGAACGACCAAACGCCAATACAACACATGGCAATAACAATACAACACAACTTAACTTCCAAAGGTGACACAAAACAAATGAGGAGAGACCAAACAAGGGATGCTAGGTTGTAGTAGGGAGAGTGTCATCGCACGGTCCTAGCATGGGTTATCCTGACAGCCTCTCACTAGGCGCCGGCCCCATAGGGTGACACATGCGGAATCGACCTTCCTTTCATGAGGACAAGGAAGTCAATCGTGCCGACCAGGCCTTCTCTACCCATCCTTAGTCTAAACAAGCACTACAGGTCATGGGAGAGGAATCCAATAATCTTATTAATGTGAAATCTATCCTTAACCCTCTAGTTTATTTTAGGTTATCACTTGATTAAACTACTTCCAACGGGTTATCCTGACTGCCACTTTGGGTGCCGGCCCCACGTTGAAAGCCACTCTCCTTCCTAACACCTAGTAACCTTAACATCATACAAGACTTTATAACAATACTCGTACATGTTCACTGCAAGGCATAAACACTCTTGCATCACAATATAATCACAACACCAATTGTTATCCAACGCTTTTAACATTACAATACTTTATTCTTTTACAGATTCCAAGTCTCTCCATATGACAAAACGGTACAATAAGATCACAAGTGGTTTAATATCCCCACTAGAAAATATTAATTTCAATACACATAAACAACTTGACATTATCTCAATATTCTTCATACTATGTTTGATTCACATAATCGTTATTATATCGTAATTACAAAAAAAACAACTATACACAAGTTACAAATACTCAACTAAGACAACTTAGCCTCTGGAATTCAAGTTTAACCACCCTCAATTTGACTCGTTACAACAACTGGAATACTTAACTCATACAGTTTAATACAGTTCTAGAGTTAACACTACAATCTCTTCTCTATTCAAAGTAAACAACTTCTGTAATAAAATCAACATTAGATTACATTCTCTACTATTACTGTTTATTACAACCTACTGTCTTGTAAGAGAATCGAAAATGATCCTATTTGAATGGAACGTGAACAGCTTGTATAAGTTGTCAATGAGGAGTAAAATGGCTATTGATTGTTTTATCATTGAAATGGATGACAGTTGATTAGTCTAACAACTTCCTCAACTTGCAAATCTAATAAGATTGACGGTATCCAATGATCACAAAAAAATAACGAAGGCAAATGCTTCCAACTGTTGTGCAGATCTCCAAACATGAAAAGTGTAATTACAAGTTCAGAAATCACTTCCCCTCAGGTTTAATTTCTGACAAAAATGGATGGATTACAAACTCTCAGTAGTTCTCAAATCATTGATTGCTGTATGTGCTTAGCTGTCCCTTGCTGCACCAGCCTTCAGAGGCAGCGCATCTCCATCAGTGATATATCAGTTAAGACTGTGTCGGTTGTGTGGACTGTATTACAGTCCGTTAAGCTAATGTGAAGGTGTGATCTGCAGGAAGGAACCTCTCAGAAGTGTGCCCAGGTAAAACAGCGATCCTTAGTAAAAGAATGATTGCAAGGTATATACGAAATGGAATTGTTGCAAGGGACTCAAGAACTCTCCATAATGCACACTATGGTTGTCATCTAGGTTCTTACAGAGGACTACTAGAGATGTAATCGTCTAATAACCCGGTCAATGAACAACTAGGGAACTGGAGAATGTTTATGACGTGATAAAAGAAGATAAGGATTTTGCCAACACAGCAATCTTATTTCAACTCTGTAAGTGAACTGCATTTGTTAGTTTACTGGAAAAGCTTTCTGCTTTGCAAGAAGAACTATGTCGATGATTTTTCCATTACACTATCGCTATCGAGCCTGTTATCGAGTTTCTGAAATATTCCGGTGTTGAGGATTGACCATAAATGAGACAATAAGATGTCAGGAACAGACAGCTGCTCAAATCACTTTTGTAACCATTATTACATTACACCTAACAGTTGATTGCATTGTTGACCATCTTGCCTTCGCTGGCTATCATGAGGACACCTCAAACTTTTTCATTGAGAACACAGTTAAATCTATTTTGAACAAATGGATCGACTTCCTGGTGCAAGCCAATCACATAAGGCTTAGGATCGTTGCCTTTAGATTATTATATATTTTTTTTTTTCAACTCAAATGCCTTTGATGAAAGTTCAACAATGGCCTCAGAGAGGCTATGCACAGAATGGATTTATTAAGAAGGCTTAAGAAATTTTTAAGCAAAAGCAAATCGGCAGATGCAAAGCGAACCATGAAACCCTTTTAATTTGAACTGCCTGTTCATTTGTTTCTGCCACTCCATAAGGCATTAATCAGCCCATGATATGACGCAAATGCCCGTTTAAAGTCTATACCTATTCTCCTTCAAGACGCTAGATTTTTTGGCAACAGTCCAACAGTCTAAAAATCGCTGCCATTTAACCTTTTGATAGCCAAGGACTCTCATAACCTATGATGCCAAATTGTTTGTAGGTCTGTGAGATCATAATAATCCAAACTATAGAGTGGACTCATTTCATACTACTGGACAGATGATGAAGACCCCCCCCGAAATGGCTATATTGAAAAGGCTTCAGAAACCTTCGACCAAAAGCGAATAAAATGGCAGTGAACCACCTAAAACAACACCTCCCTATCACGCCCTGGCATTACAACTAATAGCGATACAAATATTATCAATCCACTAGTAAATAATACCAAAGGAAACAAAAAGAATAAATTAAAATCTCAGGCAAAAATCATTAACCAGATCTTTTTGAACAAATAGAACTTCAAATTGCAGACGTTTGAGCAAGCAATCTATGTGTGGCTCTTGGCATAACCCTAACGATACCCGTTAAATCTGTGTTGACACTATGGATGCATTTTTTTGTATTGCTGATGCTTTAGTTTAAAGAATGTACTCAACGCTTCATGAGGGATACCACGGACGCTGGGATAGTAGACGCAAAGATTTACCATTTAAGAATGAGACAATATTTCATGGAATGGGTCGATTGCATTTAACTGCGATTACACAAGAACAGATTGCAACACTCGATCCCTGCATTGCTGCCATTTCCAAATCAATTGCTGATGATGGCAGTGCTGAATGGATGTTGACAGAATAGTTAATTGTCTGAGAGGACACGGGTTTTGCAGAAAACAATACATAATTGAATATGTGCAAGAAGTTTACAAAGAGAGGTCTGAGAGATCTTAAAGAAATATCATTTTACATCTTCAAACCCTACCAATTTTACACCGGTCTGAGAGTACATATAGATGGAATTGCCAAAATACATCCACCATGATATGAAGAAGACTATCAAAAATGAATTATTGCAGGGATGATTGAATGATTTGGCAAAACAGTGGAAGGAAGACAATCGAATAACGAAATCCTTGAGCAGAAAGGAAGAATTTAAAACCCTAAGAGAAGATACTGTTTAAACATAGAGAGAACAGTCTAAAGACATGAGCTTTGATGGCACAACACAAAATACAAACTAATTTCAGATCGTAATATATCTTAAAGTGGATGTCCAATCAACAAACTATTTGGAATCAAATAAACAACAACAAGATCTGCAGATTCGGAATAAAGTTCAGAGATAAGGCATTCGACGGAACCTGGCTACGATATCAAATCGACGAGTCTGCTTCAATTGCTACAGTTCCAAGCTACTTATTCCAGCCTTCTTCTCTTTTCTTTCACCTGTAATGTTGTCCTCTTTGCCTCTACAAGCTTTTCTTTATAACACAGCCCCTTCCTTCTTTCAAGGGACTTGGCACGTGATCCCGTGCATCTCCCCCCTCTACTTATATTTTTTATTTAATTTAATGATCCCAAAATGTTATTTATTTATTTTATTTTATTTTATTTTTAAATGTAAACACATAATTCCCGACAAAATTTAATTTCTTTATAGCCGACCAACTATATAAAATTGTAATATTATGTCAATCTATAATTTTGTAACTATATTTTAATTTATTTTATCAATTAAGTTGTAAATCACAATTTACAACATGATTACAACTGTTTTATTTATTTAAATATTTATTATAAATAATATTATATTGAACAATACAAAATTTCTTACAACTTTATTTAACAACTACACTTCTAATAAAATAATAATTTATTTATAACGATAATTAGCAACTAACGACATTATGCTCAATTATCAACATTTATATTCTTTCGTATAATGATTCTAATTAAAGCACAACACTACCACACACACTTAGACACCTTCAAACCTAATTAGACTCCAAGGTACAGTATTACCTGACAGCAAGACATGATCAAATGACAACCAATAACCACAAGGGTAAACTGACGACCAAAGAACACTGACTAGGGACCTCACGTTAACTCCAACCAACTAATCCATTGGCGAAGGCACACTCAGACCTAGTAATCAAGTGGAGTCGGTGCCTAGTACCTGCATCCTGCAGCAACGCACGGTTAACTGTAGCAAGATATATATACATCACATGCAGTCCTATAGTGAATGGAAATCGCAGTGGGGTAGGGTACTCGAGAGTGAGTAATACGACACTATTCCATTCACGTTTACGAATAAACAATTAACTATATTGAACAAGGTATCTGATTACTAGTCAACAATATAAAATGATCAACTATCTTCCAAACCCATATAGTGAATAACATCAAAGCATCTATAACATCCAGTTCATTTATCAAATTGTAAAGCATAAAATAACATAATCCAACATCAACATCTATTATCATAACAATTAGGTTCATACTGAAATAGCAAAATAACTAGAAATCCATCATCAAATGATCTAAAATACTGTCATAATGTCCAGTACTCCTAAGCAAACATCAGTCTGATAGACGACCAATTGAGGGGCATTACACATCCTTAAGGAACTCCACAAGTTCATCCTTGCCCACAATCTTTCCATCCTTGTCATCTTATTCATTATGAGCATCCTACAAAATAGTCAGCATCATAGCTACATGGCGGATCACCTTCAAGCACATGGAAGAAAGCACCTTAACCTTATTCTCCACAAAGAGAAGTCTCCTCTTGACATCAACTATCTCCTTGTTAAGTTGATTACTATCGACACTATCCCTGGCACTGTCAGCTTCCTTCTCAGGGGTTTCGAGGATCTCTGCTTCTTCTTGATCTGTCTCATAATAGGATTTATTTAGAGACTCAAAGTGACTTGCCCCCTCTTTCTTATCTAATTGATTAGGAGTCAACTTGACCTCCTTGATATCCACCTCATCCTCTGGGTTAAAAGCAAAGGAATAATCAACAATTTTAAGAACAGGTGTTTTACACCTAGCTAATCTGCTAGACCTATGAATACTAGGCCTTCTCACAGTACTCCCAATAATCTCAGCAACCTCCTTATTCTCTTCAGCCACATCAACCCCTACTCTTGGGGCTCAACATTCCCCTTGTCCACAGCTAGGTCAGATACTTTCACACCACCTGCAGCATTCTTACCTTTCTTTTTACCACCCTTCCCAAGAATAGGGTGTTCCTCCAGACTACCTTTCTATTTTTTGCCACTTGAGTGTGAAGGGTTGTTCTTTAACCCACACAAGCCCTCTGCAGTAGCCTTTTGGGATTGCACTTGGGACCCAGCTACCCCCCGAAGGAGTAGTCGAGTCAGTCAGGCCCTACAAAATAGGGTTAACATTCTGGGGGACTAGACGGGCTTTAGTTCCCTTTTTCTTGTGGGACTGGGGACCAGGGTTAACAACAGACTGAATCTTAGGGTTAGGGGAGGGTCTCGTAGGGCCCTGGAGATCTTTGCTAGTGGGGCTAGTAGCTTTGTTTTTACTGGGACTACCATACTTGAGACTTAAGGGGATATTATCCTTTGATTCATTGCTTTCCTCAACAAGATAGGCTTTAATAGGCTTAGTAGGGCATAGGGTCAGGTGGAAATGAAATAAGCGAAGGATTAAGCCTTGATGGAGCGAGACCGCGACCACAATAGGGTTACCCTCATGGGTTTTCTTAGCCATTTTGACAGACGACTCTAAGGAGGATAAAAGATAAAAAGGGAAATTCACAAGAATCTTATGCTTGAAATGATTAATGGTAATAGCACCTAAAATGACCCTCTAGGGTGAAGTACTTCATGATGAGGTAGTAGACTTTGTCCCAAGGGTTGACAAGGCTTTCTCTCTCAAAGCCTCCTTGCAAGTGAACCAACTTCTCCCCTTCTCTAAAGAACTTCATCCCTTCAGGGTCCTAAACTTTAGTTTGCTTCTTCAACCTTTCACCAATGCAACACAAATTCATGGCTTTGGCAATGGTTTCTTCTGAAAATTCAAACTGAACTCCATCGACATGAACTTTTTGATCATCATCCCATGACATTGCGAGTTACATAAAGAGATTTTCATCAAAGTTGTTCAAGCATTCCAGAAATGATGTAATCCCCCCTTCATAACATATACTCCACAGCATGGAGTCATCTTTGAACTTTGCACAAGAGGAAGGCTCAATTCTAACCTTATCGTCGCCCATAGTCATGAATTTCACAATCCAACAAGGGAAATCACATAGCATAAACTTAGACACCCAAAAAATGTTGCTCAACTTTGAATTGTCTAGAAACTATAATCTGTCAATCATTATTAATCCTACTCTCAAGGACTCTCAAACTCCCATACATGTCCTTCGCAACACCTTCACAATTAGAATCATAATTACTATCATTATGAACCTTGTGCAGGCTATCAATTGACAAACGCGCCGCTGAGATATGATATGACCCCTTGCACCAACTAAGCAACTGCTCGAGGGTCTCGCTAAGTTGTCTTTTGCTTATGTGGAATTCCCCAATTTTTATGGGATGAACATACATCATCTTATCCAAGATGACACCAGCCTTCTCATGTCCTCTTTCAAGGCTGAGGCTGATCATGAGAACATAGATAAGAATATACAAATATTCATAACAAAGATGCTTTGGAGTAGCCATTAATTGATATAAGGTCAGGCTTCCTTTTGGAGGTAATTTATAATGTTAGAAGGTAGATTTAGGATACTTCTTCAACATCTTACAGGAAAGAGATTACTCCCAATATTGGCCATGGCATCTGCAACTTGGTTGCCTTCCCTGTACACATGTTTAACCTCAAATCCCTCAAAGCTAAGGAGGAGTTTTTTAATATCCTAGATTATATCTTCAATCTACCAGCCCACCCTAGCTCTTTCCTTAATACCATCCACTATAAGTTTGGAGTCCCCTTCAACAAGAAGATTTTTTATTCCAATAGCTAGGGAAACCTTAAGGCCCCAAAGAAGGGCCATTGCCTCAACAACAATGTTTGATTTTTCACCAAGGCCCCCAGCATAAGACACAATAATCTCTCCCTTAGTTGATCTTAGTACTCCTCCTCCACTAGCTAAGCTAAGGTTCCCTTTAGCAGCCCCATCAAAATTGAGCTTTGTCCAACTAGCAACAAGGGGCATTTGGTATTGGAGTGAACAATTCTTTTAGAATTATCCAACTTGCAGATGTTAGCTGGGACACTCCATTGGCTTATAATATTAGCTTCAATCCTACTGGGGGATGTTCAACAACTTTCAGAGTGTTGTTAAAGAGATTTTCTTGCAAAAGCGTAGGAAACATGCGGAAGACCTCCTTAGGGGATTTACTCTTATCTCTAAACAACCTGTTGTTCCTTTCTTTCTAGAGGCCCCAGGCAAGGATGGGGGGAACCTGAGCTCATTTTTCTTTGCAAATAGGATGTGTAAAAGGGGGTTTCTAGCACCTTATGAAACCAAAGAGATCAAAATTCATGCTCTAGTAGACTCCCAAATTTCGCATAGCTAAAGTCCAGACTTCCCAAGAGAAATCACAATGCAGCAACATGTGGGGAATAGTTTCTTTGTCTTTCATACAAAGAGTGTAGCGATTAGGGATTTGAAATCCTCTTAGCTGAAGACTGTCAATAGTTAATATCTTGTTTTGCATAGCAAGCCACCAAAAGTGATTAATTTTGGGAATAAGGTTATGATTCTAGACTCTTCTCCAGAGGTTAGGGTCCTCATTTGACTCCATAAATAGGTTATAAGTGGATTTGACTATAAAAATCCCTATCTTATCCTCAACCCACAAAAATTTATCCTTCTGGGGGAATATGGGGATCCTACAATCATGAAGGGAGAGTTGTACCTCTTTAGCAATATATCTAATGTCATTATGATCTTGGCAGCATCTGACAACTGTTTCCAACCACTTTTGCTAGGAAGAAAATAATTGGCTACTAGCTGCCCAAAGAAAGTAATAGCCCTATTGGCCAATCCTTGAACATTTTGGTTCCTACCAAGAGGGGGCCCTTTAAGCCAAGTGTCTTCCCAAAACTTGATAGTTCTTCCATCCCCCAGCTTCAACTTTGTGCCCTGTAACAGTAAAGTCTACTTTTTGACACGTTGTTCCAAATCACCAATCCCTGGGGTATACCAATGACGTGCAGGAAGTCATTAGAGTTTAGATTGGACAAGTATTTAGCCCTCATAATATTACCCCAATCCTTTCTCCCACAAAGGAAATTCCACCCAATCTTAACTAGGAGGGCTTTGTTGATCAGGGTGATTTTTCTTATACCAAGGCCTCCTTGTAATTTAGGTCTACAAACCTTGTCCCAACTAACCAAGGCCAACCTTTTTTTCTCTTCCATCCTAGTCCAAAGGAAGTTTCTCTTGATTCTCTTAAATTTCTTTGCAATATATTTGGGGATTTTAAATAGGGAGAGGAAGTAGATATGAATACCTTGAAGGGAATCCTTTAGAAGTTGATATTTTCTAGCTTGACTCAATACTTGCCCTTCCACCCAGCTAGTTTCTTTTGAATCCTTTCCAAAATGGAATTCCAGTATGTAGGAGTGACATCTTTAATAGTTAATGGAAGACCAAGGTAGGTTCCTAGGAGCTCACCACTAGAACAACCTAATATCCCCATTATTTTCTGTTGAAGGTCCATAGGAGTATTGAAGAAGTAAACCAAGCTTTTATCATAGTTTATGCACTAGCTTGAGGACTCCTCATAATCCTTTAGAACTTTCTTCCATTTCCTAGCTTCAACCACTGAGACCACACCAAAAAAGATAGTATCATCCACAAACTATTGAATGACAGTTGGGTCTGCTGTTGAAGCAGGTTTTATGCCTTTGATCTCTTGAATATTCAGCAAATTCAAGAAATTTCTACTAAGGACCTTAGCCATTAGGATGAAGAGGTAAGGGGATAACATGTCACCTTGTCTAAGGCCCCTTTTGGCATTGAAGAAGCCCCTTAGGACCCCATTAACAAGGATAGAGTACTTAACGAAAGTTACACATGTTTTGATAAGATACAAAGATCTCTCTTGAAATACCATTTGCTCCAAGACCTTGAAGAGAAAGTCCCATACCACCCTATCATAGGCTTTGGAAATGTCAAGTTTAAAAACCATTCCAAGTAATTTATTTCTATCCATAGAATGAATGAATTCATGAGTAGATATGACAGCATCTAGAATTCCATTTGTTATAATGATGATTCCATTTATTTGTATAATCAATAATTTAATATAAATATTATTAATAATATATTATTAATTATAATATTCTATTGATATTTAAAATAAGAATTTTATAATTAATATATATAATGAATAAAAAATAAATATTAATATAAATTTTACACAATATAATATATTAATATTTAAGCTGCATAATATATTAATTTTTTTATTTGATATATACCCCCTAGTTAGGGACCAGGGACCCATCAAAAATAGGGCTGAGCTTGTCAGTTTTTAACATCTATGTTATGTGAGAAAATGTCCCCTTGGGGGCTTTTCCCTCTTAAAGTTTAGCTCCTGGGTCCTTAAATTGCATTTAGAGCATCTTGTGTTATTTTTGACTCCCGATGAGAAAACCCTGAAGTCTTATGGCAAATAGGACCTAGGGGATTACATTTTGATGAATCTTGAACAAAAATGGCAAGGTGGACTTGGGTGCTAGAACCCTAGTCATGCCCTATTTTGGGTCTACCCTAATTTTAAATGTCAATTTAGTGATAGTTATTTAGATCCTATGCCGACATCTCAAGTTTGAATTATAAAATTCTTAGCGGGAATCTTTGTAGTTGCATATAAAAGCATGATTAGGTTTCATTTACAAACTAGATGGATTTGATGTATACTTGTGATCATAAAGCATTCAAAATATCCATTGTGTTGTAGAGCAGAGCATTGTTATTATGTTTGTGTTTGTAGATTTGACATCCATCTCCTCATGGTATGAAGAGCATCTTCTTTCTATGAGATCTACACTTCAAGGTGATATCTATTGTGTTTTCAATCATTTATCATTTGAATTTTTTCCTCTATCCTGCTAGGATACGCACTCTTATCTGACAACAGTGTTCAAAAGACTTAAATGTCTCTCTGGGGCTTGATCGAGGCAAGCCTCTAAACACCACAACCCCCTCCCACACTCCTTGTGATTGCAGTTTACAGGTACCAAGTTTCACAGAGTGGAGTTACAGAAGGGGAGTGGCAAACATCAAAGATTCAGGATCTGAGAAGTAGAGGATTCCAGTGAACATTCCTAGACTAGGGCGCTAGTCCTGGTGTCCTCCAATTTTCCTGAGGCAGAAACAAAAGTTGTAGTGCAGATCAATGTTGAGAGAAGTTCTAGATTCTGTAGCAAAAAGTGTGCCTTGGACTTGGGCGCTAGTCCCCGTGTTCCTGACTTTTCTATTTTCTGGACTTCAAAAAATAGTGAGTTAAATATCTCTGTCCCTCATCTCAGTCTAAAAGGATTTGCTGTGATTTGATAATTTGCTTACTGTTTTGCATATTTAGGGTTTTAAGTGAAATTGAGCATTAAATTGAGATATTGTTTGACATATCCAAGATTTCACATCTTCCGAAGTGGCAGCCCAACTTGATAGGTGAATCCTCTTGCACAAATTGGAGGTTCAACTTAGTTAATATGCCCTTGGAATGTTTTCTGTGAAAGGAGGATTTTGAATAAACCTTTGAAATAACAACCCACCTTCTTTTCATATAAAACAATATGTCCACATATAGAGAGGATCTGAACAACAAGTCTAAATACAACAAACTAAGTCCACGGAGTGGGGCAAATTACAATGACCCTCATTCCATGATAGTCCAAAAACATAAACAGGAAACTAGAAACAAACATAACATCATAAACTAAAACCCTGACACCATCCTACTTATCTTTATTTCCTTCTAATTCAACGATGACTTCATCATCACATGCAAAGGTATACAGTGGATGAGCCTGCATAAGAACAAAAACCTCTAGCTTCTTTGCCAAGCCTTCGACCATCCTCCTAGTGTCCATCACATTTTGTAGAATGTCATGCAAGTGTCCCATAGCCAATTCATGATTCTCTGCAGTCTGCCAGGAAGATTCAATTAAGTCCTCATATGTTAGAATTGAAGCTACCACTACTAAAAGCATAGTCACCATTGCTAAAGACTGGGCAGCTCCAAAGACATTCCATCTCCCTCTGGATGTACCAGGATCCAAAAGTAAGTGAGCCATGGCTTCCCTCACATTCACACCTTCTTGGCTGACCACTTCCTTCTCAACCTTCAGTAGGCTATATAGCCATTCCCACAAGATGGGATTTCTAATCTCACTCTCAATGTCCTTGACAAACCCTACCATGGCTTTCTCAGTCAGAATCTTCTTCAACCTTCTTTGTGGTGTATATTTCCTCTTCATATGCCCACCAACTGATCTGTTCAAACCAAAGTGGAGGATTTGCCTACAAGGGGGAGCATATGATTGCTTTCCCTTCTACCTCATGCTCAAGCCCTTGACCTCACCACCTTCCATCATAGCAACCACAACCGCAACAAACAAAACCAGAAGGGAATGAGGAAAATGGGGAATATCTTAGATCATAAAGGCTAGTTGCCTTCTGAACCACTCCATCTCAAGTAGTAATTAGAGCTCTGCCACCTATCACTTCACACATGTCATCGGATAGCTCGCCACCTTTCTTAATAATAACAGTTTATTGAACTATCCCATTATCGGGAATAATATTTCTATATATATATATATAACATTATAATGATAATTCTACTAATTTGTATAATCAATAACTTATATGCATTCTATTATTAATATATAATTAATTATGTTATTTCATTAATATTTAAAATATCAAATTTATTTATAAATAATATATACAAGGAATCTTGCCCATTAGGGCATGGTTGGGTGGTCAAGTCACTTGGTTGTAGTGGAATCCACCTAGGTTCAAACCCCTGCTGGGAGATGGTTCATAACTCTGGTTAAAAGTGCTTACCGATCAAATATATATATATATAGGGTAAGTGCAAAAAGATGGGGGGCCAAAAAGTGGCCAAAAAATTTTGAAAAAAAATTTAGGCATAACGCGAGCGCGTTATAACGCGCTCGCGTTATGGCTTGGCAATGACAAGCCTAAGGCTCGTCATTGCCGAGCCATAACGCGAGCGCGTTATAAAGCGCTTTATATATTAAAAAAAAACGCTGTCATTTCATTTTATTTTATTTCATTGTGAGTTTTTCCTCCGCCCGCAGCTTAAAACCCTTCAAAAACGCGCTCGCGTTCTACAAAACATCGTTCAACACAAAAGATTTGTCGATTCATCGCCGAAATGCCGCCGCGACGTCGAGCACGCCAAAGGGGTGAGTTATCTTTGTTTTTTTGTTTGAATTTCTTCCTAAATAGGTAGGTTTTGTGTTGATTTTTGATGCATATTTTATTAATTGTAGGAAATGTTAATGCACCTCCTCCTCCTCCTCAAAATCCACAAAATCTTGAGGAAGAAATACCTGCAGAACAACAACCTCCTCCATTCATTCCTCGACATGCCCCTGGAACACAAGATAATATAATGGGGGAAATTGAAAACAACAAAAAACAAATTGAAGATATAATTGCAAGGTTGAAAGATCCTTCCACTTCAACCTTGCATAGGTCCACGCTTGCCGAATCTCTTGAGTCTATGTTATCAAATGTAAATTCAATTAGCAAGCAAATAACTAGTTGGACCGATAAAAAGAGAGAGTTTAGAGATTACTATGCAGATAAATTGTCATACCAAGATGTCAAAAAATTACAAATTACAAAAGTAGACTTGTGTTCAATTTTCACAAACCCACAAACAAATCAACCTCCACCCATTACATGCAAGAGGTTCCCTATCCATTGGTGCAACAACCAAGCGATAAGGGACAATTTCGGGCAGAGGTGGTGGATGGTTTTTGACCATCCTCCATGCAATAACAATGAGGTCCCGCAATACTTTTTGAGGAAACTCTACTCCGAGTTTGTCCTCAATAAAGTGCCAAACTATTTTGATATGCGGGACTTCCAGGGTAGAGGTGGGGGCTCAGCACAGGATAGACCAGGGGCACGTCTTGACCCACAGTGGGTAGTGAGACGAGTAATCAGCAGACCAGCCCACGAGCATGTTTCTATTCCTTCCATTGTGAAGGAGAGTGTTGAGGTCGATACACTGAGGTCGATTAGTGCCTTGACCCAGAGCATCATAGAGCATGCCGATCCTGCAACACAGAGTGGGTTGGGAGATAGTGCGAGGAGTAGGGTCCCACCGCATACTTGCCAGGCTTGCGGGTCAGCCTGTGGTTATGACCCCATGGACAGTCAGGACGCAGGTGCACAGGCTACATCTGCAGCTGAGCAGATGGCGATGACAGATACCCTCCTGAGTGAGACTTTCGGCCTTGATACTCAGGTAAATATTAGCAAGTTTATTGAATTTAATTTATTAAATTTTATTTTTGAAATACAAGATTAACTAATTTAAATTGATGATTTTAATGAAATTTCAGGGTCATAGCGTCGATGCAGTTTTCAGTGGTTCTCCACCTACATTTTTCACTAGATCATCTACTGTCGAGGTATGTAACTAGTAAACAATTATAAATATTACATGTGAATAGCATCGTTATATGAATGGTATTCTAATTTCTGATTTTGGATGTTGAATAGGTTAACACTGTAGATTTCATGGCAACACCTGGCAGCGGTGGTGGACTTCAAAGCTTTACGGAGGTAATAAAATAAATAGTTTAATGAATGAATTGTACTTACTAAATTTTTGTATGTGATTTGTGTGTTTTATTGTGTGTACTTCCATGTTTAGATGAGCGTGTGTGTATGTTAGGAGCCATGATTTGCATCACTATTATAGTTTTCGTAATTGAATAATGTTGTTTTATTTCCAGATGATGCAGGCTGCGGATACACCTCCCCATGTTCATAGGGCAATGGAGCAGGGTGTGGCCTCTGCGATTCATAGCTCTATGGCATTGACAGGGGTATGAGGTAGATTAGTAAATTTCAATTTACATTCATTGTTATAGTTGTCTATTTTTGAAAAATCAAAAGATTATTGATTTGAAGTTTAATTTCTATCTGGATGGTTTCTATAGGACATGACATCACCAGGGCCTTTTCCTGCTACTGAGGCAAGCGAGCAGACAGATTATATGTTAGCGGTAAGTGATTATTTTGTTAAATGTTTCATTTTTTATAACATGTAATTTCTATATATTAATATCTATACTTTTTTTTGTAACAGGTAAAGGTGCAGGAAGAACTAAATAGGAGAAGTAGCCCTCGGGTTCGTAGTAGACCACCCACATGCATGTCTCCATCCCCTAGAAGATCAAAGGCTGCTCGTGATTTATTCTCTTCACCAGCTAGAGGGGAATGACTTTTTATTGTGTTCCTCTGTTGTATGCCTATATGGCATTTGTGGACATATATTTTGTATTGTACATAGTTGACATTGTATGCCTATATGGCATTCTTGTAAGCCTATATGGCTATTTTGTATATATGTTATACTTATATCGACAGATATTGATGTATGCGTATATGGATATTTGGTTAATACAAATCTTTTTTATTGATGGCGTCCATACTTGCATTATAAATCCACTTTTGAATGGATATTTGTAGATGGCTACTTCAAATATTTAAAGTCTGATTGTATTACATAGGATGTTTGCATTTTCTTTGATAGGCTTGATAGGCCATGGATTACATGATGGTGTTTGATGGAAAAGTATGGTACTAGAAGACTCTAGTTCATTCTTAATAGGCTTGTGATTGATAATATCTTTGCATGATTACACTTGATCTTGGATCATGGGCATGTTGTTAGGATTTTGATTGCATTGTGATGTTTGATGGATAGGCATGGTGTAAGTGTAAGATACCCAACTAGTTCTACGAAAAATTTTCCTTACTTAAACACTTTTACTTGCTAACAATTCATCAACTACTTCAATAACATAAAGATATACATCAAGATAACTATTTGAATGAAACAACATTAGAGTTGGGTACTTGTCTTGTTACTTGATTCAATCAACTTGCAATGTCTTATTACATGGAAAATGCTTTCAATAGCATGAAGTACAACTCATTCAATGGAAATACAAGGACAGGCCTTGAAGCCTTGATGTTACAATGTCTTCCTTATTTGAGCAACATTTGAAGATTTGGAATGTTCAACTCATCACCTCACAAGGTAGGCGCATATTTGAAGGATTTACAGGTTTTTCTGACTTGGGCGCCAAGTTGAGGTGACCTCCTCCTGAAGTTGCGCCTTGTCAACATTAGGTGCCAATTAGAGTTTATAGATGCTCTGGATTGTTTCCAAGAGTAGGCGCCAAAACATCATCATTATGAAAGTGTTTTAAATGCTAGGCGCCCAAATCAGCCCTCTGGAGTCTAGGCGCTCCTTTCATGCATTCTGTGTTCTAGGCGCCAATTGAAAGGAGTGGAGAACAGGGCAAGCGCCTTCCAAACTAGGTGTTTCCTTGAGGTGACAAGGACTTAGAAAGTGCGCCTAAGGTGAGTGCCTTGAGTGAAAAGGTCTAACAAACATCTTTGAACCCCCTTTCAAGGTTAGGCGCATTCTGGAGGTGGAAACAAGTAGAAGGTGCGCCTTAGCTTCCTTTGTCAATTCTTGCAAGTCTTTGTTGATTAGGAAGGTGGAATGCTTCATTGTAGAATGAGCGCCTATCTTCTAATGTCCAAACTACTTCTTCTGGCTCACTCTGTGGCTAGGCGCCAGAGCTAAACTGTTCACACAAGGGAGTGCGCCTAGACTCACTTGATGTTTTCTTACTACTTCAACCCCTGGAAGATGTTCCAAGGTGTTCCCTTTTACAAGCACCTGACCTCCCAAGTTCCTTCATGTGCTATTCCTTGAAGGCGCCAAAACTGAGCTCCAGTGCCATGGGATTGTGCCTAACATCTTTGAAGAGTTTCTAAGCCTTTTGCAAGTTGATATCCCAAACTCATCTTCTAGGCGCAACAGGAGCTTTCCAAAGGAGTTTCCAAGTTTTAGACGCCAAGCGAGGTCATGGGTGAATGGAACTACGCCTTAGGAGATGACTGGATCCTAAGCGTCAGTCTGGAGTTACAGTGGAATTGATATGCACCTCAACTAGCTTAGGCGCCCATTTGAAGTGATTCCTTTAACACTTCTCTGTCAATCTCAACTGCAAGGATGATCTCCTAATCCAATTTTGATCCTCTGGAGATGCAAATAGCTTTACATTTCACTAGGTTCCATCAATGATGATCATCAACCAAAGCACATTTCAAAGGTGAGATAGGCAAGTGAGGCGCCAAACTAGTCCTTAAGACTTATCTCCTTCTATCAAGTCAATTTCAACTATGTGAGAGAGTTCTATTCTAGGCGCAAAATGGAAATGTTTCATCAATTGGTGCATCTTACAAAGCTCCCAATTCTAGGCGCCAGAGCCAAAGAGTTTTTCCCAACACATGCACCTGGGCTAGGAATTCACGTAAGAGACATCACTTAGCTTTAAAACTTTCAATCTATAGCCATCTGGGCTAGGCGCTCCAATGGAGGATCCTTGAACTCATGCATTGGCGCCTTCTAGTTCTAGGCACCCATTTTGGATGATTCATCCTGATACTAGCGCCCAAAATGACTAGACTCTCTTCATTATCCAATTCACTTAGAAGACTCAAGTTGGAGACTTAGTTGTCTATCCATGTTCTCCGGAAGATTCATTGTACCTCTATGCACTATCTCCTTCAAGGCGCACATTTAGCTCCAAAACACAAATTTCCATCATCAACCCATCAAGGTGCATCATCTTCCCTTTGTATCCCCTTCAAGGCACAGACATTCACTTCTTCACACTCAAACTCACTCTCTGGCGCCAGAATAGGTGTATAACTTCAAATAAGGCGCTAATCTTAGGTTTCTAAGTACTTAGTTTGATCTTAAGGCTATCCTTCCTCTAAGCACTCTCTTCAACTCCCTCACTGAAGGCCCTCTATAAGTTTGGGCGCATTTCATCCCAAGGCGCTTCAACATCATCCAAGGCACAAATTCACTCTCCAAGACAAGGTGCAAAAAACCCTATCCTAAGGCGCTCAAATCTTGCTTCTAGACCTAGGCACACAAACATGAGATTAAGGATCATTCTGGCCACCATCACTTCCCTAAAGGCGCAAAATTGGTGTAGATACATTCCATTTATTAAGGATCATTCTGGCGCCCAAATCTTGTCAAAGCAAAGGATCAATAGGTTCTCTCTAAGGCGCACTCCAGGGTTTGATCTTGCAAGACTTCTCACGTCAAAATTTTGACCAAGACACTCAAGGCACTAGTCTTTATCATCTAACCCTACAGTGCACTTACTCATTATGATATACTCCTCAACTTTGTATTCAACCTTGCCCAAGGCGCATATTCACTATAAGGCATTCTCACGTTGTCAAGGCTCAGAGGGCTTCAACTTGCTAAAGGGTAGAGGTCTAGGCGCATATCTGACTTGAAGCTCAAGGCGCTCCAACCCTCTTGCTCTGGAATTCCTTCTAGGCACTAAGTGACTTCTCCAATTCCTTGAAAACATTTGAAGTGTTTTACCTTCTCAAGGTGCTCCTTCGAACTTGACTCCAAGGTGTTATAATCTCAAAGGTGCTGACATCATCTCAACCAAAGGCGCTCAATGATTCATCCCATATCTAGGTGCTAAAACACTTAATCAACCAAGTCATTCAAGGCGCCATTCAGTAAACTCATCTTCCATGATATTCCTATCAAGGCGCATATCACTTCTCTCATGGGCTTTAGGCGCTCAGTTGAGTGTTTCAATACTATTTAGGTGCCAAATTCATTTTAATGCACCAAACACAAAGAGCTTTCAAACACTGGGCGCTCACAAAGAGTCTTCCAACCTTGGGCGCTAAATTAGGTCTTTGCAACTATCCAAGGCGCATATCTTCGTTTGAACAACTTATGGTGCCAAGACAACTTCTCATTAGGGCGCTCAAAACACTTGTGTTTACATTTGAAGTGCTTTACCTTCTTAAGGTGCTCCAGACTAACCTGACTCCAAAGCGCTCCATCATCATCCTTAAGGTGCTAAAAACATCATCTCCACTCTAGGCAAAAACATCATCCAACTCCTTAAGGCACTTCACTGTCAAAGTCTGAAGGTGCTCTACCTAGACCTTTCCCCTAGGCGCCAGAACTCCTAAGCACTCACCAGATAACTCTCTTCTTCAAGGCGCAAATCTTCCTATACTATGATTGCCTCTGAAACGTCGATTAACGTGATGTGAGGGTGCAAAGGCTACTCCAATCCTCAGTGAGCGCCTAGTTTAAACAAGGAGAAATAAAGCATTCAAAACTATCCAAACGATCATCCCCTTCCTAATGTCTTCATTGCTCCAGAAAACCTTGGCCAAAATGACACATAACAACTCCTATGAGCGCCCTTATGCCCTAGGATCATCTAGTTTGTGCGTCTTGTAATGAGTAGTTCATGTAAGTTTGGAATGAGCGCCTTGAATAAGTGTAAACTAGCCTAGAGAAGGGTATGTGCGCCTTGAGCATTCCAGAGATAACTGTGCGCCTAGAACAATATGAGTGCTCATGATGATGATTAACGCTCTGATGAGACTATGAGTGCCTTGTTCAGGAGATACCTTGTTTGATCATAAAATGCACCTTGAGTCTTGAAGGTTTTGAGCGCCTAGGTGATTTGGATGTTGGGATGTTGGTATGCGCCCAAGATTGAGGTAAGTGAGCGCTTGTAATGGAGGAGAGCAATGAGATGAGGTTTAGCGCCTCCAAGTAAGGTCAGAGGTGAGGTTAGAGGTGAAATGCGCCTTTGGACCATTCTGGCGCCTTGGATGAAGAACCTATATCTTGAGCCCAAGAGGTAAAATTTGTGCCTTAGTGGATTTGGAGAGTTACAGAGATTAGAGAAAAGCGCCTTGAAGACAGAGTTGTTCAAGGCGCATGTGTGATTTGGTCAAAAACAGGCGCCTAGAGTGAATAGGCTTTCATCCTGACTTAATACACTGCCTCCTTCTGACGATTTTTGGGGCAGCAGAAAACCTTTCACCACGGGCAAATGCCTCAGAGCTATAAAAAACCGAGAGAGGTTATTGTAGAGGCACTCTACGTGATCCCGTTGCCTCAAACGGAATGTTTCTAAGTGACACAGTTTTCGAGTAACATCTCGTCAAAGATTGCTACCTTTTTGCACTTTGGACTCTTCAGGGATATCGTCGGTACAATGTAGCTCCGACTGTTTCGACATGTTTGGGTGAGAAATAGGACCATGCCTAGCATAAATGTACCCATTTGGACGCGTTGGAACAGTCAGTTTGGTCGCATCAGGAGCAGGACGAAAGTTACACCCCTTTGCAACTTTACACTGCCTCCTTCTGACGATTTTTGGGGCAACAGAAAACCTTTCACCACGGGCAAATGCCTCAGAGCTATAAAAAACCGAGAGAGGTTATTGTAGAGGCACTCTACGTGATCCCGTTGCCTCAGACGGAATGTTTCTAAGTGACACAATTTTCGAGTAACATCTCGTCAAAGATTGCTGCCTTTTTGCACTTTGGACTCTTCAGGGATATCGTCGGTACAATGTAGCTCCGACTGTTTCGACATGTTTGGGTGAGAAATAGGACCATGCCTAGCATAAATGTACCCATTCAGACGCGTTGGAATAGTCAGTTTAGTCGCATCAGGAGCAGGACGAAAGTTACACCCCTTTGCAACTTTACACTGCCTCCTTCTGACGATTTTTGGGGCAACAGAAAACCTTTCACCACAGGCAAATGCCTCAGAGCTATAAAAAACCGAGAGAGGTTATTGTAGAGGCACTCTACATGATCCCGTTGCCTTAGACGGAATGTTTCTAAGTGACACGATTTTTGAGTAACATCTCGTCAAAGATTGCTGCCTTTTTGCACTTTGGACTCTTCAGGGATATCGTCGGTACAATGTAGCTCCGACTGTTTCGACATGTTTGGGTGAGAAATAGGACCATGCCTAGCATAAATGTACCCATTCGGACGCGTTGGAATAGTCAGTTTGGTCGCATCAGGAGCAGGACGAAAGTTACACCCCTTTGCAACTTTACACTGCCTCCTTCTGACGATTTTTGAGGCAACAGAAAACCTTTCACCACGGGCAAATGCCTCAGAGCTATAAAAAACCGAGAGAGATTATTGTAGAGGCACTCTACGTGATCCCGTTGCCTCAGACGGAATGTTTCTAAGTGACACGATTTTTGAGTAACATCTCGTCAAAGATTGCTGCCTTTTTGCACTTTGGACTCTTCAGGGATATCGTCGGTACAATGTAGCTCCGACTGTTTCGACATGTTTGGGTGAGAAATAGGACCATGCCTAGCATAAATGTACCCATTCGGACGTGTTGGAACAGTCAGTTTGGTCGCATCAGGAGCAGGACGAAAGTTACACCCCTTTGCAACTTTACACTGCCTCCTTCTGACGATTTTTGGGGCAACAGAAAACCTTTCACCACGGGCAAATGCCTCAGAGCTATAAAAAACTGAGAGAGGTTATTGTAGAGGCACTCTATGTGATCCTGTTGCCTCAGACGGAATGTTTCTAAGCGACACGGTTTTCGAGTAACATCTCGTCAAAGATTGCTGCCTTTTTGCACTTTGGACTCTTCAGGGATATCGTCGGTACAATGTAGCTCCGACTGTTTCGACATGTTTGGGTGAGAAATAGGACCATGCCTAGCATAAATGTACCCATTCGGACGCGTTGGAACAGTCAGTTTGGTCGCATCAGGAGCAGGACGAAAGTTACACCCCTTTGCAACTTTACACTGCCTCCTTCTGACGATTTTTGGGGCAACAGAAAACCTTTCACCACGGGTAAATGCCTCAGAGCTATAAAAAACCGAGAGAGGTTATTGTAGAGGCACTCTACGTGATCCCGTTGCCTTAGACGGAATGTTTCTTAGTGACACGGTTTTCGAGTAACATCTCGTCAAAGATTGCTGCCTTTTTGCACTTTGGACTCTTCAGGGATATCGTCGGTACAATGTAGCTCCGACTGTTTCGACATGTTTGGGTGAGAAATAGGACCATGCATAGCATAAATGTACCCATTCAGACGCGTTGGAACAGTCAGTTTGGTCGCATCAGGAGCAGGACGAAAGTTACACCCCTTTGCAACTTTACACTGCCTCCTTCTGACGATTTTTGGGGCAACAGAAAACCTTTCACCACGGGCAAATGCCTCAGAGCTATAAAAAACTGAGAGAGGTTATTGTAGAAGCACTCTACGTGATCCCGTTGCCTCAGACGGAATGTTTCTAAGTGACATGATTTTTGAGTAACATCTCGTCAAAGATTGCTGCCTTTTTGCACTTTAGACTCTTCAGGGATATCGTCGGTACAATGTAGCTCCGACTGTTTCGACATGTCTGGGTGAGAAATAGGACCATGCCTAGCATAAATATACCCATTCAGATGCGTTGGAACAGTTAGTTTGGTCGCATCAGGAGCAGGACAAAAGTTACACCCCTTTGCAACTTTACACTGCCTCCTTCTGACAATTTTTGGGGCAACAGAAAACCTTTCACCACGGGCAAATGCCTAAGAGCTATAAAAAACCGAGAGAGGTTATTGTAGAGGCACTCTACGTGATCCCGTTGCCTCAGACGGAATGTTTCTAAGTGACACAGTTTTTGAGTAACATCTCGTCAAAGATTGCTGCCTTTTTGCACTTTGGACTCTTCAGGGATATCGTCGGTACAATGTAGCTCCGACTGTTTCGACATGTCTGGGTGAGAAATAGGACCATGCCTAGCATAAATGTACCCATTTGGATGCATTGGAACAGTCAGTTTGGTCGCATCA
Source organism: Cunninghamia lanceolata (assembly GCA_027924645.1). Classification (NCBI taxonomy): domain Eukaryota; kingdom Viridiplantae; phylum Streptophyta; class Pinopsida; order Cupressales; family Cupressaceae; genus Cunninghamia; species Cunninghamia lanceolata. The sequence continues at coordinate 9,121,158 of BSBN01001281.1, forward strand.
GGAGCAGGACGAAAGTTACACCCCTTTGTAACTTTACACTGCCTCCTTCTGACGATTTTTGGGGCAACAGAAAACCTTTCACCACGGGCAAATGCCTAAGAGCTATAAAAAACCGAGAGAGGTTATTGTAGAGGCACTCTACGTGATCCCGTTGCCTCAGACGGAATGTTTCTAAGTGACACAGTTTTTGAGTAACATCTCGTCAAAGATTGCTGCCTTTTTGCACTTTGGACTCTTCAGGGATATCGTTGGTACAATGTAGCTCAGACTGTTTCGACATGTTTGGGTGAAAAATAGGACCATGCCTAGCGTAAATGTACCCATCTGAATGCGTTGGAACAGTCAGTTTGGTCACATCACGAGCAAGACACCAAAAATGCAAAGGTTGCTTTGTGCAACTTGACAACATTGACACTTTTTTGCAACATGACTCAAAGACTCAAACTGACCCCAAATGACTCAAAGTGACTTAAAATCACCTTGATTATAGAGGTCAAGGCGCTCCTTATCATTCATTCATTATGAGCGCCTTGGGAGAATGGTATATAGGTCATCATCATGATTGGGCGCCCTGGATCCAGAGTGTTGGAGAGATCATCAAATGGTGTCTAGTAGGGTGAGTTATGAGTTTGGTCGCATCAGGAGAAGGACACCAAAAATGCATAACATGATGATGGAAAAATGTGTACATATGTGTAAAAATGCAGGAGGAAATAAAAAAATACAAACCTTACAAATTAATGTGCATACTTACAACTCAATGTAACATAACTTTACAAAATCAATGTGAATACTTACAAATTAATCCAATGAACCATCTGGATCTGCTCTACTCTTTATTGTGTCAAGTATTGCTTCATGGTCAGACTCACGCACCTTCCACAATATTTTGTTCAAAGGTCTACCCCGATACTTTATCAAATGAACATTGGATGCCACGACAAGGTTCGAGTAATGAAGAATCTTTCGATGCATGTCAAAGTCCTAAAATAGCCAAATATTAACACTCTTATGTGGGTACCTTCTAAGCCATGTTCCAGTAATAACCACTGATCCTGTAGGGTATTTGATGTTTTCTCCATCTGTAACAGGGGCCTCCAATTTCTTTTTGGCCTCAACACAATGGCATAAGTAATAATCTGTTCCCTCTTCATTATCTTCATCTGCAATAACTGCATATACGTGTCCTACATTGATATGTGTAGCAAATTAGATGAAATTAGTCAACATTACAAAAACACTACAAAGTAAGATGACATTACCTGGTTGAACTAGATGAAATTAGATGCATATATGTGCCCTATATTACCTGGTTGAACTAAATCTGATATGTGGTCAAAGTCAACTGACGATTCCATCTGTGTTAGTTCCAGTGCCGTCGGGGGTCGATACGTGTCAAGTGGGCTAAGATAACTTAACTGCCATTCGTCAACCCACTCCTTTGACTCACACTCATCCCAGACTTGAATTGTACAGGAAGAATAAAAGCATGACATCTTTCGTGTATGGATACTCCATGAACCTGCAATTGAACTTTTGAAAGAGTGCATCTCATTTGATCCTGTCAGTGTACAACAATCCTCATATGGTGCAATGTTAGTATCATCTATCAACCAAAAAAATCTACGAACTAAAGACTTACCTTCATTACCTGGACCCATGGAAGCATTACACCACTCGACAATCGATTTTGCATATGTCAACTTTGCATTGTCTTTATACTTTAACTCTTCTCGTGCTATGGCTCTTTTGATACATGCTCCTGCACCATCATGCTCCCCCTTTCCATGCCCGGCCTCACAAAAGTTCCACATATGTTGAATACCTGTAAAATTATGCCTCCTACTCAGCCAATAGAAATTCTGCGAGTTCTTGAATTGTGATGCACAATTGTCCGACCATATGATATGCTGACTGAACGATATGCCCCTTCTAGCCAAATCATTATAGAACACCTGAAAGCAACCTTGCACGAACTCCATAGAATGCGTGCGATCATCACTAATATAGAAATGATACTCCCTTATGATCTTTCTGTCATCCTCTGTACTATCATTCGCATGAATGAATGCGATGTGCACAAATATAGAAACCTGTGTGGAGTTGTAATATTGTGATTGCACCTCACGCTGTGGCTGTAGACTGTAGTTCTCTGCAAAGTCGACGACTGAAACAATGCTACCAACTGGAAATGTGTCCTTGCATAACTTGAATTGCAAGTCCAACCATCGAGCTCTATGGGCATGTCTTGCATACTCATACACTATGCTGTCACGAAATATAGGCATAAACTGATACACTGGAATCTTTTCAATAACTAATTCACACCTCTTTGCTTCTTTACCATCTTTTGTATTGTATGCCACTGTTTTATACTTGCCAAATTCTACTAGTTCATTTCCAACCGCATGTGTTATTTCCATATGTTCACATATTGGCAAATGTTGCAAGCCACCGCAACGATGACATGTGCCATCCAAGCATAATTTCTTGTAGAATATTTGACCTTCCTCTCTTTCACATAAAATTCTTGATATGAAATCTCTTGAAGATGTTGGTGGGGCACATATGGCACAACCCTGCAAATCATTGTTAGTATGCATATCTAAACATATAGACCTATAAGCATCAAAATGGTTAGAAAATTCAATATGTAATCTACAACAACAAGTAGTGCGTGTGTGATTTATCTTAACATAGAAAGGTTTTAGCATTTCAAAATATCTTTGACAAATTTTAATTTGAGGATACTTCTCTAGAAATTTACCATAAAACTGTGTTTGAGTCTCATCCAAAAAATGCTTTGGATGTGGCTCGCGGTTCTGACTACCAATTCTCCTTCTTACCACATCCCTTTGATTCGGAGATACCCTTGTGTAATTCTTCCAAAAGTCTTCAATTAGTGACCTCAATGCTTCAACAATTGGTTTATCTTTTCGTGGTAGTCTCCCCGAGAATGCCCATAATTCATTGGCATTAGTGTCCTCAATTCTTTGGCGTCTTCCAACGGCTCTTGATAAAGTTTTCCTATTAATTCTCAATTTTTGACTTGTCTTTCTAATAAGACGAGCTTTCCTCGTTTGACTACTTACTATAGTCGATGTAATCACATGCCGTGTTGCATTACTATCTTTTGTGCGTGAGGTGTTACCCACACTCTCATACGCACTCATTAGATTCTTGACAATAGATTTTTCACTTGAAGCCTCTGATGTTCTCAACCCAAGAATCTTCATGATAGACCTATACTTTATACTTCGCATCATTTCAACGAATAGTTGACATCTTGCAGTCTCATTTAACTTTTCAAAGAACAATCTCCAAATCTTATTAGCATATCTTCTACAAGTGTGTTTTGGAATCTTACCTTCCATTGGCTGCAAAATATTCTCATCAATATCAATCAAATACTTTGGCTTTCTATGCAAAATTCTAGGTGGTGTCAAGTTAGGTAAATTCATCTCAACATTAGGAATTTCATCAATATTTAAATGAGATGGGTTAGATGGCATACCTTCGATCGAAGATGGAATAGATGACATACCTTGAGGTTGAGGTGGGAACGATGGCGTACCTCCTTCATCACATGTGAGTGATGATGTACTCTCAACTTGAGATGTGGTAGATGGTGTCCCTACATGTTGTCTTGCGATAAAGGATGTGTCTCCAACTATGGTATTTAAATCTCTCGTACCACGAAGTTTTTGCATTTGTTCTCTTTGTGCCGCCAATACCATATCTCTTTGTGATGGTTGTGGTTCCTCTTCAATTGGTATGTCTTCATTTATCGTGTCCAATTTCCTCTTCTCACGAAGTTCCCTCATAGCCATTGCTTTCTTTGCATTCTTAGCTTCTATCTCTTCCTGTGTTGGTTTAATTCTTGATCGTTTCCTCGGCATGACGGAGAATTTGTCTGTAGCATGATAAAGAGACCAATATTAGTTCCTAAGAAATGAATACATGATAATAGTGGGATTGTATTTTTTTTATGTTGTAAGGATTTATTCTTGTATAGTTTGACATCATGGTATGAACTAAGGTTTGTTTATTACACATAATTATTAAAGAGCCCAAGTGTAGAAAATATACATGGCATCATGTGAGATTGTAGGTTGCTTTCTTGATTGGAAATGTGTCTATTTTAAACATGTATGATAATGCATGATAAAGTAATTCAATCTGAAATAAGGAAAATGTAAAGAACATGCATGTAAAGACTTGACATACCTAAAAAATAAAGATTTGAATGGAGAGAGTACCCAATTATGTAGTGTTTTTATCTTCTTGCATCAAACTCCTCAACAATTTGAGTTTTTCACCACTTGCTTCCTTTTCAATGTTAAATTCTTAAAATTGAATCAAAATTAACATTGCAATACTACAAAAATTGAAACTTGTATAGATATATATCAAATTTGGTTTGAAAACTATGTTATTTCCTCCTTCTCAAGTTGGCAAAGCAGAAAAGGTGGTGGAAAGATCATGCAAAGGTGGTACAATGTGTCAAATGTGCATGTGAACTTCCCAATAGCATGAAAGCACTTCTTTTTTGTCGGAGCATGCACAGAATCAGTAAGAAAACAGAGCATGTGGGCCTGGATCACGGGGGTAACCACTTTTTTACCGTTTTAGTAGAATTACAAAACGCGAGCACGTTATAACGCGCTCGCGCTATAACGCGCTCGCGTTTTGTCCTGCTATAGATCTCTAAACCCTAAACCCTCAACTCTGATCCCTTGACCCTCAACCCTCAATGTCAAATCCTAATCCCTCAACCTCAACCTTGTCCCTAAACCCTAATCCCTTCAACCTCAACCCTATCCCTAAACCCTTGACCCTCGAACCTCAGCCCTCAACGTCAAACCGTAATCCCTTGATGCAGAGCGAAACAAGTTGAACATTAACACAGGTGAAAAAATCCTTGAAAGTCCACAAAATAACCTTTACAGTGTATATCGGCAAGACAATTTAAATTTCACACCGAAATGTACCTCAACCCTCAACCCTCAACATCAAACCCTCGAACCTTAACCCTCAACATCAAACCCTAATCCCTCAACCCTTAACTCTAATCCCTCGACCTTCAACCCTGATCCTAAACCCTAAACCCTCAACGCTAAATTCTAATCCCTCAACCCTTCACTCTAATCCCTCAACCCTAAACCCTATCCCTAAACCCTCAACACTATACCTTAAACCCTAATCCCTCAACCCTAACCCTAAACCTTGTCCCTAAACCCTAATCCCTTCAACCTCAACCCTATCCCTAAACCCTTGACCCTCGAACCTCAGCCCTCGACGTCAAACCCTAATCCCTCAACCCTTAACTCTGATCCCTCATCTCTCAACCCTAACCCTAAACCCTCAACCCTCAACATCAAACCCTAATCCCTCAACCCTCAACCCTAATCTATCATCCGTCATCCCTCCACACTCTACTTTAACCCTAATTCCTCGACCCTCAACCCTATCCTTAAACCCTTGACCCTCGAACCTCAACCCTCAACGCTCAACATCAAACCCTAATCCCTCAACCCTTAACTCTAATCCCTCGACCTTCAACCCTGATCCTAAACCCTAAACCCTCAACGCCAAATTCTAATCCCTCAACCCTTCACTCTAATCCCTCAACCCTAAACCCTATCCCTAAACCCTCAACACTATACCTTAAACCCTAATCCCTCAACCCTAACCCTAAACCTTGTCCCTAAACCCTAATCCCTTCAACCTCAACCCTATCCCTAAACCCTTGACCCTCGAACCTCAGCCCTCGACGTCAAACCCTAATCCCTCAACCCTTAACTCTGATCCCTCATCTCTCAACCCTAACCCTAAACCCTCAACCCTCAACATCAAACCCTAATCCCTCAACCCTCAACCCTAATCTATCATCCGTCATCCCTCCACACTCTACTTTAACCCTAATTCCTCGACCCTCAACCCTATCCCTAAACCCTTGACCCTCGAACCTCAACCCTCAACCCTCAACATCAAACCCTAATCCCTCAACCCTTAACTCTAATCCCTCGACCTTCAACCCTAATCCTAAACCCTAAACCCTCAACGCCAAATTCTAATCCCTCAACCCTTCACTCTAATCCCTCAACCCTAAACCCTATCCCTAAACCCTCAACACTATACCTTAAACCCTAATCCCTCAACCCTAACCCTAAACCTTGTCCCTAAACCCTAATCCCTTCAACCTCAACCCTATCCCTAAACCCTTGACCCTCGAACCTCAGCCCTCGACGTCAAACCCTAATCCCTCAACCCTTAACTCTGATCCCTCATCTCTCAACCCTAACCCTAAACCCTCAACCCTCAACATCAAACCCTAATCCCTTAACCCTCAACCCTAATCTATCATCCGTCATCCCTCCACACTCTACTTTAACTCTAATTCCTCGACCCTCAACCCTATCCCTAAACCCTTGACCCTCGAACCTCAACCCTCAACCCTCAACATCAAACCCTAATCCCTCAACCCTTAACTCTAATCCCTCGACCTTCAACCCTGATCCTAAACCCTAAACCCTCAACGCCAAATTCTAATCCCTCAACCCTTCACTCTAATCCCTCAACCCTAAACCCTATCCCTAAACCCTCAACACTATACCTTAAACCCTAATCCCTCAACCCTAACCCTAAACCTTGTCCCTAAACCCTAATCCCTTCAACCTCAACCCTATCCCTAAACCCTTGACCCTCGAACCTCAGCCCTCGACGTCAAACCCTAATCCCTCAACCCTTAACTCTGATCCCTCATCTCTCAACCCTAACACTAAACCCTCAACCCTCAACATCAAACCCTAATCCCTCAACCCTCAACCCTAATCTATCATCCGTCATCCCTCCACACTCTACTTTAACCCTAATTCCTCGACCCTCAACCCTATCCCTAAATCCTTGACCCTCGAACCTCAACCCTCAACCCTCAACATCAAACCCTAATCCCTCAACCCTTAACTCTAATCCCTCGACCTTCAACCCTGATCCTAAACCCTAAACCCTCAACGCCAAATTCTAATCCCTCAACCCTTCACTCTAATCCCTCAACCCTAAACCCTATCCCTAAACCCTCAACACTATACCTTAAACCCTAATCCCTCAACCCTAACCCTAAACCTTGTCCCTAAACCCTAATCCCTTCAACCTCAACCCTATCCCTAAACCCTTGACCCTCGAACCTCAGCCCTCAACGTCAAACCCTAATCCCTCAACCCTTAACTCTGATCCCTCATCTCTCAACCCTAACCCTAAACCCTCAACCCTCAACATCAAACCCTAATCCCTCAACCCTCAACCCTAATCTATCATCCGTCATCCCTCCACACTCTACTTTAACCCTAATTCCTCGACCCTCAACCCTATCCCTAAACCCTTGACCCTCGAACCTCAACCCTCAACCCTCAACATCAAACCCTAATCCCTCAACCCTTAACTCTAATCCCTCGACCTTCAACCCTGATCCTAAACCCTAAACCCTCAACGCCAAATTCTAATCCCTCAACCCTTCACTCTAATCCCTCAACCCTAAACCCTATCCCTAAACCCTCAACACTATACCTTAAACCCTAATCCCTCAACCCTAACCCTAAACCTTGTCCCTAAACCCTAATCCCTTCAACCTCAACCCTATCCCTAAACCCTTGACCCTCGAACCTCAGCCCTCGACGTCAAACCCTAATCCCTCAACCCTTAACTCTGATCCCTCATCTCTCAACCCTAACCCTAAACCCTCAACCCTCAACATCAAACCCTAATCCCTCAACCCTCAACCCTAATCTATCATCCGTCATCCCTCCACACTCTACTTTAACCCTAATTCCTCGACCCTCAACCCTATCCCTAAACCCTTGACCCTCGAACCTCAACCCTCAACCCTCAACATCAAACCCTAATCCCTCAACCCTTAACTCTAATCCCTCGACCTTCAACCCTGATCCTAAACCCTAAACCCTCAACGCCAAATTCTAATCCCTCAACCCTTCACTCTAATCCCTCAACCCTAAACCCTATCCCTAAACCCTCAACACTATACCTTAAACCCTAATCCCTTAACCCTAACCCTAAACCTTGTCCCTAAACCCTAATCCCTTCAACCTCAACCCTATCCCTAAACCCTTGACCCTCGAACCTCAGCCCTCGACGTCAAACCCTAATCCCTCAACCCTTAACTCTGATCCCTCATCTCTCAACCCTAACCCTAAACCCTCAACCCTCAACATCAAACCCTAATCCCTCAACCCTCAACCCTAATCTATCATCCGTCATCCCTCCACACTCTACTTTAACCCTAATTCCTCGACCCTCAACCCTATCCCTAAACCCTTGACCCTCGAACCTCAACCCTCAACCCTCAATGTCAAATCCTAATCCCTCAACCCTAAACCCTATCCCTAAACCCTCAACACTATACCTTAAACCCTAATCCCTCATCCCTCAACCCTAAACCTTATCCCTAAACCCTAATCCCTCAACCCTCAACCCTAATCTGTCATCCCCCAACTCTAATCCTTCATCCCTAAACCCTAAATGCTATCCCTATTCCTACACCCTCAACAGAATCGATAATATACCTTAAACCCTAATCCCTTATCCCTAAACCCTCCAACCCTATCCCTAATCCTTATACCATCCACACTCTACTTTAACCCTAATTCCTCGACCCTCAACCCTATCCCTAAACCCTTGACCCTCGAACCTCAACCCTCAACCCTCAACGTCAAACCCTAATCCCTCAACCCTTAACTCTAATCCCTCGACCCTCAACACTATACCTTAAACCCTAATCCATATCCCTCAACCCTTAACCCTTAAAACTTAAACCCTATCCCTACACCCTCAACACTTGACACTATATCTTAAGCCTTAAACCCTCATCCCTAAAGCCTCAACCCTCAATCCTTAAACCTTAAACCCTAAACCCTATCCCTAATCCCTCTACCCTCAACACTCTAACCCTAACCTCGACATTAAATGCTAATCCGTCAACCCTAAACCCTAATCCTAAACCCTCAACCCTAAACCTTATCCCTAAACCCTAATCCCTCAACCCTCAACCCTAATCCATCATCCCTCAACTATAATCCCTCATCCCTAATCCCTAAATGCTATCCCTATTCCTAAACTCTCAACAGACTTGATACTATACCTTAAACCCTAATCCCTTATCCCTAAACCCTCCAACCCTATCCCTAATCCTTACACCCTCCACACTCTACTTTAACCCTAATCCCTCGACCCTAAACCCTATCCCTAAACCCTTGACCCTTGAACCTCAACCCTCAACCCTTAATGTCAAACCCTAATCCCTCAACCCTTAACTTTGATCCCTCGACCCTCAACCGTAATCTGTCATCCCTCATCCCTAAACCTTAAACGCTATCCCTATTCCTAGACCCTCAACGGGCTCGATACTATACCTTAAACGCTAATCCCTTATCCGTAAACCTTTCAACTCTATCCTTTATGCCTTAACCCTCATGATGAATAGCCTTGAATGTAAAAAAATTTGAGTGGGACATAACGCGAGCGCGTTATAACGCGCTCGCATTATGTCAAACATGGGAAAAGACAGGCTTGCGGGAAAAATGTAAGGCAATAAATAACGCGAGCGCGTTATAACGCGCTTGCGTTATTTCTTGCTTTGGGAATCCCAAGCCTTGGGCTTGGGATTTGCTTTGGATTTCCAACCCAAAGGCTTGGAGTGCCTTATGAACAGTCACAGACGTGTTTTTCTGTATTCTTCAAAATTTCACATAATTTCGTTCGTGCTAACCCTCAGATTTGCACGTGTTTCAAGGTTGAACAAATCAAACACATGGGTAATGTTAGGCTTTCTCTTAGCTATTTGACGATGTGATTTTTTTCACATTTTAACAATGTTAAGCCTTTCATCTTTAATTTCTTTTGTTTGTGTGTCCGTTTTTATGCAAAAACCACTGTTTGGTCTTTTTTTCATTGTAAAATAACTATTCATTCAAATTTCAAAAAAATTACATATTTAGAAACTAGACTCCATTCTACAAATATTAAAAAAATAAAAAAATGATTTTCAATTAGTTTTCAAAATTTATAGGGGTAGCACGGCCAAAATTCTGTTTTTTAGGATGTGTCCACTTTAAAAATTAGTAAAAAATCAAATATTCATCAAAAAATTATCAGAAAAATTGGGCATAAACTACATGCTATTAGCTAATTTCTCACCGAAGCGATTTTAAAAATACCAAAAAAAAGTTGACCTTTTGAGGGAGCCACAAAACATGCTATGTTATGTTTTTTTGACAGAAACAACACCAATTTCTGTGGCTCCCTCTTTTGAACCCCTTAATCTATGCCATTTTCAAAACAAAATAGTAGTTTAGAAAGTAGACTCGGAGCACTACGAACATTGTTTTGGTTGCATCTCTAAATTTTGAGTGTAACTATGCTCAATTTCTCATCCAAGGCCAGTATTTCCTGATTTCAGAAAAAAAGTGGCCACTTAAGACCCCTTTTTGGCCCCCCATCTTCTTGCACTTACCCTATATATATATATATATATATATATATATAAGGAATCAAAATTAAATAAAAATATTACAATTTTTTAAAAAATATTATTTGTTTAATAATCTCCAACTGTATTTTTGTGCTTGATTTTAGTGTGTTTGTTTTACTTAAAATAATATTTCTGCAAAATTCATCCTTAAGAGCTCAAATTTTGAGCCAATCATAACATAGATAAATGATTTTTGGAATATTTTTTGTTAAAATTTTCTCATATAGACTTAGGAAAATTAAAATTTGTTCAACATGAAAAATAATACTTTGTTGTCAAGTAGGTGGAAGGGAAGTATGGAATGGAATGAAGCAAGGAGCTAGCAATACTAATGTTTCATATTAACTTGTTTAATTAAATTCTTGCGGGAATTTACATATTAAACAAATAATTTTTTTTAATGTTAAACAAATATTATAACAAAATTGTAATATTTATATTAATGTGATTATTTAATCTTGATTCATTGTATATATTATTTATAAATTTAATATTTTAAATATTAATGAAATAATATAATTAATATTATAATAATAGAATCTATATTAAATTATTGATTATACAATGCCTGATAATGGGCAAGTTCATTAAACTACCAGTTTTTAAGACTCACAAGGAATCAAGTGTGGGAGGTGACAGTGAATAGGCTAGCTCATCATGTCTCGATATGGCATGTGCGAGGAGCATATTTTTAAGCCCCTTTGGTTTTCGCAAATTAATGTAGGTGAGGTTTTTAAGATTCTAGTTTCTTCTAGAGTCTGCAAAAGAATGAAAGGAAGTGAGGTTGGGAGTGGAGCGATGAGTGGTGAAGGCAGTGCTAAAGGAAAGGAGAAGGCCATTTTACATTCACCCCACCACGAGCAGATCCTAAGAAAGGCGGTTAGCAGTTCAGTGGGAGGTTTGAAAAGGAGGCCGTATATCCCTCGCAAGATGAAGACCAAATTCATAGGGGATGAAGATCTAGAGAATTTTGTGGTAATTGTTGATGCAGAGATAAGAAACCTTCTTCTTAGGAAGTGGGTGGGCAAGATTCTCTCAATGACAAAGGTGGTAGATGGGCAGGATGGTGGCAAACTCAGGGAGGCGATGTCTAATTTCTTTCTTGATCTAGGGTCGACAAGAGGGCGATGGAATGTTTTTGGCATTGCGTAGTCACTCAAACTCACAACTATGTCTTTAATTGTGATTGCCTCCATATTGGTGGACATGAGGATTTAGCTGAGATTTCCAAAGAAGTTGAGAGAAACCATGGAATTTTGATGAGTCACATTCATGATTTGATGATAGGACAGGTGCAGATGAGGAAGACTCTGGAGAGGTTGGCCGAGCGGATGGGTGTCAAGGTGGAAGATAAGGACCGTGTAGACTACAAGTGTGGATGCGACGAGGAAGTGGACATGGTGGACCTCACAGGCCAGGGAGATGAGTAGGTGGTTTTGTTTAGTTTCAATTAGTTTATGATAAGTTTTTAAGACTATGTTATGAGGGAGGGTCATGTAATTTGCCCCCTTCCTCTGGATTTATGTATATGTCTGTTATGGTCTTAGACAACTTCTTAGACAATTTCAAAATAATCATGAGGGCTAAGCCCTAATTTTGGATGGGTCCCTAGTCCCTTACTAGGGTACATACAACAAAAAAAATTATTGATTATACAAATTAGTAGAATTATCATTATAATGTATTTATATTTATTTTATATTATAGAAAATGAAATATTAATATATATTTGTGTTTAAATATTAAATATTGAAATATTATACTAATCTAAATATTAATATATTATATTGTGTAATATTCATATTAATATTTAATTTTTATTCATTGTATATATTATGGGATAGGTCTATACTATTTTTTTGGTGGGCCTAAATCTAAGTGATATAAATATTTAATAACTGTGTTATATTAATATTAATAATTAATATATTATTATACATATTTAAATTTTTATCATATTATTATTATATTAATATTATTACCATAATATCCTTCCCATTTATATTATTAATATAAATATGTTATTAGTATTATTATAATTAATGATACAAATGAAATGCTTTTAGATTAAACTGTGTGTATTTCTTTGCTTCAACATTTCAGATCAAGTGATCCATCATTACAAAGAGGATGCTTGTGATTTGGATTGCAGACTTGCTCTTTAAAAAGGATAAGGAGGAGGGGGTTAGGGTTGGTGAGGTGGTCGAAAAAAAATTAATTAAGAACAATGAATTAAAATATAAAACAATAAACAAGTAAGAAAAATGATATATCATATTATAAGTAATAGGAAATATACAAATAATTAAATTGAAGATATAAGAATATAATAAATATATTAGATTTAATATATATAGAGTAATGTAATATATAATAAGTATAATATGTATAATATATTTAATATAATAAAATAAAATAAAATATAAAGGTATAAAAACTAAAATATAGGGTTGGTGAGGTGGTCAAAAAAACAATTAATTAAGAACAATGAATTAAAATATATAACAGTAAACAAGTAAGAAAAAAGATATATCATATTATAAGTAATAAGAAATACACAAATAATTAAATTGAAGATATAAGAATGTAATAAATATATTATATAAAGTTAAATTTATTACATTCTTATATCTTCAATTTAATTATTTGTGTATTTCTTATTACTTATAATATGATATATCTTTTTTCTTACTTGTTTACTATTGTATATTTTAATTAATTCTTCTTAATTTATTGTTTTTCGACCACCTCACCAACCCTATATTTTAGTTTTTATACATATTTTATTTAACTTTATATAATATATTTATTACATTCTTATATCTTCAATTTAATTATTTGTGTATTTCTTATTACTTATAATACGATATATCCTTTTTCTTACTTGTTTACCATTGTATATTTTAATTCATTGTTCTTAATTAATTGTTTTTTCGACCATCTCACCAACCATAACCCCCTCATCTTTAAAGGGCAAGTCTGCAATCCAAATCACAAGCATCCTCTTCCTGATGATGGATCACTGAGTGTGATCTGAAATGTTGAAGCAAAAAAATACACACAGTTTAATCCAAAAGCATTTCATCTGTATTCTATGGACGGTGGGAAACTCATGCCTACTATAAATAATTATATTAATATAATATAACATAATAGTTAATATAATGACATAATATATAATTATAATAATATAATTTTCTAAATATTAAGAAATTAACAAGTGTTAGCAGATTGTGATTAATTTAGTTTGTACAAATATATTTATTAGTGCATGCCTTTGGAGTTCTATTACAATGAGTTTTTTTATCTAGTGATTAATCTATCTATAGTAAACCAATCAAAACAAAGTATTATTTTTCATGCTGGACAAATTTTAATCTTTCCTAAGTCTACATGAGAAAATTTTAACAAAAATTATTAGGAAAATGATTTATCTCTATTGTGATTGGCTTAAAATTTGACCTCTTAAGGGTTGATTTTGCAGAAATACTATTTTGCGTGAAACAAACACCTAAAATTGAGGAGAAAAATCTAGTCAAAATAGAGGAGGTGGCAATACTAACAGATTAACTTGTTTAATTAAATTATGAGTGACTAAATTCTTGTTCGGAATTTGGTTTTATTAAACAAATAATTTTTTTAATGTTAAACAAATAAATTTTTTTCTTAAAGTCTATGCAAATATTATAACAAAAATTGTAATATTTGTATTAATATAATATTCATATTAATGTCATTATTTAATTTTGACCATTGTATAGTTATTATATTCTTGTATGTATAAATATTAAAAATTAAAATATTGTAGTGATCTAAATATTAATGTGAAACAAACACTTAAAATTGAGGAGAAAAATATGGTCAGAAGCAGAGGTGGCAATAAATTCTTGCAGGGAAATTTGGTTATTAAACAAATAATTTTTGGTTATGCAAATATTATAATAAAAATTGTAATATTTATATTAATATAATATTCATATTAATGTCATTATTTAATTTTCATCATTGTATAGCTATTATATTCTTTTCTCTATAAATATTAAAAATTAAAATATTGTAGTGATCTAAATATTAATATATTATATTGTGTAATATTATATTCATATTAATATGATTGTGTCATTTGTATTCAATAGAATAATATAATTAATATATATCAACGATAATATTTATATTATTTAATTTTGATCATTATATAGTCATTATATTCTTTTCTCTATAAATATTAAAATTAAAATATTGTAGTGATCTAAATATTAATATATTATTATATTGTGTAATATTATATTCATATTAATATGATTGTTTAATTTGTATTCAATAGAATAATATAATTAATAATATATTAACAATAGAAAGAACTTCCTAAGTCTGTCAATGTTTCACGACAGAGGGTCTAGGGAGTTAGATTTCTACCATCGGGATCTGGTGTTGTTTAGATCCCTCAGTTTAGTTTGCCATTTGATTGTTGTTCCTTGTTGTTTATGTTTTGTTTTGTTGTTTCTGGCCTTTCTATTCTTGGGGCCTTGTTTTTCGAGGGTGAAGCCCCTTGTACTGCTACTTTGTGTGGCCTTGCTTTGCCATTGGGGCAGTTTTGTATAGGGTTCTAGACCCTCTTTTCCACCTACTTAATAAAAAATAATAATATTTATATTAAATTATTGATTATACAAATAAATGGAATTATGATTATAATGTATTTATATACATGTTATATTATAGTAAGAATTAAATATTGATATATATTTGTATATAAGTATTAAATATTAATATATTTTAGTGATCTAAATATTACTATTATATTGTGTAATATTTATATTTATATGATTATTTAATTTTTAAGTTATGTTTAAGAGTAAGAACAAAACCATTTTAAGCTATGTTTAAGAGTAAGAACAAAATGGTTTAAAGTTAGTTATTTTATGAAATTATGAGATTATTTAAAACAAATTGTTATGAAGTGTCATCCTCATTCCTATTTTCTCCATGAAGTTTGCAGAGTCCCATTGGTGCCTAGACAAGGTAGTCCAAATGTGCAATTCAAATGGTATAGTTATACCCTTATTCTATTATGTCAAGCCAACATAAGTAAGAAATCTCAAGAGAGGTGTCTTTGCCGAGGCTTTTGAGAAGAAGAAAAAAAGATACACACTGAAAAGAATTAGTGAGTGGAAAAGTGCTCTCTTTAAAGTTTCCTCCTTCTCTAGATGGTCTATAGAAGACATGACATGGTATGTAAGCTAATTGCCTTATTTTGTGAAATTATTAGTCTTATTAACTATTAAAATAAATGCAATAAAAGATTGTGTTCATGCTACTCTGAAGAATTCTAGGAAATTTTGGTAACATATAAATTCTTATGCAGAGGATACTCACCATTTGTATTAGCTAGCAATATTAAGGACCATAGATTAAACTACCTTACCCAATTGGACCTGTGCTCAAATAGTCTTACCTCAGTAAGATGGGTGTTATTTATGTGTAAGAAAATTGCTTGTTAGTTGTAAAGTTAGAAATAAATGCATCAATAATTAACTTTAAGATACTTGGATCATGCTACTATGTGAGCCATAGTTTTATAATTTTATTACAATAAGAATTTTGGAGCAGTTCAATAATATGAATGCTATTTATTTGAGTGAAGCATTATTATGGATAGTCTCTTCTAAGAGGGCTTATGAAAATTATATATTGGTGTGATTGAATATACAACAGGGAAGAAATACACTTTTCATTGTAATTTTTCTTCATTCATACTATTGTATGTTGTAAAATTTTGAACATAGTATACTAAAAGTGATGGCAAAGAAAAATGAGAAGAAAGGACTACAATCTGGTGATGGTGAATGATATAGCAAGATTGATAGGTATAGATTTGTCTATCAATATTTTATGAAATACTTTCTTCTTCTTCATCATTATAAACATCAATCCTCCTCATTCACTTGCTCTATAGTCCTTTTTCTAAAAGCCCATGAGTATTCACAAATAGAATAATACCCAAATTTCTTATCCTTATTAATTTACACACTTTTCTTCCTTTTACTCAGAGCTGAATCCTCTTTCTTAATTGTTGTTTGGGCAAATCTTCTTTATTTATCATTCTTTCTTCTCTCTTTATTGTTCTTTAGTATAGTAGCATTAAATTTAACAATAATAACAGTCAAACTTTCAGAGAATTTGTCTAGTTTCTCCCAAGTGCATAGTGAAGGTTTCTCTTATATGATTTTGAAGATCATGACTATAAGAAATTCTTAAGTTAAACAACATTTTACTAATTAGTACTAGTCTAATATATCTATTTGTTGTTACAGGGAACATACAGTAATAATTATTACACGGAAACTAGGCAATATCTTATTTTGTAAACTCATTTGTCTTTTAGATTTGAAGTAGAATTCATCAAGCTTGTAGTCCAGGATATTTTCAAGACATTAGAACAAAAGGCGATGTCAGTGAAGAAAGCTCTACCCTAGCCCTTAGAAGAATACCCCAAGAGATCATAAATGAACTACTTAGAATTTTAAAGTCAATCTTCATCCATATGGAAGAACACATGAGTAAAGTTATAAAAATGCTCAATACAGATTCTAATGAGAATGTCATCATTGTTTCTATTTATGGAAATGGGGGTGTAGGAAAATCCTCACAAGCAAAGGCCATTCATAATTGCATTTATCTCAAATTTGATGCTACCTATTTTGTATATAATATGCATCATAAAGCCCAAAATACAAATGGTGTAGATAAGATGCATCAACAAATATTAATCTTGAGTTATTTTATTTGCTTAAGAGTTATTTTATTATATATTAAAACTATTTAAAAATTATTTTATTTTATTTCCATTGCTTACTCAATCAACTGTCATGTTTCATGCTTTGAATACCTTCCTAGTACAATACATGCTAGATTGAGGAACAATACATTCTATAATGCATTGTCATTGTCATTGTAATTAGTCTTTCCAATATCTTATATCTGACTAGTTAATTTAGCTAATTGGAATGCAATTTGAGTCTTTCCAAGATCTTGTATTCAACTAGTTACTTTAGCTAATTAGAATGCAATTTGTTTGTATACAATAAATATTTAATCTAAGAAAAAATTACAATTAAAACACATACTATTATTACAACACTACAAGACAGGTACTCGCCACTACGTGGTACTTGTTTATTAATATTTTGTAAAATATTATATTGGCATGTTTGATAAATGTTGATTGTTGATGGAACTCGTATTTAGCAACAGGACAAGTTTAATTTGAAAAGGCTCATCCTACTTGTTAATTTCTAACTATTTAGAACTATATTATATATTATGCTATTATATTAACTATTATGTTATATTATATTATGCAATAATAATCTAATATTACTATTATTATTAATTATTATAATATTAATAATGTGTTTATATTAATAATAAATAGTTCATAAGTATAATACATTAAATTTGCAAGAATATATTCATCTCAAACTTGTTTTTGCCTCCTCTCTAAAATGTTATGCTATACCTTATCTATCAACTACAAAACACATACTACTATTATGACACTACAAAGGTAGGTACTCAACACTACGTGGCACTTGTTTCTAAGTTATTTTCCTTATCTTCTTTTTTTTTAAAAGTTAGGGTTGCATTCTTCCCTATTATATATCTTTAAAAGGGAAGTACAATAATTTTATATAACAAGTTTAACCTATTTATAGTATTGTAATAATGAAACTTGTCTTGTAATTATAAAATAATGTAAGTTTAGAACAATTCTAATTGCATTAAAGAAGCCTAAATCTTATTATTTAATAGTTAAGTTTTCTAAATATTATTTTTTATATTAAGTATAAGGAGTTTAAGGAAACAACAAAAAACCACTGAGTATCAAAGCATTAGAGGACAAGCCTCACATAGCAAAAAAGCTGAATATTACATATAACCAGAGCTAACAAAGAAAGGACCGGAATAGTAAATAACAACTATTGTAACACATCTTCAAAGGTGTCCACCCACGCAGTCCAACCCATAGCACCTTCCATCCAGACCAAGTTCTTCTGAACCTGGATCTGCTTAAGCATGTAGATCATCTTCTCCAGTAGTGTTGTGAGGGTTTCTTTTAATCTCCTTGCTGATGTGGTTGACAATTTGGTTAAAAGTGTGGATATTGTCCAAGTGCAGCCTCCAGAAATAACCATTTTTCACTTCGTTAGCAAAGAATGTCGCATGTCCATCTTTAAGCAATCTTTTGAATTTAGACTTGTTGATTTTCATAGTTATTTGAATCTGCGAAAAAATTTTGAAATATGTGAGACTTCGAAAAGACTCAGTAAGCAATCTGGGGACATTTTGAAATCTTTCTTCATTTCTACACTTCCAAATTTGCCATAAAATGTTAGCTGAGAGAATATCCCAAAACATGTTAACATCTTTTTTTGCATTAGAAATAAAACTAGTAATAACTTCAAGAATATTGAAAGTAGCAGGGATGGAAATGCCAAACATCAACCAAACCTCTATAGCAAAAGTGCACTCAAAGAATATATGTCTTCCCGTTTCTGGGGTTCTGCAAATGCTGCACAAGTTAGTATCAGAGAAAGAGTTCCTAATAGGAATCTTGTTGAGAATAAGTAACCATTTAAAACATCTAATTTTAGGATCAGTAGAATTTTTCCACAGATTGTCAAAAAGCTTATTCCAGGAAGGAACATCTAAATTAGTATACCAAGTATTATTAATATGGCTGATAATTTCATCATTGCAATTAATAATAGAGTAAATGTTCTTAGCTTTAAGCTTGGAAATGATAATACCACTAGGCCATTTAATTTTCTGATAACTATTAGAATCAACATGACATAAAGTAGGAATATTCTTGCTAGCCCTGACAATCATATTATAAGTCTTCTTATGAGAATCAGGAAGGTTAAATTTACTCTTTAACTCATCCCACTAAATAAGTCTATCATTTTCAAAGATGTCAATAAGTTGTTTGATCCCATGATTGGCCCAACTCTTGGCAGAACAGCCTTGGGTAAGAGCAAGGGGCTTATTACCGAGCTTAAGGTTCCACCAAATGGACCTCTCACCATGGAGGGTCTTATCATCATAGAAGTCTTTATTCTTGACGAAGTGCCTAACATGGTTCTAGGCCTTCCAGATGGACTTGAATATAGCCGAGCCTTGAACGATGATAGGAAATTCACTACAAATAAGATCAGTGAGGGGAAGATTTTTCCAGAATTTGGCATTCTTTGGATAACCCCTTTCAATATTGTTACGAATAAGAACTCTCCAAGGGTCATCTCCCTCCAAGGCATGAAAGATCCATTTGGAGGCCAAAGCAAGACCACTTAGTCTTAGGTCTTTAAGCCCCAAGCCCCCAAAGAGCTTATCAACATGACACCAGCTCCACCTGACAAAGTTAGTTTTGTTATTTCCTTTCCCATCTGACCAGAGGTAATTCCTGATGACTTTTTGAATTTCCATAACTTGGTAATCATTAAACATCCAAGCCAAGGCATAGTAAATATTATAAGAAGAGAGAATCTTTTGACAGACTTGAAATCTACTAGCAAAAGACAGAGACCTATTGTGCCATTTATTCAACTTATTATGAATCTTGTCCTTAACCCAACTCCACATTTCTTTTAAAGAAGGATCAACAAAGAAGGGAATACCCAGATATCTGACAATTTTTGAGGGACCACCCCACTGGAAACCAAATTTACCAAACCAATCAAGAGGTTGGTCATTCCATCCAAGACAAATAGACTTGGCTTGAGATAACCTAGCTCTAGAAATCTTACAGAAAAAATTGAGCTTATTGATCATAGCTTCGAAGTTGGCTTCAGAGACTTCATGAAAGAGAGAGGTGTCATCAGCAAACTGGCAGTTAATAATATTCTTGTTATCAAGAAGGGTGATGCCTTTGACAGCAGGGGATAAGGTGTTGTCTCTAAGAATATAGAAGAGAGCTTCAGAGGCTATAACAAAAAGGGAAGGGGCAAGCAGACAACCTTGCCTAATCGATCTACCCAAAGGGAAAGGGGCTGAAAGAGATCCATTAATATCAATTTGAGCATGACCATCTTTAAGAAGCATTTTAACAATATCACAAAAGAAAGAGGGAAATCCAAAAGCGTCAAGCATCATATTGATAAATTCCCACTCTATTCTATCATAAGCTTTTTCAAAATCTAGCAGAAACATAGCAACATGTTGATCAGTATGCTTGGCCCAATTAAGAGCTTCCCAACTAGTAATCAAGTTCTCTAAGATATATCTCCCTTTAACAAAACCAGTTTGAGTAGG
The DNA here is from genome assembly GCA_027924645.1 of Cunninghamia lanceolata. NCBI lineage: Eukaryota > Viridiplantae > Streptophyta > Pinopsida > Cupressales > Cupressaceae > Cunninghamia > Cunninghamia lanceolata. Next base: position 9,142,012 of record BSBN01001281.1, read on the forward strand.
ACGCATGAATTTAGGAAGAATAGTTTCCAACCTTCGAGACATGATTTTGGCGAGAATTTTGTAAGAAACATTTAAAAGAGTTATAGGTCTCCAATTCTTTATGAGGGATTTATCTCCCTCTTTAGGGATGAGTTTGATAATTCCAGAGTTAATCTCCCTACCCAGAGTTCTAGTATCAATGGCTTCGTTATAGATGTTAAGTAATTCTTTGCAAATCCATTTACTATTGGCTTTATAAAACTCCACAGGCAGCCCATTGGGTTCAAGAGCTTTATCATTGTTAAGAGAGTTGATGGACTTTTCAATTTCCTCCAAAGATATGGGTTGTTCAAGAACATAGGCATCAATATCTGAAATCCTTTTGGGGATAAGATTTCTACACTGCTTTCTAAGAGTCCTAGCATCTTGAGAGTCCTCGGAAGTAAAAAGATCTTCATAAAACTGAGCAAATTCTTTTTTAATATCATTAATATCAGAAATCATTTGAGTGTTAATGAACAATTTATCAATAGATTCCTTAGCCTGCTTTTCTTTAATAAGATTGAAGAAGAATTTACTACCTCTGTCACCAAATTGAAGCCAATGAGCTCTAGAATGAATTCTAGCTCCCAAAGCTTTCTGGTGTTGGTGTTTTCTCAGCGCATTCTTAGCTTAAGCCAGTTGATGACAGAGATAGGGGTCATCAGACTTATTTTGAATAGCCATTTCAGCATTGTACAAATTATTGTTAAGCCAGGACTCCTTATATCTGTAATCCTTGGCCTTCTTTTGACCAACCGTTCTCAACAAATTCTGCCAAGCAAAAATATCCAAATTCCACCTACTAATATAAGATAATGAGGGATATTTAGATTCATTAATAAGTCTAATAATCGAATAGCAGTAAGAATGTCTTCATCTTCCAACAGGCTAGTGTTAAGGATGAATTTACTATTAACATTATTGCTAAAAGTAGGGGAACAACCAAGATTGATCGAGATAGAGATAGGATGATGATTCGAAAGAGTAGTAGGGGAAACAAGAACGAGGTTGTTATGTTTATCTGGGATCACAGAGAAAAAATTATTATTAAGATAAAACTGATCCAACCTAGAATAAATTCTAGACTAACCTTTCTGACAATTACACCAAGTAAACCAGAGACCAGGATTATTGTTCTTGTTCCCACTTAACAGATCAAAAAGAGATTTAGAAAATTTAAAATTATTCCAAGCAAGTTTTTCCTAATCTTTCCAGGAAAAGGGGAGACCACCCATCTTATCCTCTTGATCCTCTATCATATTAAAGTCACCTCCAAACATCCAAGGGATATCTAGAAGTGAGCAGAGCCATGACCAAAACATAGTTCTTTCATTATAGTCATTGGCAGCATATATAGAACAAATACCAAATTCCATGTCATTGTGGTTGAAAATCAACCAAATAGCTCTGTTATAGGGAGAAAAACCAAAGCTCTTAATTTTAGGTCCCCATTTAGGACTGACTAATATCGCAATGCCTCCTCTCCCCTGAGAGTGATTAGTGGAAAATTTGACAGCATCCTTCCTAATAAAGTTTAGATTGGATTCAAGATTGAATCCAGTAGTTTTGATTTCTTGCAGCATGATAATATCAATATTATTTTTGGAACTGAGGAAATTTTTAACCACAAACTTTCTATCAGGACATTCAAGTCCTCTGATATTCCATGAAATACAATTCATTGAGATAGAGTTTTAGGGATGGACGCTTCAGGACCAACAACATCCTCCATAGGAGATACCTTGTTAGGGATATTTTGATTCTACTTTTTATTATTCTTATTTTTATTTTTTGAGCCAAGAGGTCTCCCTTTCCTCTTGGACATGAGGATATTTTCATTATCTGAGAGAGAAGGAGAAACCATATCCTGCTCCGCAGGTTGATTGGATGCAGGCGTCGCTGGTATGACTTCAAAAATGAACTCATAAGAGATTTCTTGAAAATTTTTAACAGGGATCTTCGGGTTGGGGGTTTTTGAGGCAGGGGCAGAAGCCTTAGTGGTTTCCTACACAACCACATTGACCACAGGGGTAGAGGACTTTGTAGAGTCCTAAACCTTAACAATCGAATTAACAGATGAAGGAGGCGGAATCACTTTTGACGCTACATTATTCTTGTTAGACCTATTTTTTCTTTTTTTTAGTAACTTCTTGAAATCCATCAACATCCATAATGCCAGTAACAAAAGCATTACTAAAAGAGGGTGTCGGCAGAGAGGAGAGAGGTGAATGTGAAGAGGTGAAAGGAGGAGGCGAAGGGTTAGGTTTAACAGAGGAAGAAGGGATTGATTGAGTGAGGGAAGGGCTATTCATCGAGGAAGGGTTTTTTGGAGCTTTATTTTTTATGATAGGGCAGTCTTTTCACAAATGCCCTTCTTTCCTACATAAGAAACACGCATTTAAACCTCCTAGGGTTTCGATAGGGCAAGAAATCTTTTCCTTATCAATAGCAATAAAAAGCTCTTTGGGTAAATCATGGCCAGGTTTCAAAGCAATAAGAACCCTAGCATCAAGATGGGGAACCATACGAGCTGAATCATCCATGCGAATAAATTTACCAAGGGGTTCAACCAGATAGGGAATAAATTGCCACAAAAAAGGTGGAATATTTTTAATGAGGACCCATCTAGGGGCTGATAGGGCAACAATTTCATCTAGGTTAGCCTCAGCATTCCATGCCAAAGCTCTGAAGGTTGTGTTACCCACTGTCCAATATTCCTTTTTTAGAACAGCAATCTGGGAATCATTATTATTAAAGAAAACCACAAATAAGCCTTTTTGTATTTGCCTACAAAAGGAAATTTGATATCCTAGTTTTAGATTCCAGTAATTATAAAACCAATCATCTAGAAATTTTCTTGCAAGAACCTTGTCAATTTCAACCGCAGAGAAGAAAATGGCAGTGTTCCTTAATCTTTCCTTTTCCTTTATTATCTCAGATAACATTTCATGATTTGGAGTAACATGAAAGGTTGAAAGGTCCGCAGATTGCTTACCGATTGTTGAGTTTTCATCACGCGAGGGTGAAGTAAAACGAGCTCTAGAGACAATCGCTGGGGTTGAATTAGCGACTACCTCCAAGAAAGATCTCGGCTTACCACCTGCACCGATGTTGTTTCTGGTAGCATTGCTAACGTTATTATCCAAAGCATTGTTTATGGTTGCAAAGGAGTTGGTGTTACTCGGTACAAAGCCTGCGGAAAAATTAAATGCAGGAGTGAACTTAAGGTTAAGGGGAGAGGACAGATCGCACCTGATCCCATCCTTGTTTACCAGATTGCCATTAAGAGTGCCTCCAACGCTTGCCACCTCGCCGTTCAAGTTGCCTTCAACACTTGCCACCTTGCCTTTGTTTCGGATACCAAGATCTGGAGTGACGCCAGCTGGATCCGCCGGCGGATCGCCGTCAGGCATTCCGGTGATGAAAAAAACAATAAAACTTCGCTTTAACGCTTTCCCTAAAATTTGTAGAGCAGACCTTTTTTTGCTTTCCTTGTCTATCCTAAATATTATTTAATTAAATTATTTATGTTTATACATATGTTAGGAAATATTTTTAAAATGATATTTAAATGGTGGAGTTAAATTGACTATTGAAATGGAGATAAGATGGTGTATGTGTATGTTATCTAGAAAATTAGGAGTTTGTTTAAGTTAATTGTGGAACTAATTAAAAATTACATCATTAAAATAATAATAATGAAGTAAATACAAACTAATAAAAACTGAAAAATTTTTCCATAAAATAGGGAATGCCGGAGAAAATATAAAAGGAGCAGAGGAGACATTCAAGAAAGATGGGGGAGAATAAGACCCTAAATCAATTAACCAATAGAAATGTATCTCTTAAATCCAAATCAAATTGTAGATAAAAAAAATCTCTAATATTTTTGTTTAAAAAATTTGTATTATTAGCAAAATTTAATATAAATTTATATAAGGAAAAATACTTTTGATTAGCTTGTTTAACAAAAATCAATTACAAGTTAAAGAGTTTTGAACACAATAGTATATGCAAGACAAGTACTAATTAAAAATAAAATTTACAAAATCAATTTGATCACTAGTTATATGATTTTGATCACAAAATTGATACTAAAATTTTTATTGATATTTAAAATATTAATATACACATAAAATAAATAAAAAATAAATAATTATATTAATATTAATATAGAGATTATATTAAATTAAATAAACATAAATATAAATACATTATAATGATGATTTCATTTATTTGTATAATCAATAATTTAATATAAATATTATTATTGATATATTATTAATTATATTATTATATGTCATTTTACTATAATATAACATAAATATAAATAGATTATAATCTACTAATTTAATATGCATTCTATTATTAATATATAACTAATTATATTATGTCATTAATATTTAAAATATCAAATTTATAAATAATATATATTCAATGAATCAAAATTAAATTACTAGCTTAGATATCTTCAATACATCTATCTAAAATAAGTCAAGAGATATTAGTCTCAAGGCACCTATCTATTCTAAAAAACAATTAAACTATAGGCACCTTGGGACTGATGTCTGGGTGTATTTTAGATAGATATATTTAAGATATCTAAGCTAGTTCTAGAATAATTAAATCAATATAAATTAAAAATATTTAATTTAATTTTAAAATCTAAAAATTAATAGAAAAATAAAAGTAATGAAACAATTTTAAAACTTAAGAGAAAATAAATTGTGGGTAATTTTATGATTTATTTATTTAGATGTGCTTAGTTATTTTTAATTTCATTTAGATTGTATTGAAAGTGAAACCCCTAAAAAACTAAGTTTTTACTATTTGCAATAAAGTAAATATATGAAGACACTTTTAAAAATAATTAATTACCAAGATCTACAATTGTTGTGGAAAAAAAGGAAGATATGATTTATTTATTAGACATGCTTAGTTATTTTTAATTTGATTTAGATTGTATAGAAAGTGAAACCCCTAAAAAACTAAGTTTTTACTATTTGCAATAAAGTAAATATATGAAGTTATCTCAATATCAATTCGCAAACCTTTCTTGTATTTATTATTTGCTACTTTGGGCTCTCAATTTATTTGTTACTTTATAATTTGCAAAGTGATGTATTGATTCAAATGTCATTTAAATTTATATATGTTTTTTATTGTTTTATTTGTCGGTACTTTTTTAATTACTCCTTATTTAATGTGTCGACCATTTAATTGTTTTTGTTAACACTTTTTTATTAACACACATCTCACTCCACCCCATGTAGGTTATGCTTGATAAAAATTAAATTTTTGTTGTAATATTTACATAGACTTAAAGAAAAAAATATTATTTGGTTAATAATAACCAAATTCATGGCAAGAATTTAGCCACTCGGAATTTTATTAAACAAGTTAATCTATTTGTCTCACCTCATTCCATTCCATACTTCCCACCTAATCTTAAAATAGTATTAGTTAAAAAATTTTAATATAAACTTAGGAAAATTTTAAATTTGTTCGACATAAAAAATAATACTCTTTTGATTGGTTTACTTTAAATAGATTAATCACTAGATTAAAAAACTCATTGTAATAACTAATAAAATTTATTGTTTTTTTTTTAATTCATACTAGTTGATTGATAGTTTTTTTTGTTTTTTTATGTCATACTAGTTGATTGATATTTTTATTTTATTTTGAGGGTTACTATGTTCCTACTTATTATGAGCTATTCTTGGATTCTTATACTAAAATGTCCATCAGGGATAGGAGCTCTATGGTAAATATAAATCTAGATTTTACTTCATCTTTTGTATATGGGAACATCCATGTCCCAGCTTCTTTTCTTATATATATATATATATATATATATATATATATATATATATATATATATATATATATATAGCTAAATTTTAGCCCCAATCTTGTTTGTTAAGCATTGAGCAGAGTGGGTAGGAAGAAGCATGAGGACAACAAGTGGGAACGGGAGCAAGCAGGAAGTAGGCGATGAAGACAGCGAAGACGGTAATAGCAATGATGATCCAGATGAACATGACATTGCTTTGGAGGCCCTAAGAAGGGCTCTCCATTTTCTTTTTTCCTAAAACTTTTAGTTGCAAGTGCCATGACAGCCGCATGCCACGAGTTTTGGAGTGAAGCAATTTTTTCATTGGGGTTGACCCTTCATGGTGGCTAGTAAGGAGGGATTTGTGAAGGGGTCATTAGAGATGATGGGGTGGAGTTTGAGGCAAGTGGAGTTGGCTTGGAGGAGGAAGTGCCAGACTAATGGGTTTTGGCTTCAAAGGAGGATGAAGGCATTGCATTCCTGCTCACTATTTGGAAGCCCAAAGTGGGTTTTCTTCTCAACATTGCCATGTTTGGAGGCCAAGATGATGGCTTCAGAGCTTTAGAGAAGCCATTGGCAATGATTTTGGTGTAGGATTGTTTGGACACTGGTATTGGTGGAGGAGTATGGGGTGATGATGATGCTCTCAGACAAGGTGGAAGCTTAGGGGACGGTAAGAGTCTGAAGGGAGCCTTGGCAGTGGATGCAGTGATGTTTACTGCTCTGGTGGAGTTTTGGACTGAAGAAGTGGGTTGGGGGGTGATCCAGGTGGTTGATGTGGGCTGGAAGATTGGGATATATTGACTAAAGCGATGGTAGCGGCCATGGCGAAGGAGATGATGGAGGAGAGTTGAAGGTAGAGATGCTCCACTTTTGTTGAACCCACATACTTTTGTGCATCTTGAGGAAGCCCTGGGCTTAGAGGGTGATGGTGGAGGAAGTGTTGTAGAGAGTCATTGTAGTGGCTTAGAGGGGGAACAAGGCCTTGATGGAGTCGATGGTGGAGATTGCTAACCTGAGGTGTCAGATAGGTGGTGGTAGCTGGTTTTGTGGTGGCCAAAGGATTGTTTGACTAGGCTTAATAGTGATCTTAGTGGAGGTATTGGCAAGGAGTGCTAATCGTTGAAGACCCAAAATGGGTTTGGCCCTTAGCTGGTGAAGGCTGAGGGGATTGTGGTGGTGGAGTTGTTGTTGGCATGTCTGGAGATGGCAATGGGCTTGGAGGTGGTGATGGTGGTGCCTAGCCATGGCACCATTAGAAGTTTTGTTGGGGTTGGTGAAGTGGGAGACATAGATGTGAGGGGTGAAGGCGTAGACTTGGTTGGGAGACTCAGTGGTGAGATGATGTGATAAGATAGGTAGCATCCTCATTTGAGCCAAGGGTAGAGGTGTTGTTCAAGCATGCTAGATAGCATGAAGGCTAGTCATAAGGTCTTTAAGGGAGAGATTGAATGGTTGGTTGCAGTCCATGGTGGTGGAAACAGTTTGGCCCTTGTCCTCTTAGTTGGTGGCCTTTTGAGGGACTTCTCTCAACACCATCTTGTATGGGGGCTCTTTCATTGGTCCCTTTGCCTCAGAGCCCCATCTCGGTGGGCCTAGTGTGGGTAAGGGATTTCCCCAAGTGTGATGGTGTTGACAATGGCCATGGCGAAGGTGGTAAATCAAGAGATAAGGGAGTTTTTGTGTTTAGCTGTCGTTTGTGGGATGGTTCTAGATCTAATGGAGGTCCCTATTGAGGATGATGTCGAAGGAATGAGCAAGGGAGTTGGTGATGGTTTTTGTTAGTGACGATGAGGCTGTCTAAGGATTTAGTGGAGCAGAGTTGGACCAGGTGTTGGTCGTACAATTGTTTGGGTGATGGCACTAGATGTGGAATCAACATTAGCTTGGGAGAAGTTTTTAGGTGGAAGTGGCAAAGATGGTTTTGTTATAGGTGATGTTTGGTGTCTGGTGGTGGTTGTTGGCATTGTTTTGGGTGGAGGTGTCAGTTTCAATTGTGGCCTTGGTGGAGGTGTTGGTGCTGGGCACAACCCTAGTGGGGGTGCTTGAGGTGGAGTGGACTGGGTGGTGACCTAGGCGGGTCTCATGGTGGTAGCAGCTATGGGCTTGTTAGAGGAGTTGATCAGTTAGCCAAATTCAAATTTTTGCATGTATTTATGTCATATGAAAATTCTAAATGGACAAATTATTGTCCTTCTCTATCCTTGCAACAGGTAGTTGTTCAGTGTGCAAGCTGAATGTATTTATGTCTACCTATTTTTCCTATGGTAATCTTACACAGATTTCCTTGGGGAGCAAGTTCTGGATCCTTGTGCTAGTAGATAGCCACATTGACAGCATTGATTGCTCTGGTGGCCTGTATTTGCATCTCTTTTCAACTCATGTTAACTGCTAATTGTACGTCTGTATGGACTTATGGCCTTCACTACCATAGGAAACCATTTGATGGCCCTTGTGTTTGCCTTTGCCTAGTCTAGTCTTTTCTATATATCTTCTACCTTTTATTAATAAATTTCATATGGGTGCTTTGCACCTTTTTCTTCTATATATATAGCTAGTGTTCCCACTTTTTGATTGAGCAAAAAAATTAAATAAAATTAAATCGGATAATAAGATTTATATTGAATGATAAAAAAGATGAACCTATCTATGTGTAAGGGGAATATAAATAAGTAAGAATTTTACAATATAATAATACAAATAATAGTTAAAGCATATTTCACCTAAAATAAATTATATTTAATCTTTAAATATAAAAACTAAGTTTTTCTTAAAGAAAAGAAGCTAGACTAGTGAAAAGAAACTGTTTAAGAAAGTAAAAGTGCAATAGAGAACATTCCTAAGTACAATGGTTGATGTTTCAATTGTTAAATAGAATTGTGCAAACATATGTAGTAGAGGAGATAGATTTGATGAAATTTTGAAGCAAGGATGCTTTTGCAAATATGGCAGTAATCTAGTTGTGATTGCATCATATCACCATATAGACTCAAGACATTTGGTGTAGGAATACAATGAGTTGTAGATGTCAACTATAAATGCAGAAACTAAAACTAATGCTTGTGTGAATAGAAGTCTAGATTTGAACTTGTATCTGGGATAAAGGGAAAAGGTTGGTATTGCTTGGGAGCTTGGCTCACTCAAGCCCCTATTTGGTTTTTTTATCCCTACTAATAGTCAAAAAGTTTGGAATGTGTGGTTATGCTAATGTACTATGTCTTAGGAAGGTAACATACATTTAAAGAAATGTTATAAAAGAACCTAGAAATTTCTAGGTGTGTAAGAAGTGATATGTGTGTGAAATGAAGGAAACTAATCCAATTTCTATTTGAGATTAGAAGAAAACCACACATGTAAGAAAAGTTATAGCTAAGCCAATGCAAATATATTTACTTCCAAAAGAAACCTTGAGTTGTATGAGCATTTCTTAGATAATTCCATGGCTAGGGAAAAGCAAATTAATGCTCCCTCTTGCCAAAAGAAAAACTCATACAAACTCAATACACAACAGATTATGACAGTAGAGGTTCTCTACTCAGATTGAATTTACAAACCATACAAGATTGCAACAAAACAATATTTCATTTCATTAATACCAAAATCAATTTCTACAACAACAACATTAAAAATAGAATCTTCAATGGTTGTTCTCTCTCATTCAAACATGCACACACATAGCTCCCATGGCTTCTTCAACATACAAATATTCAATCATGCCCCTACTCTACAACTCATTCACAGGTTTCTCACTTCTTTTCTTGAATTGTGCCACCTTCTCATCAAATCTATGTACCCCCCACAATGCATCCTTCCTCTTCTTTTAAATAGGTCTCTTATCTCTCCAAAACTTGCCATGAGGTGCATTGAACAAGGTGTTTAGAATTCTGCCCAAGGCATTTTAACTTCCCCCAAAATATGGCCACTCTAGAATGATCATAAGTCTTCAATTTTATTTTCCAACCTTTTGGTGATTCATCTTCCTTGACTAGCATATGAAATGCTTTATTTTCTCAATGTGTAGAAGCTGTAATATTTTGTTTTGAATCTACATTTACTATGATAAGTTGGCACTATGTTTAGGGGCCTTTAAGAGGCATTTTCTCCTCTTACATATTTTATTCCCTCTTATCTTTTAAACAACAAATTTAAAACAAAAACAAGCCCAAAATAGATGCTAATTTAACTCAGCTGCCACTCCTTCATTTAACATAAAACAATAATGCATAATGGCACCTTAAATTTTGGATGCTTGAAATGATCTTTGGCATAGAAATCATTTTCTATGTTTTGCAAGTCCCATGAATGACAAGAAAACATAACCTCTACATGGACATGTAAATGCTCCAAATAATTGATATAAAATAATGACTAATACCTCCTGAAGTTGTAATAAAAATTTTGAGAAATTCCATTTGTGTGAAATTAGGTGCTGCAATTGAAAAATTCAAACTGCTATGTTTCACATGAAAATCAGTGAGTAGACTCGAAATGATGTCCCTAGGTCCCTGTAAAACGATTTTGCTCCAACTTTCAAGAATTGTGAATTTTTAAAGTTTCCGTAAACTTGTCAGCACAAATTTTTGGCATTAAATTCTCCCAAATGGTGAGGAATTTTACTAATTCCTTTGGCAAATTAGGCAAAATTCTTTCAAAAATCTTCCCTTGAAATAGTTTTTGACCAGCTCTTATAGAACTCTAGAAATAATTGTTTCTGTAAAACTGCCCTATTATGCATCAAGACCTAAACTGCAGAAAACTCAAAACTTTCATTTTTTCTCAATCCGCATGTACTGTAAGGCTGAGAGATGCCAAAAAATATAAATGCACACCCAAAATGAAGAAAATAACTTCAAATGTTTTTGTTCGATGTTGATCGCCAGTCCACGCGGATGCTCTTGCATTAGACACGTCGGGTAGGATAGTTTGTGAGTAGAACTCACAAAATGGAGTTGAGTAATGGGACTATACTTTTAGGTTGAATGCAACCGATAGCTAATTGTATCACTGATTTAGATAGAAGGAAATTCTTTTTTCACCTCTTCCAACATTTCTTTGGGACACTTATCATCCTCCTCCACCAAGTGTGCACCTTCTTCCTCCTTCCTCTTGTGGATTCACATCCATCATAGACCGTCCTTCTCTAGTAATGGATCTCTCTTCTTCTCCTCCAATTACTCACTTCTCTTCTCTTCTCTTTTGTGGGATCAATCCCTCCATAGATCGACCACCTCCACCAAAATCCCTCATCAATGCCTACAACATCCTCTACAATCTCTACACACAAATATGCACTATCCACACACCAATTTGCATCTTCATCCTCTACATTTATCTTTGCAAATAAATGTAAACCAAACTCAAAATTTTTCAAATTTACCTCATTCTCTTTTGCTGCTTCAACATCACCTTCTTCATCCTCCACTGCAATATTCATCTTCTCTCCTCCATCAGTTGCAGTCTTCTCTAACCATTCACTTTCTATCACCAAAATTTGTGCCAACAAATCATCTTTCTCTTTGCCATTTGCTGCAACCTCCTCAAGCTCTATCATTGCCATATCAATCTCCACAACTACATCTTCAACCTCTTCTATCATCATCTCTTCTTCATCTTCAGCCACTGTTGAACTTGTATCCTCTTGCTCATTCTTTTCTTCTTCTTTCTCCATGCCTTCCTCATGGCATGTCTTTGCTGCAACCTCTTCAACCTTGACATCCTCTCCACACTATCATGTTTCTAATTTAGTCAATCTTGCATTTATGCTAGCCATCATTGCTAAAATCTTCCTCTTTTGATACTTGTTCTAGCCTTCCCATATCATGGGCGTTTTCCTCACGAGTATACCCATCTCATTTGCTACTACAATCTGTCACTACCCACATCATTCTCTTCCCAACTAGATTCTTCATGGCTTCCTAGCTCTCAATTACTTAGGACTATTCTCCCACCTGCAATAATCCTTTTGAGCTTATCTCAACCGCTTCATTCTTCCCATAGGTCCTGGTGCATATTCTCCACACTTAGGATCTTTTGGCTTTGATACCACTTAATGCAGGAGGGGCTCCGTCTTACCAAAAGAAAAACTCATACAAACTCAATATACAATAGATTATGATAGCAGAGACTCTCTGCTCATTGTATTTACAAACCATACAAGATTACAACAAAATAATATTTCATTTCATGATGTCAAAATCGATTTCTACAACATTACAAATAGAATCTTCAATGGTTGTTCTCTCTCATTCAAACCTACACACACACAGCTCCCATGGCTTCTTCAGCATACATGTATTCAATCCTTCCCCTACTCTACAACTCATTCAAAGGTTTCTCACTTCTTTGCTTGAATGGTGCTACTTTCTCATCAAATCTGTTCGCCCTCCACAAGGCGTCCTTCCTCTTCTTTTAAATATGTCTCTTATCACCCCAAAACCTATCATGAGGTGTGCTCAAGAAGGTGTTTGGAATTGTACCCAAGGCATTTTAACTTCCCCCAAAATCTGGCCACTCTAGTATTATCATAAGTCTACAATTTTCTTTTCCAACCTTTTGGTGCTTCATCTTCCTTTATTGGCATATGAAATTTTTTATGTTCTCAACATGTAGAAACTGTGATATTTTATTTTGAATCTGCATTTACTATGATAAGTTGGCACTATGTTTAGGGGCCTCTAAGAGGAAATTTCTCCTCTTACATATTTTATTCCCTCTTATCTTTTAAATAGAAAATTTAATACAAAAACAAGCCCAAAATGGATTCTAATTTAACTTAGTTTCCACTCCTTCATTTAACATAAAACAATAATGCATAATTGTACTTTAAATTTTGGATGCTTGAAATGATCTTTGGCATAGAAATCATTTTCTATGTTCTACAGGTCCCACGAATGACAAGAAAACATAACCTCCACATGGACATGTAAATGCTCCAAATAATTGATATAAAATAATGACTAATACTTCCTGAAGTTGTAATAAACTTTTTGAGAGAATTCCATTTGTGTGAAATCAGGTGCCAGTAGGAGAAAAATTCAAACTACTTCATTTCACACAAAAATTAGTGAGTAGACTTGGAATGATGTCCCCAGGTCCCTTGCAAAATGATTTTGCTCCTACTTTCAAGAATTATGAATTTTTAAACTTTTCGTAAACTTGTCAGCATAAATTACCGGCATTAAATTCTCCAAAATGGTGAGGAATTTTGAACTGATTCATTTTTCAAATTAGGCAAAATTCTTCCAAAAATCGTCCCCTGAAACAGTTTTTGACTAGCTCTTACAGAACTCTAAAAATAATTGTTTCCGTAAAACTACCCTGTTATGTGCCGAGACCCAAACTGCATGGAAAACTCAAAATTTGCAATTTTGTTTAATCCACATGTATTGAAAGGTTGAGAGATGCCAATAAATTTAAATGCATGCCAAAAATAAAGAAAACAACTTCAAATGTTTTTGGTTGATGTTGATTGCTAGTCTGCCCAAATGCTCTTGCATCACAAATACATGACAAATGCATGAAGCATATTATCATGTATATTTGTTGGTATTGCACATGAATATTTATATACAGAGGATATAGTAGGAAGCAAGGTCTTGTGATCAAGTAGTGAGAGATTGTGTACACTTGATTTTCCAAGGCACTCTAGAGAGGTACAACCCATATTAATGGTAGTTATGTAGAGCTGCATACACAAACCTGTAATAGACTATATTCTAATTGTCAATTGAAAAACCTTCTACCTAAACTATGTACACAAGTTGTACTTATATAGTGTCCATTATCTAGGCCTATAAATAGAAGGTTTATAGATGTCATGCACATATGTGCACTTCACATGTGGATGAGTAGGTGCAGATGTTATGCATGTATGGTGCACTTTACATGTGGATGAGTAGGTGCAGATGTTATGCATGTATGGTGCACTTTACATGTGGATGAGTGGGTGATAGATGTTAAACACATATGGTGTCAATTGGATGGATATCTTATGTGGCTCTATGCATTGCCATGTTTCTAAAGCATATGAAGGCAATTTGGAAAGCTTAAATTATAAAGCATAAGAGTTAGCAATGATCTGAAGTAGTTGTACTTATACCCAAGAACCAACAAAGGTCTGAAGTGTACTGGCATGACTATAGTTTCAATCATGGTTCCTAATTATGATGCTTGTAGATGTTGAGGTGATCCTACCCCTATATGATGGCACTAAAATGAGAGGGTTTTCTTAAACCTGTGCATCCTTGTTAAGAGAAGCTAGTCTCTATACATGAAAGATGGAATCCAAACTAGTGATACTAATCATTTAACTTGGTATTACTAGATTAAGAAGTGGATTTTTTGATGTAGAATTGCAAAGTTGTGTTGTACAAGATTATGTTGAGAACTATTAAGAAGTGAGCTTTAGTGTGGTTGTTGTCTAGTGTTGTGTGAAGTTGATGTAGTCAAATTGAGAGCTTGACCATTAGAATGAAACTATTGAGGCTTCATGTGTTTCTTATCCTAAAGAGAGTTGAGTGCTTTTGATGTGTTCATAAATGTTACTCACTATGAGTGTGGAGCTATAGAGGCTTGCCTTTAATAAATTTTCACCTAGGGAATAGTCAAATGTTTCTATGTAGATTGTCATGGACATCATAATTTGCATGGATTTCCCATTAAAGATGTTGTTTCTCCCTCTCATTCAATGCAATATGAATTCTACCAAATTTGATGTGCCAAAGATGAAAGAGGGTGTGCTCTAAATTTAACACTACTAGAAGCTAGTCTTGCAACTAATTTGTGGTCAGCTTTGTAGTGTGTACATATAGTCTAGATGAGTATACTTTCCTATATATTGACCAACTCACATTTAGAAAGCACGTGTTGGAATTCTATGTGTGCCACCATCTAGCTAGGGAGCCTAACACTCTAGAAGGTTCCTTCTATGTGAGATGTTGCCAAAGACCACTAACCCATTGATGCATAGGGTGTTGATGGATAGTGTTTTCATTTCTTCTAGTGAGCATGATCAATGTTCTCCATGAGAATAGTTAGACCTCCATAGATAGGTGGTGTAGTGTTGATGGATTTGCATTAGAGTGATATTGAAGCTCAAACCTTGAGAATGAAGAGTATATGGTAGTAGATAGCATTTTGAGAGGCGAGGTTGAGTCATTGCATGTAGGTGATTCCATTTCATCAAAAGAGGTTGACGAAAATATTTTTTGATCCTAAGAGGTTGGAAAAAAGCTACAACTCCCTAGTGACTTATTTGATGTATGATTTCTTCTTCTAGGTAATGGTACACAAAAAAATAGAGTGTTGTGATAACTTAAACTTGAGTAGATGTGTCCAATGACATGAGACATGAGATTGATTAGGGTTATTGAATTTTCTACATACCTAATTATCATGTATCTTTCACCTTTATACAAGTATAATACACTATCAAGATATCATGTTTGATTGTCATTGTTGCTTTAACTTGAATTCACCTTCAAATCATAGCTTCACCTTGCAATTTTTATCTCTGTAATTTGTACTCTAAAAATTCACTTTCCATTTTCTTGATTGCTTTGAAAATGAATAATTAAGTAAAAATCTATTTTTAACAATAAAATTTCTCTAAGTATAAGTGTCATTTAATGCAACATGTAGTAGGTGAGCATTAATGGTGACGAGCAGGATAGTATCAACTTCAATACACTTTCTTCCTTTTAAATTTAAATCTAAATGGATAGTCTAATTACCTTTATAGTTGACAATGAATTGCTTCAACTGGATGTGGAACATTCAAAATCACAATGTCAGGTTTAGTTGGGATGTCTACATCAGGTGCATAACATCATGTTATCATATACCATTAGGTAGGAATTAGGAGGTTAGATGATGTTATGATGACTTATCAAAATACTAATGGATGTGAAGTTATGGGAAAAAGGAAGTGAACTAGACTTCATGTTTTGTAAGATTAGGTTTGGTTGGGAATGTATAACCTTCTACACTATGTAAAATATCTAGTTGCAAAAATTTTGACCAAATGTTTGTGGGGATTTCCAACTGAACCAGATCATTAAATTTAAAAATATCTAGTTTGGTTAGAATGTTAGGTTCAGTTGAAATGTCGAGTTGCTAAATGGTAAGTCTCCAAAGGTTAAACTGCATTTCAACCTTGTGTCGTGTTTGGGGTAACTTCTTCCAATTATTTCAACTACTTAAGGAATGTTTCCAACATGATATTTGTGAGGATCTTCATCTGGATGTGGATATTTAAGCTTAACAATGTCCGGTTGGAATGTCACATCCGGTTAGACTCAACTACGAGATAACTTGCTCATTTCAATGAATTTTCAAAAAATTCCAAAGGTGACCCTAGCTAAAATTTGATGCTCTATCAATCTAAGACCTTACTTGGGATTATTAAGGTTTAGAATTTCTATTTCATGGTAACTTTAGATTTACCTTTATCGCCAAAGAAACATAAAGGGGGAACACAAGAAAAAAGTAAAAAGAAGTTAGGGTCCTCATTTGCTAGGAGCAAAATGGGGTGTGTTGTGAGACTACAAAATAGTAATAAGATGGGAAAAACTTGCAAAGAATATTATTTTATAGAATAAAAGAAGAAAAAGAGAAGAATTGCCTCTTTTAATACAAAACAATAGAAATGGATATAGCTAGAAAGACTACAAAGAGAAGCCTAACCACATATTACCAAAAAGCTATAAGAGGTAATATGAAAAGAAAAATTATAGAGAATATTATCAAGTAGAGATTGAAGAAGTTTTATTATATAATGCAAATAAAACTTATTTATAATGAATAGAACTTTTGTATTTAATGTCTAAGAAGATTCCTTTATAAAAGATAGGGAAAAGTCATCGAAGAAACACAATAAATCATTAGACTATTTTATTTTCTCCATTGGAAAGGATAAGTATCAATTTTTGGTTCCCATATGATTGGTTTGAATATTAGTGACATCATCATTATTGTGGTGAAGTCCAAATAGAATTAAGGCTAGAGAAATATTGAAAACTGATCCAAAACATATAGAGTTAAAGATCTTGGAAATCAACATAGGAAATAGGCCCAAGATGTAGGTTGAATGAATCATATATAACATGCTATGGGCATGGTCATTAAATTAGATGCAAGACATAGAGTAGAAATTATAAAACACAATTTCTAACTCTACGTTTTGCCCCACTTTAGCTAGTTCGTATCTCTAGGTAAAATAAATTTGCTAAAGAACATAAAGTAAATATTAAAAGTAAATTGTTGAAATATTAAGGATACATAAAAGGATAAGCAACAACATTATATTCTCCATGTTTTGTATCTCAATAAACAATCATTAGACACTTGCATATAAGGGAGTAGTCAATGTCTAGAATAGAATGATCAAAAACTATAATTAGAAATTTAGAGCATAGAGGTTAGAGAGAGAATACTATAACCATTATAGAAATAAAGATGAGAAAACACATACAACTAGAAGTACAATAGGTCCATAAAGGGGCCCAAGCCAAGCCAAGTAAATAAAAAGATGATCCTAGCATACTTTTACTAAAAATCATGAAAA
The DNA here is from genome assembly GCA_027924645.1 of Cunninghamia lanceolata. NCBI lineage: Eukaryota > Viridiplantae > Streptophyta > Pinopsida > Cupressales > Cupressaceae > Cunninghamia > Cunninghamia lanceolata. The sequence goes on from BSBN01001281.1 coordinate 9,159,432, forward strand.
TTTGGTGTAGTAATCAAAGTGAAAAGCATGTCTTAGGGACCAATAACCTAGATTAGGGAGAAAGAGTGGAAACAAAATATCAAAGACTAAACATAGTTCAAGAACCAAGTAACCAGAATGAGATGAGGCTTGGCTAGCTAGAATATGTTGTTAAACTGGTGAAGAAAAATTACAATGAAAACTTTTAAATAAGTATGCAAATCTGATTTTTATTAACGCAAAATTGGATTACCCATAAGAGATTATATGAGTTTTTAACTTAATCAACAATAAGAAAATTAGTAAACCATAAAGTTGCAATACATAACACTAGATGTATTGGAGAAACCCTTTCAATAAAAAATACACCATCAAAGAAATGCTCAAGAATATATTAAGCTTCAAGAATATAACACATATGCAACACTCTAACTCCCTTCAATCTAATAGAATTTTGGTAGCACCTATGTACTTATGAAATAACACAATGAAACTACTATCTCATGCCTCCAATTTATAGAGAAATGGGAGAGGAATAACACAAACAGTTTCCCATAATAATGTATCATCAAACCATGGTAAAATGCAAAAACTCCCACATCCAAAATGAAGAGGCTCTTTTGAGAATAGTAAATGTAACTCCCAATGAACCATGAATAGAAAAAATAACCTCCATACCAATAATAGACATTGTAACTACCATTGCCAACTCTGCCTCCTTCATGAATGTCATTAAAACTAATATTTCAAGTCAACAAGGAGAATAATAATAATATATCTCAACAACATGGGTGTCCAAGTACCCATTCTAATATTGTTAGAGATGCATAAAATAATAACATTAAGATTGGAATTAAATACCACACCATCCTAACATTCTCCCACTTGATAAATTATATATTGCAATGAGATCCAAAGGAACAATAAAATATATCAAGTATAAGATCTAGGGCCCATGGCCTTCCTACACCAAGAGAACTTCTTTGTGCTCACTAGCTTCATAAGGGAGTCTGCAACATTATCATGAGCATCAACCTTCTAATATGGAAAATGAGATTCTAATTAAAATGCCTATGCTTTCTAACTAGAACTATTTTCCAAGGATATTACACTAGGATCTAACTAGATTCAAGGAAGAGCATTTCACTTCTTTCCAAACAAGAAGAGCAAAAATAAGTCCAACTAAACTCTATGATTACTTTATGCTTAGAAAATAACTATCTTAGATAAGCTAAAGCATGAAGGTACAACAATGAAATTGCACTTTCTGGAGAACAAAATATTGAATCATAGAAATAAATTCAAAAATGAAAAGAGGAACAAAAGAGGCACTTGGCACCAGAAGGGGAAAGCCTTGGACTAGGATGGCATTACATCTCACATACATCTATGAATTGTGTTGTTCTTTGTATGGTAGAAATAAACTCTTCAACAGATGCTTCTATTCCAATCCAAGGAGTTACCTAGTCTACACAATAAACCAAAAAGGGAACCTAACAATATTCCAAACAATAAAATATATTGATAAAAAGTTTGAAATAAATAATTTAAGGGATAAAAATAAGAATTAAAGGAGGAAAATAAAGAAATGAAGACTATCAAACCTTCATGTAGTTGAATCTCCTCAAAATACCTACAACTACAAAAACTAAGGAAAAATTGTTGGGGTTGTTTGGGAGCTTGCCTTTAGGTCAAGCCCCTATTTTGATCTTTTGACCTCCATATATAGCCAATGTTGGAAAAGATTAAAAAAAGTGTGTGCTCTTATCTCTTAAGTGCATCTAGGAAAATAATAGTAGTGTCATTAAATAAATTCTGAGTATCAACCCTAGTCTATAGGGAAGAATACCCTAGTGTCTATAAATGAAAATAGGGTGGTGGTGTACACCACAAGTTTGCTAAGAAAAAAATAATAGAAGATGCAATAAATAAGATAATGCTATTAACTCTTCAAAATAAAATAATATTATCGAGCTTAGAACAATGGGTGAGGCTGCAAGCTCCTTAAGGATCAATAGGATGCATAACTAGCACAAATCCCTTGAGAGAGACACCACAATGACCAAGTTGTAACTGTGAAGTCAATAGAAGATGATATTGAGAGATGCTCCAGCTCAAGAAGAGCACCAAGAGAGCCAAGAGTTCTTTCTTTTTGAATGCCAAATCTTTTTCTAAAATTAGTTCAAGAAGAGGAAGAAATGAAAAGATTTCAAAAGGAGGTCATATAATGGGGAAGAGAGAATCCAAAGGTCAAACACACTTATAAAGGTTGTTTCACTACTGAATGATCATTACCACTAATGGATTCAAATGACCAAGTAGGAAGACAATAATTTTGTATTTGAAATCTTCAAGATGCCAATGCATCACATAGATGTCTAATGTCACGCTCGCATCCTAGAAAAAAATTCCAATATTTTAGCACATGTTCCCATAAACTCAAGAAAGATGAGCATGTAATATAAAATTTGACAAACATTGGTGAGGGATAAAATAGGCCAAGGCTAGGTTCAAGTGGCCCTAGAAACATGCTATGGGAGTGAACACTAAAGTGGGTCAAAACCTAATATGAAATTGCAAGGGTATGTAATTTTCTACATTACACTTTCCCCCTTCTTTAGTGGGATGATGACACTAGGTGATAAGATATGCTAAAGTACAAAAATAAATGTTGAAAGTAAATAAGATTGTAAAAGATACCTAAAAGTATACTATAGAGGGCACATAAATTCTCTAAGTAGAAGAATGATGCTCCTAGACTAAGAATATACAAAACCACAACATTTGGTATTGTAAAATTGTAAAATCACTCTTTTAGAAAATGAATAATCCTACAAGACTGAAATATGTCAGTTCAAAATTAGAGCAATAAACAAAGGAATTATAAAATGGTGAGAAGGATGATATGAGGAGAAATGAGTAAAAAAGAGAATAAGGATGAATGTATACCCCGAGTGTTTGTGCCTATTAATTAAGAGGCATAAAGATGAAGGAAATTTCACCTCTTAGAATTTTAGAGAAAATTGCTAAAAATGCCTTCCATAGGGTTATTTCATGAAATAATGCTAGGATAAAAGGAATATCACAAGAAAAAGGGTGAAATTAGGATTCTAATGCAATAGAGGATGCAAAAATCTAAGTTCCTAGGCCTAGGTGATGTAGTTTTCTATGACAAAAGTGCTTTAGAAAGTTTGAAAATTTACTATAAATAGTAAAAAAATTAAACTTACATTTATTTTATTTATCCTAATTTAGAAAATTTTGAGCACTTGAGCACTTTAGAGAGATAAATTCCCACATAGATGATACTTTTGACCAATGAGGTTGGATTCCCTAAGGGGAAACATGGAGCAGGGTCTCGACTTACATGAGGTAAGTCAAAATTTTAAATTTATAACACATATATTTCTTATTTTTAATGCCCAATGGGGCCCATGTAGAGTGTTGGCATCCCATTATGCACTAGCATCCTTAGGACTATTGCATATAGGTTTTCATTGATGTCGACAGTGGTAGTAAGTGTTGTAGTATGGAAGGTTGCAGGTGATGTTAAAGGAGATTGCAAAAGTATGATGATCAATGAGGATAGTAGAATTAACATTGTGAGACAAACAAGTAAAGTGATGAATATGTGTTGAGGTACACAAAGGAGAAGTCAAAGAAACTTGATCAGAATAGTTGTGAAGCAAAAGATATGGATCAATATCATCTATACATAGTCACACCATATCTTCTAAAGTTTATGTGTAAGTCTACATCTTGATATGATTATGCTTGAATTCAGTATTGGATTCTTGCTATGGACTTATTATGCTTGTCGCATCATAGAGAAAGTGGGAAAAGAATGAAGAAAATAGTCTAAGTGTAGTACAAGTCAGGGAAGGTGTTACATGCTCACGAGATAGTCTTGATGGGTTTTCAAAAAGTTGGTGTTGCCATCAATGACAAGAGGGGAGATTGTTGGAAACTTGTTGGTGTTGTCATTGATGCCAACTCCCAATAGATGGTTCACTTGGTTTCCAAGTGCTTTTGAGAAAAAATTATAAAAAGGTGTGCAATGTGATAGAGGTACCCTCATTATTATGCTCTGCATTTCTTCCTAATTGAAGATATGATTATGTGGTTTGGAAGTGTTGATTAGAGGTGTTATATCCAAAGTTTAAGATTTTAGATTATGCGAAAGTAGAAGATGTGTGTGACAAAATATTTGACTATGAAGGAGGTTGTCTAGGAGAAATGAGAATACTTTACATTTCTCTGCATTGAGATTTCATGTCTTGCGGACCTGGGAGAGTGCTTATATTATCTATATCCACCTTCCTTTGAAGTTTCTAGTGTTGGGATGCTCAACAAGTTTAGTTCTTTCATTGGTGATCAGTAACAGTGTGACTTGATGTCCATAATGAAGATATTCTTTGATCTAGATGGTTGTGGTAGTGTTGTATATGTTTATGATGATGATGAGTATTTTGGGAAAGTGTGTAAATTCTTTGGAGTGTCTCTCTCTAGTTTACATAATATTCTTGGACTTGGAGAAGCATGAATATGGCCATTAGCTCAAGTTTGTCCAACCTAGCTTACTAGCGCCATTTGCAAAGGTACCTTGTTGATAGTGGATGTGATAAGAAACTTGATGATACAAATTTGAGTCCTGGTTATCCCTTGACATGGTCCACTTTCACTTCTTTCCACCGTAATGTTTAGTGCCAACCTAAGTAATGATGCATGTGTGTAATGTACATGCTTCATTAGGACTGACCTAATTGAGATAGGTCTTGGTTATAGATGGTATAAATGAAAGATAAAGTTTAATAGAGCAAGGTAGAGAAAAATATGTGAAAGTAAATCAAGGGCAGTGAAGTTGTGTGAACTTAAATGCTTATGACTCCAGAATGTAGTGACTAGAAGGTGCCTACATTCTAGTGTTCTAGAAGTTGTTGGAGCCAGTGAGCCAAAGGTTACAAATGGAAAGGAGTGGCAGTGGTGGATCTCTTCTATTGCTTTGAGATAGTGAATCTTTATGTAACAATCTTCTTCTTTCTTCTCTCTTCTGGGCAATGAGCCTTTCTCTGGCAGTGAGCCTTTCTTCTGGGCAGTGAGCCTTTCTTTGGCACTGAGTTTTTCTTCTAGGTAATGATCCCTTGGCAGTGAGCCTGTTGATTTTTGGTGTTGTTATTCATATATATTATGAGATAATACTCACTATGGTTTTTCCTTGTAACGTCAGAAAATCTCCCCTTGGGGGCTTTTCCCTCATAAGGTTTAGCTCCCGAGTCTTTAGCATGCATTTAGGGCATTTTAGTTCATATTTTAGCATCTTGATGGAATGAGACCTAGGTTTCATGGCAAATGGGACCTAGGAGGACCCCTTGAGCTGTACCCTACCTAAAATAGGGGGGAGGATTTGGGCACACACATCCTAGGCTTGCCCTATTTTAGGGCAGCCCCAATTTCTGGGTGTCAGTTTATGACCGTTAGTTGGTTCTTTTACTGACACGATAAAGTTTGATTTTTAAAATCTTGGTGAGAATGCTTATAGGTGCATATATAAGCATGCTTAGGAAGTCATTTGTAAACTAGATTTTGAACTAGATGATTACTAGCAAGCTATTGTGTTCTCAAGGTGATTCAATGCTTTCTATTGTGTTACAAGAGCAGACTTGTATGTTTTATGTGTTGATATTTGCAGATTTGAGCATTAATTTCCTCATGGCATGAAGAGCATCTTCCTCCATGAGAGCTTCACTACAAGGTGACATAATATTTTGCCTTTATCATTGATTCCTTTTGTTTTTACCTCTGCCTCACAAGGGCATGCACTCTTTGTCTGACAATGGTGTTCGGAGACTTAAGTGTCCTATAGGGCTTGACTGAGGCAAGCCTCTAAACACCACAACCCCCAAACTAAGTCTTGTGATTGTAGGTTATAGGTGTCGTATCTGGAAAAAGTGGAGTTATAGGAAGGCTTGGCAGGCATCAGGGATTTGGGATCTGAAGAAAAGTTAGACAAAGGAGCACTTCCAGGACTAGGGCACCCACAATAGTGTCCTCTGTAGATAGATCTTAGGAAATAGAAGTTATAAGGCCGATCGGTGTCGAAAGGAGATCCAGATTCCCTAAAAAAGTAGGTACCTTGGACTTGGGTGCCCGCATCTTAGTCCTCGATTGTTCCACCTCAGAACCCCGAAAATAGGTATTCTGTGATTTGCCATTTTACTCCCATCTGTAAGAGCTTTTTCCATTATTCATCAATTTGCTGTTGTATTTGCATTATTAGGGTTTTAATGGTCAATTGGACATAGGAGAAGGAAAAATTGATAATTAATTCCCTAATCTAAGTTTCCCTACATCTGCAAGTGACCTAGGGTATGATAGTGCTCGCCACTTGACCCTAGATCCTTCAATGTATAGTGGAGAAGTGGATTTAAACATCTAACATTAAAACATTGACAAATCCAATTTTCCACTAAACATTCCCTTATTAGGTTTTCCATGTAAATCTATTGTTCTTATGAATTTGGATGTGTTTGCATTGATGCTTCATATGTTTACATTCTGCTAATGCATTATAAGTGGTTGATGTTTGAAATTGCTTTGAGGGTTTAAAGTTTTAACATAAAACTGATTCACCCCCCTCTTAGTTGTCTTGTGCATTCTAACAACACCTGCCATGATCATCGAATGTTCCCACAAACACATTGATATGATTTGCTAAGATAAGATAACAAGATATAAAATTTGGTTAGAAAATTTTACTCTAAGATAATAACTAAATCAATTCGTGAAAGCTATACATAAATCATATATTAGACCACATCAAAGACCAAGGCTACACTTGCGGGTTTGGAACTGAGTATAGCCATTGGGCTAGGTTGCAGGTATCTCAGAATTGAGTGTAACAATAAGGTGAGATACAAAACCATCCAAAGTGCATAGAGCAGATTGAGAGTATTGCAAAAGTTTATTACAAGAGATAGCATAATACGATACATCACATGAAATGATTCTACTAGTCAAGTGTTAGATATATATATCAACCCCATATTCATAAATGGACTAGGTCCATTTTTGCTTTGCTTGCTAAAGGGACACACGGTCCATATCAATAATTTTTTTCATCACCCACCGACTAGGTAGGATCACCAAAGAAGGTAAACAATAAAAATAAGAGGAGAAATAAGTGCCTTAGGAACACCACATAGGAGGATGCCCCCAAGACATCTTCCACAATGTTATGCCCCCAAGGCATGACACACAACAATAAAATAGAGGAGAGAAGAATAGAAGAATGTAGAGACAAATAGAAGAATGGTCACAATAGAGGTGGTCTCCTAGTATCCTTGACCTTACAAGAGTATCAAGGGTCATCAAAGGAGACCTAACAACACATAACATATCATGGGGGAAAATAACACTTAAGAGGAGTCCATGTAAGTGAGAAAAGGTATTCTATGACAAAGGTGGCTAAAAGGGTTAAGAATACTTACCTATTTACACAACCGAACTAGTGGTTGTCATCGAGCAAATCATCTTCCTCCCAATTTTGAATGCAAGAGGAAATAGACACATAGGGTACAATTGCCTAACTTAAATCATCATCCTTTAACTCATCAACCTTAAGTTCTTCTTTAGTTGATTTAATTTCAAGTGGTGGAATGTTCTCTTGTTGAGGTGTTTCATTTTGAGCTAAGGCTTGTCTTCTCTTCCTCCTTTCTGTTGCTTTCCTATTCCTTATTGTTTTATTGGTGATGTTTGCAAAAGTTTTTTCATGATTTTCCATAGTCTTCGACATCTTAGAGGAGGAAGCTTGTGCTAAATGTTATGTCAAAAGTTGTCCTCCTACATGGAATGGTACAATTTTGCATAGTTTAGCTTCTCTCCTTTGGTGTCCTCGTACCCTTTTTGTTTCTAGCCTACCTAAACCTTAATTGACCTATATCTAACTGAAGAAATGTTGTATTCTGAAGCAACTGTTGACTAAACCTGGGAACTAAGTTTAGATTTTGGATATTCTAGACCTCCTAAATGAAGATCTTAAGTGAAAATTAAGGTCTAGACTAGGGCACCACACCCTTGTCCTGCCCTATTTTTCTGGATCCTAAATTTTGGGGTGGTGTCAGCTTGTGTTGTGCACCTTGGGATTCCAAACTCAAATTTTGGTGCGTGATGTCGACATGTTATTTCAAATATTTGAATTTCTAAGGTTAGGTATTTAAAGAGAATTAAAAATCATTTTATCACACACAATCTATATGCAAGCTTACTATGCCAAAATTTTGTCACTTTTGCCATTGAAGATCAATACTTTGTTGAAGCTCTTGGAAGTTTAAATTTTCTATCATGGAGATATTCGGTGGAGATGAGGAATCAAGATCTTGAGTCTATCTTACTCTTCCTAGGGTTTTTTCAAGCCCTTTGTACAATCGGGAGAAGGGTTGAGGCCTCCAACTTGAGCTTGGGAATCCTCCATGGATACAACTACCTTGCCTTCTTGTTCTACAAGTCTTCATTGCAATCATCTCCTTGAGGTGATGTTGTTGTTTCCTTGAGTGAAGCAATGTGTTGATCTTTCCTTGATGTTTAGTCATCTAGGGTTTTACATTTTATGCATACACACATGATCTATGAGCACACACATCTGTAGATCTTTAACATTGGCTATTGTTGAGGTAGAAATACCAAAGATGGGGCTTGACTGAGGCAAGCTCCTATATGGCCACAACCATCTTTCTCCTCCTTTTTTATGTGCAGGTTGTATTCAAAAAGATTTGACAAAAATGAATGGAAGAAAGATAGGTATTGTGGATACAGTTGTTGCAGAACTTTGAGTTTTAGCATCATGAAATAATTGGACACTTGAGCAGATGCCCTAGTCTAATTAGGCATTTAATTCTAGATCTGGGGCTCTTTAAGGACACTCTGACACTAGGCACAAGAGATTTCAGTCACCAGAAACTTTATGGACACTGGGGCAGGTGCCCTAGTCTAACAAGCCCTCAATTTCTAGGTACATATTCTTTGTGATCCCTGCTCTACATTTTTTTGATCTTCTTGTTAGCATCTGTGCTAGAAATCTATTTGTTATCATATACTTTGCAATTAGGGTTTCATGCTAGTTAGTTGTTTGAAGCTTTTTAAAACCTAATTGAGGCATCTAATTAGGCACATAAAGCATAAAAAGGTCATAGCAAATTAGTAGCTTGATCCTTCATAGTGAGCAAGATTGATTCCTATGTCCTAATGTTTAATGAATGAAAGTGGGGCTTGATTCAATTTAGGCAAACTATCATTGTACCACATTTTTTATTAAACATTTTGGTGAACCCATGCTTTAAATAATTTGCATCCTTTTTAACATTAGATCTGAAATAGTTTGATGTCCTAAATTATAATTAGATTGCAAATCCTCTTTTATGAAAAGTGTATGTATTGAATCTTGCTTGATATCTTTAGCTTTTCATTAAAAGAGTTTGAAATTACAACTTTGTGATTTTCATAGTGATATCTTGTTTCATTTTTACAAAGTTAATGCTATCTTGCTTTACATTTAAGTCTTGGGTTAATTAGAACATGTTATAATGTATATTACTTTTCACAAGACTTTAATGTGTATGATGAGTCATTTAGTTGTGATGACTTCAATATGTTAGATGAAGCCCTTGAGGACTTTATCTCGATTGAATATTCCACTCTGACTCCTAAACCATCATTATTTCAAAGAATAGTAAATGTAATCTATGTTTTTAAACCTCAAGAAGAACTTGTGAAGCTGAAAATAGTGGTCAACCTATGTTCGTATGTGGTACAGCCACAATCTAAACCAGTGCTCATTGTTAGAGGTCTTCCACCTTCTTCTTGACCTCTTGATTACATCTATAACTATGCTAAACAAATTACACATCGAAGTCAATAAGAAAGGTCACAACAACCTAGTCATACTATGGTTGCTCATACATATAATACATGGAATAACAAAAAAAGTAAACAACAATTGAGCATTCTAATATCTTTACTAGCTTCTCAACCTATGCTACCTCAAGCACCTTATTTAGCACATAAAGTTGGTCAAGATTATGATCTTGTTGAGCAGCTTCATGCTACTCCTGCTAAGATTTCTCTTTGGGAACTTATACAAACTTCACCTACATACCATGGAATTCTCCAAGAAGCTTTACAAAAGGTGATTGTACCACCTGTTGTCAAGCCAAATGATGTGGTATCTCTTTTAGACTGTATGTATGTGACAAAAATAGACATTTTGTTTCAACAACATGAGTTGCCTTCTATTGATGTTCAAAATCAATATGATCCTTTAATTATCTTCATTAACAAGAAATTGATCAAGTGAGTTATGATTGATAATGGATTGACTCTTAATGTTTGTGGTATTAATATATTGCATAAGATTAAGATTGATACTTCTTTGATTAAACTGAATAGAATTAGCATTCATGGATTTGATGATGTTGGAAGATAGTCTATATGTACTATCACTTTACCTATATAAGTTGGGCCTGTGACTTTATCTACCTTGATTCATGTCATGCGTGGTTCCTTATCATACAACATGATTCTTGGTAGACCTCAGATTCATGCATGGGGGGAAGTGCCATCTACCCTTCACCATTCAGTCAAGTTTATTTATAAAAGTAAACTTCATACTATTGAAGCTGATCCTAAACTAGATAATTTTTTACATATTGAAATGCAAAAATAAGTTGTTCATCATAAGATTTTAAATAACTTAAAATTTGATCCATCAACTCCTCTTGCCATAGCTAATGTTGTGCAAGATTCTTAACAATTGAATGCATTCCTTGGTGATGATTGGGGTTCATTATATTTTACTCCTGCCTCTATGGGAGAATAGGCACTTAACATCCCTAATCTTGAAACTTCAAATGTTGCATCGATCTCATCTAAGAACTCTATTCAGAAACCTAAAGTTTCTTTGGTAAAAAACACATATAACACTCTTACTTATGCTACGGATTATGAGACTTATGAGGCTCCACCTTCTTCTAGAGAAATGGCCTCTCTTTATGGTTGGGGATTTTAGATTCTCTATAAGAATTGCAACTATGTAGGTAATGGTTGCAGTATTAATCGACAAAGAGTTTGAGTACCTATAGAAGCTACTTCATGGCATTACTTTAGTGGCATTGGATATAATCCTTTCAAGGAAATCAAAGCTCGTATACATCCTAATCTTAATGTGAACACAACATCAACACTCAATATAATTTTTCTTGAGATGATATACATAATTGTCCTCTAGAAGATATTCCTTTAAATACCTTTTCACAAGATAAAGCAATACTTGAATTCTTGATAGCTTATGATAGTGATTCTTGTTATCATCACAAGCAGGGATTGCCTTATAGTTTAAATGTTGATGTATACTTTGGAAAATCTACTGAATTTGATAAACATTACTAATGAAGAATTTGAAGAATCATCACAATTACCCAATCTCATAGACCCCAGTACTTTACTTAATGGAAAGATTGTGGAAGTTTTGATGGACAAAGATAATACTAAAAAAGTTATTCCTATAGGTGGTTGTTTAAGTCCTAAAGAAAAAGAAGATATGACCAAGTTGTTATGTGAATTTTCTAAATTGTTTTCTTAGAATTATTTAGATATACTTGGTATTCATCCTTAGATTGTAACACAAAACATTGTATTACAACTTGATGCTAAGCTGTTTAAACAAAAGATCCATAAGATGAATCCTAAGGTTACATTGCTAGTTCAGGCTGAGATAGGAAAGCTTTTACAAGCTAGTTTTATCTGCCCTATTGAATACTCACCTTGGATTTCAAATATTGTGGTTGTCACTAAACCTGATAATTGTATTCAAATGTGTACCAATTTTAGGGATTTAAATCTTGCTTCTTTGAAAGATGATTTCTCTTTGCTAAACATTGATATTATTGTTGATTCAATAACTGGTCATGCATTACTTTTCTTCATGGATGGTTTCTTGGGATATAATCAAATCTACATCAACCCTCAATATCAATACAAGATATCTTTTATAACCCCTTGGGGAACATTTTGTTGGGTCGTCATGCCGTTTGGATTAAAGAATGTTGGAATAACTTACAAATGGGCTATGACTCTTATCTTTCATGATTACATGCATAACATCTTAGAGGATTATGTCTATGAAATCCTTGTGAAGTCTATTCATCACCAGGATCATGTCACAATCCTCCATCAAATCTTTAAGCAAATAAAGAAATACAACATACGCTTGAATCCCCCTAAATGCATCTTTGGCATAGATAGTGGAAAACTATTAAGATTTATAGTTTCACATCGTGGTATTGAAGTAGACATGAAGAAGATTGATGTGATTGTTAATATGCTAGCACCTAAGAACATATATCAACTTCATAGTTTGCAAGGGAAGATACAAGCCATTCGTTGATTTGTCTCACAACTCACAGATAGGACTCACCCTTTTACTCAACTACTGAAGAAAGATTTGAAATTGCAATGGAATTCTGATTTTCAGCAAGCTTTTGATGACTTAAAATGTTATCTGGTTAATCCTCCTATTTTACAGCCTACTACCACTAATAAACCTTTTCTTCTTTACACCTCAGCATCTAATAATACTCTTGTAGTTTTATTAGCACAACATGATACTGAAGTCAAAGAACGTGTTGTATATTACATCAATCAAACCTTTCTCAATTATGAAGTATGATATACTGTCATCAAAAAGTAGTGCCTAGCTCTTGTCTTTGCAACACAGAAGCTTAAGCATTATCTCTTAAATGTTGAAATACATGTCATGGTGAAATTTGATCCCCTGAAACATTTTTTTGCTAAAACAGACCTTTCAGGTCACCTTGCTAAATGGGTTATGTTATTAATAGAATTTGACCTGAAATTATCTCTCAAAAAGTAATTAAAGGACAAGCATTAACTGACCATTTAGTTGAAGCACCTTCACCCTTTTCTATACAAAATCAGGAAACATTTCCTAATGATCAAATTCTAAATATAGATATAGATGATAAATGGGATTTGTATTTTGACAGTTCACAATGTCAAACTGGCTCTGGTACTGGTGTCATACTAGTATCTCCTTTTGGTAAGTTGATTCCTATGTCTTACCATCTAAACTTCTCATGCACAAACAACATTACTGACTATGAAGCTCTCATTGCATGACTTCATGCAAATTTGGCTCTTAACATTAAAAAAATCACTATACATGGTGATTCATAATTATTTGTGTTACAAATAAGATGATCATATCAAGCTAAAGAAGACAAATTATCTCAATATCGTGATCTTGCCTTATCTCTGTTAAAATAGTTTACATCATTTTCAATTGATACTATTCCAAGGAAAGACAACTGACATGTGGATGCAATGGCAAGTACAACTTCCCTTATATCCCCTATCGATTCACCTGATGAATATCTCTTTATCATTCATAATCTAAAAAAACTGCACTTGATGAGGCTACACCCTTAGTTTTTGACCTCTATTGTAATACGAATTTAGATGAATGGTTCTCCCATATATTCTAGTATTTGCATGATGGTACCATTCCTAACTCAAAATATAAGAGCAAATGAGTTTGCCTACACAAAATCATGGTGTATTATATCATTCTATCCAATGTCTTATATATATGAAGCTATAATGGTGTTCTTCTTTGATGTCTTAGCAATTCAGAGATCCCGATAGCTTTAGAAGAGGCTCACTCTAGTGCTTGTGGAGGGTACTTTGGAGGAAAATCATTGGTACACAAGTTATGATGTATGGGGTATTATTGGTAACACATGCAACAAGATTCCTTCCCTTATGTCAAGAAATGCCCGCAATGTCAACAACATAAACATTTAATCCGAGCACCTACATAGGAACTTAGAGCCCAAGTTTTAGCTTGGCCTTTTTTGTTTGGGGCTTAGATCTGATTGGTAAAATCTCTCCACCTTCATCTCAAGGACATACTTTCATCATCACCGCTACTGATTACTTTATGAAGTGGGTCAAAGTTGTTCCACTACAATCCTCGACTGCTGAACTAATTTGTTGTTTTATATAGGATAACATCATCTCTTGATTTGGTATACCTTCTCCTTAGTTTTTGATAATGGTACTCCATTTAAGAACAAGGACATGAAGAAGTTCCTTGAGAAATATCATATTCAACATTGCTTCTCTACACCTTACTATCCTCAATCGAATGACCAAGCAGAAGCTTCAATAAGGTTATTAGACAAATTTTATGAAAAACTGTTAATAAACATCAAAAAGATTGGCATACTCAACTCTCCTATGCATTATGGGTTTATAGAACAACCATTCATATGACTACTAGAACTACATCATATAATCTTGTCTATGGCATTGATGTGATAGTGCCTTTAGAGCTAGAAATTCCTTCATTGCGAGTTTCCCTAAAGGACATTATTGACGATGACATGGAACGAGAGAAGAGACTACAATAACTTGAGATGCTATATGAATAATGTATCAATACTCTTGAGCACCTTAAGGCCTATCAGAAGAGTATCCAGTGATCATACAATGACCATGTCATACATTGCTCATTCGACGTTGGAGATTTAGTACTATATGAGAATCAACATAATGTGAATGCACCTCCTAGAGAAAAAGGAAAGTTCAACCCTAATTGGCTTGGACCATATGTTATTACTAAAGCCTTTGGATCATGATCATATAAATTAGCTGATGAACAAGGTACACCACTTAAAGAACCTATTAATGTCATGCACCTCAAGAAATGTTATGTTTAAGATCGTATGTTAGATGTTATTTCATAAAGCAAATTTATTAGTTTAGCTTCAATTTCGACAAGATAGATTATTTTGTCTTAATTCATTTAACATAGAATCTTTTGTCATTTAATCATTGTTGCATCTTGTTTAAACATGCTTTATTAAAGATCACCTTTGTAATAATTGAATATAGCATAGTATTTACTTATGTGCGAAATTTATTAATCATTGTGGTTTTTAATATATGTTTAGCAAAGAATTGTTTAGTATATATCACATTAGCATTAATTACATTTCCACATAATCATTAACATTTATCACTAGTTGCATTTTCTATAAATCACATGTGATAAATCAATAACATCATAAGAATTAATAGAAAACATCATATATATATAAGCATCAGTTTGAATATACATCAGAGTCAACTATCTCATACATCAAAATGGGATGTCATAGCATATAAGATACATCACATAGATGAACCTCGGTCACCACTTCCCTCAAGACCTGGTGGTGTGCATGTGATGGAAGGATGCCCATGTGTGGATATAGACCGTGAATGACTCCTAGAGACACTTCACAACTGTAGAGCCCTAAGCTCACCTCTTAGACCCATGACCTTGCCCTGCAGCTCTATATACATCTAGCAATATTGGTCTCTCTCTGACTGAGCTCTGTCCCTATCAACTCTCACCTAATGTAACTTAGGAAGTAAGACTTGAGTCATGATAGGATCTCTCTTAGATGAAGGTACTACTACAGCCTAATCTCGCAATGCCTAGAGTTTAGCCTCCACATGCTCGGCTCTCTGGATTACCTAATCTTTATCCTCTATAGCATGATCTAAAGTGGACTCCATAGCTACTCTATATCTCATAAATGGCATAAAAATCTCTACATGTTGCCCTGTGGAGTGCTATGGTGAATACCATGTCCGCACTCGCTGCTTGACTACATAGGTAGGAACTATCTTTGCTATCACATGACTCACAAAATCACACCATGAATCAGTACCAACTACAAAAACAAAGATAAAGTCGATATCAATATCTCATCATATACATATAACATCATAGATAAGCATCAAAACAACACATCAACATAAATAATATCTTACATTGATCTCCATCCCGCCATGATGGATGCTAAACTGTTGCCGATATAATGAACTCTATAGCCAGCTCTGCAGCTGGGGGCACATGACTACTTATCTCCCCTCGCTTGTGATGGCTCAATCTCCTAACAATTGTAGAGGCTGGACCATGAGCTCTCAACTATGGCCTCGACTTGGTCTCCTCGTTGTTATCTACCTCCTAATAATCTTGTCATGGTCTCACTTTGAAGATGTACTGCACTGAGATCTCCTCCTCCTCCTCCTCCTCCTCCTCATCATCATCCTCATCAAGATCATAGTATATAGCAAAATCACTAACATCATCCTCTACTCCTATGTCAGTCCTGTGACTTGCCCATGGTCGTGGATCACCTATGGGCTAACTGGCAGGAAAGATAGGAGCGAGCTATGTTGTTTGCCACTAGGTCTGATATGCTTGGGTAACACTGATGTCATTTGCATCAGATAGTGGCTTTTCATCTTCTATACCATCATCATCAGTCACCACCACCTTAGCTATCATCAATCGTCTGGTGGCATTTTCCTTGACTGCACTACGTGTTAAACTTGCGTAGCTCAAACGTATCATAGGAACATCATATCTGCATCTAAACTGCCATGCTACTCTATCAAAATAAAACTAGACAACTATGTGATTAAGGCAACTAACCATCAGTCAATCCCTTTGCTTCCTAACTAGCTGTCTGCTCTGCTCTGTCCATGGCCATGGTCTCTGGCCATGATATGGTCTCCAAACAATATCACCGCATTGTAACCTATCAAATACCACTCTCCAATATAACAAGTCACCATGTCTCCAACATCTCATTAGTGGATAAGCATGTGCACATGTATATCTCCATGCTGGCTCTATGGGGAAACCTATAGGCTGTGTGCACTTGATATGCTCTAACATCCATCCATACCTGCAATAGGGTGCACACTATCAAGTTCTGTGTCTCCTAATGGACATATCGTCCCAAATTGCAGTAGAGGTGTACAAGCATATTGTGCCCCCATGCGTACATAGTCCTATACTACATTAATCTGATAGTATGAATAAGGCCCTTGTGTAGGTGTGTGTCGTTCATCTTGTGCGACCACCAAGGTGACGATAGCAATCATGATCCACCATACTAAGGGAATGTCACCACATCCCTACTCTAGCCATCAGAGTGTAATATGTCTTTGTCCTACCTAAGTGATGATGTGACCTAAACAATATAAATGGCTCTCTCTGGTATACTCCTCTAAGTGATGCTCTAAGATCCTCACTGTCTCTCCATGGATAGGCAATCATAGGATGTGATACACATCCTCTAGAGTGGCCGTCATCTAGCTTGTGGGTATATGGAATGTAGACATATCTATATCCCACCTCTCCATGAGCACCATCAACATGTTACAATGGAATCTCATCATGGGCATCCTAAACACCCACCACAGGCCTACCTCTTGCAGAAAACCCCTCTCCTTATTAGACATGGTACTGGTGTGGTCCCATAGCAGTGTCATTAGGTGACCACCTGTGTGCTCTCTTATCTTGGGAACATCTTAAGCATCACAGATTTGAATCTGAATCAGTCCACCTCATCAAAACATCAAACATCATCTAACTAAGAATTCTATGCCCTGTCCTTGGGGCCCTTGTCCTTTTAGGACTTGGGCACCCAAGGAGGACCTAGGCACCTAGAGTGGACTTCGGTGCCCTGGCTAGACCTGGGTGTCCTATTTGGGAACCCTTGTCTAGAGCATTCTGAATGGCACACATAGTGATAAAAATAACAAAAACATGAAAGAATGATGACATAAGTGAAGTTTAAGACCCTAGCTCTGCCTTGATGCATCAGTCTGCGACTTGGGATCAAAGCATCTCTAGTCTCAGAAGTTGGTATGGATGCCACGTCAGCATGGATAGTCTCTTTCTCCTTCTCCTTCTCTCCTCTACACAACGAAAACAAGAATGAATGGTGAAAAAGTGAAAACTCCCTTTACTTATAGTAAATGGACGAGATTTCCTATCATTATCTAGGTGCAAAAATGTAAAGCTTTACTCATGGACCTCTATATTGGGTTGCCGATGTTGCATTCATGTGTTGTTTGTTGCATTGGAATCTTGGTTCTACCCTCCATCTAACCCAATGCCTTGAGCTTTGGTGTTGTTTGCAAAAATGACCCTCACAATGCATTTCTCATCACCTTTCCCTAAAATTTGTACATGTAGATAACTACCTTGTTTCTCCTTTTTGAACTAAGCAAGCAGAAACAAGGGGGACATATATCTCTCTTAATTTCCTCCCTCATCACATCTCATCACTCAACCCCTTAGTGTTTATGATTGACCTATTTCTTTGTTGGTTGTTGTAAGCACAAAAATCACGCACAACCTCCACGAGGACCCCTATGATTATTTTAATCCTTGTCACGTACATGTGAGCATGAAATAATGTCCTCTAAGTAGAAAACCTCTTGATGACATGTCTTCTTTCTTATCTTGTGTTGTTTCCTCTTTATCGATTCCTCCCTCTCCCCGTTTACGACAATTTTTGACACTTTTTTGCAACACTTGTCGATTTACATTTTCTATGCTTTTGACCTTGCTCCTAAGCCTTGTAAGATTCTTGCATGTGAGTTTTCACCTTTCCCCTATGTTTTTAATCCTCTGCACCCCCTAGAAGCCTTGTAGAAGTCCCCCGAATCCATCTCCCACTTTCAGTTTTCAATTTTGCCCAACCAATCCAAATCTCTCCCTATTATTTCCAGATCTCCCCCAAGAGATCCTACAGGTGCAAGTGGAGATTTGGATTCTTGCACATGACTAAACTATTTCCCAAGGCAGAACACCTCCTTTTCCTCTCTTCTTTCATTTCCCACCTATAGTTCTTCAGAAAACCCTGTCATGCTTGGATCTCCCTCGGGTGACCCATGGTCGCCCAAGGGTGACCCTACTATGAAAGGGGCAACCCTATCACATTTCCAGCCATGGAAAAACTTGAGTTTCTCACTCAATTTAACTCTATTTTTGCCCATTTTTCTTCCAGTTCACATGATTTTTAATGCCTAATATGGAGTTGACTATTTCATGCACCCATACATGCATAATTAGCTCCATTTGATCTAAAATTAGCTTCCCAATCAATCTCATGCATTCTTCTAACTCCATTTCTTCTTCAATGATAAACTATCATTGCTTTATCACTCTCTAATCAATTGAGTTCACTGGGTAGTCAATCCAGTTCACTCTCCAATCAATCCTTGTTAACTCTTAAATCAATTGAGTTAACTTCTCAATCAATTCCACCTCTCATCCCTTCTTCAAACCTATAAATATCCCTCACCTCTTCATTATTTTCCAAGTTGAGCAAGTTGGAGAATACTCTTCTCATCTCCAAAATCTTTTTCAAGCTTCTTCACAGGCCTTCGAGCCTCTTTCTTCATTTCTTTCTTTACTTTTTCTGAAGCTTCAAAGCTTTCATTGTTCCATAGATTCAAAGATCTTCCAATGAGGAAAATTTATTGTGCACACAACTCTTGCCATTTTTTCTCTCTAAATTAACATTCTAATGCTCTCACAGGATGAAGGTGCCTTTTACTTTATTCATTGTTCAACCAAGCATCGTTATACTGCTTCATTCAATGCCATTGTGCTCAACCAAAGCTCTCATTGAGCTCTTTCAAGCTTCAACAAGCTTCTTTTTTCTTCTTTGTGTCATTTTGTCATCAAGAGGTCTTCTCACTGCTGCAAAAGGACTTGAGGTTGCCAACATCAAGGATTTATGAGGATAGTGGAGTCACACAAATCTTTATTCTTTCAGGTTCCTTTATTGCTTTATTCAATTAATAGTATTTAGAAAACCAAATTTGCTCTTGGGAACAGTAAATCTTTTCTTTTTCCTTGATAGTTAGATCTTGCATGTTAGAATAATTGTTTTCATATTCCTAGATCTAGATTATTTGAAGAAGCAATTTCCCTTCATAGATTAGATTATTTCTAAACAATCAAAAACCCAAAAACATAGATTAAACTTGCATTAGGAAAAATCATATTAGCTTGCATTCATATTTCCCTTTCATAGATTAAAGAGCACTTTTCATTTCCATAAAATACTAAAAAAGGAACAAAACAACATTTGCATATCATTTAGCTTTGCATGCATATAGAAATCCTAGAAAAGATAGACAAACTTCCAAACCCTCAATACCATCACGAGGTAAACCATGATAAACAATTCAGTCAAACCTTTGATCACATCACAAGGTAAACACAAGTTAAAGCATAACCAAACCCCAGGTCAACTATGAAAGGAAGAAAGGTGTGCAGAAAATGCTTGCTACACTAATCTAATGAGGGGAGATGTATGCAAATTCTTTTTAAACCTTTACAGTTACAGTGATGTTAACACAACAATAGAGATATTGCAGCAATACTCACACACAGAATGTAGACAAAAGAGAGAGACAAGATATAATGTGGGGAAAACCCTTGTAGGAGAAAAACCCCACACTCCAAAACCTACACAATGAATTATCAAAACAAAGAATGTTTACAACACACTTGCAATGCAAGTCTTCTAGGAGTCTTCGACACTCGTATTTGGAGATAATTCAGTAGCATAACAGTACCTGTCAATAATACTATACATCTCCCATCCAAGCACCTATTTTTATAGAGTTTACAAGGCAAAATAGGAACCTTTTAGAGATGGGCATCCATGTTGGCCTCATGGCCCAAAACCCATGCCTAAGGACACTTGCCCAAAATTACAACATGGATTTTACACTTCTCACAACACCCCATCCCAATGTGGGCACCTAGTCCCAAGATAGGCTATGACAAATACTCTTATGCACCTTACAGCTATCATAGAATCCGTCATAAATGACAGCTCTTACGGCTGTAAGATAATCTATCATAACTGCCTAAAAATAGCATATTCCTCTTACAAAAGTCATAACCCAGCTTGAGCACCCAAAGATACCTTCCTCAAAGATGCTCTTCGACACATGTCTTCACTTATCATAGAATCTTCTATTCTTGACTCTTACGCATCATAGAATCTATCATAGGAATCCATCATAACACTTACGCATCATAACTCCTTACACACTACACAAGATGCCAACACATGGCAAAAAACCTCTACCACAATATCAGACACCTATATCCACATGGGATGAGTTGACCATCCTAGTCACATTACAAGTGGAGTGACAACTCACCATACCACTTCACACTAAATGATAAAACTAGATGTGTAACATAAATTACATCATAGGAAAATAAATAAATACATAATCAAATAATTAATGCTAGGAATTACCAATGTTGAGACACCTTAATTCCCAACATTCTCCCACTTATCGAACACCTTGTAAGAGCCAATAGAAATAACAAGATTTAACTACTATAGCCTGAGAGGCCCATAGACTCCGAACACCATCTGAACTTATCAATGCCCACTAGTTTTGTCAATGCATCCGCAACATTCTTCAAAGTGTCTATCTTCTCCAATATCACCTTCCCATCCTCTACCATGTCTTGCACAAAATGAAACTGTACATCAATATGCTTTGTTCTAGCATGGAAAGTTGGATTCTTTACTAAGCAAATCATACTTTGACTATCACAACAAATAGTAATTTGTCCTGCATCAAAACCAATATCTAAACACAATCTCTTAAGTCAAATGGCTTCCTTACAAGCATGAGTAGTTTCCATATACTCTTCTTTTGTCATAGACAAAGTGACCACAGGTTGCCTCTTACTCATCCATCTAATTGCACCACTGAACATAGTAAACACATAAGCACTGGTGGATCTCCTACTATCAATGTCACCTGCCCAATTAGAATGTAAAGGTCAAGTAGAATGACCATGATAACATAAGGAATACTCAGAAGTTCCTTGCAAATATATGAACTCTCTTTACTGCATACCAATGTACCCATCCACGATTAGCCATAAACTGACTAAGGACTCCCACTGCTTGGGCTATGTTTGGTCTAGTACAAACCATGGCATATATCAAACTACCAACAACACTAGCATAAGGTACTATGCTCATGTCCTCGACCTCAGAAGGAGATTTTAGACAATCATTAATAGATAACTTGGTCCCCAAAGAAACAGAAACACACAATGGTCTGCAATCTGCCATGCTAAATCTCTCTAACACGGTCTTCACATACTTACGATGGCTTAACCAAAGTTTTATGTTAGCTCTATCTCTTTTGATTTCCATTCCCAAAATGTACCTGATTACCCCTAGTTTTTCATCTCAAACTGTGCTGACAACTGAGACTTCAAATTAGAAATCATATTTTTACCATTCCCAATTAACAACATATCGTCAACATACAATGCAATAATGAGAATACGATCATTGTAAAATTTGTAATACATATAATGATCTGATTTTGATCTTAGAAATCTAATTGACACCACAAAGGCATCAAATTTCATATACCACATCCTAGGAGATTGCTTCAAACCATGCAAAGACTTCTTCAACTTGCAAACCCAATGTTCTTTACCTTTCTCTATGTAATGCTCTGGCAACATGTAAATCTCTTCCTCCAAGTCACCATGAAGGAATTCTATCTTCACATCCATCTACTCCACTTCTAAGTCATAATATTTTGCAAGAGATAATAGGAACCAAATGGATGTCAGCTTTGCAACGGGAGAGAAAATTTCACCATAATCAATTCCCTCCATTTGTGAATACCCCTTCGCAACCAATCTAGCCTTGTACTTCTCAACACTGCCATCTGCACCAGATTTCTTCTTGACCACCCATTTACAACCAACAGGTTTCTACCCTTTAGGCAAAGGTACCAAGTCCCAATTTTTATTCTTCTTCAAAGAAGCCATCTCATCTTCCATGGCCTCCTTCCAGGAACCTACATCTTTCATGCCCATAGCCTCTGTCACAGTTCTAGGCTCATCAGTGTTAGTAATCAAGGCAAAAGTAGAACTAGAATCTAGTAATGAATAACCAAACCTATTAGGTTGCTTTTTCGTGTAGACCTCCTCAAAGGCTGAGGTTGAGGTTTTACTTCTTCTTCTAAGCTTTTAGAGTTGCTAGAGCTCTCCTCATCATCAGGTCTCATAGGGTCTTTCGGTTCAGTCTTCTCAGGGGTAGAAGGAAACTAAACCACATCTTCTTTCTTTTCTTTCTCTTCTGTCTGTAGAACAACAAGAGAAGGTGTTAGCTCTCTAAAAATAACACTTCTTCTATACAACACTTATTTAGCCACAGGATCCCAAAGCTTGCACCATTTCACACTAACACCATAGCCAATGAAGATACACTTAACAGTCTTGTTCTCCAATTTCGACCTCTTCTCCCTAGGCACATGAGCATATGCCTCACAACCAAAAACATGAAGATGTCTTAATGAGGGCTTCTTGCCAGACCATGCCTCCATGGGTGTCTTATCAACAAGAGCTGATATAGGAGACCTATTTACCAGGTAGCAAGCAGTGGCTATAGCTTCAGCCCAAAACATTTCATCAAGGCTAGCATCATTGAGCATACTCCTAGCCCTCTCTATCAATGTCCTATTCATCCTCTCTACAATGCCATTTTGCTAAGGGGTGTATGGAGTTGTCGTATGTCTTTCAATCCCATGTTCTTTACAGAACTTATCAAACTCTGTGGAACAAAACTCACCACCATTATCAGTTCTCAAACACTTAATCTTTTTACCAGTCTAATTTTCAACAAAAGCTTTAAACTCTTTGAACTAGCTAAAGACTTTAGATTTGCTTTTGAGAAAATAAACCCTTGTCCTTCTACTGTAGTCATCAATGAATGAAACAAAATGTATAGATTTAGAGATCGAAGAAACATTCATAGGACCAAACACATCAAAATAAATAAGATCCAACACACTAGAAGACTTATGAAAACTAGAGAGAAACTGAACACGGTTTTACTTTCCATATATACAATGTTCACAAATGTCAAACTTGAGATTACAATCATTTAACCCCTTGATGAGGTTTTTATTTTTTAGGGCTCTAAGACTCTTCTCACCAATGTTGTCAAGTCTTATATGCCATAGCATTGTCTTCTCAGCTAGAAGTTTCATTTCCAAAGCATGAGCACCCTTAGGTACCCAAAATGCACTACCATTAGAAGTGGAAGAAATACATCTTTTAGTTGCTAGTTCCAATGGTGAAGATGAAGTGACTGAAGCTCTTTTCTTTGAAACAAAAGTACTATTGCACTATGTAGTGTATGCATCTAGCTGAAACAAAGTACCTCTTCAAGTACCCTTTGCAAGCACCATAGCACCTCCTATCATCTTCCTTCCTCCACTAGAGAAGACCACCTGCACACCTGCATCATTTGATTTAATTATAGAAAGTAGGTTCCATGCCAAGCCTAGGATGTGCATAACCCCAAAGATCCCCTTCACTCATCCATTAATGAATCAGATTGAGACTCTTCTATGGCCAACAATCTTCAGATGAGAGTCGTCACCAAGATACACTCTTCCACCATCAAACTCTTCATACTTCATAAACCAGTGTCGATGTGAGGTCATGTAAAAAGAGGCACTAGAATCAATTAGCCACACATCATCAGATGCAAGGGTGGCCAAGGATGTGATGAAAGCATCACCATCATCTTGTGACTTGTCAGAATCTGAATCTGAGACATTCTTCTTCTTTTTCTTTTTCTCTTCTCTGCATTCCTTTCATAAATGTCTAGATTTACCACAGTTCCAACAAAGAGCCTTGGACTTTCCAAGAGATTTGGATCTCCCACAAGATTTGGATTTGCCCTTATCATCTTTCTTGTCCTTCTTTTTCTTCCCTTTCTCCTTGGGTCTTCCACGAACTGCAAGAGCCTCTTTGGCTGACTCAGATGATTTTTTCTGAATTTCTTTAGATAATAGCAAAGACACCACTTCATCCATTTTGAAGGTGGATGTGGTACTCCTAATGGCCATTACAAGATGATCCCATGAGTCCAGTAAAGAACAAAGTAAGGTCATACATCGATCCTCCTCCATCTTCACACCAACAGATGTCAACTATGTAGCTAGCATGTTAAAGGTATTCAGGGGATCTGCAATGGACCCTCCATCCTCCATCCTCAAAGAATATAGCTTCTTTCTTAGGAATAGCTTGTTCACCAGAGATTTGGCCTGATAAACATCTCCCAACATCTTCCATAGTTCTTTTGCAGTCTTCTCTTCATGCACATTTAACAAGATAGAGTTAGCCAAACAGAGTCTCACAAGACCCTTAGCCTTCCGATCCTTGAGATCCTAATCATCTTGAGAAATTGCCACTAGTTTTAAACTAGAAATGGTTTCCCATAGGTCTCTATCAACAAGCATGTCTTCCACTTAAGTTTCCACAACTTAAAATTGTTCCCATTAAACTTCTCCACCTCTACTCTTCTAGATGTGCTTGCCATCTCCTTCCTGCAACAAGATTACAGAATACTCTACACAGACTCCCACTCAATCTAAGATCAGCTCAAAAAACCCCTACCCAACAACTAGGAGCAAAGGTGATCAAGCTCTGATACCAACTTAAAGGAAGCAAGGTGTACAGAAAATGCTTCTTACACTAATCTAATGAGGGGAGATGTATCCAAATTCTTTTTAAACCTTTACAATTACAGTGATGTTAACACAACAATAGAGATATTGTAGCAATACACACACAAAGAATGTAGATAGAAGAGAGAGAGAGAGATACAAGATATAACATGGGGAAAACCCTTTTGGGAGAAAAACCCCACACTCCAAAACCTGCACAATATATTATCAAAATAAAGAATGTTTATTACACAATTTCAATGCAAGTCTTCTAGGACTCTTTGACACTCATATCTAGAGATAATCCAGCTACATAACAGTACCTGTCAATAATACTATACATCTCCCATCCAAGCACCTATTTTTATAGAGTTTACAAGGAAAAATAGGAACCTTCTAGAGATAGGTGTCCATGTTGGCCTCATGGCCCAAAACCCATGCCTAAGGACACTTGTCCAACATTACAACATGGATTTTACACTTCTCACAACACCCCATCCCAATGTGGGTGCCTAGTCCCAAGATAGGCTATGATAGATACTCTTACGTACCTTACAACTGTCATAGAATCCATCATACGTGACAACTCTTATAGATGTAAGAGAATCTATCATAACTACCTACAAATAGCATATTCCTCTTACAACATGTCATAACCCAGCTTGGGCACCCAAAGATGCCTTCCTCAAAGATGCTCTTCAACACTTGTCTTCACATGTCATAGAATCTTCTATTCTCAACTCTTACGCATCATAGAATCTATCATAGGAATCTATCATAACACTTACGCGTCATAACTCCTTACACACTACACAAGATGCCAACACATGGTAGAAAACCTCTACCACAATATGGGATGCCTATATCCATATGGGATGAGTTGACCATCCTATTCACATTACAAGTGGAGTGACAACTCACCATATCACTTCACACTAAATGATAAAATAGGATGTGCAACATAAATTACATCATAGGTAAATAAATAAATACATAATAAAATAATTAATGCTAGGAATTACCAAGGTTAAGACACCTTAATTCCCAACAAACTAAACCTAGCTTGAAACCCTAAGTCAGGTTAAGGTTGGTCATCACAAATTTACCTCTATTTTGGCTCACTAATGTGCCTAAGAGTAAGAGGAGAGTGGGTGATGGCTATCTATGACGAGATTGAGGAAATTAATTTGTGACAACAAGAAGAGACATTTACTTTACCACAAGATCAATTTGTCCTCTTGTTAATAGAAGAACATAAACAACTCCAAATACAATGAGAATCATTCAACGCATTGAAAGACAAGAGGATATAAATGGAAGAAACTGCTTACCAACACAAAGGTGGAATAGAAGAAACCCCAACAGGAGAAGAGAAACCAATGACCCTTTGGGTCATAGGGTTATCTCAATAACAACAACTACCATTCAACGAAACATTCAACTTAGCACACAACAACAAAGGCCACAGAACTTACTGACCCCTCTCCGCGAAGTCCAACTCTCCAATAAGCTAGCCCCTCTTCATGTCTCACCTCCTCTCAACTGGCTACTTCCATGAGAGCAAGAGTGACATGGCAGATTGCCCTGTGACAAGGAGGGAAGGGTCCATGTGGTGTTGAAATTTGACCCGACAGCCCCAGGTAACCAGAGTCACAATTTTGAGCGTACATATTTTGGTGAACCTAACGTGAAAGGCAAAGCCTCTTGGTTATGCTTTTTGTGTTCCCATTGTGTAGATATCATTTCCATCATCATTCACATATGACGTCAGCTTCACCACATGTTTTGGTGAACCTGACGTGAACAACAAAAACTTTTGAGAGAGCCTCTTCACATTTTTTTGCATAATTAAATCAATTTAGGATGGATTCAAATTTAGGGGACATGCAATAGACACCCCACAACTTCTTTGTTTTTAACAACTCCACATACGAAGACATGGTCATTCAACTTGAGGAAATCAAAACTTGCCAAGAATGCAAAATATATCAACATGACCAACTTTTAACAGGCCAAAGGAAAATAGCTACTCAAATAGACAATGAGGTGAGCTATCAAAAGAAAAGCTTACAAGAAGCTTGTGGGGCACAAAAACCTCCCCATGTAATACATCAAGATAAAAAGTCCATGACACGTGAAGTGTCATCAAAAGGAACAAGTAGGGTCAGTCAAACCCCAACACAAATCAATCCATCTCAAGGTTGTAAAACTCAAAGAATGGAAGAAGCCTCACTTATAGGCCTTATAGAAAAATTGGTCTAATGAATCATGACCCTTGAAGCTAGAAATGGTTGTCAAAGAGAAATTCAAGAAAAACCTAGGGCACAGGGAAATCATTGCATTGATAAAATTGAATCAAACCATGGGGTAATACAAAATACCCCTCATCTAAACTCCCATTTGTATGACACACATAACAAATCATTTAGGCCTCCCTTGCCCTCACAATCCCACACGAAAAGTCTCAATCAAGTAGGTGGGATTCCCATGACACAAGATCAACCACAAATGATCCCACCCAATCTTCAAAACATAAACATGATGCCATCTAGTCATCCAACTTTTTTAGGATATCAACAATCTAGCATACCCTTTCAACAAACACAACAAACTCCACTTGAAGGGCTAATGTTTGGAAGAACAAAATCCTCTACACATAACTCCCTCTTAGGAACATACCTTGAGTATTTAAAAGAGCCTCTTGACTACAACATTTGTCAGGTTATACTACCACAGCCTCTCCTCGAGCTTCCAAAGTTTAAAGGAGAGGGTGGTCCCAACACTCATATCAAGGCTTACATCATGCTAGTGCGAGAACTCCTTCGTTGAGATGGGGTGGTACCAAATATTTTTCCAAAGACTTTGGAGGGTATCTCTCTAGATTAGTACTATCGACTTCCAGAATTGTGGCTACCTTCAACATAAGCAAACTGGTCAAAATAGGAATACGAGAATTTTTAACAATCAAACAAGAAGACAACAAGTCAGTCACATATTTTATCACACAATGGAGGAAAGTTCTCTAATCTTCAACAAGTGCACCAAACATCAATCATAAAGAACTTTGTGATCTCTTCTTACATGCTCTCAATAGTGACATATGAGTATAAGTCCAAAAACTCCCTTACAAATCATACGAAGAAGCACTCGAAAGTGCCCTTAGAATTGACCAAGCCACTATTGATAGAGAAAGAAGGGAGTATGATTCCAATGGAAGGTTGATAAACCATGATACATATGAAAAATCCTCAACAAATGATCAAGACATAGATGAGTCAACAAACACCTCACCATCTAGAAATGACAAAAAGTGTGACTACAATAGTCATACAAATTTTAGAAATGAAAATGCCAATAACTATCCCTTGAGAATCAGTAAGAGGTCATACAACAATCATCATAAACCTCGAGATCACAATCATGATAAATATTGCTCATTTCACAAGAGAAGGGGGCATGAGATCAAGTCATGTTAGGGGTACCATTGCTTCATATCAAACCTCCCAAAATGTCAACAAAAAGCATTCATGGACACATTCTCCAAAGATAAAGAGCTTAGTCCCAAAATCCACCAAAACACCTTTGATCAAAACACCTTAGACCTTGTGGAATTAGGTAAAGATCAAGAAATTTGTGTCATACAAGGACCAGAACAACTAGATGACACCTCCAACAATTCAAATGTTTCTCACATGCTAGAGCTTATCAAGAGTTCTCCTACGCACAAGAATGCTCTCCTCAAAGCCTTAGATCTAAGCCATCTAGTTCAAAACACTCCAAGTGAAAAGAGTTCTTCTTTGACATTTGATTTTGAAAATTTACCCTTAGACAATGACATAGCTTAATAGGGTGATCTCCCCCTCCATCTAATAGTCCAAGTTCAAGATTATTTCATTAAACGTGTAATGATTGATGATGGGTTTGTAATCAACATGGTCTCCTTTTCACTTCTTCAAGGAATGGGTTATGATGAAACTCAAATCACAAAATAAACTTCCATCCTTAGAATTCATGATAACCCAAACATTTGAACCATGGGTAAGGTCAATCTTCAAATCACACTAGGTCCCAAAACCCTCCCAACTTAATTTTATGTCATCAATGAAGAAACCACTTACAACATGATCCTAGGAAGGCCTTGAATCCATAGGATGAGGGCCATTCCCTCCACATTATTTCAAGAATTACACTCCTCATACATGGTACAAACCCACATCATCAAAGGAGATCCTGATCCTTTCAGCCTTTATAGAATTGAACAAATCAAAAAGAAGGGAAAGTCCATGGAAACCACTAGTGACCCAAAAATCAACACTTTTGAAAAAGGAGAGACATCAAAACAAATTGCAAAATTAAACAAGACCTCAAAATGTATATGGAAGGGGGAAATAAGAGAATTTCCCTTCGATCCCAACTTAACAAAGTCTTATGCTCCATTCAACTTCGTGGCCATTCCAATCGAACTAGACATAAACATACCTATGACTGAGATCATGACTAAAGAAGAAGAGCTAAAATCCACATAGAAACTAGGAGAGTTAGCACCAACATCATTTGCCCCTCAAAAGTTCAAAATGAACATGGGAACTCAACAAGAACAAAAAATGATAGAGCTAGGGTGCAAATCATCAAACAATGAAACATGTGAGTACACAAAATTCCTCACTAAATACAAAGACATTTTCACACCAAGTCTCTGAGTGTCCTTGCAAAGACTTTCAAGTGAAGTTTAGACCAAATTAGATAGGTCCACACATAGTTAAGGAAGACATCAAAAACAAATATACCTCTTGTGCATTATGGAAGGAGGAGATTTTAGCATCTCAAAACATCATAAAACATAAAAACCAAAAAAATCATAAAACAAAAATACAAAAAAAATATAAATGTCAAAAATGTCAAAAACAATTTGTTTCTTGCATTTCAGCATCACTCTATTCATCTTGCATTATTGTTAGTGACTTGCTCGTGTACTATTTTCTTTTTAGTAAGGAGTCTAATGTTGCCTAGATATAGTCATCCTTTCAGGACCTAGAGATCCCCCATTTTTCACAATCGCCATTATCCCCCTTCATTCCCAGTGATTCTAATCAATGCCTAGCTCTTAGCTTTACACTAATCCTAGTCTTAATAAGTCAACATGTTAGGTCTAATCAAATTTAGCATTCAAACCTACAATGTTCAAAGGAAGCTTGCAAGTAGACCTTCCCAATTCTTCCCTAGTAGTAGAAAAGTCTAACCAAATTACAAAAACTTTAGGTGGCGCTCAGCCCCTTATCTTTCCTAGCCAAAAATGTCAGGAAGATTAAAACTTTGAAGAAGCAATCTAAAATCCGAGTGAATAAAAAAAATGGGTGATCAAAATAAGAGTGTAAGAGATCAAATTATTGCATATCAAAGTTCTAAAAGAATTCATTTCTTGAAAAGTCAAAAATCCAAAAAAATAAGAAAAATCAAGTGAGGAAAATAGAAAAAAGGTGAAAAGCAAAAAAAGAGATACAAAAAAAAGAGTGAAAGAGAGAAGATTGTTGAATGTCCATACTCTTGGGTGGAGATTAGTCTAAGCTCGAAGCCTCAAGGGTGACATTCTAACAGAGAAGGAAAGGTACAAAGCGCACACACACATGCACACTAGCTAAGAAAAGCCAAGAGTCTAGTAGTCTTTAGGATCATCTTGTATCTAGGGACCCTTGTTCTTTCCCATTTATCCTTTATCCCAGGTCTATCTTGCTTGCCATCTATGATCTAAGTCTAGCAAACATAAAAAAAAAATTTACTTGTCTAAGTTGAAAGCTTGTCAAATTGTCTTATCTAGATAAGGATCGGTGTTTAGCCTTTAGCAAAGCCTAAATTCAGAAGCACTCCATTTCATTCCCGCTCCCCACCTGAGTTATAAAATCCTATCTCACAACCTTGAATAGGTCTCCTATATCAAGACAACTTGCAATCCCCTAGATTGAAAATCGTATTAAAGAGAAGTCATATTGTTTGTTCCACATTGCATTCATACCAAAATTAGAAAAAGAGTCTCAAAGAAATAAATTCAATGTCATAACTCATGACATTAAGTAGAAGCAAATGTTTCATTTTAGCATTTCTTGTGTTCTTGCATCTGCATATCGTCACCTGCATTCATATATATATGCTCAAAAAGACAAAAATAAATTGCATCATCCATATGTGATCATCCTAGGTATGCATTCTCCTAAGAAAATAAAAACTCTATCCAACCATATGCACAAAATGGAAGGTGAAGTACAAGATGTTGACTAAAGTTATGTATGGATCTCATCAAATTAGGTCTTATAACAATAAGTGTAAAACAATGTTTGAGCACAAGTCACTCCAACAAGTCAAAAGAATAATACTATCTAATCAAGTACATAAGTCTCCCCATGCAAGGGGGAAAGGGTAGAAATATCTTAAATGTAGGTCTCCTAAAGACTTCATGGACTGTCAAATCAAACATTCACAAAATCTCCACAAAAACCATAAAAATTAGAAAATTTGAAAAAACCTAAAAAAAATTGTAAAACATCAAAAAACCTAAAAAATCAAACATGCTCTTCAAAATCTACAATAAAAAGGAGAATATATTCTCCTCCTCTCTAGCTTGGCATGTGTTCTTTGTTTTTATGCATCTCTCATGCATCATTTTGGATGCATTCATTCCCACAGGTCTCATCGACAAAGGCAAACAACTAGTCAAACTCTGACGATCTATGGTAAGTTCATCATTTCAATTTTCATTATCTATTTTGATATATTCAGATGCTAGACTAACACTAGTTATTATAGGTACAATTGTGGGAAAATAAAAAACA
This sequence comes from Cunninghamia lanceolata, assembly GCA_027924645.1. NCBI lineage: Eukaryota > Viridiplantae > Streptophyta > Pinopsida > Cupressales > Cupressaceae > Cunninghamia > Cunninghamia lanceolata. The sequence goes on from BSBN01001281.1 coordinate 9,191,687, forward strand.
AGTAAGGCCTAGTTTGGGAAAGGTACCTACCTTTCATGTAGACTACCATCCCCGAGGGGGCAAATATGTAAGCACAAAAATCACGCACAGCCTCCATGAGGACCCCTATGATGATTTTAATTCTTGTCACATACATGTAAGCATGAAATAATGTCCTCTAAGTAGCAAACCTCTTGATGACGTGTCTTCTTTCTTGTCTTGTGTTGTTTCATCTTTGTCAATTCCTCCCTCTCCTCATTTGCAACACTTTTCAACACTTTTTGTGATACTTGTTGCTTTGCATTTTCTGATCTTTTGACCTTGCTCCTAAGCCTTGTAAGTGTCTTGCAGGTGAGTTTTCACCGTTCCCCAATGTTTTTCATCCTCTACACCCACTAGAAGCCTTCTAAAGGTCCCCCGGATCCGTCTCCCACTTTCAGTTTTTAGTTTCGCCCAACTAATCCAAATCTCCCCTATTATTTCTAGATCTCCCCTGGGAGATCCTGTAGGTCAAAGTGGAGATTTGGATTCTTGCACATGACTGACTTGTTTCTAGAGTTAGAACACCTCCTTTTCCTCTGTTCCTTCATTTCCCACCCTGCAGTTTTTTAGAAAACCCTATCATGCCTGGATCTCTCCTGGGTGAGCCATGGTCGCCTAGGGGCAACCTTGCTAGTGAAAGGGGCGACCCTATCACATTTCTAGCTGCAAAAAAACTTGAGTTTTTCACTCAATTTAGCTTCGTTTTCACCTATTTTTCTTCCAATTCACATGATTTTTGATGCATAATGTAGAGTTGACTATTTCATGCACCCATACATGCATAATTAGCTCCATTTGATCTAAAATTAACTTCCCAATCAATCTCATGCATTCTTCTAACTCCATTTCTTCTTCAGTGATAAGTTATCATTGCTTCATCACTCTCTAATCAATTGAGTTCACTAGGTAGTCAATCCAGTTCATTCCCCAATCAATCCTTGTTAACTCTTTAATCAATTGAGTTAACGTCTGAATCAATTCCACCTCCCATCCCTTCTTCAAACCTATAAATACCCCTCACCTCTTCATTATTTTCCATGTTGAGCAAGTTGGAGAATACTCTTCTCATCTTCACAAGCTTTTTCAAGCTTCTTCACAGGCCTTTGAGCCTCTTTCTTCATTTCTTTCTTTAGTTTTTCTAAATATTCAAATCTTTCATTGTTGCATAGCTTAAAATCTCTTCCAAGGAGGCAAATTCATTATGCACATAGCTCTTGCTAGTTTTTTCTCTCTAAATTAGCATTCTAATGCTCTCATAGGAAGGAGGTGCCTTTTACTTTATTCCTTTTTCAACCAAGCATCGTTATGCTACTTCATTCAACGCCATTGTGCTCAACCAAAGCTCTCATTGAGCTCTTTCAAGCTTCAACAATCTTCTTTTTGCTTCTGTGTCATTTTCTCATCAAGAGGTCTTCTCACTGCTGCAAAAGGACTTGAGGTTGCTAACATCAAGGATTTCTTAGGGTAGTGGAGTCACACAAATCTTCATTCTGTCAGGTTCCTTTATTTCTTTATTCAATTCATAGTAATTAGAAAACCAAATTTTCTCTTGGGAATAGTAAATCTTTGCTTTTTCCTTGATAGTTAGATCTTGCATGTTAGAATAATTATTTTCATATTCCTAGATCTAAATTATTTGAAGAAGAAATTTCCCTTCATAGATTAGATTATTTCTAAATAATCAAAAAACCCAAAAATATAGATTAAACTTGAATTAGGAAAAATCATATTATCTTGCATTCATATTTCCCTTTCATAGATTAAAGAACACTTTTCATTTCCATAAAATACTAAAAAAGGAACAAAAACACATTTGCATATCATTTAGCTTTGTATGCATATAGAAATCCTAGAAAAGATAGACAAACTTGCAAACCCTCGATACCAAACCACAATAAATGATTCAGTCAAACCCTTGATCACATCACAAGGTAAACACAAGTCAAAGCATAACCAAACCCTAGGTCAACTAAACCCTAGGTGAAAACCCTAAGTTAGGTCAAGGTTGGTCATCACACATTTACCTCTATTTTGGCTCACAAATGTGCCTAGGAGTAAGAGGAGAGTGGGTGAGGGCTATCCGTGACGAGATTGAGGAAATCAATTTGTGACAATAGCAAGAGACATTTACTTTACCACAACAAGATCCATTTGTCCTCTTGTTAATAGAAGAACATAGACAACTGCAAATACAATGAGAACTCATTCAATGCATTGAAAGACAAGAGGATATAAATGGAAGAAACCACTTACCCACACAAAGGTGGAATAGAAGAAACCACAACAAGAGAAGAGAAACTAGTGACCCTTCAAGTCATAGGGTTATCTCAACAACAACAACTACCATCGAGTGAAACATTCAACTTAGCACACAACAACAAAGGCCATAGAACTTGCTGACCCCTCTCCATGAAGTCTAGCTCTGCAACGAGCTAGACCCTGGTCATGTCTCACCTCCTCTTGACTAGCTACTTCCACGAGAGCGAGAGTGACATGGCAGATCACCCCGTGGCAAGGAGGAAAGGGTCCATGTGCATGCCAAAATCTGACCTGATAGCCCCAGACAACCAGAGTCACAATTTTGAGCATACAGTTGCAGGTTGATTTGATTTTGATTATCTGACAAGTGTTCCTTTGCAGGATGCGGTTCCTAACTTTATGTTTTTGTAGAATTACAGACTGGGGCCTTCTTCCTCTCATGTGATAACTATAGACACCTAAAAATGACCCTTCGCATTGCATCACTTGCATTTTCATCAAATTTGTCAAATCACCTGCATTTCAATGTTAATTAAATAATCTAATTATTAATTAATTTCATCAAAATCATCAAATTCTTCCAAACCTCCAAAATTCAACAATAATTGAATAAATTTTATTTATTTAATTAAGTTAATCAAAATCAACTTTATTCTTCCAAAATTAAATAATTTTTATTATTTAATTAAATCATTATCGTCTTCCAATTCAAATCCACATCAATTGAATAAATTAATTATTTAATTAATTTATCATTTAAATCCTCTTATCTATAACTAAATAATTTTGAAATTATTTAATTAAATCAATTATTCTTCCAAATTTAAATAAATCATTCAAATTTATTTAAATTGAATATCTTTTTCTAAAAATAAAATAAAATAAAATATTTTATTTTATCTTTCATCATGCAAAATAAATTAAATCAATTTATTTATTTAATTTATTTAAATCTTCATATCTTATCTATTCTTCAATCATGCACAATCAATTAAATAAATGTATTTATTTAATTTCAACTGTCTTTCCAATTCTTCTAAAAATATCATGTTAACTCATGTGCACAATCAGTCTTATTTTTAGAACTTCAAAAAGGAAATCTAAAGTTAAGTTTAATTGGCTTTAATTTATCTTATTTTTATCAACTCATAAATTAGAAAAAAAAAGCATTCTAATTTATGAAATCAAATCTATTTTTATCATGTCTATTTCATGTCTATTATCAAAAAGTAATTTTCTTAATAAAAATACCTTTTTGGAGTGACACATGTCATGTGCATGTTCATCATGAGTTTATTGATTTATTTCAACCATCCATTTTATGGATTTATTTCATCCATTGATTAATCATGTCTTGAAACCTATATAAACCTCCCTCATCTCCATAATAAATCCTCTTCGATCATTTATTCTCAGGCATCCATATAGTGCTTGGAGCATACATCACATCATTGAGCACATCTACCTTTTGAGCACAAACACAATCTACATCCGCTTGTTGCAAACATGGTTTCACAATTTATAGAGCAATCCACATTCAACCAAGATAACAATACAATCTAGGTGAAAGCTTTCATTATTTTTGTTATTATTCATTGATTATTTGGTTATTTGCTTAGATCGTTATCTTGATGTTATAGGATTGAGTTGTTGGTTATTTCATTGTTTTTGATATTATACAATCTCAATTTTTATCGTACACACATTCTGGCATACCTGGTGAGACCCACTAATTGCTATTTTTCTTTAGAAAATTTACTTTTTTGAAGTACAATACAAAAATGCATAGATGAACACAGAAAAGTGCCTTTGCAGCACTGTACATCACCTTTGGTATAATAGTACAACGCCTTAGGGCGATACTGTAGTACCTCTGGTAGCACAGTACCACACATTTGGTAACATATTAGATCACCTTTGGTAGCATAGTATGCACTTCTGGTCTATTAGGGTTTTGGCTTTATTTTTTCTGAATTACTAGGTTCCTAACTAATCATATTGATCAATTCATTGTTAGACAAGATGATTTATTTGTCCCTCAATCATGATTTATACTATCTAAGCTAATTTATTTAGGAGTATTATCATCTTTGAGTTAACCTTTCCTTTCATGACATTTTGTGAGTCATTCTTGTTTGCAGGTTAAAGATCTTATCCTCTATCAACATTCTAGATCATCCATCAATCATGAAATCATCTTTCGATCTAGTTTTTTTTACAAAATATGACTTTTTCTAGGCCTGGAGCAGCAAAGTGCTTTTGGCACCTCAGTAGCTTGCTTCTAGTAGCATATTACTACGCTTCTGGTAACACAGTAAATCACTTTTTGATCTACAGTAACTTACCTTCGGTAGCACAATCTAGCACTATTGGTAATATAGTAAGTTGCCTTTGGTAACACAGTAAAGTGCTTTTGGTCGATTTGATTTGTTTTTGCTAACTCTTGAGTTTTCTAGAACTAATCTACTTTTTTTGCAGCTTCTTATCACTCAGAGCAAATGGAGTTTTCTAACATGTTCATGAAGGATGAACTTTGAATAAATTTCCAAAATCTATTGCACGAAGTCTTAGAAACATATTGATTTCTTAAAGGACAATTGAATAATCATCTTTTTTGCAATCTAAGTCTTAGGAACAAATTGCTTTCTTAAGGGACAATGGACATGAATGCAAAAACACTTCAATTTCATCAGGGACAATTGACAACTACAAATCATGTGTGCGCCTAAACTAGTTGCACCTTATTTTTCTTATAACAGGACAATTAAACCTTTGTTTAACGTGTTTGATCTTACTTTTCAGTTATTCCTTTAGAAGAGCCTGCTTTTAGATTGCGCTTCATCCAAAAGGGGTGACCCTAAGCAGAGTTTTCCTTTGAACTGCTATATAAAAGGGATAAGGTGAAAGCCAAGTCCTAACCAACGTCAGCCTTACCTTGTGGTGCCAAAATGAAAAGAGGTGTACTAGCACTTTGTGGAAACAATTTTCACATTGTGCGAAGTGTTTGATACTTTTAGTAGGATTGGTCAAATCTTTTAGTAGCTTGTCACATTGTTCATAATGTGTTGGTCCCTCAAAGCAACTAAGAACCAATCTAGATAGTGACTACCTGTTTCACCTCTGAACATTGTGGTAATCATCAGTGTAAGGAAAATTGGTATAAATCCTCAAGATTACTCACCATTAACTCCCTTGAGAAGAGATAGTATTCCCTCAGCCATAAAGCTCTTGTGACCTACTTGAGCTTTCCAAGGGGAGGGTGAGATATCCCTACCTATTGTCTCTTGCAAAGATACAAATGTACGACACCTATATGGAATGACATTTGGTAGACGGAGAATTAAGTTGTGAGCTGATCTACCACAATGAAACCACGTCTCTAGGGATGAAAAGTGCTTGAATTATTTGCAATTGTCTAATACCCATGGAAACATTAGGCTTTTTTGTGAGCCTAGAACATACACTATGTATTGTGTTAGTCCTTTTTACCACTTTGTTTGATGTATTTTCTCTTGCCAAAGCAAATACAATCAAAATCAAATCCAAATCTATCAAAATTTTCCTTATAAACATCACTGACATCAATTCAACACCTTTGGTATAACAGTAGCTCGCCTTTGGTAGCGCAGTCTAGTGCCTTTGGTATAACAGTAGTTTACCTTTGGTAGTGAAGTCCAACACCTTTGGTATAATAGTAGCTTGCCTTTGGTAGTGAAGTTCAATGCCTTTGATAGAATAGTCCAATGCCTTTGGTCCAATAAACTATCCATCAAACTGTCACAAGCAAAATCTTACCAAAATCTCAAAACAAATTGTCCTCGTATATCCCTGGTAACCACTAGACTCCAGTAATCTGTGAAGGCTAAACAAATTACCCCAAGGAAGCATAAATCACCTCCTCATACACCTCAACCAAGCCAATCCAACATGATTCCAAAGGGTACTCCAAAAACACCAATGGAAAGAACAACCAACTCTCAAAACAGGCTGCAACATGACCAACCAACCAATCCTCAACAAGGTAATGTCCCTTTGGTAGATGTAACTTAATTCACTACTGACATGCCTCATGATTTTGCTATACCCAATTATACCATGGTTCAAGTCCCATCTCAAGAAGAATGACACTTTGAAGAAGGTCAATCCTCTCAAGACAATAGACAAGACCTTGATGAAATCATGCAAGATCCTAGAGCCATAGCCGTGTTTGACAAAATTCTTAGTGAGAACCAAGATCATTTCTTTCACTTACTAGCAGAGCAAGGAGCCAAATTACCCCAAGATTTTGACCTATCCAATCTCAAAGAGCAAAATAAATCCCATGACGCTATACCGGTTGTCCAAACTATGTCAACTGTGACTACTCCCATACCCAAACAAAGCTCACAAGGGAGAATGACTAAACCTTTTGACGCTCAATATGAGAATCCTCTTTATCAAAATCCAACAACAGAAAGACCCATATCATCACTCATGACTCCTATGGAGATTTACAAACACCAACAAGAGACTCTACATCATCAAGTAGAACTAGCACGACAAGCCGCTCTAGCTAAATCAAACACACAACAAACTCCTAACATGTCACAAATGCCCACACCAATAGCAAGTGGAATTTTAGCTACCCCATCACAAGACGGCTTCCCACCAAATTATAATCTAGGAAACACTTATGTAGCCATGCAACGAGGGTCTCAACTAACACCACCCCCAACATCATCAACCCTCCATATCATTAACCCAAACAATGTCATGCAACCACAACATTCACAAAACATCAACACAACCTATGACCCTCCACCACAACATTCTTCCATACTCAATCTTATTTATCCCAATCTTAATCAACCCCCACCATCACAAAACCCATCTACCTATGTCCCTCCACCACAAAGATCTTCCACTTTTAATCTAACCCACACCTATCTCAACCCTCAAAACTCTCAAAACCAATTATCATATGGCTATACCCCACCAACACAACCAAACACAACAAACTTTAGTTTTCCTCCACAGAATCTTTTCTTCACCCCACCTCAACAATATCAACAAACAAACTCTTTCGTCATCTCTATGCAACAATCACAGAGCCAATATTATTACCTAGCACCACCTCCACATATCCAAAACCAAAACAACCAAACCCAACCCAATCTAAACCAATCATACAACACATATGACCCAAACCAATCATATGACCCATATAACATCAATTCTTATGGCTTCAACTACAATATTACCTATGGGCAACAACAACCAATCCAAGTGCAACAGGAGATTCTTCCAACACCCCCAACAACTATGGAGCTTAAACTTGCCAAGGTACAACAACAAGTTGCTGATCTTACATTTGGTTATACTAAGAAAACCTTCTCCTTAGAGGAGGTTTGTCCTTATCCATTTGATCGGTCATTGCAAATGATCTCTTTTCCTCCTAACTTCACTATACCCAAATTTGATAAATACAAGGGGAGAGGAGACCAAAAAGATCACATTTGAGAATTCTATATTGTGTGTTTTGACATTGCACATAATGACACTTATCTCATGCACCTCTTTCCTCGTAGTCTTGGAGGTCAAGCTATAGAATGGTTCTCACATATACCTATAGGTATCAAATCTTTTAATGAGCTTGCAGAAAAATTTTCCACCCATTTCTCATACAACACAGAACATGAAGTCTCCATGACTGACTTATGTAACAATAAACAGAAAAACGGGGAAACTCTCATCTCCTTCGTTCAAAGATGGAGACATATGGCTAGCAAATTCCCATTCAAAATACCTAAAAAGTAGCTTGTTAGCATATTTGTATAGAACTTTAATCAAGAATTGGGTTTCCATTTGCAAATACTAAGTGCTACAACCTTTGATGAGATTACCTATAAAGGCATCAACATCAAAAAATCCTCATCGCTAAAGGCGTGGTCAAAATCTTCAAAGACAACAAAGACAATGCTCCTCAACAACAATCAAATGACAAGCCAAAATTTTGGAACAAAAACAAAAATGTGGTCAATGATGGTGTGATAGATTCTAAACATGTCCAAACACTACAAACACCCCTTCATCTTTCATCCAAACAAAACCAACCTCCGCCTCAACAACAACAACAAAAACCAATAGTATCAACAAGAATGACGTCCCCAAGATTACCCTCCATGACGTAAGTTCACTCCCTTGGGAGAGCCTATAGAGTTGGTTCTATAGAAACTTATCTAAAATGGACTCATCACATTACCAAACACTCCCCATATGGTAAACCTGCTTACAAACCCACATGGTACAAAGATAATGAATATTGTGAATACCATAGGACTAAAGGACACTGAACCATATCATGCATGAAACTCAAGCACATGATCCAAAACTTTATTGATAGAGGTGAAATCAAATTTGATGCACCTGCTAATCAAAACACAAACAAAGATCTCAACATGTACAAGGAACCATTCCCTAACCATGGTCAAGGTCAAAATCCCAACAAAGGTAAAGGTGTTAACAAAGCCTCAACTTCTTATGACTCTATTGTCAGTCACTTTGAAGAAAGTTATGTGTCTACCATCACTATCAAAGGTAAATCTATAGATTGCACCATCACAACTCATCATGGTTGTGTTACCCTTTATGGGCCTACACCAAGTGTCCCAACCCAATCTGATTACAATCTTGTCCAAAATCTAGGGAAAACCCTTGCACAGATCTCTATTTTGGACCTTCTACGGTCATCACCCACACATAAGGCTATGCTAGAAAAAGCCCTCCAAGAGTCTTTTGTTCCTAATAACATAGCGGTCATAGATTTCTGTGAGGCCTACCTTTTCACTCCCTTATTGTGATCATTTCATATTACTATTGGAGACACATTTTAGACTTTTGGAGATAGTTAATCCTGATATACAGGATTATTAGACTATATGCTTTTATTCTGGTTAGCATTGTTTAGTATGTTGTGATGAGACTAGATCTGATTTTGTTTCACTGATGATGATTTGACATGTGATATGCTTTATAATTTTATTTGAGATATTAGTTGTGAGATTATGTTATAGATTAATTATATGATTTTATCTTGAGATGGATTATAGAAATGCAAAATTATGAATCTAATTATGATGTGATTTTATGATGCTTTATATGATTATGCGATGGTGTGAGTGTATGTTTCCGTTGCTTCGGCTATGATATACATGTTGGATTAATCTTTTGTTTAAGTGCGTAGGTGTTTTAACCAAGCCACAGATAATTGGAGATCATCCCACACATTTTGTGAATTCCCGTGTTAAGCCGATCTAGTTCCAAGAGGAACCAAGATCAATTGTGTGAATGCATGATGAAATTTCATAATGTTTATGTGTGGTGTCGTTTGGGATAGGTCTACCCTTTTTTAGTTGATTTTATATTGGTGTTGTAAAGATGTAATGTTAATTGATTTCATTTATGAGTTTTTTATTTTTTTTTGTGACCCCTTTTCATGTGATTTTACTCACTCTATGGTGCTCAAAATGGGTTAAAAGTGACCCTGGGTTGTACCCCTAGGCTCTAGGGACCATTTGATCTTGTCTAACCCTAGGATAACTCCCATTTGGTCACTTAAACTTCACCCTGAAGTAAAGTGACGAAAATGGAAGTTTGGGAAGGAGTGGAATGTTGGGTCAAACACTCAACCTTATCCACACCTCATTCCAAGGCTCAGGGAGTCTTCAAGACCCCTAATTTGTGGAGGACTCAACTCCAAGGCTCTCTCACATTAGTGAGGATACCTTGGGGTTTTGTGGGCTTTCATGGGAGGATAGGATTGGGGCACTTGTAGTACTCACATCCTTCTTTGGCTCCACCTTTCTCTCCCACATGTGTGAGAGAACACAAGTGGAGGAAGAAAGACTTGGTGGAATGGGAGGATAACATGTGTCACCACCACATTCCATAAAGCTTTCAAGTGGATATGAGGAGGAAGGAGAAGGTGACATGTGTCACCTTCTCATTCCTTAAGGCTTATGAGGAGAGCCTATTTTAATCCCTCTTGAAGAGAGGGAGAGGGTTTTTGATTTCATTACATTTTCTATTTTATTAAATTTTGGTAGAGAGTTAGAGGAATTTTTGGAGGCACTTTGGAGGAAGGACTTGGAGGTGGAGTTGGAAGGGCTCTTCTTCAACTATCTTCCTTGTTGGGCTATTTAAGGTAGGATTCAAGGCTTGATGCCTTTCCTTATGTATTTTACATTTCTTGTGTGTTGGTTTTGTGTGTCGGTATTTTGCATTTTGTTGTTGTGGGGATTTTATGGGTGTTTGTAAGAGCCTCTCCATTTGGAGAAAATGCTCAACATGTGTGATGTGGGGGAGGAGTGAACCTCCTCGATGTCACCTCCTAGTTTGGTATTTTGGCCTTGAGGGCAAGTTGTGAATGTGAGCATTTTTTAATGGCTTGAGAGCCATGGAGAATCATGTGAGAATTGGTATAAATGTGTTGTCTTGAGGCCTTGTTAGAGTTGAGTTTTGAGATATTTTTAGTGGCACTCTTGAGTTGAGTGATGTCCACTCCCCTACCCCTTTAAACTCATTTCTATGAGTTTTGTTTTGTGTAAGCCATGGGTGTTATTCATGTTTATTGTCTTTGTGTTTTGTTGTGATGTGGAGTGAAGGATCCTTATGTGTGGATGACCTCCAAGCTCGGGGGTGACTCATGAGAGGGTTTATGGTAGGGAGGAGAGTGGTACTTCATGGCTTGTTTCCGGTCCCTTGTTGTATTTTTCTCTTGCAGGTATTGTGGTAGCATTGGAGCTTGGAAGAAAAAGGCTATGAATCTTTGAGTTTTGTCATTTTGGCTCCTTGAGAGCCTTGGCCAAGTTTGGCCTTTGTGTAGTTGGTTTTCAAGCTATGAGAGAAGATTTTTCCTCTTTTATTATGTAAAAATAAATGTTTACATTTTGGGTTGTATGAATTTTATTTTGAAGTTGAAAATGAAATATAGTGGATGTTTTCCTTTTTATGTGATTTTGGAAATGTTACAATGAAAGGAAAATGTATGCATGTGATTGTTTCCAAATAAATGATTCAAAAAAAGGGGGGAGAAATAGGTAGTTGCTGATTTTATTTCCAATGAAAAATAAAATGTATTGTTGTTGTTTTCTTTTAAAAAAAATTTATACATGTATTCTTGTAATAAAAAAAAACAACTTATTTTAAGTTAGTAGGAATCCATTTCCTTTACTTTATCAAAGGATTATGTTGATATTGAGAATATACATTCTTGTATATATATATATATATCAAATAAATATATATAAAACACACAATATATATATATATAAATATTTTGTGTTTTATATATATTTATTTGATGCTAGAAACAAAAGAAAAATATACTTATCCTAATTGTGTCATTATGTTTACAGTTTTCTCTAATGTATATATAAACATAATGACACAGTTAGGATAAGTATATTTTTCTTTTGTTTCTAGCATCAAATAAATATATATAAAACACAATATATATATATATATATATATATAGATAAACTCTCTCTCTCTCTCTCTCTCTATATATATATATATATATATATATATATATATATATATATTATCCTTTTACTATGCTGAAAATGAAGTCTTAGCAAACTGTGTTTTAGTTTTCATCTCAGACTGTATATATATCATTATATATATATAATGTTTTTTTTCTTATAATAAAATTTTCATTGAAACCCCCATCGAATATTGTCGGAGGAGAAAGAAAATATAGTATTGAATGAGGGGTTTGTGGTTGGGGTTGCCGCCCCCAAACCTTTTTCGTTGCATTGTTTGTTTTTAGAGTATGTGTTGGTGGTGGTGGGGGGGGTTGGAACCCTCACCGCAGCCTCCATCGCCCTCAGACTATGTACTGAGTTGGGTGTGGGGGATACAAACCCCCCCACATCTTGTCGATGGCAGAAGCAAATCCTTGGCGGCGGCACCACTGTAGCAGCGTTCCCACTCTTGGCCATTCGGCCCACTACCCTACAAATAACTAAGCTTCATCAATATATATATTGTATATTTTTTATAACCAGTTTCTATATATATATACATTTAAAAAAAAGGACTTTCAAATAGGTATATACCCAATGTATATACCTCCCTAGAAGCTTTATCCATGGCTACTCTATCTCTCAACCTGCAACAAAAAAAGATATGAGAAAATAAAATGGAGGAGAGAAAAACAAAATAGAGAGAATATAATGAGAGGAAAAAGCATAAGGATCGGGTTTTACTATTCTTTCCATAAGGAAAGTATTTTATTAGTGGGAGAGCTTTTAGGGTTCTTTTGAATTTTAAATTAGCATTTATTCAATTTACCCTCTCCTTTTTGTTTAGGAATTTTATTCTCATTGTTTTTTTTTAATATATCATTTATTTAATTGGGCATGAGGTAAATTTAATGTTAGGAGTGAATTTTCTAGTATTTAATAATTGTATAGTTTGTTATTTAATTTTTAGGAGACTTTAGTTTTAATTTAGAGAATTAGGAAATTAATTCTTTGATTTAGATGATTTTGGGCATTTGGATTATTTAATTGAATGTGTATGAGGGATACTTTATAATAATTTATTTATATTTAGGGATCATGTAGTTAGCATTTTACATGGGCCTTTTCCATCTTTTTTATGCCTTTTAATTTTTTTAGGATACTAAATTAATTTTTTTTGTAAGTGGATTTTGATTTATTTAATTTGGAAATCCTTTTTATTGTCTTATTATTGTCTTTTGATTTTTATGGATTGGGAAAGATTGATTTGTTTCTTTTTTTGAGAATATTATGTTTAATACTTTTAGGGGGATTATATAATTGTATTATACTTTATTTAGTTAGGGTGAGGTTATTATCGTTAAGTCCTCTAACTTTGGGGAGATTATATTTGACTTGTTAGAATAAATTTAATTGTTTGGATTATATTTATTAGTTGGTCTTTATTATTATGGGGTTAATTATTTAATTGTTTTATTTAATTTAATTTTCTTTTAATTGGAAAGTTAATTTTAATAACATTTATTAGATGATTTAATTTAACCTTTAATCTATTTTTTTCTCATAAACGTATTAATGGGAAACTTCTAAATTATTTATTTTGAACGCTAATAAGGCGTTATGCTACCAGATTTTTCTAGGAGATTAGGGTTATTTTTCTTAGCAACTTTACCCCTTTTGTTGAGTAATGTTTTAATGTTTTCCAAAAATTAGATGTTTTATTTAAGTGGTTATTTAATTCTTTTATGAAATTAGAATTAGGGTTTTAATTTTGACTTGTATCGAAATCCCATCACTCACCTAGGAAAACTTAGGGTTTTGATCAATTGATCCTAACCCTAATGATGATGTTTCTCGTGTCATATTGACCCCCTTAGTTGGCTTTCATCATGTAGGGGAATGCGCATGTGATCGCATTACCTTGAATTTGATTGACATGCTTATGCCTTATGCGTATTACTACCGAGCATGCTGACGCATGTGAGGGGGATTTTAGGGATGCCTGGAAATTTTTTGATATTTCATGTCATGATCACATGACAAATGTGGACATGACATGTGTGTTGCGTGTCGTGACTGTATGGGGAATGTGGACATGAAATTTGGTATCAAAGCCCAAGTTTAAACACTGGGCTTGTTTCAGCATGTTACTCATTCTGCATTTTTGATTGATTCGTGATTACCTTATTCTTGTAGGATGCCACTTAGAATGAGGCAAGTGCGTTCACACACCACTACATCTATAGAGGTACATAGTAACTCATTAGCTGAGGGTCAGGGACTGCCAGCACCACAAGCACCATAGGCACCACCCACACCTGATTTTGGACCATAGATCTTAGAAGCATTACAGGCAGTGTTAGATAGGTTACCACAAGCTATAGTAGAGCCACGTATCGAGCCATGTATCAAGCTACGTGTCGAGCCCTGCGCTGCTCCATGAGAGGAGCCACGTGAGGAGCCATGTGCTGAGTCACATGTGGAGCCACGTGTAGAGCCCCGCATCAAGCCATGAATGGTGCCACGAGTAGAGCCTTTTGTAGAGATACATGACACCATAGCAAAGGAGGTTGGTTCAACATGCAGAGCTAGTAGCAGGAGCCCTCTGCATCATGCGAGGCGAGAAGAGGCTGTGAGGGTAGAGTAGGTTTATCACGGGCCTTATGGTTTTGGTGTGGATGAGCCTATCAGAGGACATAGAGACCGTGGGGACCCCATCAGAGATTCACTTAGGTTGAATCCACCCACTTTCACAGTGACCACAGAGGGAGCCAAGGTGGAGGCTTAGCTTATTAGTTTAGACAGGTGCTTTGCATTGCATCCTTACGAGGGCACACAAAGGCACGTGTGGCAACTCACCTATTGAGAGACATAGTGGCGACTTGGTGGCACACTGAGGAGTGCAAGCACTGCTTATCTTTAGATACACTTTCATGGGACACTTTCATTAAGCACTTTAATGCATGTTATCTATCAGACCATTATAGATAGGGTTCTATTGACGAGTTCCACAATTTGTAGCAGCAAGGTTCTACTATAGTATAGTATGAGAGTAGGTTCACAGAGCTATCACCTTATGTGGAGTATCTCCATGACGAAAAACTTCTGGTTCACAAATTTATCAGAGGTTTGAATCAAGATATATTAGGACGAGTGCGCATGGCAAACCCCCAGACCTTGAATGAGGCTACCGAGAAGGCATACATTGTAGAGGAGATACAGGGACAAGGTCAGAGTTCGTGTCCTTAGTTTCAGGATCATAGCTAGTAGTAGTAGCAGAATTTTTGTAGACCACCACCACCATCTTAGAGAGGAGGGTTTAGTTTTGCACCTTTATCTCCTAGGCCTCCATAGTAGCAGCAGCAGTTTTAGCAGAGGTCCAGGCCCCATCAGAGGGCACAGGGAGGATAGAATTGTAGTTGGCAGCATCAGGGCCAGCATAGGGATTAGAGATAGTAGGGACCACCTGCGGGACCTGCTAGGTCATAGTAGTCTTACAGGGGTTCTTAGGCGTCCATGGGTTAGACTAGACAATAGCAGAGTAGTAGGACATAGACTAGATAAGTTCAAGCTCGGGGCCCATGCTATGTTTGTGGTGGGGCAAGACATTTAGCCAGAGAGTACCCACAGGGCTTTACGGTAGGGGAATAGCCTCATGCAGGAGGATCAGAGTAAAAGGTTGGAGATGTGGGTAGATCCCACTGTATATTTGCAGCAGTTGATAGCTGCTAGGCTGACTTCTAGGCCTCAATGATCGAGACAACTAGTATGATTGCGGATGTCCCCATTACTATTTTATTTGACTCTAGCACTACTAATTCATTTATATCTCCATCGTTAGTGGAGCATTGTAGGTTGGTGGCCTCTAGACAGAGTGATAGGTGGGAGGTTGAGTTGGCCATTGGGGCCAAGATGTCAATAGATGCTTTGGTTTAGGGCTGTGAGATATCTTTGGGGGCCTTCACTACATTATGCAACCTTAGGGTTATGCCTTTAGGATCCTATGGTGTAGTTTTAGGCATGGATTGGCTTGCAGTTCATAGAGACAAGCTAGATTGTCACCAAAAGGTGATTAGCTATTTTGATGATCATGGCATGTCAGTCGAGGTAGTGGGAATTTAGAAGCCCATGGCAGTTCATATGATATTCACTTAACATCTTAAGCGCTGCATTCGAAAGGGATGTCAGTTGTTTGCCATCACTGTTAGCGACAGATCAAAGGATGAGCCAGAGACATCATTAGATTACCATCTTATCTTGACGGAGTTTGTAGATGTCTTTCCATGAGAGTTACTAGGTATGCCACCTCGTAGAGAGGTAGACTTCCACATTGATCTAGTGTCGAAAGTTGATCTAGTGCCAAGAGTAGAGTCAGTGTCTCGTGCACCCTACAGGATGACCACACATGAGCTCAAGTTGTAGTTAGAGGAGTTGCTTGAGAAGGGTCACATCTAACCTAGCGTTTCACTATGGGGCACACTGGTCATCTTCATAAAGAAGGATGGGTCTCTTCATTTGTGCATGGACTATAGGCAGCTTAATAAGGTGATAGTGAAGAACCGTTATCCTCTGCCTAGGATTGATGATCTTTTCGACCAAATGTAGGGAGCTAGAGTGTTCTCTAAGATAGACCTAAAGTCTGGTTACCACCAGTTGCACATCAGAGAGGCGAACATCCATAAGACTACCTTCCAGACTCGATATGGCCACTATGAGTTCACTATGGTACCCTTTAGCTTGACAAATGCTCGTGTAGTGTTCATGAGTCTCATGAACGGGGTGTTCCACACTTACTTGGATCGGTTCATGATCATTTTCCTTGATGACATTTTGATCTACTCATAGACCAAGGAGGAGCATGAGGAGCACTTATGTCAGGTTTTGCAGTGCTTGAGAGAGTAGCAACTTTTTGGCAACTTAGCAAAGTGTGCCTTTTTCAGAACTGAGGTGCAGTATTTGGGACACATCCTATCTGGTGATGGTATCTCAGTAGATCTATCAAAGATCAAGGCTATAAGAGATTAGCCAGCACCTACCAGTGTGATAGAGGTTAGGAGTTTCATGGGATTAGCTGGGTATTATCATAGATTCATAGAGGGCTTTTCCACGATAGTGCACCCCATCACTTCCCTTTAGCAAAAAGGGAAGAGCTTCACTTGGATTGAGCAGTGTGAGAGGGTCTTTGGGGTCCTTAAGGAGCATCTTATTAGTGCTCCCATCTTAGTGGTTCATGATCCAGTAGAGGATTTTGTGGTTTGTACTAATGCATCACTTGAGGGTTTGGGAGTTGTGCTTATGCAGGGTGGTAGAGTGATTACATATGAGTCGTGAAAGCTGAAGACTCATGAGCTAAACTACCCCACTCAAGATTTAGAGCTTGTAGCAGTGGTTCATGCACTCGTTTGTTGAAGATACTTTCTATTGGGACGTCACTTTGAGCTTCATTTAGATTATCACATATTACAATACATATTCATGCAGCCAAATTTGAATGCCTGCCAGCAGCGTTGGATGGAGTTTCTTTGCGAGTAAGACTTTGATGTCCACTACATCAAAGGGAAGGAGAACATGGTAGCCAATGCATTAAGTTGAAGGCGCCATGAGATCTTGACCTTGACATTGAGTGTGAACTTGAAATGGCACATCATTCAGCATCTACCTGAGGATGAGTGGTTTCTTGAGGTGTAGCAGGAGATCCAGTCACAGAGGGACCTTGTGGGCAAGTTTGTAGGATATTCACTTGAGGCAGATGGATTACTTAGACATTGACAATGCATCTATGTACCCCATGTAGGCAATCTATGTGCAATAGTTCTTTCAGAGGCTCATAGAGTACCTTACGCGACACACCCGGGGGTGAAGAAGATGCATGCTGACTTGTGACAGTTGTACCATTGGGTGGGTATGAGACGAGATATTGTAGAGTATGTTGCTCATTGCCTTGAGTGTTAGAGGGTCAAGGTCGAGCATCAACATCTAGCAGATCTTTTACACCCTCATGAGATACCTGAGTGGAAATGGAACACTATTTCCATGGATTTCATTGTTGGTCTTCCTATGTCATCTCACCGCCATGATGTCATCATGGTGACAGTTGACATGTTGACTAAGGTGGCGCATTTCTTACCTGTATGCATGACATAAAATGCACCATCAATGGCAAGAGTATTCTTGGATGAGATTTTTAGATTACATGGGGTACCTTGCCATATCATTTATGACAGAGACTCAGTGTTCACATCAACCTTTTAGAGGGCATTGCAGCAGGCATTGGGCACACAGCTCAACTTTAGTTCAGCTTATCACCCTGAGACAGATGGTCAGATGGAGAGGGTGAATTAGGTTCTAGAGGATATGCTCCATATGTATGTTATGGATCACCAGTCTAGATGGGAGGAGTATCTATATCTAGTTGAGTTTGCCTACAATAATGGGCATCACAGCTCGTTGGGTATGCCTCTTTTTCAGGCCTTGTACAATAGACCTTACAGGACACTGTTGAGTTGGGACCGTATTGAGGACAGGGTTACAATAGGGCCAGAGTTGGTGTAGGATATGGAGAAGTAGGTGACCTTGATTAGACAGAGACTTCAAGAGGCACATGATTGACAGAAAAAGTATGCCGATGCTAAGAGATTAGATTGGAGCTTCTCAGTTAGTGACAAAGTATTCTTGAGAGTGCGGCCACACAAGAGTCCAATCTGTTATGGAAAGGCCTCTAAGCTCGTACCATAGTTTGTTGGGCATTTTGAGATCTTGGGGCAGATAGGACCCATAGCCTACTGTCTAGCCTTGTTACCTAGCCTATCATGCATCCAGGATGTTTTTCATGTATATACTTTATGGCGTTACATATTTGATTTATCTCATGTATTGGATTGGAGTGCTCTACAGTTAGAGGTGGATGGACACCTGGCTTTAGATCCAATTTGCATATTGGATGATCAGATGCTAGGCCTTCGAGGTCGACAGCTGGACCAGGTTAGGGTCCAATGGGACAGGTATGATGAGGTCACAATGACATGGGAGGATGCAGCTAGATTGAGAGCACTTTATCCTCACCTCTTTGATGACTTCCAGGAGGAAGTTTTGTCTTAGGGGGGGAGGATGTGAGGCCTACCTTTTCACTCCCTTATTATGATCATTTCATATTACTGTTGGAGACACATTTTAGACTTTTGGGGACTATTGATATCGATATGCAAGATTATTAGACTATATGCTTTTATTTTGGTTAGCATTGTTTAGTATGTTGTGATGAGACCAGATCCGATTTTGTTTCATTGATGATGATTTGACATGTGATATGCATTATGATTTTATTTGAGATATTAGTTGTGAGATTATGTTATGGATTTATTAAGCAATTTTATCTTGAGATGGATTATAGAAATGCAAAATTATGAATCTAATTATGATGTGATTTTATGATGTTTTATATGATTATGCAATGGTGTGAGTGTATGTTTCCCTTGCTTTGGCTATGATATACATGTTGGATTAATGTTTTGTTTAAGTGTGCAAGTGTTTTAACCAACCCATGGATAATCAGAGATGATCCCACACATTTTACGAATTCCCATGTTAAGCTGATCTAGACCAAGATCAACTGTGTGAATGCATGATGAAATTTTGTAATGTTTATGTGTGGTGTCATTTGGGATAGGTCTACCCTTTTTCAGTTGATTTTATATTGGTGTTGTAAAGGTGTAATGTTAATTGATTTCATTTTTTATTTTTTTATTTTTTTTTGTGACCCCTTTTCATGTGATTTTACTCACCCTATGGTGCTCAAAATGGGTTAAAAGTGACCCTAGGTTCTACCCCTAGGGTATAGGGACCATTTGACCTTGTCTAACCCTAGGATAATTCCCATTTGGTCACTTAAACTTCACTCTGAAGTAAAGTGACGAAAATGGAAGTTTGGGAAGGAGTGGAAGGTTGGGTCAAACACTCAACCTTATCCACACCTCATTCCAAGGCTTGGAGAGTCTTCAAGAACTCTAATTTGTGGACTCAACTCCAAGGCTCTCTCACATTGGTGAAGGTACCTTGGCATTTTGTGGGCTTTCATGGGAGGATAGAATTGGGGCACTTGTAATACCCACATCCTTCTTTGGCTCCACCTTTCTCTCCCACATGTGTGAGAGAATACAACTGGAGGGGGCAAGACTTGGTGGAATGGGAGGGTAACATGTGTCACCACCACATTCAATGAAGCTTGCAAGTGGATGTGAGGAGGAAGAAGAAGGTGACATGTGTCACCTTCTCATTCCTCAAGGCTCATGAGGAGAGCTTAATTTAAACCCTCTTGAAGAGAGGGAGAGGGTTGTTGATTTCATTACATTTTCCATTTTATTGAATTTTAGGAGAGAGTTAGAGGAATTTTTGGAGGCACTTTAGAGGAAGGACTTGGAGGTGGAGTTGGAAGGGCTCTTTTTCAACTATCTTCCTTGTTGGGCTATTTAAGGTAGGATTTAAGGCTTGATGCCTTTCCTTATGTATTTTACATTTCTTGTGTGTTGGTTTTGTGTGTGGGTATTTTAGATTTTGTTGTTGTGGGAATTTTATGGGTGTGTGTAAGAGCCTCTCCATTTGGAGAAACTGCTCAACATGTGTCGAGTGGGGGAGGAGTGTGTTGGCAAGAGACACTATATGGATTCATGGTTGTTGTCATTGATGGCAACAAAGGTCATCCCACATATCCGCAAGTCATGATGTGCCTCTACTGGAAGTCAGAATAAAGAATGTTGTGGTCCGGTGAAGAAGAACAGAGCATGTGGCAAGGTCCGACAGATTGGTCCGGATCTCTCAGAGGAAGTGTCTTGGTGCAGTACGGATTTGGGGAAGTCAAGAGGACTACCTTGAGTGGTATATTCCAAGGATTTAGCCTCCGGTGATGGACAAGGAAAAAGATATGAATGGTTGAGTACCAGATTCCTGAGAGACAGTGAAAACAGAGGAAGAACTGACTGGCAGAGTATCAAACTGCTTTCTGGATGTGTTACTGTTGATGACAGAGGTTGTGAAGGCATGAATCATGTTTGGCCGACATGATTAATGATATCTACAAGTATATGCTTGATCCGCATTGCTTGGTGAGGAAGGATTCAGCCGACAGAACAAAAGTTTGTAAGAAACTAGACTGTTCCAGATGCCGACTAGAAAGGTGATGAAATTACTTGTGCAGATATATATAGAGGATGGATTTAGTTGTGAAGGTAGTGATGGAGTGAAGATATATGCGAATAAGTCCAGATAAGAGCAGAGGTAGCAAAAAGGATCCAGTATGTGAAAGATAGCAGAATAAAGAACAGAGGAAAGATGAAGTGCAGCAGATCAGTGTACTGAGCCTAACCGGAACTGAACTCCAGCATATGCAGATGCTTCCAATCAGTTCAAGACTATGATTCTCATCACTTTGTAGACAGTGTGTCTTCTTGTAGGCAGTGGGCCTCTTGTGAGCAGTATGCTCGGGCAGTGAGCCCTAATTGGCAATTGCCATTTTTGTAATTTCCTATTCTTCTAACAGAGAATAATTTTGGGTTAATCACCCCATGGTTTTCTCCCTTAACAGGGTTTCCACGTCAAAAATACTGTGTCATGTGTTTCTTATTTCATGATTAATGTTTTTGTGTTTGATTCTATGCTGCATCAATTAAAAGGAAAGTTCAATGAGGGAAATAATTAGGATAACTGATTCACCCCCCCCCTCTCAGTTATCAACAATTGGTATCAGAGCTAAGTTCCTCCTAATAGAGCCTAACAGCTTGAGGAAGATCTGGGATTTCAAATGGATGCATATGGTTTAAGGGAGCAACTCAAGACTGCTCTTGAGGATCTTGAACAGTCAAATTCTGAAGTCAGTGAATTAAAGGAAAGACTCAAACAGGCTGATGAATTCATGAGAGAATTAAAAGACAAATTAAGTCTCTCTATGAAAAAGAGAAAGGAGCTGCTTCAACAATTGGCAAGACAAAGTGAAGAAAGCAATACAAATGAAGAATTGACTGAGCAAACCAAGTTATGTGAAAAGTTATCAAAAGAAGTCATTATGTTAAGACATGAAATGGAATCAGGAACTATAAAGTTTACTCAAGAGATTGAAGAAAAAAGAAAGGCTGAAGACAATCTAAGACAATCTCTTAAAGAAAAATCAGAAGAATGCCACCAGATGGACAGGATTATCAGACATCTTGAATCTGATCTTGAAGATGCCAAAGATAATGAAGGAAAACTTGAGGATCAAATTGCCTCTCTCAAAAGAGACCTTCAAACAGAAAATGAATATAAAGAGAAATTCAAGATAAGTTCTACTCAACTTGAAGTTCTTCTTGGAAGTCAAAAGAGGACAGATGACAAGTATGGTTTGGGATATGAGAAAGGAGAAAGCTCCGGATCCGGTCAGAAGAATCTTGGATCAGAAAATCCAAGGAGTAGGCCTAGAAGACCTCCGGTAAGACAGCCAAATGCTCAAAGATATCCATCCTTCAATGGATACTGCCACAGCTGCAACCACTTTGGTCACAAAGCTGATCAGTGCAGAATGAGAATGAATCAGATTAATTCATCCTTCTCCGGACAGTGCTTCAACTGCAAAAGGTATGGACACAAATCCCATGAATGCAGAATTATGCAAGTAAACAAATCATTCAAAGGTAGATGCTTCACATGCAATAGAGTAGGTCATATGGCTAACCAATGCAGATCAAGAGGATATCAGTCAAATATGCAAAGAAATGTTATTTGCCAAATCTGCAATAGGTCCGGTCATAATGCTAAAGTCTGCAGAAACAAGAATCAGGACAAAAGAGGTCCGGTGTATAATCAGAATCAAGACAAGGGTAAACAAAAGATGAATGCGGATGAGGTTAGGAATCAGATGAGCAAGATTTGGGTGAAGAAAAGTTCAGAGAATGTAGAGGTTGGATCCGCACCAGACTCTGGTGCTGATATCTCTTCCGGAAATTAAAAAGTGAGCTCAGGCTCAGGGGGAGACTCAAAGAAAATCTTGTTCCCCTAGCCAAACAAGTGGTGCCGAATGTGGCACAAGATGCGGATCAAAGGGTTTGTAGATATGAGTCTTGAGATACTTCAGTCAAGTTTTCAGAGGTCCGCATGGAGTTATGAAGAAGCTGTGATCGATCAAAAAAAGACCTGTTCAGGGAGATGCTCCGGTATGATAAAGGATTACAAAAAGGTCCGGAAAGATCCGGAAATGCACTATCTTGTTCCGCGGATTTGACAGAGTGTTTGGGATGTTCTTGTAATATGTTACCTCGATTTATTCATGATTGAAAGATCCGGATGATATCCACAGATCAGGACTAATCCGGGATACTCCAAGCTATCCAGACAAGGCAAACCGGAATGATGTAGGTGAAGCATTTATTGCAGACAGATATTAGGGTTCGCGGAGCAATTTAAGGGATTTCTCAAAGGTCATTTGCCCATTCTGCACTCGAGAAGAAGCGAAAAGTGGAGCTCTGCAACAAGGTTCATCAAGCACACCAAGGATCTCCTGCCGAAGTTATTGCATAAAGAAATCAATCCAACCACTCCGTGCAAACCGAAGGCGCATAAGGTATTCTCCGTTTTTCATTACCTCACTGCAAATCTTTGAAGAATGGCTACTCCAAACATAGTTAAGATCTCTGATAGACCTCGCCCCTCATTCAAGAAACATCCCTACAAATCATTGGAGGTAGATCCACTAGGAGCCTTCTCTAGTGTTCCTCACGGAGTTTTACACACCGAAGACATTAGGGTTTACATACATGCAAGCATTGAGGAATTTGGGGAATTCAAATTAAGAGACCTCTATCACAAGCAGCTGATAGACAATGCTTTTGAGCTTAAACCAGAGTATAAGGATATCCAGAAGAAACAATTTGAGCAATTTTGGGTCCGGTATGTACTGAGCAGGATGCATGACAACTTTCTATGGCTAGATAGACCCTGCAAGATCACAAAAGAGGCAATTAGAGCAGTAACTGGTCTATACTCTTCCGGAGGGGTACCTATCCTCAAATCTGTCAAGAACAACATTGTAACTGAGGCCACCGGATCAAAATTTGATAAGAGGGCAATGACCATTGAAGATATTTCGGATCCGGATATCAAATATGCATCAATGATAATAGGATACAAGATCTATCACTCCAGCAGGGAGAATTTTGTATCCGGAACTGCAGTATACACTGCCTATGAAATGCTAAGAAAGAATGCAGAGTATGATCTCTGCGAACTACTGCTAAGCCAATTAATGGAAAATATACATAAAATCAAGAAGGATAAGAAGAATTCCTTTAAGTATGGTACTCTTATTGTATGTCTATTCTTCTACTTCATGAATGAGCTACCCGGAACAAGTGGATGGGTATGGCAGAATGACAAACCTGTTGCAGTCCAGATAAGAGACTATCTGCATGGACTTGGGGATGCAAAAGCGAGAAATACAGCTCTATGGGGATACTTCAAAAACTTTTAGAGCATGATGCAAGCAAGAGAGAGAATTCCCTAGTATCTTGTTGAAAAATACAAAGACTCAGTGTGCTTTATGGTTGACACTGATCAGTGCCTAATGGAGGCAGTAGAGCCAAGGACTGTCTGGATCATGCCCATGGGGTATGAAGTAGATGAACAGATAGTGGAGCTGCATGTTCAACACATGCTAAGTCAGCCCAAAGATCCTAAGGCAGAAAGGTTTGGAACCTTTGAGGAGCTGAGTGTAAAAATACATGTAGAACTCAGGGAACCTGAGATTAAAAGAAAGGTGAGAAAAGAAGTAGAGCACATTGCTCAAGGCCTAGGCATCTCAAAGGAGGCACTTGATGCCAGCCGGGAAAAGAGGAGGAAGGCCGAGGAAGAAGAGAAAAGTAAAGAAAGTGCTCCGGTTGGAGCTCCCACCCGGAACAGATCATCAAAGAGATCTGCACCTCCCTCAACCAAAAGTTCAAAACTGGAAGTCCAGGCATCCGGTAAGAGATCCAAGACAAAAGCCACAAGGGCTTATGGAAGCCAAAAGGATGAAGAGGAAACAGAGTCAGATGAGGGAATAAAAGAAATAAAGAAACAGAAAAAGAAAGGATCTGGTAAGCCCTCCACAGGCCAAGACAAGGATGAAATGGCAGAAGGATCTGTTGAAAAGCCCACTCTGTCTCTAGAGAGCATAATCAAGTCGGTCACGGTGGATGGAAACCTTCAACCAATGACTGAATCATATGATGACTTCAGTGAGGCCGACCAAAAGACTCTGCAGGAGGCCACAGTAAAATATCTTAACATATATAATAAGGCTTTCATTGAAATAATATCTCTTATTCCTAAAAGCCTAGAAAAGGAATTGGAAGTAAGAAAGAATAATGCTCATGCTAAAGATCTTGAGATCCGGGAGCAGATAGCTATTCAGCTATATCCTCAAATTGATCCCAAGACAATGAACATTATCTTCAAGGACTGCAAAGATGAGTTCAGAAGCAAAGCCAGGATGAATCAACTCATGCTTGGCGAGACTGACAAAGTGGCCCAAGAAACAGAAGAGATCCTCCGGAAGGCCTTCAAAAGGTTCAATCTTCCGGTTGTAGAGGATTTAGGTACAGAAACAGCTGAGGACTTGGGACCCTCTGCTCCAGAAGAAGTGGCCCATGAACAAGCTAGCATCTCTCCTCCGGTTTCCCCTACAGTCTCCGGATCCAAAGAAGAAGAGCAATTACAGGAGAAGGAAGCAGTGGTGAAAGACAAAGAGGTTGACAGTTCTAAGACTGCAGAAGAAAAGAAACATCTGTCTCCGGCAAGAGACACTGCACAAACTGTTCAACAATTTTTGAGCAAAGAAACTTTAGAGATTGATGAACCGGAGCTTCTAAAAGGCCCATTTGATTTTGACTCTCTCTCTGGTACAAACAATGAAGATAGCTTCATTTGCAAATGCCAAGGCAAATGAAAAGCTCCTGAAGTCTCATATGGAAGACTGTGAGTTGATAGAGGCTGCTTCCGGAGTACTTGTAAAGATCATGCCATCAATCCAGATAGATCCGACAGCCTCCACTTCCGGTAATCTAAAAACCTTAGTCAGCAGTATTGATACACATTTTGATTCTCTAGAAAAATCAGCTGAAGAAAAGGTCCGGAAGGAATTTTTGGATAAGAGATTTTCAGAAATATTAGAATTAATCTCTAAAGATAGGAAGATTGTAAGCATTGGAATAAAGAGCTTAGAGAATGCTCTTAAGGATGGCGGTGACATCTATAAATTTTGTATATCCTGGTCAAAGGCAACAGCAGCATTTGACAAGAAAATAAAAGAGGAACAGGATAAGCTACAAAGCTTATCTCAAAGCTTTGATCCTCTCTCTTCCTCTATAATAAATCAAGAATGTCAGACTATTGCAGTCTTGAATGAAATAAAGAATCTTGAGAAGGAAAGAAAGAACATCACTAACCGGATGGGAGAACTTAGAAGGATTATAATCCCTAAGTTGGAAACTATGCATGAGGCCATCAGTGATGCTCAGACCACCGCCCAAACAAAAGATCCGACAGATCTCAAGCGGGCAGAAGCTTTTGCATTTTTGTTAAGTGGTCACATTTCAATTTTGGATAGAATGAAGCAAAGTTGGGCTACAGAAATGGTCCAATTGCAGACATCCTTTGCAGACATTCTTCAGTATATGTGAGTATGTAAATATGCGGCTAAGTATAAGAAATTTTTGAAAATTTTGATATGCGGACCCTACCCTTTGCCATTGATGTCAAAGGGGGAGTGAGGAGCAGTGAAAAATGAGGAATCCAACTAAGGGGGAGTTCCAGAAATTGTATATAAAGACAGAGCATCAGCAAAGGGGGAGCAGAGTGAAAACACTTAGTCATTTTTCACTAAGTGTTGCCATCAATGCCAAAGGGGGAGATTGTTGGCAAGAGACACTATATGGATTCATGGTTGTTGTCATTGATGGAAACAAAGGTCATCCCACATATCCGCAAGTCATGATGTGCCTCTACCGGAAGTCAGAATAAAGAATGTTGTGGTCCGGTGAAGAAGAACAGAGCATGTGGCAAGGTCCGACAGATTGGTCCGGATCTCTCAGAGGAAGTGTCTTGGTGCAGTGCAGATTTGGGGAAGTTAAGAGGACTACCTTGAGTGGTATATTCCAAGGATTTAGCCTCCGGTGATGGACAAGGAAAAAGATATGAATGGTTGAGTACCGGATTCCTGAGAGACAGTGAAAACAGAGGAAGAACTGACTGGCAGAGTATCAAACTGCTTTCCGGATGTGTTACTGTTGATGACAGAGGTTGTGAAGGCATGAATCATGTTTGGCCGACATGATTAATGATATCTACAAGTATATGCTTGATCCGCATTGCTTGGTGAGGAAGGATTCAGCCGACAGAACAAAAGTTTGTAAGAAACTAGACTGTTCCGGATGCCGACTAGAAAGGTGATGAAATTACTTGTGCGGATATATATAGAGGATGGATTTAGTTGTGAAGGTAGTGATGGAGTGAAGATATATGCGAATAAGTCTAGATAAGAGCAGAGGTAGCAAAAAGGATCCGGTATGTGAAAGATAGCAGAATAAAGAACAGAGGAAAGATGAAGTGCAGCAGATCAGTGTACTGAGCCTAACCGGAACTGAACTCCAGCATATGCAGATGCTTCCAATCAGTTCAAGACTGTGATTCTCATCACTTTGTAGACAGTGTGTCTTCTTGTAAGCAGTGGGCCTCTTGTGAGCAGTGTGCTCGGGCAGTGAGCCCTAATTGGCAAGTGCCATTTTTGTAATTTCCTATTCTTCTAACAGAGAATAATTTTGGGTTAATCACCCCGTGGTTTTCTCCCTTAACAGGGTTTCCACGTCAAAAATACTATGTCATGTGTTTCTTATTTCATGATTAATGTTTTTGTGTTTGATTCTATGCTGCATCAATTAAAAGGAAAGTTCAATAAGGGAAATAATTAGGATAACTGATTCACCCCCCCCCCTCTCAGTTATCAACAGAGTGAACCTCCTCAAAGTCACCTCTTAGTTTGGTATTTTGGCCTTGAGGGCAAGTGAATATGAGAATTTTTTAATGGCTTGAGAGCCATGGAGAAACATGTGAAAATTGGTATAAATGTGTTGGCTTGAGGCCTTGTTAGAGTTGAGTTTTGAGATATTTGGAGTGGCACTCTTGAGTTGAGTGATGGCCACTCCCCTACCCCTTTAAACTCATTTCTATGAGGTTTGTTTTGTGTAAGCCATCAATGTTCTTCATGTTTATTGTCTTTGTGTTTTGTTGTGATGTGGAGTGAAGGATCCTTGTGTGTGGATGACCTCCAAGCTCAGGGGTGACTCATGAGAGAGTTTATGGTAGGGAGAAGAGTGGTACTTCTTGGCTTGTTTCCCCTCCCTTGTTGTATTTTTCTCTTGCAAGTATTGTTGTAGCATTGGAGGTTGGAAGAAAAAGGCTATGAATTTTTGAGTTTTCTCATTTTGTCTCCTTGAGAGCCTTGGCCAAGTTTGGCCTTTGTGTAGTTGGTTTTTGAGCTATGAGAGACGATTTTTCCTCTCTTATTATGTAAAGATAAATGTTTACATTTTGGGTTGTATGAATTTTATTTTGAAGCTGAAAATGAAATATAGTGACTATTTTCCTTTTTATGTGATTTTGGAAATGTTACAATGAAAGAAAAATGTATGCATGTGATTGTTTCCAATTAAATGATTAAAAAAAAAAGGGAGAAATAGTTAGTTGCTGATTTTATTTCCAAAGAAAAATAAAATGTATTGTTGCTATTTTCTTTAAAAAAAAAATTATATGTATTCTTGTAATAAAAAAAATAAAATTTTAAGTTAGTAGGAATCCATTTCCTTTACTTTATCAAACAATTATGTTGATATTGAGAAAATACATTCTTGTATCTATAGATATATAAATATATATACTTATATATACATATATATAGAGTTTATCTATATATAAATATATATAGATATGTATATATATTTTGTGTTTTATATATATTTATTTGATGCTGGAAACAAAAGAAACATATACTTATCCTAACTGTGTCATTATGTTTATATATATCTTATCATTTTACTATGCTGGAAATGAAGTCTTAGCAGACTGTGTTTTAGTTTTCATCTCAGACTGTATATATATATATAATAAAGAATGTTTTTTTTTTCTTATAATAAAATTTTCATTGAAACCCCCATCGAGTATTGTCAGAGGAGAATGAAAATATAGTATTGAATGAGGGGTTTGGGGTTGGGGCTGCCGCCCCCAAACTATTTTTGCTGCATTGTTTTTTTTAGAGTATACATTTGTGGTGGGGGGGTTGGAACCCCCACCACAGCCCCCATCGCCCTAGGACTGTGTACTGAGTTGTGTGTGTGAGATACAAACCCCCCCACATCCCTTAAGGCTTTGCCCCTACACTCATCGATGACAGAAGCAAATCCTTGGCAGCGACGCCATTATAGCAGCATTCCCACTCTTGGTCATTCGGCCCACTACCATGCAAATAACTAAACTTCATCAATATATATATATATAGTGTAAATACTGTAACTTGCAACAATAAAACTATTTCTGTTATTTACCAGTATATTTTCTATAACCAGTTTATATATAGGGGAGGGGAGCCGGAATGTGCGTGGGGACCTGTTGTGTGGTTGCACAACACACCCCATTTTGACTTGACAAAACAAGGACCCAACCTTTTGCTTGGCTTTTCCTTGTGTTTTCTGCTTGCTGGCGGTCTGGTAACAGAAAGTAATGCAAATGATCTTGCATAAAGGGGGCTGGATAAGTCATCATGATGAGATAAGTTTTTCAAAGTTAATATTTCATGACAATAACCTCATGGTTGGATAGATTACAAAATTTCATGCAGTTTCTCTTTTTGGATCACCCTGATATTCCTTAGAAAATGAGAGTTATGAATGGTCAAAGTCCTGGTCAAACCTAATATTCTAAGAGGGAGGTCATATTTCTTAACATCAGTCATATTATAAAAGATCACCCTAATCCAATTTTATCACTCAATAGATCATGTGGTTCGTGACATGCAGACATCAATTTTAAGTGGTAGTGATACTTACTCATCGAACAACGTCATATATTTTACGGGGGTCATATTTTGAATATCACCTGATATTTCAAATATCACCTTATCTTTTGAATATCACCCTAGAGTCAATTATCCTGCTGACATCATCAAATCCCAAACAATAAAGAATCACCTTGCTGATGACATCATCCTCCTCTTTACCTCGCGGAGGTATATTTCTAAAAATCACCCCATCTAAGAAACATGAACGATGATGTCATGGTGCAATAACGATATACGGAGTCATTATCAAGATGACATCACCCTGATAATCCGAGAAGAAGTTCACTTTAGTTTAGGGGGTCATCATATTCCAAACATCACCTGACATTTAGAACATACCCTAATTTTAAAATATAACTGGATATTCTCAATATCACCTAATATTTCAAAAAATCATCCTCCTCTTCTTGCCATGCAACAATTAATTCCATTAATGTAGTAGGTGGTTCCCACCAATTGCTAGTGCGATGATAACACCTGACAACATACAAAGATTTCACTGCAGTAAATCAATGATTAAGATCAATTTAGTCAGATTTTGCCCTAAGTGACCAGATGAATGGATTTAAAATGAATTTACAATGTCATTATACTCTTACCTTGCGAAGAAATGATAAGTTGCAGAGCTGAGTCCTCAAACCCTCATACGAGCTGCCTATTGATGCATACAACTTGCTGAGAATAGGACGTATGATCAACAATGGTATTTGAATTCATTTCGTAATCATCAACATAATTCAAGAGGATAAACATATCGGGAAAGTAATTTGAAACCCTCCTCCAATCATTCTCTACATATCCAGGTAGTATAATGT
This sequence comes from Cunninghamia lanceolata, assembly GCA_027924645.1. Lineage (NCBI taxonomy): Eukaryota > Viridiplantae > Streptophyta > Pinopsida > Cupressales > Cupressaceae > Cunninghamia > Cunninghamia lanceolata. The sequence continues at coordinate 9,222,394 of BSBN01001281.1, forward strand.
CACTGATTTGAAGTTGTATGTTTCGTTTAATGAATATATATGCATGATGCTATAAATATGTAATGTATGTGCATGCATGATTAGATATCAAATTGTAAGACAAGTTCCTGTTCATTACAGGAAATCATGGAGAACAAGAGATTGTTTAAGTCCGAAGCTGAATTCGTTAAACCAATGTTTGTTCAACCTGAAGGTGTGCAATTTAAATATGGAGTTATAGGGGATACACATCAAGGAGGTATAGATTTGGCAGCATGGGCACTTAAACTGCACAATGATAAGGAGGATACATTGCTGAACTTTGTGTTTGTATCTGGAATGTGGAATACAACTGGTTTCCCATATTCCATGGAGGCTCTTGAGTTAGTTATTGAATGTGCTAGAAATTATAATCCACACACAAGAAGGTTGGAGAAGCATGGCAGAGTATATGCAGATCTATCTATCAAGGGCCTTTCCACCACCTTCAATCTGCCACTGGGAAAGAAGGTTGTTAGCATGGATTTTAAGAAACTAGAAGTAGAATATGAGAATAATAAGAAGGCTGCCTAGAAGAGAATGTACCAATGGAGGGTGAGAAATAGTCCTTATCCTGTAGCTGCCAAATTGCCAGTGCATCTGTATAAGTTTGATTTCGATGATGAATACCAATATATGATCGCCCTACTTAGTCGAGTAATGGGCCAACCAAATGCTGGTAGTTTCAAGGACTAGATGTATGGCATCATCTTGATGTCCCTCTACACAGACAACAGGCCAGTGTGGGCCAAGATGATAAGTGATGCCCTGCATGATCAGCTCATGAACCTGGGAGGTTCAGAATGTTCTTTTTATATGACTTCCTACATAGTTTATTCATATGCCCACAAGGGTACATTTGATACATTGACTGCTGTAGGAAAGATTGGTGGCAACACTAATGATGCTCACATCTGGGATCATTATCCCTAGCTACAAAGGTAGAATTACCTCCAGGACTACAAATTAGTAAATGATGCATTTTCAATGCATCTAGTCAGAACAATGGAGGAGGACAAAACTAAAAGATTGAGCATGGAAGCTCAGGAGGTCATATACAGGCATGGAGCCTGGTTTGTTTAGTATGCAACATTCTCTTATATAAGAATTGAGGGTTTTGAAGGTCAACCCCTCATGCTCCCAAGATACCCCACTGATGCAGTAATTTTGATGGAGTTCATGAGGCAAGTGGCTACAATACTAGATGCTTACAAAGAAAGTAATAAGCTTCCACCATTATTGTTTCTAGTTACAATGGGCTAGTATATGTGCCCAGATTCTGATAACATTAAGAAAGCCATAGCTGGCTTGAGTATGATGAGATTACAACCATTCCCATTGGCAAGATCATATGATTCATATGGTAGGCTGTAAAAGATCATGGGGAAGCCCATCCATTAGAGGAATCTTTAAGATTTCTAGGTAGATTGTGAGGATGAAGCTAAAGCCAGAAGAAGAAGATATCAAAGGCTAACCCTCAACCAGATCAAGACCTTTGATTGCATCCCAGTGCTAGCGCAATTGAAGAAAGATGATGGCAACTTAATAGCAGATGAATATGAAGAATAGAAGATCTATAATGACACAATCTCAACACCTGATCTTACACAACTTGAAGACATCTCATTGGATCAGTTTACAAGCAGTACCCTATAGTTAACCCAAGTTTGGGTGAATGAACAAATAAATACAATGAAGAAAAAGGGTGTAGCCCTTACAGTAGAGAATAAGAAAAAGAGACAAGATATTCCTGAAGATGAATATGATGATTTCCTAGTTGAAAAGAGGAAATCCAAAGGAGAGAGAGTACTACCTCTTGATAAAAGCAAGGGACCTTCAAGAGGTAAGAAAACTTATACTGAACCCAAAGGGGTTATAATTGAAAGAATCAAAATGCCAGTTGAAGGTGCATTAGGATCCGGACAAGCATCAGCTTCATCCGCATCACCTCCTATGGATAAAAAAAAAGCCAAAAGAATCCAGAGGCCAGCTACACAACGTACTGACACATATGAGGAGGCTCAGGCATCTCAACAAAAGAACATAGAAGAGGATATTCCTCTAGATGAAGAGCCTGAGGAAGAAGAAGACCCTACACTCCTCACTAGAAAGAGAAAAGCACCTCAGGTGATGGTATCCACACCTAAGAAACAGAGAACTTAAATGAGAGGTGAAATAAAACAAGACCCCATAATGCTAAGAGGGGCAGGTAGTGAAGTCTTCAGAAAAGAGTTGCAGCATGAGGTACCCCTTCCTACCATAGTCAAGTTCAAGACTGAGAAGGCTAAGGAACAAAGGAAAGAAACCTCAAGAGCAGTACAAAGCGGTCCTATCTCACTGGAGGAGACTGTAGACCTATCTGATGACGAGGTAGTAAAAGATGTCACCTCTTAGAAAATGGAAACCCTTGCTGCTAGCACCTGCATAACACCACAAGGAACCCCATTAGTCCAGGCGGCAGTGCTAGAAGAGTTAAAGCAAGTGGAGCAAGAGAAAGAAAAGAGCCCAGAAAAAATTGCACAACAAATAGGGCTAGATGCGTTAGTTGATCAGGTGACAAGTCCTGCAACAATAGACTTGACATATGTAGAGGATGTAAATCCTAAAGATATAGCAGGTACACCTAAGAGAACAGAAAATGTCAAAGAAGTTAAACATATGGAAGTGGAGGATAAAGCTTTAGATATGGGTCAGCAATAGCAAGAAATATCAGCTGAACCTGAAATAGTTGAAGTCTAGCCAAAGGACGGAGAAACCTCAGGAGATAAAGAAACATCAGGTCATGATGACCTAAAGGCTCAAGAGGTAGATATATCAGGTGTAGAGCAAGATGCAATGCAAGATCAAGTGGAGGCACCTAAGTCAGATAAAATAATATCCATGGATACAAATGTACCTTAGGATGAGGAAAATACTAAAGTGGATGAGACACCCCTAGAGGAAGTAAAAGATTAGGATCATGATAAACATGCAGATGATCAACAGGATCACCCGCCGAAAGAAGAGAGTCCTCAACAAGAGGAAGCACCACAGGATCACCCTCATGAAGAGCATCATGAGGAGGAAATAAGAAAGTCACCTTCACCATAAAGGATGATAACAGATACTAGAGACCGAGGTGAACATGATCAGGATGGAAGACATCCAGGATCTAGAGACCAAGTCCCTCCCTGGCTGGAAAAAGAGATAAGTACAGAATCTAGTTTTGAAATTCAAGAATTTGATATATCTACATTGTTTTCAGAAACCCTAATAAAGCCTAAGAGGAAGGCAAGATTAACTTCTACCATTAGAAGAGATCCTGATACAGGCAAAAGAACTGCCCAAATAGCACTCCCCACAGTCGAGAAAGAAAAAGGCAAGATCACTCTGGAAGAATTCCATATTACCACAGTAGATTTAGGATTTCCTAATGAACACCAAGAAGGTCAAGAGGGGAAGGATATTATTGATTCTTTGACCCAAAAGATAAAGAAAGAAAAGAAGAAAAATAAGTAGCATAAAGAGCATATTGCTTAGCTGTATGCCTATATAAAGGGGTTAATTAACCTTGATGATACATCAAGTGATCGAGCAGTCCCATTGACTGCAATTTCTCAAGACGAAGTCAACAGGTTGAACCTTATGAGACATGAATCAGTAATAATGTTAAAATGGATGTCATCTGTGCTCGATGGAGCTAAGGAAATGGTAAAAGCCTCTTTGAAGAGGTGGAATTCTTTAGGTACCTCCAGGAAGAAGGTAGATAAACTACAGATGGAGATCGAGAGGAGGTCATTTCAATTAGAGAAAGCCTTGAGTGCTTTAGATCAAATAAAGAGGATTGATCCTCTGATTTTAATAAAGAATCAGGTACTAAACAATGATACAGCCATATTGATTGATATCTGGAACAAAGACATTAGGTTTGAATGTGATGTGCTGAAGAGATGCAACAATAAATTAAGAAATATCAGTATGAAGTTGCATGATATGATGTCTTATGAAGCAGAGGTCTTGGAAACCTTATAAGGCAAAGTAGAGGGAAAGATAGAAAATTAGGATGAGGAGTTTTCCATTAAAGGTCAAGGTGGAGAATTATAATGAAACACTGAGTAGTAGGAGGAATAAATTAGAATCCCTCTGGAGCAAATATCAGGTGCATAAACATGCCATCGCCAAAGTAAGAACTCAAGATGGTGGAGAATTGGAAAGGATAGTGTAGGCATATTAAAATATTAGGACATTTATGCAGGTCCATATTCAAGGAGATAATCATCAAGGTGATGAGGATAGCGAAAGTGCTGAAAGTGATGATCATGACAATAAAAATGATGATGATAAACAATGAAGAACCTGATGAAGATGCACCATAGAAGGAATACATGCATCATGTACTTAAGAGATAATAAGTTGCCTAGATGGTTGCCAGCTGGCAACCTGTGCCACGTGGAAAGAGTTGACTTAGTCAATGAAGTATGAACCATAGATCTTAATAGATAGATCTTGATCGTAGATCAATTGTAACTACTCCCTCACCTTGTTCTATAAAAGGTGCGAGGATGCCTTTTTGAATGATTCAAAACTTAATTGAAATCTATTTGCTAAAATATTTAGGGCTTATTTCAAAGTTGTTGTATACATATATGTTCTTGCATACTTAATGAATGAGAAGACTGTTTTGATTACAATACATCATAAATCTTGAGTAATCAATGTATGAATTCTTGATACATGCTGTGATTTGTTGCATCCATTGGAGTGCATATCGACTTACATGTGTTGTTTTCATACCTTTCCTTTGAAGTTAGCATCGACTATATCTAGCTGTGGAATGTCCTAGTGAACATATGGTTTGATTTCTTCTCTTCATAGCTATATCTAATGTGTGTGTGGCTCAATAACTAAAGGTTCAACATTAATTTGAAGTATTTCTTTTAATTTCTTTCAATTTCAAAGCATTTCATCATCATAATTGCAAATAATTGACAATCTTAAGCAAATAATACAAATATGCAGACATCCCATAGATAAGTGAACATATTCAACATATTTGAGGTTAAAGCATGTCAAAAATGATAAATATCATGCAAATATTTAAAGATAGACACACTATTTGAAGCATATCTTATATAGAATAACTATCTGTGCAGCATCATTATAGGAAACAATATCTTACAGATGAGACTCACGTAAGGCCCCAAAATGGAAATAGCAACACACATCAACCTCTGAGTAACATTAGAAGATTAAGACCTAATCATCGGAGACTTGGGATCATGAATTCTCTAAATTCATCATATCTTTCAAGATGAATAAAGGTTAATGTGTACTTTTATTCTATGTTTGTTTATGACTAACATCATGACCAACATAAATTGGTGCTAGAAGGATAGCTTCGAGTTAGAGATCAGAAACTCATCATTAGTAAGTTTATTCAAATTAATGATGCAGACAGTGAGGTAACATTGAGATACCTTTGAATTTTCATTCAGTAAGTGAGGATATACCGTTTCAGACTTGCACATGCTAATCCTTTGCAAAGTTTTCATAATTGATCATAAATATTGCAATCTTTATAGTAGATCATCATGTATTTGCAAAGATCGGTCTTATTTCAGGTGAATTCATCCAAACTTTGAGGTATCCTACTTTAGAAACCCGATATCAACCTGTAAGTTTTACCAAACCTAAAAATCAACTCATATTTGCAGTATAGTTGCAAATATTCCAGAAATACTTGGTCAATTTCCAATCCTGACCATAAATATAGTCATTGTTGGTAAATTCCAACTGATCTTTACAAATTTCCAGCTAAAGTTCCTTCAAATTTGAGAAACCCTGGCTCACAGGCCAAATACTAGGTCCCGATCTACTGGACCCTTTGAAGAAATACCTGTTAGGGGATTTAGACCTAGGATAGTCGATATCCATCATACTCCTAATTCTAGTACTCTAGGAAGATCATCATAAAGTCATCCTGTAACTTCTATTGGTCTGCAAATACCTACAAGATCACCGGTCCAACCTCAAGGATAGCCAATTCAGCCTCAGCCTGTCCAACCTCAGGTCCAACCTCCTCTGGTTGTAATGTTTTTCTTTGTAGCAGAGTCACCTTTGACCTTTCATGCATATCATGAGTTTCCAAAGAATCCAGACAAAATCTGTCCAAAGTATCATCCTTATCAAGATGCTGAAGATCATATCTGAACTTTCAAAGAAGCCTACTATAGGGCAAGAATAGAACATCAAGATGTTGTATGTAGATTATTTCCTTTTTCCTTAGGGGAGGAGGCTTATAGTTGGTATACAAGTCTTGGTCATGGCTCAATTGGATCATGGAATGTCCTAGAGAAAGCCTTTACTGATAGATTCAAAATCCCCATAGATCCTTCCATGAACTATCACTTATTTTCTACAATCAAAAGATTTGAGAATGAGCCTATTGCTAATTTTATGCTAGGTTCCAGAAGATGATGTCTAAATTAGTGGCTCCCTATGTTGTAAATGATGAGTCTACCAGAAGTATCTATTATTCAGCCTTGGATCCTTTGACCTCTATGTTAATCAGGAGGGCACATCCTTAGATCACAACTTTGACACAGGCTTTCCAAGAAGCCATAAAGGTTAGTCAGTAGCTAGTGCCTGCTCCTATCCAAATATTGCATTCCCTACACTACCTGGCATGTATCCAACATATCCTGCACAATATCCTAATGGAGCTATGATACCTCTAGTAGTCATGCCAACACCTTTGCAAGTTCCTCCACTGAGTATCATGCCACCTCCTAATGGGAATGGCTAGATGCCATAGTATCCTGCACAAACACCAACACCTCAGGGTGTTGATCAGAACAATAACACTGGATCCTCTTTCTTCAAGCCTCAAACTGAAAATGTAGTGGCTAAAGCTCAAGAAGAGAAGGAAGAGATCAAATAAATCTTTGCTTAGTTAAGAAAACTAACTACAGAGGTCACTCACTTGAGAAATTAGAACTTCTATTCCCAGTCTAATCAAAATAGAAATTATGCCAATGACAGACCTAGTTATCTTGACAGGGGATACAACAACAATAATTTCAACAAAAATGGTGGAAATAACAATAATCCTCAAAGAGAGCCTAGAGTATGGAACTCTAGACTAAATAATGGTTCATTGCCATCACCTTTAGATAATTAGCCACCTATTGAAGTCAATAGACTACTAGAGTCAATCTTGTTGAGGCAGCCCTCACCAATTGGTGTAGAATACACAATACAAATGCTCATGCAGAATTGGATTGTCCACAATTTAGAATTATTGCTAGCATTTTCTAGACAGAAGTGTCTAACACTTCTGGAAATCCACCTCAGGTAGAAGGGAATGAAATTGTTCCTTGTGGATATGACTCAGCATTTGTATTAGAAAGTTATACTAATCAACCTCATCAGCAAACTGTGTCATCCCACCAGAATTACAACCTGGCATGTGAAGAATGTGCCATGGCTTTTGAGTCAAATTATGTTTTCCCCTTTGAAGATGAGAATGAGCCATCCAATGAGCCTGAAGAAGTGCATGCTTACTAGCAGCAATATCAGGGTAAGCACAATTATAATCTGAGAAGTACCTCCAACAAACCTACTGGTCCATTAACCAATTCCTTGCCCCCAAATAATTTTAACACACCTCCTGATCCCAAGGCAAGTAACAATCTAGGATTTCCAAGGGTAAATGCACAGTATCTTTCACCACAGAACACAGTGTCAAAAGCTATTAGCTTACCTCATGAATCTGACAAACTAGTCACATATCTGGTAGATGAGATGAAGAAAGTAAAGATCAGCCTGTCTCTATCAGAGTTGTTGAAAACTCCTACAATTAAGAAGGTGTTTATGAAATCACTAGATGATCCTACTCCTAGAGAGGATAGTCATCCCTAGGTTAGCCTAGCAATAGAGATCATGCTGCTAAAGATAATACTGTCAAACATAAAGTACCAGCTACTATCCAAGCTACAGGAACCTCCCATATGACCTTGTATAGGGACAAAAGTGAGTCACCAGTCTTCCTCCTTACCATAAGGATGTTTAGTAAGAATTTACACAACTGTTTGGTAGATTCAGGTGCATCTACAAATGTCATGCCCCTGTCTATATGCAATGCTTTAGGACTGCATCCTGCTAAATCCCTAAAGAAGGTGACACAACTAGATAAAACAAAAGTAAGTGTGGTAGGAGAGTTAACTCATATTCACATGCAGCTAGCATCCAATCCCAAGATCCAGTATTACATTGATATCCAGGTAGTAGATATACCTGATACATATAGGATGTTGCTTAGCAGAGACTGGTCTAAAACTCTCAATGGATATATGTCTACTGACTTCAGTCACATGTGGTTACCTTGGAAAGGGATACCGAATGAAATAAGAATAGATGCTGAGCCTAGAATGAAGCACATGATCACTAAGTATAACAAAATGAATGAGATCATGTATGTGAATGTAGAGCCCAGAGTTTATGCCATTAGACCACAGACTGTCAGGATATAAGAGATCTTGATGTTTGACTTTCATCATCATGATGATGATCATCAAGAGGACATAACAATTGTAGAGCCTGATAGTAGTTTTGACAATGAGAATGAGGTAGATCACTTCAAAAATTTTGAGATGCACCTATCCAAGCAGGTAAAATGTTGTCAATTATTAAATATACCTGTTCATGACATTTTGATTGATGGTTGGTGTAGATTACATGACGAGGCACATTCAGAGAAAACTTGTGAAACATGCTTAGATATGATGAAGTTGGAGTAAACATGCAGTGAGGCATCATCATCATCCGAGTTAAGTTCTGCATCTAGTGATGATGATGATACTAATTTTTGTTTGTCTTCTGCAGGAACCACAAGAGAGGTAATAGATCATAATGAGGATCATATCCTGAGAACAGAAGAAATTCTGGCATATGACTAGATAAATGTTAAGAAGAAAGAGAAAATCACCCCAAGGAGTGATTGATTGATGGAATCAGATTATGAACTATTTGATGAAGATAGAGGTAGTAAATTGACCAGATTTGAGGAGTTTTTATCAAGAAAAATTAAAAAAATGATAGAACAAGGGAAACTTCCACAAGATGCACTGACTAAAGGATGGTGCAGATTGTATGAGGTACCTCACTCGGAAACTGCCTACTCACTATGCTTACATATTTCAAAGAGACCTTTAGCACCTAATACAGAAGATCATCCTCCTGATGATGAAAAGAAAGAAGAAGAATCAGCTTTGCAGAAGAAAGGAAAGATGAAGTCTAAGAATACTGAAATACCTAAATTAAAATGGATATTAGGCAGTACAACTGCCAGAGCTACAAAGAAGAAAGAAGGCTCAAATAAGCTTCCAACTGGAGATAAACCCTAGATCCTTAGATTTGATGGATCCAAGTCCAAACAAGGAGCTAGAGTAGGGATTGATCTCATTGATCCATCAGGAAAATCCTACCTAGCTGCATACAGATTACAGTTCCCCTATACTAACAATGTGACAGAGTATGAAGCTCTGATTCATGGGATACTGTTTGCTCTCAAGAAGAAGGTAAAAATTCTGCATGTCTTTGGAGACTCATAATTAGTTGTCAGGTAGGTAAGAGGAATTTACTCTTGTAACTATAAGAAACTATCAAATTATAGAGACCGAGTGTGGGATTTGATTGAAGATTTTGATGCATTTAATATCACCCACGTACCTAGAGAACAGAACCATAGGGTAGATGCCTTAGTGCAGGCCACCAGTACATTAGAGCCTTTGTCCATATTAGGCCTAAAGAGATTTTCAGTAGAGCTGGTATCAGTGCCTTCAGTATCTGATAATGTTACTAATCTCCAAGTTTTTGATGATGATCAGTATATCCTAGATTTCATCTCTAACAGAGATATATTTGATGCTCAAATCATAGATGAGAACAATATGGAAGATCACCTTTGGGAATAAGAAGAAATATTAGAGTTGCCTAGTAATAAGATTCCAAAAGGGATGATAGAGCTAGAGAGAGCATTTGACCTAGATAACATGTTAAAACAAAAGGATCTTCCAAAAGCTGATGGAGGACAGTATTCACAAGTGAATATTACACAAAATGATGACAAGAGAAATGTCTTGATTGGTAAGGTTTGCACACCAAAAGAGTTAGAAGGAATAACTCAGGCCCTTAAAGATTATATACATGTTATTGCATGGACTTATGATGCGCTGAAGACATATGACACATCAGTCATAACTCACACTATACCTCTCAAGCCAGATGCTAAACCTTTCAGATAGAAGCAAAGGCCTGTCAATGCTTTGCTTGAACAAATAATTTTTGAAGAAGTCAAGAAGCTGTTGAATGCCAGGATCATATTTCTTGTGAGGCACTCCACTTGGGTAGCTAATCTAGTGCCAGTAAGAAAAAAGAATGGAGACATCAGGCTATGTGTAGATTTCAGGAACCTGAATAGAGCATCAGAGAAGGACAATTAGCCTTTACCCTCCTTAGATGAAGTTCTGCAGTTTGTGAATGGAGCAAAAATGATGTCATTCCTAGATGGTTTCTTAGGTTACAATCAGGTCATGGTTGAAAAGATTGATAGACTAAAAACTGCCTTCACCACAAAGTGGGGGATATTTTCTTATAGACGTATGCCATTTGGGCTGATAAATGTTGGAGCAACATTCCAGCGAGCAATGGACATAGCCTTCAGAGGCTTAATAGGAAAATACATAGTCATATACATGGATGACTTAACAATGTTCTCTAAGGATAGAGGAAACCATGTAGCAGATCTTAGAAATGTGCTTAAGAAATGTGACAAATATGGAATATCACTGAACCCCAAGAAATGCATATTTGGGGTAACAACAGGAAAGTCACTAGACCACATGATAACTAAAAATGGAATTATCATTGATCCTAATAGGGTGGAGTCCATTATGAAATTACAGCTTCCAAGAAGCAAGAAAGAGCTCAAATCTTACTTTGGTAAGATTAATTTTGTGAGAAAATTTATCACTGGCTTTGTAGAGATAGTCAGACCTTTAAATGCTATGTTGAAAAAGGATACCAAGATTAAGTGGACATCAGAAGCAAAAGCAACTTTTGAAGACATAAAGAAAGCTATTTCTGATGCTCTTGTCCTCATTGGTCCACTTCTATATCTATTCATTTGCTTTAGAACACACCTCTGTAGCAGTGCTAACTCAGAGAAATGAAGAAAAAGAAGAAAAACCAATCGCCTTCATGAGCTGCCCTTTCAAAGATGCTAAATTGAGATATGTAGATGTTGAAAGGCAAGCACTTGCTTTAGTCAGAGCAGTAAAGAAATTCAGGCATTATATCTTGAGAAGCAAGGTGATTGCTGTGGTACTAGATGCAGCAGTTAAGATGTTGTTAATGCAGAGTGAGCCTGGTGAAAAAAGAGCTAAGTGGATCACAGTCCTACAAGAATATGACATGGAAATTACACCCATGAAACTGGTAAGAGGACAAGCTCTAAGACAAATGATATCAGAAATTGATCCAAACATAGTGAGTCAGCAGTATGTTATCAATGCTAAGGACAATGAAGAGTGGTACTCAGACATCAGGCATATCCTAATTACTAGAAGATGTCCTCCAAGACTGCAGGCTACACAGAGAAGAGATTTGAAGATAAAATCCTAAAAGTATATGATGAAAAGAGGAATTATTTTCAAAAAGAATTATGAAGGAATATACCTGAGATGCGTAGAAAAGCCAGAAGCAAACAAAATTTTATCAGAGCTACATGACAAGTTTGGAACAACACATGGCTTATCCTTGGCTACAACACATGCTATCCTTAGAGTAGGATACTATTGGCCCACAATTTTCAAGGACACTGCTGAACATATCAAATGCTGCCATACATGTCAGGTTGTTGCCAACAGAGAGAGGTATGTTGCACAACCTTTGCAACCAGTGATGGAAGCATGCCCATTTGCACAATGGGGCATGGATTTCATAGGACTAATTAATCCTCCATCATTGTTAGGCCACAAGTACGTTTTAACTATTACTGACTACTATACTAGGTGGACTGAAGCCACTAGCAGCAAGACCTATACTACTGAAGATGTCATCAAATTTCTAGAAAGTAACATAATCACCAGGTATGGGGTTCCCTATGCTCTGGTAAGTGATAACGGCTCTACTTTTGCTTCAACCAAATTATCAAGTTGGGCCTTTGATTATGGGATCATACTGAAGATCTCATCCAATTATTATCCCCAAGGGAATGGATTGGCAGAATCCACCAATAAAAATTTGTTGAATATCATAAATAAGTTAGTAGACAAGAACCCTAGGGAGTGGAACACACTTCTAAAGTATGCCTTATGGGTAGACAGAACCAGAAACAAGGCTGCATTAGGAAACTCGCCTTATCATTTAGTATATGGGGTGGATCCCATGCTCCCTGGTAACCTAAAGATTCCTATCCTGTAGTTTGCCCAAGAGTACCCAGGCATAGACAATAAGCAAGAAGTCAGGTTGCTTTAGTTGATGCACCTAGAAGAGAAAAGAAGTCAGGCAATTGATCAATTTGCTAAACATCAGACTATTGTCAAACGCTGGTTTTACAAAAGAGCCAGAGTTAAAGCCTTCAGGATATCTGATTTAGTCCTAATGTGGGATAAAGCCCATGAGTGGAAAGGAGAACATGGTAAGTTTGATAAATTATGGATAGGTCCCTTCCAAATTTTTAAGATATTAGGAGACATCACTTTTAGGCTTAAGAATTTGACAGGTGAGAATGTTCCATTACCAGTTAATGGATAGTTCCTCAAACATTATTTCCAAGCCTAAGTAGCCTCATGTCAGTCATGTGTATCATAGTGTATATTTGTATAGTTGTTTGTATAGTGTTGCTTTGTTGTTTTTGCTTTGTTTGCTTGTTGAGTTTTGTTTTGGTTAGTCAAGATGATGCAGCTCATCACCCCAGAAAATAACTAAATTGTTAAGATTCAAGTGATGATAACACATTCATATATAGGTTATGACCCACTTTGAGAAAGTACTCATGATCAAGTCTGTGATATCTTTTCATCAGGGTGCCTTTTCTTAACCAAAGTGATTTCTTCACAATGACTCACCTAACAGCCTTGGGTTTGTTGAACACACAAGTATAGGTGTTAAGTGAAAAATCTAAAGGGACTCCCTTGCTACCAATGCAATCTCCAACCTAAAACAACAAGTGACCATACCTTGCATGTTGAGCTTACATGATGACATCAGATATATGAAGAGTAAATATTGAAAAATCTTAAAATATAATAAAATTAGGCCATCTAAGTAACTCTACCGGGGCTATAGATGTCTGCTGGCAGTGGGGCTCTACTTAGGGAGATTGTATAGATAACCTTGCTGGGGCTATGGACACTTACTGGCAGCAAGGCTCTATCCTAGTTGGCTATGAGGGATGATCTCCAACTATGTAGCTTAATATCAGTTACTCATGTTTTCAACTTGCTTTCAAGATGAGGATAATTAATCATTTGCACACTACTAATCCTTTGTTAGCATTGTTAACATGAGGACACTTTATCATTTAAAAAGATTATGATGCTTATGCTTAGAAAGAGTTAGAATATTATATATGAATGTGATCACATCACTTGAATCATTGGAATTTGTTTGTTTTCTTTGGTGGCAAGTTGTTGTGTGGTTGCACAACACGCCCCATTTTGACTTGACAAAATAGGGACCCAACCTTTTGCTTGGCTTTTCCTTGTGTTTTCTACTTGCTGGCAGTCTGGTAACAGAAAGTAATGCAGATGATCCTGCATAAAGGGGGCTGGGTAAGTCATCATGATGAGGTAAGTTTTTTAAAGTTAATATTTCATGAAAATAACCTCATGGTTGGATAGATTACAAAATTTCATGTACGTTTGCTTTTTGGATCACCTTGATATTCCTTAGAAAATGAGAGTTATGAATGGTCAAAGTCCTGGTCAAACCTGATATTTTGAGAGGGAGGTCATATTTCTTAAGATCAGTCATATTATAAAAGATCACCCTGATCCAATTTTATCACCTGATAGATCATGTGGTTCGTGACATGCAGACATCAATTTTAAGTGGTAGTGATACTTACTCGTTGAAGAACGTCATATATTTTGTGGGGGTCATATTTTGAATATCACTTGATATTTCAAATATCACCTTATCTTTCGAATATCACCCTGCCGCAAAATATCACCCTAGAGTCAATTATCCTAATGACATCATCAAATCCTGAACAACAAAGAATCACCCTGCTGATGATATCATCCTCCTCTTTACCTCGCAGAGGTATATTTTTGAAAATCACCCCATCTAACAAACATGACGATGACGTCATGGTGCTATAACGATATAAGGAGTCATTATCAAGATGACGTCACCTTGATATTCTGAGAAGTTCACTTTAGTTTAGGGGGTCATCATATTCCAAACATCACCTGACATTTAGAACATACCCTGATTTTAAAACATAGCCAGATATTCTCAATATCACCCAATATTTCAAAAGATCATCCTCCTCTTCTTGGCACGCAACAATTAATGCCATTAATGTAGTAGGTGGTTCCCACTGATTGCTAGTGTGATGATAACACCTGGCAACATCCAGAGATTTCTGTGCAGTAAATCAATGATTAAGATCAATTCAATCAGATTTTTCCCTAAGTGACCAGATGAATGGATTTAAAATGAATTTACAACCAAGTCCTCAAACCCTCATACAAGCTATCTGTAGACACATACAGCTTGCCGAGAACAAGACGCGTGATCAACAATGGTATTTGAATTCATTCCATAATCATCAATAGAATTCAGGAGGATAAACATATCAGGTAAGTAATTTGAAACCCTCCTCCTGTCGTTCTCTGCATATCCAAGTAGTATAATGTCATTGATTTGAAGTTGTATGTTTTGTTTAATGAATATATATGCATGATGCTATAAAGATGTAATGTATGTGCATGCATGATGAGATATCAAATTGTAAGATAAGTTCCTATTCATTATAGGAAATCATGGCGGACAAGAGATTGTTTAAGTCTGAAGCTGAATTCATTAAACTAATGTTTTCTCAGCCTGAAGGTGTGCAATTTAAATATGGAGTTATAGGGGATACACAACAAGGAGGTACAGATTTGGCAGCATGGGCACTTAAAATGCACAGTGACAAGGAGGATACATTGCTAGACTCTATCTTTGTATCTGGAATGTGGAATGCAACTGGTTTCCCATATTCCATGGAGGCTCCTGAGTTAGTTATTGAATGTGCTAGAAATTATAATCCACACACAAGAAGGGTGGAGAAGCATGGAAGAGTATAAGCAGATCTGTCTATCAAGGGCCTTTCCACCACCTTCAATCTGCCACTAGGAAAGAAGGTTGTTAGCATGGATTTTAAGAAACTAGAAATAGAATATGAGAATAATAAGAAGGCTGCCTAGAAGAGAATGTACCAATGGAGGGTGAGAAATAGTCCTTATCTTGCAGTTGCCAAATTGCCAGTGCATCTATATAAGTTTGATTTTGATGATGAATACCAATATATGATCGCCGTACTTAGTCGACTAACGGGCCAACCAAACACTGGAAGTTTCAAGGACATGATGTATGGCGTCATCCTGATGTCCCTCTACACAGACAATAGGCCATTATGGGCCAAGATGATAAGCGATGCCCTGCATGATCAACTCATGAACCTGGGAGGTTCAGAATGTTCTTTTTATGACTTCCTACATAGTTTATTCATGTGCCTACAAGGGTACATTTGATGTATTGACTACTATAGAAAAGATTGGTAGCAACACCAATGATGCTCACATCTGGGATCATTATCCCCAGCTGCAAAGGTAGAATTACCTCCAGGACTAAAAATTAGTAAATGATGCATTTTCAATGCATCTAGTCAAAACAATGGAGGAGGACATAACTAAAATATTGAGCATGGAAGCTCAAGAGGTCATATACAGGCATGGAACCTAGTTAAATCAGTATGCAACATTCTCTTATATAAGAATTGAGGGTTTTGAAGGTCAACCCCTCATGCTCCCAAGATACCCCAATGATGTAGTAGTTTTGATGGAGTTCATGAGGCAAGTGGCTACAATACTGGATGCTTACAAAGCAAGTAACAAGCTTCCACCATTATTGTTTCCAGTTACAATGGGCTGGTATATGTGCCCAAATTCTGATAACATTAAGAAAGCCATAGTTGGCTTGAGTATGATGAGATTACAACCATTCCCATTGGCAATGTCATATGATCAATATGGCAGGATGCAGAAGATCATGGGGAAGCCCATCCATCAAAGGAATCTTGAAGATTTCTAGGCAGATTGTGAGGATGAAGCTAAATCCAGAAGAAGAAGATATTAAAGGCTAGCCCTCAACTAGATTAGGACCTTTGATTGCATCCCAATGCCAGTACAATTGAAGAAAGATGATGGCAACTTAATAGCAGATGAATATGAAGAATAGAAGATCTATAATGACACAATCTTAGCACCTGATCTTACACAACTTGAAGACATCTCATTGGATCAGTTTACAGGCAGGACCCTATAGTTAACCCAAGTTTGGGTGAATGAACAAATAAATATAATGAAGAAAAAGGGTGTAGCCCTTACAGTAGAGAATAAGAAAAAGAGACAAGATATTCTTGATGACGAATATGATGATTTACTGCTTGAAAAGAGGAAATCCAAAGGAGAGAGAGAGTACCACCTCCTGATAAAAGCAAGGGACCTTCAAGAGGTAAGAAAACTGATACTGAACCCAAAGGGGTTATAATTGAAAGAATCAAAATGTCAGCTGAAGGTGCATTAGGATCCAAACAAGCATCATCTTCATCCGCATCACCTCCTATGGATAAACATAAAGCTACAAGAATCCAAAGGCCAACTACACAATGTACTGACACATATGATGAGGCTTAGGCATCTCAACAAAAGAACATAGAAGAGGATATTCCTCTAGATGAAGAGCCTGAGGAAAAAGAAGACCCTACACTCCTCACCAGAAAGAGAAAAGCACCTCAGGTGATGGTATCCACACCTAAGAAATAGAGAACTTCAATGAGAGGTGAAATAAAACAAGACCCCATAATGCTAAGAGGGTCAGGTAGTGAAGTGTTTAGAAAAGAGTTACAACATGAGGTACCCCTTCCTACCATAGTCAAGTTCAAGATTGAGAAGGCTGAGGAACAAAGGAAAGAAACCTCAAGAGCAGTACAAAGCGGTCTTGTCTCAGTGGAGGAGACTGTAGACCTATCTGATGATGAGGTAGTAAAAGATGTCACCTCTCAAAAAATGGAAACCCTTGCTGCTAACACCCGCATAACTCCACAAGGAACCCCATTAGTCCAGGTGGCAGTGTTAGAAGAGTTAAAGCAAGTGGAGCAAGAGAAAGAAAAGAGCCCAGAAAAGATTGCACAACAACTAGGGCTGGATGCATTAGTTGATCAGGTGACAAGTCCTACAACAATAGACTTGACATATGTAGAGGATGTAAATCCTAAAGATATAGCAGGTACACCTGAGAGAATAGAAAATGTCGAAGAAGTTAAACAGATGGAAATGGAGGATAAAGCTCCAGATATGGGTCAGCAACAGCAAGAAATATCAACTGAACCTAAAATAGTTGAAGTCCGGCCAAAGGATGGAGAAACCTCAGGAGATAAAGAAACATCAGGTCATGATGACCTAAAGGATCAAGAGGTAGATACATCAGGTGTAGAGAAAGATGTGATGCAAGATCAAGTGGAGGCATCTAAGTTAGATAAAATAATATCCACGGATACCAATGTACCTCAGGATGAGGAAAATACTAAAGTGGATGAGACACCCCTGGAGGAAGTAAAAGATCAGGATCATGATAAACATGCAGATGATCAGCAGGGTCACCCTCCGAAAGAAGAGATTCCTCAACAAGAGGAAGCACCACAGGGTCACCCTCATGAAGAGCATCATGAGGAGGAAATAAGAAAGTCAGCTTCACCACAAAGGATGATAATAGATACTGGAGATCGAGGTGAACATGATTAGGATGGAGGACATCCAGGATCTGGAGACCAAGTCCCTCCCTGGCTGGAAAAAGAGATAAGTACAGAATCTAGTTTTGAAATTTGAGAATTTGATATATCTACATTGTTTTCAAAAACCCTAATAAAGCCTAAGAGGAAGGCAAGATTAACTTCTACCATTAGAAGAGATCCTGATACAGGTAGAAGAACTACCCAAATAGCACTCCCTATAGTCGAGAATGAAAAACTCAAGATCACTCTAGAAGAATTCCAGATTACCACAGTAGATTTAGGATTTGCCAATGAAGACCAAGAAGGTCAAGAGGGGAAGGATATTATTGATTCTTTGACCCAGAAGATAAAGAAAGAAAAGTAGAAAAATAAGCATCATAAACAGCATATTGCTCAGCTGCATGCCTATATAAAGGGGTTAATTAACCCTAATGATACATCAAGTGATTGAGCAGTCCCATTGACTACAATTTCTCAAGAAGAAGTTAACAGGTTGAACCTTATGAGACATGAATCAGTAATAATGTTAAAATGGATGTCATCTGCGCTCGATGGAGCTGAGGAAGTTGTAAAAGCCTCTTTGAAGAGGTGGAATTCTTTAGGTACCTCCAGGAAGAAGGTAGATAAAAAGCAGATGGAGATCGGGAGGAGGTCATTTCAATTAGAGAAATCCTTGAGCGCTTTAGATGAAATAAAGAGGATTGATCCTTTGATTTTAATAAAGAATCAAGTACTAAATAATGATATAGCCATATTGATTGATATTTGGAACAAAGACATCAGGTTTGAATGTGATGTGCTGAAGAGATGCAATAATAAATTAAGAAATATCAGTATGAAGTTGCATGATATGATGTCTTATGAAGCAGAGGTCTTGGAAACCTTAGAAGGCAAAGTAGAGGGAAAGATAGAAAATTAGGATGAGGAGTTTACCATTAAATCTCTACATAGTAATTTCTAGCTAGTAGCTGAAGACCCTCTCAACCACTAACAGAAGAAGTAATGGATAAAGTAATAAGAATAAAGGTCAGGGTGGAGAATTATAATGAAACACTGAGTAGCAGGAGGAATAAATTAGAATCCCTCTGGAGCAAATATTAGGTGCATAAACATGCCATCACCAAAGCAAGAACTCAAGATGGTAGAGAATTGGAATTGATAGTGCAGGCATATGAAAATATTAGGACATCTATGCAGGTCCATATTCAAGGAGATAATCATTAGGGTGATGAGGATAGTGAAAGCACTGAAAGTGATGATCATGACAATAAAAATGATGACGAAAAATAATGAAGAACCTGATGAAGATGCACCATAAAAGGAATACATGCATCAGGTACTTAAGAGATAATAAGTTGCTTAGATGGTCGCTAGCTGGCAACCTGTGCCACATGGAAAGAGTTGACTTAGTCAATGAAGTATGAACCATAGATCTTAATAGATAGATCTTAATTGTAGATTAATTGTAACCACTCCCTCACCTTGTTCTATAAAAGGTGCAGGGATGCCTTTTTGAATGATTCAAAACTTAATTGAAATCTATTTGCTGAAATATTCAGGGCTTATTTCAAAGTTGTTGTATACATATATGTTCTTGCATACTTAATGAATGAGAAGATTGTTTTGATTACAATACATCATAAATCTTGAGTAATCAGTGTATGAATTCTTGATACATGCTGTGATTTGCTGTGTCCCTTGGAGTGCATATCAACTTACATGTGTTGTTTTCATACCTTTCCTTTGAAGTTAGCATTGATTGTATCTAGCTGTGGAATGTCCTGGTGAACATATGGTTTGATTTCTTCTCTTCATGACTATATCCGATGTGTGTGTGGCTCAATAATTGAAGGTTCAACATTAATTTGAAGTATTTCTTTTAATTTCTTTCAATTTCAAAGCATTTCATCATCATAATTGCAAATAATTGACAATCTTAAGCAAATAATACAAATATGCAAACATCCCATAGATAACTAAACATTTTCAGCATATTTGATGTTAAAGCATGTCAAAAATGATAAATATCATGCAAAGATTTAAAGATAGACACACTATTTGAAGAATATCTTATATAGAATAACTATCGGTGCAACATCATTACAGGAAACAATATCTTACAGATGAGACTCATGTAAGGCCCCAAAATTGAAATAGCAACACACATCAACCTTTGAGTAATGTCAGAAGATTAAGACCTAATCACCGGAGACTTGGGATCATGAATTCTCAGAATTCATCATATCTTTCAAGATGAATAAAGGTTAATATGTACTTTTATCCTATTTTTTTTTATGACTAACATCATGACCAACATGACCCTAATGTGCGATAGGACCAATGCACGTTGGGGTGCACACGTACGTATTGGTCCCTCGAAAGTGTCACATTTCTTCTTTCATAAAAAAGCACTTTAAGCTCAAACATAAATTAGATATGAAATGCACATTTTATAGTATAATATTGTCAACATAACGTTAAAAATATAGCGGCCAAACATATAATCCTGTTTTCAACTTGTATCTGACATATCAACCTATGGTAGGAACTTTAAACTTAAATAGTATTAACATAGAACTTTGTACCGAGAACTGTCACACCAATCCAGGCGTCACTTTTGAACTTACTCCCAACTACACAACTATAGAACAATGTTACCTCAGCACAATTCAAACCCATCTATCCCATTTTTTACTCAAGTGCTAACCCATTACAATGATTTGTCCCACCATAGCATAACCCCAACCACACACCAATGCATCAACTTGTCTCATTAGGCATGAGACCTACAACACGTATCAACAAGAGTCTGTCCATCTCATCAAGTAGGGTGCACACGTACTGGCTCTACCTCTAAAAACCCACCTGTATCAAAATTTTTAAGGTGTAAGTCTACCATTATTCATAAATTTTTTTTGGAAACAAATACAAACAATACACCAAACCAATCAACTCAAGAATTAATGGCCCAAATCAATCAAATTTGCAATTCATATCACCTAGAATTCAAATTTGAAATAGGATAAGGATTTAATTTGCCACACCAAACACCCATCAATAAAATTCAAAAAATTCCCAATTCAAATAGCCATGAAATCCTTGATGTGTTCACTTATTCTACAATGAGCGGCATAAGAAATAGAGGAGTGACAAACATAGATTCCAGTTTAGTAGCATCCATATTGTTCTAGGTGTTTCCCTTAGTTTTTTCCATTCGTAAGCTTTATATTGTTCTTCATTACAGAAGATGAAAGTCATAGGTTAGAATTTGTCTTTCCCTATGTTTTATATTGAAACACATATATCATAGTTTAGCATTTCTATTTCCATAGGGTTTATCTTGCAAATATTATAGTCATAGTTTAGCTTAAAGTGCTTTCCTAGCATTTCTATTTCCCTAGGGTTTATCTTGCAAAATTATAGTCATAGTTTGGTATTTTTGTTTCCCTAGGGTTTATCTATTCAATATTACAGTCATAGTTTAGTATTTGTGTTTCACTAGAGTTTATCTTGCAAAAATTATAGTCATAGTTTAGCATTTGTCTTTCCCTATTGTTTTATATTGAAATAGAAATGTCAACCTATACACTAGCTTCCATATTGCAAATATTACAGTCATAGTTTAGCATCTCTATTTCCCTAAGGTTTATCTATTTAATAATAGAGTCATAGTTTAGCATTTGTGTTTCCCTAGAGTTTATCTTGCAAAAATTACAGTCATAGTTTAGCATTTGTCTTTCCCTATTGTTTTATATTGAAACAAAAATGCCAACCTATACACTAGCTTCCATATTGCAAATATTACAGTCATAGTTTAGTATTTCTATCTCCCTAGGGTTTATCTTACAAATATTACAGTCATAGTTTAGCATTTGTGTTTCCCTAGCATCTGTGTTTCCCTAGGGTTTATCTTGCAAAAATTGCAGTCATAGTTTAGCATTTGTGTTTCATAGGTTCTGCATTATCATTCACTCTGCTTATCTTATTCTCATATGTTCTACATTATCATTAACTCTGCTTATCTTAGTCTCCTAGGTTCTACATTACCATTCACTCTACTTGTCTAATTTTCATAGGTTCTGCATTTTCGTTCAATCTGGTTATCTTATTCTCATAGGTTTTGCATTATCACTCACTCTGGTTAACTTATTGTCATAGGTTCTGCATTGTCATTCACTCTAGTTATCTTATTCTCATAGGTTCTACATTATCATTCAATTAGGTTTTCTTCAATCCCAGTAATAAAAGTGGGGGTTTCTCTTTTTATTAGGTTTCTGTTTCATCTTTTTCATAAGGTTATGCTTCATCAATTCAATCATTCAAAATATTACATCATTTATACTCTTAAATACTAATAATTCTTGTGAATGAATTTATGCCTATTTTTTTATTTGGTCATGCACAAAAGATGTAAAAGCTGTTAAACTCTTACTGTTTTTCATTCATAAGCTTTATACTATGTGACCCTACTGTTTATATTGCAACCATTACAATCATAGTTAAACAATTATGTTGCCCTATGGTTTATATTGTCAATCATAGGTTATCAGTTGTGTAATTTTGTGCTTGTCACTCCTCTTTTCCTTGTCGCTCACTACATAATTAATGTACATCTATATTTAATAGTATTTCAAAATATTAAAGAAAAAAACTAAAAAGAAAAAACACATACAAAAACTAATTAATCTTCTGTCAAGCATCACTGTCTTCATACTTAAACATAATTGTCATTGAATATGAAAATATTTTTGTCACAAGTAAATATATGTTGTGTTCCCTTCTTTGTTTTGACTGTACTTATTCTGTGCATATGGCAAAGGGCAATGTAGTGGTGACCCATAGAGGAATGAAAAGAAACAAAAGAGCCATAGCAAGGTTGCCCTCCCACAAATGAGGTTATTTTTTTCCCCTAGAAGATGATCCTATTGCAGCAGTAGACGAGATTTCTACTCCTTGAGTACTGCAGAATGAGGTTGCTACACCTCGAATACCACAAAAACAAACTATGAAACAAGCTCTGTGGTCTTCAAAGGACATAAAAGGGGCACTATATGACATGGAGGAAAATGACATATCAATAAGGGGAGCTTCAAAGAAGTAGAAAATCCCAATAGCAACACTCTCCAAATGGCTTGGCGGTCTAACAACAATATCCAAGAAAGGTCCACCAACAGTCCTCACTATTGAGGAAGAACATCTGATTGTCAAATGGTACAAGGAAATGGATGAGGTTGGCCATGGTCTTTAGATAGTCAATCTTAAGGCAGAGGTTTCTCAAATCTATCAAAATAGGCCAACCCCTTTCACCAATCAGTTCCCATGGAAATCATGGTGGACAGGTTTCAAGAATAGACATCCTAAGCTTGCATTACAGACTACTGAAGGCCTTGACAAAGATAGGGCACTCAAGATTAGACCTACTTTTGTAGCAACTTTCTACAATATTTTATCTGCAGCATATGAAGCATTTCCATATGCTCCTCATCACATTTGGAATTGTGATGAAACTGGCATCTAGGCTGGTAGGAATGGGTCCATGAAAGTGCTAGCCAGAAAAGGTAGCAGAAATGTGTCTTACATCATTCCAAAGAGTCGTGAATGGATAACCATTCTATGTTGTGTCAATGTTGTTGAATAGAGCATTCTAGTATTTTACTTGTTTAAGGGGAAACAAAACATAGATAACTAAATTGTAGACTGTGAACCAGGTGCTTGCATGGCAGCCCAGTCCCATACATGGATGACTAAAGATTTGTTCATAGATTGGTTGATCCACTTCAAGAACTTAGTTCTAGGCAGTGTGTTGCCCACCGATAGGTACTTGCTCATTTTTGACGGGCATGGAAGCCATGTAGCAATTGAAACTATCGAAGAAGCAAAAGCATTGAGTGTAGATTTATTGACATTGCCATCACACACATCACATAAGCTATAGTTGTTGGATGTGAGTGTTTTTTCACCTTTTAAAACTTACTTCAAATCAGAACGTGCAACATTTATGGCAAAATTTCCCAACATTGAAGTGAGAAGGACAGAACTTGCAATGTTAGGCATCAAAGCACTCATTAGAGCTTTGACAGTTGACAACATCAAGGTAGGATTTAAAAGGACTAGGATCTAGCCACTCAATCCGGATGCACTCATGGAAGACATGCATCCCAATGACACATTTCACATTGATGAGGATGCTTCTGTAGTGGAAAACATTCTAAGTCTTTTAGGACTTGCTGCGTCAAGAGAGGATGGTACACAATTACAATCCACTCTTCCAAATGAACAATTGCAAACTGTGATAGAATCACAATAGTCCCCTGATAGTTGTCATGTTGATTCAGTTGAAGAAGTGGTGGTAGACAGCCCCGTTGACCAATTCAATGATATCTTAGCTCTTCCATCAAAACAAATTGCACCATCCTGGTTGGTGGAGGGGGCAATGAATCAAGGCATTGATTTGCATGTCCCAAAAATGTAGGGTACTTTTACTTTTCCATCACCACCACTTGCAATCGAGTTATCTAAAGTTGTGCATTACTATGCTCCTTCTTGTACTTTAGATTTAAGAGGCGATCAAGATTTCACTAAGGACTCACAGAAAGTGGAGGAGAACATTTTATCATAGTTGGATCAAATAGAACAAACTGAAATAGTTTCGTACATCAGCAAATTCCTCAAGCTGCTTGTGCACACTGTCCATAAAAAAATCAAAAGGTAGTGCAATTCGCTTGAGTATACAGTCTCAACTGCTAACAACAGATGACTACATGAAGTTGTTAATGGAGCAAGAGCAAAGGAAGAAATAGGTTGAGGAGTTAAAAGTTTGAAAGAAGCAGGAGAACAAGGAAAAAAAGGTAGCAAATAAAGTGGCAAAGGAGTTGAAGGAGCAGGCCAAAATAGAGAAGGATATACAACGTAAAGAAAAAGAGCAGCAAAAATTACAACAAAAGAAGGATAGAGATGCCAAAAAGGCACTAGACATTCTTCAAAAGGAATAGGACCGAAAGGAAAAAGAGATTGAGCATGCACAGAGGGCTTTACAATTAGAAAGGTGGTTAAGGGCCCCTAGTAATCCCTTGTCTCAAAGTAATGGAGTATTCTGTGATATTCTCAACATCAATATCCCTCAATTCTCCATGGCAATGAATTATTCAACCATCTCCCAATTTGACTTTAGGTTCACTCAATTTTCAAATTACACTGGCACTCGTGATGTACAGATGTCTACACCACCACCCCCAACACATGTCACACCCAATTTTCCAGTCCATCTCTCAGTCATGTAACCAACACTCCTCATCGAGTGGAAGGGGGTGAGAACTTGGCCAGTGACACCCTGAGCAACCAACCACCATTTCTCTATCACAATAGCTAGACGTAGCCTTTATTTGGATTTCATATGCACTTGATGTTTTCAACAATTATTTAGTTTTCATATCTACAATTGTACCCTTCTTGTTGATAGTTTGAAATTTTTGATAACTCCAGATGCAGTGTTATTGTATTGATTTGCAATGTTTTTTGATCAGATTACAATGTGTGTTGTATATATGCTTCTTGTTCCAACTATGTTTAATTGACAGTTTGAAATTATCATTCACTCTAGTTATCTTATTCTCATAGGTTCTGCATTATATATCAGTTAGGTTTGTATAGGTTATTTCATAGGTTATCATTGTTTATTTGTCATAAATCTATTTCATTTTTCACTTGTCAAAAATGTGTTTCCCTAGGGTTTATATTGCAAATATTACAGTCTTAGGTTAGCATTTGTGTTTCCCTATAGTTTATATTACAAATATTACAGTCACAGTTTTAATTTTTTTATGTTTTGACACGTGCGAGGATGGGATTCATTGGTCCAAATAAAAAAATGTAATTTTGGTCATGCGACCGAAACGTATGCGATTGAAGTGCCAGTTGGTGCATGGCATGATGTACAAAGAGGAAAGCCCTGCTACGTCGCCACATGCGACTCTGTCACCCAAAAACTCCACTGCATTGCATTAATGTCTCGCTGCCCATTCCAATTCTATCCATCACACCTCATTTACTTCTTGTCCCCTCTTCATTCATCCACAGCATCTCGCATAAATTTTGATACGAAGGGAATTCAATGCTTGCAATGCCTCACACAACTCGCCAACTTCAGAGCCTTTCAATCTACCAAGTTCTCAAATTTTCCTTACTTTTCTAGCATAAGGTGCTTGGTTTAGGTCTCTGCAACTTCCATCCCACCACCACAACATGCTACGCTTAGACTCTAGTGTCAATCCGAGCTTGTTTTTATTGTTACATATACATATATGTATATGTTTATGCATGTGGTATATACATATTCATATACATAGACTTATACAAATGTAAGTATATGTATATACATATACATATGTATATGTATATACATATTCATATGTATATGTATATACATATTCATATATATAGACTTATACATATGTAAGTATATGTATATCATAGACATAGACATAGACATATACATATATGTATACATAGAAATATACATATACATAAATGTATATGTATACACATATAAGTATACATATACATATATGTATATGTATACACATATACATATATGTATATGTATACACATATATATACACATACATATATATGAATATGTATATATATGTTTACACATATTTATATTGTTGTTAATATTTATTCGGACATATAAATATGTTTGTTTGTCCAATGCAAGCATAACAATGCAAGTAACCAATGTATGCATGCCATAGATAAATTTGGGGTTGTTTTTATTTTCATTATAGTAACAAATAATATTGTTGGTTGTTTCAGTGCCATAGATAAATCTAGGGTTGTAACATGGATGAATGTATTTTAGTAATTGTTCAATTGAGTAATTAAAGAGGACTATACAAAAGAATTGGCAGGGGTGGTGAGAGATTAATGTGAGGCAGTGGAGTGAAAGGGTGGCCAACTATACTCCATCAAAAACACTTTTAACTTCCAACCATACAAATATTAATGTCAATGTGCAATGATGAAAAGCTTGGAAGAAGTATTATCTGTTTAGGATATACATGATGTCGATGGATCAAAACATCCACAGGTACATCCCATATATCTTGAACAGATATACATCTTTCAAGGTCTATTGCTATTTGACGAACAAACAATACTTGTAGGAATGACTTCAAGAAGGCTAAGCTAAAAAAGATACAATAGTTAGAGGATTGAATTGAAAAATGGTAATCTATGAAAAAGAGAACACTCTTAAATTAATCAATTGCACATACAAAAGCTAGAATAGTTGCATGAGTGAATTGGTGTAGCAGAACCTATAAAATAGATAAGACTCCAAATCAATGCAATGGCACCTAAAAAGCATACAATAGTTGTAGGGCTTGATTGATGGTAATGAATATATATAGAAGACAACACCCCCAAATTAATCAATGGCACCTAAGAAAGCTAGAATAGTTGCATAATTTAATTGATGTAGCAGAACTTATAAAAAAGATAACACCCCCAAATCAATGCAATGACACCTAAGAAGCATACAATAGTTGTAGGACTAGATTGATGATATTGAACCTATGCAAAATAAAACACCCCCAAATTAATCAATGGGACCTAAGAAATCTAGAATAGCTTCATGACTAAATTGATGTAGTAGAACCTATAAAAAAAGATAAGACCCCCAAATCAATGCAATGACACCTACAAAGCATACAATAGTTGAAAGAGTTGATTGATGGTAATGAAACTATGCAGAAGACAACACCCCCAAATTAATCAATGGCATGACTAAAAGCTAGAATGGTTGCATAAGTTAATTGATGCAACATAACTTATAAAAAAGATAACACCCCCAAATCAATCAATGGCACCTAATAAGAATACAATAGTTGTAGGACTAGATTGATAATATTGAACCTATGCAAAAGACAACACCCCCAATGGGACCTAAGAAAGCTAGAATAGCTACATGACTGAATTGATGTAGCAGAACCTATAAAAAAAGATAAGACCCCCAAATCAATGCAATGGCACCTATAAAGCATACAATAGTTGCAGGACTTGATTGATGATAATGGAACTATGCAAAAGACAACACCCCCAAATTAATCAATGGCATGACTGAATTGATGTAGCAGAACCTATATAAAAAAGCTAACACCCCCAATTCAATCAGTGGCACCTAAAAACAATAAAATAGTTAAAGACTGAATTGATGAAGTAGAACCTAAGCATAAGAGAACATCCCCAAACACATTCTACCATCAATGTGAATAATATTTGAGAACATGGTAGATTTAAAGGCTCTAAAGTTGCCATGAATGAATTGATGTAAATTGAAAGGCTCTAAAGTTGGCAAGATGTGCGAGGCACTGGGATCATTGAATGCAGGTTGGCTCAAAGTTTACACGAGATGTTGTGGAAGTAGTATATGTATATGTATAATGGTATGTATATGTATATGTTTATATATATGTATATACATATGTATATGTATTTCTCTATGTATGTATTTATACATATGCATATACATATATATTTGTCTATGTATGTGTTTATAGATATGCATATACATATATATAAAGAAGCTGGAAGGGACACTGGAGTCTGAGTGTAACATGTAGTGGTGGTGGGATTGAAGTTGCAGAGACCTTAAGCCAACACATTCAAGCATCAATGTGAAGAACACACATCAAGGGCTATTTGAATTGGGAATTAGTTCAATCTGATTGATGCTTCTTTGGTGTGTCCCTGCCATATTTCAAATTTGAATTCTAGGTGATATGAATTGTAGATTTGATTGATTTGGGCCATTAATTCTTCAGTTGATTGGTTTGGTGTATCGTTTGCATTTGTTTCCATAAATTTTTATATGAATAATGGCAGCCTTGTAGCTTGTATTTTAAGATGCAAGTGGGTTTTTAGAGGAAGGAGCCAGTACGTGCACACCCTACTTGGCAAGATGGGAGAGACTCGTGTTGATATGTGTTGTGTGTCTCATGTCTAATGAGATAGGTCGATGCATTGTCATGTTGGCTGGGTTATGCTACGGTGGGGAAATCATTGTAATGGGTTAGCACTTGAGTCAAAAATGGGACAAATAGGTTTGAATTGTGCTAAGGTGACATTGTTCTATAGTTGTGTAGCTGGGAGTAAGTTCAAAAGTGACGCTTGAATTGGTGCAACAATTCTATTTATAATGTTAATGGCGAAGGGTGCAAAGTTCTATGTTAATGCTATTTTAAGTTTAATGTTCCTACCATAGGCTGATATGTTTGATACAAGTTTAAAATAAGATAACATTTTTGGTTGTTATATTTGTAATGTTATGTTGACAATAGTAAACTATAAAATGTACATTTGATATTTGATTTATATTTGTTCTTAAAGTGCTTTTTTATGAAAGAAAAAATGTGTAATTTATGAATAAGTTGCAATTTTTTTACTGGTCTACATGGCATTGAATGTGGACCATCGAATATTGGGTGTGCACATTCTGGCTTCTCTCCCCTATGTCAGATACAATTTGAAAACACTTATAGTTGTTTAGCTGGCTAAGAAAGGTAGATTAGTTTGAGGATTGAATTGATGAACCACAAGCTATGGAAAGGAGAACACCCCCAAATTAATCTATGGCACTAATGGAAAATGTAAGACACCAAAAAAAGATACAATAGTTGCATGACTGTATTGGTGATGCTGAACCTATGAAAAAGAAGACACCCCTAATTTATCTAAGGCACCACAAAAAACTATCTTGAGTTACTGAATTAATGCAATTATTGCACCAAAGAAATCAATATAAACTATTGAACTATGGCTAGTGATTGCAATATAAACCATAGGGAAACACAACTACTAACCTATGAGTATAATGGCTTAATGAAGAACATTATAAAGCTTACAAATAGAAAATAGTAAGAGTTTAACAAATCTCACATAGAAAACCTAACTGTTTGATAATGCTGAACCTATGAGAATAGGATAACCAGAGTGAATGATAGCAAATTCAATAAATAATAATAACTCAAAATGAGAAACTATCAATTGAACATAGATGGAAACAATAAGCATAAATACAACACAAAATGCAATTTGATCAGAAAACATTACAAATCAAAACAGTAATGTTGCATCTGTAGTTATGATAAAGTTAAAATTGACAACAAATAAAAACTATAGGGAAACATGAATGCTAATCAATGATTATAGTATCTATAATTTGAATCCAAGGAAAATAGAAATGGTAAACTATGAATGTAATATTTTCAATATAAACCATAGGGAACCACATAGATTCTTAATAAACAGTGATAACGTATGAAATAACTTGTTAAAAAGATGAAACAAAAACCTAATAAAAACTTAATAAGAGACACCCCCAAATCTATTACTAGAATTGAAGAAAACCTAACTAAATAATAATGTAAAACCTATGAGAATAAGATAACCAGAGTGAATGATATGCAGAACCTTTGAAACATAAATGCTAAAATATGCCTGTTCAAATTGCAATATAAACCCTAGGGAAACACAAATGGTAACCTATGACTGCAATATTTGCAATATATTGATTATGAGATATAGACAATGAAATAGATTTATGACAATTAAACAGTGATAACCAATGAAATAACCTTTGAAAAAGATGAAAGAAAAACCTAATTAAAAAGAGATAATCTAACTGAAAAACAAACAACCCAAGATTAATATATGGCACTGAAACAAGCAACAATATTATTTGTTACTATTATGAAAATTAAAACAACCGTAGATTTATATATGTTTGAATGATAATGCAGAACCTATGAAACACAAATGCTAAAATATGAATGTAATATTTGCAATATAAACCCTAGAGGGAAACACAACTGCTAAACTATGACTAATATTTAGAATTTAAACTCTAAGGAAACACAAATGCTAAACTACAAGGGTAATATTTGCAAGATAAACCCTAAGAAAATAGAAATACTAAACTATGACTATAATATTTGCAATATAAATCATAGGGAAACACAAATGTGAACCTATGGTTGTAATATTTGCAATATATTGTTTATAAGATACATAGAAAGAAAAAGATTTATGACAAATAAACAATGATAACCCATAAAATAACCTTTGACAAAGATGGAATAAACCTAACTAAAAGAGAAAACCTAACTAAAAAAGAAACAACCAAAGATTTATCAATGGAACCGAAACAAGTAGGAATAGTGTTTGTTATTGTAATGAAAAACAAACAACCATAGATTTATCTATGACACCAAAACAACCAACAATAATGTTTGTTACTGTAATGAAAATAAAAACAACCCTAGATTTATCTATGGCACCTAAACAAGCAAAATATTATTTGTTACTGTTATGAAAATAAAAACAACCCTAAATTTTTCTATGACACAGAAACAACAAACAATATTAGTTGTTACTGTAATGTAAATAAAAATAACCCAAATTTTTGCAGGATGCGGAAACAACAAACAATATTATTTGTTACTATAATGAAAATAAAAACAAACCCAGATTTTTGTATGATGCTAAATGACAACAAACAAAAATATTTGTTACTGTAATGAAAATAAAAACAACCCCACAATTTTTTCTGCCATAAAAAAAAACAATTTTAAAGACATTGATGGTTGAACAAAAGAATAATTTCTGTATAATTAGTGTGTTGATGAACACAGATTGCATAGTGTTCAAAAACATGAAACCTTGATATGATGAAGGAAATCTACAATGAGAAAAGTAAAAAAAACAAACGCAAAGATAGAAAGAGGAAACAAAACTGAATAATGGCAACCTTAGTGAGCATGCTCACCTGGGTTGAATGAATAGCCCCCATGAACGTTGCCGAGCATGCCGTTATGAAGCTTCCTCACTTGCATTTAAACTAGGTTAAACACTTTATCTTCTTTCATAAATGGGAAAGCAATGAAAAGAATGCATATAGTTAAACATTTTTTTCACCTCCATGGTGTTGTCGAACTTAGAAGGAGGTATGGCAGAGTTCCTACTGCATTTCCCATTTGATAACTGGTGCCAAGAATCGCATTCAATGGAGTCGGACCATAGCATGTTGTGGTGGCAGGATGAAAGTTGCAGAGAGCTGAACCAAGCACCTTTTGGTAGAAAAGCAACGAAAACTCAAGAACTTGGTAGATTGAAAGGCTCTGAAGTTGGTGAGTTGTGCAAGGCACTGCAAGCATTGAATTCCCATCCTATCAAAATTTACGTGGGATGTCGTGGATGAAGGAAGATGGGACGAGAAGTAAATGAGGTGTGACAGACAGTATTGGAATGGGTGGCGAGAAATTAATGCGATGTAGTGGAGTTTTTGGGTGGCAGAGTGGCATGCGACAACGTGGAAGGGCTTTCCACTTTAAACGCTATACCATGCACTAACTGGCACTCCAACCACGTACATTTCAGTCGCACGACCAAAATTGCATTTTTTTATTCGAACCGACGAATTGCGTCCTCCCACGTGTTAAAACATTAAAAAAAAAATTAGTTTTTTATGGTTTATTATTAAATAAATTATGTAAATAAGTTGCAAATGTTTTTACTGGTCCATGTGGACCGTTGAATTTTGGGTGCGCACGTTCCGGCTCCTCTCCCATATATCTATATATATACATTTTTTAAAAAAAGGGCTTTCAAATAGGTATATACCTAGCATATATGACTCTGTGGACGCTTTATCTATGGCTACTCTATCTCTTAATCTGCAACAAAAAAAGAGATGAGAAAACAAAATAGATGAGAGAAAAACAAAATAGAGAGAATAGAATGAGAGGAAAAAGCATAGGGATAGGGTTTTACTATTCTTTCCATAAGGAAAGTATTTTTTTATTGGGAGAGCTTTTAGGGTTCTTCTGAATTTTAAATTAGCATTTATTCAATTTAGCCTCTCCTTTTTGTTTGGGAATTTTATTCTCATTGTTTTTTTAATATATCATTTATTTAATTGGGCATGGGGTAAATTTAATGTTAGGAGTGGATTTTCTAGTATTTAATAATTGTATAGTTTGTTATTTAATTTTTAAGTGGAATAAGAGACTTTAGTTTTAGTTTAGGGGATTACGGAATTAATTCTTTGATTTAGATGGTTTTGGGCATTTGGATTATTTACTTGAATGTGTATGAGGGATACTTTATAATAATTTATTTATAGTTAGGGATCATGTAGTTAGCATTTTATGTGGGCTTTCTCCATCCTTTTTATGCCTTTTAATTTTTTTATAAGTGGGTTTTGATTTATTTAATTTGGAAATCCTTTTTATTGTCTTATTATTGCCTTTTGATTTTTATGGGTTGGGGAAGATTGATTTGTTTCTTTTTTTGAGAATATTATATTTAATATTTTTAGGGGGATTATATAATTGTATTATAATTTATTTAGTTAGAGTGAGGTTATTACCCTTAAGTCCTCTAACTTTGGGGAGATTATATTTGACTTGTTAGATTAAATTTAATTGTTTGGATTATATTTATTAGTTGGTCTTTATTATTATGGGGTTAATTATTTAATTGTTTTATTTAATTTAATTTTCTTTTAATTAGAAATTTAATTTTAATAATGTTTATTAGATGATTTAATTTAACCTTTAATATATTTTTTCCTCATAGACGTATTAATGGGAAACTTCTTTTAAATTATTTATTTTGAATGCTAATAAGGCGTTATGCTGCCAAATTTTTTTGGGAGATTAGGGTTATTTATCTTAGCAACTTTACCCCTTTTGTTGAGTAATGTTTTAATGTTTTCCACAAATTAGATGTTTTATTTAAATGGTTATTTAATTCTTTTATGAAATTAGAATTAGGGTTTTGATTTCAACTCATATTAAAATCTCATCACTCACCTAGGAAAACTTAGGGTTTTGATCAATCGATCCTAACCCTAATGGTGATGCTTCTTGTACCTCATTGACCCCCTTAGTCAGCTTTCATCACATAGGGGAATGTGCATGTGATCGCATTACCCCAAATTTGATTGACATGTTTACGCCTTATGCATATTGCCACCAAGCATGCTAATGCGTGTGAGGGGGTTTCTAGGGATGCGTGAAATTTTTTTTATATTTTGTGTCATGACCACATGACAAATGTGGACATGACACATGTGTTGCGTGTCGTGACCACATGGGGAATGTGGGCATGACAATTTCCAAGCTATAATAGGTCACATTGCCTCACCATACAATGTGGTCTTTTTTGAAAAGGACCTCCCATCCCATGATCCATGTCATAATGATGCCCTTCATATTGAAGTCTTCATCCATAAATGAAAGAACAAATGCATATTTATAGATGGTGGTGTTGGTCTCAATATCTATTTTCTCAAGTTACTCAAATAGTTGGGATACTCTGAGGATCATGTCAACATTGATCAAAGTATTACAATCAAGTGGTATGATGATGCTGGGCATCATTCAGAAGGTGTTATCCACTTGCCTTTACAAGTAGCCCCATCATGCTTGAAACTAGGTGCCAAGTTCTTGACATTGAGCTACCTTATAACATTATCTTAGGATGCCCATGGATCCATACCATGAAATTTGTTCCCTCTGCATACCATCAGTCTCTCAAGTTCCCATTTAATGGTATGGATATCACTATCCTTGGAGACCCTAATCCCTTTGAATTCTATCGTAACTTGCAAGGTAGTTATAAGAATAGCAACCAAGTGCCAAATAATGACAAAGCTAAAGAATCCCCATTGTATGTCAACCCTTTATCTAAATCAAGGTCAAAGAAACTCCATCCAATAGATCCATAATCTTTCTATTTTCTATGATTAAGATATTGTCCAAGATCATGAGCCTATCCATGAGCAAGCAATTCAAATCCAACCTATCCATAACATATATTTATTTTATGATCAAGACGATATCTATGATGAAGAAGCTATCCATGAGCACCTTGATCTTATCCATAATCCTACACCCATCCATGAGCAAGATATCCAAATTGCTCCAATCCATCCTCCATCTAGCCCCATCCATGACCTACAAACATCTAATTCCCATGATGATCCACCATAATCCAATTCCCTCGATGAGACACTTGGTCCCAAAGAAAGCATTGATAGACAAACAAGTCACTTGGATCCTATCCCTTCATCTCCTACTGAGCATAATGTTAGTTAAGATCCAAGCATCCCATGTCATCCATCACATGTTCCCATATTGTCTTTTGTTGATCCTCCACCATCTCCCATCAATCCCATTCCAAATCCATTATCCTATCCTCTTGGTCTTACCACCTTCATCCATGAATGTTCTTCCTTAGGAGAACAAAAACCACTATCCACCACTTCACCTTCTCCATCTCATAATGGACTCGCATCTTGTTTCCAAAAGAAACATCCCATTGCATACCGTATGTTCCAAACAATGAACTATCACGGAAAAGGCTTAGGCCGTCATGAACAAGGTATCTTAGAGGCCCTCCATGTCGCAATCCATCCTTGAGTACATGATCTTGGTTTTTCATCCCAAGCTACATAATCCAAAGATGTTTGTACCACCTCCATGCCTTCACAAGATAATTCTTCCACTCCATATCCCGGTGCACCTCATCTCACCTCTCACTCATATGTCGTCATCCCTCCTCCATTGTCATACCATTTGCAAAAGAATGTGACTGTACATCTCCCTCCATCCACTCTACCTCCACTTATCTCAACACCTAATATCCCTATCATCCAATCCTCTTATCCATTTATCCATAAATCCACTTTTAATCCCTCCATTCGTACATCCCCTATCATTCCTAATCATGGCCAACGAATGCACACATCAACCACATATGAAGCTATCCCAAACCCCATGAGATTCAAAAATAAAAATTTGGATTCTTCCACATATATAGCAAAATATCCACAAAATCCTCAAGAATATCATGTCGTAGGGTATCAATACACAAAATCAAAGCCAAATCCATCTCAAAAGCTGCAAACACCCACACACCTCAAAGCAAAAATGAAAATGGTGTGGGTCCCCAAGCAACAAGAAATTATCTCAAATCCATCTCAAAAGCTACATATACCCACACACCTCAAAGAAAAAATAAAAATGGTGTGGGTCCCCAAGAAACAAGTAGTTATCTCAAATCCATCTCAAAAGTTGCATACACCCACACACCTCAAAGAAAAAATGAAAAAGGTGTGGGTCCCCAAGCCACAAGAAATTACCCCAAAAGAAGCATCCATATCTCCATCTATCCCCCAATTCCAAAAATCTTGTTCCCCATTAAAAAATCTTGCAAATCCTAAGTCCATTTGGGTTCCTAAACTCCTAAATCGATGATACCCAAATCCCCTATCTTGATTTCCATTACTCTCCACTCCTCATCCTCGTCAAAAGCTTTGAACTCTATCATGATGTGTACAACCATTGGTCTTGGTTCCCTGCAATTCCATGCCATTTCCACATACCTCCATCCCTCCATCTTACATCCCTTATCCTCCATTATTTCCCCATCACACCTCTATAGTCCATGCTTTTGCTCCATCACCAATTTATCCTTCTATCTCCATCCATCACCCATATCATAATCCACCATCTTTTCCATTTTTATCTTCCCACATCTACCAACATCTATGCACATAATTCTACCTGATATAGTCCATGTGCAAGAACACATTAAAGTGCTAACATACTACCTTGCTATTGGAAATAGACGCTGGAGTCCTTATCCTCCATCCCATCCAAAAAAGTCAAAGTCAAATTCAAAAGTAAAAAGTAAAAAAAAAGAAGATCAAAATAGTAAAGAGAAATCCCTTGGTCCAATGGTGAAAACTTGGCAAACAGGTGCCTTAGATAAGTACCATGATGAAAACTTGGCAAATAAGCGTCATGTGTAGGTTGATTGTCTATGTACCTTACACTTGGGGGCATGTTGTCTCATCTACCCATCCTATCATTCCTTCTACCTATCCTTCGTATCATATCTTCTTTATCCATTATATTTGTATAAATATCCTCTTGATCCAATCCATTCTTTTTCCTCCTTTTTATCTTAAAAAATATAGAGGCAAAATGTTGAAAAATGCTTTCAAAAATCTCTTGATATACCCCATCCTTATTTCCAACTGATCCAATCAATCCTATCATCATGAGCTTTTTCATGTAAAATCCTAAGCATTATACCTAGAATGCAACATAGTCTTTGGTGATCACATCCTTCTACCTATCTATCCATTATCTACTATCACTCATTCTTCCATCAGGAGTCTTTTATCCCTTTTTCTATCACCCATCCTTTTGTGCAACATATCTAATCCCATCTTTCTCCTTGCCTCTAGACCTGGTTTTCCCTTGTCATTGGTATCTAGTACTAAGGCTATCCAAATGTAATCCAATGTCAACCAAAACATTCAAACATCCAGAAAATCTCATAACATTCAAACATCCAAAAAACATCATAACATTCAAACATCTAGAAAATCTCAAAAACATTCAAAAATCTAGAAAATCCCAAAAACATTGAAAAAATCTAGAAAATTCCCAAAAACAATCATAAATCATCATCTCCATCCCAATCCATCAACACTTCCATCTTTCTTATCTTCCATTTATCAAAATCCATCCTATCACCCTAACTTGACTAACTCAAGCAGAAATCAAACTATGCATCCTTTGAAAGCTAAAGTCCTTAACCAACCTAACATGAAGAGACCTATTTACAGAGCCATATACCATCCTACATATCATTCGCCAACATCTACCACATCAAACAATTGTCTTATATAGGATGTTCCATTGTCGAAACCAAACCAGGTGTCTTATATGACATGTTTCATTTTCTAAAACTAGACGTTATCCTATCAATAGATCAACACCCTTTAATGGATATATCGTTCCTACAATAATGTTGTTATCTATCCAATCTATCCAACCAATCCAATCTATCCTGAGCAACCTCTTTAGCAAGAGAATATGTTGGCTGTATGTTTCCTTTGTAAGTCAGTCACTTTGCTTTTTGGTTTATCTTTTTGTTCCTTTTCCATTACTTATTCAAGACTACCCTGATTTATCTATATCTTGGTATGTTGCGATGCAATACAGATTGGGGGCATAGTCATTGCTTTTGTATGCCATGTTTGAGGAATGATCTTTTATCTTCCTTAGCATCATATCTATCTTGTGCGTGTGTTACAACCTACCATCTTACATATTAATATACTTTCTACATTTATGTATTAAAGTTTATTATATGTTCAAGACTATGGCTCATTCACATGTATGTGTTACAACCTAGCATCTTACATATTAATATGCTTCTTGCATTCATGTATTGAAGTTTATTTTATGTTCAAGACTATGGCTCATTCACATATCCAACAAGGTTATATTATGTCTAAGGGATCTAAGTTCAAACCGCTTGCTTGCAGAGTCAACGTCCTATGCATTGGATACAACACCTTGGTCTTTTATACCTTGGTGGCAAACTATCCATGTGCTATATCAAAAATAAGGATTGCTCTTTATAAACATTTGTCAAACTATTGCAACAAGCTTATCCATGTCCCATCCACTTATCCATGTCATTGAATATAGTTTTTTCAAGCAAAGATCGATCAATACTCTTTCTATCATGGTTCTATTCTATCTCCACTTTCTTCTATCTAACCTCATCTTTCTCAAACACAATCTTCTAGTCAAGCATCAACCCAGTTCTTCTGTCACTTCCCTATCTTTCCTCTCAAGGGGGCATTCTACGCCAACTACACTGAGGCATCAAAAATTGTATCATGTCTTCAACAATCATTTTCTTTGAAGCAACACTATAAACTGCATTGCATCAAAGAGGGGCAAAATGTAGACGCCTAAAAATGACCCTTCACATCGCATCACTTGCATTTTCATCAAATTTGTCAAATCCCCTACATTTCAACGTTAAATAAATAATCTAATTATTTAATTAATTTCATCAAATTCTTCCAAATCTCAAAAATTCAACATTAATTGAATAAATTTTATTTATTTAATTAATTTCATCAAAATCAACTTTATTCTTCCAAAATTAAATAATTTTTATTATTTAATTAAATCATTATCATCTTCCAATTCAAATCCACATCAATTGGATAAATTAATTATTTAATTAATTTATCATTTAAATCCTCTTATCTATAATTAAATAATTTTAGAATTATTTAATTAAATCAATTATTCTTCTAAATTTAAATAAATTATTCAAATTTATTTAAATTGAATATCTTTTCTAAAAATAAAATAAAATCAAATATTTTATTTTATCCTTCATCATGCAAAATAAATTAAATCAATTTATTTGTTTAATTTATTTAAATCTTCATATCTTATCTATTCTTCAATCATGCACAATCAATTAAATAAATTTATTTATTTAATTTCAACTATCTTTCCCTTATATTATCAAAAACTATCTTTCCAATTCCTCTAAAAATATTATGTTAACTCATGTGCACAATTAGTCTTATTTTTAGAACTTCAAAAAGGAAATCTAAAGTTAAGTTTAATTGGCTTTAATTTATCTTATTTTTATCATCAACTCATAAATTAGAAAAAAAAACATTCTAATTTATGAAATCAAATCTATATTTATCATGTTTGTTTCATGTCTATTATCAAAAAACAATTATCTTAATAAAAATACCAATTTTGGAGTGACACATGTCGTGTATCATAAGTTTATTGATTTATTTCAACCATCCATTTTATGGAGTTATTTCATCCATTGATCGATTGAATGTCTTGAAACCTATATAAACCCCCCTCATCTCCATAACAAATCCTTTTCAATCATTTATTCTCCGGCATCCACACATCGCTTGGAGCATACATCACATTGTTGAGCACATCTACCTTTTGAGCACAAACACAATCTACATCCACTTATTGCAAACATGGTTTCACAATTTATAAAGTAGTCCACATTTGACCAAGATAACAATACAATCCAGGTGAAAGCTTTCATTATTTTTGTTATTATTCATTGATTATTTGGTTATTTTCTTAGATCGTTATCTTGATGTTATAGGATTGAGTTGTTGGTTATTTCATCATTTTTGATATTATACAATCTCAATTTTTATCCTACACACAATAACACTTTGACTTCCTCTACAGTATCCTTTTGGGTATCTTTTTCATGATTGATCTATTTACTTTCTTATAGTTGCATATGCACGTAGTGTCATATGGCCACTAAAGTGGGGACTTAATCTTATGTCAGAAATTGTCCTCCTGCACGAAACAACATAATTTTGCATAGTTTAGCTCCTCTCCTTTGGTGTCCTCTTACCCTTTTTATTTTTGGCCTACCTAAACCCTGATTAACCTATATATAACTGAAGAAATGTCATATTTTGAAGCAACTGTTGACTAAACCTGGGAATTGAGTTTGGATTTTGGATATTCTAGACCTCTTAAATGCAAATCTTAAGTGAAAATTAGGGTCTGGACTAGGGCACTTGTGCTAGGTTGTCCTACCCTATTTTTCTAGATTTTGAATTTTAGGGTGGTGTTAGCATGTGTCGTGCACCTCAGGATTTTGATTTCAAATTTTGGTTTTTGCACAATGTCGACATGTTATTTCAAATATTTGAATTTCTAAGATTAGGCATTTAAAGAGAATTTAAAATCATTTTATCACACACAATCTATATGCAAGCTTACTATACCAAACTTATGTTGCTTTTGCCATTCGAGATCAGTACTTTGTTGGAGCTCTTAGAAGTTATTTAAATTTGCTATCATGGATATATTCAGTGGAGATTAGTAATCAAGATATTGAGTCTATCTTTCTCTTCCTAGGGTTTTGTCAAGCCCTTTGTACGACCAGGAGAAGGGTTAAAGCCTCCAACTTGAGCTTGGAAATCCTCTACAGATACGGCTACCTTGCCTTCTTGTTCTACAAGTCTTCATTGCAATAATCTCCTTGAGGTGATTTTGTTGTTGTTTCCTTGAGTGAAGCAATGTGTTGATCTTTTCTTGATGCTTGAGTCATCTAGGGTTTTACATTTTTTGTACACACATGATCTATGAGCACACACATCTATAAATCTTTATCATTGGCTATTATTGAGGTAGAAATACTAAAGACGGGGCTTGACTAAGGAAAGCTCCTATATATCCACAATCATCTTTCTCCTCCTTTTGTATGGTCAGGTCGTATTTGAAAAGATCTTGTGAAAAGGAGCGAAAGAAAGATAGGTATTGCAGATATAGTCATCGCAAAACTTTGAGTTTCAACATTGTGAAATAATCAGGACACTGGGGCGGGTGCTCTAGTCTAACTGGGCATTTACTTCTAGATCTGGGGCTCTTTGAGGACACTCTGACACTAGGTACATGAGATTTCAGTCACCAGAAACATTCTAGACACTAGGACGGGTGCCCTAGTCTAACATGCCCTCAATTTCTGGGTAAATACTCTCTATGATCCTTGC
Organism: Cunninghamia lanceolata; assembly: GCA_027924645.1. Taxonomy (NCBI): domain Eukaryota; kingdom Viridiplantae; phylum Streptophyta; class Pinopsida; order Cupressales; family Cupressaceae; genus Cunninghamia; species Cunninghamia lanceolata. The sequence goes on from BSBN01001281.1 coordinate 9,263,907, forward strand.
TTTGCATTTTTGTGATCTGTTTGTCAGTATTTGTGTCAAAAATTTGTTTGTTATCATATACTTTACAATTAGGGTTTCATGCTAGTTAGTTACTTGAAGCTTGTTAAAACCTAATTGAGGCATCTAACTAGTCACACACAAGCATAAAAAGGTCATAAGAAATCAGTAGCTTGATCCTTCATAGTGAGCAAGCTCGATTCCTATGTCCTAATGTTTATGAATGAAAGTGGGGCTTGATTAGTTTAGGCAAACTATCATTATCCCACTTTTTTGTTTAAACACTAAAGTAACCTTTTGTGATGAAGTGTTTTGTTCATTACAGGTATCTCTCATTCCTTGTAAGGATGACAAAGGAGGAACCTTAGCAAAGACTCCCTTACCTCTTGGTCTAGGGGGTTCTTTCAATTCAAGTGGATCTTTACTTATGATTTGTTCTATAGGAGGTCCAACCAATTTTGTTATAAACTTTGCTTTATATCATTGGTATCCCAAGAATGTTTGATCTTTTCATGGTTCAAGAGGTTTAGTAGATTGTGGCCAAAAGTAATCGAGATTGAAGTTTTTCCAAGTAACCATAGGTTGTCATTGACTATGGTGAATAGTATGCATGCTTCTACGGTGAGGAAATTTTAGGCATTTGTGAATGGTGGAAGGGACAACTTTCATGGACTTGAGCCATTGATGGCCTAATTTTATAAGGAAGAGGTTAGATGTCTAAAGCTTTATCAAATACTTTGACCAATAAATTAATCTTCCCTAAGGCTAGGAGGAAAGCTCTAGTATGTGTTTTAATCATCATGTTTGTGGGCTCATAAGATTCTTGCATCAAATCTTGTGAATAGACGAATTCTTCAGTAGCCACATTAGTTATACAATTAGGATCAATAAGAGCTCCTCTTGCAGGATTTTCCATTATTTTCATAGTGATGTAAAGAGGTCCTTCAATTCTTCCAATTGTTCTATCATATGGTAAAAGTTAATGCGGGTTTAGGAGTCTTCCTCTTCCTATAAGCTCTAGGAGGGACCATAGTGTTATTGTTGTGATGAGAAGCCATGTATGTGAGACTATTTCACACCAAATCACTTGGTTGAGGAAATTGGGTTTTTTAAGAGAAAAACACATAAATTTCACAAAAAACCAAGTGATTATGATGGAAATAATGCTTCACAACAAGGCAAGATGATTGTTTTAAGAGTTTATTTAAAGAAGTTTGGAGAAAGTGTATAAAACTCTTGATGTTGAAATACACAATGCGTGATTGCAAAAGGTGAAATTTTCAAAGCTAGGATGCAAAAGTATGCAATATGATTCAACACTACACTTCAAAATCAGATTTAAATAAATTTTGAAAAGGAGTAGCAAAATCTGAAAATGAAAATTTGACTACAAAACCTAGTTTTTGCAAAGACTTGGTTATATGAAAAATGCAACTTTTTAATCAAAACTCTAGCAAATGAAGCTTGTAAATGCAAGATTTGATATGAATTAAATATGAATCACTATAATAAGGATCATATTTGATGCAAATATCAAAAACTTAAATCATTTTATGATATGTAACACAAAATATGCAAAACTATGTTTTAATGCAAGCCTAGAATGCTTGTTTTTTTAAAATTCGTTTCAAATGTATGCAAGATTTTTCAATGCAAGATGATTAATATGATATGAATGAATTCAAGGACTAATTAAAACACTCAGAAAGATGCAAGTTCAGTAAAAACATGTGTTCACCAAAATGTTAGATATGAAAAGCAAGAAAGATGGTGGATAGTGTTAAGATCTATCAAATAAAACCCTCCTTTCACAATACCACTTAGGGACAACAATCAAGCCAATTCACTATAGATGAATGAGGACTTACCTATAGATTGATGTACTTAGGAATTATATGGAAAGATAGATTAGATTGAGAGATTTGTCAAACCCTAATTCAAATGAGCCTCAAACCCTAATTATATTGAAATCAAGTACAGATGGATAGAATGCTATAGATAACCAAATAGGAAGGCACTTAAGAAGGATTAGAAACATACCAGAAGTTGGATTTCTAGAATTGAAGACTTTATAGACTACGGGGTGGGTGCCCAAGTCTGACAAAGAAAACTTTTCTATAGATCCAGAATAGTAAGTAGTGTCTGATGATGTTTAGCTCCTGAGCTCAGGATAAATCCTATCAGGAGGACTATGGGGCGGGCACCCTAGTCTAGTAGGGTAAAATATCACCAAGTTTCCTCCAAATCCTGATTCCTTATCCTCTAAATTACTTCTCTACACTTGCACTTCTCCAAATCCCGCACCTGTAACCCACAATCACAAAGAGAGGGGTTTGGCAATTGTGGTGTTTAGGAGCTTACCTCGGTCAAGCCCCGAAATGACATTCAAGTCTTCCAACATCATTGTTAGATAGAGTGTGTGCCCAATGGAAGGAAGAGGATAAAGTAATGATGAAATAAAATAATTGAAGCACAAATAGATGTCACCTTAGAGGTGAATCCCTCACGGAGATGAAGATCCTTCAAATCATGAGGAGATGGATTGATGAAGCCAAATTTGCAACAAACAAACACAATAACAACACAATAATGTTCTGCAACACAATGAAAGCCTTGAAATCCCTTAGTTCAATATCATATGTTTGCATTATCCATCTAGGTGTAAAATGAAGACATAAACTCACTTATATATGTATTCCTGCTAACTTTCATAATTTAAATTGAATAGGCCGATAGAGGGAAACCTTTTGAAAGGTGGCACATTAAAATTTTAAACCTAAACAAATAGCATGGACTTGGATGCATGTGCCCAATTTCCATGACACATTTAGGTCTTGATTAAGCATTTAGAACTGGCCCCTAAATCCCATTTGACATGGGTTTTCAGGAAAATTGCTCTGAGATAAGTATTAAGCTTGCATAACATAAATGAGGGGACCTAGGAGCTAAAATAGGAGGTAAAAAGGCATGAGGTTACGTTTTACTCCATAACAAAACTAGTCTTGGGTTACCCCCCAGTGGCAAAACCAAAATCAATATCAATAACCCTAGATACTCCAATATAACCAAGGATCAATACGTTATGGGAATCAACCACAAGCCTTACTTCCTAGACCCTCATAGCCTGCAACGCAAAATTAGAATGATTAGGTGAATCAATCTCAATTGCCTTCTCAACATGCTTAAAACCCCAAGAATAATTGACCTCAACAACAATTTTATAACGTCGATCCTAGTACAACAACCTTGAATGTGGTAGAAATCAATGATATTCAACTACGTTCCTGAAATGTCCATGTAAAACCTCCTTCTAAGGAAGTCCCTAAGGAGGAAGAGGCTATGTCTAACACTAGAAAAGAAGAGCACCCCTAGGGCAAGGAAAAAAATAATCTTGAAGAGGTCCCCAAAGATGTTCCTATTCCATTCCTAGAATGACTAAGGTAGGTTGTCCCGGAAAGGTGTAGAGAGCTCTAGACTACTTAGGATGACTCTCAGTTGATTAACTCAAAAAGAAAATATAGAAGTTCCTCTGTTACAAGCGATCAAGGACATCACTAAAATAAACCAAACAATCAAAAGCTTATGCATAAATCTTCCTGGGAGAAAACAAAAATTACCAAATACCATTCAAGTAGAGGGAAAACTTGTTGATGTCCTAGTAGGTAAACTAATTCCTCAAAAGTATGGAGACCCTAGAAGCCTTGTTATCTCAGTAATGATAAAGAGAACCTTACTTTCAAATGTGTTGATTAACTTAGGTTCTGCTATTAATGTGATGACTGCAGATACTGCAGAAGCATTGGCATTAACTCACATGTAGCTATCATCAATCATTTTACAACTTGCTGATCTATCCATCACTAAACCAAAGGGAGTTCTAGAAGATGTTATAGTCACCATAGATACTTGGGATTATTTAGTAGATCTCCTTATCCTCCAAACAATAAAGAAGCAATTAGGATATCCAATAATATTGGGTAGACCATGGCTAGACATTTTAGCAGCCCTCATTGATTGTTGATATGGAAACATGACTATCTCCAATGGAAAAAGATTAAAAGAATTCTCAATCTACCCACCTACTAAACTATTTTTCAATATGAAAGTAACCCATAGGTAAATGATTTAATGGATTCGAATGAAGAAGATGTCTCCTCGTTGGCTATGGTGACAATTGTGGAGAATATCAAAGAATACAATGAGTTAGAGGAAAACAATGAAACATCCTCTTATGGTGTCGCACAAGAGGAGATCTCTAGATGGCTTCAAAAGGATCCGAAAGACTCCCTAAGAGAATTTAACTATCCATATTTTGAGTAAATTACCTCTAATCTAAACTATTAACAAGCAAAAACCTTACAACAAATTGTGCTCATTGTTGTCCCTTAAATACGTTAATCAGTCCTTACAAGAGAATCCATTTTGTCCATTCTGGTACCAAGAAAATAACTGTCTAGCCTAACAAATAGCTCTCCATAAATAGTTGGTTGATAGAAACTGAAGAAGTAAGATTAATGAAGCTAGTACAAAACTATACACAAGCCTTTACATGGGAATATAAGGATATGAGGGGAATTCATCCTAGCACCACATTTACATAGAAGATGTTCATCTTGTAAGATAGCCACAAAGAAGAATCAATCCTATATTGAGAGAAATAGTAAAAGAAGAAATAGAGAAATTGTTACAAGTAAAAGGAGGAAAGGTCCTGATAAGCGTCCTCCTGATGGTTGACCCTGGACATTGAAATTTGACAGGTCTAAGTCTAAATAGGACATTGGAGTTGGGGTTGATCTGGTTGATCCTTAAGGAAATTCCTATCTCACTACATACAGATTACAATTTCATTGCACAAATAATATCACTAAGTATGAAGTGTTGATCCATAGCTTACTTTTCACATTGAAAAGGGGAGTCAAGATATTGCATATGTTCAGAGATTCTGAAATGGTGATCAAACAGGTGAGAAAACAATATTATTGCAACTACAAAAGATTGTCCAGTTGCAGACATCAGGTATGGGATTTGATTCAAGGTTTCAATGCCTTCAACATTACTCATGTCCCACGAAAGAAAAATTAGCAAGCAAATGCCTTAGCCACAACCGCAAGCACAATAGAGCCCCTGACCATGTCAAGATTAAAGAATTTCTCAGTTGAATTGGTATCTACACCCTTGGTACCAGATAACATGATCAATTTTCAAGTCTTTGATGATAATCGACATATTTTATATTTCAATGCTAGCCAAGATGTGTTTGAATCCCAAGTAATAGATGAACATAGTCTAGAAGATCAAATATGGGATGAAGAAGAAATTATTAGTTTGTAGGACAATAAGATCCTGAAGGGGATAATCAAACTTGAAAGGATGTTTGATTTGGATAACATAACCAAGCAAAGGGATCTACCAAAAATAGATGGAGGAAAATGTGAACCTATCAATATAAGATGGGGTTTAGAGATAAGGAATGTCCTAATCAAAAAAGTATGTACTATAGCTGAGTGGGAAGGGATAATCCAAGCTCTGATAGATTACATCCATGTGATAGATTAGACTTATGAGGAACTAAAAACATATGATACTTCAATCATTACTCATACTATTCCATTAAATCCTGATGCTAAGCCATTTAGACAGAATTAGAGGCTAGTAAATGCCCTATTAAAACCACTAATATTTGAATAAGTTAAGAAGTTACTAGTCACTAGAATCATCTTTCCAGTTAGACATTCTACATGGGTGGGAAATCTAGTTTCAGTAAGGAAAAAGAATGGGGATATCCACTTATGTGTAGATTTCAAGAACCTTAACAAAGCATCAAAAAAGGACAATTATCTACTCCCGTCGCTAGACAAAGTACTTTAAATGGTTAATGGAGCATAGATAATGTCTTTCTTAGATGGGTTTTTAGGATATAATCAGGTTATGGTCAACAAGACTGATAGATTAAAGACAACATTCATGACAAAGTGGGGAATATTCACATATAGGCATATGCCATTTGGCTTAATTAATGTTGGAGCAACATTCCAATGAGCTATGGATATTACTTTTAGAGGTCTAGAAGGCCATTGTATTGTTATTTATATGGATGACCTAATAGTGTTCTCAAAATGTAGAGAGGATCATGTGGAAGATTTATGAAAAGTACTCCAAAAGTGTGAACAATATGGCATATCTTTGAACCCAAAGAAGTGCATCTTTGGGGTCACCACCAAAAAATTGCTTGGTCACATCATGTCTGAGGATGGGATATCCATAGATCCTGATAGAGTGAATTCCATCATGAAGTTCTAGTTACTAGGAAGAAAGAGGGAATTAAAGTCATACTTTGGTAAGATAAATTTCATTAGAAAATTCATTACAGGGTTTGCCAAAATAGTGAGGCCCTTGAATGCCATGCTAAAGAAAGATGCTAAGAGTGAATGGACACTAGAACCCAAGGCAAATTTTGAAGATATAAAGAAGGCAATAACTAATGCTCCAGTGCTGAATAGCTTGGATTATACCAAGATTTTTTATATCTATTCATTCGCATCCAATCATAGCTACGCAACTATTTTGATGCAAAGAAATGAAGATAAAGAAGAAAAGCCCATTGCATTTATGAGCACTCCAGTCAAGGATACTAAATTAAGATATTTGTATGTTGAGTGGCAATCCCTTGCTTTAGTTAGAGCCACTAAGAAGTTTTGTCATTACATCCTAAGAAATAGTCATTGTTGTAGTACCAAATTCAGTAGTCAAAATGTTATTAATGCAGAGTGAACCTAGAGAGAAAAGGGCTAAGTGGATTATTGTCTTGCAAGAGTATGACATGGAGATTACCCCTATGAAATTAGTCATAAGATAGGATCTAAGCCAAATGATTGCAAAAATAGAACCCAATCTGGTTAGTCAACAGTATACAGTGGATTCAAGTCACCAAGATGACTGGTATTCAAATATCAGGCATGTCCTAATCACAAGTAGATGCCCAACAAACATGAAAGCATCCTAGAGAAGAGATTTAAGGATCAAGGCTTAGAATTATACGGTAAAAAGAGGAATATTGTGAAAGGAAGCTAGGTGTGCAGAAATTGCTTCCTACACTAATCTAAAGAGGAGAGAAGAGTGAAAATTATTTTTAATTCTTATAGTTACAGAATGTTAAACACAACAATGGAGATATTGTAGCAATATACAACACAAGAAAATAAGACAGAAGAGAGAGACAAGATATAATGAGGGTAAAACCCTTATTGGGTGAAAAACCCCACACTCCAAAACCTGCACAATGTATTATCAAAACTGAAATGGTTTATAATACACTTGCAATGCAAGCTCTCAAGAGTCTTTGACACTCATATCTAGAGAAAAATCAGAAGCATAATAGTACCTATCAATCACATAATACATCTCCTCTCAAAGCACCTGCTTAAATAGAAGTTTACAAGGCAAAAGTGAACCTTTCTTGAGATGGGCGTCCAACTTGGCCTCATGGTCTAAAACCCATGCCTAGGGACACTTGTCCAATACTGCAGCATGGTCATGACACTTGTCATAATACCCTATCCCAATATGGTTGCCTATTCCCAAGTTGGGCAATGACAGATGCTCTGACGACTCTTACGACTGTCATAGAATCTATCATAACTGTTATATCTTACAACTGTAAGAGAATCTGTCATACATAGGCTAAAAATAGTATATTCTCTTACAACATGTCATAACCCTTCTTGGGGCACCCAAAGATGCCTTCTTCCAAGATGCCTTGTGACACATGTCTTCACCTATCATAGAATCTTCCATTTACGACTCTTACGAGTCATAGATTCTGTCATAGGAATCTGTCATAACTGTTTCGGTCAAGATTCACTTGCACACTAGTCAAGATGCTGACACATGGTAGAAAACCTCTACCACACAAAGGGGACACCTATCTCCACATGGAGTGAGTTGACCATCCTAGTCACCTTACAAGTGGAGTGACAACTCATCGTGCCACTTCACACTAAGTGACAAAATAGGATGTGCAACAAAATTACAACATAGGCTACATAAATAAATACATTACAATAAATAAATGCAAGGAATTAATAAGGTTGAGACACCTTAATTCCCAACATTCTCCCACTTTTTGAACACCTTGTAAGAGCCAATGGAAATGACATGATTTAACTGCTATAGGTCAAGAGGCCCATAGACTCTAAACACCATCTAAACTTCTCTGTGCCCACTCGTTTCATCAATGCATCTACAACATTCTTCAAAGTGTCTATCTTCTCCAAATTCACCTTCCCATCCTCTACCATGTCTCACATGAAGTGAAACTATACTTTAATATGCTTTGTTTTGGCACAGAAAGTTGGATTCTTTGCTAGGCAAATCACACTCTAACTGTCACAACAAATCGTAATCTATCCTGCATCAACACCAATATCTGAACACAATCTCTTAAGCCAAATGGCTTCCTTGCAAGCATGAGTTTCTTCCATATACTCAGCTTCTGTTGTAGACAAAGTGACCACAGTTTATCGTTTACTCATCCAACTAATTGCACCACCAAACATAGTAAACACATAAGCACTGGTGGATCTCTTGCTATTAATGTCACCTACCTAATTAGAATCCATGAATACAAACTAAATGCGGAGGTCCTATAGGATTACCATGATAGAATATGGAATACTTGGAAGTACCCCTCAAATAATTGAACTCTCTTAACTGCATCCCAATGTACTCGTCTAGGATTAGCCATAAATCAACTAAGGACTACCACTGCTTGGGCAATGTTTGGTCTTGTGCAGACCATAGCATACATCAAACTACTAATAGCACTAGCATAAGGTACTCTACTCATGTCCTCCACCTCACTAGGAGATTTTGGACAATCACTAATAGACAACTTTGTCCCTAATGAAATAGGAACACACAATGGTCTACAATCTGCCATGCTAAACCTATCCAACACGGTCTTCACATACTTCTTTGGCTTAACCAAAGTTTTTTGTTAGCTCCGTCTCTTCTGATTTCCATTCCCAGAATGTACCTAGCTGCCCCTAGATTTTTCATCTCAAACTGTGCTGACAATTGAGACTTCAAATCAGAAATCATATTCTTACCATTCCCAATTAACAACATATCATCAACATACAATGCAATAATGAGAATGCGATCATTGTCAAACTTGTAATAAACACAGTGATCTAATTTTGATCTCAGAAATCTAATTGACAACACAAAGGCATCAAATTTCATATACCACATCCTAGGAGACTGCTTCAAACCATACAAAGACTTCTTCAACTTGATGTGAGGCCTACTTTTTCATTCCCTTATATTTGACTATTTATTTTACTGTTGGTGATACATTTAGACTTGTGGGACTGTTGATCCTAAATTTCTGGACTATTAGACTTTATGTTGTATGTGGATTTTTTATGCTTAGCATGTTTACAGTGTGTTTAGACCTGGATATTGATTCATTGATGATATTAGACATATGGTTTATATTATGATGTTATTTGGAAACTATTCATGAGATGTTAGTTAGAAATTTGTTTTGTGATTCAATTTTGGGAATGGATGTTTCAAATGCAAAATTTAGAATCTAATTGTAATGTGACTTCCTTGATGCTTATATGGATATGTGATGTTGTATGTTTCAATTTGCTTTGGCTATTATATACATGTGGAATTAACATTTCATTTAGTGTGCAGATATTTCTAATAAAGCCACAGAAATTCAGAGATCATCCCACACATGGTGTTGTTTTCCCTTGTGAAGCCGATCTAGTTCCACGAGGAACCAAGATCAATTATATGCATGATGAGTTTCTGTAATCTTGTTGCATGTTGTTAATCGGGCTAAGTCTACCCCTCTTTTATTTTGAATTCTAATTGGTGTTGTAAGAATAGTGTCATTTGAATTTCATTTTTTAAGTTATAAATTTTTGAGACCCCTTTTCATGTGCTTTAACTCAACCCTTGGTGCTCAAAATGGGCTAAACTTGACCCTGGGTTGTACCCCTTGGGTCTAGGGACTTTTTTGGCTTGTGTAACCCTAGATAAACTTCCATTTGGTCACTTTAACTTACCCTAAAGTAAAGTGACGAAAATGGAGGGCTTGGGAGGGAGAGGATGAGTGGGTCAAACACTCAACCTCTTCCATTCCTCTTCCCTAGGTTGGGGAAGTCTCCAAGACCCCCTAATTGTGGAGGACTTCACTCCAAGTCCCTCCCACAATTGGTGAGGGTACCTTGGGGTTGTGTGTCTCTCTTGGGAGGAAAGGATTAAGGCACATGTGGCACTCACTCCCTCTTAAGCTCCACTTTTCTCTCCCACATGTTTTAGAGAGGACAAGTGGAAGGGAGAGAGACTTAGTAGATGGGTGAGTGACTTGTGTCACTACCCATTCCAAGGGTCTTGGTTGTAGTTGGGAGGAGGAGTGAGGAGGTGACATGTGTCACCTTCCCATTCCTCAAGGCTCATGGGAAGAACTTATTTTAATCCCACTTGGAGAGGGCCATGGGGTTGTTGAATTTTTGGCAAATTTTATTAATTTTAATTTACTTTGGGGAAAAAGTTGGAGAGAGTTTTGTGGCTTATTTTGGAGAAGGAGTTGGAGGAGCTCTACTCAACCATCTACCAAATTGGGCTTTTTAAGGTAGGGTTCAAGGCTAAGGCCTTCCCTTATGCATTTTAATTTACTTGTGTGATGCTATATGTGAGTTCTATTTTTGAGTTTTTACTTGTTGTGGGGAAAAATTGTATGTGTGTTGTAAGAGCCTCTCCCACTTGGGAGAAGATTCTCAACATGTGTGGGGTGGGGGAGGAGTGAACCTCCTCAGGATCATTTCCTTGATTTTGTGGAGTTGTAGCCTTGAGGGCAATATGTGAATATGTGCAATATGTGAAATGGCTTGAGAGCCAAATGGAATCTTTGTGAAACTATGTTTAAAAAAGTTGGCTTGAGGCCTTGAGAGGTATTTGTATTGGGATGTTTTTAGGAGTGGCACTCTTGAGTTGAGTGTGGTCCACTTCCCTACCCCGTTGAACTCATACTGAGTGAGTTCTTGTGCTGTATTAGTTGTGTTTGGTTGTTGAATGTATTGTTGTGTTGTGGATTGAATTTCCTAGTGTGTGGATGACCTCCCTAGCTCGGGGGTGACCCACTAGCGGGTCTATGGTAGGGAGGAGAGCAATTTGTTGTGGCTTCTTTCCCCTTCTTGTGATATTGCAGGTTCATTGGAGCTAAGTTTGTGAAGTTGAAGAAAACATCATTGTTCTTGGAGTTGTTATCCTATTTCTTTTAGCTCATGAGAGAGAGCATGACCAATTTAGGATTTGTATCATTTGTTAGTTTTCAAAGAGGAGAACAATGTTCTCTCTCTCTCTTGTTGTAAAAGTATAATTTTACTTGTGTGTTTAAGCTATTACATTTGAAATAGAAATTTTAATCTTGTTGATTTCTATGCTTGTGAATCAACCAAAAATAAAGTAATGAAATGATGATATAGTTTTATTGCCATTTTGTTGTATATATATTTTTTTAAAAGAAACAAATAGGAAGGTTGTTGTTTATTGTTAAGAGACAAAAAAAAATGAAAGTTTTACATTGTTCTTATAAAGAGAAATTTTAGTGGTTGATATATATATAGGAAGGATTTCAATTAAATGTATTTGCAAAAAGAAAAAATAGTTATATAATGAATATATTCTTTTAAAAAGAAATGTTCATTTGCTTTAGATAAATTTGATATATATATCTTTTGCTTAGTGTCCTTAATAGAAAATTTGTAAATGTTGAAGGAAAATTATATTTGGAAATATAATATATATATATATATATATATGTATATATATATAAACATAAATTGTTCTTATTATTCTACCAAACAAAATTTAGAGACTACATTATATATATATTTAAATCCCAATAAAATGAACGTTATGTAGTATAGAGGAGACTATGTATTTTTTTTTGTATTTACAGATCATAGTTTATTGTTTATGTTTTAAAAAAAAAACATACATGTGGTGGGGGGTTCGAACCCCCCACCGTTTCCTTTACATATGGGTGTGGGGAGGGGGCGGAGCCCCCATCCACACCCCACTGGGGAGGGGGCAGAGCCCTCATCCACACCCCACATAGTGGGATGTGGGTGGGGGCTTTGCCCCCTCCCCACACCCCCACCTCCCATTACCCTTGTGGACTCCCCCGTAACCACCGCCGACCCTGCACTGCCTCCATGACCTCCATCCATGCTACCTCCACTGTTGCCATTTCTCTCACCCAGCGGACTCCCCTCCATAGATCTGCCGCCTATCTCTCTACCCTGCAGCCTCCATAGCCCATCCTCTCCATCGACGCTGCCACAATCTCCTTCAACGCCTCTTTCTCCCCTCTTGCTGCCTGGCACGAACCCTTAAGGGTTTAGAAACAAAAATATATATATATACACATTTATTTATTTACTCCCACAGTTTTATAAATATACACATTATATATATATATATATATATATATATATATATATATATATATATATATGCCATCATATGCATTTCATGTATGGCCTCCATTAAACCTACAAACACAACCAAAGGCAAAATGAGAGAAGGAAAAAGAAAGAAGAGGAGAAAAACAAAGAGGAGAAAAGAAAATGAGTTTAAAAAAAATAGGGTTAGGGCTTTTTGCCCTTAAGGATATTATATTTTATTATTGGAGAATTTAGGGCTTTGTATTTTAAAATTAGCCTTATTTTCTTTTCCCACCCTTTTATTATTTCTTTTTCATTTGTTTTAGACTCTATTTTTAGAATGGAATTATTTTGGTAATTATATAATGGGAATCTTTAATTCATTTGGAGAGTTATTTTTATTTGTTAGTGGCATGGTAATTTATAGACTAGTTTTTTATTAGAAGGATTTTATATTTTATTGATTTTTTTAAATTTGATTATTACAAGGGATTTTAATTGTTTTAATTAATTTTTACAACTATCTAATTATTGAGATGTCTTTATTTTAACCCTTGTCTTCAAACCTAACTAGACGAGGACGATTTAAACTACATCGTTATTAATTAATTTTAATATTCCTTTTAATCATTTGGGGGCAATTTAATTAACAAATTTATATTAGATGTTGTTTTAAATCCAACTCAGAAACCTAGTAAACTATTTAAACGAAGATAGTAAAACATGTTTCCATGATTTGATCTACCAAGAAATTAGGACTAATGTAAAGGATGCAGATATAACTCTGATTGATAGAAAACGTGAAGAAGAACAAATTGATTGAGCTTTGTTGAAAAATGTACAATTAATCAATTTGATTGATCTACCAATTTAACTGATGTTACTAGGTAATTTAACACCAAACCAGTAAATTTTTGTTCAAAATTAGTTTTAGTATAATAAACCCTAATCACGCCCATGAGGTGTTACGTTGCCAGATTTTTCCATAAATTTAGGGTTTAGCTAGGTTAGTGAAATTTAACCCTATTTAGGACTATATTATTATTTTTGCCAATTATCAACATTAGATTTTTGTATTAAATCATATCTTTCTCATGCACTTGAATCAGGCTATTGATTTTGACTCACGTCAAAATCCCATCATTCACATAGGGTAACTTAGGGTTTTGATCATTGAACCTAGCCCTATTGGCTTTGACCCCCTAGTTGGCCTACATTGCGAATGGTATGCGCAAGAGAACACATTACCCCTCATTCAACTGTCATGTTTACGCCTTAAGTGTAATTCCACTGAGCACGCTTATGCATGCGAGGGGGTTTCTAGGGAAGGTTGAATTTTTTTTGATATTTCGTGTCATGACCACATGACAAATGTGGACATGACATGTGTGATGCGTGTTGTGACCATATGGGAAATGTGGGCATGACACTTGCAAACCAATTTTTCTTTAACTTTCTCTATGTAATGCTCTAGCTGTGACATGTAAATCTCTTCCTTCAAATCACCATGAAGGAAAGTTGTCTTCACATCCATCTGCTCCACCTCTAAGTCATAAGTAGCTATAAGAGATAACAAGAACTGAATGGATGTCATCTTTGCAATGGGAGAGAAAATTTCACCATAATCAATTCCCTCCACTTGTGAGTACCCCTTCTCAACCAATCTAGCTTGTACTTTTCAACACTACCATTTACACTAAATTTCTTCTTGAACACCCATTTGCATCCAACAGGTTTCCATCCTTCAAGCAAAGGCACCAAGTCCCATGTTTTATTCTTCTCCAAAGAAGTCATCTCATCTTCCATGGCCTCCTTCCAAGAACCTGCATCTTTCATGCCCATAGCCTCTGTCACGGTTCTAGGCTCATCAATGTTAGTAAGTAAGACAAAAGCACAACTAGAATCAAGCAATGAATAATAACCAAACCTATCAGGTTGCTTCCTTCTTCATGTAGACCTCCTCAATGGCTGAGATTGAGGTTATGCTTCTTCTTCTAAGATTTCAGAGCTACTAGAGCTCTCCTCATCATCAGGTCTCAAAGGATCTATCAGTTTAGTCTTCTTAGGGGTAGAAGGAAGCTAAACCACATCCTCTTTCTTTTCTGTCTGTTCTGGTTGTAGAACAATGAAAGAAGGTGTTATCTCTCTAAAGATAACACTTTTGCTATACAACTCTTTTTCAGCCACAAGATCCCAACTCTTGTATCCTTTCACACCGGCACCATAGCCAATGAAAATACACTTAACAACCTTGTTCTCCAATTTAGACTCTTTCTCCCTAGGCACATGTGCATATGCCTCACAACCAAAAACATGAAGACATCTAACTGAAGGCTTCTTACCAGACCACACCTCCATAGGTGTCTTACCAACAAGAGTTGATGTAGGAGACCTGTTTACCAGGTAGCATGCAGTGGCTACAGCTTCAACCCAAAAATTTTATTTGAGGCTTGCTCCACTAAGCATACTCCTAGCCTTCTCCATTAGTGTCCTATTCATCCTCTCTGCAACTCCATTTTGCTATGGGGTGTATGGAGTTGTCTTATGTCTTTCAATCCCTTGCTCTTTACAGAACTTATCAAACTATGCTAAACAAAACTCACCACCATTATTAGTTGTCAAACACTTAATCTTTTTAATAGTCTAATTCTCAACAAAAGCTTTAAACTCTTTGAATAGACTAAAGACTTCAAACTTGCTTCTGAGAAAATAAATCCATGTCCTACTGTAATCATCTATGAAAGATACAAAATATATAGATTTGGAAATCGAAGGAACACTAACAGGACCAAACACATCAGAATGAATAAGGTCCAACACACCAGAAGACTTGTGAGAACTAGAGTAAAATTGAACACGGTTTTGCTTTCCATATATACAATATTCACAAAAGTCAAACTTGAGATTACAATTATTTAACCCCTCAACGATGTTTTTATTTTTTAGGGTTCTAAGACCCTTCTCACCAATGTGACCAAATCTCATATGCCATAACATTATCTTTTCAACAAGAAGCTTAACTTCCAAATCATGAGCACCCTTGGGTACCCAAGATGCACTACCATTAGAATTTGTTACAACAGACTTTTTCACTGCCACTTCCAATGGTGAGGATGAAATGACTGGAGCTCTTTTCTTTGAGTCAAAAGAACTATTACACTATGATGTGCATGCCTCTAGCTGAAAAAGAGTACCTCTCTGAGTACTCTTTGCAAGCACTATAGATCCTTTAGTCATCTTGCATATGTCCTTTGAAAAGACAACCTGCACACCTGCATCATTTAACATACTTACAGAAAGCAGGTTCTGTGCCTATCCTGGGATGTGCATGACCCTAGTGATCCCCTTCACTCGTCCATTAGGGAATCAAATTGAGACTCTTCCATGACCAACAATCTTCATATGAGAATCATCACTTAGGTATATTGTTCAACCATCAAACTCTTCATACTTCGTGAACCAGCTTCGATGTGAGATCATGTTGAATGATGCACCATAATCAATCAACCACACATCATCAGATGCATGGGTGTCTAGGGCTAGGATGAAGGCATCACCACCATCTTGTGACTTGTCAGAATTTGAGTTTGGGACATTCTTCTTCTTTTTCTTTTCTTCTTTGCATTCCTTTCTGAAATGCCTAGTTTTTCCACAGTTCCATCAGAAAGCCTTGGACTTTCTAGGAGATTTGGATCTCCCACGGGATTTGGATTTGCCCTTTTCACCTTTCTTGTCCTTCTTCTTCCTTTTCTCCTTGGGTCTTCCACGAACTACAAGGACTTCTTTGGCTAACTTAGTTGTTTTTCTCCACATTTCTTTAGATAACAATGAAGACACTACCTCATCCATCTTGAAGGTGGCTGTAGTGCTTTCGATGGCCATGACAAGATGATCCCATGAATCTGGCAAAGAACAAAGTAAGGTCATACATTGATACTCCTCCATTTTCACACCCACGGATGTCAATTGTGCAACAATCATGTTAAAAGCATTCATATGGTCTGCAACAGATCTTCTATCTTCCATCTTCAGAGTAAACAACTTCTTTTTCAGAAAAATCTTATTTACCAAGGACTTGGCCTAATAAACATCTCCCAGCTTCTTCCAAAGTTCTTTCGTAGTATTCTCCTCATGGAAATTCAATAGGACCAAGTCAGCTAAACAAAGTCGTATCAGATCCTTATCTTTTTGATCTTTGAGGTCCCAATTAGCTTGTGACATTGCCATAGGTTTTGTACCATCAATAGTTTCCCATAGGTCACGATCAACAAGCAAATCTTCCATCTTGAGTTTCCACAACTCAAAATTTGTGCCATTGAACTTCTCCACCTCTACTCTTCTGGATGTGCCTACCATCTCCTTCCTACAAAAAGATATAGAATACTCTACATAGACTCCCACTCAAACTAAGATTAGCTCAAAAAACCCCTACCCAACAACTAGAAACAAAATTGGCTAGGCTCTGATACCAACTAAAAGGAAGCTAGGTGTGCAAAAATTGCTTCCTACACTAATCTAAAGAGGAGAGAAGAGAGAAAATTCTTTTTAATCCTTACAGTTATAGAATGTTAAACACAACAATGCAGATATTGTAGCAATACACAACACAAGAATATAAGACAAAAGAGAGAGATAAGATATAACGTGGGGAAAACCCTGATTGGGTGAAAAACCCCACACTCTAAAAACTACATAATGTATTACCAAAATTGAAATGGTTTACAATACATTTGCAATGCAAGCTCTCAGGAATCTTTGACACTCATATTTGGAGACAAATCGGTAGCATAACAGTACCTATCAATCACATAATACATCTCTCAAAGCACCTACTTAAATAGAAGTTTACAAGGCAAAAGTGAACCTTTCTTGAGATGGGTATCCAACTTGGCCTCATGGCCCAAAACCCATGCTTACGGACACTTGTCCAACACTACAACATGGTCATGACACTTTTCATAACACCCCATCCCAATATGGTTGCGTATTCCCAAGTTGGGCAATGATAGATGCTCTTACGACTCTTACGATTGTCATAGAATCCATCATAACTGTCATATCTTACAGCTGTAAGATGTTGGATCTAGGGCATACAACTGAGAGGGGGGGGGGTGAATCAGTTGTATACAAACTTGCTTCTATTTCAAACACTTGATTTGTCTTGTTAGTTAATAGCATATCAATTAATCATCCATGAAAGTAAAACGCACAAACACAAGAGTAGATAAACATCAACACAATGAACACCAAGATTTTGACGTGGAAAACCCAGTTAAGGGAAAAACCACGGGGTGATTAACCCAAGGATTATTCTCTGTTAAAAGAATAAGAAAAAGAATGGCACTTGCCAATTATGGCTCACTGCCCGAGCACACTGCTCACAAAGAGGCACACTGCCTACAAGGAGACACACTGTCTACAAAGTGATAAGAATCATGGTCTTGAACTAGAGAATGACACCTTTACCATGTCCGGATCAGTTCCATTTAAGCCCAAAAACCTCTGCTCTGCCTTCTGCACTTTTCTTCGTTACACCATTCTCATCCACACAAATCCACACTTCAAATGAACTCACAAACCTTTATTTATACAAGACATTGACTTAGGAACAATCATCTAAGTTGGCAATCAACCATAAGAATATTCGCAAGATGAATAACACATCCGGTCGGCCACCACAAGAACATTCGCAGGATGAACAACTCATCCGGTCGGCTAGTCTGAACAAGAACTTCATTCGGAAGAATAACTTCAATTCTGGGCTCTACTATCAATGCGGACCAACAACACAACCTCAACATGATTCAAGAACCTTCACAAGCCTGCTTGAATGACCAGGTACATCCGCACTTTCTCTACGTACTGGAATCTTTTCTCTTCCTCATCCGGAACTTCAAGAACACTGTCTGTCACCACTGTCATAATGCAAAAGGTACTTCCAGACCTCCAAATCATACACATCTCAAGATGACACATCACAAGGACATCCCAAACACTCCTTCCAATCCACAGATTGGGATTATACAGTTCCGGACCTCACCGGACCTTTCTGTGATCCACTGTCACCTCTAAACATTTACCGGAACTAGTTCTACACCGACAGCCACAACTCCTTCAGATCTTCATGTGGACCTTTGAAATATTAACTGAAGCATCTCAAGACTCATATATACAAACCCTTTAATCCGCATCCTCCAGTTCGCATCCTATACAATACATTTGCCTTCTTCTTATCACTATTCTTCACTATTCCTGACTGAGGCTAATTTTCTCAATATCCTCAGCACACTGCTCATCGAATCCCTCTTGTCAATGCAATATGAGTATGTTGACATCAATGACAACACTGGTTCACCTCATACATGCAACATAAGAGAATCTGTCATACACAGGCTAAAAATAGCATATTCTCTTACAACATTTCATAATCCTCCTTGGGGCACCCAAAGTTTCCTTCTTCCAAGATGCCTTGTGACACATGTCTTCACCTGTCATAGAATCTTCCATTTACAACTCTTACGTGTCATAGATTCTGTCATAGGAATCTATCATAACCGTTTTGGTCAAGATTCACTTACACACTAGTCAAGATGCTAACACATGGTAAAAACCTCTACCACACAAAGGGGATGCCTATCTCCACATGGAGTGAGTTGACCATCCTAGTCACCTTACAAGTGGAGTGACAACTCATCGTGCCACTTCACACTAAGTGACAAAAAAGGATGTGTAACAAAATTATAACATAGGCTAAATAAATAAATACATTACAATAAATAAATGCAAGGAATTACCAAGGTTGAGACACCTTAATTACCAACATATTGTTTAGAAGGAACCATGAGGGGATATACCTCAAGTGCCTTAACAAGAAAGAATCTAGTAAATTTCTCCATGACTTACATGATAAGTTTGGGATAACACATAGATCCCACTTAGCTACAACACATAAGATCCTTAGAGTTGGGTACTATTGGCCCACAATCTTCAAGGATATTGTAGAGCATATCAAGCATTGTCATACTTGTCAAGTAGAAACCAGCAAAGAGAGATATAAAGCATAACCTTTACATCCAGTGATGGAGATGCATCCTTTTGCTCAATGGGGAATGGATTTTATAGGAGCTATCAATCCACCATCATCAGCTAGGCATAGGTATGTTTTAACTGTTACTGACTATTGCACTAGATGGACTGAAGTGATGAGTAGAAAAACATGTACATCGGAAGATATAATCAAGTTCTTAGAAAACAACATCATCACAAGGTTCAGAGTCCCTTTTGCACTGGTATGTGACAATGGATCTACCTTTTCCTCTTTAAAATTTTCAAATTCTGCATTTGAATACAAAATCACATTAAAATTCTCATCCAACTATTAGCCCCAGGGGAATAGATTAGCAGAGTCTAATAATAAGAACTTATTGGATATCATTAAGAAATTAGTGGAGAAAAACCTCAGGGAGTGGAACACATTGTTAAAATATGCATTATGGGTACATAGGACTAGAATGAAGCCTACCTTAGGTAACTCTCCCTATCAACTGGTTTATGGAGTGGACCCAATTCTACTTGTATATTTGAAGATCCCCACCCTATGGTTTTCCCAAGAGTACCTCGACTTAGAGGAAAAAATGGAAGTTTGTTTATTACAACTATTACTCTTAGAGGAGAAGAGGGATTGTGTAGTCAACCACTTCTCTAAACATTGGGCTATTATCAAACACTAATTTGACAAGAGGGCCAAAGTTAAAGAATTTAGGATATCTGATCATGTCTTATCTTGGAATAAAGCCCATGATAAGAAGGGAGACCATGGGAAATTTGATAAATTATGGACAGGTCCCTTTCAAATAGCTGAAATACTAGGAGATAGTACTTACAAGTTGAAAACCTTAACATGAGGGGATGTTCCATTGCCTGTCGATGGACAATTCCTAAAGCACTATTTCCAAGCCTGATCTAGAGGAGGTCTGAAAGCTTGTATATATGTATAGTTGCTTGTACAGTGGTTTGCTTGTTTTGTGTTGTTTTCTTGTTTTTTGAGTCCTTGTTTTGATTGGGCATGCTATGAAGCACCTTTCCTATAGAAATGATAAAATTCTTGAAATTTAGGAAAGAATTTCACATCCTTACATAGGTTGTAATTTCTATAGGCCTGGATGTGCTGATTTATTCCATGAAATCATATTCACTAATCTAAACAAGGGTTAATTAAGGAATCAGAAAAAGAACACACATAAAGTTCCTAGGATTGGTTGAAAATGTTAGTATCTGCATTAAGTGAAAAATCTAAAGGTTTCCTTTGCTACCACTATAGTTCCTAGCCTAGCAATAGTTTCATTACCGTTCAAACAATGAGCTGAAATGATATATCTTACACAAAAAAAATTTGAAAATCAGAAGGAAAAGGGAATTTTTTCTCTCAAGGTCATCTAAATAACCCTACCGAGGCTACGGATGTCTGACTGGCAGTGGGGCTCTATAGGGGAATTATAGGAGATAACCTTTTCAGGGCTATGGATGCCTGACTGGCAACAAGGCTCCATCCAGGATTGGCTTAAAAGGTTAAATCAAGCTATGTAGCTTAATGTTAGTTACTGTCTTTTTCAACCTTCTCTAGTGGGAAGGAAACAAATCAATGCACACACTTGCATTACTTCTCATAATCTAGTTTCATTGGTGAATATGATCTCATCTGATCTGGTCTTCATATCTAGATGTAGTGGAAGTCTATGTCTATATTTAAACTTCTTTATTAAATTGATCGAGTTTGGTGCTTTTCTTTGGTGGCAAGTTGTTGTGTGGTCTCACAACATGCCCCATTTTGCTCTAGCAAAATAGGAACCCAACTCTTGCTTTTGTTTTGCTGGTGTGTTTTCCTTTTTGGGTGATGTGGTAAAATGTCATGTCCTAGTCTTCTCAAAATTCAAAGTCTAAATTGTTCCTTGTAAATGTCACCAATGGATAGAGAATGAAAGTTTGAGCAACTTTGACTTTTACATCATGTTGAATTTCCTTAAAATGAACAAGTTATGCCTAGTCAAAGTTTTGGTCTACTACATAATTTAGTCAAAGGGATATGGACATTACAAACTCAATGTTCTATTCATTTTACTATCCATATCCATGTCCTTTGTTATATCTAGTCTTTATATTAACCCTTGACCGTTTAAACCTTACTTGTGAACCTGAAATGATTATTAAATTGAGTTAAGTTGATAGTCACACATACAGGGAAATATAATGTCATATCGAATATATATATATATGTATGTATATATATATATATCCATATTCTCCCAAAATCATCAAATTTATCATAGTGAATCTCGAAACCATCAATCGGATGGATATTTTGACATGGATATTTCACATCTGCCAAATATCCATATCCATGTCAAATATCCATATCCCTTTGATGCCTATCAAATTTCTTCTCAACACTAACATTACGAGGTATGGATATTTAGCACAGGATATTTCATATGGATATTTAATTTTGAATGTTCATATCCACATATCCATATGCTTACCTTGTTTTAAATCCTATCTTCAGAACTCGAATCATTGACTTTTCAAAGAGATATTTCCAACATGGATATTTTACACTCATTAATATCTATACCTATCCAAATATCCACATCTATATCTTGAGCATGGATGTTGCTCCACGTGTCCCTACCATTGACTTTTCAATAGGATCTTTTACGTATGGACATTTTTGCAAGGGATATTTCGTATGTCCTAATTTTTTATGGCAAATTAGATCTTGATACCTGTTTCTTTGGTCAACGATGTTTGACCAAGATCATTTGTTGATGTCATATGGACATGTTGACCAGACATTAACATATCGAATATCCATATCTAGATCCCTTCTCACATTTAATGCTATGCATAAAATCCATTGACTTTTGAATTTGAAAGCGTCCCTCTTGACACTTGCACTTTTCTCCCACATATCTACTATAAAAGACTACCTAACCTTGAGGAAGGTAATTAATAGGCCCTAATCGGTGGATTTTCTAAAGTTAAAAGGAAAGTTCATTCCTTATTGTTAAGTATCAAAGTATTTGAAGCTAAAGTTGTAGAGAATTGAAAGTGATTAAAGGTGAATTGTAAGATATTAAGGTAATTCTTCAATGATTAAGGAATAGCATTGCAGAGAATGAAATGGTGAGTGTAGCTAACATAGTATTCTCTTTAGCACTTGCACGTTAATGCTTACAGTCTTACTCAGTAGGTATGAATACGACAAACCTTCTGTATCATTTTTGTAGTTACAATATAATTTTACACAGGTAAAGGTTAAATTTCAAAGATTAATACAAATCCTCAAATGGATTTCAATTTGTATGCTATTCAAAGTAGTTTTTTAAAATCTACATGAGAAGATTTAAGGTAATTAACATGGTTGAACACCTAAACCCTAGATTAAACCATGGACACCTATGATTCATAGGTCAAGATGTAGAAATGCATAAACAAATGGGACATTGAGTTCAAACTTGACATGTTTCCTAGGCCCAGAAGCATATGCAACAAGTATGGTTTCGTAGAGGACACTCATTGTTGGAAAATAGATATGGATGCTTTTAGGGGAAGGATATAAGCAAGGGAGGACAATGCCATATTGCGGAATATTTTAGCAACAAGAATGTTTCACACTGCAGGGTTTCCATATTCAGCTGAGGCATTAGAAGTAGTTATAGAGTGTGCCTTACATTACAATGTGGTTAGCCAAAGGGTGGAACATCAAGGTAGAGGATATGCTGACTTCTCAATTGATGGTGTTGTTGAGGCATTCAGCTTGCCTACACATTGTGATATGTACAAGCCTGATATGCAAGCACTCACTACAAAGTTCGATGGAAATCAAGCAAACTACCAAAAAATTATTCTCTCAACCTAGAAGGACCCAAAGAGCAAAGTCAAAGCAGTAGCTAAGTTGCTTCATAATTTATATAGGTATGATTTATGTCCCAAGATTTAATACATGGTAGTCTTACTAAGCCAAATTAATGGAAAGCGGGATTCAGGCAACTTTGAGCCATGGATGTTCAAGTTAATTCACATGGTCAAGGATAAGAAACTGGTGGTGCAGTGGGCAAAGATCATTAGTGATGTACTTCATGGACAAATGGTTCAATGGAGAGAGAAGAATAGGTTATTCTACATGACATCATATGTGGTGTATGCATGTGCATATAGATCATCTTTTAAAGGACTACAAACCAGAGGAAATCTAGAGCAATTACCCCATGAGTAGATAGCATGGGAACATTATCCCTAGTTAGAGAGAAGACAATCAATTCATCATTACAAGGTAGTGATTTATTGTTGTTTGATGCATCTTTTCTGATTAATGGAGGGTGATAGGGATAAGAGGTTCTCTAATGGATTCCAAGAGAGGATACAACCACATGGAGCTTGGTTTATCCAGTTCCCTACATATTCCTACATTAGAATGGAGGGTTTCGAAGGAAACCCATTCATGTTGCCAAGATATATGATGGATAAGGTTGTGCTAATGGAGGTAATAAGGCAAATCATCCATGCATATGAAGCATATATGAAGAAAAATAAGAGAGGGAATGTAAAATTTCCCCTGGATATAAATTGGTATGTATGTAGGTCTATAGACAATGCAAAACATGTAGAAGTAGACTTATCTATGCTACATTTGTAATTGTTCCCCTTGGTTAGGTATTTTGACCCCAACTATAGGATGTAGAAGTTCATAAATAAGAATTTATAGCACATCACCCATCTTGAAGATTTTTGGGTAGACTATGTGGATGAATAGGAGGTGAGGCAATGGGGATACCAAAGGCTAACCTTGAACC
Source organism: Cunninghamia lanceolata (assembly GCA_027924645.1). Classification (NCBI taxonomy): domain Eukaryota; kingdom Viridiplantae; phylum Streptophyta; class Pinopsida; order Cupressales; family Cupressaceae; genus Cunninghamia; species Cunninghamia lanceolata. Next base: position 9,288,220 of record BSBN01001281.1, read on the forward strand.
AAGTTAGAACTATAGGATATCTGGAGGTGCCACCTCAAGTTAGAATAGATGATGATGATGTGATGGACCTAGAATATGAAGAGAAGAAGACATACAATGAGCCTTTATCTCTTTTGGATTGGAGTCAAGAAGATGAGGCATCCATAGATATCATCATGGCCAGGGTGATGACCATCACCTAGAATTGGGTAAATAAGAAGATAGGTGAATTAAAGGCCACAGGCATGGCTATTACCTTTGATAAGAAAAGGAAGATGAAAGAAAGAGATGATGTAGATTTTGATGACTTCCTCATTCATAAGAGGCAGGTCATGGAGGCCAGATTAACACATCCAGGACCCTCTGGATCTGGAGAACAGTTCACAACAACATACATCACAATTTCTATAGCCCCTTCACCTCCAAGGGATGTGCCTATAAGGGCCATTCCTATTATCACTACGGTTCCAAAGGAACTAGAGCATGCAGATGTGTTAGAAGGAGTGAACATCCCCAAACAAAAAAGAGCTCAAATGACAATAGCAAGGGGTTCTACCTCTAGGTTTACAGATGTTCAAATGGAAGATCAAGAGGGGTTAACCAAAATGGAGTAACTTTTCTCTCAAAAATAACCCCCTATGGAGGCACTTTCAGCATGTGCCATACTTTAAGAGCACATGCCTAAGTAGGTAGAAGGTCATCCTAATCCTGTAGTGGAAGTGGTAAAGAATTTGCAACATCATGTGCCTATGCCTAAAATAATAAAGGTAAAGAATGAGCTAGCTATAGAGGCAAGGATGACAAAACAAAAGAGGGCTGCAAGGCAACCATTACCTTTATATGATGTGATAGATTTAACAGATGATGAGGTCACTAGGAATGTGACCAATAATCTAGTGGGAACCTTGTTTACACCTATAGTACCAATGCCCCAAGACACACCTCAGGTAGAAGAAGAGAGGGGTCAAGAGGAAGTAAAAGGCCCCGTGATCTATGATATTCCAAATACAGAGGAACAAAAATCCTCTAAGGATGTCATGCAATCTAGATAGTTGGATGTCCTAATTGACACCATTACTAGCCCTGAAGTGGTAGATTTATCCTATTCTACAAAAACAACTGAACAGGCAGAAACTATTGTATGGGATGGGAAAGAATAAGGAGAAAATGTATGATATAGTGATATAGTTGGCTCAGAGCATAATGTCCCTATAGATGAAGAAGATATGTCTACTTAGAGACACAATTAGGAAGTAGTTGTAGAGCAACAAATAATATCATATGAGAAATAGGCTCAAACAGAGAATAAAGATGAGGATATGGTAGAGGTTGGAAATGATACAGGAATCCCTCATCAGGACCTCCATGATCAAGATATACAAGAGAAGAAGCATAAAGAGAATCTAGAGGATGGAGCATCACAATGAGTGCATGTTGCAGACTTGGAATGTCATGAAGAGCCTCTTAGGGAGGAGCATAAGTAAGGTGAAATGGATGAGGAGGTTCCCCTGGATGTGAATGTTGAACAAATTATTCTAGGGGGAAGGTCATCAAGAGCAACATCAACAAGTGCATGAAGAGGAGATTCAAGTGGATAAAACACCTAATCAAGAGGATAAGGATTAGGATACAACAATTGGTGATGCTTGCATTGAGCAACCAAGTTAGCAAGGGCTAGATTTAAATGTGTCTGAATGGTTGATATCAGAGGTAACAGAGCCTCCTACTTTTGATTTAGTTCCTTTTGACTTTAATTCTTTGTTTTCCCTAGAAGATGCAAAGCCCAAGCGTAGGGCTAGGATTGTATCTACAATAAAGAGAGATCCTACTATTGGGAAAAGAATAGCCCAAATAGTTATACTCATAGTAGATAAAAATAAGAGAGAAATAGTGGCCAATGAGTTCCAAATAACCATTGTTGACCTAGGGCATGTGATGGCAGATCAATAGATAGAGGAACTAAGGGAAAGTATAGATGCTATAACTGCTTGCATCAAGAGGACTAAGGCAAAAAATAAGGAGTTGAAAGGGCAAATTGCTCAATCTAGCAATTAATTAAGGGATTGGTCACCCCTAGAGTCCAAATAAAAGAGGCTCCAACTACCTTAGCATTGGTCAGTCAGGAGGAGATAATTAGTCTAGATGCACAAAAGCATTAGACCCAAGTGATGCAAAAGTGGTTTACCATATTCACTACTAAAGAATAGAAGGTCATTAGGGGATCCTTGTCCAATTGGGATAAATTGACTCACATAAAAGAAAGAGCAGAGTCATTGAAGAAGAAGTGTGGATGCAGGCTTCATCAAAGTGATCATGACCTGGAAAAATTGAAAAGTGTAAGGAGATTGGATGACCAAATACTCTTGAAGCATAAGATTCTGACTATCTAGACCCTACCCAAGATACACCTCTAGATAAAGGATTTAAAGTTTGAGGTGGATGTACTTCAAAGAGATGCAGAACTAAGATGGTAGACATTGGCATGAAGGCACGTGATCTATTGTTTGATGAAATAGCAATTTTGGAGGAGCTACTAGGTAGTTTAGTAGCTAAAATAGAAACATATGATGAACAAAAGTCCATGCAGGCGTTCAAGGCCAGGTTCAACCCTATGGTAAGTGATCCAATGTATCATTTTTTGAAGGCTATTATAGATGAAGTAATAGATTTATATACCAAGATAAGGGCCTATAATGAGAGGTTAGATGTTAGAACCAGCTAGTAGATATCCATAAGTGAGAAACTGTAAACATAGGAATATGCTAAAACCAAGGCTCAATTATTAGATAGAACAGAGATTGATACCATCGTCAAGGCTTATGAATTATATCATAATTTAAACTTTGGAGGAATGCTAGTAGGATAGGATTCATCTCAATAAAAGGAGGAAGAATAGTATATTCTTGAAGGTGTTGAAGCAAAGATACTATGGAATATTCCTTTTTACTAGTTGTTGTCCCCTAGTGGTTGCTAGCTGGCAACACATGTTGCAAGTATGTGCCTAATCGGTGTTGTCATTGATGTCAACATATCTTTGTTGTCATTGGTGTCAACTATGTCCTATTCTATTACTTGTTTAGAAGCTTTGTATGTTGAGAATATTGAGAAAATTAGCCTCTCTGGAAGAAATAAGTGAGTTACAGTGAAGTGCAGTATAGACAGTGAGTTGTATTCTAAAGAACAGTTCGGTAGATTACTCTGCATTTCTTGATGCTTGAATATATTGGTATATGGATTGGAAGTTATTTAAAGGGATGTATGGAGATGTTAAATCCTAAGTTTGAGTCTCTGGTGTGAAGAATTGATAGAGTTGTATTCACCAGAGTAAAAATTTCTTTCTCTGATTATTCTCTGGTGACAGGGAGAAAGTATTTTGCTCCACATTCCTCTACATTAAAATGTTTTGTTCTGCAGTTCTAAAGGGAAGTTTGGGATGATGATAAGTTCCTACAATTGCAATGGTTCATGTTTTGGTAGTCTGCAAGCTATCTTTCTTTTATGACAGTTGAAGACAGTGAAGTTCATGTGCTCTCGTGTGAAGAATCTCATGAATAAAGTGGTTTGTGTTTGTGCAATTGCTCCTGATGATTTCAACGTGCTTGTGGATTCCTCCTAATCATGTTCCTAACTTTACATTGGTCCGCATTAAGGAATTGACATCATGTTTGAAGATTATTCCCAGATAACATAGCGTGCAACCAGTCTTAGCCAACTTGGTTAATTCCAATAATTGTGGAGATCCCTTGAAGATTATGGAAGCATGTTATGGTGTGGAAGATCATTTTTGAATTCTAGCTAAGGCATGGCATGATCCACATACATCTATACTACAAACCCTTAGCATAATTTTGTATTAGGTCAAGACCTATTTTGTAAAATGTTTGCAATACGGACCTTGGAGATTGTTCCAATGATTGATGATTGTAATTCCAACCTTGATGATCATTCCAAGGTTGATGAAGTGTATAAATACTTGTAATTGAGTCATGGAAAAGAAGTGCTTGAGCAAAAATGGGAAGATAAGGAAAAGGGCGAGAAGATAAGGTAGAGTAGAGAAAAGGAACTATTGTACTTCAATGTATTAATCTCAGACATCAAGAAGATGGTGATTATGGTAGTGAGCTTGACAGTGAGTTGCCAGTTGGGTTTAACAACCCTTAGGGTTTAACAATCCTTATTGTAATCTTTCTAGGTTTAGGGTTGAGGTAGTGAGCCTACTAGACCTAGCTGTACTTCATGGCAATGAGCAGTATGTTCTAGGCCTGTGGAGTGACCAAGCCTGAACATCATTTTTCAAAGATTGCAATATATTTTGAGAGCTAATCCTCTCCATGGTTTCTCCCCACCTTGGGGTTTTCCACATAAAAATCTAGTGTCTCTTGTGTTTAATGTTGCATCTTTGTTTAAGTTTTGAATTTCATGCATTCTTTGTTTAATCATAATAAGTGCGGATACGTGTTTAATGTTTAAGTGCAAAAGTGTTTGAGTTTTTGGGAAAACTAATTCACCCCCCTCTCAGTTGTCTGGTGCATTTCAACAATTGGTATCAGAGCAAGGTTCCTCTGAAGAAAGTCTAACAGCTTGAGGAAGATCCAAAATATCTTATAAGAAGGAAGTGTCCCATTTTGATGGGACAAATTATGCTCTTTGGAAGGCAAACATGAAAAGTCATCTTCTTTGTCTTGGTTACAAAGTATGGAAAGTTGCAGAAACAAAATACACCTTTCCTCAAAATGGTTTGATGACTGAAGATGAAATCAAGGAATATGAAGTGGATGTTATAGCAAAAAATGCTCTGTTAAGTTCATTGAATGACTCAGTACTGACAAAAGTTGTGGATCTTGAAACTGTAAATGAGGTATGGGAAAAGATAAAAAAATTGTATGAGGGAGATGATTCTATGAAGGAGGCCAAGCTACAAAGTCTAAAAGTAAAATATGAAAGTTTGAAGATGAGTGAAGATGAAAACATAACAACCTTTATGCAAAGGGTTGATGAACTTGTCACCAGAATAAAAGGTATGGGGGGAACTCTCGGTGATAAGGAAGTTGTGATGAAAATTCTCATATCACTACCAAAGTCCTACAGTCACAAGGTAGTTGCAATTGAAGAATTTATGCAAGTAAAAGCTATTGATAGAGATCAATTGCTTGGTAAGCTTACTGCCTTTGAAATGATAGAGTTTGGTGATGCCCTACCAAAAGTAGAGACTGCCTTCAAAGCCAGTACTTCTAGGAAAACCTCCATATCAAAAAAGTACAAGGTAGAATCTAATGATGAGTTTGATGAAATGGAAGCCAACTTTGTGGATAGACTACAAAGAGGATCTACTAAGCTCAAAGGTAAATTACCTTTTAAATGTTTTTCCTGTGGTAAAGTAGGCCACTTTGCTTCCAAATGTCTTGAAAGAATTGAAAGAAATGGGAAAAGATATGAGAATAGGCCTAAGATCTAAAAGAAATGTTATTATGTTGAAGATTTTGATGATGATGGAGTATCAGATAATGGTGAACCAGATAATGTTAGTACTTCTGGTAATGAATGCTTGTTTATTTCTATTAAAGAAGAACCTGTGTCTACTAATCTTGCTAGCTGTGTAAGGAAAGAAAAACCAGTGGAAAGTGCTTTGGCTACTTAGGTTGTTGAGGACAAAGATGAATGGGTTATTGATAGTGGCTACTCTCACCACATGACTGGTGACAAAAGTAAGTTTGTGAGTTTGGAAAGATATGATGATGGACTAGTTAGGTTTGGAGATCATCAACTGGTAAGATTTGTGGAAAAGGATCTATTTCTGGTGATGGCAAGCATAATACTGAAGATGTCTTGTATGTGAAAGGATTAAAGCACAATCTTTTGAGTGTGGGTCAGATGTGTGACAAAGGTTATGACTTAAGCTTCAAGGACAATGGATGCAAGATCAGGGAAAGCTCTGGAATAGTCATTGCAATTGGTAAGAAGACCAGAGGTAATATCTATCACTTGAAAGGAACTGATAATTATTGTTTGTTGGCTTAGACTGATGAAAGTTGGCTATGGCATAGAAGGTAGTGTCACATCAATTTTGATAACATTATGAAGATAAGTACTGCACAAGCTATTAGAGATTTTCCTAAGCTTGTGAAGCCTGCTAATCCTATTTGTAAGGAGTGTCAATTTGGGAAACAAACAAGAACAAGTTTCAAAAGAGAGGACCTGGAATCAGTTGATGGACTACTAGAACTAGTTCATATAGACTTGGGTGGACCTACCAGAGTAAGAAGTTTGCAAGGAGACAGGTATTTCATGTTGCTTATTGATGATTATTCTAGAATGACTTGGGTTACCTCTTTGAAAGAAAAATTAGAAGTTCTATATAAGTTCAAGGTATTTAAGGCAATGGTTGAAAATGAGATGGATTTGAAGATCAAATGTTTAAGGTCTGATAGAGGAGGAGAATTCACATCAAATGAATTTAATTTCTTTTGTGAAGAACATGGGATAAAGAGACATTTATCTGCACCTAGAACTCCAAACCAAAATGGAGTCGTTGAAAGGAAGAATAGAACAGTTCAAGAAGTTGCTAGAACCATGATGAAGGAAGTTGATCTTCTAGAAGTATATTGGAGAGAGGCAATTCACATTGCTGTGTATATCCTAAACAGAGTCCAAGTCAAAGGTAATAGTTCTAAGACTCCTTGTGAAATGTGGTATGGTACTATGAAATATCTAAAATTTTTTGGTAGAAAATGTTATATCAAAAGAGAAGAAGATCTAGGCAAGTTTGATGCTAGGTATGATGAAGGAATCTTCCTTGGTTACTCAACCAAGAGCAAGGCCTACCGGTGTTATAATAAGAGGCTGAATAAGATAATTGAGAGTGCAAATGTCAAAGTTGATGAAAGCAAGGAAAGGTATCCAGAATCAAGTGGATATGAATCAGATAAACCATATGTTTCAGAAGTGGTACAACATGAAGATAGCTCAGATGAAGAGGATCAAGCTCCATAAAGTGCTACCAAGACACCAAGGTATGTAAAACTTAATCATTCTGAAGATCAAATCATAGGAGATAAGAGTAAAGAAATCTTGACCAGAAGAAGAGCTATAGAAGAACAAATAAATTTCTCTTTGATTTCCAAGATTAAACTATAGACACCCTAAAATGACCAAGTCGTCACACCACTTGCATTTCATCAAATCTATCTAATCACTTGCATTTCAAACTTTAATTAAATAATCTAATTATTTAATTAATTTCACTAATTTCATCTATTTCTTCCAAAAGTCCAAAATTCAACATTAATTGAATAAATTCTCTTTATTTAATTAATTAAATTAAATTCCTCTATTATTCTTTCACAATTAAATAATTTTAATTATTTAATTAAATCATTATCCTCTTTCAAATTTCAAGTCTCCATTAATTAAATAAATTCAATTATTTAATTGATTCCTCCAATTCTATCTTATCTACAATTAAATAATTTACATTATTTAATTAAATCAATTATTCTTCTAAATTAAATAAATCATACAAATTTATTTAAATTATCTCAATCCTCTAAAAATAAATAAAATCAAGTATTTTATTTATAATCTTCTATTCCGCAATCATGCACAATTAAATAAATAAATTTATTTATTTAATTTCAGTTATCTTCTAATTCCTCTTAAAATATCTTGTTAACTCATGTGCACAACCAGTCTTATTTTTAGAACTCTAAAAAATGAAAAATTACAAGTTGAGTTATCTATTCAATCAATCTTTTTTTCATCATATCTTAATAAAAATATCCTTATGAATTGACACATGTCATGTGCACATTCAACATGGTTATTTGATTTATCTCCTCTGTTGATTCTTCTGAATTATCTGGACCATTGATTGGTTATGTTTGAAACCTATATAAACCCCCCTCATCTCCTTCACAAATCCTCTTCGATCACTTATTCTCGGGCATCCTTTAACAGTGCTTTGTGCAGCAACTTCACGATCTTTTGACATTGATCTTTGAGCACTTTATTTGCTTGTTGAAACTATGGTTTTGCAACACTATTGAGCAATTCACATTCATCCAAAGGGAACAATACAAATCTTGGTAAAAGCTTTCATATTTCATTGATTTATTAGTAATGACTTTTATTTAGATTTGTTCTCTTTATGTTATTGGTTTTTGATTTTGTTAGTTTATCATAGTCAATTTTCTTCATAAACATTTTGGCATGCCTGGTGGGACCCACTAATCCCTCTTTTTCTTTGAGAAACTGATTTTTTTAAGTTACAATATGGAACAACGCAAAAGACATAGAAAATCACTTTTGGCAGTATCCTAAAGCGCTTTTGGAGGCACAGTACAGTGCCCTCGGGCGATACTGTGGCGCTCCTGGTAACACAGATCTGCGCTTTTGGTGAAACAGTCCAGTGCTATTGGTAGTATCATAAAGCGCTTTTGGAAAATTAGGTTTTTTTATCTTATTTTGATGATTTTTGCAGGGTTTTACTCACTTAGCTATCATTGATTTGACTGACAAGCTGGTTTATTTGTCTTTCAACTGTCTTTGATACTTCCTAAGCTGACATATTTAGGGGTATTTTTAATATTTGAGTTAACCTATCTATTCGTGACACCTTCTGAGTTTTCTTGATTTCAGGATACAGATCTATCAGATATTACTTCTTAGAACATTAAAATAAACTATGAAATCATATATGGACTAGTTATTTTGATAAAATACCACTTTTTTCTGGATCTGAGTCTCATGCAACACTTTTGGTTCTACTGTACTGCGCTTCTGACAACAAAATATGATGCTTCTGGGTTTGGTTCAGTGCATCTGGTGGCACAATAAGTCACTTCTAGTCTACAACACATTACTTCTGATAGTATAGTGTAGCACTTTTGGTTCATAGTAAGTCACTTTTGGTAAGACAGTACAACACGTTTTGTCAATTTGTTTGTTTTTGCTAAACTTATGAGTTTTTGTGGAACTAATTGACTTGTCGTAGCTTCTTATCACTCACATAGAGCAAAAAAGTTTTTCTAATATGTTCATACAGGATGAGCATTGAAGAAATCTTTATTTATTGCACTAAATCTTAGAAACATATTGCCTTCTTAAGGGATAATTGAACAAATCATTTCGGCAATCTAAGTCTTAGGAACATACTGCTTTTCTTAAGGGACAATGGACATGTATGAGAAAACACCTCAATTTTCTAAGGGATAATGGACATGAATGCAAAACACTTCAATTTCATAAGGGACAATTGATAACTACAATCATGTGTGTGCCTAATTTAGTTACACCTTATTTTTCTTATAACGGGACAATTGAACCTTTGTTTGACATGCTTGCTCTTACATTTCAGTACTTCCTTTAGAAGGGCTTGCTTTTGGATTGCGCTTCATCCAAAAGGGATGACCCTAAGCAGAGTTTTCCTTTGAACCACTATATAAGAGGGATAAGGCAAAAGCCAAGTCCTAACTGACGTCAGCCTTACCTTGTGGTGCCAAACTGAAAAGAGGTGTACTAGCTCTTTGTGGAAATGATTTTCACATTGAGTGAAGTGTTTGATACTCTTAGTAGGATTATTTAAAGATTTTACTAGCTTGTCACATTACTCGTAAGGCATTGGTCCCTCAAAGCTACTAAGAACCATTCTAGATAGTGACTACCCGATCTACCTCTGAACATTGTAGTAATCATCAGTGCAAGGGGAATCGATTTAAGCCCTTAAGATACTCACCATTGGCTCCCTTGAGAAGAGATAGTATTCCCTTGGCCATAAAGCTCTTGTGACCTACTTGAGCTTTGCAAGGGGAGGGTGAGATATCCCTACCTATCGTCTCTCACAAAGATACAAAATATCTGACACCTTTATGGAATGATATTTTTATTGACGGAGTATTAAGCTATGAGTTGATCTACTACAATGAAACCTTGTCTCTAGGGATAAAAAGTGCTTGTTATTGATTGCAATTTTCTTATACATGTGGAAACATTGGGCTTTTTTGTGAGCCTTGAATATACACTATTTGTTGTGTCAGTCCCTTTTTGCCAACTTTGTTTGCTGTGTTTTCTCTTGCCAAAGCAAAATCTAATCAGAAACAAACCAAATCTATCAAAATTTGCCTTTTAAAATATCAGACACTACTTCAGCGCCTCTGGTATTACAGTAGCTCGCCCTTGGTGGTACAGTAGCTTGCTTTTGGTCACCATAGCTTGCCTTTGGTATAGCATTACCTTGGCTTTGGTAGCTCAGTCCATCGCCTTTGATATTACAGTAGCATGCTTTTGGTTGCACAGTCTTGTGCCTTTGGTCAAACAGTATAGCGCCTTTGGTTTAGTTTTTCTTTGTCAAAACACAAGTAGAATCTTAGCATTACCTTTTGTCCTAGTGTATTCCATTGTAACCACTAGGCTCCAACAAACTATGAAGTCTGAGCAAGTTGTCCCTAGGAAGTACAAATCACCTCCTCATACACCGGAATCAAGCTGACTCAACACTACTCCCAAGGTTACTCCTAGGACACCCACGGTGAAATCAACCAACTCTCCCAACATGTTGCACCTTGATCAACTAAACAATCCTCTAGAAAGTAAGGTCCCTTTGGTAAGTACACCTCACTATACCACCAGCATGCCTCCAGATTTTGTCCCACAAGGTTATACTATCGACCAAGTCCCGTCTTAGGAAGGAAGAGTCCCTTTGGTAAGTACACCTCACTACACCATCGTCATGCCTCCAAATTTTGTCCCACAAGGTTATACCGCAAACCAACCCCCATCTCAAGAAGAGAGACACTTTGAAATAGGTCAATCCTCTCAAGAAGATGGGCAAGATCTTGATGAATTCATACAAGATCCTAGAGCTGTAGCTGCCTTGACAAAATCCTTAGCGAGAACCAAAATCATTTCTTTTGCTTGCTTGTAGAGCAAGGAGCCAAGTTACCTAAAGGCTTTAATCTATCCATGCTTAACGAGCCTAACAACAACCAAGACACCATACAAGTGGTGCAAACCATGTCAAAAGTGACCACACCTTTACCCGAACAAGGCTCACAAGAGAGAATGATTACACAATATGAGAATCCCCTTTATCAAAACCCAACAAGAAAGAGGGCCATATCACTGCTTTTGACTCCTATGGAAATCTACAAACACCAATAGGAAACTCTTCAACATCAAGTGGAGCTAGCTAAGCAAGCCACCTTAGCTCGATCAAATATATAACAAACTCCTAAAGTGTCCACACCAATTGCAAGTGGAATTTTGGTTACCCCATCACAAATAGGTTTCCCACCAAATTACAAGCTGGGGAACAACTATGTAGCCATGCAACAAAGGTCTCAACAATTACCACCTCCTATATCATCAAACCTTCATGTCTCTCAACCAACTAGAGTCATGCAATCCCAACCACAACATTCTTCTACACTCATCCCCAATCAACCATCGTAAATCACATCTACCTATGTCCCTCCTCCACTACATCCATCAGTGCTAAATTTCTTTCACACATTGCCTAGCCACCCTCAACTTTCCCAACATCAAGTGTCCTAAAGCTATGTGCCGCAATCGCAACCTAACCCACACTTTATTTTTCCTCCACCCAATTCTTTTCTTTAACCATTACAAAGCCAACATTCTTACCTAGCACCACCCCCACCTCCTCCTAATCAAAGTATTCAATTCCAAACCAATCTCAACCCAACATACAATGCATACGACCCCAACCAATCTTACGACCCTTATAACACCAACACCCATGGCTTACACTACAATCTTCCATATGGGCAACAACAACCACTTCTAGAACAATAGGAGATATTTCCAACCCTTCCCACAATGATGGAGCTAAAAATCGCAGAAGTTCAATAATAGCTATTTGATCTTACATTTGGCCACATCAAGAAGACCTTCTCTTTAGAAGAAGTGTGTCCTTATCCTTTTGATCGGTCATTACCCATGATCCCTTTTCCTCAAAATTTCACTATTCCTAAGTTTGATAAACACAAAGGAAAAGGCGACCCAAAAGACCATCTTAGGGAATTCTATCTTGCTTGCTTCGAGGTCTCACATAACGACACGCATCTTATGCATCTCTTTCCTCATAGTCTTGGAGGTCAAGCAATAGAATGGTTCTCACACTTACCTATGGGTATCAAGTTTTTTAATGAGCTAGCAGAGAAATTTGCCACCCATTTCTCCTACAATGCAGAGCATGAGATCTCCATGACTGATCTATGCAATAATAAATAGAAAAATGGTGAAACTTTTATTTCTTTCCTTCAACAATGGAGACAAATGGCTAGCAAATTCCCTTTCAAGATTCCTGAGAAATAAATGGTTAGCATATTTGTGCAGAACCTCAACCAGGAGTTAGGTTTCCATTTGCAAATTCTTTGTGCTACAACCTTCAACAAAATCACGTACAAGGGAATTAACATCGAAAAGGCCCTCATTGCTAATGGTGTGGTCAAAATCTTCAAAGAAACTAAAGACAATGCTCCTCAACACCAAATGAATGATAAACCTAAATATTGGAACAAAAACAAAAACGTGGTCAACGATGGGGTGGTCGACTCTAAAAATGTCCAAACATTGCAAACACTGCTTCAGCTTTCTAAACCAAGTCAACCTCAACAACAACAACAATAGTGGCAACCATATCAAAACCAACAACAATGACAACAAGAGTGGCACCAACAAGATTACCCTCCACGGCGTCAATTCACTCTCTTAGGAGAGTCCATAGAATCTATCCTACAAAAGCTCTTACACAAAGGCCTTGTCACCTTACCTGATGTTCCCCCCTATGGCGAACCTATTTACAAAACTGCACGGTACAAAGAAAATGAATATTGTGAATTCCGTAGGAGCAAAGGGCACAAAATTGCATCGTGCATGAAACTCAAGCATCTAATCCAAAATCTCATTAAAGATAACCAAATCTCTCTTGAAGATGATCCACCAATTCAACACATGAACAAAGACCTCAATATGTACAAGGAACCATTCCCTCATCATGGTCCACCTCCTCCACAAGATAAAGGTAAAGATGTCAACCGTGCTTCCACTTCTTTTGACTCCATTGTGGGTCATTTTGAAGAGAGTCGAGTATCTACCCTCACCATCAAAGGCAAATCTATGGATTGCACTGTTACAACTCGTCATGGTCATGTCACCATTCATGGTCCTACACCTAGTCTCCCAGCTCAATCCGATTATAATCTTGTCGAACATCTAGGGAAAACACCAGCATAGATCTCTATCTTGGACCTCCTATGGTCATCACCTGCACATAGAGTTGTGCTAGAAAAAGCCCTCCAAGAGTCTTCAGTTCCTAACAACATAGCAGTCGTGGATTTCCAAGCTATAGTAGGTAAAACTGCCTCACCCTACAATGTGATCTTCTCTGAGAAAGACCTTCCTTCCCATGATATGTGTCATAATGATGCCCTTCATATTGAAGTTCTCATCCATTAGCACAAAATCAAACTCATACTCATAGATGGTGGTGCTGGTCTTAACATCTATTCTTTAAAGTTACTTAAGCAATTGGGATACTCTAAGGATCATGTCAACAATGATCAAAGTATTACAATCAAAGGGTATGATGATACTGAATGTCGTTCAGAAGGTGTTATCCACTTGCCTATACAACTGGGCCCTGTCATGCTTGAAACTAGGTGTCAAGTCCTTGATATTGAGCTACCTTACAACATTATCCTTGGTCGCCCATGGATCCATGCAATGAAAGCTATTCCCTCCATGTACCATCAATCTCTCAAATTCCCATTCAATGGTACCGAGATCACTATCCTAGGAGACCCTAATCCTTTTGAATTCTATTGTGTCTTGCAAGGCCGTTATAAAAATTGCAACCAAGTGCCTCAAAATGACAAAGCCCTCGAATCCCCACTATATGTTGATCCTGAAACTCTGACACAAGCCTCTACAAGTGAACCTAATCATCTTCCTAAAATCAAAGCTCACATTCGTGATATAGGCTTTGGAACATATGATGTCTCAAAATCTTGTTGTGTAGGGCAGATGCCTTTATCCCCTAAATCTTACAGCCAATCACCCATTGCCAAAGCAACTAAAAAATCAGCTATTCCTCCCCCAACATTTCTAACCCAATTCCAACAGGGATAGTTATTGGAAGAGGAAACTATTGAGGACATTTCTTCTTGGCTCTATAAGGAGAAAGAATTGGTCACAATACTAGTCAAGCAATATGGTAATGGCTTACAGATAGTCAAAAACATGGGCTATAAAGGTAAGGATGGCCTTGGGAAACAGAATCAAGGCACAATGGAACCCATTATTGTGACGAAGAACTAGACAAGAAGGGTTTAGAATTTGGTAGAAAGGTACCGCGCGCCTTGGACATCGAGGGTATCCTTGACAAGGTGGCTGAAACTTCTCTCGTAGATTTGACATCTAATGAGGATATCATCAATGACTCTTCCCTCCATATGACTAACCTATTCACCAAATCCTCTATCTTTATGCTATCATCCATATCCTTAACCTCCACCACAAACACCTAGAATGTAACACCTGTCTACCCTGAACTTATCGATTAGGACCAACAAGGGTCCCCCATTATAGATGTATTTTAGAATGAAGAAGCTATAGCAAAGTTCATGGGACTTCGGGATGGTATCCCTCTTGGTGATCACAAAGCAGGTTTTGTAATGGAACTAGAGCCAACTGCTTATTTTGGTGAGAATGCTAAATTCTCTAGTCACAAAAGTAAAAATAAAGAAAGATCTCTAGGTGAAAACCACATTGTGGCACCTCCCAATCATAAAATAGTAAAAACAAAGGACATATCCAAAGGTGAAAACCCAACTGTGGCACCTAAGGATGGAGGATTTGACTTTCCCCTACCACCTAAGTATCAAGAGAAGTCAGCTCTCCTAGTGGAAGATTCTACAGAGATAAACCTTGGCACAGAGAAAAATCTAAAGACCACATTCCTAGCAGCATCACTATCAAAAATAGAGCATAGGAATCTTAACAAATTCTTCTTACAAAGAACCATCAACTTTGTGTGGACCTATGCTGATATGCTAGGGCTAGACCCTAAGCTAGTAGTTCATTATCTCAGAGTTGATCCAAAAGTTAAACCAATCAAGTAAAAGCTGAGAAAAATGCACCCACAGATAGCTCTCTTGGTAAAAGTGGAAATACAGAAGCTGTTAGATGCAAAGTTCATCCAACCTATTGACTATTTAGATTGGGTCTCAAACATTATACCTATGTTTAAACCCAATGAGTGCATCCATATGTGTAATGATTTTAGAGATCTTAACAAAACATGTCCCAAAGATGTCTTTCCGTTACCAAACATTGATATTATAGTAGACTTGACAGCAGGTCATGAAATGCTTTCTCTCATGGATGGATTCTTAAGCTACAATCAGATAAGGATAGCAGAAGAAGATCAACATAAAACAACCTTTACTTATCCTTGGGGTAATTATTGTTGGTGTGTCATGCCATTTGGTCTAAAGAATGTAGGAGCAACCTATCAGAGAGCAATGACAGTGATATTCCATGACCTCTTTCATCATATTATGGAGGACTATGTGGATGACATACTAGCTAAATCTTCTAGGGCAAATCACATACAAGTTCTAGGACAGATCTTTGATAGGCTTAAGAAATACCAAGTGTGCCTCAATCCAAAGAAGTGTGTCTTTGGTGTAACATTAGGGAAGCTATTGGCATACATTGTATCTTGCAGAGGTATTGAAGTAGACCTCGCAAAAGTAAAAGCTATAGTGGAGATGCCCCCACCAAAGAACCTCAAAGCATTAAGGAGCCTTCAAGGAATATTACAATCCATTAGGCATTTCATCTCACAGCTAGCAAATAAATGCCAACCATTTCAACATAGCTCTGAAAGGATGTCTCATTTCAATGGGATGATAAGTGTCAAGCAACATTTGATCAGCTCAAAGAGTATCTGGCTACACCTCCTATGTTGGTTCCACCAGTTGCTGATAAACCTTTGATATTATACATCTCAACTACAAATTCGGCCCTAGGGGCCTTGCTAGCACAACATGATGAATCAAGAAAAGAACATGCAATCTACTATATCAGTCGAACCTTGGTGGGATATGAACTTAATTATTCACCGATGGAAAGGGCTTGTTTAGCAGTAGTGTTCACTTCCCAAAAGCTACAGCATTACATGCTAAACCAACACATAAATCTTATAGCCAAAATTGATCCATTGAAGTATCTACTAGCAAAAGCAACTCTTATAGGCAGACTAGCTAAATGGGTCATGATCCTTAGTGAGTTTGACATTGAGTATGTGGATTGTAAAGCAATCAAGGGACAAGCCCTAGCAGATCAATTAGCAGAAGCACCTATGACAGATACACACCCTATGGTAGCAGACTTTCTAGATGAGAATCTATTCAGTCTTACCAACTCAATAATATGGAAGTTATAATTTGATGGTTCCTACACACAACATGGATCAGGGGCCGGCATTTTATTCGTCACACCTCAAAATGACTATATTCCAAAGTCATATCGGCTTGCATTCCCTTGCACCAACAACATTGCTGAGTATGAAGCACTCCTCATAGGTTTCAATACAACAGTTCAATGGGACATCACAGAATTACAGGTATATGGAGACTCACAACTAGTTAGTAGACAAGTCACAGATGAGTACCAAACAAAAGATGAAAAGTTGGTCCCCTACAAGCAACTAGTGGATGCCTACAAACCACATTTTTCTAGCATCACATTTGAGCAAATTCCAAGAGAGCATAACAAGGCTACAGATTCTATGGCTTCTGTAGGGTCACTAATTGACATGCCTGCTAATACACAGAAATGCGAATTCTTGATCGAGCAATTGTTGATACCAGCCGTCGATGTTCTTGTTACTGAAATCATCTATGAACTTGTTGGTCCCAATTCCCCATGCTATGAAGATATCTATGAATACCTTAAACACAATATCTTTCCCTTCAACCTATCATCCACCCAACACAAAACCTTTATCCGTTGATCCTCCCGTTACACCATTTTGGGTGATACACTATATCATCAGAGTCTCGATGGTATCCTCTTACAATGTCTTAATGCGGAAGAAGCTGAAGCTACCTTATGAGACATACACAAAGGTGTCTGTGGTGCACATTCTACCAGTCCTAATCTTGCTAAGAAGATACTCAGAACAAGATACTATTGGCATACAATAGAACAAGATGCTGTACAATTTGCTAATAAATGCCTACAATGCCAACAGCATGGAGATTTGATTCATGCACTAGCTCATGAACTACAACCTGTGACAACTCCATGGCTTTTTTCTCAATGGGGTCTCGACCTTGTAGGACAAATCCACCCATCCTCATCTAATGGCCATAAATTCATCATTACTGCCACTAAGTATTTTACGAAGTGGGTGGAAGCCATTCCCATGACCTATATCACCGGTAAGCAAATAGCCAAGTTTATCCTTAACTACCTCATCTGTCGATATGGTATTCCCCAAGCCATTGTCACAGATAATGGGAGACCATTCAAGAATCAAGATGTTGGTGCCTCGTGCACACAATACAATATCAAACATTGCTTTTCAACTCCCTACTATCCACAAAGTAACGGCCAAGCTGAGGCTTCCAATAAAACCATTCTCAAAATCCTCAAGAAAATGGTCAATGAAGCTGGTCGTGATTGGCACTTGCAACTCAATCCCGCCCTATGGGCCTACCACACTAGTATGAGAACACCAACTAGTGCCATGCCATATGCCTTGGTCTATGGCTCTGAAGCCATCCTACCTATAGAGGTCGAGATCCCCTCCCTCTGAGTATCCATGCAGGACCTGATCGATGGAGAGGACTATCGCACTTCCAAATTAGTTGAGCTAGAATTACTAGACGAAAGGCACCTTGCCGTACTTAATCATCTCCATGTCTATCAAAACTGCCTCTGGCATAATTACAACAAAAAGATCAAAGAAAGACAGTTTCAAGTTGGTGATCTTGTCCTCAAAGAGAATCAGAGAAATCAAGCAGACTGAGAAAAGAAGGGCAAGTTTGAGCTTAACTAGTTAAGCACCTTTATTGTCACCACAGCGTATGGATCAAGAGCTTAGACTTTAGCTACACCTGACGTCATTCCTCTAGATGAGCCACTTAATAGTGTCCATCTCAAGAATTTCTATGCCTGATCCTCAAAGTATTCCAAAAAAAAAATCATCCTCTGGTGAAAACCTGGCAAACAGGTGCCTTGGATAACTACCATAGTGAAAACCTGGCAAATGGGCACTATGTGTAGAGTCAACATCCATCATCTATCGAGTCGTGTCCACTCCACATCCATTTCACAACAAGCTTCATCCATCCATCCATAATAAAACCATTGACCTTGTTTGCATTTCCATCTCCCTATCTAGTGTAGCTTGGAAATTTGTCAGTGTCCATCATCGTCATCCCATGCCTTGATTTATGTCTACAATTAACACTGGCTTGTCCTAGGTCAAAGCTTTCTGTGTCTTCTTCATTAGTCATCCATGCAAATTCCTCTACTGGAATGGGGGCAACTCTTTCCTTCACCTAGGTCTAGGAATGGATCCTTGTTCGTGGTTCACAAACACTTCAATCTTTCTCCTTTCCACAGATAACACCCTTTAATGGACACATCGCTCCTACAATAAGGCTGTTATCTTTTCAACATGCTTTTTCTTACATCATCACATCGACCAGAACTACATATTATCTCATCTCAATCTTAAGGTACCTTGATCCCATGGATATGGGTATGTACGTAGTTTGGAATACAAAGGAAGTTTACAGTACTCAGGTACTTAAGATCTCCCCCTCACCACCTTGACCCATCTCATCACTCTATCCAGAACTACATATTTTTCATCTTTCCTCATAATGTGACTTGATCCTGTGGATACAGGGTATGTAGGCAGTCTGGAATACGAAGGATGTATCCAATACTCAGGCACATATGATTCATCATCCTCCACCCATTCTAATCCATTAACACTATCACCTTTCTTGTCTCCCTTTTCTTTTTAAATCCATGCACCTCGACTTGACTAACTTAAGCAACAAGCTAATGCATTCTTTCAAAGTAGAAGTCCTTAACAACCCTGAAGCAAAGTAGCTTTCTTCCAGAGTCATCTACTATCCTGCATATCGATTGCCAGCATCAGTTAAGTCCAGCTTAACCAAGGCACCAGATCAACAAGCTTGTCTTCTACTAAGTGTTCCATTGTCAAGACCAACACACACGTCTCCTATGACATGTGACATTTCCTACAGAAAGACATTGTCTTTTAGGTAGATGGCCCCCTTTAACGGACACATAATTCCTAGGATAAGGCTATTATCTTTCCCATCCATTCTATCCTGAGCAACCTCTTTGGCAAGAGAATATGTTGGCTGTATGTTTACTTTGAAAGTCAGTCAATTTTTTTTTTGGTTTATCTTTTGTTCCTTTTCTATTACCTATTCAAGGCTAACTTGATTTGTCTATAATCTTGGTATGTTGCGATGCAGTATGGATTGGGGGCATAGTCATTGCTTTTGTGTACCGTGTTTGAGGAATGATCTTTAGCATCTTTCTTAGCAGCATATTTATCTTGTGTGTGTTACGACCTAGTATCTTACATATTAATACTCTTCTTGCACTAACATGTATTGAAGTTTATTTTATGTTCAAGACTATGGCTCATTCACATGTACCAATAAGGTTATATTATGCCTAAGGGATCTAAGTTCAAACCGCTTGCTTGCAAAGTCAACGTCTATGCACTCAGATATTACTGCACCTTGGTCTTTTATACCTTGGTGATGAATTATCCATGTGCTATATCAAAAATAAGGATTGCTCTTTATGTTAAAATTGTGAAACCAATGCAACAAGCTCATCATTCATCCATTCACACAAACCTTATATCATTTTTCAAAGTGATGATCGATCAACAATCTATTTCTTCCATCTCTACTTTTCTTCTCTCTAGTCTATATCTACAAAACCCACATGTTAGATATCACTAGTCATAACATCTCTATCATCATAGCATCTATATCATCATACATCTATAAAGCATCATGACATCTATAAGCATCATATGAGCAATATACATCATCACATAAATCCATAATCATACATACATATCATCTAATCCATGTCATCAGGAAATGCATACACGAAAGCATGAACATTAGTGAACACAATATATCATCACATGCATCATGTGAAGGTCATCAATATACAAAATGTATGTGTCTACATCAATAGTCCATATGTATACATCCAAATATACATCAAATATAGTACATCAAGGCTATCAAGAGCTCGCAAAATATACATCAGGATGCACGCAGGCTCAGTCCAAAGTGATACAAAATAATAAAATATATAGGTGTCGATCATGATACAAAAAGTGATACAATGTACAAGTATGTATGCTCTAGTGGGTAGAGCTACCCTCCTGCTGTGGCCCCTGTCCTCCACCTATGCTCGGTGTAGGTCCCCCTGACATCCCTCCTCCCCCAGCTGGTCCTTCTCCCCCTAGTGGCACACCTGGTCCTCTAACTGAGGACAATGACAGCCCTGTCCTGCGGGACCTGGATGCTCCAGACCTACTCCTATCTCTATAACTGGGTGCCTGCTGAGCTGCTGGCACCACACCCGTGTAGAACCCCTTGTAGTACTCTGCCTCTCTCCTTGCTGACACTAGCTCTCCGTGCATGTGGACGAGCTCACTATATAGTGTCCTCTGGTCTGCACCTAGTGCACAGTGTGCCTCATCTCTCTCCCATCTCACCCTCTGTAGTGTGGCCTCTGCATCCCTCTCTCGAGTCACCTGGGCTAATTGCCCATCATCCATTGCTAGTGCAGGTGCAACCTGTACCTATGCCAAGGCTATCTGCGCTGTTGTGGCTACCTGTGTCTGCACCTATGTGATTGCCTTTGCATGTCTCACCTCTACCCTAGCTACATCCCTATCTCTCCTTAGCCTCACCATCTAGAGCTCTAATCAAGTCCTTCGGGCTATCTCCTCCTATAAGAGATGCTCGGCCCACTGTAAATCGGTCTCTACAATCGGGTCCCCCTCCTCAGCCATCTCCACATCTGCCTGCTAGCCACTAGCCTGTCCAACTGCCTGTTATCTCACCTCTTTGGTCTATCAACTCATCTTGGCCTCTACACCTGGGACTAGTACCTCCCCCACTGCCCCTGCCACTCCTGGTGTAGTCAACCACACTAGCCTGTGTGTCTGCTAGTACCTGTTGTACTCTGGCAGTGTCCTCGGATCTGCCAGTCCTATATTCCAATCCCATCTCACAGGGACAAGTCCCTATACCTCTACCAAAGCTATAGCTACTATAATCTCTGCATCCCAATCCCCAACTTCCCTCCGCGTCCTACCGTGTGTCACCTCATTGACTGGCAGTCCCTGTGGCAACCCAAACTGTCTGAGTACCCACTCTGGCAGGTATCTCTCTATGGTCTTTGTCGACCTCCCAAATAGGTATCGAGCCTGGCAGCAATACATAAGCTACTCATGCTCGCCTCCCACTCCTCACAAAGTAACCATGGCCTCCAAACAAATAGGTCCATCTCATCAATCTGTCACCTCTAGTGGCTAACAGATCCCAGCCTCTGGTGTGTGATGACTCCCTCGTACAGAAATGCATATGGCTCTCCCCTCTCTCGACGGTGCTGTGTCATGGGTCTGATCACAGGGATATGCTCCCACTCCCACACCTGTAGAAGAGTAACCTCTACTGAGAGACTGCAACCTCTCCTATAAACACAATCGTACATATCATGATATAATTGTTCAAGTACACAAGGCCCCCATGTGTACTATGTCCCATGTGTAAACATCCCAGATAGTATCATGCCCTATCTAACAGATAGTCCTCTGGATCACCTGTCTGGGCATAGGAAGCCACCAATCAGTGACATAACTATCCATCTGATCCTGTCATAGAGTTGTGGGACATCTACCCACTGAATCTCCCTGTCATCTATCCCTAGGTCATCCATGCAGAATACCTCTACCAGGCCTGCCTCACCCCATGCTGGGTCAAAGTCCACTCTCTCTTCATCTATCCAAATCCTGAGGATGCGATACACATCCTCCAGCATCACTGTTGCCTCCCCTGTCAGAAAGTGAAACGAGCCTATCTCATTGTGAAATCTCTCTACGACTACTGTCACTAGGGTGAGATTCACCCTAATGTGTGTCAAGTGTGCCACGTGCCATAATCCCACATGCTCTAGGAATGCATCCTTCTCCCATGTCAGTTGTACCACCTCATGTGCTATGGGGTGGTGTCACTCTCTCGACATTAGCGGCAACATAATCCTCTGCATCTAAGAAACCACTTGTCAATTAGTTTAACCATTTCTTCATTATCCTACCTACATCTATTCTATGCTATGCAACCTCAAACCAAACTCTCCCCTTTGATAAGCTAGGGTAGTCAACCCTTTGGTCAACCCTAACTCTCATTTTCTTCTACCTCACCAAAAGTGCTTTGTTTTATACAAAGGCATTGTACTGTCTCACCAAATGCACTGCACTATCTATCCAGATGTGTTGCGCTGCACTACACCAAGGGCAACTTGTTTTACAAGTGTGCCTTGCCATGCTTCCAACTACACCTCACTGCGCTACTAGAGGCAACTCAATTTATTCCCTCCCAAACCAACCATGCCTTGCTACTTAGCCAACCGCGCTGCACTACCCTACCAAGAGCGTTGTGTGACCCTACTAACCACGTTGCGGCCTGGCTGCCAAAAACCATATACACTGCAGCTTTGCCAAAAGCGCTGAGCTTACCCACCAGAAGCATTGCGTTGTGCCAAAAGTGCATAGGATGACTACCAATAGTATCATTCTATCCTACCACGCTTTTGGCTGACCTAAAATACCTACCTGGATCTAGCCCTACACCACCCTAAAATGTTAAATCAAAATGAGGTTTTTAGACACTTACTGCTGCCAGAGCTCCTGTTGGCCTCCTGTACGTCTGCACTAGCTCCGCCCGATGCCTATGCATTGGAATCAACATCTCTCCTCTACTGTCGGCTCCTTCCACTCAACTCTCTCACCCTAATTTTGGAGGCTCTACTCTCTAAACTTAGAAGCTCTTAGGGTGCAAATGAGGATTGTGGTCCCCTTATGACCTATTTATAGTGTCCCTCCCGCACTTTTCTTTCTTCCCACCCCATTCTTCTTTTCCTGCTACCTTGTCGTGCACTTATCTAGTCGAGTGTCAACCCAATTCTTCTGTCGCTTCCCTGTCTTTCCACTCGAGGGGGCATACGCTGGGGCAACTAACTACACTGGGGCATCAAAAATTGTATCATGTCTTCAACAATCATTTTCTTTGACGCAACGTTGTAAACTGCATTGCATCAAAGAGAGGCAAAATGTAGACACCCTAAAATGACCAAGTCGTCACACCACTTGCATTTCATCAAATCTGTCTAATCCCTTGCATTTCAAACATTAATTAAATAATCTAATAATTTAATTAATTTCACCAATTTCATCTATTTCTTCCAAAAGTCCAAAATTCAACATTAATTGAATAAATTCTCTTTATTTAATTAATTAAATTAAATTCCTCTATTATTCTTCCACAATTAAATAATTTTAATTATTTAATTAAATCATTATCCTCTTTCAAATTTCAAGTCTCCATTAATTAAATAAATTCAATTATTTAATTAATTCCTCCAATTCTATCTTATCTACAATTAAATAATTTACATTATTTAATTAAATCAATTATTCTTCTAAATTTAAATAAATCAGCAAATTTATTTAAATTATCTCAATCCTCTAAAAATAAATAAAATCAAGTATTTTATTTATAATCTTCTGTTCCTCAATCATGCACAATTAAATAAATAAATTTATTTATTTAATTTCAGTTATCTTCCAATTCCCCTTAAAATATCTTGTTAACTCATGTGCACAATCAGTCTTATTTTTAGAACTTTTAAAAAGGCAAAATTACAAGTTGAGTTATCTATTCAATCAATCTTGTTTTCATCGTATCTTAATAAAAATATCCTTATGGATTGACACATGTCATGTGCACATTCATCATGGTTATTTGATTTATCTCCTTCATTGATTCTTCTAAATTATCTGGACCGTTGATTGATTATGTTTGAAACCTATATAAACCCCCCTCATCTCCTTCACAAATCCTCTTCGATCACTTATTCTCGGGCATCCTTTAATAGTGCTTTGAACATACATCGCATCAATTGAGAAACTTCACGATCTTTTGACATTGATCTTTGAGCACTTTACTTGCTTGTTGCAACCATGGTTTCATAGCACTATTGAGCAATTCACATTCATCCAAAGGGAACAATACAAATCTCGGTAAAATCTTTCATATTTCATTGATTTATTAGTAATGGCTTTTATTTAGATTAGTTCTCTTTATGTTATTGGTTTTTTATTTTGTTAGTTTATCATAGTCAATTTTCCTCATACACATAAACATAAGACTGTGAATGAAGCTTGCAATGATAAGAATTGGGTAAAGGATATGAAAGAAGAATTGACGTAGATAGAGAAGAATCAGACCTAGGATCTTGTTCCCAGACCAACAAATAAAAATGTAATTGGTACCAAGTGGGTTTTCATAAACAAGATGAATGAGAATGGTGAAGTAGTAAGAAACAAAGCAAGGTTGGTATGCAAAGAATACTCTCAAGTTGAAGGAATAGATTTTGAGGAAACATTTGCACCAGTGGCAAGGATTGAATTTATAAGAATGTTCTTGGCATTTGTAGCCTACAAATATTTTAAGGTATATCAGATGGATGTAAAGTCTACATTCTTGAATGGAGAATTGGAAGAAGAAGTCTATATTGAACAACCAAAAGGATTCCAGTCATCACATTAGGATGACATAGTATGTAGATTGAAGAATGCATTATATGGGTTAAAATAAGCCCCCAGAGCTTGGTATGCTAGGTTGGATAAGTATCTGATACAGTTAGGATTCACCAAGGGTACCATCGACAACAATCTATATTTCAAGATCAATAATGAACAAATCCTAATTGTTGCAGTCTTTGTTGATGACATTATCTTTGGAGGAAATGAAGGTATGTGTACAATTTTTGGTGGAGAAATGCAACATGAATTTGAAATGTCCATGTTTGGTGAGATGAATTTCTTTTTAGGTCTACAAATAAATCAATCAGATAAAGGTATCTTCATTTCTCAGTCTAACTATGTGAAAGAGTTGTTAAATAAGTTTGGGATGGAAGAATCTAAACCAGTAAATACTCCCATGATAACTGGTTGTAAGTTGGACAAAAATGATGACTCACCTATGGCAGATTAGAAAAGGTACAAATCTATGATTGGAGGATTACTTTATTTGACTCAAACTAGACCTGACATAATGTATGCAGTTTGTCTTGTGGAAAGATTTCAAACAAAGCCTAAGGAGTCACATGTGATGGTAGTCAAGAGAATTCTGAGATATTTGAAAGGCACAATGGATTATGGTTTGTGGTATCCAAGGGACAATGATTTCACTTTCAGTGCATACACTGATGTAGATTGGGCCGAAGATGTAGATGACATGAAAAGTACAAGTGGAGGTGCATTCTTTTTGGGAAAAAGGCTGGTATCTTGGATAAACAAAAAATAAGATTCAATATCTCTGTCCACTGCAGAAGCAGAATATATTGCAGCAGCATGTAGTTGTACTCAAGTGTTGTGGATGAAGTAGACATTGAAGGACATCAAAATTGTGTATGAAGATCCAATTGCAATCTTTTGTGACAATACAATGCCATAAACATATCAAAGAATCCAGTAATGAATTCAAGGACAAATCACATATCCATAAGAAATCACTTTTTGCGGGGAAAAGTGATAGAGAATGAAGTCAAGTTGGAATATGTATCTACAAAAGACCAGATTGCAGGCATTTTCACCAAACCTCTGCCTAAGGATACTTTTGAGTATCTTAGAGAAAAGTTATGGATTATTACCCCTCCTACTCTAAACTAAGATACACAAGAGTACATTAGTCCAGTGGTTCTTAGAGTTACTTCTTTAGATCCGGATTGATGCTTTTAGGGCTACTTCTTAGGGGGAGTAGTGAGAGAGTTCAGAAGAGAAATTGAATTAGAGAAGAAGAGTGCAAGTATGTGCCCTTTTCCATTGATGTCAAAGGGGGAGAGAATTCATGTGAAAAAATTAGAAGGAAAGAGTGTAGATGTATAAAGAGATAGGGGAGAATCTTGTCTCGATGGCTGTTGCAATTTTTCACATCATATGTTGCCATCAATGATAAAGGGGGAGATTGTTGCAAGTATGTGCCTAATACGTGTTGTCATTGATGTCAACATATCTTTTTTGTCATTGGTGTCGACTATGTCTTATTCTATTACTTGTTTAGAAGCTTTGTATGTTGAGGATATTGAGAAAATTAGCCTCTCTAAAAGAAACAAGTGAGTTACAGTGAAGTGTAGTATAGACAATGAGTTGTATGTTGAAGAACAGTCTGGTAGATTACTCCACATTTCTTGATGCTTGAATATATTGGTCTATGGATTGGAATTTATTTAAAGGGATGTCTGAAGATTCTAAACCCTAAGTTTGAGCCTCTGATGTGAAGAATTGAGAGAGTTGTATTCACCAGGTAAAACATGCTTTCTCTGATTATTCTCTGGTGACAAGGAGAAAGTATTTTGCTCTGCATTCCTCCATACTAAAGTGTTTTGCTCTGGGGTTCTAAAGGGAAGTTTGGGATGATGATAAGTGCCTACAATTGCAATGGTTCATGTTTTGGTGGTCTGCAAGCTATCTTTCTTTTATGACAGTTGAAGACAGTGAAGTTCATGTGCTCCGGTGTGAAGAATCTCATGAATAAAGTGGTTTGTGTTTGTGCAGCTGCTCCTGATGATTTCAACATGTTTGTGGATTCCTCCTAATCATGTTCCTACCTTTACATTGGTTTGTGTTAAGGAAATGAGATCATGTTTGAAGGTTATTCCCAAATAACATAGTGTGCAACCAGTCTTAGCCAACTTGGTTACTTCTAGTATTTGTGGAGATACCTTGAAGATTATGGAAGCATGTTATGGCATAGAAGATTGTGTTTGAGTCCTAGCTAAGGCATAGCATGATCTGCATACATCTATACTACAAACCCTTAGCATAATTTTGTATTAGGTCAAGACCTATTTTGTAAAATGTTTGTAATACCAACCTTGGAGATTGTTCCAATGATTGATGATTGTAATGCCAACCTTGATGATCATTCCAAGGTTGATGAAGTGTATAAATATTTGTAATTGAGTTGTGGAAAAGAAGTCCTTGAGTGAAAATGGGAAGATAAGGAAAAGGGTGAGAAAATAAGGCAAAGCAGGGTAGAGAAGAGTAGAGGAACTATTGTACTTCAATGTATTAATCTTAGACATGAAGAAGATGGTGATTTTGACAGTGAGTTTGGAAGTGAGCTGCTAGTAGGGTTTAACAACCCTTATTGTAATCTTTCTAGGTTTAGGGTTGAGGCAGTGACCCTGCTAGACCTAGCTATACTTCATGGCAGTGATCCAATATGTTCTAGGCCCGTGGAGTGACCAAGCTTGAAAATTATTTTTCAAATATTGCAATATATTTTGAGAGCTAATCCTCTCCATGGTTTTTTCCCACCTTGGGGTTTTCCATGTAAAAAATTGGTGTCTCTTGTGTTCAATGTTGCATATGTGTTTAAGTTTCTGATTTCATGCATTCTTTGTTTAATCATAATAAGTGTGGATAAGTGATAAATGCTTAAGTGCAGAAGTGTTTGAGTTTTTGGGACAACTGATTCACCCCCCTCCTCTCAATTGTCTAGTGCACTTCAACAACATGCGCCACTTTTGATCGTTTATTATCTTGGATGAGATCCTAACCGTTGAGTCGTTGTAACAGATCTGGTCCTTGTTCTATAAAAGGATCATGATCTTTCTTTTGTAAAAGAGACTGAATTGTTGAAATTCTGAGCACTAAGTTTGTGATTTTACAACTTTTGTGATCTCTCCTCAAGGTTCTTTCTCAAGATCGATGTATATGTATATATTCTTTGCATGCTTAATGGAAATGAAGCTAGATTACTTCCTGATCATATATCCTACAGAATCTTCTATTGATTTCTGATATGTGATTGTGAATTGTTGCATTCTCTTGAAGTGCATTCAATTAATTACATATTGCCATCCACTATCCTTTGAAGATTCATACTAACCATGCGTAATTGTGGAGCTTCTTGGTGAAGTATGGTTTGGTTTCATCTCCTTTTCATGATTGTATCAAAATATGTATGTGGATCATTGACCAAAGATAAGTAATTTAGGATTTCAATTTCTAAACTTCATCTTTTAGTTTCATTTCATAAATAATCATAAATAACTACAAATCATGACAAATCATAAGCAAATACTATAAGTCCATGTTGATAGCGACTTATCTAGAGCATATACAGTGAGTAAACATAAGCACTGGATACATTTTGAGTAATATATCCTGAATTGATGTAAATAATGATATATCATGACCATACATAGTGAAAATTTGCAGATCCTAGCAAATATGATGCAAATCATCATAAATATCAGTTAAATGCATGCTCTTAGATACATCATTTAAGAAAATTTAAGGTTCAGAAGTGAAGATTAGTTCAGACAGGGATAGTTTCAGAAGAACTAATCAAAGTTGGAAATATCCTAAGAATTAATCCAAATCAAGGATAGTTTTAGAAGAACTAATCAAAGTTAGAGTCAAATTCATATCAATTTGCACAAATTCTAACTAAATATTACAAGATTTAACATAATTGTCCAAGATATATGCAGATTAGGTATCATAGACCAGATATTTGTGAATATTGACTAAATTTGTGGAAAACATAAACAAAAGCACGTAAGGCCCCAACATGGAAAACAACAAGACATAACAACCCTAAGTGGTGATCAAGTAGTCAAGCCCTGATAAGAGGAGACTTGGGATTATAAAATTCATCTAGAATTTTATCATATCTTTCAAGATGAATGAAGGTTTGTTGCAAACTTTTATTCTTTTTTTTTTGTGACTAACAAACACATCAATAGATTATGGCACTATAAGGAGGGCCATGGACTAAAAGCTTTGTATTTCTACAAAGATCTCATCAATATTCCATCATTTACTCTAAGAGACTGTAAATATCCCTTTCTTGAGAGGAATTGACTCTATTTTTGCAAATATTTGGTCCAAAGCTTCAAAGTTTGACTTGAAATTTTTGATCTCGCTCACTGGCCTGCTACTAGATCAAGATCTAGTGGACCTTTGCAAGAATTGCCTATTGTGAGGCCAATATCATGCTCAACTAGTGCACAACATAGAAATGCTACCCCTGTACCACTAGTAGCTCCTATACAAGTTCCTATGGCATTCTTTAACATCAAACCACCCCTTTATTTTGCAACATATAATGATTTGTTGAAGAATCCCAATAAATTGTGCCTGAGGTATCATCTGTATCAGGATGCTGAGAATCATCTATGAACATTCAATGAAGCTTTCTTTAGAGCAAGGATATAGCATGAAAATATCATTTGTAGGCTCTTTCCATACACATTAGGGGAAGAAGGATAAAATTGGTATGTAAGTTTGCCCCAATGGTCCATCAACACCTAGTTATTAATGGAAAATGAATTCAAAGCCTAATTCAGAGTCTCGATTGATGCAACAACTATGTATCATCATTTTTCTAAGATCAAGAGAGGTGAAGGTGAGTTTATAGAAAACTTCAATAACCTCTTCCAAAAGGCATATTCCAAGTTAATAGCTCCATACATCATCGCTAAGGATGCAACCTTGTTAGTCTATACTTAGCTCTGGATCCTTTGACGACTATGTTTGGGAGAAGGGTAAATCCTACCATTACAATGTTATCAGGTGCCTATGCAGAGGTAGTCAAAGTGAATATTGAAATGAAACAAGTAGGACACTGTCCCCTACTTACCTTAGGACCTCTTGCTTTGCCTAACCAAATGCAACACATCAATGGAGGTGTAATAAATTATGTTCCAATGGCAAATCCTTTACAAGTACCACCAATTAATACAATTCCTCCCCAAGGGATTGATCAAATGATTCCATATTTGGGATAATCTCCTCTAGAAGCTAGACCAAATGGTAATGGTGGCTCTTTCTTTCTCCCTCGTCAAGACAACGTAGTGGCAAAAGGATAGGAAGAGAAGGAGGATATAAAAGAGATAATTTCTCAACTGAAGAGACTAACTATTGAGGTGACACAATTGAGAAATCAGAATTTCTATTCCTAGAACAATGCTCAAAATGTGCAAAACAAAGGATATCTAGATAGGGGATATAAAAATGACAGAGGTTATAATAACACTTCAAGACCTCTAAGAGTCTGGAACACTAGACCAAACAATGGAATTCTGCCATCACCTTTGGATACTCAAGTGCCTCCTAAATCCAAGTAGATGACTTAAGTCAATCTGGCTGAAGCTACCCTAAATAATTGGCATAGGATCCATAATACAAGTGCAAATGTAGAGTTAGATTGTCCACAATTCAAGATTGTTTCTAGTATTTTCTAGGCAAAAGTTCAAAATTGAAGGTGGAGTAAATTTTCCTAAAGGAAATGAACTAGTACCCTTGGGATATGAATCATAAATGGTTTTGGAAAGCTCCATGGGTTACCAAGAACGAGTGAACATAGTACACAAAAATTACACTCTCATATGTGAAAAGACAACTCTATCTTTTGAAGATTATACCTTTCCTTTTGAAAAGGATAATGAACCAAACCAAGAGGTAGATGAAGTTCATGCTTTTTAGCAATTCCAAAGAGGACATAACTACAACCTCTAGAACAATAGTAGTAGGACAGCTGGTCCTTTAACAAGCTTTGTCGCACTGAACAACTTCAACACTCCTCTAGATGTGAATGCTAGCAACAATCCAACACCTCTAAGAGTGAATCAACATCACTTCACGTCATCATCCATACTAGCCAAAGGTATGAATGACCTCTCTGAGTCTGATAAATTAGTCACCTACTTAGCTAAAGCAATCAAGAAGACAAAGATCAATTTATCCTTATCCGAGTATTTAAAAAAAAACCCAGTGATTAAGAAGGCTTTCCTCAAATCTTTAAATGAAACTATAGTAAAAGAGAATATCCCTAGTAGTACTCCAACCAAAGATTCCCCACATAAGGACATCCCTTTCAAGCCTAAGGATAAAAGACAAATCCATTATGTAGATATCGCACAAATGACATTAGACAAAGAGAAAATTGAGTATGCCCTTTCTCCTCACTTTAAGGATATTTGGGAAGAATCTGCATAATTGCATGGTGGATTTTGGAGCCTCTATGTGAATTTCATGCCTTTGTCCGTATGTGAGATTTTAGGTTTTTCACCTACTAAATCCTTAAGGAAGGTAACTCAGTTAGATAAATATGAAGTTAATGTCATAGGAATGTTAACCTAGATTCATATGTAGTTAGCCTCCGACCCTATAGTCCACCATTTCATTGACATCTACGTAGTAGATATCCCTGACACCTACGACATGCTATTAAGTAGAGATTGGTCCAAAATTCTTAATGGATACATGTCTACAGATTTCTCACATATGTGGTTACCATGGAGGGGTATCCCTAACCAGATCAAGATTGAAGCTGAGCCAAGAATGAAGCATATGATCACTAAATATCACCAGAATAATAAAGTGTTGTACACAAGTGTAGAACAAGAAGTTTATAGAGTCAAACTTCCAGATGTCACTGTGGAAGAACAAAAATTTTGATGTGCAACTATATGAAGGAGAGTAGTGAAGTAAGTCTAATCACACTAGGGATAGATTGTCTGGTGGAATCTAACCATGCAATTTTAGATGACGATAGGGATGATGGTTTAAATGAGTTTGAAAAACACATGTTTGATGAAATCCAAAAGTATAATTTGCAAGGGATCCCACTCAGGCAAGCTTTGTTGAAAGGATGGTGTAGGCTGCGTAATATGCCACATTCTGAAACCACATGCACCATGTGCATAGATTGGATTGATAGAAAAGAGCAATTATATTCAAAGAGTAAGCATGGTTTATCAAATAAAATCCTTGAGGGAATAAAGTCTCAAGCTGAAGAGATAGGCCATGTAGTGACAAGTCAGATCCATGAGATATAAGGAGATGAGTCAAAGATGGCCAATTCTGTCCCAACAAATGTCATGATGAAACAAATTAGAGGTCTAGACATTGGTGTCACTGAAAATGCAAGCAACACGGATATTCATTCACCTAATATTTAGACACCCGAATGTCCTAATATTTTAGTTCCTGAGGAATAGAGGATGTACATACACCAGGAACCATCCATAAAGGAGGAAATGTCCTGATAAGAGTCCTCCTAATGATAGACCCTGGACATTGAAATTTGATGGGTCTAAGTCTAAACATGGTTTTAGAGTCAGGGTTGATCTGGTTAATCCTCAAGGGAAGTCATATCTCGATGCATGCAAATTATAATTTCATTACACTAATAATATTATTAAGTATGAAGCATTGATCCATGGCTTACTTTTTACATTGAAAACGGGAGTCAAGATATTGCATGTGTTTGGAGATTCCAAACTGGTGATCAGACACATGAGAAAATAATATTCTTGCAACTATAAAAGACTATCCAGTTACAGACATCGGGTATGGGATTTGATTAAAGGGTTTGATGCCTTCAACATTACTCATGTGCCACAAAAGCAAAACTAGTGAGTAGATGCCTTAGCCATAGCTGCAAGCACACTAGAACCCATGATCATGCCAGGATTAAAGAAGTTCTTAGTTGAATTGGTATCTACACCCTTGATATCAGATAACATGATCAATTTTCAAGTCTTTGATGATGATCAACATATTTTTGATTTCATTGTTAGTTGAGATGTGTTTGGAGCCCAAGTAATAGATGGACATAGTCTGGAAGATAAAATATGGGGTGATCTCGAAAGGGATGATAGAACTTGAAAGGATGTTTAATTTGGATAACATAACTAAGAAAAGGAATCTGCCCAAAACAGATGGAGGAAAATGTGAACCTGTCAGTATAGGATGGGGTTCAGAGATAAGAAATGTCTTGATTGGAAAAGTATGTACTCCAGCTGAGAGGGAAGGGATAATCCAAGCTCTAACAAATTCCATCCATGTGATAGCTTGGACTTATGATGAATTAAAAACATATGATACTTCAATCATTACTCATACTACTCCATTAAAGCTTGATGCTAAGCCATTCAGATAGAAACAAAGGTCAGTGAATGCCCTATTAGAACCACTAATATTTGAAGAAGTCAAGAAAATACTAGCCACTAGAATCATCTTTCTGATTAGACATTCCACGTGGCTGGGAAATCTAGTTCCATTAAGGAGAAATAATGGAGACACCCGCTTATTTGTAGATTTTAGAAACCTTAACAAAGCATTGGAAAAGGATAACTATCCACTCCCATCACTAGATGAAGTACTTCAAATGGTTAATGGAGCACAGATGCTGTCTTTCTTAGATGGATTTTTAGGTTATAATCATGTTATGGTTGACAAGACTGATAGATTAAAGACAACATTCATGACAAAGTGTGGAATATTCACATATAAACGTATGCCATTTTTCTTAATTAATGCTGGAGAAATGTTTCGACGAGCTATGGATATTGCTTTTAGAGGTTTGGTAGGCCATTTTATTTTTATTTATATGGATGACCTGATAGTGTTCACAAAATATATGGTGCAGGGGCACCCACAGGTTCTCATGCCCAAGAGGGGTCAAAGTTAGCATATTTGTTTTTTGTTTATAATGTTTTCATGTATTAAGGTCTTCTAAGACCATTCTTGTGTGTTGGAGTCTAATTTGAGTCATTAGGTGTAAGCTAGAGTCTAGAGGAATATGAAAAGTTTCAATGTTGCACAATGAAGGAATATATAAAGTGTCAAGAATATGAACCAATGTAACTGAAAATTGGTCTTGCACCATTGAAACATGTTGATAAATGTTTAAAAGACCTTGTGTGGTTTAAATGAAGTGGGGGGTGAAGAAGTTTGGAAGTTGAAACAATAAAATATCACTGTTTTCTGTAATTTCCAAAATTTCAGTGCTGTTATTTGAGTTTTTATATACTTCACTTTAAATTTAATGACTTGCATGTGGCATGGTTGGAAATATAATTGAGTTACCTTTCTAATATTTTTGGTTTGGTTGATTTTTGTTGTGTTTTGTGAAAGTTATGATCAAATTCGTGATTGTCACTTCTAAATTTTTATGGTGAAACAACAGAAAACTTGCTTAGTACGGTTTTGTATGATTTAGTAAGGTTGAATGGCTAATTACCCATTGTAGAAGACATTCTTACCTTTAATGGGTTTTTTATGTGGTCCAATTTTATTATGTTTCAGGCAATTTGTGCCCATTTTACTGTAAACAGGTTTGAAACCCTAGTTAGGGTAATAGTGAGAAAACAAATCAATTTTTTAAGGTTTCCATACAAAATAACCTACCTTGATTCTGATATATGTTGTATAAGGTCTAAATTGGTGTTTAAAACTATGTTTATATTTGTGATATCATGTATTCACTGAAAATTGTGGTTGAAAAACCCAATTTGTTGCTCCCATGTCTTAGGTTTTTAAGAGCAAGTTGTCAATTTTTTAAGGTTTCCATACAAAATGACTCTGCCTAGTTTTGAGATATGTTTGTAAATGTTGAAAAGGGTATCTGAAAATGCCTTTATATTTTGAATGTCATGCTCCCTCTAAAAGTTATGAAGGAAAAACCAGTTTGGAAAGGCTACAAGAAGAATAAGGCCTAATGAAGGAAAACCCATCATAGGATGTTTAAATGATTGAAAGATTGGTTGATTGAGATTAGTTTGGAGTTGTCCACTCCTGCTCTATATCAAATTGGTATCAAATCCCACAAGATCTGGGTAGGAGCAATTAATTATGTTGATTGGCATTTGGTTAAGTATGTGTGTTGCAAATTGATAGGTTGATGAGAAGAGCCTGGATACCAAAAGACTGGGCAAGGAAGAAAAGAAAAGAAAGCCCTAGGTGAGGTATCATGAGAAGAAGAAAAGAAGAGAAAGAGGATAGAAATATGAAGCAACAAACTTAGAAGGAAAGCATTAAGAAGAAAAATGGGCAAGGGGCATCATCATTATTAATTAAATTGTTCAAAGTGGTAAAGAAGCTACAAGAAAATGAAAGCTTAATCCGGACTACCTGCAAGTCCAAAGGTAAATGTTGTCAAGTTGTGATTTCTGATATATGCATGGATAATATTGTTTCTGAATACATGGTAGATAAATTGGGTTTGGAAAGAATACCACACCCCATGCCCTTTTCTATGAATTGGCTTCAAACAGGTACCCAAGTAACCGTAAGTGAGCAATACAAAGTTGAGTTTCACATAGGCAATTATAAGGATAAAATAGTTTGCAATATTATGCATTTGGATGTATGTCACATTGTGTTTGGAAGGATGTGGCATTATAGCAGGGTAGCAAAGTATAACAAGAAAAACAACACATATGAGTTGGACAAAGATGGGACGAAATATTCATTAATAGCCTTGAAGGGTGAGTGCATAGGAATTGAAAGCTTGTTGTTAGGTGAGAAGATAGATGTATGAAAGTATGCAGAAAAGACAAATGAGGTAATGGAAGAGGTAATAAGTTTTGATAACATGTTTAAAAAACCAGTTCAACAAGAAATGGAAGAAATTTCTTTTGAATTTGCTCAAACTAATGAAAGTAATGGTAACATTGATGTTGAAGTGGGTGATGTTCAGGAAGAACAAGAAGAGATAGCAAAATAAGTTGTAGAGGACTCAAGGATAGTCCAAAGAGAGAAGATAGTCATGAAAGATAAGAAGATAACATGGTTCTCAAGAGAAGAACCAAGAGATAAGAATGTTGATGTCAAGGAGAAAAACAAAATGGATAAGCAATTCAAAACTAAAAATGAATGGCTTGTTTTTATATGGAGCCTAATCAAACTCTGAGGTTAAATTTATCCCACTTTTATCGGCATGGTTTCTACCCAAATTATTTAATGGGATCAAGAGGCAGCGCACCCAAGATGGGGTCAAGGGGTCAAAGGCATTGGGAATTATTTTTCTATTGTCTGACATAAAAAAACCTTATTTTTATAACCGACATAAGGTTTGATAAAAGCAGCTAAGGTTTAGAGTTTTCATTGACGTATTGTAGTATTTTGCAGTGGTATTGAGCTACAAGGATTGCTAGTTGTAATTGGTTTGATTTACTGGATAATAATATTGGACTCTCTGTTGGTGGATGTAGCCCGGGTTTGGGTGAACCACATTAAAACTTGTTTCTCGCTGTTATTATTTGTGTATTTTCATTCCTCTGTTTAATCTTTATTTGCATTTAATTGATATCTTCTAGTGGCTAACCCTAATAAGTGGTATCAGAGCTAGGTTGTGTTTGATTATCGTCTACAGAAAGGTCTCACGGTTGAGTGGGAGCAATGGCAGATGAGGGTAAATTGAAGGTAGATAAATTCAATGGGTAGAACTATCAGTTATGGAAGATGCAAATGGAGGATTATCTCTATCAGAAGGATTTATGGAGGCTGTTGGAAGGAATAGCCAAGAAACTGGCAACAATGACTAATGAGGATTGGAATCTTCTAGACAGAAAGGCACTAGGAATCATTTGGTTGTGCCTGGCACCATCAGTGGCGTTCAATATAATAGAAGTGATGACAACAGGTGAACTGATGAAATCTTTGGCTAAATTATATGAAAAACCCTCAGCCTCAAATAAGGTATTTCTCATGAACCGTTTGTTTAATCTAAAAATGATTGAAGTTGGATTTGTGACAGATCATTTAAATGAGTTTAATATAATTGCCAGTCAGTTAACTTTTGTGAAAGTGAAATTTGATGAAGAGGTGAGGGCTCTCTTGATATTGTATTCTTTGCAAGAAAGATGGAATAGCTTGGTAATGGTTGTAAGTAACTCTGTCTTTGGTTCAAATACTTTAAAATTTGATGATGTTGTTGATGTTATCCTTAGCGAGGAAATGCGACGGAAGAGCTTAGAAGGGTCCACATCAGGTAGTGTTTTGAATGTAGAAAGTAGGGGCAGATCAAAGGAGAGAGGAAAAGGTTCTAGAGGTCATGGGAAGTCACAAGGAAAATCAAAGGACAAAAGGTCCCAAACCAGAGGATAGAAGGATTGCTGGTACTGTGGGAAACCAGGTCATCTGAAGAAAGATTGCTAGTCTTAGAAGAATAAAGGAGACAAATAAGAAGTCAATAAGGAGGCAAATGTGGTAAGTAATAAATCTGAAGATGATGCTTTGATTCTTTCCCTAGATAATGCTGATGATTCATGGGTTTTAGATTCAGAGGCCTCATTTCATGCTACGTTCCATAAAAGTTATTTTATTAATTATGTCCAAGGGGATTTTGGGCTGGTTTATTTGGAAGATAACAAACCCTGTCAGATTGTTGGAAAAGGAGGAATCAAGATTAAGCTGTTAAATGAGAATCATTGGCTACTATAAGAGGTAAGGCACATTCTAAGGCTGAGTAGGAATTTAATTTCAGCACGGCAACTAGTTAATGAAAGTTGCATTGTTATATTTACTGATAAAAATTGGAAGGTTTCAAGAGGTACCTTAATTGTAGCAAAAGGTGTGAAAATAGGCACCTTATATCTTTGTATAGGTCATATTGTTCCTTCTACTTTAGCTATTACAAAGAAAAAACAAATAGGTTCAGGAATAGTTGCTGCAGGTTTGCAGGAAGAGATTGAAACAGTTGATGCAGGTTCTAAGATAGCACTGTGGCATAATAGACTTGGGCATATGAGTGAAAAAGGTATGAAGGTACTTTATTCTAAGAAAGTTTTACCAGGTCTGAAATGTATTAATATGGATTTTTGTGAAAGTTGTGTATATAGAAAACAAAAGAGAGTCAGTTTTCTCAAGGATGGGAAGCAAAAGAAAGATGAAAAGTTGGAGCTTGTGCATACAGATGTATGGGAACCAGCTCAGGTATCTTCTCTTGGTGGCTCTTAGTATTATGTTATATTCATAGATGATGCAACTAGGAAGGTTTGAATTTATTTCCTTAGGCAGAAATCTGATGTATTTGAAACATTTAAGAAATTGAGAAACTTGGTTGAGAATGAGATGGGTAAAAGATTAAAATGTCTCAGATCTAATAATGGTGGTGAGTATTGCAGCAAAGAATTTGAGGATTATTGTTCCTTTAATGGAATTTGTAGGCAGAAAATGGTTCTAGGGACTCCATAGGAAAATGGAGTGGCTGAATGCATGAATAGAACAATAATGGATCATGCAAGGACCATGAGATTGCATGTTGGGCTGCTTTTAAACATGTGGGCAGAGGCTATCAACACCACTATATATTTAATTAATAGAGGTCCTTCAATTCCTTTAGGCAGTGGTATTCCAGAGGAAGCATGGATATGTAAGAAGGTGAGTTATTCTTTTCTCAAAACCTTCAGATGTGAAGCATTTGCACATGTTGATTCTAAAAATAGAACCAAGCTAGATGCAAAATCAAAAAAGTGTACCTTTGTTAGATATGGCATTGATGAATTTAGTTATAGGCTTTGAGATTTTAAAAATTAGAAAATTGTGAGAAGCAGGGATGTTGTATTCAATGAGAAGCTGTTGTACAAAGATTAGTTGTAGAAGCATGAGAAGAAAAAAAGGATCATGTGGTGCTGGATGATACTCCAGATAGTGATGTTCCAGTGGTTCCTCATGCTTTGCAACAACAACAAGAAATACCACAAACTCTAGTGAATATTAGATGATCAACAAGGCTAAGTAGACCTCCTGAAAGGTTTTTTCCCTCTTTGTATTCTATTTTTTTAATAGATGCTGGTGAACCAAAAGGGTATGATGAAGTTATGTAGGTGGATACAAAGGTTTAGAGGGAGCTTGCAATGCAAGAAGAAATGGACTCCTTTTTGAAAAATCAGACTTGAGAATTATGTAAGTTGCCTATAGGTAAAAAGACTTTACCAAACAAATGAGTTTATCGGCTAAAAGAGGAAGATGGAGGTAAGAAAAGATTTAAAGTTAGGTTAGATGAAAAAGGATTTGCATAGAAAAAATGTATTATTTTGATAAGATATTTTCTCCGGTTGTCAAGATGACTTCTATTCGTACTATTTTAAGTATTATGGCTACTGAAGATTTGCATTTGGAACAACTAGATGTGAAAACTACCTTTCTCCATGGTGATTTGGAGGAGGAGATCTATATGGAACAACCATAGGGATTTGAGGTCAAAGGTAAGGAGAAACTAATATGCAGATTGAAGAAGAGTTTATTGAAATAAGCACCTTGGCAATGGTATTTGAAATTTGATAGTTTTATGGTTGAACAAGGCTACAGCTGATGTAATTCTAACCATTGTGTTTATTTTAAGAAGTTAGATAATGATAACTACATTATTTTATGTTTATATAGAAAGATCTAACATGGATCACATAAGAGAGTTAAAACAATCGCTAGCACAATCATTTGCTATGAAGGATTTGGGGGGAAACAAAAGAAATCCTTAGTATAAAAATTTGCGGAGATAGGAAGAACAGAAAATTGACTCTATCTCAGGTTAATTATGTTGAAAAGGTGTTGTAGAGATTCCATATGGAGAATGCAAAAGTTGTCAGTACACCTTTGCCTAGTCATTTGAAATTGACTAAGGAGATGTGTCCTAAGACACAAGAGGAGGAGGAAAAAATGTCCAAGGTACCATATGCTTCAGCTATAGGAAGTTTAATGTATGCCATGGTATGCACAACACCAGATATTGCACATGTTGTAGGAGTCGTAAGTAGGTATATGAGTCATCTCGAATTAGAGCATTGGAATGTGGTAAAATAAATTCTTAGATATTTGAGAGGCACATCTAATAAATACTTATGTTTTGGGGGCTCTAATACTGATCTAATAGGTTATGTAGACTCATATTTGGTAGGAGATATTGATACTAGGTGGAGTACTACAAGTTATGTCTTTACTGTAGGTGAGACAGTGGTGAGTTGGATTTGCAGGCTACAAAAGGTGGTTGCTTTATCCACCATGGAGGTAGAGTATGTAGCTGTAATAGAGGCAAGCAAGGAGATGATATGGCTGTAATCTTTCATAGAAGAATTGGACAAACAACAAGCTAATAGTTATTTGTTTATGGACAGCTAGAGTGCCATACATCTTGCAAAGAATTCTACCTTGCATTCAAAGACCAAACACATACAGTTGAGGTATCACTTCATTCAGTCAGTGTTAGATGATGGACAGTTAAGGCTAGAAAAGATACATACAGATGAAAATCCAGCGGATATGTTTATGAAGGTAGTGACAAGGGAGAAGATGAGCTCCTCTTCAACTTCGGTTGGTCTTCAAGAATGAAAAAAAATTCAAAACAACAAAATCCAAGGTGCTTGCTTCCAATGGGAGTTACAGGGTCAGTTGTGTTATGATCAATCTCTAAGTGGGAGATGATATGGTGTGGAGTTTGATCAGTCTCCAAGTGGGAGATTGTTGTTATATGGAGCCTAATCAAACTCAGAGGTTAAATTTACCCCACTTTGATTGGCATGGTTTCCCCCCAAATTATTTAATGGGGTCAATGGATAGCGCCCCTTGCTAGGGTTTGGGGATAGCGCCCCTTGCTAGGGTTTGGGGACAGCACACCCAAGATGGGGTCAAGGGGCAAAGCCCCTTGCGGGGTCTAGGGGCAACGCCCCTGGTGTGCTCCTTGTCGCAATACAAGGCGGGGTCCAGGGGTAGTGCCCCCGAAAGTTCCAATGATTTTTTATTATTTTATAAAGGCCTCGGGAGTTATTTTTCTATTGGCCGACATAAAAAGCCCTATTTTTGTAACCGACATAAGGCTTGATAAAAGCGGCTAAGGGTTAGGGTTTTTGTTGATGTATTGTAGCATTTTGTAGTGGTATTGAGTTGCAAGGATTGCTGGTTGTAATCAATTTGATTTACTAGATAATAATATTAGACTCTCTGTTGGTGGATGTAGCCCCAGTTTGGGTGAACCACGTTAAAACTTGTCTCTTGCTATTATTATTTCTGTGTATTTTCATTCCTTTGTTTAATCTTTATTTGCATTTAATTGATATCTTCTGTCGGCTAACCCTAACATGGCTGAGTAAGGTTGAGATGAAGCCAAATATTTTGGAGCATAATGAAAAGAAAAGGATGTATGGTAAACAACATGAGGTGGATGAAGAAGCAAAGTATGAAGAAGAAGAATATGATTTCTTTAATATGTTTGTTTCATGTGCAGGTGACAAAGACAAAGTGGATGAAAGAGACAATAAATTTACAATTGCAGTCCCAGGTCAAGCTAGAACAAGAATACAAACAAAAGCACATGGCTACATTGTACCAAGTTGACCTTGGCTCAAGAAGCATGTTTTTGGACCAAAATGAACAAGTGGACCAATTGATACAAATGTAGTTGAGATCTAGCAAAAAGAAAACAATGCATGCAAAGGAACTAGAAGACAAGAAAGAAGATTCCTATTTGAGTTGGAACTCAAATTTTCTCTTCCTTGGGAGTATGGTACAAGGGCACCCACAGGTTCTCATACCCAAGAGGGGTCAAAGTTAGCATTTTTGTTTTGTTTTATGATTTTTTCATGTAATAAGGTCTTGTAAGACCATTCATGTGTGTTGGAGTCTAATTTGAATCATTAGATGTCAGTTGGAGTCTAGAGGAATATGAAAAGTCACAATGTTGCACAATGAAGGATTATGAAAAGTGTCAAGAATATGAACCAATGTAACTAAAAATTGGTCTTGCACTATTGGAACATGTTGATAAATGATTAAAAGACCGTGTGTGGTTGAAATGAAGTGGGAGGTTGAAGAAGTTGGAAGTTGAAACAATAAAATATCAATGTTTTCTATAATTTCTAACATTCTAGTGTTGTTAGTTGAGTTTGTACAGACTTCACTTTGCATTTAATGACCTACATATAGTATGGTTAGAAATATAATTGAGTTACCTTTCTAATTCTTTTGGTTTGGTTGATTTTTGTCATGTTTTGTGAAAGTTATGATCAAATTAATGATTGTCACTTCTAGATTTTTATGGTGAAACAACAGAAAACTTACTTAGTAAGGTTTTGTATGATTTAGTACAGCTGAATGGATGATTACCCATTGTAGAGAAAAATCTTACCTTTAATGGGTTTTTTATTTGGTCCAATTTTATTATGTTTCAAGCAAGTTGTGCCTATTTTACTGTAAACGGGTTTGAAACCCTGGTTAGGGTAAAAATGAGCAAACAAATCAAATTTTGAAGGCTTCCGTACAAAGTAACCTACCTTGATTCTAAAATATGTTGTATAAGGTCCAAATGGGTGTCTGAAACTATGTTTACATTTGTGATATCATGTATGCACTAAAATTATGGCTAAAAAATCTAATTTGATGCTCCCGTGTCTTAGGTTTTAAGAGCAAGTTGTTAGTTTTTGAAGGTTTCTGTACAAAAGGAGTATGCCTAGTTTTGAGATATGTTTGTAAATGCCAAAAAGGGTATCTGAAAATGCATTTACATTTTGAATATCATACTCCCTCTGAAAGTTATGAAGGAAAAATAGTTTGGAAAGGCTACAAGAAAAATGAGGCCTAATGAAGGAAAACCTATCATAGGATGTTTAAATGATTGAAAGATTGGTTGATTGGGATTATATTGGAGTTGTCCACCCTTGCTCTATATCAATGTAGAGGGGATCATGTGGAAGATTTATGAAAAGTATTCCAAAAGTGTGAATAATATGGCATATTTTTGAACCCGAAGAAGTGCATCTTTGGGGTCACCACTGGAAAATTGCTTGGTCATGTCGTGTTTGAGGATAGGATATCCATAGATCCTAATAGATTTAGTTCCATAATGAAGGGACAATTACTAGGAAGTAAGAAGGAATTAAAGTCATACTTTGGTAAGATACATTTTGTTAGAAAATTCATAATAGGGTTTGCCAAAATAGTGAGGCCCCTGAATGCCATGCTAAAGAAAGATGCTAAGATTGAATGGACACCAGAAGCCAAGGTAGCTTTCAAAGATATCAAAAAGCCAATAACTGATTCTCTAGTGATGAATAACATGGATTATACCAAGACATTTTATATCTATTCATTCATATCCAATCAAACATGCATAGCTATTTTGACGCAATGAAATGAAGATAAAGAAGAAAAGCCCATTTCATTTATGAGAACTCCATTCAAGGATGTTGAATTAAGATATCTAGATGTTGAGCGGCAAGCCCTTGCTTTAGTTAGAGCCACTAAGAAGTTTTTCCATTACATCCTGAAAAGTAGAGTTGTTGTAGTACCAGATTCGATAGTCAAAATGTTATTAATGCAGAGTGAACTTGGAGAGAAAATGGCTAAGTGGATTATTGTCCTGCAAGAATATGACATGGAGATTACCCCTATGAAATTAGTCATAGGATAGGCTCTAAGCCAAATGATTATGGAAATAGACCCTAGTCTGGTTAGTCAACATTACATAGTGGATTCAAGTCACTAAGATGAATGGTATTCAAATATCAGACATGTCCTCATCACAGGTAGATGCTAAAAAAACATGAAAGCATCCTGTTGTGTGGTTACACAACAAGCCCCATTTTACCTTAGCAAAATAGGGACCCAACCTCTTTTTTGTTCCTACTTGTTTTTGCTTTCTTGCTTGGGGCAGTTTGGTAAAAGTTCAGTCATATATGTCACCCTTACTTATGCATGTGCATCACAAAGAAGGGTCAGTTGCCAAAGTTAGAATTTGCTAGTACAAACCTCATGATTGGAAAGGGTACAAAATTCTAAGCATGTTTGCCTTTTGGATCATCTTGATATTGTTTAAGGATAGAAAGTTATGCCAAGTCAAAGTTGGGTCAACTGGGATATTTCCCATAGGGTCATATTTATAAATATTAGTCATATTTGTCTAGATGACCCTGACTTAAGACAATCACCTGATGTCCATTTGTTCCATGATACATGAATGTCAAACTTAAATGAAGACAAATATCTACTCATCAAGGGCTTGAGCGCATTCACGAAGGGTCATATTACTAAATATCCATCATCTTACAAAATATCACCCTTTGTGAATATCACC
The DNA here is from genome assembly GCA_027924645.1 of Cunninghamia lanceolata. NCBI lineage: Eukaryota > Viridiplantae > Streptophyta > Pinopsida > Cupressales > Cupressaceae > Cunninghamia > Cunninghamia lanceolata. The sequence goes on from BSBN01001281.1 coordinate 9,332,460, forward strand.
CTTCGCAAACATGACCATGACGTCATTCAGTTCTAACTTATAGAAAAGATCTCCATGATGCTGATGTCATCTATACACTTGACTCTCGGAGGGTCACATTTCCAAACATCCGTCATATTTCTCAATATGACAATGACATCACCATAACCCAATAACAAAGGGAACATGATAGCATGATGATGTCATCATGATATGCACTCGAAGAGGTCACATTTCGTAATATCCCTGACCTTAGCAAATATGACGGTGACGTCATCTTTCTCAAATAACTGTCAAAATCAATATGACGATGAGGTCACCCTTGCACTTTCAAATGAGGATATTCCTAAGTCTCGAAGATCTATATAGTGTCGATATCCCTCATTTTAAATTTTATGACCTGATATGCCTGGTTTCGCAATAACCAATCCAATTATGACATGTACAAAATATGTAGGGTCATATAAACACAGTATTTGTTGGAAACAAGGTAGATAACTAAGAGGGGGGTGAATCAATTATCTTAAATATTTTAACTTTTTGTTCTTCTTTAACAATTAGTGTAGCATCAAAACATATAAGCATACATAACCATGAGAGCAAAAATAGAATCAATACACATAACACAATAATTTTGATGTGGAAAACCCTATTAAGGGAAAAACCATGGGGTGACTAACCCAAGATTGTATTCTCTATTAAAAGAATAAGAAGTACAAAATGGCACTTACCAATTAGGGCTCACTGCCCGAGCACACTGCTCACAAGAGGCACACTACCTACAAGAGACTCACTGTCTACAAAGTTAAGGAAGGAAACTAGGTGTTTAAACTGATCAGAGGCATCCACATACACTGAGGTTTAGTTCTGGTTAGGCTCAATATACTGATCTACTACACTTCATTCTTCCTCTATTTTAGTCCTGTTGGTTTGTCACATACTGAACTTGTGTTGCTACTTCACACTTGTCTTGCCCTTGCTCGCACACTATTTCACTACACACACACCTTCATACCAAAATCCATTTGGTATATATATTTGCACCAAGGATTTCAACATCTTTCTAGTTGGCAACCAGAATACTCAAGATATTTACTAAACCCTAATCTATTAGCTGAAATCATGCTTAAAATGTGATGTGTATCCAAGACATAGAGTTAGAAGTCATTAATCAAGTCAGCCAACCATGTATGATCTCTTAAATGACTTGACCATCATCAATTTCTCATCTGGATTAAAGTCTGATGATCTGTCAGTTAGTTCTTTCTTAGATTGTTCTACCAGTTAGGAACCCAACACTTAGATGCTCATATCTTTTCACTCTTTCATCATCGAAGGCTCAATCTCTGGAATATAGCAGTCATGGTACTCCTCATGACTTTCCCAAGTCCACACTTTGCTGAGATACATCCTTTGAGAGATCCAGACCATATTGTTGGACCTTGTTGCATGCTCTGTTCTTATTCACTGGACCAAAACACTCTTCAATCTGACTTTTGGTATAGACATACTATGCTCTGCGGATGTGTGGGATAGACTTTGTTGCCATCAATGACAATAATCGTGAAGCATCATAGTGTCTCTTGCCAACAATCTCCCCCTTTGGCATTGATGGCAACACTTAGTGAAAAATGACTAAGTGTCATAGCAAACTCCCCCTTGGCTAATACTCTATCTTATGTACATTTTACCGAAGCTCCCCCTTAGCTAGATTCCACATTTTTCACTACTCCTCACTCCCCCCTTGACATCAATGGCAAAGGGTGGAATCTGCACACCAAAATTTGCAAAAATGAACCTATATATAGCCACATAAGTATATATACAAGTCATATTTACATATACTTAAGTATATCCGCAAAAGTGGTCTTCAACTGGACAAACTTTGTTGCCCAACTCTGCTTCATCTTGTCCAAAATTGAGATGTGACCACTCAACAAAAATGCAAAAGATTCTACCCTTTTTAGGTCTGTCGGATCACTAGTTCAGGCTGTGGTCTAAGCATTAGTTAATGCCTCATGCATTGCCTCTAACTTAGGGATAATTATCCCTCTTAGCTCACTCATCCTACTTATTCTATTCTTCTTCTCCTTTTCAAGCCTCTTTATCTCATTTATAGTGGCAATAGCCTAGCACTCTTGATTCATTATGGATGAGGTGAGAGGATCAAAATTTTGAGATAAACTTGACAGTTTACCCTCTTGTTCTTCCACCTTCTTTGCAATGTTTGCTGTCACTGTGGACCAAGATAAACAAAATTTGTATAATTCTCTGCCATCTTTAAGAGCATTTTCTAGGCTCTTTATCCCAATATCTAGGTTGCTCCTATCATTTGCTATGAGTCCCTATACTTCAAAGAATCTCTTTCCCAAAAATGCTTTCTGGACTTTCTCTTCTGCTGATTTCTCCAAAGAATCAAAATGTGTGCTAACAGAATTAACAAGAGATTTCAGATTACCAGATGAATAGGCCGAAAGATCCTTTTGGAAGGATGGCATGGTTTTCTCTAGCACACTGGATGCAATCTCTATCAGCTCACAGTCTTCCATGTGAGACTTCAGAAGGTTTTCTTTTGCTTTAGCTTGAGCAAAAGATGCTACCTTCATTGTCTAGACCGAAGAGAGGGAATCAAAATTGAGTGGTACTTGGAACAGTTCCGGTTCATCTATCTCCATCATTTCCTTGGTCAAGAAATTCTTCACTACTTCTGCAGTGTCTCTCACCAGAGACTTCTTCCCTTTTTCAGCCTCAGAGCTGTCATTAGAGATCTTCTCTGTGTGTTCTTCTCTTCCCTTTTTCTCCTCTACTTGACTCAATTTCTCCTCTTTTCTACCTTCTCCTTCTACCGGAGTCAGTAGGGGGATCTGGAAGAGAGATGTTTACTTCTTTAGGGACTTCCCCTTCCGAAATAGAGGAATCCAAGTCCTTAGTCCTCTCCTCACCTATCTCCTTTGGCTCTTCTGCAATTTTCTCAGTAGATTCTTCTTTTGATGTACTCAGTCCTTCGTCATCCATGGAAGAATGTTCATCATCTAAGTCCTTTATGATAAGGAGATTGAATCTCTTGTAGGCATTCTAGAGGATGTCTTCTATTTTTTTTGCTATCTGATCCATCTCTCCAATCATAAGTTTGTTCATTCTGGCTTTGCTTTGGAACTCATCCTTGCAGTCCTTGAAGATCGTGTTCATTTGTTTTGGAGTATTGGAAGGATAGAGTTGTATTACAATTTGTTCTCGGATCTCAAGGTCCTTTGCCTTAGCATTCTCCTTTCTCAGTTCAAGTTCCTTCTCTAGACTGTTGGGAATTAGAGAGATGATTTCAATGAATGCTTTATTATAGATGTTTAGATACCCTATTGTAGCATCTTGCAAGATCTTCTTGTCAGCTTCACTATATTCATCATAAAATTCTGTCATTGGTTAGAGATTCCCATCCATGGTGACTGCCTTGATGACATCATCAATGGAGAGAGTAGGCCTTTCAACAAATTCTTCTGCTTCTTCTTCTTTATTTTTGCTAGCAGAGGATTCCATAGATGTTTTCTTTTTCTTCATTTTCTTAACCTCCTTATCAGTCTCTATCTCTTCATCATCCTTTTGGCTTATGTAGGACCTTGTAGCCTTAGTTTTTGTTCTCTTTTCTCCCTTTCTAGATGTCTTGGCTTCCAGTTTGGAGGATTTTGAGCTCTTAGAGGTCGTAGGTGCAGAGCTCTTTGAAGATCTAGTTTGGGAAGGGGCTTGTACCAGATTACTTTCTTTTTCTACTTCTTGTCTCTCCTTCTTAGCTCTTTCTAATTTTTATTTGTTTGCATCAACTACCTCTTTTGAAATGTCATATCTTTTGACAACTTCCTCTACTTCCCTTCTCACTTTTCTTTTCATCTCTAGTTGTCTTAGCTCAACATGAATTTTCACACTCAATTATTGACAGGGTCCAAACCTTTCTGCCTTAGGGTCCTTAGGCTAACTCAGCAGGTGTTGGACATGTAGTTCTAGGATTTTCTCATCTACCTCATAGCCCATTGGCGTAATCCAGATTGTTCTGGGCTCTACTGCCTCCATTAGGCATTGATCAGTGTCTACCATAAAACACATTGTATCCTTATATTTTTCAACTATTATCTGAGGAATTCTTTCTCTGGCCTACATCATACCTTGGAAATTCTTGAAATATCCCCAGAGTGATGTGCTTTGAGCCTTGGCATCACCAAGCCCATACATATAATCTCTTATTTGTATGGCAATTGGTCTATCATTTTGCCATACCCAGCCACTTGTCTGAGTAGCTCATTCATATAGTAAAAGAAGAGACATAGTATTAGGCCACCATACTTAATGAGTTCTTCTTATCCTTCTTTATTTTCTACAAATTTTCTAATAGTTGGCTCAGAAGAAGTTTGCATAGATCATAGTCTACATTTTCCCTTAGCATTTGATATGCAGTATAAATTACAGTTTCAGATACAAAGTTCTCCCTGCTAGAATGATATATTTTGTAGCCAATTATCATAGAGGCAAATTTGATATCCAGATCTGTGATATCTTCTATTGTCATTTCTCTCTTGTCAAACTTTGATTCGGTAGCCTCACTTACTGTCTAATTCTTGATAGATTTGAGAGTAGGCAACCCACCAGATGAGTGCAATCCAGTTACTACCCTAATGGCATCTTTTGTTATCTTGAATGGCCTCATCAACCACATGAAGTTGTCATGTATTCTGCTAAGAACATACCGGACCCATTCATCCTCTGCAAAATAGGGAAAGTGGATGCAGTGTCCAAAATACTTGTCCCGGAGGGCCTTGTATTGAGGTTTAAGTTCAAATGTTTCATCTAATAATTGGTTATGGTAGATATCCATCAGCTTTGATTCCCCAAATTCCTCAATATTGGCATGTATGTATACCCTAACATCTTCTACGTGTAGAACCCCATGAGGAATGCTATAGAAGGCACCTAAGGGGTCAACTCTTAGGGATTTGTAAGGATGTTTCTTGAACTTTGGGCACGGCCTATTAGTGATCTTAACAACATTTGGAGTAGCCATCTTGCAAAAGATTCAGAGAGAGATATTCAAGAGTGAAAATATCCTTTTATGCTTCTAGGATTCACGATATGAGCTGAAAAGATAGCTGGTTGAATCAGATTCTATGATTGATCTTTGAGAGGGTTGAAGCAATCTTTTTTGTAGAGCTCTTTCTTTCTTCTTCTCAAATGTAAATGTGCAAATGATGAATAAAATAACCCTTTTATCTCTGCGCAAACCCTAATTTCATATTGCAATAAATGCACAACTTAAGTCATTCCAGTTGCCTTGTTCTGAGAGAGATGTTTCCAGATCACAGAGATGCACTTAGAATGATTTTAAGTAATAATTGAAAATGTATCTCCTTTCCTCGAATCATCCCATTTATCCGCAGATCAAGATATTTCAATTTATATTGGATCTAACTGTGAAAATCCTACTTTTGCCAGATGGTTGTTAAATCGGATCAGTATTGGATGATTAAACTCTTCAAAGCTCCTTGCGAATCTTTCATAATTTTACCGAGGGTTATTTAGATATATCTCTCAGAACCCTTTAATCCACACTATTCCATGTGCCAAATTTAGGCACCAATTGACTGGCTGGTGAAATTTATTTTCCTTTGTGAATCTCCTTGAGCTAGAGCTCATCTAATTTATTTTCTAGAAGGAATATCAGCACTAGATTTTGGTGTAGATCCATCCCCAACATTTTCTGTATTTCTCTTCACCCAAATCTTATTCATCTCCCTTTGAACTTCATCTACATTCATTTTTTCTTTTCCTTTGTTTTGATTTTGATTATGATGCATCAGACCCTTTTTACCCTGATTCTTACTTCTGTAAAATTTGGCAATATGACAGGATCTATTGCAATTGTAGAAAACAACATTTCTTTGCATATTTGACTAGTATCCTCTTGATCTGCATTGATTAGCCATATGTCCCATTCTATTGCATGCAAAGCATCTACCATTGAATGAATTGTTTATTTGCATATTTCTACATTCATGAGATTTGTGACCATACCTTTTGTAGTTAAAACACTGTCTGGAGAAGGATGAATTAGTCTGATTCATTCTTCTTTTGCACTGATTTGGTTTATGACCGAAGTTATTTTAATTGTAGCAGTATCCATTGAAGGATGGATATCTTTGAGCATTTGGTTGTCTTATCAGAGGTCTTCTAGGCATGTTCCTTAGATTTCCTAATCTGGAGTTCTTCTGACCGGATCCAGAGCTTTCACCTTTCTCATATCCCAAGCCATGCTTGTCATCTATCCTCTTTTGGCTTTCAAGAGATCTTATCTTGAATTTCTCTTTGTATTCATTTGTTGTTTGAAGATTCTTCTTAAGCGTGTCTATCTGATTCTCAAGTTGTTCTTCATTATCTCTAGCTTCTTCAAGATCAGATTCCAGATGCCTGATTATCCTATCCATTTTTTGGCAGTCTTCTAACTTCTCCTTGAGAGATTGTTTTAGATTATCTTCAAATTTTCTTTTCTCTTCAATTTCTTGGGTGAAACTCATAACCCCTGATTCCATTTCATGTCTTACCATAATGACCTCTTTTGATAGCTTCTCACATAGCTTGTTTTTCCCATTTAGATCTTCATTAGTATCATTGGCTTCACTTTGGCTTGCTAATTGTTGAAGTAGTTCCTTTCTCTTTTTCACAGAGATACTCAATTTTTCTTTTAGTTCATTTATAAATCATCAGCTTGTTTGAGTCTTTCCCTCAAGTTATTAACTTCAGAGTGAGATTGCTCAAGATCATCTAGGGCAGACTGAAATTGTTCCCTCATACCATACATATCCATTAAGATTCCCAGATCTTCCTCAAGCTATTAGGCTTTGTTTAGAGGAACTTAGCTTTGATACCAATTCTTGGAAACAAGGTAGATAACTAAGAGGGGGGTGAATCAGTTATCTTAAATATTTCAACTTTTTGTTCTTCTTTAACAATTAGTGTAGCATCAAAACATATAAGCATACATAACCATGAGAGCAGAAATATAATCAATACACATAACACAATGATTTTGATGTGGAAAACCCTGTTAAGGGAAAAACCATGGGGTGACTAACCCAAGATTGTATTCTCTATTAAAAGAATAAGAAGTACAAAATGACACTTGCCAATTAGGGCTCATTGCCTGAGCACACTGCTCACAAGAGGCACACTGCCTACAAGAGACTCACTATCTACAAAGTTAAGGAAGGTAACCAGGTGTTTGAATTGATCAGAGGCATCCACATATGCTAAGGTTTAGTTCTAGTTAGGCTTAATATATTGATCTACTGCACTTCATTCTTCCTCTATTTTAGTCCTGTTGTTTTGTCAAATACCAAACTTGTGTTGTTGCTTCACACTTGTCTTTGCCCTTGCTCACACACTATTTCACTACACACACACCTTCATACCGAAATCCATCTGGTATATATATCCATACCAAGGATTTCAACATCTTTCTAGTCAGAAACTGAAATACTCAAGACATTTACTAAACCTTGATCTGCCGCTGAAATCATGCTTAAAATGTGATGCATATCCAAGACATAGAGTTAGAAGTCATTAATCAAGTTGGCCAACCATGTATGATCTCTTAAATGACTTGACCATCATCAATTTCTCATTTGGATTAAAGTCTAATGTTCTGTCGGTCAGTTCTTTCTCAGTTTGCTCTGCCTATCAGGAACCCAACACTTAGATGCTCATATCTTTTCGCTCTTTCATCACCAGAGGCTCAATCTCTGGAATATAGCAGTCATGGTACTCCTCATGACTTTCCCAAGTCCGCACTTTGCTGAGATACATCCTCTAAGAGATCTAGACCTGATTGTCAGACCTTACTATATGCTCTGTTCTTGTTTAGCGAACCAAAACATTCTTCAATCTGACTTCCGATATAGACATACTATGCTCTGTGGATGTGTGGGATAGATTTTGTTGCCATCAATGAAAATAATCATGAAGCCACACAATGTCTCTTGCCAACAGTATTATCATGATTTATTAATAAAATCAAAGTGACTAGACCTTGCTTTCTGGTCAAAAGGTTGACCATGTGAATGAATAAATCACCCTAATCATTAGTAAATGAGTTTCGAGGGTCATATTTTTAGATATCCCTAATCTTTTAAGAGATCACCCTCCAACATTTAATGTGGGCCTAATGGTGGGTTGTGCCCTCTAAATTTCAAATATTGACCTGACACTTGGTAACATCTCCAAACGTCATGCGAATGATCGATGGATCTAAGTAAAAAATGATACACGCACCCTAATTTGTCGTATTGGTTGGTTTAAAAGTGAATTTTAGGGATTATTTACATTCACCCTACGATAATTAAAATTTACAGAGCCCTGCAAGTCAACACATCACAGTCACCTACATATGAAATGAGACCCTCCACTTAATGGAATGGAATGGACAATACAGTGCATTCATAGTTATCCTGTTATTAGTCATATAGTCAAAGAAGAGGGTGATTATCAAGATTTAATGGATATCAGAAAGAATAGATCTAACTCAAAGTTTGTAAAACCCATGTTCTTACAACATGAAGGGGTAGGATTCAGATATGGGATGATACATGACACACATCAAGGGAAAATAGATTTGGATGCCTAGACAAGAAGGTTAGACAATGGAGACAGAAACCCTATACTACAAAGAGTATATTCCACAGGGATGTGGCACGTTAGGGGATTTCCTTATGCTATGGAGGCTATTGAATTAGTGATGGAGTGTGCAAGAATTTACAACCCTAAGACCAAAAGAGTAGAGAAGCATGGCAAAATATATGTCGACTTCTCAATTAAGGGCATTACATCCTCATTCAATTTGCCCGTAGGGAATAATGTGGTTAGATTGAGCCTAAGTAGGCTGGAAAAAGAGTACCGTGGTAATGAGAAAGAAGAAAGGAAAGTCATGTATCAATGGAGGTCGAAGAGTAGCACTTATAAAGCTTTTGCTAAGCTCCCCAAATACTTGTAAAAACTTGATTTTTCTGAAGAATACCAATATATGATGGCCATGTTAAGCAGGATGACTGGGAAACAACATGCTAGGAATTTTGAGAGTTGGATGTATGGGATTATCAAGATGGTAGAATACTCAAATAACAAGGCTCTCTGGGTTGGGATCATCAATGACAGTCTAGATCTAGGAATGAGAAAGCTAGGTGGTGAAATGTGTATGTTCCATATGACTTCTTATGTCATATATTCTTGTGCTTTCAGTGGCACATTTAATGCTTTACAAATAGTGGGTAGGGTTGGAAGCAATCCTGGTGATATAAACATATGGGATCATTACCCATAATTATAGAGGAGAGCATATCTCCAAGACTATAAACTGGTAAATGACTCTTTTTCAATGCATTTAGTCAGAACCATGGAGGAGGATAGAACCAAGAGATTGAGCATGGAGGCTCAAGCTGTTATCTATAAGCACGGGGCTTGGTTTATCCAATTCCCCACCTTCTCATACATGAGAATAGAAGGATTTGAGGGGCATCCCCTCATGTTACCCAAGCACCCCACTGATAGGGTTATTCTAATGGAGTTTGTTAGACAAGTATCAACCTTAGTTGAGGCTCACTTGGAGAAACAGAAGATCCCACCCATGTTGTTTCCAATATTCATTGGCTGGTATTTATGTCCTGACAGACAAAGTATTAAAGATGCCATCAGAGGATTAAAACTAATGCATGTGCACCAATTCTCTATAGGTAGGTCATATGACCCATATGGTAGAATGCAAAAGTTATTGGGGAAAAAAATAAATCAAAAATACATTGAAGATTATTGGACTAATTCTGATGATGAGGTAGAGGTCAGGAGAAGAACCTATCAAAGACTCACTCTTAATCAGATCTGGACTTTTGACTGCATTCAAGTGCCTATACAGTTGCATGATGATGATGGAAAGATTATGTCCAATGAATATGAGCATAAAAAGGTGTATAATGACACCATCTCAGCTCCTTATCTGACTCAGCCTGAGGAGACTTCATTTGACCAAATAATTCAAAAAGTCATCCAACTGACCTAGAATTGGGTAAATGTTGAGGTTACTAAGTTGAAGAAGAAGGGTATGGCCCTTACTGTTGATAATAAAAAGAAAAGACAAGAGTTATCTGAAGAGGAATATGATGACTTCCTCATTGAAAAGAGAAAATCTAATGGAGAAAGGTTACCTACTGAAGAACCAACATCACCTCAAAAGAAACAAGGTAAAGACAAGAAGGCAATTCCTGCACAGTGAGGGGTAATTGTTAAAATGCTTCAACCAAAGGTTGATGTGGCATAATCATCTACATCTGTAGCTACATCACAACAACCCCCTACCAAACGAAAGGGCAAGAAGGTTATAAAGCTTGTTCTTGTGATTGAAGAAGAGTTAATGGAGGATGATCCATTGGAAGAAGATCCATTAGATGAAGAACATCTAGATGAAGAGCCTAGAGATGATGACCTTTTGATAACAAAGAAGAAAAGAAAGAAAGTACAACAAACACCACCCCAGAAGAAGTAGAAGACAACAATGAGGGGAAATGTTAACATTGAACCTATCATGTTAAGAGGTGTAGGTGGTTTGACTTTTATGATGGAACTACAACATGAAGTTCCAATTCCAGACATTATTCAATTTAAAACCAAAAAGATGGAAGAGAAGATAGAAGGAAGACATAAGGCTAGAAAAGAGCCACCCCTTCCATTGGATGACATAGTGTACTTATCAAATGATGAGGTAGTTACTGATGTTGCTACACAAAGGATGGAGGCTTTAGTAGCCAATACTAAAATGACTCCTCATGGGACCCCCATGGCCCAAAAAGTGACTCACTAAGAGGAGGTTGAAATAGATGAAATGAAATAGGATAATCCTGAAGAGGTAGCCTAACAAATAGGGTTGGCTAATCTGGTAGAGCAGGTTACTAGTCCTACAGTAATAGACTTGGCTTACCAGGGGAATTTGAGCCAAAATAGAGATAATGATCCACCCTTGAAATCTGAAGAAGTAGAAATTAATGTGCATAAAGAGGCTGATGAGAAGGTACCTGATCAGAATAGAGAGCAAGGTACTCCAGAGCAAGTGCATATAGAAACTCAGCTCCAAAAGGAGGGTGATCAAGAAATACATGATAAGAAAAATAATCAAGATGAAGATATGCAGGGTAATAAGAAAACCCCTGATAATGTGGAGGACCAAAATGTTTCGTCACTGCATGCAGAAGGAAGTAATCAAGGCAATAATCTCGAATTAGAAAAGAAATCAAATGAAAAAGAATTAAGCATTGGAGAAATAAACACATCTAAAGATGAGGAATAGAGTCTAACACATGATGAAGGTCCAAAGAAGGAGATAGAAACGGTGACCAAGGATGGTTAGGGTGATCCTCAAGATCAAAATACACAATCTTCTCAAAGGGACCAAGTGCCACATAATGGACAAAGTCATAATGTTCAAGAAACCCTGGAGGAATAGTTACAAGAGGAGGTACATGATCAGAATGTATATACTACACAAGAGCCTCCACCTTAGAAAGAAATCCCTCAACAGGAGGTACCTCAATCAGATCCCCCTCATAAGAATGTGCATGAGGAAGAACTGAGGAAAGGGAATTCACCACCAAAGGTAGGGTGTAATATTGAGTCTCATGATACTCAAAATGAGCAAAGTAATTAGCAAGAGCCTAGAGGTGATGTTCCATATTGGTTGCAATAGGAAATAAATCTGCAACAAGTGGATGAGGTCCCTGATTTTGATGTTTCCACATTGTTCACTGTAAGTATGCTGAAACCTAAGAGAAAGGCAAGGCCTACGTCTTCCATAAAAAGAGACCCTACCACAAGTAGGAGGACTGCATAGGTAGCATTGCCATTGGTAGATAAAGAGAAGGGGAAAATAAGCCTCGAGGAATTCTAGATCACTAATATTGATTTAGGGTTTGCCACATAGGAACAAGAAGTTCAAGAGGCCAAAGACAACATCAATTCTTTATTAAAGAGAATAAAGAAAGAGAAGGAGAAGAATAAACCACATAAAGAGCATATTGCTCAGTTACATACATTCAGTAAAGGGTTAATTAACCCTGATCATGTATCAGCTGACCTAGCTACCCCACTAACCATTATTTCTCAAGATGAAATAACTTGGTTAGACCTCATGAAACACAAAGCTCAATTGGTGGATAATTGGTTTATCTCTTTTGTAGTTGATGTAGAGGAGGTGGTTAGATTCTCCTTATCAAATTGGAATTCGTTGGGTGCTCTTAAGAGCAAAGTGGATAAATTGTAGAATGAGGTAGGGAGGAGATCCTTTAAACTAGAGAAACACCTAGATGCCCTGGATGAGATGAAAAGGATTGATATGAAAATACTCATGGACAACAAGATACTAGACAATAACACTACACAATTGATAGATATTTGGCATGAGGACACTAGATTTGAGTGTGATGTATTGAAAAGATGCGGCAGCAAACTTAGGGGCATAAGTGTCAAGTTGCATAGGCTCATGGCAGAAGAAGTAGACACCTTGGAAGCCTTGGAGGATAAAGTAGAAGGGAAAGTAGAGAATCAAGATACTAATTATATTGCTCAAGCCTTCCATGACAATTCCAAGTAGGAAACAAAAGATCCCCTTTATTGTTTAAATGAGGAGGTAATAAATAAAGCCATGTGGGTGAAGGCTAAAGTAGAGGCATATGATGAAAAGTTGAATAGCAGAAAGAATAAATGGAATAGGCTTTAGGCACAATTTCATTCCCACAGGCATGTTGCAATGAGGGCTAGAATCTAAGATGGAGGGGAAGTTGAAAGCATAGTGCAACTATATGAGTCCATCAGGGAAACAGTCAAGGTACACATGAAGAAAGATTATCATGAGACTGATAGTGACAGTGGTAATGAAGATGAAAATGAGGGAGATGATGATGATGAAGAAGAAATTGAAGAAGATGACGAAGAAGAGAATGAAGAGTAAAGAGAGATGCATGATGACTGGGTCATATGCATAATCAGCATGAAAGATACTCAAGTCTAATAGATGGTTGCCAGTTGGCAACCTGTGCTCTTGTTTACAAGTGTTGACTTAGTCAATCAGATGATATTGACCATTGATCTAAATAGACAAATCTTGACCGTTGGTCACTTGTAACCATTTCCTCTCCTTGTTCTATAAAAGGAGTTGGAGTGCATATGGTTCATTATTAGAAACTTAATTGAAGTTAGATTGCTGAAACGTTCAGGACTAATTTTAAGGCTTTTGTGAATATACATGTCTTTTGAGTACTTAATGAAAGAGAAGTTGTTTTGATTACATCAATTATAAATCTTGAGTAATCAGTGGATGAAATCTGGATATATGCATGATTAGCTGCATCCCTTGGAGTGCTTTTCAGTCTGCATGTGTTGTTTTCATTCCTTGTTCCTTTGAAGTTAGCATCAACCATACCTAGCTGTGGAACAACCTGGTGAAATTATGGTTTGATTCCTTCTCTTCATGAATGTATCTGGAATGTATGTGACTCAATAGCTAAAGGTTCACCAAATTTAGAAGTATTTCTTTAATTTTTATTGAATTTCATTACCAATCACCTTCACAATTGCAAATAATATACAATCTAAAGAAAATAAACATGAAATATGCTGATAACTTGCAAATAATTGAACACAAAGCATATTTTGAGTAAAAGCATATCAAAATGACAAATATCATGCAAATACATGCAAATATCCATGATACACATGTAAATATTTGCTTATAAGTACATCATTTGATTAAATACACAATACAGAAGTATAAAACAAGTTTACGATAGTAGATGCTTAGAAGAATTGATCAAACTTATAAATATAATCATTATCTATGGAACATAGTGGAAATAACCTTGTTTGTGAAGTAAGTTTATAGTAAACAGGTACAGAATCAAACAAATAGACAAAAATTCATCATACAGACAATGTAAGGCCCCTTGAAATGGAAAACAACATGTCACATCAACCTCTGAGTAACGTCAGAAGATCATGACCTAATCAATGGAGACTTGGAGTCATCCATTTGTTCCAAATTGATCATACTTTTAAAGATAATAAAGGTTTATTGTGAAAATTTTTATAATTGTTGTTATGACTAACAATCATCATCAACACATCCCAACAAAAAGATTTAAGGATCAAGGCTTTGAATTATATGGTAAAAGGAGGAATATTATTAGAAGGAACCACAAGGGGATATACCTCAGGTGCCTTAACAATCAAGAAGCTAGTAAAGTTCTCCAGGACTTACATGATAAGTTTGGGATAGCACATGGATCCCACTTAGCTACAACACATAAGATCCTTAGAGCTTGGTACTATTGGCCCACAATCTTCAAGGATACTATAGAGAATATCAAGCATTGTCATACTTGTCAAGTAGCCACCAGTAGAGAGAGATACGCAACACAACCTTTACATCCAGTGATTGAGATGTGTCCTTTTTCTCAATGGGGAATGGATTTTATAGGAGCTATCAATCCACCATCATCGGCTGGGCATAGGTATGTTTTAACTGTTACTGACTATTGCACCAAATAGATTGAAGTGATGAGTAGAAAAACATGTACATTTGAAGACGTAATCAAGTTCTTAGAAAACAACATCATCACAAGGTTTAGAGTCCCCTTCTCACTGGTATGTGATAATGGACCTACCTTTTCCTCTTTAAAATTTTCAAATTGGGCATTTGAATACGTTAAAATTTTTAGGGAGTGGAACACACTATTAAAATATGCATTATGGGTAGATAGGACTAGAGTGAAGCCTACCTTAGGTAACTCTCCCTATCAACTAGTTTATGGAGTAGACCCAATTCTGCCTATAAATTTGAAGATCCCCACCCTATGGTTTGCCCAAGAGTACCTTGACTTAGAGGACAAAATGGAAGTTTGTTTATTACAACTGTTACACTTAGAGGATAAGAGGGATCATGTAGTCAGCCACTTCTCTAAACATTAGGTCGTTGTCAAACATTGGTTTGACAAGAGGGCCAAAGTCAAAGCATTTAGGATATCTAATCATGTCTTATCTTGGGATAAAACCCATGAGAAGAAGGGAGACCATGGGAAATTTGATAAATTATGGACAGGCCCCTTTCAAATAGTTGAAATACTAGGAGATAGTACTTACAGATTGAAAACCTTAACAGGAGGGGATGTTCCATTTCCTATCAATGGACAATTCCTAAAACACTATTTGCCAGATCCAGAGGATGTTTGAAAGCTTGTATATATGTATAGTTGCTTGTACAGTGGTTTGCTTGTTTTGTGTTGTTTGCTTGTTCATTGAGTCCTTGTTTTGATTGGGCATGATATGAAGTACCTTTTCATTATATAAAATGGTAGAATTCTTGAAATTTAGGAAATAATTTCACATCCTTACATAGGTTATAGTTTCTATAGGCCTGGGTGTGCTAGTTTATTTTGTGAAGTCATATTCATCAATCTAAATAAGGGTTAATTAATGAATCATCAAATGAACACACCTAAAGTTCCTAGGATTGGTTGAAAACATTAGTGTCTGCATTAAGTGACAAATCTAAAGATTTTCTTTTACTACCACTATAGTTCCCAGCCTAGAAACAAGTTTCATTACTATGCAAACAATGAGATGAAATGATATATCTTACACATAGAAAAATGAAAATCAAAAGGAAAAGGGAATTTATTCTCTCAAGGTCATCTAAATAATCCTACCAAGGCTATGTATGCCTAACTGGCAGTGGGGCTTTGTTTAGGGGAATTATAGGCGATAACCTTGCTAGGGTTATGGATGCTTGACTGGCAACAAGGCTCTATCTAGGATTGGCTTAAAAGGTTAAATCAAACTATGTAGCTTAATGTTAGTTATTGTCTTTTTCAACCTTCTCCAGTAGGAAGAAAATGAATCAATGCACACACTTGCATTCATTCTCATAATCTAGTTTCATTGGTGAATATGATCTCATCTGATCTGGTCATCATATTTAAATGTAGTGGAAGTTGGAACTCTATGTCTAGATTTGTCCTTCTTTATTAAATTTATCAAATTTGGTGGTTTTATTTGGTGGCAAGTTGTTGTGTGGTCTCACAACACGCCCCATTTTACTCTAGCAAAACAAGGACCCAACTTTTGCTTTTGTTTTTCTGATGTGTTTCCCTTTTTAGGTGATGTGGTAAAATGTCATGTCCTAGTCCTTTCAAAATTCAAAGTATAAATTTTTCCCTGTAAAGGTCACCAATGGATAGAGAATGAAAGTTTGAGCAACTTTACCCTTTACGTCATGTTGAAATTCCTTAAAATGAGCAAGTTATGCTTGGTCAAAGTTTTGGTCTACTAGATAATTTAGTTAAAGGGATAAGGACATTATGAACTCAATGTCCTATTCATTTTAATATCCATATCCATGTCCTTCTTTATATCTAGTCTTTATATTAACCCTTGAGCGTTTAAACCTTACATGTGGACCCGAAATGAGTATTCAATCAAGTTAAGTAGATAGTCACTCATATGGGGAGATATAATGTATTATGAAATATTTATATCCATATTCTCCCAAAACTATCAAATTTATCATAGTGAATCTTGAAACCATCAACCGGATGGATATTTCACATCTGCCAAATATCCATATCCCTGTGACACCTATCAAATTTGTTCCCGACACTAACATTACGAGGTATGGATATTTAGCACAAGATATTTCATATGGATATTTAATTTTGAATGTCCATATCCAAATATCCATATGCTTACCTTGTTTTAAACCCTGTCTTCAAAACCTGAATTGTTGACTTTTCAAAGGGATATTTGCGACATAGATATTTTACACTCATTAATATCCATACCTATCCATATATCCACATCTATATCCTGAGCACGGATGTTGCTCCATGTGTCCCTACTGTTGACTTTTCAACACGATCTTTTACGTATGGACATTTTCACAATGGATATTTCATATATCCTAGTTTTTGATGGGGAATTAGATCCTGATACCTATTTTGTATATGTTGATGTCATATGGACATGATGACCAAACATTAAAATACCAAATATCCATATCTAGATCCCTTCTCACATTTAATGCTATGCATAAAAGCCATTGGCTTTTGAATTTGAAAGCGTGCCTCTTGACACTTGCACTTTTCTCTTGCATATACACTATAAAAGACTACCTAACTGCGAGGGAAGTAATTAATAAGCCCTAATCGGTGGATTTTCTAAGGTTAAAAAGAAAATTTGTTCCTTATTGTTAAGTATCAAAGTATTTGAAGATAAAGTTGTAGTGAATTGAAAGTGATTAAAGGTGAATTATATGTAGTTAAGGTAATTCTTCAGCGATGAAGGAATGGTGTTGCAAAGAATGGAACAGTGAGCATAGCTAACATGGTATTCACTTCAGCACCTACACATTAATGGTTAAGGTCTTATTCGGTAGGTATGAATATGACAAACCTTCCTTGTCATTTTCATAGTTACAGTATAATTTTACAAAGGTAAAGGTTAAATTTCAAAGATTAATACAAATCCTCAGATGGATTTCTATTTGTATGTTGTTCAAAGAAGTTTTTTTATCTACATGGGAAGGTTTAAGGTAATTAACATGGTTGAACACCTAAACCCTATATTAAACCATAGACACCTATTATTTGTAGGTCAAGAACCAAAAACACATAGACAAGCAGGAGGTTGAGTTCAAACCTGATATGTTTCCTAGGCCTAGAAGGATATGCAACAAGTATGGTTTCAAAAAAGACAATCATTGTGGGCAAACAAATATGGATGATTTTAGGGGAAGGATACAAGCAAGGGAAGACAACACCATATTGCGAAATATTGCAATAACAAGAATGTTTCATGCTGTAGGGTTTTCATACCCAGATGAGGTGTTAGAACTAGTTATAGTGTGTGCCTTACATTACAATGTGGTCAGCCGAAGGGTGGAACATCAAGCCAAAGTATATGCCAACTTCTTAGTTGATGGTGTCACTGAGGCATTTGGCTTGTCTACACACCGTGATATGTACACGCCTGATATGCAAGCACTCAGTGTAGAGTTGAATTGAAATCAAGTAAACTGCAAGAAAATTATTTTCTCATCCTAGAAACACCCAGAGAGCAAAGTCAAATCAATAGCTAAGTTGACTCAGCATTTATATAAGTATGATTTATGTCCCAATATTTAATACATGGTAGTCTTACTAAGCTAAATGACTGGAAAGTAGGATTCAGGAAACTTTGAGCCATGGATGTCTGGGTTAATCCACATGGTCAAGGATAAGAAACAAGTGGTGCAATGGGCAAAGATTATTAGTGATGCACTTCATGGATAGATGGTGCAATGGAGAAAGAAGAATAGGTTATTCTACATGATGTCATATGTGTTGTATGCATGTACATATAGATAATATTTCAATGGACTACAAACCATAGGAAAGCTGGGGTGATTACCCCATGAGCAGACAGTGTGGGAACATTATCCCCAGTTAGAGAGAAGACAATCAATTCAACGTTACAAGGTAGTGAATGATTGTTGTTTGATGCATCTCATCCAATTAATAGAGGGTGATAGGGCTAAGAGGTTCTCTAATGGAGCCCAAGAGAGGATACAACCACATGGAGATTGGTTTATCTAGTTCCCTACATATTCCTACATCAGAATGGAGGGTTTCAAAGGAAAACCATTCATGTTGCCAAGATATCTAATGGATAAGGTTGTACTAATGGAGGTAATAAGGCAAATCATCCCTGCGTATGAAGCATATATGAAGAAGAGTAAGAGAAGGAATGTAAAATTTCCCCTAGATATAAATTGGCATGTATGCCGGTCTATAGACAATGCAAAGCATGCAAAATAGACTTGTCTATGTTGCATTTGCAATTGTTCCCCTTGGTTAGGTATTATGATCCCTATCACAAGATGGAGAAGTTCATAAATAATAAGTTACAACACGTCACCAGTCTTGAAAATTTTTGGGCAAACTGTGTGGATGAACAGTAGGTGAGGCAAAGAGGATACCAAAGGCCAACCTTGAAACAAATAAGAACTGTAGGATATCAAGAGATGCCACCTCAAGTTAGAATAGATGATGGGGATGTGATGGACCTAGAATATGAAGAGAAGAAGATATACAATGAGCCTTTATCTCTTCCGAATTTGAGTCAATAAGGTGAGACATCCATGGATGTCATCATGGCCAGGGTGATGACCATCACCAAGAATTGGGTAAATAAGAAGATAGGAAAATTAAAGGCCAAAGGCACAACTATTACCTTCGATAAGAAAAGGAAGATGAAAGAAAGAGATGAAGTAGATTTTGATAACTTCCTCGTTCATAAGAGGCAAGTCATGGAGGTCAAATTAGCATTGCCAAGATCCTCTAGATCTAGAGAAGAGTTCACAACAACAAACATTACAATTGCTATAGCCCCTTCACCTCTGAGAGATGTGCCTATAAGGGCCATTCTTATTATCACTATAGTTCCAGAGGAACCAAAGCATGCACATGTATTAGGAGGAGTGAACATCCCCAAACAAAAAAGAGCTCAAGTGACAATGCCAAGGGGTTCTACCTCTAGGTTTGCAGATGTTCAAATGGAAGATCAAGAGGGGTTAACCAAGATGGACCAACTTTTCACTTAGAAACAACCCCTTATGGAGGCACTTTCAGTATCTGCAATACTTTAAGAGCACATGGATAAGCAGGTAGAAGGTCATCTTAATCTTGTGGTGGAAGTGATCAAGGATTTATAACATCATGTGCCTATGCCTGAAATAATAAAGGTAAAGAATGAGCTAGTTGTAGAGGCAAGAATAATAGAACAAAAGAGGACTGTAGAGCAGCCATTACATTTGAATGATGTGATAGATTTAACCAATGATGAGGCCACCAAGGATGTGACTAATAATTTGGTGGGAATCTTGTTTACACCTACAGTACCAATTCCCCAAGACACACCTCAGGTAGAAGAAGAGAGGGGTCAGGAGGAAGTAAAAGGCCCTGTGATCCATGATATTCCAAATACAGAGGAACCAAAATCACCTAAGGATGTCATAAAATATGGACAGTTTGATGTCCTGATTGACACTATTACCAGCCCTAAAGTGTGTAGTTATATCCTATTTTGGAGAAACAAATGAACAGGAAGAAACTATTGTATAGGATGGGAAAGAAGTAGGAGGAAATGCACAAGATATGGATATAGCTAGTATAGAGCATAATGTCCCTACAGATGAAGAAGATAAGTCTACTCAGGGACAAAATGAAGAAGTAGTTGTGGAACAACAAATAGTATCATCTGAGCAATAGACTCAAATAGAGAATAAAGATGAGGATATGGTAGAGGCTTGAAATGATATAGGAATCCCTTATCAAGACCTCCTTGATCAAGTTATACAAGAGGGGCAATGTAAAGAGAATCCAGAGGATGGAGCATCCCAAGGAGTGCATGTTACAAACTTGGAATGTCATGAAGAACCTCTTAGGGAGGAGCATAAGGAAGGTAAAATGGATGAGGAGGTTCCCCTAGATGTGAATGTTGAACAACTTGATTAGGGGGAAGGTCATCATGACCAATAGCAACAAGTACATGAAGAGGAAATTCAAGTGACTAAAAGATTTGATCAAGAGGATAAGGATTAGGATAAGGATGAGGATACAACAATGGGTGATGCTTGCATTGAGCAACTAGGTCAGCAGGGGCTAGATTCCAATGTGCCTGAATGGCTGATATTAGAGGTAATAGAGCCTCCTACTTTTGATTCAATTCCTTTTGACTTTAAGTCTTTGTTTTCTCTAGAAGATGCAAAGCCTAAGCATAGGGACAAGACTGTATTTGCAATAAGGAGAGATCCTACTACTGAGAAAATAATAGCCCAATTAGTTGTACCCATAGTAGATATTTTTAAGAGGGAAATAGTGGCAAATGAGTTCTAAATAACTAGTATTTACCTAGGGCATGTGACAACAGATCAAGAGATAGAGGAACTAAGGGAAAGTACAAATGCTATAGCTACTCGCATCAAGAGGACTAAAGCCAAAAATAAGGAGTTGAAAGGGCAAATTACCCAACTCCAACAATTCATTAAGGGACTAGTCACCCCTAGAGTCCAAATAACAAAGGCTCTAGCTACTTTAGCATTGGTCAACTAGGAGGAGATAATTGGTCTGGATGCACAAAATCATCAGGCCCAAGTGATGCAAAAGTGGTTTACCACATTCACTACTGAATGGGAGAAGGTCAGAAAGGGATCCTTGTCCAATTAGGACACATTGACTCACATAAAAGTAAGAGTAGAGTAGTTGAAGAGGGAGTGTGGATTCAAGATTGATCAAAGTGATCATGATCTGGTGAAATTGAAAAGTTGAAGGATATTGGATGACCAAATACTATTGAAGCGTAAGATTTTAACTATCCAGAACCTACCCAAGATACACCTTTGGATCAAGAATTTACAGTTTGAGATGGATGTGCTGAAGAGATGCAGAACTAAGGTAGTAGACATTTGCATGAAGGTACATGATCTATTGTTTGATGAAATGGTAATTTTGGAAGAGCTACTGGGTAGTTTAGTAGCTGAAACAGAAACATATGATGAACAAAAGTCCATACAGGCATTCAAGGCTAGGTTCGACCTTACGGTAAGTGATCCAATGCATCATTTTTTGGAGGCTATTATAGATGAAGTAATGGATTTATATACCAAGATAAAGGCCTATAATGAGAGGTTAGATGATAGAACTAGCCAGTGGATATCCATAAGTGAGCAACTGCAAACATAGGAATATGCTAAAACCAAGGCTTAGCTATGAGATAGAACAAAGATCAATACCACTGCCAAGGCTTATGAATTATGTCATAAGTTCAGCCCCAAAGGAATGCTAGTAGGAGAGGATTCATTATAAGAAGAGGAGGAAGAATAGAATATTCTCGAAGGGGTTGAAGCAAAGATACTATAGAATATTCCATTTTGCTAGTTGTTGTCCCCTAGTGGTTGCCAACTGGCAACATGTACCACTTTTGACCATTGATTATCTTAGATGAGATCCTAACTATTGAGTCATTGTAACAGATTTGGTCCCTCTTCTATAAAAGGATCATGATTTTTATTTTGTAAAAGAGACTGAAATGTTAAAATTCTAATCACTAAGTTTGTGATTTTGCAACTTTTTTGATCTCTCATCAAGGTTCTTTCTCAAGATTGATGTATATGTATATATTCTTTACATACTTAATGGAAATAGAGTTGTAGATTACTTCTTGATCATATATACTATGTAATATTCTATTGATTTATGATGTGTGATTATGAATTGATGTGTTCTCTTGAAGTGTATTTAATTAATTACATAGTCATCAACTATCATTTGAAGATTTGTATTGACCATGCATAATTATAGAGCTTCCTAGTGAAGTATGGTTTGGTTTCATCTCCTTTTCATGACTATCAAAATATGTATGTGGACCTGTTATCCTATTTTTCCCCCTTGGCCAAATAGTCTAAGATCCTGGTGTTTTAGCTTTTGAGGATGCAAGGAAAAACATCAAAAAATGGTTAAGTCCCAAAGAATTTTGAGATTTCCTTGTGTTTTTTTGCCTAGTCAAGATGTTGAAGTTTGGGCTTCATCTCTTCACCATGCCAAAAGCCAAAGTCCCAAACTTCACCATCTTTTCTCCTTGCAAAAATGTTCTAAGTATTTCAGCACCAAAGTTCAAAGATCTCTTCTCCCTTCTTCCTCAGAAGGTGGAGAGGTCAGGGTTTGAGCTCCAACTCTTCTTATGTAATTAGCTAAGTTTAAAGTTGTCAGAGGTTAGTCTTTTCTTCTTCGTCCTTCTACATTGGAAGGTAGAAGGCACAAAGGCTGACTTCCATCAAAGATTTGTGGAAATAATGCTAAGTGTTTCAAAATTTTGGGGTCAGACTTTTCCTCTTCCTCCTTCCCTCCTGGAAGGTGGAACATGGAAGGCACGAGGCCCGAAGTTTGCTGATAAGGTAAAATCTTCTAAGTACAAGGTAGAGCTTAGGGGTAGACTTTCTTCCTTATTCCTTCCCTCCTAGAAGGATGAACGTCAAAGGCCCGAGGCCTGATCTCTGCTAGGGTAAAACTTCCAAGGGTAAAATGTCAGAGATTGGTGTTTTCACCTTCCTTCTTCTTTCTTCTGCAAGCGATAGGGTAGAAGGCTAGAGCCTTGAACTCTAAAACTCCATTAGATTTAGTTTTTCATTGTTCAACATGTGATTTGATGTCTCAGTGACCCTCTTGGTCACCATTAATGCATTTTTAGAACCTATTTTTGAGCAGTAGATGGTTTCCCACCTCCCCATGCCATTGTTCCTCATTTGCATTGAATTTCATGTACTAAAGCATGGGTAGACCTTAAGTTTCAGTAGATTTTGTGGATTTGAGATAGGGTACATTTTAGAGGACACCAATTTGAGTTATTACAACATGGGTGACAGTTCTTGCTTGTTGGCACTCTTCCTTCTTCCACTACTACTATAGTGAAGATAAAATGCTATGTATGCATGTTTGAAAGATGTAAAAAGGTTGTTGTTGGTTATTATTCTAGGCTATTATGTTACTAAATTTTTTGTTGTCATAGGTCTTGTAATGCAATTGAAAGAACTAGTTGAATCTTATGCATTGTGCCTATAGCTAGGCCTTTGATGTCTTCTATTTTGGTTCACCAATGAATATAATCGATTACTTTGTATCTATTTCTACTATAAATTGTTCTACTTTATAATGGTTATTTGACCTCTATGATCAATATAAACTGATCATTACCTCTCTCATTATTCTTGCACTATGTTTATTTCATAGATATAAACTATGTTTTGTGGATAAAATGGTCCCTTCCATAGTTATGTCTTTCTTCCCTAACCTCTATTTGAATTCCTTTGAGTCTATGTGATTCCCCTTCAGCATTTAAGATCATTACTTTGTTATGTCAGTGTAATCCAACAAACATCTTGGTGCATCACCTTTTCCCTTTCTATTTCTCTCTCTACCTTTTCCTTGGTGATAATTAGTGTAGGTTTAGTATATTTCTCTAAGCGTTAAGCTTAGAAAGAGAAACTGGCCTTCTCTGGAGGTTTGATCTCAATATTGCAAGGTCCCACACCTTGAGATCAATCCCATTGTGTCATTAGAATGCTTGGAAGTCTCTAAACAAGGTGCAATTCTATACATGATAACAAGACCATTGACCAAAACTAACTAATTTAGGATTTCAATTTCTAAACTTCATCTTTTAGTTTCATTTCATAAATAATCATAAATAACTGCAAATCATGGCAAATCATAAGCAAATAATGTAACTCCATGTTGATAGTGACTTATCTAGAGCTTATACAGTGAGTAAACATAAGCATTGGATACATTTTGAGTAATATATCTTGAATTGATGCAAATAATGATATATTTTGAGAATACATAGTGAAAATTATAGATCCTAGCAAATATCATATAACTCATCATAAATATCAGTTAAATGCATGCTTTTAGGTACATCCTTTAAGCAAATTTAAGGTTCAAAATTGAATATTAGTTTAGACAAGGATAGTTTTAGAAAAACTAATCAAAGTTAGAGTCAAACTCATATCAATTTGCACAAATTCTAACTAAATATTATAAGATTTAACACAATTGTCCAAGATATATGCAGATCAGGTATCATAGACCGGATATTTGTGCATATTGATTGAATTTGTGGAAAACATGAACAATTTAAGTGTGTAAGGCCCCAACATGGAAAACAACAACCCTGAGTGATGATCAAGTAGTCAAGATCTAACAAATTGGGACTTGGGATTATATATTTCAAGATGAATGAAGGTTTGTTGTGAAATTTTATTCTTGTTTTTGTGAATAACAAACACATCAACAAATAGTAGCAAGGGTTTCAATAGAAACAATTTCAAGAGGAACCTTCCTTCAAAAGAAGACTATAGCTCTAGAGAAGAAGTAGATTACTACTCATTAGATGAGGATAGAAGAAAATCCCTATTCATGGCCATGGTACTCTCAGATGGTTTAGACAATAATGTAGATGAAGAAGGTTTGTTGTGAACTTTTATTCTTGTTTTTATGACTAACAAACACATCAACAAATAGTAGCAAGGATTTCAATAGAAACAATTTCAAGATGGACCTTCTTTCAAAAGAAGACTATAGCTCCAGAGAAGAAGTAGATCACTACTCATCAGATGAGGATAGAGGAGAATCTCTATTCATTGCCATGGTACTCTCATATGGTTCATACAAGATTGTAGATGAAGAAAAATATGAAGTTGATTTTGAAGGAGAATTTATTTATGCTCTTGAAGACTTGGATTGTGCAAGGAAAGAGAATCAAGAACAAAGAGCTTTGATTGAAGCTAAGATAAAATAATGTACAAGGATTGAGAAAGAAATTCAGTCACTCAAAAAGGAGTTGAAGAAGGCAAAGTCGTTGCACTTGTGTTGTCATTGATGTAAACAGTGTGATGTTCAAGAGTGTTGTCTGTAGTGCTGTAATGAAGAAGGTTGGAGGTAAAGTAAAGTAGAGGTAATGTCAAAGGAAGCCTATGGTAATATGATTAGAGAAGAAGACAAAGAAGATGGATCAGAGAAGTTATGATGAGAAGATGATGGATGTCATATACACAATTGTACCCTATCTCCTGCAGTTCATAGACAAAGATTGTGCTAATGAAAAAGAGAGTGTTTTTTTGTTATATGAAGTTGAGAATGAAGCCTCTAATGTAGTAAATATTGTATATGTTGTTTCTTCAGGAAACCTGTCACTTTAGTTTTGAAAGGAAGATTCAAGTTGTCCAAGGCATAAGAGCTTGCACAGAATAAGCTCAGGAGAATGCTCTGCATTCCTCCGCACTTGGTGGTACTACCTTGTGGTTTAGGAGTTTGTCAAAGACATATGTGAAGATCATATGTTCCTAATTTCAAAGCTTGAAGGTTAACACAGAAGATTCTAGAGCTCGTAAAGTGAATATAGTTGTTCAAAATTATTGCAATCAGGATGCGTGTAGGAAATGCTTCGCATTTCTCTGCTTTTGAAGTTGAGGTCCTACTGTTTGAAGGATGATCTTTATAGATTGTAAGATGGTAATATTCAAGTTTTAGTTTCTAAGGTGTACCATAGAGGTTCTCCGGGGTCAGCAAAACAAAGACACATCTTGTTGTTGACTAGGGTTGTTTGGAGGAGATAGTAGAAGCCACAATATTTCACCACAGTTTATCTTTTGGCTTTGATGTTTGGAGGATGATTTCAGCTATTCAGTTGGATGATTCAATTTAGGTTTCAAGTGCTTAAGTGGACTGCAATTTGGTTTTTCAATATTCTATCTCAAGACTATGTGTTCAATGTTCATTTGTGATACCAAGCTTAATTTCTATTTGTGTGTACCAGAAAGAAAACATATATTTCAAAAGAATGATTGGTTGAGAAGGTTTGTGAAAGCCTTATGTTGCCTATGTGATGACTTGCATGATGTTAATTGATCCCTTTGGTACTACTTTTGGTATGGATCTATTGTGTGGAAGAATAAGTGTTTGTTGGGCCGACTTCATGTGTTTTTGATGTTCTTGCCAAATGATTTGAAATGTTCACCTTTTTGGAAGAGTGTACTAATGAAGAATAGGTCCTAGTTATCACTTGTCTTGAACCACATTGATTTTCCACATCTTTTGGATGCCAACTTGGTGTGGCCTTGCATGCTTCATGATTACACATTTCATCTTGGCTGACATGGGAGAAGGATTTTGGAATTTTCTTAAGGTATAAATGAAAGATCTTGATTGTTGAGGAATGTATGAGTGTGTGAGAGTGTGTGAGGATGGGAGAACAAATGTGAGTATGTTTGTGAAGGTGAGTTGGAGGTAGCAGTTTTTATTGTACAGTAAAAGTGAAGTTTTGTGACAAAGTGAAGTGTGTGGATGATGTGGACGTACTTTGTTCAGTAAGATCTGTTGAATGTAATATTCAGAGATTGTAGCCTCATTCTATAAGTGTCATTGCATTATATTTTAGGGACTTGCAACTTCCTTTAGGTTGTAGCCCATAAATAATATTATAATCCTATTTTATCTTTATTTGTGACGCTAGATTTGGATAGTAGATCCAAGCAACTTGCTCACGGTGGTCTTTCCCTTCTTGGGTTTTCCATGTAAATCTGGTGTTTTGGCTATGTGCTTATGTGTTTTTCTTTAATTGTTTTAATTTGTTGATCTTCTAGTTAAAGAAGTTAGAAGTTTTTATTGTTAATGTTAAACTAGAATGAGTTTTGATATATACTAATTCACACCCCTTTAAGTATATCCTTGTGTTCTAACAAATGGTATCAAAGCGAGGTTCCTTGGTGCAACCTAATAGTTGAAGGTAGATCTTGGAATAGAACACATGGTTCAAAAGGAGTCCTCTTCTAAAGCTTTGATGTTTGATTGAAATAAATATGATTTCTAGAGTGTAAGGATGGAAGCCTATCTTAACTCACTAGGGTATGATGTCTGGAGAGAAATTGAGACTAATTATGTTGAACCCAGTCATCCCATTACAAACTCATATGAGAAGAAGGCCCATGAGAATAATGCCAAGGCCAAGAATGAAATCTTAAGTGTTTTGAGCAGTTTAGAGTTAGTCAAGGTTGTGCAGTGCAAGATAGCAAAGGAGATATGGGAGAAGCTCAAAGGTCTCTATGAAGGAGATGACACCATAAAGGAAGCCAAACTACAATCCTACAAAATAGTATTTAAGAATCTAAGGATGAAAGAAGAAGAGAACATAGCTGGCTACTTACATTGGGTAGATGAAATATTGAATAGAATTAAAAGTATGGGTGAAGACAGCTAAATAATTGGTTGTAAAGAAAGTCTTGAGATCCCTTCCTCACAGATTTGATTCAAAAGCTTCTACAATAGAAGAAGCCAAAGACTTGAAGAAACTCACCATGGTAGAACTATTTGGATCCCTCACTACCTATGAAATGAGAAATGAATTCATAGGTCCATGTCAAAAAGAAGTTGCTTTCAATGTTGTTAAGAATGAAGGAGCATTTGACATAAGCAATGAAGTTGAGGAAGAAGAAGAAAATTTTGTTAGAAATATGAAAATAGGATTAGGTAAATATAAATTTAAGATACCTTTCAAATGTTTCAAATGTGGTAGAATTGGCCATTATGCCTCTAAATGTCCTTTTGGAGAAAGTAAAAGTAGCAGCAAGGGGTTCAAGAGAAACAATTTTTAGAGGAACCTTCTTTCAAAAGAAGACTATAGCTCTGAAGAAGAAGAGGATCACTACTCATTTGATGAGGATAGAGGAGAATCTCTATTCATGGCCATGGTGATCCCAGATAATTCAGACAAGGCTATAGATGAAGAAGAATATGAAGTTGACTTTGAAGGTGAACTTGTTTCTACTCTTGAAGACTTGGATTATGCTGCAAGGAAGGAGAACCCAGAACAGAGAGCTCTGATTGAAGCCAAGACAAAAGAATGCATAAATCTTGAGAAAGAAATTTAGTTACTCAAAAAGGAGTTGAAGAAGCTAGCTTGGAATTTAGGATGGTACTGAGTGTATAGATCTCAACTTCTGTCAAGGAAGATCTCTTCAAGCAAGACAATTCTCCATGAATAGGTTCAATCATGTTTTCTTTGGTTATTGTTTTATTTACAATGAATTTGGGAATAAGGCTATGGATTGCAAGTCTGAAATAAATAGAAGAAATCTTGTAAGTAAAGATTCTCTTTCCTCTCTTGTGGATGCCAATATGGTATGTCAAATATGCAACAAACTTGGACACATAGCAAGGTATTGTAGGAATGGTCTTGAAAATTTACAATCTCAGATAACTGATTTCACTGATCAAGACAAGGAGAATGACAAAGGAGGAGAACTCAATTATTGTCCAAATAGAATTTCATGCTCAAGGACAAACCAATCTCTAGGTAATAAATAGTGGGTGTACTTATCACAGGATAGGTGATAAGAGCAAGTTTATCAATCTTGGCAAGTGGAATGGTGGATTGGTTAGATTTGGAGATAACTGTTCTACAAAGATCACTAGAAAGGGTACTATAAGCATTGATGGAAAGTCTTAGACACATGATGTTATTTATGTAGAAGGTCTAAAGCATAATCTTCTTAGTGTAAGTCAAATGTGCAGCAATAGATATAATCTCACATTTCATGATCAAGGGTGTGAAATCATAAGAGCAAAATCTAAAAGATTGGTGGTGGAAGGATTTAAGATAGAAGACAACTTGTATAATCTGAAAGGGGTTAATGAGAGGACTTGTCTATTAGGGGAAACAAATGAATGTTGGTTGTGGTATAAGAGAATGGGGCACATTAAGTTTGACAATCTGGTGAAGATCAGTTCCATAAAAGTAATAAGGGACATGCCAAAGATCATCAAGCCTGTAAGCATAATATGCAAAGAATGTTTGATTAGGAAGTAGACAAGGATAACTTTCAAGTCCAAGGAATATTCTACTACAAGGCCTTTGGAACTGGTTCATATAGACTTGTGTAGATCAACTAGGACAAAAATCCTACAAGGTGAGAGGTATTTCATGTTGCTCATTTATGAGTTCTCTAGAATGACATGGGTTACATTTTTGAAAGAAAAATCAGAAGTTTTTAGTAGATTCAAGATCTTCAAATCTTTGGTTGAAAATGAAATGAATGCTAGAATCAAGTGCTTACAATCTGATAGAGGTGGTGATTTCACTTCAAATGAGTTTGTAGAGTTTTGTCAAGAACATGGAGTCAAAAGGCACTATGCAGCCACTAGAATCCCTCAGCAGAATAGTGTCAGAGAGAGAAAAAATAGGACTATCTAGGAGATGGCTACGACAATGTTGATTGAAGTTAAACTACCTAATATATACTGGAAAGAAGTAATTCATACCATGTTATACATTCTTAACAAAGGACAACTAAGAAAGCACAACACCAAGACCCCTTATGAGCTTTGGAATGGAAGACCTACAATAGTCAAGTATTTTAAATTTTTTGGAAGAAAATGCTACATCAGAAGAGATAAAGAAGGTCTAGGAAAACTTGACTCGAGCAAATGAAGGTATTTTCCTTGGGTAATCAATTACCAGCAAAGCCTACAAATACTACAATAAAAGACTAAGGAAGATAGTTGAGAGTGAAAATGTAAAAGTGGATGAATAATCACATCAGAATTTAGTTGAACAAGAGGATTGTTGGCTAGATGAACTTGCCTATAGAGAGGAAGTTGTAGAAAATGAAGAAAAGGAAGAAACTCTAGAGAAGATTGCTAAGACTCCAACCAAGTATGTTTAGAAAAATCATTCAGAAGATCAAGTCATTAGAGAAAAGAATAAAGGAGTTCAGACAAGAATCTTGAAGATTTGCAAGAACAAATGAACAAGTAAACTTTGTTTTACTGTCAAGAATAGAACCTAAAAGATTTAATGAGGATAGCAAAGATGAAGGATGGATACAATCCATGGAAGAAGAACTGAACTAGATAGAAAAGAATCAAACTTGGGAGTTGGTACCAAGGCCTGTAGACAAGAATGTAATAGGAATGAAATGGGTTTTAGGAACAAGTTGAATGAAGATGGAGAAGTGGTCATGGAAAAAGCAAGGTTGGTTTGCAAAGGATATTCACAAGTTGAAAGTATTGACTATGAGGAGACATTTTCTTCGATGGAAAGAATGGGAGTAATCAAAATGGTTCTTGCTTTTGTAGTACATAAGGGATTTAAGGTATATTAGATGGATGTCAAATTTGCTTTCCTAAATGATGACTTGGAAGAAGAGGTCTACATAGAACAATCGGGTGGTTTTTAGTTATCAGAAGATCCAAGCATGATTTATAGACTCAAGAAGGCTCTATATGGTCTCAAACAATCCCCTAGGGCTTGGTATGCAAGGTTAGACAAGTACTTACTCTAGTAGCATTTCAAGAAAGGTACAATAGATAGTAACCTTTACATCAAGATTGAAGGTGAACAAATTCTAATTGTTCATGTGTATGTTGATGATATAATCTTTTGTGGATATGATGAGATGTGTAAAAAGTTTTCTAGAAAGATGTAGAAAGAATTTGAATTGTCTATGTTAGGAGAGCTATCATTCTTTCTTGAACTTCAAATTTCTCAATCAAATGATGGCATCTTTATCTCTCAAGCAAAGTATGTTAAGGAGATGTTGAAGAAATTTGGAATGGAAGATTACAAACAAGTGAGTACTCCTATGGCAACCAGTTGCCACTTAAGTAAAGATGATGAGTCACTTGAAGCTGATCAAACTTAGTCTAGGTCTATGATTTGGTGCCTACTATACCTAACAACATCAAGACCTGACATTATGCAAGTTGTGTGATTTGGTTGCAAGGTTTCAAGCTGATCCTAAGTAAACACATGTAAAGGCAGTCAAGAGAATATTCAGATACTTAAAGAGCACTCCAGAACATGGATTGTGGTATCAAAAGGGTGATGACTTTTCCCTGAGTGCTTATGTTGATGTAGATTGGGCTGGTAGTGTTGATGATAGAAGTACCAGTAGAGGAGCTTTCTTTCTGGGAGACAAATTGGTCTCATGGATTAGCAAAAAGTAGGATTCAATGTCTTATCAACCATAGAGGCAAAATATATTGTAGCAACTTCTTGCTGCACCAAAGTGTTGTGGATGAAGCAAACATTGAAGGATATCAAGGTTGTATATGATGAAACTATTCCCATTCTTTGTGATAATACAATTACCATCAATATTTCAAATAATCCAGTGATCCATTCTAGAACCAAGCACATATCTATCAGGTATCACTTTTTGAGAGAGAAGGTTGCAGATCAAGAAGTCAGATTGGAGTATGTGCCTACAAAGGATCAGGTTGTAGACATCTTCACCAAGGCACTTTCTAAGGATACTTTTGAGTATCTTAGACAGAAGTTAAAGGTTATTTCCCCTCCTTATAACTTGATGCATAGATGGTGCATCTATCCAAGGGGAGAAGTTTAAGATATATTTTTATCCCTAGATTGATGGTGAATACCTCTCAGGGGGAGTAGGTAGGAAAAAGGTTTTGATGGATAACAAGATTTGATCAATCAGGGGGAGCTGATAGGTGAAGAAAAGTGAAAGAGAAATCAAGAAGAATGAAGACATGGGAAGATAAAGGAAGATCACTTTAAAAGGAGACCAGTGGCTCTTTTTCCTTGATGTCAAAGGGGGAGAAAATTATATATCAGGTCAAGTGTTTCCATCAATGCCAAAGGGGGAGATTGTTGCAATTGTGTTGTCATTGATGTCAACAGTGTGAGATTCAGGAGTGTTGTTTGCAGTGTTGTAATGAAGAAATCTAGAAGTAAAGTAGAGGTAATGTCAAATGAAGAATGTGGCAATATGATCAAATGATAAGACAAAGAAGATGGATCAGAGAAGTTGTGATGAGAAGATGATGGATGTCATATACACAATTGTACCCTATCTCTTGAAGTTCATAGACAAAGGTTTTGCTAATGAGAAAGAGAGTTTGTTGTTGTTATATGATGTTGAGAATGAAGTCTATGATGTAGTAAATATTGTATTCATTATTTCTTGAGGAAAAGCATCACTTTAGTTTTGAAAGGAAGATTCAAGTTGTCTAGAAGGCACATGAGTTTGCACAGAATAAGCTCGGGAGAATGCTCCACATTCCTCCACACTTGGTGGTATGGCCTTGCAATTTGGGAGTTTGTCAAAGATTTGTGAAGATCATATGTTCTTTATTTTAGAGTTTGAAGGTTAACACAAAAGATTCTAGAGCTCGTAAAGTGAAGATAGTTGTTCAAAATTGTTGCAATCAGGATGCATCTAGGAAATGCTCCGCATTTCTCTACTTTTGAAGTTGAGGTCTTGCAGTTTGAAGGATGATATTTTATAGATGAGAAGATGGTAATATTCAAGTTTCATTTGCTAAGGTGTACCACATAGGTTCTCTGGGGTCACCAAAACAAAGACACATCTTGCTTCTGACTAGGGTTATATGGAGGAGATAGCAAAAGCCACCACATTTCACTATAGTTTATCTTTTGGCTTTGATGTTTAGAGGATGAGTTTAGATATTTACTTGGATAATTCAATTTAATTTTTAGGTGTTGAAGTGCACTACAAGTTACTTTTTCAATATTCTATCTCAAGACTATGTGTTCAGTGTCTGTTTGTGATACTAGACCTAGTTTTTGTTTGTGTGCGCTAAAAAGAAAACATATATTTCAAAAGAAGTATTGGTTGAGAAGGTTTGTGAAAGTCTTATAGTGCTTGTGTGATGATCTGTATGATGTTAATTGATCCCTCTAATACCACTTTTGGTATGGATCTATTGTGTGGAAGAATAAGTGTTTGTTGGGTTGACTTCATGTGTTTTTATGTTCCCACCAAATGATTTGAAGTGTGCGCTGACTTGGAAAAATGTGCTAATGAAGAATAGGTC
The DNA here is from genome assembly GCA_027924645.1 of Cunninghamia lanceolata. NCBI lineage: Eukaryota > Viridiplantae > Streptophyta > Pinopsida > Cupressales > Cupressaceae > Cunninghamia > Cunninghamia lanceolata. The sequence goes on from BSBN01001281.1 coordinate 9,365,951, forward strand.
CTGGTTATCACTTGACTTGAACTGAATTGATTTTCTACATCTTTTGAATGTCAACTTGGGGTGGCCTAGCACGCTTCATGATTACATGTTTCATCTTGGACAACATGGGAGAAGGATTTTGGAATTTGTAGAAGGTACAAATGAAAAATATTATTTGTTGAGGAATGTATAAGTGTGTGAGATTATGTGGGGATGGGAGAAAAGATGTGAGTATGTTTGTGAAGATGTATTCGAGGTAGCAATGTTTTCTATGTAGTGAAAGTGAAGTTTTGTGACAAAGTGAAGTGTGTGGATGATGCAAAGGTGTTTTTTTAGTAAGATCTATTGAATGTAATATTCAAAGGTTGTAACCTCATTTTGTAAGTTTCATTGCATTGTATTTTAGGGAGTTGTGGCTTCCTTTGGGTTGTAACCCATAAATAATATTGTAATCCTATTTTATCTTTATTTGTGAGGCTGGATTTGGATAGTAGATCCAAGCAGCTTGCTCACCATGGTTTTTCCCTTCTTGGGTTTTCTACATAAATCTGGTGTTGTGGTTGTGTGCTTATGTGTTGTGCTTTAATTGGTTTAATTTGTTGATCTTCTGGTTAAAGTAGTTAGAAGTTTTGATTGTTAATGTTAAACTAGAATGATTTTTGATATATACTGATTCACCTCCCCCTTCTTAGTATATCCTTATGTTCTAACAAAATCTTGGAAGTCTGGATGATATTGAATGTGCAGATCTCATCTTGCCTCGAGGAAGATCTCTTCATGAAAAGAAGTATTGGTTGAGAAGGTTTGTGAAAGTCTTATAGTGCTTGTGTGATGATCTGTATGATGTTAATTGATCCCTCTAATACCACTTTTGGTATGGATCTATTGTGTGGAAGAATAAGTGTTTGTTGGGCTGACTTCATGTGTTTTTATGTTCCCACCAAATGATTTGAAGTGTGCGCTGACTTGGAAAAATGTGCTAATGAAGAATAGGTCCTAGTTATCACTTGACTTGAACTGCATTGATTTTCTACATCTTTTGGATGTCAACTTGGGGTGGCCTAGCACGCTTCATGATTACATGTTTCATCTTGGACAACATGGGAGAAGGATTTTGGAATTTGTAGAAGGTACAAATGAAAAATATTATTTGTTGAGGAATGTATAAGTGTGTGAGATTATGTGGGGATGGGAGAAAAGATGTGAGTATGTTTGTGAAGATGTATTCGAGGTAGCAATGTTTTCTATGTAGTGAAAGTGAAGTTTTGTGACAAAGTGAAGTGTGTGGATGATGCAAAGGTGTTTTTTTAGTAAGATCTATTGAATGTAATATTCAAAGGTTGTAACCTCATTTTGTAAGTTTCATTGCATTGTATTTTAGGGAGTTGTGGCTTCCTTTGGGTTGTAACCCATAAATAATATTGTAATCCTATTTTATCTTTATTTGTGAGGCTGGATTTGGATAGTAGATCCAAGCAGCTTGCTCACCATGGTTTTTCCCTTCTTGGGTTTTCTACATAAATCTGGTGTTGTGGTTGTGTGCTTATGTGTTGTGCTTTAATTGGTTTAATTTGTTGATCTTCTGGTTAAAGTAGTTAGAAGTTTTGATTGTTAATGTTAAACTAGAATGATTTTTGATATATACTGATTCACCTCCCCCTTCTTAGTATATCCTTATGTTCTAACAAAATCTTGGAAATCTGGATGATATTGAATGTGCAGATCTCATCTTGCCTCGAGGAAGATCTCTTCATGCAAGACAATTCTCCATGAGCAAGTTTAATCATGTTTTCTTTGGTTAGCATATCTCTTTCTTCACTTGTGGATGTCAATGTGGTATGTCAAATTTGTAACAAGGTTGGACACATAGCAAGATATTGCAAGAGTGGTTTTGAAAATTTTGAATCTCAGATAACTAATGTCACTGAGCAAGACAAGGATAATGACAATGGAGTTGAAAATTCAATGATTGTCCAAACATCATTTCATGCTAAAGGGCAAAAAATATCTGGGTGATAGATATTGGATGTAAAAATCACATGACTGGTGATAAGAGCTAGTTCATAAATCTTGGTAAGTGGAATGGTGGGTTGGTTAGGTTTGGAGATAATGCATCTGCAAAGATCACTGGAAAAGGCACCATAAATATTGATGGTAAATCTAAAACACATGATGTTCTTTATGTAGAAGGTCTCAAGCATAATCTTCTCAGTGTAAGTCAAATGTGTAGCAAAGGATATAGTCTCACATTTCATGATCAAGGCTATGAAATCAGAAGAGCAAAGTCTAGAAAATTGGCAACAAAAGGATTTAAGATAGAAGGCAACTTGTATAATACAAAGGGAATTAATGAAAGGACTTGTCTTCTAGGAAAAACAAATGAATGCTGGCTATGGTACAAAAGGATGGGGCACATCAACTTTGATAATCTTGTGAAGATCAGCTCCATGCAAGCAATAAGAGACATGCCAAAGATAACCAAGCCTACAAGCACCATATGCAAGGAATTTCAGATTGGGAAGTAGACAAGGATAACTTTCAAGTCCAAGGGCTATTATACAACAAGGACATTAGAGTCAGTTCATACTAACTTGTGTGGACCTACTAGGACAAGGTGAGAGGTATTTCATATTATTCATTGATGATTTCTCTAGAATGACATGGGTTACATTTTTGAAAGAAAAATCAGAAGCCTTCAGTAGATTTAAGATATTCAAGTCCATCATTGAAAATGAAATGAATGCTATAATCAAGTGTTGAAGGTCTGATAGAGGTGGTGTAATATTGTACCCCAAATTTTTTCAAAAATTATCAAACTATCATAGCAGGCTTAGCACAATAATGCAACTGAATAGAACACCTCCACACTTTATGATCACCAAGTTCCCAAGATGGGCGAGGTGAGAGAATACAGTGCTTTGGTTTATCAATCAAATGCCTTGCAAAGAAACTAATTACAATCTTTTGCTATATAGCAGGCATCCACTTATCTAGCGAGCATCCACTTATCCAGCGGGCATCAACTTATCCACTAGGAATACTCCACTTATTCAATGGGTGAGTGAATAAGAAAGATAAGCATTACAACTTCTCCACACTGGTAGATGAACCATCTAGGGGTTATAAGTGTTTACAACATAATTTTAAAGATTATAATGAAATAAACAAGTTGCAACACAACTCATAAATTAGATTATATCAACATCTCAGCATTCATGAAAGGATTGGCTTCTTGGAGACACAACCTACACAATATTAGCATCTATAATTTCTTGATAATATCTATCTAGCTGAATGTATGCAAAAGAGATCGCTGTTGATGGAAGTTTTCACTCAAAAATCTAATTATCTTTTGTTGTATGGACTAACCAGCATGGTCATGGATTTCCAATCCATGCACCAAAAGGTTATCAAACCCCTCTCTAAATCTCCCACACCCAAACACAACCTTGGATGCCAACAATGGAATAAAACTTTCCCTCAAATTCAAACGAGCTACCTCAAAAAACTCACACTCCCTTACAATGGTACAGTGCACTTGGAAATGTATGGACTGTTGTAGCAAAGTGTTAACAATACCAAACATAATGCAATATCTTTAGAAATTAGCACCTTCACATAACAATAAATATCCAATCATTATCTGCATCTAATCTAACATTTATCACTCCAAAAAAAAATCATCCCCTATGCATGGTATGACCCTAGATGTATGAACCAACATGGGTATAGCAGAAAAATTCATGAAAATTATCAATTTCTACTCAAAATACTACTAAAATCTACCACAAAATTATCAAATAATAAACTCAAATCAAACTCCAAAAGATATCTCAAAATCCTTTCTAGCTCTATGCAACTCTTGATTGAAGTCACCTATTTCTAGCTAGGGTGGATAATTCACTACCAAAACTGAGCTTCCTCTAGAGGTTTTTCATCCTCAAGAAGGTAGGAAGAACTCTCAGGTTCATTCCAGTAGCATAATAGTATAAACTCAGCAAGCATCCCCTTTCAAATGAGCTTACATCCTCTTTATAAAGGCACTTTAGGAGTTACAAAAGAAATGAATTATTTCTTGGAAATAATAGATTTTTCCCTCCAAATTAAATAATTCCTTTTTTTCTCCACTTAAGTGCTCACTTTTAGGTGCCTAAATAAAAGAATATATTTTCCCCTTTCCAATGAGTTATAACACTTTGCTTTTTAATTATTTTCACACTTAGAAACTTAAGTGAAAATAATAATTAAAATAGGTCATTAAATATTACTTTTTGTGGAAAATCTCAAACTTCAACGAACTACCAAATAAACTGAACCATTATGCTCTGTAAGGTTTGGGATGTGAAATGATGCCCTTCCAAGTGACTTTCCAAAAATAGATGGCTCCTCCAAGAATCTTGGAGAGCAAACTGGGAGCTCGATCAGACTTTTGAAAACATCACTATAACCCTAAACATCCACTGAGCTCAATGCCATAGAAAAATAATCCATTTACACAAGGGAAAACCATTTTTATAATTAATATTACACTAAGTTGCTATAATTAATCACAACCTTAGGCAACCTTAGTGAAATAGTAATTAATTATCTGAATAATGGTCCCAAGCTCTATAAAGCAATAGAAATGCACTGATTAAACAAATTTGACCATCCCTTGGTGAAATCAAAGACTTGAGACACACAATTATTCTACAGACTGAACCACAACCACTCCAAGAACATTGGAATTCTCCCAAACATGTTGTATAGCCTCTAGGAGACTAGGAACAAGCATAATGCACACACCAATCTATGCACCAAAAAGGGACATTACAGTCCTCCCCACTCAAGATTGTTTTTCCTCAAGTAATACATGTTTTCCAATAGAGATACTTGCATGATTAGAAATAATAGACCTAGATTCTAGATCAACCTCAAGAATGCTCCACACTACTTCTGTTGTACTACTCTGATGTATCTATGAACTGCACAGCTGGTACTCCGCTTACAACTCTGAAACATTCTTTCAATCACAGATCTTTTTGGATGTCAAACATTTGTAACATCACTAACCCTAAGAGTGCAAGAGTTAGCATCCTTCAACAAATCATCAATACAATTTATCAAACCTAAAATTTCAACTGGGAACCAAAATCTGAAATGTTCCTCCAAGGAAGAACATAAATTAGCTTGAACACAAGGCCAAAGTAACTATGAATAGCCATGAATCACGCAGTTTTCACCATCCAAAAGAGCAATATTAGCTAAAACATTTGTCCTTTTCAGCTAAACCCTTCTGTCACCATCTCACAAAGAGATAAAAGCAACAAAAAGATCAATCTCATAGCTACAAAAATCTGAGATAATCTCCTAAAAATCTGATTTCAGTAATTTTATAATGGGATAGCCTCAACAAAACTAAAATCTTCTGAAAACAACAAGAGATTTAGGCCATCTACAACCAAAATATATCAAGTTCATGACTAAAATTTCTCTCCAATCCATCATTATTTATTTAAATGAACACTTATGATGGTTGATTGGATGAAGGATAGTAGTTTCATGATAGAAATTTGACTCCACAATCATCCATGAAACATACTTACCCACACCACTATCCTTCATAGAACCTTGAGGATAAACTCTATAATGAAAGTAAGCCATCATTGAACTTAACTCATTGCATACATGAACCTTATGCCAAACTTCAACAACTGATGATAACTTCTAGTTGGTGAAGTTTTTGTGCAAAGTAACATTCCATGAGTGCTCTTCACCCAGATCCCATATCCTGTTACTATCCTCCTCTATGTTGCTAATGTCAAATAGGTCCTCATCATTCAACATGAAGAGTAGATTGTATAGAGTTAACTCAACTTCTATATCAAAAAGGGAATTATCAAATGATTGGAAGTTGTTTTCACCTTCATATTCAGATAAAACTTCATATTACTCCAACTTTGAATCTACATACTTAGGAAGTTGTCCTAAGTTAAAACCTTCTTGGATCAAATCAAGCTCTTTAATCACCAGCTTGATTTTGTTTCATGTTGAAACATTTTCTTGTTTCCTTAATTTATGTGCAACCTCAAGCTGATTTTCCACTTCTAAGAGAGCCATTTCGGTACACTCTAAAGAATTCATAGTTAACTTAAGCTTAGATGTAAGCTTTTCAATTTCAGCCTCTCTTCCCTTCAATGCATCACAGATTCAACCAGCAAACTCAAGGACATGATCTTAATCAATAAGCAGGTTCAAATAATCTGATTTCAATATTTCTAATGCCTTCCCAACTACACACCAATCTTCAAGTGAAGATCCTTTTTCCATGTCCATTGTCTCCTTTCAACTTGTGCCCTCCAAATGTGATTTTCAACAAACTTATGTATTCTATCCAAGTGAGTTAAGGATTGTACAACCTTATCTTCAGTGACCAACAACTGATTCTTAAAATTCAATGTTGCATCAACAATGGAGGCTGGTCCAAATCTTTCAACAAGCTCCCCTTCATCATGCTCTTCAATTGATTCCTCTAAAAAGACAATTGGTTTTCCTTTTTACATAGGAAATGAATCTTCTTCTTTGTCACTTTGATCAAATGATATGGCAACATCAAATTCAAACATTAAATCATCACCAATGGCTGATTTAAAGTCTTCATAAGCATATTCTTCATCAAGGATCTTTGAGGAGCCAGATTGTCTCTCAATTTGCATGGGAAATTCCTAGTCATATTTAAAACTACATTCATAATAATGATGAAGATGCTCTCTATTAGGTGTTGTTTGAAAATTTCAGCAGCATCAACTTTTGCAACCTCTGTAAATTCACCTTTTCCCATATCCTTATCAGGATACTCAGCTTCAATGCTTTCAGGATCACTTGCAAATTCTCCTTCTAACAATCTATCAATCATTCTCAATTCATTCTTTAATGTAGTGGCATCTTCAGAGTCTTCATCAAATGAAGGACTTGCAAGGTCCCACACTTTTGGCTCATTAACTTCATCAAAGAAAAGCTCAGCTTCACCAATTTCTATTGTAGTCTTTTCCAAATCAATTAGCTACTCTATGCATGCCTCTTGATTAGTGACCTTGCCTTCATCATACAAAGGCTCAGACTCATTTACTTCAGCTATTAGGACTTTATCTTCTCCATTTTTGGATTCTACAACATCCTAAAATAAAGAACATGTGGTGAAGGTTACTAGTTCATCTTCTTTGTTCTTGCATTGGTGGTTAGGCTCCCAAGAATCTTTGCATAGAAAACAAATATTTATTTTCTTGAGTTCATTCTTGTTGTCCTCTTTCTTTCTTGAAATGAGTGAGTTCTTGTTCTGTTGTCTAGAAGGTGATGTCTTGGAATTCATCTTGGTCCTCACCATTGGAGTAGGTAACTCAAGCTTCCATAAAGGCATTTTCTTCTTCTCCTCTTCCTTCCTCATCCTTGAAAGTATTCTATAAGGTCCTTTTTGTTAAGATCCACCTCCTTGATTATTTCTAAAAAGCATCCTAGGAAATTGGATGCCTAAAATCATCTGATAGACCTTGGTACTCATCAATAGTTTTTGTGGCCTCTCGATCAAACTTACTTAGATCCAACTTCTCTTAAATTGTTCTTTCTAATTCATCTTGACTTTTTCTAAGAGAATCAATCAAGACATCTGTCTCAATTCTTCTCCCCATGAGAGATGCCATGATCTCACATTCACTTGTAGTGCCTACCTTTGTGTGACTCTTTGTGCCTTATTATTTTGGATGAATAAGTTAAATAATATATTAATCTTGATTATTAAATGATGTAAATTCAAGAAGAATATGTGGCTTACTAGATTTCACATCCTCATTGGTCTATTAAAGTGGCTTCGGCTATGATTGCATTGTTGGATTTGATGTTTCGATTGGAGTGTTTGACCAATGGATGGATGTGGAGGAGATAGAGAACCACTTGACCATCTCACCTTACCTAGTTTAGTGGTTCTTGTGGTATGTCAGTCGCTTATCCCATCCTATTTTAATCGTGAATAGAAGACTAGTTCCTATGTTCATCCTTTCACCTCTAACCAGAATCATTATGATTTTTTAATCCATGTGTTGTGTGTAAAACCATTAAGTATTGTGTTTCACTTTTGTGTGTGTATATAGTTGTTTTCTGTCTCCTTCACTTCATTGGTTTGATGATAAGCTTTCTATGGAGTATCCACATTTACCCTTTGCGCATTAAAAGTGAATTCGAATTAGATTGACTACTTGCATAGGAAGGCCCTTTGCATTTCAATGTTATGAAATGACTTGTTGATGTTCTTTGTGAGTTAAAAAATGGTTTGTGTTTGGTACCATAGTTAGATTCATTGATTTAAGTATTATCTTTATTGGAAAAGAATGCATGTAGCCATTTAGTTTTGGTAAGGTATTTAAGGTTACCTATCCCTGTTGTGAAAGTTCATTTATCTTATGGAAAGTAGATTTTCTACTTGTTAGAATTCAAACAAATTTATAGGAATTGAAATAAAGCTTGCTCAACTTTAATTTTTCTTTCTTTGTATAAATTTGTTGTAGCATATGAATGGAAAAATTTGATAGTCGACCTTGCTTGTCAAACAATTTGTTTCGTGACAATTAATTATTCAATGGTGCCTTTGAAATACTATGACATATTTTAGTATGAGTAAATTTTATTTATATCATCATCATAAATCTATTTATATTTTGACTGTTGTTCTAAAATCTCTTGTTCTTGTGTTTAAGATTTGGGGGTTATTTTTAGTTGGGAGTTCAAGCCATTTAATCATGGAAATAATGTTGTTTAGAAAGGACGGGATAGAAAACATTTTAGGGCAAAAAGAGATTTTCCTTTTTGGAGGAAAAATAAGTGCTTGGGGGCTCTCTGAGAAGGGTGGTGCTCTAGTTTTGAAAATAAGAAAAAAGAGGACAAAAAATGTATGGCTGGGTGGAGGCGTGCACCATGGGAATGGGCATAAGTGATTCAATGAGGGTTTTTTGAAAGTGCGACCTCTTTGGGAGTAGGGGGACACCTCATTCTAAGAAGAGAAGTCATCTCATGAGATGGGGAAGGGGAATGGAACCTATCTGGTGGTGCAAACAAGGAAAAGGAAGGGGGCCTAGAAAGTGGGGTGAATGGACTACAGATGGAAAAATGTTGACAGTGTTAGAAGTGGAGAACGGGTGCTTGTTTGGGTGTCCTGGAACCCAGAGAGGTTCTTTCCTTGTGATTTATGCATCTTGTTAAATTTTTAACCTCTGCATTTAATATTTACCTTCGCAAGGAGATAATATTGTCTTAGAGTAAATCTAGTTTGGGAGAGAGAATAGTCACCCCTAGCGCACCCCAGAGGAATGCTCTTAATGGAGCACCTGCCTCAATTTTCACACAAATGTATTTTCTAGTTCTTTATTTCAATTATCCCTTTTCTGTCACTTGCGAGGGGTTTCAATGGAGTTGAGAACCATTTATTTTTCCTTGTTTCTCTATGCATTCAAATGGAATTGTAGGCACTCTAGTCAAAAAGAGGCACATCATCATCTAAGGGTGCACAGTTAGCAAAATGAATGGTAGTCCTCTTTGCTAAACTTCAATATCTTATGCTAAATGTTGTTTATGTGACGTGGGGATCATGGCCTATGGAAGGTGTGGCCCCAGCAAAGGGTGTGAGACCTCAAATAGGTGTGGCCCCTCTTGCTAGAGGCACGGCCTCTTGAGGCCTATTCTCTCGGTGGTTGTCCTCTGTTGGGGAATGTGGTCTCCCAACCACTCAGGCCTCCCCTTGAAGCCGTCTCTATCGTGGCCCTTTTTCTTTTCCCTATAGACCCTAGACTTGCTAAGGGAGAGTAGGGAGGGCACTAAATGATGTAGTTTGTGATAAGGCCCATTTTGGGTATTTTTAAGAAAATGCAATGATGAGTTTTTAACTATGGGAAGGCTCTTAGAAGTGACCTGTCTTACTTGATGCAGTTATACTGCTAATAATTTTATTTATTTTATTTCAACGAACATTGTCAGAATATTAAATTTAATTATGCTTAGATCTTGCCAAGTATTGATGCAATTTTGAAAATAGTAGACTTTCATAATTAGCTTATGTTTTGTTGTAAAATGTGTATTTATATTCTAGAAGTATTGTTTTAAACTTGCATTCTTAAATTCTCTAAGGAGGAAGGAGTGCTTTGGGTTAGAGACTTCCCTTTTTGTTTTTATACTCAATCTGCTAGAACAGTATTGTGTTTTTTTTGTTTGCTCTTTCAAAAAAAAAGTAAAGTCTTTTGAAGTTCATTCATACCCTACCTTACACTTCACTTCAAATTTTAAAAGGTCTCCTTACCCATCATTATATTTTTTTCATAGATTCCTAAGTTAAATAAACTTAGCTTTTGGCCTTTTACCTTCAACTAAAGGTTCAAGTCTATCAAGGGCTTGTAAACCTTCTAGAAGATGTCGATTCTTGAACTATCTTATATTCTTGCAGAACAGCTTTAAACTTAAAACCTTGTGGTTTTAGCTGATCTTTATGATTATCGTAGAGTATGTTTCAATGGTTTTAGCTATCTATTGTAGTTGGATACAGTGTGTCCTTCCACTTCAAGTTACCATTGTGGTCATTGGAATTTTCATGCTAAGAAAGATTGCATTTCACTTTAAGCACTTGGAAATTAAAAAAGTAGTTTAAAGCAAATTAGTCATTTTTTTTAGTTGAGCTTCATTCTTGTTATGATTGTATAAAGTAATGGGAAAGTTTTGTGGTTTGCTAAAGTACCTATCTCATAGTAGTGATATGTTAGTTTCAACATGTATTAATGGGAGGAATATTTTTGACTTGGGGTTTCCCCCTCTTTTAAACTGCATTGAAAATAAAATGAATAATGCCTTTGTATAGAGAAAGTTTATGTTGAAATTAAAGATATTGGTGTTCCTCTTATTAGCTCTTTACCTTCTCCTACTTGTGTGGGTCATGAGTGTCCTTACAATGAATTTGGTTTTGGAATTATCTTTGTGTGTATGTTGTGCATTGAGTCCTTCTAGTCCTATCGATCCCCCTTGGTGATGTGTTTGGTTGAGTGTGAGTCTCCTATTTAGTATTTTGTGGATAAATTTGGAGATTTGTTGAGAACCTTGTTGTGTGAGTTTGGCCGTGTTAGTAGTGATCCCATGATCTTCTCTCTTCGTAGCTCAGGGGTTGCCTAGAGTGCTGATAGACATCTATTGCACTCAACAATGGCAAGATGGTTGGGAGGTGGGAAACATCCTCCATTGGTCCCCATTTTGGTGGTCTCTGGAGTCTTGGCGTGATTCCTGGTGCAGTTTCTTTATGTGGTACTCATGTTGTTCCCGGTGTTGTTGGAGTACCTTGGTGGTTGTTTAATTATTGATGTATTATTATGCAATGTAGTTTTATAATTGGAGTATGATGCTCCCATGTTTGGGAAGCTAGCCTCTGCCTTGAAATTGTATTACATTATCTTTAGATTTAAAAAAATTGACTCTTTCTTTATATAGGAAATCACTTCTTGTGTATGCCTTTAATTATGCCTAATTGTTTAATCTATATGTTGGAGTCCTCATACTTCCGTTAATTATTCCATGCAATGTTTTAGAGATAGATTCCAATCATTATGGCCTAGAGATTTTACTATACTTGTATTTTAACATGATTGAAATTGCATCTAATCTTTTATAAATGGTTTATCTTAACTAAAGATGAATGGTCATTTTATTTACTTCCTTTTTAAATGAGTAAAGTTTTCAATGCTTTATGTTGGTTTCCCTAGGTATGTTTTCCCTTGGCAAGGTGTCCTTGTTGTCTTATACCACCCCTTGTCGCCTTCCCCACCTTGGTGCGATGGGGTTTTAGGGTCGGGTGGAACATTTTTTTAGTTTTTCCTATCATGACCACATGGCAAATGTGGGCATGACATGTGGTTTTTGTGTCATGATCACATGGTAAATCTAGGCATGACATTTGGTATCAGAGCCCATGTTGCAGCATTAGGAGCTCTGGGGTATTTGTGTGTTTGTTGGGTTGACATGGAATGGGTTAGAGGTGGTTGTGACCCTCATCCTACTCCGTGAGTTTACAAGAGAGCAAGGTTGTGGATTGACAACCAACCTTCATCTTGGAGGAAGATCAATCCTCTTGTTTTGTCATCATGGTGGCTTTGTCACACGATTAATGAATTCTTCTACTTGTGTTTTTGTGGTGGTTGTGTTCCTCCTTGTTGATTCTCCTCTTGAGTAGGTTGGTTTGGATTTTGAAGGTTGTCTTGGGCCTTTTTCTTGTTGGTGAAAAATCATATTTCACTTTTACATAAGTTAATTAGGGAGATTCTTTTTAGGATAATGTTTCCTTTCTCATACTGGAGAGATTTATGGTGAGTGACCTAAGCGTTCCTTTCCCTCTTTGTCCCTATTTGGCAAGTGGCTATATTTTAGGAAGGTTAGTTGTCTTTCTTTTTTAGTGCTTGAGACATTTATGGCATGTATTTGTTGTGATACAACACGCCCCATTTTACTCAGCAAAATGAGGACCCTTGCTGAAGCTGGCTTTTGGTTGCTTTTGTGTGTGGGTTTCGCTTGGTGGTAAAGGGAAAAGAGAAGCTAAAATACAAGCCTTGTTGGAAACAGAGAAAAAAATGCATTTGAGTACCAGGTCAAAGTACAGGTGAATTCCTTGTTGAAAATAAATAGGGGTTTCTTTTTGAATTTTTCTGAAATTCGCTATATTTTGTAAGTTATTGATGTCGGGGGTAAAAGTACAATCAGAGGGTTTGTACTTTGCATATACAAAGTTCTTTGTATATACAAGGTGGTCTCATATACAAATACGTTTGTATATCGAGTTTCATGTTGGTCACAAAACGGAAAGGTAATCGGGTCTTATATGATGTCATATTTACATACACCCTGTGATAATGCTTTATCCTCATATGCAAGTCAGGTCCGAAAAAGTTAGAGTTGAGATGAATAAAAGATTGAAATCCGCTATGTATGTTTTGGTTGGTATATTTGGCAAATGAAAAGTGTACAAGGTAAATATACAACATATACATAGCGTGGAATTGAGAGAGGTGTTAAAATTGGCTTATTTGTTGTATATTTTGCGCAATGTATATGTATATTCTGTTATATACATTGTCGTTTATATACAAGGCAGAATTGAAAGTAAATTGAAATACAGTATAGATGATGTATTCAGACTTAAAGTATATCTCGTAAGGCATCGATTTATACCAAGAGCGGAACTAAAAAGTTATCAAAGATAATAAAGTTAATGTATATTGCACGTTGTATATTTCTTATATACAACTCCGATATACTTTGCACTTTATACAAACCGAAACCATAGATATTATGGAATAATGTTAAACTGTTGTATGTTTTTGTCTTTGTATGTTTTGGAATGTACAAAGCGAGATATACAAGATTTCATATGCATTGCGGATGCAAGGGTCGATACGATATGGTTTATAGTGGTTTGAGGTCCGAAGGCTCAATAAAGAGAAAAGGCATCGCGGAAGTGGAAAAGGTTAAGAGGTACAGTGGACCCCATTATATGTACATTTGGGCTTGTATAATAAACATGCATATTTTATAATGTACAAGTGGATGTACATTCGGAACACAAGTCAGATGTCAAGAAAAGTTAAAAACAGAGAAGTCCTTGTATATTTGGCGTTTGTATGTTGAAATATACAATGCCGATATACAAAGAATCATATGCATCACGAGAAAAGAAAGGTAAGGAAATGGATGTATACGGTGTTTGTATGTAGGCTTATACAACAGAATATACAAGCAAAATATACAAACTGAAAGATACAAAGAGGTACAGAAAGTGAAAAAGTGGAAGCGTTAGTTGAGTCTTTGCATAAAGTGTTTTCTATGTGCGAAGATACAATGAAGAGATACAAAAGGGACATACAAGGGAATATACAAAGAAAAAAATGCATGTCTAATTTGGCTAACGGTAAAAAAGGGGAGGGTCTTAAAAGTGTAAACACTGAATGGAAGGCGGGAACTGTAGCACACTAATGACTGTAATTAATGCAGCCCTAGCACCCAAGAAATGGGGAATTTAACAAGGATTAGAGTATTTTGATGTTATTTTCACTTTCAAATATACTATTTAGAGTGAAATTTGCAGAATAGAAGACTGTTGCAGTAATTGAGTGAAATTTACCAGAGTGGCAGAGCTACAATAGCTGAGCAAAGGTGAGAGGGGCAGTAGTAAGTCAACAGCAAACGGTAAACGGTCACGGGAAACATGTATTTATCTGAATCACCTTTTCAATTTCTAATGGTAAAAAGTAAAGTTAATTCCAGTAATTTTGGGTTAAAACACATTCATCTATCAAGATTAATGTTTTTATTGATAATTGGCTAAATAGAGCTTAATCCATTTAAAAAGGTAGAATGATAGAAGGAAGAACAAATGAGTTAGGGTAAATGGTAGAAAATAAATATTCAGAGTAAAACCCTAGGTATGAGATGGAAACAAAAATTAAGACATATATGTTTCCACAGGATGGCCCCAAAATACAGAAAGGATATAGAGGGTGAAGAAAAGAAAGAGAGAAAGCCACGGAAAGAAGTGGAGAAAGAGGAATTGCCTTTGCATAGGGGCTATCCGTCCCTGATTGCTGAGGCTGGAGTGGGCACTGACATGAACATTTGGACCTATGATGCTAAGGATGTCCTGAAGAAGATCATCACTACGGATGCGTCACCAAATATGAAGTGTATCTGGGAGAGTGGAATGTACATGGCCGCAGGATTCCCCTTGGCGATGGAGGCCAGAGATCTGTGTTTAGACTGTGTAATTATGTACAACCTGAGTACTAGGAAAGTTATGCTATATGATAAAGTAATTGTGGACTTGACTCCAGATGGAATTACTAACACATTCAGGTTGGAGATCATTGATAAGATGACAGACATTGATGTTGATAAATACAATGAGAATTACCACACCAATGAAAAAGAATGCAAGGGGAAAATATTCCAGGGTTGGTATAATGCAGAAAACAAACCAAAGGCTGTGGCTTGGGTACCCAAGAATTTAATGCGGATATGCTTCAAGGAAGAGATTTATTTGATGATCACCATGCTGAGCAGGCTGGTTGGGTTAAGGGATGGAACTAAATGTGAACCCTGGATGTTCATAGTTATTGAATTTATAAGGTCAGGACCAAAGGACCAAGGGCAAATACACTAGGCCAAGGCCATTAGTACTGCTATTTGGAGGCAGGCCATGATGAGGCAGCAGAAGAGCCTACCCTTCTATCTATCTTCTTACATTTTATATGCATGTGTTGCAGAGGTTAGGCCTCATATTCGTGGAATAGAAAGTATAAGTATCATGGGGAGTGGTCCATGTCAGAGGTTAGCATATGAACATTACCTAGTCTTGCAGGAGGAAAATGCAATGAGGAATTTTTCTCTAGTAAATGATGTTTTTTATACCTACATGGTGAGAATATTGAGGGAGGAACTAGACAAAAGGTTATCCAAGGATGCAGAAAATACAATTGGATTGCACAGTTCTTGGTCATACAATTTGAACATTTTTCTTACGTAAGAACTGAGGGTTTTGAGGGGAAGCCATTTATGCTTCCAAGGTATCCCTCTGATAAATTAATTGTATTAGAATTCTCTAGGCAAAATTTAAGAATTTTCAAGATATACAAGAGAAAATTCAATAACAGGGGAAACGTGAGACTACCATGGGCTATTGGTAGGCATTCCTGCTATAGTGAAGAGGTTGCTAGCTGTTCAAAGTAGGAGTTGAGGTATTATGGCTTCAAAGAATTTGATTTAACAAGGAGGTTCGACCCTTTTCATAAAATCCAAAATTTTGTGGATAAAAAATATAAACATCAGGTGCATATAGAGGACTTCTGGACAGATTGCAAAAATGACAGAGAGGTCAGAAAAAGAGCCCACAAGAGATTGACTATTGAACAAATGAAGTCCATTGGCAACATATATGTACCCCCTGAGGTACAAAATGATAATAGATTATTGCATCATAGTTATGCACAGGCAAGACTGGCTCCCATTACAGAGCCTGATTGGTCGAAGCCATGGAATACATCTTTGGATGTATTGTCTGAACCAATAATTTTGTTTTCCAAAACATGGCTGAAGGACAAAGTTGAAGAGCTTAGAGCTGAGGGCATAATAGTCACATACCCTTAGAAAGGAAGGAAGAGAAAGATGGAGCCCACTGAAGATTTACAGTGCTTCTATGGAAAAAAGAGAAAAGTTGTTGAGGCAAAAATAATAGAAAAAGGATAAAAATGCTACACTAATGGATCTCTACACACTAGGGATATTAGTAGCAGTTGCCTCAGATACGTTTGTGGATCCAAAGTCTATGGGCCATGAAATAAGTCTGGAGGAAGCACAAGCTGCTAGTGGAATGGCAGGACAACAGCCAATGAGGGCAATCCCAATAAGTTTGTCTAAGGGTGAGTCTTCGAGACCAAAGGATACAATTGGAGCTCAAGAAGTAGGCCAGAAGATGGATAGTATATCTAGTACTTCTACTCCAATGGAGCCAAGGCCAACATTCATAAAGGTGAAGATAGAGCTGGCTGAGGAGAGGTTGCAAGAATCAAAAAGGCAAGAGGCCAAGCAGGCTGTAGAGACTATGAACATTATAAGCAGCGATAGTGAGGAAGAAGTGATGTTCAGAGGGAAAGAGATTGACATGGAGGAGGCCACCAGTGATTCCCAAAGTGAAGGGGAGGGGCCAAGTGCTCAAGGTGAAATGGAAACAGGGCAAAACACTGAACCCGAAGAAGAATAGGTACAGGAAGAAGAAGAATCGATTGATTCATTTGGTACCTTGGTTCCACTGGAGATCATCAAGGACGTGCAGGATGAGGCAGACAAGATTGAAGAAATAGAAAAGCAAAGGGCAACTGAAGAAGTGATTACAGAGACACATGCTTCAGCAAAAGAAGATACTTCAGGTGTGGAGGCTCTAGACATGTTGAATATGTATGGAGAGCCTAGCAAAGAAGAAAAGAACACTGAGGGTGTACAGGAAGCAAGAGAAGGTGAAACAAAAGAGAACCCTCCTAAACACACAGAACCTGAGAATACAAGACCTAAAACTTCAAGACATATGCAAGTAGAAGATGAACAGAGAGAGGAGTCATCTGTAAGAGAAAGTCATGAAGAAGAGGCTGAGGATGGAGGGGATACGAAAATAGAAGAAGAAGAAGAAAATGAGGTTGAATCAGGAGAGAAAGCTCCAAAGCAACAACAATAGGGACCTCCACTACAGCAGCAAGTTCTAGAAAGGGAACAAGAAGAACAGCAGGAACAACAACACCAACAGCAGCAACAGGAGGAAATTGGAATAGATAAACCTCATGAGGAGGTGATTGATGTAGAAAAGGCTGCAGAAGGCACAAAGGAGGTGCCTGCCTAGTTGGAGGGAGAAATAACAACGGAGAAAAAAGAAATACATCTGGCTCCTATTGACATTAAAAGTTTATTAGGTGAAAAAAACTACTCCAAGAAGAGAAAGGAGGAAAGCTAGAATGATGTCTACAATACAAAGGGGTTTAGATGGATCCAGAACCCTAAACCTGGTTATCCCACAGAAGGAAAAGGAGAAAGGTGAAATCACCTTGGAGGAGTATAAAATACTAAATCTGGAGCTGGGGCATTCCACAAGAGAACAACACATTACTGAGTGGGAAGATATGCACCAGGTGACTGCAGGAATACTAAAGAAGGGCAAAAGTAAGCATGAGGTATTGAAAGGACACATTGTCCAACTCCAACAATTCATTAAGGGGATATTTGACCCCAGTCCCATAGTGCTTGAATTGCCTGCTAACATAGCAATAATATCTAAGGAGGAAATGCAGGACATGGAAAATAAAAGTTCAAGGCTATGGTCTTTGATGAATGGTTTCATGATATTTTACAAGAAGGTGAACAAATAATAGGCCAGGCCGTGAAGAGCTAGAAGGAAACCACAAAAGAGAGGGACAAATGTAGGGCATTAATAAATAATTGTCAAACAAGAGTAGAGGAGTGCAGATCTGAAATTGAACAATTAACTGAAATTGACAGGAGGGCAGAGGAATTGATAAATGAAGGGGCACTTAATATCACACTAGCAAACCAAGTGCCAGAAATGATCTTGGAGCTCAAGTTTGAAGAGGATAACCTCAGGAGATGCACAGTGGTCATGCAAGAACTGGAGAAGAAAGCTGGGGAGATGATACAAATGTACAGAAAAATCATAGAGAAACTACTGCAACATGAATGTGCAGAGGTACCAGCCTATGACTCAGAAAGAGCACTGACAGAGTTTAGGGCCATATTTACACCCGGTATGGAAAATCCTGATGCAATCCTTAGCAAGCAACTGATGGATACATTGATGGAAATAAAGGCCAAAATGAGGAAATACAAGAAAAGAGCAGAGGGCTCAGAAGACAAAGAGAAGGAATTGAAAGAAAAGGTGACGATGCAAGGATTTGTTTTCACAAAAAGTCTAGCAGGGGACCGCACCTTTGTGGAGGGTGTGATTGGTAACTTTAGGAAGTCTTTGAAAAGGTGATAAAATAGTTAAGAATGAAACATTTTGAGAGGAAGTTAAATGAAGAGCGAAGGTGGGAAGAGGTCACATAAAGTGGGAATCTTATTTGTGAAAGATTCCCAGAGCATCCTTCAAGAGGAAAGATGCCAAGTAGTGGACTAGCATGCGGTTAGGGAATGAAGGCACATCATTGGTTAGGGAGAAAAGGACTTGTAACCATAGAAAAGATGTTGTAACCATGGAACAGTTTTTATAACCATAGCAAGGGGGGAATTTGAATTCTACATAAGGAGCATTGCTACTTGTATATGAGTTTACACATGGATTTTTAGAATTTAGTAAGAAGTAATTCTTTCTGAGAACTTTGAGTAGGATATTTTAGTTTAGAGGAGGTCGCCTGTTGTCTGCATTAAGGAATGCGTGGAATGTCTAGCTTTCTTAATGTATCTGTAAAGCACTGTATGTTTTGGTGTATTTGATTAATACAGCTAAGAGTCATTCCTACATTATAAATCTTGTATGACTGTATTTTGGATATAAGTGAATTTGGAAGTCTGTGTCTATTTTCTAAGTGTCTTCTAGCTCTTCCTTACATTTAAAATAATTCCTCTTAAAGCTCGCAATCTTGAATGCAATATTTGTGAAAATGCTTACGGTATTTGCATTGAATGATTTAGTTTGCTAGTTTAATTAAGTTTACCATACTCCTTATTGTGTGCATAACAGAACATTTAGATCCTGTAGTGAACGATGGTAGATTTAAATTCCTCTAACTTTTCCCAAAAATCCTGAAATACTTAGCTTAAACGTTGAAATCTGAAGGAGATTATCTGACATTTGAAGTAATTAAGAGAAATAAGTTGATATTTGATAATCTTCATAAATAGTTGAAAATGTAAAGCATGTTTGAATATGAATCATATTGAAGCTTTGAGGTATAATAATGATTTTATGCAAATGAATGATTAGAAAGTTGATATTTCTATTAGTTTGCATAATAGGAGTCCAGTAAGTCACAAACTCACTTTAAATCACGTAAGGCCCATTGCATACTACAGCTTCATAATAACCTACTGAACAGTCCAACAGGTCAAGACCTGACCAACAAGGAAACTTGGGATCAAGTAATCTTAGTTGATTTCTTTGTATCTTTCAAGATAGTTAGGTTCATTTATGAATTTTAACTTTTGTTATGAGTGTGTAAAAAACAATCATCAATAGTATAATCATCTGCCATTTTTGTCTCTCTCCCACTTTAGCAAGTGGTTTCTTATTTATGTAACTTCAATATTGTAAATGTGAAGCACCTATTCGAATGCATTTGGCTTGTGCATTATCCTCTTGCAGCTCTCTCTTGTAGAAGTTTTCCTGCAAATGATCCTGGCTCCTGTGAGTCCTTGTGTGACTCTAACATTTCTCACCCTTGTGTATTTTGTGGAGTATGGTGTTGTTCCCTAATATGTTCTCCATGTGGTTGGGATTAGAGGTTAGCATTGTGGGAATAGTTAGGCTTGGGTTGCACCTTGTTGTTTGTTATGCTTTTGGATGTGAAAGAGATGATTTTTTGTTTTTATGCTTGTGTTCTTTGGAAGAATAATGAATTCTTAATGGTTGTCTGATTGAATCTTGCCCAGTGTAGTTTGCGTGCATATATCATATTGTAAGAATTATATACCTTCTTGATTCCTAACCCTTTATATCATTTGGAATTGGTGACTAGAAATACTTGCATGAAGTGTATATTACGTTGAATTTTATGAGGGAAAGTCATTATGTGTGTGATTGCATTATATTAATTGTGAGAGATTAAGAAAGAAAGAGGTATAAATGAGTCTTACACTTGGTAATTGTTAAGAAATAATGTATGTTTTTGAAGTGTTACAATGGTGAACTGTGTGCCTGGTGACTACGTATGTTTTTTATCATGTGTATGCGAGTGCATGATTAGAAAATTATTGCTAGAAGGAGTTACTTTTGGGGCTAGATTGAAAATCCCTAGTGGTATCATCCTTCTTAGTGAGGTCTAGATATTTATGTGTATGATGGTGACCATTTGTTAAGTACTTCCATAATGTAAATTTTGTATTTTATAAATTTGATCTTGTGTGAGTTTGATATCAAGTTATGTGTACCTTTGTGTGGTGAAGATGTTTGGCATCATATGGTAGAATATTAATTTAGGAACTTAAGCTTGCAATTGGATTCTTCTTATGATATGCCTCTTCTTTATGAGCTTGTTGTTAGATAAGTACATGTATTGTTTGTAGTGCATATGTAGTATGATATGGTTCATAGAGAACTCCATGGTATGTGATGTGTTGTGAGGCACCATCTTGTGAGTTGAAATAATGTTTTTTTAATTCAGTTATGGCCTAGTATGCACTGTTAGTATGTTGGTATACTTGTTTGGGGTGTATTTCTTTGTCTCTAAATGTGAAGTTATGGTTAGATTCTATTTATGCCTTAGAAAGGTTAATTCTAATTGATGTCTGGTAGACTCCTTAGAAACCCTTATGGTAAATGTTATGCAAATTATGTATGAAAGTTGTTCTTCTTCACTAGGTAATGAATGATAAAGGAATTTATGTTATGTGTTCCCTTGTGGATGTGATTACCCCGTTATGATTATACTTGTTATATGTTGTGAACACCTTGTACATGATTTGTGTACCCATGAGCTTGTGATACTGGGTATCCATCCATGGGTTGAGTGCATAGCTATGAGTGTGTTGGAGTCATGCTTGTGTGGTTACTTGTTTGTACACCTTGTAAGGTCCAACCTTGGGGTTGGAGACCTTACATGTGTGGAGTTAAGTAGTGGAGAGGAAAACTTAGAAAGCTATGGTAATATGTTGTGGCATTGGTTTGGGGTAACCCAACTAACCATACCATCTTATGCAAGAGTACCCCCTACTTCTCCTTATTGAATGGACCCTTGAGAGGATTCATAGTGCTAGCCTATCATGCATTGTTCCTTGAGTGTACTATTGACATCTGACTTGGGATCTTGGTCATTGTTAGCATGGGCATGTGATATATTTGAGGACATGTTACTTGGCACGGGTTTGCTCTTCTTTTGGTAACTTATTTTGAGTTGGATGTGTAGTATTTTGGGAACTTTGGCACTATGATAGAGTTGGCATTTATACAAAATATATGTTTAATTTTAATTATATTAGAGTATTAATTGAGTTACATTTGACTTATGCTATGTTATGGTATTTACATGCATCGACACCTTGTTGACATGATGTGAACAGATAAGATGCCAGACCACACTGATGTTCCAACATAGTGTTGGTGATGATGACGTGATACTCTTAGGAGGGCACAATTCCACCTAGCCATATGTGAAGGCACATTTGATACTACTTGCCTAAATGATGTTATTGCATTGGTTGTGTTTGCATGGCATATGTAGTGATTGTGATTTCCCTCCTTCCTTTGTGGTGACTTGATGCTAGTCGCATTGTGATGTAATGTGTAATTTCATGAATTGTGATTTTTTTTTAGTTATTGGTGAATTTATTTATCTTGCTTGTGATGACCAGCAATGTTATTTTATTTTATCTTGTTTGTAAGTAGCTTAGCCGCAAATCTTTGAATCTTCCTTTTTCATGTGACTCTAGTAGTTGCATTGATTTATTGTTGAAATTACACACATTTATTTACTTTATTGTTAGTTTTGGAAACTTCTTCTTTTGGTATTTTTGAAAATGTGTGTTGGCTAAGCTAGGTTCTTTCTATTTTTAAGTGTTGGTCTTGTGTTGTGGTGTTCTTCTCACCATGTCGATGGAGTGACCTTTGATTGAGTGTATATAAGGAAGTAGACAAGGGAAACTTTTGAGGATGGGGGTAAGTGTGGGCTAGTATCAGATAGTCATCATCCACTTACCTTCCTAGTGATTTATGTTCTTATGCTGACCATCTCTTGGAGGCTAATCCCCTTATACAAACAAGAGGTAGGTCATTTGTGGAAATGTATGGAGGTGCCCCTAGGCACATGGCCTCAAGACAATCATTCCACTTGATTCTTGGATCTTTGGTTACTTGGCACTGGTTATTGGTTACGTAGTACTATGATGAGACCATTGCATCCCTGTGGACCTATATGTGAACCTTGTGTTGTTATCCCTGTGATGTGGATGAATGACAATAGTTGTTTAGTTGTAAGATCTCTATTTGATGTATCTGCATATGAGTTGATGGTTTCTTTATAAACATGTTGTGTGATCTGTGAATTCCTCTATGCATGTGTAAAAATGATTGATGATCATGAAATTCTTTGTGTTGAATTTCAATCAATAGAATGTGTTTTGTGAAAATAATTATTCTTTTATGGCATTTAGTTTACCATGCTTTATATTCTTGTGAGTTCTTTATTGTATGTGTTATCTTCTATACTTACCTTGTCTGGTGTAGAGAAGTTCAGGAGGGTGCTTCTATCCTCTTCTTGACGACTTCCAGGAGTAAATCATTTCTTAGGGGGAGATGTAGTGCCTACCTTTGTGTTACTCTTTGTGCCTTATTATTTTGGATGAATAGATTAAACAATATATTAATCTTGATTGTTAAATGATGTAAATTCAAGAAGAATATGTCGCTTACTAGATTTCACATCCTCATTGGTCTATTAATGTGGCTTCAACTATGATTGCATTATTGGATTTGATGTTTCAACTGGAGTGTGCAGGATATATGTATACAGGTGTTTGATCAATGGATGGATGTGGAGGAGGAGATAGGGAACCACTTGACCATCTCACCTTACCTAGTTAAGTGGTCAGGTTATTGACCCTATGTTCTTGTGGTATGTCAGTCACTTATCCCATCCTATTTTAGTCATGAATAGAAGACTAGGTCCTATGTTCATCCTTTCACCTCTAACTAGAATCATTACAATTTTTGTATCTATGCGTTGTGCATAAAACCATTAAGTGTTGTGTTTCACTTTTGTGTGTGCGTATAGTTGTTTTCTGTCTCCTTCACTTCATTGGTTTGATGATAAGCTTTCTATGGAGTATCCACATTTACCCTTTGTGCATTAAAAGTGAATTCGAATTAGATTGACTACTTGCATAGGAAGGCCCTTTGCATTTCAATGTTATGAAATGACTTGTTGATGTTCTTTGTGAGTTAAAAAATGGTTTGTGTTTGGGACCATAGTTAGATTCGTTGATTTAAGTATTAGATTTATTGAAAAAGAATGCATGTAGCTATTTAGTTTGGTAAGGTATTTAAGGTTAACTATCTCTGTTGTGAAAGTTCATTTATCTTATGGAAAGTAGCTTTTCTACTTGTTAGAATTCAAACAAATTTATAGGAGTTGAAATAAAGCTTGCTCAACTTTACTTTTTCTTTCTTTGTATAACTTTGTTGTAGCATATGAATGGAAAAATTTGATAGTCAACCTTGCTTGTCAAACAATTCATTTCATGACAATTAATTATTCAATGGTGCCTTTAAAATATTATGACATGTTTTAATAAGCTTAAATTATATAAAATACTATGGCTTATTTTTGTATGAGTAAACTATATATCTTTTTATCATCATAGTCCTATATAAATTTTGGAAGTTTTTCTAAAATCCCTCCTCTCATATATTATGGTCTTTTAATACTTGAAATTGTATGTGCAGCTAATGTATTTCATTCATGTGTTAATGACTTTTGGTAATGTTTCTAATTAAAATAGTTTTTCATAAAGTTTATTTCTATTACCTGGTAATGTAAAAATTCAAGTTATTTATTCTCCTTATTTTTTAAAGATAGGACAATTCTTTCGAGGGAGGGAATTTAGGTATGGGAGAAACATTTAGGGTAGGAGTTATTTTTTTGTTTCTTTTTTTTGGAGGAGAGATTAGGATTCTTTTTATTGGGGGGGCACTCTCTCTCTGGCTAGGAGACACCTCTACCTTCCCCGAAGGCTGCGTGCCCATGAAAGAGGAAGGAATGGTGAAGTTTATGGTCACAGATTGGTTCAACCATCTGGTTTCAACAAAATTTTCCATAATCTAGAATTTCATATAGATTTCTCATGGTTTTAATAGAAGTTTCAATTTCTCATCTGCAAGATTCACGAGGACTAGATGGAAACTTCAAAATCTGTCATACTCAAGTTATGAGCTACAATTCAAGCCATTTCTAACTCAGCGAGCAGCTCGCCAATGGACTTAAGGACCTGACATGGTCACTTAGCTATTATGAATGTGACATCAACGGTGCATGGTAAAAGAAGAGGGATCTCCTTCCTTGGCAGTTACCACATCTAGGGAGATTCAATGTGATCCTTGTTGATTATTGTGCTCATGGTTGTTGGGGAGGTAATCCCCTATTTATTTCTTTATCTAGGCCTTTCTATAGAACCCAGTCCTTATATGTTCCTCTATGGAGGCATGAAAACAAGTTTTTATGGCATTTTTAGTTGTTGTTCCTCCTTCTGTTATGTAAACTTGAGCAAATAAGAGGCACATTAAATAGTAATAAGGAAACAGAACCAAAATAAAAAGGAAAACAGAGAATATAGGGTATAGACAATGAAACAAAGAACAAAAAGAGGGAAGAAATCAAGTGAAACAAAACATGAATCCATGTCCATGGAAGCACAAGGACCAAAGGAAAATAAACTATTGTTATAATGTTGATTATATTTGCCTGTTGTGAGAGGCATGGCCAGAAGTAGGCCACTAGTCCTCCTTAGTAGGTGTGGTCTCCCTTACTATGGTTGTGGCCTCAAGAGGCTTAGCCTTCAACTTTGAGACTATTTCCTCTATTAGAAACTCAGTCCCTTAGCTGGACGTACATTCCCATGGTATCTGCTAGCCATTTACCCCTCTTTTACTGCATTAAAACTATGGACTTGAAATAGAAAATGCTACGTCAAATAATTTTTTTTTTAGGTTATCTAGACACCATTCAAGAATTATTTAATCCTATAATGTTAGGATAAGTTTAGACTAAGAATTCCATGTATTCATACTTTCTCTCTCTCTAGTACCTTATACAAAGCATACAATAAATAATTAGATGTATTTTTTTCTCTTAGCAAATATTCTTAAGATATTCTTATATTAGCACCACACAAGGGAAATGGTATAATTATGGAAACAATAAAGTTTCATAATCAATAAATTTTCTTAATCAGATTAATTATCTAGTTGTAATTTGTGTCAATAATATTATAACAATATCATTTCAAAAATTTGAACTAAATTCATATTAATGGTTGTTTAATTTTTTTAAGTAAATACATATAGCTCTTCTTTTATGGTTGGGCATAGGAGAGATCCAATCAAATTGATGGAAGATTGGTTGTACATGTTAGGATCATAATGGACCATCTTGTCTTTTTAGATTCTTGTTGAGGGATATAACCCCTAAGTATATTGTTATATCATTTTAATTGTTCTATGCATGTGCATGTGGCATACTGATGTCTTACATTATTATTTTTAGTACTATCTCCTTGTTTCAAAAATGTTAGTTTCATGTGCATTAAGGGTGGAATGACATCACTAAACAACTTCCTTTAGCTGCCAAATCTATGAACACACGCAAAGTGCTGACCACCCACATGCAAGGCTAAAAATTTGTCTCACACTTGAAGATCTACAAGGACTGATTAGCAACCCAAACGTGCTGGCAAGATCACTAGCTCTAATACCACTATAATATGCTACACCAATTTTTTTCAAAAAGTATCAAACTATCATAGCAGGGTTAGCACAATAATGCAACCAAATAGAACACCTCCACACTTTCTGATCACCAAGTTCCCAAGATGGGTGAGGTGAGAGAATGTAGTGATTTGGTTTATCACTCAAATGCCTCACAAAGAAACTAATTCCAATCTTCTGCTATATAGCAGGCATCTGCTTATCTATCGGGCATCCATTTATCTAGTGGGAACACTCCATTTATTCAATGGGTGAGTGAATAAGAAAGATAAGCATTACAACTTCTCCACACTAGAGATTGAACCATCCAGGGGTTATAAGTGTTTGTAACATAATCTTAAAGATTACTATGAAATAAACAAGCTACAACACAACTCAGAAATTAGATTATATCAACATCTCAACTTTCATGAAAGGATTGGCTTCTTAGAGACACAACCTACACAACATTAGCATCTATAATTTCTTGATATTATCTGTCTAGTTGAATGTGTGCAAAAGATATCACTATTGATGGAAGTTTTCACTCAAAAATTTGATTGTCTTTTGTTGTACAGATAGACCATCATGGTCATGGATTCCCAATCCATACACCAAAAGGTTATCGAACCCCTCTCTAAATATCCCATGCCCAAACACAACCTTGGATGCCAACAATAGAAGAAAACTCAGCCTCAAATTCAAATGAGTTGCCTCAAAAAACTCACACTCCTTTGCAATGGTATGGCGCACCTAGATACAAACTATTGTAGCAAAGTGTTAATAGCACCAAACACAATGCAATATCATCATAAATTAGCACCTTCACATAACAATAAATATCCAATCATTATTTGCATCTAATCTAACACCAATCACTCCAAAAACAAATCATCCCCTATGCATGGTATGGCCCTGGATGTATGGCCCAGCATGGGTATAGTAGAAATCTTCATGAAAATTATCAATTTCTACTCAAAACACTACTAAATTCAACCACAAAATTTCCAAACAATAAACTCAAATCAAACTCCAAAAGATATCTCAAAATCCTTTCTAGCTCTATGCAACTCCTTATTGAAGTCACCTATTTCCAGCTAGGGTGGATCTTTCACCACTGAAACTGAACTTCCTCTAGAGGGTTTTCATCCTCAAGAATGTAGGAAGAACTCTCAGGTTCATTCTAGAAACATAATGGTATAAACTCAAAAATCATCCCCTTTCAAATGAGCTCACATCCTCTTTATAAAGGCACTTTAGGAGTTACAAAAGAAATGAATTATTTCTTGGAAATAATAACTTTTTCCCTCCAACTTAAATAATTCCTTTTTTTCTCCACTTAAGTACTCACTTTTAAGTGCATAAATAAAATAATATATTTTCCCCTTTCCAATGAGCTATAACACTTTTTGCAGAAAATCCCAAACTTCAACCAACTACCAAATAAACTAAACCATTATTCTCTGTAAGGTTTGGGATGTGAAACGATGCCTTCCCAGTGACTTTCCAAAAATAGATGGCTCCTCCAAGAATCTTGGAGAGCAAACTGGGAGCCCGATCAAACTTTTGAAAACATCACTATAACCCTAGACATCCACTGAGCTCAATGCCATAGAAAAATTACCCATTTACACAAGGGAAAACCATTTTTATAATTAATATTACACTAATTTGCTATAATTAATCACAACCTTAGTCAACCTTAGTGAAATATTAATTAATTATCTAAATAATGGTCCCAAGCCATATAAAACAATAGAAATACACTGATTAAACAACTTTGACCATCCCTTGCTGAAATCGAATACTTGAGACACACAACTATTCTACAAACTAAACCATGACCACTCCAAGAACATTGGAGTTCTCCCAAACATGTTGGATAGCCTCTAGGAGACTAGGAACAAGAATAATGTGTACAACAATCTATGCGCCAAAAAGGGGCATTACAAGTGGTGAGTTCACTTCAAATGAGTTTGAAGAGTTTTGTCAAGAACAAGGAATCAAAAGATACTATGGAGCTGCCAAAACCCCTCATAAAAATGGTGTTGTAGAGAGAAAGAATAGGATTGTTTAAGAGATGGCCAAGATAATGTTGAAGATAATCTACCTGATATATATTGGAAAGAAGCAATTCATACTACAATCTACATTCCTAATAGAGGACAACTAAAAAGACACAATGCCAACACACATTATGGGCTTTCGAATGGAAGACTAGCATCTATCAAATACTTCAAAGTGTTTGGAAGCAAATGCTACATCAGGAGAGATGAAGGTTTGGGAAAGTTTGACTCAAGAGAAAATGAAAGTATTTTTCTTAGATACTCAACTACCAAAAAAGCCTACAAGTACTAGAACAAAAGACTAAGGAAGATAGTTGAGAGTACAAATGTAAGAGTGGATGAAGAGTCACATAAAATAATAAATGAGCAAGAAGATTGTTGGTTAGATGAACCCATCTAAACAGAGGAAGAAGAAGTTGAAGAAAAGTAAGAACCTCAAGAGAAGACTGCCAAGACTCCTACCAAGTATGTTCAGAAGAATCATTCAGAAGATTAGATGATTGAAGACAAGAATGAAGGAGTACAAACAAGAAGATTTGCAAGAGAAAATGAACAAGTAAGTTTTTTTTTATTGTCAAAAGTAGAACCTAAGAATTTTGATGAAGCTAGCAAGGATGTAGGATGGATACAAGCTATGGAAGAAGATCTAAATCAAATAGAGAAGAATCAGACTTGGGAGTTGGTGCCAACGCCTGTAGACAAGAATGTGTTAGGTACAGAATGGGTATTTAGGAATAAATTGAATGAAGATGGAGAAGTCATCAAGAACAAAGAAAGATTGGTCTACAAAGGTTATTCACAAGAAAGATTGGTGTTGACTATGAGGAGACATTTTCTTTGGTGGCAAGAATGGAAGCAATTAGAATGGTTCTTGCATTCACAATGTATAAGGGATTTAAGGTATATCAGATGGATGTCAAGTCTACATTCTTGAATGGTGACTTAGAAGAAGTCTACATAGAACATCCTAATGGATTTCATTTATCAAAAGACCCAAACATGGTATGTAGACTTAAGAAGGCTCTGTATGGTCTCAAACAAGCCCCTAGGGCTGGTATGCAAGATTGGATAAGTACATACTCCAGTAGGGTTTTAAGAAAGTTAGCAAAGATAGTTATCTCTACATCAAAATAGAAGGTGAACAAATTCTAATTGTTGCTATGCATGTTGATGATATAATCTTTTATGGCTATGATGAGATGTGTAAGAAGTTTGAAGAAGAGATGTAGAAAGAATTTGAAATGTCTATGTTAGGTGAGATATCATTCTTTCTTGGGCTCTAGATTTCTCAATTAGATGATGGCATCTTTATTTATCAAGAAAAGTATGTCAAGGAGATGTTGAAGAAGTTTGGCATGGTTGATTGCAAACTTGTGAGTACTCCTATGGTAACTAGTTTCCATTTGAGTAAAGATGATGAGTCACCTGAAGCTGATCAGACTCAGTATAGATCTATGATTGGGAGCCTACTATAGCTAACAACATCAAGGCTTGACATTATGCAAGTTGTGTGTTTGGTGGAAAGATTTCAAGTTGATCCTGAAAAACACATGTAAAGGTAGTTAAGAGAATATTCAAATATTTGAAGAGCACTTTGTTGTTCCAAGTATGTGCTTAACCAGTGTTGTCATTGATGTTAACATATCACTATTGTCATTGGTGTCAACTGTACCCTTATCTTTTTACATTCTTGTAATAAGCTAGATGATTTGTATTCACCCATTTAATTGATTCTGATGTTGAGGATATTGAGAAAATTAGCTCCTCCAGTAGAAATAATGAGTTACAATAATAATAGTGTATTGCGTACTGAAGAATAGTCTAGAAGATTGCTTCGCATTTCATGAAGGATGAATATCTTTGTCTGTGGAATGGAAGTTATTTAGAAGTCTATTTGAAGATGTTATATTCCAAGTTTGAGCCTCCGGTATGAAGATTTGATTGAGTTATGTTCGCCAGAGTGAAAACTACTTTTCCTGTATGTTTGGTGGTGATAGGGAGAAAGTGTTATGCTCCACATTCCTCCGCATTGAAGTATTTTGGTTTGTGGCTCTAGATTTAAGTCTAGAATGATGTTATGTTCCTTCAACTTTAATGGTTTGTGATTTGGTGGTCCGAAAGCTATCCTTTCCTTATGACAGTGGCTGATAGTTCTTGTGCTCCGATTTGAATAATCTTCATGACAAAGTGGTTAGAGATTGCACGGATGTTTCTTGATGATTACAATGTGCTTGTGGATGTCTCCTGATCATGTTCCTACTCTTGGATTGGTCCACAAAGTGAAAATCATATTGTGAATGAAGAATATTCTTAGAAGCCTTAGTGTTCCTACCAGTCTTGGCTGACTTGGTTGATTTCACCAATTGTGAAGATGCATTGAAGATTATAGAAGCATGTCATGGCATGAAAGATTAGATTTGAGTCTCAGCTAAGGCATGATGTGATCCTTATCCTTTCCTTAGAAAAAATTGTATTAGGTCCAGACCTATTCTATGTATGTTTGTAATACTGACCTTGGAGATTGTTCCAATAGTTGATGAATGTATTGCCGACCTTGATGTACATTCCAAGGTTGATGACTTGTATAAAGACTTGTAATGAATTGCAAAAAATGTATGAGTGTGCAAATATGAAGAGATAAGTGTGAAGGTGTGAAAGAGTAGAGTAGAGAAGTTTTATTGTGCTTCAAAGGAACTGAACCCAGGCATGGAGTAGATGCTACTTAATCAGTTCACCTTTTTGGTAGTGAGCCACCCTCTAGTAGTGAGTCATTCTTTGTAGTGAGCCCTGTAGGCAGTGAGCCGTTATTTTTTTAGTATTGTTATAACTCATATATTTTGTGGGCTAACACTCACCGCGGTTTTTCCCTTTTAGGGTTTCCCACGTAAAAATATGGTGTCTATTGTGTTAAATGTGTGATTGTTATTAAGTCTATGATTTCATGCTTTCATGTTTAATTTGGATTATCAGCAGTTAAGGATTTGATGATTTGATATTCATATGAAGTTAAATTTTTGTGACAACTGATTCACCCCCCCTCTCAGGTGTCTTGTACATTTCAACAATTGGT
The DNA here is from genome assembly GCA_027924645.1 of Cunninghamia lanceolata. NCBI lineage: Eukaryota > Viridiplantae > Streptophyta > Pinopsida > Cupressales > Cupressaceae > Cunninghamia > Cunninghamia lanceolata. The sequence continues at coordinate 9,397,278 of BSBN01001281.1, forward strand.
ATCAGAGCAAGGTTCCTCGATGGTAAGCTTAACAACTTGAGGTAGATCCAAGATGTCTTACAAGGAGGCTCCGTAGTTTGATGAGATGAATTATGCAACTTGGAAGATTCACATGAAAATCCATCTACTTTGTATTAGTTATAAAGTATGGCAAGAAACACAAACTGATTATACCATGCCAAAGAGAAGGTGAAATTAAAGAATATGAGATAAATATAAAAACCAGAGATGCTCTGTTGAGTGCATTGAATGACTCTGATTTGATAAAGGTTATGGATTATGAATCAGCTAAAGAAGTTTGGGATAAGCTAAGTAATCTATATGAAGGAGATGAATCTATAAAGAGTGCCAAACTACAGGGATTGAAAGCCAAATATGAAGGTCTTAAGATGGGTGAAGATGAAAACATAACATCCTTCATGCAAAAGGTTGATGAACTTGTTACTAGAATCAAAGGTATGTGAGGAACTGTAGATGAAACTAAAGTTGTGATGAAAATTCTTAGGTCATTACCTAAATCCTATTCTCACAAGGTAGCTACAATTGAAGAAACAATGACTGTGAAAAAGATAAATAAGGATCAGTTGCTTGGTAAGATTACTACTTTTGAAATGAGAGAATTTGGTGATACTCTACTAAAAGTTGAAACAACTTTCAAAGCTAGTACTTCAGAGAAGATCTCCAGAGTAGAAAAGTACAAGGTAGAACCCGATGATGAGCTTGATGAAATTGAAGCCAATTTTGTTGACAGACTGGAAAGAGGTTCCAGTAAGTTGAAAGGCAAACTACCTTTCAAATATTTTTCATGTGGTAAACTAGGTCATTATGCTTCCAGATGCCCTGAAAGAATTGAAAGAAATAGAAATGAATTTGAGAACGGACCTAGAGCTCCAAATAAATGCTACTATGTTAGAGATTTTGATGATGAAAGTGTGACTGATGATGAATATGATGATGCTAATACTAGTTCAAATGAATGCTTGTTTATTTCTATTAAAGAAGAACCTGTGTCTACTAATTCTGCTAGTTGTGTGAAGGAAGAAAAACCAGTGGAAGAAAGTGCTTTAGCTGTTCAAGTTGAGAAAGATAAGAATGAATGGATTATTGATAGTGGATGCTCACATCACATGATCGATGACAAAAGTAAGTTTGTAAGTCTGGAAAAGTATGATGGAGGACTAGTTAGGTTTGGAGACAATGCAGCTAGTAAGATTTGTGGAAGAAGATCTATTTCATTTGATGGAAAGCATAATACTGACAATGTCCTATATGTGAAGGGTTTGAAGCATAATCTTTTGAGTGTGGGTTAGATGTGTGACAAAGGTTATGATCATAGATTCAAAGACAATGGGTGTAAGATAATGGAAAGCTCCAGAACTGTGATTTCTACCGATAAGAAGACTAGAGGTAACATCTATCAATTGAGAGAAACTAATGATTACTGTTTATTAGCTCAAACTGATGAGAGTTGGTTATGGCATAGAAGGATGTGTCATATAAACTTTGATAATCTGGTAAAGATAAGTTTAGGTCAGAACATGAGAGATTTACCAAAACTTGCAAAACCCACCAATACCATTTGCAAGGAATGTCAGTTGGGGAAGCAGACAAAAACAAGTTTTAAAAGCAAAGAGCAATTTTATGTTGGTTTGCTGGATCTAGTTCATACAGATCTATGTGGTCCTACAACGACAAGAATTCTACAAGGTGACAGGTACTTCATGTTGCTTATTGATGATTATTCTAGAATGACTTGGGTTACTTTTCTGAGAGACAAATCTGAAGCCCTAAAGAAGTTCAAATCCTTCAAAGCAATGGTTGAAAATGAAATAGAGCTAAAAATCAAAAGCTTGAGGTATGATAAAGGAGGAGAGTTTACATCAAATAAATTCAACAATTATTATGAAGAACAAGGAATAAAGAGGCAATTGTCTGCACCTAGGACTCCTCAGCAAAATGGAGTTGTCGAAAGAAAGAACAGAATAGTGCAAGAAGCTATTAGGACAATGATGAAGGAAGGAGGTCTACCGAAAGTCTTTTGGAAGGAAGCTATACATATCATTGTCTACATTCAAAACAGAGCCCAAGTAAAAGGAAATGGTACTAAAACTCCTTATGAATTGTGGTATGGAAGAATTCCAACAGTAAGATATTTCAAAGTCTTTGGAAGCAAATGCTATATCGGAAGAGATGAAGATCTAGGAAAATTTGATTCAAGATGTGATGAAGGAATCTTCCTTGGATACTCTACCAAGAGCAAGGCCTACCGGTACTACAACAAAAGGTTGAAAAAGATTGTGGAGAGTGCAAATGTGAAGGTGGATGAACACAAAGGAAGAACATCAGGTTAGAATGGCTATGAATTAGATGAACCTACTGCTACTTATGAAGAAAGAGTTGAATAAGAAGTCAATCAAGATGAAGAAGAAAAGGGTCCAAAAGTTGCTACTAAGACCCCCAGGTATGTAAGAATCAATCATTTTGAAGATCAAATTATTGGAGACAAAGACAAAGGAGTACTGACAAGGAAAAGAGTTGTAGAAGAACAAGTGAATTAATGTTTCCTCTCTACAGTTGAACCAAAGACTGTGAATGAATCCTGTAATGATGAAAATTGGGTTAAGGCAATGGAAGAAGAACTAATGTAGATAGAGAAAAATGAGACTTGGGAATTAGTTCTTTGACTTGTTGACAAAAATGTTATTGGAACCAAATGGGTCTTCAGGAATAAGCTGAATGAAAATGGAGAAGTTGTAACGAATAAAGCAAGGCTTCCGTGCAAAGGATATTCTCAAATTGAAGGGATAGATTTTGAAGAGAATTTTGCTCCAATAGCCTAGATTGAAGCAATTAGAATGTTTCTGGCATTTGTAGCTCATAAAGATTTTAAAGTGTATCAGATGGATGTGAAGTCTGCATTTTTAAATGGTGAATTGGAAGAGGAAGTCTACATTGAGTAACCAGAAGGATTTTAGCTATCAGATCAAGATAATATGGTATGCAGGTTGAAGAAAGCATTGTATGGACTCAAGCAAGCTCCTAGAGCCTGGTATGCAAGGTTGGATAAGTACTTGTTACAGTTAGGGCTCAATAAAGGTACTACTAACAGTAATCTCTATTTCAAGATTAATGATGATCAAATCTTAATTGTTGAAGTCTTTTGTTGATGATATCATCTTTGGAGGCAATGAAAGTATGTTTATGAAATTTTCTAGTGAAATACAAAAGGAGTTTGAAATGTCTATGTTTGGTGAGATGAATTTATTTATGGGTCTGCAAATCAATTAATTAGATAAAGGAATCTTCATATCTCAGTCTAAGTATGTGAAAGAGTTGTTGAAGAAATTTGGGATGGAAGACTCTAAACTGGTATGTACTCCCATGGTGACTAGCTGCAAGTTGAGAAAAATTGATGAATCACCTAAGACTAATAAGAAAAAGTACAGATCTATGATTAGGGGATTGCTTTATCTAACTCAAACCAGACCTGATATTATGCATGCAATGTGTCTTGCTGCAAGATTTCAATCTGATCTAAGAGATTCTCATGTAATGGCCCAATAAAGAGAATCCTGAGGTATTTAAAAGGCACTCCAGATCATGGCTTATGGTATCCAACGGATAATGATTTCACTCTTAGTGCATATACAGATGTTGATTGGGCCAGAGATGTTGATAATAGGAAGAGTACAAGTGGAGGGGCCTTCTTCCTAGGTAATCGATTGGTTTCATGCTTGAGAAAGAAACAAGATTCAATCTCTTTGTCAACTACAAAACTAGAGTATATTACAATAGCATGTTGTTGTACTCAAGTGTTAGGGGTGAAGTAGACTTTGAAGGCTATAAGACTTGTTTATGAAGATCCAATTGCAATCTTGTGTGACAATACAAGTGCCATAAATATTTCCAAGAATCTAGTGATGCACTCAAGAACAAAGCATATATCTATAAGGTATCACTTTTTGAGAGAGAAGATGATAGAGAATGAAGTAAAGTTGGAATATGTGTCCACAAAGGATCAGATTGCAGATACCTTTACCAAGCCTCTACCTAAGGATACTTTTTGAGTATCTCAGATGAAAGTTAGGAGTCATTACCCCTCCTGTCTTAAATTAAGAAGCATGGGAATGCATCAATCCAATGGTGTTCAAAGTCTCACTTTCGATCTGGATTGATGTTTTGATGGCTACCTCTTAGGGGGAGTAGCTAGATGTATTGGTAACAGTTTAGTTGGATCAAAATAGTAGAATGCAAGTATGTGCCCTTTGCCATTGATGTCAAAGGGAGAGAGAAATCATGTGAAAAACTCAGAAGGAGAAATAATGTAGATGTGTAAAGAGAAAGGAGGAGAATCTTGTCTTGATGGTCTTTTTAGTTTTTCACATCATATGTTGCCATCAATGACAAAGGGGGAGATTGTTGCAAGTATGTACTTAACCGGTGTTGTCATTGATGTCAACATATCACTATTGTCATTGGTCTCAACTACACCCTTATCTTGTTACTTGCTTGTAATAAGTTAGATGCTTTGTATTCACCTATGTAATTGATTCTGATGTTGAGGATATTGAGAAAATTAGCTCCTTCGGTATAAACAGTGAGTTACAGTAAAAATAATGTATTGTGTACTGAAGAACAGTCTAGAAGATTGCTTCATATTTCATGAAGGATGAATATCTTTGTTTGTGGATTAGAAGTTATTTAGAAATCTATTTGAAGATGTTATATTCTAAGTTTGAGCCTCTGGTATGAAGATTTGAGTGAGATATGTTTGCCAGAGTGAAAATTACTTTTCTTGTATGTTTGGTGGTGACAGGGAGAAAGTGTTATGCTCCACATTCCTCCACATTGAAGTATTTCATTTTGTGGTTCTAAAGTTAAGTCTCGAATGATTTTATGTGCCTTTAACTTCAATGGTTCATGATTTGGTGGTCTGCAAGCTATCCTTTCCTTATGACAGTGGCTGACAGTATTGTTCTTGTGCTTTGGTTTGAAGAATCTTCATGACAGAGTGGTTAGAGATTGTGTGGATGTTGCCTGATGATTACAATGTGCTTGTGGATGTCTCTTGATTGTGTTCCTAATCTTTGATTGGTCCACAAAGTGAAAATCAGATTGTGAATGAAGAATGTTCTTAGAAGACCTAGTGTTCTTACCAGTCTTGGTCGACTTGGTTGATTTCACTAATTGCAAAGATGCATTGAAGATTGTAGAAGCATTTCATGGCGTGAAAGATTGGATTTGAGTCCTAGCTAAGGTGTGATGTGATCTACATCCTTTCCTTAGAAAATTTGTATTAGGTCCAGACCTATTCTATGTATGTTTGTAATACTGACCTTGGAAATTGTTCCAACAGTTGATGAATGTATTGCCAACCTTGATGTACATTCCAAGGTTGATGACTTGTATAAACACTTGTAATGAATTGTGAAAAATATATGAGTGCATGAATATGAAGAGATAAGTGCGAAGGTGTGAAAGAGTAGAGTAGAGAAGTTTTATTGTCCTTCAAAGGAATTGAACCCAGGCATGGAGTAGATGCTACTTAATTAGTTCACCATTTTCACAGTGAGCCAACCCTTAGCAGTGAGCCACCCTCTAGCAGTGAGTCATTCTTTGCAGTGAGAAATTTGGGTATTGAGCCTCTATTTTTTTAGTATTGTTATAACTCATATATTTTGTGGGCTAACACCCACCATGGTTTTTCTCTTTTAGGGTTTTCCATATAAAAGTCTGTGTCTTCTGTGTTAAATGTGTGATTGTTATTAAGTCTATGATTTCATGCTTTCATGTTTAATTCTGATTATTAGCAGTTAAGGATTTGATGATTTTATATTCATATGAAGTTAAGTTTTTGTGACAACTGATTCACCCCCCCTCTCAATTGTCCTATACATTTCAACATTTGGAACATGGGTTGTGGTATCAAAAGGGTGATGAATTTTCCTTGAGTGCTTATACTGATGCAGATTGGGTTGGTAGTGTTGATGATAGAAAAAGTACCAGTGGAGGACCTTTCTTTTTGGGAAACATATTGGTCTCATGGATTAGCAAGAAGCATGATTTAGTTTCCTTATCAATAGTAGAAGTAGAGTATAGAGCTACAATAGCCTGTTGCACTCAAGTGTTGTGGATGAAGCAAACATTGAAGAATATTAAGGTAGTATATGATGAGCCTATTCCTATTCTTTGTGAGAATACAAGTGCTATCAATATTTCAAATAATCTATTGATGCATTCTAGAACCAAGAACATATCTATCAGGTATCACTTTCTGAGAGAGAAGTGTTGGCAAGAGACACTGTGTGGCTTTATGACTGTTGTCATTGATGGCAACAAAGTCTATCCCACAAATCCACAACACATAGTATGCCTATATTGGAAGTCATATTGAAGAGTGTTTTGGTCCAGTGAGCAAGAATAGAGCATGGAGCAAGGTCCGACAATTAGGTCCAAATCTCTCAGATGGTGTAACTCAGCAAGTTGTGGACTTGGACAAGTCAAGAGGAGTATCATGACTACTCTATTCCAGAGATTGAGGCTCTGGTGATAAAACATGGAAAAGATATGAGCATTTTAGTGTTGGGTTCCTAACAGGCAGAGTAGACTGAGGAAGAATTGACCGACAAAATATCAGACTTCAATCCGGATGAGAAATTGGTGTTGATCAAGCTATTTGAGCGATCATACAATATTGGCCAACATTATTGATGACTTCAATGTCTATGATTTTGATACGCATCACATATCAAGCCTGGATTTAGCTAACAGATCAGTATTTTGTAAATATCTTGAGTATTCTGATTGTCGACTAGAAAGTTGTTGAAATCCTTGGTGTAGATGACAAGCGTGGCTTGGGATATGAGAAAGGTGAAAGCTCTGGATCTGGTCAGAAGAATTTTGAATCAGGAAATCAAAGAAATAGGCCTAGAAGACCTCCAGTAAGGCAACCAAATGCTCAAAGATATCCATCCTTCAATGGATACTGCTTCAATTGCAACAACTTCGGTCATAAAGTAACTCATTGGAGAAGGAGAATGAACCAAACCAATCCATCCTTCTTCGGACAATGTTTCAACTGCAAAAGGTATGGTCACAAATCTCATGAATGCCAAAATATGCAAATAAATAATTCATTCAATGGTAGATGCTTTACATGCAATAGAATGGGACATATGGCTAATCAATGCAGATCAAGAGGATATCAGTCAAATATGCCAAGAAATGTTGTTTGTTATAATTGCAATAGATCCGGTCATATTGCTAAATTCTGTAGAAGTGAAAATCAAGATAAAAAGGGTCTGATACATCATAATCAAAATCAAGGTAATGGAAAAGGCAAAGTGAATGCAGATGAAGTTCAAAGGGAGATGAGCAAGATTTGGGTGAAGAAGAGTACAGAAAATGTTGGGGATGGATCTACACCAAAATCTGGTGCTGATATTCCTTTTAGAAATTAAACAGATGATCTTTGGGTCAAGGGGAGTCACAAAGAAAAATAAATTCCCCCAGCCAGTCAATTGGTGCCTAAATTTGGGACATGAAATGTTGTGGATTAAAAGGTTCTCATAAAATTATCTAAATAGCCCTTGGTAAAAATATGAAAGATCTACATGGAGTTTTGCAAGAGTTTAATCATCCAAGATTGATCTAGTTTGAGAGCCATCCGATAAAGCAGAGTTTTCACAAATAGGTCTGGTATGATTCAAAATTGAGATATCTTGATCTACAGATTCATGGCATGATTGGAGGAAAGAAGATACATTATCTTTATCACTAAAAATGATTCTAAGTGCATCTCAGTGATTCGAAAAGGTCTCTCTCAGAACAAGGCAACCGGATAACTCAAGTTGTGCATTTATTGCAAAAGGAAATTAGGGTTTACGAAAGAATAAAAGGATTCTTTCACTCTTCATTTGCACATTTACATTCGAGAAAAAGATAAGACGAGCTTTGCATCAAATTTTTACAACTCTCTCAAAGATCAACCGCAAAATCCAATTCAACCAGCGATTTATTCTGGCTGTTATTTTGAACCCTAAAAGCGTAAAAAGGTACTTCCACTCTGAATATCTCTCTCTAAATCTTTTTTTAAAAATGGCTACTCTAGTGGTTGTTAAGATCACTGATAAGCCAGGCCCAAAGTTCAAGAAACACCCCTACAAATCCCTAGAAGTTGATCCCTTAGTTGCTTTTTCTAGCATTCCACATGGGGTTCTGCATGTAGAAGTTGTTAGGGTTTACATCCACACCAATATTGAGGAATTTGGAGAATCTAAGTTGATGGACATCTACCATAAACAATTAATAGATGAAAGTTTTGAACTCAAACCTCAATACAAGGCCCTTCGGGATAAGCACTTTGGACATTACATCCACTTTCCCTGTTTTGTAGAAGATGATTGGGTCCAATATGTTCTGAGCAGAATACATGACAATTTCATGTGGTTGATGAAGCCCTTCAAGATAACAAAAGATGCCATTAGGACAGTGACTGGATTTCACTCATCCAATGGGTTACTTGCACTCAAATCTATCAAGAACTAGACAGTAAATGAAGCTACTAGATCTAAGTTTGACAAGAGAGCAATGACCATAGAAGACATCACAGATCTGGATATCAAATTTGCCTCTATGATAATTGGATATAAGATCTATCATTCCAGCATGGAGAATTTTGTGTCTGGGACTGCAATATATACAACATGTTAGATGTTGAGGGAGAATATAGACTATGACCTTTGTGATCTTCTTCTAAACCAATTGTTAGAAAATTTGCAGAAGATCAAGAAGGATAAGAAGAACTCCATCAAGTATGGTTGTTTAATATTGTGTCTATTCTTCTACTACATGAATGAGTTGCCCGGATCAAGTGGTTGGGTATGGAAAAATGACAGACTGGTTGCCATACAGATCAGAGACTATATGTATGGACTTGGTGATGCTAAGGCTCAAAGCATAGCACTCTGGGGGTATTTTAAAAACTTCCAAAATATGATGCATGCCAGAGAAAGAATTCCTCAATCCATAGTTAAAAAATACAAAGATATAGTGTGCTTCATGGTTGACACTGATCAATATCTAATGGAGGCAGTTGAGCCCAGAACAGTGTGGATAATGCCAATGGGTTACGAAGTAGATGAGAAAATATTGGAGCTACATGTTCAACACCTATTGAGCCAGCCAAAGGACCCTGAGGTAGAAAGGTTTGGAACCTTTCAAGAATTAAGTGTAAAGATACATGTTGAGCTAAGACAACCAGAGATAAAAAGGAAAGTTAGAAGGAAAGTAGAGGAAATTGCCAAAAGATATGGCATATCAAAAGAGGCAATTGATGCAAATAAAGAGAAAATAGAAAGAGCTGAGAAAGAGAAACAAGAAGCAGAAAAAGGAAGTGTTCCGGTACAAGCCTCCTCCCAGACTAGATCCTCCAAGAGCTCTGCACTTGCCACCACTAAGAGCTCAAGATCCTCAAAACCGGAAGCCAAGACATCCAGAAAGGGAGAAAAGAGAATGAAAATAAAGGCCACAAGATCTTACATAAGCCAAAAAGATGATGAAGAAACAGAGTCTACTAAGGAAGGTATGAAAATGAAGAAGAAGAAAACATCTGGGGAATCCTCTGCCAGTAAAAACAAAGAAGAAGAGGCAGAAGAATTTGTTGAAAAGCCCACTCTTTCTATTGATGATATCATCAAGGCAGTCACTATGGATAGAAATCTACAACCAGTAATAGAATTTTATGATGATTATAGTGATACTGACAAAAGGATCTTGGAAGAAGCTACAGTCAGGTACCTGAATATTTATAATAAAGCATTTATTGAAATCATTTCATTAATTTCCAAGAGTCTAGAGAAGGTGCTTGAACTTAGAAAAGAGAATGCCAAGGCAAGGACTTAGAGATCCGAGAACAAATTTTAATTCAGCTCTATCCTTCCATTACTCCAAAGCAAATGAACATGATCTTTAAGGATTGCAAGGATGAATTCTGGAGGAAAGTAAGAATGAACAAACTTATGCTTGGAGAGACTGATCAGGAGGCAAGAGAAATAGAAGACATCCTCTAGAATGCCTTCAAAAGATTCAATCTTCCTATTATAGAGGAATTGGATGAAGAACCTTCTACCATGGATGTCGAAGGATTAAATGCATCAAAAGAAGAATCTACTGAGAAAAATGTAGAAGGGTCAAAAGAGATAGATGAGAAGAAGTCTAAGGACTTGGATTCCTCTATTCTGGAAGAGGAAGTTCATGAAGAAGTTAACATCTCTCCTCTGGATCCCACTGCAAACATTCCAGACTCAGGAACTGAAGGAGAAGGAAGAAAAGAGGAGAAAGAGAGTCAAGAAGAGGAGGTAAAGGGAAGAGAAGAAGAACAAACAAAGAAGATCTCTGATGACAGTTCAGAGAATCCAAAATAAAAGAAGACTCGGTCTCTGGCAAGAGACATTGCAAAGGCAATGAAGAATTTCTTGAAAAAAGAGCTGATGGAGATAGATGAACCAAAACTTTTCTAAGGACCACTAAATGTTGATTCCCTCTCTCTAGTCTAGACAATGAAAATAACATCTTTTGCCCAAGCTAAAGCAAAAGGAAAACTTCTGAAATCCCATATGGAAGACTGTGAGCTGTTAGAGATTGCATCTAGGATGCTGGAGAAGATCATGCCATCCTTTCAAAAGGATCCTTCAGCCTTTCCATCCAGTAACTTGAAATCTCTAGTAAACTCTGTTAGCACCCATTTTGATTCTTTAGAGAAATCGGTAGAAGAGAAAGTCTAGAAAGAGTTTTTGGGAAAGAGATTCACTGAAGTACAGGGACTCATAGCTAATGATAGGAGGACCCTGGATATTGGGATAAAGAGCCTTGAAAATGCTCTTAAAGATGGTGGGGACATGTACAAATTTTCTCTATCTTGGCCTAAAGTGACAGAGGATATTGAAAAGAAGGTGAAAGAGCAAGAAGGTACACTATCAAGTTTATCTCAAACCTTTGATCCCCTCACTACATCCTTAATGAACCAATAATGTCAGGCCATTGTCATTATAAATGAAATAAAGAGGCTAGAGAAAGAAAGGAAGAATATAATAAATAGGATGAGTGAACTTAGAGGGATAATTATCCTTAAGTTAGAGGCAATGCATGAGGCCTTAATAGATGCTCAGACCATAGCCCGGACTAGTAATCTAATAGATCTAAGAAGGACAAAAGCATATGCATTTCTGCTGAGTTGTCACATCTCCATTTTGGATAGGATGAAGCAGAACTGGGCCACAGAGTATGTACAGTTGAAGGCCACTTTTGTGGATATACTTAAGTACATGTAAGTATAACATGTATAGATACTTATGAGGCTATGTATAGGTTAACTTTTGCAAATTTTGGTGTGTAGATTCCACCCTTTACCATTGATGTCAAAGGGGGAGTGAGGAGTAGTGAAAAATGTGGAATCTAGCTAAGGGGGAGCTCTGGTAAAATAGTGCATAAGATAGAGCATCAGCCAAGGGGGAGTTTGTTGCGACACTTAGTCATTTTTCACAAAGTGTTGCCATCAATGCCAAAGGGGGAGATTGTTGGCAAGAGACATTGTGTGGCTTCATGAGTGTTGTCATTGATGGCAACAAAGTCTATCCCACACATCTGCAACACATAGGATGCCTATATCAAAAGTTAGATTGAAGAGTGTTTTGTTCTAGTGAGCAAGAACAGAGCATGCAAGAAGGTCTGACAATCAGGTCTAGATCTCTCAGATGGTGTAACTTAGCAAGTTGTGGACTTGGACAAGTCAAGAGGAGTATCACAACTACTATATTCCATAGATTGAGCCTCCGGTGATAAAACATGGAAAAGATATGAGCATCTGAGTGTTGGGTTCCTGACAGGTAGAGCAGACTGAGGAAGAACTGACTGGCAGAGTATCATACTTCAATCCAGATGAGAAATTGATGTTGATCAAGCTATTTGAAGGATCATACAATATTAGCCGACATGATTGAAGACTTTAATGTCTATGATTTTGATACGCATCATTGTTGCAAGTATGGACCTAACTGGTGTTTTTATTGATGTCAACATAATCCTGTTGCATTAGTGATAAGGATTGGATGAGCTGTGTGCTGAGGATATTGAGAAAATTAATCTCAATCAGAAACAGAGAAGAATAGGGAAGATAGTAAGGTAAAAGTCCAAGATAGAATGAGGATCAGAGGATGTAGTTTAAAGGGTTTGTAGATATGTGTCTTAAGGTGGTCCAGTCGAGATTTTAGAAGTCCGCATAAAGATCTAAAGAAGTTGTGACTATTCAAGTAAAACCGGTTCCGGCAGGTGTTCAGTGGTGATAGAGTAAGACAGACAGGTCCGGTGAGATCCAGAATTGCATTATAAAGTTCTACGGATTTGAGGGAGTTCTAAGGACATCTTTGTGGAATGTCAACTAGATTGGTTCATGGTTTGAAGGTCCGCAAGCATCTATTCCTTTGTGACAGTAATGATAGACTATGTTCTTGAGGTTCCGGATGAAGCAGAGAAGGATTTAAGTAAGCAGATGAAGTATGGATGTTCTTGGTGATTTAGGCAAGCTTGTGGCGGTCTTTGGATCATGTTCAGTTCATGTTGGTGGTCCGCATTGAAGTTAGAGTTCTCTTTTGAAGAACAACTTCTAAATAATGGTGTTCTTCCTAAAACAGGTTGATTGGATGAGTTACTCATCTTGCGGATATTATTGTGGATGTTTGCCAACTTAGATGATCATTCCTAAGTTGATGTCTTGTATAAACAAGGGATTGCAAAGTCTTTTGGAAAGAGTCCTTGTAGAGATGAGTGTGTGGTAGCAAGGAGGAGAGTGAAAGGTAGAGCAAAAGTATTGAGCTTAATAGAATTGATTCAAGCATGGTGAAGATGCTATTTTCCAATTCAAGTAGGTGATACTTATTTCTTTGTAGACAGTGTGTCTCTTATAGGTAGTGAGCCTCTTTTGAGCAGTGTGCTCAGGCAGTAAGCCCTAATTGGCAAGTGCCATTTTTGTTCCTTCTATTCTTCTAACAGAGAATACTTTCTTAGGTTAATCACCCCGTGGTTTTTCCCTTAACCGAGTTTTCCACATCAAAATCTTGGTGTCTTCTGTGTTGATGTGTTTCTTCTTTTGATTTGAATGCATTATGTTTCATGATTAATATACTACTAATCACTAAGAGGATTTAAGTTTGTAATCGGAGAAAGTTTTGTACAACTAATTAAACCCCCCCTCTTAGTTGTGTGCCCTAAGTCTAACAATTGGTATCAGAGCTAAGTTCCTCTAAAAGGAGCTTAACCGCTTGAGGAGATCCAGGATGTCATCTTACAAGAAGGATAGTCTGAAGTTTGACAGGACCAACTTTGCTCTTTGGAAAGGTCGCATGGAATGTCACTTGCAGTGTATGGGAATAGCGTACTGGTCCACAGTTACAAAATAGTATGTAGCTCCACAGGGTGGTCCGACAACCCTAAATGAAATCACAGATGCTGAAAACAATCTGCAGACCATAGAGGCTCTTCTAAGCGCATTATTTGATTCAAAGCTCTCAAATTTTATTGACCTACCAACTACTTTTGATATATGGAAAAAACTAGAACTTTTGTATGAAGGAGACCAATATGTTAAATGTGCAAGGTTACATAGTCTAAAAGTGAAATTTGAGAAACTGAAGATGAGAGATGATGAAAATATTACTAGTTTTATGCCAAGAGTGAATGAGTTGGTTTGTGGAATTAGAAATGCTGGTGGAGTCTTGGATGAAAAAGAGATTGTTTGCAAAATTCTCAGATCTCTACCTGAATCTTACAAAATCAAGGTTGCTACCATTGAAGAATTCAGAGCCCATACAACTATCACAAGAGATCAATTGGCTGGGAAACTAGCTGCATTTGAAATGACAAAGTTTGGAGATGACCCCCCCAAGACTGAATCTGCATTCAAAGTCAGTGCTTCTATAAAAGGTAAACAAAGGTTTGATCTGGGAGAGAACTCTTCAAAGAAACTTTCATGGTATGAAAAAGTAAGAAAAGACCTGGAAGAAGAAGAAGCTGAAACTACTCACCTTGAAGCTCTTATTGCAAAAAGACTACCAAGAGGATCCGGTAAGTATGAAGGGAAACTGCCTTTTAAGTGTTTTAACTACAATAAGATTGGTCATTTTGCCTCAAAGTGTCTAGAAAGATTATCAAGGCCAAACCCTAACAGATCAAGGTTCCAAAAGAATTGTTACTATGTTCATGAAGAAGATGACAATGAAGGAGTAATAGATGATGAATCAGAGACAGGAAACAAATCTAGAAGTGAATGGGTGTTTATTGCTATCAAGGAAGAAGAACCAATATCCTTTGAATCTGTCAATCATAAAATTGTAGAAAGAGCTCTGGTTGCCCAAGTTGAAGAAAAGGATTATTAGGTCATTGATAGTGGATGCTCTCACCATATGACAAGTGACAAAAATAAGTTTGTAGATTTGGAAAGGTATGAAGGAGAAGTGGTAAAGTTTGGTGGCAATTCTGCTAGTAGAATCAGAGGTAGAGGAACTATTTCTTTTGATGGAAAGAACAAAACCGGAAATGTACTGTATGTTGAAGGATTGAAGCACAACCTTCTCAGTGTTGGACAGTTGGTGGACAAAGGCTATGATCTCAGATTCAAGAATGGAAAATGCAAAATCTTTGAGAGTTCTGGAACAGAGATTGCATCTGGTACCCAAACAAAAGGTAATATCTTCCATTTAGTTGGTACTGGTAAAAGTTGTCGATTTGTGCAAGTTGATCAGAGTTGGTTATGGCATAGGAGAATGTGTTATGTGAATTTTGATAATATCATCAAGATAAGTAATACTCAGGCTATAAGAGATCTTCCAAAATTAGTGAAACCCACTAATAGTTTATGCAAAGAATGTCAGTTGGGTAAACAAAGTAGAGTCTCATTTAAAAGAAAGGAACAATCTTCTACCGGTTTATTGGACCTAGTTCATACTGATCTTTGTGGTCCAACAAGAATCAAAAGTGTGCAAGGTGATAGATACTTCATGTTGCTAATTGATGACTATTCCTGAATGGTGTGGGTAACCTTTCTAAAAGAGAAATCAAAAGCTCTTGAGAAATTCAAAATATTCAAGGCTATGGTAGAAAATGAAACTAGATTAAAATTGAAATGTCTGAGGTCTGACAGAGGTGGAGAATTCACATCCGGAGAGTTCTTAGAGTTCTGTGAGAAACTTGGAATAAAAAGGTAGTTGTCTGCTCTCAAGACTCCTCAGCAGAATGGAGTAGTTGAGAGAATGAACCGGATCATCCAGGAAGCATCTAGGACCATGATGATGGAAGCAAATGTTCCTCAGATCTATTGGAAACAAGCTATCAATACTGTAGTCTATAACCTCAATCGAGTTCAAATCAGAAGCAATACCGGTAAGACTCCTTATAAACTTTGGTTTGGCATCACTCCTACTGTGAGGTATTTCAAAGTTTTTGGTAGCAAATGTTACATTAAAAGAGATGAAGATCTAGGAAAGTTTGATGCTAGAAGTGATGAAGGAATATTCTTGGGTTACTCTACTCAAAGCAAAGCATAGCAGTGTTATAACAAGAGACTAGGAAAGATTATAGAAAGTACAAATGTGAAGGTTGATGAAGGAATTGAAAAACTATCAAGGTTTTATGAATATGATGAAGATGATCAGGATGGTGTTATGTTTCAAAGAGCCCAAACCCCTTGTGAAACTCAGATTCAAACTGATCTGGCAAATCAGGAAGAAGAGTTGAGCTTCAATGAATCTAGTCAAGAATTAGAAGTGCAAAAAACTCCCAAAGTTCCCATGTATGTAAGATTGAACCACTCTAAAGATCAAATCATAGGTGATAAAAGAAAAGGAGTACAAACAAGAAGAAGAATTGCTCAAGATTCAAAAGAGTGTTGTTTGATTTCAAAGATTGAACCTAAGATAGTGAATGAAGCTTGAAATGATGAAAATTGGTCAAAAGCCATGGAGGAAGAACTAATGCAAATTGAGAAAAATCACACTTGGGATCTTGTTCCCAGACCTAGAAACAAGAATGTGATTGGAACCAAATGGGTCTTCTGGAACAAACTGAATGAAGTTGGTGAAGTAATCAGAAACAAAGCTAAATTGGTCTATAAAGGCTATTCTCAAATAGAAGGAGTTGATTTTGAAGAAACTTTTGCTCCGGTGGCAAGAATTGAAGTAGTCAGATTATTTCTTGCATTTGCTGCCTTCAAAGATTTCAAAGTGTATCAGATGGATGTCAAGTCTACCTTCCTAAATGGTGACTTGGAAGAAGTGTACATTGAACAACCGGATGGTTTTCAATTGTCTGATCATGGTGATATGGTCTACAAATTGAAGAAAGCTCTGTATGGACTGAAGCAAACCCCAAGAGCCTGGTATGAAAGATTGGATAAGCATCTTTTGAAGATTAGTTTCAACAAAGGTACTATTGACAGTAACTTATATTTCAAAATTGATCATGAAAGCATCTTGATTGTTGAAGTGTTTGTTGATGATATCATTTTTGGAGGAAGAGATAGTATGTGTAAAACTTTTGCAAATCAAATGAAAAGTGAGTTTGAGATGTCCATGCTTGGTGAAATGAATTTCTTCTTAGGTCTGCAAATCACTCAAACAAAGAAAGGAATCTTCATTTCTCAAACCAAATATGTGAAAGAATTATTGAAGAAATTTGGGATGGAAGACTCAAATCCAATGAACACTCCCATGGCAACCGGATGTAAGTTGAACAAAGATGATGACTCTCCCAAGGTTGATCAGACAATGTACAAGTCAATGATTGGAGGATTGTTGTATCTCACTCAAACTAGACCAGATATTATGTAGGTTGTTCGTCTTGTTGCTAGATTCCAAGCTGATCCTAGAGAATCTCATGTCATGGCAATCAAGAGGATTTTTAGATATCTAAAAGGAACAATAGAGTATGGTTTTTGGTATCCTAGAGATCATGATTTCTCTTTTCATGCCTATATAGATGTAGATTGGGCAAGAGATGTGGATGACCGGAAGAGTACCAGTGGTGGAGCATTATTTTTGGGGAAGAGATTGGTTTCTTGGCTAAGCAAGAAATAAGAGGCAATATCTCTGTCTACAACTAAAGCAGAATATATTGCAACAGTAGGTAGTTGCACTCAAGTCTTGTGGATGAAGCAAATGCTAAGAGCTATCAAAGTAGAGTATGAGGAACCTATCACAATCTTCTGTGATAATTCAAGTGCAATAAATATATCTAAGAATCTAGTGTTGTATTCAAAAACTAAGCATATATCCATCAAGTTTCACTTTTTGAGAGAGCAAGTGAACAAGAATGAAGTCAGATTAGAATTTATGCCTTCCAAGGATCAGATTGCAGACATATTTACTAAACCTTTACCTAAGGATTCTTTTGAGTATCTCAAGGAGAAGCTAGGGGTCATTGCCCCTCTGGTAATGAACTAAGGTGCACTGAGGTGCATCAGTCTGGTGGTTATCACAGTCATATCTTGTGATCTGGATTGATGATGGGGAGCTACTACTCAGGGGGAGCAACAGGTATGATTCTGAAGTGTTAAAATTGCAAGTATGTGCCCTTTGCCATTGATGTCAAAGGGGGAGAGAAGACATGTGAAAAACAAGTGGTTGTTGATCAAAGGGGGAGAAGTTAAGGGAGAGAAGACATGTGAATGGTTGTTGTTGATAGGGGGAGTTGTGACAGTGAGGAGTTCTTGTCCTGATGGTTAAAATAATTTTTCACATCATATGTTGCCATCAATGAAAAAGGGGGAGATTGTTGTAAGTATGGGCCTAACTGGTGTTGTCATTGATGTCAACATACTCCTGTTGCATTAATGATAAGGATTTGATGAGCTGTGTGTTGAGGATATTGAGAAAATTAGTCTCAATCAGAAACAGAGAAGAACAGGGAAGATAGTAAGGTAAAAGTCCAAGATAGGATGAGGATCAGAGGATGCAGTTTAAAGGGTTTGTAGATATGTGTCTTAAGGTGGTCCAGTAGAGATTTCAGAGGTCCGCATAAAGATCTGAAGAAGTTGTGAATGTTCAAGTAAAACCGGTTCTAGCAGGTGTTCAGTGGTGATAGAGTAAGATAGATAGGCTCGGTGAGATCTGGAATTGCATTATAAAGTTTGGTGGATTTGAGGGAGTTTTGAGGACATCTTTGTGGAATGTCAACTAGATTGGTTCGTGGTTTGAAGGTCCACAAGCATCTATTCCTTTGTGACAGTAATGACAGACTGTGTTCTTTAGGTTCTGGATGAAGCAAAGATGGATTTAAGTAAGCAGATGAAGTATGGATGTTCTTGGTGATTCAGGCAAGCTTGTGGTGGTCTTTGGATCATGTTCAGTTCATGTTTATGGTCTGCATTGAAGTTGGAGTTCACTTTTGAAGAACAACTTCCAGATAATGGTGTTCTTCCTAAAACAGGCTGACCGGATGAGTTACTCATCTTGCAGATGTTATTGTGGACGTTTGCCGACTTAGATGATCATTCCTAAGTTGATGTCTTGTATAAACAAGGGATTACAAAGTCTTTTGGAAATATTCCTTGTAGAGATGAGTGTGTGGTAGCAAGGAGGAGAACAAAATGTAGAGCAGAAGTATTGGGCTTAATGGAACTGATTCAAGCATGGTGAAGATGCTATTTTCTAGTTCAAGTAGGTGATACTTAGTTCTTTGTAGACAATGTGTCTCTTGTAGGTAGTGAGCCTCTTGTGAGCAGTGTGCTCGGGCAGTGAGCCCTAATTGGCAAGTGTCATTTTTGTTCCTTCTATTCTTCTAATAGAGAATACTTTCTTGGGTTAATCACCCCGTGGTTTTTCCCTTAACCAGGTTTTCCACATGAAAATCTTGGTATCTTCTGTGTTGATGTGTTTCTACTTTTGATTTGAATGCATTATGTTTCATGATTAATATACTACTAATCACTAAGAGGATTTAAGTTTGTAATTGGAGAAAGTTTTGCACAACTGATTCACCCCCCCTCTCAGTTGTGTGCCCTAAGTCTAATAATCACATACCAAGCATGGATTCAGCTGACAGATCAGTATTTTGTAAATATCTTGAGTATTCTGGTTGCCAACTAGAAAGTTGTTGAAATCCTTGGTGTGGATATATATACTAGATGGATTTCTGTATGAAGGTGTGTGTGAATATAGAGGAGATGAAATAAGGTGCGAGAGAAGGCAGAGATAAGTGTGGAAGCAGTTATACAAGTCCGGTATGTGACAAGCAGCAACACTAGAGCAGAGGAAGAATGAAGTACATCAAATCAATATACTGAACCTAATCGGAACTAAACTTTAGCATTTTGTGGATGCCTCTCATCAGTTCAAACACCTGGTTTCCTTCTATAAACTTTGTAGACAGTGAGTCTCTTGTATGCAGTGTGCCTCTTGTGAGCAGTGTGCTTGAGTAGTGAGCCCTAATTGCCAAGTGCTATTTTGTACTTCTTATTCTTTTAATAGAGAATACAATCTTGGGTTAGTCACCCCATGGTTTTTCCCTTAACAGGGTTTTCCACGTAAAAATCCTTGTGTTATATGTATTGATTTTATTTCTACTCTCATGATTATGTATGCTTATATGTTTTGATACTACACTAATTATTAAAGGAGAAAAGAAAGTTAAGATATTTGTGATAACTGATTCACCCCCCCCTCTTAGTTATCTGCCTTGTTTCCAACAAGAAGGTTGCAAGCCAAGAAGTCAGATTGGAGTACGTTCCTACAAAGGAACAAGTTGCAGACATCTTCAGAAAGGCACATTCTAAGGATACCTTTGAGTATCTCAAGCAGATGTTAGGGGTGATTTCCCCTCCTAACTAGATGCATAGATGGTGCATCTATCCATGGGGAGAAGTTTAAGACATATATTTAACCCTGGATTGATGGAGGCTACCTCTCAAGGGGAAAAGGTAGGCAAGAGGTTGTGAAGGATGAAAAGAATTGATCAGTCAAGGGGAGCTACTAGATAAGGAATAGTAAAAGAAGATCAAGAAGAATGCATACAAGGGGAGATAAAGAAAATTCATTTCAGAGGAAGACCACTAGCCCTTTGTCCTTGATGTCAAAGGGGGAGAAATTTGCATATCAGGTTAAGTGTTTCCATCAATGCCAAAGGGGGAGATTTTTGGATGTGTTTTATCATTGATTTCAACAATGTGATGGATAGGATTGATGTCAGTGGTGTTGAAGGTTGGAAGTGAAGGTGATGATGTTAGTAGTGGTATGGTGCATTGATCAATGATGTTTAGAGAAGAAAAGTGATGAGTATATGCTATAATGATCAGAGAAGAAGACAAAGGTGTGATGATTAGAGATGGATCAGATAAGTTGTGAAGTAAAGGGTAAGATGATGGAAGTTATGTACTATGTATATTGAATGGATCAATATCATCCATACATAGTTGTACCCTATCTTTTGAAATTCTTGTAGAGGTGAACGTTTTGAGTAGAAGATTGTCCTAACTTGAAGATTCTTGTTTTTGTTGTTACGTATGATGTTGAGAATGAAGTCACTGGTGTGGTGAATGTTGTATTCTTTGTTTCCTAAGTAAAGGCATTGCATTAGTCTTCAAAGAAAGATTTAGGAGGTCCAAGGTAAAAGTTTGTACTGAAGCAGCTTGGGAGAATGCTCCGCATTCCTCTGTATTCCTCTACATTTGAAGGTATGGTTTTGTGGTTTGGGAGTTATTCAAAGACAAATGTGAAGTTTGTATGTTCCTAATTTTAGAGCTTAGAAGTTACCTTAGAAGATTCTATAGCTAGCAAAGTGAAGACAAAGGTTCAAGATGGATGCAGTTAGGAGGTGTCAAAGAACTACTCTGCATTTCTCTACATTTGAAGGTGAGGTCCTACAACTTGAAGGATAGTTAGATACAAATGAGAAGAATGTTATATCCAAGTTTTAGTTGATTAATTATACCAAAGATGTTCTCTGGAGTCAACAGAACAAAGACATATCATGTTTCTGATTAGGGTTGTTTGGAGGAGAAAGCAAAAGCCACCGCATTTCATCGCAGTTCATCTTTTGGCTTTGATGTTTGGAGGATGAGTTTGTTGAAGGCACAAAACAACTGAGAGGGGTAGGGGTGAATCAGTTGTACCAAATCTTTAACCTTAGTTGATCAATTTCACAATCACATTAACTTGCTTTAACCACTTAATCTAATATGAAGAATAAACATGAAAAGAAGAAATAAAACTTAAGCACATCAACACCATTCACACATCAACACCAGATTTTTATGTGGAAAAACCTTAGAAAGGGAAAAACCACAGTCAGTGTTAGCTCACAATATAATGTAGTAACAATACCGAATATCAAAGTGGTTCACTAACTAGGGCTTACTGCCCAATAGGGTGGCTCACTGCCAATGAATGCCTCACTACTGGTGGGTGGCTCACTGCTAGTGGGTGGCTCACTGCCAAGGGTTGAACTGATATAGTTGCATCTACAACATGCTTGAGTTCAGTTCCATTAAAGTGCAATATATCTCTCTTGCTCTAACTTTTCAATCACACACACATTCACTCTCTTTCATGACTTCATTACATGTATTTATACCTATCATCAACCTTGGAATGTACATCAAGGTTGGCATTACAATCTTCAACCATTGGAGATTTCTCCAAGGTTGGCTTACATACAAAATTCCAAAATAGGACTAGACCTAAACCAACCTACGGAGGAAAATAATGAAGGATGAACACATCATAGCTTAGCTCAAACCCAAATACATCTTCACACACTTGGACATGCTTCTACAATCCATGAATCATCTCTGTAACAATTGTGACTAACCAGGTCGACTAGAACAAGTATACAACATTAAGAATTACTAAGTCATATGCTTCCAGGAGATTCATTATAGGTTACGGAGTAGACACATGCCTTTAATACATTTAGGGGACATCTACGAACACCATAGAATCATTTGGAAACCATCAAGTCCAACCACAATAGATCTCAACTTACTTTTCTTAAAGATGGATCACAGACTGCTCTCAATCAGACACTGTCAAACTTTGCTAATCACAAACTTGCTTTTCAGAGCACCAAATCACAAAACTTGTGGAATGAAGAAATCTAAGGACTTTGTAAGCTTAATTCTAGAACTGCAAGACCAAAGAACATACTATGGAGGAATGCAGAGAAAAATATTTTCTCTCACACTGCAAACTCTGTCATGCACAGTCTTCACACTAGTGAATAAAACTTCTTCTGCACAGCAATTTGGACCACCAAATTCTAGATTTAGCATCTTCAAACACTTCTCTAAAACATATCCAAATCTCATACTCTAGCCTTTAATATTGAGGAAATACGAAGCAAAACTCAGACAGTTATTCTGCAAACCAAAATACTCTACAACACACTATTTCCATTTGAAGAGAAAATTTTCTCAAAAGCACTTGGAAACTCAGTATCATGAACATCTTTTCATCATCTTCCACACTTATATAAGGCAATACAAAGCAAATAACTCACCACAAACAATCATCAAAACAAAAGCACAGTTGACACCAATGACAACATAGATATGTTGACATCAATGACAACACCGGTTAGCACATACTTGCAACAATCTCCCCCTTTGTCATTGATGGCAATGTATAATTAAAGGGTATCCACATAAATCAGTCTAGAAAGAAATATTCTTTAAAGTATATTGGACTGATGCATCTCCTTATGCACCTAGTTCAATGAAGGAGGGGCAATAAACCCTAACTTTTCCTGGAGATACTCAAATGTGTCCTTTGGAAGAGCCTTGGTGAATATGTCAACAATTTGATCCTTTGTAGGCACATACTCAAGCTTTACTATATTCTCTACAACTTTCTCTCTCAAAAAGTCATACTTAATTGAAATGTGTTTTGTCTTTGAATGCATCACTAGATTCTTTGAAATGTTTATGGCACTTGTGTTATCACAAAGAATAGGGATTGGCTCCTCATACTCAACTTTAATGTCCTTCAAGGTTTGTTTCATCCACAACACCTGAGTGCAGTATGTTATTGTAGCAATATATTCTACCTCTACAGTAGACAAGGAGACTGATTCTTATTTCTTTCTATGCTAGGACACTACCCTATCTCCAAGGAAGAATACAACTCCACTTGTGCTTTTCCTTTCATCAACACAACTGGCCCAATCTACATCTATATAGGCACTTAGAGAGAATTCATTATTCTTTGGATACCATAGACCATGATCTGGAGTACCTTTCAAGTACCTAAAAATCCTTTTTACTACCACAACATGTGATTCTCTGGGATCTGATTGAAATCTAGCCACAAGACAAACTACATGCATGATATCTAGTCTAGTGGTAGTTAGATAAACCAGTCCTCCAATCAGCCTTAGGAGATTCATAATTTTTGCTCAACTTACATCTAGTAATCATAGGAGTGCTCATCAGTTTAGAGTCTTCCATTCCAAACTTCTTTAATAACTCTTTGAGATATTTTGATTGAGAAATGAAGATACCTTTGTCTATCTGATTGATTTGCAATCCAAGGAAGAAATTCATCTCACCACACATGGACATCTCAAACTCCTTATGCATCTCATCTACAAAATTCTTACACATTCCTTTATTTCCACCAAATATAATATCATCCACATAGACTTCAACAATCAGGATTTGATCTTTTTTTTCCTTGATATACAAATTGCTATCTATGGACCCTTTACTAAAACCCTGCTGCAATAGATACTTATCCAGTCTTGCATACCAAGCTCTGGGAGCTTGCTTTAATCCATACAGAGCCTTCTTCAACTTGCACACCATATTTGGTTGGTCTAATAACTAGAATCCATTCAGTTTCTCTATGTATACCTCTTCTTCTAACTTACCATTTAGAAAGGCAGATTTCACATCTATTTGATATGCCTTGAAATCTTTATGTGTAACAATGGCCAAAAATAGTCCGATTGCCTCCAATCTAGCCACCAGAGGAAAAGTCTCCTCATAGTCTATCCCTTCCACTTGTGAGTAGCCTTTACACACAAGTCTTGCTTTGTTTCTCACAACTTCTCCAACCTCATTCAATTTGTTCCAAAAAACCCACTTTGTTCCAATCACATTCTTGTTTGAAGGTCTAGGAACCTTGCTCTGATACCAATTGTTGAAGGCACAACACAACTAAGAGGGGGGGTGAATCAATTGTACCAAATCTTTAACCTTAGTTGATGAATTTCACAATCACATTAACTTGCTTTAACTACTTAATTTGATATGAAAAATAAACATGAAAAATAGAAACAAAACTTAAGCACATTCACACATGAACACCAGATTTTTACATGGAAAACCCTTAGAAAGGGAAAAACCACGGTGAGTGTTAGCTCACAATATAATGTAGTAACAATACCGAATATCAAATAGGCTCACTTTCAAGAGGGCTCACTAACCAATAGGGTGGTTCACTGCCGATGGATGGCTCACTATAAATGGATGGCTCACTACCAAGGGTTGAACTGATATAGTTTCATCTACAACATGCTTGAGTTCAGTTCCATTGAAGCGCAATATATCTCTCCTACTCTACCTTTTCAATCACACACACTTTATCTTCACATCTTCACACATACATTCACTCTCTTTCATGACTTCATTTCATGTATTTATAACTATCATCAACCTTGGAGTGTACATCAAGGTTGGCATTACAATCTTTAACCATTGGAGCTTTCTCCAAGGTCAGCATACATACAAAATTCTAAAATAGGACTGGACCTAAACAAACTTGTGGAAGAAAAGAATGAAGGATGAACACATCACAGCTTAGCTTGAACCCAAATACATCTTCACACACTTGGACATGCTTCTACAATCCATGAATCATCTCCGCAACAATTGTGACTAACCAGGTCGGCCAGAACAAGTATACAACATCAAGAATCACTAAGTCATATTCTTCCAAGAGCTTCATTACATCTTGTGGATCAGACACACACATTTAATGCATTTAGGGGACATCTACAAATACCATAGAATCATTTGGAAACCATCAAGTCCAACCACAATAGATCTCAGCTTACTTTTCTTGAAGATAGATCACAGACTGCTCTCAATCAGAGACTGTCAAACTTTGCTAATCCCAAACTTGCTTTCTGGAGCACCAAATCATAAAAACTGTGGAATGAAGAAAGCTAAGGACCTTTTAAGCTTAATTCTAGAACCACAAGACCAAAGAACATACTATGGAGGAATGCGGAGAAAAATAATTTCTCTCTGTCACACTGCAAACTCTGTCAAGCACAATCTTCACATTGGTGAATGGAACTTCTTTTGCATAGAAATCCGAACCACCAAATTTTGGATTTAGCATCTTCAAACACTTCTCTAAAACATATCCAAATCTCATACTTTGGTCTTCAATATTAAGGAAATATGGAGCAAAACTTAGACAGTTATTATGCAAGCCAAAATACTCTGCAACACATTGTTTCTGTTTGAAAAGAAAATTTTCTCAAAAGCACTTGGAAACTTAGTATCAGGAATATCTTCTCATCATCTTCAACACTTTTATAAAATAATACAAAGCAATTGACTCACCATAAATAATCATCAAAACAAGAGCACAGTTGACACCAATAACAACATAGATATGTTGACATCAATGACAACACCAGTTAGCACATACTTTCAATAGAGTTTAGATATTTAGTATGATTGTTCATTTTAGGTTTTAGGTATTGAAGTACACCAAAAGTTGGTTTTTCAATGCTCTATCTCAAGACTATGTGTTGAGTGTTTGTAAGTGATGTCAGGCTTAGTTTTAATTTGTTTGTGCTAGAAAGGAAACATATACTTTAGTGGAAGGATTGTTTGATAAGGTTTGTGTAAGTCTTATATTGCTTGAGTGATGATCTACATTATGTTAATTGGTCCCTCTAATACCATTTTAGTTCTGGAGCTATTTTGTGAAGGATAAGTGTTTGTTGGGCCAACTTCATGTGCTTTGATGACTCTGTCAGATGTTTTGAAGTGTACGCCAACT
The DNA here is from genome assembly GCA_027924645.1 of Cunninghamia lanceolata. Lineage (NCBI taxonomy): Eukaryota > Viridiplantae > Streptophyta > Pinopsida > Cupressales > Cupressaceae > Cunninghamia > Cunninghamia lanceolata. The sequence goes on from BSBN01001281.1 coordinate 9,423,335, forward strand.
TGGAAGAATGTTCTAAGGAAGGTTAGGTCTTGTTTATCACTTGGTTTGAACCACATTAGATTTCTACATCTTTTGGATACTGACTTGGTGTGGTCGTTGCACATTTCATGATTATATGTTTCATGTTGGCTAACATTAGAGAAATATTTTGTAATTTGTGGAAGGTATAAATGAAAGATTTTGTTTGGTGTGGAAAGTAAGAGAGTGTTTGAGTGTGTAAGGATGTGTGTGTGAGTGTGTATGTGAAGGTGTTTTGAAGGTAGCAATGTTCACTGTGTAGAGAAAATAAAGGTTTGTGACAGAGTGAGGTGTTGCAGAGGTGGTTGATCAGTGAGATATAATAAGTGTGATTATGTAAGTGTTTTTGGATTTTATTTTTTAGAGAGTTTGTCCTCCATTGGATTGTGGCCCATAAAACTTGTTGTAACCTATTTTTATCTTTATTTGTGAGGCTAGATTTGGATAGTAGATCCAAGCAGCTTGCTCGCCATGGTTTTTCCCTTCTTGGGTTTTCCACATAAATCTAGTGTTGTGATTGTGTACTTTTATGTCTTGCTTTGAATTGCTTAATTTGCTTTATCATTTGTTTAAGGTAGTAAGAAGATTTTGTTGAAAAGTTAATTTTGAATAAGTTTTGGTATATACTGATTCACCCCCCCTTAGTATAACATTGTGTTCTAACAACTTCACCTCGTCATGAAGATCTATAAGAATGAAGACACACAAAACAAGAACATGGTAAGAACTACAAAAGATAAAGTAGACAAACAAATCTTATTAATGAAAGATAAGCTAAGAAGGAAAGTGGAGAAGAAAGAGGGAGATCAAGGGAAAGAGAGCAAATGGGGACAAATTTGTGCAAGTGAATAGTCAACAGAGAGAGATCAATGAAGAGATTGACAATATGGATACTAATCTACCTCCTACTAATCACCATCATGTGACAAAGTGTGTCACTAATTCATTTGTGTCTTGCTTCATTATTATGGATTCTTGTATTCCTATTCTAATCAATTTGTTCATGTCAAATGCTATTATGAACTCACCAATGAGTTGATAGAAGGAATGAATTAAATCCTTTGGGATGTGATAATACTAATCTAAGGCAATTCCTTTGAGGGTTTTAGGAAAGATTCTTGCCACAACTCCATCCCAAGGAAAGAGTTCTCTTATAGCTGTGGCATAGGATTTGATGTGTGAATTTGGATCTCCCTCCCCTTTGAATTTTGGTATACCTACAAGAGGATGCGGAAATAGAACATTTCATATGTTGTAGTCAAGGAGTTTCTTAAGATATTCAAGATAAGTTTTATAAAATATGTTTTGAGATGTCAATGTTGAAAGCATAAGCCCCATAGATGGGACTTGTTGGTTTGGTATTTGATATCCCAACATGGCCTAATATGTTGGTTGAACTTGGTGGTAACATTGGGAAGCCTGATAACTCTAGATTGGATAGGCTTTGATAGGTTGTGGAAACTATTGTACTATGTCATTACTAGCATTACACAAATATAAATTCAAGTATGAGGGGTTCTGAGTTGCCCCATGGTTTTGTTCAACCCTAGTGCTATATTGATTTACTCATGTTCTAGTTCTTTGGTCATTTTTATTTGAGGAGGCTTTTCCACTCTTGGGGCTTCTAGCATCCTGATCTATTCGACCAAAGTCACTATGAGATCTTCCAGAGTTGCAACTTCTATTCTTTGAGCTTCTTCAGTTACTTGTGGTGGATTTTCTTGATTTCCTCTACTTGTTTGTTCTCCTAAAACATTTTCTATTTGTTTAGCTTGATATGTGATATGCAAAGCTTCTCAAGCCTACCTATCTTCTTATAGGTGTCTTTCTAAATGTCTTACCTTATTTTCTAATTGAGTGTTCATTCTTGTGTAACTCATTGAAGGATGGTCCACTTGGTATATTTATAAGTGAATAAGCACTCAATGTGCTCTGCCTTGGCTAGAATGACTAGGTTGTATAATTGTACCTTGTTCCCATATGGGATTGTTTAATGTGAAAGAGTGGTGAGTTTCTTGCCTATCATTCTCATAGTTAGAATCTTCGTAATTGAAACAATTTGTGATGGGTGCTAAAAATCAAGTGGCACATACCTATCAAGTGAAGGTGTCTCTGGTTCCCTTGAGGGAATTTCCTTGGGTTTTCATTTGATTCTATCATATTTGAGGGTGTCATAAACACCACATAATAAATGGAATGGAGAGAGAGGAATATGATAATGAAAAGTGGGATGAAAATGAGAATGGCATATGAATGAAATTAAAGAAGGTGAAAGTGAGAAAATAGTGGAAACATAAAAAACTCACCCTAAAAGGATTTTTTCTTAGAATTAGGTTCACCAAAATATGTGTTGTTTAGAATGTGACTTAGCCACAATGCAAGTGAGTCAGACTCCAATATGACACATGAACTATATCCTTGCTATAGGTGATCACCTAGTCACTCCCACTCTCATAGAAAGAGCCAGTCAAGTGGAGATATAACAAAGGGGTTGTTCTATTACTAGGAAGCAAAACATCATAGATCATAGTTAGTTTAGTCATGTGATGTGTGTTTGTGTATGTTTTCTATAAATGGTTATGAATGTTGTGATATTGATGAAAACATTTAATGGATATTGTAGTTGTGATTATAATGTGACCCAAAGGGTCACTTATTCTATGTCTAGCTTGAAGATTATTTTTCTCATTTAGGATGCAGAGGTGATCTATCCTCCTTCGTTCATTTTGAATGCATTGTTGCAGGATCCTTTTTTATCAATGGTTATTTGTTAATGTTCTTCAACATCTCTTCTTTGTTTTATATTTTGTTGAATGAGGATCGGTTGAGCAATGTTCTCCTAATCTCATCTAAGATGGATAATTTCACCCAATCTTCCCTAATGCTTGGGAACATCAAATGCTAGACAAGAAGGGGAAAGTTTGTTTGTGTTGATTTGTTTTGATCAAGTTGAATTTGATTTGTTGACCTCATGATGAAATTGAGGGTTTGACTTGATCACTTGTTTCTTTTTTGTGTTTTTCTAATATTTTTGGTATTTTCTATGAATGGAAAAAACTTTTGATTCCTTTTTCTAAATCTCAAATGATTTAATTACTAAGAAAGGGAAAATGTATGCAAGTTATATGATTTTGTATGTAATCTAAACTATGTTTTTGTATGCTTTTGTGGATTGATTTAGCTCTTAATCTAATGAATTAAAAATTGCAATTAATCTAGATGTAATGGGAATGAAACTTATCTAAGAAATTAATTCAAACTAATCTAAGCAATTTAAATGCAAATTTACTCTAAGAAAGAAAATTAAAACTACCTATCAAGAGAAAAGAAAACAATGGTTTACTTCCTTAAGAGAAAGATTTGGTTTAATTACTACTAAAGCTTGAAACACCTATATGAATTAGGTGGTAGTTCTTGGCATGAGTCCTTAGAGGTCCTTTTTGGCAACTATCACTTTCTCTGTAATAGTGAGGTCCTCCTCTTGGTAACAGGGATAAAAACAAAGATATGAAAAGAAAATGGCTATGAGCTTTGAAGCTATGGAAATTGAAAATTAATTGAATAAAGCATATGTATGCTGTGGGAAAACAAATGGCTTGAGATTTGAATCTATGGCGGAAAATAAAAGGTACATAAGGTCCTGCAATGAGCATAAAAATGCTATGGGGGAAACTATTTGCAAAAGCTTGAGGAAACCAATAATGCAATAATGAATTTGCCTCCTCAAATGCATAAATGAGGGGGCTATTTATAGGTTTAAAATCTACACCAAAGGTGGTGGTGATTGGGGAGTTAATAGGGGTTGGTTGAAGAGTGATCTAGCTTTGATTGTAAGAGAACAAAAGTTGGAGAGAAGATCATAGAAGATTGATTGAAATCTAACAATATAACGATTGGGAGATAAGAATAGATTGATTAGGAGTCTATAAACAGTTGGGGAAGTGAATGATTAGTTATGCATGGAGGAACTCACAATCAGAAGCCAAAAATGAAATCAAAGTGGGCTAAAACTAGAAGAAATCATGCATGGAAAATATGATAGGGTAACCCCTTTTAGGAATTGGGTCACCCCAAAAGGTCCTAAAGACAAAAGGGGTGACCTAGGCCAAATGGATTTGATAGCTGGTTTGAAGGTGGGAAGGTGATTTTGGAGGCTTTAAAATGGTTTTTCAAGCTTTAAATGAGGAAGAACATGTACATGAAAAGTGGGTTACCCCTTTTGGCAAGGAAGATCTCCCACTTCAACTGTAGGATCTCCTTGAGAGATCTTATAGGTCATAAGGGTGATCTAACCAAAATGGTCTAAATAAGTAGTTAAGAGGTACAAAGGACCTTGGAAGGTCAATTGGATGGTTACAAACAAATGTGTGATGAGATAAATCCTTGGAGAATTGAATTTCCCCTCTTGGGAGGTATACTGCTCATGTCTTCAAGGCTAGCAAGTGACATGGGTGGTTTGTCAAAAATAGGTTATGTGGACAACAAGAAAGTGTGCAAGACCTTAGGAGGTTAGCTTGAAGGTTAGGGAGGCACAAACAAAGAGAAAAATATTTAGAAATGTGTCACCAAGAAAGAAGCTATTGAGAGGTATATATAATTCATGATTACATGTACATGATTAGGATTCTAGATCATAATTAAATTGCCATGTATGCTAGTGCATCTTTTCCATACTTATAATGTCATCATTCTATTTGGATAATATGAATGATTTTGTATACCAAATTTTGATGTGTACAAGGACTACTATGGGAATGGCTCCCCTTAGAACTAATTTGTTGTGGACCTTCATTTGGCCTTGTTGGTTTTTTCCCAGACTGGATGCTTATTCCCAGATTTCCCTACAAGGTAGCCATCAATGATCAACAGGATCTCTGGGCCAGGGGCCAATAGTGTAGGAGATAGACTCTATATTTTATCTCCTCTTCTTCTTCAAGCTCTGCAAAACCTAGGGGGGTATTTCCTATTCAACATCCATGAGGATATACATACAAAGGCTGGGATGCTGACAAAAAGCAGATAAGTCCTCCTGTGAGTAGACCAAAACTGAAAGATAAGAGCAAAGGGGCTAGCTTTGGGCCTATTTGTAGTTGTAGACAGAGGACTGAGGATCCTAAAACTAATTCTAATGTCCTAAAGATTGTTTTAGAGTTTGGTTTTGATTTTAAGTTTGGATGCAAAGCTGGACATGGTTGTAACACAAACACAAAGCAAGATTGCTGCCTATCCAGGGCCTAGACTCAGTAGACATACACTTGTGAATGATATGCATGAACAACTAAAACTGGATTTCAGGGGGACACATATGATACCTGCCTTACAGATATCTCCCAATATAGAGTGTTAAGCTATCTATAATTATGGCATCCCTACTGCAGTGTACCCTTCTTAATGTTCAATCTAAAAATAGTTTAATCTACCACTTGAGTAGAAGTTAAAAGATTAGACATTCAACACAGGAATTCTATGTTCTAGAGTCTCAAACATTCCTCAAATATCCAGACTCAAAAGAAAGATACATGTAATACTGGAGACAGAATTAACAAAACACATGCCAACATAGCATTTCTCATATAAAATTAACCATGAAATCAGTGGATTCATGCAAAAACATACAACAAGAGATACATAAACTCACAGGTTTTGTTGTACAGAGCAACCAAATCAGCTGTATTGTATTACAGAGCCAAATGTTCAACTTTCAACAACCTAAAACAATGGTAACACAGTCTGCTTATATCAGCCAGAAAGTGTACCACAATAATTAATTACAAGGCTTTTACAAAAATCTACCAGATACAGATCCTTCAAAGGAATGGCGCTCAAAATTTATTGCTGTAGAGACAAAAAGTAGACAATGGTGGCCTCGAGCCCTGTGCCACCATCTGGAAGTCCTCATGCTAAAAATTGGGTACATGACTGTTCAACAACTCGCCCATGCCCCAGCTATAGTCGCCATTGATGGCTCAACCACCTACGGCCGCTTGAAAACCATCGCAGCACTTCAAAAAAGAAATTCCTGCCAAAACGTGTTTACCACAGGTTCAAAAAATGTAGGGAGATTAATCCCACATTGGTGCCGCGGAGACAACTTTATCATTTTAAAAACACGGCCGCATGTATAACAAATGTCGAGCCCTTTTGCTGCGCTCGACACATAAGCCTTTGTCCAAAGCCTATCGCCAAGACCCAAGCCATCAGCACACTCCCAAATCCTCCTGCTAACATCAATAGTCTCTCCAATGCCTATCGCAATTCCCTGTCGGCCAGACTACTACCATCGGACTAGCCAAAAGCTTCCCTGGCTGATAGACCAACTCTCCCTGATGACCAAGCAAAACACACTTGTCGCCAAGATATAGACCATCGGCCAAGCATTCCACAACTCACCCGATCTACCAAGTCTCTCCGATGGCCATCAAAACACACCCTCGTCGGCCAGAGACAGACCATCGGCACAACAAAAATCACGCTTGCCGACAACACAACTCACGCTGATAGTCACCTTCAAAACCTTTGTCGGTGAGAATACCTCCGTCAGGCTGACCAAAACTTCCTTCACCGATCATACACGTTACACTGATGAACACAACGCCCAAATCCTCATCGGCCAAACCTCCCATTGTCGGCATAACTCAAAACACTCAGGCCGACAATACAGCTCTCGCCGATAACATATCCATCAGCCAAACATTGTATATCGGTGAACCCTCCAATGGTTAGCCCGATAGTCCATGTCACACCGAAACCAACCTTGCAAACCGCTAACCTTCCATCGGCCAGATACAAACCGTCGGGCCAACACTCCACCGTCCACCTGATGATGAACGTTATGCCGATAAGACCAAAATCATAAGGCTTTGAACCATTGAACCCTAAACCAGTTCAACCTGATGGTTCAAAAGAGAAGTTCAACACTAATAACACAGATGAACAAAGAATTCACTGACGGGAAAAGATGGAGCCTAAGCCCATGAACCGTTGAACCTTGAACCAAAAGGGTTCAACGCGATGGTTCAAAACGATGGTTCAAGCAAAATCTGAGTACCCAAAAAGAAGTTTCACCGATAGAGAAAATCACAGCGATGAACAAGGAAACTTAGGGCCCAAAAAGGAAAAAACCCTCCAACATCCTGCGCTCAGATCCAGACCAAAATTAGTGCTAACACTGGCTCCGAATGGGGACGTGCAGGTGAAAAACCTGCAGCAAGAACCAGATCTCCGGGCAGACTAGGTAAAAAAGCCAAAAAAGCACGAACTGTACAGAACATTTACACTATATACATATTTTTACAAATGTGCACAGCGACAAGTCATCTATGCAAAATAGAACTTAAGGAATTGGCCATGCACAGGCAATTCCAGAAATTCACCATCTAGGGCCTAGAGGAAATAAGAGTCCTCCCCATGAGTGCTGCAAATCTGATATGGGCCCATCCATAAGGGTTCGAATTTACCATGTTTACCCTTTTCTTGACCTTTTGCATTCCATATGAGCACCAGATCATTGACTTGAAACTTCCTTTTTGTAGCTCTCCTGTCAAACTGATATTTCGTATCTTGTTGTCTCTTGAGGTTAATCTGGTGTGCTTTCCTTCTATTCTCATCCAATGCAACCAGCTGATTCACTCTTTCTGTCATGGAGTCTTCAATCTCCTCATCATTTTCCTGGATGAATTTGTAAACTGGTAGGAGATTGTTTATGGGCAATCTGGCTGATGCACCATATACTACCTCAAAGGGTGACATTCCAATAGCCTTTTTTACTGTCACTCTGTCAGCCCATATTGCTAACCTTAACTTTGAGTCACAAGCTCTCTTGTTCTTGTCCAGTATCCTCTTGATAATTTTCATGATGCTTTTATTGCTTGATTCTGCTTGACCATTTCCTTGTGGGTGGTATGGTGATGCATATGATAGATTGATCCCATATTTGTTGCAAAAATCAACAAATTCACCTGATCTGAAACACATAGCATTATTAGTGACTATCTTGAATGGTACTCCAAACCTGATGATAACATTTTCCAGTATGAAATCCATCACCACCTTACTTGTAGCTCTCTTAGTTGGAATGGCCTCAATCCATTTGGTAAAGTAATCAGTTGCCACTAAAATCCAACTGTGTCCCCCACTTGACTTGTCTGCAATTTCCCCTATGAAGTCAATTCCCCATTGCTGAAATGGAGCATCCACAGTTACAGTTCTCAGAGGTAAAGCACCATCATATCTCAATTTTCCTGAGAATCTTTGGCAAGGGTCACACTTCCTCACTAACCTTTGTGCATCTGAAAAGAGAGTGGGCCACCAATATCCTGCTCTGAGAGTCTTATGAGCTGTTGTTTGGGTAGTATAATGTCCACCACACAATCCTTTATGCATATCAATCAAAACATTGTTAGCCACATCTTCATCCACACATCTCAGCAGCACACCATCAGGGTTTTTCCAGTATAGCTCACCTTGAACAATAACATACCTGATTGCATGTAACTTTAAAGTCCTCTTTTGACTGTCACTGAAATGGGAAGGATAATTCAGATTTTGCAAGCAGTAGATAATATCCTTGTACCATTCAGATCTTGATACATTTACACTCTCATTTTGGACTGCATTAACTTGGCATGCTTCCAAGTTTGACTATGCCATCATCTTGGCTAATCCTTGTACTCTTACCAGCTTGGTAATTTGTATGTCTATGTTGAACTCTTGCAGTTTGTTTATCCATCTGCACCTTCTTCCGGTCACCTCCTGTTGAGTGAATATGTCTTTGACTGCTGCATGGCATACATATACAATTATATGTGATCCTACCAAGTATGGTTTGAAACTTTTGATGGCTCTGACTAGTGCATATGCCTATTTTTCCATAATATCATACTTCAACTCAGAAGCCTGCAAGGACATACTGAAGAAAGCTATGGGCTATTCAAAACCATCTTCATTTTTTTGTAGCAGACACGCAACAACAGTTTGAAAGGAAGCAAATGAAAATACTTGGAATGGCCTAGAAAAATCAGGAGATTTAAGAACAGGGGCCATCTTGATTGCCTCTTTGATACTCTGAAATGATTCTATTGCTTCACTTTCCCAATTGACAGTTTCATCCTTCTTCATCATCTTAGAAATGTTCCTTGTAGTTTCTGCAAAGTTCAGAACAAATCTCCTAACAAAATTTATCTGTCCAAAGAAGGACTGAACTCCTTTTACAGTTTTTGGCATTTGAATTCTGTCAATAGCAGCCACTCTCTCTGGATCTATCCTAACTCCATCCTTGGAAACAATGTGTCCCAGGAGCTTTCCTTCAACTACCCCAAAGGCACACTTCTTTGGATTTAAAGAAATACCATACTCTAGTGCTCTTATGAAAATCTACTCTAGATGCAAACAATGCTACTCCTCTTTCTTTGAATAGGCAATCAAGTCATCCTAATATACAGCCAGGATTGAATCAATCAACCCTGCAAAAGCAACATCCATTGCTCTTTGAAATGTAGCACCTGCATTTGTTAGTCCAAATGGCATTCTAACATAAACATAAGTTCCCCATGAAGTGGTGAAGGCAGTCTTATACTATTCTGATTCCTTTACCTTCACTTGATTATAACCTGAAAATCCATCCATCATGGATAAGAGTTCACAACCAGTCACTCTTTGCAACATAGCTTCCATATTAGGCAGTGGATAGTTATCCTTTAAAGAGGATACATTCAAGTTCCTGAAATCAACACAAAGCCTGATATCACCGTTCTTTTTTCTGACTGGGACAAGGTTAGACACCCAAGTTGAATGTCTGATTGGCACAATTATTCCAGCTTCCCTAAGCTTTTTAAGTTCTTCTTGCATCTTTGGAGCTAAGGTAGGATTAATAGGTCTTTGCCTCTGTCTGAATGGCTTAGCTCCAGACTTCAATGGGATCTTATGCTAGAATAAATCTTCCCTATAGGCTTTTAGGTCCTCATATGACCAAGAAAAAACATGTTTATATCTTTTCAGTAATGCAATCAGCATACTCCTGATGTGTGGTTTGAGCTGTTTACCAATGTATACCTTCTTGGGGGCCTGAGATGTCCCCAAATTTATCTCTTCTAAATCTTCCTTGTTTGTGGGAGATGTCCTTGTGACCAATTTGTCTCTACTGTCAAAAGCTCTTTCCAAAGATACTAACCCTCTAGGGATTTTATTAGTCTTCAATTGAATTATCTCTTTTCCCACAAGAGTTTCTTTTCCATCTATAGTCTCTACAAAAGCTTGGAAATCAATTTCTTGATTCTCAAATTCATCTATGCAGTGCAAAAATTTTAACAAGTCCCTATCATCATTAAACACTTGCCAACTGCATATATTTTCTGGTACTGCAGGCCTGATTTTAACTTCTACATTTGTAACATCTGACAGAGTGATGTCATCTGGCTTTATTGCAACATTAGCTAAGAAATCAGCCATAACATTTTTTGATCTCTCTACCCAGCCTATTGAAAATGCATTAAATAGTTCAATGGTATCCCAAACAGCATGCTTGTATTGTTTCAATCTTTTGTTTTTTGAAGCATACCTATCTCTAATTTGGGATACAATCAGCTCAAAATCCCCAAATACTCTTAGCATTTTGATTCCATGTTTGAGAGCTATATTTAGGCCTAAGATTAAAGCCTCATATTCTGCAATGTTGTTTGTGCAAACAAACCTTAGCAAGAAAGAAAATTTGAGGAGCTTACCAGTTGGAGATAGGAAAACAACTCCAACTCCAGAGCCTTCTTTTGCACAAGCTCCATCAAAATACATGGTCCACAGACCGTGCTGGTCCAGCTCTTCATTGTAGACATTTTTCTTTTTATCTTCTCTATCATCTGAGACAACCTTGAAGTTATCACAGTCAGTGTTTACAAAGCATATATGTTCCTCTACTTCTTGGTCTTCCACTGTCTCTGATGATCTCTGTTCTCTGATTAGCTTAACATCCCTGCCATTCATTGGAATCATGGCATATGACAGGTTGAGCTGCATACTTCCACCAATTAGTGCAGCCCATCTTCTTGACAGCAACATACCATACTGTGGCTTGATGTCAACCATTGTTATATTCATTTTATATCTCTTTTCAGGAAAGGCTGCTAGTTTGAAATCTACATCCTTCATGATTCCAATAACTGGTACCTCTCTGGCATCCATAGCATAACATTTTCCACATGCCTTGTCAATTTTCAATCCAGCTTGTTGCATGATGGCCAAAGGCATGACATTTGTAGATGCTCCAGAGTCAAGCATACAATTTCTGATTATTTTTCCATTTATAACCAGGGATACATAAAATGGTTCCACTTGTGAAGGACACTTTGTCATAGTCACTCCTAAATAGACTTCAGGAGCCTCATCTTCTTCATTACACATGAAATGCTTCTCACCCTGGATCTGAACAGTTTGTTTAGCTTGAAAAGGCACCCCTGAAATTAGGGATATTGTCCTATTCTTGATCTCTTCAACCTTCATTAGTTCCATAAGTGGAACAGAGACTTTTACCTGGGAGAGGACTTGAGCTATATCAAATGGAGCATAATTTTGTATAATAGTTGTAGCTTGCTCCACAATCTTGTTTTTATCCTGAGCTGATTTCTCTTTTACTTTCATAGTTCCCTGATCATCATTCTTGTCTTGAGAACCTTTACTTTGATCTTCAGCCTGAGGGATTCTATTTTCTGGTCCTTGGGATTCATGACCTGTTCTATGTCTAAAATTCTGTTTATTATTACCCCACTACCTTTTTTGTGGTTCAATTCCTTTATGACCATGCACTGGCTGACCTGCAGAAACATCTTCTAGTTGACGCAAGTTGCCTATCTGAGCTTTACCTCTGAGATTGTAGTTACTCTTGACTTGAGCAACTGCTGCAGCTGTGAAGGCCCTAATTTCCTCATTAGAAGGTCGTTGTAAGTTACTTAGAAAATTATGCGAGCTCTAAGCATACACATAGCTCTCTTCATCACCTTCATCATAAAAGTCCTATTGACAGGCCTGAATTCCATCATCTGTACTCTCATCAGCATCATAAAGAGGGTATCCATTGTTTGTGGACATCATATTAACATCATCATCTTGCACATAATGTGGCTCATTGCATTCATTACAAGATGTAGCATTATCACACAAGGACTGGGCAATCATACACTGTGACTGTGAATGTGGCATCTGACAAATTATACACCATGGAGTATCATTAACAATATTTATAGCTTTCTTTAGAGGATCAGGAGTTTCTTTGACATGTTGAGTCCTCTGATTTGTGTTGTTATGTGGGAATATAGGCTTACCACTATGCCAATTGGTATTATAAGGCATATCATGCAATGATGGCCTCTTTTCCTGCCTTTGATAGACTTGCCTATCAGGACCTATCCCTTTTTCACTTCTAGCTAGTCTGTAGCTTAGGTCCTTAACAACATTTGCCAATTTGCCTATCTTATCTTTAGGGGCAGATGTATTACCTTGAGTGTTCTAAGGCTTGTTTGGATTCTACAGAATTTTCACATCATCCCTTCTGTTAGTCTTGCCTGATGCTTTCCTGTTGTTCTCAATATTTACTACAATTCTGAAAGCATCCCTGATAGTAGCAGGACTTTTATCTTTTAATCCATATGCAGTTTTTGCATCAAAGGCGTTGATATACAATATTATGCACATTGGTTCATTTGGCCTCATGTGATGTGGCAATTTGTTTAACACTTTAGTAAATCTTGCATTAAAATCTGCAACCTGCTCATTTGACCCTTTAGTGATACTGGTAAACTCATTTACAAAAAAGCTAGGGTCAGTTTTGTCACCATACTGTTCCTTGAACATCCTTTTAAAATCATCCCATGATGAAATACTCCGATCAGGCAGATTCTTATACCATTCCCTTGCCTCATCTACTAAAGATTGCATGAATGACTTCATGAAAACATCCTCATGTTCAACCTCAAAGTTATCCATGACATTTTGAAAAGCTTTTAGATGATCTTCTCCTGACACAGTGTTGTTTTCTAAAAATTTAGGCACTTGCAGCCTTAGATGCTTGTCAATGGGGTTAGGATACCTAGGAATACCATCAAACACCAGCTGTCTGAATCTATCTAACTGCATGGGCTATCTGTCAAACTAATTAATATTAATATTTCTGTTTGCATTCTAGTTTCTTACATTGTTCAGTGGTATCCTAGCATCATTCACATTTTGTCTCTCATCATTATGCTGATGTTGCACATCATTTCTCTGTTGATGTCTCTGCACATTTGCATTCTCAAGGGTAGGAATTGAATTATTTTGGGCAGCCCTTAAAGCTTGCACTTTCTTCCTCAGGTCATCTCTAATTGTTATTGCCTGTTGATATTCGAACTCGGCCCTTAAGCTCCTAATTTCATCAGCTAGTTCTTCCTCGCTAGGCCTAGAGGAGGATGGTTTTACCATATTCTGATATTCATCTTCATCATCCCTCAGAGACTCTGCCTCTTCAAACCTTTCACTAGGGTCTAGAAATGGGTGTTCTTGGAACACCTCTGACCTCATTCTCACGCTACCACCCTGTTGCCTCTCATATGCACCCTGAATATCAGCTTCTGCATTTGAAAAGTAAGGCACATGCTATCTTGATGGCCTAGGGTTATCTTGCATATCATCATTTTTTCTGGGGGAACCCTCATGACTGACTGAGACAGCTCCCTTTCTTCTATACATCATTCTTCTTGTTACTGGTAACTCTTCAAATAAAGGATTTTGTTGGGATCTTCTCCCCTACATATAAATTTTACTTTGACCGGTTGGGAGATTACTTCGGAGTCGCCACCTATTACTAGGAACTGTTTTCTTTTGAAAATCAGGGTTCTTTCACAAATTCCCCAGTAGAGTCGCCAATTTCTGTTGGTGACTCAGATGGGCACACAGATATTTCACCAGGGAGGACAAAAATAACAATTTTCAAATCACCATCCCCTATAGAGTCGCCAATTTCTGTTGGTTTTTTCCCAGACTGGATGCTTATTCCCAGATTTCCATACAAGGTAGCCATCAATGATCAACAGAATCTCTGGGCCAAGGGCCAACAATGTAGGAGATAGACTCTATATTTTATCTCCTCTTCTTCTTCAGGCTCTACAAAACTTAGGGGGGTATTCCCTACTCAACATCCATGAGGATATATATACAAAGGCTGGGATGCTGACAAAAATCAGATAAGTCCTCCTGTAAGTAGACCAAAACTGAAAGATAAGAGCAAAGGGGCTAGCTTTGGGCCTATTTGCAGTTGTAGACAGAGGACTGAGGATCCTAAAACTAATTCTAATGTCCTAAAGATTGTTTTAGAGTTTGGTTTTGATTTTAAGTTTGGATGCAAAGCTGGACATGGTTGTAACACAAACACAAAGCAAGATTGGTGCCTATCCAGGGCCTGGAGTCAGTAGACATACACTTGTGAATGATATGCATGAATAACTAAAACTGGATTTCAGGGGGACACATATGATACCTGCCTTACAGATATCTCCCAATACAGAGTGTTAAGCTATCTATACTTATGGCATCCCTACTATAGTGTACACTTCTTAATGTTCAATCTGAAAACAATTTAATCTACCACTTGAGCAGAAGTTAAAAGATCAAACATTCAACACAAGAATTCTATGTTCTAGAGTCTCAAACATTCCTCAAATATCCAAACTCAGAAGAAAGATACATGCAATACTGGAGACAGAATTAACAAAACACATGCCAACATAGCATTTCTCATATAAAATTAACCATGAAATTAGTGGATTCATGCAAAAACGTACAACAAGAGATACATAAACTCACAAGTTTTGTTGTACAGAGCAACCAAATCAGCTGTATTGTATTACAGAGCAAAATGTTCAACTTTCAACAACCTAAAACAATGGTAACACAGTCTGCTTATATCAGCCAGAAAGTGTACCACAGCAATTAATTACAAGGCTTTTACAAAAATCCGCCAGATACAGATCCTTCAAAGGAATGGTGCTCAAAATTTATTGCTGCAGAGACAGAAAGTAGACAATGGTGGCCTCGAGCCCTGTGCCACCATCTGGTAGTCCTCACGCCAAAAATCGGGTACATGACTATTCAACAACTCACCCATGCCCCAGCTACAGTCGCCATTGATGGCTCAACCACCCACAGCCGCTTGAAAACTGTCGCAGCACTTCAAAAAAGAAATTCCCGCCAAAACGCGTTTACCACAGGTTCAAAAAATGTAGGGAGATTAATCCCACATTGGTGCCGCGGAGACATCATTTTAAAAACACGGCCGCATGTATAACAAATGTCGAGCCCTTTTGCCGTGCTCAATGCATAAGCCTTTGTCTAAAGCCTATTGCCAAGACCTGAGCCATCGGCACACTCCCAAATCCTCCTACTGACATCAATAGTCTCTCCGATGCCTATCGCAATTCCCTGTCGGCCAGACTACTACCATCGGACTAGCCAAAAGCTTCCCTGGCCGATAGACCAACTCTCCCCGATGACCAAGCAAAACACACTTTTCGCCAAGATATAGACCATCAGCCAAGCATTCCACAGCTCAGCCGATCTACCAAGTCTCTTCGATGGCCATCAAAACACACCCTCGTCAGCCAGAGACAGACCATCGGCACAACAAAAATCATGCTTGCTGACAACACAACACACACCGATAGTCACCTTCAAAACCTTCGTCGGTGAGAATACCTCCGTCAGGCTGACCAAAACTTCCTTCACCGATCGCACACATTACACCGATGAACACAACGCCCAAATCCTCATCGGCCAAACCTCCCGTCGTCGGCATAACTCAAAACACTCAGGCTGACAATACAGCTCTCGCCGATAACATATCCATCAGCCAAACATTGTATATCGGTGAACCCTCCAATGGTTAGCCCAATAGTCCATGTCACACAGAAACCAACCTTGCAAACCGCTAACCTTCCATCGGCCAGATACAAACCGTCAAGCCAACACTCCACCGTCCACCTGATGATGAACGTTACGCCGATAAGACTAAAATCATAAGGCTTTGAACCATTGAACCCTGAACCAGTTCAACCTGATGGTTCAAAATAGAAGTTCAACCAAGAAGTTCAACGCTGATAACACAGATGAACAAAGAATTCACTGATGGGAAAAGATGGAGCCTAAGCCCATGAACCGTTGAACCTTGAACCAAAAGGGTTCAACGCGATGGTTCAAAACGATGGTTCAAGAAAAATTTGAGTACCCAAAAAGAAGTTTCGCCGATAGAGAAAATCACAGCGATGAACAAGGAAACTTAGGGCCCAAAAAGGAAAAAACCCTCCAACATCCTACGCTCAGATCCAGACCAAAATTAGTGCTAACACTGGCTTCAAATGGGGACGTGCAGGTGAAAAACTTGCAGTGAGAACCAGATCTCTGGGCAGACCAGGCAAAAAAGCCAAAAAAGCACGAACTGTACAGAACATTTACACTATATACATATTTTTACAAATGTGCACAGCGACAAGTCATCTATGCAAAATAGAACTTAAGGAATTGGCCATGCACAAGCAATTCTAGAAATTCACCATCTAGGGCCTAGAGGAAATAAGAGTCCTCCCCATGAGTGCTGCAAATCTGATATGTGCCCATCCATAAGGGTTCGAATTTACCATGTTTACCCTTTTCTTGACCTTTTGCATTCCATATGAGCACCAGATCATTGACTTGAAACTTCCTTTTTGTAGCTCTCCTGTCAAACTGATATTTCGTATCTTGTTGTCTCTTGAGGTTAATCTGGTGTGCTTTCCTTCTATTCTCATCCAATGCAACCAGCTGATTCACTCTTTCCATCATGGAGTCTTCAATCTCCTCATCATTTTCCTAGATGAATCTGTAAACTGGTAGGAGATTGTTTATGGGCAATCTGGCTGATGCACCATATACTACCTCAAAGGGTGACATTCCAATAGCCTTTTTTACTGTCACTCTGTCAGCCCATATTGCTAACCTTAACTTTGAGTCCCAAGCTCTCTTGTTCTTGTCCAGTATCCTCTTGATAATTTTCATGATGCTTTTATTGCTTGAGACTGCTTGACCATTTCCGTGTGGGTGGTATGGTGATGCATATGATAGATTGATCCCATATTTGTTGCAAAAATCAACAAATTCACCTGATTTGAAACACATAGCATTATCAGTGACTATCTTGAATGGTACTCCAAACTTGATGATAACATTTTCCAGTATGAAATCCATCACCACCTTACTTGTAGCTCTCTTAGTTGGAATGGCCTCAATCCATTTGGTAAAGTAATCAGTTGCCACTAAAATCCAACTGTGTCCCCCACTTGACTTGTCTGCAATTTCCCCTATGAAGTCAATTCCCCATTGCTGAAATGGAGCATCCACAGTTACAGTTCTGAGAGGTAAAGCACCATCATATCTCAATTTTCCTGAGAATCTTTGGCAAGGGTCACACTTCCTCACTAACCTTTGTGCATCTGAAAAGAGAGTGGGCCACCAATATCCTGCTCTGAGAGTCTTATGAGCTGTTGTTTGGGCAGTATAATGTCCACCACACAATCCTTTATGCATATCAATCAAAACATTGTTAGCCACATCTTCATCCACACATCTCAGCAGCACACCATCAGGGTTTTTCCAGTATAGCTCACCTTGAACAATAACATACCTGATTGCATGTAACTTTAAAGTCCTCTTTTGACTGTCACTGAAATGGGAAGGACAATTCAGATTTTGCAAGCAGTAGATAATATCCTTGTACCATTCAGATCTTGATACATTTACACTCTCATTTTTGACTACATTAACTTGGCATGCTTCCAAGTTTGACTGTGCCATCATCTTGGTTAATCCTTGTCCTCTTACCAACTTGGTAACTTGTATGTCTATGTTGAACTCTTGCAGTTTGTTTATCCATCTGCACCTTCTTCCGGTCACCTCCTGTTGAGTGAATATGTCTTTGACTGCTGCATGGGGTACATATGCAATTATATGTGATCCTACCAGGTATGGTCTAAAACTTTTGATGGCTCTGACTAGTGCATATGCCTGTTTTTCCATAATATCATACTTCAACTCAGAAGCCTGCAAGGACATACTGAAGAAAGCTTTGGGCTGTTCAAAACCATCTTCATTTTTCTGTAGCAAACATGCAGCAACAGTGTGAAAGGAAGCAAATGAAAATACTTGGAATGGCCTAGAAAAATCAGGAGATTTAAGAACAGGGGCCATCTTGATTGCTTCTTTGATACTCTGAAATGATTCTATTGCTTCACTTTCCCAGTTGACAGTCGCATCCTTCTTCATCATCTTGGAAATGTTCCTTGTGGTTTCTGCAAAGTTGGGAACAAATCTCCTAACAAAATTTATCTGTCCAAAGAAGGACTGAACTCCTTTTACAGTTTTTGGCATTTGAATTCTGTCAATAGTAGCCACTCTCTCTGGATCTATCCTAACTCCATCCTTGGAAACAATGTGTCCCAGGAGCTTTCCTTCAACTACCCCAAAGGCACACTTCTTTGGATTTAAAGAAATACCATACTCTAGTGCTCTTATGAAAATCTGATCTAGATGCAAACAATGCTGCTCTTCCTTCTTTGAATATGCAGTCAAGTCATCCTGATATACAGCCAGGATTGAATCAATCAACCCTGCAAAAGCAACGTCCATTTCTCTTTGAAATGTAGCACCTGCATTTGTTAGTCCAAATGGCATTCTAACATATACATAAGTTCCCCATGGAGTGGTGAAGGCAGTCTTATACTGTTCTAATTCCTTTACCTTCACCTGATTATAACCTGAAAATCCATGCATCATGGATAAGAGTTCACAACCAGTCACTCTCTGCAACATAGCTTCCATATTAGGCAGTGGATAGTTATCCTTTAAAGAGGATACATTCAAGTTCCTAAAATCAACACAAAGCCTAATATCGCCATTCTTTTTTCTGACTGGGATAAGGTTAGACACCCAAGTTGAATGTCTGATCGGCACAATTATTCCAACTTCCCTAAGCCTTTTGAGTTCTTCTTGCATCTTTGGAGCTAAGGTAGGATTAATAGGTCTTTGCCTCTGTCTGAATGGCTTAGCTCCAGGCTTTAATGGGATCTCATGCTGGAATAGATCTTCCCTATAGGCTTTTAGGTCCTCATATGACCAAGCAAAAACATGTTTATATCTTTTCAGTAATGCAATCAGCATACTCCCAATGTGTGGTTTGAGCTGTTTACCAATGTATACCTTCTTGGGGGCCTGAGATGTCCCCAAATTTATCTCTTCTAAATCTTCCTTATTTGTGGGAGATGTCCTTGTGACCAATTTGTCTCTACTGTCAAAAGCTTTTTCCAAAGCTACTAACCCTCTAGGGATTTTATTAGTCTTCAATTGAATTATCTCTTTTCCCACAAGAGTTTCTTTTCCATCTATAGTCTCTACAAAAGCTTGGAAATCAATTTCTTGATTCTCATATTCATCTATGCAGTACAAAAATTTTAACAAATCCCTATCATCATTAAACACTTGCCAACTGCATATGTTTTCTGGTACTACAGGCCTGATTTTAACTTCTACATTTGTAACATCTGACAGAGTGATGTCATCTGGCCTTATTGCAACATTAGCTAAGAAATCAGCCATAACATTCTTTGATCTCTCTACCTAGCCTATTGAAAATGCATCAAATAGTTCAATGGTATCCCAAACAGCATGCTTGTATTGTTTCAATCTTTTGTTTTTTGAAGCATACCTATCTCTAATTTGGGATACAATCAGCTCAGAATCTCCAAATACTCTTAGCATTTTGATTCCATGTTTGAGAGCTATATTTAGGCCTAAGATTAAAGCCTCATATTCTGCAATGTTGTTTGTGCAAACAAACCTCAGCAAGAAAGAAAATTTGAGGAGCTTACCAGTTGGAGACAGGAAAACAACTCTAGCTCCAGAGCCTTCTTTTGCACAAGCTCCATCAAAATACATGGTCCACAGACCGTGCTGGTCCAGCTCTTCACTACAGACATTTTTCTTTTTATCTTCTCTATCATCTGAGACAACCTTGAAGTTATCACAGTCAGTGTTTACAAAGCATATCTGTTCCTCTGCTTCTTGGTCTTCCACTATCTCTGATGATCTCTGTTCTCTGATTAGCTTAACATCCCTGCCATTCATTGGAATCATGGCATATGACAGGTCAAGCTGCATACTTCCACCAATTAGTGCAGCCCATCTTCTTAACAGCAACATACCATACTGTGGCTTGATGTCAACCACTATTATATTTATTTTATATCTCTTTTTAGGAAATGCTGCCAGTTTGAAATCTACATCCTTCATGATTCCAATAACTGGTACCTCTTTGGCATCCATAGCATAACATTTTCCACATGCCTTGTCGATTTTCAATCCAGCTTGTTGCATGACGGCTAAAGGCATGACATTTGTAGATGCTCCAAAGTCAAGCATACAATTTCTGATTATTTTTCCATTTATAACCAGGGATACATAAAATGGTTCCACTTGTGAAGGACACTTTGTCATAGTCACTCCTAAATAGACTTTAGGGGCCTCATCTTCTTCATTACACATGACATGCTTCTCACCCTGGATTTGAACATTTTGTTTAGCTTGAAAAGGCACCCCTGAAATTAGGGATATTGTCCTATTCTTGATCTCTTCAACCTTCATCAGTTCCATAAGTGGAACAGAGACTTTTACCTGGGAGAGGACTTGAGCTATATCAAATGGAGTATAATTTTGTATAACAGTTGTAGCTTGCTCCACAATCTTGTTTTTATCCTGAACTGATTTAGCTTTTACTTTCATAGTTCCCTGATCATCATTCTTGTCTTGGGAACCTTTACTTTGATCTTTGGCCTGAGGGATTCTATTTTCTGGTCCTTGAGATTCATGACCTGTTCTATGTCTAAAATTTTGTTTATTATTACCCCACTGCCTTTTTTGTGGTTCAATTCCTTTATGACCATGCACTGGCTGACCTGCAGAAACATCTTCTGGCTGATGTGGGCTGCTTACTTGATTTTTATCTCTTAGATTGTAGTTGCTCTTGACTTGAGCAACTGTTGCAGCTATGAAGGCCCTAATTTCCTCATCAAAAGGTTGTTGTAAGTTACTCAGAAAATTGTGTGAGCTCTAAGCATACACATAGCTCTCTTCATTACCTTCATCATAAAAGTCTTGTTGACAGGCCCGAATTCCATCATCTGTACTCTCATCAGCATCATAAATGGGGTATCCATTGTTTGTGGACATCATATTAACATCATCATCTTGCACATAATGTGGCTCATTGCATTCATTACAAGATGTAGTATTATCACACAAGGACTAAGCAATCATACACTGTGACTGTGAATGTGGCATCTGACAAATTATACACCATGGAGTATCATCAACAATATTTACAGCTTTCTTTAGAGGATCAGGAGTTTCTTTGACATGTTGAGTCCTCTGATTTGTGTTGTTATGTGGGAATATAGGCTTACCATTATGCCAATTGGTATTATAAGGCATATCATGCAATGATGGCCTCTTTTCCTACCTTTGATAGACTTGCCTATTAGGACCTATCCCTTTTTCACTTCTAGCTAGTCTGTAGCTTAGGTCCTTAACAACATTTGCCAATTTGTCTATCTTATCTTCAGGGGTAGATGTATTACCTTGAGTGTTCTGAGGCTTGTTTGGATTTTGCAGAATTTTCACATCATCCCTTCTGTTAGTCTTGCCTGATGCTTTCCTGTTGTTCTCAATATTTACTGCAATTCTGAAAGCATCCTTGATAGTAGCAGGACTTTTATCTCTTAATCCATATGCAGTTTTTGCATCAAAGGCATTGATATACAATATTATGCACATTGGTTCATTTGGCCTCATGTGATGTGGCAATTTGTTTAACACTTTAGTAAATCTTGCATTAAAATCTGCAACCTGCTCATTTGACCCTTTAGTGATACTGGTAAACTCATTTACAAAAAAGCTAGGGTCAGTTTTGTCACCATACTGTTCCTTGAACATCCTTTTAAAATCATCCCATGATGAAATACTTCGGTCAGACAGATTCTTATACCATTCCCTTGCCTCATCTACTAAAGATTGCATGAATGACTTCATGAAAACATCCTCATGTTCAACCTCAAAGTTATCCATGACATTTTGAAAAGCTTTTAGATGATCTTCTCCTAACATAGTGTTGTTTCCTGAAAATTTAGGCACCTGTAGCCTTAGATGCTTGTCAATGGGGTTAGGATACCTAGGAATACCATCAAATACCAGTTGTCTGAATCTATCTAACTGCATGGGCTGTCTGTCAAACTGATTAATATTAATATTTCTGTTTGCATTCTGGTTTCTTACATTATTCAGTGGTATCCTAGCATCATTCACATTTTGTCTCTCATCATTATGCTGATGTTGCACATCATTTCTCTATTGATGTCTCTGCACATTTGCATTCTCAAGGGTAGGAATTGAATTATTTTGGGCAGCCCTTAAAGCTTGCACTTTCTTCCTCAGGTCATCTCTGATTGTTATTGCCTGCTGATATTCGAACTCGGCCCTTAACCTCCTAATTTCATCAGCTAGTTCTTCCTCGCTAGGCCTAGAGGAGGATGGTTTTACCATATTCTGATCTTCATCTTCATCATCCCTCAGAGACTCTGCCTCTTCAAACTTTTCACTAGGGTCTAGAAATGGGTGTTCTTGGAACACCTCTGACCTCATTCTCACGCTACCACCCTGTTGCCTCTCATATGCACCCTGAATATTAGCTTCTGCATTTGAAAAGTAAGGCACATGCTGTCTTGATGGCCTAGGGTTATCTTGCATATCATCATTTTTTCTGGGGGAACCCTCATGACTAACTGAGACAGCTCCCTTTCTTCTGTACATCATTCTTCTTGTTACTGGTAACTCTTCAAATAAAGGATTTTGTTGGGATCTTCTCCCCTGCATATAAGTTTTACTTTGACCAGTTGGGAGATTACTTCAGAGTCGCCACCTATTACTAGGAACTGTTTTCTTTTGTAAATCAGGGTTCTTTCACAAATCCCCAGTAGAGTAACCAATTTCTGTTGGTTTTTTCCCAGACTGGATGCTTATTCCCAGATTTCCCTACAAGGTAGCCATCAATGATCAACAGGATCTCTAGGCCAGGGGCTAATAGTGTAGGAGATAGACTCTATATTTTATCTGCTCTTCTTCTTCAGGCTCTGCAAAACCTAGGGGGGTATTCCCTACTCAACATCCATGAGGATATACATACAAGGCTGGGATGCTGACAAAAAGTAGATAAGTCCCCCTGTAAGTAGACCAAAACTGTAAGATAAGAGCAAAGGGGCTAGCTTTGGGCCTATTTGCAGTTGTAGACAGAGGACTGAGGATCCTAAAACTAATTCTAATGTCCTAAAGGTTGTTTTAGATTTTGATTTTGATTTTAAGTTTGGATGCAAAGCTGGACATGGTTGTAACACAAGCACAAAGCAAGATTGGTGCCTATCCAGGGCCTGGAGTTAGTAGACATACACCTGTGAATGATATGCATGAACAACTAAAACTAGATTTCAGGGGGACACATATGATACCTGCCTTACAGATATCTCCCAATACAGAGTGTTAAGCTATCTATACTTATGGCATCCCTACTGCAGTATACCCTTCCTAATGTTCAATCTGAGAACAATTTAATCTACTCCTTGAGCAGAAGTTAAGAG
The DNA here is from genome assembly GCA_027924645.1 of Cunninghamia lanceolata. NCBI lineage: Eukaryota > Viridiplantae > Streptophyta > Pinopsida > Cupressales > Cupressaceae > Cunninghamia > Cunninghamia lanceolata. The sequence goes on from BSBN01001281.1 coordinate 9,447,076, forward strand.
ATCAAACGTTCAACACAGGAATTCTATGTTCTAGAGTCTCAAACATTGCTTAAATATCCAGACTCGGAAGAAAGATACATGCAATACTGGAGATAGAATTAACAAAACACATGCTAACATAGCATTTCTCATATAAAATTAACCATGAAATCAGTGGATTCATGCAAAAACATACAACAAGAGATACATAAACTCATAGGTTTTGCTGTACAGAGCAACCAAATCAGCTATATTGTATTATAGAGCCAAATGTTCAACTTTCAACAACCTAAAATGAGTAACACTTCTTGTTTATAACAGCCAAAGAAGTGTACTCAACATTAATTACATAGCTTTGACAAAAAATTTGCCAGATACAGATCCTTCAAAGGAATGGCGCTCAAAATTTATTGCTGCAGAGACAGAAAGTAGACAATGGTGGCCTCGAGCCTTGTGCCACCATCTGGAAGTCCTCACGGCAAAAATTGGGTACATGACTATTCAACAACTCGCCCATGCCCCAGCTACAGTCGCCATTGATGGCTCAACCACCCACGGCCGCTTGAAAACCGTCGCAACACTTCAAAAAAGAAATTCCCGCCAAAACGCGTTTACCACATGTTCAAAAAATGTAGGGAGATTAATCCCACATTGGTGGCACGGAGACAACTTTATCATTTTAAAAACACAGCCGCATGTATAGCAAATGTTGACCGCTTTTGCCGTGCTTGACGCATAAGCCTTTGTCCAAAGCCTATCGCCAAGACCCGAGCCATCGGCACACTCCCAAATCCTCCTGCCGACATCAATAGTCTCTCTGATGCCTATCGCAATTCCCTATCGGCCAGACTACTACCATCGGACTAGCCAAAAGCTTCCCTGGCTGATAGACCAACTCTCCCCGATGGCCATCAAAACACACCCTTGTCAGCCAGAGACAAACCATCGGTACAACAAAAATCACGCTTGCCGACAACACAACTCACGCCGATAGTCACCTTCAAAACCTTCGTCGGTGAGAATACCTCCATCAGGCTGACCAAAACTTCCTTCACCGATCGCACACGTTACACTGATGAACACAACGCCCAAATCCTCATTGGCCAAACCTCCCATCGTCGGCATAACTCAAAACACTTAGGCTGACAATACAGCTCTTGCCGATAACATATCCATCAGCCAAACATTGTATATCGGTGAACCCTCCAACGGTTAGCCCGATAGTCCATGTCACACCGAAACCAACCTTGCAAACCGCTAACCTTCCATCGGCCAGATACAAACCGTTGGGCCAACACTCCACTGTCCACCCGATGATGAATGTTACGCTGATAAGACCAAAATCATAAGGCTTTGAACCATTGAACCCTGAACCAGTTCAACCTGATGGTTCAAAAGAGAAGTTGAACTGAGAAGTTCAACGCTGATAACACATATGAACAAAGAATTCACTGACGGGGAAAGATGGAGCCTAAGCCCATGAACCATTGAACCTTGAACCAAAAGGGTTCAACGCGATGGTTCAAAATGATGGTTCAAGCAAAATCTGAGTACCCAAAAAGAAGTTTCACCGATAGAGAAAATCACAGCGATGAACAAGGAAACTTAGGGCCCAAAAAGGAAAAAACCCTCCAACATCCCGTGCTCAGATCCAAACCAAAATTAGTGCTAACACCGACAACACAACTCACACCGATAGTCACCTTCAAAACCTTCGTCAGTGAGAATACCTCCGTCAGGCTAACCAAAACTTCCTTCACCGATCGCACACGTTACACCAATGAACACAATGCCCAAATCCTCATCAACCAAACCTCCCGTTGTCGACATAACTCAAAACACTCAGGCCGACAATACAGCTCTCGCCGATAACATATCCATTGGCCAAACATTGTATATCGGTGAACCCTCCAACAGTTAGCCCAATAGTCCATGTCACACCGAAACCAACCTTGCAAACCACTAACCTTCCATCGACCAGATACAAACCATCGGGCCAACACTCCACCGTCCACCCGATGATGAACGTTACGCCGATAAGACCAAAATCATAAGGCTTTGAACCATTGAACCCTGAACTAGTTCAACCTGATGGTTCAAAAGAGAAGTTCAACTGAGAAGTTCAACACCGATAACACAAATGAACAAAGAATTCACTGACGGGAAAAGATGGAGCCTAAGCCCATGAACCAAAAGGGTTCAACGCGATGGTTCAAAACGATGGTTCAAGCAAAATCTGAGTAACCAAAAAGAAGTTTCACCGATAGAGAAAATCAGAGCGATGAACAAGGAAACTTAGGGCCCAAAAAGGAAAAAACCCTCCAACATCCTGCGCTCAGATCCAAACCAAAATTAGTGCTAACAGGCCCCTTATATAACATATACAAGTGGAATAATGTTGAGACAAATGTTGTACAACTTGTAATAAATATTTAATTATATAAATGTATGGTCCACCTAGAGTTAGACACCACATTTTGGGTAGAACAATTATATTTTCCTAGGAACTTTGTTGTATGTAACATTGGAAATACATTTATTTTAGAGGTCATAGAAAAAGCATTTAATTGGGGTCACATGAAGACAAGTCATTTTGAGCACTTGTACTAGGAGAACATGTGGGTTTTTCTTAGAGGTTGTAATGATTCTTGAATATAAAGTCAAACTTGGGCACCCACCTTGGGAAATGTCACTCGGGTGCATTGATTAAAAAACTTATTTTTTCATAGTAAGTTCTCTTGTTGACTCCCTGTTGTGTTTGAGTTTTAAATCCAAGACTTAGGTTTTATTGCAAAGCAGATAGTGTTTATTTTTCATGGTTTATGTCAATTTTTAAAAATATTTGCAGTGTCTTTTCAAAATTCTTTCCTGCCTTGCCTCAGGTGTCATCCTGTGTCATCATAGTTTGTTGTATGCTTGGGTACCACCTAGGAATAACTCCTCGTAGGACAGACTTTAATGTGGTGCAAGAGAATCAATCGAAGAGAGAGAGGTGACGGGCTATGAAAAAATGTAGGCAAAGGGTAAAACCTATAGAGAGGCTATTAATGGAGACAATACCGAGACTCTAGAGGAAATGCTAGCTTCGATGTGTAACAATTGGTTGGAGCCAAGGTGGAGTCTCTGGTGAAGGGAAGCGCAAAGGTGAGGCAAGAGAATCTAAAAAAGGTGAGACTCTCTCATTGCCCAGGAAAGTTGTGTTGTGCCCTAATGATGAAATGCAGAGAGCTATTATAAATGAAGAGAAGAGGTTGAAGAATGTCATAGTATTTTTTACATGCCTTAACATAAATAAATTGCATTCAAGAAATTTATTTGATAACTGGCTGGTGTCTGTTTGGGGTAAGAAGCTAGAATTACAGTTTTCCTTTTGTAGAATGATTCAGCATGGCTTGTTTATCATTTTCCTTAGGAACCATAATATGCAAAAGAGAGTGCTTAAGCATAATTTTTAGAATATTGGGCAAGCCCTATTCAAGGCTTTCCCTTGGGGCCCTGAAACCTCTAATGAAGAAATTCAATTTTGCTAAATACCAAGATGGATAGTTATTAAAAATGTTTCTGCTCAAATTTGGGGCTTTCTACCTCAGGTAGTAAAAACCTTTGGAAAGGTCATCAAAATTGATGAAACAAGGGTGACACTGCCCCACATGGATGCAAGAATATTAATGGCTTTAAAAATAGGGATTCTTCTCCCTAAAATTTTAGAAATTCGAATGGAAGACAAAACTGTTGTTTGTGAGCTGGTGAGGCTTGTCAAAGGAAGCTAGGTGTACAGAAATCACTTCCTACACTAATCTAATGAGGAGAGATGAGTGAAAATTCATTTTAATCTTTACAGTTATAGAGTTATGAACACAATAACAGAGATATTACAACAATACACATACACACAGAATGTAGACAGAAGAGAGAGAGAGAGAGCAACAAGATATACATGGGGAAAACCCTTATGGGTGAAAAACCTCACACTCCAAAACATAGCTCAAATGTATTCCAATAAACAAACAAGGTTACAATACAGTTTCAGAGCCAATTCTCTTGTAGGAGTCTTCGACACTCATATCTAGAGATATTCTGGTAGCATAACAATACCTGTCAATCACATAATACATCTCCTCTCCAAGCACCTGTTTAAATAGAAGTTACAAGGCAAAAATGGACCTTTCTTGGGATAGGCGTCCAACATGGCCTCATAGCCCAAAACCCATGTCTAAGGACACTTGTCCAACACTGTAGCATGGTCATGACACTTTTCATATCACTCCATCCCAAAATGGTTGCCTATTCCCAAGTTGGGCAATGACAGATGCTCTTATGCATCTTACGGCTATCATAGAATCTGTCATAACTGACAGCTCTTACAACTATAAGAGAATCTATCATACACTAACTAAAAATAGCATATTCTCTTACAACATGTCATAACCCTCCTTGGGAGACCCAAAGATGCCTTCTTTCAAGATGTCTTGTGACACATGTCTTCACCTATCATAGAACATTCCATTTACAACTTTTACGCATCATAGATTCTGTCATAGGAATCTATCATAACTGTTTCAGTCAAGATTCACTTACACATTAGTCAAAGTTCTGACACATGGAAAAATACCTCTACCACTAAGTGGGATGCCTATCTTCTCATGTGAGGACAAAATTACATGTGGTCACCTTCCACGTAGGATGACACATCACCGTGCCAACTCCCACAAGATGACAAAACATGACTTGCATCCAAAATATAATAATAGGCAATAAATAAATAAATACAATTAATTAATATAAGGAATTTCCAAGTTTAAGACACCTTAATTCCCAACATTCTCCCACTTTTCAAACACCTTGTAAGAGCCAATGGAAATGACAAGATTTAACTACTATAGGCCGAGAGGCCCATAGACTCCGAACACCATCTAAACTTCTTTGTGCCCACTGGTTTCATCAATGCATCCGCAACATTATTCAAAGTGTTTGCCTCCTCCAAATTCACCTTCCCATCCTCTACCATTTCTCGTACGAAGTGAAACTGTACATCAATATGCTCTGTTCTGGCATGGAAAGTTGGATTCTTTGCTAGACAAATCACACTCTAACTGTCAAAACAAATCATAATCTATCCTGCATCAACACCAACATCTGAACACAATCTCTTAAGCTAAATGGCTTCCTTACAAGCATGATTTTTTGCCATATACTTAGCTTCTATCGTGGACAAAGCAACCACAGGTTGTCACTTACTCATCCAACTAATTGCACCACCAAACATAGTAAACATGTAAGCACTGGTGGATCTCCTGTTGTCAATGTCACCTGCCCAATCAGAATCCACAAATCCATGAATATAAACAGAATGCAGAGGTCTTATAGGATTACCATCATAACAAATGGAATACTCAGAAGTACCCCTCAAATATCTGAGCACTCACTTAACTGCATCCCAATGTACCCATCAAGGATTAGCCATAAATCGACTAAGGACTCCCACTGCTTGGGCAATGTTTGGCCTTGTATAGACCATAGCATACATCAAACTACCAACATCACTAGCATAAGGTACTCTGATCATGTCCTCCACCTTAGAAGGAGATTTTCGACAATCATTAACAGATAACTTTGTCCCCAAATATACAGGAACACACAATGGTCGACAATCTACCATGCTGAACCTATCCAACACGGTCTTCACATACTTACTCTGACTTAACCAAAGTTTTCTGTTAGCTCTATCTCTTCTAATTTCCATTCCCAGAATGTACCTGGCTACCCCTAGATTTTTCATCTCAAACTTTGCTAACAACTGAGACTTCAAATCATAAATCATATTCTTACAATTCCCAATTAACAGCATATCATCAACATACAATGCAATAATGAGAATGCGATCATTATCAAACTTGTAATACACACAATTATCAGATTTTGATCTCAGAAATACAATGGACAACACAAAGGCATCGAATTTCATATACCACATCCTAGGAGACTACTTCAAACCATACAAAGACTTCTTCAGTTTACAAACCAAATTTTTTTTACCTTTCTCTATGTAATGCTTGGGTTGTGACATGTAAATCTCTTCCTCTAAATCACCATGAAGGAAAGTTGTTTTCACATCCATCTGCTCCACCTCTAAGTCATAAGCTACTTCAAGAGATAACAAGAACCGAATAGATGTCAGCTTTGCAACGGTAGAGAAAATTTCACCATAATCAATTCCCTCCACTTGTGAGTACCCCTTTGCAACCAATCTGGCCTTGTATTTTCAACACTACCATTTGCACTGAATTTCTTCTTGAACACCCATTTGCATCCAACAGGTTTCCATCCTTCAAGAAAAGGAACCAAGTCCCAAGTTTTATTCTTCTCTAAAGAAACCATCTCATCTTCCATGGCCTCCTTCCAGGAATCTACATCTTTCATGGCCATAGCCTTTGTCACAGTTCTAGGCTCATCAGTGTTAGTAAGCAAGGCAAAAGCACAACTAGAATCAAGTAATGAATAACCAAACCTATCAGGTTGCTTCCTTGTTTGTGTAGACCTCCTTAAGGGCTAAGGTTGAGGTTCTACTTCTTCTTCTAAGCTTTTAGAGCTGCTAGAGCTCTCCTCATCATTAGATCTCACAGGGTATGTCGGTTCAGTCTTCTCAAGGGTAGAAGGAAACTAAACTACATCCTCTTTCTTTTCTATCTGTTCTGGCTATAGAACAACAGAAGAAGGTGTTAGCTCTCTGAAGATAACACTTCTACTATACAACACTTTTTCAGCCATAGGATCCCAAAGCTTGTATCCTTTCACACTGACACCATAGCTAATAAAAATACACTTAACAGCCTTGCTCTCTAATTTTGACTTTTTCTCCCTAGGCACATGTGCATATGCCTCACAACCAAAAAAATGAAGATGTCTAACTGAAGTCTTCTTACTAGACCACACCTCCATAGGTGTCTTACCAATAAGGGCTGATGTAGGAGACCTATTTACCAGGTAGCAAGCAGTGGCTACAGCTTTAGCCCAAAACTTTTGTTCGAGGCTTGCTCCACTAAGCATGCTCCTAGCCTTCTCCATTAGTGTCCTATTCATCCTCTCTACAACTCCATTTTGTTGAGGGGTGTAAGGAGTTGTCTTATGTATTTCAATCCCTTGCTCTTTACAGAACTTATCGAACTCTACCAAACAAAACTTACCACCATTGTTAGTCCTCAAACACTTAATCTTTTTACTAGTTTGATTCCCAACAAAAGCTTTAAACTCTTTGAACCGAATAAAGACTTCAGATTTTCTTTTGAGAAAATAAATCCATGTCCTTCTACTATAATCATCTATGAAAGATAAAAATATACAGATTTGGAAATCGAAGGAACACTAATAGAACCAAACACATCAGAATGAATAAGGTCCAATACACCAGAAGACTTGTGAGAACTAGAGTAAAACTAAACATGGTTTTGCTTTCCATATATACAATGTTCGTAAAAGTTGAACTCAAGATTACAATCATTTAACCCCTCAATGAAGTTTTTATTTTTCAAGGTTCTAAGACCCTTCTCACCAATGTGGCCAAATCTCATATGCCATAACATTGTCTTTTCAGTAGGAAGCTTAACTTCCAAAGCATGAGCACCCTTGGGTATCAAAAATGCACTACCATTAGAATTTGTTACAATAGACTTATTCACTGTCGGTTCCAATGGTGGGGATGAAGTGACTACAACTCTTTTCTTTGAGTCAGAAGGACTATTGCACTATGAAGTGCATGCCTCCAGCTAAAATAGAGTACCTCTCCGAGTACCCTTCACAAGCACCATAGATCCTCTAGGCATCTTGCATCTGTCCTTAGAAAAAACAACCTACACACTTGCATCATTCAACTTACTTACAGAAAGCAGGTTCTATGCCAAGCTTGGGATGTGCATGACCCTAGTGATCTCCTTCACTTGTCCATCAGGGAATTAGATTGAGACTCTTCTATGACCAACAATCTTCAGATGAGAATTGTCACCTAGGTACACTCTTCCACCATCAAACTCTTCATACTTCATGAACTAGCTTCGATGTGAGGTCATGTGGAATGATGCACTAGAATCAATCAACCACACATCATCAGATGCATGGGTGGCCAGGGCTACAATGAAGGCATCACCATCATCTTGTGACTTGTCAGAATCTGAGTCTGGGACATTCTTCTTCTTCTTTTTATTTTCCTCTTTGCATACCTTTCAGAAATGTCTAGTTTTTCCATAGTTCTAATAGAGAGCCTTGGAATTTCTAGGAGATTTGGATCTCCCACAGGATTTGGATCTACCCTTCTCAGCTTTCTTGTCCTTCTTTTTCCCTTTCTCTTTGGGTCTTCCACGAACCGCAAGAGCCTCTTTTGTTGCTTCAGAAGTCTTTCTCCACATCTCTTTAGATAATAATGAAGATACCACTTCATCCATTTTGAAGGTGGATGTGGTGCTCCCAATAGCCATAACAAGATGATCCGATGAATCTGAAAAAGAACAAAGCAAGGTCATACAACAATCCTCCTCCTCCATCTTCACACCAACGGAAGTCAATTGTGCAACTAACATGTTGAAAGCATTTAGATGATCTGCAATAGATCCTCCATCCTCCATCCTCAGAGAATATAGCTTCTTTCTCAAAAAAAGCTTGTTCACTAGGGATTTAGCCTGATAAACATCTCCCAACTTCTTCCAAAGATCTTTCGTGGTCTTCTCCTCATGGAAATTTAAAAGGACATAATCAGCTAGACTGAGTCTTATGAGACCCTTAGCCTTCCGATCTTTGAGATCCCAACTAGCTTGTGCCATTGTAGTTGGTTTTACACTAGAAATAATTTCCCATAGGTCTTGATCAACAAGCATGTTTTCCATCTTAAGTTTCCATAACTCAAAATTTGTGCTGTTAAACTTCTCCACCTCTAATCTTCTGGATGTGCCTGTCATCTCTTTCCTGCAACAAGATTATAGAATACTCTGCACATACTCCCACTCAAACTAAGATCAGCTCAAAAAAATCCTACCCAAAAACTAAGACCAAAGGTGATAAAACTCTGATACCAATTGAAAGGAAGCTAGGTGTGCAGAAATTGCTTCCTACACTAATCTAATGAGGAGAGATGAGTACAAATTCATTTTAATCTTTACAGTTATAGAGTTATGAACATAATAATAGAGATATTGCAGCAATACACATACACATAGAATGTAGATAGAAGAGAGAGAGAGAGAGAGAGAGAGAGAGAGAGAGAGAGAGAGAGAGAGAGAGAGAGAGAGAGAGAGAAGATATACATGGGGAAAACCCTTACGAGTGAAAAACCCCACACTCTAAAACACAACTTAAATGTATTCTAGAAAACAAACAAGGTTACAATATAGTTTCAAAGACAATGCTCTTGCAAGAATCTTCAACACTCATATCTGGAGATATTCCAGTAGCATAACAGTACCTGTCAATCACATAATACATCTCCTCTCGAAGCATCTGTTTAAATAGAAGTTACAAGGCAAAAATGGACCTTTCTTGGGATGGGCATCCAACATGGTCTCATGGCCCAAAACCCACACCTAAGGACACTTGTCATATCACCCCATCCCAAAATGGTCACCTATTCCCAAGTTGGGTAATGACAGATGCTCTTACGCATCTTACGACTGTCATAGAATCCATCATAACTGACAACTCTTACAACTATAAGAGAATCTATCATACACTAACTAAAAATAAGCATATTCTCTTACATGTCATAACCCTCCTTGGGATGCCCAAAGATGCCTTCTTCCAAGATGCCTTGTGACATATGTCTTCACCTGTCATAGAACATTCCATTTATGACTCTTACACATCATAGATTCTATCATAGGAATCTGTCATAACCGTTTTAGTCAAGATTCACTTACACATTAGTCAAAGTGCCGACACATGGAAAAATACCTCTACCACTAAGTGGGATGCCTATCTCCTCATGTGAGGACAAAATTACATGTGGTCACCTTCCACGTAGGATGACACATCACCATGCCAACTCCCACAAGATGACAAAATAGGACTTTCATCCAAAATACATTAATATGCAATAAATAAATAAATACAGTTAATTAATACAAGGAATTACCAAGGTTGAGACACCTTAATTCCCAATAGATTGGTTTCCTTAACTCATGATTTCTATGTAAATTGGAGGGACACCAGAAAAAAATATTGTCTTGTCTTAAACTCGAGGAAAAACAAAGATGACTTAAATTTTGAAACTAAGGCTTTAGACAACAACTGTGAAGAATTATCTAGCCTAGCCTTGATTCCTCTGGTGTTGTTAAGGGTAAGCCCATGCCAAACCCTTCTAATGGCTCTGGGCTTGATTCTATGCCCCCAAATGCTGATACTCCTAATGTTAAAACTGGTGATAGCAATCTCTTTTCTGTTAGGATTAATAAAGGGGATTCTAGGATACATTCTACCTCAGAGAAATTTGATAATAAGGTAGAAAAAATTGATTCCTCTATGTTAGAAGATGGAGTTGAGGCTGGTGTTGCCCTCAAGGACTCTGATATGTATGACTCTAATGAAACTCTTTAGGGCCTCCCTAAAGAATTAGAGGAGGGGCATAAGGGTGGTGACAATGTCCTTTTTGAAAATCCCTGGTATGAATCCCAAGTGATGGACTCTCAACCAGTTGCCCAGGGTGTTATTGGTGAGGATAGCTCTCCTTCAGTGCACCTTGGTGCCCTGGAGAAGGAACCTCTTGATCCTATGAAAGGGTGTGATCATATTGAGGAGCATAAAATGGTAGGGAAAAAAAGAATGCACAAGAAATGGCCTTAGAAAAAATTAGAGAAATAGCTACCCAAAGAGAGAGTCTAGACTATTTGAAAGAAGAATTCATAAAAAAGAATACAACATACCCTAAAAGAGTGGCATTGGATGTCCTTATAATAAATGAGATGAATGCTAAAGGAAGTATTGGAAAGGAAAAAGATAAAACAATAAATCTAGCAAGCAAAGCCCTATCCATTGATGTGACTGACAAGAAAGATGAAGAGAATAAAAAAAGGAAAGTAGTGAGCAGAACTAACAGCTCCTCCAAGCCTGGGAAAAAAGGTAAAGATTAAAATATTCCTAAGTTCTTTGATAGGTTGTACAATAGGAATAGACAACATTCTACTTAGAACAGTTAGATGAAAAACTTGCACTGCTTTAGTTGGAATGTGAGAGGATTAGAGTCTCCTGATAGAAAATATGTGGTCAAAGATTTTTGTAATAAAAATAAGAATATGGATATCCTATTTATTCAAGAAGTAAAATCTGTTGAATTCATGCTAGAAAATACACTAAAATTTATTTGGAGGGAAGCACTTGCTTTCTCATCCAAACATGATAGGGGGAAGGGTGACAATGCCATCCTGGTTAATAGACAATGGGAGAAATGCATCAACAGTCTAATCAATCTCCTTGTAATAGATGTGTCTAGGTGATGTTGGAGGAGGGTGAGACCAATTTTGGTCTCTGCTCCATTTATGCCCCCAGTGAGCACATCCACAGAGCTAAGTTGTGGAATTGGATGGAAAATGATTTGTCAAGGGTGTCATCGGTCTTAGGAGGTGACTTTAATATGATAGAGCACAAGGAAGATAAACAAGGGGGTATATCACTTGAGTGGAAAGGAAATGAGAAATTTTTTGGAAAAGGTTAAAGAAAGCATTGAAGCTTATTGACCCCTTGGAAGGAATGGAGGAGAATAGTAAAGGAATTTGGTTCTCATGGTGCAACTGTCAAAAAGAGAATAGGAGAATCTACTGTAGATTAGATAGGTTTTATGCAAATAAAGAAAAATTTCAATTTCAGAGTGATAATAATAACTTGGTGCAGGTCAATCCAAATGAACTATTTGACCACCATCCTATCAAATCAATAATTGCAATCAAGAACCAGGCTAAAGATTTCAAATCACAAAAGGATTGCATCTTTAAGCTTAATTGCTCTTTATTGATAGATGTAGATTGCATGGAGGGAATTAAAACCCTAGGAGGATTATGCAAGATTGGTGCAAAATATTCTAGTGCTATTAAATACTGGAATAAGTTGATTAACTCATGTAATATTGTATTCCAAACTGTGGGTAAAAAATATGCACTTGATAGGAGGAGAGAGGAATGCCAGCTATAAAAAGAATTCTTAGACTTAGAGAAAAAGGTTCAATAGAATCATAATGAAGATGACCTAATTTTGAAAATAGGGGAGATAAAGCACATGTTAAGGCAATTACAAATAAAAAAGGCCCAAGGTGCAAGGATAAGAGCCAAAATGAATTGGTTGAGAGAAGGGGACAAGGGAACGACTTGTATTTTTTTGAAACGACTTGTATTTTTTTGAACTCCTTAAGTATAAAAATATGAAGGAAAAAATAAGGCCTATCTTAGAAGAAGGAAAATGACACCATAAGGATGAGGAAATTAAACAAATTCTCAGATCTTTCTATGAAAAGCTATTCAAATCTAAAGAGGATGTAGATGGTTGTAAGGAGGCTCAAGAACTATGCAAGAGAATATGTATAAAGAAAGTGGATTCAGAATTGAAAACAGTACTCAATGCAGAGATTACCAAAAAAGAGAGACGATGCAATTAAATCTTTGGAAAATGGAAAATCTCCTAGGGCTAATGGCTTACCAGTTGAGTTTTATAAATCTAACCTAAGTTGGATAGTGGATGAGCTGTGGGAACTATATCAAGAGGCTATTAAACAGGGTTCCTTGGGGAAAGAAATCAATAGAGGTATTATTAAACTGCTACCCAAAGATGGAGAAAAGGCTAATATCAGGAATTGGAGGCTAATTACACTATTGAATGTTTCCTATAAAATCATTGCAAAAGTATTAGTTTTAAAACTAAGAGATATTCTACCCAAAATTATTAGTAATACCCAAACTGGGTTTATTAAGTGATGCAGAGGTAAACGCAACGGGAGCTTACAAATGGGAAGGAGGAGTCAATAATACAATCAGCATGTTAAAAATCCCTATCGGCTTAGCATCATCATCATATTTCCTGCAAACACAAACAGCATCATCATATTTCGGACGAGCACAATTATCCTCCTGCCGACTACTATTCACTTCCTCCGCCTTTCGCCTTTCGCCTATCATCAGCATCATGATACTCAGCAAGCGCAAACATCCTCCTGTTTCACTGTTCATCTAGCGCCAAACTCTATCGGCATCATCATGATATTCAACACCACCTTCGTCAGTAGGATATAAAATATCTGGTTGCTCCGATATCCTGATGACGACAACTTCAGCACCTTTCCCTCGATGCTTACGTCACCCCGATATCCGTCTAAACACTTAGCGACAGCAGGATAAACTTGCATAGGGTGATATTCACAATATCCTGATGATGATGATGTCACATCCTGATGACGATGACGTCACACAATATCCTAATGACCTCTTCAATACTTAGCCAAAAAAAAAAAAATGAACTTTCACTCCCGCATCCGATAGCGATATGCGGATGATGGGCACACACGAGAGATGATCCTGACGATGATATATACACTGAGTATATATCCAACCTATATCATCCTGATGCACTTGAAACATGCAAACTTCATCAGCTTCATAACCCGATCCGGATGGCGATATACTCGTAGATGACGATGTGATTCGCTTCGACTGGTAAAGCACATGCAGACTCCTGTATATCCGTCCGCTACATGCAAACTCATAGAACCGCACAATTTCACAAAGGAAATATGATGATCGGGCCGGATCACCTTTTGATCAAAACTTAAAGATTTATCTTTCTAAACCTAGCACATGAGGATGCTAGGCTGATTCACAGCATGCTACCAACTGATCTCTTGAACAATGAAATGCATAAACAGAAAACTAAAATGCAAACTAAGCTATCATACATGACCATTCCACCGATTCACAGGATCAACCGGTGGAAGGGTTGAAAGAATCCATTAACTTGTAAACAGAACGAAAATCAAAACAGATACAGCTGATAAACCAGATAATGCAATTTGATGAGATCTTATTCAAATGAAACTCAAATGTCCTGTTTCTGTAATACTGTCAAACAACAGTGCTTCTCAATATCTGGACTGTTCTCCTGAATCTCAACTCAATCACTAACACAACACCATAACATAACACAACTAACATGCTAAACCCTAACAGATCGAAGGTATATATAGCAATATCCTACGAGTACTACCAACTCGATTCCCAGCGGCTGGGAGCTTCCAAGCGGCTGGGAGAGGACAGCTCAGACTACCTGATCACGATCTCTAACTGCCTGCACACTCTCCTAGGCTGATCTAATACATATGCATTGGTCCAATGGACCTTATTACATGATGAAGTCAAACATACTAAAAATAGACTAATGTCCTGTCATCATGCGGACAATTAACCTATATCCTGTCTTGTAGGGGTGCTCCCGCACCATACTCCCCAGAAGAAGAAATCTCAAGTCCACTTGAGATGAGAGTATGAAGATCTGCACCATATTTCTGGATCTGCTCTTCAGTCATCCATACTGCTTCAGAATGAGGTTTTCCCTTCCAAGAGACTAGATACTCCAAGTACTGTTTGTTCCGGGTCTGTTTGACCACTCTGGTGTCCAAAACCTTCTGCAACTGTGGAGGATCATGCTTGGGAATGTCATCATCAACTGTATTTGGTAGGAGATCCTGATCTGCATCTGGAGAAGACTTGTATGGAGTTAAATCACATACATTGAATATAGGGGACAAACCAAGATCAGGTGGGAGTTGTATCTCATAAGCATTCTGTCCATGCTTGTGCAAAATCTGACATGGTCCAACTTTTCTCTGCATGAGTTTAGTATACTTTCCCTTAGGAAGTCTGTCCTTCTTCAAATGAACCCATACCAAATCTCCAACATCAAACTAAACATCCTTCTTCTTTTTATCAGCATATTCCTTATACTTCAAGGTTGTGTGCTGCAGTTGGGTCTTGACTTGATCATGAACCTCTTTTATGGCTTCTGCAAAAGCTTCACCTTCTGCACTAACAGGGTCTACTGTAGGTAGATCTCTCAATTCCAAAATTCCTCTTGGATGCATACCATAAACTATCTGAAAAGGTGATTTCCTTGTGCTCCTATTGACAGTATCATTATATGAAAATTCAGCTTGAGATAGAATATTATCCCACTTTTCTCCATGTTGTTTTGTCAAACATCTAAGCAAATTCCCTAAGGAACGGTTCACTACTTTAGTCTGTCCATCCGTTTGAGGATGATATGCAGAGGAAAAAGACAAATTTGTGCCAAGTTTCCTCCAAAGAGTTCTCCAGAAGTGACCAATAAACTTCACATCCCTATTTGACACTATACTCAATGGCAATCCATGGATTCTGACAATCTCCCTGAAAAATAAATCTGCAATGTATGAAGCATCAGCAGTGGTTTTGCATGGCAAGAAATGTGCCATTTTGCTGAATCTATCCACTACAACAAAAACACTGTCAAACCCTTTCCTTGTCCTTGGTAAACCCAAGACAAAATCCATACTTATGCTTTCCCATGGTCTGGAAGGAATGGGTAAGGGCTGATATAAACCTGCATTAGTTGACCTGCCTTTAGCTTTCTGACATATCACACATGTCTCTACAAATTTTCTGACATCTGATTGTAACTTAGGCCAAAAGTAATGCCTTCTGACAAGATCAAGAGTCTTATCTAGACCAAAATGACCTGCCATAGCTCCACAATGTTTCTCCTTAATGATGTTTAACCTCATAGAACACCTTGGAATACATAACTGTCCACCTTTGAACAATAATCCATCCTGAATCAAAAATTCAGAGAATTCAGCATGATATTTCTCTCCAAAAGAAGTACATACATGATATATCTCCCCAAAATCTTCATCAGTCTGATACATGGTCTTTAGTGAATCAATGCCAACACTTTCTAACTGAATCTGGTTGACTGTTAGAACTCTCCTGCTCAAAGCATCTGCAACTTTATTCTTGACTCCTTTCTTATGCTTCAATGTAAAAGTAAAAGCTTGTAAGGTTTCTACCCATTTCATGTGTCTGTGGTTCAGCTTTTCCTGGCTGTTTATGAAACTCAGAGCCTGGTTATCTGTGAATACTATAAATTCCTTTGGCATCAAGTAATGCCTCCATTTCTTGAGTGACTGGACTAAAGCATACATTTCCAAATCATATGAGGAATACCTCTTTTTAGCATCATTGAGCTTCTCACTGAAAAATGCAATAGGTCTACCTTCTTGGCTGAGTACTGCTCCAATGGCCATGTGACTGGCATCACATTCTACTTGAAAGATTTTGTTAAAGTCTGGAAGTGCAAGGACTGGCTGCTGTGCCACCTTCTTCTTCAATGTTTCAAAAGAATCATCTGCTCCTTGAGTCCAAACAAATCTGCACTTCTGTCCTCCTTTGATGGTATCCAGCATGGGTGCACAAATATGACTAAACCCTCTTATAAACTTCCTGTAGAAGGTTGCTAACCCGTGGAAACTTCTGACATCATTCATAGTCTGTGGGGTTGGCCAAGACAATATGGCACTTACCTTCTCCTTATCCATTTGTAACTTCCCTTGTGAAATGACAAAACCCAAATATGTGATCTCCTCTTGCATAAACAAACACTTATCCAAATTTATCATCAGCTGCTCTTCATGTAACCTCTTAAGAACCAAATCTATATGTCTGAGATGTTCTTCCTTTGTGTTGCTGAAAATCAGAATGTCATCTAGATATACTATGACAAACTTACCAATGAACTCTTTCAAAACCTCATTCATCAACCTCATAAAAGTACTAGGTGCATTAGATAAACCAAAAGGCATAACCTTCCACTCATATAACCCTTCATTAGTTTTGAATGCTGTTTTCCATTCATCTCCTGGTCTAATCCTGATCTGATGATATCCACTCTTCAAATCTATTTTTGTAAAATACTTAGCACTTCCCAAACAATCAAGTAAATCCTCTATCCTAGGGATTGGAAATCTATACCTGATTGTGATCTTGTTAATAGCTCTGGAATCTGTGCAAAGCCTCCAAGTACCTTCCTTCTTTGGTGCTAGTACAGCTGGTACTGCACATGGACTTAAACTTTTCCCAATCAGACCTGAATCCAATAATTCTTCAATTTGTCTGGCTACTTCTGCATTCTGTTCTGGAGTAAGCTTATAGGCTGCTTTGTTTGGAAGTGTTGACCCTGGAATTAAGTCTATGCAGTGACTGATATCTCTGATAGGTGGTAGGGATCTTGGCATTCCCTCTGAGATGATACCTTTGTACTTATCCAATAGCTCTTGGATAGCTAGGTCTATAAACCTTTGCTTCTTCTCTTCCTTGACTTCTTGCTGCTGTTCTTTATTCACCCTCATACATGGGATTAGGGCATATGCAACTGCACCTTCTGCTGCTACTTCTTTCATGAACTGTTTACCTTCCATCAGCATGACCTTCACCTCTTTTCCTTTAGATTTCTCCTCTTTCTCTGTCAATGGTAGTAACTCTGTCACCTTACCATCTTTAGTGATTTTATAGGTATTTCTAACACCATCATGTTGTGCCTTCAAATCATACTACCATGGTCTACAAAATAAAAGATTGCAAGCATCCATCTTGGTAATATCAAACAACAACTTATCCTTATATGCTCCAATCTAAAATTCTACCCAAGCCTGCTCTTCTACAGTTGTCTGCTGACCTTGGGTAAGCCATGAGACTTTATATGGGGATGGGTGAGGCAATCTCCTAAGCTTAAGCTTTGTCACCATGTGTTCAGACACAAAATTTTCAGTAGAACCAGAATCAATCAAAACTTTACATGCCTTACCTCCTGCTTTGCAAATAGTCCTGAAAAGAGACTTTCTTTGAGGGGATTCTTTGTCAGGTACCTTCATGGTAGTCACTGTTCTTCTCATCATTAGAGACTCTCCACTTTTTGGGTATCCATAATTATCAGGAGCATTCACACTCTGAAAATCATTAGAGCCTGTCCTACTTTGATTATCAAGTTCTTGGACCAGATTTGTTCTCCTTTCTCCTGTTGAGCTTGTGGCCTTTTCTGGACATCTACTGGCTATATGGCCTTCTTTGTTACAGTTATAACATCTGATGGATCCTCTGCCCTGGGATCTTCCTCTGAAAGGTCTTCTACCTCTGAAGTTTCCTTGCTGACTATAATTTTCTCTCTGGTTCTGACTATTGTTTCCCTTACTATTGTCATGACTGGATTCTCCTTGATATCCCTGTCCATGTCCTCTGCCTCTAAAAGGACCTCTTCCACCTCTTTGTTGTCTTCCTCTTCCTCTATTGTGTTGTTCTTGTTTTCTCTTTAACTTCTCTTCCACTTTCAATGCCAACTGAAAGCTTTTCTGAACTGTATCTGGATTATGCAGACTTAAATCTTCCTGAATGTTGAACCTCAATCTATTAAGGTATCTGGCTACCTTCTCTTCTTCACTTTCCTTTACCTTTGTTTTCATACAAAGTTTCATGAATTCTTCTGTATATGAGCTGACATCTAGCTCCTTCTGCTTCAGGTTTTGCTTCCTCTTGTGTAATTGGATACTGTAATCTAATGGGACATAAGCTTCCTTTACTAATGCCATCATCTTCTTCCATGTAGCGACTCTACGCTTTCCTTCCTGTACTCTATCATTTTGGACAAAATTCCACCATGTCAAGGCAGCTTCTTTCATCTTTGACTGGGCTATTTTCACTCTCTATTGTTCTGGTATCTCCTCTGTTTCAAAGAAATTGTTCAAACAGTCTATCCACTCCATCACTGAATCAGGTTCCATCTTTCCTGTAAACACTGGCAAATCCAGTTTCACATCCATGGTTCTCCTCTCCATGGCCTTGAGGGCGTTCAACAGTGGTCTCTGTTCTGCAGGAACAACCTCCTCGCTCTAATTAGGGATCTCTTCTTCTTCCCTATCTTCTTCTCTACCAGAACCTACTCTGCTCCTCAACTTCGCTAACTCATCCTTCAATTCCTGATTCTGAGCCTTCACGGCCTTGCTTTCTGCAATCTGTTTCTTCACTAGAACTGCTAACTCAGCGTTGGTCATCCTTGCCGGAACCTCCGATGTTCCTTCTTCATCTGACATCCTGCTTATCTTTTCCAGAAGATCCTTCCTTTGCTCTGATACCACTATGATGCAGAGGTAAACACAACGGGAGCTTACAAATGGGAAGGAGGAGTCAATAATACAATCAGCATGTTAAAAATCCCTATCAGCTTAGCATCATCATCATATTTCCTGCAAACACAAACAACATCATCATATTTTGGACGAGCACAATTATCCTCCTGCCGACTACTGTTCACTTCCTCTGCCTTTCGCCTTTCGCCTATCATCAGCATCATGATACTCAGCAAGCGCAAACATCCTCCTGTTTCACTGTTCATCTAGCGCCAAACTCTATCGGCATCATCATGATATTCAACACCACCTTCGTCAGCAGGATATAAAATATCCAGTTGCTCTGATATCCTGATGACGACAACTTCAGCACCTTTCCCTCGATGCTTACGTCACCCCGATATCTGTCTAAACACTTAGCGACAGCAGGATAAACTTGCATAGGGTGATATTCGCAATATCCTGATGACGATGACGTCACACAATATCCTGATGACCTCTTCAATACTTAGCCAAAAAAAAAAAATGAACTTTCACTCCCGCATCCGATAGCGATATGCGGATGATGGGCACACACGAGAGATGATCCTGACGACGATATATACACTGAGTATATATCCAACCTATATCATCCTGATGCACTTGAAACATGCAAACTTCATCAGCTTCATAACCCGATCCGGATGGCGATATACTCGCAGATGACGATGCGATTCGCTCCGACTGGTAAAGCACATGCAGACTCCTGTATATCCGTCCGATGCATGCAAACTCACAGAACCGCACAATTTCACAAAGGAAATATGATGATCGGGCCGGATCACCTTCTGATCAAAACTTAAAGATTTATCTTTCTAAACCTAGCACATGAGGATGCTAGGTTGATTCACAGCATGCTACCAACTGATCTCTTGAACAATGAAATGCATAAACAGAAAACTAAAATGCAAACTAAGCTATCATACATGACCATTCCACCGATTCACAGGATCAACCGGTGGAAGGGTTGAAAGAATCCATTAACTTGTAAACAGAACGGAAATCAAAACAGATACAGCTGATAAACCAGATAATGCAATTTGATGAGATCTTATTCAAATGAAACTCAAATGTCCTGTTTCTGCAATACTGTCAAACAACAGTGCTTCTCAATATCTAGACTATTCTCCTGAATCTCAACTCAATCACTAACACAACACCATAACATAACACAACTAACATGCTAAACCCTAACAGATCGAAGGTATATATAGCAATATCCTACGAGTACTACCAACTCGATTCCCAGCGGCTGGGAGCTTCCAAGCGGCTGGGAGAGGACAGCTCAGACTACCTGATCACGATCTCTAACTGCCTGCACACTCTCCTAGGCTGATCTAATACATATGCATTGGTCCAATGGACCTTATTACATGATGAAGTCAAACATACTAAAAATAGACTAATGTCCTGTCATCATGCGGACAATTAACCTATATCCTGTCTTGTAGGGGTGCTCCTGCACCATTAAGGGTAGATATATCTTGGAGAACTTGATTACTAGTTGGGAAGCATTACACTGGGCTAAAGAAACAAATCAAAAGGCAGGGATTTTATTATTAGACTTTGAAAAAGCCTATGATAGGGTGGAATGGTCCTTTGTCCTAATGATGCTCAAAGCCATTAGTTTTCTTGAACACTACTATAATATGGTTAATATATTGTTAAGAGATGCTTCAGCTTAGGTAGAGGTTAATGGATCTCTTTCTAAACCCTTTTCTATGGGTAGATCTATTAGGCAAGGTTTTCCTCTTGCCCCTACCCTATTTGTTATAGCTTTTGAGGCCATATACTACCTGTTGAGAATAGAGACCATTCAAGTAGAGGTGAAAGGCATCACTCTACCTAATCAAGACAAATTGTTGAATGTTTAATTTGCTTATGACATTACTCATTTCCCCAAATTAGATAAAGATGAATTCAAGAACATGGAAGCTAGATTAGATGTCTTATGCCTTGCCTCTGGTGCTAAAATCTCCCCTGCTAAGTCTGTCTTGCTCTGTTGGGATGATGATGCCCTGATCTGGTTGAATGGGGGTAGGTGGAATTGGGGTGGCCAACATAAACAAGTTAGGTTCCTGGGCATCCCCTTTTTTATATTCCCCTCTTTGAAGAAGATGTGGTAATGGATATTTGTGAAAATTGAAAAAAAATTGAATAGCTGGAACAGATAATACCTTTCACTAGTAGGAAGAATACAAGTTTGTCAGAAAGTGCTTTCAACATACTCTATTTATTACTCCTTAATGTGGCTATAATCAAACTATCAATTTGATCTTGTCCAAAAAAGTCATAAGATGCTTCCTATTGTCTGATGGCAAAGGAAACAGTAAGAAACATTCTATTAGGTGGGAATGGTGTTGTCTAAAGAAAAGTGAATGTGGACAGGGGCTTAAAATTTTAAAAGTGCAAGGTGTTGCATTAGCTACAAAACGGATTATTAAGTCTTTAACTAGAGATGAACCTTGGAAAATATTGGTTAGAAACAACATAAGGTCTATTGTTCCTTGTAAGAGCAAAGGTTGGGGTAACCTTCACATTCAGGACATTTTATTTGGGGACTTCCATGCCAAGCCTTTAGGATCTATTGTAATTCTTAGTATATGGAAAGCTTGGGAACAAGCTAAAAAACTAATTATGTGTAGAGAATCTTTTTATATTAGTAAAAGTACAGTGTATGGCCATAGATATATTTGGTGGAGTGTGGAACATAAAGGCAAACCACTTGCTCTCCTACATGGGTGTTCTACCAAGAAGTGGAATAAACAAGGATTGAAAGTTCTAAGTAACCTAGTGGATAATAATACTCCTAAAACTTGGGAACAACTTAAAAAGGAGTTCAATTTGGATGATACTTAGAAAAGAACATTTCATACTCTCTCCAAGGCTTTTTTAGGCAAGCTTGCTCAAGGAATAGTTGTTCTTGGGGAAGAGTGCCTTGAAAAGCTTGTGTGGAAAGATGGTACTAAGCTTATGAATGTGGATCCAAGAAAAAGTGTATAAGATGAGTGTAGACACCCAAAAATGTCCATCTCCTGCAACACCTTATGTTTTTTCCTAGTTACCCATGTCGTCATCATAACTCCTTCACCTAATGTAGCATTTTCCTCTAATAAATTAAATAAATATAACATTTATTTAATTTAATCCCATCCCTCACATTATTAAATAAATAAACTTTATTTATTTAATTAATCCCCTTTCTTCTATGATTAAATAAATAGTTATTATTTATTTAATCATTCATGCCACTTATTTAATTAAAATTTTATTTTAATTAATTAAAATAACTTACCATTTCCATCTTTCAAATTTTCTCTAGTTAACTCGATTTACCTTCTAATTTCTTCCCAAGTTAACTCTTTCCCCTTCCAACTCATCTCTCAAGTGAACTCTTTCACCTTCTATTTCCTCTCCCTTTCCAATTTCATTATCACTCACAAAATGGAAGTTGCTATCCCTCCATCCTCTCACATTTGTCTATAAATTAACCCATTTTCATGCCATTTGACATGGATGAGCTTCTAAATACCGTTACTCTTTTGAATTTCCTCTAGCGCTATCATCCATCAATCATTCATCTATCATAATCTACCTATCTTTCATCCATCAATCTCAATCCAACATTATGCTACAGATCTGAGAAACTAACAATCCAATCACTCAAGGAATCAATCATGCATGCATCATCTGAGCTATTCATAAAATTTGGATTGAAAGGTAATTTGATGCAGAGTCAAACACCCTAACATGCATTCCCCTTTATATGTCTACACTTTACTTGCCTATCGGCAAGATTATGCACTATCAGCCAACAAAAATGTCTTTCCTCTGATCGCATACCTCTCTCCAACGGTTCAACACTTGACCTTGTCTTTGGCAACACAATACACTGTCGACCTTCACTCCACGCTTCACTCTGATGTACCGATCACCCCAATACAACTAACATATACATGCATAGCATGACTCGCTACTGCCGGCGACCCAAATGTATATGCCTGCTCTTTGCCTATGCCGAACACTGGTACATACAAGAAATGACCTGCGAACACTGGTTTCCTCTACCGTCGCTATCGGTCGCCCTTTGTATCTAACTCAACATATGTGCGTAATGTATATTTCAATATACATTCGCAAGATGCATTCACAATATACTTTGCAGAACATGCATTTGAAAGATGCATTCATAACATGCATTCAACCAACGATTTAGCACAATGTATGTTCATAACATACAATTGGAAGATACATTACCAACATGCTTTGCAAAATGTACATTTGACCGTTGACTTCCTTTGTATGCTTGACATCCCAAATTAGAAACTTATAACTTTCTCTCTCCTTTGTACGTCGATACACTTGTACATTCACAATGTATGTTCACTACATACAATCTTGACATACAATACACCAATGATTCCTGATATGCTTTGCGACATACACACTCAATAGACTCTTGCGATATACACACAGAATGTATATCTGACACACATTTGTGATATACACATGAAATGCATCTTCAGGGAATCAACACAAATCTTTGTTGTTTGAACCTCTGTAAACCCTGCGATTACATAGATCTAATTCTCTGTCAACCTAGCACATGGAAACACTAGGAACTCTCAGTGCATCTTGTACATGATCCTGCAAACATAAAACCAAACGAACCAAACGAAAACAAAATGAAAACACTGTACAGCCATTCCACCGATTTTGAAGAAATCTAACCAGTGGAATGGATTAAGAAATCCATCTCAAGCACAAAATAGTAAATTGATTTCACATAGAGGAAACCTTGAGAGACAAAAAGTTACACAAAAAAACTTTGTTTATTATGCCTTTCAGAAAGGTGCATACACAGATGCTCTATTTCACAATTACAAATCACACTAATCTCTGATCTCTATTACCTGTTGACTCCAACTGATTACATTCAATCTGATCTTGGGCATTTATCTACCCACCCTCAGTAGTACTGAATTGACTCCAAGTGGCTAGGAGATCTAACAACCTCCAACTACCTAATAACCTCCTAACTGTCTAACAGCCCTCATGATTACAAATCGACAAGTGTCCTTGGGACTTACAACATAAACCTAGTTACAAACTAAAATGACATGCATTGGTCAAATAGACCTTATTACATGAATGGTCTTATAGGACCTTATTGGAAATAGAAAAATGAACATTAAACAGTTAAATGCCTCATGGAGGCCATTGTGGATTGGGTGCTCCTGCACCATACACCCCACCGCAAAAAGAACTCATGCCCCATGAGTTAATTCTTGGGTTTGTTCCACCTTTACTCTTTGCGGTCTCATGTCTGCCCCATGATCTCTGGACTACAACCTACTTCCATGGAAGCAAAGACTCATGCCCAGCTTTGTAGGCACTCACACCTTGCCATGAGTGAGTGCTTGCAACCAGACCTACCCTTTTCTTGCCATTCTTTCTTACCATCATCTCGGTCTGAACACCTGCATGGGAAACCTTGATTAATGCTTCTGGTACTGCTGTTATGGTAGAATATGTTTGCCTTTCAACTCTTGTTGGTTCTAGAGGACAAATAATTGTCCCTACTATAACATCATCCTTGTCTTTCCAATCAACTGGTGGCTGCTTGTAAACCTGCTCCTTGACCTTCTGCTGATCCATCTGACCTCCATCAGTCAAAACTGAAATCACCTTCAAACTTTGATCCTTAGCAACCCCACTCCGTAAGGTATCCCCAACTGTCCTTGTCCCTTCTATAGTGATCTGCACAAACTCTTTCTTTCCCACCAAAATGACCTTGGCTGCCTTTTGTGCTGCAGCATCCTCCTATCATATCCATTATACAATGCTCTCCTATCAAATTGCCAAGGCCTACCTAAAAGTAGGTGACAACATTCCATGGGCAAAATGTCACATAAAACCCTATCCTGATATTCTCCAATCTGAAAATCAACATATGCTTGTTCATATACAAAAAGTGATTGATTATCACTCACCCAAGATGGTTTGTAAGGATTTTGATGAGGAATCCTTTCTATGTTCAATTTATCCACCATTTCCTGAGATACCATATTATCTGTTGAACCAAAATCTATTACTACCTTGTATATTTTACCTTTGCTTTTGCAATTGGTCCTAAAAAGTGCTCTCTTTTGTATCATGTCCTTGGATGTCTTCAAGAGTGTTCTCCTTAGCATCAATGCTTCTCCATCTAGAATTGAGGCTGCATTCCCCATTGGAAGGTTAACACTCTCATCTACCCCTTCTTCTTGCACATATTGAACCCTCTTTTCATTCTTCCTATCACCTCCTAATGTTGAACCTTGCCTTTCTGGACATTTGAATGCTGGATGACCAATTTCATTACAATGATAACATCTCCCAGTGAAAACATTAGAACCCTTACCACCTCCAAATCTAGCTCTTGTGCCTTTCCATCCACCCCTGAAATCAGACTGCTCTTGTCCTTTACTAGTCTCTTCTTGATTCTCATTGACTTGTCTTGTTGTAGGGGCTGATCCTCTCCCCCTTATATTGCTGCCTCTTCCCCTCATGGACTTATCCTGTCTCCCTTTCATCTTTTCCTCAATCCTGATTGCCATTTGATAACAGTCTTCTACACTCCTAGGATTAGCCAGAACTAATTCATCCTATATGTTCAATCTCAAACCAGCCAGGTATCTAGCAACCTTTTCAATCTCATTCTCATGATGACTAGACCTCATACTTAATTTATAAAATTCCTCAGTATATGCCTTCACATCCATTTCCTTTTGTCTTAAAAATTGAAGCTTTTTGAACATTTAAACTTCATAATCCTTGGGTAAAAATTTACCTTTGATTCTTGCTACCATCTTGTCCCATGAGGAAATCTTGGACTTACCTTGCTTTCTCCTCTCTGATTGTATGTAATCCCACCATACCAAGGCATGACCTCCCAATTTGGTCTTTACAATCTTTACTTTCTGCTCCTCAGGAACCTCCTCACATTCAAAATGATTATCTAATGCAGCAATCCAATCAAGCAACTCTTCCTCATTTAAACTTCCATTATACTTTGGAACATCAATCTTTACCTTAGGTTTGTCATTCTTAACTGCCCTTAATAGTTTTGTAAATCTCTGATCTTCAGGATCCAGATCCTCATCTACATCTTCAGGTTCTTCACCATCCTCTTCTTTTTCTAATTCACTTTCTTCCACTCCCCTTCTTATTTATCTCCAAGGCTGCAAACCTAGCTTGAAGGGATTCTGCAAGCTCTTTCATCTCCCTCATCTCTCTAGCATGCTTTTCTTTCAACTCCTGCAACTCTCTAGCAGTTCTAGCACCTTTTGGAGGCATCTTACTAACCTCTAAATCCTCTACTTCTACCTTCTCAATGACAGAATCAAACACACAATAGCCCAGACCTTTTGTTGAGCTCTGATACCACTATGATGCAGAGCCAAACACCCTAACATGCATTCCCCTTTGTATGTCTACACTTTACTTGCCTATCGGAAAGATTATGCACTATTGGCCAACAAAAATGTCTTTCCTCTGATTGCATACCTCTCTCTGATGGTTCAACACTTGACCTTGTCTTCAGCAAGACAATACATTGTCGGCCTTTGCTCCACACTTCACTCCAATGTACCAATCACCCCGATACAACTAACGTATACATGCATAGCATGACCCGCTACTACCAATGACCCAAATGTATCTGCCTGCTCTTTCCCTA
This sequence comes from Cunninghamia lanceolata, assembly GCA_027924645.1. Lineage (NCBI taxonomy): Eukaryota > Viridiplantae > Streptophyta > Pinopsida > Cupressales > Cupressaceae > Cunninghamia > Cunninghamia lanceolata. The sequence continues at coordinate 9,473,979 of BSBN01001281.1, forward strand.
TGCCAAACACTGGTACATACATGACATGACCTGTGAACACCAGTTTCCTCCACCATCGCTACCAGTCACCCTTTGTATCTAACTCAATGTATGTGCGCAATGTATATTTCAATATACATTCGCAAGATGCATTCACAATATACTTTGCAGAACATGCATTCGAAAGATGCATTCATAACATGCATTCGACCAACGATTTAGCACAATGTATGTTCATAACATACAACCAGAAGATACATTACCAACATGCTTTGTAGAATGTGCATTTGACCGTTGACTTCCTTTGTATGCCAATACACTTGTACATTCGCAATGTATGTTCACTACATACAATCTTGACATACAATACACCAATGATTCATGATATGCTTTGCGACATACACACTCAACAGACCCTTGTGATATACACATAGAATGTATATCTGACACACATTTGCGATATACACATGAAATGCATCTTTAGGGAATCAACACAAATCTTCGCTGTTTTAAACCTCTGTAAAAACCCTGCGATTACATATATCTAATTCTCTGTCAACCTAGCACATGGAAACACTAGGACCTCTTAGTGCATCTTGTACGTGATCCTGCAAACATAAAACCAAACAAACAAAATGAAAACAAAACGAAAACACTGTATAGCCATTCCACCGATTTTGAAGAAATCTAGCTGGTGAAATGGATTAAGAAATCCATCTCGGCCACAAAACAGTAAATCAATTTCACACAGAGGAAACCTTGAGAAATCAAATAATAGAAAGATGCACAATAGAACTTTGTTTATTATGCCTTTCATAAAGGTGCATACATAGATGCTCTGTTTCACAATTACAAATCACACTGATCTCTAATCTCTATTACCTCTCAACTCCAACTGATTACATTCAATCTGATCTTGGGTATTTATCTACTCACCCTCAATAGTACTGAATTGACTCCAAGCGGCTGGGAGATCTAACAACCTCCAACTGCCTAACAACCTCCTAACTATCTAACAACCCTCGTGATTACAGATCGACAAGTGTCCTTGGGACTTACAACATAAACCTAGATACAAACTAAAATGACATGCATTGGTCAAATAGACCTTATTACATGAATGGTCTTATAGGACCTTATTGGAAATAGCAAAATGAACATTAAACAGTTAAATGCCTCATGGAGGCCACTGTGGATTGGGTGCTCCTGCACCATAATTGCATGTTGTTTATCTATCTTTCATTTGTCCAAATTTTCTCATTTAGAATGAGTACTAATTCTCAAGCGGTATTCAAGCATATTAACACTGTCTGGAACTTTACTTTAGAATAGAAAGAATTGTCTAAAACTTTCAAGTTTATTTGGTCAAAAAACATTGAACCCAAGAAAAGTGGCTTTAGGTGGCTCCTTATCTTAAACAAACTTAATTTAGGTTTAGACAATGATTTGTGTTCTATTTGTAAGACTGTTGAAATTTTTTTTTCATATTTTTTTTAAATGCGAGTATGCCCTATTTATCTGGTCAATATTTATGGTAAACATCCCCAACTGGTCTCCTAAAAAAGTTGTCAATTGGAAGGAAATTTTATGTGGTTATGTTGAAGGTCTGAATGTAAAATCTAACAAGTTATGGCTTGTCTTGTCTACTGAAATATTGTGGTTTCTGTGGAAAATGAGAAATGAGGGAAAATTCCAAGGCAAAAAGAGAGTTCTCATTGAGACTTTCCAAAGACTCACAAACTTTAAATTGATTGAACTGATGGTGGTTACATTGGAGGTGATAGAAGATAAACTCAATGAAATAATGTAAAGTGGTGCTATGGTATACAAGGAGACATTCAGCAAGCACCCCGGTGGAAACAGAACTAGAGGAGGTATGATGAAAAGTTCAAGAGGGACCATAAAGACTTTCAAGAGAAATATCGCATTCAACATCAAATTGAAAGAATGAGGGATGACATGCACAGGTAACTTGAAACAACTTTTTAGAACTATAGTGCTAATAGTGGATAGGTGAAGGTTGTCATGCCTAGTGGTAGAGTTCAAGGACTAAACTCTTGCAGGGGCAGTGATAACAGGGACTACATCAGGGCACAGAAATATCAAAACCTCATCAATCAACAGAAGGAAAATAGGAAGAACACAAGGGTAATAGTAGAAGATTGGGGAACATAATTGGATGATAGTCAAGGCTTTTATTTTGGAGGCTACTTGTAGGGCACAGACAACAATCAAGAGAAGCATAACATAATTTTAGGAATGCAAATTGATGAGGAGGAAGAGTACAGGAACAAGGAGGGTATCAAGGCAACAGACAACAAAGAAGTAACTATGGATCAGGACTAAGAAAGATAAACATGTGAACAATATCATATCTTGTACTTGACTATAAAATGTTGTTACTTGTAAATGTTGATAGTATGAGGTTGAGACACTCTATTATATACTTCTTATTTTGATCCTATTTTGGCAAGATGATTAGTATGTAATAGACTTGGGTTTTGGATGCCTATAGGTTGTAGGGGGATAATTGGTGTGGCTTTCTTGGCCTCCAAGATGTAATACATCTCTATCTTTTTTGAATAAATTTTGTGCACGATCTTCAATCTAAAAAAAAAGTTCTCTTGTTGCTCACTCACATATATATAGAGTGCTTGGGATGGGATGTAGTATGGTCATTGGAAAACAAGTTCATGCTACCAAAATAGCTCTAGAAGTGAGTAGAAGATCTCTTTGGTAGCAAGGGAAAATTATCTCATTGTATTTCAGTTTTCTTACTACAAATATAATTAGAGTAGTGCTACCATTTGTTAAATTTTTTTCCTAAAAGGGTTTCCCATGGTAAATCTTGTGTTATATTTTATTCTTCCTACTATAATTGTTTAAATTATATTTTATTATACAAGTATTATTATGTTAAGATTACTATTATTTCCTACAAGTAAACATTTCCCCCTCAAGATCTCCTCATCTTCATATTCAACCACCTCTTGATCCTATGAATCTTCAATTTCCTTCGCCTTTATAAGCACAAATTTGAAAATCCATACTTAAGCCTCTCCTTCATGGACTCACTCAGCGAATTTTTTTCTTGAAATCTTGACGAATGGATATTCTTGTCCTTAAAATTCTTGTTTTGCAAGTGTCATCCTTCCCTAGAACCTTCTTGACAAACCACACAAATTTAGAATTTTGGAGAAAATGTATTACAAAGATGTCAATCTAAAACAACTCCTTCATAGTCCACATCCAAAAGCTCAAAAGAACTTCTTTTCTCCATTATTCTACCTCTCCACAACACATGCAATTTCCCTTTCAAACCTTTAATAGGGAAGTGATCTAATTGTAGGAAAGTAGAAGTGAGATGACTAAATATTATAACACATGGCATTTCTATCCTTTATCATTCCTTGACACACCCCCTAAAGCCTTTGAAATAATCATTACTACTATAATCCTTCTTGTCCCATTATTTTTAATAATTATACCCTCCTCTTAAAATAGAAACAACATTCTCAAGGCCTAACATTCCCGTTGGAAATAAAAAATAGATATATTTTCCTAATTAAAACAAAAAACAAAAAATCATGTATTTTAAAAATGTTAAATCTCATCACTTATAAGTATTGAGAAGGGAAGTTGATCTATATCAAAATTAGAATGAAAGTTTGTTGGTTTGTTGGCTTCCCTATATTAATGTTGGCAAACAATCTCTTCCAATACAGTGGTTAAGGAGCAAGCTTCCTTGAGGCATTCCCATTTTCAACATGAAGTATTTCTCAAGATCATCTCATTGATGACCAACATCAAATCACCTCAACCACAAGGCAATTAACTTCAAACTTCTAGCCCATTTCAATTCCTTAATGAGCATGTCCACTTCCACCTTGTTATTAGAGCTCTTTATGACAAAGAAAACTCCACCTTTTTAAAATTTGTCCAATGAGTCCCTTAATTTAAACAACTAGCAACCCCATCAAAATTCAATTTTAAAAGGCTATTTAGAAAGGAATTTCATATAAGCTTTAAGAAAATTGTCTAATATCCAAAGAAATTGATATAATATTTTATCAATCATTATATTTTGAAAACTGATATGATTGAATTTTCTTTTACACCTTAATTATTTTATTATTAATTAAAAGCTAATTAATTTAATATGTTTACCACTTGTATTTATATTATATAATTGATAAAACACTTTTTAATAAAATAATTCATATTAAAAAATATATAAAATTTATAATGTAATTGTGATCTTGAAAGCTAGGTTCCCTTAATTTTAAGGGATATTAACTCTTTCCATATTGGAGCAATGGAGAGGACATACTTTCCTTACTTTCACAAGAGGATATTTTCCTTATAGATCGAATGTAACTCTGTGGTTGTCTTGAACAGCATAAAATTTATGTTTCAATAAATAATTAGAAATTTCTTTTATTGATGGAAAATAACTCTGCCATAAAATATCAAGTTTGTAAAAATAATGGTCAAAGCAAAGAAAAGACATGAAAATGAAAGCAAGCATCTTTTATAGCTTTAGATGAATCATGATGACTCAAAAGTAATCCATGATGGTGTCTTCATTGCCTACGTCAGATGAAAAGATACATGACAAACTCATTATATTCACAAAAGCATTCTCAAAGCCACCTTTACTGAAAAAAGACTCACAACTTTACCAACAGCAGAATACCAGTTCTATCATTGCTTCATAATGCTTTCACACCACTTCAAAACCAGCTTAGTCTTTTTCCTATCTACTGGAGTAAATTTCAATACAATTGCAGGCCTTTCATGAGCTACCCAGCCTTTCCAATTTGAAAACATGCATTGACAGTAAAAACATCCTATGTTAGAAATGCATAAGCAGTTCCCAAGTCATATCCAAATAATAATGCCTGCAAGTCACCCACACTCCAATCCATCCCCACAATGGACTGATCATAAGCCCATTTGAAAGATGGAATACAAGAAGAGCATTGAGTTATAGAATAGCTAGATTCTATGCCAGAGTTGTGGGCTGTCTGATGATTCCATCCCTCATCCCCAAGGGCTTCATTGAAATCACAATTGGTACTAGAAACAATTGAAGTATTATATGCTTCCATGCATGCCATATTTTTAGAGGAATCAGTGATACCATCAGCTATTGTACTAGTGCTGTTATGATTCAGCATTTGATTTTCATCAACCGCCTCATTGGTGAGCTCATTAGCAGTGGACTCTTTGAATCTCTTTCTCAGATGGGTATTCCAGTAGTTCTTCACTTCATTGTCTGTTCTACCAGGCATTCTCCTAGCTATCAGAGACCACCTGCATGGCAGTATTCAAATAAGAACTCTAGCCCATTTCATAAAAGTCAGAGCATTTAAGCATGAGCTTTGTAATTTGATGGGTGCCATACGGTTCTATACCGGTTTCCTACAAGGCTATGGAGTCTTATGATAAGCTCCTCTTCCTCGGCTGAAATATCCCCTCGCTTGATACCAGGGCGAAGATAATTCATCCATCTAAACCTGCAACTCTTCCCACAGCGATTTAAACCTGCATAGTGAGGTAAAAGTTAAAACAGAGTACATTGAAGAAGAGATTCAGCTAGTTTACTGAAGCAAATCAAAGACAAAAAACTTAAAGAATATCAAGTGTCATAACATAATCTCTAAGACAATCACTAGATACTAAACCAAATCGTCTTTAGAATGTGGCTCCATCTGCAAGAAGACCAGCATTTCTTCAAATTGTATGATCTTCAGAACAATTCTGAAATATCCAATGAAGAAAGAGAACATACCATTGAAATGAAATAAAACATAATAAACCATAAAACCAAGTTTCTTCTGGAATCAACTGAACCATGTAAACTGTGCTATATGATTATCTTATTGATATGTATGTAAATTCACAGCCCATAAACACTAAACTCTAAACTATATATATGATGATCTCACTGATATGTATGTAGATTCACAGCCCATAAACTAAACTCTAAACTGTATATATGATGATCTTATTGATATGTATGTAGATTCACAGCCCATAAACACTAAACTGTTAACTGTATATATGATGATCTTATTGATATGTATGTAGATTCACAGCCCATAAACACTAAAATCTGAACTGTGCTATATGATTATCTTATTGATATGCATGTAGATTCACAGCCCTAAACACTAAACTCTAAACTGTATATATGATGATCTTATTGATATGTATGTAGATTCACAGCCCATAAACACTAAACTTTTAAACTGTGCTATGTGACGATCTTATTGATATGTATGTAGATTCACAGCCCATAAACACTAAACTCTAAACTGTGCTATACGATGATCTTATTGATATGTATGTAGATTCACAGCCCAAAAACACTAAACTCTAAACTGTATATATGATGATCATTCTTTTTACTCTGAACCCTCGTCCACCATATGCCATAAAATCTAACTCTAATCCATAACAAGCCATTCAAACTAAACCCTTTACTCTGTCTTATATAATTGTCCCTACAATACTTGAATACACACAAGAAGGCATTATTACCAGCTTTTTTGGGAAGACTACGCCAACGTCCTACTCCATGAGCCTGAATATACTTGACCAAGAGAAAATCTTCATCTGGTGTCCATGGGCCTTTGTACAGTCCATCCCTAGAGTAAAATAGCCTACGTCCCATGATGATGATACTATTTAGAAAATCTGTATAGTTAGGGAAATATAGGGAAGTCCTGAAGTGATTTCTTCGTGCAGTTAGAGAACACCCACACACATATCTATATATATAGAAGATGGTGCAAAGAATATAATATTGAAGAGAGATAGTATCTGATGATCAGACATCAGTTACAATTAAACCAAGTACAATGTGATGTGGAGAGAATCTGAAGTTCTGTAATATCAAAGACCTGATCATGGGGCTTTATCTTTTTCTGGGACATAACAAGAGACTGGACAAGACATTCAGCTTGAATGCCCACCATGTTGTAGTTTTTCAGTGTAAAACTCCATGCTACGTGGATGACTCATTGGAAGGGTTAAGCAGGACATTCAAGCTTTGCAGGTTCTACAGAGAATCATAGCAGGACAAGGAATCTGTGCAGCCAACTGCACTGATTTCTGACTCAAAAATGCTTTAGGGCACCCTAAATCTTTCACTGAAATTTTGGAAAGTCCAATCCTATTACAATAATAGCTTACAAAATAAAAAATTGGGAAGCAAAGATTCTTGCTTGATCGTGTTCCTTTGCCTTACCTTTATAATAAACCACTCTAATCACCACAATGGTACATTTACCAAATTACCAATGGTCAAATTTTGTATGAGCTGTAAATGTTACTCTAGTGTCAAAAAGTATTCTTAATCTGCAAAAGAATAATACTAGCATGTACGAAAAGATTGGGTGGATGATGCACTAATTTTCACAATATGTACAATTTATGACTGATGTTTATTCTTAATGACCTAGCTGATGTTAAAAGAGGAGGTCGTACCTAGATTGATAAATAATGGGGTCTCGTCAACTCACAAAATGGTGCAGCCTAAGTTTACTTCAAATCCTGCACTTTTTTGTGGCTCTACCTTAGATTTTATAACATCCTAGCTCAAAAAGAAATAATATAATATCTGAGATGTATATAGGCAAAGCTCAAAAGCTGAGTTTCATGGATTGCATTTTCCCACTCAGAAGCATAGATACCTATTGAGCCTATCCACCTAAATAACCAGCACCAACTACTTAAATTGTAAGCCCCCTTTAATTTGAAGTAATCAGTCTTCTCAACTTTATATTATAAGTACAACCCACAATTTTGTTTTTGACTAAGGTCAAAACCTTTACTTAATATTGTATTCCCACTTTTAAAGGTGTGTATAAAGTGGCATGGATTTAGTAAGGGTAGAAAATATTGAATTAGGATTGTGTTTCATGGTTTGAGGATGGTGAATCAATGTTTTAAAATATTAGAGTCGTTAGGAAGGAGGTCTTTGTTATGGTTTACTTTTATATTTGAATTATATTTTTTTATAAATATAGAGATGAAAACTGAATCATTAGTAGTTTTTTAATTTGTTTTGGATTTATTTTGATTTTTTGTTTCTAATACAATAATTTAGAATTCAAATGATGTATTGTTGTAAGGGTTGGTATTCATCCTAATCTTAATTAGAACATGTATCATTATTCTCTAGTGGCTTAGAACCAATCCTTAAATCTATTATTTTCAATCTCGGCTCAAGAGTGAAGGTCTAACCCTGAACCTAGTTTAGGCCCACACCCTTGACCTTCTTTTTCTAAATACAAAATTAATCATGGGCCCATGTTGACTTGCCTCTAACTAGCCATTGTTTGCCAAATCAAGTGTCAAATATTAAAATTTGCACCTAGGTTGTTATAAAAAGACAAAGCCCTAGTTCAATTTAGATCATGGGATAACTTGAACTTTCATATGCCATCAGATTGCATTGAGAGCATTCCATTAATATGTATATTCATAAGGATAGATCTAGACATCTATAATTTGCTTGGTGTGTCCACAAAATTTTTACAATTTGTTAAATTGATCAAGGGGCTTGACTAAGGCACAAGGTGAGAAGCTAGACAACTTCCCTTCCCTAACATATTAGCAAGTTTGAATGGTGCTTTTAAGCACCACCATTCCACTTGATACATAGAGGCAAACATGAATCTAAAGGCCCAAAGTACATAATTCAAGGCTACAAAGAAAGTTCAATCATAGAAAGAGGTCCAATGCCATAAATTTCCATATTAAGGCTACAAATGAAGGTTTGAACTAGAACAAAAGACATGTCATTTCCCAGTCTACCAAAGCTCCATTGTTGCAGATGTGATAACAAGAGTATGATTTCGATTGTTGAGCATGTACTACAACAGAACATCCATTGTCACATATAGTGTTATGTGCCTCTATCCGATTTTTCAATTTTAGCATTTATTTCAATATATTTCAGTCTTTGTTTAAAGATTGAGCTCTTATATCTAAGTTGATTATGATTGTGTTATTACATTAATTAGTATAGATACCCATTAGAGGATCTATTTAACCTATCCATTTTGGTGAACCTAACATTTCCTATGCCCCTAGGGTTTTGCCTTAGGGTTTGTCCGTCTACCTTGTTATTTTAGATTTGATATTTTGCTTACTTTTATCTTTTATTTAAATCTAAAATAATTTTATATTTTTATTTCTTTAACACTTAGGGTTTATTCCCTCATTGTTTATTACCTCTTGGATCAGTACCCTTCCACCCTTTCTTGATTTGAGTCTTATTGATAGATCATTTACCATGCATTCCCATAGACCATTGTTTTTTGCCTCTATCTATGCATACAATATGCATTATAGATTTTGATCTGTTAGATTAGATTTTGTTATATCTAATCATTTGATCCTTGATGGCATCATAGCCTTTTACCCCATAAATGGTGGTGTATTTTCTACAAAGGTGTTATTCTAGATTGTATATGTGCTTTTTAATCCTTCATAGAGTTGGTCATTTCTTTCTCTTCTATGTTATATGCACTCACTTCACTTGTTCATGATATTCATCTTTATTATCCTTCTCTTATGACTAGTGATAGTGTTTTTCATGAGCATATTGATGCTTTGTCTTTGAGCATTTTTTCTTCACTTCCTAATGATGATACATATGATGATTACTTAAGTGATGTGCATTATTTTTTCTCCTAAGCACATGATATTTCTTACCTTGCAATGAATCTATTGATGTTAATGATGCTTTATTCGGTGATGCAAGTATAGTTCATGTTGCACTAATGCATATATTGTTTGTGAATCTATGCTACATACATCAATGTTTTATTCTTAACCTCTATGGATATATCTAGGGTTTATGATTCATGTGACAACATTCATTCTCACACTTGATGATGATGATGATGATGATGATGATGATGATGTTCCATCAGGTAGTCAATTGAAGATTTATCTAATGGGGATCTTCATGATGCTTTTTCTTGATGATGACACTTACTTTCTTTATCACATGATGTGCAAATGATGATCATCCTTCTAAAGTAATAAATGCTAGTAATATAGATCTTGAAAATGATGCTAATTATAATGATGTTTTGGATCCGATGCTGTATAGTGTTGATTATTCTTGGAGATCCATTAATTGATGCATTTAGTGGTAATAGAAATGGATATCAATAAGGTACATACGTTCATGTTAAATTATATTGCTTTATATATTGTGTGCATGTTGATCTTGATGTTTATAAGGCTTTATTTTAGAAAAATTAATTGGTGAAGCTTTATTATCATGGTTTGATTTGCATCATGCTTCTTACCCTTCATTCATGGATCTTATATACACTATCATAGAATAATTTACTTTTATCCCTAATGAGTTCTTGTAGAGTGATCACTAATCTTTTGAAGTGTCAAATGGATATGATTATCATGAAGCTCCATATAATTATCATACTATACCACTTAAGCAACAAAATGAGCGTGAGATTATTCTAAAAAGGAATTCAAAGGTTGAGTATGAGGAGACTAAGATTCATTATTAGGATTTTCTTGTAGAAAGAGATGCTTCACATATAATTAGATACAATTTTTGTCTTTTTCCCATGCTTCTACTTTGTTTGATTTTATGCCTATGATGTTTTCATGTTCTTAGTTAGCATTTTTGGATGAGATACAAAGACACCTTTAATGGTGTGTTTTGACACGAGTTACTATGAACATGTGTTATGTGGTTTATATCACTTCTTCTTTTGTATGTGATATCTTTTATGTTTTCTATGGATTTGGGATGATGTAAAGTTATGGAGTGCTTGAAAACCACTCTCATCATGTTGACTAAAAATATAGCTTGTTTTTACTTTTGGGTTTATTCTTGGCCTTTTTATATTAAACCATGATCATTGTGCTCCTCATTTTTTATGTCTTCTATTGTCTTGTGACATTGTTATCTTATGCATTTCTTGTTATGTTTGTAGTCTCATTTCACCTTCTATATGTTCATTATTTATGGTTTATGTCTTATGTATTGTGTCTTGTCTACTTGTATGTCTTCACATGTCACTTAAATGATTTATGATCATTACTAGATTTCCCCATTTGAAAGGTATCCTCTTGTATGTTACTAGTGTTGGTGTTTCTTTGATGATTCTCAATTTGATACATGGTTACACTTTCATGATCTTGTCTTCTAACGTTAATATTCTTATGCTGTCTTACATGATCACATCTTACAATACATATATATTTTCTTTGCATGTTCACATATAGCACATTGGCTACTATCACTTGTTCATTATCCTCACACTTGAGAGGCAACATTAGGGTCACCTTATTTAATTTCCTTACATGATTCTTTCATGGTCATGTCTTGTTATCCTATCTAATTTTAATCACATGATGTTATCTATGACACTTGTACATGTTTATGGAGCTTACATGATCCTATCTTTTCACATATTCCTTGTTTTTCCTCTCCTCAAATTCTTTGCATCATTTACATGCAACTAATTTGAGGTAGAGTAAGTGCATGAGATGGAGGTCCAAAATGGGGGATTAAGTGGCCAATGTTTTCTTAAAAACAACAAAACCTAAACTTCAACAACCAATTATATATGTCTATGCTCAAAACTCAAAGATGATTTAAGAATGATAACTATAGAATTTTGAATATAAATTTTAAATTACTTTTCTTTTTAAATTGTGAATTCTAAGTGGGTCAAGCAATTACATTTCTAAGAGGTAATCCTATTTTTCATTAAAATATAATAGGCAATCGGGTATGCTCCTCCCATTCTTATAGTTTTGTTAAGTATTTTCAAAACACTTTAGTGGAAATTTGTTTAATGTCATGTAATCTTTGACCTATATTTTATAATATTCTTAGCTATAATGTGATTGCATGCCAAGACCAATGTTTAAGCACTAAGACTACTAACTCATTGACATATTATCATGTCTCACCCAAAGCATGTTGATTACATGACCCTTTTCCAAACTGCACAAAACACATACGCATTACAAAACCTATATGCAAGATTGACATAGAAAGTATAAATATATCTTTTATTGGTTGATAGTTATAGCATAAATACACTCATCTACATATCTCACACTTCTTTCTCTTTACAATCTAAGGGGTATATATAGGTTCCTATCCCCTAACACCACATAGAATAATTATAAATGCATTCATGATCCAAAACTTGCACATTAATTTTATGAAATACATCTTATCCCTAAATGCATTGCATGCTTTATATCTAACTACAATTATGGATACTTAACTAGTCATGCACTCCTATCTATAGCTAGACACAATTTGTGGTACAAATATAAAATACTACAGTTTGGTTCCAACATTCTCCTAATACAATTATATCTTATGTCCTCAAAACATGTAAAATTTATAAAAACATGGGACAAATGAACTTCAAACTTTTATAACCTTGGGTCATCCTTCTATTAAATTTGTAGCATAAGATCTAGCACATCAATTAAAATATAAGGTAGCAATACATTGTGCTAATGCTCCATACCTATCACTATACCTCTACTTATTGTTGATGTTATGTCTAATAATTCCATAAGTCCCTTATCATCTAAAATTTCTAGCTTTGATGATTACATTTGCAATTGTTGAAATGTACCTTGATATCCTACAAAAGATTTTACCATAAATAGAATTTGGGTTTGTAACTGAGAGTTTATCTTTATTGTAACAAGCCAACTCTTGTAAATCCAAAATTAACCAACTTGATCATCATTAAGTTTAAAATCATGATTAGCATAATCAAAGAAAATCAAATGGGTATGTGCAGGATCATGATGGGCCAAACTATACCTCTAAGTGGCAATGAAAATACAAAAAATTAGACTTTATCAAGTTCATGTGAAATTTTGAATGGATTATCTATACAATTTGAAAAAGATGTAAGAATGAAATTTGTAGAGAATTGAATCTAGTTTATAGGCTACTAATTTTTTTTTTTTTAAAACTAAATTTACTTAGTGAAAATTGAATATTTCAATGAACAGCTATTAAATTTTTTAGAAAAAAATAAAAAGTGGGTGTCTGTCCAGCCAACCTAACTATGAGTAAAAATATATATATTTTTTTGAAACTTTCAAAATAAGTAGAGGACTCATGTCTGGATGTGATGCATATTTATTTGAAATTTTTTTCTAATAAAACAATTAGTTATGATTTTTTTACTGTGACTTTTTAAAAAAAATAAAAAGTAATTTTCTAGCCAACCTAACTCGATAAAAAAAAATCAAAATTCAAAATTTTTTTTAACCTATAGCTAGAAAAGCATAGAGTGTGATGCAGGTTTCGGATCTCAAAAAGGTGAAATGGTTTGAAAGTTATGGATGTTTTTCAATCAGTGTGTCCATCAGGATTTCAGAGACATGGTATATAGAAAATTATTAATAATTATTTAATAAAATGATAACCAAATAAATCTTATATTTTTAGAAAGCTAACAATTTTTTCTATAAACCCTTTTTGTTTTATCGATTTTGCATAAAAAAAGTCGTCAGCACGAAGGGTGAAGTTCGAAGAAGAGACTAAAACATTAAAACACGTTAGAATCCATAAAAAGTCAACAATCAAAACAGATATCCATCTTGCTTTGTACCAAAGAAAGACAGATATCCATTTTGCTTCGGTAAAAGCAGCTCAAAATGGATATCCGTTTTGAAAATGGATATCCGTTCTAAAAATAGATATCCGTTTTGAAAATGGATATTCGTTTCCTTGATCTATGAAAAATTTTGTACCATTGGTTTTGGATGAAGAGAAGCAACATATTTGAAACATCGAGGCAATAATACGAGAAGTTAAAGTTAGTTGGTCATTTATAGGTGTATCTATTGTTTCATATCACATTACACATAGAATTCTAATTAACAATCTAGTTTCCTCATTTGGGCGAACATTTTTTTATCCATTTCTAATGGAAATATTTAGTTAAAAATTGGTGGCTCCTTGTGAAAAGTATGGGCTCTTATCAAGCATGCATAACCAATAAGGTTGATATCCATTTTTCTTACATGGTTGTTGATCACATCTTATGAAACAGATGTTGCTTGGTGATAGTTCTAGGTTTAGTGAACAATATTCTCAAGCTTATTGCAATTTTTACACTTGTGACCAAATTTGGTACCAAACCCTTTCACCTTTTCAGTTAATCCTGATAGTATCATCTCACTTCGTGCAAATCAAACCAACATTAGGACCATGTGAATGAGATTAAGGATAGCCTTGAAATATGAATCTTTGTATTATTGACTATCCTTTTAGCATGACAATCCTTTAGGATCATTGTACCCAGGTGCAACAATCCTTCAATCTTCTTTTATTTATATTTCTTTCCTCTTCATACACAAGATTCTCGTGCCTTGTAGTCATGACAATCCACAAATCACCTAACTGTCCTTAGTGAGACTATAAGTTATTTTGACAATGATAGTCATCGTCCATTCACAACTCTCCTCTTTAACATAGATACCCTTTGCACATGTTTTGACTTCATGATTTTCCTTTTGTATGTTGTATTATGGTATGAAAATACTATGGCCCCTTCTTCATCCTCTTGTATAATGAAATTGAAGGTCGACACTTACGGTTACTCTTCTTTATTACTTGGTGATAATGAATCCCTAACCTCATTTTTTATTGTCTTGAAGCCAAATTTACCACTGTTGAGACAGTCAGAGTTGATTCTTGATCATGAATATTGTGAATTACTTCAAATATCCATGGACAATTTCAATTGTGTTTCTCAAGACACCCATGCCTTGACTATACCTTGATGTTGGTCATGATTGTGCTTGGATGGCACAATAGTTCATAGTTAGATTTTTGCCACTAAAGTTTTCCTTTGACAAAGTCGTATTTGTAGTCCACCTTTTGATGATGTTCAAACAATATAAATACTTATTCTTAACATAAGCAATACATTTCTCACAAATACCAATGCATTCTACTCATAAGGTTCATGGCACCATGCCTAAAGGTATGATAGTCAGCAGTGTACTATTATGGCAGCCTATGGTTGGTTTGACAATCTATAATAGTGATAGCATTCATGCCTAACAGTCCTTATCGTTATTGTCATAATATATTCTACATTTGAGGCCTTGTCTACAACATACAAAGTTTATCTTTCTCACCCATACCTTCAGTATATAAAGGACATTAATAGGGAATTTTTAATTTCCACTCAGTCAGTACAATCTAGGAGAGGATAGATTGTCTAAAGTTGTGATCTATTTCCATTTACACTTGCCATAACTACAAATGCTTAGTGTTTATTCTCAACCCCGGTATATGAATAAAATGTGACCTATTGTTCTAATAGGCCTATAGGGACAAAGAGGTGATAAAGCCTTTAATTTTAAACATGACATGGTTTTGATAACTTCCCATATTGGTAAGGTCCTGGATGACAATCCTTTGATGCACCTAATTATAATAGGTGTTATGATAGTCCTTGGTATCTTTTCATTTCTTTCTTGAATGGCCTGCAAACAAGACATAAGACATATTAGATCCTTCATAAATAAGAATTCTCATACATTACATTTAAACTTAAACTCCCTAAACATTCATCAGTCCATCCATTAATATCAAAATGCCATGAATATCCTATGATCAACCATTCTAATTCCTGGGATAGTCATATATTGCAATTTTGCTTCTCTATACTAAAATAGCCCAAGGAATATCTAACCTTGAATTTGTATTTTAACAATCTAATGTCTTTACAAATAACATTGAGCCTTCTTTTGGGACAACATTTTTGCATTTAGAAGCTCCTCATTTGATGATAGCCTAAAATCAAATAATGGCTTATATCCAGAGCTTTATTAAGTTGATACCTAGGTGGATTAGTGTGTAAACATTGAAATTAGATGGTAATTCACAAGTTTATAGAATAATAAAATGAATCCCTAGTCTAGAATCTAAATGTACATAATAAAATAGATACCTATTTTGTAGTAGCGATATGGACATTGCAGAGTGTACGTTGCAGAGTGTCCCTTTATATGAAGGTCAATCACCTTCTGTCAATGACATGGAGAGCTCATTTGACTATGAACATCTTTTAGACCTTATACAGCCAGGTCATGTTTATGCAGTTGTTGCACTGCATGGAAATGAAGAGAGGTTAGACTATTGGTTGGCACGATGTGTACAGGGAAAATAAAAGCTAACACAACCTATGACAGATGATGATGGGTTCACATATCCTACAGGATCAGTTGTTATTGCTGGGACTTGGTTACGAACATATATGATTAAAAAGAATGGCATCCCGGCCTTTGAAGACTTTGAGAAGCATAAAACCATAAATTGATGTATTCTCACCTAGTTGTAGCAACAAATGTCAAGTTACTAAAGCATCGTGGAAAACCAAAATCAAAAGAACTATGGACAATTAGTAATGCTGATCATGAAGCAATATTAGATACTTTGAAGGTAAGAGATGACCCCTTAGGTACACTTGACTAGCATTTAAACTTCCAGATGGACAGGTATGACATTTTTTTATCTTAACTTGTTCTTGTTTTTTCTATTTTTTAGAATTGTTTTATTAAAAATCTTGTTACTTTAACTATAATGCATGCTTTTGACTATACAGGACTACCAATAAAGTTATTTTACATGGCATCGTAGATTATTTTGCATGGCATCGTAAATTATTTTGTATGGCATTGTAGGTTATTTTGACTATACTCGAGGTATGATTTTTAGTTCTCATTTGTATTTCTTAATATTGCACATTTGTACCTTTTTCTACATAAGGTATTCCATGAGATGTCATGTATTTGATGTATTTTGCTGAATAGTTCATGTGCCTTGTCTATGCTTTCACATATAACATACATGTGTCACATGGCAATTGCAACTACAACATCTGACAAAATTCTCATTTCTTTGAGGTATTCCACCAAATAGTTCATGTGCCTTGCCTATGCTTCCTTACTTTGCATTCTTATAAAAGTCCTAAAACAGTCATAATTAATCTTCATACTAATCTTGATAGTAATCTTGCCATCATTGTATTCCATGAGATGACAGTCCTATAACAGTCCTATACATGTCTACTAGGATAGTTTTAACTACAACAGTCCTACAATAGTCCTAAAATAGTACTAGAACAGTCCTATAATAAGCGCAGCATTTAATGTACATATTTATGATATTCATGTTTACTTTTAAATCTGCTTGTTCATGCTTCTCACAGAACGTCACCTCCCCTACCCATCCAGCTCTATAGAAGAAGAGAGACAACAAATGATCAAAAGGGATCACCAATTGGTGGTAAGTGATTGATTACTTATGTCATGTTATATATTTTGAATATTAAATTCTATATTAATGTGCACATTGTTTGATTGTATTAATAGGTGGAAATTCAAAAATCTCTATCGAGGAGGTCTAGTTGATGAGTGATAGAAGATGAGTCATTAACTGGTTCACCATCTTCATGGCCTAGCAAGCGCCATAGATTATTTGATAGCAATCCATAGGAGATTTGATTTTGGGACATTTTGTTACATATGCATATTTGGCTTTGTAAACATACTTTTGTATGTTATCGATGTATATCATTATATATACCCATATGGTTTTATTTGTACATGTCTATATGGCTTGATATATACACTATACATTATTTTCATGACATTATGTGCATATATGTATATATAAGATCCTAATTTGGCACAAGTAGGGAGAATGCTTGCATAGGTTATGGAATTTGGTTTTAAACGTTCCAATTGTATTTGCTTCAAAGTTTCTAAAGCCTTTTCAAAAAATCCATTTTGTGCATATCTTGCAATCATTGCATTCCATGAGATAGCATCTCTTTGAGGTGTCATGCCAAACTGTTCACATGCCTTGTCTATGCTTCCACACTTTGGATTTACACCCGCCAATTGCATTTTCTTAACATTTCCTTTCAATCCTTATCAAAAATTATGTTTTGTGCACATATTGCAATCATTGCATTCCTTCATTTACAACACATGATTAAATAAGAAGATGCATATTTACAACACTTAAGACCTTCATGAAATGGTACATTGGTTTCTTGATATTCAATCATGCATTGGAGATCTTCAAAGTGTTAAATATGTTTGAAGTGATGAAGAAACTTGTTATTTTGATGTATTTCAACTCCAAACTTCCGCCTAGAAATGAAGGCGCTAATCCTTGATCAAACTAACCTAAAAGTGCGCCTTGGTACTTAGGGCACTCGATTATGATTGATCAACCTAAAATGTGCGCCTAAGGCTAGATAGTGAATTGGAAGGATAAAATGCATCATCAAAGGAGTTTATAGTTGTTGAAGGCATCAAATGATGACTTGGGCGCACATCTACCTCTCTACACCATATGTGACTAGTGCCAATTATTGAATAAACAACCTAGAATGAGTGCCTTACTATTTGAGGTGCTAGTTCATGCTTCTAGAACACCAAAAGTGTGCCTTGATGTTGAGGCACTAGCTCTTGCTCAAGCAACCTTGAAAGTGTGCTTTCACAAGGAGGTCAAAATGTATTATCAAAGGATTAAGTTGAATCAAGGAATCATCATTAAAGACAAGTAAAACATGACTGTGAATGAGGCACACTTTTCATCATCTCTAACCTCACAATTGCACCTTCCATTGGAAGCTCATATTGTGCCTAAAGGAATGGTACTGAGATATCATCCATGTCAATGATTGAGAATGTGTCAACTGGAACAATATTTTTTGTTCTGCTCATCGTGGGGCCGAACGGACTGCACCAACATGTTGAGGTGGGCAGGTAAATGCTAGGGGAGGTCTCATTTTTTGTGCCAAGCATTCCAGTCATTGCGGGCAAAAGGCTACCGGTAAAGTCCCTTAAGATCCCTGAGACTAAAAAATTACCAAACTTTGACGAAGCAGTTCTCAGAATTTGTGATAGTTGGGATTGTTCTGTTTAGACCTACAGGTGCACGTGGCATCCATCCACAATAACCTCTCTCATTTTTGGTCAACTCCATTCTGTTTGACCGTGCCGAAATTAAACGCATTGTTGCAAAATACTTCATTTTGATGCAGTGGAAAGGTGCTAGGTGCGACATTTTTCATTCCATAGCTCGTGAGGTCGAACAAACTACACCAACGCGTCAGGGTGGGCGGGTAAATGCTAGTGGAGGTCTCGTTTTGTGCACCAAGCGTCCCAGTCATTCCGGGCAAGAGGCTACTAGCAAAATCCCTTAAGATCCCTAAGACCAAAAAACTTCCAAACTTTGATGAGGCAGTTCTCAGAATTCATGATAGTTGGGAATGTTCTGTTTAGACCTATAGGTGCATGTGGCATCCATCCACAATAACCTCTCTCATTTTTGGTCAACTCCATTCCATTTGACCGTGCCGAAATTAAATGCATTGTTACAAAATACTTCAATTTGATGTAGTGGAAAGGTGCTAGGCGTGACATTTTTCATTCCATAGCTCGTGGGGTTGAACGGACTGTGCCAATGCGTTGAGGTGGGTGGTTAAATGCTAGTGGAGGTCTCATTTTGTGCACCAAGTGTCCCAGTCATTCCGAGCAAGAGGCTACTAGCAAAGTCCCTTAAGATCCTTGAGACCAAAAAATTGCCAAACTTTGACGGAGCAGTTCTCAGAATTTGTGATAGCTAGGAATGTTTTGTTTGGACCTACAGGTGCACGTGGCATCCGTCCACAATAACCTCTCTCATTTTTGGTCAACTCCATTCCGTTTGACCGTGCTGAAATCAACCGCATTATTGCAAAATGCTTCAATTTGATGCAGTGGAAAGGTGCTAGGTGTGACATTTTTCATTCCATAGCTCGTGGAGTCAAATGGACTATGCCAACGCGTTGGGGTGAATAGGTAAATTCCATTGGAGGTTTCGTTTCATGTGCCAAGCGTCCTAGTCGTTCCGAGCTGTAAGATACTGACAAAGTCAAAAGTTGCTAGGATTGAAATTTTGCATTCCACAGGTCCTAGGGCTGAACGGTTTGCTCCAACACATCTGAGTGGGCGAGTAAATGCTAGGGGAGGTCTCGTTTTGTGTGCAAAGCATCCCAGTCCTTCCGAGCTGTAAGCTACCGGCAAAGTCAAAAGTTGCTAGGATTGAAATTTTACATTCCACAGGTCTTGGGGCTGAACGGTTTGCGCCAACATGTCGGGGTGGGTGAGTAAATGCTAGGGGAGGTCTCGTTTTGTGTGCAACCAGTCCTTCTGAGCTATAATAACAGCTCAGAAGGACTGAGATGCTTTGCACACAAAACGAGACCTCCCCTAGCATTTACTCGCCCACCCCGACGTGTTGGCGCAAACCATTCGGCCCCAGGACCTGTGGAATGCAAAATTTCAATCCTAGCAACTTTTGACTTTGCCGGTAGCTTACAGCTCGGAAGGACTGGGATGCTTTGCACACAAAATGAGACCTCCCCTAGCATTTACTCATCCACCCCAATGTGTTGGCACAAACCGTTCGGCCCCCCAGGACCTATGGAATGCAAAATTTCAATCCTAGCAACTTTTGACTTTGTTGGTAGCTTACAGCTCAGAACAACTGGGACGCTTGGTGCACGAAAGGAAACCTCCAATGGCATTTACCCATCTAGCTTGACGCGTTGGCACAGTCCGTTCGACCCCATGAGCTATGGAATGAAAAATGTCACACCTAGCACCTTTCCACTCCATCAAATTGAAGCATTTTGCAACAATGCGTTTGATTTCGGCACGGTCTAACGGAATGGAGTTGACAAAAAATGAGAGAGGTTATTGTGGACGGATGCCACGTGCACCTGTAGGTCCAAACAGAACATTCACAGCTGTCACAAATTCTGAGAACTGCTCTGTCAAAGTTTGGCAGTTTTTTGGTCTCAGGGATCTTAAGGGACTTTGCCGGTAGCCTCTTGCCCAGAATGACTGGGATGCTTGGCGCACAAAAAGAGACCTCCACTAGCATTTACCCACCCACCCCGATGCGTTGGCACAATTCGTTCGACCACACGAGCTATGGAAACAAAAATGTCACACCTAGCACCTTTCCACTGCATCAAATTGAAGCATTTTGCAACAATGCGTTTGATTTCGGCACGGTCAAACGGAATGGAGTTGACCAAAAATGAGAGAGGTTATTGTGGAAGGATGCCACGTGCACCTGTAGGTCCAAACAGAACATTCCCAACTGTCACAAATTTTGAGAACTGCCCTGTCAAAGTTTGGTAATTTTTTGGTCTCAGGGATCTTAAGGGACTTTGCCGGTAGCCTCTTGCCCGGAATGACTGGGATGCTTGGCGCACAAAACATGACCTCCACTAGCATTTACCCACCCACCCCAACGCGTTGGCATAGTTTGTTCAACCCCATGAGCTATGGAATGAAAAATGTCACACCTAGCACCTTTCCATTGCATCAAATTGAAGCATTTTGCAACAATGCGTTTAATTTCGGCACGGTCAAACAGAATGGAGTTGACCAAAAACAAGAGAGGTTATTGTGGATGGATGCCACATGTACCTGTAGGTCCAAACTAAACATTCCCAACTATCACAAATTCTGAGAACTACCTCGTCAAAGTTTGGTAGTTTTTTGGTCTCAGGGATCTTAAGGGACTTTGCCGGTAGCCTCTTGCCCGGAATGACAGGGATGCTTGGCGCACAAAATGAGACCTCCGCTAGCATTTACCCACCCACCCCGATGCGTTGGCGTAGTCCGTTCGACCCCACGAGCTATGGAATGAAAAATGTCGCACCTAGCACCTTTCCACTACATCAAATTAAAGCATTTTGCAACAGTGTTTAATTTCAGCATGGTCAAACAGAATGGAGTTGACCAGAAATGAGAGAGGTTATTGTGGATGGATGCCATGTGCACCTATAGGTCCAAATAGAACATTCCCAACTATCACAAATTCTGAGAACTGCCCTATCAAAGTTTGGCAATTTTTTGGTCTCATGGATCTTAAGGGACTTTAACGGTAGCCTCTTGCCCGGAATGAATGGGACACTTGGCACACAAAATGAGACCTCCACTAGCATTTACCCGCCCACCCCGACGTGTTAGCGCAGTCCATTCGACCCCACAAGCTATGGAATGAAAAATGTCACACCTAGCACCTTTCCACTGCATCAAATTGAAGCATTTTACAACAATGAGTTTAATTTCAGCATGGTCAAACGAAATGGAGTTGACCAAAAATGAAGGGTTATTGTGGATGGATGCCACATGCACTTATAGGTCTAGACAGAACATTCCCAACTATCACGAATTTCGAGAACTGCCCCATCAAAGTTTGGTAGTTTTTTGGTTTCAGGGATCTTAAGGGACTTTACCGGTAGCTTCTTGCCCGGAATGTCTGGGATGCTTGGCGCACAAAACAAGATCTCCACTAGCATTTACCCACCCACCCTGATGCATTAGCATAGTCCGTTCGACCCCATGAGCTATGGAATGAAAAATGTCGCACCTAGCACCTTTCCACTACATCAAATTGAAGCATTTTGCAACAATGCGTTTAATTTTGGCATGGTCAAATGGAATGGAGTTGACCAAAAATGAGAGAGGTTATTGTAGATGGATGCCCTGTGCACCTGTAGGTACAAATAGAACAATCCCAATTGTCACGAATTCTAAGAACTGCTCCGTCAAAGTATTATTGGCACCTCCCCCCAAGATGTAAGTTTTTTATGTTTATAATGTGCCCCTAGTGTCCTTGACATAGAGTTTCTTGACATTAATTTCATTCAAACATGTCTTCAATTCATCTTCAAAATATTTTCAATACATCTCCAATGCCTTTTCCACGAAGGTTTATGCATATTTATACATGATTTGAGGGAAACCAATAGTCTCCAACTGACTCTTGAGTACTTGACTATTCATCTTCCATATTTTTGCATTTTTTTTATATTTTTCATATGACAACTTTGACATATTTACAAAATTTGACAAGATGAAGACTAAATACATGATGAAATGGTTTATCATGACCTTATTTGATTAGGGCATATATAAGGAATTTTTTCAGATTGATTCTATTGATTCTATTGATCTAAAACCATTCTCTTGATCTAAAACCATTCTCAATGCTAAACATATCATCAATGGACTAAAGAACTATCATCATAATGTATGGCATCATGGGAAGTATCATGACTTGCACATAAAGAATTTAAATTATATTGTATATCAAGGTGTATATACATTAAAATCTAGTCCATAATGGTAGACATATACAAAAATTTGGCAAATATGCCAACTCAAAATATTTTTTACAAAATGTGGCATATGCCATGTCTCAAAATCTATATACAATCTACATGCCAAATAGCTACATCAAATACTACAAGTCCACTTGACCCTCAATCTGTGATGGATCTTGAAAAAGTGTCCTCTTTGTACCAAAATGTCTAGTAATTGATGGAGGTGAAGTTTCCTGCATTAACAAGGCAAAACACAAATTTGATTAATCTCTTCAATGGTAAATAAAAATAAGTTAAAGTTAGTAAATAGATTCTTATCTACTACAATTAAGGACTTTCATTTATTAACATACATCTAAATCACTACAATCAACTATAAGACTGCTAGATAAACTATCAATTATTTAGAAAAATTCAATTCAATTACCTTGACTCTATGTTGTTGTTCAGACAATCGTTCTGCAAATGATTTTCTCTTAAGACAATTAGGTGTCCTAGTGAAGCATGATGACAAAGGTGGCACATCACTCACATTCTCAAGAGACTACATAAAAGCAAAGTAACATTGAAATAAATTAATATATAATTATTAAACAAAATAGGAAATGCATACATTTAAAATAGGAAATACACTACACAAAAACTTATCTACTAGAAAACAAGCACATACCACCATTGAGGCCTCCTACATCAATTAAGAAGGACAAGAATGTAAGACTCTAAATGACTATAATCAAATATTTAAGTTTTCTAAATTATCAATTAAAGTATAATTCAATCAAATTACCTCCACCCTTTGTTGGCGTTGAGAAAGCCATTCTGCAAATGATAGTCCCTTGGGTCGATCAGGAGTTCGAGAAAAGACTATTGGCAAAGATGCCACATCATTCACATTTTCGATTGACTATAAAATAAAATTAACATCAAGATATAAATTAATATATAATTACTCACAAAGAAATAAATGCATAAAAAAAATTTGATGTGTACAACAAATTATACCGGCAAGTCCAAGCCAAATTGGATGGCAGACAAAGTTCCATGATGAACTTCTGTCAACTCCCCCTCTGTCATCAACTGTTATCCCACTTAGATACATTAGTACTAATAAAGTTGTTTATATATTCAAATGGAATAGACCATAAAATTTAACTTTAAATTTTACCTGCATAAAAGATTGCTCATGCATTTCTCCTTCTCTATTGTTTACTGATCCGGTAGCTTCTACTCTTGTCCCTGACCCCTCAGCTTGAGTTCTGGACCCCATTGCCTCATCTCGTGAATGGAGATCATACTCTGATGTGTTCAACGGTGGCTCACTACTCTCCATAATAGGACCTAAGCATAAATGATTGCAAGAAATGCAATGATGAGGCACACATACATGTCTGGACGATGACGGTCTAGTAGTACCAGGTGATCCAATATCATCACCTTCATCATGTGCTTATACAAACTGAGATGTCTGTATAATCAAATGCTTGGTCAAAGAGTGTATGGCACTAAGGCCCTGTTGTGTTGCATTTGCAACAACATCTGGGTGCTACATTGGGGGTGGAGAAGGGATAGCAGGAGGGGGAATATGGGGACCTTGTACTTGTCTAATTTCCCCAGGTCTATCTTGAGGCATTCCCTTGCCCACTCCTTGAAACTCTCTAAAATCAAAATAATTAACATGTTGACCCATGACGAACTCTGCATAGAGTTTACGGAGGAAATACAAAGGCACATCTAAATTGTTGTTGGGTGGTTTATCAAAAACCATCCACCAACAATCCCAAAAGTTTTGACTAATGCCCTCATGAATACACCATTTGATTGAAAACATGGGCTTACGGACATCAACATGCAATTCAGTTTTAGGATTGACAAAGTGTTGGGCTAACATAGTTTTTGTAATCTCTAAATCTTTGACTTCATCATATGACAAACCGTTAGCATATTCGGCCCTCTTGGCTTCTCGCCATTGCCTAAATGATTCATGTTGGGTTGACAAGGTTTGAATATGATTAATGATTCCCTCTAAATTTGATGTCATTATAGACAATCGAGGGTGGCGGTGATACATTTCTATGATCCTACTTATATGATCAATATTTATTTGAATATTCTCTTCTATTGTTGGAGGGGGAGGGTTTGGTGGTGGAGGGTTTGGGTTTTCATTTTGTGCATCCATTTTACCTAATTAAATTATAAAACATACCCACTTAGCATAAAAACCAAAAAAATTGCTTGAATATACAAAACAAACAAAAAAAAATGCACGAAATCTTACCTCTTTGGATCGGATATCTGTTCCTCAGCTCTGATATCCGTTCTTCGAAGATGAGATTGCGTTTTGCAAGCCGCGGGTTTACAAAAATGCAGTCTTTTTTCGCTTTTTATGTTCTCCAAAATGGATATCCATTTTGAAAACAGATATCCATTATCAAAACGGATATCCGTTATCAAAACGGATATCCATTTTCTTTTTCTCTATTGTTTTCATTGTTTTTTATTTTATTATTTTAGCATTTTTAGCATTTTAGTATTTAGGCATTTTAGCTATAAAATACAATCCAAATTTTAGAAAGACTGTATCATATGAAAGGAGAGATTTTGGACAAACTATCAAAATTTATATAGGATTATGATGATATATATATTTGATTTTTATATGATTTACTTATACTAAAGTATCTCATAGTATTTTAAAGGCACTTTTGAATAGATAATTGTCATAAAAAATTTGTAAAAGCAAGTAGTTTTGACCTGTAAATTGTAACAAATCATTGGATTGATGTCATTTATATTTCTAAAGGTGACAAATCAACTTAGCACATCCTCAACATCATAGGATTGATGTCGATAGAGAGAGAAAGATAGAGAGAGGGAGATATCTATAGAGAGGTAGATACAGGAGAGAGGTAGATGCGGGTTAGGGGTTAGGGATTAGGGCCATTATTTAGGGTTTACGGATTTAGAGAGAGAGAGAGACTACTTTTGATACGCAACCGTAAACCCTAAATAATGCCCCTAAACCCTAAACCCAAGTAACCCTAAATAATTCTTCCAAATCCTAAACCCTAACCCCTAAACCATAAACCCTAAATAATTCCCCTAAGCCCTAAACCCTAAACCTAATAAAGGGAATCCTAGTTTTCTTGTTTCCATTTGCTTCATCGATAAGGGAGAGAGAAAGATAGAGGGGAGAGATAGGATATATAGGAATGATAGGGGAATGACTGGGATGCATGATTAAACCTAACCTCTAACCCCTAACCCCTATTTCCTAACCCCTAAACCCTAAACTTGAGAAACCATAAACCCCTAAATCCTAAACACTAAACCTAAGAAACCCTAAACCTATATCTCTCTATCTACCTATCTTACTATCTCCCCATCACTATCATTCCTCTACCTCTCAATCTCTCTCCCTATGCTTTAGCCATGTCCCTCACTCTATATCTCCCTATTGGTCCTCTCTCTCTAAACACTAAACCCTAAACCTCTAAACCTTAACCCCTAAACCCTAAACTTGAGCAACCCTAAACCTTATCTCCTATCTCTCCCTTATCTCCCTATCTCTATTGTCCTTCTACCTCTCAATCCTTCTCCCTATTTCTCTAGACATATCTCTCACTCTCTATCTCCCTATCTCTCCCCTTTGTCACCTCTATCTCTCCCTATCTATCTCCTCTCTCTTTTTATCTAGCTATCTCCAAAACTGAGAAACCCTAAACCTAGGTACACCCTAAATCCAATCAACTCTAAACCTATATCTCCCTATCTCTCCCCTATCTCCCTATCTCTATCATCCCTCTACCTCTCTTGATCTCTCTCCCTATGTCCCTGGCCATGTGCCTCACTCTCTATCTCCTTATGTCTCTCCTCCATCTCCGCTCTCTATCTCCCTATGATTCCTCTCTCTATAAACCCTAAATCCAAAACCCTAAGCCTCTAAACCTAACCCCTAACCCCTAAATAATTTAAATCCTAAACCCTAAATAATGCCCCTAAACCCTAACCCCTGACCCCTAAACCTGAGAAACCCTAAACCCCTAAACCTTAAACCCCAAACCCCTAAACCCTAAACCCAAGTAACCCTAAACCACTATCTCCCTATCTCTCCCCTATCTCCCTACCACCTTTGTCCCTCTACCTCTCAATCTCTCTCCCTATGTCTCTAGCCATGTCCCTCACTCTCTATCTCCCTATCTCTACCCTCAGGCTCCTCTATATCTCCCTATCATTCCTCTCTCTCTATATACCCTAAATCCAAAATCCTAAACCTCTAAACCTAACCCCTAACCCCTAAACAATAAATCCTAAACCCTAAATTATAATGCCCCTAAACCCTAACCCCTAACCCCTAAACCTGAGAAACCCTAAACCCCAAACCCCTAAACCCTAAACCCAAGTAACCATAAACCACTATCTCCCTATCTCTCCCCTATCTCCCTATCACCTTTGTCCCTCTACCTCTCAATCTCTCTCCCTATGTCTCTTGCCATGTCCCTCACTCTTTATATCCCTATCTCTCCCCTTAGACTCCTCTATATCTCCCTATTGGTCCTTTATCTCTCTCTAAACCCTAAACCCTAAACCTCTAAACCTTAACCCCTAACCCCAAAACCCTAAACCATAAACCCTAAATAATGCCCCTAAACCCAAGCAACCCTAAACCTCTATCTCCCTATCTCTATCATCCATCTACCTCTCAATCTCTCTCTCTCTATGTCTTTGGACATGTCTCTCACTCTCTATCTCCTATCTCTCCCCTTTGTCTTCTCTATCTCTCCCAAACTCTATCAGTCCCCTCTCTCTATCTCTCTTTAAATTGTAAACCCTAAACCCCTAAACCCGAGAAACCCTAAACTCTAAACCCTAAATAATTCCCCTAACCAACCTCTAAACCACTTCTCTGTATAGGTGCAACTAATACCACTTTTTCATTGTTTTCCACATTTAATTATATTCTTTTCCATTTTCCAAGTCCTACATGTGTCCAAGTTGTATTGTTTGTCAAGTTTTTAGTCTAATTGTTAGTCCCAGCTCTCATGGTTATTAAAATGTTAGTATATTATAGTTAGATTTATCCTTCAGTAACATTAATTTACACATTGTTGCACAAACAACCACACTGAAACATAACATTACCTAATTAAGGTTAACCTTTTAAAAGGTTCTTTCATAAATGGCGAGCTTAACAGATCCAACTAGTTCAATGTTCTTATAGTCCATGCTTACCCTTCCAAGAGAGTTCATGCCATGTTAACTTTGCATTATGTCCTAACATATCACATGAAGGACATCATCCTCACAAGGAATAACAATGTCATGAAGGATTAACGAAGGTGTAGCTTCACCACATAAAGTATCATTCATAATTTTATCACTAGAGGGTAAGGGTATATCATGTGTATCCTTCTCAAACCATGTATCATGAATCAAATCATATGAAGGATTGCGTAAAGCAATTTAGGGCATGAAATCCAAAATGCCCCAAAACACAACCCTTGCTGCCCCACCATTCCTATCCCTGAAATATTGGAACATAGTCTAGAAAAGTGATTATTTCACCTGATGAACAAAATTGAATATTTTATTATTGATTATTTGAGTAATTCATTAGTGATGATTCTTAGTGTTTAACAAATCCTTATGGATCAATGTGTAAAGAAGCTACCAATATTAATTTGCCCTCCTCCTTCACTAGAAATGGTCTTTAAGGAGGTTCATATATTGATGGGAGATCCAAGATTTAAGAGGTGTATTTTCCAAAATCTCTCCTTTCATATGATACAGTCTTTCTAAAATTTGGATTGTATTTTATAGCTAAAATGCCAAAATACTAAAATGCTAAAAATGCTAAAATAATAAAATAAAAAACAATGAAAACAATAGAGAAAAAGAAAATGGATATCTGTTTTCAAAACGGTTATCCGTTATCAAAACGGATATCCATTTTCAAAATGGATATCCATTTTGGTTTGGTATCCAAACCAAAACAGATATCCGTTTCAAAGTCAAACTTTGCCAAGTCACGAATTTGGCTAAGTAAAAACGCGATTTTTTTCCTATTGCCACTGTTTGGCCCGCGATGATCCTGTACATACCCAAATAACAATCAATATGATAATCAAAATTGATATGCATATCTTTCCTAGACACATCAAACTGAAATTTACAATTATGCCAAAGATATCATATTAGTGATTTACTTTCACTATACATTTACAATGTTTTGCTTATAGCATCAATGATAAATTATACATAATGATGACTATCAAGTCATATAAGATAATGTATTGTATCTGGAACTTTGACATCTGTCTTCTTAAGCCTTGTCTAGTCTTCTGCTTAGAAAGGAGAGCATCACCCAAGAGCTTTTCCTCCAACCATAGACCGGTGGTCCCCCGCACAACTTCCTACCTAGAAGCGGCCCTACCCTTCATGAAGGGAATAGATATAATGAACTGATTGGTTTGCAATATGAGTATCTAGTGTTGTGTCCTTCATAATACTTCTCAGTTAGATAACTATAGATCCACTCTAACTATGCATGACACTATTGGAAGCATTGTACCATCTGGAGCATAGTGAACCGACTAATGCATGCAGAGACAGATGAATTACTTTGGCCAAAGATTTATATACATGACATTTTGCAATGAATGTAGTTGGATATTCACACACCTTGACTTGATTTAGAAGCTATCTCATCCTATAGTTTTCAATTTTAACCCTCCTAGGTCCTAGTAGAAGAGTTGGGTTTATTTCACCCTCAGTCCATCTTCCTTGGACTTTTGACTCTGGTTTCTAGGAATACATTTATTAATTATTTTGTTTTCTGTGATATAGGGAACCTATGACTCCACATCACCCTATTCCTATTTTTCTTTATCTTCAATTTCATGTCTCAAAAGACCATCCTTGGTCTAAGTTTCTCTATGGTTACTTGTGTTCAAGGTTTTCATCGAATTCATATCAATCATATGACTTGTCGATATGGGATAATACGTCATCAATATTAGGATGCCATTGTCAAATACTTTAAATGGGCTCTTGAAACCCTTAGCTTCATCCACAAAGCTTTGCCATATCAAAAGAGACATATACATTATATGTACTACTACAAAGTTATCACACTTGTTCTCAATTCTTTCCTTCATGGAAATTGTTTACACCTAAAAGTGATGTAACTCTAGCTAAATAAATATTTTAAATATTTATTTCATATTAAATTCCTCTATCAATAAATAAATAAATCAATTTATTTATTTGATTCATATTTATCCAAAAATTAAATAAAATCTTTTATTTAATTAAATCATCCAAATTATTCTAAAATTATTCTAAATTAAATAATACCAAATTATTTAATTAATTCTTCTCATTCTCTATATTTAAATAAATCCAAAATATTTATTTAAATTATCTATTTCTTCCAAAATTGAATTAATACCAAAAATAATTCAATTAATCCATGTGCATGCGTAATTAAATATTTTAATATTTAATTAGCTAATATTCCCTCACCCACATGTCCTATTTCTCCTCTAGTCAAATTAGTTAACTCATTAATCAAAATAGTTAACTAATTAGTCAATTGAGTTCACTACTCAATCTATTCTGTTAACTCCCCAATCAATTCTGTTAACTGATCAATCATCTCAGTTAACTCCTCAATCTATTCTGTTAACTCCCATAATGCATGAAAGAGTAGGACACTTGTCCTCTCCCTATTCGCACACATCCTCTCAAATTTCCTCTATTGTTGATCTTCTTATTCATTCTACACCATTGATCTTCTTTCTCACAAATCTATAAATACAACCCCTATTCCTCCATTTGAAGCATCCAAGATTTTTATAAACTTACTCTACAGGAATCACAGCCCGCCTTTGGCACAAAATCACTCCATAGCTTGAGATCAATTGTCACACCATTATCACCATTATCATTGTATTGTGGAGATCCTCTTCATTTGTAAAACCTATCAACAACCATTCTCCATTGTCATCTTGGTAAAAAGCAAGGAAGTGCACCTTCTAAGGGTTCTATTCATACATGAGGTTAATTCAAGATAGGTGACCAATGGAAGTCATAGAATAGAAAGGTTTGCAAGGTATTGTGTTCTTTGTGTTCGATCTTATTTATTTCAATTTCATTGAGTTATTTGGATTATATAAATATACTAATATCATTCCCATTTTTTTGATAACATTTCTGGCACCCACTGTGGGGCACTTGCCCCAATTTAACTTCAAAATTGAGTTTTTGTGTTAAAATCTGTACACATGATGTTTCTGCACATCCACTCACTGTTACAACACATCCACCGACTATTCCAACGCATTTATTCTTTGTTACAACGCATCTGTCAAATATGTGCATTTACTCATTGTTCTAGTGCATTTATTCTCTGTTACGATGCATCTATCAGATCTGTGCATTTATTCACTATTTGGGTGCATTCATCCTCTGTTATGGCGCATCTATCATATCTATGCATTTATTCTTTATTTCTGCGTAGAAATTCTCTGTAACTGCATATTTGTATCTGCACATATATTCACTGTATCTGTGCATTCATTCTACTAGGGTTTTTGAGCTATTTCTCAAGAAATTTCTAACGCTAGCATCATTTACAGGAATATTCTTAGATCCATCTTGCAAGTTAAGAGCTGGTCAATCATATAGTTGCATGGTTAACACTCATCTAGATCTAAATAGCAAAAGAAGTAATTGAGCTTGTTCATGCAAATTTCACTTAGATCTAAATAGGAGGGAAGTAATTTGTACTTTTTGCATCACAACTTGAACATAGTCCCAACTAGGAGGATTAAAATTGAACAATTTCTTTCAAAAGATTTTTCAAAGTTAACAAATCTTGTGTGTTTGATAGAGTAACTCATTTAGTTTTTCTCTTTTTAACTAGGAGGAAAGAACCAGTGTTTTCCGTGATTTTGGAATGATGATAGGACTATGCTCTCCCCTTAACTGGGTGACCAAAATGCCAGAATCATCATTTCGCATGTGTTACCTTTAGAGAGGCATGCTCTTGGAATTCCTTCCTTCCAAGTGGGACGACCTTAAGTGATAACGGCTAAAGCCAAGTACCTCCAAGTCACTATAAATAAATTGCGTTTGTGATGAAAGTTGCAAGTGATAGGTGTTGTTGTATTACACCAACCAATGTTTCCCCTAAAACCCTATGGAGCATAACCTCTGCAGGATAGGAAGCTTTCTTATCGAAGTGAATGGATACATGTGTAATCACCCGAATAGATGCCTTGACTAAAATCCTTTTGTTATAATAAGCCAAAATCCCCTATTTGGTGACATAGGAGGAAAACATTCTCCAGAGCTGTCCACATCATACACTCATTTAGTGTAGAGACAGAAAAGTTCAACTCTTCAAAGGAATTATAACTTGGTATGTGTGAGAAGTGAGTGCCATGGAGGGGAGCCGGTGCTACCAAGTTATTAGCTATCCGCATTTATGCAAGTGGCTGGTGTAAAAACCAAGGTGGAACTCATTGAATATTGCCCTTACCAACCTTAGGATTGTGCTTGCATTGTAATAAAAAAATCAAACAATCATGAAAATATTTTGTGTGTGATGTGTCTTTCTTGCCATAATCAAAGAAACAAATCAAAAAGAGCAATATTCAAACAAAGAACCTAAAAACATTGAAAAATGTGCCTTTACCAAGTCAAAATTAGTCAAAAATCAAGCAAAACAGATAGATCTGTGCATCTGCTTCATCCTGCTGTGCATTTTCTTCACCCTGAAGTGCATCTATTTTCTGTTGCACATTTACATAGTTCTGTTGCACATCTACTTTTTGACCAGACCTGCGCTTCTGTTTCATGTTGCTATGCATTTATACTATGTTCTAGCGCATCTACTTTTTTTTCACCAAACCTATGCTTTTGTTTCCTATTGCTACACATTTATACTCTATTTTGGTACATCTACTTTTCACCAAATCTGCACTTTTGTTCCCTGTTGCTGCGCATATACACTTTGTTCCTGCGCATCTATTTATGCGCATCTGTCATAGTGAGCACTTCCGTACAGTTTGTTAGAAAAACACCTACCCTTTTAAGCACCCATTTTAGTCTTGTATTAGTTTCTGAGGTTAAATTAACCATGCAGTCACTTCTCCCATTCAAATTCTGTAGTGTACCCTCTTTTCCATCATTCACCTCATCAAAGTTTTGCAAAACTTCCCAAGAACAAGTCAAAGTATCAAAACTAGGTTACCACAAGAAAATTTATTGATCATATCAAACTCAAACATCACTAGTAAGTCTCCACTAACAGGATCTATCATCCTTCTCTCTCGGAACTTCACTAGTTTGTTTTGGTGCAAAACTAGTCTCTACCAAGTAATCGGATTTCAATCATCCTTACTTTTGGCTAACATTTTGTATCGACCGACTTGTTTGGAACCATTGATCAAAGAAAACCCTTGTTCAAATTTTATCACCACCAGTATCCCCTTCACTACAACCTCCAAACACATCTTACCAAAGCATCCAATTTCACCCCGCTCCATCCCAAATCACATTGCATGTTATTAAATAGATCACAGAAATAAAAACAAATTGAAATGGCTGAAACGTTCGACAAGATTGTCCCCTCCCCTCACGATAGTGACAAGGAGATATCTCATGAGGACTTACAAGAAGCTCTCTAAGATAGAAAATTTCAATGAATGATGGAAAAAGTACTGCACCAAGATCCTACAAAGTTCTTTCTCCACTTAGCAACCTAGGGAGTTAAGCTCCCCTCTAACTTTGACGTCACAGTATTGAAAGAAACTGAAGAGGAAAGAACTCATGAAGATAGCACATGTGAGGAAAGAACCCTTGGCATAGACAAAGGCAAGAAAACCATAAACTCAACCACACCTTTAGACATGTTGACAAAACAAGTTCAAACCCTACAACAACAATTAGTGGACCTCCAAATAGGGACGCCCACTAAACACTATTCGTTGGAGGAAATCTTGTCATATCCCTTCGATAAGAGCTTGAACATGATCCCCTTTCCCCTTAGATTTGAAGTTCTAAAATTTGACAAGTATAGAGGAAAGGGTGACCCTAGAGACCATATCAGAGAATTCAGTGCCGCATGTCTAGAGGTTGCTCACAATGAAACTTTTCTCATGATACTCTTCCCTAGATCTCTAGGAGGGCAAGCTATGGAGTAGTTCTCTTGACTCCCCCTGAGTATCCATACTTTTGATGAGTTAGTGAACAAATTTGTCACACATTTCTCATATAATATAGAACATAAGGTATAAATGCTTGACCTTTGCAAAACAAAAGAGTGGTGAATCCTTCACTGCTTTCTTACAAAGGTGGAGGCAACTTGCCAGCAAGTGCTCATATCATGCCACTGAGAAATAGATGACAAAAATGTTTTTCCATAATCTCAATCCTAATCTAAGCTATCAAATTCAAATCTAATGCCCTACCTCATTCACAAAAGTCATTGAGATGGGGCTATTCATCGAAAAAGCTATGATTGCGAAAGGACAAATAAAATTGTTCAAAGACACTCCTAATTCAAACTATACCATAGATAAGTCAAAATTCTGGACCAAAAACAAGAACATCGTCAATGATGGAGTGGTTGATGCTAAAGTAGTGGCTCTAAGAAAACAATGCAACACCAAGCAAACCTTTGTCAAATGAACTGAGACAACCATACAATTTTCCTCCTAGACAAAAATTTACACCATTGGGGGAGTCATATGAGTTCGCTTTGAGAAAGTTAGTGGCAAACAATGAGATCACCCTTCCCACCGCAAGAGACTATGAACCTCAAGTCAAACCTTCTTGGTGGAAGGATACCAATTTCTATGAGTACCATAGAGGCAAAGGCCATAAAATGGGTGACTATATCCACTTGAAAAACATCATACAAGACTTACTAGATCAAAATCGTGTGGGCACAAAAGATCATCCCTCTAATGAATCACATGTGGCATTCAAGGATCTGCTCCTTAACCATGACAGGAAGAACCCTCATAACAACAACAATAACAACTAGAAAAATCATAATAACGGGAACAATGATGCTAACTATAGGAAAATGTCATTCAAGTACACCATTAATTACATATCAGAGCATAGCCCTCAAATCAATGTGCTCACATTTAATAAACATTCAGATTCCAACACCAAATCTGATTGCAATGTCACCACCTGCAGTGGGAAAGTCACCTTGCACACACTCCCTCCAAGGTCACCATCCTCACCATCTACCCACTGTTGTGTGATTACACAAAACACCCCATTTTGCCTTGACAAAATGGGGACCCAACTGTTTCTGGTTGTTTTGGCTTGTTTTTTTGCTTTTGGCGGTCTGGTAAAATTAGTCATGCATGAACACCCTTAAAGGGGTGGATTTGTCCCCATGATGAGGTCAGTTGTCAAAGTCAGTATTTCACATTATTAACATCACAGTTGGAAAGTGCATGAAATTCCAAGCAGGTTTACCTTTTGGATCACCCTCAACTTGTTTAAGGGAAGAAAGTTATGTTAAGTCAAAGTTTTAGTCAAACCTGATATTCTGAGGGGGGGTCATATTTCAAATGTCAGTCATATTATATAAGATCACCCTGATATTACATTATCACCCGATAATCACTTGACCCGTGAAATACGAATGTCAATTTTACGTAGTAGCTAATATCTACCTATCAACAACGTCATATTTCCTGTAGGGGGTCATATTGTTAATATCTGTCATCTTACAAATATCACCCTCTCCGTAAAATATCACCCTGTGCCAATATGATGGTGACATCATCTAAGTCCAACGAATGAAGGAAGCCACCCCAATGTGACATCATCATTCCATTCTACCTTGTAGAGGTATATATCCAATGCCCACCATATTTAATAACATGACGGTGACATCATTAAGACACAATGAGTAAACAAACTCATCGACATGGTGACATCACCTTGATCTTTTTCCAAGGGGGTCATTTTATTTACAAGGGTCATATTTTGAACATCCCCTAATCCTAAATTCATGACCCAATATACACGTGGTCAACATTGACCACGTCACTTGATTCCTTTGCATTAGTTTTGTCACTCAAAGGTGGGGGGGTCATTTTATCTAGAGGGGGTCATATTTTGAATATCACCTAATTTTTTTGAAGATCACCCCCCCTTGTTTCCTGACATTAAATGCACTTAAATGCGGTAGATAGATTCCCGCCAATTGTGAATACAAATCAAACACTTGGCATCATCCATGAATTCTCTGTAGAGGATCAACGGATTTAATCGACCTAACTCAGTATTACCCTAATTTGCCCTACGGAGGTGTTTAAAGGTAACTTTCCAAGGTTATTTTCATTTACCTTGTGAAAAAAAAAATTATAGAGCAGAGAAGTCAAACCCTCATATAGCTACCTATTAACGGACTAGATCTTGCAGCATAACAGAACGAGTGATCTTTAACATTTGCAGCCCTTTTCTATAATCGCCCATCTAACCCAGGAGGAAAGCATTATCAGGTAAGTAATTGAAAACCCTCCTATTGTTGTTTTCTACATGTTCAGGTAGAGTACATACGCTTTCTTGTGGTTTGAGTCTGCGAATATGCATATCATGATGAAGTAAAGAGTAATAGATTCAAGTATGCATGATGCTATAAAAGTATATAATGGTGTACGAATGCATATGGACATTGTAAGGTAAGACAAATTGTGTTTGTTGTAGGAGTCCATGGCAGATCTTAGAAGGAATAGGTCTGACTCAGAGTTTCTCAAGCCTATGTTTGTTTAGCCCGAAGGGGTATAGTTTAAGCATGGCATCATTGGTGATACTCACCAAGGGATACGGACCTAGTGACATGGTCAACAAGAATAGATCATGACAAGGATAATACCCTTCTAGATGCAATATATGTTTAAAAAATGTGGCATGCAGCCTGATTTCTATATGCCATGGAGACCCTAGAGTTGGTAGTAGAATGTGCTAGGAACTATAACCCTGAGACCAGGTGGGTGGAGAAGAATGGAAGAGTATATGTCAACTTTTCAATTAAGGGCATCACCTCTACTTTTAACCTGCCAGTTGGAAAGAAGGTGGTGAGTGTAGATCTACGTAAGTTGGACACAGAATACAACAACAATAAGAAGAGTGCAAGGAAGAGGATGTATCAGTGGAGGTCAAAGAGCAACACCTACATTGCCTCAGCTAAATTGCCCATACACTTATACAAATTTCATTTTGATGATGAGTACTAGTACATGATTGCCTTGTTAAGCAGAATGACAAGTAAGCTTCATGCTGGGAATTTTGACAATTAGATGTTTGGAATCATGCAGATGGTCCTATATACAGATAACAAGCCATTGTGGGCCAAGATCGTCATTGATGCACTAGATGAAGGGATGAGGAACCTGGGAGGTCAGGCATGCATGTTTCATATGACCTCATATGTTGTGTACTCATGTTGCAGGAGTCCATGGCAGATCTTAGAAGGAATAGGTCTGATTCAGATTTTCTCAAGCCTATGTTTGTTTAGCCCGAAGGGGTATAGTTTAAGTATGGCATCATTGGTGATACTCACCAAGGGATACGGACCTAGTGACATGGTCAACGAGAATAGATCACGATAAGGATAATACCCTTCTAGATGCAATATATGTTTCAAAAATGTGGCATGTAGCCTGATTTCTGTATGCCATGGAGACCCTAGAGTTGGTAGTAGAATGTGCTAGGAACTATAACTCTGAGACCAGGTGGGTGGAGAAGAATGGAAGAGTATATGTCGACTTTTCAATTAAGGGCATCACCTCTACTTTTAACTTGCCAGTTGGAAAGAAGGTGGTGAGTGTAGATCTACGTAAGTTGGACACAGAATACAACAACAATAAGAAGAGTGCAAGGAAGAGGATGTATCAGTGGAGGTCAAAGAGCAGCACCTACACTGCCTTAGCTAAATTGCCCATACACTTATACAAATTTGATTTTGATGATGAGTACTAGTACATGATTGCTCTATTAAGCAGGATGACAAGTAAGCTTCATGCTAGGAATTTTGACAGTTAGATGTTTAGAATCATGCAGATGGTCCTATATACAGATAACAAGCCATTGTGGGCCAAGATCATCATTGATGCACTAGATGAAGGGATGAGGAACCTGGGAGGTTAGGCATGCATGTTTCATATGACCTCATATGTTGTGTACTCATGTGCTTATAATGGAACCTTTGATGCCTTGACTATAGTGGGTAAAGCTGGCAGTGATGTAGATGATGCCCACATATGGGATCACTATCCTCAGCTATAGAGAAAGAACTACCTCTTGGATTACAAATTGGTAAATGATGCATTCTCTATGCATCTAGTCAGAACCATGTAGGAAGACAGAACCAAGAGATTGAGCATGGAGGCTCAAGAAGTTGTTTACAAACATGGCGCCTGGTTCATCCAGTTTGCCACCTTTTCATACCTAAGAATGGAGGGATTTGAAGGACAACCCCTTATGCTACCAAGATACCCTACTAATGGGGTTGTCCCAATGGAGTTTCTCAGGCAAGTGTCTACCATAGTTACAGCATAGAAGGAACAAAAGAAGATACCTCCGGTATTATATCTAGTGTCTATGGGCTGGTATATGTGCTCAAACTCAGAGAGCATAAAGCATGTCATGGGAGGTCTAAAACTGATGTATCTGCAGCCATTTCCCTTGGCTAGATCTTATGGCCCCTATGGTAGGATGTAGAAAATAGTGGGAAAACCTATTCATCAGAAGCATCTAGAAGATTTATGGACCGATTGAGAGGATGAAACTGAGGTGAGGAGAAGAAAATATCAAAGGCTCACCTTGAACTAGATAAAGATATTTGACTGCATCCCAGTGCCAACACAACTGAGAAAGGATGATGGAAAGATTATGTCTAATGAATATGAAGACAAGAAGGTGTACAATGACACCATATCAGCCCCTGATCTAACATAGCTAGAGGATATTTCCCCGGATCAGTTTACAGGTGGGGTGCTACAATTAACCCAAGCTTGGGTGGATGAAGAAATAAATAGATTGAATAAAAGAGGTGTAACCCTTACAATTGATGCCAAGAAGAAAAGGCAAGAACTAGCTGATGAGGATTATGATGACTTCCTCAGTGAGAAAAGAAAGTCCAATGGGAAGAGGTTACCCACACAGAAATAGAGGAAAGGTCCTCCTAGAGGAAAGAAAACTAAAGATGAACCTAAGGGGGTGATAATTGAAAGAATTGCCACACCAACTGTAGGTGCATCGACATCAGGTGAAGCATCCACATCATCTGCATAGCCTCTGTGTGAGGCCGATTATTTTTCCTTCCTTATTTTGATCATTTTATATTTCAGTTGATGACATTATCAGACTTTTAGAGACTATGGTTTCATTATGCAAATTTGATTATATCCCCTAATTTTGATATGACATTGATTAGACATATGGTGGTTCGATTTGATCAAATTTTGATGCTATGTTGAGACTAGACATGCGAGATATATTAGATGATGTTTGTGATGCGACTTCTAGTTCTTTATGTGATGATGTTTTGTGATGCGACTTCTAGTTCTTTATGTGATGATGCTTATGTGACATTAGATAGAAATTGCAGTTTAACCTGGAATTATGTTATAGATGATTAATGTTGTATTCAATGGTATGAATTTAATTCCAATTGCTTTGGCTATGATTATTCATGATATGATTGACACTTGATCGAGATGTGCATGATTACATTCCCAGGCCACTGGAGATTAGAGGTAGTACTCACACTTATGTTATTCCCTGTGAAACCGATCCATTCCCAAGAGGGATGAGGATCACGTTTGATTTGAGTGTTGTTCATGTGCTTGTTTATTTTATCATTTTGGCCTAGTACCCTTTGTTTAAATTAATTATATTATGTGTTGTATAATTTCTATTGACTTATACCACTTAGTATTATTTTTATTTTTTTTTAGGCCATTTAAAGTGGATTTATGACTCCCTAGGTGAAACTTAGTGTCCCAAAATTTACCCTAGGTGGTTACCCATGGGTCTAGGATCAAATTTGACTAACTAAACCTTGGGATAACTCACTTGTGGTCACTCTAAACTAAGATTTAGTCAAAGTGACGAATTTTAAATTAGATAAGGGTGGGAGATGAGTCATGCTTTGGGAAAGACTCATCTCCCTTCCCAATGTTTGGGAATCCCTTCTCTAGCAAGACTTGGGAGGTCTCCAAGACTCCCAAGTGTGTGACATCTTCCTCCAAGACTCACACACATGTGAGAGCATCTTGGAGGGAGATGGCTCTCTTAGAGAATAAGAGGATGCCATATGGCATCCCTTATCCTCATGGAGGCTTGAAGGGGAATGCCAACTCACCACTTGTTCTCTCACACATGTGTGAGAGCACAAGTGGATAAGGTGAGGATTGAGATAGAATTGGAGGATGACACTTGTTACCCTCACACTTCCTCTCCCTTGCAAGTGGCATAGGAGGAGGAAGGTGTCACCTTCTCATTCCTCAAGGCCAAATTAGAAGGCCTATATTACCTCCTCTTGTTGAAGAGTGTGTGGTTCTTGCATTTTGGAGATTTCTTTCTATTTTGAGCAATTTTTGGGGAAGTTAGAGAGATTTTTGGAGATTTGAAGGTTTGGGGAAGCTTGGAGCTTATCACCAAACATGCTTCCATTATAGGGCTTTTGAAGGTAAGCTTCATGACTATGTTCTTTACCCTTGCATATTTTATTATGATGTGTTTGTAGAGTTGTTGTTTGTTGTTCTATTTTTATGTGGGATGGGAGTTTGGTGAGAGCACCTCCATTTGGAGGTAAGGCTCAACTTTTTTTGGGGTAGGGGAAAGTGAACCTCCTTGAGGTAACCCTCATATTTTGTGTTACTTATGGCCTTAAGGGCTTTTTACTTGGTGTTGAGATTATTTGGATGACAAGAGTGCCATGGAAGTTTATTTTGAGGTATTTGAAGTGTTGTGGTTTTGGAGGTTTTGGCTTGAGGCCATGAGACTTGGTATTTTGGTATTTTTGGTGTGGCCTTTGAGTAGAGGGGTCCATTCCCTACCCCCATCAAACTCATTCTCATGAGTTGTGTTATGTGTTTATCTGTGGGGTTAATTTTTGTGTTGTTGTTGCTTTGATGCTTGTTGTGGTGTGTTCAAACCGTGTGAATCCCTACCTCCCTAGCTCAGGGGTGACCCACTTATGGGTCTACGGTAGGGAGGAGGGCATTTCGAAGTGGCTGGGTTTACCCTTTTTGTTGTGTTTTATTTGCAGGTGCTTATTGAAGAAATGGAGCTTTAGAGAAGTCCATTTTTGTGTTGCTTTGGTCATTTGTTGTTGGTTGTTTGAGCCGTGGCCTTTGTGGCCCTATTGTAATTTTTGCCAAGTTATTTTACCCATGGTGTTGGCTGTAATAAGTGTTGCAATGTAAACATTCTTTATGTTTTGTTTAAAAAGTTGTTTATTCCCTATGTTGTGGAGTTGGTGAGTTTTAAGAAATGCATGTAAAATTATATATATTTGCTATCATTGTTCTTTACAAAAAAAAATACATCAGTTGTATAAATTTTATTGCATACAAAGAAAAGAAGATAGAAATTTAAGTGAATTATTTTCTGTTAAGTTGCTTCAAATTTTATGTTAATTGTTGCTATTCAGGAATATAGGTTGTTAAAAATTTAGAGGAAGTTGTAATATTTACCTTATAAGTTCATTAAAAAAAAACATATCTCTGTTTATTTATGTTTCAAAAAGAAATTTAATACTAGATTATCTCTTTATGATATAGAATTGAAAATTAGTACTCTATGTTTGAGTTAATGAGAAAGTTAGTTTACTTTGTATATATATATATATGGAATATATATATATATATATATATATATATATATATATATATATATATAAATATATGTATATATAAATATATGTATATATATATATGGAATATATGTATATATATATATGGAATATATATATATATATATATATATATATATATATATAAATATATGTATATATATATATGGAATATATATATATAAATATATACATACATCTATATTATATGCAATCCAAGCTTACTATTTTTTTTGGTCTATGTATATATTATATATATATATATATATATATATATATATATATATCTATGTGTGTGCATATATATATATATATAATCATTGGGCAAACTGTGTTTAAATCTATATATATACAGAATGGTTTTTTTTTTACATTGGGAATAATTACCAAAATAAAATACATATTGAAAAAAAAGAGAAATACAGTGGACCGAACCCTAAGGGGGCTGTGTCATGCACAACAGTGTTAGAAAAGGAAGAAAAAAAATATATTTTAAAAAAATTTAGGGACTGAGATGGGCGACGACACCCATCCCAGCCCCCACTATCTTCCCCACCATGGCCTTTAGCTTGTACAGTGGGTGTGGGTGGAGGCACAACCTCCTCCCCACACCCCCTTCCCCATGAGCTCTGTACCCCTTCCCTTGCTTTAGACCCCGCGCAAAGACAAAACCCCCAACTGCAAACCCCAAACACAACTCCACCACCGAGAACTTTCCCCCTTGCCGACCTTTACCTGTCCACAGCAGCCGCCCCTTTGTCGATCCTCAGTGCGGCCCATAAAACTTACCTCCAAGCCTTTCCTTGGCATCCAGCGGCGGCACTCTGTGTTATCTATTCAACTCTGAAAAAATAAAATTTCAACATATACATTATATATATATATCTGTCTGTATTTAAATATATATATATACAGAATAAATAAATGGATAAAGGAATCTCTTGGCTAACAGAATGCAAACCTCTGTGAGATGTTTTAATTGCTACCAAGCCATTGTGGAGGAGACTTCAACCCTGCAAACAAAAAAAAAGAAACAAAAGAAGAGGAAACAAAATGTGAGAGACAAACAAAGAAGGATTAGGGTTCCCATAAGGAAACAAATAGAATAATGCTAGGGTTTTCTTGGTCAAAAGGGAAAACAATAAAATAAACATAGGGCTTTTCATATTAGAAAACCAATATTTTTTATTGAGAGGAGAATGTGAGGAAATTGTTTTATCTTTTATTCTAAATTCTCTATTTTGCTTTTGCATTGTTTTTTTAATTGTTCCTTTGTGCTACATTTAACTTGTTTAAATTTAATTGAGGGGTTTGATTCTTTATGCTTGTGAAAGGTTTTTTTTAGGGGAGGGGTTGATTTTTTCTTTTATGGGAAGTGTGTTCCCTTGAATTTAATCACATTTTAATTGGGGTATTTATTTTATTCCCAAGTGTGTTTTAATTATTTTATTTGTTTATCAATTATACTATTATTTACGGGAAAGGGTAATTTTTGACCTTTTCCCTTCTCTATTAATTTGAGTTAGTTAATAAATATAATGCCAAAATTATATTTATTAACGGACTCAATTTTGAAATTTATTTTGGTGAATTTAGTTATTTTATTATTTTAATTTCAATTTTTAATATTTTTATTACAAGTTGAGTTATTTAGACTTGGTGAAGTATTTAAATTTTAATTTGTTCATAAGTTTAATTATTATTTTTAAATTTTGTTTAATTCCTTATTAGAGTTTTATTTTAAAATTTTTTAATTTAATTATTGAAAACACGTTATGCTGTCAACTTTTTTCTAGATTCTAGGGTTTTAATTTTATGATATTTTATTTTACCATTCCACTTTATCATGCAGCCATCATGCCATTATTTCTTAATCATTATTTCGATTTCATTTTTGTTCTGAATTAGGGTTAGGTTTCGAATATAATGAAATCCCCTTCTCACCTAGGAAACTTAAGGTTAGGATTAAATCGTTCTAACCCTAAAAGAGACACACTT
This sequence comes from Cunninghamia lanceolata, assembly GCA_027924645.1. NCBI lineage: Eukaryota > Viridiplantae > Streptophyta > Pinopsida > Cupressales > Cupressaceae > Cunninghamia > Cunninghamia lanceolata. Next base: position 9,518,094 of record BSBN01001281.1, read on the forward strand.
CATGTTGCACACCCCCTAGACAACTATCATCATGTAGGGGATTGCGTAGGACAATGCACCTCCCTGAATTATGTTGACATGTTTACACCTTATGCGTATTGCCACTGAGCATGTAGACGCGTGCGAGGGGGTTCCTAGGGATAGGTAGAAATTTTTTTCGTAATTCATGTCATGACATTTGGTATCAGAGCCCAAGTTTAAACACTAGGCTTGTTTAGGGCACACTATTATTTCTACAATTTGATTAATTTGTGGTTACCTCATTTTTGTAGGATGTCTCCCCAACGAGTTCGGCGAGCACAGTCCCGCCACACTGCATCCTCTGAGGTGCACAGTGATTCTTCAGCTAAGGGACAGGTACCACCGACCCCACAAGTACCGTAGGCACTACCAGCCCTACCAAATATTGGGCCATAGATATTATAAGCAGAAGCAGTATTAGATAGGCTTCCACCGGTCGTAGTTGAGATGCGCATAGAGCCACGTGTTGAGCCTCGTGATGATTCACAAGAGGAGCCACGAGTAGAGTCTCGTGTCGAGCCCCGCATTGAGTTGCGAGAGGCACCACATATGGATCCATATGTTGAGATGCCAAATACGATGGCAAAGGAGGTTGGATCAGCCGACAGGGCCCATAGTAGGAGCTCTCCATGTCATGCTAGGCATGAGGAGGCAGTATGAGTGAAGCATATTGTTCACAGGCCTTATGATTATTATGCGGATGAGCCTATTAGAGGGCACAAAGATCGAGGAGATCCCATCAGGGATTTGTTGAGACTAAATCCTCCTACTTTCATTGGGACCACAGAGGGAGTAGAGGCAGAGGCCTGGCTCATCAGCTTAAACAGATGCTTCACATTGCGTCCTTACGAGGGCAACACAAAGCTCGTGTGGCAGTCCACCTGTTGCGAGATCCAGTAGCTACCTGGTAGCACACTGAGGAATGCAAGCACCACCTATCATTAGACACACTCACATGGGAGACCTTCATTGAGCACTTCAATATGTGATACTTATCAAATCACTACCAACAGTGTCGCATAGACAATTTTCATGACCTTCAGTAGAGAGGACTTATGGTTGCTAGGTATGAGGGTAGATTTATCAAGTTGTCTTGATTTGCGGAGTATCTCCATGATGAGAAACTCTTGGTTCACAAGTTTATTAGAGGATTGAACAATAGCATAGTAGGGCCTGTTCGCATGGCAGACCCCCAGACATTGAGTGATGCTGCCGAGAAGGCATATATAGCTAAGGAGATATAGGGACAAGGGTAGAGTTCACACCCTTAGTTTTAGGATCATGGGTAGCAGCAGCATCAATAGAGTTTCCACAGACCATCACCGCCACCTCAAAGAGGAGGATTTAGTTCCTCATCCTTACCTCCTAGGCCCCCACAATAGCAGCAGAGAGTCAGGACACAGCAGAGGGCACATGGGGGGCATAATAGAGGTTGGAAGCAGTAGGGACCGCGTAGAGATCAGAGGCAGCAGGGACCACCTGTGGGACCCGCAAGGTTGCAGCAGTCATACAGGGGTTTATAGGGCTCCACAGGTAAATATGGACAATAGTAGCTGAGTAGGACTCAGACTGGGCAAGTACAGACTAGAGACCCATGTTATGTGTGTGGTGGAGCAAGACATCTAGCTAGAGAGTATCCATAGGGCTTTAGAGCAAGGGGCCAGCCTCATGCAGGAGGATCAGAGCAGACAGTTGGAGATGTGGGTAGGTCCCACCATATGTTCACAGTGGTTGATAACCGCAGGCTAATTTTTAGGCATCAGTGATTGAGACATTAGGTATGATAGGGGGTGTCCCCATTTCTATTCTCTTTGACTCTGGTGCTACTGACTCTTTCATATCTCCATCATTAGTGGAGCGTTGCAGGCTAGTGGCATCTAGGCAGGGTGATAGGTGGGTGGTTGAGTTGGCCTTAGGGGCCAAGATGACAGTAGATGCCTTAGTCCATGACTGTGAGATTTCTTTAGGACCCTTTGCCATAGTTTGTGACCTTAGAGTTATGACATTAGGATCCTACGATGTGGTTTTGGGTATGGACTGGCTTGCGGCTCATCGAGCCAAGCTAGATTGTCACCGAAAGGCGATTAGCTGCTTAGACAATCATGGTACTTCAGTTGAGATAGTGGGCATGCAGAAGCCCACAGCAGTGCGTATGATATCTGCTCAACAACTTAAGCACTACATGCGGAAGGGATACCAGATGTTTGCTATCATAGTGAGTGACAGATCAGATGACGAGCCTGAGGCATCTTTGGATGATCATCCCATCCTAAGAGAGTTTGCTAATGTGTTTCCAGTAGAGTTGCCGGGGATGCCACCCTGTTGTGAGGTAGACTTTCATATTGACTTAGTGCCGGGTGCCACGCCAGTGTCTCATGCACCCTACAGTATGACCACTCATGAGCTCACAGAGATCAAGTTATAGCTTGAGGACTTGCTCAAGAAGGGGCACATCTGACCGAGTGTTTCACCTTGGAGCACTCCTGTCATCTTCGTGAAGAAGAAGGATGGGTCTATTCAATTATGCATGGATTATAGGTAGTTGAATAAGGTGACAGTGAAGAACCATTATCCTCTGCCCAGTATTGACTATCTCTTCGATCGGATATAGGGAGCCAGGGTGTTCTCTAAGATTGACCTAAAGCCCAGTTACCATTAGTTACATATCACAAAGGCAGACATCCATAAGACCACCTTCTGGACTCGATATGGCCACTATGAGTTCACTGTGGTCCCCTTCGGTTTGACGAACGCCCCTACAGTGTTCACGAGTCTCATGAATGGGGTGTTCCGTACCTACTTAGATTAGTTTGTGACTATTTTCCTCAATGACATTTTGATCTATTCACAGACTGAGGAGGAGTATGAGGAGCACCTACGTCAGATTCTACAGTGTTTGAGGGAGTAGAATCTTTATGGGAACTTGGTGAAGTGTGCATTTTTCAGGATAGAAGTACAATATCTGGGGCATATCCTATCTAGCGATGGAATCTTAGTAGATCCATCAAAGATCAGTGTTATCAGAGATTGGCCAGCACCCACCAGTGTCATAGAGGTTAGGAGTTTTATGGGGTTAGCTTGTTATTACTATCGCTTTGTTGAGGGTTTTTCTCAGATAGCGCACCCCATCACTTCCCTCCAGTGGAAAGGGAAGAGCTTTCTATGGACTGAGCAGTGTGAGAGGGCCTTTTGGGTCCTCAAGGAGCATCTCACCGACGCTCCCATTTTAGCAGTTCCTGATCCTACAATAGATTTTATGTTTTGCACGGATGCATCACTCGAGGGTTTGGGAGTCATACTTATGCAGGGTGGTAGAATGATTGTGTATGAGTCATGAAAGCTCAAGACCCATGAGATGAACTACCCCACTCATGACTTAGAGTTAGTGGCAGTAGTTCATGCTCTAGTTCGTTGGAGACATTTCTTATTGGGTCATCGCTTTAAGTTTCATTCAGATCACCACAGTCTTTAGTATATTTTTACATAGTTGAATCTGAATGCCCATCAATGGCATTGGATGGAGTTTCTCTATGAGTATGACTTTGATGTCCACTACATCAAAGGGAAGGAGAATGTGGTTGCTGACGCATTGAGTCAGAGGCTCCATGAGCTCTTGACCTTGACTCTGAGTGTGGACTTGAGAAGATGCATTATTCAGCATCTGCCTGAGGATGAGTGGTTTCTTGGGGTGCAGCAGGAGATCAGTTCACAAAGGGCCCTTATGGGCAAGTATGCATGGTATTCACTTGAGGTAGATGGGTTACTTCATCATCGACAGCGCATCTATGTACCCCGCATAGGTGACTTACATACTATAGTGTTATCAGAGGGTCACAGACCACCATATGTAGCACATTCAGGGGTGAAGAAGATGCATGCCGACCTATGAGAACTGTACCATTGGGTGGGTATGACTAGATATTGCAAAGTTTGTTTCTTGATGCCTTGAGTGCTAGAGGGTTAAGGCTAAGCATCAGCATCCAGCAGATCTTTTATACCCTCACGAGATACCTGAGTGGAAATGGGACACCATTTCCATGGATTTTATTGTTGGTCTTCCTATGTCTTCGCATCGCCATGATGCCATCATGGTGATAGTCAACAAGTTGACCAAGGTGGTGCATTTCTCACCTGTGTGCATAACATACAATGCACCAGCAGTGGCGAGAGTATTCTTAGATGATATTGTGAGATTACATGGAGTACCTTGCCGCATCATTTCTAACAGGGATTTAGTGTTCACTTCAACATTTTAGAGAGCCTTGCAGTAGGTTTTGGGCACACAACTCAACTTTAGCTCTGCTTATCATCCCGAGACAGATGGATAGACAGAGCGGGTGAATTAGGTGTTAGAGGACATGCTTTGTATGTATGATATGGACCATCAGTCTAGATAGGAGGAGTATTTGTATCTTCTTGAGTTTGCCTACAATAATGGGCATCACAGCTCGTTGGGTATGCCTCTTTTTTAGGCTTTATACGGCAGACCATGCAAGACACCTTTGAGTTGGGATCGGATAGGAGACAGGGTTGCCATTGGTCCAAAGTTAGTTCAGGATATGGAGCAACAGGTCACACTGATTAGGCAGAGACTTCAAGAGGCATAAGATAGATAGAAGAAGTATGCCGATGCTAAGAGGCTGATTGGAGCTTCTTAGTGGGTGACAGGGTTTTCCTTAGAGTGTAGCCACACAAGAGTCCAATCTGTTATGGGAAGGGCTCTAAGCTCACACCATAGTTTGTAGGATCTTTTGAGATCTTGGAGCGGATAAGACCTGTTGCCTATCATCTAGCGTTGCCACCTATCCTGTCACAGATTCGTGATGTCTTTCATATTTTCGTATTGAAGTGATATATATCTGATTTATCTCATGTATTAGACTAGAGTGCTCTACAAGTAGAGGCGGACAGGTAGTTGGCTTTGGAGCCAATTAACATATTGGCTCATCAGACACTGGGCCTTCGAGGTCGAGAGCTGGACTAGGTTAGGGTCTAGTGGGATTGTTATGATGAGGTCATAGTGACTTGGGAGGATGTAGCTAATTTGAGGGCACTCTATCCTCACCTTTTGACGACTTCCAAGAGGAAGTTTAGTCTTAGGGGGGAGGATGTGAGGCTGATTATTTTTTCTTCCTTATTTTGATCGTTTTGTATTTCAGTTGATGAGATTATTAGACTTTTAGAGACTATAGTTTCATTATGCAGATTTGATTATATCCCTTGATTTTGATATGACATTGATTAGACATATGGTGGTTTGATTTGATCATATTTTGATGCTATGTTGAGACTAGACATGCGAGATATATTAGATGATGTTTTATGATGCGACTTCTAGTTATTTATGTGATGATGATTATGTGACATTAGATAGAAATTGTAGTTTAACCTGGAATTATGTTATAGATGATTAATGTTGTATTCAATGGTATGAATTTAATTCCAGTTGCTTCGGCTATGATTATTTGTGATATGATTGACACTTGATCGAGATGTGCTAGATTATATTCCCAGGCCATGGGAAATTGGAGGTAGTATTCACACTTATGTTATTCCCTGTGAAACCAATCCATTCCCAAGAGGGATGAGGATCACGTTTGATTTGAGTGTTGTTTGTGTGCTTGTTTATTTTATCATTTTGGCCTAGCACCCTTTGTTTAAATTAATTATATCATGTGTTGTATAATTTTTATTGACTTATACCACTTGGTATTATTTTTTATTTTTTTTAGGCCATTTAAAGTGGATTTATGACTCCTTAGGTGAACCTTAGTGTCCCAAAATTTACCCTAAGTGGTTACCCATGGGTCTAGGGTCAATTTTGACTAACTAAACCTTGGGATAACTCACTTGTGGTCACTCTAAACCAAGGTTTAGTCAAAGTGACGAATTTTGAATTAGATAAGGGTGGGAGATGAGTCATGCTTTGGGAAAGACTCATCTCCCTTCCCAATGTTTGGGAATCGCTTCTCTAGGAAGACTTGGGAGGTCTCCAAGACTCCCAAGTGTGTGGGATCTTTCTCCAAGACTCTCACACAAGTGTGAGAGCATATTGGAGGGAGATGGCTCTCTTAGAGAATAAGAGGATGCCATATGGCATCCCTTATCCTCATGTAGGCTTGAAGGGGAATGCCAACTCACCACTTGTTCTCTCACACATGTGAGAGAGCACAAGTGGATAAGGTGAGGATTGAGATAGAATTGGAGGATGACACTTGTCACCCTCACACTTCCTCTCCCTTGCAAGTGGCATAGGAGGAGGAAGGTGTCACCTTCTCATTCCTCAAGGCCAAATTAGAAGGCCTATATTACCTCCTCTTGTTGAAGAGTGTGGGGTTCTTGCATTTTGGATATTTCTTTCTATTTTGAGCAATTTTGGGGGAAGTTAGAGAGGATTTTGGAGATTGGAAGGTTTGGACAAGCTTGGAGCTCATCACCAAATGTGCTTCCATTATAGGGCTTTTGAAGGTAAGCTTCATGACTATGTTCTTTACCCTTGCATATTTTATTATGATGTGTTTGTAGAGTTGTTGTTTGTTGTTCCATTTTTGTGTGGGATGGGAGTTTGGTGAGAGCACCTCCATTTGGAGGTAAGGCTCAACTTGTTTTGGGGTAGGGGAAAATGAACCTCCTCGAGGTCACCCCCATATTTTGTGCTACTTATGGCCTTGAGGGCTTTTTACTTGGTGTTGAGATTATTGGATGACAAGAGTGCCATGGAAGTTTATTTTGAGGTATTTGAAGTGTTGTGGTTTTGGAGGTTTTGGCTTGAGGCCATGAGACTTGGTATTTTGGTATTTTTGGTGTGGCCTTTGAGTAGAGGGGTCCATTCCCTACCCCCATCAAACTCATTCTCACGAGTTGTGTTATGCGTTTATCCTTGGGGTTGATTTTTGTGTTGTTGTTGCTTTGATTTTTATTGTGGTGTGTTGCAACCATGTGAATCGCTACCTCCCTAGCTCAGGGGTGACCCACTTGCAGGTCTACGGTAGGGAGGAGGGAATTTTGAAGTGGTTGGGTTTCCCCTTTTTGTTGTGTTTTATTTGTAGGTGCTTATTGAAGAAATGGAGCTTTAAAGAAGTCCATTTTTGTGTTGCTTTGGTCATTTGTTGTTGGTTGTTTGAGCCATGGCCTTTGTGGCCCTATTGTAATTTTTGCCAAGTTATTCTACCCATGGTGTTGGCTATAATAAGTGTTGCAATGTAAACATTCTTTATGTTTTATTTAAAAAGTTGTTTATTCCCTATGTTGTGGAGTTGGTGAGTTTGAGAAATGCATGTAAAATTATATATATTTGTTGTCATTGTTCTTTACAAAAAAAAAATACATTAGTTGTATAAATTTTATTGCATACAAAGAAAAGAAGAGAGAAATTTAAGTGAATTATTTTCTGTTAAGTTGCTTGAAATTTTATGTTAATAGTTGTTGTTCATGAATATAGATGGTTGAAAATTTAGAGAAAGTTGTAATATTTACCTTATAAGTTCATTAAAAAAAAAACATATCTATGTTTATTTATGTTTCAAAAAGAAATTTAATATTGGATTATCTCTTTACGATACAGAATTGAAAATTAGTATTCTATGTTTGAGTTAATGAGAAAGTCACTTTACTTTGTATATATATAAATATATGTATATATATGGAATATATATATATATATATATACATCTATATTATATGCAATCCAAACTTACTATTTTTTTCTCTCTCTCTCTCTCTATATATATATATTACAATATATATGTGTGTGTGTGCATATATATATATATACAGATGTATAAAAAAAAGTATATATATATATATTTAGAATCATTGGGCAAACTGTGTGTTTAAATTTTTATATATATATATATACACAGAATGGTTTTTTTTACATTGGGAATAATTACCAAAATAAAATACATATTAAAAATAAAAAGAGAAATATAGTGGACCGAACCCTAAGGGGGCTATGTCATGCACATCAGTGTTAGAAAAGGAAGAAAAAAAATATATTTAAAAAAAATTTTAGGGACTGATCCCAGCCCCCACTGTCTTCCCCGCCGCGGCCTTTAGCTTGAATAGTGGGTGTGGGTGGAGGCACAATGTCCTCCCCACACCCCCTTCCCTATGAGCTCTGCACCCCTTCCCCTACCTTAGACCCTGTGTAGAGACCAAACCCCCAACTCCAAACCCCAAACACAACTCTGCCATTGAGAACTTTCCCCCCCGCCGACCTTCACCTGTCCACAACAATCACCCCTCCGCCGATCCTCAGCGCGGTCCATAAAACTTACCTCCAAGCCTTTCTTGGCATTCGACAGCGGTGCTCTGTGTTATCCATTCAACTATGCAGAAAATAAAATTTTAACATATATATATATAATAAATAAATGGATAAAGGAATCTCTTGGCTAACAGAATGCAAACCTCTGTGAGGTATTTTAATGGCTGCCAAGCCATTGTGGAGGAGATCTTCAACCCTGCAAACAAAAAAAAAGAAACAAAAGAAGAGGAAACAAAATGTGAGACAAACAAAGAAGGATTAGGGTTCCCATAAGGAAACAAATAGAATAATGTTAGGGTTTTCTTGGTTGAAAGAGAAAACAATAAAATAAACATAGGGCTTTTCATATTAGAAAACCAATATTTTTTATTGAGAGAAGAATGTGAGGAAATTATTTTATCTTTTATTCTAAATTCTCTATTTTACTTTTGCATTGTTTTTTTAATTGTTCCTTTGTGCTACATTTAACTTGTTTAAATTTAATTGAGGAGTTTGATTCTTTGTGCTTGTGAAAGGTTTTTTTTAGGGGAGGGGTTGATTTTTGCTTTTATGGGAAGTGTGTTCCCTTGAATTTAATCACATTTTAATTGGGGTATTTATTTTATTCCCTAGCGTGTTTTAATTATTTTATTTGTTTATCAATTATACTATTATTTACGGGAAAGGGTAATTTTGACCTTTTCCCTTCTCTATTAATTCGAGTTAGTTAATAAATATAATGCCGAAATTATATTTATTAACGGACTCAATTTTGAAATTTATTTTGGTGAACTTAGTTATTTTATTATTTTAATTTCAAGTTTTAATATTTTTATTGCAAGTTAAGTTATTTGGACTTGGTGAAGTATTTAAATTTTAATTTGTTCTTAAGTTTAATTAATATTTTTAAATTTTGTTTAATTCCTTATTGGAGTTTTATTTTAAAATTTTTTAATTTAATTATTGAAAACGCATTATGCTGTTGAATTTTTCCTAGATTCTAGGGTTTTAATTTTATGATATTTTATTAACTTTTATTTTACCATTCCACTTTATCATGAGTCCATCATGTCATTATTTCTTAATCATTATTTCAATTTCATTTTTGTTATGAGTTAGGGTTAGGTTTCGAATATGACGAAATCCCCTTCTCACCTAGGAAACTTAGGGTTAGGATTAAATCATTCTAACCCTAAAAGTGACACACTTTGTGTCACACACCCCCTAGACGGCTATCATCATGTAGGGGACTATGTAGGACAACACACCTCCCTGAATTATGTTGACATGTTTACGCCTTATGCGTATTGCCACCAAGCACACAAACGCATGCGAGGGGGTTCCTAGGGATAGGTAGAAAAGTTTTTCTTAATTCATGTCATGACCACATGAAAAATGTGGACATGACACATGTGTTGTGTGTCGTGAACGCATGGGAAATGTGGGTATAACACTCTAATTGATAAACCAAAGACTAAGAGGGTCCTGAGGCCAATTATTGAAACTGCAGGAGTATAGGAGGAGGGTCAAGCCTCACAGCATGAAGTGGAAGAAGACATCTTGTTTGAGGAAGTGCAGGTAAACAATGAACCTGTAGGTGATGAACTGATGATGGTGAGTAGGAAGAGGAGGGTGATGCAGTTGACAGTATTGCCCAAGAAGCAAAGAACATCAATGCGGGGTGGTATCAGGGCCGACCCTATTGTATTAAGAGGAGCCGGTGGTGAAGCATTTAGGAAGCAGTTGCAACATGAGGTGCCCCTTCCCACCATAATAAAGTTCAAGGCTGAGAGGGTAGAAGAACAAACAAAAGAAGCTTTCAAAGCAAGTCAGGGTGGTCCTTTCTCTTTGGAGGACACTGTAGACTTATCAAATGATGAGGTAGTTCAAAATGTGGCCTCTCAAAGGATGGAGACACTCACCTCCAGTACCTGCATGACTCCACATGGGACCCCATTAGCACAGATGGTGATATTGGATGAGTTGAATCAAATAGAGGAAGTAAAAGAAAGTGGCCCAGAGAGGGCAACCCAACATAAAGGGCTTGATAAGTTGGTTGATCAGGTGACTAGCCTTGCCTTCGTAGATTTAACATACAGGGGTGATGTAAGCCCCAAGGACAAAGCAAGTGCACCTAATGTGACAAAAAAGATTGAAGTGGCAAAGCAAATAGAAAAATAAAGCATTGCTCCTGATGTGGGTCAACAACAACATGAGATACCCGTCGAACCAAAAATAGTAGAATTCCAACAAAAAGGCAGAGATGAAAAGATACATCAGGTGATGTTGCTACCCAGACTCAGGGAGATCCAGAGGATGCCACGAGAACTAAAGATAAATCAGGTCATGAGGTCCTTAAGAAACAGGATGTTGATGCGTCAGGTGCAGAACAAGAAGTGACCCTCAATCAGGGTGATGCACAAGGCCAAAATACTCAAACATCCATGGATGTCAACATGCCTCAGGATGAGGAAAGCAATAAAGAAAATGAAAGTGAGAAGGAGGGAGTACGAGATCAGGCACAGGATCATAATGTGGATATTCCACAGGATCCTCATTTACAGAAAGAAACCCCTTAGGAAGAGGAAATACAACAATATCCCCCTCATGAAGAACTCCATGAGGAAGCAACTAAGAAATCACCTTCTCCACTGAGAATAGAAGCAAATACTGGGGAACAGGACAGACATGATGTTTATAAAGGACATCAAGGATCTGGAGATGAAGTGCCTCAATGGCTGGAGAAAGAAATAGGTATGGAACAAGGCTCTGAAATTCAAGAATTTTATGTTTCCACCTTGTTTACAGAGACAATAATGAAGCCAAAGAGGAAATCCAGATTGACATCAACTATTAGGAGAGATCTTGCTACAGGCAGAAGGATTGCATAGGTAGCACTTCCAACGGTTGAAAAGGAGAAGGTCAAGATCACCCTGGAGGAATTCCCAATCACAACTATTGATTTGGGTTTTGCTAATGAGGACGAAGAAGGTCAAGAAGGGAAAGACATCATTGATTCTTTGACCCAAAGGGTAAAGAAGGAGAAAGAGAAAAATAAAAAGCATAAGGAGTACATTGCTTAGTTGCATTCATACATAAAAGGGTTAATTAACCTTGACAATATGCCAGTTGATCTGGTGGTCCCATTGACTATCATATCTCAGGAGGATTTCGCCAAGTTGGACCTCATGAAGCATGAGGCCATGATCATGGAGAAATGGATGTTGTCAACCCTCACTAGAGCTGAGGATGTTTTGAGAACCTCCTTACAGAGGTGGAATTCTTTAAGTAGTTTAAAGAGAAAGGTAGACAAAATGCAAAATGAAATAGGGAAATGGTCATTCCAATTGGAAAAGGACCTGACTGCTTTAAGTGAAATAAAGAGGATTGATCCTCAAATCTTAATAAATAATCAAGTGTTGAATAATAACACCACCCTGCTGATAGACATATGGTATGAGGATATCAGGTTTGAATGTGATATCCTAAAGAAATGCAGTGGAAAGCTCAGGGATATAAGTATAAAGCTACACAACATGATGGCTTATGAAGCAAAGATCCTTGAGGCTTTAGAATGAAAAGTAGAGGGAAAAATTGAAAATCAAGATGCAAACTTTGCTATCAAATCTCTGCATGATAATTTCTAGCCAGTGGTGGATGACCCCCTCACCCACCTGACAGAAGAAGTGATGAATAAGATCATGAGAATAAAGGTCAAGGTGGAAAATTATAATGAGACTTTAAACAATAGAAAAGGTAAGCTGGAAGCGCTCAAAGCTAAATTCTAGTCTCATAAGCATGCCGTAATAAAAGTCAAAATCCAAGATGGAGGAGAGGTGAATAAAATAGTACAGGTATATGAGCACAACAGGATAGCGATGAAGGTCCACATACAGGAGGATGTACATTAGGGTGACAGTGATATTGAAAGTAATGAAGATGATGACCATGATGAAGAAGAAGAAAATGAAGAGGAGGAACCCAAAGAATGAATGAAGATGCATCACCAAGAAGACATATGCATAAGGCATTCATAAGATAATGAGTCATCCAGATGGTTGCTAGCTAGCAACCTATGCCACGAGGAAAATTTGACTGGGTCAAAGTGTAATTATCAACTGTTGATCTTAATTGACAAATCCTGACCATAGGTCATTTTGTAACTGCCTCTTCACCTTATTTTATAAAAGGTGCATGGGTGTAATATTTTGAACATTCGAAACATAATTGAAATTTGATTGCTGAAATATTAGGACTCATTTCAAAGTTGTTGTAAATGTACATGTTATGCATACTGAATGAAAGAGAAGCATATTTGATTACAAATTATCATAAATCTTGAGTAATCTATGTTTGAAATCTGGATACATGCATTGATCAACTGTGTCCCTTAGAGTGCTTATCAGTCTACATGTGTTGTTTTCATTCTTAATCCTTTGAAGTTAGCATCATCCATATATAGCTGTGGAACATCCTAGTGACATATGGTTTGATTCCTTCTCCTCATGAATGTATCTTGTATGTATGTGGTTCAATGGCTAAAGATTCACTAAAATTAGAAGCATTCTTTTAAATTTATTTCAATTTCATAGCAGATCATCACCATAATTGTAAATACCAGAGAATCAAAAGCAAATAACATGAAATATGCTTATATCCTGTAGATAATTGGAAATACAGATCATATTTAGAGTAAAAGCATGTTAAATTGACAAATATCATGTAAATTCATATAAATTTCCATGAGATACATACAAATATCCACTTATAGACACATCATTTGAATAAATATATAGTGTAGAAGAAAGAACAAGTTCATGGTGATCAATGATCAAAAGAATTGATCAAACTTGCAAATGTATCAGCTATCTTTGGAAATAGAGTAGAAATAACCTCTCTGTAGAGTAAATTTTACAGGAAACAGTGCAATACTAGTCATCTAGACAAATGTAAGACCCCTTGAAATAGAAAACAACATATCACATCAACCTTTGAGTAACGTCAGATGATCATGACCTGATCAATGGAGACTTGGAGTCATCAACTTATCCGAAGCTGATCGTACTTTACAAGATAATAAAGGTTTGTTGTACAAATTTTTATGCATGTTGTTATGACTAACAATCATCATCAACATAAATTGGTGCTAGAAGGAGGGCCTTCATCCATAGATTTGTCTAATTTAATGACGTAGATAGAAAGGTAACACTCATGCAGCTCTATATTTCAAGTCATATGCAAAGATTTATTGTTTTAAGTCTGGGCATGTTTCTCGATTGCAAAGTTTTCAAAATTGAGTATAAATATTTCAAGCTTTGTGGTTGAGCACCATGATATTTCAAAGATAAGCTATATTTCAAGTCTTTTGCTAAAGCTTTGAGGTAATTTGCTTAAGAGATATGATATCTGGTTGCTTGTGTCCCAAAGCCTCATATCACCTCATATTTGCATCATTTCTACAAATATTGTGTAAATATCCAGTCAGTTTCAATTTCTGATCATAAATATAGCCTTTGCTAGGGTGTTTTAGCTACTCTTTATAGTGAACAAGCCAAATTTTCCTTAAATTCAAGAAATCTTGGCTCTCAAGCCAAATACCAGGTCCAAATCTAGTGGAATCTTTGAAGAATTACCTATCTGGGGATTTAGACCTAGAACAATAGATTTTCATCATTCTCCTGGTTCTAGTGTGTCAGGAGCTTCACCAGAATGCACTCCTGTAACTTCTATCAGGTTGCAAACACCTACAAGACCACCTGTCACACCTCAAGTCCAACCTCCACTAGTCACAATTTCATTCTTTACTACAGAGTCCCCTCTGACTTTTACTACATATCATCCTTTACCTAAAAATCCTGACAAGATTTGTCCTAAATATCATCCATATCAGGATGTTGATGATCACATTAGAACATTCAAGGAAGCTTATTGTAGGGCTAGAATTAAACATCAGGATGTGGTATGCAGGTTATTTCCATTTTCCTTAGGGGAAGAGGCATATAACTGGTATATTAGTCTTGGTCAAGGTTCAGTTGGTTCATGGGCTACCTTGGAGAAAGCCTTTAAGGATAGATTCAAAATACCTATAGATCCTTCAATGAATTATCATCTGTTTGCCACAATCAAAAGGTTTGAAGGAGAACCTATTGCCAATTTCAATGCAAGATTCTAAAAGATGCTCTCAAAGTTAGTTACTCCCTATACTGTGACAGATGAAGCTTCCAGGAGCATATACTACTCAGCCTTAGATCCCTTGACTTCGATGTTTATCAGGAGAGCACATCTTGGTGTTACAACCTTGACAGGAGATTCTGAAGAAGCTATCAAAGTCAGTCAGTAGCTGATCCCTGCTCCAAAAACTAATATTGCATTTCCTACACCCCCTACCTATCCTACATAACCTGCTCAACAACAAACCAATGGAGCCATGATACATCCAGCTATGATGCCAAGTCCCTTATAGATACCTCCACTCAGTATCATGCCACCTCCAAATGGAAATGGTCAAATGTTACAACATCTAGGACATACATAGGTTGGGGAATAGTCTAACAACAATAGCAATGGATCTTTCTTCTTCAAACCTCAAACAGAGAATGTAGTAGCCAAAGTTCAAGAAGAAAAGGAAGAAATTATAGAGATATTAGCACAATTGAGGAAACTCACTACTGAGATCACTCATTTGAGGAGTCAGAATTTCTATTCTCAACCGAATCAGAATAGAGGATATGCTAATGATAGATCTAATTATCCTGATAGGGAATACAATAACAATGGTAACAATAATCCCCCTAGATAGCCTAGAGTGTGGAACACTAGGAAAAACAATGTTTCTCTGCCATCACCCCTAGATAATCAGCCTCCTAGTGAACCTAAGAAGACCACTAGAGTGAACCTTGCAGAGGTGGCTCTTACAAACTAGTGTAGGATACATAATACCAATGCTCATGTAGAGATGGATTGTCCTTAGTTTAGGATTGCTACTAGTATATTCCAAACTGAAGTATCTAATACTTTAGGTAATCCACCTTGTGTTGAAGGAAATGAAATTGTCCCTTGTGGATACGATTCTGCTCTAGTGCTAGAAAGTTTCATCAGTCATCCTCATCAGAAGACAATGTCACCTCACTAGAATTACACCTTAGCATGTGAAGAGTCAGCCATGGCTTTTCAGACCAATTATGTTTTTCCATTTGAAGATGAAAATGAGCCATCAATTGAACATGAAGAAGTACATGCTTATCAACAACAGTATCAAGGTAGGCATAATTACAATCTACGGAACAATTCCAACCGACCTACTGGTCCTTTGACTACATCCTTACCTCCAAATAATTTCAACACTCCTCTTAATCCTAAGGCAAGAAATAACCTTGGATTTCCCAAAGTTAATGCTCAGTACTTAGCACCACAAAATATAGTACCAAAACTGGTAATCTACCTCCCAAGTCTAATAAATTGGTCACATACTTAGCAGATGAAATGAAAAAGATCAAAATCAGCCTGTCATTGTCAGAACTACTTGAAACCCTAGCTATCAAAAAATCCTTCATGAAATCCTTAGATGATCCTGCTCCAAAAGAGGAGTCATACCTTAGGTCAGACGAGGAATAAAGATTATACTGTTAAGGATGTTCATGTTAAACACAAAGCTCCAACCACTGTTCAAGTTGCAAAGACTTCACACATGACTCTTTATAGAGATAAAAATGAGTCACCTCCTTTTCTCCTTACCATAAGGATGTTCAGTAAGAATTTGCATAATTGCTTAGTAGATTTAGGAGCATCTACCAATGTAATGCCCCTATCCATATGCAATGCCTTAAGGTTGCATCCTGCTAAGTCACTGAAGAAAGTAACATAGTTAGATAAAATAGAGGTGAGTGTAGTAGAACTAACTCACATCCATATGCAGTTAGCATTAGATCCAAGAATCCAATACTATATTGATATTTAGGTAGTGGATATACCTAATACCTATGGGATGCTTTTCAGCAGAGATTGGTCAAAAACCCTCAATGGATACATGTCCACTGATTTTAGTCACATGTGGTTACCTTGGCAAGGAATACCTAATCAAATAAGGATAGATGCTGAGCCTCACATGAAGCATATGATCACTGAATACAATAAAACCAATGAGATCATGTATGTAGATGTTGAACTCAGAGTTTACTCCATCAGACCCCAGACAGTCAGAATAGAAGAGATCCTCATGTATGATGTTCATGTTCATGATGATAATCTTCAGGATGATAGAATAATTTTAGAATCTGATTGTAGCTCTAAAAATAAGATAGAAGTAGATCACTTCAAGAATTTTGAGAAACACTTGTCCAAAGAAGTAGAACATTGCCAATTGTTAAAAGTACTAGTTCATGATGTTCTAATTGAAGGACGGTGCAGGTTACATGATGAGGTGCATTCTAAAAAGACTTGTGATGCTTGCTTAGACATGATGGAACTAGAACAAGCATGCAGTGAGGCATCATCATCATCATCCCAGGTAAGTTCTGTAGATAATGATAGTGATACTAATTTTTGTTTGTCATCTGCAAGAATAGAAGAAAGCACATATCATGATGAAAGTCATATTCAGATGATAGAAGAGAATGTAGTAGCCAAAGTTCAAGAAGAAAAGGAAGAAATTAAAGAGATATTAGCACAATTGAGGAAACTCACTACTGAGATCACTCATTTGAGGAGTTAGAATTTCTATTCTCAACCGAATCAGAATAGAGGATATGCCAATGATAGATCTAATTATCCTAATAGGGAATACAATAACAATGGTAACAATTATCCCCCTAGACAGCCTAAAGTGTGGAACACTAGGACAAACAATGTTTCTCTGCCATCACCCTAGATAATCAGCCTCCTAGTGAACCTAAGAAGACCACTAGAGTGAACCTTGCGGAGGCAACTCTTACAAACTAGTGTAGGATACATAATACCAATGCTCATGCAGAGATGGATTGTCCTTAGTTTAGGATTGCTGCTAGTATATTCCAAACTGAAGTATCTAACACTTTAGGTAATCCACCTTGTGTTGAAGGAAATGAAATTGTCCCTTATGGATACGATTCTGCTCTAGTGCTAGAAAGTTTTATCAGGCATCCTCATCAGAAGACAATGTCACCTCATTAGAATTACACTTTAGCATATGAAGAGTCAGCCATGGCTTTTGAGACCAATTATGTTTTTCCACTTGAAGATGAAAATGAGCCATCAATTGACCATGAAGAAGTACATGCTTATCAACAACAGTATTAAGGTAGGCATAATTACAATCTATGGAACAATTCCAACCGACCTACTGGTCCTTTGACTACATCCTTACCTCCAAATAATTTCAACACTCCTCTTGATCCTAAGGCAAGAAATAACCCTGGATTTCTCAAAGTTAATGCTCAGTACTTAGCACCACAAAATACAGTACCAAAACTAGTAATCTACCTCCCGAGTCTGATAAATTGGTCACATACTTAGCAGATGAAATGAAAAAGATCAAAATTAGCCTGTCATTGTCAGAACTACTCAAAACCCTAGCTATCAAAAAATCCTTCATGAAATCCTTAGATGATCCTGCTCCAAAAGAGGAGTCATACCTTAGGTCAGACTGGGAATAAAGATTATACTATTAAGGATGTTCATGTTAAACACAAAGCTCCAACCACTGTTCAAGTTGCAAAGACTTCACGCATGACTCTTTATAGAGATAAAAATGAGTCACCTCCTTTTCTCCTTACCATAAGGATGTTCAGTAAGAATTTACATAATTGCTTAGTAGATTTAAGAGCATCTACCAATGTAATGCCCCTATCCATATGCAATGCCTTAAGGTTGCATCCTGCTAAGTCACTGAAGAAAGTAACACAGTTAGATAAAACAAAGGTGAGTGTAGTAGAACTAACTCACATCCATATGCAGTTAGCATTAGATCCAAGAATCCAATACTATATTGATATTCAGGTAGTGGATATACCTAATACCTATGGGATGCTTCTCAGCAGAGATTGGTCAAAAACCCTCAATGGATACATGTCCACTGATTTTAGTCACATGTGGTTACCTTGGAAAGGAATACCTAATCAAATAAGGATAGATGCTGAGCCTCACATGAAGCATATGATCACTGAATACAATAAAACCAATGAGATCATGTATGTAGATGTTAAACTCAGAGTTTACTCCATTAGACCCCAGACAGTCAGAATAGAAGCGATCCTCATGTATGATGTTCATGTTCATGATGATAATCTTCAGGATGATAGAATAATTTTAGAATCTGATTGTAGCTCTGAAAATAAGATAGAAGTAGATCACTTCAAGAATTTTGAGAAACACTTGTCCAAAGAAGTAGAACATTGCCAATTGTTAAAAGTACTAGTTCATGATGTTCTAATTGAAGGATGGTGCAGGTTACATGATGAGGTGCATTCTGAAAAGACTTGTGATGCTTGCTTAGACATGATGGAACTAGAACAAGCATGCAGTGAGGCATCATCATCATCATCCAAGGTAAGTTCTGTAGATAATGATAGTGATACTAATTTTTGTTTGTCATCTGCAAGAATAGAAGAAAGTACATATCATGATGAAAGTCATATTCAGATGATAGAAGAGAATGTAGTAGCCAAAGTTCAAGAAGAAAAGGAAGAAATTAAAGAGATATTAGCACAATTGAGGAAACTCACTACTGAGATCACTCATTTGAGGAGTCAGAATTTCTATTCTCAACCGAATCAGAATAGAGGATATGCCAATGATAGATCTAATTATCCTGATAGGGAATACAATAACAATGGTAACAATAATCCCCCGAGACAGCCTAGAGTGTGGAACACTAGGACAAACAATGTTTCTCTGCCATCACCCCTAGATAATCAGCCCCCTAGTGAACCTAAGAAGACCACTAGAGTGAACCCTACAGAGGCAGCTCTTACAAACTAGTGTAGGATACATAATACCAATGCTCATGTAGAGATGGATTGTCCTTAGTTTAGGATTGCTGCCAGTATATTCCAAACTGAAGTATCTAATACTTTAGGTAATCCACCTTGTGTTGAAGGAAATGAAATTGTCCCTTGGGGATACGATTCTTCTCTAGTGCTAGAAAGTTTCATCAGTCATCCTCATCAGAAGACAATGTCACCTCATTAGAATTACACCTTAGCATGTGAAGAGTCAACCATGGCTTTTGAGACCAATTATGTTTTTCCATTTGAAGATGAAAATGAGCCATCAATTGAACATGAAGAGTACATGCTTATCAACAACAGTATCAAGGTAGGCATAATTACAATCTACGGAACAATTCCAACCGACCTACTGGTCCTTTGACTACATCCTTACCTCCAAATAATTTCAACACTCCTCTTGATCCTAAGGCAATAAATAAGCTTGGATTTCCCAAAGTTAATGCTCAGTACTTAGCACCACAAAATATAGTACCAAAACTGGTAATCTACCTCCTGAGTCTGATAAATTGGTCACATACTTAGCAAATGAAATGAAAAAGATCAAAATCAGCCTGTCATTGTCAGAACTACTCGAAACCCTAGCTATAAAAAAATCCTTCATGAAATCCTTAGATGATCCTGCTCCAAAAGAGGAGTCATACCTCAGGTCAGACTGGGAATAAAGATTATACTGTTAAGGATGTTCATGTTAAACACAAAGCTCCAACCACTGTTCAAGTTGCAAAGACTTCACACATGACTCTTTATAGAGATAAAAATGAGTCACCTCCTTTTCTCCTTACCATAAGGATGTTCAGTAAGAATTTGCATAATTGCTTAGTAGATTTAGGAGCATCTACCAATGTAATGCCCCTATCCATATGCAATGCCTTAAGGTTGCATCCTGCTAAGTCACTGAAGAAAGTAACACAGTTAGATAAAATAGAGGTGAGTGTAGTAGAACTAACTCACATCCATATGCAGTTAGCATTAGATCCAAGAATCCAATACTATATTGATATTCAGGTAGTGGATATACTTAATACCTATGGGATGCTTCTTAGCAGAGATTGGTTAAAAACCCTCAATGGATACATGTCCACTGATTTTAGTCATATGTGGTTACCTTGGAAAGGAATACCTAATCAAATAAGGATAGATACTGAGCCTCACATGAAGCATATGATCACTGAATACAATAAAACCAATGAGATCATGTATGTAGATGTTGAACTCAAAGTTTACTCCATCAGACCCCAGACAGTTAGAATAGAAGAGATCCTCATGTATGATGTTCATGTTCATGATGATAATCTTCAAGATGATAGAATAATTTTAAAATCTGATTGTAGCTCTAAAAATAAGATAGAAGTAGATTACTTCAAGAATTTTGAGAAACACTTGTCCAAAGAAGTAGAACGTTGCCAATTGTTAAAAGTACTAGTTCATGATGTTCTAATTGAAGGATGGTGCAGGTTACATGATGAGGTGCATTCTAAAAAGACTTGTGATGCTTGCTTAGACATGATGGAACTGGAACAAGCATGCAGTGAGGCATCATCATCATCATCCAAGGTAAGTTCTGTAGATAATGATAGTGATACTAATTTTTGTTTGTCATCTGCAGGAATAGAAGAAAGCACATATCATGATGAAAGTCATATTCAGATGATAGAAAAGATTTTGGTGTGTAGCAAGAGTAATGCTAAGAGTAACAAGAAAATCACCCCAGGAAGTGATTGCTTGGTAGAGTCAGATTATGAAATAACTGATGAAGATAGAGGTAGTAATCTATCCAAGTTTGAAGAATTTTTATCAAAATAGATTCAAAAGATGATACAACAGCAAAGATCTCCACATGATGCCCTAATTGAGGGATGGTAAAGGTTACATGAAGCACCACATTTAGAAACTACTTGTTCATTATGTTTGCATATTCTAAATAGGTAGATGTTGCCTTGGTCAGAGGATCCTCCTTCTGATGGTAAAGAAGAAGGAATATCAGCTTCCCATCAGCCAGATAAAGTGAAGTTTGAGAAAATTGAAACACCAAAGTTGAAATGGATATCAAATGGTGCAGCTACTAGAGCTAAAAAGAAAAGAGAAGGCCCAGACAAGCCTTTAACTGAAGATAAGCCATGGATCCTTAGGTTTGATGGATTCAAATCAAAACAAGGGGCTGGAGTAGGGATAGATATTATTGATCCAGCTGGTAAATCCTACCTAGCAGCATACAAATTACAATTCCCATACACAAATAATGTGACAGAGTATGAAGCCCTGATCCATGGGATATTGTTTGCATTCAAAAAGAAAGTAAAGATTCTGCATGTCTATGGAGACTCAAAATTGGTAGTAAGACAAGTAAGAGGCATATATTCTTGTAATTACAAGAAGCTGTCTAATTACATACATAGGGTATGGGATCTGATAAAAGATTTTGATGCATTTAACATCACCCATGTACCTAGAGAACAAAATCATAGGGCAAAAGCATTGGCCCAAGCCACAAGTACTCTGGAACCATTGTCCATATCTAGTTTAAAGAGATTTGCAGTTGAATTAGTGTCAATACCCTCTATGCCAGACAATGTAGTTAACCTTCAAGTGTTTGATGATGGCCAGCACATTTTAGACTTCATATCCAACAGAGATGTCTTTGATGCATAGATCATAGATGAAAGGAATGTGGAAGATCATATCTGGGAAGAAGAAGAGATCCTAGAGTTGCCTAGTAACAAGATTCCTAAAGGAATGATAGAATTGGAAAGAGCATTTGATTTAGATAACATGCTGAAACAAAAAGATCTCCCTAAAGCAGATGGAGGGGAGTATTCACAAGTTAACATTGGACATGATGATGAAAAAAGGAATGTCCTGATTGGAAAAGTGTGTACAGAAGAAGAAATGGAAGGGATAACCCAAGCACTTAAAGATCATATCCATGTTATTGCCTGGACATATGATGAGTTAAAAACTTATGATACATCAATCATCACTCATACTATACCTTTAAAGTCAGATGTCAAGCCCTTTAGGCAAAAATAGAGACCGGTTAATGCATTAATGGAGCCCATCATTTTTGAAGAAGTTAAGAAATTGCTTAATGCCAGGATCATATTTCCTGTGAGACATTCTACATGGGTGGCTAACTTGGCCTCAGTAAGGAAAAAGAATGGTGACATTAGGTTGTGTGTAGACTTCAAAAATTTAAATAGAGCTTCTAAAAAGGATAACTATCCTTTACCTTCTGTAGATGAGGTCTTGCAAATTGTAAATGGTGCAAAGATGATGTCATTTTTGGATGGTTTTTCAGGTTACAACCAAGTGATGGTAGACAAGATAGATAGATTGAAGACTGCATTCACCACTAAGTGGGGAATATTCACCTATAGGCGCATGCCTTTTGGATTGATAAATGCTGGAGCAACATTTCAGCAAGCAATGGATATAGCCTTCAGAGGGCTAATTGGTAAATGTATAGTCATATACATGGATGACTTGATAGTTTTCTCTAAAGAGAGAGGGAATCATGTAGAAGACCTCAGGAAGGTACTAAAGAAATGTGAACATTATGGAATATCCTTAAGCCCTAAGAAATTGGTGTAGGGGCACCATAGTAAACTTTACTATGTTGAAATAAGGCCTATTTGGCCATGTCATCTTGTTCATATTTTGTTTTCTAGAAACCTAGAAGTCTTTGTTTTCCCTTTGTCAAATAATGGACACATTTTTGTATCTAATAGAATTTGAAAAGATCAATAGGAGTCGATTGGGATTCAGGGTAGTTGGCCTTCCGTAACCGTTGAGCAACCGTTGATTTTCCAACTCTGGCTTAATAAAAGCACAGAGGAGCAACCGAGAGGGGGTTCTGTAGATTTGAGGATTGTGATTTGGAATCATGTGAGAAATAATAACTTCTGTCTATCATTTTTCTGTGTTTGATCTGGGTCATAAATATTTCCTAACTGTTCATAATAGCTTTTTGTTCTCTACAATTGAAATAGTTTAGTCTAAATTATCGAAGATGAGTAGATAACCATTCCATTGGTGGATTTCCAAAGAAAATAGTGGAATGGCATCAGTCTGTACATATTTTTGTTTGTTTTTCCTTTCATTTATCTGTTTGGAGGGGCAGATGTTCCAGACTAAGGAGTGTGCACAATAGCATGCGCTAGCATCTCTATGTGCTAGGCATAGAGTGTAGATCAGACTGTGTGAGAGTGACAACCCTATTGGCATATCACTGGGACTCAGAACCAAGTTTCCACCGAAGTCAAATGGAGTCAAGATTATTGGCACATTGAGTAGATAACTTAGCGTTGGACCGACAATGTTGGTCTTACCGATCAAGAGTATCAGAGTGATAAGGGATAACTTATGCCGACAAAGATCCATTGGGAGGAATCGGTGTATCAGCAACTCGAGAGTAAGTCCCACCAAATGCTGAAGTCACGCTGATGAGTGGTTGGTCCATCGGCACATCAACCAAAGGTTGTAAGTGCTTGCCGATGATAAGGGTCATGGCGATGAGAGATTTGTTACTGTGGAACTAACTGTCAGCCAAACGAAGAAAAAGTCTTACCGATAGGAGGTATCAGGTAGACTAGGTGTTCTGTAAAATAGTTCCAAAGTTCGCTGATAGTGAAGAGTCTCACCGAAGACAAATGCCATCAACATATTAGAAACACATCAAAAGAGTTTCCTGATAAAGTCAGGTCTCGCTGATGATGGAAGGTAGATCAAATCGGTGTGAGTCCTAATGTATCTCACCGATGATAAATTTAGTTGAGCTATCAGTGTAAGATTGATCAACGGTAAGACTTGAGAAAGTCATACCGATCATTGTGTGTCTGACCGATCGAGGTGTATCAGTGGCCAGCAAGTGGAGTCTGGCCGACAGAAGACAAATTTGATTTTGTCTACGCTTCCCGCTATGCGCTCCTCAACATATTGGTATCAAAGCCATAAAAGGTTTTGTGATTGATCTGGTATATGTCAGTAGAAGAGAGCGAAGGAGAGGCTAACAATATGCCTCCAAAGGGGATGACCACCAAGGTGGTCAAGAAATTTAAGGAGATGGAAGAGAAGATCAAAACTGGAGTCAAGGAAGCACTCTAAGAAGAATTGAAGGCACTGAAGATAGGAAAAAGGATAGCGAAAGGTTCAGATGAAGAGGAAGAGAAAGAGGAAGAAGAAGAGGAACAAGAAGAGGCAGAGATACCACCTGATCAAAAGCATTTCTTGGAAGCCATTAAGGTTATTGGCAAGGACTCTTTGGAGGCTTAGATACATATTGCCATGTTCATTGGAAAGATGAATGCTGACGAAGTCATGGAGTGGATTGAGGCTCTAAACAAATACTTCAAATACAAAGAAGTTCTTGAAAGTAAGAGAGTTAAGTTTGCAAAAACTAAACTCAAAGGTGTTTCCCTTACATGGTGGAATTACACCCAAGGAGAAAGGGTAAAGAATGGGAAGAGTATGATCTCTTCATGCAGCAGAATGCTGGAGAAGATCCAGTCCCAGTTCCTTCCATCTGACTACGAGGTGCAGATATACTAAAAAATGTAGAACCTCAAGCAAAAATATATGGATGTAGCTTCTTACACCAAGGAGTTTCACAAATACACTCTTCATTGTGGGTACATGGAGGATGAAAAAGATAAGGTGGCTAGGTATCTAAATGGTCTGAGGTTCAATATTCAAGATAAGATAAGTTTATTGACCCCTGAAACCATGGAAAAATGCTTTCAAGTAGCATTAAGAGCTGAAGAGAAGCTGAAGAGAAAAGGTGAGCAACAAGGTAGAGGAAGAGGTGGTAGAAATTTTAGAGGCAGAGGCAGTTTTGGAGGAAGAAGTCCTAACCAGAGGCCTAATGGTGAGTCTAGCCAAGGAGAGCAAGTTGGGGAATCAAGTAGCAGAGAAGGCTACCGAGGAAGAAGGCCTAATGAAAGAGGTGGGACAAATGGATTAGGTAGAGGATCCAAGTTCTCCAATATGAGATGTTATAACTGCAATCAGATAGGGAACCCAACATACAAGTGTCCAGAGAAGGCCTCAACTTCTCATGGTGGTGAGAAGAGAAGCACTTTGATTCAAGAGGATGCGAGGAGTGTGACATCTCCTGAAGTGAATCTAGCATTAGAAATGGGAGAAAATTTGATGATCAAGAGGATGCTACTCAAGGAACTAGTATAGAATAAACCATCACAAGAAGATCTTTGTTTAGAATCAACTGCAAGATCCAAGGTAAGGTTTGTAAATTTATTATTGATTCTGGTTCTACTGACAGTATTATATCTTTGGAAGCAGTAGATAAATTGAAATTAGAAAAGATACCCCATAGCTATCCATATAGGGTCAGTTAGTTAAACAAGGGACATCATATAGTCATCAATGAACAAGCATGGGTAGAATTTAGTATTGGGGGATACAGAGACAAAATTTTGTGTGACATCCTTCCAATGGATGCTTGCCATCTTCTATTGGGTAGACCATGGCAGTTTGATAGAAAGGCTCATCATGATGGAGAAAAGAATGCTTACTCATTCCAAAAGGATGGTGTAACTTATAGGATACAATCATTGATTGAGGAAAACCCATAGCAAGTAGGGTCTAGTATAATGATGGTAGGGGAGAAGGAATTCCTTGAAATAGTAGAAGAATCAGGTGGAGTAGGTTTTTCTTCGGTTGTGAAACCTAAGGAGAAGAAAAGAGAAAATATGAGAGAGGCAAGACCTAGGGAGGTTAGAGAACTACTTGAGAGCTATAAGGAAGTAATTGCAATAGATATACCAGACTCACTACCACCTATTAGATATATCAGCCATCAGATTGATCTCATACTGGGAGCTGTACTTCCCAATAAGGCAGCCTATAAGATGACCCCTCAATAGAATGAGGAGATAGCCAGGTAGGTTTAAGAACTTTTAGACAAGGGGTTAATAAGAAAGAGTTTGAGCCCATGCACAGTCCCCACTATTTTGGCACCAAAGAAAGATGGGAAATGGAGATTGTGTACTAATTCCAGGGAAATAAATAGGATAACCATTAGATACAAGTTTCCTATTCCTAGAATTGAAGACCTAATGGACTATTTGGGGGGTGCCACCTATTTCTCTAAGATAGACTTGAAAAGTGGGTACCATCAGATAAGGATAAGAGAAGGGGATGAGTGGAAAACAACATTTAAAACCAATGAAGGGTTATATGAGTGGCTTGTGATGCCTTTTGGTCTTTCAAATTCCCCTAGCACTTTTATGAGACTAATGAATGAGGTGTTGCAGGAGTTCATAGTGAAGTTTGTGGTAGTCTACCTTGATGATATCCTAGTGTTCAGCAAGACCAAGGAAGAACACTTGAAACATTTGGAAATAGTCTTGAAGAGGCTGCAAGACCAGAAGCTATTGATAAACTTGGACAAATGTGATTTCATGAAACAAGAGTTGATCTACTTGGGTTTTTTCATTTCCAAAGGTGATCTGAAGATGGATCCTTCAAAGGTGGAGGCTATTATGAATTGGTCCACAACTAAGACAGCAGGGGAGGTAAGGAATTTCCATGGTTTGGCCACATTCTATAGGAAATTCATTAAGAACTACAATGACATCTGTGCACCTATGTTGGAAACCATCAAGGGTGGTTCAAAGGTGAAGTTTGTGTGGACGAGAGAAGCAGATAGGAGCTTTGAGAGTTTGAAACAGAAAGTTGCTAAATTCCCTGTTTTAGTGTTACCTGATTTCAATAAGGTTTTCATAATTGAATGTGATGCAAGTGGGCTAGCCATTAGAGCAATGTTGAGCAAAGAATGCATACTCATAGCCTTTTTTAGTGAGAAATTGAATGAAGCTAAGAGGAAATATTCCTCTTATGATTTAGAATTGTATGCCTTGGTACAAGCTCTAAAAAAGTGGAGGCATTATTTACTTCCCAAAGAATTCATTGTGTACAATGACAATCATGCTCTCAGTTTTTTGAATGGATAGGAAAAGCTCAGCCATAGACATATGAAATGGGTGGAAAGTCTTCAAGCATACACCTTCACCATCAAGCATAAGAAAGGGATAACCAATAAGTTTGTTGATGCTTTAAGCAAAAGGGCGTTGACAGTCCAAGAAGTGTAGTTGCAAGGCATGGGTGTTGAGTCACTCAAGAAATTGTATGAAGAAGATCAGGATTTTTGAGAAATCTACAAGGTATGCAATGAATTTGCTAATACTTTTCATAGTGAGTTTTTAGATTTTACATTGCAGAATGGACTATTGTTCAAAGGATGTCAGTTGTGTATCCCTAAATACTCAATGAGGGATAATATTGTGAAGGAAAAACATAGTGGTGGTTTAGGAGGACATTTTGGGTTGAATAAGACTTTGGATCTGGTAAGGAGATTTTATTTCTAGCCAAAAATGCAGTCTGACATCAGGAAATTTGTTGAAAGTCGCATAGTATGCCAAAGAGAAAAAGGAGTCTCGACCAATGCAAGATTGTATCAACCTTTCCCAATACCCAACAGGCCTTGGGAATGTTTTAGTATGGATTTTGTGATGGGGTTACCCAAAACAAGGGCAGGTTGTGACAGTGTGTTTGTAGTGGTAGACCGATTCAACAAGATGGCTCATTTCATTCCTTGCAGGACCACTAATGATGCTAGTTACATTGGAGGTTTGTTCTTTAAAGAAATTGTCAGGATTCATGGGATACCCTTGAGCATTGTGTCTGATAGGGATAGAAGATTTGTAAGGCATTTTTGGAGAACTTTGTGGAAAAGATTGGGAACAAACTTGTCTTTCAGTTCAGCCTATCACTCTCAGACTGATGGGTAAACTAAGGTGGTCAATAAATCTTTGGGCAATCTCCTTAGATGCTTAACAAAAGAACATGGTAGCAATTGGGATGTGATACTCCCACAAGCAAAATATGCTTATAATGACTCAACAAATAGGAGCACAGGTCTGAGTCCCTTTCAAATTGTATATGGCAGTCACCCCAGGGGTATTTTTGAATTAAGAGACGTCTAGGGGTTGGACAAAAGGAGTGGTCATGCTGATGCATTTGTAGAAGCCATGAAAGAAATACACCAGTAGGTCAGAGATATTTTACACCAGAATAGTCAGAAGATGAAGGCTCGAATGGATCAAAGGAGGAGAGATGTGCAATATCAAGTAGGCAACTTGGTGATGGTTCATCTGAACAAAAATAGGTTTCCAAAAGGAGGCCACAACAAACTGATGATGAGGAAGATTGGACCTTGTCAGATTCTAGAGAAGTACGGTCCAAATACTTACAAGATTGAGCTTCCTGATGATATTGCCATTTCACCCATATTCAACATTGCTGATTTGACATTGTATAGAAGTCCTAATACAAGGGAGAATGCAAAAGACCTTGTCCAAGAAAATGAAGATTGGCTGAAGCACTTACCTTCTAGGGAGTTGCCAAAAATGGAGTACATTTTGGAAAGCAGAGAAGCCAAGAAAACAAGGCACAAAACATACTTTGAACATCTGGTTAAGTGGCAAGGGCTTCCTGATTTAGAAGCTACATGGATGTTGGAGGAAGACATTCTAAAGCAAAGCAGAGATGTACACGAATTGGTCTCTAAGAGGACTTGAGACATGTTTTCTTCTGAGCAGTATGGTATAGGGGCACCATAGTAAAATCTACTATGTTGAAATAAGGCCTATTTGGCCATGTCATCTTGTTCATGTTTTGTTTTATAGAAATCTAAAAGTCTTTGTTTTCCCTTTGGCAAATAATGGACACATTTTTGAATCTAATAGAATCCAAAAAGATCAACAGGAGTCGGTTGGGATTCAGGGTAGTTGGCCTTCCCTAACCGTTGAGCAACCATTGATTTTCCAACTCTAGCTTAATAAAAGCACAAAGGAGCAACTGAGAGGGGGTTTTGTAGATTTGAGGATTGTGATTTGGAATCATCTAAGAAATAATAACTTATGTCCGTCATTTTTCTGTGTTTGATCTGGGTCGTAAATATTTCCTAACTATTCATAATAGCTTTCTGTTCTCTACAATTGAAATAGTTTAGTCTAAATTATCGAAGATGAGTAGATAACCATTCCATTGGTGGATTTCTAAAGAAATTAGTGGAATGGCATCGGTCTGTACATATTTTTGTTTGTTTTTCCTTTCATTTATCTATTTAGAGGGGTAGATGTTCTGGACTGAGGAGTGTGCACAGTAGCATGCCCTAGCATCTCTATGTGCTAGGCGTAGAGTGTAGATTAGACTATGTGAGAGTGACAACCCTATCAGCGTATCACTGGGACTCAGAATTGAGTTTCTACCAAAGTCAAATGGAGTCAAGAGTATTGGTGCATCAGGTAGATAACTTGGCGTTGGACCAATAGTGTTGGTCTTACCGATCGAGAGTATCAGAGTGATAAGGGATAACTTACACCAACAGAGATCCATCAGGAGGAATTGGCGTATTGGCAACTCTGGAGTAAGTCCCGCCGAAGGCTAAAGTCATGCTAATGAGTGGTTGGTCTAGCGGTGCATCGACCAGAGGTTGTAAGTGCTTGCTGATGATAAGGGTCATGGCAATGAGAGATTTGTTACTATGGAACTAACTATCGGCTGAACGAAGAAGAAGTCTCACCGATAGGAGGTATCAAGCAGACTGGGTGTTTGGTAAGACAATTCCAAAGTTCATTGATAGTGAAGAGTCTCACCAAAGACAAATGCCATAGGCATATTGGAAACACATCAAAAAAGTTTCCTGATAAAGTCACGTCTCACCAATGATGGAAGGTAGATCAACTCGGTGTGAGTCTTGATGTATCTCGCTGATGATAAATTCAGTTGAGCTATCGGCGTAAGATTAATCAATGGTAAGACTTGAGAAAGTCATACTGATCATTGTGTGTTTGACCCATCGAGGTGTATCGTTGGCCAGCAAGTGGAGTCTACCGACAGAAGACAAATTTGATTTTGTCTACAGTTCTTGCTGTACGCTCCTCAATAGAAATGCATATTCGGGGTAACCATAGGGAAGTTATTAGGTCACTTGATAATAGAGAATGGGATCATCATTGATCCTAAGAGAGTAGAATCAATCATGAAGATACAGCTTCCTAGAAGTAAGAAGGAGCTCAATTTTTACTTTGGTAAGATTAACTTTGTTAGAAAGTTCATTATTGGTTTTGTAGAAATTGTCAGACCATTGAATGCAATGCTCAAGAAGGATGCCAAGATTGAGTGGACACCTGAAGCTAGAGCAGATTTTGAAGATATCAAGAAAGCCATATCTAATGCTCCAGTTCTAATTAGTCTAGATTATACCAAAGATTTTTATATTTACTCGTTTGCTTCAGAGCATACATCTGCAGTAGTATTAACACAGAGAAATGAGGCTAAAGAAGAAAAGATGATAGCCTTCATGAGTTGTCCTTTTATGGATGTAGAACTCAAATACATGGATGTTGAAAGACAAGCACTTGCTTTGATCTAACCAGTCAATAAGTTCAGACATTACATCTTAAGAAGTAAGGTGATCATTGTAGTACCAGATGTAGCAGTAAAGATACTTTTAATACAAAGTGAACCAGGTGAAAAGAGAGCCAAATGGATAACTATCCTCCAAGAGTATGATATGGACACAACACCCATGAAATTAGTGAGAGGACAAGCATTGAGTCAGATGATATCTGAAATTGATCCTAACATCATGAGCTAGCAGTATGTCATAAATGCAAGGGAAGATGGAGAATGGTATTCAGACATCATGCACATCTTGATGACCAGAAGATGCCCTTCAAGATTGTAGGCCTTACAGAGGAAAGCCTTAAAAATAAGATCACAAAAATACATGATAAAAGGAGGAGTCCTTTTCAAGAAGAACTATGAGAGAATATACCTTAGATGGATAGAAAGGCAAGAAGCAGACAAAGTGTTGACAAAATTACATGACAAGTTTGGAACTACACATGGATCATCCTTAGCTACCACCCATGCTATCCTTAGGGCAGGGTATTATTGGCCCACTATTTTTAAAGATATTGTTGAACACATCAAATGTTGTCATATGTGTCAGGTTGCTGCAAATAGAGAAAGATATGCTGCTCAACCTTTGCAACCAGTGATGGAGATGTGCCCATTTGCTCAATGGGGGATGGATTTCATAGGGCCTATCAACCCTCCATCATCTTAAGGCCATAGGTATGTGTTGACTGTTACTGATTATTGTACTAGGTGTACTGAATCTGTCAGTAGTAAGACATGCAATGCTGAGGATGTAATCAAGTTTTTGGAAAGCAACATAGTAACCAGGTATGGAGTTCCTTATGCTTTAGTATGTGATAATCTGTCTACCTTTGCTTCAATGAGATTATCAAGTTGGGCTTTTGACCATGGAATCATCTTGAAATTTTCCTCAAATTACTATCCTCAAGGGAATGGATTAGCAGAATCTACAAACAAGAATTTATTAAACATCATAAAGAAATTGATAGAAAAGAACCCAAGGGAGTGGAACACCCTATTAAAGTATGTTTTGTGGGTAGATAGAACTAGGATGAAGGATGCATTAGGAAATTCTCCTTTTCACCTATTATATGGGGTGGATCCCATCCTCCCTGTTAACCTAAAGATCCCCACATTGCAATTTGCACAAGAATATCTAGGCATAGCTAATAAACAAGAAGTCAGGTTGCTTCAATTGATGCACTTAGAAGAAAAAGGAATAAAACAATTGACCAATTTACTAAACATCAGGTTGTTGTCAAGCATTGGTTTGACAAAAGAGCCAGAGTTAAGGCTTTTACAATTTCAGATTTAGTCCTTATGTGGGACAAAGCATATGAAAGGAAAGGAGATCATGGTAAATTTGATAAACTTTGGATAGGTCCCTTTCATGTTTTATAAATCTTAGGAGACAACACCTATAGGCTAAAGACTTTAACTAGTGAGGATGTTCCATTACCAGTTAATGGACAATTTCTCAAGCATTACTTTCAAGCCTAAAATAGTGTTATGTAAGTCATGTGTATCATAGTGTGCATATTTGTATAGTTGTTTGTATAGTTTTGTTTTGTTTTGTTTGCTTGCTTATTGAGTTCTATTTTGGTTAGACAAGATGATGCAACTCATCACCCTAAGAAAATGACTAAATTGTTGAGATTCAAGTGATGAGAACAAATTCATATATGGGTTATGACTCATTTTGAGAAGTGTTGGTGATCAGGTATGTGGTATCTTTTCATCAGGGTGCCTTTTCTTGACCAAAGTGATTTTTTTCACAATGACTCACCTAACAACCTTGGGTTTGTGGAACACATAAGTATAGGTGTTAAGTGAAAAATCTAAAGGGACTCCCTTGCTACCAATGCAATCTCCAACCTAAATCAGCAAGTGACCATGCCTTACACATTAAGCTTACATGATGACATCATATGAATAGAGAGAATAAATATTGAAAATCCAAAAGAAATAAAAATTAGGCCATCTAAGTAACTCTACCACAGCTATAGACGCTTGTTGGCAGTGGGGCTCTACTTAGGGGGATTGTATAGATAACCTTGTCAGGGCTATAGATGCCTGCTGGCAGCAAGGCTCTATCCAAGTTGGCTATGAGGGATGCTCCCAAACTATGTAGCTTAACATCAGTTACTCATGTTTTCAACTTACTTTCAAGGTGAGGATAATTAATCATCTGCACACACCTGATCCTTTGTTAGCTTTGTTTCCATGATGAAAGCCTTATCATTCAAAAAGATTATAATACTTATACTTAGAAGGAGTTAAAATACTATGTTA
The DNA here is from genome assembly GCA_027924645.1 of Cunninghamia lanceolata. Taxonomy (NCBI): domain Eukaryota; kingdom Viridiplantae; phylum Streptophyta; class Pinopsida; order Cupressales; family Cupressaceae; genus Cunninghamia; species Cunninghamia lanceolata. The sequence continues at coordinate 9,551,100 of BSBN01001281.1, forward strand.
GAATGTGATCCCATCACTTGAATCATTAGAATTTAGTTATGTTCTTTGGTGGTAAGTTGTTCTGTGGTTACACAACATGCCCCATTTTGCCTTGACAAAATAGGGACCCAACTTTTTCTGGTTGCTTTGACTTATTTTTTTTCTGCCTTGGGTGGTTTGGTAAAATTAGTCATGCATGAACACCCTACAAGGGGTGGATTTGTCCCCATGATGAGGTCAGTTGTCAAATTTAGTATTTCACATTATCAACCTCACAGTTGGAAAGTGCATGAAATTCCAAGCAGGTTTGCCTTTTGGATCACCCTCAAATTATTTAAGGGAAGAAAATTATGTTAAGTCAAAGTTTTAGTCAAACCTAATATTCCGAGGGGGGGAGGTCATATTTCAAACGTCAATCATATTATATAAGATCATCTTGATATTGCATTATCACCTGATAATCACTTGACCCATGAAATGTGGACGTCAATTTTATGCAGTAGCCGATATCTACCCATCAACAACGCCATATTTCCTGCGGGGGGTCATATTGCTAATATCTGTCATCTTACGAATATCACCCTCTCCACAAAATATCACCTTGTGCCCATATGACGGTGATGTCATCTAAGTCCAACAAATGAAGGAAGCCACCCCAATGATGACATCATCATTCCATTCTACCTCGCAGAGGTATATATCTGATGCCCACCATATTCAATAACATGATGGTGATGTCATTAAGACAAAATGAGTAAACAAAGTCATCGACATGGTAACATCACCCCAATCTTTTCCCAAGGGGGTCATTTTATTTATGGGGATCATATTTTGAACATCCCCTAATCCTAAATTCATGACTCAATATACACATGGTCAACGTTGACCACGTCACCCGATTCCTTTGCATTAGTTTTGTCACTCAAAGCCAGGGGGTCATTTTATCTAGAGGGGGTCATATTTTGAATATCACCTAATTTTTTCAAAGATCACCCCCCCTTATTTCTTGACATTAAATGCACTTAAATGCGGTAGATAGATTCCCGCCAGTTATGAATACAAATCAAACACTTGGCATCATCCATGAATTCTCTGCAGATGATGAATAGATTTAATCGACCTAACTTAGTTTTACCCTAATTTGCCCTACGGATGTGTTTAAAGGTAACTTTCCAAGGTTATTTTCATTTACCTTGCAAAAAAAACAAGAAATTACAGAGCATAGAAGTCGAACCCTCATACAACTACTTGTTAATGGACTACATCTTGCAGTGTAACGGAATGGGTGATCTTCAACATTTGCAGCACTTTTCCATAATCACCCATCTAACCCAGGAGGAAAGCATTATCAGGTAAGTAATTGAAAACCATCCTGTTGTCATTTTCTACATGTTCAGGTAGAGTACATATGCTTTCTTGTGGTTTGAGTATGCGAATATACATATCATGATGAAGTAAAGAGTAATAGATTCAAGTATGCATGATGTTGTAGAAGTATATAATGTTGTACGAATGCATATGGACATTGTAAGGTAAGACAAATCATGTTTTTTGCAGGAGTCCATGGCGGATCTTAAAAGGAATAGGTCTGACTCAGAGTTTCTCAAGCCTATGTATGTTCAGTCTAAAGGGGTATAGTTTAAGTATGGCATCATTGGTGATACTCACTAGGGGGATACGGACCTGGCGACATGGTCAACAAGAATAGATCATGACAAGGATAATACCCTTCTGGATGCAATATATGTTTCAAGAATGTGGCATGCAGCCAGATTTCTATATGCCATGGACACCCCAGAGTTGGTAGTGGAATGTGCTAGGAACTATAACCTTGAGACTAGACGAGTGGAGAAGCATGGAAGAGTATATGCCAACTTTTCAATTAAGGGCATCACCTCTACTTTTAACTTGTCAGTTGGAAAGAAGGTGGTGAGTGCAGATCTACATAAGTTGGACACAGAATACAACAACAATAAGAAGAGTGCAAGGAAGAGGATGTATCAGTGGAGGTCAAAGAGCAGCACCTACACTGCCTTAGCTAAATTGTCCATACACTTATACAAATTTGATTTTGATGATGAGTACCAGTACATGATTGCCCTGTTAAGCAGGAGGACAGGTAAGCTTCATGATGGGAATTTTGACAATTGGATGTTTGGAATCATCCAGATAGTCCTATATACAGATAACAAGCCATTGTGGCCAAGATCATCAGTGATGCACTAGATGAAGGGATGAAGAACCTGGGAGGTCAGGCATGCATGTTTCATATGACCTCATATGTTGTGTACTCATGTGCTTATAAGATAGTGGGTAAAGCTGGCGGTGATGTAGATGATGCCCACATATGGGATCACTATCCTCTGCTACAGAGAAAGAACTACCTCCTGGATTACAAATTGGTAAATGATGCATTCTCTATGCATTTAGTCTGAACCATGGAGGAAGATGAAACCAAGAGACTGAGCATAGAGGCTCAGGATGTTGCTTATAGACATGGTGCCTGGTTCATCTAGTTTGCCACCTTTTCATACATAAGAATAGAGGGATTTGAAGGACAACTCCTTATGCTACCAAGATACCCTACTAATGAGGTTTTCCTGATGGAGTTTCTCAAGCAAGTGTCTACCATAGTTGTAGCATAGAAGGAACAAAAGAAGATACCTCTGGTATTATTTCCAATGTCTATGGGCAGGTCTATGTGCTCAGACTTAGAGAGCATAAAGAATGTCATGGGAGGTCTGAAACTAATGTATCTACAGCCATTTCCCTTGGCTAGATCTTATGACCCCTATGGCAGGATGCAGAAAATAGTGGGAAAACCAATTCATCAGAAGCATTTGGAAGATTTCTGGACTGATTGAGGATGAAGCTAAGGTGAGGAGAAGAAAGTATCAAAGGCTCACCTTGAACTAGATAAAGACATTTCACTGCATCCCAGTGCCAGCACAGCTAGAAAGGATGATGGAAAGATTATGTCTAATGAATATGAAGACAAGAAGGTGTACAATGACACCATATTAGCCCCTGATCTAACACAGCCAAAGAATTTTTCCCTGGATCAATTTATAGGGGGGTGCTACAATTAACCCAAGCTTGGGTGGATGAAGAAATAAATAGATTAAAGAAAAGGGGCGTAGCCCTTATAGTTGATGCCAAGAAGAAAAGGAAAGAACTAGCTAATGAGGAGTATAATGACTTCCTCAGTGACAAAAGAAATTCCAATGGGGAGAGGTTACCCACACAGAGACAGAGGAAAGGTCCCCCTAGAGGCAAGAAAATTGAAGATGAACCTAAAGGGGTGATAATTGAAATAATTGCCACACTAGCTGCAGGTGCATCGACATCAGTTCAAGCATCCGCATCATCTACATAGCCTCTAATTGACAAACCAAAGACTAAGAGGATCCTGAGGCCAACTGCTAAAACTGTAGGAGCACAGGAGGAGGGTCAGGCCTCACAGCATGAAGTGGAAGAAGACATCCCGTTTGAGGAAGTACAGGTAAACAAGGAACCTGTAGGTGATGACCTGATGATGGTCATTAGGAAGAGGAGGGCAATGCCGCTGACGTCACTGTCCAAGAAGCAAAGAATATCCATGGGGGGTGATATCAAGGCCAACCCTATTGTATTAAGAGGAGCCAATGGTGAAGCATTTAGGAAGGAGCTGCAACATGATGTGCTGCTTCCCACCATAATAAAGTTTAATACTGAGAGGGCAGAAGAACAAACAAAAGAAGCTTTCAAAGCAGGTCAGGGTGGTCCTTTCTCTTTGGAGGACACCGTAGACTTATCAAATGATGAGGTAGTTCAAAATGTGGCCTCTCAAAGGATGGAGACGCTCGCCTCTAGTACTCGCATGACTCCACATGGGACCCCATTAGTATAGATGGCAGTATTGGAGGAGGTGAAGCAAATAGAGGAAGTAAAAGAAAGTAGCCTAGAGAGGGCAGCCCAATAGATAGGGCTTGATAAGTTGGTTGATTAGGTCACTAGCCCTGCCTTTATAGATTTAACATAAAGGGGTGATGTAATCCCCAAGGAAAAAGCAAGTGCACTTGATGTGACAGAAAAGATTGAAGTGGCAAAGCAAATAGAAAAAGAAAGTACTACTCTTGATGTGGGTCAGCAGCAGCATGAGATACCTACCAAACTAAAAATAGTAGAAGTCCAATAGAAAGGTGGAGATGATAAAAATACATCAAGTGATACTGCTGCCTAGACTCAGGGAGATCCAGAGGATGCCATGGGAACTAAAGATAAATCAGGTCATGAGAACCTTAAGAGATAGGATGTTGGTGCGTCAGGTGCAGAACAAGAAGTGACCCTCGATCAGGGTGATGCATAAGGCCAAAATACTCAGACATCCATAGATGACAACATACGTCAAGATGAGGAAAGCAATAAAGAAAATGAAAGTTAGAAGGAGGGAGTATGGGATCAAGCACATGATCATAATGTGGACATTCCATAGGATCCTCCTTTATAGAAAGAAGCCCCTCAGGAAGAGGAAATGCAACGAGATCCCCCTCATGAAGAACTCCATGAGGAAGAAACTAAGAAATCACCTTCTCCACCAAGAATAGAAGCAGATACTAGGGAACAGGATGGACATGATGTTGATAAAGGACATCAGGGATTTGGAGATGAAGTGCCTCAATAGCTGGAGAAAGAAATAGGTATGGAACAAGGCTCTGAAATTCAAGAATTTGATGTTTCCACCTTGTTTGCAGAGACAATAATGAAGCCAAAGAGGAAAGACAGATTGACATCGACTATTAGGAGAGATCTTGCTATAGGCAGAAAGACTATACAGGTAGCACTTCCCATGGTTGAAAAGGAGAAGGGCAAGATAACCCTAGAGGACTTCCAAATCACAACTGTTGATTTACGTTTTGCTAATAAGGACCAAGAAGGTCAAGAAGGGAAAGACATCATTGATTCTTTGACCCAAAGGTTAAAGAAGGAGAAAGATAAAAATAAAAAGCATAAGGAGCACATTGCTCAGCTGCATTCATACATAAAAGGGTTAATTAACCCTGACAATACGCCAATTGATCCGGTGGTCCCATTGACTGTCATATCCCAGAAGGAGGTCACCAAGTTGGACCTCATGAAGCATGAGGCCATGTTCATGGTGAAATGGATGTTGTTAGCCCTCACTAGAGCTGAGGATGTTTTGAGAACCTCCTTATAGAGGTGGAATTATTTAAGCAGTTTAAAGAGAAAGGTAGACAAAATGCAAAATGAAATAGGGAAACAGTCATTCCAATTGGAAAAGGACCTGACTGCTTTAAGTGAAATAAAGAGGATTGATCCTCAAATCCTATAAATAATCAAGTGTTGAATAATAACACTGCCCTGCTGATAGACATAGGGTATGAGGATATCAGGTTCGAATGTGATATCCTGAAGAAATGCAGTGGCAAGCTCACGGATATAAGTATAAAGCTGCACAACATGATGGCTTATGAAGGAGAGATCCTTTAGGCTTTAGAAGGAAAAGTAGAGGGAAAGATTGAAAATCAGGATGTAGACTTTGCTATCAAAGCTCTACATGATAATTTCCAGCCAGTGGCGGATGACCCCCTCACCCACCTGACAGAAGAAGTGATGAATAAGATCATGAGAATAAAGGTCAGGGTTGAAAATTATAATGAGACTTTAAACAATAGAAAAGGTAAGCTGGAAGTACTCAAAGCTAAATTCCAGTCTCATAAGCATGCTATAACAAAAGCCAAAATCCAAGATGGAGGAGAGGTGAATAAAATAGTGCAGGCATATGAGCACATTAGGACAATGATGAAGGTCCACATATAGGAGGATGTACATCAAGATGACAGTGATACCAAAAGTAATGAAGATGATGACCATGATGAAGAAGAAGAAAAATGAAGAGGAGGAACCCGAAGAATGAATGAAGATGCATCACCAAGAAGACATATGCATAAGGCACTCATAAGATAATGAGTCATCTAGATGGTTGCTAGCTGGCAACCTGTGCCACAAGGAAAAGTTGACTGAGTCAAAGACTAATTATCAACTATTGATCTTAATTGATAAATCCTGACCATAGGTCATTTTGTAACTGCCTCCTCACCTTATTCTATAAAAGGTGTAGGGGTGCAACATTTTGAACATTTAAAACTTAATTGAAATTTGATTGCTGAAATATCAGGACTCATTTCAAAGTTGTTGTAAATGTACATGTTATGCATACTGAATGAAAGAGAAGCATATTTGATTACAAATTATCATAAATCTTGAGTAATCTGTGTTTGAAAACTAGATACATGCATTGATCAATTGTGTACCTTGTAGTGCTTGTCAGTCTGCATGTGTTGTTTTCATTCCTTATCCTTTGAAGTTAGCATCATCCATATATAGCTGTGGAACATCTTGGTGACATATGGTTTGATTCCTTCTCCTCATGAATGTATCTTGTATGTATATGGTTCAATGGCTAAAGATTCACTAAAATTAGAAGCATTATTTTAAATTTCTTTCAATTTCATAGCAAATCATCACCATAATTGCAAATACCAGAGAATCAAAAGCAAATAACATGAAATATGTTGATATCCTGTAGATAATTGGAAATACAAAGCATATTTAGAGTAAAAGCATGTTAAATTGACAAATATCATGCAAATTCATACAAATGTCCATGAGATACATACATATATCCACTTATAGACACATCATTTGAATAAATATATAGTGTAGAAGAAAGAACAAGTTCATGATGATCAATGATCAGAAGAATTAATCAAACTTGCAAATGTATCAGCTATCTTTGGAAATAGAGTAGAAATAACCTGTCTGTAGAGTAAATTTACAGGAAACAGTGCAACACTAGTCATCTAGACAAATGTAAGACCACTTGAAATGGAAAACATGTCACATCAACCTCTAAGTAATGTCAGATGATCATGACTTGATCAACGGAGACTTGGAGTCATCAACTTATCCTAAGCTAATCATACTTTACAAGATAATAAAGGTTTGTTGTGCAAATTTTTATGCATGTTGTTATGACTAACAATCATCATCAACACCCACCACAAGTACAATGTCATTGACCAACTACAAAAGACTCCAGCCCATATATCCATATTAGAGTTGTTGCATCTATTGCCATCCCACAAAGAGATTCTTGATAAAGCCCTAGTTGAAACCACTATGCCCACCAACTTGGCCCAAGAGAAATTTCAAGCCATGGTAGGTCATCTTACCTCACCTAACATCCTATCATTCACTGAATAGGATGATCTATTCATATCTCAACCCCATAATGCATCATTACATATTAAGGCCTTCATTAATAAACATCGCATCAAAAGGGTTCTCATTGATGGAGGAGCAGATTTGAAGATTTGCATGCTAAAATTAGTCCTTACATCGGGGTTCTCAAAAACTATAGTGGATCCAAGAAAGAAGATCACAATAAATGCCTATGATGAAGAAGAACGGACAACCCAAGGAACTGTGGTGTTACCATTAAGAATTGGACTAGTGGAGAAAGAGGTTGTTTTCCAAGTCCTTGACAAGGAGCTCACCTATAACATTCTCCTAGGTAGACCTTGGATACATGTCATGAAAGTTGTGCCTTCCATATATCATCAATGTATCAAGTTCCCTCACAACGGCTGAGAGATCACCATCCAAGGTGATCCTGATCCTTTTCAACACTGTAACACTATCCAATCAAAGCTAGATTTCATCATCCCTAATAATAGAGCTTCCACATCTTCCACCTCCTAGCATGATCCTAGCTCCCAAGCTTCCACATCCAAGGCCAAAGAGTAGAAAGTCAAGATTAAAGAAACAGGGGTAGGAGAGTACTTCATCGAGCATCTTTTGTTTAGCCAAAATGCCTTTATCTCTGAATTCCTTTGGATGACCTACACCCTACCCAAAACTATTTGCTCCTTCTAAACCAACCAAAGCTCCCTTTGTCAAATGGGGCACCCTATCAAATGAGAGTGAATTAAGAGACGCTCTGCAATGGCTCTACATAGACGAAGATGACACACTACAAGACAAACAACCAACGCTCCCAATAGAAATCTATGGGCGTGGTCAATCTATCCTACACACAATGGGCTATGAAGGACATGGTCCCATCAGCCTGAGAAAAAAAGGAATAACTAAACCCATTCAACCCTCTTCATCATCATCGGCCCGAGACACATGAGGGCTAGGATACAAAGACAACGGTAAAAGCAAAGCTAAGGCTACTACTTGTTTTGTGGAATAGATCCATAACCTCCAAGCGGATAGTGATATAGACTCTAATGAGTATGAATGGGATGACCTTTCAGAACATTCCTTGAGGACAAAGGAATCGATATGATTCACACCTATAGCCCCTACCCTGAGGGACAAACTCTAAGGCCTAGACTAGTAGAGTGTTATTTACCCATTCCAGAGAGAAGAACTTATAAGGAAGGTTAGAGTTCTCACGAGATAGATAATATTGAGGAAAGTACCATCATAGATCTTATTCCTATCACTCCCAATCCTAATCATGTATCCATCCTTACCATCACACCCACATAATCAGATCAACTTATTTATCCCCTCCCCTTGGTACATCTCAAGCTTATCGATTGGGATCTACAAGGAACCCCCCAACTTGACATGTTCCAAAATGATGATGCCTACATTGACTACATGGAACTAAGAGACCATCTACCTATGGGAGACCAAAAAGTTGGCTTTTCCATAGAACTCAATACCGTAGCTTATTTTGGAGAGGGTAACAATCCTTAGTCACAAAAACATAAAAATTAAACATGGATTTGATGGTGAAAACTGCTCTGCGGTAGTGTCGATGCATCTAATAGTGAAAACCTCTCTGAGGTGCCAGACGATGGAAGGATTCACACTCTCCCCAACAACATGTATCAGGAGAAGTCACAAATTGTGGTAGAACGTACAAAACCTGTTGACGTCGACATAAAAGATAACCTAAAGTTCATACACTTTGCCAAGTCTCTATCTCTAGCAGAAAAGATGAAATTTGTGCCCTTCTTCAAAAGGAAATAGGTCAACTTTGCTTGGTCCTATGCAGATATGCTTGGGTTAGATCCAAACTTGATATTGCATCACCTACCACTAGATCCTAGAGTTAAACTTGTTAAACAAAAACTCTAGAAAATGCATCCACATATCACATTTCTAGTCAAAGAGGAACTAAAGAAGCTACTAGATTCAGGGTTCATTAGAGCAATCAATTATCTAGAGTGGGTATCAAACATTGTACTAGTATCAAAACCCAATGGAAGAGTCAGATTGTGCAATGACTTCTGAGATCTCAACAAGGCCTGTCGCAAAGATGATTTCCCATTGCCCAACATTGACATCATCGTAGACTTGACAGTTGGACACACAATGCTCTCTCTTATGGATTGTTTCTTTGGATACAACCAAATCAAAATAGCACTAGAGGATCAGCATAAGATGACATTCACATGTTGATGGGGTACCTTATGCTGGAACGTCATGCCATTTGGGTTGAAGAATGCAGGAGCAACATACCAACGGGAAATGACTACTATCTTCCATGACATGATGCACGTCACCATGGAAGACTATGTGGATGACATCCTTGCCAAGTCACTTACAAGGGAATCTCACTTGGATGTCCTAGAGAAAATATTTCAGTGGCTAGAACACTTCAAGGTCTGATTGAATCTGCTTTTTGGAATCAACTCTGGAAAACTCTTAGGTTTCATAGTATCAGCCAATGGGATTGAGGTAGATCCTAGGGAGGTAAAAGCTATCATGGAGATGCCACCACCAAGGCACATCACCCAACTATGGGCTTTATAGGGAAAATTACAAGCAATCCGTTGGTTCATCTCACAACTAGTGGACAAATGTCAACCTTTCACTCATCTCTTGCATAAGAGCATCCCATTTAGATGGGATGAGAAGTGTGAAGATGGATTTCACAAATTAAAGGAGTATCTCATGAATCCACCTATCTTGATGCCGCCTATCTAAGGTAAGCCACTATATCTTAACATAGATTTAAGAACAGTAGAAAAAAGACCCTATATTTATTCAATGAATAATGTTACATACATATAGCAATAAATAACTTAACAACACCCTACAAATCTACAAAGATAACTAACAGCACTCCAGAGTCTAATAGAAACAAACTGGACTTCTATTGACACCTCTACAGTTCACATTCATCAAACTAGACACCTATTCAACATGTTTACATAATTCAGTTATGAGTTACTATGAGCTACGCTAACACCCCCTCTCACCAAGTAACTGAATTTTTCATGAACTACTAGCATAATTGAGCTGACTACAGTTGTTATTACATTTATTTCTGTTGGAGCATATATTCCAACACCCATACACCACTAAACTAAAAAACAACAAAAAATTACATTATTCAAAAGTTGTTCTTTGAAAAATAGTTCTTGGACCAGTAAGACTTCTTCAAGTTGTTCCCATGTATGGTCTCCTAGCTATAATCCAAGTTCCCAACATCATTGGACACCATTTGCACATGAAGTATCTCATCACCCTCTTAAAGGTATGATGCCAAACTTCCAGATTTTGGATCTCCCCTGAACTATTGGACATCAATCCTCACATGCATGTCCAATGACGTATAGTTTCTCAGATCCACAAGCATCTTAGACTATCAAACATCTATCAATCTTCTACTGCATCCTTCCCTATCTTCAAAGTGTCAACCTCTTCAAAATAGAACAATTGCCTCATCTTTAATGAAATGATCATCACTATCAATATTTGGTGGTTCTTCAGCAATGGCTATATTTACTGATTCTTTAACTTTCCCTTTGAGAAGGTCACTTCCACAAATTTTACAATTAATTATTGTATGACCAATTTTTCTACAGTAGTAACACTTGATCTCACTCTTACCTGACATTCTCTTTCCCATCCTTTTCTTTGAGTATAATGCAAGCTCTTGCTAAGTATCTCCTCATGAATCTCCTATAGTTGCTCTCTTTTCTTCAACTAAGAGCGTTGAAATCATGTCTTCTAAATTTTATGAAGGCATCTGACTAAGAGTAAAAATAACAATGCTATAATTTGAAGGCAAACTATTTAACACGACAACTTTAGCATCCTCTTTATCTACCACAACATTGATTTCAACTAGTTGTTTAATGAGAGATTTCAAATTGTTTAGGTGCTTAGACATGGTGATTTCATTAGACATCTTAAAGCTAAATAATTGTAGTTTCAAAGAGAACTTTACATTTGTTGCTTTTGCTCCAAACAACTTATCTAATTCATCCCAAATTTCTTTAGATGAATTTTCCAGATCCACATGATGTAATTCTAAATCTGAAAGGCAATGCCAATAATAGATTTGGCTTTTTCATCTCTGCTTTCCCAATCAATCTTCCTTTTAGCATTCGTTGGTACCACTTCCATGCCATTCACTATACCCCATAAATTTTTGTTCATCAATTGCATTTGTATTTTCACCTTCCATGTGTGAAAATTATGATCATTAAATTTATCTAGAGGTGTTTCCATTTTTAGAAACTTCTGTGACAAAACAAAATAACAAATCTATATTTTTGAAAAATACCTTTGTGAATGTTTCACAGTAGAAGAATTTGCAATAGGGGCCTTAGCAACCTTCTTAACCACTCTGTACTCTTCCTCTAGCAACTAGTAAGCATAGGCAGCTCTTCTATAGGACACATCAGTCTATGCTAATACTGCCTTCAATCCTTGAAGGCTCACCCAAGATTTTGAGAGAGATTTGATACCATAACAGAGATTTAAGAATAGCAAAAAAAAGACTCTATTTATTCAATGAATAATGTTACATACATATAGCAATAAACAACTTAACAACACCCTACAAATCTGCAAAGATAACTGACAACACTACAGAGTCTAATAGCAACAAACTAGACTTCTATTGACACCTCTACAATTCACATTCATCAAAATAGACACCTATTCAACATGTTTACATAATTCAGTTATGAGTTACTATGAGCTATGCTAACATATCTTTACATATCTGCTACACCAACATCTCTTGGAGCCCTTTTAGCACAACAAGACTATGAAGGCAAAGAACGGGCAATCTACTACATCAGTCGCACATTGGTGGGGTATGAATTGCAATATTCTCAAATCAAAAGATCTTATCTTGCTATGGTTTTTGGTTCCCAAAGACTACACCATTACATGCTTGCACATTCCATCAAGCTAATTGCAAAGATTGATCCATTATAATACTTGTTAAGCAAAGCAGCTCTAACAGGCCGCCTAGCTAAATGGGTAATGCTACTAAGTGAGTATGACATCGAATATGTGGAAATGAAAGCTATCAAGGGTCAGGTCATCGCCGATCAGTTGGCAGAGGCACCATTGCAAGATACTACTCCAATGACATTCAAGTTTCCCAATGAATCAATTTTCAGTATCACAACACATTCATGGAAGCTCTACTTTGATGGGTCTTATACAAACCATGGATCGAGAATAGTAATCTTATTAGTCACCCCTTAAGGAGACACAATACCTAAATCCTATCGTCTACTTTTTCCTTGCACAAACAACATAGCAGAGTATGAAGCCTTAGTCATTGGTCTTAAGATGGCGGTAGAGTGAAAAGTGAAAGAACTACATGTCTATGGAGATTCGCAACTCATCATCAATCAAGTAAATGATGACTATTAGACAAAAGATGACAAGCTAATACCATACAAGCGTATGGTAGATGACTTTAAAGGATACTTTGTGATAATCTCCTTTGAGCAGATTCTTCACATAGAGAACAAAGCAGCAGATGCCATGGCAACCATCGCCTCGCTTCTTGATATACCAGAGAATGAGTCATGTTTTGAGTTCTTGGTGGAGTCAGTCGCACAACTAGCTTATGATATCCCTGAAACATAATCCATTTGCCTCCTAGTAGGATCTGATTCACCCTTGTATGGTAAAATTTACACTTACCTCAAGGATAAGACCTTACCAGCTGACTTATCCAACAACCAACATCGAACCTTTATCCACCAAACATCCCATTATAACATTATTGCTGACACCCTCTACCACCAAGGTTTGGATGGTACTTTCCTCAGATGTCTTGAATGTGATGAATCTCAAACCACCTTACGGGAAGTACACGAAGGAATCTACATAACACACTCTAGTGGTCCTACCTTAGCTAAGAAACTCATGCATTTGGGATACTATTGGCTGAACATGGAGACAAACACATATCATTTTGTCAAGAAATACAAGCAGTGCTAGATCCATGGTAACCTCATTCATGCACCGGCTCAGGAACTGCGACCTTTAATGAGACCTTGGCTCTTTTTTCAGTGGGGACTTGACCTTGTGGGAAAAATCCACCCTCCATCATCTAATGGCCACAAGTTCATTATTACCGCTACTAAGTATTTTACCAAGAGGATTGAAGTCGTCCCACTCACCAATGTCACATAAAACAAATTGCCTCCTTCATCCTTAATTACCTCATTTGTCGATATGGAATTCCCTCATCCATAGTCACGGATAATGAAAGACCCTTCAAAAACCAAGATGTCCAAGAGCTCTGTGACAAATTCCAAATCCAACACTGCTTCTCCACCCCATACTACCGACAAGGCAATGTTTAGGTAGAGGCATCCAACAAAACCATCTTGAAAATCCTTGAGAAAATTGTCAACAACACTGGCTATGATTGACACATGCAACTAAATCCTGCTCTGTGGGCCTATCAAACTAGCATACACACTCCCACAAGTGCCACACCATATGCCCTTGTCTATGGTTTTGAATCTATTTTGCCCATTGAGGTCAAGTTACCATCTTTGAGGGTGTTGTTAAAAGGTCTTATAACTAATGAGGACTACAAAGTTTCTAGACTACAAGAGTTAGAACTGTTGGAGGAGAAATGACAGAGTGATTTCAACCATCTCAAAGCCTACCACATAGAATTTAATGATCCAAACTAAGATTTTAACTTGAAATCAGATCTGAAAATGAATTTATTTAACACCACCAAAAAATACAATAATTTCACCAAGACTAGCAAGCTAGTCATGCACATAACAACGCCAAACTAACACAAACTTGCCCAGAAATTAATGGAACTGATTTGATCTGATATTAAATAGATTTTACATCATTTTGGACTGTCATAACAGCCATAACATAAACAGCAACCAAAATCCCAAATCTGGAGCGAATATGATCAAACCCACAAAAACTGCCAACACCGTCAATCACCGAAATACACCAAAAGACACCCAAACTGATATTGTTTAATTTTCAGATGGAAAGTACATGAAATATGATCTGATATCATTAAAGTAGCAACAGCAAAACCTACAGCACTCAGTAGCAATCTACACCACCAAAACTTCACAATAATGCTGAAATACACATTGGGTATTCTGTCCCACAAAGCCAAAATCAACACAACTCTACCCACAACCTCCAATACTAATCTTTGACATTAGAAAATAAGAATCTACAGCTAATACATAGGAAACTAAAGTAAACAACAACAGCAACTCTTCCCAACACTTCTGGAACTACCACGGCAACACAAGAACACCTGCACACACAAACAATGGACACTGCCGGAAACTGCCGGAAACTACTCAATCCTCGAAGCTCTGTGCAACCTCTGGATGAAGCTACTCTTTGTGATCAAAGGGTTTATGTCCTCTGGCCACCTGAAACTCATGGGTTTTCGTCCACAAGCCTCTTTACTCCAATGGGTTTTCATCCATTGAAGCCACAATCTGCAAATCTGCAAGTTTGAGAGAAAAATATCAAATCAACAATAGCCCCAAATCACCAAAATTACATATTTTGTACCAATATTTCTTGGGAGAGAGGGAAATCCAAGATTCCCACATTTTTCCTTGATTCCTTGCTATTTTGGGGTATGACAGTTGTCATAAGTTGTCATACGTTGTCATAAAATCCCCCGCCACTTGTGATTTACCAAGATTTTCAAAATCTTCATGCAAATGGACACCTCACCAAACCCAATACCCCTTTTTGAGTCTCAAAATATTTAATTTAATATTTAATTGTCCTCTAGAAATAGATATTAGTTGGACAATATTAAATATTAAATATTTATTCTTCCTATGCTTGCCCAATTAACCCATGGAAGAATAAGATGGGTTAATATTGACCATTAATTAATTATTTTAGAAAGGGGACATGACAAGTCCTCCCTCCTGGAAATTGCTTGTCCTCAAGCAATGCAAGTTTGGATGATCAAGAATTTCTGGTCCTTCCCATGTTGCATCTTCCACTGGCAAATTTTTCCATTTGATCAAATATTCTGAAATGCTCCTGTTCCTCAATCTTTTATCCCTCGTTTCCAAAATCTTTTCAGGTATCAAAATCAACTTCCCTTCATTATCCAAAGGTGGTAAATTAGATGAAGGCACAATTTTCTGTCCAAGGACCTTCTTCAAATAAGAAACATGAAATACATTATGTATCCTGCTATTTGGAGGAAGCTCCAACTCATAAGCTACCTCACCAATTTTCCTGATGATCTTGTAAGGCCCAAAGAACTTAGGCTTAAGCTTTTCAGCCTCGCTCTTCTTCAAAGAGCTTTGTTTATATGGCTGCAATCTAAGAAATACCAAGTCTCCCACCTCAAAAAATCTTTCTGTTCTCTTCCTATCTGCATATATCTTTTGTTGGTTTTGTGCTTGCCTCAAGTTATCTTTTAGTGATCTTATGATCTCTTGACTATGATTGATAAGATCACTAGCTGCAGGTACTCTACTATCTGTAAAGATCAAATCAACAAAAGAAAGTGCATCATAACCATAAAGAGCTCGAAATGGAGGCATACCAATTGACATATGATGTGATGTATTGTAACAATACTCTCCCGAGTGCAACCATTTGACCCAAGTAGTTTGCTGATCTGAAACATAGTTCCTCAAATACCCCTCTATCCACTTGTTAACAATTTCTATTTGTCCATCTATTTGTGGATGGTAACTTGTGCTTGGTGTGAGCTCTATTCCTGTCAAGTGAAATAATTCCTTCCAAAAAGAACTAAGGAACCTACTATCTCTGTCACTAACAATGTTCTTTGGCAAACCATGCAGCTTAAATATCTCTTTGAAAAACAACTCTGCTACTTGAGGAGCCTTAAACTCTGAAGTGATGGGAAAGAAATGAGCATACTTTGTTAATCTATCCACCACCACATATATACAATCCTTACCTTGTACCTTGGGAAGTCCTGTGATAAAGTCCATGGAAATGCTCTCCCATTTATGTTCAGGAATTAGAAGTGGTTGTAGGAGACCTGCAGGAAAAATTTGTTCTCCTTTGTTCCTTTGGCAAGTCATACACTCCCTGATATGCTTGTGGACATCCTCTTTCAGACCTTTCCAAGAGAATCTCTCACGGATCTGCCTGTATGTTTTGAAGTAACCTTGATGACCAGCTAAGGGAGTATCATGGAAAGCTCTTAAAATCTTTTCCTTGATTTTTGATTCAGGAACAAGGAAAATTTGATTCTTGTAATAAATCAGCCCATCATTCACTGTATACTTTTCATCTTCTACTAAATCATCTAATAAATTAGATGCAAAGGTATTTTTGACATATTCAGCAATGATAGAGTCTTTCCACTCTGCAGAAATAGAAGATAATGAACACAAAGTTGGCTTCCTAGAAAGTGCATCCACTACCACATTTCTTTTACCCTTCATATATTCTATTTCAAAATCATATGCCTACAGCTTGCTTACCCACCTTTGCTGACGATCATTCAAATCTTTTTGATCAAGGAAATACTTCAAACTATTATGATCAGTTTTCACAACAAACTTCCCACACACAAGATATTGTCTGAACTTCTCTAGTGCATGCATAATTGCCAACATTTCCTTGTCATAAATGTGATATGTTTTTTCTAGATTGTTTAGCTTCCTACTCTCAAAAGAAATTGGATGTCCCCTTTGAGTTAGGACAGCCCCAACACCTTCACCCGAAGCATCACATTCAACTACAAAAGGCAATGAAAAATCAGGAATAGCAAGCACAGGGCATGAACTCATTACCTCCTTAAACTTGTCAAAAGTTTTCTGAGCTTCTTCAGACCATGCAAAAGCTCCCTTTTTAGTCAAATCTGTTAATGGAACAGCAAGCTGAGAAAAACCTTTTACAAACCTCCTATAATAGCAACATAGCCCAAAAAATCCTTTCAATTGTGTAAGATTTGTAGGTGGAGGCCAATCAAGTATTGCTTGAATCTTCTGTTGATCTACTTGAACACCCTTAGAACTTATGACATATCCCAAGTAAAGAATTTCAGTTAGTCCAAACTCACATTTGGATAACTTAGCATAGAAAGATTGCTGCTCCAAAATACCTAAAACTGTATCTAAATGTTCCAAGTGTTCCTTCCAAGTTTTACTGTAGATCAATATATCATCAAAGAAAACCAAGACAAACTTCCTGAGTTGCTTGCTAACTACCTTGTTCATGCATGATTGGAAAGTTGCTGGTGCATTAGTGAGGCCAAAAGGCATGACCAAGAAATCAAAATGCCCATAGTGACATCGAAAAGCTGTCTTTTCCACATCTTTGTCTCTCATCCGAATCTGGTGATATCCCGATCTCAAATCAATCTTAGAAAAGTAAATAGCTCCATGCAACTCATCAATAAGTTCATCTATCCTTGGTATGGGATATCTATTCTTAATGGTTTTCTTATTCAAGGCTCTATAGTCAATGCACATCCTTAGAGTGCCATCCTTCTTCTTCACAAGAACTACAGATGATGCAAAAGGACTAGAACTTGGTCTAATGAATCCCATATCTAAGAGCTCTCTGATAGTCTTCTCTATCTCTTCCTTATAACCCCTTGGATGTCTGTATGGCATAGTTATAACAGGTTTGGCATCTTTTTCCAACTCTATAACATGCTGAAACCCTCTATCTGGAGGTAATCCTAGGGGTATATCACTGAAAACAATGCTATGCTTATCTAAAATTTCTTGAATTTCAAAATGAAATTTACCTTTTCCATTTGGAGAGCTTGAAGGTCGGATCAAGCAAGTGGCTGCCCAAGCAACTTGACCTCTTCTGAAAGTCCTCTCCATCTTCTTTGATGTCACCACTCGTGGAGCTCCATTTGCAATCCCTCTGAGTGTAATCTCCTTGCCTTCTGACTGAAACTTGAACTCCATAGTTTGGTAGTTCTGATAGTGTCCTCCAATAGAGTGCAACCATTGAACACCCAAGACAACATCAGTTTCACCAATACCAACAACATAAAAATCATCACAAACCTTGTAGTCTCCCATAGTGATGCTTAATTGTTTGACCACTCTGGTGCATGGCATAGTGAATCCATCTGCAACTGTCACATTGAACCCTTCAAATTCTTCAGTCTTCAATCCTCTCTTCATTACTAACCCTTCATCAATAAAATTGTGGGTTGCCCCACTATCAATCAAAACAGTCATTCGCTATCCCGCTAACACTCCATGAACCCTGAAAGGATGATATCTTGGTGCTCCCGAAAGTGCAGCTAATGAACCTTCTTTTTTTGTCTCCTCTTCAACCTCTGGTTCAGCATCCTCTATGTCATGAAACTCCTCATTACCATCTGAGTCTGAATCCTTATCTGAGATAACCTCTATGTAATGGACTTGTCCCTTTCCCAAACACCTATGTCCAGGGACCCAAGGCTCTCTGCAAGAAAAGCAAAGTTTCTTCCTCCTAAGCTCATTCCTTGTTTCTTCATCCATCTTCTTTGCAGTATTAGGAGTTGTATTTTTTTGTATAGGTGCAGCTGCATGGAATGGTTTCTTCTAGAATCCTCCCTTATGATGCCATGTGTTTGGTTTGGAGGAGTGTGGGAAAGCATTCTTTGGAATTGATGGCTCAAGGGTTAGAGCCCTCTTGATGGCTTCTTGTAAGGTGAGAGGTGTGAAAGATTTGACAAACCCTCTAAGAGGTTCGGTGAGCCCTGTGATGAATAGATGTACTCTTCTCTTCTTTGATATTTCAGGTACCATCACTGCAATTTTTTGAAAGTCTGCTATATACTCACTAACTGAATTCTTTTGCTTAATTTCAGACAACTGGCTGAAATATTCTTCTTCTTCTTTCAGTTCATACCTATCAAGAATCCTTTGTTTGAAATCACCAAATACTTGATCATGTCCCAAAGTAGTGCGACCATGGTACCACCATTCATAGGCTTCTCCTTCCAAATGCAAAGCGGCAAACTGAACTGCATCCTTCTCTATCATGGGATTGAGCATAAAGTATGTTTCTATCTTTTGCAGCCAAGCCCTAGCTGAAATCTTTTCACTTCCATCAAAGAAAGTTGTGGTTAACTTACCCAACTTGTGTTTTACTTCTTTATTTTGGCCTTTCCCCTTCTTTTGAGATTCACCTCTTCTCAGGAACTCTACATATTCTCCCCAAGACATATCATTCTTGATCTCATTTGCCAATGCATTGTATTCTCCACGCCATTTGTTAAGGGTCTCTGCATTGAACAAACTAGTAGTTGTAGACTCAACTTGTTCAGGTTCCTCTTCAGGTAGGAATAAGGGTTTATTTGCAGCCCCTAAATTTTGTGTTTCAATTTCTTTCCCTTTTCCATTGTTACTATTGTTTGCACCCGAAGTACTACCACCATTATTTTCGTTGTTGTTGTTGTTGTTATTGTTGTTGTTGTTTTGGATCCATTGCAACATTTGCCCAAACATTTCAGCAAGTCTGGTCTGTGCCTTAATCATTTGAGTAAATTTCCTTGAAGCATCATCTTCTTCTTCACCTCTTCTATCTACCATTGTTTCCTCCAATTGCAATTTCCTTTGCTGTCTCCTCAAATATCTAATTTCTCTGTCACTCGGTATCATCAATCATCTGAATAACCTTCAGGCTGGCAAGATCATGCTCTGATACCACTGTAATGATCCAAACTAAGATTTTAACTTGAAATCAGATCTGAAAATGAATTTATTTAACACCACCAAAAAATACAATAATTTCACCAAGACTAGCAAGCTAGTCATGCACATAACAATGCCAAACTAACACAAACTTGCCCAGAAATTAATGGAACTAATTTGATCTGATATTAAATGGATTTTACATCATTTTGGACTGTCATAACAGCCATAACATAAACAGCAACCAAAATCCCAAATCTGGAGCGAATATGATCAAACCCACAAAAACTGCCAACACCATCAATCACCGAAATACACCAAAAGACACCCAAACTGATATTGTTTAATTTTCAGATGGAAAGTACATGAAATATGATCTGATATCATTAAAGTAGCAATAGCAAAACCTACAGCACTCAGTAGCAATCTACACCACCAAAACTTCACAATAATGCTGAAATACACATTGGGTATTCTGTCCCACAAAGCCAAAATCAACACAACTCTGCCCACAACCTCCAATACTAATCTTTGACATTAGAAAATAAGAATCTACAGCTAATACACAGGAAACCAAAGTAAACAACAACAGCAACTCTTCCCAACACTTCTGGAACTACCACGGCAACACAAGAACACCTGCACACACAAACAATGGACACTGCCGGAAACTGCCGGAAACTACTCAATCCTCGAAGCTCTGTGCAACCTCTGGATGAAGCTACTCTTTGTGATCAAAGGGTTTACGTCCTCTGGCCACCTGAAACTCATGAGTTTTCGTCCACAAGCCTCTTTACTCTAATGGGTTTTCGTCCATTGAAGCCACAATCTGCAAATCTGCAATTTTGAGAGAAAAATATCAAATCAACAATAGCCCCAAATCACCAAAATTACATATTTTGTACCAATATTTCGTGGGAGAGAGGGAAATCCAAGATTCCCACGTTTTTCCTTGATTCCTTGCTATTTTGGGGTATGACAATTGTCATAAGTTGTCATACGTTGTCATAAAATCCCCCACCACTTGTGATTTACCAAGATTTTCAAAATCTTCATGCAAATGGACACCTCACCAAACCCAATGCCTCTTTTTGAGTCTCAAAATATTTAATTTAATATTTAATTGTCCTCTAGAAATAGATATTAGTTGGACAATATTAAATATTAAATATTTATTCTTCCTATGCTTGCCCAATTAACCCATGGAAGAATAAGATGGGTTAATATTGACCATTAATTAATTATTTTAGAAAGGGGACATGACATAGAATGCCTAGAAGCTATAATCACAGAGTCCGACCAAGGGTCTTTAATGTTTGTGATATACTGCTCAAAGAAAATCCTCGCAGTCAGTAGGATTAGGAGAAGAAAGGAAAGTTTGAACCCAACTGGCTTGGTCCTTATGTAATCATTACTACCTATGGATCAAGAGCATACTAGTTAGCTACATCAGAAGGTGAGTTGTTCGATAACCCAATCATCAGTATGCATCTTCACCAGTTCTATACCTAGAGAACCCCAGTGTAAGGGAGTCAAAAATATAAAAAAAATCAAAAAATGAAAACAAAAAGAAAAAAAATTAAAAAAATAGAAAAACAACAAAAAAATCATCCTCTGGTGAAAACTTGGTAAATAGGTGCCTTGGATAGATACCATGATGAAATCCTGGCAAATAGGTGTCATGTGTATTTTAGCCTTCGTGCAATAAAGGCAAAGTAGTGAAAACCTGGCAAATAGGCACTCTTTGCGATGAGAACTGCTTCCTCCATCTTGGGAAACCATCACCTTGTGTCCATACTTCCTACCATTATCCATCATCTGATCATATCTGTTTCGCAAAACCACCTAACGATAACCTATCATGGCTTGATACTCTATTACCATTGTCACCTTACTACCTAAGGTTTATCTAATACCCTATCCATAGTGTCAGCTTGTAATAGGGTCCATCATCAATATCTTATCATCTCAAACTACGTTGCCTTTGCGTCGTCACGTAGGCAAGGCCATCATTGATGGGCCCCTGAGGCTACCCATCCATTCCATACCTTATCACCCATCCTCTAGTCCATCCGTATCTGCATCATTTCCCATTACCTAGGTCTTAGGTCCACAAAGTTCACCCCAAACTACGTTGCCTCTATGTCATCACGTAGGTAAGGCCATTTATCAATGAGCCCCTGAGGAACTAGGCCAATCCCTTAGGGCCTGTCCCATCGAGTCTCTCGTAAGCATCTCATAGTCTTTCATCCATAATAAACTAGAAACCTTTACCTGACTGGGGGCAAGTCCTTGACCTAGTTACAGAGTTGGATCCTACAATGCAACACGTTCAAAGGGCACCAATAAGGATTGTGATACCTTTCACTAGACACACACGCACAACAAAGCACACTTCCAAGTAGAAATTTTGACGCAAGACATCAACCTATCCAAAGCAAAACAAACAAGGGCCTAAACACTTCAAATGATTTTATCTAAATTATGGCAAGAAGACACATCTAATGCAAGAAAGTTTTTTTTTTATGAGTTGTGTCTTAAATTTTAACTTTTGTTACCATGTTTCCTATTCTACTCAAGGATGCCTAAAAACTAGAGATGCTATGATGGGGGCATGATTATTTTATTTGTTTGCTTCTTGTGGGTTTATCTTTAGTAATGTGAAGCCTTGTCAAAAGACATGATCAACATAATGATCATCAGAGACATCAAAGGTCTAAACATGAAACAAGTGTAATCCTTGTCTATTGATATGCAAGAAATACTTAGGTCATGTTGGTTCAATTATACTTAGATGCTTGTATTCATTTTTTAAATCAAAATCCATGTAAGAAATACTCAGGTCATCTTGGTTTAATTATACCTAGATGCTTGTATTTTCTTACATGTTAAAAACACAAAAATAACAAAAAAATTGCCCAATGATGAATCAAGCACTTCAAAATACTTGCAATATCAAGGTGACAAATATCCACATCCATAACATATCCAATTAAATTTCATATACCATCCATAAATAAAGATTTTGTTCCCAATGCCAGTGTTTACAAATAAAAGCTTGTGATTCCTTCATTCACATTTCTTCTATCAATCACATTTCTATCTATCATTGTGTCTTTCATCAAATCTCTTCTACATTGATTGAGTACACTTGGACATAACAAAACCATAATATCATTTTGCATTTCATATTAGGGGAGATAGTCATTAAGTTGATTAAATCATTCACATACATATAGGTGTAACAAAAACATATCATTATTTTGCATTTCATAGTAGATGTGATAGTCACTAAATTTGATTAAATCATTTGCATACATATAGGTGCATTCAATCATCCATATACATTTGTATCAGCATAACATAGTGTCTCATTAGAAAACATAAAAAACATAACTATCAATGCATCATCTCATACCATTTTATTTTCATAACAAGTGTTGTACATTAGATATCATAACATTTGCATAACATATAAACATAACAAATAGAGTGCATCCATGATCATCGCATAAAGATAAAAATGCATGTAGGCCATGATAACTGCATCAACATATATAAACATAAAAAGTAAAAAGTGTCCATAACAAATAAAGTGCATCCATGATCATCGCATAATACCAAATGCATGTAGGCCATCATAACTACATCATCATATATAATCATAAAACATAAAATTGTCCAAGTGTACAATATCAATCTGTCATCCATGAGTCAAATCGTAAAGGGTGTATGCATACATCAAAGTAATAAATGATACATGTCTCAGTAGTTGTACAAAATAAGAGTGACATATACATAATCTAGCTATCCATTTCAAAAAATGTATGTACAAAGCAAAAATTTGTGCAAGCTTGCAACTAACCCTGTTGCTGCGGGATACTACTCTCAGCACTATCCTCTCCCTCTCAGCCTATCCCAGATTGCTATGGGCCCATGCTTGAGGCCATCACCCATGAACCACCTGTCCGTTGTGAGGACATAGCCACTGACTGGCTCCTATAGCTCAATGCCCTCTGATCCACTGGCACTGCCCCATGATATAGCCCTCTATAATATTATGTCTATGTTAGCTATGTCACAAGCAATACTGTAGCCACATCAATGCCCAGGGAAGCTATGGCTGCATCCCTCTCCCCTATCAAGGCCTGTACCCTAGCCAGTGCAACATCTCTCTTTGCAGTGATGCTAACAATAATCCCTGTATCTCCCTCTATCTGAGCCTCTACGGCTCTCAGATGTGCTCTCAACTTTTTCAGCTAGCCTTGTAGCAAGGCTACTGCATCCCCCTACACCTGCTATTGTAGGTTAGGTTGATTTGGTGCCTGTGGTACCTGTGGAACCACTACTAGTACTACCTGCTATGCCACCTACTTGGGTGGAGCCTGCCCCACTCTCTGCTGCTATCTCAGTCTGTCATCTCCTCCACCATCTCCTCCATCTCCCCCTACACCATCTCCTCCTCTCCTCCTCCTCTGCCTTCTCCTCTATCTACCTCCATCATCCTCCCCTCCATCTCAACCTCCTCTAAATGAGGAGCCAACTCTCTCAAAACTGAGTACCTGGGGAATGGGTGCATGGAAAACCAATCGTCAAAGTCCTATGCCATCCCTACATCAATGACCTCCCACCTCATCAACCATGCCCGATAAGGAATTTGCAAGAAGTCTGCCCGGGCCTCCTCATAGGAAGCCACATGACCCCATCGCCGTCGCTCTGCCCATGTCCTTGTAAACCATGCCTGCCCCTGTATATGCCCAAACTATCAAAAGACACAGCTAATTATCTCTCTAGAATGTGTGAGGTCTGACCAATCAGCTACCATGTCTGAAACACATACGGCAGCTCGTTAGCCTCATCATCCCATACTTCGCACTCTAGGTATGGTTGCCAAACAACTACATCCATATTATCCAAGGCATGGCACCAGTACTCCAACTTACCTAGCCTGTGTTGAGTAAGTACACCAGCATATCCATAAGAGTATGGCTCATCTGGCTACCAGTGAAATGTGCAAATGGTCCGTGTAACTGTAATGTGCTCCCAGGCCTAGAACTATAGCAAAGAAACCCCTATAGAAAGACTAGACACTCCACGGTACACAACCTGATGTATATCATGGTATAGGTGGGCCAGCATGCAGACACCCCAAGAAAAATGGGTGCCCTCAGTTAGCATCCTCTCTAGGGTCCGATCCTAACCAACTACAAATCCATGTGATCTCCAATCAGGACATACAACACCTCCAATCAAGCGAGTTACAATCCTGGGGAAGTAGTCGTAGTAGTCATACATATCCTACCAACTAATCTCTGATCCCTCTATGTCAGGATCATCAAAAACCCTCCTGTACTCGACTAGCCCAGTGTCACATTGAGAGTTATTCTCTACCTGCTCCCCTACTATAGGAAGTCTCAGGATCTTGTAAACATCCTCCAAAGTCATTGTGATCTCGCAGTGGGGAGGTGGAATGTCCCATCCTTGCTATGGAAGCACTCTACCAAAGTATTCAGTAGACCAAGGTTCGCACGAACCTCAGGCATGAAGAAGATGTATTATAATCCAATCGCTCCAAGCACAAGACGATCCACCTCTGTGAGCATGTGTCGTCACCACATAGTAACCGAGAACTACTCCTGAGACATGAGACAATCAGAAATATCCTCCTGCCATCAACAAAACAAAGTGTCAACCATAACCGTATCAATGTAAACCTGCTCAACTATCAAACCTATCCAAATCACTTACTTAACATATCAAATTGATCAAACCAAGCATATCATCTCTTGTCTAGATTCTATCAATCTTAGAGATCTCTTATCAATTGTCGCAATGATCAAGATGCGAATTGAGTCAATTTCACTAAGTAAGCTGAGTATCCTAAGCAAATGCACCGTTCCAGGTAGAATTTGCGTAGTATCTGAGCAAATGCATAGATTCGCAATGCATGCACTGCACAAAAGCATAAATGCGTAGTTCTATAACAAATGTGCCGACCTAAACATATCTGCTGACACTTGGCACATATGTGCATCTTCACAATAGATGTGCAGTATCTAAACACATTCACTGAAACCTATAGCAAATGCACAGAAACTACGCATGCGCAACAACACGACCTAAATGCATCGCAATACTACAAATGTGCAGTTTCAGGGAATAAATGCGTTGAAACCCAAAGTTGTGCATATGCTTCACTATATTTGCCGCACATTTATTGCACTAATAAATGCACCTAGCCTAAAATTTTTGACATATGTACCGGGGGTCCTACATCCATTGCCTGCCTGAATGATCAAACCCGCTCGAAACGATGCTTCTTGACTGAAATATCCATCTCTCTGCTGACTGCTCTGGCTCCTACGCTCTGCAAAGTTCCTACTAGCTCTCACAAAAAGACAAGTGTGCAAATGACTAGGATTGTGGACCTAGCTTCTACATATAGACATGCAACCCTAACTAGCTGTGTGGTGACCTTGCCTACTCTCTGTGTCCTTTCTCCTCCATTTTTTCGAGATGTAACCTGTTTCCCCCACTATTTCACACATTCTTTCACGTTCTTCATTGTGAGATTGTCTATCTCATGCCCTTGAACTTTTCTTCCCATCCAATCTCCCGAGGGGGCATCCTATTGTCATAACCTATACTAGGGGCAAACTGGGGCATGTATCAAATCACAAAAAAAAAATTCTTTGAAACAACGTGATAAAACACATTTCATCAAAGAGGGAAAAAATGTATACACCTAAAAGTGACGCGACTCTAGCTAAATAAATATTTTAAATATTTATTTCATTTTAAATTCCTATATCAATAAATAAATAAATCAATTTATTTATTTGATTCATATTTCTCCAAAAAGTTAAATAAAATCTTTTATTTAATTAAATCATCCAAATTATTATAAAATTATTCTAAATTTTTTTTTTGATAGAGAAGCACTACCATAGGGGGTAGCTCCCTTTTATTTATATAAATGGAGATACAAAAGCCTGCTCTTGGGAACAACATAGAGGTGCCATAGTTGGCCAGTTCATTTAGGAGTGCCACAACACTCTTAGCCCATCTACTACTTCATCAACCCTTTCCACTTGCTATGGTGACAAGAGGTCCCCATACTAACCTATGAAATAGGTGAAGGTTTCCAGATTGTTTCGTATAATCCCTTCACGGAGGAGGACCAGGGCTTGGGCGGAGGCAATTGACAGATTCTGGTCATTGTTGACTACAGCCGCATTGAAGATCCCTCTAATCAATCCCCTAGTGGGCCGTTTGTTGAAGGCAGTGATGATTGAGTAGGCGGCTTCTTTCATATCTTCCTTCACCAGTGAGTTGAACAAAATGCATCCCATTGTCTTCCTCCCGAGGATGAGCACATAGGTGGACAAGAATTCCTCATAGAAGACTACATCATGAACATGACCTTCAGGCAGATTAGCTTCGCCTATCACCTTGAGGATTGCTTCAGCAATGGCATCATCAGCTATGAAGAACTATTTAATCTGGGCGATTCTTGATTCCTCATGTGGCTCGTCATCATCAACCGCTAGTTCATCCTCATCACCCTCGGCATTCTTCGGACTGCTTTCTTCAGGCATATGTACTCACATTCGATCTCCATCTTTTAGATGGATCAGGTGTCTTCTTGCCTTTATAAAGCTGTCTCCTTGGATTGCTCTGAGTGGGAACACTGCCACTTCAGGGAGGTAGTATGCCGTCATCACAAGAAAGAGATTTTTGAGATCTTGATCATGTGAAATGCTATCCAAATTGGTTTGTCAAGGGTCATTCTAATGGCAATCCTAGCCAAGGATCACATGAGTCTGCCACAACCTCATCTTGATCTTGTACACAGACCCAATTTGCTAAGAAGTCTGCAGCTTTATTCCCTTCTCGGTAGGTGTGCGCGAAGGACACATTCCCCATATTTTCCAAGCATTCCCAGATGGCCTCCGCCAAGTATTTCATCCTCCAGCTCGAAGTGTTTTTGATGGTAATTGCCCTTATGCAAAGGAGGGAGTTGCCTTCCACATCAAAATCCATAATGTGGTGGTCCTTGCAAAGGTAGAGGCCTGCTAGCAAGGCTGTAAATTCAGCTTCATTATTTGTACCGTCAGGTAGCTTCTTTGAGAGGCCCCAAATCAACTGTCCATGGTGGTCGCGGATGATGACTCCTGCTCTAGAAGTGCCCGGATTACCCTTTGCAGCCCCGTCGAAGTTCAGTTTCAACCTTCCCGAGGGCGGGGCTGACCATTTAGTGAGAGCACGTTTTCTTTTCCTTTCCTTCATTTTCTTTGTATCCTGGCATTGGTTTGGAATTGTAAGATCTAGCCATCTCTTCCTTGCTTCCCCATCCCATGCAAAAAATGGTGTCGGGGTAAAATCATTCTAAATTAAATAATACCAAATTATTTAATTAATTCTTCTCACTCTCTATATTTAAATAAATCCAAAATATTTATTTAAATGATCTATATCTTCCAAAATTGAATTAATACCAAAAATAATTCAATTAATCCATGTGCACGTGTAATTAAAAATTTTAATATTTAATTAGCTAATATTCCCTTGCCCACATGTCCTATTTCTCCTCCAGTTAGATTAGTTAACTCATCAATCAAAATAGTTAACTAATTAGTCAATTGAGTTCACTGCTCAATCTATTCTATTGACTCCCCAATCAATTTTGTTAACTAATCAATCATCTCAGTTGACTCCTCAATCTATTATGTTAACTCCCATAATGCATGAAAGAGTATGACACTTGTCCTCTCCCTATTCGCACACATCCTCTCAAATTTCCTCTACCATTGATCTTTTTTCTCACAAATCTATAAATACAACCCCTATTCCTCCATTTGAAGCATCTAAGCTTTTTATAAACTTACTCTGCAGGAATCATAGCGTGCCTTTGGCACAAAATCACTCCATAGCTTGAGATCAATTGTCACACAATTATCATTGTATTGTGAAGATCCTCTTCATTTGCAAAACCTATCAATAGCCATTCTCCATTATCATCTTGGAAAAAAGCAAGGAAGTGCACCTTCTAAGAGCTCTATTCATACACGAGATCAATTCGAGATAGGCGACCAATGGAAGTCACATAATAGAAAGGTTTGCAAGGTATTATGTTCTTCAAGTGTTTGATCTTATTTATTTCAATTTCATTGAGTTATTTGGATTATATTGATATAGTAATATCATTCCCATTTTTCTGATAATAGAAATAATAATAATAATGAATTGGGGTTTACTCATTAACATGCAAATGTCAGCATGCACTCAATGCATCCTTAAGCAAGGTTTAACAATAATAAACTAGTTTTAAATCATAGCATGAGAAGTCTTGTTACTCTCTTAAAACGTAAAAAGCTTACACCCGAAAGAATAGGGTTAACTTTCATAAACACTAACTGTGCCTTTTTCCCTATAAATGTCTCAACCATCTTAATAGTTTAAAAATTGTCAAAGGCAAGGTTATCAAGAATATCTCGTTATTCATATGAATGGCCATCGGCCTTCTTTTAGACTGTGTTACCTCTCCACGAGGCACTAGCCATCCGCCATCATAAAAGGCTCATGATGCTATGTCACAAGGCTCACGGCCTAGTTGGGGGTAATTATTTGAGGTTACGGCTCTTGACCTACCTAGAAGACAATCATTTTACAGTGCTTGAAAATAAATTATCATTCACTCTTAGCCTTATCAGCTTCGAGAGTTATAGACTACTACAACAGTGTTTAAAACCAATTGGCCTTTTAGCCTCAAATGAAAACAGTTCTTTGGTTAAACTAAACCACATTACTTTATAACTCTTCTACCATGAAGGCATTAACAAAGTTATCCACATATTAAAATCTTCAAAAAAGATAACATGGTTGACCTACAACTATATCTTATGATAATACTTGAATGCTACTGCATTCCACAAAAGAATACAACTGTTATAACAGTCTTACCTCAAAAGTGTATAGTGTATATGTTATATCCAGCCAAGAGTAGTTGTAGGATCCACTGCTCGCTTCTCCTAGCAAGCTCCCAACAATGAAGTGCTTCTCTCCCTATAGCTTTCTTTTCCTAGCTCTCCTCAAATAAGATAACTAATACCCAACAAAAACATCACATAACAATAACAAAAAATAAAACCCTTCTCATTTGAAAAGGCTCTTCCTTGCATGCCGACCCACCACCTTCCACGATACCTTCCACCTTCAACATGGGTTGTGGGTTCTAAACTGGTGGGCATCTAGGCACCCGTGGCCAAAGACTCTAAAAATAACCAAAAAATGCTTCCCACTCAGAAGCCAAGACAATTGTTTGAGCTTATGGTAGCTCTACCACCGTTACCACTCCCCCCACTCATCGTGAATAGTGGTACGATTGGGGACATAATATGAAATCTTTCACCACAAATTTCTTGACCACTTAAAGACATAGACATGTCTCTCATACTATCATTAATAAAGAAATGATACTATAGGGATAACAAATAATCTAGGGTATTACCTAGCTATGTTATCATCATAAAGGTGGTAACATATCCATGTGATTATGGGGTAGAGTCTTACTCCCCCAATTTTCTATATTAGACTTAGATAAGATGTTTAAATGATAAACACAAGGTTTATTAAAGAAAATTTACGTAAACAAAGGAAAACTTGACATAAGACATGCTTACTATTGACTACAAGAATGTTCTTAGAACATTGCTTAGTCAATCTGATGTAAATAATGTCAAGAGACCCTAACACGACTTTACCGACTATAGTCGAATCAAAATTGACTTGCAAGGATAAAAATATTTATACTCACATCATCTTACTCGGTTCACTAATAATCAATTTGATACTCAGATGGCATTCTGATCTATTTCGAACATCTTGTTCCTTCTTCCCTAGTGATACTCTCCTTCCATCCTCAAAGGAAAATTATTTTCCTTGTTACACTCACAACCATATAATCATGGTCAGTTTATCATCATTTAATTCATAAACCATTATGATCAAATAATCTTAGCACTAAGTAATATCATGCTTAATATAAACATAAATCAATATCTGTGTAATCAATGATTTCACTTGATATTTTCCACAAACATCAAATCATTAATCTAAGATTAGTTGTCCTATTTACCACATAAAAGTGAGAGTAAGTCTAATCATAAGTTGGGGATGTAACATATCTCCCCCATAAGAATCATCATCCCAATGATTTAATGTCTTCAAAAGTCAAACCAACATAATGAAATAGTGTTTACTCAACATAGTAAAAAGTTTCAAAAGAGATGGGGAAATCATCCACATATATCCCCATAGTTCTCCCAGGTGGCATTTTCTTTAGTATATTGGTCCCACTGGACCTTGCATTGGGTTACCTCTTTGTTACATAAGTGTAGCTTATGTGTTTCGAGCACCTTGATGGGCTCGATCACTACCACCCCTAGGTCCTTCACCTATATAGCATTCCAATCAAGAATATGAATATAATTATCTCCAGAAATAAACTTTTTCAAATAGGAAACATGGAAAATATTATGCATCATGGCAAGAGCTGGCAGTAGAGAAATCCTATATGCTACTAGGTTGACCTCTTCAAGAACTTTGAAAGGATCCACATATCTAGGAGCTAATTTGGATGTCTTTCCAAACTTAATAGAGCTCTTTTGGGGTTTGACCCTTAGAAGGACTTTTTCTCCCACTGAGAAATGCCTTGTGATGGATTTAGCATCCACATAACATTTTTGCCTATCATTGGCTTCCACTGGTCTTTTCTTAATCAAATGGACTTGCTCTTCCATTTCTAACATCATTTCTAGACCAAGGATAACCCTATCTTCTAGCTTATCCCAACTTATAGGGGTTCGACACTTTGTTCCATATAATGCTTCAAATGGAACCATCTTGATCACAGAATCATAGGAATTATTATAGGAAAATTCCACTAGAGGAAGATAATCTTCCCATTTGTATTGTTGGTTCATGCAATACATTCTCAATAAATCTTCTAGCACTTGGTTTACCCTTTCAGTTTGGCCATCCATCTCAGGATGATAAGCATAGATTATATTCAACTGGGTTCCAAGTGAGGAAAACAAAGTTTTCCAAAACCTTTATGTCATATGGGCATCCCTATTTGAGATAATCTTCTCAGGATTACTATGCAATCTAAAAATTTCTTGCACAAATTTGTGGGCTATGACAGGTGCCCCATATGTTAAATTCCTAGGAATAAAATGTGCCACTTTGGTGAGTCTATCCACCACAACCAGAATAGCATTGTGCTTGTTCCTTGACATAGGAAGTCCTTGCACAAAATCCATGCTAATGATTTGCCACTTCTATTCTAGGATTTTGTGAGGGTATAATAGTCCTGCTGGGTGATGGTGTTCTGCCTTCACCCTTTGGCATTCTAGACATGCAGCCAAAAATCTCGCAGCATCCCTGTTCATTCCCTTCCAGAAGTATAAGGGTTTCACATCAGCTAGTAACTTTGTTGCTCCAGGATGTCCAGAATAAGGTGCAGAATGAACCTCTTTCCACACCATATTCCTTAACTCCTCAGAGTTCAGAACATACATCCTTCCTTTATACCTCAATAACCCAGTTGGTTCAAGGTAAAATCCATCATATTTCAGATTATGGGGATTGCCTAAAAGGGCTTGTTTTACCTGCTCGTAAAACTCATCTCCCTTAGAATTTTGTAACACTTGATTCTCAAAATTAGAATGTATGGAGATCATGGAGGAGATATGTCTTCTCTTGCTTAGGCATCTGCCACTTAGTTTTCCTTACCTTGAATATATTTAATCTCAAAATCATAATCTAAGATTAACACTAACCACCTTCTTTGGTGAGCATTTAAATGTGGTTGAGTGAACAAATATTTAAGCCCTTGGTGGTATGTTTTGAGTTCAAAGGGTTTCCCAAGCAAGTAATGTCTCCACATTTGCAGTGCATGAATTACTGCTGCCAATTCCATATTGTGTGGGGCATAGTTTTGTTCATAAGTTTTCAGTTTTCTAGATTCATATGCAATAACTTGTCCATCCTAGACTAGTACACCACCTAAGCCTTCCCCTGAGGCATCAGTAATGACTACAAATTGACCTTCCAGGTCAGGTACTTTCAAGATAGGTGTTGTAGTCAACCTTTCCTTCAGTTGGTCAAATGCCTCCTAGCACTTGTCTAACCACTCAAACCTCTTGCCTTTTCTCTGCAAAGAAGTAATAGGATAAGCAATTTTTGAAAAGTTTTTTCACAAATTTCCTGTAGTACCCTACTAGGCCCATGAAACTTCAAACCTCATGTACATTCCTTGGTGTTGGCCATTCCAATATGGCTTTAATCTTGGCTAGGTCCACAGCTATTCCCTTAGCTGAAATTATATGGCCCAAATACTGCACTTCCTTTTAAAAGAAAGTACACTTGGAGAGCTTGCCATATAGTTTATGCTCTCTTAACCTCTAAAGAACAATCCTTAAATGTTGAAGGTGTTCTTCCTCATTCTTAGAGTAGATTAGGATGTCATCAAGAAAAACTAGGACAAACTTGTCCAAACAGTCTCTGAACACACTATTCATTAAGTTCATAAATGTTGCAGGTACATTTGTTAATCCAAAGGGCAGGACAGTGAACTCATAATGCCCATACCTTGTTCTGAAGGTTGTTTTATGGATATCCTCATACTTTAATCACAATTGATGGTACCCAGATCGAAGATCGATCTTAGAAAACATAGTTGTTCCTCTCATTTGATCAAAGAGATCATCAATGCAGGGAAAAGGGTATTTGTTCTTTATTGTTGCCTTATTTAACATATGATAATCTATGCATAACCACAATGTACCATCTTTCTTTTTCACAAATATTAATGGTGCTCCCTAGGGTGACACATTGGGCCTTATCAGTCCTTTATCCAACAATTCTTGCAATTGAGCCTTTAGCTCCATTAACTCAGTCATGGTCATTCTATATGGAGCTTTAGATATAGGTTCAGATCCTAGAATTATATCTATAGAGAAGTCAAAAGCTCTTTTGGGAGGTAATCTTGACAGCTCATCTGGAAATACATCTTAAAAATCTCTAAGAAAAGGGTACCTATCCGTATTTGATCTCTCCTAATCTATGGACTCCCTCTTCTCAACTCCATTGAGTTTCTAAGATTCATAAAACATTAAGTCATCTTGAAAATTAGTTTCCTCAAAACTATTTAGTTTCTCCATTTTGATAGCAAAAAGTTGGCATCGTTTTCTTTTAGCTCTTTTCATTTGCAAGGTGGAAATTTATCTTAGTTTGACCTCACTAGAGTTTCCTTTCAGAAAAACTTTGTTCCCTAGGTCATCTAGACATTCTATTGTTTTGGTATAATAGTGCACCTTAGCTCGATGTCTCCATAACCAGTTTATCCCAAGGATAACATCATATTAGCCTACTGGGGCTACATAAAGGTTCACCTAAGTGGAGAAACTTGGAAGTTCAACCTTAGCCTCAAACAAGCATTGCTCTACTTGAGCTTTGGTCTGATTTCTATATTCAACTGATCAAGTGTTTGCCATGTATCCAGATTTTCTAGAAATTTTATTTAAAACTTTTGGGGAAACAAAACATTTTGTAGCACCAGTATCTATCAAAACTAAAATTGGGAAACTAGATAAAATACTTGTAGTTTCAATGGGAGTGATTTGATATTCATCTTGCCTATTATCCAGGGTTGCATGTATGCATTGTTGGAATGCTGCCTGCTGAGAGGGTAAAGGATTTCCTCCTAGTTGTGTTCCCTGTATCTTGTTAGGACACTGGTTGGCATAATGATCTCTGCCACATGTATAACATCCTCCCATGGGCCCTCGCCTCTCATGAGGCTTCCCAGAATTTTCTCCATTTTTCTTGGAGTTATTATTGCCCTTCTTTTCCCCCTGGATTCATTTTGCTTATTCTTGGACCCTAATGGAACTTGTGAAAATTTTAAGTGGTCTTAGGTCTGGCTTCCCAATTTCTGAGTTTCTATTGGGTTTGTGTGAGTTGGGGTTTATCTGAATAGTGTCTAGGGTGTATCCTGGTTTGATAAATTTACACAAAACCCTAGTCTTTGGATGCCGAGTTTCTTTTTCTTTCTCCCCATTGACCGGTTTGGAATGTCTCCCAGTTGGTCTAGTTATGATTTATGCCTTTGTCTTCATGTTCTAACCGGCCCTTTGTGCCTAGGTATTTCCATCTTGCCCCTTGTCAAAAATCATGTACATTATTCAACTCATGAAAATATTTGCTTTATGTCCTAAGTCCAAGTTGAATATTCCTAAGTGAAGCATCCCCCCTTATTCATGTTACTTAGCAGGTCCCCCTTTTTAAACAACATTTTGCGCATGTGCTTCAATTTACCCACTTAAGTCCTCCATTGCAACACACCTTCACATCGCATTTATTCATTTGGCGCCTCACTTAGAAATGTAATTTGTGATGGAGTCTTCTTTGACAGGTGTCCACCTCTCTTTGCATCACATGCATCCTTCGCATCATGATTTACCCTCAAAAGGAGATGGCGGAAGGTGTGATATGCATTGGTGCCTAGATCTCTGCCATGTGGTTGCATCGCCCTTCATCATAGGAATCCTTTGTATCACGTTTTGTATTCCTAATGCTCATGGTAAATCTATGATATGCCATGGGGTATTCTGGTACAAGTGTCATTCTCATAGCTCATCGTGTGGACTCTTTGCATCGTAGTTTGAGATCTAGGAGGCAAAGCTAAAGGGTGATGTGTGATAAGGTTTTTATGATGAAGGATATAAGGGGTGGACACATGGTAGTGTCTCTCCTCCATCACAAGGCCCCCTTTATATCGCAGTTTCTAATAAATTGCCTAAAGGCAATGAGCGATATGTGATGGGCTCACAATAGACATCAATCTTATAGTTCAGTTCTTGCATCAATGACCCAGTTTCAAATTTGATAAATGGTAATACAATGGTGTGCAGGAAGTAGTTTGACGATACAACTACAGTCCATCGCCATGTTTCTTCACATCGCGATTATGGTCACCGGATTTGGGGATAATCTGTGATATGCAATAACCACCCAAATCAAGTTGGTGGTGTAGTATTTAATGGAGCCAAGACTATATGGTGACTCCCTTGTTCATCGCTAGGCTTCTTCACATTGCAACTAGGTGTTTGGAGCCCTGGAGTAAAATATGATGGGAGTGCAAAATGTGATGACTGTTGATCAAGCCCTGAAGCAGCCACATCTTCGGTTGAATTTCAAACTAGAGGTGGTTGTATATCATCATATTTTATGGGAGCCATTACTCTGCAACTAATTGCATTCAATTATGTCAGAAGCCAAGTATTGAGATCTAATTTCTTAGTAATTGAGGATCAGATTGTTTTATATTTGTTGTATTGGTTGTCAAATGAAAGTGTGATGCGTGTAATGGCTTGAAGCTTGTTGCTCCTGGATTATAAAATGAATTCAGGGCCATTTACACAAATGATGATTGGTTGATTTTCTAAGAGGATTTTGTAACAAAACACATAGAACAAGAGTCTTTACTTTATTTTAGTTTTTTGAGTTTGAATTGTATGTCTTTGTTAATTTGTTTTGACAGTACTAGCATCCAAATGAATGTAAATGGTAGATTTTTGTAGCCAAATTGTCTCCTGAGGTGTGGTCTGCACAAGTTATGAGTGAATAAATCAAATATTGTTCATATTATCTCCATGAAATTTCTTATGGATGTATGTTTCTATTTAAAGCTCTTGTTCAAAGAATAGGTTAATTTGCTTTAGCAAAAATATAGATTTGTGTGGATGTATATGAGGATATCATAAGAATGATTGACTTAGAAATATTAAGTATAATATTGTAAGGCAATATTATAAAGCTCTATAATGCTCAATTTACCTACTGTTATCAAGTTGCAATTACATTTGGTTTGACTCTGTTACCCTAGAACAAGGCACTAGTCTCTTACCTCTATGTCTAGTTTCATGCTCTAGAAACAAGCAAGCACATAAATACTTTAAAATCATTGAAATCCATTATAAGTGTTTGTTAAATTGATGTTTTACCCTATTCTATGGTTTTGAGGAATGTAAAAGCTTGATTGATTTAAGCCAAGTCTTCATATTGTCATAATCCTCAAGCAAATCTACATAGAACAAATCTACTTTTTATAGTATCTGTAATAAACTAGTACAAGAGGTTATTGGATACTGTCAAGGGATTACCCTCCCAGGTTTTGTAGAGCCTAAAGTGAAGAGAGAAAGTTATCCTAACTTTCACCTATGTGTTGGCTAGCCCCTCATGATTGTTAAACATTGAAAGTGGCTAAATCATAGGCTATTTCATGAGATAAGGTTGGGATTTAAAAACAACCAATAGACCCTTTATCATTTTTCTTAGAAAATTCCTACTTTTTCCCCTTTTTCTTAGAGGGTTGGGAGGTTTGAGACTAGTTATACCTTTTTGGATTCCTTTCCCTATAAGAAAACATAGCTTTCAATTTTTGTTTCTATTTAATAGCTTTTTCATAAATCTGGTCCATTGAAGTGGGACCATGCACATCAACTTCTCCCCCAATCTAAGTGTTTAATCCCATAATAAACTTTCTAATGTGAAACCTTTCATCTTGTTGATATTGCGAAACATACTTGAGTAGGCGAGTGAACTTTTCCCAGTATTCATTTACAGTTAAATCACCCTATTTTAGATTCTAAAAATCTATAGCAACCATCTTTGCCTAAAGAGTTCCACAAACCTGTCCCAGGTTAAACTCGTAGACCTCAAGCCTAACTTCATTTTCTTATTCATCCACCATGTGGATGCTTCACCCACCAACTGGAATGCTTCCCATACCACTTTGGTGATTTCAATATAATTTCTTATTTCAAAGTATTTTTCCATCTCCGTAAGCCATGACTCCATGACATATTTGCTTATAGACCCATCAAACTTGGGAGGCATAACTTTCTTCATATCTCAAGATAATTCCAAAGCCAAGTGGCTTCTTCTATCCTCTTCATATATAGCCTTAGATTTATTCTCTCCTCGTTTACTTTAGGCGGTGTCCTCATGACGTGCCTCGTCATCACCCCCATAATAGGCTTCCCGCTTGGGTCCATGCTAACCCTTGACCTCATGCTCAAGAGTTCCAATTCTCACTCTCATCTCTTGGAGCATAGCAAGGATATGGTTGAGTTTATATTCAGAGTGGCCTGAAGGTTTCCCTTCTTCCTGGCTATCTCCCATATTGGTTCTTGTTTGAACCGTGTTGCAATCTACTTCTCCTAAAGTTTGCATATTGATCATTCAATTAGTTTTTCATACCATTGAATCCATTCTTAAATTTAAATTCTTTCTCATTCAAGTAATCTTTAACAAGAATGGAAAGATTTGCCAAAAATTCAAAATGCATTATAGTTTTATAGATTACATATAATCCATCCATAGTTACAAAATTTTTGTTTACATCTTGCTATTGCAAGTCATTATCCGATTAGGATATCTACCCAAGTTTATTTCTCATTCTTGGGATTTATAAAATCAATTTTAGGGGGTGGACGTACTCACAAGTACTTGTCCATAACCTCCTAACTAACATTAGGATTCTTAAGATCACTTTCCAAGATTGGTTCTTTAGGTGTAGAGGGTTTCACTAATTCATATTTAGAGATAGGAGCAGTAATCCTAACTGCTTTCCTCATCTCCTACTTGATGCATTTAACAGCATCAGTAAAGGTTTTATCATCAGCCAACCATATGCCTACCAAGCAACCAGTTTGTTCAAGGAATTTCATTCTTGAGGCTCGCTCCCTCAAGGCCTTAAGATAATGTTCATTTCCCATTACCTTCTTTCTGGGTGTCATTCTTATTCTTACCATTCTGGCATAAGAACATCCAAACATTAGCAACCATTAATGTTGGAGAGAGAGAAAAAAATGTCATGTAGTGAGCTCATAGGTCCATGTATTAAACTTGGTAGCTCTGATACCATATGTAACAAGCCAACTCTTGTTAATCCAAAATTAACCAACTTAATCATCATTAAGTCTAAAATCATGATTAGCATAATCAAAGTGAATCAAATAACAATCAATATGATAATCAAAATTGATATGCATATCTTTTATCGACACATCAAACTAAAATTTACAATTATGCCAAAGCTATCATATTAGTGATTTACTTTCACTATACATTTACAATGTTTTTCTCATAGCATCAATGATAAATTATACATAATGATGACTATCAAGTCATATAAGATAATGTACTATATCTAGAACTTTGACATCTATCTTCTTAAGCCTCAGCTAGTCTTCTGCTTGGAAAGGAGAACATCACCCAAGAGATTTTCCTCCAACCATAGACTGGCGGTCCCCCACACAACTTCCTACCTGGAAGCGACCCTACTCTTCATGAAGGGAATAGATATAAGGAACTAATTGGTTTTCCATCTGAGTATCTGGTGTTGTGTCCTTCACAATACTTCTTGGTCATACAACTATAGATCCACTCTAACTATGTATGACACTACTGGAAGCATTGTGCTATCTAGAGCATAATGAATTGACTAACGTGTAAGGAAATGGAAGCATCTCATAATGTATTTCTAAGAAAAGTGGTGTCTTCGACAGATTTAAAATCTTTTCATTTGCTTCAAAAACATGCACAACTATGCCACAAAGCGGAAACAGGCATAGAACATTTCCAACATTGACCCTTAGAGGAAAATACAAACAACAAGATCTAATTTCAACAATAGAAACATTAACACAAAAGATAGAATAGAAGACACAGATTTACATGGGGAAAACCCTTACAGGTAAAAAACCCCATACTCCAAAAGCCCAGATCACCATTTTATTATTCAGCAACAGAAAATACAGTTATAATACAAATCTGACACTAAGCCTTTCATGGAGATTTACATCTTGCTCCTCTAGAAGAATAACTAATAGTATAACCCTGCACAAAGTTCTCTAGCACTCGGGTTAGTCCTTCATACTATTATCATGCCATAAATAACATACAACATAGGACATCACCCTACACCCAAACTCTATTCTCGCTCACTATTCACACTCCTCTGTTTCAATACGTTTTACATATCACATTACAGAGGAGAGTAACAATTTTGACTACCACAACAGACTAGATAGTTACCAAAGACAAATGTGTTCCATATGCTTTTCTAATACAACATTTTCTTTTATGTTCTTCTGCCACGTCATGAAGTAACAATTACTCAACATTCCCAGCATCCCAACTCATAACTATTTCCACGATTGTACATATTCGTGAGATCTAATTATACCACATGCACCAGTCGATAGTTGATATCCCAATTTATATACACGAACACTCAGTATGACTATCATCAGTACTTTTGCCA
Source organism: Cunninghamia lanceolata (assembly GCA_027924645.1). Classification (NCBI taxonomy): domain Eukaryota; kingdom Viridiplantae; phylum Streptophyta; class Pinopsida; order Cupressales; family Cupressaceae; genus Cunninghamia; species Cunninghamia lanceolata. The sequence goes on from BSBN01001281.1 coordinate 9,591,417, forward strand.
CTGACGATCCCAGTCGGTCAATCATCAACGAACCATCAGAGTGACATACTCCATCGTTGGAACACAGACTAGTTACGCTGAAGACCCCCATTTTGCCAATAGCACTTCATAGGAACAAACCACCATCGGGGAGACACAAATGGTCGGAGTAACAAACTAAAGCAAAGCCGATGGCTACACTCTTCCCGATCATGATGAACCCTTAAACCATTGAACGGATGAACCAATGTTGTCGAACCAATGAACCGATGTTGTCGAACTGATGAACCAATGAGCCAATGAACCGATGCTATCAAACTGATGAACCAATGAACCATTGAACTGATGAACTGATGTTGTCAAACCGATGAACCAATGAACTATTGAATCAATGAACTGATGTTGTCAAACCGATGAACCAATGAACCATTGAACCGATGAACCATTGAACCTGTAATCTGAGTCACAAGTACTCAACATAATGCATGTAGAAATGGATACATTACTTTGGCCAAAGATTTATATACATGACATTTTGCAATGAACCTAGTTGAATGTTCACACATCTTGAATCGACTTAGAAGTTGTCTCATCCTATAGTTTTCAATTTTGACCCTCCTAGGTCATGGTAGAAAAGTTGGGTTTATTTCACCCTTAGGCCATCTTCCTTGGACTTTTGACTCTAGTTTCTAGGAGTACATCTATTGATTATTTTGTTTTCTATGATATAGGTGTAGACACCCAAATTTATCCATGTCTTGCAACACCTTGTTAAAATATTATCCTAGACATCATAAGCCATTTTGTTCTAAAACCCACTCTCAATCCCATTTATCCATTAGCCAATTAATTAAATAAATTTTATTTATTTAATTAAAATCCCACTTAATCCCATCCTAATCCCACTTTCCAATTAATTAAATAAATTTTATTTATTTAATTAATTTCCATATCATATCCTAGTCCCACTATCCAATTAATTAAATAAATTTTATTTATTTAATTAATATCCAACTCATATCCCAACTAATTCAAATATTTTATTTGAATTAAGTTCTCACATTTCATTATAAGCCGACTTTCCAATTAATTAAATATATTTTATTTATTTAATTAATTTATCTTATCATTTAGCTGACATGTGTGCCTCTTTCATTTAAAAAGATAAGTGGTACTATAGCCTTTTATTTAATATCTTTCATATGTAGTACTTTTTTATGTACACAAGCACACATGAGCCCTATTCTCCTTGACACTTGTCAAATGACTACAACTCCCTTGAAGAGTGGGAATAACCGAATCAATCCTAGCCATCCACATCAATCATTTAGCTTTTTAATCTCAACCATCCATTTGAACCAAGCCTTTCCTATAAATCAAACCCCTCACAAGCCATTAGCATGCATTGAGCCTCAAGTACCCTTATTCTACTAGATTTTCTAAAAGGATTGATCCTCAAGTATCCACATGCTATCGAAATATCATTAGAGCCTTTGCATCCTTCATCTATCATTCATTCTATCATCTTCATCTTAATGTTATGCTGCAGAAGTGAGCACCCAACATTCCTCCAACAATAATCCTTCAAAATCTTGCATGCTCATGCGAGGTGGAGAAGAGCAATGGAGATAAATCGAGCATAGCGTGGAGATCAGTTTGCATTTACATTTGTTATTTTGATTTTCATGTTGTCTTGTGCTTCATTGTGCATTGCTAGGGTTTTTATCATTGATGTTTATTCATTTGCCCTGATTTGCAATTTTACCCTAACTACAATAGGGAACCTGTGACTCCACATCACCCTATTCCTATTTTTCTTTATCTTTTATTTTCATGTTCATAGTTTCCAATCTCAAAAGACCATCCTTGGTCTAAGTTTCTCTATGGTTACTTGTGTGTAAGGTTTTCATTGAATTCATATCAATCATATTACTTTCCGATATAGGCTAATAAGTCGTCAATAGTAGGATGCCATTGTCAAACAATTTAAATGGGTTCTTGAAACCCTTAGCTTCATCCACTCTTTGCCATATCAAAAGAGACATATGTACATTATATGTTCTTCTACTACAAAGTTATCACACTTGTTATCAATTTTTTCCTTCATGGAAATAATAATAATGATTTGGGGTTTACTCATTAACATGTCAATGCCAGCATGCAATCAATGCAAACTTAAGCAAGGTTTAACAATAAAAAACTAGTTTTAAATCACGGCATGAGAAGTCTTGTTACTCTCTTAAAACACAAAAAGCTTATACCTGAAAGAATAGGGTTAAATTTCATAAACACTACGTGTGTCTTTTTCCCTATAAATGTCTCGACCATCTTAATAGTTTAAAAACTATCAAAGGCAAGGTTATCAAGAATATCTCATTATTCATATGAATGGTCATCGACCTTCTTTTAGACTGTGTTACCTCTCCATGAGGCACTAGCTATCAGCCATCATAAAAGGCTCATGATGCTATGTTACAAGGCTCATGGCCTGGTTGTCGGTAATTATTTGAGGTTATGGCTCTCAGCCTACCCAGAAGATAATCATTTTACAATGCTTGAAAACAAATTATCATTCACTCTCAGCCTTATCAGCTTCGAGAGTTATAGACTACTACAACAGTGTTTAAAACTAATCATCCTTTTGGCCTCAAACAAAAATTGTTCTTTGGTTAAACTAAGCCACATTTCTTTATAACTCTTTGGCCACGAAGGCCTTAACAAAGTTATCCACGTATTAAAATCTTTGAGAAGGATAACATTGTTGGCCTATGACCATATCTTATGATAACACTTGAATGCTATTGCATTCCATAAAAGAATATGACTATGATAACAGTCTTACCTCAAAAGTGTATAGTGTATACGTTATATCCAGCCAAGAGAAGTTGTAGGATCCATTGCTCGCTTCTCATTGTGGGCTCCCAAAAATGAAGTGCTACTCTCCCTATAGCTTTCTTTATCCAGCTCTCCTCACATAAGATAACTGATACCCAACAAAAACATCACATAACAATAACATAAAATAAAACCGTTCTCATTTAAAAAGGCTCTTCCTTACATGTTGACCCACCACCTTCCACGATACTTACCACCTTCAACATGGGGTGTGGGTTCTAAACTGGTGGGAATATTTCCACCCACAGCCAAAGACTCTAAAAATAACCAAAAATTGCTTCCCACTCAGAAGCCAAGACAATTGTTCGAGCTTATGGAAACTCTACCACCCACTCTCTCCACTCATCGTGGATAGTGGTACGATTAGTGACATAGTATGAAAGCTTTCAACACAAAGTGCTCAACCAATTAAATACATAGACATGTCTCTCATGCTATCATTAATAAAGAAATGATACTATAGAGATAACAAATAATCTAGGGTATTACCTAGCTATGTTATTATCATAAAGGTGGTAACATAACCATGCGATTATGGGGTAGAGTCTTACTCCCCCAATTCGCTATATTAGACTTAGATAATATGTTTAAATGATAAACACAAGGTTTATTAAAGGAAAGTTATGTAAAAAAAGGAAAACTCGACATCACACACGCTTACTATCGAATACAATTCTATGTTCTAAGAACATTGGTTAGTCGATTTGATGTAAATAACGTCAAGAGACCCTAACACGACTTTACTAACTATAGGTGAATCAAAATCAACTTGCAAGGATAAAAGACTTATACTCACCATGTCTTACTCAATTCACAAATAATCAATTCAATACTTAGATGGCATTTTGATCTACTTTGAACATCTAATTCCTTCTTCCCTGATGATACTCTCCTTCCATCCTTGAAGGAAGATTATTTTCCTGGTTAGACTCATAACCATATAATCATGATCAGTGTATCATCATTTAATTCATAAACCATTATGATTAGATAATATTAGCAATAAGTAATCTCATTCTTAATATAAACATAAATCAATATCTATGTAATCAATGATTTCACTTGATATTTTTCACAAAAATCAAATCATTAATCTAAGATTAATTGTCCTGTTTACCACATAAAAGTGAGATTAAATCTAATCATAAGTTGGGGATGTAACATTTATGAGGGTACTTGTATGTTCTACTTATGTATTTAAAAATCTTTGTAGCACATCATGGGTAAGTGCATGGAAATGGGGGACAAAAAACTAGCCAACAAGCATTTTGGAGGTGAATTAAACATCACACTTACATCCTAAAAACATAATGTGATTGCATTTTAATGCATGCACGTTATGCACACATAGTAAAATTACTTTGTATTTATATTTATACTACATAGCATTTTAATATTTAAATAATGTGAGTTCATTTTAATATGTTGATGTTATATTTCAAAAATTTTATTACCACCTATTAGGCTTGGAATAGCCTTGGTTATCTAAGCCTAAGGGTTGAATCCCCATTTTGGCTTCCAAAACCATAATTTACACATTAAGTAGCATTTTTGAACTTCATTCTCATTATATTTACTTATTTTACAATGAGATTTGACTTAGTTTCCACAAAAATATTAGTCCACATCTTAGCTTTATAACCATATAAAATTTTCTTTGTTTTGAATAAATTAATATATTTATTTTCATTTACTTTTATTGATATCTTCATATTCCTCAAATACATATGTAGTACTTTTTCTTTATATTTCTTATTCGGTTATCCAAATTTGAAAAAAATTATATAGGATTATTCTACCCTTCATTCTACACACATCTAAAAAAATGAATTTTTTATTATCTTTGTGGAAGTTATGTGTTGTGCATGCTTAGTGGTGTAGTTTTCAAGATGCTTCCACTTCAAAAAGTCACAAAAAAATATAAAAATATACAACTTGTAGTACTCACTCTTAGCTATGTTTCTACCAATTGGTTTTTAAAAATACTTAATGCAACAAAAAAATATGGGGCACATTCTAGACACTATGCTATATTTTAGTAATAAAACCATGAACACTTTTGTGTGTGCTCAGCATTCCACCCTCTTAATCTCAACCATTTTAAAAAAAAACTTAGTACTTTATAAGCTAGACTGAGAGTCCTATAACTCATTTTCCAATCACATATTCAAATTTTGATTGTAAGCATTTTGAATTACTCATCCAAGTTTAGTTTTAGCTAAATTTAAGAAAAAATGTGGCCACTTTTGACCCTTGTTTTGTCCCCCATTTCCTTGCACCTACCCTCATCATTTTATTGATTAAGGACAACTCTTTAATCATATATAATATCCACCTAGTTCAATTGAGCTTTAATAGTATCATACTCAATAGTCATCAAAGCTAGGTGTGCCACAAACAAGTTAGGGTAATTGCCAAATGTTGTTGCCAACTTACATGTAGATGTAAGGCTACTATCATATTTCACAACCAAGCCTTCTATTCTATTTATTAGACTCAAAGACTCATAAAATAGAGGCTCCCTTGGTCTTGGTCAATTTATCCTCCTCTTTCCTTTGACATAACTCCTCTACTTTAGTATGCTCTTATTCTATTGTACCCCTCTTTCACTCTTCCTTAGTTTGTTATTTATCCTTTTCCTTCCTCAACCTTTTCTTTTCTTCTTATCTCATTGCTTTAGTCTTGGTATGTTTCTTCTCCTCTTTAATATAACAATCTTCCTAATCCATCTCTTCTAATTTACACTCCAACTCATTCCAAGTGAGTTGTGGGACAAGAAAGGGCTTTACCAATAACTTGAACACTATTAGTTGTTTTTTATAGACTATCATATGATCCTACCAATTACTTGTAGAGATCTCCATCTTTTCATACATTATGATGGGATGATATGATATGATATTATCCTATAATTTTTAAAGTTGTGTATTTTTAAGAATGCATAGTGTAATTTACTCATGGGATTGAGTTAACAATTCAATCATGTGCAATTGAGCTATGAAGTAGGATGAATAGTTAAATCGTTTGCTTGATCAATGGAAGTTTTTTGTCTTTCTTATGCTTGGGCTACCTCTCCTTTTAGTTATTCCATCTCTTAGATTGTTACTAGTGTTGGCAAGAGACACTATGTGGCTTCATGATTGTTGTCATTGATGGCAACAAAGATCATTCTACACATCTGCAGGACATGATGTGTCCTCACCGGAAGTCAGATTGAAGAAGTGTTAAGGTTTGGTAAGCAAGAACAGAGTAGTCAGTAAGGTCCGACAAACAGGTCTGGATCTCTCAATAGAAGTATCTCAGTGAAGTGCGGATTTGGGGAAGTCAAGAGGAATATCTTGACTGATAGATTCCAGGGTTTGAGCATCCGGTGTGGAAAGGATAAAAAGATATGAATACTTGAGTGTCGGGTTCCCAAGTGACAATGTGAACAGAGGAAGAACTGATTGGCAGAGCATCAGACATTATTCTGGATGTGTTACTGATGATGGAAAATGTTCTTAAGGCATAATTTATGTTTGGCCGACATGATTGATGACTTCTACAAGTATATGCTTGATCCGCATTACTTTGTATGCAAGGATTCAGCCGACAGATCAGAGTTTGAGGAAATTATTGACTGCTCCAGATGCTGACTAGAAAGATGATGAAATCACTTATGCGGATATATATACATGATTGATTTAGATGTGAAGATGTGTGTGTTGTGTTGTGTGGTGCGAAGAAAAGTAGAAGAGCAGAGTGAAGATAGTAGAAGAGGTCCAGAATGTGAAAGTACAGCTGCATCAAGAGAGAGTAAGAATGAAGTGCAATAGATCAATCTATTGAGCTAAACCAGAACTAAACCTCAGCATGTGTGGATGCTTCTCATCAGTTCAAGCATTGAGTTACTTTCCTTTCTTGTAGACAGTGAGTCTCTTGTGAGCAGTGTGCTCGGGTAGTGAGCCCTAATTAGCAAGTGCCATTTTGTATCTTCTATTCTTCTAATAGAGAATATTATCTTGGATTAATCACCCCATGGTTTTTTCCCTTAACAGGGTTTCCATGTCAAAATAATTGTGTCATGTGTATTTATGTTATTTCCCTTTATGATTATGATTTCTTATTTGATCTGGTGTTGCATTAACTTTTAAGAAAGCACTGAAAGTTGAAATAGTAGGATAACTGATTCACCCCCCTCTCAATTATCAACAATTGGTATCAGAGCCTAGTTCCTCCCAAGAAATCCTAACAGCTTGAGGAAGATCTGGGAATTCAAATGGATGTGTATGGTATGAGGGAGCAACTTAAGTCTACCCTTGATGATCTTGAGCAGTCAAATTCTGAAGTTAATGAATTAAAGGAAAGACTCAAACAAGCTAATGATTTCATAAAAGAACTAAAAGAGAAACTGAGTCTCTCTATGAAAAAGAGAAAGGAACTACTCCAGCAATTGGCAAGTCAAAATGAAACAAATGATACAAGTGAAGATCTGAAAGAGAAAACCAAGTTATGTGAAAAGTTATCAAAAGAAATCATTATGATAAGACATGAAATGGAATCAGGAGTTATGAAGTTTACTCAAGAAATTGAAGAGAAGAATCTGAAGATGACCTAAGACAATCTCTCAAAGAAAAATCAGAAGACTACCACAAGATGGATAGAATAATCAGACATCTTGAATTTGATCTTGAAGATGCTAAAGATAATAAAGAAAAACTTGAGGATCAAATTGTCTCTCTCAAAAGGGGTCTTCAAACAACAAATGAATACAAAGAGAAATTCAAGATAAGCTCTGCTCAACTTGAAGTTCTCCTTGAAAGCCAAAAGAGGGTAGATGACAAGTGTGGCCTGGGGTATGAAAAAAGTGAAAGCTCTGGATCCGGTCAGAAGAACTTTAGATCAGAAAATCCAAGGAACAGGCCTAGAAGACCTTTGGTAAGGCAGCCTAATGCTCAAAGATATCCATCTTTCAATGGATACTGCCACAACTACAATAACTTTGGTCATAAAGCTAATCAGTGTAGAAAGAGAATGAATCAAACTAATACATCCTTCTTCGGACAGTGCTTCAACTGTAAAAGGTATGGTCATAAATCTCATGAATGCAGAAATATGCAAATGAACAATTCATTCAATGGTAGGTGCTTTGCATGCAATAGAATGGGTCATATGGTGAATCAATGCAGATCAAGAGGATATCAATCAAATATGCAAAGAAATGTTGTTTGCCAAATTTGCAATAGATCCGGTCATATTACAAAATTCTGTAGAAGCAAAAATCAGGATAAAAGAGGTTCGGTACATCATAATCAGAATCAAGATAAGGGAAAACAAAAAGTAAATGCGGATGAAGTTCAAAGTGAGATGAACAAGATTTGGGTGAAGAAAAGTACAGAGAATGTAAGGGACGGATCCGCACCAAACTCTGGTGCTGATATTCCTTCTAGAAATTAAAAGGTGAGCTCTGGCTCAAGGGGAGACACAAAGAAAACTATTTTCCCCCAGCCAGTCAATTGGTGCTGGAACTGGCACGAGGAGAGTTGCAGATTAAAGGGTTCATAAGAGAAACATCTAAATAAACTATGGTTAAGATTTGGAAGATCCGCAAGATATTCAGATCCAGATTGATCTGGTTCTTCAAGTCATCTGAATAAGGCAAACCAGAATGACTTAGGTCAAACATTTATTGCAACTTGGTTTTAGGGTTTGTGGAACAATATAAGGGTTTTTCTTATTAAACATTTGCTCATTCTGCATTCAAGAAGAAGAAAAGAGGTGCTCTACAACAAATTTCCTCAAGCCCATCAAAGATCATTGCAGAAGTCAATTCATCCAGAAATCGATCCGACTCGCTTCGTGAAAACCTAAAGACGCATAAGGTATTTTTCTATTTTTAAATATCTCTCTTCAAATCTCTTTAAATGATGTCTACTTTGAATATAGTGAAGATCACTGATAGGCCTCACCCCAAATTCAAGAAACATCCCTACAAATCTTTGGAAATAGATCCCCTAGGAGCTTTTTCCAGTGTACCGCATGGTGTCCTGCACACAGGAGATATTAGGGTTTACATTCACGCTAACATTAAATATTTCAGAGAGTTCAAATTAAGGGATATCTACCACAAACAACTGATAGATGATTCATTTGAGCTCAAACCCCAATACAAGGGCCTCCGGAACAAGCACTTTGCATAATGCATATATTTCCCCTATTTTACTGAGGATGAATGGGTTAGGTATATTTTGAGAAGAATACATAACAACTTCATGTGGTTGAATGGACCATTCAAAATCACAAAAGATGCCATCAGGGCAGTTACTAGATTACACTCATCTGGTGGGATTCCTATTCTTAAATCTGTCAAGAATCAAACTGTGAGTGAGGCTACTGGATCCAAGTTTGACAAAAGAGCAATGACAGTAGATGACATCTCTGATCCAGATGTCAAGTTTGCCTCCATGATCATTGGATACAAAATATATCATTCTAGTAGGGAGAATTCAGTACCTAGAATGGCCATCTACACTGCTTATGAAATGCTAAGAAAGGATGCAGACTATGATCTTTGTCAGCTCCTTTTAAACCAACTCTTAGAGAATCTATATAAAATAAAGAAAGACAAAAAGAATTCATTCAAGTATGGTGGATTGATATTGTGCTTATTCTTCTACTTTATGAATGAGCTTCTTGGATCTAGTGGCTGGGTGTGGGAGAATGATAGACCAGTAGCTATCCAAATCAGAGATTATTTGCACAGACTTGGTGATGACAAAGTACAAAATATAGCTCTCTGGGGTTTCTTCAAAAACTTCCAGAACATGATGCAAGCTAGAGAGAGAATTCCTCAATCCTTAGTTGAAAAGTATAAAGACACTGTATGTTTTATGGTAGAGACTGATCAATGCCTAATGGAGGTAGTGGAACCAAGGATAGTCTGGATCATGCCTATGGGGTATGAAGTTGATAAACAAATTGTGGAGCTACATGTGCAACACATGCTAAGTTAGCCAAAGGATCCAAAGGCAGAAAGGTTTGGAACCTTTGAAGAGCTAAGTATAAAGATTCATGTGGAACTTAGACAACCAGAGATCAAGAGGAAGGTGAGAAAAGAAGTTGAATATGTTGCCAAAGGATTTGGCATCTCAAAGGAGGCACATGTTGCCAACAGAGAAAAGATGGAAAGGGCTGAGGAAGAAAAGAAAAAGGTAGAAAAGAAAAGTGAGGAAAGTGTTCCGGCAAAGTCTTCCACCTGGACCAGATCATCAAAGAGATCTGCACCTACCATTGCCAAAAGCTTAAGGCCATCAAAACTGGAAGCACAATCATCCAGCGAAGGAGAGAAAAGAATAAAGACAAAAGCCACAAGGGCTTATGCTAGTCAAAGGGATGAAGAGGAGACTAAATCTAATGAAGAAATTAGGAAAATGAAGAAAAAGAAGAAATAATAAAGGAGAGAAAGAGAGGTGAAAAGTAAAGAAGGAAGTCAAGCTGAAAAGAACATAAGTGACACTGCAAAAGAGAAGAAGAATCTATCTCCAGCAAGAGACACTACAGAATCTGTCAAGGACTTCTTGACAAAAGAAACTAATAAGATAGATGAACCAGAATTACTAAAAGGGCCATTAGACTTTGACTCTCTATCTCCGGTACAAACAATGAAGATAGCTTCATTTGCAAATGCGAAGGCCAAAGAGAAAATACTGAAATCTCACATGGAAGACTGTGAGCTTATAGAGGTAGCATCCAGAGTGTTGGAAAAGATCATGCCATCTTTTCAGAAGGATGCCACAGCCTCCTCTTCCGGTAATCTCAAAACTCTAGTCAACAGTGTTAGCACACATTTTGATTCTCTAGAGAAGTCAGCTGAAGAAAAGGTCTAAAAGGAGTTTTTGGATAAGAGATTCTCTGAAGTATAGGGTCTAATAACAAACGATAGGAGAGTTATGGATATTGGGATAAAGAGCTTGGAAAATGCTCTTAAAGATGGCGGAAATATGTACAAATTTTGCTTATCTTGGCCCACAGTGACCAAAGATATTGAGAAGAAAGTAAAAGAGCAAGAGGATAAACTACTAAGTTTGTCTCAAAGTTTTGATCCTCTCTCATCCTCCATAGTAAATCAAGAGTGTCAGACTATTGCAATCACAAATGCAATAAAGAATTTTGAGAAGGAAAGGAAGAACATAATTAGTCAGATGGGTGAACTTAGAGGGATCATTATCCCTAAGTTAGAGGCCATGCATGAGGCCATAAGTGATGCTCAGACTACTGCCTAAACCAATGATCCGATAGATCTTAAGAGGGTAGAAGCTTTTGCATTCCTGTTGAGTGGACACATCTCAATTTTGGACAGGATGAGGGTGAGTTGGGCAACAGAAGTTGTACAATTGACAAATACTTTTGCAGATATACTAAAGTTTATGTAAAGTATAATGGAAAATATACTTATGTGACTAAGTATAGTTGAATTTTTGAGAATTTTGGTGTGCGGACCCCACCCTTTTCCATTGATGTCAAAAAGGGAGTGAGAAGCAGTGAAAAATGTGGACTTCAGCCAAGGGGGAGCTCCAGTAAAATGTACAATAGAACAGAGCATCAACCAAGTGGGAGTGTAGTATCACACTTAGTCATTTTTTACTAAGTATTGCCATCAATGCCAAAGGGGGAGATTGTTGGCAAGAGACATTGTGTAGCTTCATGATTGTTGTCATTAATGGAAACAAAGATCATTCCACACATCCGTAGGACATGATGTGTCCTCACTGGAAGTCAGATTGAAGAAGTTTAAGGTCCGGTAAGCAAGAACAAAGTAGTCAGTAAGGTCTGACAGACAGGTCCAAATCTCTCAGTAGAAGTATCTCAATGAAGTGCGGATTTGGGGAAGTCAAGAGGAGTATCTTGATTGATAGATTCCAGGGTTTGAGCATCTGGTATGGAAAAGATAAAAAGATATGAATACTTTAGTGTTAGGTTCCCAAGTGACAGTGTGAACAGAGGAAGAACTGACTAGCAGAGCATCAGACATTATTTCGGATGTGTTACTGATGATGGAAAAGGTTCTTAAGGCATAATTTATGTTTGGCCGACATGATTGATGACTTCTACAAGTATATGCTTGATCCGCATTACTTTGTATGCAAGGATTCAGTGGTCAGATCAGAGTTTGAGGAAATTATTGACTACTTTGGATGTTGACTAGAAAGATGATGAAATCACTTATGTAGATATATATACATGATTGATTTAGATGTGAAGATGTGTGTGTTGTGTTGTGTGGTGCAAAGAAAAGCAGAAGAGCGGAGTGAAGATGGTAGAAGAGGTCCAGAATGTGAAAGTACAGTTGCATCAAGAGAGAGTAAGAATGAAGTGCAGCAGATCAGTCTATTGAGCTAAACTGGAACTAAACCTCAGCATGTGTGGATGCTTCTCATCAGTTCAAGCATTGAGTTACTTTCCTTTCTTGTAGACAGTGAGTGTCTTGTGAGCAGTGTGCTCGGGCAGTGAGCCCTAATTGGCAAGTGCCATTTTGTATCTTCTATTCTTCTAACAGAGAAAATTATCTTGGGTTAATCACCCCATGGTTTTTTCCCTTAATAGGGTTTCCACATCAAAATCATTGTGTCATGTGTATTTGTGTTATTTCCCTTTATGATTATGATTGCTTATTTGATCTGGTGTTACATTAACTATTAAGGAAGCACTAAAAGTTGAAATAGTAGGATAACTGATTCACCCCCCCTCTCAGTTATCAACAACTAGAACCAGACTATAAAATTATTGACTTTACTGCATAGCTAATTATTTTCACTAAAGCTAGTAGACCATGGAATGATACATATCATACACAAGCATCACTTTTATACCCCATTGATTCTAGTTGTTAATGTCACTCCTATACTTGGCACACTAATAAGGAGTGTGTCATTGATGTGCTTGGTAACCCATCATATCTTCATATGCCTTGTCAACATGTTGGTCTTATGGAACTCATTCAAGAATGTCATTTATTTCCTAGGATAAGGCCAATCCTAGAGGTGAAGTTGCTTTGTCTAAATGATCCCCTATTGGAATTATAGATGATACTTATGTTAGTTGTGGTTTTTCTCCTTGTTAATTACCCTGATGCTCTTGTTCTCATCGCATATAGAGAGGATTAAGATTGCAAGAGTTTTTCTCCTATGATGTGAATGATTGTAGAGAATCAGTCATAGTGTGAAGGGCATGTCACCACTCTAGGAGTTGGCAAATGTCATAATTCCCCATAGTTGTTGTGCTATGTGTGATGACATGTTATAATTCTTTGTAGTCATGGTGGGATGTGTGATTATACTCCTTGTCCTCTTCCTAGGATCCTCATCCTTCTTGTTGTTAGATTTGGTATCTAACATGATTTTGATCATTTGTATATTCATTAATTGTCATGTGTGCCATATATTATCATTATGCATTGATTAGCATGTGTGTCATAAATTATCATTATGAATTGATTAACATGTGTACCATATATTATCATTATGCATTGAGTGGCATGTGTGATATATGTTATCATTGTGCATTGATTGGTGTGAGTGCTAACATGTACTCCTTGAATGCATGTGAGATTTAGCCTTGATAGCGGTGTATTCACGATCTTCATCTTCATAACTTAAGGGTTTCCTAGAATGGCATAGATAAATATTGATCTTGACGATGGTAGTATGGTTAGGAGGTCAGTAACATTCCCCATTGGTCTATTCTTCAAGATCTTTTGGGAGTTGGAAGAGTTCCTAGTTCAGCATTTCATGTTATGCTTTGTAGTTATTGGAGCACCTTTGATGTGGCTTATTATTGATGTATTATTATACTTTGTATCATTTATGTATTGGTGTATGATTCTTCCATGTTTGGGAAGTAGCCTCTATTTTGTAATTATGTTATGATCTCCTTTCGTTGGAATTTGATCCTTGTGTTGGAAGGAAATTATCAAGTTGCAACATCTATCCTATGTGTTGAAAAGGTTAAATTGGGAGCTTGGAGTCCTCCTTTGTATATGCATCTTTTACTTTATAATTTGTTTATGATGGATTGTATTGTACCCACATAATGGATGATTGTTATATCTATTCCTTTGGCCCATCTCAATGTTGATGTTGAGCAAGCATGGCTTTCTGTATAATTTCCTTTATATTTAGCTTTGGAAGTTAGCTTCTTTATGTTGTGGAAGTGAGATTCACTTTCCACTTTCTTTCTTGGGAACTATGCCCTCAAAGAGGTATCTCTTGTGGATAAGTTAGAGTCCATGACCACTTAAGTGTTTGCATCAAACCATTTTGTAATAGCTTGTAAATTGAGGAAGTTATGCCTCATTGAGTGGAGAAACTAAACATTATTTTCTTGCCTTAGTTTTTTTCCTACTCTTTGTTTAAAAGTTGGAAATATAGTCCAAAATGTAGTGCAGGATGTGTTTCCAATTCCAAGTTTCAATTTGCAATTAGACCTAAAACATAAGAGTGCAAGAGGTCCGAAGTTTAAAGTTTTTATGCACATTGCATTGTGCAAGTGGCGTTCAATCTCTAAAATTTGAGCTATCTAAGGAGTTGGGATTTAGAGTTAACCTGACACTTTGTAGTTACTATTGCAAGTGTGTCCCCAAAGATCCAATTACTAATAGTATGTTCTATATTTTTGCTAGACTTTTGCATAGTACAAGTTGCTTTCTGGACCTAAAGTCTAAAGTGTATGTTACAACTGAGTCTTAAAGTCTAAAGTTGTTCTAATCCCAAGGGTTTGATGAGTCTTCACACTTTGCAAGATTGTAAACTAAAAATGTTTCTGAAAGACTAAACTTGAGCTAGTGTGTTGGTTGAATGTTTCAACTCAAGTTTGAAACTCAACCCTATGCAAGTTTTCCCTAAAGTTTGAACTTTAGCAATTTTATCTTTTTTGTTGGTTGTAGATCCAATATATCAAAAGGGTGGCCTATTAGGGATGTTGTAAGGGTTTTTTAGTGACCATGGAAATCCCATCTCTCCTCCTTGTCTCATTTTCCATGCCAACCATGGTGTTGTTGCAAGTATGGGCCTAACTGGTGTTATCATTGATGTCAACATACTCATGTTGCATTGATGTCAAGGATTGGATGAGTTGTGTGCTGAGGATATTGAGAAAATTAGTCCTATCAGAAATAGAGAAGAACAGTGAAGATAATAAATCTCTATGAAGTGAAGATCGCAGCTAGATGAAGATTAGAGAATGCTCATCGAAGGGTTTGTAGATATGCGTCTGAAGATGATACAGTTAAGATTTGAGAGGTCTGCATGAAAATGTGGAGGATTATGGCCATGAGAGTAAAACCAGTTCTGGCAACTATTCAGAGGTGAAAGAGTGACACAAATAGGTCTGATGAGATCTAGAAATACAATATCATGTTCTACGGATCTAGTGGCATGTTTGGGAGGCTAATGTTAATCGACAACTCGATTGGTTCATGGTTTGGAGGTCCACAAGAAATCCTTCTAATGTGACAGTGATGATTGACTATGTTCTTGAGATTTTGGATGAAGGTGCGAATGATTACAGTAAGAAGAAGTGGTGCGGATGTTCTTGGTGATTCAAGCAAGCTTGTGGGGGTGTCATGCCCACATTTCCCATGCAGTCACGACATGCATCACACATGTCATGTCCATATCTGTCATGTTGTCATGACACAAAATACCAAACATTTTACCATACATTCCTAAAAACCCCCTTGCACATGTAAGCGCGCTCGGTGGCAATACACATAAGGCGTAAACAAGTCAGTCGAAGACAGGGTAATGTGATCACAAGCATATTTCCCCTATGTGATGAAGGCCAACTAAGGGGTCGATACGACATGATTAACATTGCTAATAGGGTTAGGATCAATGATCAAAACCCTAGGTTAACCTAAGTGGATGATGGGATTTTGACACAAGTCAAAATCAAAAGACAAATTCTAGTGCATGAGAAATATAATTAATACGAAAACATAATGTCAATAACTGGTAAAACAATAATTTAATCCTAAGCAAGGTCAAATTCCCTAACTTAACTAACCCCTAAATTCTAAAAAAATTTGGCAGCATAACGCCTCACAGGCGTGATTAGGGTTTAATCTTGTAAAATAAATTTTGCCAAAAGTTAACTAAATTTTCTAGGTTGGATTTAAATGATGACCTTATTAAACTAAATAAATCACTCTAGAATAATTAAATTAATTACTAAACTAATAACAACTAAATTGCCACTAACCTTGTTGATAAAGGTTTGCAAGCAATAGATTAATTCCATTGATTTAAAATAGAAACACCTCAAAAGTTAAATTGGAGGAATAATTTAAATAAATTAATTAAATTCCTTTCCAAATAATTAAATTAAAAACAATAGTCTATAAATTCCCTCTAGCCTAAAAAACACCCTATTTAAATTAATTAGAACATTAGATAAGGTCCTCTATCCTAATAATCTAAACTTAAAAAAAAATGGTCATGTGATATTAAATGGAAGGATAAAATTTCATATCTACTCTTATAAGGTATCTCATATAGAAAAATCTAACTAAGCTAATTAAAATACCCATCCATGAATAATCTCCTTGAATTCCTCTTTATAAAATTAAAATAATGAGAGAGACAATAAAAGAATAAAAGAAAAAGGAGAGGGAAAAACTTAAGTAAAAGCAATTTTAAAATGCAACCCTAAAAGCCTTTCTCAAATAAAATATGTATTTCCTTAAGGATGAAAAAAAATAAAACCCTAGCCTCCATAAGCATTGTTCTTCTCTTCTACACTTTCTCATTCTTTTCTTTCTCTCAAAATTGTTTTGTTTGTATGTTTGATGGGAGAGGCCTTTCATGGCCATCACACTAAGAAAGAGGTATATTCAAGTAGAATACAAGATTTTTTGTTGTTTTATTTTTGTATATACCTCTGGTTTTAACCAGAGTTTTTTTTTTAAGACAACAATGAGTATAGGCCAATATATATATACAAGCAATGGTAATAATAGATTGCAGGTTAAGATCATAGGGGATCTGAACCATGGCTTCAAAGTGTGGTGGTCATCGTAGGTTTCATATGTGGCGAGGCTGTGTGGAGTGTCCGACGACAGAACTATGGTAGCGGAGGGGCGGCAGGACTATGGTAGCGCAAGAGAGTGTGGCGGCTGAGGGCGTCGGGAGGGGGGGTGTGGGAGTGTAGGGAGGGGCCAAGACCCACCCACACTCCACCGAGTGTGGGGAGGGGTCGAGCCCCACCCACACTCCATTAAGAACAACCACGGTGGGGGGTCGAAACCCCCCACCAACATTCTTTTCTTTTGTTTTAAAAACTGCAACTTCCTCTAAAAAAAACAGTCTCTGCCCTATCTCACAGCCTTGTTAATATTTAATATTTTGCATATATATATATGTGTGTGTGTGTGTGTATATATAAATATATATATATGGTGTATAATTTTAGTTCTGTATGCAACTATACAGTTTCAAAATAAAATGACAATATTACAAAAAAAATAATATATTTACATAGATATTATTATATTATTATGATGCACTAAGCATAATAAATAGATATATATTATATAAATATATATATATATATATATATTCATATACATATATTTGTATATATATATGTGTGTGTGTGTATGTGTGTGTGTATATATATATATATATATATATATATATATATATATATATATATATATATATATATATATATATATTATTTAAACACTCACAATAATCATAAAAGGAACCTTTATAAGAAATATGATAATTTTTTTTTGTTATACATCTATAACTAGCTTTCTTTCTAAGAGCAAATTTCTTTCACACTATTTATACACTTTTTTTTTTTTTTGTAAAAGAAAACAACAACTATTTAATTTCTTCTTTGTTGCAATAAAACTGCAAATGCATCAAATTTTAAACATACTTTTCTTCTTGCATCATTTTTTTTTGCATTCATCCATAAGGCATTTTAAATCAGCAACTAAATATTTCTCTTTTTTTTTAACTTGCATTCACATTTTTCTCATACACATAACACAAAAAAAAAATCAGAAAAAAAATATATATATATATATATATATTCATTTTCAAATACAAAGAAGTTAAATACAACTCAAGTTTAAAACTTAAAATTTATACAACTTAAGAGAGCACAAACACTCTCTATCAAATAACACATTTACAAATAGGCCAACCATGGCCATACGCTCTCAAAATCTCTACTAACAACATAAGGAAGGAAATTTTTTATTTCTTCAATATCTCATAGCTCCAAAAACTTGCAATAACACAAGGAATGGGAAGAAGCCACTAACAAACTGCTCTCCACCCTACCATTGACTCACTCATGAGTCACCCCTGAGCTAGGAGATCATCCTCACGCATGGTAAGCACACACCACTTTACAACAATTTCACTCAACACAAAAACAAGCTTACTCCCATGGATCTCACATAACAAAAACTCACTCAAGATGAGTTTAATGGGGTAGGGGAGTGGACATCACTCAACTCAAGAATGCCACTCCAAAAAATTCTCAAATGCATAATTCTCTTAAGGCCTCAAGCCTACACTTTTAAACATGATTTCACAAACTTTCTTTTAGCTCTCAAGCCATATCACATATTTCTCATATACACATATTTCCCTCGAGGCCAAAACTCCACAAAACAAAGGATGTGACCCCGAGGAGGTTCACTCCTCCCCCACCCCACACATGTTGAGCATTTTCTCCCAAAAGGGAGAGGCTCTCACAACTTCCATACCCAATTTTCCCACAACAACAAGTAAAGACAACAAAATGGAGTTCACACACACAACATGCAAGTAAAGAAAATGCATAAGGAAAGGCATTTGCCTTGAATCCTACCTTATAAATCCCAAATGGAAGATAGTTGAGAAGAGCTCCTCTAACTCCTTCTCCAAGTTGAGCCACCAATTTCTCCTCTAACTTTGTCCCCCAAAACAACTCAAATTCAAAAATTGGAAAAGATTCAACAACCCCCTCCCTCTCTTCAAGAGGGATTAAAATAGGCTCTTCTCATGAGCTTTGAGGAATGGGGAGGTGACACATGTCACCTCCTCACTCCTCTACCCAACTTCTTGCAAGACTCTTGGAATGGGGTGGTGACACATGTCATCCACCCATTCCACCAAGTCTTTCTCCCATCCACTTGCTCTCTCTCACATATGTGGGAGAGAAAGGTGGAGCCAAAAAAGGAGTGGGTACCACATGAGCCCCAATCATCTCCTCCTAGGAAAGCCCACACAATTCCAAGGTATCCTCACCAATTGTGGGAGAGGCTTGGAGTTGAGTCCTCCACAATTAAGGGGTCTTGAAGACTCCCCCAACCTAGGAAAGAGGAAATGAAGAGGTTGAGTGTTTGACCCACTCATCCTCTCCCTCCCAAACTTTTATTTTCGTCACTTTACTTTAGGGTGAAGTTAAAGTGACCAAATGGGAGTTTACCTAAGGTTACACAAGCCCAAATGACCCCTAGACCCTAGGGGTATAACCCAGGGTCAATTTTAACCCATTTTGAGCACCATAGGTTGAGTAAAAACACATAAAAAGGGGTATCAAAAATTAAAACTCAAAAAATAAAATTCAAATGACATTACAACTTACAACACCAATTAGAAATCAAATAAAAGAAGGGTAGACCTAACCCAACTAACACCATGCAACAATATTACAAAAGTTCATCACGCAAACATACTTGATCTTCGTTCCTCTTGGAACTAGATCAGCTTCATATGGGAAAACAACACAGTGTGTGGGATGATCTCTGAGTATCCGTGACTTCGTTAGAAATATCTACACACTCAAATGAAATGTTAATCCTGTTGGTGCCTGAATTGACTGTCAGTTCCCAAGCAATTTTCATGCAGGCACCTTCCCAAAAAATCCAAAGAATTTTAAGTTTTGGGGCCCCTCAGTGTTTTTTAGCATTTGCATCTTAGTTCTTGAGGAGGTGGTCTTCATGTGTTCTTCATCGGCGTAGTGATTGTCATCAACGAAAGCTTTCTTGAGCGCTCCGATTGTGTCTTTGAACTATCGTTGAACCACCCGCTTGAACCCTTTTCTCAAAGGTTCAATGGTTCAATGGTTCAAATCTTTGTGATTTTGGTTTCGGCCGATGGAGGGGATTGTAATGTAGCGGTCGGCGTTGAACCATCAGGTTGAACCTAGCCGTTGAACCGGTTCAATGGTTCAATGGTTCAACCTGACAAATAGAGAGTCTCGCCAAGGGAGAAGTGGGTGCTAGGTGCCATCAGTAAGACTATTGTGGTCGGTGAAGGAGTGTTCAGTTTCTCTGATAGTGTTGATCTCGCTGATGGAGGGATTTGGAACGAGCATCGGTGTGATATTCATCATCGGCAGGCTTCATTTCTATTTGGCCGATATGGATGGTCTGTCCGAGGAGAGCTTGGAAGGTGTGTGTGGTCATCAGCATGTGTCTGGCCGATGAGGGGGCAAAGTCTAGCTTGTTGATGCATCGGTGTGACTCGATGTATCAGCGGGGAAGCTTTGGGGTTGGCCGATGGTGTTGGTCACACCGATGAAGGGAATATGGAGTTTGCGGTCGGCAAGACCATTGGGATCGGCGAGAGGTTTTTGGGGCGAGCCGATGGTATATGTCTGGCCAATGGGCTTTTGGAGAAGGAGTGTGTGTCGAGCATGGCAAAAGCGCTCGACGCTTATTATGCATGCGGCCTCGTTTATAAACTGCTGAAAGCTCTCCGCACCATGCATGTGGGATTACTCTCCCTATATTATTTTAAACCTGGGGTGAAATGCATTTTGGCAGGAAACTTTCGTTTGAAAGTTGCGACAGTTTTCAAGTAGGCCACGGGTGGTTGAGCCATCAATGGCAACAGTGTAGGGGTATGGGTGATGGTACGTGCGATCAGGCTACCCGATTGTGAATGAAGACTCCCAGATGGCAGCGTAGGGTTCGAGGTCTCCCCTGTTTGTTGCAGTAATAACTTCTAAGTGCCATTTCTGATGGATGTATCTGGCAGATTTTTGACTTCTGGCCATGTAATTAATTGCAGAATGTACACGGTTCTGTATAAAAGGTCTGACTGTGTTACTTTGTAGAGGTTGGATGTTTTTGGGCTTTCTACTCTGACTCTGAACATAAGGTGTTCACATTTTGAAAGGCATTTTTTTGCTACAGACTCAGTCCTTAGTCTGGTGTACCAGTCTATCTTGTCTTGTAAATGATAATTTGCTCTATGATGACTTTCTATGCAGATTGATTTTAAATGAAAAACACCTGGTGTGTGTATTATTTCTGATTGTCTCCTATATGTCATTTGTTTTCCTTTCAAACAAGGTTGTCAAGGGCTTCCAAGTTTTTTAGTATGTGCATACTGTGTGTCTGATTTATTGCATCTACTCAAGGAGTGGTTAAATAGGCTTTTGATCAGATACAAAGGAAAGTAGATTGCATCATAGGATCTGTTAAGTAAGATCATAAGTAATACTCTTTCTTGGACATGTTGCTATTAGGCAGTAGCATTCTTCTCAGGTCCTTTGGATATGAATTAGTGTTGTCATGGGGAGACATTTACATTCTTAGATATGACTCTGCTGCCCAGATAAGGCATTGGTTTGGGAATCTGTCTGTTCAATGGGTCTAGGAAAGTCCCATAACTCCAAATATCAATTCAAACCATTTCATCCTTCCACCTATTAGTTGTAGGATTAGAAGTAGGAAACCCCTGCATGCTCTCATCCCTAACCAGACACATATGTCCAAGAATGTTGCCAACCTTGTGATTTGTTACACAAATCTTGGTCCATACATGAGAGTATTCTGCCTATTGCTGTCAAGTTAAATCCTTCTGTCATTGAGCTAGTCAAGGTCATACTTTTATCAAATAGGGACCCCCCCTTGGTGCGGTAGAACCAGAAGTGAAGGGGAGGATCTCACGCAACCTTCTGTATTTAGTTGGCTGAATCTGCCTGTGCATTAGAACTGGCAAACCCTAATGCTGATTCAGAAGGAAAACCAACAAAATGGGGACTCTGCTAGTGATCAAATGTGAAAGTGTTATCCTGTAATCTCTGGTGAGGTTTTGCCCATCCGAGTCACCAATAGAATTGGTGACTCTGCTGGGGAACTCTTTGAATAATGATGCTCTACTGGTGGAATGAACCTAGAAAAGTAGCTTTCAGCTGTTGTAAATTTTGTCCTCTCTGGAGAGGTGGCAACTCTGTAAAAGATTCAAGTGCACATGAAAAGTTGATGTGTGTTGTGACGGAAAATGTGCTTTTCAGACTTCAACATCTATATGAGAAAAGGTACCTTGCTCCTTCCTACTTGTAATTGTTGTTTCATTGCATAGGTTAGATGCCAGGGGAGGTTACAGGTCTTAGGAATATTAAAGATTTCTGAAAGTAGAAGTTTCATGAATCCAAATATGTATACACCTATACTCAGTGAAAAGGGGAGTGATTTGTTAGATAAAAGAATAGAAGAGATGAAAAATAGGTTGATATTCTTAGAGGCTAGGCAGGCTCAGTTGAATAATGAAAACCCTGTGGTGTCTGCCAGTCAAAAAGCTAAACCTCCTGTCAGCCCTTTTGATCCTTTATATGACCAACTGGATTTGTCATGGGTTGATTATAAAGTAGAAAGTATGCCTGCTAGGATATATTGTCAGATGCCTAGATTTAGTGGTCACAATATATGTGATGGGAATGCACATATCCAAAATTTTCACAGTTTCATGGGAAAACATTCATTTAGAGATGAGGATGTGTGGATGAGGTTTTTTGTTAGGTCCTTTGATGCAAAAGCAAAAGACTGGTATTTGAGCTTTCCAAAGAGATTCTTTGCCTATTGGGATGAGCTTACTGACTATTTCAAAAAGGAATTTGCAAAAGAACCTGCTGATCTTGTTGCAGAATTGATGAAAATTAGAAAACAAGATAAAGAGCTATGTATTGATTTCAGTCATAGGTTTGCAGTAGCCCTTTCACAGATCCCAGAAGTCTTCAGACCTGACACTTCAGCCTGTGTTGGCATATTCTTTGAGGCTTTTAAGGAGGGTTCTAGTGCAGTACTAAGGGATTTCAAGGTAACAAGTATGCAGATGGCATACAAGTTTGTAGAAAATATAGAAAAAATTAGAAGTGAGCACCTGCTGAAATCCCTATCTCCAGGCCTTGGTGTGAGAAGTGATTGTGAAGCTGCGAATGACCAAATGATTATGGCATCATGTGAAAATGAAAAAGTAGATGTTGAGGATGCCAGTGAAAGGACTAATGAGGACTCCCATTGCAATGTTGAGGCATCTGACCATGAAAACAGCAACGAGGTTGTGGACAGCAATGAGCAACTTTTGGAATGGACTTGTGGGGATAATTGTGAGTATTGTACTCAAGACAGAGAAGATATAAGCAAACAAAGAAATAGTCCCATGTGTGACCCATTGCCTTCCTTTCAAACACATGGAGATCATGAAGAGAAGTCAGGGATTGAAACAAGTGCTAGTGCAGAGCATGATTGTTTTTCATTTGGTGACTATTTTGCTTATGACACACAGGCTAATACTCCTCCACAGAGTGAATCCATTGGTGATGAAGATGCATGTTCTGCTGCCCATGAACAAATGGCATATTATGATCAAGCTGATGTACTTGGGTCACCCATTTTTGACACATATGGTGATGAGGATCTATTTGAGTATGGTGAAGATTTAGACACTGTTTGTGACTTGGATTCTGTTTCTCATCCTGATGAAAGAGGAAACAACATACATCAGGTAGGTGACTGTAAAAATGTGCCTGATTTGAAAGAGATGCCAGAGCCTGATCTTTTCCAGTTTGGTGCTGCTATTGGTTGTGTGCATGATGTGCACAATTGTGAATTTGAAAGCTTCTCTTTTGGGCTAGCTGATGAAGAGATCCCTAATTTTCCTAGTTGTGTGATGGACTTCGAGTGCTTTCAATTTTTAGTCTAGCTAGGAAATCATTTTTTAATGCATAGTGATGATAACCTATGTTCTATACCATGTGAGTATGCATTGCTTGATACATGCTGCATCCATTTGTTCCCTGATGTTGAGGGTTGTTTGCATAAGGTTGACAGTGACAAAATAAATCAGAAGGTTGAATATGCAAGTGACCAAGGTTGCTTATGGTCAGATCATGGCATCACTCTCAGACTTGACCCAGCGCATGCAGATGAAAATAAGGTGTTTAACAAGGGGAAGTATTGGTTTTCCTTTTCTTGGTGGCCTTAGGCCATCAAATTTGATTGGTGATGCAGATCATTGTAACTTCAGACTCTGTGCCCAATGGATGGGGACTAGTCTGCATCCCAAAGTTCTGTGGTTCTTGCCATGCCTGCAAGAGACATGCATCCTCAGACAGAGCCACTATTGGTGCCTGAATTGACTGTCAATTCCCAAGCAATTTTCATGTGGGCACCTTCCCAAAAAATCCAAAGAATTTTAAGTTTTAGGGCCCCTCAGTGTTTTTCAACATTTGCATCTTAGTTCTTGAGGAGGTGGTCTTCATGTGTTCTTCATCGGCGTAGTGATTGTCATCGGCGAAAGCTTTCTTGAGCGCTCTGATTGTGTCTTTGAACTATCGTTGAACCACCCGCTTGAACCCTTTTCTCAAAGGTTCAATGGTTCAATGGTTCAAAGCTTTGTGATTTTGGTTTCAGCCGATGGAGGGGATTGTAATGTAGTGGTCGGCGTTGAACCATCAGGTTGAACCTAGCTGTTGAACCAGTTCAATGGTTCAATGGTTCAACTTGACAGATAGAGAGTCTCGCCAAGGGAGAAGTGGGTGCTAGGTGCCATCAGTAAGACTATTGTGGTCGGCGAAGGAGTGTTCAGTTGCTTCAATAGTGTTGATCTTGTTGATGGAGGGATTTGGAACGAGCATCGGTGTGATATTCATCATCGGCAGGCTTCATTTCTGTTTGGCCAATATGGATGGTCTAGCTGACGAAAGCTTGGAAGGTGTGTGTGGTCATCGGCATGTGTCTGGCTGACGAGGGGGCAAAATCTAGCTTGTTGATGCATCGGTGTGACTCAACGTATCGGCGGGGAAGCTTTTGGGTTGGCCAATGGTGTTGGTCACACCGATGAAGGGAATATGGAGTTTGCGGTCGGCGAGACCATTGGGATCGGCGAGAGGTTTTTGGGGTGAGCCGATGGTATATGTCTAGCCGATGGGCTTTTGGAGAAGGAGTGTGTGTCAAGCGTGGCAAAAGCGCTCGACACTTATTATGCATGCAGCCCCATTTATAAACTGTTGAAGGCTCTCTGCACCATGCATGTGGGATTACTCTCCCTATATTATTTTAAACCTGGGGTGAAATGCATTTTGGCGGGAAACTTTCGTTTGAAAGTTGTGACAGTTTTCAAGTAGGCCGCGGGTGGTTGAGCCATCAATGGCGACAGTGCAGGGGTATGGGTGATGGTACGTGCGATCAGGCTGCCCGATTGTGAATGAAGACTCCCAGATGGTGGCACAGGGCTCGAGGTCTCCCCTGTTTGTTGCAGTAATAACTTCTGAGTGCCATTTTTGATGGATGTATCTAGTAGATTTTTGACTTCTGGCCATGTAATTAATTACAGAATGTACACGGTTCTATATAAAAGGTCTGACTGTGTTACTTTGTAGAGGTTGGATGTTTTTGGGCTTTCTGCTCTAACTCTAAACATAAGGTATTCACATTTTGAAAGGCATTTTTTTGCTACAGACTCAGTCCTTAGTCTGGTGTACCAGTGTATCTTGTCTTGTAAATGATAATTTTCTCTATGATGACTTTCTATGCAGATTGATTTTAAATGAAAAACACCTGGTGTGTGTATTATTTTTGATTGTCTCCTATATGTCATTTGTTTTCCTTTCAAACAAGGTTGTCAAGGGCTTCCAAGTTTTTCAGTATATGCATATTGTGTGTCTGATTTATTGCATCTACTCAAGGAGTGGTTAAATAGGCTTTTGATCAGATACAAAGGAAAGTAGATTGCATCATAGGATCTATTAAGTATGAACATAAGTAATACTCTTTCTTGGACATGTTGCTATTAGGCAGTAGCATTCTTCTCAGGTCCTCTGGATATGAATTAGTGTTGTCATGGGGAGACATTTACATTCTTAGATATGACTCTACTACCCAGATAAGGCACTGGTTTGGGAATCTGTCTGTTCAATGGGTCTAGGAAAGTCCCATAACTCCAAATATCAATTCAAACCATTTCATCCTTCCACCTGTTAGTTGTAGGATTAGGAGTAGGAAACCCCTGCATGCTCTAATCCCTAACCAGACACATATGTCCAAGAATGTTGCCAACCTTGTGATTTGTTACACAAATCTTGGTCCATACATGAGAGTATTCTGCATGTTGCTGTCAAGTTAAATCCTTCTATCATTGAGCTAGTCAAGGTCATACTTTTATCAAATAGGGAGCCCCCCCCTTGGTGCGGTAGAACCAAAAATGAAGGGGAGGAGCTCACGCAACCTCCTGTATTTAGTTGGCTGAATCTGCCTATGCATTAGAACTGGCAAACCCTAATGCTGATTCAGAAGGAAAACCAACAAATCCCACATGTATATAATAGCTGAAGCAAAGTGAAACATGCACTCACATCTTCACAAAATCATATAAACATCAACAAATCACATCATAATCAAATTCTAAATTTGCATTTCAAAAACCATCACAAGATAGAATCACATAATAAATTTCTAACTAAAATCGCATGAATAATATCCCAATAACATCATAATGTAAATCATATGTCTAACATCATCAGTGAATCAATATCAAGGTCTAATCACATCATAAACATGCTAACATAATAAATCCACATAAGCATAAAGTCTAAAAGTACTACAAATCAGGATCAACAGTTATAAGTCTAATATGTATCACCAACAGTAAAATAAGGTAGTCAAATAAAAGGGAATGAAATGGTAGGCCTCACAGGGGGTCTCTAGATTGTTTCTAGTTCGTGTTGGCAGTCCGCATTGAAGATTGAGCTCGTAATTGAAGATTTACCTTTGGGTGATGGTATTCTTCCTAGTCTTGGCTGACTGGATGATTTGCACATGTTGCGGGTGATCTTGAAGATGTTTTGTGAAGTATCATGTGTTCCTTGAAGAAGATTGAAGTCCCAACTATGTGTGGCCGACAATGCAGTGATGCACATCAAGTTTTTGTAATAAGTCAAGTTGTATTTTTTAAATTGCTTTGTAATAAAATAAGTGTATTTTGTGCCAACTTTGATGATCATTCAAAACTCCATGTCATGTATAAATAAGAGTTGCAAAGTCATTCAAATGCATCCTTGTGGTCATGATGAGAAGGTAGTAGTGAAGAGGAGAAAAAAGTAGAGCAGAGGTGTTGAGCTTAAATGACACTGACTCAAGCATAGTGAAGATGCTAATCTCTAGTTCAAGTATGTAATACTCATATTCTTCTATAGACAGTGTGTCTCCTATAGGTAGTGGGCCTCTTGTGAGCAATGTGCTCGGGCAGTGAGCCCTAACTGGCAAGTGCCATTTTATTCTTCTTATTCTTTTAATAGAGAATACAGTCTTGGGTTAGTCACCCCATGGTTTTTCCCTTAACTGGGTTTTCCATGTTAAAATATTGGTGTTATATGTGTTGAATTTGTTTCTGCACTTGAATTATTGCATTATACTTTCATGATTGAATCATTGATATGTTGTTGAAATATAAGAAGGTTTTAAAGTGAATAAGGAACAAGATTTTGGTGACAACTGATTCACCCCCCTCTTAGTGGTCTGTCCTAAATCCAACAATTAGTATTAGAGCTAAGTTTCTCTAGAAGAAGCTTAACCACTTGAGGATATCCAAGATGTCAACCTACAAGAAGGACAGTCCAAGGTTTGATGGAACAAACTACACTCTTTGGAAGAGCCACATAGAATGTCACTTACAATGCATGGGAGATCAATATTGGAACATAACTACAACTAAATATTTTTCCCCAAAGAATGGTCCAACAACTATAGATGAAGTCAAAGATGTAGACAATAATCTTTGAGCTAAAAAAGCCCTACTGAGTGCCTTGACTGATTCAAAGCTGACAAATGTTATGGGATTGAAGACTGCTTATGAAATTTGGATAAAGCTGGAAAATCT
This sequence comes from Cunninghamia lanceolata, assembly GCA_027924645.1. NCBI lineage: Eukaryota > Viridiplantae > Streptophyta > Pinopsida > Cupressales > Cupressaceae > Cunninghamia > Cunninghamia lanceolata. The sequence goes on from BSBN01001281.1 coordinate 9,619,439, forward strand.
ATATGAAGGAGACAAATATGTTAAGTGTGCCAAGCTGCAAAGTTTGAAAGGAAAGTTTGAAAACTTGAAGATGAATGAAGATGAGAATATCACTTTATTTATGTCAAAAGTAAATGAGCTTGTATGTGGCATTAGAAGTGCTGGTGGAATATTGGATGAAGATGAGATTGTTGCCAAAGTTCTTAGATCTTTACCTCCTACTTACAAACACAAAGTTGCTGCTATTAAGGAAATCAGATCTGTAACAACTATTACAAAGGATTAATTGGTTAGTAAGATATCTGCATTTGAGTTGGTTGAGTTTGGTGATGCACTTCCCAAGACTAAATCTGCATTCAAAGCTAGTGCCTCTCCAAAAGGGAAATAGAGATATGATACAGGAAAAAGTTCCTCATGGAAATCAACATGGTATGATAAAGCAAGGAAAGATCTGGAAGAAGATGAGTTAGAAGCTGAACAATTTGAAGCCTTTATTGCAAAGAGACTATCTGATGCAGAGGCATCCACACTATAACCTTCGCATACAGCATGGATGTCTGCAGCCCATCATCATCATCATATTCATCCTCATCATCATCATATTTGACTTCACTGTCAGCATCATCATCATATTTCACCTGCCGACCGATATCCTCCTGCAGACAAGCCTTCGCACTTTCGCCTGTCAACAGCATCACCTTACGCGATTATCGACAGCATCATCATGTTCGACCAGCGCGAACATCCTCCTAACGTCCACTGTTCATTTCAGCGACAACTTCCATCTTCTCTTCCTACAGCATCATGATATTCAACGTCATGATATTCAACAGGATAAAGAACATCCGGTTCCTTCCATTTATCCTGATGATGACAAAACCTTAACTCCTCGCACCTTTCCTCGATGCTTGCGCCACCCCGATATCCTGATGACGTAGATCCTGATGACGATGACGTCACCCGCAGCTTCTCAATGTCCTGCCGCTCCGAAATGTCCTGATGACGTATATCATGATGATGATGACGTCATGTCCTGCTGTTGGCCAAACTTAGTTTTTTTCGGCCCGTGATCAACTTGATCAACCCGATCTTCAACCTGATGCCGATACCTCCTCCTCGGCCCTCCTGATGATGATCACCCCGACGCACTTGCACTTCATGCACTCGAAAGCATCATGCTCATCTTCACTTATCCGGATGACGATACCCAAACTGACTGCAGGATATTCACCAAGATATCCTGATGATGCCGTTTTAACGAACTTCTTCACTTAGCAAAATTTCACTTCGCCGATCCTCCAGGGATGACCCGATCCACTCTCAGGGTGATCTTCCACACTCTATCTTATCAGCTCGACCTAGCACATACCCATGCTAGGGTCTTCAACATCTCTCGACGGCGATCCTGCACACCTGCATGCAGACAAAAAACAAACTACAACCTAACCTATTGTACATCGCCATTCCACCGATCAGACGGATCAACCGGTGGAATGGATCAGCAAATCCATACAGCCACCAAACCAGCAAATCGATCAAGAAATGGAATTCAACAGAGGATGAACAATAACAGGATCTCTTTATTCGATTTCAAAAAGATGCAAATACAATGATCAATCTCTCTCTCAGTCTCACTCTCTGCAACCTAGCTCGATCGATGATATCTATCTATCTATGCAATATCAAACGATCCTCATGCTTAAATAGATTATCCTACGAGTACTACTGACCCAACTCCAAGCGGCTGGGAACTCTCCAGGCGGCTGGGAGATCCAGCTGATCATACATCATGACAGCTATTCTAACAAACTAACTAAAAATAGCAAAAGCCTGGTCAGCATGATCTTATCATGATCAGCGTGACCTTATTACATGCATTTGGTCTTAACAGACCTTCTTGAAAACATAAACAAGACCTAAAACAACTAACTGCCTTATCAAGACCAGCTGTCAGGTAGGTGCTCCTGCACCATACTCCCCAACAGAAAAGAACTCATGTCCCATGAGTTTAGTATGTGGAAGTCCTCCACCTCTACACCTTGCCTTTGCAATATGCTGATCTGCTCCAGCTTTGTCCTCTGCTGGCTCTTGGCTGCTCCAAGACTTCTGAACTGTAACTTGCTGTCTTGCAAGTGAACCCTCATGCCGGTCAATGTAGGCCTTTCTCTCACATACCTTGTGTTTGTCAGGTTGTCTGACCAGAACCTCTATCTGAACTGCCTCTTGAACTTCTGCAATGTTCAACTCTATCTTCCTGTCAATCTTTATAGGACAAGCAATAGTCCCAACTATGACAACATCCTTGTCATTCTTCTGAACTGGTTGCTGTGGGCAAACCTATTTCTGAACCTGCTGCTGACCCCTGTCAGTCACAACTGAAACTTTCTTCAGCTTGTTGTCTTTATCAACTCCTTTCCCTGTAGTATCCTTATCTGCCTTTATGCCTGCTCCTCTAGGCATCTGCACAAATTCCTTCTTTCCCATTAAAATGATTTGGGCTGCCTTCTGTACTGCAGCTTTTGCCTGCAATGGCATCAACTTAATAATCTTCCCATCCTTCTTGATGGTGTAGGTATTAGCATACCCATCATACAGTACTCTTCTGTCAAATTGCCATGGTCTACCCAACAGTAGGTGACAACATTCCATAGGCAAAATATCACACAAAATTCTATCATGATATGCTCCAATCTGAAAATCCACATATGCCTGTTCAGAGACAAAAAGTGATTGACTATCACTCACCCAAGATGCCTTATAAGGGTGTGGATGTGGAATCCTCTCCAAATTCAGTTTATCCACCATTTCCTGGGATACCATGTTGTCTGTTGAACCAGTATCAATGACAACCTTACATTTTTTCCCTTTGCTCTTGCATATGGTCTTGAAAAGAGCTCTTCTTTGCATCATATCTTTTGATGCCTGCAAACTAATTCTCCTTAGCATCAGTGATTCTCCACTCTCTGGATATCCATAATTATCAGGCTCTCTGTTTGAACTCTGCGCACTTTCTTCTACTTTCTCTTCTTGCACAAGTTGTACTCTCTTGTCATTAGTTCTATCATTTCTAGATGATGAACCTTTGTTTTCTGGACATTTGAAAGATGGATGACCAAACTCACCATAGGTGTAACATTTTCCTAAAAATGTAGTAGAACCTCTACCACCTCCAAATCTTCCTCTATTACCTTTCCATCCACCCCTGAAATCAGACTGTCCCTGTCCTTTACCAGTGTCTTCTTGACCCTCATTTGTTTGCTTTTGTGCAGGGGCTGCTCCTCTTCCCCTCATACTGTTTCCTCTTTCTCTCATGGACTTATCATGTCCTCTATTCATCTTTTCTTCAATCCTGATTGCCATTTGATAACAATCCTCCACATTCTTAGGGTTAGCTAAAACTAACTCATCCTGTATGTTAAATCTCAAACCAGCCAAGTACCTAGCCACCTTTTCTACCTCATTCTCATGATGACCAGATCTCATACTTAACTTATAAAACTCCTCTGTATATGCCTTCACATCCCTTTCTTTCTGCTTTAAAAATTGCAGCTTCTTAAACATCTGGATTTCATAATCCCTTGGCAAGAATTTACCTTTGATCCTTGCTACCATCTTATCCCATGAAGTGATCTTTGACTTCCCTTGTTTCCTTCTCTCGGATTGTACATAATCCCACCATACCAAAGCATGACCTCCTAACTTGGTCTTTGCAATCTTTACCTTCTGATCCTCAGCAACATCTTCACATTCAAAGTGATTATCAAGTGCAGCAATCCAATCCAACAACTCATCTTCATTCAAGCTTCCAGTATACTTGGAAACATCAACCTTTACCTTAGGTTTATCATTCTGCACTGCCTTTAACAGTTTGACAAATTTCTGGTCTTCAGCATCCAGATCTTCAGCTACCTCTTCATACTCTTCAACAGTATCTTCATCTTCTTCAGACTCACTGTCTTCCACTTCCCTCTTTTTGTTCTTTTCCAGGGCTGTAAGCCTGGCTTGAAGTGCTTCAGCAAGCTCCTTCATCTTCCTCATCTCTCTAGCATGTTTCTCCTTCATTTCCTGCAATTCCCTTGCAGTACCACTACCTTTCGGAGGCATTTTGTCAACCTCTTAATCAACACACAACACACAATTCAACTCTACCTCTGCCCTTTCGGTGACAGAATCAACACACAACAGCCCAGACCTTTTGCTGAGCTCTGATACCACTATGATGCAGAGGCATCCACACTATAACCTTCGCATACAGCATGGATGTCTGCAGCCCATCATCATCATCATATTCATCCTCATCATCATCATATTTGACTTCACTATCAGCATCATCATCATATTTCACCTGCCGACCGATATCCTCCTGCAGACAAGCCTTCGCACTTTCGCCTGTCAACAGCATCACCTTACGCGATTATCGACAGCATCATCATGTTCGACCAGCGCGAACATCCTCCTGACGTCCACTGTTCATTTCAGCGACAACTTCCGTCTTCTCTTCCTACAGCATCATGATATTCAACGTCATGATATTCAACAGGATAAAGAACATCCGGTTCCTTCCATTTATCCTGATGATGACAAAACCTTAACTCCTCGCACCTTTCCTCGATGCTTGCGCCACCTCGATATCCTGATGACGTAGATCCTGATGACGATGACGTCACCTGCAGCTTCTCAATGTCCTGCCGCTCTGAAATGTCCTGATGACGTATATCATGATGATGATGATGTCATATCCTGCTGTTGGCCAAACTTAGTTTTTTTCGGCCCGCGATCAACTTGATCAACCCGATCTTCAACCTGATGCCGATACGCTCCTCCTCGGCCCTCCTGATGATGATCACCCCGATGCACTTGCACTTCATGCACTCGAAAGCATCATGCTCATCTTCACTTATCCGGATGACGATACCCAAACTGACTGCAGGATATTCACCAAGATATCCTGATGATGCCGTTTTAACGAACTTCTTCACTTAGCGAAATTTCACTTCACCGATCCTCCAGGGATGACCCGATCCACTCTCAGGGTGATCTTCCACACTCTATCTTATCAGCTCGACCTAGCACATACCCATGCTAGGGTCTTCAACATCTCTCGACGGCGATCCTGCACACCTGCATGCAGACAGAAAACAAACTACAACCTAACCTACTGTACATCGCCATTCCACCGATCAGACGGATCAACCGGTGGAATGGATCAGCAAATCCATACAGCCACCAAACCAGCAAATCGATCAAGAAATGGAATTCAACAGAGGATGAACAATAACAGGATCTCTTTATTCGATTTCAAAAAGATGCAAATACAATGATCAATCTCTCTCTCAGTCTCACTCTCTGCAACCTAGCTCGATCGATGATATCTATCTGTCTATGCAATATCAAATGATCCTCATGCTTAAATAGATTATCCTACGAGTACTACTGACCTGACTCCAAGTGGCTGGGAACTCTCCAGGCGGCTGGGAGATCCAACCGATCATACATCATGACAGCTGTTCTAACAAACTAACTAAAAATAGCAAAAGCCTAGTCAACATGATCTTATCATGATCAGCGTGACCTTATTACATGCATTTGGTCTTAACAGACCTTCTTGAAAACATAAACAAGACCTAAAACAACTAACTGCCTTATCAAGACCAGCTGTCAGGTAGGTGCTCCTGCACCACTATCAAGAGGATTCGGTAAGTATGAGGGAAAATTACCTTTCAAATGTTTTGCTTACAATAAGATTGGTCATTTTGCCTCAAGGTGTTCGGAAAGGTTTTCAAGACCAAACCCTAATAGATCGAGGTTTCAGAAGAAGTGTTACTATGTTCAAGAAGATGATGATGAAGGAGTAACAGATGATGAATCTGAGATAGGAAACAAACCTGGAAGTGACTAGGTGTTTATTGCCATCAAAAAAGAAAATCCAATGCCTGTTGAATCTACCAATCATAAGATGATAGAAAGTGCTTTGGCTACTCAGGTTGAAGAAAAGGATGAATGGGTTATTGACAGTGGATGCTCTCACCATATGACCACTGACAAGAGTAAGTTCGTAAGCGTTGAAAGATATGAAGGTGGAGTTGTAAAGTTTGGAGATAATTCTGCTGGAAAAATTAGAGGTAGAGGAACCATTTATTTTGATGGAAAGAACAAAACTAGTGATGTTCTTTATGTTAAAGGTCTAAAGCATAATCTTCTCAATGTTGGATAGTTGGTTGACAAAGGCTATGATCTCTAATTCAAAAATGGAAAATGCAAGATCTTTGAAAGCTCTAGAACTAAGATTACATCTGGTACATAGACAAAAGGTAACATCTTCCACTTGGTTGGTACTGGCAAACGTTGCTTATTTTTTCAAATTGATCAGAGTTGGTTGTGGCATAGGAGAATGTGCCATGTAAATTTTGATAATATCATCAAGATAATCAACACTCAAGTTGTAAGAGATCTTCCAAGACTGGTGAAACCTACTAATAGTTTGTGCAAAGAATGCAGTTGGGTAAGCAGAATAGAGTCACATTCAAAAGTAAGGAAAAATATTCAATTGGACTGTTAGACTTGGTACACACTAATCTCTATGGTTCGGCAAGAACCAAGAGTCTACAAGGAGATAGGTATTTCATGTTGCTGATTGATGACCACTCTCAGATGATGTGGGTGAATTTCTTGAAAGATAAATCTGGAGCACTTGAGAAGTTCAAAATATTCAAGGCTATGGTAGAAAATAAAACTGGCATAAACATAAAATGCCTCAGGTCTGATAGAGGTGGAGAATTCACATCCGGTGAGTTCATAACATTCTATGAGAGACATGGGATAAAGAGAGTTATCTGCTCCAAGGAATCCATAGCAGAATGGAGTTGTAGAGAGAAATAACCAGACCATCCAGGAAGAATCTAGTGTTGGATCTAGGGCAGACAACTAAGAGGAGGGGGGTGAATCAATTGTCTAAAACTTCCTTCTTTTCAACACTTATATTCACTTAGCAATATAACAATAAATCAAACATGAAACTTAATGCATTTAATCAAGAGCAAAAACACATCAACACATGAGACACCAAGATTTTGATGTGGAAAACCCGGTTAAGGGAAAAACCACGAGGTGACTAACCCAAGATTGTATTCTCTGTTAGAAGAATATAAAGCACAAAATGGCACATGCCAATTAGGGCTCACTGCCTACAAGAGACACACTGTCTACAAAAGAATAGGTATCACATACTTGAACTGGTAAATAGCATCTTCATCATGCTTGAGTCAGTTCTATTTAAGCCCAAACCTTCTGCTCTACCTTTCGCTCTTCTCCTCGCTACCACACACTCATCTCCACAAGTCACACTTTGAAATGACTTTGCAATCCCTTATTTATACATGACATTAACTTAGGAACAACCATCTAAGTTAGCAAACATCCATAAGAACATCTGCAAGATGTATAGTTCATCCAGTCAGCTTGTCACAGAAAGAACACCATCATCCAGAAGTTATTCTTCATTTTTGGGACCCCAATTCTAATGCAAACCATAAACACGAACTGATCATGATCCAAGGAGCTCCACAAACTTGCCTGAAACATCAAGAACATCCGTACTTCCTCTACTTACTGAAACCCTTCTCTCCTTCATCTGGAACCTCAAGAACACAGTCTGCCATTACTGTCACAAAGGAATAGATATTTTTGAACCTTCAAACCATTAACCAATTGAGTTGACACACCACACAGACTTCCCCAACACTTCCTCAAATCCGTAGAACCAGAGAATGCATTTCCAGATCTCACCGGACCTATCTGTATCACTCTGTCACCATTGAACATCTGCCGGAACCAGTTTCACTTGAACTTCCATAACTTCTTCATATCTTCATGTGGACCTTTTAAATCTCTATTGGAACATCTTAAGACACATATCTATAAACCCTTTAATCTGCATCCTCTGATCTGTAACCTATCTTGGACTTTTACCTTGTTGTCATCACTGTTCTTCACTGTTCCTGATTAAGACTAATTTTCTCAATATCCTCAGCATACAGCTCATCCAATCCTTCTCATTAATGCAACATGAGTATGTTGACATCAATGATAACACCGATTAAACCCATACTTGCAACAATCTCCCCCTTTGTCACTGATGGCAACATATGATGTGAAAAACCATCAAAACAAGAACTCCTTACTGTCACAACTCCCCCTATCAACAACAACTATTCACATGTCTTCTCTTCCTTTATTGCTCTCCCTTTGGTCATCAACCACTTGTTTTTCACATGTCTTCTCTCCCCCTTTGACATCAATGGAAAAGGGCGCATACTTGCAACTTCAAAATCACACCTGCTGCTCCCCCTAAGTAGCAACTCCCCATCCTCAATCCGGATCACAAGATATGACTATGATATCCACCAGACTGATGCACATCAGTGCATCTTAGTTCACCACCGGAGGGGCAATAACCCCTAACTTCTCCCTGAGATACTCAAAAGAGTCCTTGGGAAGAGGTTTAGTAAAGATATCTGCAATCTGATCCTTGGAGGGCACATACTCCAGTTTGACTTCATCCTTGTTCACTTGCTCTCTCAGAAAGTGGAACTTGATAGATATATGCTTAGTCTTAGACTGCATCACCGGATTCTTAGAAATATTTATTGCACTTGAATCGTCACAGAAAATTGTGATAGGCTCCTCATACTCTACTTTAATATCTCTTAGCATCTGCTTCATCCACAAAACTTGAGTACAACTACCTGCTACTGCAATGTATTCTTCTTCAGTTGTAGAAAGGGATATTGCCTCTTATTTCTTGCTTAGCCAAGAAACCAATCTCTTCCCTAAAAAGAATGCTCCACCACTGGTACTCTTTCGGTCATCCACATCATCTGCCCAATTAGCATCTGTATATGCATGAAGAGAGAAATCATGATCTTTAGGATACCACAACCCATGCTCTACTGTCCCCTTTAGATATCTAAAAATCCTCTTGATTGCCATAACATGAGATTCTCTAGGATCAGCTTGGAATCTAGCAACAAGACCAATAGCCTACATAATATCTGGTCTAGTTTGAGTGAGATACAACAATCCTCCAATCATTGACCTATATTTTGTCTAATCAACCTTGGGAGAGTCATCATCTTTTCTCAACTTGCATCCAATTGCCATTGGAGTGTTCATTGGCTTTGAGTCTTCCATCTCAAATTTCCTCAACAATTCTTTCACATATTTTGACTGAGAAATGAAGATTCCTTTCTTTGTTTGAGTAATTTGTAGACCCAAAAAGAAATTCATTTCTCCAAGCATGGACATCTCAAACTCACTTTTCATTTGACTTGCAAAAGTTTTACACATACTATCTCTTCCTCCAAAAATGATATCATCAACAAATACTTCAACAATTAAGATATTTTCATGATCAATTTTGAAATACAAGTTACTGTCAGTAGTACCTTTGTTGAAACCAATCTTTAAGAGATGCTTATCCAATCTTTCATACCAGGCTCTTGGGGCTTGCTTCAGTCCATATAGTGCCTTTTTCAATTTACAGACCATGTCACCATGATCAAACAATTGAAATCCATTTGATTTCTCAATGTACACTTCTTCTTCCAAATTACCATTTAGGAAGGAAGATTTGACATCCATCTGATACACCTTGAAATCCTTAAAGGCGGCAAATGCAAGAAATAATCTAACTGCTTCAATTCTTGCCACCGAAGCAAAAGTCTCTTCAAAATCAACTCCTTCAATCTGAAAGTAACCCTTGCAGACCAATCTAGCTTTATTTCTGATTACTTCACCAGCTTCATTCAGTTTGTTCCGGAAGACCCATTTGGTTCCAATCACATTCTTGTTTCTAGGTCTGGGAACAAGATCCCAAGTGTGATTTTTCTCAATTTGTATTAGTTCTTCCTCCATTTCTTTTGACCAATTTTCATCATTACAAGCTTCATTCATTATCTTAGGTTCAATCTTTGAAATTAGACAATACTCATCTGAATTTTGAGCATTTATCCTCCTTGTTTGCACTCCTTTGCTTTTGTCACCTATGATTTGATCTTCAGAATGGTTTAGAGTTACATACCTTGGAACTTTGGGAATTTCTTGCACCACTAACTCTCGATCAGTCTCATTGAGATTTATCTCTTCTTCTTGACTTACTGGATCAACTTGACTTTATTTCTCAGAAGAGGCTTGGATACTTTGAATCTGAACATCATTATGATTATCTTCATCATACTCATGAATTCTTGAGGGTATTTCAACTTCTTCATCAACCTTCACATTTACACTTTCTACAATCTTTCTCAGTCTCTTGTTGTAACACCGGTATGCTTTGCTTTGAGTAGAGTAACCCAAGAATATTCCTTCATCACTTCTAGCATCAAACTTTCCTAGATCTTCATCCCTTTTAATGTAACATCTGCTACCAAAAACTCTAAAATATCTCACAGTGGGAGTAATGCCAAACCAAAGTTCATAAGGAGTCTTACCAGTATTGTTTCTAATTTGAACTCGATTGAGAGTGTATATTATAGTGCTGATAGCTTCTCTCCAATAGATCTGAGGAACATTTGCTTCCATCATCATGGCCCTGGATGCTTCCTGGATGGTTCGGTTCTTTCTCTCAACTACTCCATTCTGCTGTGGAGTTCTAGGGGCAGACAATTGTCTCTTTATTCCATGTTTCTCACAAAAGTCTATGAACTCACTGGATGTGAATTCTCCACCTCTATCAGACCTTAGACATTTCAATTTTAATCTAGTTTCATTCTCCACCATGGCCTTGAATATTTTGAATTTCTCAAGTGCTTTTCATTTTTCTTTCAGAAAAGTTACCCACATCATCCGGGAATAGTCATCAATTAGCAACATGAAGTACCTATTACCTTGGATACTCCTAACTCTTGCCGGACCACAAAGATCAGTATGAACTAAGTCCAACAATCCGGTAGAAGACAATTCCTTACTTTTGAATGTGACTGCTCAATTTGCCCAACTGACATTCTTTGCACAAACTATTAGTAGGTTTCACTAATTTTGGAAGATCTCTTACAGCCTAAGTATTGCTTATCTTGATGATATTATCAAAATTCACATGACACATCCTCCTATTCCATAACCAACTCTGATCAATTTAAGCAAATAAGCAACTTTTACCAGTACCAACCAAGTGGAAGATATTACCTTTAGTTTGAGTACCAGATGCAATCTCTGTTCTGGAACTTTCAAAGATCTTGCACTTTCTATTCCTGAATCTGAGATCATAGCCTTTGTCCACCAGCTATCCAACACTAAGAAGATTGTGTTTTAATCCTTCAACATACAGTACATTACCAATTTTGTTCTTTCCATCAAGAGAAATAGTTCCTCTACCTCTGATTCTGCCAGCAAAATTATCTCCAAACTTTACAATTCCTCCTTCATACTTTTCCAAGTTTAAGAACTTATTCTTGTCACCTATCATATGGTGAGAGCATCCACTGTCAATGACCCAATCATCCTTTGTTTCAACTTGGGCAGCTAGAGCTCTTTCTTCAACTTTATGATTGACAAATACAGAGGATATTTGTTCCTCTTATTTGATGGTAATAAACACCCATTCATTACTGGATTTGTTTCCTATCTCTGATTCATCATCTGTTACTCCTTCATTATCATCTTTTTCATGAACATAGTAACAATTCTTTTGAAACCTTGGTCTGTTAGGATTTGGTCTTGAAAATCTTTCTGGACATCTTGAGGCAAAATGACCAATTTTATTGCAGTTAAAACACTTAAAAGGTAATTTCCCTTCATACTTACCAGATCCTCTTGGCAGTCTTTTTGCAATAAAAGCTTCAAGATGAGCAGTTTCAACTTCTTTTTCTTCCAAGTCTTTTCTTGCTTTTTCATACCATGATGGGTCCCTTGAAGAATTTTCTCCTAGATCAAACCTTTGTTTCCCCTTTATAGAGGCACTGGCTTTGAATGCAGATTTAGTCTTTGGAGGATCATCTCCAAACTTGGCCATTTCAAAAGCAACCAACTTACCAACCAATTGATCTCTTGTGACTATTATGTGAGCTCTAAATTCTTCAATTGCAAAAGCCTTGATTTTATAAGACTAAGGAAGGGATCTGAGAACTTTGCCAATGATCTCATCTTCACTTAGGGTTCCACCTACATTTCTAATTCCACAAACTAGCTCATTCACTCTTGGCATAAAAGAGGTAATATTTTCATCATTTTTCATCTTCAATTTTTTAAATTTCCCTTTTAGACTTTGTAACCTTGCACATTTAACATACTGGTCTCCTTCATGCAAAAGTTCCAATTTATTCCAAATCTCAAAGGTAGTTGGTAGATCAATAACATTTGAGAGTTCTGAGTTAGATAATGCACTTAAAAGAGCCTCTTTAGTCCACAGATTATTTTTAGCATCTGTGATTTCATTTAGGGTTGTTGGACCACCCTGTGGAGGTACATAAGCTTTTGTAACCATGGACCAGTATGCAAATCCCATACACTGCAAGTGACATTTCATGCGACCTTTCCAAAGAGCAAAGTTAGTTCCATCAAACTTCGGACTATCCTTCTTGTAGGATGACATCCTTGATCTCCTCAAGTGGTTAAGCTCCTTTAAGAGGAACTTGGCTCTGATACCAATTATTGGATTTAGGGCAAACAACTGAGAGGGGGGGTGAATCAGTTGTCCAAAACTTCTTTCTTTTCAACACTTATATTCACTTAGCAATATAACAATAAATCAAACATGAAACTTAATGCATTTAATCAAGAGCAGAAACACATCAACACATGAGACACCAAGATTTTGACGTGGAAAACTCAGTTAAGGGAAAAACCATGGGGTGACTAACCCAAGATTGTATTCTCTGTTAGAAGAATAGAAAGAACAAAATGGCACATGCCAATTAGGGCTCACTACCTGAGCACACTGCTCACAAGAGGCTCACTGTCTACAAGAGACACACTATCTACAAAAGAATAGGTATCACATACTTGAACTAGTAATAGCATCTTCACCATGCTTGAGTCAGTTCTATTTAAGCCCAAACCTTCTGCTCTACCTTTTTCTCTTCTCCTTGTTACCACACACTCATCTCCACAAGTCACACTTTGAAATGACTTCGCAATCTGTTATTTATACATGACATCAACTTAGGAACAACCATATAAGTTGGAAAACATCCATAAGAATATCCGCAAGATGTATAGTTCATCCAATCGGCCTGTCACAGAAAGAACACCATCATCTAGAAGTTATTCTTCATTTCTGGGACCCCAATTCTAATGCGGACCATAAACATGAACTAAGCACGATCCAAGGACCTCCACAAAATTGCTTGAAACACCAAGAACATCCACACACTCTCTACTTACTGAAACCCTTCTCTCCTTCATTTGGAAGCTCAAGAACACAATCTGCCATTACTGTCACAAAGGAATAGATATTTCTAGACCTTCAAACCATGAACCAATCAAGTTAACACACCACAGACTTCCCCAACACTTCCTCAAATCCACAGAACTAGAGAATGCATTTTTGGATCTCACCGGACCTATTTGTATCACTCTGTCACCATTGAACATCTGCCGGAACCGGTTTCACTTGAACTGCCATAACTTCTTCATATCTTCATGCGGACCTCTGAAATCTCTACTAGAACATCTTAAGACACATATCTACAAGCCCTTTAATCCACATCCTCTGATCCACAACCTATCTTGGACTTTTACCTTGTTGTCATCACTGTTAATCACTGTTCCTGATTTAGACTAATTTTCTCAATATCCTCAGCATACAGCTCATCCAATCCTTCTCATTAATGCAACATGAGTATGTTGACATCAATGACAACACCGGTTAAACCCATACTTGCAACATCTAGGACCATGATGATGGAAGAAAATGTTCCTCAAATCTATTGGAGAGAAGTTGTAAGCACTGTTGTCTATACTCTTAATCGGGTACAAATCAGAGGCAATACTGGTAAGACCCCTTATGAACTTTGGTTTGGCATCACTCCTACAATGAAGTATTTCAAAGTCTTTGGTAGTAAATTCTATATCAAAAGAGATGAAGACCTTGGCAAGTTTGATGCTAGAAGTGATGAAGGAATATTCTTGGGATATTCTACTCAAAGTAAAGCATACCAGTGTTATAAAAAGAGATTGAGAAAGATTGCAGAAAGTACAAATGTGAAGGTTGATGAAGGCATGGAAATTCCCTCAAGGTATTATGAGTATGAAGTAGATGATTAGAAAGATGTCTCAGACCAAGGAGAACAAGTCCCAACTCCAATTTAGATTCAGACTGATCCAGAGAATCTTGAAATACAAGAAGAAGAGACAAGTTTGGATGAACCTGTCCAAGAATTAGAAGTGCAAGAGAATCCCAAAACTCCTAGGTATGTAAGATTGAATCATTTTGAAGATCAAATCATAGGAGATAGAAGCAAAGGTGTTCAAACAAGAAGAAATTTTTTTTAGGATTCAGTGAAGTATTGTTTGATTTCGAAGATTGAACCAAAAATAGTAAGTGAAGAATACAATGATGAAAGCTAGGTTAAAGCAATGGAGGAATAATTGATGCAGATTGAAAAGAATCACACTTGGGATCTTGTTCCTAGACCTAAGGACAAAAATGTGATTGGGACTAAGTGGGTCTTCTAGAATAAACTGAATGAAGATGGTGAAGTAGTAAGAAACAAAGCCAGATTTGTCTATAAGGGTTATTCTCAAGTAGGAGTTGACTTTGAAGAAACTTTTGCTTCGGTGGCAAGAATTGAAGCAGTTAGATTATTTCTTTCCTTTGCTTCCTTTAGAGATTTCAAGGTATATGAGATGGATGTCAAGTCTACTTTCCTAAATGGTGATTTCAAAGAAGAGGTATACATTGAGCAACTGGATGGATTTCAATTGTCTGATCATGGAGATATGGTCTACAAGTTGAAGAAGGCATTGTATGGACTCAAACAAGCCCTAAGAGCCTGGTATGAAAGATTGGACAAACATCTTTTGAAGATTGGTTTCAACAAAGGTACTACTGACAGTAATCTGTATTTTAAGATTGATCATGAAAATATCTTGATTGTTGAAGTATTTGTTGATGATATCATTTTTGGAGGGAAATATAGTATGTGCAAGACTTTTACAAATCAAATGCAAAATGAATTTGAGATGTCTATATTTGGGGAAATGAATTTCTTCTTGGGTCTGTAAATCACTCAAACAAAGAAAGGAATCTTCATATCACAAACCAAATATGTGAAAGAATTGTTGAAGAAATTTGGGATGGAAGATTCAAAGGCAATGAATACTCTCATGGAAAATGGATGTAAGCTGAGTAAAGATGATGATTCCCCTAAGGCTGCTCAAAAAAAGTATAGGTCAATGATTGGAGGTCTGCTCTACCTAACTCAAACTAGACCTGATATTATGAATGTTGTTGGTCTTGTTGCTAGATTCCAAGTTGATCCTAGAGAGTCTCATGTCATAGAAATTAAGAGAATTCTTAGATATTTGAAGGGAATAGTTGAGTATGGATTATGGTATCCTAAGGATCATGATTTCTCTCTTCATGCATATATAGATGTTGATTGGATAGGAGATGTGGATGACCGGAAGAGTACCAGTGATGGTGCATTCTTTTTGGGAAAAAGATTGGTTTCTTGGCTAAGCAAGAAATAAGAGGCAATATCTCTGTCCACTACAAAAGTAGAGTATATTGCAGTAGCAGGCAGTTGCACTCAAGTATTATGGATGAAACAAATTCTAAGAGATATCATAGTGGAGTATGAAGAACCTATCACAATCTTCTATGATAATTCAAGTGCAATAAACATATCAAAAAATTCAGTGTTACATTCAAAGACAAAACATATATCCATCAAGTTCCACTTTTTGAGAGAGCAAGTGAACAAGAATGAAGTTAGATTGGAGTTTATGCCCTCAAAGGATCAGATTGTAGACTTTTTTACCAAACCTCTACGTAAGGACACTTTTGAGTATCTCAGGGAGAAGTTAGGGGTTATTACCCATCCTGTTCTAAATTAAGGTGCACTGATGTACATTAGTCTGGTGGATCCCGCAGTCATATCTTGTGATCCAGATTGATGTTAGGAGGTTGCTACTTAGGGGGAGTAGTTAGTATGATTCGTAAGTATGAGAAGTGGTTGCAAGGATGTGCCCTTTGCCATTGATGTCAAAAGGGGAGAGAAGACATGTGAAAAATAAAAAGTGGTTGCTGATCAAAGGGGGAGTAGTAAAGGAAGAGAAGACATGTGAATGGTTGATGTTGATAGGGGGAGCTATGTCAATAAGTGAGAAGTTCTTGTCTTGATGGTTAAAACAATTTTTCACATTGTATGTTTCCATCAATGACAAAGGGGGAGATTGTTGCAAGTATGGGCCTAACCGGTGTTGTCATTGATGTCAACATACTTCTGTTGCATTGATGTCAAGGATTGGATGAGTTGTGTGCTGAGGATATTGAGAAAATTAGTCCTATCAAAAATAGAGAAGAACAGTGAAGACAGTGAAGCTCTATGAAGTGAAGACAGTGAAGATTCCAACTAGATGAAGATCATAGAATGTGCATCAAAGGGTTTGTAGATATGTGTCTGAAGATGATCCAGTCAAGATTTGAGAGGTCCGCATGAAAATGTGGAGGAGTTATGGCCATGAGAGTAAAACTAGTTCTGGCAACTGTTCAGAGATGACTGAGTGACACAAATAGGTCCGATGAGATTCAGAAATACAATATCATGTTCTACAGATCTGGTGGCATGTTTGGGAGTCTAATATTAATTGACAACTCAATTGGTTTGTGGTTTAAAGGTCCACAAGAAATCCTTCTAATGTGATAGTGATGACCAACTATGTTCTTGAGATTCTGGATGAAGATGCAAATGATTATAGTAAGCAAAAGTGGTGCGGATGTTCTTGGTGATTCAAGCAAGCTTGTGGGGGTCTCTAGTTTGTGTCCAGCTCATGTTGGTAGTCCGCATTGAAGATTGAGCTCGTAATTGAAGATTGGGCTTCGGGTGATGGTGTTTTTCCTAGTCTTGGCTGACCAGATGATTTGCGCATGTTGCGGATGATCTTGAAGATGTTTTGTGAAGCATGGTGTGTTCCTCAAAGAAGATTGAAGTCCCAGCTATGTGTGGCAGACAGTGTAGTGATGCGCATGAAGTTTTTGTAATAAGTCAAGTTGTATTTTTGTAAATTTCTCTATAATAAAATAAGTGTATGTTGTACTGACTTTGATGATCATTCCAAAGCCGATGTCATGTATAAATAAGAGTTGTGAAGTCATTCAAATGTATCCTTGTGGTCATGATGAGAAGGTGGTAGTGAAGAGGAGTGAAAAGCAGAGTAGAGGTGTTGAGCTTAAATGGAACTGACTCAAGCATAGTGAAGATGCTAATCTCCAGTTCAAGTATGTAATACTCATATTCTTTTGTAGATAGTGTGTCTCCTATAGGCAGTGAGCCTCTTGTGAGCAGTGTGCTCAGGCAGTGAGCCCTAATTGGCAAGTGCTATTTTATTCTTCTCATTCTTTTAACAGAGAATACAATCTTGGGTTCGTCACCCCGTGGTTTTTCCCTTAACCGGGTTTTCCATGTTAAAATCTTGGTGTTATATGTGTTGAATTTGTTTTTGCTCTTGAATTAATGCATTATGCTTTCATGACTAAATCATTGATATGTTGTTGAAATATAAGAAGGTTTTAAAGTGAATAAGGAACAGGATTTTGGTGACAACCGATTCACTCCCCCCTTAGTTGTCTGTCCTAAATCCAATAGGTGTTTTGTCACATGGTGTTTTTAAGTCTTCCACGTATGTCACCTTGCATTGTGCATTGGTGTGTATGCCAAGTGTGTTAATACATGTTGTTATGACACCTTGGTCACATAATAGTGCTATGTTGCTTTCTTTATGCTGCTTTTCCTAGTTTTTTTCCATAATGTCTTGAGCATAAGCCTAGGGCATTACATTTGGTATTAGAGCCCATGTTACAATATTTGGAGCTCTGGCTTGTATATTCTTCTTGTTGTGTTTGAGCATGTGTGTGGTCCTTTTTTGGTTGTGTGCTAGGAGTAGTTGAAAGAAAGAAAGGTATATGGAAATGCTTCATACACTGATCTACTATGGAAAGATTTATGTAATTTTTTTCTTTTATAGTTATAGATTAAGATGCACATTAATAGAAAGATAATAACAACTTCCAAATGCAAACACAAAACTCACAACACAAGATATATGTGGGGAAAACACTTTCAGGTAAAAAACCCCACACTCCAAAGCCACCCAATATATTATTCAGGAATCAAGAAGATTACAATATACTTGCAGAGCAAGCTTTTATAGGAATATATCCAACTAGAGATCTAGGAGGTAACTCGATGTCTATAAGATTCTTACACCCAACCTCCATCTCTACCTCTTAATATATAGGAGATACAATACAGTAAACCATTACCAGTAATTACAAAACTATGAGCCAAAACCACCCAAAAGTGACACCCAAATTATCTCCAATCAAAGATGCCTTGTGATGTGCCAAAACACACACCAACATGTGTAACTCTCCCCTTTACAGCTCTTTTATGTGTCCAACACATTTTTACATTTCCCAAAAATAGGTCCAACTTCTGGAAGTCATAACTTTTGATCTGAATGTCTGATTGACAAACCATTCGATGCGTCAGAAAGCTTGTGAAGAGATATATCACAATGTAACTGACTTAGCCAGTTATGATAATTTTTAGAGCATTTAGGGACCTCTAAGTGCCTCAAAATTGAGTTCAAAACTTTTTCAGCAGTTTTCAAAAAACATAAACTTTAATATCTCGCGATCTAGGTATGATCTTAAGTCGAAACTCACCCAAGATGTTTACTTAGTTGTTCTGCACCTTCTCAAAAAAATTTAGGTCAATTTGAGGTCAAATGTAAAGTTACTAAAAATAGTAAGTCCCATCATTTTTAATCGTTTTGGAAACTTTGAAAGTTCTAGATCATTCTTCAAGATAAAGGGTATTCGAAAAGACCAAAACTGAGAAGAATGGTAACCTTTCGAGTTGCAAGGTTGAGACACTTTTCTTAACATTCTCCCACTTGTCAAACACCTTGCAAGAGCAAAGGGAGTATCAACACCTTGATTTAATTGCTAGGCATCGAGAGGCCTATAGACTCTGAACACCATCTGAACTTCTCTATGTTCATAGGTTTTGTCAAGGAATCTGCAACATTTATCAAAGCATCAACTTTATTTAAGTTTACCTTCCCATCCTCTACGATGTCACAAACAAAATGGTACTGGACATCAATATGCTTAGTCCTTGCGTGGAAAGTAGGATTCTTCACCAAACATATGGTACTCTGTCACAACAAATAGTAATCTTCCCTACATCAAACTCAACATCAGAACACATTCTATTAAGCCAAATGGCTTCTTTACAAGCATGAGTTGCTGCCATGTACTTAGCTTTAGTAGTGGACAAAGCGACCATAGGTTGCCACTTACTCGTCCAACTAATAGCACCACCAAACATAGTGAACACATAAGCATTGGTGGATCTCCTGTTGTCAATGTCACCCTCCCAATCTGAATCCACAAATCCATGAATATAAAGTAAATGCCGAGGTCATGTAGGATAACCATGATAACATAAGGAATACTCAGAAGCACCCCACAAATATCTAAACACTCTCTTCACTGCATCCCAATGTACCCATCCAAGAAGTACCCCAAAATGTACCGAGCTGCCCCTAGATTTTTTATCTCAAACTATGCTAACAACTGAGACTTCGAATCAGAAATCAAACTTTTTACCATTCCCAATGAGTAACATATCATTGACATACAATGTAATAATGAGAATGTGATCATTGTCAAACTTGTAATAAACACAATGATTTGATTTCAATCTCTAAAATCCAATACTCAACACAAAGGCATCAACCTTCTGGTACCACATCTTAGGAGATTGTTTCAAACCATATAAAGACTTTTTCAACTTGCAAACCATATTTTTTTTACCTTTTACCACGTAGTGCTCTGGATGTGACATATAGATTTCCTCCTCCAAGTCACCATGAAGGAATGTTATCTTCACATCCATCTGTTCCACTTCTAGATAATACACTGTTGCAAGAGATAACAAGAACTGAATAGATATCAGCTTTCCAATGGGAGAGAAAATCTCACCATAGTCAATTCCCTCCACTTGAGAATACCCCTTCGCAACCAATCTAGCCTTATATTTCTCAACACTGTCATCTTCACCAAATTTCTTTTTGAACACCCATTTGCATCCAATAGGTTTTCGTCCTTTAGGCAAAGGCACCAAGTCCCAAGTATTATTCTTTTCCAAATAAGCCATCTCCTCTTCCATGGCCTCTTTCCAGGAACTGGCATCTTTCATACCCATAGCCTCTTTCACAATTCTAGGCTCATCAGTGTTAGAAATCAAAGAAAAAATACAACTAGAATCATGCAATGAATAACCAAACCTATCAGTTTGTTGCCTTATCCATGTGGACCTCCTCAAAGATTCAGTTTGAGGTTCTTCATCTTCTTCTGAACTTTCAGAGCTACTAGAGCTCTCCTCATTATCAAGTCCAATAGATGTTTTTGGTTCAACTTTCTCAGGGGTGGAAGGAAGCTAAACCGCATCATCTTTCTTCTCTTCTTTCTTTGGCTACAAGACAATAGAAGAAGGATTGGGCTCTCTGAAGATCACACTTCTGCTATACAAAACTCTCTCAGCCACTAGATCCCAAAGATTGTACCCTTTCACACCGATGCCATAACCAATGAAGATACACTTTACAGCCTTGTTTTACAACTTAGACCTCTTCTCCTTAGGCACATGTGCATATGCCTCACAAAAAAAATACTTGATTGTGTCTTGATGAAGGCTTTTTATGAGACCATACCTCCATAGGTGTCTTATCAATGAGAATTGATGTAGGAGACCTGTTAACTAGGAAACAAGTGGTAGCAACAACTTTAGCCTAGAACTTTTGTTCAAGACCAACTCCACTTAGCATACTCATCCTCTCCATAATTGTTCTATTCATCCTCTCTACAACTCCATTCTGTTGAGGGGTATATAGAGTTGTTTTGTGCCTCTCAATCCTTGTTCTTTATAGAACTTGTCAAAATCTACTGAACAAAACTCACCACTATTGTCAGTCCTCAAACACTTAATCTTTCTATCCTTCTGATTCTCTACAAGAGCTTTGAACTCTTTGAATATATTAAATACTTCAAATTTACTTCTAAGGACATACACCCATGTCCTTCTACTGTAGTCATCAATGAGTGAAACAAAGTAAACAAATTTTGAAATCGAAGGAATATTAACAGGACCAAACACATCAGAATCAATCAAGACCAACACCTCAGAATATTTGTGAGAACTAGAATAAAACTGAACACGGTTTTGTTTTCCATAAATACAATGTTCACAAAAATCAAACTCAAGATTACAGTCATTCATACCCTCAACAAGATTTTTATTTTTTAGGGTCCTCAAACCCTTTTCACCAATGTGACCAAGCCTTTGGTGCCAAAACATTGTCTTCTCAGCTAGAAGTTTCATCTCCATAGAATAAGCACCCTTAGGTACCTAGAAAGCACGACCATCAGAAGCATATGCAACAATCCTCTTTGATGTTGGTTCCAATGGTGAGGATGAAGACTCTAAAGTTCTCTTCTTCAAAAAAAAGGTACTATTGCACTGAACTATGCATGCATCAAGCTAAAACGGATTGCCAATTCGAATACCCTTAGCCAACACCATAGATCCTTTAGTCATCTTGCATCCTCCATTTGAGAAAACAACTTGCACACCCACATCATTCAACTTACTTACAGAAAGAAGGATCCATATCAAACTAGGGATATGCAGAATACCATTGATTCCCTTCACTCATCTATCAGGGAATCGAATCAAGACTCTTCCATGGCCAACAATCTTCAAGTGAGAATCATCACCCAAGTACACCTTTCCACCATTGTATTCTTCATACTTCAAAAACCAACCCCAATGTGAGGTCATGTGAAAAGATGCGCCAGAGTCAATAAGACACACATTCTCAGATGCATGTGTTGCCAAGGCAACAACAAACACTTCTTCATCTTGAGAGGACTTGTCAGAATCTGAATCATAATTCTTCTTTTTCTTTTTCTCCTCCTTGCACTCCTTACAGAAGTGACCAGGTTTTCTATAGTTCCAACACAAGGCCTTGGACTTTCTGGGAGACTTAGATCTCCCACAGGATTTGGATCTTCCTTTTTCTTCCTTCTTCTTATCCTTTTTCTTTCCCTTCTCTTTAGATCTACCACGAACCGCAAGAGCCTCCTTAGCCAATTTGGAAGACTTTCTTTGTATCTCTTCAGACAATAGAAAAGAAACCACTTCATCCATCTTAAAGGTGGTAGTGACACTCCCAATGGCCATAACAAGATGTTCCCACAAATCTAGTAAGGAACACAATAATGTCATACATCGATCCTCCTCCTCCATCTTCACACCAACAGAAGTTAAATAGGAAACAAGCATATTAAATGATTCAAGTGATCAACAACAAATCCTCCATCTTCCATCCTTATAGAATACAATTTCTTTCACAGGAACAGCTTGTTCACTAGGGATTTAGCCAGATAAACATCTCCAAGTTTCTTCCAAAGATCCTTTGTAGTCTTCTCTTCATGGATATTCAGGAGCATTGAATCAACCAAGCAGAGTCTTATCAAACCCTTAGATTTTTGATCTTTGAGATCCCAGTCTTGTTGAGACATTGTTATTGGTTTTGTACTAGAGATGGCATCCCATATATCATGATCTACAAGCATGTCCTCCATTTTGAGTTTCCACAACTTGAAATTACTGTCATTAAACTTCTTTATCTCAAACCTCCTAGATGTACTCATCATCTCTTACCTGCAACAAGGATTTCAAAATCCTCTACACAAGCTCCCACTCAAATGAAGATTAGCTCAAAAAACCCTCTACCCAACAACTAGAGCCAAAGGTGATCAGGCTCTGATACCAACTGAAAGGAAGCAAAGTATGCAAAAACACTTCCTACACTGATCTACTAAGGAAAGATTTATGCAATTTTTTTCTTTTACAATTACAAATTAAGATGTACATTACAGAAAGATAATGACAACTTCCAATTGCAAACACAAAACTCACAACACAAGTTATATGTAGGGAAAACCCTTTCAGGTAAAAAACCCCACTCCAAAGTTGCTCAATATATTATTTAGGAATCAAGAAAATTACAATATACTTGTAGAGAAATATTTTATAGGAGTATATCCAACCAAAGATCTAGGAGGTAACTCGACATCTATAATATTCTTACACCCAACCTCCATCTCCAACTCCTAATATGTAGGAGATACAATACAGTAAACCATTACTGGTAATTACAAAACCATGAGCCAAAACCACCCAAAAGTGGTGCCCAAATTATCTCCAATCAAAGATTCCTTGTGATGTGCCAAAATACATGCCAACACCTGTAACTCTGCCTTTTATAGCTCTTTTATGTGTCCAACACATTTTTACATTTCCCAAAAATAGGAGGTCCAACTTTTGGAGGTCATAACTTTTGATTCGAGTGTCCGATTGACAAACCGTTTGATGCATTAAAAAGTTCATGAAGAGATCTATCACCCTATAATCCACTTTGTCAGTTATGACAAATTTCAAAGCATTTAGGGACCTCTAAGTTCCTCAAAATTGAGTTCAAAACTTTTTCGGTAGTTTTTAAAAAACATAAACTTTAATATCTTGTGATCCAGGTATGATCTTGAGTAGAAACTCACTCGAGATGTTTACTTAGTTGTTTCACACCTTTTGGGAAAATTATAGGTCAATCTGAGGTCAAATGTAAAGTTACTAAAAATAGTAAGTCCCATCATTTTTAGCCCTTTTGGAAACTTTGAAAGTTCTAGATCATTCTTCAAGATACAGGGTATTTGAAAAGACCAAAACTGGGAAGAATAGCAACCTTTCGAAGTTGCAAGGTTGAGACACTTTTCTTAACAATAGCATGTGTTGTTCTTGATATGTTCCCTTAAATGTGTATGGCAAAGGAATACATTATTGGGGGATTAGTTAGACTTTCTTGGTTTTTGAGAAGTGGCTTTTGTGTGGTTTGATTTCTTGATGTTCTAAATGATTGGCAAGAATCTTTGATTTGTGTGTGATTTTTTGAGTGACCATTGTGGGGTCATGATGGGTTATTGTAATCCTCTTTTGATAGTGTGGCTATGTAAATCCTTGTATGAAAAGAAATGCCAATTTTTTTGGAATTCTAATTGAGCATTGTGTATTTCCATGTGAATTATTTATTTAATTGTGAAAGAAAATGATGTTTTGATCATAATCTTGTTATTTGAAGAAAAGAAATGTGGTAATGCTAATGTAAATGAACCTTGCATTGTGTACCCTTGTTTTGTGTATACCATGTTGTAAGAGTAGCATACCTTCTTACTCACTTTGTCATATTTGAAATTATTATTTGCCTCTTTTGTATGGTGACTAGAAATGCTTGCATGAAGTGTATCTTGCATTTGTCTCCTATGAGTGTATGTTTTTATGTGCAAATTAATTAGGTGAGTGCATGAAAGGAAATTGCTCAATTATTGGAATAGATCATTTAGGTAATGACTTATGTCCCCAAATTGCATTCTTCCCTAGGATACATGTGGGAACTTGGGTGTGATTACTTAATTGCATTAATTGAAAAGTTACAAAAAAGGGTGGTAAATGGGTCATGTGCATGGAAATTATCAAGAATGTTGTGTGAAGTTAATGAATGCATTAGTAAATCCTACATCTTGTGACTCTAAAATGTGTTTTTCATATTGCATAGTGTGGATATTGTTTGGTAGAATGTGTTGTGTATTGAAGATTTATTGGGTTGGTGTGGACTAGAGTCCCCAACTACTTGTCATTCCTTGTGAATTATGTCAATATTATTCTCTTGATTGTGTAGAGAACATAGTTGTGTTGTGGCTTTTATGTGAATCTCCCCATTGAGTGAAGCTTCACTTTGCACTCTTATTCTGTGTGCATTTCATTGTAAATGTGCTTGTTATCATGTGGTAGAGAAAATTGTAGCAATGTAAGGATAGAATGTTGGGTAAAGGTCTTAAGTCTCAATTGAATTCTTTCCCTTTTATTCTACTATGTGTTAGAATCTAAATATTGCATTAATGCATTAACCATATGATTGGTGAATTCTTGCATGATGTTAAACATTAATTACTCCTCGATGTGTGAGTGGATGTGTTGAGTTATTTTGGCTTGTGAGTCTAATTTTTTCCTAGATTAATCTTGGTTTGTTAGATGATGCTAGTATGTGACTATGTGTGTTATTGCATTGTAATTGTATTTCCCTTACATTAATGTTTTCATAAGATTCCTTTCATGTATAGAAAGGGAAATTTTATTGGATGTCTTAGGAAATGTCATAGAAAACCTTGTAATGACCTTGTTGCATAATGATGTGGTTGTGTCGTGATGATGCTTTAATTGATTGTCAACCTGATTTATGCTTGTATAGATAAGTGAAAATGATCTCATATTTTGTGATGTGATTGGAGTCTTAGAAGAATCATTTTCTTGGTGTTGCTTGAGTATTTTCTCTTACTCGCTATGGATTTTGGATATTCAAGGGTAGTGTAGTGTTTTACTCCCTTACTTGTGGCTAGAATTAGTCACATAGTGCATGTAAAGTGTACCTTCAATATTTTGCTACTTTCTTTCAGTTATTAATGAATTCTCTAAATATCTATTAAGGCTAGAATTTATTTTTGTTTCTAAATATCTATTTATCTTGTGACTCTTATGGTCACACTTGATTTATTGCTAAAATCGAGTTTATTTTATGCCTTATTGTTGGAATTAATATTTCTTCCACTTTATTATTGTCATGGCTATGCTAGAATTTTTAGTTATTGGTCATGTATCATGTAATGTTCTTCTCTATCATGTCCATGATGGGCCTCTAATGGATTGTACAAGGGGGTAGATTGTGGAGAATGTCTGAGTTCTTGATGTCTGAGTTCTTATAACTATGGTAGTTTGAATTCTTCATTCTCTATTGGAATGCAAGTGAATTTTGTGTGAAGTGTTTGGAAAAGATGTGAAATGTGGTTATTATTGTATGGATCACTTATTGTGTGTAATCTTTCTAGTTGGTGTGTATGGCATGCCTAGATGGTACAGATTGATGTATATTTGAATTCATGGATGAACTAGAATGTTGTTCTTTATTTTTTGACTAGAGAATGAGATGTGTTGAGATTTTTGTATGGGTTGCATCTTTCTTGGAGTAGCTTGCATGTGGTTGGGTGTTGACTTTGTCCACCAACTATGATTGATCTTGCTTTCCTCATTCTTGTTTGTCTTTGTCATATTACCATGCTTCCTAGTGTTCCAACATTAGTGGAGTGTATGATGTGTTTAGACATAAAGACCATGTTATTAAGTAACATGAAGGTACATGTCATGTCATTTAGATGTGAATTATGTAACTTACACTAATGTTCTAACATAGTGTAGGGTATGATTGTGCATTAATTATTGCTTAGGCACATTATTTATATTTGATGTGTTATAGTTATCTACCCATTCTTTTATGAAACTAGCTTTGTGAATTTTGTTGTGGCAATAGTTTCTCCTTGGTAGTTTGGAGGTTTCCAAGAATGGTTCTTGAAGGGATGCAATTCTTTAATTAATAAATTTCTATCCTATGTATTCTACTTGATGTTGATGGATACTTTATGTTTGAGCCATGAGGAAGTCTTATGTTTCCTTGTAGATCATGAATTCTTGATCTTGTTGTGTTTCTTAACCCTTCTGGTTTATAATAATGGAGCATCACAATGGTGTTGAGAGTAGTCTTGCTCCTTTATTTGTGTTTAGTTGTCTCCTTGGATGTATTCCTCATGAGAAATAGGTTGCTCAGCCTTGCTTGTGGTGAGTGCTTATGCATTTGGGAGGATGTTAGCCAGAACCTTTCCTCTAAGAACCTATAAGTTGTTCCTAGTTTTGTGTTCTAGAGATAGAGTGTTAAAGAAACCCTATCTTTTTAGGAGTGAGACATTAGGAAGGACTTCATGGAGTGAAACCATGACTAGAAATGAGGCATGCTTTTGGTGAGCATGAAGGTGAGGTAGTTTGTCCTATAGCCTTTAAGATTTGGTTTGTCCTAACCTTTGAGTTACAATGTTGTGGGCAGAGTCCTCAGTCTTAGGAAGGACCATAGGGAGTGTAACCTTGCATTGCAAAATGTCATCAAGAGTAGATTTTTTAATGTGGTGCCATTTTTCTTGGCTTAGTAGATAGATTAAGGAGTTACACTATAGAATAGTAGTAGTTCCATGTTTAAGTACTTTGTGTTGTTTGTGGTTGGTTGGGCCCTTTGGCTAGATCTTATCCTTGCTTGCAATAGTAGTTGGAGGATAGAGTGTTGCAGTCTCTGACATGTGGGTTGGCATAATAGTTGTTTCTACATGGCTTGTACACCCTTGAGAGATCTATTTTATTGGTTTGAGACCTAGACTTGGTGATGGTATAAAGGATTGATCTTTTGAGATCTGTAATGTTGTGGAGGATTGTGTAGCATGGGTAGCTCTTCTATATGTTTTTGCAAGCTTCCGAGAGTAAGCCTAATTTTAGTGAGGGAGGATGTAATTTCCACTCTTGCACATTCCTTTCATGCTTTATGATTCATATAATATATGTTGTGTTGAGTGTTTCATTAGTGTATTATGTGATTCTTGTGTTATGATCTATTGTGGAAAACTTGCCAATGAGGTTGGTTGTGCCATCAAGGTGTTCTAAGGGTGTATTATGGATGCTCTTGAGAAGATGTTTTGTATGACCATTAAGGTGTTTATGATGAGGTTATGTATTGTCATTAGTTTTCTAACTATGCATTATCAGATGTATAGGTTGTGTCTATTGGCAAGAGACACTATATGGATTCATGAATGTTGTCATTGATGGAAACAAAGGTTAGCCCACACATCCGCAGGATATAATGAGTCTTTACCAGAAGACAGATTGCTAAGTATTGAGGTCTGGTAAGCAGGAACAAAGCAGTTAGTAAGGTCTGACAGAAAGGTCTGGATCTCTCAGAGGAAGTATCTTAGTGAAGTACAGATTTGGGTAAGTCAAGAGGACTACCTTGAGTGATAGAATACAAGGATTTAGCCTCCGGTGATAGATGAAGGAAAAGATATGATCACTTGAATATTGGGTTCCTGATTGATAGTGTGACAGAGGAAGAACTGACTGGCAGAACATCAGACATCATTCTGGATGTGTTGTTGATGATGGAAAAGGTTCTTAAGGCATAAGTTATGTTTGGCTGACATGATTGATGACTTCTACAAGTATATGCTTGATCTGCATTACTTGATGTGCAAGGATTCAGTCGACAGATCAGAGTTTGTGAAAAGTTTGACTATTCTGGGTGCCGACTAGAAAGGTGATGAAATCACTTGTGCAGATATATATACAAGATGGATTTAGTTGCGAGAAGTGTTGTGGTTGTTGGACATGTGTGAATAAGAGCAGAAGAGCAGAGAATAAGTAGTAAGGAAGATCTGGTATGTGAAAGGAAAGCAGTATAAAAGAAGAAGGAAGATGAAGTGTAGCAGATCAGTGTATTGAGCCTAACTAGAACTGAATTCTAGCATATGTAGATGCTCCCAATTAGTTCAAGTATTGTATAACACTCTTTTGTAGATAGTGTGTCTCTTGTAGGCAGTGTGCCTCCTTGTGAGCAGTGTGCTCGGGTAGTGAGCCCTAATTGGCAAGTGCCATTTTTGTGTTTCTATTCTTCTAATAGAGAATACAATCTTGGGTTAATCGCCCCATGGTTTTCTCCCTTAACAGGGTTTCCACGTCAAAAATATTGTGTCATGTGTATTCTCCTTTTCATGGTTATGTTTGCTCATTTGTATTAATGCTGCATTAGAATTAAGAAAGTTAAGAAAGAAGAAATAATTAGGATAATTGATTCACCCCCCCTCTCAGTTATCAACAATTGGTATTAGAGCCAAGTTCCTCCTAACAAAGTCTAACAGCTTGAGGAAGATCTGGGAATCCAAATGGATGCATATGGTTTAAGGGAGCAACTCAAGACTACCCTTGATGATCTTGAACAGTCAAACTCTGAAGTCAATGAATTAAAGGAAAGACTCAAACAGGCTGATGATTTCATGAGAGAACTAAAAGATAAATTAAGTCTCTCTATGAAAAAGAGAAAGGAGCTACTTCAGCAATTGGCAAGACAAGGTGAAGCAAATGATGCAAATGAAGAGCTGAATGAGAAAACCAAGTTATGTGAAAAGTTATCAAAAGAAATCATTATGGTAAGACATGAAATGGAATCAGGAGTTATGAAGTTTACCCAAGAAATTGAAGAGAAAAGAAAAACTGAAGACAATCTAAGACAATCTCTCAAGGAAAAATTAGAAGATTGCCACCAGATGGATAGAATTATCAGACATCTTGAATCTGATCTTGAAGATGCTTAAAATAATGAAGAAAAACTTGAGGATCAAATTGTCTCTCTCAAAAGGGATCTTCAAATAGCAAATGAATATAAAGAGAAATTCAAGATAAGTTCTGCTCAACTTGAAATTCTTCTTGATAGTCAAAAGAAGGTAGATGATAGGTGTGGTTTGGGATATGAGAAAGGAGAAAGCTCCAGATCCGATCAGAGGAATTTTGGATCAGAAAATCCAAGGGACAGGCCTAGAAGACCTCTGGTAAGACAGCCTAATGCTCAAAGATATCCATCCGTCAATGGATACTGCCACAACTGCAATAACTTTGGTCACAAAGCTAATCAGTGCAGAAAGAGAATGAGTCAGACTAATTCACCCTTCTCTGGACAGTGCTTTAACTACAAAAGGTATGGTCACAAATCTCATGAATGCAGAAATATGTAAATGAACAAATCATTCAATGGTAGATGCTTTGCATGCAATAGAATAGGTCATATGGCTAATCAATGCATATCAAGAGGATATCAGTCAAATATGCAAACAAATGTTGTTTGCCATATCTACAATAGATCTGATCATAGTGCAAAATTTTGTAGAAACAAGAATTAGGACAAAAAGGGTCTGGTCTATCATAATCAGAATCAAGATAAGGGTAAACAAAAGATGAATGCAGATGAAGTCAAAAGAGAGATGAACAAGATTTGGGTGAAGAAAAGTACAGAGAATATAGAGGATGGATCCGCACCAGACTCTGGTGCTAATATTCCCTCCAGAAATTAAAAGATGAGCTCTGGCTCAGGGGGAGACACAAAGAAAACCTTGTTCCCCCAGCTAGTCAATTGGTGCCGGAACTGGCACACGAGGAGTTGCGGATTGAAAGGTTCATAAGGGAAACATCCAAACAAACTATGTTGAAGATTTGGAAAATCTGCATGATGTTTAAAGATCAGGATTGATCTGGTTCTTCAAGTCATCTGAATAAGGCAAACTGGAATAACTTAGGTCGAGCATTTATTGCAACCTAACGTTAGGGTTTGTGGAGCAATATAAGGGTTTTCTCATTAATCACTTGTTCATTTTGCATTCAAGAAGAAATGAAAAGTGAAGCTCTGCAACAAATCTCCTCAAAGCTCATCTAAGATCATTTGTAGAAACCATTTCATCCAGAAGTCATCAGGCCAACTCCGTGAAACCGAAAGGCGCGAAAGGTATTTCTCGTTTTCAATATCTCTCTGTAAATCTTTTGAAAGATGGCTACTCCAAATATTGTAAAGATTTCTGATAGACCTCGCCCCACATTTAAGAAACATCCATACAAGTCCTTGGAGGTAGATCCCCTAGGAACATTTTCTAGTGTTCCACATGGCGTTTTGCACACCGAAGATATTAGGGTTTATATACATGCAAATATTGAAGAGTTTGGGGAATTCAAACTAAGAGATATCTATCACAAACAACTGATAGACGATGCCTTTGAGCTTAAACCAGAATATAAGGGTATCCAAGAGAAACATTTTGATCAATTCATTCATTTCCCCTACTTTAAAGAAGATGAATGGGTCTGGTATGTATTGAGTAGGGTGCATGATAACTTCATATGGCTGAACAGACCTTGCAAGATCACAAAGGAGGCAATTAGGGCAGTAACTAGGTTATACTCCTCCGGAGGGTTACCTGTGCTCAAATCTGTCAAAAACAACATTGTGACTGAGGCCACTGGATCAAAATTTGATAAGAGGGCAATGACGATTGAAGATATTACTGAACCGGATATAAAATTTGCTTCTATGATAATAGGATATAAGATATATCACTCCAGTAGGGAGAATTCAGTTTCTGGAACTGTAATTTATACTACCTATGAGATGCTGAGAAAGAATGTAGAATATGATCTCTATGAACTTCTTTTGAGCCAATTAATGGAAAACATACAGAAGATCAAGAAGGACAAAAAGAACTCCTCTAAATATGGAGGACTGATACTATGCTTATTTTTCTATTTCATGAATGAGCTTCCTGGATCAAGTGGATGGGTATGGGAAAATGACAAACTGGTAGCAATCTAGATCAGAGATTACTTGCATGAACTTGGAGATGCTAAGGCAAGGAATACAGCTCTGTGGGGTTACTTCAAGCAATTCCAAAATACAATGCAAATTAGAGAAAGAATCCCCAAATCAATAGTTGAGAAATAAAAGGATACAGTGTCCTTCATGGTAGACACTGATCAATGTCTTATGGAGGTAGTAGAGCCAAGGACAGTTTGGATCATGCCCATGGGGTATGAAGTCGATGAGAAAATTATTGAGTTGCATATTGAACACATGCTAAAACAACCAAAAGATCCCAAGGCAAAAAGGTTTGGCACCTTTGAGGAGCTGAGTGTAAAGATTCATGTGGAACTCAGATAGCCAGAAATCAAGAGAAAGGTGAGAAAAGAAGTTGAAGATGTTGCCACAGTTTTTGGCATCTCAAAGGAGGCACTAGATGCCAATAGGGAAAAGAGGCAAAAGGCTAAGGAAGGGAAGAAACAGGCAGAAAAGGGAAGCAAGGAAAGTACTCCGGTAGAAACCTCAACCCAGACCAGATCATCACAGAGATCTGTACCTGTCTCAACCAAAAACTCAAGAACATCAAAACCAGAAGTCCAGGCATCCGGCAAAGGAGAGAAAAGATCAAAAACAAAAGCCACAAGGGCCTAAGTCAAAGAGATGAAGAGGAAACCAAATCAGATGAGGGAATAAAGGAAATAAAGAAGCAGAAGA
This sequence comes from Cunninghamia lanceolata, assembly GCA_027924645.1. Lineage (NCBI taxonomy): Eukaryota > Viridiplantae > Streptophyta > Pinopsida > Cupressales > Cupressaceae > Cunninghamia > Cunninghamia lanceolata. The sequence continues at coordinate 9,651,737 of BSBN01001281.1, forward strand.
AGAAAGGATCCAGTAAACCCTCCACAAGCCAAGACAAGGAAGAAATGGAAGAGAAATTTGTTGAAAAGCCCACCCTATCTTTAGAAAGTGTAATCAAATCAGTCGCTATGGATGGAAATCTTCAAGCAATGGCTGAATTCTATGATGATTACAATGAGGCTGACCAAAAGATCCTGCAGGAAGCTACAATCAGGTATCTGAACATATACAATAAGGCTTTCATTGAAATTATATCTCTTATTCCTAAGAGCCTAGAAAAGGAGTTAGAAATGAGAAAGAATAATGCCATGGCAAAAGACCTTGAGATCCGGGAACAGATAGCTATTCAACTATATCCTTCAATTGACCCTAAAATAATGAATATGATATTCAAAGATTGCAAGGATGAATTCAGGAGCAAAGCAAGGATGAATCAGCTCATGCTTGGTGAAACCAACAAAGTGACAAAAGAGACTAAAGAGATCCTTCGAATTGCTCTTAGAAGGTTCAACATTCCCATCACAGAGGACTCTGGTAAAGACAAGGGTTCATAATCCCCTATTCCAGAAGAGGTGGCTCATGAACAAACAACTATCTCACCTTCAGTTTCCCCTACAGCCTCCGGATCTAAAGGAGAAGATAGAATACAGGAAAAAGAAGCAGAAGTGAAGGAAAAAGAAGTTGACAGTTCCAAGGTTGCAGAGGGAGAGAAGACCTCAACAGAAAAGACCACAACTGCTAGTGGTATGAATGTAGAAGGAGAGAAAGCTCCAAGGGATAGCTCTAAGAATGCAGAAGAAAAGAAACATCTGTCTCTAGCAAGAGACACTGCACAAACTATCCAAGAATTCCTGAGCAAAGAAACAATGGAGATTGATGAACCAGAGCTTCTACAAGGTCCATTCAATTTTGATTCTCTTTCTCTGGTATAGACAATGAAGATAGCTTCATTTGCTAACGCAAAGGCCAAAGAAAAACTCCTAAAGTCTGATATGGAAGACTGTGAGTTGATAGAAGCTGCTTCCGGAGTACTAGAAAAGATCATGCCATCGTTTCAGAAGGATCCCATAGCCTCCTCATCTGGTAATCTCAAAACTCTAGTCAGCAGTGTTAATACACATTTTGATTCTCTAGAGAAGTCAGCTGAAGAAAAGGTCCGGAAGGAGTTTTTGGATAAGAGATTCTTAGAGGTACAAGGGTTGATCATTAATGATAGGAGAAATATGAATATTGGGATAAAGAGCTTAGAAAATGCTCTTAAAGATGGTGGTGAAGTATACAAATTTTGTATTTCCTGGTCCAAAGCAATAGTGGAGATTGAGAAGAAGATGAAAGAACAAGAGGATAAACTGTTAAAACTTTCTCAAAATTTTGATCCACTTTCTACATCAATAATAAATCAAGAATGTCAAATGGTTGTAGTTTTGAATGAGATTAAGAAGCTTGAAAAAGAGAAGAAAAACATAATAAATAGGTTGAGTGAGCTCAAAGGGATAATTGTCCCTAAGTTAGAGGCCATGCATGAGGCCATCAAAGAAGCTCAAATCATTGCCCAGACCAATGATCCAACAGATCTCAAAAGGGCAGACGCGTATGCATTCTTGTTGAGCGGCCATATATCAATTTTTGATAGAATGAAGCAAAGTTGGGCTACTGAATTCATTCAATTGAAGACAACTTTTGCAAATATTCTTTAGTTTATGTAAGGTATAGCATGTACAAATACTTATGCGGCTAAGTATAGAAGTGTTTTTGAAAATTTTGATATGTAGACCCTACCCTTTGCCATTGATGTCAAAGAGGGAGTGAGGAGCAGTGAAAAATGAGGTATCCAACTAAGGGGGAGTTCCAGAAAATGTACATAGAGACAGAGCATCAGCAAAAGGGGAATATAGTGCTACACTTAGTCATTTTTCACTAAGTGTTGCCATCAATGCCAAAGGGGGAGATTATTGGCAAGAGACACTATATGGATTCATGAATGTTGTCATTGATGGCAACAAAGGTTAGCCCACACATCCATAGGACATAATGAGTCTTTACCAGAAGACAGATTGCTAAGTATTGAGGTCTGGTAAGTAGGAACAGAGCAGTTAGTAAGGTCCGATAGAAAGGTCCGGATCTCTCAGAGGAAGTATCTTGGTGAAGTGTGGATTTGGGTAAGTCAAGAGGACTACCTTGAGTGATAGAATACAAGGATTTAGCCTCCGGTGATAGATGAAGGAAAAGATATGATCACTTGAATATCGGGTTCCTGATTGATAGTGTGACAGAGGAAGAACTGACTGGCAGAACATCAGACATCATTCCGGATGTGTTGCTGATGATGGAAAAGGTTCTTAAGGCATAAGTTATGTTTGGCTGACATGATTGATGACTTCTACAAGTATATGCTTGATCCGCATTACTTGATGTGCAAGGATTCAGCCGACAGATCAGAGTTTGTGAAAAGTTTGACTATTCCGGGTGCTGACTAGAAAGGTGATGAAATCACTTGTGCAGATATATATACAAGATGGATTTAGTTGCAAGAAGTGTTGTGGTTGTTGGACATGTGCAAATAAGAGTAGATGAGTAGAGAAGAAGCAGTAAGGAAGATCCGATATGTGAAAGGAAAGCAGTATAAAAGAAGAAGGAAGATGAAGTGCAGTAGATCAATGTACTGAGCCTAACCAGAATTGAATTCCAGAATATGTAGATGCTCCCAATCAGTTCAAGTATTGTATAAAACTCTTTTGTAGATAGTGTGTCTCTTGTAGGCAGTGTGCCTCCTTGTGAGCAGTGTGCTCGGGCAGTGAGCCCTAATTGGCAAGTGTCATTTTTGTGTTTCTATTCTTCTAATAGAGAATACAATCTTGGGTTAATCACCCCGTGGTTTTCTCCCTTAACAGGATTTCCATGTCAAAAATATTGTGTCATGTGTATTCTCCTTTTCATGGTTATGTTTGCTCATTTGTATTAATGCTGCATTAGAATTAAGAAAGTTAAGAAAGAAGAAATAATTAGGATAACTGATTCACCCCCCCTCTCAGTTATCAACAGTGTCTATGTATATTAGATCATTATAGTGTTTCAACTTTATTTTTTCATTATATTCGATTTAGTTATGATTAGTATAAGTGTTCAACATTATGGATTATGGTTGATTATGCATCTTTTTCTTAGAGCATGCTAGTTATAGATGACTGACAATTAGATGTGATAATTTGGTATCATGTTATGATTTATACCACATTGGATAATTATGTTGATTTAGCTATTAATATGTGAAGGTACACTTGATGCTTCACCTGAGTGTGTAGGAAATTTATAGGGGAGCTTAGACTTGATGGACCATTCTTTTGAGGAAGAAGAGTCAACCATAAATGAGGATATAATATTCTTAGCTTCATCCTTTATCAATCCTTTGAGATCATTTACTAGATTTTATGTGTGTAAAATATCATTTAAGGGCTAATATGATGGACTTAATGATAAATTGGAAGTCATCACAGCATTGCATGTCTTTTAGTTGGCATGTTTGTTTCAAACATAATGGTGCGATAAGTGATTAGCTATCGCGAGAGTGCTTGCTGAGAAGATGTAAAGGGATATTCCTTACAATGGTGCAATGATATGTTTAGCAGTTGGCAGGTCCCATCCTAAGGAAAATGAAGTCGGTACCCAATGCGTGAGCACAAAGGAAGTAGCATGGGTCCCTCAAGGCCCGTGATGGTGCGATATGGTGACATGTGGTTTTAGCATATGTGAAACATGCTTGCTAGAATATTTTGATTGGATGACAACTAACCTAATGGATTTTAAACCATTGATCTCATTTTGATGTGGTTTCAATCAATAACTTAAATTTGAATAAAGAATTTCAAATGCAAATAGTTTGGTTTAGTTGTGATTTGACAAGTAGCATGCTTCGGCCGGTTTTAATTTTTGAACATATTTTGGTAATTACACTAGTTATTTGTTGTTCATGGGAAATTAAATATCTTGAGCCATCATTTTATGCTTTGATGATCATGATGCAATTTTTGATTATATCCAGCAATAAATTCAAGTGTACAAAATCTGCAGACACCTAAGGTGAAAATTATGCAGGTTGATGGAAATAGAGATCAATTCAATTCAACTTTTCCTATAAATGGGTACCTTCACATAAGTTGTCCACATTGATTCTTTGTCATGGATTTTGAGTAGAGATTATCTCCTTGTGTTTTTTAGTGTATTTCTTGAAAGGGTATGCCTCTATTTTCTTGGTTACAGATTTGTTCTTTTTGAATTAAGGAATGGAGAAAATTTAGGGCTAAGAATAGGAGGCATAGGTAAGAATGGGAGTTTTTGTTTTCCATAATCTTGCCTTTTTCTGAAAACCAGAGCTGTATGAATGTATTTTTGTAGGGAAAGTCAAAGATTGGTCAGAAACTCTGACTATAGGAAGTTGTTCCCCAAGGACGAGTTAATTGGATGGAGTTCTAACAACCCTGGTTGGATCTGGAATTTGGGTGTTCGGGTAGAGAGGCATCATTTATCCCTATTCCTATGTCTCTTTTTTATGACTTTCATCAAGAACCCTAGCTAATTAGTAATTGGAGATTGAAATATAGGGAGTCATGTTGCCTCCCTAGCAGCCTATCATCTTGGTCCATGATAAAGTGAAGGAATTCATACCCCGAAAACTCCACAATCTTCTAGAAAATTCTATAATACAGTTGAAGGAATGACACCAATTTTGGTTCATTGGAAAAGGGAATTAGATTTATGCTTTTCCAATCAAAAGAAAGAATATAAAACTTCTGCATGCAATTATTAAATGTAAAATTGGGGTGGGATTTCTAGCTGACATAAGCAATTGCCTTTATAAAGGACCCTGTACAATTGTAAAAGAGAGGAGGAGATACAAATGGATAGAGATATAGATATAGAGGTAGAGACATAAAAGAGAAATAGAGAAGAAGTTTTGGGCTATATAGACAAAGTTGTTTACATTTTGGGAAGCAATCCTCTGTAAGAGGAAGTGTTTTGAATTCAAAGTTGTATAGAGCAAGTCTTGTCATGTGAATGAATAAAATTTATGTATGGCAATTTTCAATTCAGATTGAGCAATATGAATAACACTACATGTGTGTGTTTTCTACAATTGTCTCCTTGAATGTATGCATTTCTTTTATGAATGAATGAATCAAGGGTTTTGGATTTCACTTATGCACAAATGTTTGTTGTATTGAATGTTTCTATTTGTTGCTTCTAATCAAGGATTGGATTCAATATGATTTAAACAAAACATAGGAAGTGATGTATTGCATTAGGGATTTGTGAAGAAGGTTTGTAGAAAATACTATTTCTTGGGTATATCATTTCAATCCAATGATACAAATATACCCTCTAAATTTGAAGTCATGTTTTTATAGAGGAAGCATTTCTGGGAGGGGGTTTTGACTATGTTGCCCTAATAAAACACCAGTATGGAATTCTGTTTGCCTAATGGTCCAAAAATTCACTGATTAAGATACATTTTGGTCTATTCTCCTGGTTGTTGTGGTTTAGGGCACCTTTGTGCATGTTCTCGTAGTAAAACAGAGAAGATAGTCCAAGAATTTTTCCAGTTTGGGAGTTATCTTGAAAATCTTGGTGCATACATGAGAACATTCTGCCTAGTACTAAAAATCTAGATATATTGGTTCTGAATAAGGGAATACCCCCTTAGGTATGGTAAAACCTTAAGCGCAGGGGAGATAAGTGTGGATGGTTTCCCACCTTGTTAAAAATTCTCCCACTCTATTGGCCAAGTCTCTTCTTGAAATATGAACATTAGAAGTGGAAAACCTTTAGGATTCAATGCATGTAGATTTGACAACCAACAGAATTGGTGACTCTATTAGGGAATTGAAAAGAATTTAGTTGTTTAATAGAGTCAAGATATGCTTTGGCCTAATCTTTAGGGATTATATGTTTTCATGATTGTTCTATGATCAGCAATATTAGGTTAGGGTTTGTGCTCTGAAGGTTAATAGAATTAACATACTTTTTGATTTGAAGGGACTTTGCCGGAGGAAATAACCCAGACAATTCACTAATATCTTTTCCTTTTGGAAAGGTGGCAACTTTGCATTTGACTCTGGATTTGTTTCAAGCTTTGAGACTTCCTAGGTACTCTATTATGTTTAAATGTTATAATGAATAGCTTGGTTACTAAAAGATATAGAGCTTTGAACTTTAATGGAATCCAAGGATACCCAAATGTTATCCCTAATGAAGATAGAATGTATTTGCCAAAATTTAGTGGAAAAGTATCTGAATAAGAAAATAAGCATTTACAAGAATTTTGTGATTTAATTGTTGATTATGAGGTTGAAAATGAGGATGTTGTCATGAAGCTTTTTGTTAAATCACTCAAAGATGATGCTAAGGATTAGATTTCAACACTATCACCATGTTATATTTCATCTTGGCTCAATTTTGAAATGGTATTTTTAGAATAGTTTGGTGAAAAGCCCAATCTCACCTTATTAATCATACAATTCATGAATATCTAGAAAGATTAGAATGAGTTGGTACTGGTGGTACCTATTAGGGTTTGGGGTTTTAGGTCCATGAAATTATAAGTCTTTGTCTTTGAAATCTTTTAAACCTAAAGTCCATAAGTCTTATTTGCTTTATCTTTTAAATCCCTGTTGACTGCCTATGGTAGGTTCCTGGTCCCTTAAGTTATGACTTGATCCCTTTATATTCATTAGGTGATTGGCCCCATGTCTTAGTCTTACCCCTTATAACCTATGAAAAATTTAATTTGAGTCTTAAGTCTTCACATAGGGTATAAGGTTTAATATAAATGTATTTCACAGCGTTGCAGTGCATCATAAGTGACATCATCATACCCCTGAGTGGCAGTGATAGTGTGACACATGTCAAAGGATCTAGGCTTACAACCACCTTTATTGTAGAATCTTACATTGGGAAACTGTATGTTGCCAAGTGTCAATCTGAAAAGTGATTTGCATGATGGTTCAAATATAACGGTTGCACATCATCACAAGGGTATCTTGCAAGAAGGAATATCCACCGCACGATTGTGAGATGGTGACACATGGCCTTGTCTTATTAAAGAAGTAAAAGGTAAATGAAAGGTGGATGCATGGAGGCTTTATCGCACCCATGCATGGTAGGTAGGTGGTGGGCCATTTCTGGTTGCGATGCCATGAAATAATGACACATGTCTAGATCAGACAAAGGGTGATGCGGTCAGCATAAAGTGCATGTCAAAGTTGTCTTATTCCTCTTAGTTGATGACTTTTCAAAGGTGCTAGCTAAGATTTTCAAATATCGCAGGTGAATGATGGTCATGGATCTTACAAGGACAAGCTTAGATCAACAGTGTAGATTTAATTTTTTGTAAAGAATGTTGAAGGCACCCTGTGACATGAATTAGAGATTAAGGCCAAGGCTACTTCCATTAATGTCATGGGCTATAGACTATGAAGCTTCAAAAGAAGGAAGGTTAGGGTTTCTTCCATCATTTCTTTGAGCACGAACAGAATTCAGACGCACAGTAAATTTTCAAGCAAGCAAAGAAAGAATTTCAAGCTTCAGCAGGTGTAAAAAACTAGTAAGTTCACTCTATCGATCGTGCTTAGTGCATTTTAAGTTGACTGCTTGATTGAGAAGGTAGATAGTTGTTGATTTAGAAATCCCTAGTTTAATACACATTCTGGTAAAATGAGTCAATCCAGTCAAGATTCTACCTCTAAACATAGTTTAGATGAGGATCTTAAGATCTAACTCCCAGGCTCTGCTAGAAAATCTTTAAACCTACATGGTCCTAGCGGACTAGATGACAAATTCCAAGACTTTTGCTATAACTGTAGAGATTCTCGACCGTCTGTTCCCAGTTAGGTCTTGTTTGAGTACTGGCACCGAAGAAGGGATTATAAGGCCCCGGTCTACCACACTTAGCACTTTGATTTGGCCAAGCTAATTTTCCCTAATGTTTTCCCTAATCCAGACCTAGTGAAGGCAATAGCACAGAGGTATGATCCTCAAACAAGGACAGTCATGGTAGGGAATGGCAAAAAAATAATCAAGTTCACAAAAGTATACATCTTGACTATGTTTGGTTTAAACCCTACATCTAGTAAGCCAATTGACTTGAGTGCATTGAAGAAGAAGTATCAAAATGTTAAGCGTGCATATAGAGATTTCAATTTGGCCAAGCACACACCGAGAGGAGTTGATGGTAAGTTGGTGAAAATATCAGATAGTGAAGAGGAACCTTTCCAGTGCACTCTGTTCATGCACTATTTTGTCAGGACATATCACAGCTTGTGCCAAGTGCTAGGTAGGGATGCCTCAGATAGGATGCCCATCTCTCTGATGATGATGGAAGTGGATATTCAAAGCCAAGAGACTAGGGAGTCATATGATTACACTTCCTATATTGTAGATAAAATGCACAAATAGATGACAATAATCAAGAGCAAGTTATTTACTATGGATGCCCATGTTGAATTCACATGGTATTCCATGTTGTGCCATATGCTTTTGTGCACCTTGCCAAGAATGTGGCACCAAAATTTACATGTCAAAATGGTAGGTGCACAAGGAAATGAACTATCAGTGTAGATGTGGACATACATGATTGATATGCATTGTGTAGTGGCAGATTATATAATCTTTGAAGAATGTTTTGTGAGGAAACTTCTAGGTTTCCTAGAACCAAAAGGAGAAAGGCTACATTCAGATGTATTAGATTTCCTAAGGCCTTTGGAAAGGACCCCTCACTTGGGGATTGACCATAATTGGGATGACTGGTTCTATCATGAGCACACCACATGCATCAGGGTCTATGGGTGTGAGGCTCCACCCCACATTCTATCTCAATATGTACCTAAGAGAATTGCATTCTTGGAAATTCTTAGGTAGTTAAATGAATCAGATAAAGAACATCTGAGGAAGCACAAAAAAGGATGATTTTTCCCCACCTCCCTCAAATTTAGTAAACTTTTGACTATTGACAAAGGTGGATTGGATCAGATTTATTTAGTGTTGCAGTGTTATGGGATGTATTTAGAGCAGCCAAGGATTTTTTACCCTAAGGGTTTCATTGATAGGGTAACGATTAGTAAACAGAGGCCAAGATACACTCATCAGGTCCTACTTAATGATCAAGAGGGTATATGACACCCCTGCTCCCCAAGATGCAAGTTTGAATGTACAGACTGCATAATTTGCTGAGGTAGTCACTAATAAGCCACAAAAAGAACATGATGAGCTACTGCTACAATATGCACATGCAATTGCAGAGCTCAATAAGTGCAAAGATAAGCTATCACTAGGGGTTGGTACTTCTACTCCTACACCTATGATCCCAAATGTAGAATCATTCCCATATGATACAAAACCGCTACTGACAGAGATTAGAGAATTAAAAGAGGAGGTAAAGAGATTGAGGGAGGAGACGAAAAAATTCATTTAAGGAGATGGTCACTAACTTGATCAATTATAGAGTGACCAAGGTTCTACAAGGGTAGATGAGACTTGGATGTCTTATTCAAATTTGAGAGCTGCCCTGGATAAGCATGAATAGGATAAAAAAAGCCTCAAGGTAATGAAGACAACATGGTTGCCAAGGATTAGTGAATTGAAGGACCTGCATAGGTGCTCAAGGTTTGATGCACAGGTGTCACCAGAGATGAAGCTAACACTAGATATGCTTATAATTCTTGAAGAGGTTGTAGCTTTTCAACTAAGACTAGATAAGGTGTTGGGTGAACAGAAATTATTTATGGAAATGATAGATAAGAAATATATGCCTAGTATATTGGAGGTTGATGGAAAGGTGAAGGACATTGACAAGTGGAAAGATGACTTCAATGACAGTGCTAGCCAGCTGATAACTTCCTGATGTACTAATGGAGATCCCAGTTTAAAGGTTTTGAGCTTAACTCTGGATGAACTATAGTGTTGGGAATAAACTTTGAACTATTTTCCAAGGAAGGAAAAATTTTGATGGATGCATAGTACACAGGTCATAATGATAAGACAACAAAATTGATTTCATTCTAGTGGCCATTAGAGAAGTCATATGTTGACTAGGCAGAAAAGTATAAGTGAATGTACCTGAAGTGAACGAGAAGCTACCTTCTCCTCTGCATTTATGTGGCCAGGCTCCTCTAGTCTAATGTACTCCTTGTGATGAATTACTTTCTATCTTTTCTCAATGCTTTATGTAGTTAATGCCCAATGCCCCTGAGCCAGTACTTTGTAATGTGATATTCACCTAACCAACCAATGTATTAAATGCTAGGCACCAGGTTCTGTGTCTATAAAGAACTGGTTTCTTCACTTTATAAGGTTGTTGGAGGATTGGGATTTTGAGGACTGAAAGTAATACAAAATTTTGACTCATTGCTCTCTCTATGGTCTTGTGGGTTCTATTTTATTGTGTATGTGTTTTTCATAAGCCATCTATTAGTTTCAAATTATGTTAAATGAGTAATGTAATGTACATGTATTTCTGTTGATTGCCTCCATTTGTTGTTTGCATCTTTCTCTTGAATGAAGTAACTAAGGGTTCTCTAAATTGTGGGGTGTATATCTATTGCATTGCATGTTTGATTTATTGCTTCTATTTAAGGAATAGATTAAAATGCTTTAAGTCAAATATGGGGAAATATATGCAATAATAGGGATATTTGTAAGTAGAGTTAATGGGAATACTTAAACTTGGGAGTTCTTTGCAAGGCAGGAACTAAAAATCCCTCTGAGGCTAGTATTTTTGATTGGTTTATGGAAAATCATTTACATATTTTAAGATAGACTCCATGCCCTTGGACAGACACCGATCAGAGACCTAGATTAAGTTTATGAATCAAACCCTAATTTGGTAACCAATCATATAAAAGTAAAATTAACTCAAAGCCTTAACTTTTAGGATTGTAGGAGTAGGATTTAGGTTCCAAATACTTTGATTCACAACTGAAGTAGGATCCAAGGCTAGTCCCTTTGTATTTATCTCATAGTTTTGGTCTGCATAAGAGAGGAGTTATCTACTAAAATGTCAATACCTAAGTACAGTCAAGATTTACTATATGGGTATTGAGTAAGGGAATCCCCCCTAGGTTTTGTAGAGCCTGAAATGTAGAGGAGACATTAGAGTCTGTCTCCTGTATGTTTTCCACTAACCTATGATCCCTGTGGATAGAAGATGGCAACTTTTTACAGGAACCGAGACAATCAACTAGAAAAAACCAATAGATTTGGCAACTCTACTGGGGAGTTGAAAAGGAACTTGGAACTTAAGTTTAAATCCTAGTAGTGGGTAGCGACTCTAAGTAAAATCTCCCAACCGGTAAAATTAGAAGTTGTATGCAAGGAAGAGATCCCTACAAAACCCTTTATTCCAAGAATTACCAAGAAAAATGTATAGAAGGAAAGGAACTACTCAACCCATTCATGAAGGCTCACCAAGCCCTAGCAATAATGATAATCCCTAAGATAATCCTAGGTCTTCTGGGCAACAACCACAATATTTTTCAAACATAGAAGTTGATATTCAAGAAATGTATGAAAGACAACAAGGTGATGGGTTAAGGTTAAGATCTGAAGTGTTTCAAGAATGTCCTTTTCTAGATCCCCTTGATAGGTTTGAAGATACATAATCCCCAAGGGATATTGATAATCCCAATGGAAAGGGACCCTCTTCTTCTATGCCAAGAGAAGAAGAACAAGCTAAATAAATTAGAAACCTCAGGGCAACACTTGATTATTTACAAGCCCTGAAGATAAGAGATCATATAAAACAAAGGGTGGAAACTTTGAGAATTACTTATCAAAATGCAGCTCCCATTCTCAATAATGCAAATGTGTTAGGAAATCGACAGGCAAATGAGGTTCAAAATCAACAAAATGACCAAAATGTACCTAGAAATAATCAAGAGCCTAATCAACATGTAAATCAAAATCGACAAAACAATCTGAGACAAAATGCAAATAACAATAGGGTGCCACTGAATAATGTGAGAAATCAAAATGTTAATCTTAATGCAAATAGGAATGCTAATGCCAACTAGTTTGGTAGAAGACCCATGCCATTGGACAGATTTAGATAGTTAGATTTCACTAGCATTCTTGGGTACCCTAACACTATTGATAAACATATTAGGGCTGAATTGCCAAAATTCTCATGTAATAGTGTTGTGTCAGGAGAAGATCACTTGAAGGCTTTCCTCAATGTTATGGATAATTTTGAAGTAGAGCATGAGGATGTTTTCATGAAGTTGTTTATGCAGTATTTGATTGATGAAGCCATAGAATGGTATTGAAATCTACCTGATAAAAGTGTTACATCATGGGATGATTTTAAGAGGATCTTTAGGGAACAATATGGAGATAAGACTGACCCTAGTTCCATTATCAATGAGTTCACAAGTATTGCTAAAGGGTCAAATGAGCATGTTTCTGACTTTAATGCCAAGTTTAGTAGAGTTTTAAATAAACTACCACATCATATGAGACCAAATGAACTGATGTGTATGGTCTTATACACAAATGCCTTTGATGCTAACACAGCCTATGAACTAAGGGACAAACGTTTGGCTAGCCGCAGAGATGCTTTCAGAATTGCAACTAATATAGAAAATAATAGGAAGGCATCAGGTAAAGGAAATAGAAAGGATGATGTGAGAATATTGCAAAATCCAAACAATAGAAGTCAAAATATTCATAATGTTGCTTCCTCATCTAAGGATAAATTAGACAAATTGACAACTGCTTTCAAGGACCTAAGTTATAGACTTGCAAAAAATGAAAAGGGGATAGGTCCTAAGAAGTAGATTTATCATAAACAAGAAAAGAGACCTCAGTTGCGTGACATGCCATACAACACAAATTGGTACAATAGTAAGCCTATTCCAAATAACAAGACTAATCAAAGATCTCATAATGCTAAAGAAACTCCTGACCCCTTGAAGAAGACTGTTAGTATTTTGGTAGACACTCCATGGTGTATAATATGCCAGATGCCTCATTCACAGTCACAATGTATGATCACCCAATCCTTTTATAATGGTGCTAATGCTTGTGATGAGTGTAATGAACCTCATTGTATTGAAGACAACAATGTTAATATGCTTTCTGCAAGTGGACAATACTCTTCCTCTAATCATACAGATGTAGAAACTAATGTAAATGTGAGAAGCTGCTATCAGGGTGAAACATGTCAGTAGGACTTTTTAGACGATGAAAATGAGGATCATCAAGTTTATGCCTAGGATTCACATGTTCCTATGGTTAATTTAAAAAGGCCTTTTGATGAAGAGATCAGAACTCTTACAGCTACTGTAGTGGCCCAAGTTAAAAGTAATTATAACCTCAGAAACAAGGCTTAGGCAGGTGACTCAGGCCAGCCAAGGGCCACCTTTGTAAAGCAGCCTCAACACAAGCAAAAAGACCCTAAATTACAAAAAAAGAAAGGTAATAATAGTAGGAAGGATTCAAAAGAAAAATTAAACCAAAATACTAAGAATTCAGAGGTTAAAGTTTCTTGGAATGAAGAAAAGGCTAGAGATCCACATGTTGTGGATGATAGTCAGAAGACTACAAAAGCTAAGGCCATACAGACTCATGAGAAGAGCAAGAATGTGGGCCAAGCTATGGATGTTATTCAAAATTATGCCCCATTTGACATAAATCAAGATTTATCACAGATGAAAGACTCAGTTCCACTGATTAAAATGATGAAAATTGAAGAATACAAAAATAAGGCTATGGCCTTAATTTTAGGTGTATCTTGTCAGGCAAACCACACTGCTAAAGATCAGAACAATATCTAGGAAGTGAGTGTTGATGAAGAAGAAATCCTTGAAGTCTACTTAGGGACAACGGTAACAAAATACCCTTCTCAGGTAGAACCATTTTATGTGTCTCTTATTGTTAATGGGAAATTGATGAAGAACTGTATGCTAGATTCAGGTGCTTCAACAAACATCATGCCTCTAGCAGTTATGCAACAAGTTGGATTGAATATAGATAAGGCATGTGGAAAGTGTTATGCTATGGATGCTAGGGAAGTCCCAATTATAGGAATTATGAAAAATGTGGACTTCATGCTTGTTGCCTATCCAAAAAAAACTATACAATGAATGTGACAGTAGTTGATATCAAGCCACAATATGGTATGTTATTGTCTAGGAGGTGGGAAACATTCATTGGAGGAAATATGCAATTATATTTGTCCTATGCTATGATTCCCATGAATGGTAAGGAAGTCAAGCTGGTTAGAGAGGAAAGAGCACTAGATATAGTTGAAGACCCAGAACCAGAAGATTAGGTATGCTTTGTGGATACTGATTGTGAGAACTTCAGAGTTATGTCATGTGATCAAGATGAAAGGAACAAGGAACCTATTGATGAAGAGCTTGAAGAATAAAAAGGTCATGATGGCCTATGGATCATGTACTTTGATGGTTCCTACTCAAAAGAGGGCTTTGGTGCAGGAGTGGTGTTTCTGTCTCCCACTGGTAAGATCCTCAAATTCCTCTTTCTATTAAAATTTGCTTGCACAAGTAATATTATAGGGTATGAAGCCTTATTACTAGGATTGAATGTGGCTCTTAAGCATGGCATTAAAATGTTGAGGGTATATGGAGATTCAAAGTTAATAGTTTCCCAAGTAAGAGATAAGTATGCTTCAAAGAATAAAAGGTTGAAATAGTAAAAACATATAGTATGGGATACTATTGAATTATTTGATGCTTTCTCAATAAATTGGGTAGAAAGATAAAAAAATGTTATGGCAGATTTCTTGGCTAATGTAGACATTACACTAGATGATGTTACATTATCTGATATCACAAATGTTGAGATTAAAATTAGACCAGCAGTGCCAGATAACATATGTAGTTGGCAGGTCTTTGAGTATGATAAAGATTTAGTAAAGTTCTTGCATTGTATTGATGAGTATGAGAATCAGGAAATAGATTTCTAGAACTTTGTGGAAGTCATAGATGGGAAAGAAACCCTTTTTGGAAAAGAAGTGATACAACTCAAGACCAATAAGATTCCAAGGGGGTTAGTGGCCTTAGAAAGAGCATTTGATAACAGAGATCAGTTGGTTGCCAAGACTTCTTCCCCTCATATGGAAGATTTGCAGGAGGTAAACTTGGGTACACAAAATGCTCCTAAGAAAGTTTACATAGGTAAACACTTGAAACAACATATCAAGGCAATGTTAATAACCTTGTTAAAAAAGTACAAACATGCCTTTGCTTGATCATATGAAGACCTAAAAGCATATAGACAAGACTTATTTCAGCATGAAATTCCCCTTAAGCCTGGAGCTAAGGCATTTAGACAAAGGCAGAGACCTATCAATCCCACTTTAGCTCCAAAAATGCAAGAGGAACTCATGAAGCTTAGGGATGCTGGAATCATTCAACCCATAAGACACTCAACTTGGGTGTCAAATCTTGTCCTAGTAAGAAAGAAAAATGGAGACATAAGACTCTATGTAGACTTTAGAAATTTGAATGTGTCTTCTTTGAAGGATAACTATCCATTACCTAACATGGAATCTATGTTGCAGAAGGTGACAGGATGTGAACTCCTGTCCATGATGGATGGATTTTCAAGATACAATCAAGTGAAGGTGAGAGAATTAGAATAGTATAAGACTGCCTTCACAACTCCATGGGGGACTTATGTCTATGTAAGGATGCCATTTGGATTGATAAATGCAAGTGCTACTTTTCAAAGAGCAATAGATGTTGCTCTTGCAGGATTGATTGATTCCATATTAGTTGTGTATCAGGATGATCTAACTACTTATTCAAAGAAGGAAGAACAACACTTTATGCATCTAGAGCATATTTTTATTAGAGCATTGGAATATGGAAGTGTGCATTTGAAGTAACTGAAGGAAAACTCTTGGGGCACATAGTATCTAAAGATGGAGTTAAGATTGATCCAGAGTGGGTTGCAACAATTGATAAAATCCAGATGCCCAAAACAATTAAAGGTGTCCAGTCATTCTTTGGATAGAATAACTTTGTTAGAAGATTTATTCCTAATTTTGTAGAGATCACCAAGGCTATATCTAAGATGTTAAAGAAGGGTGAGTCTATAGCTTGGGGAAGTGAAGCAATTAGATCATTTTAAAGCATCAAGGAGGCTATCAAAACTGTTCCTATTTTAAAATCTCCTAATTTTTCTAAACCATTCCAATTGTTTTCATTTGCTTCATTCCATATAATTGTTGCATGCTTGTTATAGAAAAATAATGATGGATTCAAACAACCAATTTCTTTCTTTACCAAATATTTGCAAGAAGCAGAGTTAAAATGTGATACTATGGAGAAATAGGCCTATGCTTTGGTCAGGGTTGTCAAGAATTTTAGACCTTAGCTAGTTGGAGCTCAGATTGTAGCATATGTACCTCATGCAGCTGTTAAGGACATATTCACTTAGCAGGAAATGATTGGAAGGTGATGTAGATGGATAAACAAGATCCAAGAGTTCAACATTGAAATTTAGATTACAAAATTAGTAAGGGGACAAGGTTTGGCTAAATTAATGACTGAATCAAATTTGGAAGCATGTCAAGTGAATGTAGTTCAGGATCTATCCTTTGAAATCCATAAATTAGAATGGATAAAGACATTGTGTATTAACTACAAAATCTAAATTGTCCCACTCATTTAAGTGACAGTCAAAAGAGAACATTAAAACTACATGCTGTCAAGTATGTTATTCTCCAAGGTGAGTTGTATTGGAAGAACCCTGATGGTGTGTTGCTCAAGTGTGTAGATGAAAATTAAGCCATGAATATTTTAACTAATATGCATGAAGGGATGTGTGGTGGACACTATACAGCTAGGACTACTACCCACAAAAATTCTCAGAGTAGGATATTGGTCGCCAACACTCTTTTCTGATGCACATAAGATGGTGAGGAAATGTGATTCTTGCCAAAGATTTTCTAGAAATCTTAATTATGCAGGTGCATTACCTCTCAAGACTATAACAGTGGAGGCTCCATTTCAGCAATGGGGAATAGACTTCATAGGAGAAATAGCATAAAAGTTAAGTGGAGGACACAGTTGGATTTTAGTTGCTATAGATTATTTCACTAAATGGATTGAGGTTATTCCAACTAGGAAATCCACAAGTAAGGTTGTTCTTGACTTTATCCTAGAACACAATAATTAGATTTGGGGTACTAGTGAAGTTGGTTATAGACAATACAATGTGCTTCAGGTCTGGTGAGTTTGTAGATTTTTGCAATAGCTATGGAATTAATTTGTCTCATGCATCACCATATCATCCTCAAGGAAATGGCCAAGCAAAATCTAGTAACAAGAGTCTCATAAAGATAATTAAGAGAATTATTGATAAGAATAAAAGAGCATGGGATTCCAAATTGAAGTTGGCATTGTGGGCTAATAAGGTAACAGTAAAAAAGGTAATCGATAAGTCTCCCTTTGAATTAGTATATGGTGTAGAGGCCAAGTTGCTAGTAAATAATATCCTACCAGTGTACAAATTTATACAAGAAAATGATGAGGATATGGAAGATCCAATTGCTAGGAGAGTGAACTAGTTGATTGCACTGGATGAAGCTAGAGAGAAGCACAAAAGACCAATATCAAGAAACAACAAAAGGTAAACTATTTGTTTGATAAGAGGACTACAGAAAGAAATTTCTAGATGAATTATTTGGTTCTTGTGTGGAATGCCAGGTTTCAGGACAAGGGCAAACATGGCAAATTTGAACCATTATGGGTAGGCCCTTATCTGATAAGTAATACTCATGGAGAGGATTCCTATTTTCTCCAATGATTAGGTAGTGAATTTTAAGAGTTGCCTATGCATGGACAATTCCTAAAAACTTACTTTTCATAAGTAATTTCTTCTTTGTGCACATTGTAAAATAAGTTGTATATAGGTTGTAGATTGTGTATATTTTGTATAGTTCGTTCCTTTTGGGCTTTGGTCTGGTATGCTCCTAGAGGTCCAGTGGTTCTTGCTGCAATCTAAAAACTCACATGTCCCCAGTCAGAGCCAATGGTGGTACCTGTTAGGGTTTGGGGTTTTAGTCCGTGAAATTATAAGTCTTTGTCTTTGAAATCTTTTAAACCTAAAGTCCATAAGTCTTATTCGCTTTATATTTTAAATCCTTGTTGACCACCTGTGGTAGGTTCCCAATCCCTTAAGTTATGACTTGATCCCTTTGTATTCGTCAGGTGATCGGTCTCATGTCTTAGTCTTACCCCGTATAATACATGAAAAATTTAATTTGAGTCATAAGTCTTCAAATAGGGTATAAGGTTTAATAGAAATGTATTTCACAGTGACGCAATACATCATAGGTGATGTCATCATCCCCCTACATAGATAGGGTGACACCTGTCAAAGGATCTAGGCTTATGGCCCCCTTTATTGCAGAATCTTACATTGGGCAACCATATGCTACCAAGTGTCAATCTAAAAAGTGATCTACATGATGGTTCAAATCTAATGGTTGCACATCATCGCAAGGATATCTTGTAGGAAGGAATATCTGTCATGTGATCACGAGATGGTGACACGTGGCCTCATCTTATTAAAGGAGTAAAAGGAAAATGAAAGGTGGATGTGTGGAGGCTTTATCATACCTGCGCATGGCAGGTAGGTGGTGGGCCATTTCTGGTTGTGACACCACGAAATGGCTCCATGTGTCTAGATTGGACAAAGGGTGATGCAATTAGCATAAAGTGTATGTCTGAGTTGTCTTGTTCCTATTGGTTGATGACTTTACAAAGGTGGTAGTCGAGATTTTCAAATCTCGTGGGTGAATGATGGTCGTAGATCTCAAAAGGATAGGCTTAGATCAACGATGTAGATTTAAATTTTTGTGAGGAACATTGAAGGTGCCCTATGACACAAATTAGAGATTAAGGCCAAGGCTACTTCCATTAATGTCATGGGTCAGACTATGAAGCTTCAAAAGAAGAAAGGTTAGGGCTTCTTGCATCATTTCTTCAAGCATGAACATAATTTAGACGCGTAGAAAATTTTCAAGCAAGAAAAGAAAGAATTTCAAGCTTTGGTAGGCATAACAAACTAGTAAGTTCACTTTATCAACCATGCTTAGGGCATTTTAAGTTCACTACTTGATTGAGAAGGTAGATGGTTGTTGATACAGAAAGCCCTAGTTTAATACACAGTTTGGTAAAATGAATCAAGCCAGTCAAGCTTCTACCTCTAAACATAATTTAGATGAGGATCTTTTGATCCAATTCCCAACCTCTGCTAGAAAAGATTTAAACCTGCATGGCCCTGGTGGACTAGATGACAAATTCCTAGACTTTTGCTATAACTATAGAGATGCTCGACTGCCTATTCCCAATTGGGTCTTGTTTGAGAACTAGCACCGAAGAAGGAATTATAAGGCCCCAGTCTGCCACACTTGGCATTTTGATTTGGCCAAGCTAATTTGCCCTAATGTTTTCCCTAATCCAGATCACCTAGTGAGGGAAATAGCATAGAGGTATGATCCTCAAACAAGGACAGTCATGGCATGGAATGGCACAAAAATAATCAAGCTCACAAAAGCACACATCTTGACTATGTTTGGTTTAAACCCTGTGGCCAGTAAGCCAATTAAATTGAGTGCATTGAAGAAGAAGTATCAGACTGTTAAGTGTGCATACAAAGATTTCAATTTGGCCAAGCACAAGCTGAGAGGAGTTGGTAGTAAGTTGGTGAAAATATCAGATAGTGAAGAGGAACCTTTCCAGTGCACTCTGTTCATGCACTATTTTATCAAGACATATCACAGCTTGTGCCAAGTCCTAGGCAGGGATGCCTCAGACAGGATGCCTATCTCTCTGATGATGATGGCAGTGGATATTCAAAGCCAAAAGACTAGGGAGCTGTATGATTATGCTTCCTATATTGCAGATAAAATGCACAAATAGATGACAACAATCAAGAGCAAGTTATTTACTATTGATGCCCATGTTGAATTCACATGGTATTCTATGTTGTGCCATATACTTTTGTTCACCTTGTCAGGAATGTGGCACCAAATCTTACATGTGAAAATGGAAGATACACAAGGAAATGAACTACTAGTGCAGATATGGACATGCATGATTGATATGCATTATGTAGAGGCAGATTGTATAATCTTTGAAGAATATTTTGTGAGAAAAGTTCTAGGTTTCCTAGAACCAGAAGGAGAAAGGTTGCATTCAGATGTATTATATTTCTTAAGACCTTTGGAAAGGACCCCTCACTTGGGGATTGACCATAATTGGGGCGACTGGTTCTATCATGAGCACACTACATGCATTAGGGTCTATGGGTGTGAGGCTCCACCCCACATTCTACCTAAATATGTACCTAAGAGAATTGCATTCTTGGAAATTGTTAGGGAGTTAAATGAATCAGATAAAGCACATCTCATGAAGCACAAAAAAGGTTCATATTTCCCCACCTCCCTTAGATTCGGTGACTTTTTTTACTACTGACAAAGGTGGATTGGATCATATTTTTTCAGTGTTGCAGTGTTATGGGATGTATTTGGAGCATCCAAGGATTTTTGACCCTAAGGGTTTCATTGATAGGGTCAAGATTAGTAAACAAAGGCCGAGATACACTCAACAGGTCCTACTTAATGAGGACACTATCAGAAATTGCTTCACAATGCATGATATCCATACTTTAAGAATCAAGTGGGACACAATTATGGCAGGAGAAAGGATGAGAAAGAACCTAAATGTTGCCTATGAGGGTGCCTTTACAGAGGTGCAAGACCCAATTAAAAGAATTCAAAAGATGTTTGATAATGCAGAGCAAGTAATTGCTAGTGCTCCTGTAGGAGAAGAAAAGCCCTCCTATCATCCTAGAAGTTCTAGAGGAGGGTATACTACAAAAATGGATTCACATGACCCTTCCCCTACCAAAAAGGCAAAAATTATTGATTTGGAGAACCCAGAGGAAATTGTGGTAGTGGACCTCGAGGGTGAGGCAGAGGAACAGATGCAGGAAGTTGTCCATTAGATGAATTCTCCTGACAGGATAAGGCCCTACTTCTCCCCTAAGAATAGGTCAATGAGGACCATGACAAGCCAGACTATGGACACAGAGGACATTAGAGTAATGTCACATCTCAGACTTTGTGACTGGTTTAACTATTGGTTATTATCTCTATGTTTTACTTCATGGTTTAAATGTGTAACACTTACAGGTAAAATGTTATGTAATTGATGAATACCTAGTTACTATGATTGAATTATGTTTCTTTGGCTATGGATTTTGAGGACTAACCTATTAATGTGATTTGAAGTGCGACTGAGCGCAGGTACTCGTTGAAGACAAGAACATGATTGAGGTAGAGGTGTCTAGCTACTTGGCAAGAATTGAAAGGATGAAACCCGATGTCACACACACCACTTAGATCATACAGCTTCATGTCATTCTGCATGTTGATTTATTTCATTTCATGTTTGTGGCATAAGTTTCTAAATTGTCTAGCCTGAATGATTTGAGTGGTTGAATTAAAATAGTTGTTTCATCACCTCAAGAAGCTTGTCTGAGCATATCATCTTCATGATTGTTTGTTTTCTTTTTCTTTTTCTTTTTCTAGACAGATAAAATGTATAGTGATATTGATAAAATATTAACGTAATTTCCATGCCTATTCTATTATGTATATAAATTTTGAAATTGCTAACTATAGGTGAGTTTAAATAATTTTGTAATAATAATAATAAATAAATAAAATATTAGTGAAAAATAATAAGTTTTATTATTTAAAAGACAATATATAAATATATAGGTATGTATAATCTTTTTGATTAATAATATAGATTCTTTTTATTTATGGAAATATGAATTTGTTATTATAAAAACAAATATATAATAATATATATTCGATGCATATAAGGGCATTTTACTTTTTATTTATGAGTGAAACTAAGAGTTTGAAATAAGGTTTCATTATTATATATATTATGAAAAGGAGTTTCTTTATTTAAAAATTATATGCTAATGTGATTTATTTACTCTTACTCCACATGACACCTCACCTATTACAAATAAAGGTTTTTCCTTGCTTTTACTTTATTTTTTTTATTTTTTTTTATTATAAGGAGCATGAGTTCAAGTCTTAAAACAAGTTTGACCATGTATAGCAATATTCTCTATTTTAATATTAAGCTTCTGTAAGTTTTCTATATGCAAGTTCTTATTTAAGATCAACTTAAACAAAAAAGAGAAATAAGAAACATGATTTGTACTCTTAAAAAGTATTTGCTGCATATTAAAAGAAATAACGAACTCACGCATGAATGGCATAAAATTGTCAAGTCACTGGAGTTCAAGGTTAATGAAGCCAAAATTAGAGGCATGGAGGGAGGAGATAAAAACAAGAAACAAGAGGAGAAGAGGATCCCAAAAAAAAAAAAAAGAGGACGCACGCACAGGGGACAGGGAGGAAGGAAAGAAAGAAGAGTAAGAACAAGCATAGAGACAACTCACAACAGGAAGGATAGATTGATAACTAGGTTTTCTTCTTGTTTTAAATGTTTAGTTGATTTTATTTGTACAATAACTACCTATCTTTTTTTTTTTTGACCTTTCCTTTGAATCATTCGATTCCTCTCTTTGATTTGTAGCACCTTGTTCTTTTGTTTTGGTCAATATTGAATGGCCTGGTTATGGCTGTGTTATCACTCTTTTCAAATGATCTCTTATACCTTGTTTGGCCTTCGTCATTTTTGGATTTCCTTGATGTAGATTAACTTCCTCTCTACCTTGTATTTTTTTTTCAACCGTTAAGTAACCCCTGAATTTTTCTTGATACGGATTCAGATTGGTTTAATCATTCATTGGTAGCTTGAGGCTTTTGACTTATCTCTCAACCTTCCTTTATACCAGTGACGACCTTGTATTAAATCTTGACATTCTCTAACAATGATCCACCCTTTTAGTTTTCTGCAGCCTCTTTATTGTTTCATACCACTCTCTTTTATGTCTTTGTTGATCTTGTGTAATTTTGCAATGGCTTTTAAATGCTTCGTTGAATATCTAAGAATCTCTAAAAACTAAAAGAAACGTCTCTTCTCCTATCATGCTGAGAAGCAAGTTTACCTTCTTTTACCAACTTGACAACTTCCCCATGTACTGTATAATGGTTAGATATATATACTATTTGCAAACTATAACTTTTTAGTTAAGAAAATATATGTTAATTTCACTTCCTCCTATTTTTTTTTGTAAATGCATGTATACTATGTTAGGATACAATCGATTAGAGAATTGGTTTAAGTGCAAAAATTAGAATAGTTGAGTCATAAATCTACCTTTAGATTGTTGTGGATTAGTTATTGTTCTCTATCATCAAACCTTGGAGAGAGAGAACACCTTAAAATAATAATCAATAACTTAGAGACAAAACTACTGTTATACCTATTCTAATAGCTTGATAACATTTAAACATGTAATAACCTCATTGGGCTCCTCAAATGGATGTAATATAATTTCACATAAAAGGGGGTTAGTTGCACATAAAGGTGAATCTTTTTGGATCAATGGGTTTTAACTTCGAGTGTGCTTTTGGAAAGGGAGTATTTTGTTTTTTTTTGTTTTATCTATGATGTGTGAAAAGGGGTAGTAATTTTCTTCTCATATCAGATTCTTGGAAGTGAATGCTCTAGGGTTAGAGTTATTTTTTTTTCACTTCTCTAGCATTTATCTACAATTTCTAAATGGACTTACAGGGAAATTTAGTTTTCTTTTCCTATTTTGTTATGTATGTTGGGTTGCTTTTGGGCTAGGATGCTGAATGTGGAATATCAAAGATGGCTTTTCCTCTTTTCAAGATTTGACCTTAAACTATTTTTATGCTTGGCCAAGCTGGGAATTCATTGAAATAGATGAAAATTAGTCTAGTGAAACATATTTATTTATATCTCTGCCACATCCTGTTGTGAGACATTTGCATATCATCATTTAGATTTGCACTTAGACATCAGGTTGCATCAGGTGTTCCCTCCTGCCAGTTGTTTCCAGGTTGCTAGACATTTCGTGCAGGGCTGGGTTTCCTTTGTGTTATGAAGGGATCCAGGGAAGCGTAATTACTTCATGGTTGGGTGGAAAAGCGCCTAAGTCATGTTCTCGTCTCTTGGATCACAAGAGGACCATGTGGGTTCGTGGTGACTAGAGAGTTGATTAGATTCATTATTTTGTATTGTACATTATAATTGTATCTTGTAATTATCATTGAATGATTTATGGCATGAAAGCCAATGGACATTGTATATTCTTTTATAGTGCTAACACCTAGATTATGCATGTGAATTGTAAGATTAATGTCTTTTGTTTATTCATGTCTATGAGATTTATCTTTTTACATGTGGTGATGTAGTTAAGTGGATTAATTACTTCTGTAACTTTTGTGATGGATTGTGTACTTTATATTTGGTATCAGAGCAAAGGTTCTACTCTAGGCCTTTTTGGACCGTTATGCTAAAGTTGTAAACTCTTTGCAGATAATTCAACATGAATACTAGAAACTTTGGACATAGGGCAGCAATCCTAGGATCTAGCAGTGACCTAAATATGGGAAACAATGAAGAAGCCAATGATGTGAACAATCCTAGAACCAATGCAGGAAATAATGCCGAAAACAATGAAGGAAACATAAATGAGGAAAATAATAATAACAATGTAGGAGAGAATAATGATGGATAGAACAACCAACTGAGTCAAATCTTGGCTCTCTTGACTCAATAGGTAACTCTCTTGACTCAGCAGGGAACTCGAATGAACACTATGGAATAGGAAATTAGAGGAATAAGAGGAAATCAGAATGAGGAAAGGAGAGAAGAAAATAGAGGTCGGGAGGGTGAAGCAAATGAGAACAATAGAAACAAAATTGCTGAGGAGTTAGGAAAAGATCTCAAAAAGGTCACACCTCCTAAGTTCGATGGTAGGACCATTGGTGATGGAGTTGAAGCATGGATAATAGAAATGGAAAAATATTTTGAGCTCTAAAATCTTTCTGATCACACAAAGGCAATGTGGGGATCATATCAGTTGACTAGACAAGCATCAACATTGTGGGACAATGAGAAAGTAGATAAGAAACTGCTACCAAGTGAAATTACTTGGGAAATTTTCCTGCAGCTCTTTAGGAAAAGATGGTTACCGTAACTCTTCTTTAATAAGAAGATGACAGAGTTTCAAAATTTGGTGCAAGGAGAAATGTTGGTAACCCAATATTGGGAAAGGTTCTCACATCTACTTAAGTATGTTCCATAGTACTAGTTAGATGAGAGATTTAGAATCAAAAAATTTATTATGGGCTTAAGGCCCCAGATTGGTGCAGATGTAGACATTCATAACCCACTGACTGGATGCAGTTTTTGAGAAAGCCATTAAACAAGAACAGAAGCTGCAACAAGCAACCAATTACCGTAAGCAAAGAGATGCAAAGTTTGTCAATAAGAGGTCCCAGAATAACCAAAAAAATTATAATCAAAATAACAATCAGTGTAATAACAGTCGGCAAATCAGGAATCTGAACAGAGGTAATAACTCTCAAGATAGAAATGGTGGACATCAGAATGGAGGAAAAAAAAGAGGTGGTTACAATAACAATAACAACTATAACAACAATCAGCAGGATAGGTCAGAAGGACCAAAGGCACCTAGGGGTGGATGCTATGTTTGTGGAGGAGATCATTACGCTAATTCATGTCCTTAGAGATCAGTGGGAAGAGGAAATAGAAATCAGCAAGGAGCACGTCAACATCAGATACATGCCGCAGTGGACAATCGGCAAGTTGACTTTCAAGCTACACCTATATAGTTTCAAGGTAAGCTCTATGGACTACCTATTTTTATTTTGATTGATACTGGTGCCACAGAATGCTTTGTAGATCCTAAAGTAGTATCTAAATTATCTATTAGACCTGGGCATATGGAAAACTCATGGATGGTACAATATGGCAATAGAGTAGAGAGGAGAGTAGACTCATGTCTAGCTTGCAGTGAATTAGAGCTTCCAAGTTTTCAAACACAAGTTAATCTGTATGTAGCACCTTTAGGGTCTTATGATGTAATTTTGGGAATCAATTGGCTAGCTGAGCACAAGTCTCTAGTAAACTGTGAAGACAAGGTTGTTAGATGTTTGGATGACCTAGGAAATCATGTGGAGATTAATGGATCTAAGAGACCTTTAGAGCTTAGGCAAATCTTGACTATGCAATTAAAGAAGGCTAAGAGGAAAGGGTGTGCCATTTATGTTGTCCAAGTAAAGGACCTTGACAAAGAAGAATCAACATTCAATGAATACCCAATCCTTAGAGAATTCCAAGATGTGTTCCCTGTGGAATTGACAGAGTTACCACCAAAGAGAGAATTTGACTTCTCAATTGATTTGCTACCAGGGACTGAGCCTCAATCTAAGGCACCCTACAGGATGACTACTATAGAATTCTATGAACTTAAGGCACAATTGCAAGAGTTGTTGAATCAAGGATTCATTAGACTTAGCATGTCACCATGGGGTGCACCAGTTATCTTCGTAAAGAAGAAGGATGGTACTTTGCAATTATGCATCGATTATACGATGCTTAACAAAGCTACTATAAAGAATAGGTACCCACTTCCAAGAATAGATGAGCTCTTCGATCAAATGAAGGGAGCTACGGTGTTCTCGAAGATAGATCTAAGATCCGGCTACCATCAATTACAGATTAAGGATGAGGACATCTCAAAGATAGCTTTTAGAACTCGTTATGGTCACGAGTTCACAGTGGTACCATTTGGGTTGACTAACGCTCCAGTAGCCTTCATGAATTTGATGAATAGCATATCCAGTGATTATTTAGATGACTTTGTGTTAATATTTCTTGATGACATATTGATATATTCTAAAATAATGGAAGAGCACGAGAAGCATCTGAGGATAGTCTTACAATGCTTGAGAGAGCAAAAACTTTATGGTAAGCTATCTAAGTGTACCTTCTATCAGGATAAGGTGCACTATCTTGGTCATGTGATCTCAGTAGAAGGGATTGTAGTTGACCCTGAGAAGATTAAGGCAATAATGGAATGGTCTGCATCTCAAAGTGTGACAGAAGTCAGAAGTTTTATGGGACTTGCAGGTTATTATAGAAAGTTTGTGGAAGGATTCTCAACTATAGCAGCTCCGATTACCTCGCTACAAAAGAAAGGTAAAAAGTTTGAGTGGACAGAAAGCTGTGAGCAAGCTTTCCAAGTGTTAAAGGAAAATCTCACGACCGCTCCTATCTTGACCATGCCAGATCCTAATGATCATTTTATAGTGATAACTGATGCTTCAGGAGGAGTAGGAGGAGTGTTGATGTAGAATGGGCAAGTAGTTGCATATGAGTTAAGGAATCTTAAGCAATATGAGTTGAATTATGCACCACATGACCTTGAGTTAGCTACCATAGTTCATGCACTTCAGATGTGGAGGCACTATCTTCTAGGTAAGCCCTTTGAGTTAAAGACAGATCATTTAGGGCTTAAGTACATATTTACTGAACCTAACCTTAATGCAAGATAGAGAAGGTGGTTAGAATTCCTTAGTCAGTATGACTTTGGGATCGAGTACATAAAAGGCAAGGAGAATAGGGTAGTAGATGCTCTTAGCAGGAGAAGACATCTGGCTGCAATGGTTACCACCAGATTCAATTTGAGAAAAAGTGTGATTTAGAATCTACAGTGGGATGAACATTATGAAAGAGTAAAGCAAGCTTTAGAAATAAATCCCTTAGATCATAGGTTTGATGGTTATGTGTTTGAGTCAGATGGACTTTTGAGATATCAGGGAAAGATGTATATACCTAACTCAGGAGAATTGAGAAAGTTGGTGCTTGAGGAGATCCACAATGTACCCTATTCAGGGCACCCTGGAGTTACTAAGATGGTTGAAGGTTTGAGACCCTTATACTTTTGGCCTAGACTTAAGAAGGATGTGACACAATTTATGGCTCGATGCTTGGAGTGCCAACGAGTCAAGGCTGAGCATGTTCATCTAGTAGGGTTGTTGTACCCACACAGTGTTCCTGAACATAAGTGGTAGGCGATCAGCATGGATTTTATTCAGGGATTGCCCATGTCAAAGAATTGACATGATGTCATCTTGGTGGTTGTAGACAAGTTAACGAAGGTAGCACACTTTATTCCAGGGAATCTTTCAGATCATTCTTTGGTATTAGCTAAGAAATTTGTTCAAGAGATCTTTCGATTGCATGGAGTGCCAGAGATGATCATTTCTGATCGTGACACTCACATGACCTCAAGGTTCTGGACAACCTTGAATGCTGCATTGGGAACCAAGTTAAATTTTAGTTTGGCATATCATCCACAAACGGATGGTCAAACAGAGAGAGCTAATCAAGTTGTAGAAGACCTTCTCAGGATGTATTGTATGGATCAATAGTACAAATGGGAGGAGTATCTTCCATTGGTGGAGTTTGCTTACAACAACTCTTACCATGCGTCATTGGGAATGGCACCGTTCAAAGCTTTTTATGGGTGTAGATGTCGAACACCTATTAGTTGGGATAGAGTAGAAGATAGAATAGTGATTGGTCCTGACATGCTAAGGGAAATGGATGATCAGATGAAGTTAATCAAAGAGAAATTGAAGCAAGCTTCTAATCGTCAGAAGAGCTATGCAGATAGAAATAGGAGGCCTAGACAGTTTTCAGCTGGTGACAAGGTCTTCATGAGGGTCAAGCCTCATAAGAGTTCAGTTTCATTTGGCAAAGTGTCCAAACTTGCTCCTTGGTTTGTAGGACCATTTGATGTCCTAGAAGTGATCAATCTTGTAGCTTATCGACTTGCTCTACCTCTTGCTCTTGCTAAAATCCATAACGTGTTTCATGTGTCTTTACTTAAGCCTTATCATTCTGATGCTTCGCATATTCTTGATTGGTGTGCTTTACAGGTATAGGATCTAGGAGTGGTGCTAGTGGAGCCCATTTAAATTTTGGAGAGGTGCAACGTTAAGTTGCGTAACAGGGAGATTGTGCAGTACAAGGTCTAACGGGACCAATATTTTGTGGACAATGCCACATGGGAGGACGTTGATGAGATTGATAGATCTTTTCCTCATTTGGGGAATTTAGCTTAGTTTCTTTGTTTTATGCATAATAGTTGATGATACTTGAGATATTATTATTGTTTGATGATACTTTGGATTCATTATTATTTTCAGGTTATGTAATAAGACATCAGAATGATGTCTCATCCTAGTGGGGAAGGATGTCACGTCTTGGACTTTGTGACTGGTTTAACTATTGGTTATTATCTTTGTGTTTTACTTCATGGTTTAAATGTGTAACGCTTATAGCTAAAATGTTATGTAATTGATGAATACCTAGTTACTATGATTGATTTATGTTGCTTTGGCTATGGATTTTGAGGACTAACCTATTAATGTGATTTGAAGTGTGATTGAGCGTAGGTACTCGTCGAAGATGAGAACATGACTGAGGTAGAGGTGTCTAGCTACTTGGTAAGAATTGAAAGGATGAAACCCGATGTCGCACACACCATTTAGATCATATAGCTTCATGTCATTCTACATGTTGATTTATTTCATTTCATGTTTGTGGCATAAGTTTCTGAAATTGTCTGGCATGAATGATTTGAGTGGTTGAATTAAAATAGTTGTTTCATCACCTCAAGAAGCTTGTCTGAGCATATCATCTTTGTGATTGTTTGTTTTCTTTTTCTTTTTCTTTTTCTTTTTCTTTTTCTAGACAGATAAAATGTATAGTGATATTGATAAAATATTAACGTAATTTCCATGCCTATTCTATTATGTATATAAATTTTGAAATTGCTAACTATAGGTGAGTTTAAATAATTTTGTAATAATAATAATAATAAATAAATAAAATATTAGTGAAAAATAATAAATAAGTTTTATTATTTAAAAGACAATATATAAATATATAGGTATGTATAATCTTTTTGATTAATAATATAGAATCTTTTTATTTATGGAAATATGAATTTGTTATTATAAAAAGAAATATATAATAATATATCTTCGATGCATATAAGGGCATTTTACTTTTTGTTTATGAGTGAAACTAAGAGTTTGAAACAAGGTTTCATTATTATATATATTATGAAAAGGAGTTTCTTTATTTAAAAATTATATGCTAATGTGATTTATTTACTCTTACTCCACATGACACCTCTGTTGGCAAGAGACACTATATGGATTCATGGTTGTTGTCATTGATGGCAACAAAGGTCATCCCACATATCCGCAAGTCATGATATGTCTCTACCGGAAGTCAGATTGAAGATTGTTGTGGTCCGGTGAACAAGAACAGAGCATGTGGCAAGGTCCGACAGATTGGTCCGGATCTCTCAGAGGAAGTGTCTTGGTGCAGTGCGGATCTGGGGAAGTCAAGAGGACTATCTTGAGTGGTATATTCCAAGGATTTAGCCTCCGGAGTTGGACAAGGAAAAAGATATGAATAGTTGAGTACCGGATTCCTGAGAGACAGTGAAAACAGAGGAAGAACTGACTGACAGAGTATCAGACTACTTTCCGGATGTGTTACAGATGATGATAAAGGTTGCGGAGGCATGAATCATGTTTGGCCGACATAATTGATGATATCTACAAGTATATGCTTGATCCGCATTGCTTGGTGAGCAAGGATTCAGCCGACAGAACTAAGTTTGTAAGAAACTAGACTGTTCCGGATGCCGACTAGAAAGGTGATGAAATTACTTGTGCGGATATATATAGAGGATGGATTTAGTTGTAAAGTGTGTGAAATGAGGGAAAGTATATGCGAACAAGTCCAGAGTTGAACAGAAGTAGCAAGAAAGATCCGGTATGTGAAAGGATAGCAGACTAGAGAACAGAGGAAAGATGAAGTGCAGCAGATCAGTATACTGAACCTAACCGGAACTGAACTCCAGCATATGCAGATGCTTCCAATCAGTTCAAGACTGTGATTCTTATCACTCTGTAAGACAGTGTGTCTTCTTGTAGGCAGTGAGCCTCTTGTGAGCAGTGTGCTCGGGCAGTGAGCCCTAATTGGCAAGTGCCATTTTTGTAATTTCCTATTCTTCTAACAGAGAATAATTCTTGGGTTAATCACCCCGTGGTTTTCTCCCTTAACAGGGTTTCCACGTCAAAAATACTGTGTCATGTGTTTCTTATTTCATGGTTAATGTTTTGTGTTTGATTTTATGCTGCTTCAATTAAAAGGAAAGTTCAATAAAGGCAATAATTAGGATAACTGATTCCCCCCCCCCTCTCAGTTATCAACAATTGGTATCAGAGCTAAGTTCCTCCTAATAGAGCCTAACAGCTTGAGGAAGATCTGGGATTTCAAATGGATGCATATGGTTTAAAGGAGCAACTCAAGACTGCCCTTGAGGATCTTGAACAGTCAAATTCTGAAGTCAGTGAATTAAGAGAAAGACTCAAACAGGCTGATGAATTCATGAGGGAATTAAAAGACAAATTAAGTCTCTCTATGAAAAAGAGAAAGGAGCTGCTCCAACAGTTGGCAAGACAAAGTGAAGAAAGCAATACAAATGAAGAATTGACTGAGCAAACCAAGTTATGTGAAAAGTTATCAAAAGAAGTCATTATGTTAAGACATGAAATGGAATCAGGAACTATAAAGTTCACTCAAGAGATTGAAGAAAAAAGAAAGGCTAAAGACAATCTAAGACAATCTCTTAAGGAAAAATCAGAAGAATGCCACCAGATGGACAGGATTATTAGACATCTTGAATCTGATCTTGAAGATGCCAAAGATAATGAAGAAAAACTTGAGGATCAAATTACCTCTCTCAAAAGAGATCTTCAAACAGCAAATGAATATAAAGAGAAATTCAAGATAAGTTCTGCTCAACTTGAAGTTCTTCTTGGAAGTCAAAAGAGGACTGATGACAAGTATGGTTTGGGATATGAGAAAGGAGAAAGCTCCGGATCCGGTCAGAGGAATCTTGGATCAGAAAATCCAAGGAGCAGGCCTAGAAGACCTCCGGTAAGACAGCCAAATGCTCAAAAATATCCATCCTTCAATGGATACTGCCACAGCTGCAACCATTTTGGTCACAAAGCTAATCAGTGCAGAATGAGAATGAATCAGATTAATTCATCCTTCTCCGGACAGTGCTTCAACTGCAAAAGGTATGGACACAAATCCCATGAATGCAGAATTATGCAAGTAAACAAATCATTCAAAGGTAGATGCTTTACATGCAATAGAGTAGATCATATGGCTAATCAATGCAGATCAAGGGGATATCAGTTAAATATGCAAAGAAATGTTATTTGCCAAATCTGCAATAGGACCGGTCATAATGCTAAAGTCTGCAGAAACAAGAATCAGGACAAAAGAGGTCCGGTGTATGATCAGAATAAAGACAAGGGTAAACAAAAGATGAATGCGGATGAAGTTAGGAATCAGATGAGCAAGATTTGGGTGAAGAAAAGCTCAGAGAATGTAGAGGTTGGATCCGCACCAGATTCTGGTGCTGATATTTCTTCCGGAAATTAAAAAGTGAGCTCAGGCTCAGGGGGAGACTCAAGGAAGATTCTGTTCCCCCAGCCAAACAAGTTGTGCCGGATGTGGCACAAGATGCGGATTAAAGGGTTTGTAGATATAAGTCCTGAGATGCTTCAGTCAAGTTTTCAGAGGTCCGCATGGAGTTATGAAGAAGCTGTGTTCGATTAAGTTAGACCTGTTCAGGGAGGTGCTCCGGTATGATAAAGGATTACAAAAAGGTCCGGAGAGATCCGGAAGTGCACGATCTTGTCTTGCGGATTGGACAGAGTGTTTGGGATGTTCTTGTAATATGTTACCTAGATTTATTCATGATTTAAAGATCCGGATGATATTCAGTGATCAGGACTAATCCGGGATACTCCAAGCTGTCCAGACATGGTAAACCGGAATAATGCAGGTGAAGCATTTATTGCAGACAGATATTAGGGTTTGCGGAGCAATATAAGGGATTTCTCAAAAGTTATCTGCTCATTCTACACTTGAGAAGAAGCGAATAGTGGAGCTCTGCAACAAGGTTCATCAAGCACACCAAGGATCTCCTGCCGAAGCTATTGCATAAAGAAATCAATCCAACCACTCCATGCAAACCGAAGGCGCATAAGGTATTCTTCGTTTTCATTGCCTCACTGCAAATCTTTGAAGAATGGCTACTCCAAACATAGTTAAGATCTCTGATAGACCTCGCCCCTCATTCAAGAAACATCCCTACAAATCATTGGAGGTAGATCCACTAGGAGCCTTCTCTAGTGTCCCCCACGGAGTCTTACATACTGAAGATATTAGGGTTTACATACACGCAAACATTGAGGAATTTGGGGAATTCAAATTAAGAGACCTCTATCACAAGCAACTGATAGACAATGCTTTTGAGCTCAAACCAGAGTATAAGGGTATCCAGAAGAAACAATTTGAGCAATTCATTCATTTCCCTAGCTTTGAAGAAGATGAATGGGTCCGGTATGTACTGAGCAGGATGCATGACAACTTCCTTTGGCTAGATAGACCCTGTAAGATCACAAAAGAAGCAATTAGAGCAGTAACTGGTCTATACTCTTCCGGGGGGGTACCTATCCTCAAATCTGTCAAGAACAACGTTGTAACTGAGGCCACCGGATCAAAATATGATAAGAGGGCAATGACCATTGAAGATATTTCGGATCCGGATATCAAATATGCATCAATGATAATAGGATACAAGATCTATCACTCCAGCAGGGAGAATTCTGTATCCGGAACTGCAATATACACAGCATATGAAATGCTAAGAAAGAATGCAGATTATGATCTTTGTGAACTACTACTAAGCCAATTGATGGAAAATGTACAGAAAATCAAGAAAGACAAGAAGAACTCCTTTAAGTATGGTACTCTCATTGTATGTCTATTCTTTTACTTCATGAATGAGCTACCCGGAACAAGTGGATGGGTATGGCAGAATGACAAACCTGTTGCAGTCCAGAT
This sequence comes from Cunninghamia lanceolata, assembly GCA_027924645.1. NCBI lineage: Eukaryota > Viridiplantae > Streptophyta > Pinopsida > Cupressales > Cupressaceae > Cunninghamia > Cunninghamia lanceolata. Next base: position 9,685,744 of record BSBN01001281.1, read on the forward strand.
AAGAGACTATTTGCATGGACTTGGGGATGCAAAAGCGAGAAATACAGCTCTATGGGGATACTTCAAAAACTTTCAGAGCATGATGCAAGCAAGAGAGAGAATTCCCCAGTCTCTCATTGAGAAATACAAGGACTCAGTATGCTTTATGGTTGACACTGATCAGTGCCTAATGGAGGCAGTGGAGCCAAGGACTGTCTGGATCATGCCCATGGGGTATGAAGTTGATGAACAGATAGTAGAGCTGCATGTTCAACACATGCTAAGTCAGCCCAAAGATCCTAAGGCAGAAAGGTTTGGAACCTTTGAGGAGCTGAGTGTGAAATTACATGTAGAACTCAGGGAACCTGAGATTAAGAGAAAAGTGAGAAAAGAAGTGGAGCACATTGCTCAAGGCCTAGGCATCTCAAAAGAGGCACTTGATGCCAGCCGGGAAAAGAGGAGAAAGGCTGAGGAAGAAGAGAAAAGCAAAGAAAGTGCTCCGGTTGAAACCCCCACCCGGACCAGATCATCAAAGAGATCTGCACCTTCCACAACCAAAAGCTCAAAACCGGAAGTCCAGGCATCCGGTAAAAGATCCAAGACAAAAGCATCAAGGGCTTATGAAAGCCAAAAGGATGAAGAAGAAACAGAATCAGATGAGGAAGTAAGAGAAGTAAAGAAACAGAAGAAGAAAGGATCCGGTAAGCCCTCCACAGGCCAAGACAAGGATGAAATGGCAGAGGTAACTGTTGAAAAGCCCACTCTGTCACTAGAGAGCATAATCAAGTCGGTCACGGTGGATGGAAACCTTCAACCAATGACTGAATCCTATGATGACTTCAGTGAGGCAGACCAAAAGACTCTGCAGGAAGCCACAGTTAAATATCTGAACACATACAATAAGGCTTTCATTGAGATCATATCTCTCATTCCTAAAAGCCTAGAGAAGGAAATGGAAGTAAGAAAGAATAATGCTCATGCCAAAGATCTTGAGATCCGGGAGCAGATAGCTATTCAGCTATATCCTCAAATTGATCCCAAGACAATGAACATGATCTTCAAGGACTGCAAAGATGAGTTCAGAAGTAAAGCCAGGATGAATCAGCTCATGCTTGGTGAGACTGACAAAGTGGCACAAGAGACAGAAGAGATCCTCCGGAAGGCCTTCAAAAGGTTCAATCTTCCTGTTGTAGAGGACTTAGGTGCAGAAACAGCTGCTGAGTTGGAATCTTCTGTTCCGGAAGAAGTGAGCCCTGAACAGACAAGTGAGGACTTGGGACCCTCTGCTCCAGAAGAAGTGGCCCATGAACAAGCAAGCATCTCTCCTCCGGTTTCCCCTACAGTCTCCGGATCCAAAGAAGAAGAGCAATTGCAGGAGAAGGAAGCAGTGGTGACAGACAAAGAGGTTGACAGTTCTAAGACTGCAGAAGAAAAGAAACATCTGTCTCCGGCAAGAGACACTGCACAAACTGTTCAACAATTTTTGAGCAAAGAAACTCTAGAGATTGATGAACCGGAGCTTCTAAAAGGTCCATTTGATTTTGACTCTCTCTCTCCGGTACAAACAATGAAGATAGCTTCATTTGCAAATGCCAAGGCAAATGAAAAGCTCCTGAAGTCTCATATGGAAGACTGTGAGTTGATAGAGGCTGCTTCCGGAGTACTTGTAAAGATCATGCCATCAATCCAGATAGATCCGACAGCCTCCACTTCCGGTAATCTAAAAACCTTAGTCAGCAGTATTGATACACATTTTAATTCTCTAGAAAAATCAGCTGAAGAAAAGGTCCGGAAGGAATTTTTGGATAAGAGATTTTCTGAAATATTAGAATTAATCTCTAAGGATAGGAAGATTGTAAGCATTGGAATAAAGAGCTTAGAAAATGCTCTTAAGGATGGCGGTGACATCTACAAATTTTGTATATCTTGGTCAAAGGCAACAGCAGCAATTGACAAGAAAATAAAAGAGGAACAGGACAAGCTTCAAAGCTTATCTCAAAGTTTTGATCCTCTCTCTTCCTCTATAATAAATCAAGAATGTCAGACTATTGCAGTCTTGAATGAAATAAAGAATCTTGAGAAGGAGAGGAAGAACATTACCAATCGGATGGGAGAACTTAGAAGGATTATAGTCCCTAAGTTGGAAACTATGCATGAGGCCATCAGTGATGCCCAGACCACCGCCCATACAAAAGATCCGACAGATCTCAGGCGGGCAGAAGCTTTTGCATTTTTGTTGAGTGGTCACATTTCAATCTTGGACAGAATGAAGCTAAGTTGGGCTACTGAAATGGTTCAACTGCAGACATTCTGCAGTATATGTGAGTATGTAAATATGCGGCTATATATAGAAAATTTTTGAAAATTTTGGTGTGCGGACCCTACCCTTTGCCATTGATGTCAAAGGGGGAGTGAGGAGCAGTGAAAAATGAGGAATCCAACTCAGGGGGAGTTCTGGAAATTGTATATAAAGACAGAGCATCAGCAAAGGGGGAGCATAGTGTAAACACTTAGTCATTTTTCACTAAGTGTTGCCATCAATGCCAAAGGGGGAGATTGTTGGCAAGAGACACTATATGGATTCATGGTTGTTGTCATTGATGGCAACAAAGGTCATCCCACATATCCGCAAGTCATGATATGTCTCTACCGGAAGTCAGATTGAAGATTGTTGTGGTCCGGTGAACAAGAACAGAGCATGTGGCAAGGTCCGACAGATTGGTCCGGATCTCTCAGAGGAAGTGTCTTGGTGCAGTGCGGATCTGGGGAAGTCAAGAGGACTATCTTGAGTGGTATATTCCAAGGATTTAGCCTCCGGAGTTGGACAAGGAAAAAGATATGAATAGTTGAGTACCGGATTCCTGAGAGACAGTGAAAACAGAGGAAGAACTGACTGACAGAGTATCAGACTACTTTCCGGATGTGTTACAGATGATGATAAAGGTTGCGGAGGCATGAATCATGTTTGGCCGACATAATTGATGATATCTACAAGTATATGCTTGATCCGCATTGCTTGGTGAGCAAGGATTCAGCCGACAGAACTAAGTTTGTAAGAAACTAGACTGTTCCGGATGCCGACTAGAAAGGTGATGAAATTACTTGTGCGGATATATATAGAGGATGGATTTAGTTGTAAAGTGTGTGAAATGAGGGAAAGTATATGCGAACAAGTCCAGAGTTGAACAGAAGTAGCAAGAAAGATCCGGTATGTGAAAGGATAGCAGACTAGAGAACAGAGGAAAGATGAAGTGCAGCAGATCAGTATACTGAACCTAACCGGAACTGAACTCCAGCATATGCAGATGCTTCCAATCAGTTCAAGACTGTGATTCTTATCACTCTATAAGACAGTGTGTCTTCTTGTAGGCAGTGAGCCTCTTGTGAGCAGTGTGCTCGGGCAGTGAGCCCTAATTGGCAAGTGCCATTTTTGTAATTTCCTATTCTTCTAACAGAGAATAATTCTTGGGTTAATCACCCCGTGGTTTTCTCCCTTAACAGGGTTTCCACGTCAAAAATACTGTGTCATGTGTTTCTTATTTCATGGTTAATGTTTTGTGTTTGATTTTATGCTGCTTCAATTAAAAGGAAAGTTCAATAAAGGCAATAATTAGGATAACTGATTCCCCCCCCCCTCAGTTATCAACAACCTCACCTATTACAAATAAAGGTTTTTCCTGGCTTTTACTTTATTTTATTTTAATTCTTTTCTATTATAAGGAGCATGAGTTCAAGTCTTAAAACAAGTTTGAACATGTATAGGAATATTCTCTATTTTAATATTAAGCTTCTGTAAGTTTTCTATATGCAAGTTCTTATTTAAGATCAATTTAAACAAAAATAGAAATAAGAAACATGCTTCATACTCTTAAAAAGTATTTTCTGCATATTAAAAGAAATAACGAACTGACGCATGAACGGCGTAAAAGCGTTAGGTCACTGGAGTTCAAGGTTAATGAAGCCAAAATTAGAGGCATGGAGGGAGGAGATAAAAACAAGAAACAAGAGGAGAAGAGGATCCCAAAAAAAAAAAAAAGAAAGAAAAGAGGACGCACGCACAGGAGAAAGGGAGGAAGGAAAGAAAGAAGAGTAAGAACAAGCATAGAGACAACACATAGTAGGAAGGATAGATTGATAACCAGGTTTTCTTCTTGTTTTAAATGTTTAGTTGATTTTATTTGTATAGCATGTAACGCCCGCCTTGAACACCTTAAAGAAATACACACTTATGCTATATAAAACAGGAAAAAAAAAAAATTTAGAATGATCAAGACATATTCTCTAAGGATTCAAGGCTGCATTACTTTACAAATCAACTAACATAATTTAACATACATCAGTAACTAATCCAAATCCATGCTCAATTAAATAACTTATTCATATTTATCAAATAACGGAATCTGCATGATTAAATACATAACTGAAATGCTTTCATATAAGTACATCATGACATCATTATATTGCCATTTTCAGACTACATCAGAATTACATACACAATGAATGTTCTGTTGCACAAATCCAATACAAGATAATACACATACATCTTCATCAACTGGGACAAGTACAACTGGAACAAATCTTTTCTGCATATGAACTTGACAAGGAATAACCAATGGATAATAAAGCTCTTCCACCCGACCATGTGGAACCCTAAGGTCCACCCCCCGAGCTAGGAGTTAACATGAGGTCCCAAACAATGACAGTCAGGTAGACGAAAGACAAACAAGAACAAAGGATGACCAACGCCAATACAACACATGGCAATAACAATACAACACAACTTAACTTCCAGAGGCGACACAAAACAAATGAGGAGAGACCGAACAAGGGATGCTAGGTTGTAGTAGGGAGAGTGTCATCGCACAGTCCTAGCATGGGTTATCCTGACAACCTCTCACTAGGCGCTGGCCCCATAGGGTGACACATGCGGAATCGACCTTCCTTTCATGAGGACAAGGAAGTCAATCATGCCGACCAGGCCTTCTCTACCCATCCTTAGTCTAAACAAGCACTACAGGCCATGGGAGAGGAATCCATTAATCTTATTAATGTGAAATCTACCCTTAACCCCCTAGTTTATTTTAGGTTATCACTTGATTAATCTACTTCCAACGGGTTATCCTGACTACCACTTTGGGTGCCAGCCCCACGTTGAAAGTCACTCTCCTTCCTAACACCTAGTAAACCTAAAACATCATACAAGACTTTGTAACAATACACGTACATGTTCACTGCAAGGCATAAACCCTCTTGCATCACAATAGAATCATAACACCAAATGTTATCCAACGCTTTTAACATTACAATACTTTACTCTTTTACAGATTCCAGGTCTCTCCATATGACAAAACGGTACAATAAGTTCACAAGTGGTTTAATATCCCCACCAGAAAATATTACTTTCAATACACATAAACAACTTGACATTATCTCAATATACTTCATACTATGTTTGATCCACATAATCGTTATTACATCGTAAATACAAAAACAACTATACACAAGTTGCAATTACTCAACTATGACAACTTAGCCTCTGGAATTCGAGTTTAACCACCCTCAATTCGACTCATTACAACAACTCAATCAATTCAATTCAGATTCAGGAGATTAAACACTACAATTCCTTCTCGGTTTAATGTAAACAACTCCCATAATAAAAAGAACATTAAATTGCAACAATTAAATTAATACCTTGCAACTAATTATCTAACTAATCTTTATTTTGCTTTCCAAGGTAAATTACTTGATTCACTAAATAATTACAATAATTTATTCGTAAAAGAAACACTTAATATAATTATGCTATCCAATTCCAGTTTACTATTACGACACTTCCATATCAATACGATCTTAATCATTTTCCTTTCAAACTTGTCCATTTAACTTGACTCTTTCAAGAAATGAAATGAATAAGAACGCTAAATTAATACCATATAACTACACGACAGTTATACTGAGGAAAAATCATCAACGACGAACATTATTGTTTTATTGCATGTCTTCGTCGTAACGGTGACTCAGAAATGTTTTAATCGAAATGATGTAAATATGTCTAAACAAAAGATCGGAATGGCCATACATATGCCGTCACGCTTGATAGATGCATAAACTATGTTTATTTCCATGGCGTTCCGATTTTCATGTAGATACTTTTGCTATGTCTGTGCAGCTGTAATAGTCTACTGTCTTGTAGGAACCTATGGAATCATGATCAGCTTATATGAATTGTAAATGAGGTGTAAAATTGTTATTGATTGTCTTACCATTGAAATAGATGATATTTGCTTGTGTCACCAACTTCTGGCTGTGTCCGAAAACTTGAAAATTTAATAAATTGATGGCAACAACTTAAACAGTTTTTTCTCTCTAACGAAAGGCAATGACTACAGGAAAACAATGATACATAGGAACGACAACTAGAGTTGTTGAAAAGACTACTTACGGCTTCTAACAGCGTTCTTCTTATACTCAGTGCCAAACGATTCTTCTTACCGTTATGCGGATTTCTAATTACGAAAAGGTGTGATTACAGTGTTACATGATGGTGGAGGTTTATTTCTGACAGAAGGTCACAGATTACAAATCCTCTGCAGATTTCAACTGCTGTTTGCTGTGTGAGGGCATGACCATCATCCTTGGCAGCGCATGCCTTTCTATGCTCTAACTCAGTTATTGAGATATCTGTTAACTCTGCACTGATTGTACGAATCGTTTTCAAGAAAAATGTTGAATAAGGGTAAAGGTGAAAACTTGTGCGCTCAGCTGAGAACAACTCTCCAGATGAATGGAACAATAGCAAGACAAACAATACTGGATTTGTTGCAAAGACTTTAAAAACTTGCCATAGGGCGAACTGTGGTTATCAAACTAAATTCTATAGAAATACTTCTTGGGATGCAATCGTATGGTGATCCTATTGTTGTGCAAAGATCGCTGGCATACACAAAATGGGTTTGCTGACAAGGTATATATATATTTTTTTTGACAAGGTGGCCTTTTTGTTTCCGATTTGCAACCCTGCAACAGCTAGGAAATAGTTGATTACTGAGTTCGGAAGTATTGGTGACCGTTGACCCGCGCCGTGTAACTACCACTTCACCACAAGTATGAGCGCCAAATCAGACCAAACAACGAACACATTAGACTCTTCTAGCAAACAAATCAGCAATCGCCTAGGGCACAAGGCTCCACATGGGAGATGTTGATCAATCCCACGTGAGTTTTGCTCACACTACATACCACCTATCTCATGTCTTGCATATTTAGTATGCATCTATATCATCAGCTTTCAAAACCTTAAATCTTATTCCATTTTCTTTCAAGAACAAACCGTTGAACTGGCAATACAAGGTGCAATTTGCAAAAGTAACCCTTTCTAGATATGCGACTAGCTGAAAACCAAGATCTATGAGATTAGAATGGTTGCAGGATATAATCCAAGTGGGTGCACATGACCGAAACCTCAAACATGTGATTTTATTTAACTTGCCTGTGTGGTTTGCTACAGCCGCTTTATAAGAAAAATAACAGGGTCGCTGCTTAATGAATGCCTTGATTGATTCTCAAGGAAAGAACAACATTTCTCTGAATGGCCGATGCACTATATTAGGTTTTTAACTATAATTGAAACCAATGCAGTTTGCATACACTCAATCTACTGCCTATTTTGTTCACTTCTAAGCCAGGGTTTGATGGCAGTGCAAAAAAAATGTCCTTACTAACTTTCCAGATCCAAAGAAAACATAGGTCTAAGAATTACCGCTGCTCAAATCATTAGTTCAAATTGTTAATAATTGCAATGCCAATTGGATGTTTGGAAAAAAAAATTGTTTAATAGCTTGAAATGGATAAGACAATTGCAAGGGCAGCATTAATCCTCACATTGAGATATCTGAAAAACCTGCGTTGAATGAATGAATCGATCTAAACTTTAATCTTGTATGCAGGTTACAGAATTAAGAAATTGTTTTAAGTCATCTAAGGTGGCAGATAAATATCAGCTGAGTCTCCTTGTCAAACGATCAAGGAAACTGAAGTCTAGGAGCCTGGATAAAGGCGTTCAACTCAAAGCCAGAAATGCTGATGTGAAAACTGCAAAGAATAGGCCGTAACTCTTAAATCCCCGGAGGAATACCATCAAAAGAATTGTTGAAAGTGTCGTCGCATCCCAAAAGAATGCATACCACAACCCCGACAATATCAAGGGTTTGCAGGAAGAAAACAAATAAAGAAGGAATGCCAGACGAATCAAAAGATCTAGTAGCCGTAGTGCAGGAAGAAGTCGATCTGAAGTTTTTTTTATGATATTGAGGAGATCATAGGCTGAGGATCAAGCAAGCTAGAGATCGCTAGAAACTTTTCAGTCAAGGAAACTATGTAGGGTGTATTGGACTCGCAGCCAAACAAAAGAAGATATGCAAAATGGTTAAAGCTTGTTAGCAGGCCGTAGCATCCAAGACATCCCTATGAAATACACTCGGAGTGAAGCTGACTGCCAAGTTAATAATTTAATGGCTGAGTGGAGGCTTGGAAATTTATAGAAGAATACGCTATTATATGTGTGATAGGGTTGTAACACAATGGTGATCTGAGGTGCCTTCAAACTATATCCTTAAAACTCTATTAAGATCTATGTTGGGTTAATAAACATGACCTCAAGAGAATTGTAAACAAAACCCACTCAATGCCATGACAACGTCTGCCATAGACCCAACGATCCACACATGATTCCGTCCTTTGGGGATAGACAGAAGGATCCAACAATGGAGTGGGAGAAAAGCAATTATACAACGAATCCTCTGAGCAGAAATTCATTCCAACAACAACATTTGTAGATTTAAAATAAAATACAGAAATTAGACATTCGGTGGAACCTGGCTACGATGTCAGTTCGACAAGTCTGCTTCACTTGCTGCAGATCCAAGCTTCTTTTTCTAGCCTTCTTCACTCTTCTTGCACCTGTAATTCTCTGACCCTTTGCCTCAACAAGCTTTTCTTTTATAACACAGCCCCTTCCTTCTTCCAAGGAACTCGGCACGTGATCCCGTGCATCTCCCCCCTCTAATTATATTTTTATTTAATTTAATGATCCCAAAATGTTATTTATTTAATTTATTTTATTTTATTTTTTAAATGTAAACACATAATTCCCAACAACATTTAATTTCTTTATAGCCGACCAACTATATTGTTATTAATAAAATTGTACTATTTCGTCAATCTATAATTTTGTAACTATATTTTAATTTATTTTATTAATCAAGTTGTAAATCACAATTTACAACATGATTACAACTATTTTATTTATTTAAATATTTATTATAAATAATATTATATTGAACAATACAAAATTTCTTACAACTTTATTTAACAACTACACTTCTAATAAAATAATAATTTATTTATAACGATAATTGACAACTAACGACATTATGCTCATTTATCAACATTTATATTCTTTCGTATAATGATTCTAATTAAAGCACAACACTACCATACACACTTAGACACCTTCGAACCTAATTAGACTCCAAGGTACAATATTACCTGACAGCAAGACATGATCTAATGACAACCAATAACCACAAGGGTAAACTGACAACCAGATAACACTGATTAGGGACCTCACATTAACTTCAATCAACTAATCCATTGGCGAAGGCATGCTCAGACCTGGTAATCAGGTGGAGTCGATGCCTAGTACCTGCATCCTGCAGCAACGCACGGTTAACCATAACAAGATATATATATATACATCACATGCAGTCCTATAGTGAATGGAAATCACAGTGGGGTAGGGTACTCGAGAGCGAGTAATACGACACTGTTCCATTCACGTTTACGAATAAACAATTAACTATATTGAACAAGGTATCTGATTACTAGTCAACAACATAAAATGATCAACTATCTTCCTATCCCATATAGTGAATAACATCAAAGCATCTATAACATCCAGTTCATTTATCAAATTGTAAAGCATAAAATAAAATAATCCAACATCAACATCTGTTATCATAACAATTAGGTCTGTTAGTGCCTGAATTGACTGACAGTTTTTGAGCAATTTTCATGCAGGCACTTTCCCTAAGTATCCAAAAAATGTTCTAAGTATTGGACCTCCTCAGCATTTTTCAGCTGCATCATCATATTTTCTTTGAAGAGGAGGTCATCATCATCATCTTGTCTTCGATGATGGTCCGCATCATCATGTTCTCTGTCGACCGGTTTCTCATCAGGATCATCATATTTCAATATCGGGTGATGTTTGGATATCATCCTGATCCTGCTGACGAGCTACAGTGTGCCCTGATTTGCTTGCGGAGGTGATTTTTCAAGTATCTGGTGATCTTCCAATTATCACCTTGCCCAAGCATGATGATGATGTTGCCCCGATATTCTGAAGGGGTTATTCTTTGAGTTGTTCGACCTGACTTGTTTTTTCTTAAGGGTCGTCATCATCATCATCATATTTCCAGTTATCGCCGTGTTGCTTGCGAGGGTCATCATATTTTCTGCCTACATGATATTTTGCCGGGGTGATATTTCTATCATCGGGTGATCTTGGTTATGATCATCCTGATGATGTTGTTGAAGAGTTCTAGGTGTGACCCGATATTCACTGGGGTCATCATATTTTGAATGTCAGGATGATCTTAGTCAATATCATCCTGATGTTGTTGTATCACTTCATGTTCGTTGTTTTATCATCCTGATGATGCTGACGTCATTCTTATGTCAGGGTGATATCTATTTCTCTACCTATTTGCATCATGATATTTCCGAAGGGAGATATCCGCCTGTCGGCTTCGTGCATTATCTAGTGGGGGTGATCTTTTCAAATATCTGGCGTATTCATCTATCACCCTGATCTTATAGTGGAGCTACAGTGCAACATGATATTTGTGCATCAGGATGATATTCCCAAATATCCGGTTATCTTCCAAATATCATCCTGATGTCGATATGATGATGACGTCATCAAGGTCCGGGGGGGTCATATTTCTAACACTGATCATCTTGTGGAGATCCCCCGATATTTGCAAACATGATGATGACGTCATCCGGATATGAGGAGGTGCACAGTAGGCAGATATGATGATGACGTCATCAGGATGTTCATCGGCCAGACTTTTGGTATAGGCTCAGCAGGAGGATGTTTCTCCGATGGATCAGGTTGTGCCGATGAAGGCAATTATCATGCAGGTTATATTGCGATATGATGCTGACGTCAGGGTGATATTTCAAGCGACGGGATATCATGCTGCTGGAGGATGATGATAATGATGAAGTCTTATACTAGTGTCGTCAGGAGCAAAAGCACCGACATCATATATGCTCATGACCTAGTATATAAAGTGTTAAAGAGGTTGCTACGGGGTGCATGTGGGATAATTGATATCCTGCATTTTCAAATATCATGATGATGAATCTCGGCGGGAAATGGTTGCGATCGACTGTTAGATGTTTTTCCCAAGGCCGCGGGTTGGTGCGCCATTAATGGTGAAGGTTGCAGAGGTATGGGCGGATCTGGTACCCGATTGAAGGTGTACATCAGCGGACAGTGGCGCAGGGCTCGAGATATCTTCCTGTCTCCTCCCCTACCTGCTGCATTCATGTTTGGGCGCTAATCTGGTAGTGTTAGAGCGCCATTTTTCTGATACTATGTATCTGGCGAGATTTTTGGTCAACCCTGTAATTAATTGCTATGGTACACTACCTGGCTGTTATAAGCAGGAAGTGTTATTCATTTGTGGTTGTTGAAGGTTGAAGATTTTTGGCTCTGTAATTCATAACAAGCTGATTTGGTTGCTCTGTACAGTTTAACCTGTGAGTTTATGTATCTCTTGTTGTATGTTTTTGGCATGAACTCACTGATTTCATGATTAATCTTATATGAGAAATGCTATCTTAGCATGTGTTGTGTTAATTCTGTCTCCAGTATTGCATGTATTCTTCTTCTGAATCTGGATATTTGGGTAATGTTTAGATTCTAGAGCATAGAATTCCTATGCTGAATGTCTGATCTTTTAACTTCTGCTCAAGGGGTAGATTAAACTGTTTTCAGGTTGAACATTGGGAAGGGTATACTGCAGTAGGGATGCCATAAGTAGAGATAACTTAACACTCTGTATTGGGAGATATCTGTAAGGCAGATATCACATATATCCCCCTGAAATCCAGTTTTAGCTGTTCATGCTGATCATTCACAGGTGTATGTCTACTGACTCCAGGCCCTGGATAGGCACCAATCTTGCTTTGTGTTTGTGTTACAACCATGTCCAGCTTTGCATCCAAACTTAAACTAAACCATTTCATACTTCCTCCTGTTAGTTGTAGGAGTAGGATTAGGAACCCCCTGCATGCTCTCATACCCAACCAGACATCATGTCCAAGAATGTTGCCAGCCTTGTGATCTATCATATAGATCTTGGTCCATACATGAGAGTATTCTGCCTGTTGTTGTCAAGTTATATCTTTCTATCTTTGAGCTAGTCAAGGTTACATCTTGAGTTATAGGGATCCCCCCCTTGGTGCAGCAGAACCAGAAGTGAAGGGGAGGCAGCTCACGCAAGCTCCTGTATTTAGTTGGCTGAATCTACCTGTGCATTAGAAGTGGCAAACCCTAATGCTGATTCAGAAGAAAAACCAACAAGGTCCATACTAAAATAACAAAATAACCAGGAATCCATCATCAAACGATCTAAAATACTGTCATAATGTCCAGTACTACTAAGCAAACATCAGTCCAAAAGACAACAAGTTGAGGGGCACTACATAGCAGCTACCTATGTTATTTTTTGTTTTACCTTTCCTTTGAATCATTCAATTCCTCTCTTTGATTTGTAGCACCCTGTTCTTTTGTTTTGGTAAATATTGAACGGCCTGGTTATGGCTGTATTATCACTCTTTTCAAATGATCTCTTATACCTTGTTTGGCCTTCGTCATTTTTAGCTTTCCTTGACATAGATTAACTTCCTCTCTACCTTGTATTTTTTTTTTCAACCGTTAAGTAACCCCTGAGTTTTTCTTGATATAGATTCAGATTGGTTTAATCATTCATTGGTAGCTTGAGGCTTTTGACTTATCTCTCAACCTTCCTTTATACCAGCGATAACCTTGTATTAAATCTTAACATTCTCTAACAATGATCCACCCTTTTAGTTTTCTACAACCTCTTTATTGCTTCATACCACTTCTCTTTTATGTCTTTGTCAATCCTGTGTAATTTTGCAATGGATTTTAAATGCTTTGTTGAATATCTAAGAATCTCTAAAAACTAAAAGAAATGTCTCTCCTCCTGTCATTGTGAGAAGCAAGTTTACCTTCTTTTACCAACTTGACAACTTCCCCATGTACCGTATAATGGTTAGATATATATATTATTTGCAAACTATAACTTTTTAGTTAAGAAAATATATGTTAATTTCACTTCCTCCTATTTTTTTTTGTAAATGCATGTATACTATGTTAGGATACAATCGATTAGAGAATTGGTTTAAGTGCAAAAATTAGAATAGTTAATTCATAAATCTACCTTTAGATTGTTGTGGATTAGTTATTGTTCTCTATCATCAAACCTTGGAGAGAGAGAACACCTTAAAATAATAATCAATAACTTAGAGACAAAACTACCGTTATACCTATTCTAATAGCTTGATAACATTTAAACATGTAATAACCTCATTGGTCTCCTCAAATGGATGTAATATAATTTCACATAAAAGGGGGTTAGTTGCACATAAAGGTGAATCTTTTTGGATCAATGGGTTTTAACTTTGAGCGTGCTTTTAGAAAGGGAGTATTTTGTTTTTTTTTGTTTTATCTATAATGTGTGAAAAGGGGTAGTAATTTTCTTCTCATATCAGATTCTTGGAAGTGAATGCTCTAGGGTTAGAGTTATTTTTTTTCATTTCTCTAGCATTTATCTACAATTTCTAAATGGACTTACAGGGAAATTTAGTTTTCTTTTCCTATTTTGTTATGTATGTTGGGTTGCTTTTGGGCTAGGATGCCAAATGTGGAATATCAGAGATGGCTTTTCCTCTTTTCAAGATTTGACCTTAAACTATTTTTATGCTTGGCCAAGCTGGGAATTCATTGAAATAGATGAAAATTAGTCTAGTGAAACATATTTATTTATATCTCTGCCACATCCTATTGTGAGACATTTGCATATCATCATTTAGATTTGCACTTAGACATCAGGTTGCATTGGGTGTTCCCTCCTGCCAGTTGTTTCCAGGTTGCTAGACATTTCGTGTAGGGCTGGGTTTCCTTCGTGCTATGAAGGGATCCGGGGAAGCGTAATTGCTTCATGGTTGGGCAAAAAAGTGCCTGAGTCATGTTCCCGTCTCTTGGATCGCAAGAGGACCATGTGGGTTCGTGGCGACTGGAGAGTTGATTAGATTCATTATTATGTATTGTACATTATAATTGTATCTTGTAATTATCATTGAATTATTTATGGCATGAAAGACAATGGACATTGTATATTCTTTTATAGTGCTAACACCTAGATTATGAATGTGAATTGTAAGATTAATGTCTTTTGTTTATTCATGTCTATGAGATTTATCTTTTAACATGTGCTAATGTAGTTAAGTGGATTAATTACTTCTGTAACTTTTGTGATGGATTGTGTACTTTACAAGTAATGGCTTGCAACAAATTCCTAGAAGATGATGAGTTCATAAATACTCCTGAATTTAGGAGTTATGTACTAAAGGCAAGGAGTGAGGAGTTCCAAAAAAGAATTGAGGATGCCAAGAGCGGGGATGACCCCTCTGAATATGAGGTCATCACCCAAAGGGTGTTAAAAGAAGTCAATCAGGCCATAAGCAAAATGACTCCAGAGGAGGGGAGGGCATTAGATGCCAAAAGTAATATCTTGCTCCTCCCTCATTGGACTTTTTCAGATGCAATTGCATTTGACACAATTACCAGAGAAGACTCAGATGTAACTAATGAGCAAGTAGAGAAGGCTCTCTTTGGTGTAGCCTTCAATCCTAGGTTTGAGACATTAGCAATATGGGCTCTAGCCTCAAACAATAACAAGCCTAGGATTGGATTGGGGGAGTTAACATGGGATGTAACAATCAAGAGGGTATCTGACACCCTTGCTCCCCAAGCTGCAAGTTTGAATGTATAAACTGCACAATTTGTTGAGGCAGTCACTAATAAGCTACATAAAGAACAAGATGAGTTGGTGCTACAATATGCATAGGCAATTGTAGAGCTCAATAAGTGCAAATAGTGGCTATCACTAGGGGCTGGTACTTCTACTCCTCCACCTGTGATCCCAACTATAGAATCATTCCCAGCTGATACAAAGCCCCTACTAGCAGAGATTAGGGAATTGAAAGAGGAGGTAAAGAGATTGAGGGAGGAGAAGAAAAATTCATTTAAGGAGATGGTCACTAACTCGATCAATTATAGAGTGACCAAGGTTCTGGCAAGGGTAGATGAGACTTGGAAGTCTTATTCAAATTTAAGAGCTGCCATGGATAAGCATGAACAAGATAAAGAGAGCTTCAAGGTAATGAATACAGCGTGGTTTCCAAGGATTAGTGAATTGAAGGACCTACATAGATGCTCAAGGTTTTATGTACAGGCGTCACCAGAGATGAAGCCAACATTGGATATGCTTATAATTCTTGAAGAGGTCATAGATTTTCGGCTAAGACTAGATAAGGTGTTGGGTGAAAAGAAATTATTTATGGAAATGATAGATAAGAAATATATGCCTAGTATATTGGAGGCTGATGGGCAGGTGAAGGGCATTGACAAGTGGATAGATGACTTCAATGACAATGCTATCCAGTTGATAACTACGTGTTGTACTAATGGAGATCCTAGCTTAAAGGTTTTGAGCTTAAATCTAGACAAACTACACGTGTTGGGAATAAACTTTGAATTGCTCTGCAAGGAAGCAAACATTTTGATGGATAGATGGTACACAAGTCATAATCATAAGATAGAAAAATGATTTCATTCATGTGGCCATCAGAGAAGTCATATGTTCACTAGGTAGAAAAGTATAAGTGAATGTACCTAAAGTGAGGGAGCAGCTACCTTCTCCTATGCATTTATGTGGTCGGGCTCCTAGAGTCTAATGTACTCCTTGTGATGAATTACTTTCTATCTTTTCTCCATGCTTTATGTATTTAATGCCCCTAAGGTAGTGCTTTGTAATGTGATATTCACCTAACCAACCAATGTATTAAATGTTAGGCGCTAGGTTCTGTGTCTATAAAGAATGGGTTGCTTCACTTTGTAAGGTTGTTGGAGGATTGGGATTTTGAGAACTGAAAGTAATACAAAATTTTGACTCATTGCTCTCTCTATGGTCTTGTGAGTTCTATTTTAATGTGTGTATTTTTCATAAGCCATCTATCAGTTTTAGATTATGTTATATGAGTAATGCAATGTGCATGTATTTCTATTGATTTTCTCCATTTGTTATTTGCATCTTTCTCTTGAATGAAGTAACTAAGGGTTTTCTAAATTATGGGGTGCATATCTATTGCATTGCATGTTTAATTTCTTTCTTCTATTTAAGGAATAGATTAAAATGCTTTAAGTCAAATATGGGGAAATATATACGATAACAGGGATATTTGTAAGTAGAGTTAATGCAAATACTTAATCTTGGGAGTTCTCTACAAGGAAGGAACTAAAAATCCCTCTGAGGCTAGTATATTTGCTTGGTTTATGGAAATTCATTTACATATTGTAAGATAGACTCCATGCCCTTGGATAGACACTAGTCAGAGACCTAGATTAAGTTTATGAATAAAACCCTAGTCTTGCAACCAATCATATAAAATTAAAATCAACTCAAAACCTTAATGTTTAGGATTGTAGGAATAGGATTTAGGTTCCAAATCCTCTAATTCACAACTGAAGTAGGATCCAAGGCTAGCCCCTTTGTATTTATTTTACAATTTTGGTCTGCATAAGAGAGAATTTATTTGCTAAAATGTCAATACCTAAGTACAGTCAAGATTTACTATATGGGTATTTAGTAAGGGAATCTCCCCTAGGTTCTGCAGAGCCTGAAGTGTAGAGGAGACATTAGATTCTATCTCATATATGTTGGCCACTAACCTGTGGTCCTTGTGGATAGAAGATGATAACTTTTTAGGGGAACCAGGATAATCAGCTAGAAAAAACCAACATGTACCAACTTTTAACCTCAGGTTCTCCAAAATGCTTAATTGTATCCTAGATTATATGAGGCCAAATGATGCATTGTGTCTAGTAATATATCGTGCTACATTTGATGAAGAGATGATTTATCTATGAAGAAATAAGGAACCTAAGTCACTTCCATGCTTATGAGATTGCAAGGGATATTAAAAATAGCTTGCAATATGTAATGCCTATTGGGCACATGTCTACAAATATCAGAAACAAAAGATTGATGTTGAAAAGTTTCAATCCTTTGCTTAGGGATGGAGCCAAGTTATAAAAATTTGATATCAACCTTGATATAAATGAAAGTAGTGTTATTGCAGGTACATCCCATAATGAAAAGGATCAGGACTATAACTACCCCATAAGAAGCAAGGTGATAAATCATATGTGTGATCACATAAAAGACATACATGAAATTGTGTTTTGTGATGATGTCGAAAGTTCACATAATAGATAAATTGAATAGAAAATAGAAATTTTTATATTGCGGGATGTGTAGGTGGATGTTAATTCAATCCATAGTAGTTTTGTGTACCATACCATGGAAGATGTTAAAAGGACACAAGAATTGTGTGGTGGATGGATGTAGAGAGCCAAGCAAGCAAAATTATTGGTTGCAGAAGCATGATAGCATTTGCAAGAAGTCAGGGAACGTTGCAGCCAGATAGATTGTGCAAGACAACAAAGGGAGTTGTACCTCAGGTCTCTTTTCTTCCCAAAGGATGAATCTGGGGAAATTGAATAGATAAAAATAGAATCTCATGAAGAAAATGAGCAAGAAAACCATACAATCTTGATAGAATTTGATAGTGAAGGCATGTAGCTTTCAGAAGAAGAAGCCTTTCAAAGAAATTGTGAGTAGATTCCAACTGATTCTGACACAATAATTGAAAAAATATGAGTGTGAGTTCCAAAGCATACATCAACAGGTTGAAGTGTCCTATGCAGAAGATGATCTCTTGACTAGATGTGAATCACAAGGAATATTAGAGCCTTTGCATCAGTATTCCAATTTTGATCTAGATATAAGGGATGAAGACAAACTTCAGCATGTCAATTACACTAATCAGTATCAAGCAAGTCCCATAATGTGTAGAGATAATCTTTCTAATCAAAGATGTTGTAGACATGGGATTGTCTTACCTAATGCATGTTTTCTGTGTTTGTCATTCATTGATACTATTTGTGGGATTCCTTATTACAATATGTATACCAACATAGCAGACTGGAGTATAATAAAAAAATATAATGGTATATGTTCCTTGCAGTGGCAATGGATATGATACTTTTAGATTAATTTTAGGACTGATTGCTCAAAACAAGGTATTTGACAGGGGTAAGTACTGATCTTTTATTTTTGGTGACCTAGGGCCACCAATTTAGACTTGAAGACATGTTGAGAAATTTGAATTGGCTTTCAGTCAGTCTTCAATTCCTATAAGGGATTTAAAGAATCCCTAATTTTAAAAGTTACAAGGTGAGCCCAATGGATAAGGCACTTGGTCTGCATCCCGGAGATCTATGATTCTTACCATGGACGAATCAGTCATGCATCCCCAACTAGAGCCACTGACAGCCCCTTTTTTTGAGGAAGAAGAGTCAAGGATAAATAAGGACATAATGTCCTTAGCTTCATTCTTTATCAGTCCTTTGAGCTCAATTATTGGCTTTTATGTGTGTAAAATAGCTTTTAAGGATTGATATGATGGATTTAAGGATAAATTGGAAGTCATTGCGGCATCACATGTCTTTTAGTTGGTAGGTTTGTTTCAGACATAATGGTGCAATAAGTGATTGGCTATCGCAAGAGCACTTAGTGATAATATTTGATCAGATATTCCTTGCACTGGTGTGATGATATGTTTAGCAATTGGTGGGTCCCATCCTGAGGAGAATGAAGTTAGCGCCCAGTGTGTGAGCGTAGAGGAAGTAGCGTGGGTCCATCAAGGCCCACGATGGTGCGATAAGGTGACATGTGGTTTCAGCATATGTGAAACATGCTTTGTTGGAATATTCTAATTGGATGGAAACTAACCTAATGGATTTTAAACCATTTATCTCATTCTGATGTGGTTTCAGTCAACAACTTAAATTCCAATGAAGAATTTCACATGCAGATAGTTTGGTTTAGTTATGATTTGACAAGTAGCATGCTTCAGTTGGTTTTGATTTTTGAACATATTTTGGTAATTACACCAATCATCTATTTTTTGTGGGAAATTAAATGTCTTGAGTTGTCATTTTATGCTTTTATGATCATGATGCAATTTTTGAGTATTTCCAGCAATAAATTCAAGTATGCAAAATTTGCAAACACCTGAGGTGAAAATTATGCAGGTTGATGGAAATAGAGATCAATTCAATTCAACTTTTCCTATAAATGGGTACCTTCACATAAGTTGTCCACATCAATTCTTTGTCATGGATTTTGAGTAGAGATTATCTCCTTGTACTTTTTAGTGCATTTCCCAAAAGGGTATGCCTCTGTTTTCTTGGTTACAGATTTTTTCTTTTCGAAATAAGGAATGGGGCAAATTCAGGGCTAGGAATAGGAGGCATAGGTAGATTTCCCATAACCATAGCTGCATGAATGTATTTTTGTAGGGAAATTCAAAGATTGGTTAGAAACTTTGACTATAGGAAGCTGTTCCCTGGGGATGAGCTAATTTGATGGAGCTCTAATGACCTTGGTTGGACCTGGAATTTGGGTGTTCAGATAGAGAGGCATCATTTATCCTTTCCACTATCTCTTTTTGATGACCTTCATCAAGAACCCTAGCTAAGGAGGAATGTCATGCCTATATTGCCTACTTGGTGATGGAAAGGAGAGTTTATGTTGACAAACTCAAAGAAGTCCTTGTGAAGACAAGGATATGAGCCAATCATCCTCTGTCCCAATTGCTCGTTCTTCTCAAATGACAAATCTTGGATATATGGTGATTAGTAATTGGAGATTGAAATATAGGGAGTCATGTTGCCTCCCTAGAAACATATCATCTTGGTCCATGATAAAGTGAAGTAAGTCATACCATGAAAACTCCACAATCTTCCAGAACATTCTATAATATAGTTGAAGGGATGACACCAACTTCAGTTCATTCAAAAAGGGAATTAGTTTTATGATTTTCCAATCAAAAGAAAGAATGTAAAACTTCCACATGCAATTATTAAATGTAAAATTGGGGCAGGATTTCTAGCCAACATAAGCAATTGCCTTTATAAAGGAGCTTGTACAATTGTAAAAGAGAGGAGGAGATACATATGGGTAGAGATATATATAGAGAGAGAGGTAAAGACATGAAAGTGAAATAGAGAAGTTTTGGGCTATAGACAAAAGTTGTCTATATTTTGGGAAGCAATTCTCTGTAAGAGGACGTGTTTTGAATCAAAGTTGTATAGAGAAAGTCTTGTCCTGTGAATGAATAAATGTTTTGTATGGAAATTTTTAATTCAGATTGAGAAACATGAATAACACTACATGTGTGTGTTTTCTAAAATTGTCTCCTTGAATGTATACATTTCTTTTGTGAATGAATGAATCAAGGGTTCTGGATTTCACTTATGCACATTTGATGTATTGAATGTTTATGTTTGTTGCTTCTAATCAAGGATTGGATTCAATATGCTTTAAAAAAAACATAGGAAGCGATGTATTGCATTAGGGATTTTTGAAGAAGAATTGCAGAAAATATTATTTCTTGGGTATATCATTGCAAGCCACTCATACAAATACACCCTCTGAATTTGAAGTCCTGTTGTTATAGAGGAAACATTTTCGGGAGGGGGTTTTGACTTTGTTGGCCTGATAAAACACCAGTCTAGAATTCTATTTGTCCAATGGTCTAGAAATTTGCTAATTAAAATACCTTTTGGTCTATTCTCTTGGTTCTTGTAGTTTACAATATCTCTGTACATGTTCTCACAGTAAAATAGAGAAGATAGTCCAGGAATTTTTTTAGTCTATAAGTTATCCTAAAAATCTTGGTGCATACATGAGAACATTCTGCCTAGTACTAAAAATGTAGATATATTGGTTGTGAATAAGGGAATACCTCCCTAGGTGCGACATAACCTGAAGTGCATGGGAGATAAGTGTGGATGGTCTCCCACCTTGTTAAAAAATCTCCCACTTTGTTGGCCAAGTCTCTTCTTGAAATCTAGACATAAGAAGTGGCAAACCTTTAGGACTCAATGGATGCAAATTTGAGAACCAACAAGACCAATAGTTGGTATGTTGAGAAGTTGGCATGGGTTATACTTCACCATCTCACCCTACTAGGTCATTTTGAATCCCTAAGTTAACCTAGATCTGAATTGGTGGTAATTGTGAAATCCATATGTTGTGAAAATCTATAAAGTGTGGTTGAGTCCTTTGCATGCATTTATTTTATCTTTTGCATTGCATTTAAGGTTATTTTGAAATATGTGTTTACCATGTTTGCAAAATATTTAATGTCTATATTGAAAATATAATATTTATGCCTTAGTAGAAAAAGGTTTGATGCATTATTATATTTTGGTAGAACAAATTAAATGAATTCTACTACTTTTCAAAACGAGATATTTGGCTTAGTAAAATAATTGCTAGTTAAAATGTAGTTTAATTCAATTGATTTAATTCCTAGTTATTGGAAAGGTATCAATTTGAATATACTCTATTTAATCATTTTTAATTATTGATTTTATTGAAAATATTATTTGGCAAACGTGAGTATTTGAAAAAGAGAAAATAGAAAAAGAAAAAAAGAAAAAAGGACTTTTGTATCATTCATTCTTCACTTCTCATTTTTGAAAACCCTCTTCTCTCAAAAAAATACATTGAATCTCTTGGAAGAAAGTGTGGATTTGCAAATGGTTTGGTTTTGGATTTGGTGTGTTTATGGCAAGGAGTGTCGATTGGTGTGGCTGCATCAAAGAAGAATTCTTTTGCACTGCTTGTTTTCTTCATTGGAGGTATTCTTCCTCTTTGTATTGGAATGAGTTTCTTCCTCCTTCCATTCCCACATTAGGTGGAGTCATATGGCCATGCTATTAGAAGAGTAATTTAGCTTCAAATTCTAGTTTTATATTTTTGTTTTAATTTTTTGTAAACTTGTGTTTTGAGGCCAAGTTATGGAAAAAAATTCCAAAACGATGTGTGTTAGAAATTTGGAAAATTTGATTGAAGGAGTAGGTTGTGAATTTTTAGATTAAAAGGGTATCTTCAAAATTTAGAAAAAAAAAATTAAGTTAGAAATTTGCATAAATTCTTGAAGGTATCATGTGACACCATTAGCGGAGGCTTGGGAATTTTTATGGTTTTGACCTCTTTGAAGAAAAATTAAAAAATGGTATTTTAGACCTCAAATGAATGACTTTTGTGAAATGAATTGTCTCCTTAATATTTCAGAATTTTGCACTATTTGGCATTGTGTCGTAAATTATTGCATCAATTTATGTGCCAAGCTCAAATTGTATATTTGGAGTGTTGGATTGTTAGGATTGAGGTATAGGATTGGAAAGGAGTAGCTCTCACCCATTTTACCATGATATAAAGGGATCAATGGAACAAACAGGTGGAGAGTTGTTAATAACTGATAATTTTATTATACCTTGGGTAAATGAAAAATTAATTACACAAGAGTTTTTCCCCTATGATGCAAATGCTTGTAGAGATTCAGTCATAGTGTGAAGGGCATACGACAACTCTAGGAATTGGTGAATGTTCATAATTCCGCATAGCCATCATGTTATGTGTGATGGCATGTTATAATTCCCCATAGTCATCATGTGATGTGTGATGACACTCCTTTTCCTCTTCTGAGGATCCTCATCCTTCCTATTGTTGGATTTGGTATCTGACATGATTGTGATCATTTGTATATACATTGATTGGCATGTGTTCCATATATTATCATTATGCATTGATTTGTGTATGTCCCATATATTATCATTATACATTGTTTTATATGTGTGTGCCATCTATTATCATTGCGCATTGAGTGGCGTGTATGCCATATATTGCCTTGTATGCTTATTTTTTTGTTAGTTACCATATGTGACATTGTGTGCATTGAATGGAATGAGTGTTACCATGTACTCCTTGTATGTGTGTGATCCTTGGCCTTGATAGAAATGTATCCATGATCTTCTTCTTCATAGCTCGAGGATTGCCTAGAGTGTCATAGATATATATTGTGTTCAATGATGGTAATATGGTTGGGAGGTGGGTAACATTCCCCATTGGGCCATTCTTGAATATCTTTTGGGAGTTAGAAGAGTTCCTGGTTCAGCATTTCATGTTATTCTTTGTAGTTATTGGAGCACCTTTGATGTGGCTCATAATTGATGTATTATTATACTTTGTATCATTTGTGTATTGGAGTCTGATTTTTCCATGTTTGGGAAGAAGCCTCTATTTTATAATTGTGTTATGATCTCCTTTAGTTAGAATTTGGTCCTTGTGTTGGAAGAAAATTATCAAGTTGCAATATTTATCCTATGTGTTAGAAAGGTTAAATTTAGAGGTTGGAGTCCTCCTTTGTAAATGCATCTTCTACTTTATTATTTTCTTATGATATGGATTGTATTGTTCCCACATAATGGATGATTGTTCTATCTATGCCTTTGGCCCATCTCGATGTTGATGTCAAATGAGCATGGCTTTCTATATCATTTTCTTCATGTTTAGCTTTGGGAGTTAGCTTCTTTATGTTGTGGAAGTGAGCTTCACTTTCCACCTTATTTCTTGGGAATCATGTTATTCAGGAGGCACCTCATGTGGCTAAGTTGGAGTCCATGATCCTTTGAGCATTTCCATTGAACCATTTTGTAACATCTCATGAGTTAATGAAGTTATGCCTCATTGAGTGGAGAAACTAAACCTTACTATTTTCTTGCCTTAGTGATTTTTCCTACTCTCTATTTGTAAGTCAAAAATATAGTCCAAAATGTAATGTAGGATGGGTTGCCATTTTGAAGTTTCAAGTTGCAATCAAACCTCAAAACCTAAGAGTGCAGGAGGTTTGAAGTTTAAATTTCCAATGAACATTCCAGTGTACAGGTGACATTAAATCTCTAAAGTCTAATTTGTCTAGGGATTCAAGGTTTGAATTTTATGTGACACTTTACAAGCTTCTATTGCAAGTGTGTCCTTAAAGCTTGGACCATTGATGGTGTCTTGTTCTAGACTTTTACTGGATTTTGAATATTGCATGTTGCAATTGAGTCCTGAAGTCTAAATTCATTCTAAGCCTAAGGGTTCAACAAGTCTTCACACTTTGTAGGTGTAGAACAAAAGCCCTACATTTTGTTATATTATTTATTTTTCTAAGGAGATGAAATGAGTCAGGATTCAGGATTTAATTTTGATTTAGGATTCAAGAGGCATCAATAGAAACAATGAATAAAATCAATAGAAGAGCCTTGGCGCAATGGGGTGTGTGACGATTCCTTTCCTGTCAAAGTTTTTCAAAGTCAACAGTTAATAGAAGAAAAGAGCTCCACGTGTAACAATGACACATTCCATAGATATTTTGATAGTTGCAGTTATTTCTTGTTCCGTCATTAGTTTGAACTATCCATGCAGTGTCTCCATGCATCATTCTGGATTGGTAGGCATTAATAGAGTTTCTCATTGAACTATTCGCTGGAGCTATGAAAGTGGAATCCACATGTCTGTCTCCACACCTCGGTGAGGTTAGCAGTTCTAACATAGTTTCTTGTTGTGCCATTAGCCCAAGATAGACATGCAGCATCATCGTGCATAAAGTAAAGTTCAAAGATTAAAGTAAAGACATTTTGGTGGGCCCCGTTTGAATCTGTGATGTTTCAAGCTTTTAGAGTCACTTGGTGGGGCCCAATGGGGGAAAGAGAGAAGTTAGACACACAAAATCACCACCCATCTCTAAAGGGAAAGTTTTATGATAGTAGTTTCATGTTGCGCTATTGGTTGAGCTTATTTCCATGCAGGGCCTATTTCTTCATGCAGATTCTTGTGATTCATGCATGCTAAAGAGTCTCTAAGCTGCAGTTCAAACTGTAATCCATGTTTTCTATACTTTTGATGGTATAGTTAGTTGTTGGTCATCTTTGTGATCTTTGGTTGGAGACTAGTTTAAATAGATAAATGCAAATTTTGTTTCTAAGGATGGAAAAATATTATATAGAATAGTAAGAACAAAAGGGCCTTGACGGGCATTTCTCAGAGAGGATTGAATATTGTATGTTAGTGCCAATTCTAGCCTCGTAACTCTATTCTCCAAACAATAATGAAGAGAAGTGACATTCTGTGCCAATGTATTTACATTCTCATTTATCATATTTGAAGTATTGTGGCTTATGTGATCTATTGTTTAGAGATAACATCTGGAATCTGCTATGAAATCATGCATGTATGCTCTTTGAAAGTTGTGATTCATTTTGTTGTTATTAATAATTGAAAGCATTGAGTTTTTTCCTTTTCAAAGTCTGAAATCTACCCTGGTGCATCACCATATTCTAGAGTCTGTCTATAGTTGTTTAAATTCATTTTCTTTTTCCCTTATATTGAATATTCAAAGAAGAGTTAACTTCTATAAATCATGGAGGTTATCTCATAAATCAAGTCCCACATTTTGAAATTTCCCATTGTTACTGATTATATGCAAATCTAATCGTCAATAATTTTTGGCATGCCTAGTAGGACATCTTAATTGCCTAGATTGGAGGCCTGATTGCATGAACTAAGGGCCCACTACGAGGACTCATTCAACAAGTAACACAGGACTTCTAGTTCTTCCATTAGTAACTGTCACTCAAAGAAAGGTTGGAATAGGTACATTAGTAGCATAGATGGCAGCATTGGCACCCCTAGAAATTTTGTTAATTGGAATAATGGTAGTCCACTTATTCCCCTAACACCTCCAGATATGTGGCATCTTATCCCAGCCAATACTTTAAAGTCTCTCCCAAAATTCATGGGAGAATATTTTAAGACTCTGGCTGAGCATTTGTAGGATGTGGCAGATGTGTGCACTGTGCATCATGTGACGGGGAAGAATGTGGTTTATGATTACTCACAACATTGTTCAAAGGAAAAGCTTTAGATTGGTATCAGTCTCTCTAATTGAATTCTATCAATGCCTGGGATCAATTAGGAGACCTATTTTTTAACAAATTCAATGAGAATGGAGACACATCATCCTTGTTGCAGCAATTGATTACCATCAGAAGAGCTCCCTAGGAGGCTATAATAGATTTCAACAAAAGATTCCAGAAGATGTGGCAAAGGATTCTAGTAGCAGCCCAGCCCCCAGTAGGTATGGCCATTGTCTTCTATCTAAATGCTTTTAATTTTGATATAGCAGTCATGATTCAAACATTGGGAGGACAGACTTTTCTAGTTGCTTATGAATTAGCTATAAGGGCTGAGAACTGTTTGATAGATGGTAGAAAACTGCCTCCAAGACCCCCTATGCCCATATTTCCCGAGTTGTCCATACCTGCCCAAACAAAATTTATTTATATGTCACAGTCTAAGCCTTCCATGTATATATATCCTACATCTCAAGCCCTAGTAGCCTTAGTACCAATGCCTCAGGCATCTAAAATGGAACATGAAGAACATCCTAAGGAGTTTTTCAAACAAAATTATAAACATAAAAAGGAAACAAACTACTTATTCAGTGCCTCCTTACCAAGGTTTCCAAGGAGCCAAGCCTCCTTACCAGTCCAATCACTACCTGGGAAACTAGAAGTCAGGTCCATCGCAATCATCAAATCAATTGCCCCAATCCCAACACCATTACAAGTTGTTGTGCCTAATGCACATTGAGAATCAGTCATGGGTTGGAACAATTTAATAGGAGAATCAAACGCTTGGTGTTTTCGTTGCTATAATGCACATATGCCAAAATATTGCCCCAAGGGAAACTTGTAGTAGAAAGTGGTAGAGCAAAGAAGACAAGCAATGAAAATAGAAACACAACTGGTACAATATCAATATCAATCACCTTGCATGCAAAATGTGGTCCTAATGGCTCGCATGCAAGGAATGTCTATAGAGAAAGAGGCCAAAATCGCTCCAGAACATGTACGTTTTTCATGGGTTGAAGAAGAAGAGGCAGTGTTCGCAAATGAGGCTTCCACTTCAAAGGTTCCATAGTTACAATCTAATTACTATACTCGGTCTAAAAGGAAAATTGTTGAAGTTCTAGAAAGTACACCACATGCTAAAGTTACCTTTAGAAAGATTCCCATGATTCAGGCTACCCATCCACAAATAAAAAGTCTGAATACAACCGTAATAGTACCAAGAAATGGTGTTGCGAATCAATTGGTTGAAAGGAGCAGATATCCTAGTTTTCTCTAGAGATCACAACCGCCAAGTCCATTGAATGTAGTAGAGCAATTAAAGAGGGCACCTTCTAATGTCTCACTATGGGATGTTTTATCAATCCTAGAAAAAAAGATTGTTCTTCAAGAAGCATTAAATGAGAAGAAAAAACCAGTGAC
The DNA here is from genome assembly GCA_027924645.1 of Cunninghamia lanceolata. Taxonomy (NCBI): domain Eukaryota; kingdom Viridiplantae; phylum Streptophyta; class Pinopsida; order Cupressales; family Cupressaceae; genus Cunninghamia; species Cunninghamia lanceolata. The sequence continues at coordinate 9,713,399 of BSBN01001281.1, forward strand.
CACATTGCATATAGGATGTGCTGGCAAAAAACAAAGGGTTGACCAAAGAATAACCAAAGACTCAGCAAAATCTGACAACTTCTTTGGTGATTCCTAACGTGGAAGGAAGTAAAACTAAACCTACTCCCTTTTATTTGACTCTCATAGTAGGAAATAAATTATTGCACAATTCTATGATAGATTCAAGGGCAAGTGCCACTGTGATGCCCAAACAAATAGCGGATGCTCTTCAACTAAAGTATCAACCCATGGAAAAGAGAGTGATGCAATTGGACAAGAAGAAGGTGCAAACATTAGGATTCCTCAAGGAACTTCTGCTTACATTGTATGCATGCCTAAATATCACTATTCTACAAGAAGTTTTTGTAATAGATATCCCCCCGGTCTTTGGCGTATACTTATCAAGAGATTTTATAGCCAAAATTGGGGGTTATATTTCTTTAGATTGGTTCCATCTAATTTTGAGAACCAAATATGGTTCAAAGATGAAAGTGTTGTCAGAACCATTCCATAAAGAGCACATTACAGAGGAAGTGATGGATAATTTTGAAGCGACACATGTTGTGATCACTAAAGATGATGAGAGACTCAATATGGAAATGCTTGATGAGGAGGATGTACTAAGTAATAGAAATGAAGAAGTGCTTCTGCTAAAATCCATGCAAAATGGTCCTTTTGGAAATTATGATTACACTAGTCTGTGAACATATGTGATTATTGAAGATTTCACAATTCTAAAAGTAACTAAGGCATCCCAGAAAGTAGAGAAAACCTTAGAGGGAGATTCTATTCCCTAGACTTTACATTTTGATGGTTCCAAAGGTAGAAATGGTTCACAGGTTGGAGTATGTCTCATGTCACCTAAAGGAGAAAATATTCTCAGAGCTTTCTAATTCCAGTTTAATTGTACAAATAATGGTGTAGAATATGAATCTCTAATCCAAGGTTTAATCCTTTCTGAGAAGATGGGAATTAGACAGTTGAAAGTGTTTGGAGATTCTGAGTTGGTGATCAAATAGGTCTAAGGAATAGCAGCAGCTAAAAATTTAAGAATGAGGTCTTATCACCATCAAGTGTGAGATCTAATTGAGGGATTTGATGCTTTCAATGTTCAAGTAATTCCAAGGGCTTAGAATGTTGAAGCTGACAAGATGGCACAAATCAGGGCACAGTTTGACCCAACAAAGGATCTTTGGGTAAATGAAAAGGTAGTAAAATTGATCATCCAGCCAATTGTCCTAGATAATGGAGATCATTGGTAAGTCTTCGATAGTGATGCTCAAAATGCTTTATTTCTACAACAATCTAGTGAGTTTGTTGACCAACTCCAACCTAAAATAAAAGAAACTTATGGAAACCAGATAGTTCAATTAGAGATGAGTAAGATTCCCAAAGGACTTATATCTCTAGAAAGTATTTATGATTCTAATAATGCTAAACTGGACAAGAGAAGATTTGTAGTAGATAAAGATGATTATTTTGAGTTAGAGGTCAGTGAAGGCAAGAAAATCAAGGTAGTAAATGTCACTATTCAAAATAAAAAGAAAAGGTTAATTTTCTTGTGTAACAAATATGATAAGGTAATCGCTTGGAATTACGAGGATATTTGGTGGTATGATAAAGAGGTAGTTCAGCATACAACAGAATTGGTCGAAGGAGCGAAGCCAATCTGACAAAAGAAGAGGCCTACGAACCTGAAAATTGAAACTCTTATGGCCTAGGAACTCAAGAAGCTGATTGAATCCAAAATTATCTTTCCGATCAAGCATTCAACATGGGTATCAAATTTGGTCTCAATCAGAAACAAAAATGGCAAAATCGGGCTTTGTATTGATTTTTGAGATTTGAATCATGCATCTCTCAAGGATCATTATCCTCTTCCTTCAATGGAATAGATTCTCCAAATAGTAGCAGGGGCATAAAGGTTCTCCTTATTGGATGGATTATCAGGATATAACTAGATATGGTTGAAAGAGGAAGACCATCACAAGACTACTTTTACTACAAAATGGGGAACTTTCGCTTATATGAAAATGCCTTTTGGTCTCTCAAATGCTGGAGTTACTTTCCAGTGCACTATGGATATTGCTTTTAGTGGGTTGACAAACAAGATTATTCTAGTTTATTTGGATGACCTCACTATGTTCACCAAATGATCATTTTGATCATGTTAAAATGGTTTTTCAAAGGTGCCAGGAGTTTGGAATATCTCTGAATCCAAAGAAGTATGTCTTTTGTGTACTGAAAGGTAAGTTACTAGGGCATATTGTTTCTGATTAGGGAATCTCAATAGATCCAAAAAGAGTCGAGGCCATCATAGACTTACCATTACTATTAAACAAGAAGGCGGTGCAATCCTTCTTAGGAAAGATCTGTTGGATCTAGGGCATACAACTGAGAGGGGGGGGGTGAATCAGTTGTATAAAACTTCTTCTTCTTTCAAACACTTGATTCTTATTGTTAGTTAGCAGCATATCAAATAATCATCCATGGAAGCATAATACATAGACACAAGAGCAGATAAACATCAACACATTGAACACCAAGATTTTGACGTGGAAAACCCGGTTAAGGGAAAAACCACGGGGTGATTAACCCAAGAATTATTCTCTGTTAGAAGAATAAAGAAGAATGAATGGCACATGCCAATAAGGGCTCACTGCCCGAGCACACTGCTCACAAAGAGGCCCACTGCCTACAAGGAGACACACTGTCTACAAAGTGATAAAAATCACAGTCTTGAACTGGAGAATGACATCTCTATCATGTCCGGATCAGTTCCAATTAAGCCCAACAAACTCTGCTCTGCCTTTCGCACGTTTCTTCGCTATACCATACTCATCCACACACCACACCTTGAAATGAACTCACAAACCGTTATTTATACAAGACATCGACTTAGGAACAAACATCTAAGTCGGAAAACAACCATAGGAGTATCCGCAAGATGAATAACACATCCGGTCGGCCATCACAAGAACATTCGCAGGATGAACAACTCATCCGGTCGGCTAAACAGAGCAAGAACTTCATCCGGAAGAATAACTTCAATTCTGGGCTCTACCATCAATGCGGACCAACAACACAACCTAAACATGATCCAAGAACCTTCACAAGCCTGTCTGAATGTCCGGATACATCCGCACTTCCTCTACTTACTGGGATCTCTTGTCTTCCTCATCCAGAACTTCAAGAACACAGTCTGTCGCCACTGTCATAATGCAAGAGGTACTTCCGGACCTCCAAATCATACACAAATCAGGATGACACATCACAAGGACATCCCAAACACTCCGTCCAATCCGCAGATTAGGATGATACAATTCCGGACCTCACCGGACCTTTTTGTGATCCTCTGTCACCTCTGGATACTTGCCGGACCCAGTTCTATACCGGCAGCCACAACTCCTTCAGATCTTCATGCGGACCTCTGAAATCTTAACTGTAGCATCTCAAGACTCATATCTACTAACCCTTTAATCTGCATCCTCCGGTTCTCATCCTATACAGTACATTTACCTTCTTCTCATCACTGTTCTTCACTGTTCCTGACTGTGGCTAATTTTCTCAATATCCTCAGCACACAGCTCATCAAATCCTTCTTGTCAATGCAATATGAGTATGTTGACATCAATGACAACACTGGCTCACCTCATACTTGCAACAAGATCAATTTTGTGAGTCATTTTATTGTGGATTTCGCTGGATTGGTCAAGCCCATTGTTGTGATGTTGAAAAAGAACCTAAATTTCAAATAGACTCTGGAAGGTAGGAAATCCTTTGAAAGGATCAAAATGCTATCTCTATAACCCCGGTCCTGGTCAATCTGAAATTCTCCAGAGATTTCATGATGTATGCATATGGAGGAGAACATAGTGTAGCCACAGTATTGACTCAAAATGATGTTACTCAGTCTGAGGAGCACTGATTGCTTTCTTTTCAAGAACCTTGTGAGGATATGAATCTAAGTACAACTTTGTAGAGAAAAAAGCCTACGTAGCAGTAAAAGGTTTGAAGAAGTTCCAGCAATTGGTAACTAGAAATAAGGTCATAATATTTGTGGCACATCCAAGTGTTTGTGAATACATAATGGAAGGGGAAATTAATGAGAAAAGAGCAAATTGGATTACTAAGATATTGGAATATAATGTGGAAATTAAAACAACCAAGCTTGTCAAAGGGAGGGGACTCTATGAATACATAGCCCTGAGCCTTGATTCTGTAGCAGAGAAAGAGGAAGCTTCAACAATGGCACTGGTGAATCAGGAGGTTTACTCGAGCTCGTGGATAATGGATAGAGTGTATTTCATGGAAATAGGGCAATATTCGAGTCAGCTACCTCTTCATAAGAGGAGATTCTATAGGTTGCATGGATCCAACTACTCTTTGATTGATGATTTTCTTTTTAGACACAACTTCAATGGCATTTTACTCAGGTGTGTGGAAAGAGAAGCCAATAAGATTATGTATGAGTTGCATTATAGGACATCGAGAGGGCATTTCTCATCCAATACTACAGAAACTAAAGTACTTTGTATAGGGTATTATTGGCCTACCCTTTTTTAGATTGCCATGAGATGGTGAGAAAATGTCAACAGTGCTAGTTCTATTTAGGGAAAAGGAAAAACACAATTATGCCTCTCAGTTTGATTATGGTTGAAGATTCATTCGCTTAATGGGGTCTAGACTTCATAGGAATGATTAACCCAATATTTAATGCAGGTCACAAGTGGATCCTTATGGCAACAGATTATTTCACTAAATGGAGTGAGGCGATGCCATTAAAAGAAGCCACAGAGAACATTATCCTGAATTTCTTGGAAGAAATTGTTACAAGGTTTGGTCCCCCAAACATGATCATATTTGATAATGCTAAGGATTTCTTGGGATCAAAAATTTCAGAATTCATGATGAAAAATGACATTTTCTTGAAGACATCTTTGAATAATTATCTTTAGGGAAATGGTCTAGTTGAATCAACAAATAAGAAGCTGATTCAGCTCATTAAAAGGATGGGTGTAAATCACTAGAAAGAATGGCATAAGTATTTGAAAATAGCATTGTGGGCAGATCGAATCACTCTGAAAGAGATCATCAAGTCATCTTCATATGAGCTGGTATACGGAAAAAGAGCTTCAATGCCCATAACAATTGAGATTCCAGCACTAGAGCTTATTAAGCAGCTTGATATTAAGGAAAATGGAGTGATGTAGGTGAGACTTGTGGAATTGATAGACCTTCAGGAGAAGAGGGAATCAACCTATGATGTAATGTTTATTGCTAGTAATAGTAAAGTGATGGTTTGACCAAGGAGCTACAGAGCCAGGTTTCAAGGTGGGAGATTCTGTTCTGAAGTGGGAAAAGAGAGCTACTAAACCAGGACAACATGCAAAGTTTGATTCCCTATGGAGAGGTCCCTTTAAGATTGTTGTTTGCAAGCCAAGTAATACATACAATTTGGAAGATGCAAATGGAGAGATTTTAAAGATTCCTATTAATGGGACCTTCTTGAAACATTACAATTGATCAAAATTATGACACTTGTATATAGTTAGTCTTAGTTTCATTGGTTTCTGTGAGGTTGTTATTTCCCACCTCTTTTTGAATAAGTGCTAACCACACAATGTTTTAGTTTTCAACAAAGCTGTTGGAGAAGCCACATTTCTGGTTCTCAACATGAGTTTTGGGTTGCAGTGTGAAGAGATGGCTCAACTACTAGAAGTGATAAGGTATTAAATGATAGAATCTTATCAAAGCCCGCGCTATCATGAAAATCTTTGAAATCTCCAGTGACAAGAGGTTTAAGCATGCAAACATAAGGTTGATGTGAGAGTGTGACAATAGCAAAGTCAAAGTCATAAATATGCATGAGGGGAGCAGCTATATAGATAGAATCTTGGAACTAAATGGTCATTTGTGAAATAACAGAGCTAATAATTTTTTTAGAGAAGATAAGAAAAGCATCTTGTGAAACATGTTAGAGTGAATAATTTATCTATTCACTATATCTTAAGTGTACTTAGTTTGATGAGGTTAGACAACATATGTCTAGCTAAATGTACAACCTTCTAGACCTTAGAGGTTACCTAGTTGTTTGGTAAACCTCATTTGCATACCTTTTGAGGTTGGAAGACTTTTCATCTCACCTCAAAGGTCACTTTTGTAGTCATTCAACACTTTTCACCAAGGTTTATGACTTGGTAAAAAGGTTGTTAGTTTGCACATTCCATGTGATCCAAAGGTTGACACCTATAGGACACTTGTCTACATGCATGTTCCACATCATGGGGCACTTGTCAATCCACATGAAAGGTGGATTGCCTCATCTATGCCTAAATAACAAGGCATTCTTATGTAAATTATCAAGTGAGATTAATATATGATTGTGTTCAAATTAGGTTCATCAATATCATTGATTTATTATCTCTATTTGTTGATTTCCATATTGTGAGAGTGAATATCAAGTGTTGTAGAGAATCCTTCGCTATTCCAACATGGTATCAGATCCATGCTGCAGACATACTCTTCATTTTTAGGGCATCAAGAGGTGAGGCGAAAGTTAGTACATCCTAGAGTGAAACCAATCTCACGAGCAAAATTGAAAAAACAAAAAAAATTAGAAAAAATGTTTTTGCTACGTAATTTTGTGAAATTTTTTGTTTAAAAAAACAATTTTTTTTTTGCAAATTGAAGATTTGCAGGCATTTGAAGGGTTCACCGGAATCATAGAAAGTGTTGGTTTGATTTTTAGTTCTGGTAACCTAATTTGCAAGTTTTTCTTTGTACAAAGATCAAATATCCTCCCAACAAGGCATTTTTACATCTTTGTGGGTCGAAATCCTCCCAGCAAGGTGTTTTTTTAATGTGAAATATGTTTTTTGAGCTGGGCAAGGCATTTTTTTCATGTGCAAGGCATTTTTTGACCTTAATCTATCTGAAATCAACCTGGGGCTACCTAATATTGACTTGAGAGGAAGAAATTCAGCCTGTAGAGCTGAATTTTGGCTGCACCAACAATTTTTTGGGCTCTTTTTACCATAATCTGCCCATTTTTTGCCCTTTTTTTTCTCATCAAAATAGTATTTTCATTTTGTTTTTAATAATAATAATTTAAATTATGTTTATTAAGATACTGAAGCTGCATTATATGATGACCTCATAGGTGATAAGTTAACCAAGGTAGCACACTTTTCACCTATGAGGTCATCATATAATGCAGCTTCAGTAGCGAGAGTCTTTCCTAATGATATTGTGAGACTTCACAGTATACCTCAGAAGATTATTTCATATAGGGACCTAGTTTTTACCTCATCTTTCTATAGATCTCTTTAGCAGGCCCTAGGAATGCAGATTAATTTTAGTACAGCATATCACCCTGAGATGGATGGGCAAATAGAGAGCATGAATCAGGTTTTAGAGGACATGTTAAGGATGTATGTTATGGATCAATAGTCTAAATGGGAAGACTACATGTATTTAGTTAAGTTTGCTTACACTAATGGATGTCATAGCTCCTTGGGCATGCCTCTATTTGAGGCATTATATGGTAGACCTTGTAGGACACCCTTGATTTGGGATCATCTCGAGGACAGAATTGTGGTGGGACCTAATTTAGTTCAGGAAATGGAGAAGCAGGTGATCCAGATTCAAGAACAATTCTAGATAGCATAGGATAGGCAAAAGCAATATACAAATGCCAAGAGGGTAGATAGGACCTTTTAGGTTAGAGATAAAGTATTTTTGCAAAGTTTCCCTCATAAGAGCCCAATTGGTTATGGGAAAGCCTCCAAGTTAGTGTCTTGATTTGTAGGCCCTTTTGATATCCTTGAGAGGATTGGCCCAGTTGCTTACCATTTAGCATTGCCACCTAACATGTCTCGCATTCATGATGTTTTCCATGTTTTTGTTCTTAGAAAGTATATGTCAGATTTATCTCACGTTCTAGATTGGGATGCCCTACAGGTGATGTAGGACGGGCAGTTGTTACTAGAGCCCATATGCATTTTGGATCGTTGAACCTTAGCCCTTCAAGGATGAGTATTAGACCAGATCAGGGTCCAATGAGACCACCTCGATGAGACTACAACCATATGGGAGGACTCTACTTAGATGAAGACCTTATACCCCCACCTCTTTGAGGGCTTCCAGGAGGAAGCCTAATATTAAGGAGGGAGGTTGTGAGGCCTAACTTTTGCAGTTGCTTACATTAGTTCATCTCATACTATTAGACTTTGTTGTTTTTAGTATATACATTATGTGTGTGAGTTATTTATGATTGCTACATTATGGAAGTTATATTCTAAGCATTATAATTGAACTTTATAGATGGGATGATATAGATATTTTGATTGAACTTTATGGATGTTATATTTTAGAGTTATATTTGAATTTATGATGAAGTGTTTTGTAGATCATTGATCATGTGTTAAAGAATTTATTAAATGGATTAATTATTGTAAGATAACATTTTAATAAATTATTTGATCATGAACAAGTTAGGATGTGTAAGGATTTTTTCTTATACATTTATTACATTGCTTCATCTATATAAATATTCATTGATGTACTAATATTTGAAAGTGAGTGTGTAGGTGGGTGTCTAGGACAAATATTCTTAGAGACTTCTCAAGAACCTTCCTCTTGTGTTTCCCTATTATCCTAGTCTTACCTATGGAATGTTGGGAATTAAGGTGTCTCAACCTTGGTAATTCCTTGTATTATTTTCATTGTATTTATTTATTCATTGCCTATGTTGTAAATTAAATAGTAAATTCATATTGTCATCTTGTGGGATGTGGCACGGTGATATGTCATCCTACATGGAAGATGAGAACTTGTAATTTTGTCCTCACATGAGGAGATAGGTGTCGCACTTTGTCTTAGGAATATTTTTCCATGTGTCGGTATATTGGATGTTGTGTAAGGGAATATTGACTATAACGGTCATGATAGATTCCTATGACGAAGTTATGACATGTAAGAGTTGGAAATAGGAGAATCTATGATAGGTGAAGACATGTGTCGAAGAGCATCTTTGGGTGCCCCAAGGTGGACTATGACATGTTGTAAGAGAATAATCTATTTATAGCCTGTGTATGACAAATTCTCTTACAGTTGTAAGTTGTAACTGCTATGACAAATTCTATGATGGTCGTAAGAGTCGTAAGAGCATCTGTCATAGCCCATTTTAGAAATAGGAGACCTGTTTGGGATGGGGTGTGTGGACAAGTGTTAGAAGCATCTTATAATGTTGACCAAGTGTCCATAGGTGTGGGTTTTGGGCCATGAGACCAAGTTGGATGCCCATTCCAAGATAAAGGCAATTTTGCTTTGTATTTTCTATATAAACAAGTGCTTGGAGGAGGAGATGTATTACAAGTTTGACAGGTACTGTTATGCTGCTAGTTTGTCTCCAAATACGAGTGTCAAAGACTCCTGAGAGCTTACATTGCAAGTGTATTGAAAACCATTTCAGTTTTGTTAATACATTGTGCAGGTTTTGGAGTGTGGAGTTTTTCACCTAATAAGGGTTTTCCCCACATATATCTTGTGTCTCTCTTCTTCTGTCTCACTTTCTTGTTTATGTGTTTGCTACAATATCTCTATTATCTCTATTAGTGGGTTTAACATTGCTATAATAGTAAGGATAAAATTGAATTTTCACTCTCTTCCCCTCATTAGATTAGTGTAGGAAACGATTTCTGCACACCTAGCTTCCTTCCAATTGGTATCAGAGCTTGATCACCTTTGGTCCTAGTTGTTGGGTAGGGGTTTTTTGAGCTGATCTTAGGTTGAGTGGGAGTGTTGTGAAGAGTATTATGTATCTTGTTGCAGCAAGGAGATGGCAACCACATTCAGAATGTTATAGGTTGAGAAATTCAATGGCACTAATTTTGAGTTGTGGAAACTCAAGATGGAGGACCTACTTGTTGATCATGACCTATGGGAAATGGTATTTGGTGTGAAACCAACAGCAATGTCACAAGCTGATTGGGACCTCAAAGATCAGAAGGCTAAGGGTCTCATAATACTCTGTTTAGTTGACTCTATCCTATTGAATGTCCATGAGGAGAAGAGCATGAAAGATCTTTGGAAGAAGTTGGGTGATGTTTATCAGGCTAAGTCCTTGGTAAACAAACTTTTTCTAAAAAAGAAGTTGTTTACTCTTAAGATGGAAGACAAAGGATCTATTGCGGACCACATGAATGCTTTCAACATGATCATTGCACAGTTGACATCTATGGGTGTAAAATGGAGGAGGATTGTTGCATGACCCTCATTTGTTCTTTTCCAGATTCATGTGATCATCTTGTCATGGCTATTAAAAGCACCACTACCACCTTCAAGATGGAAGATGTGGTGTCCTTGCTATTATCTAAAGAAATGTGGAGGAAGTCTTCTGAGGTAGCCAAAGAGACTCTTGCGGTTCATGGAAGACCCAAAGAGAAAGGGAAGAAGAAAGACAAGAAAGCTGAGAAGGGAAGATCCAAATCCTGTGGGAGATCCAAATCTCTTGGAAAGTCCAGGTCTCTATGTTGGAACTATGGAAAAACTGGGCATTTCTGAAAGGAATGCAAAGAGGAGAAGAAAGAGAAGAAAGCTCCTAATTCAGATTCTGACAAGTCACAAGATGATGGTGATGCCTTCATCATAGCCCTAGCCACCCATACATCTGATGATGTGTGGTTGATTGATTCTAGTGCATCATTCCACATGACCTAACATCAAGACTAGTTCACAAAATATGAAGAGTTTGATGGTGGAAGAGTGTACCTAGGTGACGACTCTCATCTAAATATTGTTGGTCATGGAAGAGTCTCAATCCAATTCCCTGATGGATGAGTGAAGGGATCACTCGAGTTATGCACATTCCAAGCCTTGCACAGAACCTATTTTCTATAAGTATGTTGAATGATGCAGGTGTGCAGGTTGTCTTTTTGAAGGATGGATGCAAGATGACTAGAGGATCTATGGTGCTTGCGAAGGGTACTCGGAGAGGTACTCTATTTTAGCTGGAGGCATGCAGTTCATAGTGTAATATTTCTTCTGACTCAAAGAAACAAGCTGCAGTCACTTCATCCCCACCATCTAAATGAGCAATGAAGAAATATATTGTAACTAGTTTTGATGGTAGTGCACATGCTATGGAAGCTAAGCTTCCTGCTAAAAAGACTATGTTATGGAATTTGAGAAATAGCCACATTGGTGAGTCTGCGTACCCTAAAAAATAAAAACCTCATTGAGGGGTTAAATGATTGTAATCTTGAGTTCAACTTTTGCAAACATTACATTTATGGAAAGCAAAACCATGTTTAGTTTTACTCTAGTTCTCACAAGTCTTTTGGTGTATTGGATCTTATTCATTCTGATGTGTTTGGTCTTATTAATGTTCCTTCAATTTCAAAATTTGTATATTTTGTATCTTTCATAGATGATTACAGTAGAAGGACATGGGTATATTTTATCAGAAGAAAGACTAAAGTATTTAGTTGGTTTAAGGAGTTTAAAGCCTTTACTGAAAATTAGACTAATAAAAAGATTAAGTGTTTGAGAACTGACAACGATGGTGAGTTTTGTTTGGCAGAGTTTGATAAGTTCTGTAAAGAGTAAGGGATTGAAAGGCATAAGACAACTCCATATACCCTATAGAAAAATGGAGTTGCAGAGAGGATGAACAGGACACTGATGGAGAAGGCTAGGAGTATGCTTAGTGGAGCAAGCCTTGAACAAAAGTTTTAGGCTGAAGCTGTTGCCACTGTTTGCTATCTGGTAAACAGATCTCCTACATCAGCTCTTGTTGGTAAGACACCTACGGAGGTGTGGTCTGGCAAGAAGACTTCAGTTAGACATCTTTGTGTTTTTGGTTGTGAGGAATATGCACATGTGCTCAGGGAGAAACTACGTAAATTAGAGAATAAGGTTGTTAAATGTAGTTTCATTGGCTATGGTGTTGGTGTGAAAGGATACAAGCTTTGGGATCTGGTGGATGAAAAAGTGTTGTATAGCATAAGTGTTATCTTCAGAGAGCTAACACCTTCTATTGTTTTATATCTAGAAGAGATAGAAAAGAAAGAGGATGCGGTTCAGTTTCCTTCTACCCCTAAGAAAACTAAACAAACAAACCCTGTGAGACCTGATGATGAGGAGAGTTCTAGCAACTTTAAAAGCTCAGAAGAAGAAGTAGAACCTCAAGCTCATCCATTGAGGAGGTCTACATGAACAAGAAAGAAACCTAATAGGTTTGGTTATTCATTACTTGATGCTAGTTGTACTTTTACTTTACTTACTAACACTAATGAGCATAGAACTGTGAAAGAGGCTATGGGCATGAAAGATGCAAGTTCCTAGAAGGAGGCCATGGAGGACGAGATGGCTTCTTTGCAAAAGAAAAAAACATGGTACTTGGTGCCTTTTCCTAATGGATGGAAACTCGTTGATTACAAATGGGTGTTCAAGAAGAAATTTGGAGTAGATGGTAGTGTTGAAAAGTACAAGGATAAATTTATTCTGATGGGGTACTCACAAGTGGAGGGAATTGATTATGGTGAAATTTTCTCTCTCATTGCAAAGTTGACATCCATTAGATTTAGAGGTAGTATAGATGGATGTGAAGATAGCTTTCCTTCATGGTGATTTGGAGGAAGAAATCTACATGTCACAGCCAAAGCATTACATAGTGAAAGGTAAAGAAAATTTGGTTTGCAAATTGAAAAAGTCTTTATATGGTTTGAAGCAGTCTCCTAGGATGTGGTACTTGAAGTTTGATGCCTTTGTGTTGTCAATTAGATTTGTGAGATCAAAATTGGATCACTGTGTGTATTATAAGTTTGATGGTGATCATATTCTCATTGTTGCATTATATGTTGATGATATGTTGCTCATTGGGAAGGGTAAGAATATGATTTCTGATTTTAAGTCTCAGTTGGCAACCAAGTACATTCTAGGAATGGAAATCAAAAGAGATAGAGCTAACAAAAATTTTTGGTTAAGCCAGAGTAAGTATGTGAAGACTGTGTTGGATAGAATCAGCATGGCAGATTGTAGACCATTGTGTGTTCCTATTTCATTGGGGACAAAGTTATCTATTAGTGATTGTCCAAAATCTCCTAATGAGGTGGACATGAGTAGAGTACTTTATGCTAGTGTTGTTGGTAGTTTGATGTATGCTATGGTCTATACAAGACCAGAAATTGCCCAAGCAGTGGGAGTCCTTAGTCGATTTATGGCTAATCCTAGATGGGTACATCAGGATGCAGTTAAGCGAGTGTTCAGATATTTGAGAGGTACTTCCGAGTATTCCATTGGTTATCATGGAAATGCTACAGGACCTCTGTATTCAGTTTGTATTCATGGATTTGTGGATTATGATTGGACAAGTGACATTGATAGCAGAGAATCCACCAGTGCATATGTGTTCACAATGTTTGGTGGTCCAATTAGTTGGATGAGTAAGCAACATCCTGTGGTTGCTTTGTCCACTATAGAAGCTGAGTATATGGCTGCAACTCATGCTTGTAAAGAAGCCATTTGGCTTAAGAGATTGTGTTCAGATATTGATGTTGATGCAGGATAGATTATGATTTGTTGTGATAGTTAGAGTATGATTTGCCTTGCAAAGAATCCAACTTTCCATGTTAGAACAAAGCATATTGATGTATAGTTTCACTACATGCGAGACATGGTAAAGGATGGGAAGGTAAATTTTGAGAAGGTTGATACTTTGAAGAATGTTGTAGATGCATTGATGAAGCCAGTGGGCATAGAGAAGTTTAGATGGTGTTCGGAGTCTATGGGCCTCTCAGCCTATAGCAGTTAAATCTTGTTAATTCTATTGGCTCTTACAAGGTGTTCGACAAGTGGGAGAATGTTGGGAATTAAGGTGTCTCAACCTTGGTAATTCCTTGTATTATTTTCATTGTATTTATTTATTCATTTCCTATGTTGTAAATTAAATAGTAAATTCATATTGTCATCTTGTGGGATGTGGCACAGTGATGTGTCATCCTACATGGAAGATGACAACTTGTAATTTTGTCCTCACATGTGGAGATAGGCATCCCACTTTGTGGTAGGAATATTTTTCCATGTGTTTATTGCAAGTATGGGCCTAACTAGTGTTGTCATTGATGTCAACATACTCCTATTGCATTAATGATAAGGATTGGATGAGTTGTGCGCTGAGGATATTGAGAAAATTAGTCTCAATCAGGAACAGTGAAGAATAGTGATGACAGTAAGATAAAAGTCCAAGATAGGATGAGGATCAGAGGATGTGGTTTAAAGGGTTTGTATATATGTGTCTTAAGATGGTCTAGTAAAGATTTCAGAGGTCCGCATGAAGATCTAAAGAAGTTGTGGCCACTCAAGTAAAATCAGTTCTGGTAGGTGTTTAGAGGTGACAGAGTGATACAGAAAGGTCTGGTGAGATCCAAAAATGCATTATCATATTCTATGGATTTGAGGGATTGTTGAGGAAGTCTTTATGAAGTGTCAACTTGATTGGTTCATGGTTTGAAGGTCCACAAGCATCTATTCCTTTGTGACAGTGATGACAAACTGTGTTCTTGAGGTTCTGGATGAAGGACAGAAGGATTTCAGTAAGCAGATGCAGTGTGGATGTTCTTGTTGATTCAGGCAAGCTTGTGGAGGTCTTTGGATCGTGTCTAGTTCATGTTGGTGTTTTGCATTGAATTTGGAGCTCGCAATTGAAGAATGACTTCTAGATGATGGTGTTCTTCCTGAGACTAGTTGACCAGATGAGTTACACATCCTACGGATGTTCTTGTAGATGTTTGTTGAATTAGATGATCTTTCCTAAGTCGATGTCGTGTATAAATAAGAGATTGTAAAGTCATTTCAAGGTGAGTGGTGTGGTGATGAGAGTGTGGTAGCGAGGAGAAGAGTGAAAGGAAGAGTGAAGTATTGGGCTTAAATGGAACTAAGTCAAGCATGGTAAAGATGCTATTTTCCAGTTCAAGTAGGTGATACTTATTATTTTGTAGACAGTGTGTCTCTTGTAGGTAGTGAGCCTCTTGTGAGCAGTGTGCTCGGGCAGTGAGCCCTAATTGGCATGTGCCATTTTGTTCTTTCTATTCTTTGAATAGAGAATACAATCTTGTGTTAATCACCCCATGGTTTTTCCCTTAACCGGGTTTTCCACCTCAAAATCTTGGTGTCTCTTGTGTTAATATGTTTCTACTCTTGATTCATTGCATTGTGTT
Source organism: Cunninghamia lanceolata (assembly GCA_027924645.1). Taxonomy (NCBI): domain Eukaryota; kingdom Viridiplantae; phylum Streptophyta; class Pinopsida; order Cupressales; family Cupressaceae; genus Cunninghamia; species Cunninghamia lanceolata. The sequence goes on from BSBN01001281.1 coordinate 9,728,620, forward strand.
TCCATGATTAATTTATTATTATGCTACTAAGTTACAAAGTGGAGTTAAGTGTTTAATTGGAAGAAAATTTTTGTACAAATGATTCACCCCCCTCTCAGTTGTCTGCCCTGAATCTAACAATGTTGGCATCTTGGATGTTGTGTAAGGGAATATTGACCGTAATGGTCATGACAGATTCCTATGATGAAGTTATGATATGTAAGAGTCGAAAATAGGAGAATCTATGATAGGTGAAGACATGTGTCGAAGAGCATCTTTGAAAAAGGCATCTTTGGGTGCCCTAAGGTGGACTATGACATGTTTTAAGAGAATATTCTATTTAAAGCCTGTGTATGACAAATTCTCTTATAGCTGTAAGTTCTAACTACTATGACATATTCTATGATAGTCGTAAGAGTCATAAGAGAATCTATCATAGCCCATTTTGGAGATAGGCAACCTCTTTGGGATGGGGTGTCTGGACAAGTGTCAGAAGCATCTTACAATGTTGACCAAGTGTCCATAGGTGTGGGGTTTGGGCCATGAGGCCAAGTTGGACTCCCATTCCAAGATAGAGGCAGTTTTGCCTTGTATTTTCTATATAAACAGGTGCTTGGAGGAGATGTATTACAAGTTTGACAGGTACTGTTATGCTACTAGTTTGTCTCTAGATACGAGTGTCAAAGACTCCTGAGAGATTGCATTGCAAGTGTATTGTAAACCATTTCAGTTTTATTAATACATTGTGTAGGTTTTGGAGTGTGGGGTTTTCCACCCGATAAGGGTTTTCCCCACATATATCTTGTGTCTCTCTTCTTCTGTCTCACTTTCTTGTTTATGTGTTTGATACAATATCTTTGTTATCTCTGTTAGTGGGTTTAACATTGCTGTAATAGTAAGGATAAACATGAATTTGCACTCTCCTCCCCTCATTAGATTAGTGTAGGAAGAAATTTTCTCACACCTAGCTTCCTTTCATGGAAGGGGTAAAGACTAATGTGTGTCATGTATTTATTTTTTCATTTATTTTACTTATTTATTTTTATTGACTTTGCTTTTAGTTATTCTTATTTATGTTTATTTGGAAATTTGATGGGAAAGAATTCATTTATTAATGGTTATTTTTGCCTTGTGTTATTTGAACGGAGATAGGGAAGAGTTAATGCTTTTAATTATTTTAAAATTTTAAAATAAGGAGAAGATTCTCCTTTTTGGTTATTTTGGGGATGAAATAATTTATTTTGGGGATTTGTATTTATGATAGTGGAGGGAATATTGTTGCATGTAATTCTTTTTATTGGGAGGAAAAATGGTTACACGGGAAGGGAAAAATAGGAGAAGAAGATTGTAAAATTTTGGAGGGGAAGAAATGGAGAAGATATCTAGGTGAAATTGTTGGAAGGATTTGCATGATCTGGGCTCTCCCTAACTTGGAGAGAGTTGAGGTAGGATCTTTACTTCTCTTGTATGTATGAAATTTATGATATGGATTTTTTTCTTATTGCATGAAATTATTTTCTTGATGGTTGAGTCTTTTGTTTTGTGCAAATGTATTGTGGGAAATTGGGTGGTTCTAGGAGCGGCACTCCAAATTAGATGAGTGCCTCCCATGTAACTGGGTAGAGAGATGTGGACCTCTCTTGGGGACAATCTAGATGTGATTAGTGTGAAATTTTGAGTGGTGGAAGGTTGTGGTGATTTTTGAGGAGATACTAGTTTTCTTGGAGGGATAAGTAAGTTCTAGGTATGAAGATTTGGGAGATTGAGCAGTGTTGTGTAGCTAATATTAAAAAATAATTAATATTCTAATTTGGTAGCACAGACAGAGATATTCACATTTATGATTAATTAATTATAAACATGATTTGTCTTTTGTTATGCTTTCAATATTTATCTTCAAGAATTTTTATAAAGGATTTAAATCATATGTAAGTTAGTTTATTTTTAGTTGTGGGTTAGATAATGTATAGCTCATCTAATTTAATTTTATTTGAAAGGTATTTAGTTGGTAATTGATTGAATCACCATACCTATGGTTTGATCACTTAGATTAATATTTATTCCTCCCTTAATGTAGAATATATCATGCTATGAGTATTGAATCTTGTATGATATTTAGATATATTAACTTTTAGCCTAGGAAATTTTGTGGAGATGGAGTAATTAGTTAGTCAATAATGTTGCCTAGCTAACTCCAATCATTTTCTTTAATGTCAATTAGAATAAGAAATAATGGTAGGAGAATAACTCATAAAAATATGTATATAAATGTTGATTCTCTTACATTAGTTTACCCATTAATTATAAATTAATTAAACTAAATTAAACTGTTGTAACCATGTTATCCTTAGACATGGTCAATTTAATTATAGACTTTCCTTACCTTATAGTTTTGAAGATTTAGCCACCAGATATAAGAAATTATTGTCTAGACCCTAACTTGACAAATTGTGTATGATAGGTAAGTTGCAGACCGGAATGATATCTACATTAATCTGCTCTATGATAGGTCTCTTGAGTGAGCCTTAGGTAAAGTTTTAATTTAGTTTTCAATTTTATTTAGATGATTTCTTCTTTTGGGTGGAAATATTTTTAGAAAAAAAAATTATTCTCCACCACTTTTTTTGCCCACATGTATGGCTAGAATACAAGTGGGCTCATCATGGGCATGATATTTGGGGGTTTATTGTAAATTAGGAGGCAAAATCAAAGGGCAATTTTTTCAATTAATGGTTTTAAAACTCTTTTATCTTTGTTGGTCGAGGAGAAGGAAGAGGTTTGATTTGGTAGGAGGCCAATACCCCCTCTCAAGTCAAACCATTGTATTGTACTTTATTTTCCAATTCCAATGAGTCGTTGGATGACTACGGTTTCTGTTCCCATAGGCATTTTTATGTTTTAGTGCAAATGTATTTAACTAGGCCATTTACAGGAAATTGTTTTTGTCATAACTTTTGATCGGTAGCTTGAAATTGAGCACCATTTTTTGCAAAAGTTAATATTATCCCATTTCCCACACATTGGATCTATTTGCATTGTAAACACACTAAGTTATAAAGTGATAAAATTTGGGGGGTCACCTAATAAGGGGGACAAATTTCATAGTTTCAGGGGGCTTGTTTTCTTCTACTTTATTGCAATGGCTAATCTATTAACTCCATTTAATTACCATTCATGGAAACATGCAATGGATTTACAACTTTAGAAAAAGGGTTTACATAGAGCAGCTACATGATTGGAACCTGAGCCTACTATAGCTTCTAAAAAGAGGAAGTGGTAAATAGACTTGATGAAGCCTATTGCACTATTTGTATGGCCATTTCTTCATACCTATTATTTCATGTCAATAATGCTAAAACACCTATTGAATTCTTAACAACATTAGAAACACTGTTTGGCAAGCAAGATATAATGATGGGTCATCATTTGGAGAATGAATTAATAAGTCTCAATCCTCAAGATTTTGTGACAATTCAAGGTTTCTTCACCAAGTTAAACTCATTAAGGTCACAATTCAACATACGTAAGATTGAAAAAGAATATGATCAATTGATCCTCAATATCTTATCAAAGTTAGGCCTAGATTATTCAGTGTTTATTTTAACTTTTTATGCCACACAGCGCTCATTAGGAAGTCACTTCACAATGCCTTTCCTTGTTGAATTTGTTGTTTCTCTAACACAAGAGAAAGATAAATTAATTCAAATGAGCACACTAAAGTCTTCATCAAATCATGCTCTAGTTTCTAGTGGTGAAAAGAATTCAACTCCTAAGGTGAATAAAGCAAACAAGGACCTATCTAAGGGATCAAAATCAAAACCTCAAATTGAAGAAGCTACACCATCCAAAGGGAAAAAGTCTAAGGAAAGGCCCACTTGTACTTATCGTAACAAACTTGGGCATGAAGAGCACCAATATTTTGAAAAGGAAAGAGATAACCTCAAACTCTGAAGAGATGAGTTAGAACTTCTTACTAAGAAGAATCAAATCAACTCCTCAGCTGGCTCTTCCTCTACATCATCTTCAAATGTGAATAAGAACAAAGGAATGGCATTGGTTGTCTCTACTAATATTGTATCACCTAAGTGGCTTCTATATTTAGGGGCTTCTCATCACATGAAAAATTCAAAAGATATGTTTTCCACCTATGAACCAGGATCATATCCACCTATGAACCAGGTTCATATCCAACTATTCTCATGGGAAATAATTTCTACATGATAGCATTTTGAAAAGGCACTATAGAACTTGGTGAAGCCATAATCAATAATGTTTTGTATGTCCCTTCTTTATCCAATAATCTCTTTTCCATTTATCAAATCACTCATAGTGGGCCAAGGAAAACAATTGAATTCATGCCTAATTTAGTGATCATTAGGGATTTGTAGACTAGAGACATTGTTGCAATAGGACAAGTCGATCATGGGTCTTGCTTATATTTTTTTTGTTGCTTTGGTTCTTCACATATTGCTGACTTGCATGATGATCTTCATGCATTACACTTGGATAATGAGATTCAATATGGATATTTGAACCTTGGATTTGTTTCCTCCACATTGGTTCTTCTTGAGATCACATCTCCTTGTGAACCTACACCTTTGATTCCCACATACTTCCATTAGTAGGCTACATCCATTAGTCTTACAGCACTAGTTTTTTGAGATGAGTACTTGACAGACATTGCATGTTTGTTTGATAATTCTCACTATGCATATTTTGTAGACACTTTTGATGACATCCATCTCAATGATATTGTACATCCACATTCATCCTTGGCATCAGTTCATATGGAGCAAGTTTCAGAGGATTTTACTACTATCATAGAGGCCCATCATCACTTTGTGAAGGCTTCATACTTATCTTTGGATTTTGTGCAACGTCCAAAGACGTATCATCTTCTTCTTCCATGGGAAGATTCATTGAACATATTTGTAGTTCTCTTTCTTCCAAAGGGGAGAAACATTATTTGACATTCAAGGAGCAACTTCAGCATACTTCGTCGAGCATCTATGAGAACTACAACAAATCTTATGGGGGGCTTCCAAGTTTCTCATTGTATCTCCTATTTTGGGGAAATATATTGTACACATGTGATAGAAGTTGTCCTAGGGGGCAATGATATAATTCCTCCTTCTTCACTTGTTTTCTTTTCTTGAATTTTGTTTCTCTTTTTGAAGAGGAGTTTTGTTCCCTCAGGGTTTTCTCCTTTACTCTACTTTATGAGAAACTTTGTACATGGGTACCTAACATGGCCTAGTATCCGGGACCCATATTTATGTATCACTTGTCCTCTTGTGATCTCCCCAAGTATCACTCAAGGGGGATGTTAGAGTGAATAATTTATCTATTCACTATAGCTTAAGTGTACTTAGGTTTATGAGGTTAGACAACATCTTGTCTAACTGAATGTGCAACATTTTAGACCTTAGAGGTTGTTGGGTTGAAATATTGACTTTTATAATGGTTTTATATGTTTTTAAGACCTTTTCACATGATTCTGCAAGAACCTTATAGACATTACCTTTATTATATGTTGTTTCACATATACTTCTCAGAGACTTTAAACCTATGCTGATAAATGGAATATGGTGGTTATATTATCAAGTGGATGATTTAAATTATTGATATGCATGTAATATAGATAGGATTTCATAAGTTTAATATGAAAGGTTATTTTGTGTATATATGTTAGATAATTAACCTTGTGCAACAAATACATAGCATCTAAGAAGGAGTAATTATAGCAAAGTGAAAAATATGTGAATTGATTAAATTGCAGTCCAAGAGCCAGAAGTGAAGATCAATGGAGATGAACATGGTCATCATGGAAGATTAAATGCAAGAGAAGAAGAAGACTTGTTCTAGAAGTCTAACCACAGCTTATGTGTTTTCATTCATGAGCCATTGTGTGGGATTTCTATTCAAATAGGACTTTATTTCCTTTGTTCTAGATAATTAATAGGTTGATCTCAAAACTATATCCTGATATCTAGGGATGAATTGAAGATAACAGTTAGTTGGAAGACCGCATACAACTCACCCACTTTTGTATAAGTTAGGGAATGAGTTTGATGATTAGGGAGTTGTCATTTTACTTTCTATCTATATAGTTGTTACTCTATTTTTACAGTTATCAGTTATTCTAGACATGTTTTGATTTTGAATAAAATCTGAAGAAGATTCTATCTTTGATATGAATTGAATTCAACTACATGTCATGGGAAATGTGTGAAGATCTAAAGTAGATTTAGTTTCTAGAAGAAGTGAGATAGTTCCCTGAGCTAGCCACTCAAGGTATTAACTCTCGCTTCATACATTCACTTATTTATTTATACATTTCTAGTTAAACTATTTCATGTTATCTTATAGGTTGCATTGTGACATAAGTAAGAAATCGCGATTGCTATTTCTGAAAGTTGTGATTCATGAATAGAATACATAATTGAAGTCCTCCGGATGTTAGTTTCAATTCTTTTATCATTATGTGTATTTCAAGTTAATTCTATAATTCTCTATTGAATATAGCTATCTTCAGCTTACGCTGAGGGTACCCGTAGCAACTAGGTTTTTAACTATTTTTTTGTTCTTTCATTTCTGTGAACTCCAGTAAAATAAGTTGATTAGAATAAGTTTGTATGAGTTAGTTTAGGATAGAAATGAGTCTTGAAGGCATATTATAGTATGAGAATCATCATAAGCTTACGCTCCTTGCTCAATAATTCAATGTAGGAATGTAATGATAGAGTGGATTGTTCAGTTAGGTTTAACCTTGGATTTTGTTTAAGTCTACAACGCATTAGTTTTCCTCTACAGAGGTTACCTAGTTGTTTGGTAAACCTCATGTGCATTCCTTTTGAGGTTGGAAGACTTTTCATCTCAGCTCAAAGGTCACTTTTTTAGTCATTCAACACTTTTCATGAAGGTTTATGACTCGGTCAAAAGGTTGTTGGTTTGCACATTCCAAGTGATCCAAAGGTTGACACCTATAGGACACTTGTCTATGTGCATGTGCCACATCATGGGGCACTTGTCAATGCACATGCAAGGTGGATTGCCTCATCCATGCCTATATAATAAAGAATTCTTATGTAAATTATCAAGTGAGATTAATATATGTTTAGGCTCAAATTAGGTTCATCAATATCATTGATTTCTTATCTCTATTTGTTGATTTCAATATTGTGAGAGTGAATATCAAGTGTTGCAAAGAACCCTTATGGTGCAGGGGCACCCCTTCAACAAGTCAATTATATGTCTAGCAGAGAAGATTAAAATCTTGATATGTCTTATGCATTTCTATATTTAATGTAATAAGGTATCTGTTTGACCAATATCTATTATTGTAAGTTGCACCTAGGTTTCTGTGCAAGTCCTTAAGACACTTGTCGATCTGTAATGACAAGGTTGTTGGTTAGTTAAGAGTTTTTTAGTCAGTTGTATCTCCCAGCTGTTGGGAAGCCAATTAGTACTACTCATTATGAGTAGATAAATAGCTTAGCTTGGATCGTTTGGGAATAGATATTGATATTGAGATTGATATTTGATAGAGATAGAGATAGATCAAAGTAGTAGTGGTGAAATTGAGTTGTGGAACTATGAAATCAGTTATCTGTATTCATTCCTAAAAGCAATAAAAAGATCCTATTTGTGTTATTTTTCTGGTGTTTGATTTATTGGTGTAATCAATTTTCTAGTTGGCAGTTGAGATGGGTTCTTAGCCCATTCCACCGATTGGATTACTTCGTAATCGGTGGAATCGATGTATATATTAATTTGTGTTTTTGTTTTGTTTTTATGTTTGTTCAAATTCACATTTACAGGATCATTTACAGCATGCTTAGATGAACCCTAGCATCCTCATGTGCTAGGGTGGCAAAAGTAGAAAAGTCTGTATGTTTGCAGGAGAAATAGTTTGGCGAAGTCGAGAGGGGTTTGTAGGGTAGATCGGTGAAATTTTACATTATTCCTTCAGTTATATAGTTTGTTTGTACATCGTGTTGAGAAGGTAACCAGTATGATTGGTAGAGTGTAGTGATCAGCTAGATGGGGTGATATTTAATATCAGGTTTATGCCGATAGTCTAAGTATTGGGTAGATGATAGTATTTGGTTGAACCAACGATTGAACCGGTTCAAAGGATCAAAGGGTTCAACCATTCATTTGGTTCAAAGGCTCATGTTAGTTTGACAAAGATAGTTCAGCAAGCATTAGCGATAGTTGAACCAATGGTTGAACCGGTTCAATGGTTCAATAGTCCAACGGTTCAACAAGGCAGATCGATTTGAAGAGTTCAACGGTTCAACATATAGTTGCCGACAGCATTTAATAAAAGTGATAAGAATATATTGAATCAATAGTTGTGGTTCAATGGTTCGTGTGGTTCAAAGGTTCAACACAGCAACAGTTCCGTGAATTTAAATTGTTTCCACCATTTCCCTGCCCGCTCTACATCATAGTGGTATCAGAGCAAACGAGTATCTTTTGGGAAGAAAGAGACAAGATGTCTGATGAAGATGGGTCACAAGAGTGCCCAATGAAGATGACCAACATTGAGTTGGTTGTTCTAATGAAGAAGCAGTAGAGAGAGCAAAGCAGTTAGAGCTCAAAATCAGGCTTTAAAAGATGAGGTTGAGAAATTAAGGGACAAAGTAGGTACTGGTAAGGAAGAAGATAGGGATGAAGAGGAGATCCCTAGGCAGGAAGAGATAGAGGTTCCTACAGACTAGAGACCCTTACTTAATGCCCTCAAATCCATGGAGAGAAGGACCATGGATATGAAAATAGACTTGCCAATGTTTGTAGGCAAAATGGATCCTGATTCGGTGATGGAGTGGATAAACTCCTTGAATAATTTCTTTGAAACAGAGGAAATACTAGACCATCAAAGGGTGAAGATGGCCCAATCCAAAATGAAAGGGGTTGCACTAACTTGGTGGAATTTCATCCAAGATGACAGGGTGAAAGAGGGAAAGAGCAGAGTTGTTACTTGGAAGAAGATGGTGGCTTTAGTGAAGGAATCCTATGTTCCATTGAATTACAACATCCAATTACATAAGAGGAGACAAAATTTGAAGCAGAAGGAGTTAGATGTCAGTTCATATACTGAAGAATTCATGAAACTATGTGTCAAGACAAAGGTGAAGGAGAATGAGGAAGAGAGAGTAGGAAGGTACCTCAATGGGTTGAGATTTGCCATCCAAGAAGATTTAAATTTGCATAATCTAGATATAGTTCAGAAGTGCTGCCAATTGGCATTCAAAGTGGAAGAGAAATTAAAGAGAAGACAAAAGCAGAATAGTAGAGGAGGAGGAAGACAGCAAAGAGGGGGAAGGAGTCCTTTTAGAGGAAGAGGACATGGATTTGGACACCAAGGTGAATCCAATCAACACAATAGCAAAGGAGACAATAGTCAAACTCCAAGGGGAAGTTATGATCAAAAAGGAAACTTTAGGGGCAGAAGACCACCATTTAGAGGGAGGTCTCTGGGCAAAGGACCTCTAAGATGTTATAATTGCAATCAAGAAGGCCACATAGCCAGCAAATGTCCAGAAAAGGCAACAAGTTCAATGGGAGAAAGAAGGACAAATCTGATCCAAGAATCTAATTATCAAAGTGTGACAAGCTCAAACACTTATCAAAGTGTGAATGCTCCTGATGGTTATGGGTATCCTGAGAAAGGAGAATCTTTGATGATTAAGAGGGCAATGACCACCATGAAGGTGCCTGATAGAGAACCCCCAAGAAAGTCTCTTTTTAAAACTACTTGCAAAGCAGGAGGAAAGGTATGTAAAGTTCTGATTGACTTTGGATCTACTAAAAATTTTGTGTATGTTGAAATGGTAGAAAAGCTTAAGCTTAAAAGACTACCACATCCTTGCCCATACAAAATCTCATGGCTCACTCAAGGTCAGCAAACAGTTGTGGAAGAGCAGGCTTGGGTGGAGTATCAAATTGGAACATACAAGGACAAGTTATTGTTTGACATAGCTCAGATGGATGCTTGCCATCTCCTATTTGGAAGACCATGGCAATATGACTTGAGAACACAACATGATGGGGTTAGATATACATATTCAATCACCAAGGATGGTAAGGTAATAGAGTTACTACTATTGGTGGAGAAGGAAGTAGAATCAAAAGGGAAGGAAGTTAAGGTAATGATGGTAGAAGGCAAACAATTCATGAAAGAGATAGTAGAAGAAGGTGCAGTTGCATATGCCCTAATCCCATGCCTAAAGGTGAACAAAGAATAGCAGCAAGAAGTCAAGGGAGAGAAGAGGCAACGGTTCATAGATCTAGCTGTCTAAGAGCTATTGAATAAGTACAAAGGCATCATCTCTGATGGAATGCCAAGATCCCTACCACCTATAAGAGACATTAGCCATTGCATAGATCTGATCCCAGGATCTACACTTCCAAACAAGGCAGCATACAAGCTTACCGTAGAGCAGAATACAAAGGTAGCAAGGTAGATTGAGGAGTTGTTGGAGACAGGGTTAATTGGTAAGAGTTTAAGCCCATGTGTAGTACCAGCTATTCTAGCACCAAAGAAGGAAGGCACTTGGAGACTTTGTACTGATTCAAGGGATATCAACAAGATAACAATCAGGTATAGGTTCCTAATACCAAGGATAGAAGATTTGCTTGATTTCTTGGGAGGTACCAAATATTTCACAAAAATAGATTTAAAAAGTTGTTATCATCAGATCAGGATTAGGCCAGGAGATGAATGGAAGACTACATTTAAGACCAATGAGGGGTTATATGAGTGGAAGGTCATGCCTTTTGGTTTGTCCAATGCCCCTAGTACTTTTAAGAGATTGATGAATGAGGTCTTGAGAGAATTTATAGGTATTTTGTCATGGTATATCTAGATGACATTCTAATTTTTAGTAATACAAGGGAAGAGTATCTCAAACATATAGATCTGGTTCTCAAACGGTTACATGAAGAGAAGCTAATGATCAACTTGGAGAAGTGTTTGTTCATGAAGAAGGAGATCATCTATTTGAGTTTTGTCATCTCACAGGGAAAACTAAAAATGGATCAAGAAAATGTTAGTGCCATATTGTCTTGGTGAACTCCTAGAACCATGAATGATGTCAGAAGTTTCCATGGGTTAGCAACCTTCTATAGGCAATTTATAAAAGGGTTTGGTCATGTCTGTACACCCATGCTTGACACCATAAAAGGAGGACAGAAGTGTAGATTCTCTTGGACAAAGGAAGCGGATGATTCATTTGAGACATTGAAGAAGAAGGTGGCACAACAGCCAGTCCTTGCACTACCTAATTTCAACAAGGTTTTTCAAGTAGAATGTGATGCAAGCCACATGGCAATTGGAGAAGTACTCAGTCAAGACAGTAGGCCTATTGCATTTTTCAGTGAGAAACTAAATGATGCCAAGAAAAGATACTCATCCTATGATTTGGAGATGTATACTCTAGTCTAGTCACTCAAAAAGTGGAGACATTACTTGATGCCCAAAGAATTCATAGTATTCATAGATAATCAGGCCCTTAGTTTCATAAAAAGTCAAGAAAATTTGAACCACATGCACATGAAGTGGGTAGAGACTTTGCAAGCTTTCAGCTTCACACTCAAGCACAAGAAAGGGGTCAAGAACAAGGTAGCAGATGCTTTGAGTAGGAGGGCTCTAACCATAAATCAGATTCAATTGGTAAGTGTTGGTATTGAGTCCTTAAAGACTATGTATGATGTTAATGAAGACTTTGGAGAGATCTACCAGGTATGTACTTCCTTTGGAGACAAATATCATGCTGTGTTCTCTGAATTTTTGATACAAGATGAATTACTTTTCAAAGGTGGACAATTGTACATTCCACGATGTTCTATGAGGCTAAATATCATTAGGGAGAAACATTGTGGGGCCATGGCAGGACATTTCGGTCTAGATAAGACTCTTGATCTGGTAAAGAGACATTACTATTGGCCTAAGTTACAGTCAGATGTGAGGAGATTTATGAAGGCATGTGTCATAAGTCAAAAAGCAAAAGGGAGATCCACTAATGCAGGTTTATATCAACCACTGCCCATTCCTTCTAGGCCCTGGGAGAGCATAACCATGGATTTTGTGTTGGGTTTACCTAGAACAAGGAAGGGATATGATAGTGTTTTTGTTGTAGTCCATAGATTTAGTAAAATGGCACATTTCTTGCCATATAAGGCCACTTGTGATGCTTCATATGTTGCAGACCTGTTTTTCAAGGAAATAGTGAGGATACATGGATTGCCATTGAGCATAGTATCAGATAGAGATGTGAAATTTATTGGCCATTTTTGGAGGACTCTTTGGAAGAATCTTGGCACCAATTTATCCTTCTCATCAGCTTATCACCCTCAAACAGATGGGTAGACTGAAGTGGTTAACCATTCATTAGGAAATTTGCTAAGATGTTTGACAAGACAACATAGAGAGAAGTGGGATAACATCCTACCACAAGAAGAATTTTCCTATGATGACACCGTCAATAGGAGTACAGGGAAATCACCTTTTCAAGTGGTATATGGTATTCATCCCAAAGGTATTTTGGAGTTAAGAGATCTACCTACAGGAGAATCTATTAGTGCAGATGAAGAAGCTTTTACATCAACCATCAAAGAGGTGCATGATCAAGTCAAGAACCAACTCCAACAAACCACTTTGAAGTATAAAGCCTATGCTGATAAGAAGAAGAGAGATGTACAATTTGTTGTTGGAGATTTGGTCTGGGTTAATCTGAAGAAAGAAAGGCTCTCAAAAGGTAAACATACCAAACTAATGTAGCAGAAGATTAGACCATGTTAGATTTTGAAGAAATGTGGACATAATGCTTATGAGATCCAACTTCCTTTTGATCTTGGATTGTCACCTATTTTCAATGTATGTGGTTTAACTCCATACAAACATAATGTAGATGTAGAACAGGAACCATTACAGGGTACAGCAGATCATGATATTCCTAAGCATGATCCACCAAAATTGAAGCAGATTATAGACTCAAGAGTGGCAAAGAAGACAAGGAACAAAGCATATATGGAATACTTGGTGGCTTGGCAAGTGAAACCTGATTCAAAGGTAGTTTGGATGACTGAAGAGCAGATCCTAAAATAGGGTGCAAATCTTCAAACTCTCCTCTCAAGTGGACTTGAGATTTCCTCTCTCGGGGAGTATGGTACAGGAGCACCCCTTCAACAAGTCAATTATATGTCTAAGGGAGAAGATTAAAATCTTGATGTCTTATGCATTTCTATATTTAATGTAATAAGGTATTTGTTTGACCAATATCTATTATTGTAAGTTGCACCTAGGTTTCTATACAAGTCCTTACGACACTTGTCGATCTGTAATGACAAGGTTGTTGGTTAGTTAAGAGTTTGTTAGTCAGTTGTATCTCCCAGCCACTGGGAAGCCAGTTAGTACTACTCACTATGAGTAGATAAATAGCTTAGCTCAGATCATTTGGGAATAGATATTGATATTGAGATTGATATTTGATAGAGATAGAGATAGATCAGAGTAGTAGTGGTGAAATTGAGTTGTGGAAATGTGAAATCAATTATCTATATTCATTCTTGAAAGCAATAAAAAGATCATGTTTGTGTTAATTTTATGGTGTTCGATTTACTGGTGTAATCGATTTTCTGGTTGGCAGTTGAGATGGGTTCTTAGCCCATTCCACCGGTTGGATTACTTCATAATCAGTGGAATGGATGTATATATCAATTTGTTTTTCTGCTTGTTTGAATTCACATTTATAGGATCATTTACAGCATGCTTAGATGAACTCTAGCATCCTCATGTGCTAGGTTGGTAAAAGTAGAAAAGTCCGTATGTTTGCAAGAGAAATAGTTTGGCAAAGTTGCGAGGGTTTTAGTAGGGCAGATCAGCGAAATTCTGCATTGTTCCTTTGGTTATACAGTTTTTTTGTAAATCACGTTGAGAAGGTAACCAGTATGATTGGTAGAGTGTAGTGATCGGCTAGATGGGGTCATATTTAATATCAGGTTTACGCCGATAGTCAAAGTATCAGGTGAGGATAGTATTTGGTTGAACCAATGCTTGAACTGGTTCAAAGGTTTAAAGGGTTCAACCGTTCATTTGGTTCAAAGGCTCATGTCAGTTTGATATAGATAGTTCAGCAAGCATTAGCGATAGTTGAACTAATGGTTGAATCGGTTGAATGGTTCAATAGTTCAATGGTTCAACAAGGCGGAGATGGATTCGAAGAGTTCAACAGTTCAACATATAGCTGCCGACAGCATTTAATCAAAGTGATAAGAATATATTGAACTGATAGTTGTGGTTCAATGGTTTGCGTGGTTCAAAGGTTCAACCATAGCAACAGTTTCATGAATTTAAACTATTTCCACCATTTTGTTGCCCGCTCTGCATCACCTTGGCTATTCCAACAAGACATATTGTGATCATATAGAGTTTCTTAAAAGAACATTGTTGAATCAAGATTGAAGACTCTGCTACAGAATGGAATCACTAAACCCATCTTTTGATAGTGAAACTCTCACGAGAGTCAAATCTTCAGTGGCAAAAGTTGTGTAGGATTTTCCTCAAGAATTGGTGAACAGTAAATCATACGCTTTTGCTCCTATGCAACCTAAACCCAAATTACCAAACATCAAGGAGCTCAGGAAAGGTAAGTGTTGAGAGTCCACTCTATGTTTTGATCCCATTGATCATATATTTGATCATGTATTGTCAAAAAATACCAAGAACTTGAGAGAAGGAACCCATGTCCACATGATGGAGAAAGTTAAGGAAAGGGATTCAAAAACTTTTGTATAAGGATATGGAGTTCAAGGTTGGTTCAGTTTATGGTCCCTTTGGTTCACCCTAGTCTAGAATTGGTCGATGCTACATCTAGTGTTATGATTAGGACACCAAAACTATCACAGGGAGAAATCTCAAAGTAGTAATTGATGTGCAAGCTATGATGGATATGTTAAGGATTGAGTATGATTCTATAGTAGATTTCACTAGTTTTGTCAAGTTGCAGAAACTTTAGAACATGAAGGACAATCAGTTGGGTTTCCTTAATGTAGAAATCCATTTGGAACCAACCAACACAGTGTTTCCATCATTGTCCATTGTATTAGCTAGTTTCACTTGTGATGTACAAGATGCATCCTCCATGTTGGCCTTCATATTTGGCCTAGATGATGATGCTAATGTACATAAATTTCAATTAGGCACCATCTTCCGCCTCAAAACAATAACCAAGAAGAAAACCTACATAATGGACTTGTTAGAAGTCATAGCTAACAAACTATCTTACCAGTTGGATAACTTTGGCCACCAATAGTTTTTTAGGTACACATCTTTCTTGATACATTTAATGTTGTTTTAGAATCCCCAATTTTTCCAATCTCACATGCAGCTGGCAATGACTGACGATTAAATCGATGGGCAAAGAATAATTCTAGTTTCAGTGTGGACTCACCTTTTATTGGCCACTACTGATTATTATGAAATTTTTGAATTTTTTTGTCCCTAGCCCTTATTGATCTCAGCCCGAATCACATTAATTTTACATTAAGTGCTAAGCAAAGAGGCATATTATCCAATCCTTGTATACCTTGTGATTGGTTCTTTCGAGTACTCTTTGGAAGAATCTTGGTACCAATTTATCCTTCTCATTAGCTTATCACCCTCAAATAGATGGGCAGACTGAAGTGGTTAATCGTTCATTGGGAAATTTGCTAAGATGTTTGTCAAGAAAGCATGGAGAGAAGTGGGATAACATCCTAATAATGACACCATCAATAGGAGTATAGGGAAATCACCTTTTCCAATGGTATATGGTATTTATCCCAAAGGTATTTTGGAGTTAAGAGATCTACCTGCAGGAGGATCTATTAGTGCAGATGAAGAAGCTTTTGCATCAGCCATCAAAGAGGTACATGATCAAGTCAAGAATGAACTCCAACAAACCACTTTGAAGTATAAAGCCTATGTTGAAAAGAAGAAGAGAGATGTACAATTTGTTGTTGGAGATTTGGTTTGGGTTAATCTGAAGAAAGAAAGGCTCACAAAAGGTAAACGTACCAAACTAATGCAGCAGAAGATTGGACCATGTTAGATTTTGAAGAAATGTGGATAGAATGCTTATTGGATCCAAATTCCTTCCGATCTTGGATTGTCACCTATTTTCAATGTATGTGATTTAACTCCATACAAACATAATGCAAATGTAGAATAGAAACCATTACAGGGTACAACAGATGATGATATTCCTAAGCATGATCCACCAAAATTGAAGCAAATTATAGACTTAAGAGTGGCAAAGAAGACAAGGAACAAAGCATATATGGAATACTTGGTGGCTTGGCAAGGGAAACCTAATTCAGAGGCAGTTTGGATGACTGAAGAGCAGATCCTAAAATAGGGTACAAATCTTCAAACACTCCTCTCAAGTGGACTTGAGATTTCTTCTCTCAAGGAGTATGGTACAAGAGCACCCCTTCAACAAGTCAATTATATGTCTAAGGGAGAAGATTAAAATCTCAATATGTCTTATGTATTTCTATATTTAATGTAATAAGGTATCTATTTGACCAATATTTGTTATTGTAAGTTGCAACTAGGTTTCTGTGCAAGTCCTTAGGACACTTGTTGATATGTAATGACAAGGTCATTGGTTAGTTAAGAGTTTGGTAGTCAGTTGTATCTCCCAGCCACTTGGAGTTCTCTCCCAGCCACTGGGAAGCCAGTCAGTACTACTCACTATGAGTAGATAAATAGCTTAGCTCAGATCATTTGGGAATAGATATTGATATTGAGATTGATATTTGATAGAGGTAGAGATAGATCAGAGCAGTAGTGGTGAAATTGAGTTGTGGAACTGTGAAATTAGTTATCTGTATTCATTCCTAATAGCAATAAAAAGATCCTGTTTATGTTAATTTTCTAGTGTTTGATTTACTGGTGTAATCAATTTTCTGGTTGGCAGTTGAGATGGGTTCTTAGCCCATTCCACTGGTTGGATTACTTCGTAATTGGTGGAATGGCTGTATATATTAGTTTGTGTTTTCATTTTGTTTTTCTATTTGTTCAAATTCACATTTATAGGATCATTTATAGCATGCTTAGATGAACCCTAGCATCCTCATGTGCTAGGTTGGTAAAAGTAGAAAAGTCCATATGTTTGCAAGAGAAATAGTTTGGTGAAGTCACGAGGGTTTTAGCAGGGCAGATTGACGAAATTCCACATTGTTCCTTCAGTTATAAAGTTTGTTTTTACATCTTGTTGAGAAGGTAACTAGTATGATTGGTAGAGTGTAGTGATTGGCTAGACAGGGCGATATTTAATATTGGGTTTACACCAATAGTCTAAGTATTGGGTAGATAGTATTTGGTTGAACCAACGCTTGGGCCGGTTCAAAGGGTTCAACTATTCATTTGGTTCAAAGGCTCATGTCAGTTTGACAGAGACATTTCAGCAAGCATTAGTGATAGTTGAACCAATGGTTGAACTGGTTCAATGGTTCAATAGTTCAACGGTTCAACAACACGGAGATGGATTCGAAGAGTTCAACGGTTCAACATATAGTTGCCGACAGCATTTAATCAAAGTGATAAGAATATATTGAACCAATAGTTGTGGTTCAATGGTTCGTGTGTTTCAAAGGTTCAACCATAGCAACAGTTCTGCAAATTTAAACTGTTTCCACCATTTCACTGCCCGCTCTACATCACCTTAGCTATTCCAACAAGACATATTGTGATCATTTAGAGTTTCTTAAAAGAACATTGCTGAATCAAGATTGAAGACTTTGCTGCAGAATGGAATCACTAAACCCATCTTTTGATAGTGAAACTCTCACGAGAGTCACATCTTTAGTGGCCAAAGTTGTGTAGGAGTTTCCTTTGGAATTGGTGAATAGCAAATCGTATGCTTTTGCTCCTATGCAGCCTAAACTCAAATTTCCAAACATCAAGGAGCTCAGGAAAGGTAAGTGTTGAGATTCCACTTTATGTTTTGATCCCATTGATCACATATTTGATCATGTATTGTCAAAAAATACCAAGAACTTGAGAGAAGGAGCCCATGTCCACATGATTGAGAAAGTTAAGGCAAGGGATTCAAAAACTTTTGTATAAGGATATGGAGTTCAAGGTTGGTTCAATTTATGGTACCTCTGGTTCACCCTAGTCCAGAATTGGTCGATGCTACATCTAGTGTTATGATCAGGACACCAAAACTATCACAGGGAGGATCTCAAAGTAGTAATTGATGTGCAAGCTATGATGGATATGTTAAGGATTGAGTATAATTCTATAGTAGATTTCAGTAGTTTTGTCAAGTTGCAGAAATTTTAGAACACGAGGGACAATCAGCCGGGTTTCCTTAATGCAGTGATCCATTTGGAACCAACCAACACAGTGTTTCCATCATTGCCCATTGTATTAGCTAGTTTCACTTGTGATGTACAAGATGCATCCTCCATGTTGGCCTTCATATTTGGCCTAGATGATGATACTTATGTACATGAATTTCAATTAGGCACCATCTTCCACCTCAAAACAATAACCAAGAAGCAAACCTACATAATGGACTTATTAGAAGTCATAGCTGACAAACTATCTTACCCGTTGGATAACTTTGGCCACCAATAGTTTTTCAGGTACACATCTTTCTTGATACATTTAATGTTGTTTTAGAATCCCCAATTTTTCCAACCTCACATGTAGCTGGCAATGACTGATGATTAAATCAATGGGCAAAGAATAATTCTAGTTTCAGTGTGGACTCACCTTTTATTGGCCACTACCGATTATTATGAAATTTTTGAATGTTTTTTGTCCCTAGCCCTTATTGATCTCAACCCGGATCACATTACTTTTAGGGTAAGTGATAAGCAAAGAGGCATATTATCCAGTCCTTGTATACCTTGTGATTGGTTCTTTGCAGCTCACTATACCATGTGATTGGGCAGGAGAGTGGATAACCAGAAAAGTACCAGTGGTGGAGCATTCTTTTTGGGGAAGAGGTTGGTTTCTTGGTTAAGCAAGAAACAAGAGGCAATATCTCTACCAACTGCAGAAGTAGAGTATATTGCAGCAGTAGGTCATTGCACTCAAATTTTGTGGATGAAGCAAATGCCAAGAGACATAAGAGTAGAGTATGAGGAGCCTATCACAATCTTCTGTGATAATTCAAGTGCAATAAACATATCTAAGAATGTAGTGTTGCATTCAAAGAATAAACATATATCCATCAAGTTTCACTTTTTGAGAGAGCAAGTGAATAAGAATGAAGTCAGATTGGAGTTTTTGCCTTCTAAGGATCAGATTGCAGACATCTTTACTAAACCTCTACCTAAGGACTCTTTTGAGTATCTTAGGTAGAAGTTAGGAGTTATTGCCCCTCTGGTGATGAACTAAGGTGCACTGGAGTGCATCAGTCCAGTAGATATCATAGTCATATCTTGTGGTCTAGATAGATTATAGGGAGTTGCCACTCAAGGGGAGCAGCAGATATGATTCTGAAGTGTTGGAGTTGCAAGTATGAGCCCTTTGCCATTGATGTCAAAGGGGGAGAAAAGACATGTGAAAAACAAGTGGTTTCTAATCAAAGGGGGAGCATTAAAAGAAGAGAAGACATGTGAATGGTTGCTGTTGATAGGGGAGTTATGTCAGTAAGAAAAAGTTCTTGTCTTGATGGTCAAAATAGTTTTTCACATCATATGTTGCCATCAATGACAAAGGGGGAGCTTGTTGCAAGTATGGGCCTAACTGGTGTTGTCATTGATGTCAACATACTCCTGTTAGATTAATGATAAGGATTGGATGAGTTGTGTGTTGAGGATATTGAGAAAATTAGTCTCAATCAGGAACAATGAAGAATAGTGATGACAGTAAGATTAAAGTCCAAGATAGGATGAGGATCAAAGGATACAGTTTAAAGGGTTTGTATATATGTGTGTTAAGGTGGTCCAGTAGAGATTTCAAAGGTCCGCATGAAGATCTGAAGAAGTTGTGGCCACTCAAGTAAAACTGGATCCAATAGGTGTTCAGAGGTGACAGAGTGATACAGAAAGGTCCGGTGAGATCCAGAAATGCATTATCCTATTCTACAGATTTGAGGGAGTGTGGAGGAAGTCTTTGTGAAGTGTCAACTTGATTGGTTCATGGTTTGAAGGTCCGCAAGCATCTATTCCTTTGTGACAGTGATGACAGATTGTGTTCTTGAGCTTCTGGATGAAGAAGAGAAGGATTTCAGTAAGCAGATGGAGTGTGGATGTTCTTGGTGATTCAGGAAAGCTTGTGGAGGTCTTTGGATCATGTCTAGTTCATGTTGGTGGTCTACATTGAAGTTAGAGCTCGCAATTGAAGAATGACTTTTGGATGATGGTGTTCTTCCTGAGACTGGCTGATCGGATGAGTTACACATTCTATGGATGTTCTTGTAGATGTTTGCCAACGTAGATGATCTTTCCTAAGTCGATATCGTGTATAAATAAGAGATTGTAAAGTCATTTCAAGGTGATTGGTGTGGTGATGAGAGTGTGGTAGCAAGGAGAAGACCGAAAGGCAGAGCAGAAATATTGGGCTTAAATGGAACTGATTCAAGCATGGTAAAGATGCTATTTTCCAGTTCAAGTATGTGATACTTATTATTTTGTAGACATTGTGTCTCTTGTAGGCAGTGAGCCTCTTGTGAGCAGTGTACTCAGGCAATGATCCCTAATTGGCATGTGCCATTTTGTTCTTTCTATTCTTTGAACAAAGAATACAATCTTGGGTTAATCACCCTGTGGTTTTTCCCTTAAACTGGTTTTCCACGTCAAAATTTTGGTGTCTCTTGTGTTAATGTGTTTCTTCTCTTGATTCATTACATTGTGTTTCCTTGATTGATTTATTATTATGCTGCTAAATTATGAAGTGGAGTTAAGTGTTTAATTGGAAGAAAAGTTTTGTACAACTGATTCACCCCCCCTCTCAATTGTCTGCCCTAAATCTAACAGTGTTGGCATCTTGGATGTTGTGTAAGGGAATATTGACCGTAACTGTCATGACAGATTCCTATGATGAAGTTATGACATGTAAGAGTCAAAATAGGAGAGTCTATGATAGGTGAAGACATGTGTTGAAGAGCATCTTTGAAAAAGGCATCTTTGGGTGCCCCAAGGTGGACTATGACATGTTGTAAGAGAATGATCTATTTATAGCCTGTGTATGACAAATTCTCTTATAGTTGTAAGTTCTAACTGCTATGACAGATTCTATGACTGTCGTAAGAATCATAAGAGCATCTGTCATAGCCCATTTTGGAAATAGGTGACCTCTTTGGGATGGGGTGTGTGGACAAGTGTTAGAAGCATCTTACAATGTTGAACAAGTGTCCATAGGTGTGGGGTTTGGGCCATGAGGCCAAGTTGGACTCCCATTCCAAGATAGAAGCAATTTTCCCTTGTATTTTCTATATAAACAGGTGCTTGGAGGAGATGTATTACAAGTTTGACAGGTACTGTTATGCTGCTAGTTTGTCTCTAGATACAAGTGTCGAAGACTCTTGAGAGCTTGCATTGCAAATGTATTGTAAACCATTTCAGTTTTATTAATACATTGTGCAGGTTTTGGAGTGTGGGGTTTTCCACCCGATAAGGGTTTTCCCCACGTATATCTTGTGTCTCTCTTCTTCTGTCTCACTTTCTTGTTTATGTGTTTGCTGCAATATCTTTGTTATCTTTGTTAGTGGGTTTAACATTGTTGTAATAGTAAGGATAAAATTGAATTTGCACTCTCCTCCCCTCATTAGATTAGTGTAGGAAGAAATTTCCTCACACCTAGCTTCCTTTCATGGAAGGGGTAAAGACTAATGTGTGTCATGTATTTATTTTGTCATTTATTATACTTATTTATTTTTATTGACTCTAGTTTTAGTTATTCTTATTTATGTTCATTTGGAAATTTGATGAGAAAGAATTCATTTATTAATTATTATTTTTTCCTTGTGTTATTCGAATGGAGATAGGGAAGAGTTAATGCTTTTAATTATTTTGAAATTTTAAAATAAGGAGAAGATTCTCCTTTTTGGTTATTTTGTGGATGAAATAATTTATTTTGGGGATTTGTATTTATGATAGTGGAGGGAATATTGTTGCATGTAATTCTTTTTATTGGGAGGAAAAATGGTTACACGGGAAGGGAAAAATAGGAGAAGAAGATTGTAAAATTTTGGAGGGGAAGAAATGGAGAAGATTTCTAGATAAAATTGTTGGAAGGATTTGCATGATCTGGGCTCTCCCTAACTTGGAGAGATCTAAGGTAGGATCTTTACCTCTCTTGTATGTATGAAATTTATTATATGGATTTTTTTCTTATTGCATGAAATTATTTTCTTGGTGGTTGAGTATTTTGTTTTGTGTAAATGTATTGTGGGAAATTGGGTTGTTCTAGGAACGGCACTCCGAATTAGATGAGTGCCTCCCATGTAACTAGGTAGAGAGATGTGGACCTCTCTTGGGGACAATCTAGATGTGATTAGTGTGAAATTTTGTGTGGTGGAAGGTTGTGGTGATTTTTGAGGAGATAATGGTTTTCTTGGAGGGATAAGTAAGTTTTGGGTATGAAGATTTGGGAGATTGAGTAGTGTTGTGTGGTGGTGGAAATGTGTGGGCAGTGTTGTTGTTTTGTTGTGTTGAAGGAGAATGGGATATGGAGTTGTGAATATATTTATGTGATTTTGATACAGTAAGGAAAATGGAATGTTGTGGATAATCCCCAAGAGGGAAGACCTTTCCCCTCTCTCTCCCTATGGCAGGGAAGTGAGCAGTCATAGCCATTCCTATTATCAAAAGTTGTTGTAGGGAAGACCTGTAGATGCCTGAAGACCCTGATGTACAAGAAAAAAAAATTATGCAATGAAAATTAATAGATTCTTATCCATGTAGCTTATGAAATATGATACTATCTTGTAAATTATGCGAATGCATTATTGTAGTTAATCAGTAAATGGTGTTGCAAAAAGACATTATGTGAAAACCATAAAAATAATTTTGTATTGTATATTGTGCTATTTTCAGATTGGTGAGATTATTTGTTAAAGTTGTACTAATTTGTCAATGTTATTTACTCTTCAATGAAAGAAGTTAGTTGTATATGGTTTATGATAGAAAGCTATTGAGGTTAAATGGAATGAATATATGTGTATTTTCCTTTATATACATATAAGTTTAATGTGTTAACAATCCTTTTCTAATATGTGTCTTTCAATTTAAATTGATTATTTAATCATATGTATAGGAGAAAAGAATGGGTCTATATTCCCTATACTTAGATATATATTTTCTTTATGTAAACCAGAATCTATATATACATATTTATATTATTATATGTTCATTTTGTATTTAACAGAAGGAATGTTATATATATAAAAATACAATAATTTTCTTATGTGTGTATATATATATATATATACATATACATATATATAAATAAATTTAAATATATTAATAATTTAATTATGTGGCAAATATTTATTTTATATATATATATATATAAGTATGGTAGAGACTTGTTATAAAATTAAATCATAATACAAAATAAAATGCAGCTCAAATTTTAGGTTTTATTTTCCTTAAGGAAAAATGAATGTAGCATAATTTATGGGTGCTGGCTAGAGGGGTCATGGGAGGCAAAGCCCCCATGGCAGCGGCTACCCTTTGGGGAGGCTACAGGCCCCAAGGGTCATGGATCTCCTACAAAGGGGAGATCAGGCCTGCCAAGGGCAGCCCCTGTTAAAACCCTAAACAAAATTTTATATTTATAAATAAAAGTAATAATAAATAAATAAAATCATTCTTATTTCTCTCTTCCATCGCTGTTGGATGTTGCATGTGCTGCACAACAATACAAATACTTTGATTACAATTTTATATATATATATATATATATGAAATTTATATATATGATAATAGGAATATTTATCATTCCCTATTTTTATCCTCTAGCTTCTCCTCAACGCTTCACCTATACATGCTCAATCCAGCAAACATAGAAGAGCCATGAAATAAAATAAAAGGTTATGGCAATTCTTGCAATGAAAAAGTCTTAATGTTGGATGTGAAATTGGAAAAATTAGGTAGGTATATTTGTTTTATAATATTCTAATTTGGTAGCACAGACAGAGATATTCACGTTTATGATTAATTAATTATAAACATGATTTGTCTTCTGTTATGTTTTCAATATTTATCTTCAAGGATTTTTATAAAGGATTTAAATCATATGTAAGTTTATTTTTAGTTGTGTGTTAGATAATGTATAGCTCATTTAATTTAATTTTATTTGAAAGGTATTTAGTTGGTAATTGATTGAATCACCATACCTATGGTTTGATCACTTAGATTAATATTTATTCCTCCCTTAATGTAGAATATATCATGCTATGAGTATTGAATCTTGTATGATATTTAGATATATTAACTTTTAGCCTAGGAAATTTTGTGGAGATGGAGTAATTAGTTAGTCAATAATGTTGCCTAGCTAACTCCAATCATTTTCTTTAATGTCAATTAGAATAAGAAATAATGGTAGGGGAATAACTCTTAAAAATATGTATATAAATGTTGATTCTATTACATTAGTTTACCTATTAATTATAAATTAATTAAAATAAATTAAATTGTTGTAACCATGTTATCCTTATACATGATCAATTTAATTATAGACTTTCCTTACCTTATAGTTCTAAAGATTTAGCCACCAGATATAAGAAATTATCATCTAGACCCTAACTTGACAAATTGTGTATGATAGGTAAGTTGCAGACCCGAGTGATATCTACATTAATCTGCTCTATGATAGGTCTCTTGAGTGAGCCTTAGGTAAAGTTTTAATTTAGTTTTCAATTTTATTTAGATGATTTCTTCTTTTGGGTGGAAATATTTTTAGAAAAAAAAGTTATTCTCCATCACTTTTTTTGCCCACTTGTATGGCTAGCATACAAGTGGGCTCGTCATGGGCATGATATTTGGGGGTTTATTGTAAATTAGGAGGCAAATTCAAAGGGCAATTTTTTCAATTAATGGTTTTAAAACTCTTTTATCTTCGTTGGTTGAGAAGAAGGAAGAGGTTTGATTTGGTAGGAGGCCAATACCCCCTCTCAAGTCAAACCATTGTATTGTACTTTATTTTCCAATTCCAATGAGTCGTTGGATGACTACGGTTTCTATTCCCATAGGAATTTTTATGTTTTAGTGCAAATGTATTTAACTAGGCCATTTATGGGAAATTGTTTTTGTCATAACTTTTGATTGGTAGCTCGAAATTGAGCACCATTTTTTGCAAAAGTTAATATTATCCCATTTCCCACACATTGGATCTATTTACATTGTAAAACACACTAAGTTATAAAGTGACAAAGTTTGGGGGGTCACCTAATAAGGGGGACAAATTTCATAGTTTCAGGGGGCTTGTCTTCTTCTACTTTATTGCAATGGCTGATCTATTAACTCCATTTAATTACCATTTATGGAAACATGCAATGGATTTACAATTTCAGCAAAAGGGTTTACATAGAGCAGCTACATGATTGGAACCTAAACCTACTATAGCTTCTAAAAAGAGGAAGTGGTTTAATAGACTTGATGGAACCTATCACACTATTTGTATGGCCATTTCTTCATACCTATTATTTCATGTCAATAATGCTAAAACACCTAATGAATTCTTAACAACATTAGAAACATTTTTTGGCAAGAAAGATATAATGATGGGTCATCATTTGGAGAATGAATTAATAAGTCTCAATCCTCGAGATTTTGTGACAATTCAAGGTTTCTTCACCAAGTTAAACTCCTTAAGGTCACAATTCAACATATGTAAGATTGACAAAGAAAATGGTCAATTGATCCTCAATATCTTATCAAAGTTAGGCCTAGATTATTCAGTGTTTATTTTAATATTTTATGCCACACAATGCTCATTAGGAAGTCACTTCACAATGCCTTCCCTTGTTGAGTTTGTTGTTTCTCTACCACAAGAGAAAGATAAATTAATTCAAATGGGCACACAAAAGTCTTCATCAAATCATGATCTATTTTCTAGTGGTGAAAAGAATTCAACTCCTAAGGTGAATAAAGCAAACAAGGACCTATCTGAGGGATCAAAATCAAAACCTCAAATTGAAGAAACTACCCCATCCAAAGGGAAAAAGTCTAAGGAAAGGCCCACTTGTACTTATCGTAACAAACTTGGGCATGAAGAGTACCAATATTTTGAAAAGGAAAGAGATAACCTCAAACTCCAAAGAGATGAGTTAGAACTTCTTACTAAGAAGAATCAAATCAACTCCTTAGCTGGCTCTTCCTCTACATCGTCTTCAAATGTGAATAAGAACAAAGGAATAGCATTGGTTGTCTCTACTAATATTGCATCACCTAAGTGGCTTCTAGATTTAGGGGCTTCTCATCACATGAAAAATTCAAAAGATATGTTTTCCACCTATGAACCAGGTTCATATCCACCTATTCTCATGGGAAATAATTCCTACATGATAGCATTTTGAAAAGGCACTATAGAACTTGGTGAAGCCACAATCAATGATGTTTTGTATGTCCCTTCTTTATCCAATAATCTCTTTTCCATTTATCAAATCACTCATAGTGGGCCAGGGGAAACAATTGAATTCATACCTAATTTAGTGATCATTAGGGATTTGTAGACTAGAGACATTGTTGCAATAGGACAAGCCGATCATGGGTCTTGCTTATATTTTTTTTGTTGCTTTGGTTCTTCACATATTACTGACTTGCATGATGATCTTCATGCATTACACTTGGATAATGAGATTCAATATGGATATTTGAACCTTGGAGTTGTTTCCTCCACATTGGTTCTTCTTGAGATCACATCTCCTTGTGAACCTACTATTAGTGTAGGTTTTTTATTCCTTATTATAAGGTTTTTCCTACACATTTGTTTAAGCTTGCTTAGGTTAATAAAGCATGTCTTATTATGTGAGTGGTTGCGAGGTGTCACCTTCCTACATGTGAGCATCCATTAGCTATCTTGGGAAGATACTTTGCTATCTTTAGTCTGATAGATGGTTGCTCCTCATTGGTCAGTGTTGCCACCTCCTCCCTCTCTCTGGTCTATATAAGCATGCCACCTAGCTTGTATTTTCATTCGATATTGGAGATAGTTATCTGATGCTATTTTGTCATTCGAGCATTTCACATCAATCTCATGGTATCATTGTTATTGCTTTTTGCATTTACAGTTTATGTTTCTAACTCTTTCAATTGATTCTGGGTTATAATTTGTTTTACGGATTTTAACATGGTATTAGAGCAAGTTTTGTAAGGTTAGATTCTTTGTAGAGATCTTGTAAAATCCCATATGCTCTTCTCTTGCATTTTTCGAACGATCTGGAGAATCAGAAAAGATTTATGAAGATCCAGTAAATCTTGATTTGCTCAAATTTGTCAATCGGCTTTCATATTTGGTGTTTTAATTAGTATTGCAGGTTGCAGCATGCTTTTTCTTCACTTAGGTAGCTGATTCTACCTTTCCATGTCATTTTTTGGTTTTTGGGGCCTTTTTTGTAGCTAAATGCATCTGGTTTACACTAGATCTACATCTTTTGTACATCAGCGAGAAAAACACCTTCTGGGTTTTGTTCGCAACGTAGAAAAACCATCTGGGTATCTTTTAGTTTTTGCATGTAGAGTGTATATTTTGCAAAAATGAACTCACAAAGCTTCAGCAGACCCCCTCTCAGTTGGCAGTTACAGATTTGAATACAGTTTACAAATGCTCCATTCTTGCTCATATGAACTCCATTTCTCACAAAAAAAAAATTGATCTTGGCTATTTTTTCGTGCTCTATGCACTAGTGCAGTCATTTTTTGATTTCAGTGCAAAATTTTTTCCGAAATTGCAAATTCTCAGTCGGGACACTGCGCAGTCCTCATTTTGGGAACTCTGAAGAGGCATAATTTTTGCATAAAACCTCGGATCGATGTGATTATTTTTTTGAAAGTGGATGTTTTTTCATGTAGTTTGCAATGGTGCTGTTTATTTTACTAGGTATTGGCCCTAAGTATTAGTTTCAGCATATGCTCTTTTTGAGGATCTGTAATAGCATTAAGATCAAGTCCACTCAGTATTTCTTGCTGGTGGAAATTGTAAACACACTAAATATAAAGTACCAAATCAAATTTTCTTGGGGGGGTTCTTTGATTAAGTGGAAAAGGGGAGGTGTCTTGTGTATTCTTGCATCTTTTCTTTCCTCACAATAACAACAACAATCTAATTCTGCATTAAGATGGATCAATTAATAGTGCATGTTCTAACACCCTACAACTACTATGAGTGGAAGTCCAAGATGACTATCCAACTTAAGAAGTTAGGACTATATAGAGTAACAATGCGTCTAGAAACTGAACCAACCGTAATTGCAGAAAGGCCTAAATTTCATAACAGGCTAGATGAAGCTTTTGGAACTCTATGCATGTCTGTATCTCCTGATCTTCTTTTTCATGTTGAATCTTCTACAACACCAAATGATGTATGGACTATTTTAGAAAATCTCTTTGGTAAACAAGATGAATTAAGGGGACATCAATTAGAGAAAGAGCTAATAGGGTTAAATCCATGTAATTTTGATACAATACAAGACTTCTTCATAAAGCTAAAGGCCATTACATTACAGTTGAAGCAATGTAGGATTAAAAAGAAAGATCCACAATTGATCTTAAGTATTCTTTCTAAGCTTGGTCCTAACTACTCAGTGTTTGTTTCTACATTTTATGCCACCAAAAGTGCTCTTGGGACTACCTACAAAATACCTTCTTTAGATGAATTTGCTATTGAACTCACTAAAGAACAGGATAAATTAGTTCACATGGGCATTATTAAGCCTTCTAAGTCTCATGCCTTGGCTGCAAATCAGGACACTAAAGATTAGAAAGGCAATGGAAAGCAAAATAAGAAACAAAAGGATCAAGGAGAGAAGAAACAAGGTCTAAAACAAGCTGCAAACAATGTAGCTCCTGAGTCTTCCTCTAAAGACAACATGTCTAAAAAGGAGAAGACAAAGTGTGCCTTTTGTAAGAAACCTGGTCAAAATGAGCATAAGTGTTTGAAAAAGCAAATAGCTCATCGCACTTATCTTCTTGAGAAGAAT
The DNA here is from genome assembly GCA_027924645.1 of Cunninghamia lanceolata. NCBI lineage: Eukaryota > Viridiplantae > Streptophyta > Pinopsida > Cupressales > Cupressaceae > Cunninghamia > Cunninghamia lanceolata. The sequence continues at coordinate 9,757,752 of BSBN01001281.1, forward strand.
AATATCAAAGTGCCAGATTCAGCTAAGGAAGATTCTTCACAATCTTCAAAGGACACAAAAAATAGTAAGGGGAAGGGCAAGGCCCTTGTTGCAGTTGCTACACTACCAGATAGTTGGGTAATTGACTCAGGTGCTTCTCACCACATGGCCAATACAAAGGAAAGTTTCTCATCCTTGGAGTCATGTTCTATGTCTGATATTCTTATGGGTAATGATACACCAGAGGAAGTTCTTGGGAGAGGGTCTGTTGACGTTGGTGATGGGACATTCCATGATGTTGTTTGTGTGCCTTCTTTGTCAACTAATCTCCTATCTGTCTACCATATCACCCATATAGGTTCTGGCAAGAGAGTTGAATTTACACCTGACTCAATGGTTATCAGTGATCTGCACAGTGGGTCTACAGTTGCTATAGGAAAAGTTGATAACCATTCTCAGCTCTATCACTTTTCTCATTTTGTTCCTAATTCTCCTTCACTTGCATTGCTCACTCACTCAAATGAGGTGAGCCATTTGTGGCATCAACGGTTTGGCCACTTGAACTATCGCTACTTGCAGTAGCTCAATCAGCATGACATGGTTACAGGGTTGCCTTCTATTCGATTCTCTGATGGAGTTTGTCAAGGTTGCATTCTTGGCAAGCATCCTGAAGAAAAAGTTGACAAAGGCAAAGCACAGAGAGCCACACAGCTCTTGGAGTTAGTACACAGTGATTTGGCTGGTCCATTTCAACATTCTTCATTTAGCAAAGCTAGATATGTATTGACCTTCATTGATCTTTCTCGATACACCTTTGTATACTTTCTCAAACAAAAGTCTAAAGTCTTTGAGTCTTTTCAGGACTTTAAAGCTTTTGTAGAGAAATAATCTGGGAAGGTTGTCAAGATTCTGTGCACCGATAATGGTGGGGAATATGTCAACCAAAGGTTTGAGTAGTTTTGTGCCTCAGAGGGCATTGATCTTCAGCACACTGTTCCCTACAGTCCTGTTGTTCTCAAAAACGGGTACGCTCATTTTTGAGACAACCCCACGAAACTTGTCCGTTTCGTGAATCTACACTCTAAGATCGCAAATCGAGAAAAGATTTTCTCGTTCTCGTGCGAGGTCAGTTGATATTTTGAAACTCGTTTGCGACGTTTCCTTGAACTAATTTCTCAATATTTGCGAAGAAAATTCAAGTCGTAAATTGGTTAAGATGTTAATTTTAGTCATTTTTTGAGTGTTAGTAGTTTTTGACTCTTGATATGCAAAAGCAGCAAAAAATGCCGCTCTTACATATTAGTTTTAGTTGTTGTTTGATGTAATGATGGTGTTTTTCGCCGCCATTACATTGTTTTAAGTTTAATATGCAATAGCGGTTAAATTCACTGCCATTACATATGTCTTCCATCAGTTTTCCGTCGCACATGCAGGAATGGCCTTTTTGGCCGACATCGCACATTTGTTGAGTGAATTGCAGAAGCGGCTGAAATCGTCGCCCGACCGAGATCCTCAGGATTGTGATGTCGAGTGCCATTAATGGCCACTCATGCCAGTCATTTAAACTCCAATCTCGACCTTTTTAATGTGTTATCCTCCTCATTCTTGTCATTTCATATGCTAAGCCTTTAGGTTGACGCGCCAACGTTCTCCTCAACCACTTGATTGTATACTGCGGAAGCCATGATGGATCTCGCGCTACAGGTTGGACCTAGGTTTTCAAGTGTCACGGGTAAGTTTTTTTGTTTATCTTCCCTGTTGTTTCTTATTAACTAGTATTGTTAGTTGATAAGGTTTTGTTAGGTTTTCTATTGTTTGTTTTAGTTTTTCGATTAGGGTTTTGTTTTGTGTCTTTCGCCGCTAAACCTCACCAAAACCCCCAACACTCCTGTTGTATGTCGAAGCGGCCGCATTCGCTACTAAACCTCACCAAAACCCCCAACACTCTCGTTGTTTGTCGAAGCGGCTGCATTCACCACTAAACCAACACCAAAATCCATTCAAACCCATTTGTAGAAGCGGCCAAACTCGCCGCTTAGCCCTACATCAAAAACCCTTAAACCTTTCAAATGCAATAGCGGTTGTTTCCGCCGCCTTTACACTGAAAGTGATGTTCTTTCCCCTGCCGGAGCGGTCATATCATCCGCTCGAACATATCAACCAATGCTTACAAGTTCTTTCCACCTGCAATGGCGGCGTTTTCCGCTGCCCCTACACCAAGAGACTACTCAACTTGTCGGAGCAGCCAAATCACCTGCCCGAGCAGTCAAAATTTTCAACACCACTTGCGATAGCGGTCGATTCACCCGCTCGAGCATGTCAAATTCTGAAACTGCCAGAACACATGCAGAAGCGGCGTTTTTAACCGCCCCTACACATGAAATCTCTGCCAACTTGCAAGAGCGGTGAATTTTGCCGCCCGTACAAAAAATGTCTCAAATTTTCATAACACTGGAAAATTTCCAATTTCGTTTTCAAAGTTGAAAGCCCGCTTTCACCCTCGCCTCGATTTGCGCACTCAAGCCCTTTTAACACATGCTTTCCCATCCATGATCGTCAAAACGCAGTTGCCCCAATTTATCCAATTTTCCCCTAATTGCGAGATCATGGCTTTTTGCAGTTCTTTGTCAGCATTCGTGGTGGTGTTCGAATTCACAGTTTTCTCAGGGCTCATGTCAGAATCATCTCCTTCGAAGTCCAGAGCTATGAAGTAAAAATATCAGGGTGTCTTTCCGGTAACGGCAGTTCAGTCAAATGTCGATGAAATCAGAAACACTGAGATCGGACACATAGATATGGCTGAGTTCATAGACAGAACTAAACAAGCAAACCCCTCCCGACATATGCAGAAAATCGTTGACAGCAATATCCATTTGGTAGCATCCTTTCCTGTCAGTGCTCATAATCCAAAATTTGTCTTACAAATAGCTAACCACTACAATAGGGACACTAGAGCCATGACAGATTCACAGGGGAATGTCGTCATGAGATTGGATGCAGAGTTCATGGACAAAATCTTCATGTGTCCTCCACTTGAAAATGTTGGGCAAATTGATTTTGCTCAAGGTCAGCAAGATTATGACAATGATTTGGAATCTGCTAGAAGACACATAAACAGCAAATGCTTAAAGATTCCTAGGGCAACTTTAACCAGATGGCCAAAAGACCTTCACAGGAGTGATTTTGTGGAGGAAGTGTGTGACTTGATTACACTCTTGAGTCGCGTCAGAGGACTCCCTTCTGCCTCCAAATTCCAAGAATGGATGTACACTTACATCAAGGTAATTCTACAGGGAAATCAGAAGATATTCTGGGGTGAGCAGATCAGTAATGCTTTGCACGAGCAACTGGTAAGGGTCAACACTACTTTCAAATTTTACATGACCTCTTACCTCGTCTACGCTGCTGCAAGTATGAGGAACTTTCCAGGTTTGACCCAGGTAGGGGACAGGAGATTGGTCCCGGTATATGAATACTACCCCCAAATCACTCTGAAGGGGTCAATTCACCATTTCAGAAGAGTCAATGATGCATTCTTCTCAGTTTTCATGTGCTTGTGGGATGGTACACTGGTTCAGAGAAGAGTTTCAGATGAAGCATGGCAAGTTGTCAATTCTTTTGGTTGTTTGTTCCTACAATTCCCCACCTTCACTTATCTTCAGGTGGGATACTATCCTGGTTACCCTTACATGCTGCCACAGTATCCCAGTGATTGCATTGTTCTTATGGAGCTTTGCAGGCAACTGATTGTGGTTCATAATAAACAGATGGAGCTCCAAAAGTTAGGAATAAAGTTTCCTATCGAAATTGGGAGGTATTCAGTTCAGTCCGCCAACAAAGCTAAGATAATCGACTCTGAGTTGCAGGTAGTCACGATGAAGACCTACAAGAAGAGAAATCATTTCGACTTCAGAAGAGTCCAAGACAAGATCAAAAGGAAGTCAAATTTTCATGAGCCGATGGTGGAAGACATATGGGCGGATCTCAGGACGCAAAATGAGATCAGAAAACTAGATTTCTGTAGGCTTCATCTAAGTCAAATTGAAGAACTGGGACTGGCTGATATTCTAGAAGGGATGGAAGATGATGGAGATGTCTTAGATCACGAATATGAGACAAAGAATGTGGAAGCTTCACCTCTCCCAGAAGTGAAATGGTCAGTCAAGGAAGAGACATCCATCTAGAAAAGATTCCAACCTATATTGGCAAACACCAACTTGTGGTTGGAAAGTAAAGGGATCAAATTGAAAGAGTTCCTTACAGGATCCGAAGAGGGGACACAGGAGCAAACAGGTAAAAAGGTTGAGAACCGAACCAAGAATAAAAGTGACACCCCTTCTTCCTCCAAGGTACACAAACCAAAGATCAAATTCGTATCCAAGGGAGGAAAGAAGAAGGAAACCACAGAGGTTTTGGATGCCACTAAGTTAGGTGTGGAAGACATCAATGATGACCATATGGAAATTGAGGATGTCGAGACTGAAGAACAAAATGTTCAAAAGTCTAAAGATAAAATTTTTGATGAAGCTGAACAAAGTGAAGATGAAGGTACAAGGGTAGAGCAACTTGATAGTTCTCCGCAGACTCCTGTGAAAGATCTTCCTTCTGATACACAAGCTCCTACACCCCCTCCTCATATTTCATTTTCTGATAGTTTTTTAGTGATTTCTAATGTTCCTCTTTCTCCCATTCTTGTTGTTTCTTCTGACAATACTCCTCAATCCATGAGGGCTAGTATTGGGACCGTTTTTGATTCGTCTGGTTCCATTCCGAGTTTATCTTCCCCTTCTTTTGATATCGGAGAACAGACTATTTTGGAGAATCTTCTTGATGCTTCACAAAAGGTGATTGATGCAGGTGTCGTGTTCACCAACACAAGTCCAATTATCACCATCACAGGTATAAGCACGGAGCCAACCAAGCAAGTAGTGGATCCCCCTCCAGCTGTCGATGCATCAATACTTCCTCCATGGCTATCTGCCTACACTCCAAAGAGGAAGAAACAAGCTATCTCACCTGATGAGATTGACATTGAGAAGCTGTTGCCCGTGAAAGCCAAGAATCAAAAGAAGAAGCCTAAGACTGTTTCTAGGCTAGTCACTGAAAAAGAAATCAGATATGCCGAAATTGCCAAACCCCCTGAAGGTGCCATAGTTGATACTTTTGACGTGAGCAGTTACGTCATTTCAAGGGTTGAACTTGGTAAAGTGACTCATGAAGGGGTCAAAGCAGATTTCCAAACCACGGCCACTATTCTAATGGAAAAGTATGATGAAGCCAAAAGGGAAAAAGAGCAATACAAAGAGAAAGCAGAACAACTGGCTGCTGTCCTTCAGAAAATAGTGAAGTCATCAGAGATAGTGGAACCAATGGTAGTGACAGTGGAAGATCCCCTGATACAGAAGGTTGAAAAAGCCCAAGCTAGAGGCAAAATAGTGGGGGATGTAGTGGAACAGTTGTTGGCCCAAGGACGAGTTCTGTTGAAAACCGCTGTGGAAAGAAAGGAGAAAATGGACAAGGCCAAAGCTGAGCTGGATAATCTGGTAGATCTACTTTTGCAGGAGCTGCAAGATCAGGAGGAGAGTCTAGAAGAGTGGACAGATATGAAGAAGATCAAGATAAAGAATTTGATCACCATTGGGGTCGTCACCAACAGGGAATCATATCTCAAAACCAAAGAGACTCTAGCTCATCGTATTTTCATAATAAAGAGTCTACTTGAAGATCTGTGTCAATCTCGAGAAGCCAGCAAAGATAGTGATGTCACACTCCTACATCGGCTGGAAGAACTTCCTTGCACCTTGACAAGGGAAGATCATAGTTTCCTCACGGCGCAGGAAATGATAAATTCTTTTGAAGAAATGGTACAAAAGAAATTTGAAGAGGAAGCTCCCTCTGTGCTCTCAATGGACAACTTGTATGATCAACATACGACTCTGGAGAACCTGAAGGATAATTTAGAAAAGCATGAAAAGGCAATAAAGGCAGTGAAAGATTCAATACTCTGAGCTCGCACCATCTCTGAAAACACAGCAAAACCAGATGCATGCGAAGATGTCAGTTGTTCAAACCATGTATCAGAACTTCTTAAGGAACAAGGATGGAGGAAGCTAATGCCTTAGCTTATTTTTCTTAGTTTTTATGTAAATGGAATTTTGTTTTGGGCATCTGCAGATGTAATTTTCCAAAATGTAATTACATGTGAGACAAGAGAAGTCATAAGTCAAATAGGACTCTCTTGTTGAATAAGTCAAATTAGTTATAGATTTCCTAGATTTTCTCAAGGTCTTTCCCTATAAATAAAGGGGACCCCTTTTGTAAATACTATCTTTTTGTCTATTGGAAGAAAACTCTGGCGAATTGAGAATCAAATCAAGACTTTGTGCTTATTTGAAAATCAATATTCAAATATTTATCAATACAAGAAAGCAAGTTCAATTCCAATCTTTGTCTTGGGATTATTTGTGTTGTGATAGTTTTGTTCTTATGTCTTGCTATCATAGTCTTATTTTGATAATAATTGAAGTGTGGAGTTTATTACAAGTGATTGAAGAGCGCTCTTAATTTGATTCTGGTAAACTTTGTGTTATCAAATCAATTGTGGGTTATATGTTCATGTTTGTGAAAATACAATAGTTTGGAGACTTTGTGCTGCAAGTTGTTCTATTTGATTTACTTTTATCATCCTGGGGAGGAGTGAAGACTTTGCGCTGCATTCTAATTCAAATATTTTCATTTACAAGTAATAAGTGAGGTAACAGAGAACTTTGTGTTTCTGTAATATTGTGATAATTTATAAGTTTTATATCAAGGGTTAGAAATATAAGCATCTATTCTGAAAAAAGAGAATGAGATGAGATGGAACCACCACAAACATAGTTTTTAGTGTACATAAATTTGATAAGTGTTTGATTTACAAAAGTTAAGTAATTAGAGGGAACCTCCCCTTGCTGAGAGGAGAGACTTTGTCTCATCATAGCTGTGGCTGATATACCCATTTTGCCGTTAGCGAGTTAACAACAAAATATTCACCCAACAGTTTTTTGGTGACTCTGCTGGGGAAGAACGCGCAACTTGAAGCCTCATGCTTTGAGTTGAAGCATTTTCAGTTCTTTTCCATTTTCTTGCAATATTGTGTTTAGTATAATACAGTCTGGCAGATTCCCAGTACACAAGAAGTAAGAGGGCTCAGGGTATTGTTGACCCTGCATTTGAGTTGATGCAGCAGAATAATTTTGGATTCTTAACTCCACGACCTCGTCTTCAGCGCACCAGGAGTTTTCCCCCTACAAACACCAGGTCCCCAATACCAGGTGAATTTTCTATTGCCAGTGCTAATAGAGTTTTGGTTGTTCATACGCCACCAAGGTTTGTCATACCACCTTTCAATCAGCGCGTCATGGCAGCCCAAGGTCCTTGGGGTAATACCTTTGGTCCTCTAAATTTGACCCCACCATTACATGAACTACCTCGTAGTTCAAGAAAGAATTTCCCCAAATTCTATGGTGACGGAAAAGTTCATCCTGATGAGCATATTTCAGCTTTCTGTATAGCCTACGGTGTGATAGGTGTCGAGCACGAAGACGTGGCTATGCGACTCTTTGTAGAAACACTACAAGGCGCTGCCGCAGATTGGTTCTATCACCTCCAAGCCCAGACCATAACAAACTGGGCTACTCTCAAAACCAAGTTCGAAGCCAGGTTCAAACCTGCGGAAGATGCTCATGCGTTGTTGGCACAGTTGACACAGATGAAAAAGGAACCTCATGAACCAATGCGAGATTTCATCGCTAAGTTCAACAAATTGAGAAACAGGATTCCCACCACTGCTAAGCCCACAGCGGAAAACCTCAAATGTTTCTTTATCAATACACAGCTTCCAGAGGTGAGTTTCTTATTGAGGCGAGCTGCTCCCACTGATCTTGTTGCGGCTTAGATTCTGGCAACTGAGGTAGAAGATGATCTTATCCTCACGGGTAAGATAAGAAGGGACACTAATAGAAATAAAAGTTCCTCTTCCGCCGAGAACGCTTCCACAAGCACCACAGATCCCATGGTGCAAAAGCTAGCAAATGAATTGCTAGCTCTCAAAAGACAAATGTCCCAAGGTATATCTGCACCTCCTTCTTATCGAGATATACCAAGGAGGACATTTCCAAATAATTCGTATCAAGGCAATGCTGCTAGGAATCAAGGACAGCAAAACCGTCTTCCTCCTACACAGGGGAAGCTTGCTATTGAAGCAGCGCCGGTCAACTCTGTCGTTGGATACTATGAAGGGGAAAATGAACTTTCTTTCCAACCCGAGTTGGAATATGAAAATGGTGCTAATCTCTTCACAGAAGGAGAAGAAGAGATAGCTGGCGACTCTACCATGAGCTTTCTGAACTACCAGGACGAAGCTGAAAAAGGAGAAGGGAGTGAAGGAGCATATGCTGTTTTCACTAGGTCTCAAAATCAGTCAGCTCTTCAAGCTGATAAAGGGAAAACCAGGGAAGAATCTCAACCGGCGTTTTCAATCGCTAAACGGGGGACTCCTCTACCTTTCCAGTCAAAAGACCCGGTGGTCAATAAACAAGTAAGTGCCTCTAATGAATTTGTACCTTCCACTTCTACTCCTCAGACTAGTGCTGTCACTGCTAAAAATCAAAATCATGGTTTTTCTTCCTCCGTATCTAATTCTTTTCAGCAGTTCGATATAATAGACCATGCTAGGAGAACTAAGACACAAATGTCTGAAGTTGACTATTTACAGGCTAATCCTAAACAATTTGATAGATTAGCCAAATATGTCAAAAACAAGGCTGTCCCTGTAGGACAAGAGTTTCCTAAAGCTACTCATGACTCCTCCAAAAGTAAACCTACCCAAAACAATCTTGTTACTACTCCTCCTGTGGATTCTGGAAAAATTGAATCTTTCTATGTTTCCCTACTAGTGAATGGTCACAAGTTGAGCAATTGCATAATAGATTCTGGAGCCTCAGACAACGTTATGCCTGCTAAAGTGGCAGATGCCCTTGGTCTCACCTTAACCAAAACTTTTGGGAGGTGTTTCTCTATGGAGAATAAGCAAGTTCCACTTTTGGGTCAAATCAAGGACGCCCAATTTGCATTTGCAGCTTTTCCGGATAAGAGAATCAAGATGACAGTCTTGGTAGCTGATGTTCCAGCTTCATACGGCATCCTCCTTGGACGTAAATTTTGCAAGGATGTGGGTGGAGAGTTGAACATGGATTTGTCTGAAGCTAGGATACCTGTTAAAGGTGTCATGCAGAAACTACTTCCTGAGAAGGAGGCGAAATATATTGTTACTCAAACATCAAACCCCAAAGCTTAAATTTTGTTTGAGTCCTCGGGAATGGGTAACTATTTTCTATCTACTGAAGATTGTTCCGATTCATCAGATGAGGCAACATCGGGTGATACCTCTGATATGTCAGATGGAGACTCAGAAGAGTTTTCAGACGAAAGTTCAGGTAAAGGTATAGCAATCCCAGATTCTTCCCTCATCGATGAAGAGGAATCTTCTAACCAGAGAAAGTCTAAGAAATCAAATTCTGATGGAGTCTGGATTTTAGAATTTGATGGCAGTTGTTCTTCTACCGGTTCTGGAGCCGGAGTGGTCTTGATATCACCACAAGGTGATATTTTACCTTTTTCATATAAGCTACAGTTTGACAATACCAATAACACCGCCGAATACGAGTCCTTGTTGCTCGGATTGGAAGCGGCGCGTGCCAGACGTGTTAAGATCCTGCATGCTCAAGGGGACGCCGAGTTGGTAGTTTGTCAAGTAAGAAATTTGTACCAAACAAAAAATGAAAGATTGAGACACTATCGCAATCGCGTATGGGATTGCATTGAAGATTTCGATGCTTTCAATATTTCAGCGGTACCAAGAGAGTTCAATGACCGTGCAGATTCATTGGCTGTTTCTGCCACTCTCATGGTGCCTCACAAGGATTTCAAAGGAAGCAAGTACACTATTGAGCTAGTCTTCAGACCAAGTGTACCTGATAACACTGATCATTGGCAGGTGTTCAATGGCGATAATCAAATCATTGCTTTCCTAGTAAAGATGGATAGTTTTGACGAGCTTTACTTTGAAGGAAGTGAATCACCACCTCGTGAATATATTTCTGAGGTAGATTCGCAGATGGGAGAAGAATTTCTACAGTTGAAAGGAAATAAAATCCCAAAAGGTTTGGTTTCCCTTGAGAGACTCTTTGATAAACATGACAGTTATATCAAGCAGCGGCAACAACAGCAGGATTTGAGTTCTTCCACGGGATTTGAGCAGGTCAATTTGGGTACAGAAACAGATCCTAAGATGGTCAACATCGGAAAATGTTGTACTACTGATGAAAGATTCAAATTCATTACCCTCCTCCTCCATTACATTGATGTTTTGGCTTACTCCTATGATGATCTGAAGTCTTTCAAGCCTAAGGAGGTTCGACATGAAATTCCCCTCAAAGCTGGATCGTTGCCTTACAAACAGAAGCAGAGGCAATACAATCCAAAGATATCAGGTACGATTCTTTCTAAAATTTAGAAGATGCTGAATGCAAGGATTATTTTTCCAATTCATCATTCCACATGGGTTTCAAACATAGTACCTGTAAGGAAGAAGAACGGAGAAATCCGTATCTATGTTGACTTCAGAAACCTCAACCAGTCTTCCTTGAAAGATAACTACCCTTTGCCCATCATGGACCAAGTATTGCAAACAGTGACAGGTTCAGAAATGCTATCTATGTTAGATGGTTTTTCAGGGTATAACCAAGTGGAGGTAAACGAAGCTGATCAGTTCAAAACTACCTTCACCACACCACGGGGCACATTTGCATATCGCAGAATACCTTTCGGTCTGATCAATGCTGGCGCAACATTTCAGAGAGCGATGGATCTTGCCTTCAGAGATGAAATAGGTAAGTTTATCGTGGTGTATCTAAATGATTTGACTGTGTTCTCCAAAAACCGTCATGATCATGCGCATCATTTGCGACAAGTGCTGGAACGCTGTCGGCAAAATGGTATTTCACTCAATCCCAAGAAGTCAGTTTTTGGGGTGACGAAAGGCAAGCTTCTCGGACACATTGTATCCCGGGAAGGTACTAAGATTGACCCGGAGAGGGTTAAATCTATTCAAAGTCTCACTCTGCCAGCAAGTAAGACTGCTGTTCATTCTTTCTTCGGAAAGGTGAATTTTCTGCGAAGGTTCATTCCTGAGTTTGCAGAAAAAACCCGTCACATTGTTAATATGATGAAGGGTAAGGCCGCTTTCCGTTGGACCGCGGAAGGTAAGGAAGCGTTCAAGGACATCAAGAGAGCTATTGCTCGTGCTCCAGTTCTTGTTTGTCCTGATTACACTAAGGATTTTGTAGTCTATAGCTATGCTTCAGAACACACACTTTCAGCTATTCTGGTTCAGCAGAATGAAGAAGGCGTTGAATCCCCCATATCATTTATGAGTTGTCCTCTCAAAGCTCATGAATTGAAGTATTCGAATATGGAGAAGCATGCCTATGCCGTAGTCAAAGCGGTTAAGCATTTCAGGTTCTATATTCTAAACTCACACACTGTTGTCATGGTGCCTGATACAACAGTCAAATCCATCCTAACTCAACAGGAGTTCAGAACAAAGAGGGGTAATTGGATCGCTAAGATTCAAGAATTTGATCTGGATATCAAGCCTACCAAGCTTGTGTGGGGTAAAGGTTTGTGTCAATTGATTGCAGACAACGTTCCAAAAGAGACAGGGGACGAAGAAGAAGAAGTTGTGGACACGCCAACTGTCCTTTTTGTTACTACAACTGACGAGTGGTATTCTAATATCGCTCATTTCCTTACCTATGGTGAGTGCCCTTCTCACTTGTCTTATAAGGAAAGGAGAACTGTCAAGTTAAAAGCTACTAACTACGTCCTTTGGGACAATGGTTTGTACAAGAGAAGTCTTGACGGTGTATTTCTCTGTTGCGTGGATAAAGCGCAACAAGGTAGACTTTTGGAGTCTTTCCACAATTTGGCTTGTGGAGGGCATTTTTCAGCACCTGTAACAGCTCACAAGATTCTGCGAGCTCGATACTATTAGCCCACACTATTCCAAGATGCGTACAATTGGGTACGCAGGTGTGAGTTATGCCAACAGTTTGTTGGGAAACCAAAATTGGCAGCCTTACCTCTAAAACCAGTGGTGATTGAGGAGCCCTTTCAGCAATGGGGTATTGACTTCATTGGCACAGTGAATCCATCATCAAGTGCAGGACATACCTATGTTCTCACTGCAACAAACTATTTTACCAAATGGGTGGAAGCTATTCCAGTCAAACACGCCACTTCAGAGGTGGTATGCAGTTTTCTCAAAGAGAACATTATTTCTAGGTTTGGAGTTCCAAACAAAATTGTCGCAGACAATGCTACATGTTTTTCCTCTTGGGAGATTACTAATTTTTGCTATGAGCATGGGATCACTCTTTCTCATTCTTCAGACTATTATCCGCAAGGGAATGGTCAAGCAGAATCAAGCAATAAGAATCTGGTTACTATCATTAGGAAACTAGTAGATGAGAATCAGAGAACTTGGCATAAGGCATTGTTTGATGCTTTATGGGCAGATAGAATTACACCCAAAAGGGCAATAGGCATGTCACCATTTCAGCTTCTATATGGTCTGAATGCAGAGATACCAATTACTTTGGAGTTGCCAGCATTGGAAGATAGAACGTTTGATAGTTCTATCGATAAAAGGATCATGTATTTGACTGAACTTGAGGAACAGTGTACTGTTGTGTTGGACCATATTGCTGAGCACCAAAATCAAGTAAAGAAACTCTTCGACAAGAAGACAAAGGCTCGTGAGTTTCAGGTTGGAGATCAAGTCTTGTTGTGGGACAAGAGGAGAGAACCAAAAGGAATGCATGGAAAATTTGATTCCTTGTGGAGAGGTCCATTCACCATTCATCAGTTCTGTAGTGAAAACAGTTTCTTGCTGGGATATCAAGATGGGACACCATTCTTGTTGCCTCACAGTGGACAGCATCTGAAGCACTTCAATCCTTGAAGTTTCAGATAAGTTAAATTGTACATTTGTATAGTTTTGTGTTTTATTTTTGCGTTTTCATTTAGTCTTTTGTGTCTTTTTCTTTTTAGCTTGACTCTATAGCCCAATGGCATGGATGAAGGCACTTAGAGATTGGATTCTACTCCCCTCAATCATTTCAAAGTTCGATTGAAGGAAGTTCCCTAGTTAGAGCCAGCTGTTGTTCTCAAAAACGGCTACGCTCGTTTTTGAGACAACCCCACGAAACTTGTCCGTTTCGTGAATCTACACTCTAAGATCGCAAATCGAGAAAAGATTTTCTCATTCTCGTGTGAGGTCAGTTGACATTTTGAAACTCGTTTGCGACATTTCCTTGAACTAATTTCTCAATATTTGTGAAGAAAATTCAAGTCATAAATTGGTTAAGATGTTAATTTTAGTCATTTTTTGAGTGTTAGTAGTTTTTGACTCTTGATATGCAAAAGCGGCAAAAAATGCCGCTCTTACATATTAGTTTTAGTTGTTGTTTGATGTAATGACGGTGTTTTTCACCACCATTACATTGTTTTAAGTTTAATATGCAATAGCGGTTAAATTCACCACCATTACATATGTCTTCCGTCAGTTTTCCGTCGCACATGCAGGAACGGCCTTTTTGGCCGACGTCGCACATTTGTTGAGTGAATTGCAGAAGCGGCCGAAATCGCCGCCCGACCGAGATCCTCGGGATTGTGATGTCGAGTGCCATTAATGGCCACTCGTGCCAGTCATTTAAACTCCAATCTCGACCTTTTTAATGTGTTATCCTCCTCATTCTTGTCATTTTATATGCTAAGCCTTTAGGTTGATGCGCCAACGTTCTCCTCAACCACTTGATTGTATACTGCGGAAGCCATGACGGATCTCGCACTACAGGTTGGACCTAGGTTTTCAAGTGTCACGGGTAAGTTTTTTCGTTTATCTTCCCTGTTGTTTTTTATTAACTAGTATTGTTAGTTGATGAGGTTTTGTTAGGTTTTCTGTTGTTTGTTTTAGTTTTCCGATTAGGGTTTTGTTTTGTCTCTTTCGCCGCTAAACCTCACCAAAACCCCCAACACTCCCGTTGTATGTCGAAGCGGCCGCATTCGCCGCTAAACCTCACCAAAACCCCCAACACTCCCGTTGTTTGTCGAAGCGGCCGCATTCGCCGCTAAACCAACACCAAAATCCATTCAAACCCATTTGTAGAAGCGGCCAAACTCGCTGCTTAGCCCTACATCAAAAACCCTTAAACCTTTCAAATGCAATAGCAGTTGTTTCTGCCGCCTTTACACTGAAAGTGATGTTCTTTCCCCTGCCGGAGCAGTCAAATCATCTGCTCGAACATATCAACCAATGCTTACAAGTTCTTTCCACCTGCAATGGCGGCATTTTCCGCCGCCCCTACACCAAGAGACTACTCAACTTGTCGGAGCGGCCAAATCACCTGCCCAAGCAGTTGAAATTTTCAACACCACTTGCGATAGTGGTCGATTCACCCGCTCGAGCATGTCAAATTCTAAAACTGCCAGAACACATGCAGAAGCGGCGTTTTTAACCACCCCTACACATGAAATCTCTGCCAACTTGCAAGAGCGGCAAATTTTGCCGCCTGTACAAAAAATGTCTCAAATTTTCCTAACACTGGAAAATTTCTAATTTTGTTTTCAAAGCCAAAAGCCAGCTTTCACCCTCACCTCGATTTGCGCACTCAAGCCCTTTTACGAATGCTTTCCCATCCATGATCGTCAAAATGCAGTTGACCTAGTTTATCCAATTTTCCCCTAACTACGAGATCATGGCTTTTTGCAGTTCTTTGTCAGCATTCATGGTGGTGTTCGAATTCACAGTTTTCTCAGGGCTCATGTCAGAATCATCTCCTTCGAAGTCCAGAGCTATGAAGTACAAATATCAGGGTGTCTTTCCGGTAACGGCAGTTCAGTCAAATGTCGATGAAATCAGAGACACTGAGATCGGACACGTAGATATGGCTAAGTTCATAGACAGAACTAAACAAGCAAACCCCTCCCGGCATATGCAGAAAATCATTGACAGCAATATCCATTTGGTAGCATCCTTTCCTGTCAGTGCTCATAATCCAGAATTTGTCTTACAAATAGCTAACCACTACAATAGGGACACTAGAGCCGTGACAGATTCACAGGGGAATGTCGTCATGAGATTGGATGCAGAGTTCATGGACAAAATCTTCATGTGTCCACCACTTGAAAATGTTGGGCAAATTGATTTTGCTCAAGGTCAGCAAGATTATGACAATGATTTGGAATCTGCTAGAAGACACATAAACAGTAAATGGTTAAAGATTCCTAGGGCAACTTTAACCAGATGGCCAAAAGACCTTCACAGGAGTGATTTTGTGGAGGAAGTGTGTGACTTGATTACACTCTTGAGTCGCGTCAGAGGACTCCCTTCTGCCTCCAAATTCCAAGAATGGATGTACACTTACATCAAGGTGATTCTACAGGGAAATCAGAAGATATTTTGGGGTGAGCAGATCAGTAATGCTTTGCACGAGCAACTGGTAAGGGTCAACACTACTTTCAAATTTTACATGACATCTTACCTCGTCTACACTGCTGCAAGTATGAGGAACTTTCCAGGTTTGACCCAGGTAGGGGACAGGAGATTAGTCCCGGTATATGAATACTACCCCCAAATCACTCTGAAGGGGTCAATTCACCTTTTCAGAAGAGTCAATGATGCATTCTTCTCAGTTTTCATGTGCTTGTGGGATGGTACACTGGTTCAAAGAAGAGTTTCAGATGAAGCATGGCAAGTTGTCAATTCTTTTGGTTGTTTGTTCCTACAATTCCCCACCTTCACTTATCTTCGGGTGGGGTACTATCCTTGTTACCCTTACATGCTGCCACGGTATCCCAGTGATCACATTGTTCTTATGGAGCTTTGCAGGCAACTGATTGTGGTTCATAATAAACAGATGGAGCTCAAAAAGTTAGGAATAAAGTTTCCTATCAAAATTGGGAGGTATTCAGTTCAGTCCGCCAACAAAGCTAAGATAATCGACTCCAAGTTGCAGTTAGTCACGATGAAGACCTACAAGAAGAGAAATCATTTTGACTTCAGAAGAGTCCAAGACAAGATCAAAAGGAAGTCAAATTTTCATGAGCCGATGGTGGAAGACATATGGGCAGATCTCAGGACCCAAAATGAGATCAAAAAACTGGATTTCTGTAGGCTTCATCTGAGTCAAATTGAAGAACTGGGACTGGCTGATATTCCAGAAGGGATGGAAGATGATGGAGATGTCTTAGATCATCAATATGAGGCAAAGAATGTGGAAGCTTCACCTCTCCTAGAAGTGAAATGGTCAGTCAAGGAAGAGACATCCATTAGGAAAAGATTCCAACCTATATTGGCAAACACCAACTTGTGGTTGGAAAGTAAAGGGATCAAATTGAAAGAGTTCCTTACAGGATCCGAAGAGGGGACACAGGAGCAAACAGGTAAAAAGGTTGAGAACCGAACCAAGAATAAAAGTGACACCCCTTCTTCCTCCAAGGTACACAAACCAAAGATCAAATTCGTATCCAAGGGAGGAAAGAAGAAGGAAACCATAGAGGTTTCGGATGCCACTAAGTTAGGTGTGGAAGACATCAATGATGACCATATGGAAATTGAGGATGTCAAGACTGAAGAACAAAATGTTCAAAAGTCTAAAGATAAAATTTCTGATGAAGCTGAACAAGGTGAAGATGAAGGTACAAGGGTAGAGCAACTTGATAGTTCTCCGCAAACTCCTGTGAAAGATCTTCCTTCTGATACACAAGCTCCTACACCCCCTCCTCATATTTCATTTTCTGATAGTTTGCTAGTGATTTCTAATGTTCCTCTTTCTCCCATTCTTGTTGTTTCTTCTGACAATACTCCTCAATCCATGAGGGCTAGTATTGGGACCGTTTTTTATTCTTCTGGTTCCATTCCGAGTTTATCTTCCGCTTCTTTTGATATCGGAGAACAGACTGTTTTGGAGAATCTTCTTGATGCTTCACAAAAGGTGATTGATGCAGGTGTCGTGTTCACCAACACAAGTCCAATTGTCACCATCACAGGTATAAGCACGGAGCCAACCAAGCAAGTAGTGGATCCCCCTCCAGCTGTCGATGCATCAATACTTCCTCCATGGCTATCTGCCTACACTCCAAAGAGGAAGAAACAAGCTATCTCACCTGATGAGATTGACATTGAGAAGCTGTTGCCCGTGAAAGCCAAGAATCAAAAGAAGAAGCCTAAGACTGTTTCTAGGCTAGTCACTAAAAAAGGAATCAGATATGCCGAAATTGCCAAACCCCCTGAAGGTGCCACAGTTGATACTTTTGACGTGAGCAGTTACGTCATTTCAAGGGTTGAACTTGGTAAAGTGACTCATGAAGGGGTCAAAGCAGATTTCCAAACCACGGCCACTACTCTACTGGAAAAGTATGATGAAGCCAAAAGGGAAAAAGAGCAATACAAAGCGAAAGCAGAACAACTGGCTGCTGTCCTTCAGAAAATAGTGAAGTCATCAGAGATAGTGGAACCAATGGCAGTGACAGTGGAAGATCCCCTGATACAGAAGGTTGAAAAAGCCCAAGCTAGAGGCAAAATAGTGGGGGATGTAGTGGAACAGTTGTTGGCCCAAGGACGAGTTCTGTTGAAAACCGCTGTGGAAAGAAAGGAGAAAATGGACAAGGCCAAAGCTGAGCTGGATAATCTGGTAGATCTACTTTTGCAGGAGCTGCAAGATCAGGAGGAGAGTCTAGAAGAGTGGACAGATATGAAGAAGATCAAGATAAAGAATTTGGTCACCATTGGGGTCGTCACCAATAGGGAATCATATCTCAAAACCAAAGAGACTCTAGCTCATCGTATTTTCATAATAAAGAGTCTACTTGAAGATCTGTGTCAAGCTCGAGAAGCCAGCGAAGATAGTGATGTCACACTCCTACATCGGCTGGAAGAACTTCCTTGGACCTTGACAAGGGAAGATCATAGTTTCCTCACGGCGCAGGAAATGATAAATTCTTTTGAAGAAATGGTACAAAAGAAATTTGAAGAGGAAGCTCCCTCTGTGCTCTCAATGGACAACTTGTATGATCAACATACGACTCTGGAGAACCTGAAGGATAATTTAGAAAAGCATGAAAAGGCAATAAAGGCAGTGAAAGATTCAATCCTCCGAGCTCGCACCATCTCTGAAAACACAGCAAAACCAGATGCATGCGAGATGTCAGTTGTTCAAACCATGTATCAGAACTTCTTAAGGAACAAGGATGGAGGAAGCTAATGCCTTAGCTTATTTTTCTTAGTTTTTATGTAAATGGAATTTTTTTTTGGACATCTGCACATGTAATTTTCCAAAATGTAATTACATGTGAGACAAGAGAAGTCATAAGTCAAATAGGACTCTCTTGTTGAATAAGTCAAATTAGTTATAGATTTCCTAGATTTTCTCAAGGTTTTTCCCTATAAATAAAGGCGACCTCTTTTGTAAATACTATCTTTTTGTCTATTGGAAGAAAACTCTGGCGAATTGAGAATCAAATCAAGACTTTGTGCTTATTTGAAAATCAATATTCAAATATTTATCAATACAAGAAAGCAAGTTCAATTCCAATCTTTGTCTTGGGATTATTTGTGTTGTGATAGTTTTGTTCTTATGTCTTGCTATCATAGTCTTATTTTGATAATAATTGAAGTGTGGAGTTTATTACAAGTGATTGAAGAGCGCTCTTAATTTGATTTTGGTAAACTTTGTGTTATCAAATCAGTTGTGGGTTATATGTTCATGTTTGTGAAAATACAATAGTTTGGAGACTTTGTGCTGCAAGTTGTTCTATTTGATTTACTTTTATCATCCTGGGGAGGAGTGAAGACTTTGCGCTGCATTCTACTTCAAATATTTTCATTTACAAGTAATAAGTGAGGTAACAGAGAACTTTGTGTTTCTGTAATATTGTGATAATTTATAAGTTTTATATCAAGGGTTAGAAATATAAGCATCTATTCTAAAAAAAGAGAATGAGATGAGATGGAACCACCACAAACATAGTTTTTAGTGTACATAAATTTGATAAGTGTTTGATTTACAAAAGTTAAGTAATTAGAGGGAACCTCCCCTTGCTGAGAGGAGAGACTTTGTCTCATCATAGCTGTGGCTGATATACCCATTTTGCCATTAGCGAGTTAACGACAAAATATTCACCCAACAGTTTTTTGGCGACTCTGCTGGGGAAGAACGCGCAACTTGAAGCCTCATGCTTCGAGTTGAAGCATTTTCAGTTCTTTTCCATTTTCTTGCAATATTGTGTTTAGTATAATACAGTCTGGCAGATTCCCAGTACACCAGAAGTAAGAGGGCTCAGGGTATTGTTGACCCTGCATTTGAGTTGATGCAGCAGAATAATTTCGGATTCTTAACTCCACGGCCTCGTCTTTAGCGCACCAGGAGTTTTCCCCCTACAAACACCAGGTCCCCAATACCAGGTGAAGTTTCTATTGCCAGTGCTAATAGAGTTTTGGTTGTTCATACGCCACCAAGGTTTGTCATACCACCTTTCAATCAGCGCGTCATGGCAGCCCAAGGTCCTTGGGGTAATACCTTTGGTCCTCTAAATTTGACCCCACCATTACATGAACTACCTTGTAGTTCAAGAAAGAATTTCCCCAAATTCTATGGTGACGGAAAAGTTCATCCTGATGAGCATATTTCGGCTTTCTGTATAGCCTACGGTGTGATAGGTGTCGAGCACGAAGACGTGGCTGTGCGACTCTTTGTAGAAACACTACAAGGCGCTGCCGCAGATTGGTTCTATCACCTCCAAGCCCAGACCATAACAAACTGGGCTACTCTCAAAACCAAGTTCGAAGCCAGGTTCAAACCTGTGGAAGATGCTCATGCATTGTTGGCACAGTTGACACAGATGAAAAAGGAACCTCATGAACCAATGCAAGATTTCATCGCTAAGTTCAACAAATTGAGAAACAGGATTCCCACCACTGCTGAGCCCACAGCGGAAAACCTCAAATGTTTCTTTATCAATACATAGCTTCCAGAGGTGAGTTTCTTATTGAGGCGAGCTACTCCCACTGATCTTGCTACGGCTCAGATTCTGGCAACTGAGGTAGAAGATGATCTTATCCTCGCGGGTAAGATAAGAAGGGACACTAATAGAAATAAAAGTTCCTCTTCCGCCAAGAACGCTTCCACAAGCACCACAGATCCCATGGTGCAAAAGCTAGCAAATGAATTGCTAGCTCTCAAAAGACAAATGTCCCCAGGTATATCTGCACCTCCTTCTTATCGAGATATACCAAGGAGGACATTTCCAAATAATTCGTATCAAGGCAATGCTGCTAGGAATCAAGGACAGCAAAACCGTCTTCCTCCTACACAGGGGAAGCTTGGTATTGAAGCAACACCGGTCAACTCTGTCGTTGGATACTATGAAGGGGAAAATGAACTTTCTTTCCAACCCGAGTTGGAATATGAAAATGGTGCTAATCTCTTCACAGAAGGAGAAGAAGAGATAGCTGGCGACTCTACCATTAGCTTTCTGAACTACCAGGACGAAGCTGAAAAAGGAGAAGTGAGTGAAGGAGCATATGCTGTTTTCACTAGGTCTCAAAATCAGTCAACTCTTCAAGCTGATAAAGGGAAAAGTAGGGAAGAATCTCAACCGGCGTTTTCAATCGCTAAACGGGGGACTCCTCTACCTTTCCAATCAAAAGACCCGGTGGTCAATAAACAAGTAAGTGCCTCTAATGAATTTGTACCTTCCACTTCTACTCCTCAGACTAGTGCTGTCACTGTTAAAAATCAAAATCATGGTTTTTCTTCCTCTGTATCTAATTCTTTTCAGCAGTTCGATATAATAGACCATGCTAGGAGAACTAAGATACAAATGTCTGAAGTTGAATATTTACAGGCTAATCCTAAACAATTTGATAGATTAGCCAAATATGTCAAAAACAAGGCCGTCCCTGTAGGACAAGAGTTTCCTAAAGCTACTCATGACTCCTCCAAAAGTAAACCTACCCAAAACAATCTTGTTACTACTCCTCCTGTGGATTCTGGAAAAATTGAACCTTTCTATGTTTCCCTACTAGTGAATGGTCACAAGTTGGACAGATATGAAGAAGATCAAGATAAAGAATTTGGTCACCATTGGGGTCGTCACCAATAGGGAATCATATCTCAAAACCAAAGAGACTCTAGCTCATCGTATTTTCATAATAAAGAGTCTACTTGAAGATCTGTGTCAAGCTCGAGAAGCCAGCGAAGATAGTGATGTCACACTCTTACATCGGCTAGAAGAACTTCCTTGCACCTTGACAAGGGAAGATCATAGTTTCCTCACGGCGCAGGAAATGATAAATTCTTTTGAAGAAATGGTACAAAAGAAATTTGAAGAGGAAGCTCCCTCTGTGCTCTCAATGGACAACTTGTATGATCAACATACGACTCTGGAGAACCTGAAGGATAATTTAGAAAAGCATGAAAAGGCAATAAAGGCAGTGAAAGATTCAATCCTCCGAGCTCGCACCATCTCTAAAAACACAGCAAAACTAGATGCATGCAAGATGTCAGTTGTTCAAACCATGTATCAGAACTTCTTAAGGAACACAGATGGAGGAAGCTAATGCCTTAGCTTATTTTTCTTTTTTATGTAAATGGAATTTTGTTTTGGACATCTACACATGTAATTTTCCAAAATGTAATTACATGTGAGACAAGAGAAGTCATAAGTCAAATAGGACTCTCTTGTTGAATAAGTCAAATTAGTTATAGATTTCCTAGATTTTCTCAAGGTCTTTCCCTATAAATAAAGGGGACCTCTTTTGTAAATACTATCTTTTTGTCTATTGGAAGAAAACTCTAGCGAATTGAGAATCAAATCAAGACTTTGTGCTTATTTGAAAATCAATATTCAAATATTTATCAATACAAGAAAGCAAGTTCAATTCCAATCTTTGTCTTGGGATTATTTGTGTTGTGATAGTTTTGTTCTTATGTCTTGCTATCATAGTCTTATTTTGATAATAATTGAAGTGTGGAGTTTATTACAAGTGATTGAAGAGCGCTCTTAATTTGATTCTGGTAAACTTTGTGTTATCAAATCAGTTGTGGGTTATATGTTCATGTTTGTGAAAATACAATAGTTTGGAGACTTTGTGCTGCAAGTTGTTCTATTTGATTTACTTTTATCATCCTGGGGAGGAGTGAAGACTTTGCACTGCATTCTACTTCAAATATTTTCATTTACAAGTAATAAGTGAGGTAACAGAGAACTTTGTGTTTCTGTAATATTGTGATAATTTATAAGTTTTATATCAAGAGTTAGAAATATAAACATCTATTCTGAAAAAAGAGAATGAGATGAGATGGAACCACCACAAACATAGTTTTTAGTGTACATAAATTTGATAAGTGTTTGATTTACAAAAGTTAAGTAATTAGAGGGAACCTCCCCTTGCTGAGAGGAGAGACTTTGTCTCATCATAGCTGTGGCTGATATACCCATTTTGTCGTTAGCGAGTTAACGACAAAATATTCACCAAACAAGTCCATAGCAAAACAGAGTTGTAGAACGAAAGAATCGGTCATTGAAGGAAATGGCCAATTGCATGATTCACTCCAAATCATTGGCACCTTTGTATTGGGTAGAGGCCATCAACTGTGTGTGTTATATCTAGAACTGGGTTCCTCACTGAGCTGTGAAGGGGGTAACTCCTTTTCAAGCTTGGACTGTTCGAAAACCCACAGTCAAGCACTTTCAAGTATTTGGGTCTCTTGCATGGGCCCACATTCCAATAGAGAAACACAAGGTTATGGATCCACAGAGTAGGCCTTGCATATTTGTTGGCTATCAAGATGGTGTCGAAGGCTATAGGCTACTCCACCCTACCACACATGAGATCTTTATTGAGAGGAGTGTTCAGTTTGAGGAGGATACTTCTTCTACCACTTCTCCATCTTTCATTCCCATGGAGACACTGTGACTTCATGATGATAGTTCTTCTAAGGACCTTAATCCTCTTGAGGAGTCTTCTTCCTCCACTTCAGATGGCGATGATGAGGGTTCATCTTCCTCCTCTCTTAGTCATCATTCAGAGGATGATGATTCTCCTCCAGATTCTCCTGCCACTGGGCCTCTTTGGGCTCGTCAGACTTTGGAGTCAGCAGGTGATTGGGTTGGTGATCCTTTATATGCAAGAAGAATAAGGTCATAGTTCAAGTAGGCTCCTCATCTCTTCTTTGCTTCAGCTTCTGATCCACAGTCCTTCAGGGAAGCTTCTGGTGTCCCCAAGTGGGATGCTGCTATGCAGGAAGAGTTCAGTTCCTTGGAAAGGAACCATACATGGGATTTAGTCCCACTTCCTAAGGGAAGAAAACTTGTTCGATGCAAGTGGGTCTATCAAACAAAATTTGCTACAGATGGGTCAGTCAATAAACATAAGGCTCGCTTGGTCGCAAAAGGATTCTCCCAAGTTCCTGGGATTGACTACTCTGAGACTTTTGTGTTGGTTGCCAAGATGAATTCAATCTGACTTGTCCTTGCCATTGCTACAGCCCATCGCTGGGAAGTTCATCAAATGGATGTGAAGAGTGCTTTTCTTCACAGTGACCTTCAGGAGGAGATATATATGGAGCAGCCACAGGGGTTTATCCAGGATCCTTCACTTGTCTGTCAACTTCGGAA
The DNA here is from genome assembly GCA_027924645.1 of Cunninghamia lanceolata. Taxonomy (NCBI): domain Eukaryota; kingdom Viridiplantae; phylum Streptophyta; class Pinopsida; order Cupressales; family Cupressaceae; genus Cunninghamia; species Cunninghamia lanceolata. Next base: position 9,781,512 of record BSBN01001281.1, read on the forward strand.
GTCTCTCTATGGCCTTAAACAGGCCCCTTGAGCCTAGTATGCCAAGATGGACTCCTTTCTTCTATCAGTTGGGTTCACTCGGTGCCATTCTGATCTGAACATCTACATTTTGTAGCAGGATGATACTCTCACTTTCCTTGTTCTCTATGTTGATGACTTGCTGATTACAGGGAGTTCCTAATCCACCATCAAGGCAGTGAAAACTGCCCTTCATGATCATTTTCTCATGTCTGACTTGGGTCTTCTTCAATATTTCTTGGGCATTGAGATTACACAGTCTTCGGCTGGTATCTTTCTTTCTCAGCCCAAGTATGCTCTTGATATGCTCTCCAGATTTTGCATGGCTGATTGTAAGCCTGTGCTGACTCCCTTTCTGTCAGGAGTCAAACTTGAGGCTTCTTGTTCTTCACCTTTGGTAGATGCTACCTTGTATCACCAATTGGTTGGGAGTCTCATATACTTGACTCAAACGAGGCCTGATATTTCATATGCCATGGGACTGGTCTCCAGGTTCATGTAGGAGCCACATGAGCTGCATTGGAAAGTAGCTAAGCGGATTCTTCACTATGTACAGGGCACTCACAATTATGGGATTCATTATGCAGCAAGCATGGCTATTGACTTGGTGGGATACACATATTCAAATTGTGTAGGTGATTCTCATGATCGCAAGTCTACTTCAGGGTATTGCTTCTCTCTTGGTTCTAGTCTGATTTCTTGGTCGAGCAAGAAGCAGTCTACTATTGCTCTTTCATCTACAGATGTTGAGCATTGAGGAATAGTTAATGCTGCTACTGAAGCCACTTGGCTTCAACACATTCTCATTGAGTTTGGTATTTCCTTCAGGAAGCCTACAGTCATCTTTGTGACAACCAAAGTGCTATTCAAATCTCTTGCAATCCAGTCCATCATCAGCGGACCAAACACATGTTGCAAGTATGGGGTGAGCCAGTGTTGTCATTGATGTCAACATACTCATATTGCATTGACAAGAAGGATTTGATGAGCTGTGTGCTGAGGATATTGAGAAAATTAGCCTCAGTCAGGAACAGTGAAGAACAGTGATGAGAAGAAGGTAAATGTACTGTATAGGATGAGAACCGGAGGATGCGGATTAAAGGGTTAGTAGATATGAGTCTTGAGATGCTACAGTTAAGATTTCAGAGGTCCGCATAAAGATCTGAAGGAGTTGTGGCTGCCGGTATAGAACCGGGTTCGACAAGTATCCAGAGGTGACAGAGGATCACAAAAAGGTCCGGTGAGGTCCGGAATTGTATCATCCTAATCTGCGGATTGGACGGAGTGTTTGGGATGTCCTTGTGATGTGTCATCCTGATTTGTGTATGATTTGGAGGTCCAGAAGTACCTCTTGCATTATGACAGTGGCGACAGACTGTGTTCTTGAAGTTCCGGATGAGGAAGACAAGAGATCCCAGTAAGTAGAGGAAGTGTGGATGTATCCGGACATTCAGACAGGCTTGTGAAGGTTCTTGGATCATGTTTAGGTTGTGTTGTTGGTCCGCATTGATGGTAGAGCCCGGAATTGAAGTTATTCTTCCGGATGAAGTTCTTGCTCTGTTTAGCCGACCGGATGAGTTGTTCATCCTGCGAATGATCTTGTGATGGCCGACCGGATGTGTTATTCATCTTGCGGATACTCCTATGGTTGTTTGCCGACTTAGATGTTTGTTCCTAAGTCGATGTCTTGTATAAATAACGGTTTGTGAGTTCATTTCAAAGTGTGGTGTGTGGATGAGTGTGGCATAGCGAAGAAACGTGCGAAAGGCAGAGCAGAGATTTTGGGCTTAATTGGAACTGATCCGGACATGGTAGAGATGTCATTCTCCAGTTCAAGACTGTGATTTTCATCACTTTGTAGACAGTGTGTCTCCTTGTAGGTAGTGGGCCTCTTTGTGAGCAGTGTGCTCGGGCAGTGAGCCCTTATTGGCATGTGCCATTCATTTTTCTTTATTCTTCTAACAGAGAATAATTCTTGGGTTAATCACCCCGTGGTTTTTCCCTTAACCGGGTTTTCCACGTCAAAATCTTGGTGTTCAATGTGTTGATGCTTATCTTCTCTTGTGTTTATGTATCATGCTTCCATGGATGAGTATTTGATATGCTGCTAACTAACAACAGAGAATTAAGTGTTTGAAAGAAGAAGAAGTTTTATACAACTGATTCACCCCCCCCTCTCAGTTGTATGCCCTAGATCCAACAACACATTGAGATTCACATGCACTACATTCGGGAGCTGAATCATGAGCAGGTTCTTGATCTTCAGTATTGTCTGACATCAGATCAAATAGCTGACATCTTCACCAAACCATTCACTGAGACCAAGTTCATTCATTTGCGAGCTTTGCTTGGGGTGCGACAAGTGTCCTTCTTTTAGGGGGCTTCTTAGCTCCTTCTTTCTCTCTTTATTCAGAGGGGTGTACTCTCTTTTGTGGGGGGGGATACTTCTCTTTTGGGGGGGAATTCATTGTACATGGGTACCTCATCAGGCTTGATTTTCTGGGACCCATCTCTTTACCCACCTAAGCTACGCTTAAGGGGGGTGTTAGTGTAGGTTTGTTATTCCTTATTATAAGGTTTTTCCTACACATTTATTTAAGCTTGCTTAGGTTAATAAAGCATGTCTTATTATGTGAGTGGTTGCGAGGTGTCACCTTCCTACATGTGAGCATCCATTAGCTATCTTGGGAAGATACTTTTCTATCTTTAGTCTGATAGATGGTTGCTCCTCATTGGTCGGTGTTGCCACCTCCTCCCTCTCTCTGGTCTATATAAGCATGCTACCTGTTAGGTCTCAAAAATGCAGGTTGCTAATCCCAAGAGGATGCCAAGCTCTATGTTTGGATTTGCAATGTTTTTGAACTAACTTGATGAAATCAACCTTCAAGGTTTGATGATTTCCTACACTTTAGGTCCTGCTACACCTAGGTGGGTGAACCTTGAAATATTAAAATAGTCTGAATGTGAATGAGTGGACTAATTAGATCTATCTACAATGGCATAAGAAAAAAGCTGGCTAATTAATTCTATGTATAATGTTTAATAAGTGATTGGCAGAAATTGTATAAGCAATATCAAGGTAAAAGGAAATGATGAGTTGAATAAGACTAGTGCCTTGTTGGGTAACAGAGTCAATTGAAGGATCAAGACCAGTGGTTTCTTAATGGTAATAATTCTAATTGTTTGGCACATTTTTAGTTTATAGCTTGTATAAACGTGCAAGGAAATGACTGACAAACTCTTCTTAACAATCCAACCAATATAATCAATTATCTTATAATTCACCAGAAGGTATTTTTAATCCTTACTTAAAGGAACCAAATGAAATGAATAAACAAGATTAATAGATAATATTGTCTTGGAGACAGAATGGCAATCCTAATTATATGGCTCTACTTAGTAATCCAAACTTAATACTTCCAGGCTACTGTGACTAAATCAGAAGGGTTTAATTCCTCAAATGGACATCAACCTATTTAATCACACAGATACAGCAAATGTGTATTGACAGATTAAATATATACTTGATACATCAATTTGAGTAACAAGGAAATGCAGAAATGGAGACAGCCACACTATTGAATAAATTTAACAAGCAACTGATACCAAAGAAGAACCACTGAATCAGAGAACTTCAAACTTCTTCTTCAAATAAAATATGCAACATAGTCATTTTGAAACATTGTAGATTGTATATATGAATATATGCTACCGCTGATGATCTTTCAGCATCGATTGTTTGAACTTATATAGATGTTTCTATGAAGAGACATAACTCTTCAATAAGTCTTTTGGGAACTTAACAAGCATTAACAATAATTACATAAGTGTAATTAGGCTCTATTCAGCCATAAATAAACTTTAGCCAGGTGATCTAAATACTCCTGATCACGGTGAGAATCAGTAAGATCAATAGCATCTCTGGTAATCACATCAAGTGTGACCATCTTTTCCAGGTGTTTGCAGGCTTCTCTGGATGCAGAAGTTTTGTCTTTGAGCGCTCCTGTGGCCTCGTGTAATATGACTTGACAATCAACAATCCATTCTTCTTTGCTCTTTACTTCTCCATTGTCTTTAAATAATCTGGGCACTCCTGCGTTTGAGGCATCAGTCCCTTCCTTAGCATCAACTTTAAGTTTGTCATAATAATTTTGGTGCTATTTGAGCAATGCTCTTGCATCAAAGATATCTGTACTATCAGTAGCACTTCTATTTTGTAACTCAATCAATTTTTCTTGTATTCTCTTTTCAAGTCTTTCATGTTCTTTAACTGCTTTATGATTCTCTGAGTAATTATCCCAAAACTGGTTTAACCACCGCACCATGTTTGCATACCTGCTCTGCAGTATTGTAACAAATGCATCTATCTGAATTTGTGTGGCTTGGTTAGGGGATAATACTTGAATGCCTTGTGAGCTCTCACCTTGAGTTATTATTTTTGTGGATTGGCCAAAAGTGCTCTTAACAGCATCCTTCAAGTAATCATTTTCTTTTGTCAATCTTTCACAATTCAATTTGTATGCATCTCTTTCTTTGATCAACATTTGAGCTTGTGCTTTATTCAATTTTGCAACATTGATGCCAATGTCCACAGTAATTATAGGGTCAGTTTCCCCTACTTTGAAAGTCATAACATGGCCAAAAGCCTTTTCAGTATCTATGATGGCCGTCTTCTTATGGGGATGGTATAACGCCCATATCATCAAGGAATTTTCATCATTATTGTATCTTGTTCCCATATATACTTCATTAACTCCTTCTGGAGTAAGCTTATACGTATCATTAGCATTATTTAGAAAACTATCAAAAACCAAAGCAGAATTTAAATCTAGACCAGGAAAAATCATAACCCCTGCATTCTTGAGCAACTATCTACCCTTCCTAGGTGTCATGTCTTGCATTTCTTTATCTACTGTTTCTTTCAGCATATCAAATAATTATTTTTCATTATCAGCAGAAACATCATCTACTGACTCTCTAATCTCTTTCCCTTTGTATTTATACAAGAATGATTTAAATTCTTTTGACTGAATAAATTTATCATCTGAAATGAAAGAATCATAGGTTGTTTGGTGTGGATCCTCATCAGCAGACCCCTCCTCATCATGTAGCACAACTGGAGGCTGATATTGTTGCATTTTCCTTTTGGACATTTCTATTGTTTTATCTTGTGGCTGCTGTTGTTCTGTCAGTTCTTCATCTTCAGAGGATACCACTTCAATCTCTACTAACTGCTTTTTCTTTTCACTTAAATCCCTGTTATATTTTTCTACCACCAATTTGACTTCAGCTTCTTCTAAATTTCTAATGACATCATCATGTGGATAATGTATGTGCATGTATCCACTGAGATTTTGTTTTCTTCTTGCAGAGTCAATAAAACCTTTAGGGTCAAATCCTTTCCTCGCCTTAGTAGTCATCATGTTATAATGCATTAATTTATCCAAAATGAGATTGTAACCTTCTTTTGAAACCACGGTAAAATCTCCAAAACATAAAGTCCTGGGCATAAATGATTGTTTGTCATGTGAACTCAAATGCATCACATTTGAACAATGCATTTGCCTAATTATTTCTAAATATGCAAGCCTGTCAGGGACAGTCTTGGGCAATATGAATGGAGCATCCTCAAAACCATAAACTCTGATCATAGTAGCATCTTCAAAGCAATACCAGTCTCCCCAGTTATGAGTGACAGTAGGGGGGCCACCAAAATCTTTTGGTCTGAGGAACCTTTTTATTTTAGTTGAAATTGAATATTCACAGGGGTGGTTAAAATACCTATACAGCACTTTTACACAATGCTCTTCAAATTGAGCATAACTGGAGTGGGCATATCTACTATCCCAGATTTTGGTCCACATTTGTACAGGTATCTTTTCCCCTTTCTTATCTGCAGCAACAACTCGAAACTCACTTGGCCATAACCCTACTTCCTGGCCATAATATAACACCATGTGCATAAGCATTGAGTAATGCTCAAAAGAGCATGCTGGAGCACTGTTTTTTATTGCAGATAGACCAGAGTCTATTCTATTAGCAATATAAGAAGCATAATCAAATTGCCTTGCATTATGACACTGAATGTCAGAAGCTATGACCATTAGAGGAATAGTCATGAATTCGGGGACCTCTGAACCCAGAACTTGGCCTATAGAGAAATAGGTATATTGTATATATGGTTCAAATATGGCTACATGAAAGGGAGGACCATCATTTTCAGTTAAGGGCATCACTTCTCCTTCAACCCTGGGCCTGTGAATGGGCAGCCTCCATCCATTGTAGGTTGTATCCATTCTCCAATACTCTTTATCCAGATCTTCATAAACAATAGGGACAGTGCATAAATCATCTAGATCATACACCTCAAAAATAGCATTTTTGACAGATGTACGATTGGTTCTCCCTGTGGGTTGCAAATGGCTTTCAGGCCTGAATTGTAATGTCTGGCAAGCAATTGAAGGAGTTCCACATTCAAGAATACATTAGGTACAACCAGTTTTCCTAAATTCATGTGCCATGGGTTTGACACAGGAGCATTCCTAAACCTTCTATTATGGTGGAATCTGAAAAGCTCATATCCCCAAATTGGGGTTCAGATATCTCCCAGGTGTTTATGTTTATCTTCCAATTTTTCCACTTCTGCCCTGAGTTGGGCAGACCTCCTGGCCTTGGGAGTTGACCCAAGCAATTGGTCAATTAAGTCCTGATTGAGTTTTCTATCTTTCACTTTCTCCTCAGGGGTTTGTTCAGTTTTTTGTTTTTTAGGCTTACTGGTTTCCCCTTGTAACTTTCTTCCTTTTCCCTTTCCCGGATTTTCCATTTTAAAACTTTGGCAGAAAATTTAAATACAGGCTATACAGTGGTTTGTGTATGTGTACCTGTCGTTCGGTGGCTGAAATCAGAATCGTCTACTTTTGCCTTAAGAGTTCCTCTGTATTCTCTTCTCAGACAGTTTTTTGCAATTATAATGATCGTAGAAATTTCGTAGCCGTTTGCATTTAATTATCTGATCAATTCAATGTTCATCACTATGAAGTGTCACATCGCCATAACTCTTCTTATCAGCGTGATTTTTAAAATGTCTGGGTGACCTTAATGCTTTTATGGCGCGAACAGTCAATCGGCGTGACCATCGGCATGACCTGTTTCATCGCCGTGTGATTTAGATTTCCTTCCGACGTAATGAGTCTTAACGATATAATTTGTTTATCAAGGTGATTAATACTATCGGGATAACATAATTACATTTCCCCGAACTTTGTTGTCCCACCGATAGTCATGTTACTTTGGATCGGAATGACTGCTTTAATGTCTTGCCACTAGAGTATCAACAGGTATGAATTTTATTCTTATCGGAATGACATATACTATCAGGATAGCCTTCTAAAGATAACCCGATCCGAATCATCTCACCGATGGTCTTTTCATATTCTTTATCGGACAGAGTATGTTAAAGTGTCACCGACACCTTTTGATCGCTGTGACTTGTGAATCGGCGAGACCTAATTCCTTTGTCCCGATATGTTGAGTCATCCTGACAGATACTTGTATCACTGTGAGTCTCACCGAAAGCTCTCTTATCGCCAAGACTTTGAGTATCGGAAACTTCTTTGTGTCTTATCCCGATAGTTTACTTCTTGCCGATAGCTATTTGCTTTGCTGCTCCCGCAAGATGTTTGGTGAAACTTTTGCCAAAATACTTCATTGGTATGATATATACCGTCGGGGCAACTTTTGAAAGATCATTCGATAGTTATCTGTCATACCGATCGATATGACCACTTGCTTCTCTTGCCGATGTAAGTTCATCGGTATTACTTCTTCCATCGGTGACTTCCATAAATCTCCTTCCGATCTGCCTTCTCACGTCGATGGTTATTTTCAAATGATTCCTTATGTATCGGTGTAAGCAAAACAACATCTTGCCGATGGATTGACTTTGAAGAAATTTGGCACTGCTCATCTATAGACACCTTGTGAGATACATTAAATTTTTATTATGGTCTTTTGGGATGTTTTTTTAGGATTTGTTCAAATATGATGGAGTGAAAAGATAGTAAAAATTCCAAATTTTTACTGTCCTAACAGTGGCTCTGTCTGGGATGTATACTCCCTGTGAGTATAACAAGGATCCAGATCTCCTGGGGAAGTAGACCACATATTTTATTTATTTTGGGGTGAGGTTTTTATGAAAATGGGAAAAGGAAAGTAACAAATGATGGGGAGCAGGAATGATTCCTAAACTACTGTGCATGGAATAAGATATTTTGAGAATTATTTGAAGGTTGTCCATGCACTAGCAATGCTCAATTCTCTTTGTACATGTTTATGAAAAGAACTGCTTCAAGTATTGCCCATGTACAGGCAATTCTTGCTCCTCTGCTGACATATTCTGTACATAGTAAGAATCATCACCTCCTTTGCCAGTGACAACGAAAGGACCCAACCACAGGGCTTCAAATTTTCCATGTTTTCCTTTGTCCTGACATCTTGCATTCCACATCAGTACCAGATCATTTACTTCAAACTTTCTGTCTTTGGCCTTCTTGTCAAAAAGATATTTTACCTGTGATTGTAATTTAACATTCTGCCTCTGAGCTATTCTTCTTGTTTCATCAAGCTCTGCCAATTGTTCCAACCTTTCCTCCATTGGTTCAGGAATATTCAAGTCTTCCTAGAGAATGAATTTGTATACTGGTATAAGATTTTCCAATGGTAATCTTGCTTGTGTTCCATATACCAACTCATAAGGAGATCTCCCAATTTCTCTTTTTATAGTAATTCTATCAGCCCATACTGCCATTCTTAATTTTGAATCCCAAGCCTTCTTGTTTCTATCCAACATTCTTTTTATGATTTTCAAAAGGCTCTTATTACTTGATTCAGCATGCCCATTGGCCTGTGGATGGTAGGGAGCAGCATAAGAAATAGTGATACCATGTGTACTGCAAAAACCTTTGAATTCATCAGATCTAAAACACATCCCATTATCTGTAATCAATCTTACTGGGGTACCAAACCTACATATAATATTCTCCATTAGAAAGTTAATCACAACTTTACTTGTAGCTTGTTTGGTTGGGATTGCTTCCACCCATTTTGTAAAGTAATCAGTAGCCACTAAAATCCATCTATGCCCCCCACTTGATTTCTCTGAGATTTCACCTATAAAATCAATACCACACTGATAAAATGGAGCCTCAACCTGCATAGGTTTTAAGGGTAGTGCTCCCTGATATTTTAACTTCACTGAGAACTTTTGGCATGCTTCACACTTTCTAGTGTACTGGTATGAATCATTAAAAACTTTAGGCCAATAGTATCTTGCCCTCAGGATCTTTTGGGCTGTGGTCTTTGCTGAGAAATGACCTCCGCACATGCCTTCATGTAACTCCTTCATAATATGTTTTGACTGATATTCATCCAAGCATAATAGTAGAACCCCATCTCTATTTTTCCAATAGAGATCCCCACTGATGAGTACATATTTTGAAGCTTGTAGTTTGAGTGTCCTCCTTTTGTTATCATCATATCCTTCAGGACACTTCATATGTTTTAGATAATATATTATATCAGTATACCATGGAGTGTGTTCAATACTAGTACTTGCATCAACATTACATATCTGAGAGGCTTCAAGATTATTTTTAGTCATCAATTTGGCAAGACCCTGTCCCTTACCAAATTAGTGATTTGGATTTCAATGTTGAATTCCTGAATCCTATTGATCCACCTACATCTCCTACCGGTGACTTGAGTTTGGACCAATACATCCTTCACTGCAGCATTAGGAACATATGCTGTGATTTTAGCTCCCACCAAATATGGTCTAAAATTTTTAACTACTTTTACCAATGCATATGCCTATTTTTCAATAATGTCATACTTCAACTCTGCATTCTGAAGGGACTTGCTGAAGAAAGAGATAGGTTGTTCATATCCATCATTGTTTTTCTGTAATAACACTGCTGCAACTGTATGATAGGAAGCAAATGAGAAAAGTTGGAACGGTTTACTGAAGTCAGGGGATACTAAGACTGAAGCTTGCTTGATTTCCTCCTTAATATTACCAAATGCTTCTAATGTTTCTATTGTCCACTTTATTTCTGAGTTCTTCTTCAGCATTCTTGATATAGGACAAACAATCTCTACAAAATTTGGTATAAATCTTCTGACAAAATTTATCTGACCAAAAAATGATTGTATAGCTTTTACATTTTTTGGAATAGGGATTTGATCAATTGCTTTTACCCTTTCAGGATCTATTTTAACTCCTTCCTTCGAGACTATATGGCCAAGCAATTTTCCTTCTGTCACTACAAAATGGCATTTTTTAGGGTTCAATGATATCCCATATTCTAGGGCTTTGATAAATATTTGTTCTAAATGTGTGCAATGATATTCAGCCCTTTTTGAATATGTTGTCAAGTCGTCTTGATATACTATCATAATCTTATTGATCAATTCAGCAAAAGCTACATCCATTGCTCTTTGAAATGTTGCTCCAGCATTAGTTAATCCGAATGGCATTCTCAAATATACATATGTTCCCCACGGAGTGGTGAATGCAGTCTTAAATTGTTCAGACTCCTTAACTTTTACCTGATTGTAGCCAGAGAAACCATCCATCATTGATAGCAATTCACACCCAGTGACTTTCTGCAATATTGCCTCCATATTGGGAAGAGGATAATTATCTTTGAGGGAAGATTTATTCAAATTTCTAAAATCTACACACAGTCTAATGTCACCATTCTTTTTTCTGACAGGTACTAAATTTGAAACCCAGGAAGAATGTCTAATAGGTTTGATTATAGCCCCATTCCTTAACTTTGTAAGTTCCTCTAGCATTTTAGGGGCTAATGTAGGATTAATCGGCCTCTGTTTCTATCTGAATGGTTTAGCATCTGGCTTCAGTGGTATCTCATGTTGAAATAGATCCTCTCTATATGCCTTTTAAATCATCATATGACCAAGCAAACACATGCCTGTACTTCCTGAGCAGGTTGATAAGTTTTCTTCTGATTTTTGGGTCAAGATTTCTTCCAATATACACAATCTTTGGGGTTGTTTGTGTCCCTAAATTGATCTCTTCAAGGTTACTAGGTATCACTGGTGTGTCTTTCTTTTTATATCTACCGTGGCCATCAAATGCCTTTTCTAATGCAATAAGTCCCTTGGGTATCTTATTTGTTTTCAACTGAACCACCTCTTGGCCAAAAAGGGTTTCCTTCCCATCATGTTCCTCTACAAATGCATTGAAATCAATTTCTTGATTTTCATAATAGTCAGTACAATGTAAGAAATTGATTATATCAGCATCGCTATCAAACACTTGCCAGTTCTGTATATTATCAGGGATGGTAGGTCTAGTTTTAAATTCAACTTCTGTGATTCCTCCTAATGTGACATCATCTCTCTTTAATGCAATGTTTGCTAAAAGGTCTACCATAATGTTTTTAGACCTGTCAACCCAGCTGATTGAAAAGGCATCAAATAATTCAACACTATCCCAAACTGCATTTCTGTACTGTCTTAATCTTTGATTTTTAGATAAGTATTTTTCTCTTACTTGGGAGATGACCAGTTCAGAATCACCATAGACAGCCAACTTTTTTATTTTGTGTTTGGTGGCTATGTTTAGGCCAATGAGCAAGGCTTCATACTCAGCTACATTATTTGTGCATTCAAATGTCAATAAGAAAGAGTATTTGAAAGTTTTACCTCCTGGTGAAATGAAAATTACTCTAGCCCCATTTCCTATTTTGCTACATGCACCATCGAAATACATTTTCCACAAATCATTTTCTTCTTTCATAGATTTAGTGTGTATTGGGTCAGTGTTATGCAATTCTGGTGTAGTTTCTCCAACTTTGAAAACTCCTAAATCTGTGTCACAAAAGAAATTTATCTGATGCTGGTCCATTCTTTCTATAATATTGTCATACCTTGGCTCTCTGCACAATTTGATTTCCTTGCCACCCACTGGTATGGTGGCATATGATAAATCTAACTGAACATTGCCTCCTGCCATTGCAGCCCATTGCCTTGATAGAAGCATTCCATAATACGGTGGGATGTCAACCACAGTAATGTCAATGTTATAAGTTGCTTCAAGGTGTGAGGCAAGTTTTATCTCTACATCCTTCATGATACCAACTACTGGAATAGATCTGTTATCCATTGCATAACACTGGCCATACGTAGTATCAACCCACATTCCCAATTCTTTCATAACTGCTATAGGCATGATATTCATAGCAGCACCTGAATCAATCATGCAATTTCTGACTATCCTGTTCTTGATTACTAGTGTAGTATAGAATGGGTCTACCTGTGAAGGATTTTTTGTAAGTGTGTCACCAAGGTATACCTCAGGCATCTTGAAATTTTCCTAATGCACATTATTTGTTGTTTTTTCAAACCCTTTATGTTTTGGATTTGGTGTATCAGAAATCATCTTGACAACTGTACTCCTATATTTATCTATTTTCATCATCTCTAGAAGTGGGACTGATATCTTCACCTGAGACACCACATGTGCAATGTCAAAAGAATGGGCTATGATCTGATCATTCTTTTCTATTTTTGTGTTCTCTTTTTCTTGATTTTCTTTCATTTTACTTTTATCCCCCTTTTCTGGTTCTTTAGATGATGATTTTGTATTATTCCCTTTGTTATTCTGGTCTTTTATAAATACACTCCTAGGAGTTCCTTGCCCAACATTTGTTGTTCTATTCCTTAAGTTGTAAGTATTTCAAGCATGAGCCACTGCAACCACTGTGAGAGCTTCTCTTTCATCCTCAGTAGGTTTTCTCCATTGACCATATGACTTGTTGTTACAACTATCTTCCTGGTCTGAGAATACCTCTTGCTCTCCCATGTTGATATAATACTTCTGGTTCCCTACATCATACTTATATCCTTCTTCTTCTGAAGAAGAATAATCTTCTGTCACCACACATGGTGTATCCTGCATCATATTGATGGTGTGATTATCCCTATTATAGTTGTATAGCATTTCCTCTTGCTGTATGGATTTAGCTACCTCACAGTATTCAGGTAAATGTGGTAAATTACATACAAAACACCAAGGCTTATTTTCTACCATATGTGCCATGTTTCTTTTCAGGGGATTGGGAGTATCTTTTCCATATGGTTGCTTTCTGCTGTTATCGATAGGTCTTCCATCCTTCCAATTTGTATTGTAGGGCATATCATGTAACCTAGGTCTATCATGCCTATGCTGACCCTCTGGTTTAGTCTATTGAACATTTGGATTCTAAGGATTTCTATGATTATCCCTCTTACTGACCATTCCCGTAGCCTTCATATTATTTTCAATAGTTATGGCCACTTTCTGTGCTTCGGCTAAGGTTGCAAGACACCTGTTTCTGAGCTCGTACCCTGTTTTGGGGTCAAATGCTTTCATATAAATACTCAGTGCTGCCTGATCAGATAACTTGGCTCCATGTGGTACCTTATTATGTAACTTGGAAAACTTCAGATTGAAATCAAACACTGACTCGTTTTGATACTTCTGTATAGTTATTAATTCATGTAATGCAAACTCAGGAGCATATTGGTTACCATACTGATCCTTAAACTGGTTATGGAAATCAGTTATTGAATTGATTGATGCATCAGGCAAGCTGTTAAACCAATCTCTGGCATCTTCAGTGAGGGACATCATGAATAACCTCATTCTAATGTCTTCCCAGTCCATACCAATATCCTGTACAAAAGCATTAAAACTTCTGATATGATCTTCCGCAGATACTGCATTGTTTCCAGTAAACTTAGGAACCATATTTCTCCAAGTACTATCCATAGGATATGGATACAACTGATATCCGGTTAAATCAAATTGACTACATATATTTGCAAGGTTTTGAGGTGGGAAGTTCAAAGGTGGTGGATTGGGATAATAATTATATCCACCTGGTGGCTGATGGTATGCATATTGTTGATGTTGGTTCATGTGGGGATTTGTGTAATTGTTTTGTGGTCTATAATATTGTTGACCAGGGGGTGGGTAATTATTTGCCATATGTTGAGATGCATTACGTATAGGAGGTGGTCTAGGGTTTTGGGGAATAGTATTCTGATGACTCCTGGATGCATGTGAGTTTTGAACACCACCTATATTTTGCTGTGTATTTCTTGAAATATTCCCTCTATGCGGAGGTACATATTTTGCGGGGGCTGTTTTGGCTTTACTTTTCCTCTGTTGAATTTCTTGCTACAACAACTCCCTCTCTTCCTATATCTTGTAACTTTCAAGTTCCTTCCGAAGCATGATTATTTCCTGTTGCTCTTCACTCATGTCCTAATTATTTATTTCCTGATGTTCTGGATTATCATTCATTCCTTGATTTGAAAATCCATATCCTATCTCTTCTCCCTGATGTAATGACATCTTGAAATCATGTTCAGCTTGGTTCCTATCAATATCCCTCATGACCTTTGCATCATGATCACGCTGTTCTTGAGGAGTGGGTCTGTACCTTGCCAAAATATCATCAGTTGCTCCACTAAGGTTCTCGTTTGAATCATGCAGAGGTGTGAATTTGTTGTGAATTGAGATATTTTGCTCTGAATCATTCTCTTGGATATCCAGATTATTATCTTGGTGAGAACAATTTGAATTTCCATTTCTCTTGGAAATGTTTCTAAGTGGTGGAGATGACTGCAATTTTTTACCTTCCATCTTTGATCTCCTACCATCCATTTGATATTGAATTCTTTGTTATAATTGTAACTAGAGTCGCCACCTATTTATTAAATAGGAAAAATTTATATTATGTCTGTAGGGTTCTTGTCACCAGCAGAGTTACCAAATTAAATTTTCTGAAATGACTCTATGGAAGAAAGGATTAATTTCTAAGGTCTTTTACTAGTCCCCAGTAGAGTCGCCAATTTGTTAGGTCTCAAAAATGTAGGTTGCTAATCCTAAGAGGATGCCAAGCTCTATGTTTGGATTTGCAACATTTTTGAACTAACTTGACGAAATCAACCTTCAAGGTTTGATGATTTCCTACACTTTAGGTCCTGCTACACCTAGGTGGGTGAACCTTGAAATATTAAAATAGTCTGAATGTGAATGAGTGGACTAATTAGATCTATCTACAATGGCATAAGAAAAAAGCTGGCTAATTAATTCTATGTATAATGTTTAATAAGTGATTGGCAAAAATTGTATAAGCAATATCAAGGTAAAAGGAAATGATGAGTTGAATAAGACTAGTGCCTTGTTGGGTAACAGAGTCAATTGAAGGACCAAGACTAGTGGTTTCTTAATGGTAAAAATTCTAATTGTTTGGCACAGTTTTAGTTTATAGCTTGTATAAACGTGCAAGGAAATGACTGACAAACTCTTCTTAACAATCCAACCAATATAATCAATTATCTTATAATTCACCAGAAGGTATTTTTAATCCTTACTTGAAGGAACCAAATGAAATGAATAAACAAGATTAACAGATAGTATTGTCTTGGAGACAGAATGGCAATCCTAATTATATGGCTCTACTTAGTAATCCAAACTTAATACTTCCAGGCTACTGTGACTAAATCAGAAGGGTTTAATTCCTCAAATGGACATCAACCTATTTAATCACACAGATATAGCAAATGTGTATTGACAGATTAAATATATACTTGATACATCAATCTGAATAACAAAGAAATGCAGAAATGGAAACAGCCACACTATTGAATAAATTTAACAAACAACTGATACCAAAGTAGAACCACTGAATCAGAGAACTTCAAACTTCTTCTTCAAATAAAATATGCAACATAGTCATTTTGAAACATTGTAGATTGTATATATCAATATATGCTACCGCTGATGATCTTTCAGCATCGATTGTTTGAAATTATATAGATGTTTCTATGAAGAGACATAACTCTTCAATAAGTCTTTTGGGAACTTAACAAGCATTAACAATAATTACATAAGTGTAATTAGGCTCTATTCAGCCATAAATAAACTTTAGCTAGGTGATCTAAATACTCCTGATCATGGTGAGAATCAGTAAGATCAATAGCATCTCTGGTAATCACATCAAGTGTGACCATCTTTTCCAGGTGTTTGCAGGCTTCTCTGGATGCAGAAGTTTTGTCTTTGAGCGCTCCTGTGGCCTCGTGTAATATGACTTGACAATCAACAATCCATTCTTCTTTGCTCTTTACTTCTCCATTGTCTTTAAATAATCTGGGCACTCCTGCGTTTGAGGCATCAGTCCCTTCCTTAGCATCAGCTTTAAGTTTGTCATAATAATTTTGGTGTTGTTTGAGCAATGCTCTTGCATTAGAGATATCTGTACTATCAGTAGCACTTTTGTTTTGTAACTCAATCAATTTTTCTTGTATTCTCTTTTCAAGTCTTTCATGTTCTTTAACTGCTTTATGATTCTCTGAGTAATTATCCCAAAACTAGTTTAACCACCGCACCATGTTTGCATACCTGCTCTGCAGTATTGTAACAAATGCATCTATTTGAATTTGTGTGGCCTGGTCAGGGGATAATACTTGAATGCCTTGTGAGCTCTCACCTTGAGTTATTCTTTTTGTGGATTGGCCAAAAGTGCTCTTAATAGCATCCTTCAAGTAATCATTTTCTTTTGTCAATCTTTCACAATTCAATTTGTATGCATCTCTTTCTTTGATCAACATTTGAGCTTGTGCTTTATTCAATTTTGCAACATTGATGCCAATGTCCGCAGTAATTATAGGGTCAGTTTCCCCTGCTTTGAAAGTCATAACATGGCCAAAAGCCTTTTCAGTATCTATGATGGCCGTCTTCTTATGGGGAGGGTATAACGCCCATATCATCAAGGAATTTTCATCATTATTGTATCTTGTTCCCATATATACTTCATTAACTCCTTCTGGAGTAAGCTTATACTTATCATTAGCATTAGTCAGAAAACTTTCAAAAACCAAAGCAGAATTTAAATCCAGACCAGGAAAAATCATAACAACTACATTCTTGAGCAACTGTCTACCCTTGCTAGGTGTCATGTCTTGCATTTCTTTATCTACTATTTCTTTCAGCATATCTAATAATTGTTTTTCATTATCAGCAGAAACATCATCTACTAACTCTCTGATCTCTTTCCCTTTGTATTTATACAAGAATGATTTAAATTCTTTTGACTGAATAAATTTATCATCTGAAATGAAAGAATCATAGGCTGTTTGGCGTGGATCCTCATCAGCAGACCCCTCCTCATCATGTAGCACAACTGGAGGCTGATATTGTTGCATTTTCCTTTTGGACATTTCTATTATTTTATCTTGTGGCTGTTGTTGTTCTGTCAGTTCTTCATCTTCAAAGGATACCACTTCAATCTCTGCTAACTGCTTTTTCTTTTCACTTAAATCCCTGTTAAATTTTTCTACCACCAATTCGACTTCAGCTTCTTCTAAATTTCTAATGACATCATCACGTGGATAATGTATGTGCATGTATCCATTGAGATTTTGTTTTCTTCTTGCAGAGTCAATAAAACCTTCAGGGTCAAATCCTTTCCTCGCCTCAGCAGTCATCATGTTATAATGCATTAATTTATCCAAAATGAGATTGTAACCTTCTTTTGAAACCACAGTAAAATCTCCAAAACATAAAGTCCTGGGCATAAATGATTGTTTGTCATGTGAACTCAAATGCATCACATTTGAACAATGCATTTGCCTAATTATTTCTAAATATGCAAGCCTGTCAGGGACAGTCTTGGGCAATATGAATGGAGCATCCTCAAAACCATAAACTCTGATCATAGTAGCATCTTCAAAGCAATACTAGTCTCCCCAGTTATGAGTGATAGTAAGGGGGCCACCAAAATCTTTTGGTCTGAGGAACCTTTTTATTTCAGTTGAAATTGAATATTCACAGGGGTGGTTAAAATACCTATACAGCACTTTTACACAATGCTCTTCAAATTGAGCATAACTGGAGTGGGCATATCTACTATCCCAGATTCTGGTCCACATTTGTATAGGTATCTTTTCCCCTTTCTTATCTACAGCAACAACTTGAAACTCACTTGGCCATAACCCTACTTCCTGGCCATAATATAACACCATGTGCATAAGCATTGAGTAATGCTCAAAAGAGCATGCTGGAGCACTGTTTTTTATCGCAGATAGACCAGAGTCTATTCTATTAGCAATATAAGAAGCATAACCAAATTGCCTTGCATTATGACACTGAATGTCAGAAGCTATGACCATTAGAGGAATAGTCATGAATTCGGGGACCTCTGAACCCAGAACTTGGCCTACAGAGAAATAGGTATATTGTATATATGGTTCAAATATGGCTACATGAAAGGGAGGACCATCATTTTTAGTTAAGGGCATCACTTCTCCTTCAACCCTAGGCCTGTGAATGGGCAACCTCCATCCATTGTAGGTTGTATCCATTCTCCAATACTCTTTATCCAGATCTTCATAAACAATAGGGACAGTGCATAAATCATCTAGATCATACACCTCACAAATAGCATTTTTGACAGATGTATGATTGGTTCTCCCTGTGGGTTGCAGATGGCTTTCAGGCCTGAATTGTAATGTCTGGCAAGCAATTGAAGGAGTTCCACATTCAAGAATACATTAGGTACAACCAGTTTTCCTAAATTCATGTGCCATGGGTTTGACACAGGAGCATTCCTAAACCTTCTATTATGGTGGAATCTGAAAAGATCATATCCCCGAATTGGGGTCCAGATATCTCCCAGGCGTTTATGTTTATCTTCCAATTTTTCCACTTCTGCCCTGAGTTGGGCAGACCTCCTGGCCTTGGGAGTTGACCCAGGCAATTGGTCAATTAAGTCCTGATTGAGTTTTCTATCTTTCACTTTCTCCTCAGGGGTTTGTTTAGTTTTTTGTTTTTTAGGCTTACTGGTTTCCCCTTGTAACTTTCTTCCTTTTCCCTTTCCCGGAGTTTCCGTTTTAAAACTTTGGCAGAAAATTTAAATACAAGCTATACAGTGGTTTGTGTATGTGTACCTGTCGTTCGGTGGCTGAAATCAGAATCCTCTGCTTTTGCCTTAAGAGTTCCTCTATATTCTCTTCTCAGACAGTTTTTTGCAATTATAATGATCATAGAAATTTCGTAGCCGTTTGCATTTAATTATCTGATCAATTCAATGTTCATCGCTATGAAGTGTCACATCACCATAACTCTTCTTATTGACATGATTTTTAAAATGTCTGGGCGACCTTAATGCTTTTATGGCGCGAACAGTCAATCGGCGTGACCATCGGCATGACCTGTTTCATCACCGTGTGATTTAGATTTCCTTTCGACATAATGAGTCTTACCGATATAATTTGTTTATCGAGGTGATTAATACTATCGGGATAACATAATTACGTTTCCCCGAACTTTGTTGTCCCACCGATAGTCATGTTACTTTGGATCGGAATGACTGCTTTAATGTCTTGCCGCTAGAGTATCAACAGGTATGAATTTTATTCTTATCGGAATGACATATAATATCAGGATAGCCTTCTAAAGATAACCCGATCCGAATCATCTCACAGATGGTCTTTTCATATTCTTTATCGGACAGAGTATGTTAAAGTGTCACCGACACCTTTTGATCGCTGTGACTTGTGAATCGGCGAGACCTAATTCCTTTGTCCCGATATGTTGAGTCATCCTAACAGATACTTGTATCGTTGTGAGTCTCGCCAAAAGCTCTCTTATCACCAAGACTTTGAGTATCAGAAACTTCTTTGTGTCTTATCCCGATAGTTTACTTCTTTCCGATAGTTATTTGCTTTGCTGCTCCCGCAAGATGTTTGGTGAAACTTTTGCCGAAATACTTCATCGGTATGATATATACTGTCGGGGCAACTTTTGAAAGATCATCTGATAGTTATCTGTCATACCGATCGGTATGACCACTTGCTTCTCTTCCCGAGTAAGTTCATTGGTATTACTTATTCCATCGGTGACTTCCATAAATCTCCTTCCGATCTGCCTTCTCACGCCGATGTTTATTTTCAAATGATTCCTTATGTATCGGTGTAAGCAAAACAACATCTTGCCGATGGATTGACTTTGAAGAAATTTGGCACTGCTCATCTATAGACACCTTGTGAGATACATTAAATTTTTATTATGGTCTTTTGGGATGTTTTTTTAGGATTTGTTCAAATATGATGGAGTGAAAAGATAGTAAAAATTTCAAATTTTTACTGTCCTAACACTACCTAGCTTGTATTTTCATTCGATATTGGAGATAGTTATCTGATGCTATTTTGCCATTTGAGCATTTCACATCAATCTCATGGTATCGTTGTTATTGCTTTTTGCATTTAGAGTTTATGTTTCTAACTCTTTCAATTGATTCTAGGTTATAATCTATTTTATGGATTTTACAACCTACATCTTTGGTTCCCACATACTTCCATCAGTAGGCTACATCCATTAGTCTTACAACACCAATTTTTTGGGATGAGTACTTGACAAACATTGCATTTTTGTTTGATAATTCTCACTATGCATATTTTGTAGACACATTTGATGACATCCATCTTGATGCTATTGTGCATCCATTTTCATCCTTGGCATCAGTTCATATGGAGCAAGTTTCAGAGGATTTTACTACTATCATAGAGGCTCGTCATCACTTTGTGAAGGTTTCATACTTGTCTTTGGATTTTGTGCAACATCCAAAGACTTATCATCTTCTTCTTCCATGGGAAGATTCATGGAACATATTTGTAGTTCTCTTTCTTCCTAAGGGGAGAAACATTGTTTGACATTCAATGAGTAGCATTAGCATACTTTGTTGAGCATCTATGAGCACTACAACAAATCTTATGGGGGGCTTCCAAGTTTCTCATTGTATCTCCTATTTTGGGGAAATTTATTGTACACATGTGATAGAAGTTGTCCTAGGGGGTAATGATATAATTCCTCCTTCTTCACTTGTTTTCTTTTCTTGAATTTTGTTTCTCTTTTCGGAGAAGAGTTTTGTTCCCTTAGGGTTTTCTCCTTTACTCCACTTTATGAGAAACTTTGTACATGGGTACCTAACATGGCCTAGTATTTGGGACCCATATTTACGTATCACTTGTCCTCTTGTGATCTCCCCAATTATCACTCAAGGGGGATGTTAGAGTGAATAATTTATCTATTCACTATAGCTTAAGTGTACTTAGGTTTATGAGGTTAGACAACATCTTGTCTAACTGAATGTGCAACGTTTTAGACCTTAGAGGTTGTTGGGTTGAAATATTGACTTTCTTTTATAATATTTTTATATGTTTTTAAGACCTTTTCACATGATTCTGCAAGAACCTTATAGACATTACCTTTATTATATGTTGTTTCACATATACTTCTCAAAGACTTTAAACCTATGCTAATAAATGGAATATGGTGGTTATATTATCAAGTGGATGATTTAAATTATTGTGTACATAGCATCTGAGAAGGAGTAATTGTAGCAGAGTGCAAAATAGGGGAATTGATTAAAGTGCAGTCCAAGACCTAGAAGTGAAGATCAATGGAGATGAATGTGGTCATCGTCGAAGAATAAATGCAAGAGAAGAAAAAGACTTGTTCTAGAAGTCTAACCACACCTTATGTGTTTTCATTCATGAGCCATTGTGTGGGATTTCTATTCGAATAGGACTTTGTTTCCTTTGTTTAAGATAATTAATAGGTTGATCTCAAAACTATATCCTGATATCTAGGGATGAATTAATGATCACAGTTAGTTGGAAGACCGCATACAACTCACCCACTTTTGTATAAGTTAGGGGATGAGTTCATTGATTAGGGAGTTGTCATTTTACTTTCTATCTATATAGTCATTACTCTATTTTTATAGTTATCAGTTATTCTAGACATGTTTTGATTTTGAATAAAATCTAAAGAAGATTCTATCTTTGATATGAATTGAATTCAACTGCATGTCATGGGAAATGTGTGAAGATCTGAAGTAGATCTAATTTCTAGAAGAAGTGAGATAGTTCCCTGAGCTGGCCATTCAAGGTACTAACTCTCACTTCATACATTCACTTATTTATTTATGCATTTCTAGTTAAACTATTTCATGTTATCTTATATGTTGCATTGCGACATAAGTAAGAAATCGTGATTGCAATTTTTGATAGTTGTGGTTCATGAATAGAATACATAATTGAAGTCCTCCGAAGGTTAGTTTTAATTCTTTTATCATTCTGTGTATTTCAAGTTAATTCTATAATTCTCTATTGAATATAGCTATCTTCAGCTTACGCTGAGGGTACCCGTAGCAACTAGGTTTTTAACTATTTTTTTTGTTCTTTCATTTATGTGAAATCCAGTAAAATAAGTTGATTAGAATAAGTTTGTATGAGTTAGTTTAGGATAGAAATGAGTCTTGAAGGCATATTATAGTATGAGAATCATCATAAGCTTACGCTCCTTGCTCAATAATTCAATGTAGGAATGCAATGATAGAGTGGACTGTTCTGTTAGGTTTAACCTTGGATTTTGTTTAAGTCTACAACACATTAGTTTTCCTCTACAGAGGTTACCTAGTTGTTTGGTAAACCTCATGTGCATTCCTTTTGAGGTTGGAAGACTTTTCATCTCACCTCAAAGGTCACTTTTGTAGTCATTCAATACTTTTCATGAAGGTTTATGACTCAATCAAAAGGTTGTTGGTTTGCACATTCCAAGTGATCCAAAGGTTGGCACCTATAGGACACTTGTCTATGTACATGTGCCACATCATGGGGCACTTGTCAATGCACATGCAAGGTGGATTCCCTCATCCATGCCTATATAATAAGGAATTCTTATGTAAATTATCAAGTGAGATTAATATATGTTTATGCTCAAATTAGGTTCATCAATATCATTGATTTCTTATCTCTATTTGTCGATTTCAAAATTGTGAGAGTGAATATCAAGTGTTGCAGAGAACTCTTGTGGTGCAGGAGCACCCCTTCAACAAGTCAATTATATGTCTAAGGGAGAAGATTAAAATCTCAATATGTCTTATGCATTTCTATATTTAATGTAATAAGGTATCTGTTTAACTAATATCTGTTATTGTAAGTTGTACCTAGGTTTCTGTGCAAGTCCTTAGGACACTTGTCGATTTCTAATGACAAGGTTGGTGGTTAGTTAAGAGTTTGTTAGTCAGTTGTATCTCCTAGCTGCTGGGAAGCCAGTCAGTACTACTCACTATGAGTAGATAAATAGCTTAGCTCAGATCATTTGGGAATAGATATTGATATTGAGATTGATATTTGATAGAGATAGAGATAGATCAAAGTAGTAGTGGTGAAATTGAGTTGTGGAACTATGAAATCAGTTATCTATATTCATTCCTAAAAGTAATAAAAAGATCCTATTTTTTTTAATTTTCTGGTGTTTGATTTACTGGTGTAATCAATTTTCTGGTTGGTAGTTGAGATGGGTTCTTAGCCCATTCCACCGGTTGGATTACTTCGTAATCGGTGGAATGGCTGTATATATTAGTTTGTCTTTTCGTTTTGTTTTTCTGTTTGTTCAAATTCACATTTAGAGGATCATTTACAACATGCTTAGATGAACCCTAGCATCCTCATGTGCTAGGTTGGCAAAAGTAGAAAAGTTCGTATGTTTGCAAGAGAAGAAGTTTGGCGAAGTCGCGAGGGTTTTAGCAAGGCAAATCGGCAAAATTCCACATTGTTCCTTTGGTTATACAGTATGTTTGTACATCACATTGAGAAGGTAACCAGTATGATTGGTAGAGTGTAGTGATCGGCTAGACAGGGTGATATTTAATATCAAGTTTACGTCGATAGTCTAAGTATCAGGCAGAGGATAGTATTTGGTTGAACCAATGCTTGAACCGGTTCAAAGGTTCGAAGGGTTCAACCATTCATTTGGTTCAAAGGCTCACGTTGGTTTGACAGAGACAGTTCAGCAAGCATTAGCGATAGTTGAACCAATGGTTGAACTGGTTCAATGGTTCAATAGTTCAACGGTTCAACAAGGCAGAGATGGATTCGAAGAGTTCAACGGTTTAACATATAGTTGCCGACAGCATTTAATCAAGTGATAAGAATATATTGAATTGCTAGTTGTGGTTCAATGGTTCACATCATTCAAAGGTTCAACCATAGCAACAGTTCCATGAATTTAAATTTTTTCCACCATTTCGTTGCCCGCTCTGCATCACCTTGGCTATTCCAACAAGACATATTGTTATCATTTAGAGTTTCTTAAAAGAACATTGTTGAATCAAGATTGAAGACACTGCTCTAGAATGGAATCACTAAACCCATCTTTTGATAGTGGAACTCTCAGGAGAGTCCCATCTTCAGTGGAAAAAGTTGTGTAATAGTTTCCTCTAGAATTGGTGAACAGCAAATCGTATGCTTTTACTCCTATGCAACCTAAACCCAAATTGCCAAACATCAAGGAGCTCAGGAAAGGTAAGTGTTGAGATTCCACTCTATGTTTTGATCCCATTGATCACATATTTTATCATGTATTGTCAAAAAATACCAAGAACTTAAGAGAAGGAGCCCATGTCCACATGATTGAGAAAGTTAAGGCAAGGGATTCAAAAACTTTTGTATAAGGATATGGAGTTCAAGGTTGGTTCAGTTTATGGTCCCTTTGGTTCACCCTAGTCTAGAATTGGTTGATGCTACATCTAGTGTTATGATCAGGACACCAAAACTATCACAGGGAGGGATCTCAAAGTAGTAATTGATGTGCAAGCTATGATGGATATTTTAAGGATTGAGTATGATTCTACAGTAGATTTTAGTAATTTTGTCAAGTTGCAGAAACTTTAGAACATGAGGGACAATCAGCTAGGTTTCCTTAATGCAGAAATCCATTTGGAACCAACCAACATAGTGTTGCCATCATTGCCCATTGTATTAGCTAGTTGCACTTGTGATGTACAAGATGCATCCTCCATGTGGCCTTCATATTTGGCCTAGATGATGATACTAATGTACATGAATTTCAATTAGACACCATCTTCTGCCTCAAAACAATAACCAAGAAGCAAACCTACATAATGGACTTCTTAGAAGTCATAGCTGACAAACTATCTTACCAGTTGGATAACTTTGGCTACCAATAGTTTTTTAGGTACACATCTTTCTTGATACATTTAATGTTGTTTTAGAATCCCCAATTTTTCCAACCTCACATGTAGCTGGCAATGACTGACAATTTAATCGATGGGCAAAGAATAATTCTAGTTTCAGTGTGGACTCACCTTTTATTGGCCACTACCGATTATTATGAGATTTATAAATGTTTTTTGTCCCTAGCCCTTATTGATCTTAGCCTGAATCACATTACTTTTAGAGTAAGTGATAAGCAAAGAGGCATATTATCTAGTCCTTGTATACCTTGTGATTGGTTCTTTACAGCTCACTATACAATGCTTAGAGTACATGGCTTCAAGGAGGAACCATTTAGATTACCCAAGTTTTTGACTAATAGAATCACAATAATTGAACTGGCTCACCAGTTAGATCTAGTGGATTCTAAGTTTGGAGTGGAAAGGAAGAAAAAGGCTATATATAACATTCCCTTTTCTAAGGGAGATATCAAAGTGGTTAAGATGCAGACGGAGCATCTGTTAATGTTGAAACTGGTTGAATTGGATCTTGACTAGATAAAGGATTAGTGGAAAACCTTTATGGTGTGTTGAAGAAGTGGTTATCCTAGTTGAGAGCTTTGATTCCCTTTAAGCACCAAACTTGCCCAAACTTCAAGGCAAAGAGATCGCCTATGGTTGACACTGACAATGTTTATGTGGAGTTGGATCAGATTCTGGCCAAGTCTCAACCTCTATGGGAGTCATTTTATCAACCTAAAAGGGCTTATGATCCTTCAAAATTAATGACTCATGGTCTTAGGGCCGCTCTCTTAAAGGATGACCGAAATATTGACAAAATTAATGCCTATTGGAAGTATAGGCAGGAGATCTTTTAAATAGAGTGGAATTTTATTGATGTCCCCACTGATGAGAAATGGTAGCAGATATGGTATGAGGAACATGAAGATCCTACTTCACCTTATGATATAAGCAACATTTTTTGAGAAGAAGAGGAACATGAAAGTGATTTAGATAAAGAGCAAGGGGAAGAGTCAGAGCAGGAGCAACCAGTTAGGAAAAGGTAGAATCTCAAGTTGTAGGAAGAGTCAAAGGAAAAGGAGATGTTTGCATTGTTTCAACACCATTATTTGGGGTGACATCTAGTGCCACAATAGTCAGAGGCACTCAGGTAAGTATTTCTATGCCCTCTTCTACTTCTTAGGCTTTCATTGATCCTCAGCTCATGCCCTTGCCACTCAAGTCCCTCCATTATTTGCTAGCTCTCCCATAACTCCATTGCTCTCCTTCTCTCACCTTCTACTTTGCAATTGTTCACCTCTCCTCTATTAAAATTTGACACCATTTCCCCTTCTATTCTTATGATGCAATCACGAGTGCCACCTGGTTTTGGTATCGCTTCTGTGCAGCAACATGTGACCATTCCATATGGGTTGCCACAATGTTTTCCTTTCATTGGTGGAGTGATTCAATCCCCAACTGAATTTCATCAACTTTGAGTAGAAACTACTCGAAAAGCCCAAGAGGCTCACTTAGAAAAGCAGCGGAAGAAGGAAGGGAGAGCCCTTGCAGTTCCCCACAAGTGGTCCATGTATGATCATTCACATCAATCATTGATGATCGTCACATGACTCCCACTATGATTAAGCCACAAGAGCAAATGAAATCAAAGGACTATTTTATTCATGCTATGGGTTTGAATCTGGCACAAGTGGGTCCACAAGATGAGGTGGAGCTCATGGAGGAGACACAGAAATCTGTTACCACATATTTCATCAAGATGGGTAGAAAGCTCAAGAAATAGGGACTGGAATTGGCACACGTAAAGAGAATAGTGGATAGACTCAATGTAGAATCAAAGGCCAAAGATATAGATATTTCCAGATCGACTCTCGATTTACAAAGTAGAACAAGCCAAGAGTTCTAGATTGCAATCAGAACTGCAAAATCTTTAGTTGAGTCACTACAACAAGAGAAGAACCTGACAAAAAAGAATCTCAATGATGGTTGTGATGAGTTAACCTAGTTGCATAAGATCCTTATGGACTAGAGAGATGCAAATAAATAATTACACAATGAGATACAAGTTAAAGAGTAGTAAATACTTCAGCTAAAGCAAGAGCTCACACAAAGGCCTTCACTAATAGGGGTGTTGCCCATGGTTCAAGAACTATATGTATCATATTGGGGGTGCATCTTGAAGAGCCCTCCAAGCTCAAGCATGTGCTCAAATTCATTTTAGATGCCCAAAGTCTTAGCATGGAGGTGGGTGTGGTTGTAGAATAGACTCTCTCTTCTACTTCCCCTAAGGTAGCTGAATCTCAATTATTAGTACAGAATTTATATAATGCCTCTAAAGAGATCCTCTAAGCAGCATGGGTGGACAACTAAAGGACCACCATAGCAAAAGTTAATGAATTCCTTAGTAGAAATAAGGTGGATCTCAAATGCAAATCACATCTTGATGCTTTGAAATAGGTTGTGAAGGAAATGAAGGGATACATTGAACAATTGGTCCAATTAGGACTCCCCTCTCCATTTCTTGATCACTCTATAGTGTTGGCAAAGGAATAGATAAAATCCCTGTTACTCAACAGGTAAAATGATCAAGCATCATTTTTGGCATTAAGTCAAATGCCCAATGTCGCAAAGGTGGAAAGTGTTTTGCAACCTCTTGCATAGATGGAGTTTCAAATCAAGGCAAAGGTTCAGAGCTTACAAAGTTTCTCCTATAAGGAGATCACTAATTTGGATAGGGTTTTTGAGGCTCTGAAGAAGAAGGTTCAACCTTCTGATAATTAATGGTTCACTTTGCAATCTACACTTCAGAAGCTTTGAATTAGATGAAGCTATGTTTTTACCATTTTGCTATTTTCTCCTTTTGTTGTCAAAAACTTTGGGTTCTTCTCCATAGATGCAAATCCCCTAGTGAGTCACCAAGAACTACAAAGAAAAAAGCCTACATTTTGTTATATTCTTTATTTTTTTAAGGAGATGAAATGAGTCAGGATTTGGGATTCAATTTTGATTTAGGAGTCAAGAGGCATCAATAGAAACAATGAATAAAATCAATAGAAGAGCCTCGATGCAATGAAGTGTGTGATGGTTCCTCTTCCTATCAAATTTTTCTGGAGTCAACAGTGAACAGAAGAAAAGAGCTCCACATGTCATAGTGACATGTTTTGTAGATATTTTGATAATTAAAGTTGTTCCTTGTTGCTTCATTGGTTGGAATTGTCCATGCGGCGTCTCCATGCATCATTCTAGACTGATAAGAGTTAATAGAGTTTCTTGATGCACTATTCGCTGGAGTTGTGAAAGTGGAATCCACATGTCTGTCTCCTGCACCTCGATGAGGTTTCCAATTCTGACATAGTTTCCCAATGTGCCATTATCCCAAGAAAGACACATGGCATCACCATGCATAAAGTAAAGTTTGAAGATTAAAGTAGAGACATTTTGGTGGGCCTCATTTGAATTTGTGATGTGTTAAGCTTTTAGAGTCACTCGGTGGGGCCCGATGGGGGAAAGAGAGAAGTTAGACACGTGGAAACACCACGCATCTCTAAATGTAAAGTTTTCTAATAGTAGTTTCATGTTGTTCTATTGGTTGAGCTTCTTTCCATGTGGGGCATGTTTCTTCATGCAGATTCTTGTGATTCATGCATGCTAAAGAGTGTCTAAGTTGTAGTTTAAACTGTAATCAGCATTTTCTATTCTTTTGATGTTATAGTTAGCTATTGGTAATCTTTGTAATATTTGGTTGGAGACTAGTTTAAATAGATCTGTAGTTGTTGTTTCTAAGGATGGAAAAATATTCAATAAAATGGTAAGAACAAAAGGGCTTTGATGGGTGTTTCTCAGAGAGGATCAAATATTGTATGGTTGTGCCAATTCTATCCTTGTATACTCTATTCTCCAATCAATAATGAAGAGAAGTGACATTATGTACCAATGTATTTAGATTCTTATTTATTATATTTCAAGTATTGTGGCTTATGTGATCTATTGTTTAGTAATAACATGTGGAATCTGTTGTGAAATCATGCATGTATGCTCTTTGAAAGCTATGATTCATTTTGTTGTTATTAATAATTGAAAGCATTGAGTCTTTTCCTTTTCAAAGTCTAAAATCTATCCCAGCACATCACAATAGTCTAGACTCTATCTGTAGTTGTTTAAATTCATTTTATTTTTCCCTTTTCCCTTATATTGAAGATTCAAAGAAGATCCAACTTCTATAAAGCCTGAAGCTTATCTCATAAATCAAGTCCCACATTTTGAGATTTCCCATTATTGTTAGTTATATGCAAATCAAATCATCAACAGTAGGATTGCAAACTACAAATGTTTCCCAAAACCCAAACCCAAGCCAATGTGTAGGTTGCATGTTGCAACTTGAGCCTAAAACCTGACCTTATGCAAGTTTGCCCTGAAGTCTAAACTTTAGTAATTTTGGGTTTTATAGTGGTCGTAGCTCCAAGATATCAAAGGGGTGGCCTATTCGGGATGTTGTAATAGTTTTTCAATGACCTTGGAAATCCTAACTCTCCATCTTGACTCATTTTCAATGTCCAGCATGGTATTTTTTCACATGATGTTTTTAAGTCTTCCACTTGTGTCACCTTCCATCATGCATTGGTGTGCATTCCAAGAGTGTTAGTACATGTTATGACACCTTGTGTTGGAATTATTACATCTTTAGTATATTATATTAGAAAATAATAATTAAAAGTTGTCTTATATTGATCCTGAGGGTTGATGAAAATTTGATTATATCCCGAAAAACCATCCATGAAGGAAATTAATGCATCACCTGCTATTGAATCAATGATCATATCGATGTTTGGAAGGGGAAAATCATCTTTCAAAGAAACAAGATTTAAATCCCTAAAATTGTACACATCTAGGAATATGATTATTAGGTTTAGCAATAGGCACAATATTTGAAATCCAAGGTGAGTAATCAATAGGGCAGATAAAACCATCTTGTAAAAGCTTTTCTATATCATCCTGAACTAACAGTGCAACCTTAGGATTCATCTTATAGATCTTTTGTTTAAACATCTTAGCATCAAGTTGTAATACAATGTTATGTGTTACAATATTAGGATCAATGCCAGGCATATCCAAATAATTCCAAGCAAACAATTCAGAAAATTCATGTAAAATCTTGGTCATAACTTCTTTTTCTTTAGTACTTAAATAATCACCTATAGGAATAACTTTTTCAGTATCATCTTTGTCCATAGAAACTTTGATAGTCTTTCCATTAAGTAAAGTACTGGGGTATATGAGATTGGGTGATTGTGATGATTCTTTAGACTCTTCATTAGTAATGTTTATCAAGTCAGTAGATTTTCCAAAGTATGCATCAACATTTAAATGATAAGGCAATCTCCACTTGTGATGATAACGAGGAACATTGTCATAGGCTCCCAAGAATTTAAGTATTGCTTCATCTTTTGAAAAGGTATCTAAAGGAATATCTCCTGGAGGACAATTCATGTCTATCATCTTAGGAAATATTAGATTGAGTGTTGATATTGTGTTCACATTAAGATTAGGACGTCTGCGGGCTTTGGTTTCCTTCAAAGGATTATATCCAATGCCACTCGAGTAGTGTCGTGAAGTAGCTTCCAAAGGTACTTGAATCCTTGTTGATTAATACAACAACCATTACCTACATAATCACAATTCTTATAAAGAATCTGAAATCCCCGACCATAAAGAGAGGCTATTTCTTTAGAAGAAGGTGGAGCCTCATAGGTCTCATAATCTGTAGTGTAAGTAAGAGTGTTATTTGTGTTTGTTACCAAAGAAATTTTAGGTTTTTGAAGAGTTCTTAGATGAAATCAATGCGACATTTGAAGTTTCACGATTAGGGTTGTTGAGCATGTATTCTCGCATAGGGGCAGAAGTAAAATCTAATGAACCCCAATCATCACCAAGGAACACATTCGATTATTGAGAATCTTGCACAACATTAGTTGTGGCAAGAGGAGTTGATGGATCAACCTTCAAGTTATTTAAAATCTTATGATGAACAACTTGTTTTTGCATTTCAATATGTAAACAATCATTTGGTTCAGGATCAACTTCAACAGTATGAAGTTTATTTTTATAAATAAACTTGATTGAACGATGAAGGGTAGATGGAACTGCCCCCAATGCATGAATACAAGGTCTACCAAGAATCATGTTGTATGATAAAGAACCAGGCATGACATGAATCAAGGTAGATAAAGTCACAGGCCCAACTTGTACAGGTAAAGTTATAGTTCCTATAGACTGTCTTCCAACATTATCAAAGCCACGAATGCTAAGTCTATCTAGTTAAATCAAAGAACTATCAATCTTAATCCTATGTAACAAATTAATACCACAAACATTAGGATCATATCCATTATCAATCATAACTCACTTGATCAATTTCTTGTTTATTGTGATGAAGATAATTAAAGGATCATATTGATTCTAAACTTCAATAGAGGGCAACTCATGTTATTGAAATAGAATGTCTATTTTTGGCGCATGCATACAATCTAAAAGAGTTGCTACATCATTCAACTTGATAAAAGGTGGTATAATCACCTTTTGTAAATCTTCTTAGATCATTCCATGGTATGTAGGTGAATTTTGTATAAGTTACCAAAAAGAAATCTTAGAAGGAGTAGTGCGAAGCTGCTCGACAAGATCATAATCTTGACCAACTTTATGTGTTAAATGAGGTGCTTGAGGAAGCATAGGTTGAGAAGTTGGTAAAGATATCAGAATGTTCAATTTTTGTTTACTTTATTTTTTATTATGTGTATTATATGTATGAGCAACCATAGTATGACTAGGTTGTTGTGATCTTTCTTGTTGACTTCGATGTGTTATTTGTTTATCATAATTATCTAGATGTAATAAGGAGGTTGAAAAGAAGGCGGAAGACCTCTAAT
Organism: Cunninghamia lanceolata; assembly: GCA_027924645.1. Lineage (NCBI taxonomy): Eukaryota > Viridiplantae > Streptophyta > Pinopsida > Cupressales > Cupressaceae > Cunninghamia > Cunninghamia lanceolata. The sequence goes on from BSBN01001281.1 coordinate 9,813,568, forward strand.
AGTGAGCACCGGTTTAGCATGTGGTTAAACCACATATGAACATAGGTTGACCATTGTTTTTAGATTCATAGGTTCTTCTTGAGGTTTAGGAACATAAATTGCATTTACTATCCTTTGAAACAATAGTTTAGGAGTTGTAGTGGAATATTCAATCGAGATAAAGTCATCAAGGGCTTTATCTAACATATTAAAGTCATCACAACTAAATGGCTCATCATACACATTAAATTCTTGTAAAAAGTAATCTGATATTATGAAATGTTCTAATTAACTCAAGACTTAAATGTAAAGCAAGATATCATAAACTTTGTGAAAATGAAACAAGATATCACTATGTAAGTCACAAAGTTGTAATTTCAAACTCTTTTAATGAAAATCTAAAGATATCAATCAAGATTTAATGCATACACTTTTCATAAAAGAGGGTTTGCAATCTATATGTTATTTAGGATAGTAAACTATTTATAATCTGATGTTAAAAAGGATGCAAATTCTTTAAAGCATGGGTTCACCAAAATGTAATGTGGAAAAAGTGGGAAAATGATAGTTTACATAAACCAAATCAAGCCCCTCTCTCACTCACATCACATTAGGAAATAGAAACCAAGCTTGTTCACTATGAAGGATCAAGCTACTGATTCCTATAACCTTTTTATGCTTGTTGTGACTGAATAGATGCCTTAATTAGGTTTTTACAAGCTTCAAGCAATCAACTAGCTTGAAACCCTAATTGCAATGTATGTGATTACAGACTGATTTCTGACACAAATACTAACAAACAAATTACAGAAATGTAGAGCAGGGATCACAAAGAGTATGTACCTAGAAATTAAGGGTTTGTTAGACTAGGGCACCCACCCCAGTGTCCCCAAAGTTTTCGACAGCTGAAATATCTTGTACCTAGTGTTAAGGTGTCTATAGAGCGCTCTAGATCCATAATTAAATGCCTAGTTAGACTAGGGTGCCTACCCCAGTGTACTGATTATTTTGTGATGCCAAAACTCAAGTTCTGCGCTGACTATATCCATAATATCTATCATTCTTCCTCTCCTTTTCACCAGATCTTTTCAAATATGACCTGCACATACAAAAGGAGGAGAAATATGGTTGTGGATATATAGGAGTTTGCCTCAATCAAACCCTGTCTTTGGTATTTCTACCTCAATAATAGCCAATGATAAAGATCTACAGATGTGTATGCTCATAGATCACGTGTGTATGAAAAAATCTAAAACCCTAGATGACTCAAGCATCAAGGAAAGATCAACACATTGCTTCACTCAAGGAAACAACAACATCACCTCAAGGAAATGATAACAATGAAGACTTGTAGAACATGAAGGCGATCCAGTCATATCCGTGGAGGATTCCTAAGCTCAAGTTGGAGACTTCCACCCTTCTCTTGATCATACAAAGGGATTGACAAAACCTTAGGAAGAGCAAGATAGACTCAAGATCTTGATTCCTAATCTCCACTGAATATCTCAATGATAGTAGATATCAATAACTTCAAAGAGCTTCAACAAAGTGTTGATCTTTAATGGTAAAAGTGGTAGAATTTTTGCATAGTAAGCTTGCATATAGATTGTATGTGATAAAATGATTTTTAATTCTCTTTAAATACCTAACCTTAGAAATTCAAATATTTGAAATACTGTTCCAACATCGAGTGAAAACCAAATTTTGAATTCAAAGTCTTGACGTGCATGGCACAAGCCAACAACCCTCCAAAACTCAAAACCCAAAAAAATAAGGCTAGACTAGGGCACGGGTACCCATGTCCAGACCCTAGTTTTTCCCTCAAGTCTATTTTAAGGAGGTCCAAAATGTCCAAAATCCAAACTCAATTCCCAGGTTCAGTCAACAGGTGCTTCAAAATATGACATTTCTTCAGTGAGATATAGGTCAATCAAGGTTTAGGTAGGCCAGAAACAAAAAGGGCAAGAGGACACCAAAGGAGAGGAGCTAAATGATGTGAAATTATGGCATTCCATGTAGGAGGACAATTTATGACATAACAATTGGGAACAAGGGGACCATATTTTATCTTACCACAAACCAAAAAGGAGCTTCAAGACATGGGCACCCTCGCCCAAGTCTTCCCTGATTGGTCAGCGCAAATTTAAACGTATGCAACTTAGGACCTTTAAAAAGGTTTCTCCTTGTCATCTCTTTTGATTTAATTTCACTAATGTTAGAGGGAAAGCATATATAAGTGTGTGTTTTAATTCATTATGAACCCAAATAGAGAGGTCCAACTTGAATCATTAAGAAAAGAGCATTTAAAGCATTCATTGTGATTCTAGAGCAGATTTGTATTTTCATAGTGTGTGTTGTTGCAAGTTTGAAGTTATCATCTATCTCTCCTTATGAGTTGAACAGCCTTGATCCTCCTACGGGTTTCATCACTCAAGTGATATCATTGTTGTTCATCATCATTTGATTCATCATATTAATTTTGTGTTTAGCCTCTACCTTGCAAGGGCACTCTCTCTTTATCCATCAACAATGTTGAGAAGCTTGAATGCTATCTCAAGATTTGATTGAGGCAAGTCCCTAAACACCATTACCCCCAAACCCCTTCTCTTCTTCTTGTATGCAGGTTATAGGTGCGAGATCTAGGAAATGAAGGTATAGGAAGACTAAGCAAAGATCAGGGTTTCAAGATCTGATAGCATTTTAAGAATACTCCTTTGTGTAGGACTTAGGCACTTTTGAAATAGTCCTTCTGCCTTGAAAGACTTCAAATCTAGCATTAGGGCAGTCCTATAGCATTTCTCCAGTTTACAGCTTTTGAAGATTTCACCTTATAGGACTTGAGCACCCTCGAAATAGTCCTCTGAAATCTCTACTTTTGGGACACATGTTCTAACTTTTTCCTGATCCTCCTTGTATAATTAGTTTTCAAAGATTTGTTGTATATCTTTTATTATAATCAAATCATCATAGAACTAGGGTTTGTTGTTTCATTAACCTAGGATTTGATAAAAAGGCTTTATTAAATCAAATCTTTCCATAACACTCCTGAGTACAAGATTTGTAGCTAAGTCCACCTCCATTTGGTAGTGATTTGGCTTGGTCTTTTCGTTGAATGTTATTGTGGAAGAGGGTTTGATCTAGTGTGCATGCTAGTTAACATCATTCATCTTTTTCACAATTAACACCTCTAAACAAAGTAAACATATAGCCACTAGCAGATCTTTGACTATCCAAGTCACCTGCCCAATCTACATCAACAAAACCTATATGTCCAATTCCTTATCCACATTGTTAGTACTAGAATAAACCAAATAGTAATCAAAAGTACCATGCAAATATCTTAACACCCTCTTTGCATAATTTCAATGTTGTCTACCAGGGTTAGGCATAAACTTGCTCAAAACTCCCACTGTTTGGGCAATATCTAGCCTAGTACAAACCATTGCATACATCAAACTTCCTATAGCACTAGCATATGGCACATTAGACATATCCTCTAAATCATTTCCATTCTTAGTACACATATCTAATGAAATCCCAGTACCAATAGATAAAGGAATTATAACTAGATTACAATATTGCATGCTAAAAATGTACAAAATAGTATTCACATACTTACTTTGTGATAACCAAAGCTTTATGTTACCTCTATCCCTTTTGATCTCATTGCCAGAATATACTTGGTTGCCCCTAGATCCTTCATGTCAAATGCACCTGAAACTTGTGCTTTCAACTCATTGATCATACCCTTAGTGTTACTAAAAAAATAACATATCATCCACATATAAGGCAATAATCAAAATATCACCATCAATACATCAAATGTAGACACAGTGATCCTCTTCACTTCTAACAAAACATAATTTCAAAAAACAAATGAATCAAACATCTAGTGCCACATTCTAGGGGACTATTTTAAACCATAAAGAGATCTTTTTAAGTTGTATACCCAGTGTTCTTTCCCTTTTACTTCAAAACCTGTAGGTTATTGCATATAAATTTCTTCTTCTAGATCTTCATGCAAAATGCAATCTTAACATCCATTTTCTCAATTTCAAAATCATAAGATGTAGCAATGGATAAAGAAATATAATAGAAGATAATTTAGAAATAGGAGAGAAAATTTCACCGAAATTGACTCCCTCTCTGGGAGTAGCCATTGGCTACTAATCTAGCCTTGTACTTATATATAATGAATTGTATGCTCCAAACTTCTTCTTGAAGACCCACTTACATCCTATGGCCTTTCTTCCTTTGGGAAAATGTACAAGATCCTAGGTATCACACGATTCTAAATCCATCATCTCCTCCTGCATGGCTAGTTACCAAGACTCACTATCATCTGCATGAATAGCTTCCATGTAGGATCTAGGTTCATCGTCAATACTCAATAAAGTAAATACACAATGGAAATTTGGTGGGCTATGCCTATCAATTGGGTTTCATTATCTTGTGGATCTTCTCAAAGGTGGATTAAGAGATTCTTCCTCATGTTCTTTGGTATGCTTAACTTCTTCTATAACAACAAAGTCTTCCTCATCTAAACTTTCACTTGAATCTTCTTCTTCTTCTCCATACCCTAATCCATCATTTTGTTCTTCCTAATGTGCATTTTTCTATAAATAAAAATGCAATATCCTCTTCCTTTCTTTTTCTTCTAGATGTACAAGATCAGAAATAACTCTAAGTTCTCTGAAAATCACATCTCTAGAAAAAATAACTTTTCTAGTTAGAGGATCCCAAAGCTTATAACATTTTACATTCTCACCATATCTAATGAAGATGCATTTTTGTGCTTTTGGATCCAACTTAGATCATTTTTCCTTAAGCACATGAACAAAATCCTCATAGTAAAAAACCCTTAAATGTGAAATAGAAGGTTTCTTACCCATCCACACTTCATAATGTGTTGAATTAAGAGCCTTACAAGGAGATCTATTTAACAAGTAATAAGCGGTACTCATAGCTTCTACCCAAAAGCATTTATCTAATTGTGCATCACTTAACATACTTATGGCTCTTTCTATTCATGTTCGGTTCATCCTTTTTGCAATACCATTTTGTTGTGGTGTATATGGAGTTATCTTTTTTCTTATGTTACCTACATGCTTACAGAACTCATCAAATTCCTTTAAAAAGTATTCCCCTCCATTGTCAGATCTTAATATTTTTATCTTAAGTCCTAATTGGTTTTCTACTAAGACTTTAAACTTCTTAAACTTAGTGAAAACTTTAGATTTATGCTTCAAAAAATAAATCCATGTGAATATGTATACAAAATCAATGAAGGTAACAAAATAATGAGATTTTTTAAAAGAATTATTATCCACAACTCCAAACACATATGAATGAATTTTTTTATTTCTCTTTTGCTCTATTACTTCTTAAAGAAGGAGATTTTTTGTTCTATTTACCAAACACACAATGCTCATAGAAATAAAAGTGCTCATCAAAATAGGAGAAACCATCCAACAACTTTTTATTCATAATTATTTTTAAAACATTTTCACTTGTGTGGCCCAATCTATTGTGCCACAACATATAGGTATTTTTAGCAGTTTCAATTACCTTAGTGGATCTACAAACTATAGTGGCCTCAAGCCTAAATAGAGTTCTCATCCTTGTTCCCCTGGCTACCACCAACCTTCCTCTCACCAATCTGCAACCATGCTTATTAAATGTTACATGCATTCCTGAATCATTCAACTTTAAAACAAAGATAGAATTTCTAAACAATCCAAGAATATGTAAAACACTAGGGAGGGTTTAATCCTCCCATCACTAAAACACAACTTTACCTTTACTTGGCCAACAATTGGATATGTAGAGTTGTCCCCAAGGTAAATATTACCTCCATCATATTTCTCATATGTGGATAATCATTCCTCATGAGGAGTCTTATGATACAACCTTGACCCGAGTCAATCAACCATTGTTCATTAGACATAACATTACATGCAGAATTTAAAACTTCATCAACTGCATTTGAGGCCTTTTTGATAGAGGAATCCCATTATTTCTTTGGGTTTTGGCATTCTTTCTTAACATGTCTCCTCTTACTGCAATTCCAACACTTAACTCTATTCTTCTTCCCAAGAATTTTAGATCAGCCTTTTGATTCCTTAGGTCCCTTCTAATCTCCTTTTGGTCCTCTTTCCTTAGACCTCCCCCTAACATTAAGAGCATCCACTGAGCTATCCATAGCCTTCTTCCTCATTTTATGTGACAGCAAATTTGCAACAAGGGCATCCATCTTTGGATCTTCAAGGTTAGCAGTGATAGAAAGAATAAACTTCTCCCAAAGACTCAGACAAAAAATAAAGAAGCATAATACACTTATCTTCCTCATCTATCTTAACATCCATAGAAACTAACTGACTCATAATTAAATTAAATGTATTCAAGTGCTTAGTTATCAAATCACCCTCCTTCATATTAAGGGAAAATAACTTTCTTTCGAGATATAGTTTATTCACCAGGCTCTTATCTTGATAGATTTCACCCAACCACTTCCATAAAGCATGTGTAGTCTTCTCAGTAGAGACATTCAACAGGACAAAGTCTGCAAGGCATAACAAGATTGTTCCTCTTGCCTTTTTGTCTAATTTGTCCCACTCATCTTGACTAACATCATCGTGCTTCTTTTCTCTTGATACGGAAAACCATTGTTCTCTCTTCAAGGAGATCCTCCATTTTCAGCTTCCATCACTCATAACTTGTTCCATTGAATTTTTTGATGTCCAATTGGGATGAGGATGCATCCATGGCTTCTACACAAATATATAAAATAAGTTCAACTAGAATTCCCACTACAACTTAAAAAACCCTCACACTTCCACCCAAGACACAAAACTGGCCAAGATCTTATACCAAATATTAGAAATGAAGGTAAAGAACTATTAATGGTAAACTAATTACAATTGTAATATAGATATTTAACTGTACATAACCAAAATGAAGATGGTATTAAATCAACACAAAGAAATAATTGAACAAAAGATCAAACACATAACACACTTTTTACATGGAGAAACCCATTTGGGAAAAAACTCCACACAAGAAGAGGTGCACTAGTATGTATTAACATCAATAGAGTTTACAATACAACACTATCAATCTCCTCTTTAGTCTTCAATCCAGTAATGCATGTGATATTCATTCACATCCGTAATCCAATATCCTCATAAAGGGGTTGCCTTCTAGGGAAAGAAAAGCCAACATAACCTCTACCATCAAATCTGTGACCTAATGATGAATGATCTAGATTTATAATGACAAAAAATTATATAAAATGTACGAGGATTGAACATGAGGTTGAAACAAGATTGCTACTTGATGAATACTTCTTCCCTTGTGGAAATTTACAAACAACATTAGGAGTAGTTAATTCCATAGGATTTATAAGGTTGATGGCATCTTAATGCTAACACAAGGATCACTATTACAAAACCCAAGTACACTCTTGGTTTACTTTCTCAGTTTCATATGTTTGACTATAAGTGATCTTTAAGTCCCTTTCTATTTAGAGTCAAGATTAAGGTTGATTTTACTACACCATTGGTTGATGCAACCTTGTATTGACAACTTGCTAGCAATATCATTTATTTGACCCATGCCACGTTTGATCTTTCATATATTGTAAGTATGGTTTCTAGATTCATGTAGGAGCCTCATGAGCTACACTAGAAAGAAACTAAGAGGATACTTCACTACCTTCAAGTTACTCTTAGATTTAGGATTCATTATAGAGATGGAACAATGGTTAACTTGGTTGGATACACATATTTAGATTGGGATGGTGATACTTAGAATCTCAAGTCCACTTCAGGCTATAGTTTCCCACTAGGTTCTAGTCCTATCAGTTGGTCTAGTAAAAATAAAAATGCTATTTCTTTATCATCCACAGAGGCAGAGTATAAGGGAGCTATCAACTTAGCTACTAAGGCTATTTGGCTTCAAGGGATTCTCACTGAGTTTGGCATTCCATTCAGGTAGCCCATAGTCTATTGTGACAACTATAGCACCATTTAGATATGCAAGAATCTAGTCTAGCACCAACAGACCAAACACATAGAGATTCATATACATTTTATTTAGGAGCTTATTCATGGTCAGATCATCGACTTAGTCTTTTGCCAATCTTTAGAGTAGGTTGTTGACATTTTCACCAAACCTTTTACTAAGAGTAAGTTCATTCATCTGTAATCTCTTCTTAGAATGTGGTCTACTTCAGCAGCAACATCATCTTTGGGGGGCTTTCTAGTTCTCTTCCTCTTCTTTTCTCTCTTTTGGGGGGAGTTTTCCCCACTAGGTTTTCTCTCTCTCCACTTGATGAGAGATTGCATTGTACTTAGGTACCTCATTGTGCCTAGTTGTCAGGACCCAATTTTTTCTTTGTGCCCACCTAAGCTATGCTTAAGGAGGGGTGTTAGTGTATATATTTGTTAAGTAGGTAAAAAGAGTGGGTGAATGCAAGCAATTAAGTACACTAGATCAAACCCTCTTTCACTGTAAAATTCAAGGATAAAATTTAGCTAAGTCACTACAAGATGAAAGAGGACTCAGCTACTAATTGTGTTCTCTTGTTTGCTATGGAAAGATATGATTCAACCAAGGTTTTCATCAAACTCTAGGCCAATAATGCACTAAACCCTAGAATTGAGATAATCAGCTTATAACAGATGAACAACAATGGAAAACTAGGATCTAAAAGTACCAAGATGATCAGTGAGATGTCATAACCTATTCCACAAAAGATGAAATGTTGGAAGAATCTGGTGCTAGTGCCCAAGTCCAGAAAGTCTCGATATCTAAAAGCTCAAAACTAGAAAAATGTCATAAATTATGCTCAAATGTTGAATCCAATCTCTGATTTAGGTGGTGGACATTGATTCTAGCACCCAAGTTTGCTACAAATGGATTTCCAAACTTTGTTTTCAGATCTTGAATCTTTATCCCTTGAACAACCTCCATGTACCTTCACTTCTACAATCCTCACACCTATAACCTACACACAAGAAGAAAAGGGGTTTGGGGGTTGTGGTGTTTAGGGATTTGCCTCAGTCAAATCCTAGGTTAGCATTCAAGCTTTCCCAACACCATTGTTAGAGAGAGTGTGTCCTTGTAGGACAGAGGCTAAAGATAATCCAAATGATGATGAAATGATTCAAACACAATGATAATGTCACATTGGAGGTGAAGTCCTTAGGAGGATGAAGAATCTTCAACTCATAAGGATGTTGATTATGATTCCAATCTACAACAAACACAACACTAACACAAATATGCAACAATAACATAATGAATGCCTTGGATGCTCTTTTACTCAATATCATAACCTTTCTATCATCAACTTATCGTTAAACTTTCACAAATTAATTGAAAGAGTTGACAAGGAAGGACCCATTTAAAAATCCTATGCCGACATCCTTAAATTTTACCCCAACTGATGAGTGCTAGGTAGCACCCATGAAATACACCTTTTTACCCCTATTTTTCTCCCTTCTTATTCCATTGTCCTAATGACTACACCAAAATAGGTTGACAAGATTGTTCTAATGATGATTAATAATAGATGAATTACTTAGAATCATGATTTATGATTGATGGACTAATGTGCGTTGAATTAATGGAAATATGTAGAAATCTTCTCTTTTTGAATCAATAGGTGTAGGTGTTCGGGTAGACAATTTTTGCCCATCTTCAGAGGTACTCCTAATGATTTCCAGAGCTGACACCTGAATGCCACCATTGGTCTCCAATGTTTTCCAGTTTGATTGGAGAGATTTTCGGATAAGGAGGTGAATCATCTCTAGAGCTGGACTGAAGTCACAGCATCTCCGGAGCTAAATGAGAATGTCACAATCATATCTCCGAAGCTACAGACAGAAACATACATATTTGGCACCTCTTTAGAACAATGCAGATTTCTAGCATAGCTGTCAGTCGAACACTTCTAGTAGTGATCGGGATGCTCCTAATGTTACTCAAATCATCACCTGAGTAATTGAGGGCAGACCATAGTTAATTGTTGGAAGTTTTATCTCTTTTTGATTTTGCATGATTTATTGATAAACTAATTTAAATACCTATATTTTAGGGCCTCGCTGCCCAAGTGTATTTAAAACTAAGACTCAAATACTATTATTCCACTAAATCTATTTTTAATTGCATGGATATTCATTCTATAGTTAGATAGTTAGTAGAATAAAGAGATTGATGTTATCTCATAGAGGAACTAGTAGAATAAGGTAAGTGATATCTCATCATAGATTTAGATATAAACTTACAGAAGTAGCAGACAGACAGACAACGATTAATTTCTAATTTCTGTAATCTTATTTTGACATAAATATTTTCTAAATACAAAGATGATGGAATTGGACTGGAATTGAATAGTGATATTATCTTCTTGTGTTGATTCTTTACTTTAGTCTTCAACCCTAAGGGTGTGGAGCAAGGGCCCACTCTCACCACCAAGGCAGAAGGCTAGTACTATTGTTTTTTGGTTATTTCATATTTTGTTTAAGGAGATAGTTACTATTTTCATAGATAAATGCATGTTTCAGTTGAAAGGAATAATATAGATTTACTTTAAAGCAATTCATTGTTTAATTTTATTTTCAATATTCTTAGAATTCATTTCACAACAGATAGATTAGTAATGTTAAGTTTCTTTAATCAGTAAAAATCATTAGAATTAGTTATATAAAACTGGCAACTATAGGATTCATAATTGCAGATAGCCATGGACACAGCCCTGGATTTGACACTTGAAATATGATTAAATGATAAGGTACAACAACCCTTGTCATTTTTGGTGTCGTTGTTGAGGATTACTATGTTAATTAGGAAAACTTAGCTAAATAGTTTTAGGATAGATTTGTATGGTTAGAGCTAGAGATTCAAAAGGAAGATATATAAAACAAACACCCCATCAACAGACTATAGGAGAAAGAAGTGGGGTGGCACAAGATCTTGTTGAAGAGAGACATCTAGAACCTACCTTGGAAGTTGCACCTCAATTCAATAATCCCTTAAATCCTCTAAATCTTCCACTTGTTGACTATATCCAGGAATTGCAATAGAAATTCCAAGTAGACCCTTTGCCAGAAACTAATTCCCCAAAGCCTCAAGAAGAAGAACCAGTATTATACATGGATGATAATCATGAAGAGGAGGAAAATTAGGCTCCAAGAACCTTCTCATATCCCATTGTCCTAGTTGCTGGAGATAATGCCCCTATAAAAAATATCTCACCTGCACACTTGCCAAATTTTAGGGGTCTTACTTCTGAGGATCCAAATTAGTTTTTGTTTGAATTCAAAGTGGTATGCTAGACTTATGATTATGGATTGGATAACTAAAAACTCAAACTATTTCCCTCAAACCTAAAAGATTCTACAATGAGGTGGTTTATGGGTTTCCCCCAAAACTCCATTCATTCCTGGGATTAGATGGAGACATAGTTCTTAGGAAAATACCAGGACTATTGTAGATTCAGTGATAAGAATGAGGAATTATTCAAAATTAAACAAAGAGAGGAACAGACCTTAGAGGATTATTTGGATAGGTTCAACTTTGCTTTGAGAAGATATGGAAACCCTATAAATCATTCTTTGGCTAGAACTCTGTTTGTAAAAGGATTAGACAAAGAATCAAAATAAGCACTAGATCTGATGGGAAAAGGGAATATCAACAAAATGGATATGCCTGCTATAAAAGAACTTTGCAGGAACTATTCCAAAACCCAAGATGGAGTGAGAATGCCCAAATCTTTCAAAGGGAAGAATGAAATAGGATAGTTAATGGAGGAAATTACAAATTTTAAAACATATATTCTAGACCAACTGAATACCACACTAGATGGGATTCAGGCAAAAACTAGAACAAATGATTAGGACAGAACAACTAAACCACTCTCCATCTATTGTCCTAGGTGTAGGAACAAACTTCTATTGAGAGAATGCCCTTTAGATAAAGTAGAGATTTGTCATATCTGTGATAGGGAATATCCTACCAGTTAATGCAGTCAGCTTCCAGCCTTAAAAGGCTAAGTAAAAATAATGCTATTATAGAGGAGGAGTTGAACTATGTAGGACAAAAATAAGCTAGAAATTTCCCTTATAATTAGTATCCAAACCAGACTTCAGAATAATCTTCCTTGGGGGCCACAAGATTGGCCAAACCAACAATGGCAGAACCAACATTGGCAAAATCAGCCCTAGGGGAATCAACAATGGCCACCACAGTTTGGATCACAAAACATGCAGCCTCACTGGGATCCTCAATAGGGATATAATCAACAATACCAAGGACAACCTAGACATTTCCAACCTCAAAAACAAGCATTGCTAACTGGACCCTCCAACACACAAGGTCAGTCACAAAACAAACCAATTAGCCAACCACCCTTATCAGCTCAACCTATACCAAACCCACAGAATAAGCAGGGAGCAGTTGTTTACATGATAGAACAAGAAAACATGGCTGGAATTATTGCTATATATTCCAATAATCTCCAGCTACGTTCTGGGAAAGCATTTCCAAGACCATCTCCTCCAACTATAGTTGAAATAACCAATGATGAGGAACCTGAAAATCCATCCACTCAACTTCCAAAGGAGATTACTACCGAAATAGTGCTAAAAGAATCATCCTTGGATAACTCTGAAGATCCTCCTAAAAGAATGACTATGGAGAACATCCCTAGAAACATTTCTGATAAGAGCTCCAGAGATGCTCCGAAGATAGAAAAACTACCATACCCAAAACAATTCAAACAACATGTTCCTCAAAAACAATTCTTACAAAAACAAGTCCAATCTACCCTAGAATCAGAACTTTTACAAGAAATTAGGTAACTGAACATTGAAATTCTACTCCTACAAGCAATCAGAGATGTACCTAAACTTAACCAATTCATCAAACAACATTGTGTTAAGACCCAGGGAAGAAAGAAAAACTTACCCTCAACCATCTAGGTGGAAGGAAAGGTATTAGACCTCCTAATGGGAGAAATGCTTCTCCCAAAATATGGAGACCCTAGAAATCCTGTCATGATTTTTTACATATCAGGGGTAGAAATTTCAAATGTTTTGGTTGATCTGGGAGCAACAATAAATGTAATGACAATTCATACAATGGACAAATCAGCCTTAATAGGTATCCAATCCACATCTACAATCCTTCAACTTCCTAACCAATTAGTAGTTATTCCAAAAGGGGTGATTACTGATGTTCCAGTTGTGATAGAATCATAGGAATTCCCAATAGACTTCCAAATATTAGAGCCAAGAAATCAGAGAAATGCTTATCCATTAATATTAGAAAGACCATGGCTAGCTACAACAATAGCATCTATTAATTGTCAAACTGGGGATATGGTCATTTCTAATGGGATAGACTTGAAGAAAATATCTTTGTATCCTCCAGCTAAACCATCAATACAGTATACAGGAAGGGAATGGGTAGATGAACCGGATAACATGGAAAATAGTGCCTCAGTAGCTATGGTTACCATCAAAGAACATTTGGGTGAGTTGGAAGAAGAAATCTACTATGGTACAACAGAAGATATCACCCACATTCTAATCAATGAGGATATAATGGAGCTAGCCCAAGATTCAAGGAGAGAACTTCTCACTTCCACTCATTGTACCCTAGCAAATATCATTCCTTGTGGAGAGATAACCACATTCCACATGTTGATTCCACATTCTTGCCCCCTCAATACCATGACTCTAGTATATGGATTGACTTCATCTATGGATCAGATCACAATACAGGTTATGATTTTACCTAGGAAAACACTGAATATCAACACCCAACTAGCAGAAAAATAGGAGCAAGCACTTGTCAAACTCCTAATTTCCCATTCATAGTCTTTTGCTTGGGAATACCAAGATATGAAGGGCATCCCTCCTAAGATCTATACTCATGATATATACACTGAAGATGTCAAACATGTCAGACAACCCCAGAGAAGACTGGATCCTGCTTTAAAAGATAGTGTTAAGACTGAAATAGAAAAATTGCTGCAAGCAGGGTTCATATATCCAATCTCATGTAGTCAATGGGTCTCAACCTTAGTCATAGTGCCTAAAAAGAATGGGAAGTGGAGAGTGTGTATTGACTATAGAGAGATAAATAAAGCCACAAAGAAGGACTACTTTCCCTTACCATTTATTGACCAAGTGCTGGACAACCTTACAGGGAAGAAGTATTTCTCTTTCCTAGATGGGTTTAGTGGATATAACCAAATCCAAGTAGCACCTGAAGATTAGGATAAAACCAATTTCACTTGTTCTTGGGGAACTTTTGCCTACAAAGTTCTTCCATTTGGACTATGTAATGCCTAGCTACATTTCAGAGGCTTGTTTTAGCCATTTTTGTTGAACTAACTAATGAGTGTATGGAGGTCTATATGGATGACTTTACTGTATATGGGGACAACTTTGAAGAAGCTCTCATAAACTTGGAAAAGGTATTAAAATGCTGTGAAAAAAATTGACTATCCCTGATCCATGAGAAGTGCTTTATGATGGTAGAAGAAGGAATTGTATTGGGACACCACATTTCAACAAACGGGATCAAAGTGGATCAAAACAAAATAGAAGTGATCCAACAGTTGCCTTCACCTAAAAATTAGACAAATGTTAGGAGTTTTCTGGGTCATGCAAGCTACTATAGAAGATTTAGAGAAAATTTCAGCAGGATAGTTGCTCCTCTATTTACCCTACTTAACAAAGACACAAAAGTCTTATGGACAGAGGATTGTCAATCAGCATTTGAAACCCTTAAGGAGAAACTTACTATCACACCTATTTTAAGAGGACCCAATTGGACTCTACCATTTCACATACAAATTGATGTTTCAAATGAGTCCATTGGAGCAGTCTTAGGACAGAAGGAGGAATGAGAAAGTATGCATGCCATCTATTACATTAGCAAAAACCTTACCTCTACAGAAAGAAACTATACCACAACTGAAAAAGAATTATTGGCAGTCATCTATGCTATAAACAAATTCAGGCATTATATCACTGGGTACAAAATATTTGTACATACTGATCATGCAGCCATCAAATATTTAATGAATAAGCCAGTAGTGGGTGCAAGGATAATTAGGTGGTTATTACTACTGCAAGAATTTGACATTACCATAGTTGATAATCCAGACAAATTTAATTTGGTTGTTGACTTTCTGTCAAGATTGCATACAGGTGGAGAAAACTAGCCAGTGGAGGATAGATTTCTAGATGAACTTCTTTTTGCTATCTCCTCTACTACACCTTGGTTTGTTGACATAGCTAGTCTCTTAGCTACAGGCTTGTATCCATCCCATTTTACCTCAAAACAAAAGAAATGCTTACTTAAGGAAAGCTTATCTTACAAATGGTTAAATGTTTTACTGTTTAAATGTGGTCTTGATGTTATTTTGTGTAGGTGTTTAAAAACTGATGAAATTTTTTATGTCTTAAGGGCATGTCATGATGAACCATCTGGTGGGCACTATTCTTCACACAAAATCATCCACAAAATTTTGGGAGCTAGTAATACTGGCCTTCTATTCATAAGGATACAAAGAAGTATGTGCAGCAGTGTGACCAATGTCAAAGGATGGGATAGCCAACCTTCACCCAAGAGATGTTACTGCATCCTCAAGTAATGATGGAGCCATTTGAATAGTGGGGTCTAGATTTTGTGGGACCAATTTCTCCACCATCATCAAGAAAAGATTAAATTCTTGTATGTACAGACTATGTCACTACATAGGCTAAAGTGTAGGCATTGCAATTTGCAAGAGAAGAGAAAGTTGTTGATTTCTTTTATAATAAGATTTTCTTGAGGTTTGGAGCCCCAAGATTCATAGTTTCAGACAGAGAACCTCAGTTTACTTCACAAGTAATCAGATATTTCACATATTTATATCAAGTTAAGCACAAGAAATCTTCACCTTACCATCCTCAAGCCAATGGGCAGGTAGAGGTGACTAATAGGGAACTTAAGAACATTCTAACAAGGATAGTGGAAATGAATAGGAAAGATTGGGCTAACAAATTACCTGAAGCAGTTTGGACTTACAATACCACTTGGAAGTCCACAACAAAATTCTTACCATATGAATTAGTCTATGGAAAGAAGCCCATTCTATCTATAGAATTTGAGCTCCAGACACTTAAAACTACATTAGATATTGGTCTACCATTATCTATAGCCCAATAGAATAGAATTCTTCAGCTCAATGAGTTAGATGAAATCTGGACAAAAGTCATTCAAGAAATAGAACTAGTTCAATATCAAAGGAAGTAATGGCATGACCAGCACATCAAGAGGAGGACATTCCAGCAAGGTGATTGGGTTATCCTATATGATTCTAAGTTCAAGGAGTTCAAAGGAAAGCTACAAACTCATTGGATGGGTCCTTACCAGATAAAGGAAGTTTTTGAGAATGAAACAGTACTACTGGAACCCATTGATGGAAGCACAGACACATTCTTAGTGAATGGCCATAGAATTAGACTCTATAAAAGGCCATCCACTAAGGAAGAATTCATCAAAGATTTATGCTTGGTTACAGGAGACACATCCTCTGTCACAGATTTGGACTAAAAGTAAAAAAAGAGAGAGAGAAAAAGAGAAGGTTGAAAACTAGCAAATGGCAGCCTTCTTAAAAAAAGAGAGAGAAAAAGAGAAGGTTGGAAACCAACAAATGCCAGCCTTCTTACAAAAAAAAAAAGAGGAAGATAGAAAACTAGTAAATGGTTGTCTTTCTTGTACAAGGGGATTGAAAACCAATAAATGGTGGTTCCCTTCTTCATGCTAGAAAAGAATAATCAAGCTACAGAAGTGATTAGGTGCCAGAAGTTACTCAAGCATACCTCTGGTGCTCACAAATAAGGACCACCTCCAGTGCTTCATGAACTTGGATCACCTCCAACGCTCCATCAATAAAGAGCCATTCATGAATATAATAAATTAAGAGGGGACCCACCTCTCCAAGTAATAAAGTAGAGATGTCATTTGATGAGGTCATAATGACTCATCCTCCACTTTATGAAAAGGACAAATATGATGTCAGCATGCATATCATCAACAATTGGGAAAAAGGTCATTACTCTCATGCGTAGGTCCTCACAAATGACTGCACTGATGTCACCTAAAAAGATGGCATTCTCAAACCACTCAACGGGAATGATTGCATGGTATGTGACAATAGAGATGCTGACGCCATTTCAAATCCATGTAGAAGCTACTCACGTGCCAGGTCACATCCAGTCTCATCAAGGTTGTGGCATTGTAGCCATGTACATCAGGTCGTCATCATTAAGATTTGTTCAGGTACTTCTCTTTAATTAAGCATTAGTTAGTAACTATATTGTTATTTCTATTTTTGGGTGGTGTCATTATGACATGTCCTCCTACCATTATTTCCCTTATAAATTCATGCATGCTGCCATCTTTGCTACACTGTCACCATGACTATAGAGTGTCCCATCACTCTGCAGTAATTATGACTGCACAAATACGCTAACCAATTTCAAGCTCCTTTCCCATAATTCAAGTAGTGACACAAACTGACATAACAACCCTCACTCTAGATTGCAAAATTCTCTAAAAATCCAAGTCTGTTAACACAGTCCTCCGGAGCCTACAGAGTTAAAAGTAGAAAGACAGACCATAGAGAGAAGCAGACAAAATTCTATCTACATAGGGTGGAATAGAACTGAGAAATGGGGATTAAAAAGAAATTAGAGCTAGAAAGTATAACAGGTCTTTTGCAAGATGATGTTGTGGTAGACATTCTGAGGAATGTAGGGTGGTTGGAATTCTTGGAGAAATTTGAATGTTTCTAAGAGGATATTGTTGATAACTTCCTACAAAACCTGAGAGATAATCAAACAACTGTCAAAGGGGTTCAAGTCAATCTCACTGCTACCACCATCAGTCATATCTCCAGATTGCCAGAACAAGGTGAGAGGTTTTACCATTTGAAAACCTTATATGTTGATTTAATTAGAAATTTCTCTATAGAAAGTGAACCTACAATACAGTTGTATTTAAGTAAGAATGAGGTTAAAGGAATTCTTAGGTCTTCACTTCCAAACCCATGGCAATCTGTAGCATTATGATTGATGAAGTACTTTACATGTGATGGCCAATTTTCCTTAGTTCTAGGACCAATAATGAAAATGTTGATTTTTCTAAGGCATGGAAATGTCCACCCAGAATTCAACATAAACATTCCAAACTTTATGTACTCTTCCATTAAAGCAACTGCAAAAAAGTACCAACAAGGAAAAGGTCCTATGAAACATCATGGCCTCATTTTTTGGTAGTAAAACATCACTTTATATCCCAAGATGATGGGGAAGCACTATGGTAGACATTTCTAGATAACAAACCCCATGACAAAGAACCAGAGAGGGCATAGGAAGTAGGTGAAGCTTCCTCTACACATCAAGAAGAGGAAGCAGAACCTTTGACTTCCTCTCCAGCTATTGAGAAAGGTAAAAAGTCTACACTGGAGGCAACTTCATCTACTACCCCTATTTCTGACAGAAAGAGAAAAGGGAAGGAAGTTAGAGAGCCTATTCTTGAACAAACTCCATATATGACTCACTCAGCTAGGAGGAAGATGACTTTCACTGAGGAGTCTATTCCAACAGAACCAATAGGTGAAAGGCTAGGTCAGAAGATAAAGAGAACTCCAAATAAAACTGACTCAAGCATACACTACTGGGCTAAAGAAGCATCTCATGACTCATATGAAATCCCTCTAGTGAGAAAGAAGAAACGGAGAGAAGTTTCCCCTGAACCATATGTTCATCTAGGCTCTCATAGTCCAACTTCTCAACATTCCCCTACTTTGGAGATAGAAAAAAAATGAACTTTTACTATTTCCTCTAATTCTGAGGATGATATACCTACTCCAGAGGCACATGCCCCATGTGTGCTATGGAGAAGCAAAAGGAAAAGGCAACTTACCTAAGCTAAGAAAGATACTACTCTCCTAGTTGAAGTTCTTTTGGGTTTCAGAACTTCTGAGGAAAAAGCTGGGCCTTCATCAGTACCAGCAGTTGCAGAGAAGACTCAAGAGGAAACTCAGGACAAGGAGGTTGCAGGAAGCAGAGAAAATGGATGTAGCTGGTAGTGAAGAGCCAATAGCTATGGATAACCCTAATGTACAGCAAACAAAAGAAGAAACAGGAACTTATTCTCACCCCTCTGATCAAGAGGATATTGAAATTTCAAAAGAACAGTAGATGTTAGAAGAGATTGATAATTTGAAAAGATTATTATGGGGGAAGAACTAGAATATTACTGACCTCAAGAGGGTCATGAAAGAAAAATAAATGGAGCAAAAGCAAGTGATTAAAGGGCTGCAAGTAGAGCTCTAAAATAAATAGTAAATAATTTAGGAGAAAGATGCAGAATTGAGAGACCAAGAAGCAAAGGTAGTCCAAATCATCAAGGAAAAGGAGGCAGATGCAGTACAAGATATTTCTGATCTTACCAAGGCCAGAGACAATAGTCTCACATTAATTGTAGCATTTTTTGAGAAAGTACAGAGTCAAGATAAATAACTAACTTGGGCCAATAATAAAATAGATGATCAAGAAGAGTATATTCATGAGTTAATTGGCCCAAGGGCAACCATGCAACAGGGAGTGCAAACAGATCCATATGTAGGTCCAATTCCAATAGGTATTCCCAAAGCCTATTCCATTGGGAAAGGAGATGTAGAGAATATGAGGCTTCTAAGCCCATGCTACAATTACAGAGGGCAGTTACTGCCATGTCAATAAGAGTAGAAACCCTGGAAGAAAAAGTCATTAAGGTGGCTTCCATTTCATCTGAAATCCTATCTTGCAGGCCCCCAAGTGGAAGCTATGATCTATTCTTACAAGAGAGAGTTCTGCAGAGAAAATTGACTTTGGTTCTATCTGATCTTACTAAGAACACAGAAATAGGGGAGGGGTTCATTGAAGCAAATATGAGAAGTTCTAATGAAGACAAAAAATTTCTATGTGAGTTACATTTGCATGGTTTCTGTGTAGATGATATGACCTTCATTATCAACTATTTTGTAGCAGAATGTCAACTTAAGGCATTTATGTCACTGATGAGAAATCATCAGATTTGGAATGAGAGAATGGAGGCTCATCTCAAGAAGGATGCAGAAACAAGTCTTTTCATCATAAAAGAATATTCAAACCCCCATGCTTTTAAGGTCCAATTTAGAGCATATGTCTACCACCCGGAAAGTATGACCAAGATTTTGCCATTGTATCTGAAACATCTTCAAGAGTGTTCCATTGATTTTGGTCTTTTCATGAACAGTTCATCTAATCAAGTGTTTGCAATAGCAAAGAAAAGGTGGAACATTTTAACTTCAGAGTAGACAAAGAGAGAAGTGGTGACTCCTTCTAACTTGAGACTATTTATGAGGAAGGCCAAGTTACTATCCAAAATGATGGATAAATACCAATAGGAATGGATAGGTGGTGGTTTCAGACCCCCTCTCATCATTGAGCCACTACCTGTCTGGGCTGAACAAATAGAAGATGATAAATTGTAGGAGTGGATGAAGCAGGTTGATCAATACAAGGGAAATGGTAATATAGACCACACCACTTGGACAACTTATGCATAGGACTACAACTTGACCAACAGGATATTCCACCAAAATAAGTCTAGATTGTGAGAAGCAGGAGGACCTACTAATCCTTAAGTACAGGTGGATGATGAGTGTCAGGTAGCACCCATGAAATACACCTTTTTACCCCTCTTTTTCTCCCTTCTTATTCCATTGTCCTGATGACTGCACCAAAATAGGTTGACAAGATTGTTCTAATGATGATTAATAAGAGATGAATTACTTAGAATCATGATTTCTAATTGATGGACTAATGTGCGTTGAATTGATGGAAATATGCATAAATCTTCTCTTTTTGAATCAATAGGTGTAGGTGTTTAGGTAGACAATTTTTGTGCATCTCCAGAGGTAGTCCTAATGATCTCCAAAGTTGACATCCGAATACCATGACGGTCTCCAATGTTTTCTAGTTTGATTGGAGAGATTTTGGGATAAGGAGGTGAATCATCTTTGGAGCTGGACTAAAGTCACACATCTCTAGAGCTAAACAAGAAGGTCACAATCATATCTTCGGAGCTATAGATAGAAACATACATCTCCGATGCCTCTTTAGAACAGTACATATTTCTAGCACAGCTGTCAGTCGAACACTTCTAGTAGTGATCAAGATGCTCCTAATGTTACTCAAATCATCACCTGAGTAATTAACGGCAGACCATATTTAACTATTGGAAGTTTTATCTCTTTTTTATTTTGCATGAGTTATTGATAAACTGATTTAAATACCTATATTTCAGGGCCTCACTACCCAAGTGTATTTAAAACTAAGACTCAAATTTAGTGTGGATTGTTGTTCCACTAAATCTATTTTTAATTGCATGGATATTCATTCTATAGTTAGACAGTTAGTAGAATAAAGAGATTGATGTTATCTCATAGAGGAACTAGTAGAATAGGGTAAGTGATATCTCATCATAGATTTAGATATAAACTTATAGAAGTAGCAGCAGATAGACAACGATTAATTTTTTATTTCTGTAATCTTATTTGGACATAAACATTTTCTGAATACAAAGCTGATGGAATTGGACTAGAATTGAATAGTGATATTATCTTCTTGTGTTGATTCTTTACTTTAGTCTTTAGCCCTAAGGGTGTGGAGCAAGGGCCCACTCTCACCACCAAGGCAGAAGGCTAGTACTGTTGTTTTTTTGTTATTTCAAATTCTGTTTAAGGAGATAGTTATTGTTTTCATAGATAAATGCATGTTTCAGTTGAAAGGAATAATATAGATTTACTTTAAAGCAATTCATTGTTTAGTTTTATTTTCAATATTCTTAGAATTCATTTCACAGGAGATAGATCAGTAATGTTAATTTTCTTTAATCAGTAAAAACCATTAGAATTAGTTAGATAAAATTGGTAACTATAGGATTCCTAATTGCAGATAGCCATGGACACAGCCCTAGATTTGACACTTGGAATATGATTAAATGATAAGGTACAATGACGCTTATCACCAACCAATCAGGGTGGACTTGGGTACGAGTACCCAAGTCCCAATGTGCCTTTTTGGTTAGGAATTAAGCTTTAAATGGGCCCCTAGTTCCCATTTGACATGGGTTTTGGGGAATTTCTCATTGGGATGAATATTTTGCTTGTCGAGTGTAAGCACGAGGACCTAGGAGCTAAACTAGGAGGTAAAAAGGCATGTGTCCACTTTTACTCCATAACATTTAGACCCCACTTTAATCTGTGCGTGATTCTATGATTCAACACATGCATTAAAGTATAGTCAAAGTCTATCAAAATACATCAAACACTAAAATGAATACACACCCTAAGCTTGAAGGACTATTCCTAGCCCCCAGACTTAGGCAAACATAAGAAGACACTTAACAGTCACATAAGACATAGTGAATACAGTAAGGAAGCATGCAATACATGGAGAAAAAAGTGAAAGCATGCAATATACGGAGAAGACATGAGCACAATCATGTAATACACAAAGAAGACATGATTAAGCAATAACATATCTCTATATAATGCTAACTAAAGTAAATAAACCATGCAAAAACACACAAAACACATACAACGTGGGGGGCTCATTGCCACACATCTTTAGACCATGCCACAAATATGCAAGACATGCAAGGAAGACATGTAAAACTCATGAAAGACACATGGAATACACAAGCATCGCATAGCATGTTGTCGACACACTATACGTCTTTTACACTCAAAAACACAAGTGATAGGAAGGATCTCATCGCTGCACTCCACTATCTAAAACATGCCAAACACACCTGACAATTGAGCTATGCTACCACAATTGCTAAAGACACACTTAAGGGTGAATGACTCAAGATCGCGATGAGGACTTTGTATAAAAGGATGTGCACTAGCTCAAGAGATACACCATCTCACCTCATCATGAGGGATTTTGCTTAAAAGGATGCACACTAGCTAAGAGATACACCATCTTGCTTAAAAGGATGTGCACTAGCTCAAGACATATGTCATCATGCCTCATGATGAGGGCTTTCAAACATGATTTGTCAATGTCAAATGTAATCAAGCAGTTACCATTATACATGCTTCCACCTTAACGTGGTTGATCCCACTTGCCGATATCAAGCACATTAAGGTAAAGTGAAGACATGCAAGGAAACAAGAGCTCTTGCAAAGCCCATGCCTCAAAGTGACATGTGCCACAATCATCGAATGTTCCCACAAACACATCAAGATCATTTGCTAAGATAGTCAATAACATATAAGCTTCAGTTAGAAAATCTTACTTTAAGATAACAACCAAATAAATTCATAAAGTTATACATAAATCATATCACATGATAGACCAAGGCTACACTTGCAAGTTTAGAATCGAGTATAGCTATGAGGTTATACTACATGTATCTCAGAACCAAGTGTAGCGACAAGGCGAGAAGTGATCTAAAGTGTATAGAAGCAGACTTAGAGTATTGCAAAGGTTTGTTACAACAAATTTCACAACATGATACATCACACAGAGTGATTCTACTAGTCAAGCATCAGATATATATATTCAACCCCATCTTCATATATGGACTAGGTCCATTTTTTCTTTCTTATTAAAGGGACACATGGTCCTTATCATTATTTATTTGTTTTCATCATTTGCCAACTAGTAGAGTCGTTGAAGAGTAGAAACAATAAAAATGAGAGAGGAGACAAGAGTGAGTTGGGTTTACAACATGGGAAGATGCCCCCAAGACATACTCCACAACATTAAGCCCCCAAGGCACAACACACAACAATGAAATAGAGGAGATGAAAGTAGAAGAATAGAGAAACAAATAGAAGAATGGTCACAATAGAGGTGGTCTCCTTGTATCCTTGACCTTACAAGAGTATCAAGGGTCATCCAAAGAGACCTAAAAAATTTAACACAACATGGGGGAACACAACACAACACATGCTAAAAACATATATATCTAGGAGGAGGCCACCCTTTAGAGAAACTAGAATAGATTCTACATCGAGTGTGGCTAAATGAGGGAGAAATACTGACTTGAGTCAATGGGATATTTCCTGGTGGATAGTTCATGTCAACCATCTCAGGATATATCATATTTAGTGTTGAACTTGTTGATATTGAATAAACATTAAGAGTAGGACGATGGTAGGCTTTGGTGGGCTTCAAAGAACAGTATCCAATACCGGTCATGTAGTTAATTCTAGCAACTTGTAAAGGTACTCTTCCTTGTTCATTTACATAACCATTACCTTCATAGTCACAATTTTTGTAAAGTATTTGAAATCCATGACCATAGAGAGAGTCCATCTCTTTAGAAGATGGTGGATCCTCATAGGTGTTATATTTGATAGTGTAAGTAAGAGTGTTGTCTTTATTATTGACCAAAGAAACTATAGGTTCTTTAGGTGTTTCCACAGATTGTTTAGATGATATCAATGCAACTTTTGATATTTCGATGTTACTGAGTTTATATTCCCCTATGAAGATAGGAGTAAAATCTAATGAACCCCAATTGCCACCAAAAAGTGCATTCGATGTTGAATCTTGCACAACATTATCTGTGGGAAGAGGTATAGATGAATCAACTTTTAAATTGTTTAGAATCTTATGATTAACAAGTTGTTTTTTTGTTTCAATGTGTAAAAAAATTTCTGGCTCTAGATCGACTTCGATGGTGTGAAGTTTATTTTCGCAAATAAACTTTAATGATCAATGAAGGGAAGATGGGACTATCCCCATAGTGTGAATCCATGGTCTTCCAAGAATCATATTATATGAAAAAGCACTAGGAATGACATGAAAAAGAGTAGACAATGTCACAGGTCTAGCCTTTATAGGTAAGGTTATAGTACCCAGGGATGGTCTACCAACATTATTAAAGCCACGAATGTTAAGCTTATCTAGTTTAATTAATTTTGTATGAATGTTGGTTTTATGTAACAAATCAACACCACAAACATTAAGACCTGATCCATTATCAACCATAACTCACTTTATCAACTTTTTGTTTATTGTGACAAATATTATAAGAGGATCATATTGTTTCTAAACTTTTAGAGAGGGTAACTCGTTGTTGAAACAAAATATCCATTTTTGTCTCATGCATACAATCTAACAGAGCTTCTATGTCATTAGGTTTAATAGAAGGTGGGACAATCACCCTTTGTAAAGCTTCCTGGAGCATTCTGTGGTATGGAGGCAATGTTTGTATGAGTCCCCAAAGAGATATATTAGCGAGAGTAGCACGAATCTGCTCAACAAGATTATAATTTTGACCACCTTTATGAGTAAGACAGGGTGGTTGTGGAAGCATAGGTTGAGAAGTTGGTAAAGTGATTGGAATGTTTGAATATTGTTTACTTTGTTTATTACTTCATGTATTGTGTGTGTGAGAAACCATATTGTGATACGCTTGATTTCCTTGAGTAATTTGTTTTACAAAATTAAGAATGTAACCTGGGGGTCTAGGTGGTGTTGGATCACCTTGAACCATAATCATCAGTTTCAAGCAAGGAGGCACATTAGGTGTCCCATGCACAATTAGTTTAGGAACAATAATACACTTATGCACTATCCCCTTAGTGGGTGGAATAAGTCTATTAGTGATGATTGAATTAATAGTGGTTTTACTTTGTTTAAGCTCAACATCTATCCATAAAGGATTTAAAGTGAGATACATTTCTTTATCCACCAATGCTTCATTTGTTGAAGGAAGATCATTGGGATGAAGAGAGGGTAGGGTTATTTCAGCCTCATATGTCTTAGAGATAATGTCCATGATATGATCATGAAATGTAGTAGAAGTAGAAGAAGAATCATCACCATCATCTTTCTCATGATAACTCATGGAGATGAATTTAGTAAGGTCTTCTAATACTAAAGGATGTGCATTCATGAGAGTTATGAAGTTATTAAAATTAGATACATAATTAAGGATTTCAAATGAAGAGCATTTAAAGATATCCTTATCATACATGGATTGTATATGTGTTAAAACATAAGGATGCATATTGACAAATTGGTAAAAACTTTTAAAAATTTTAATATATGCATGCAAAGATACCAAAGAGGAACAATTAAAAGGTGCCATAATGAAGTGTCTTTCATTTATCAAATGCCACCAATATGAGAGACTTATGTACACCACAACACTAGTTTGAGGAAACTGAGTTTTTAAAGCTTTTATAAAGATAAAAAATACACTAGCATCACTACAAAGTTACAAACCAAGCAAGTATGATGTAAATAGTGCTACACAACAAGGCAATATGAATGGTTTAAAAGTTTTCTCAAATGGTTGTGAAGAGATTGTTTAAAACCTTTAATGTTGAAATACACACTGTGTAATTACAAATTTTAAAATTTTAAAGCAAGAACACATAGTGAAGCAACACTACAACTAAAAATTAGATTCGAATGAGTGTTTAAAGAGAGCAAAAAAATTTGAAATAAGATTTTGACTACAAACCATAGCTTTTGCAAAAACTAGGTTATATGAAAAATGCAAGTTTTTAGTTATGCAAATGCAAGATGTGCTATCACGAAATGATTAGTTGTTGTAATTTGTTTCAGATTGTTGTCATGAAGGATTGCACCCTTGTTAAGCACTAAACTTAACAATCTCATGACACATTGGATCACTTTCAAATTGTGGGTTGTCTATAGTGAAAGTGAACATCTAGAAGAGCCAACTCCCTTTAAAAGCCTCCTAGATCTGATATTTTTCAAGGAAAAGAGTGTTTAGGTAGGAAAAAAAGAGGAGGTGTGAGTGTGATGTGAAATATGTGGTTTTAAGGGTTTATACAGAATCCTCCTTTCCCTACAAACATTCCAAGGGCATATTAACTGAGTTGAACCTCCAATTTTTGCAAGAGGATTCACCTATCAGATTGGGCAGTCACTTGGGAAGATGTGGAATCTTGGATGTGTCAAATAATATCTCAATGTAAAGCTCAATTTCACTTAAAACCCTAAATATGCAAAATAGTAAGCAAATTATCGAATCACAGCAAATCCTTTTAGACTAAGATGAGGGATAGAGATATCTAACTCACTATTTTTTGAAGTCCAGAAGGCAGAGAAGTCAGGGAAATGGGGACTAGCACCTAAGTCCAAGGTGCCTATTTCTTTGCAGAATCCAAATCTCCTGCTCACACTGATCTACACTGCAACTTCCATTTCTAGGAATTCAACTGCAGAGGACATGGGGACTAGCACCCTAGTCCAGGAAAAGCTCCAATGTCTAGCTTCTTTTTAGATCCTAAATCCTGGATGTCTGCTACCCTTCTGAGCTCTAATGTCTAACTTGTTTTCAGATCCTAAATCCTTGATGTATGCTAACCTTCCATGCAACTCCAATTCTTCCAAATGCAACACCTGCAACCTGCAATCACAAGGAGTGTGGGAGGGGGTTGTGGTGTTTAGAGGCTTGCCTCAATCGAGCCCCAGAGAGACATTCAATCCTTCTAAACACCATTGTTAGATAAGAGTGCCTATCCTAGTGGGATAGAGGAAAAAATCCAAATGATAAATGATTGAAAACACAATAGATATCACCTTGTAGTGAAGATCTCATGGAAAGAAGATGCTCTTCATGCCATGAGGAGATGGATGTCAAATCTGCAAATACAAACACAATAACAATGCTTTCCTCTACAACACAATGAATATCTTGAATGCTTTATGATCACAAGTATACATCAAATCCACCTAGTTTACAAATGAAACCTAATCATGCTTATATACAACTATAAAGATTCCCACTAAGAATTTCGTAATTCAAACTTGAGATGTCAGCCTGGGACCCAAATAATAGTCAAAAAACTGACATAAAAGTTTAGGGCAGACCTAAAATAGGGCTAGACTAGGGCACTAGCGCCCAAATCCACCCTGCCATTTTTATTCAGTGATCATTAAATTAGCACCCCCTAGGTCCTATTTGTCACAAGACCCAAGGGTTGTCTCATCGAGAGTCAGAAATAAAACACAAGATGCTCTAAATGCACTAACAGGGCCTAGGAGCTAAACCTTAAGAGGGAAAAGCCCCCAAGGGGACATTTTCTGAGATAACATTTAGCCCCCACTTTAATGTATGTATAAATGCAAGGCCAATACCTACATTGAAGTACAGTCAACAAACACAGTAAACACGCCAAGCACAGTGAAGACACGCCAAACACATTGAAGACAGTAATATGCATGCAAAACATGAAGAAGACAGTTACAATCACACAAAACACAAAGAAGACAACATTGAAGACACTCAAAACATAGTGAATACAATGAATGCAGTGATTATTTTCTTTTTCTTTTTCTCATATATGAAATGCAGGATGCAAGTACAAGGAAAGTAAACACACAACCCAAAATGCAAGAGGGACTCATCGCCTCCAGTCTTTAAGACTGCATAACTGGGCAACAGACACACAAAACAAATCTCAGAGTGCAGGAGGGACTCATCGCCACCAATCTTTAAGACTACACTTGAGAACAAACATGTCATACAAATCAAGCATGCCATAAAAATCTCAAAGCATAGGAGGGACTCATCGCCACCAGTCTTTAAGACTATGCTTGGGAACAAACATGCAATACACACACACATAGAAGACATGGAGAAAACACGACAGACAAGTGATGGAAGAAACCTATTGTTAGGTTCACAGCCATATCAGGCACATTACAGGGACACACCGACAATTGGGCTTCACCACAACAATCGTTGAAGACACACTTAAGGGTTAGGATAGTCTCAGATCTGCTCCCCACCTCTGCAAAGGACTTTTAGAAAATGACAGGATGTGCACTCTCCATGAGAAATACACCATCCCCACCTCCGCAGAGGGCTTAAGATAAAAAGGATATACACGGTATCCCACCTCCACAGAGGGCTTAAATGTTTGCAATAGATTCAAGATTCACAAACACACTTGCTAGCATCTATATTAGATAGCTTACCTTATATATGCTCCCACCTTAAGGTGGTTGATATCATGTACCGATATCAAGCGCGTTAAGGTAGAAAGAAAACACACAAGGGAACACAAGCTCTCACAAAGCCCATGCCCCCCAGAGGTGACATGTACTTTACGATTGCCGAATGTTCCCACAAACACAATTCCCTGCAAGAAAAGGTGTTAGCATCCATATAATCATGATAATCAACAATGCATATGATCATTCACATAAAGAACCTAGGAAAGCAAGATTCAAAATAGACAAAGTGCACAAAGCAGCAATATTGTTATGTTTTGTAAGAGAGATGAGACAACATCAAGATCACACGGAGTGATTCTACTAGCCAAGCATCAAATAATATGTAACAACCCCATCGTCATGTATGGACTAGGTGCATTTTTTTATTTCTCACTGAAGGGACACTAGGTCCGCATTAGTAATAGTATGTTTTTCATCATCCGACAGCTAGATAGAACCACTAGAGGAAGGGAAACAATAAATCAAGAGAGGAGAAATAAGTGCCTTAGTGACAGTCACATAGGAGGGTGCCCCCAAGTCACCAACTGCAATGCTATGTCTGTAAGACACAACACACAACAATGAAAATAGGGAAGAAGCAATATAGAAGAATGATGATAAAAATAGAAGGGTCACAATAGAGGCAGTCTCCCAGTATCCTTGACCTTATGAGAGTATCAAGGGTCATCCTAAGAGGCCTAAACAACACCTAACACATCATGAGGGAAGACACATCACGAAGGTAAAGGGTCAGAAATACTTACCTGAAGGGACAACCAAGCTAAGGGTTGTCATCAAGAAAATCATCCTCTTCCCAAACTCAGATGCTAGAGGAAAGAGGTGTGTAAGGTACCACAACCCAACTATTGTTCTTATCTTCTAATTGTTCCATTTTAATGTTTTCTATGTTTGATTCAATGTTAGGTTGAATGTTCTCTTGTGGAGTGGCAAGTCGTTGGGCAAAAGCTTGTCTTCTCCTCATTTCTTTTTCTTGTCTATTCCTTCTTGTCTTTCCACTTATCTCTTCAAAGGCATTATCATGTTTTTCCATAGGATTTTGCACATTAGAGGAGCAAGCACCATGTTCAAATTTCATTCATCTCAGTGGAATGTCTTGTTGTCGATGAAAACCTCCCGATCCTTGTAAGGAAGATGGGGGAGGGACCTCAGCATAGATACCATCTCTCCATGGATGAGGTGAGTTATGAAACTTTTCCTTTTCTACATCTATCATGCCAATTATCTCATCATATTCATAGTAGTCTTGTGTAATTCTTATGTCACTTTGTCATTTTCTTTTCACTCTAAGTTGTTCTTCCATCATTGTTTGTAAAGGAAGCCTGGCCAGTCTAGCTAGTTGTTTTGCTTTGTATCTTCTATAATTTAGGAAGGATTGGTCTCTTCATGGCTTAGGTTCTATTTTAGGTTGTAGCCAAAAGTAATCAAGGGTGAAATTCTTTCTCTTAGATGGAGGTTGATATGAGTTATGACAGACAGTACGGATCTCTCCATGCAAAGTAAATTTCAAGCATTTGTGAATAGTTGAAGGAAAAGCATTCATAGCCTTAAGCCAAGGATGTCCAAGTTTTACACAGAAGAGGTTGGATAAGGGGATGACATCAAATAATTGATCCACGACTTTATCATAAACCAAGACTAGTAATTTTATCAATCAAAATGTTCTCATCAAAGATCCATTATGTGTTTTAACTCTCAAATCTGACGGATCATAATAGTTTTGTGCCAAATCATGTTTAAGAAGGAAATCTTATGTAACCACATTAGTCATGCAATTAGGGTCTATGAGTGTTCCATCCATAGGTATTTCCATTATTTTCACTATAATATAAACAGGCCCTTCAGTATCTACCATTTCTTTGTCATGAGGTGTAAATGTTATTTCAAGTTGAGGGGCTCATATTTTCAAATGAGGCCTAGGAGGAAGCCTAGCATTATTTTTGTAGTGAGAATCCATGTGGATGTGTTTAAATGAGTTCCAAATCAGATTGCAAAGATTTTCAAAACTTATGCAAGGACACGTGCTAAAGTATGTATGAAAATGACCTAAAATGTTTGATTTTTCAACTTTTTCCAATGTAAATCACTAGGAAAAAAGGTGTTGTGAAAAATTTCAGAGGGGAAAGTAAATAATATGCCTAATAACAGTCCAATTATGCAGCAATATCTTTCACAACATGCTTTCAATGCAAATCTAGAGTGATGACAAGTTAAAACCTAGTGAAAATGTGCTAAAATATGCAATTTTTCAACAATTTTCCATGCATAGGCCTAGTAGAAAGGATGTTGTAAGGAATATGAGGAGGGGAATAATATAATAACCCTAATAATAACCAATTAATGCAGAAATATCCCTTACAACATGCTTGTGATGCAAATTTAGAGAGACGATAAGGCCAAATCTAGTGAAAATGCAAGGTTTTCAAACCCTAGACATCAAATTTTGCAAGAAGACCACTATGATGCAACAATACTATTATAAATAAGTCCTAATGAGTGTTTTAAAAGGGTATTAAAATCTGAAACAAGATTTTGACTACAAACCCTAGTTAATGCAAAACTAGGTTTTTATGAAAAATGCACAATTTCAACCAATTTTTGATAATTTAAGCACACAAATGCAATGCAAGTGAAAACTAAATGATGAATTTATGTAATTTAAATCATATCTAATTAAAATGATAGAAATTTAATGAAATTTAATGCCAAATAATTCAAACTATGCTAAAATGCAAGCCAAAAATACCAATTTTTTCAAATTTTGCAATTTTTTGTGATTTATTGAATGCAATAAGATGAATGAATGAAAATATAACAAAAAACACTTAGAAAGGTGCCAAAAAGTCCAAAAACATAGGTTCACCAAAATGTTTATGTAGGAAAAAAAGAGGAGGTGTGAGTTTGATGTGAAATATGTGGTTTTAAGGGTTTATGTGGAATCCTCCTTTCCCTACAAACATTCCAAGGGCCTATTAACCAACTTGAATCTCCAATTTGTGCAAGAGGATTCACCTATCATGTTGGGTAGCCACTTGGGAAGATGTCGAATCTTGGATGTGTCAAACAATATCTCAATGTAAAGCTCAATTTCACTTAAAACCCTAAATATGCAAAACAGTAAGCAAATTATCGAATCACAGCGAATCCTTTTAGACTGAGATGAGGGACAGAGATATCTAACTCACTGTTTTTCAAACTTTAGAAGGATAAGAAGTCAAGGACACAGAGACTAGTTCCCAAGTCCAAGGTACCTGTTTCTTTACAGAATCCTGATCTCCTTCTGACACTAATTTGCACTGCAACTTTTGTTTCTGGGAATTTAACTACAAAGGACATGGGGACTAGTACCCTAGTCCAGGAAAAGCTCCAATGTTAAGCTTCTTTTCATATCCTGAATCCTTTATGTCCACTAACCTTCCCTATAACTCTACTTCTTCCAAATGTGACACTTGTAACCTACAATCACAAGGAGTGTGGGAGGGGGTTGTGGTGTTTAGAGGCTTCCTAGGTCAAGCCCCATAGAGACATTCAAGTCTTACGAACGTCGTTGTCAGATAAGAGTGCCTATCCTGGTGGGATAGAGGCAAAAATCCAAATGATAATTTATTGAAAACACAGTAGATATCACCTTGTATTGAAGATCTCATGGAAGGAAGATGATCTTCATGCCATGAGGAGATGGATGTCAAATCTGCAAATACAAACACAATAACAATGCTCTTCTCTGCAACACAATGAATATTTTGAATGCTTTATGATCACAAGTATACATCAAATCCACCTAGCTTACAAATGAAACCTAATCATGCTTATATATGCAACTACAAAGATTCCCACTAAGAATTTCATAATTCAAACTTAAGATGTTGGCCTGGGACCCAAATAACAGTCACAAAACTGACATAAAAGTTTAGGGAAGACCCAAAATAGGGTTGGACTAGTGCGCTAGCACCCAAGTCCACCCTACCATTTATGTTCAATGATCATTAAATTAGCACCCCCTAGGTCCTATTTGTCACAAGACTCAAGGGTTTTCTCATCAGGAGTTAGGAATAAAACACAAGATACTCTAAATGCACTAACAGGACCCGGGAGCTAAACCTTAAGAGGGAAAATCCCCCAAGGGGACATTTTATGACATAACAAAGAGATAAAAAGGTAACTAATGCAACTGACATGATCCTAAGAGGTGATGCACCAATGATTATACTCTAACTTGAAACCTGATTCACAACTTTTTCTCAATAGATCTATTCACATAGCTCAGTTTGGGCAACTTTAACACATAAATATTTCATAGAAAGGATTAATAGTTCTATATTTTTTAAGGAAAGCTGATATTTCCACAACTTAGAAAGATAAGAAGATCACTTGCACAACCTACAACCTGGGATAATGAATTGATTTTCGGTATACTTATCTCAATGAATGAGACATAAATTTAAAGGTTTGATCTTTAAAACATAATAAATTTTCATCAAAATCACTCAAAAGAGAACAAGACACCTAAATCTGAGAAGGAAAACACAAGATTTTATTGAAAATGGTAGGAATACCTCTACAATAACTATAAAATATGCTAGAAATAAAGTTGCTACTATATAAAAATATGTAAAACTGTTGAGTTACAATACTGAAAAATCTCTCTGCAATGTGCAAAGGCAAGAGAAAAAGAAAGAACTGAGAAAAAAGAACAATTTTTTCTCCTATAATATAAATCTCCCCAAAAAAGGCAAATGGAAGTCATCTCTTGCTAACTGGACTCCAATTGATGCATGAATAGGTTGGAAAAAGAACCTCAACCTCAGAAATAGTCAACTCCCAGTTGTTGGGCGAGCAGAGGAAAATGTCTAAATTAGAGGGCTCATAACTACTCCAAATTGAGTTATTTTAGCTTAGAACTCCTCCTCTCAAGGATTTTGACCAAAAAGACTCCCAAAAATAGCCTATTTGACCAAAATTCAAAAATAGAAGCAAAGAAACCTCCTGCATGAGTTTGCAACCTCAGTTTAATGTCTCTTCTATTTCTGTATGTTTGGAAGGCAAAAATAAACTATTTTGACAAGTATTAAGGATAATCTATCTATATGTTTTACCTTAATAGATGTTATATGATCATCTCCTTAGGTTTTGTGTAAAAAATATTAAGGTAATTTATAAAATATTACCCTTAATAAGTGTTAAAATACAATATACTTGGCTTCTATTCATGTAATAAAGAAAAGGGGAAAATTATGATTACAATTTGACTTATCTTCTCTCCAACCCTTGTAAAAAAATCTCAAGGATTATAATAATGCCTTTTCTACCTTTGACTTACGACAAAGATCTCAAACCTGCCCTAATGATGCAAAAACTCCTCAGTCAAAGCAAAAAAGACCCTTTAAGTTCATCATAGCACTTTGGTTTCAATATTAATCATATCAAAAAGGGATCAAAAGCTCATTATTCCTTATGTCTCCCATGGCTCATCATATTTCCCTAGTGCTTCACACTTGATAACTGCTTGACCATAGGGTCATTTGATTTTTGATTATTCTATCTCAAAAGTAATAAAAGAAAATAAGCCCATCAGGCTAGGGCATTATGAACTAAATGAATTTGAAAACCTTAAAAGATTTTCATTTTGGCATTCCACTTCTCTTTCAATGAGGTTCTTTGTTGTGCCACCATGAGGGTTTGAAGGCCCTTCGAAGGATTCATCTTTTCAAGACTGCTCCAAAATTGGTAAGCAATATTCCTTCCTATTGCTAGGTTTTCATCTGAAAGTTTTAGCAGAGCACAATGAAACTTCTAAATAGTGAGAAATGGTAGCTTTCCTGTATGTGTTCTTAGCTGGAAAATCAACTTTGTCAGCTATTTCTGCTTCTTTACCCTTACTCTTTTGACAAGATATGGAAGATACTTCATTTTTTTGTTGTTCTTGAACAATAAAACTTTCTGTTTTTTGTAGGTGTTCATATTACTGTTCCTTTTGATTATTCTATGGGTCAACACATAAAAAACCCTATTTGCTTGCTTCCTCTGATGAAAATACTTGAAAAACTAATTTACTGTGGTTCTTTTATGCTAGGGTTTCTTGTATGGAAGTTCTATTTGAAGTTGTGAAGATACCTACTCCTTTACTTTATCTGTGGTTTTTTTTAGTTTTCAAAGTGGTTCTTCATATGGCTAGTGATTCCTTGCATAAAAATGGTGAGAACCTACCTTGTTCATTCCTTTCCTCCTCTGGTAAAGTTATGGAAGACACCTTTATCTTTTTTCTCTTGTTACTTGTTGTTTAGTGGTAAAAAGAGGGTTTAGGTTTAGTTAGGTTTCAAAAGCAACTCCTCCCAAGGGCATAGCAACCAAGTTGAATCTCCACTAGTAGGAGCATTCACCTATTAGGTTAGGATGCCACTTGAAATGATGTGGAAGTTTAGATGTATCAAATAATATCTCAATTTAATGCTCAATTTCACTTAAAACCCTACATATGCAAAACAGTAAGAAAATTATCGAATTATGGCAAATCCTTTCAAACCAAGGTGAAGGACAGAGATATTTAACTCACTATTTTTCAAAGTTTGAAAAACAGAATAGTCGAGGACACAGGGACTAACACCCTAGTCCAAGGTATAGTTTTTGTTGCAGAATCTGAATCTTCTTCTGACACTGATCTGCACTGTATTCTTCATTTCTGCCTCAAGGAAAATGGAGGATATAGGGACTAATGCCCTTGTCCTGAAATGTTCACCGGAGTCCTCTACTTGTTAGATCCTCAATCTCTGTTGTCTGCAACCTCCTTTCCGCAACTCAACTCCATGAAACTTGGTACCTATAACCTACCATCACAAAGGAGTGTGGGAGGGGGTTGTGGTGTTTAGAGGCTTGCCTTGGCCAAGCCCTTGAGAGACATTCAAGTCTTCCAAACACCGTTGTCAGATAAGAGTGTGTATCCTAATGGGATAGAGGCAAAAATTCAAATGATAAATGATTGAAAAGACAATATATATCACCTTGAAGTGTAGATCTCATGGAATGAAGATGCTCTTCATGCCATGAGGAGATGGAGTCAAATCTACAAACACAAACACAATAACAACAAAGTACTGCTCTACAACACAATGAATGCCTTGAATCACTTTCACAAAATCACAATGCTCATCTAATTTCCATCTAGTTTGCAAATGAACCTTAATCATGCTTATATATGCAACTACAAACATTCTCGCTAAGAATTTTGTAATTCAAACTTGAGATGTGGGCATAGGACCTAAATAACGATCATAAAGCCAACATTTAAATTTAGGGCAAACCCAAAATAGGGTAGGACTAGGGCACTAGCACCCAAGTCCACCCCCTTGTCTATGTTTAGGAATCATCAAAATAGCCCCCTCTAGATCCTATTTTCTATAAGACTTCAGGGTTTTCTCATCGAGAGTCAAAATTATCATGCAAGATGCTCTAAATGCATTCTAAAGACCCAAGAGCTAAACCTTAAGAGGGAAAAGCCCCCAAGGGGACATTTTCTGACATAACATTTAGCCCCCACTTTAATGTATATATAAACGCAAGGCCAATACATGCATTAAAGTAAGGTCAACAAACATAGCAAACACACCAAGCACAGTGAAGACATGCCAAGCACATTGAAGACAATGACAGGCATGCAAAACATAGAGAAGATAGCATTGAAGCCACGCAAAACACAATGAATATAGTGAATGTAGTGATCATTTCTTTTTCTTTTTTTTATTTTTCTCATAAATGAAATGCAAGTGCAAGTACAAGGAAAGTAAACACGCAACCCATAGTGCGGGAGGGACTCATCGCCACCGGTCTTTAAGATTGCACATGGGGCAATAGACATGCAATACAAATCTCAGACTGCAAGAGGGACTCATTGCCCCTAGTCTTTAAGATTACACTTGAGAACAAATACACCATACAAATCCAAAGCATAGGAGGGAGTCATCACCACCGGTCTTTAAGACTATGCTTGGGAACAAACACACCATACACACACACATAGAAGACATGGAGAAAACACAGATGACAAGTGGTGGAAGAAACTTATTGCTAGGTTTGTAGCCATCTTAGGCACATTACAAGCACACACTGATGATTGGGCTTTGCCACAACAATTGTCGAAGACACGCTTAAGGGTTAAGATAGTCTCAGATCTACTCCTCGCCTCCATAGAGGACTTTTAGAAAATGACAGGATGTCTAATCTCTTCGAGAAATACACCATCCCCACCTCTGAAGAGGGCTTAAGATAAAAAGGATATACATGATATCCTACCTCTATAGAGGGCTTAAATGATTGCCATAGATTCAAGTTTTGCAAACACACTTTACTAGCATCTAAATCATACAGCTTACCTTATATATGCCTCCACCTTAAGGTGGTTGATATCATGTACCGATATCAAGCACATTAAGGTAGGAAGAAAACACACAAGGGAACATGAGCTCTCACAAAACCCATTCCCCCTAGAGGTGACATGTACTTGACGATCACCAAATGTTCCCACAAACACACAATTTCCTGTAAGAAAAGGTGTTAGGATCCATATAATCATGATAAACAACAAGGCATGTAATCTTTCACATAGAAAGTCGAGGAAAGCAAGATCCAATATAGACAAAGTGTACGGAGCAGAAGTATTGTTATATTTTGTAAGTACAATAAGATAAAATCAAGATCACATGGAGTGATTCTACTAGCCAAGTGTTGGATAATGTATAACAACCCCATCGTCATGTATGGACTAGGTCCATTTTTTGATTTCTCACCGAAGGGACGCTAGGTCCACATCAGTATAATATTTTTTCATCATTCTCCCGCTAGATAGAACCACTAGAGGAAGGGAAACAATAAATCAAGAGAGGAGAAACAAGTGTCTTAGGGACAGTCACATAGGAGGGTGCCCCCAGGTCACCAACTGCAATGCTATGTCCATAAGACACAACACACATCAATGAAAATAGAAGAGAAGCAATATAGAAGAATGAGGATACAAATAGAAGAAGGGTCACAATAGAGGTGGTCTCCCAGTATCCTTGACCTTACAAGAGAATCAAGCGTCATCCTAGAAGGCCTAAACAACACATAACACATCACGGAGGAAACACAACACAGAGATAAAGGGTTAGAAATACTTACCTTCCAGTACAATCGTACCAAAATTTGGAACTTGCAAGCCTCTTGGAGAGATGCTCAATCAAGTTTTGTGTGAAGCTTAAGTGGTTCCTATGAGAGTCTTGTTTGTTGTTAGGAAATCCATGTCATGCTTGTTTCTCAAATCGTTGTGTATGTGAGATCTTTTCTTGCTTGTGAAGAGGAGAACCACTATTATTTCCAACTGATGATAATCATCTTACTCTTTTCTGATTTTTAGCTAGCTTTCTTTGTTGAGTTCATCTACCATAGTGACAAGGACTATCTTGTACTATCTCAATCTTTTTGTTTGTCAGAGTTTCTTGCTTCTATTGTTCCATTTGTCTTTCTGATGCATTTTGGTTATCTCCCGATCCTTGAAGGGATAACACAGGAGGAACCTTAGCATAAATACCATTACTTCGTGGACAAGCTGATACTTCAGTATTTCCCTTATCCACTTCTATTGTAGCAATAATCTCATTGTAGTTCAGATAGTCATCTCTATTTCAAGTGTATTTTATTCCATCATGTTATTATCAGTATGCTTAGGGAAAGGATTAGTAAAGATTTACAAATTTTGATTTAGTGGAGCAACCGACTTGTTTCCATTATCATTCACACTCGATACATGTATAACATTCGAGTCAATGAGGTCTTGTATTTCATGTTTAAGATGCATACATCATTCATTATCATGTCCTTGGTGTCGATGAAAATGACAAAAGGCATTAGCATCGAAATAAAGTCCTTATGTTTTACTATGATCCAAAGGTTTAAATGGGGGAAGCTTCATGAGGTTATTACTCACAGCTTGATTCATGATAGAATGATAGGATTCAGATATCGGAGTAAATTTTCTTTGTTGATATGATGCCCTCTTTGGATTAGTGATACCATACACTTGTGAAAATTTTTTTGAATTTTGTCCATTAACCTTGATGAAACTCTTATTATTCCTCTTAAAGTTGTTTTGGGAAGGCCCACCCATGGATTGAACAACTTGAGCCAATGAGTTCTAGTTTTCATACTAACTAGATGAAAGCTGATAATCATGAAGGGCGGAGCATAGATGTTGAAAAGAGTTGTATTTCATCAAGAGAATCTTATCATGGATGTTAGGTTGTAGATTTGTAATAAACACCTTCTGAACATCCTCATTTTTCATGTGACATTGAATTTGTGTATAGAGAGATTGATACCGACTAATAAACTCAATTAACTTCTCTTTTGGACCTTTTTTGCAATGAACTAAAACAATCAAAGAGACTTGATGTCCAATGTTTGCTTGAAAATGTTGTAAAAATTGATCAATTAGCTGTGAAAAATAGTGTATTGAATTCAGAGGCAAAGAGAAAAACCATTCTAAAGCAATATCTTTGAGAGATCGTAAGAAAATTTTTGCTAACAAATCTTCTTCAAAGTAGAAATCACTACACATAGCCATGAATGCTACCACATGAGTATTAGGATCACCTTTTCTATCATATTTTTCAAAGCGAGGAGTCTCAAACCTCTCAGGCATAGGGGTTCTCAAGATTGCATAAGATAGGGGATTACAGGCATGATAAGTTGGTATATTAGGTTGTGAAGAATTTGTTAAATTTTTCACATTTTGTTGTAAAGAAGTCATACCTTGTAAGAGTTGGTTTAAGATGGCATCATTAGGAGATGCGATTTGTTGTGAATAATTGGAACCAAAGTGAGGAGGTTCTTGAGCCTGAGTAGCAATGAGTAGAGGTTGTGAATAGTTATATGTAAGAGGTGGCTGAGAATAAGTGGGATGGAGAGGTGGTTGAGAATAATTATTCATAGAAGAGGTCCCCTTAGATACCAAGTTCTGATAGTTAAATCCCACAACTTTGTAATTTTGTGAATTTGTGCTATTAGATACTCCAATACCAGTGGTATCATTACTATAAGCATTTGAATTAGTAGTTAAAATTATTGATGTAAATGTAGATATTCCCGTAGTCAGTATAGGTGTCGATACTTGCATATGAGACGGTGACGACATGTTCTTAATACCATTTGCACATTTAGTCATCATCATAACATTATTATGTACTATATGAATTAATCCTCAAACAACATTAATACCATCTTGTCCTTTTATCAATTCTCTTATGTTGTGAATCACAAGTATAGCTTCTTCTGCTATCCTTTCAGTTTCAACAAATGCTTGAAAATCGGCTAGCTCTTTATCAAGTTTGTTTATTTTCTCATTAGGTACATGTGTGACCACCTCAATAGTGTCCTCAACATCATGAAATACTTGATCTTCCATAGTGTTTGTATGAGGGATACTATCTTGCAACATTTGTGTTTCTCCTTTTGTAAAGAAGGTGTTCGACAGATTTTCAGAGGTAGGAATATTGTTTTCTTCCGGAGCACTAGATCCCATAAGTCTTCTACTTCTTCTTAAAGGAATGTTTCTATTAGGGTAGTAGGTCATAATACTCATACAAAATCATGCAACACTCAATGCACAAACTAATAGAACAAACCCTAGGAGAGAGATATGTTTAAGATCCAAAATGCTTAATTTTTCAATTTTTTTCAATGCAAATCACTAGGAGAAGAGGTGTTGTGAAGAATTTAAAGAGGAAAAGAAAATAGTATGCCTAATAACAGTCCAATGATGTAGCAATATCTTTCACAACATGCTTTTGATGCAAGTCTAGAGTGATGACAAGTCAAAACCAAGTTAAAATACACCTAAAATATGCGATTTTTCACCAATTTTCAATGTAAATGAGTAAAGGAAGGGGTGTTGTGAGGAAAATTATGATGGAAAGCAGATTATAACAGTAATATAAGTCACCTAATGCAATAAAATCCATCACAACACGCCTATAGTGCCAATCTAAATCAAACCCTAGTGAAAATATAGCTAAAATATGCAAATTTTCACAAATTTCCAATGCAAATGTCTAGTAGAAAGGGTTTTGTAAGGAATTTGAGGAGTGGAAGCAGATAATAACCCTAATATTAGTAAATTAATGCATAAAAATCTCTCACAACATGCTTGTAGTGCAAATCTAGAGAGACGATCAGGCCAAATCTAGTGAAAATGCAAGGTTTTCAAACCATAGACATGAAATTTTGCAAGAAAGCCACTATGATGAAACACTACAATTAGACATCAGTCCTAATGAGTGTTTGAAAAGGGTGGTAAAATATGAAACAAGATTTTGACTACAATCTTTAGCTAATGCAAAACTAGATTGTTATGAAAAATGCACAATTTCAAGCAATTTTTTGACAATTAAGCATGAAAATGTAATGCAAATGAATACTAAATGATGAATTTCTATAATTTAAATCATATCTAATTAAAATAACAGAAATTTAATGAAATTAAATGCCAATTAATTCAAATTATACTAAAATGCAAGCCTAAGATGCCAAATTTTCAAATTTTTCAAATGCAATAAAATGAATGAATGCAAATCTATCACATAACACTTAGAAAGGTGCCAAAAATTCCAAAAACACAGGTTCACCAAAATATTTAGTGGTAAAAAGAGGTTTTAGGTTTAGTTAGGCTTCAAAGGCAAATCCTCCCTTGACCACTAATATTCAAGGGCATATCAATCGAGTTGAATCTCCACTAGTGGAAGCTTTCACCTATCAAGTTAGGCTGCCACTTGGAATGATGCGAAAGTTCAGATGTATCAAACAATATCTCAATTTAATGCTTAATTTCACTTAAAGGTTCCCTAAATATGCAAACCAGTAAGCAAATTATTGAATTACAGTAAATCCTTTCAAACCAAGGTGAAGGACAAAGATATTTAACTCACTGTTTTTCAAAGTCTGGAAAGCAGAATAGTCAGGGACACAAGGACTAACACCCTAGTCCAAGGTATAATTTTTTTTGTGGAATATGAATCTTCTTTTGACACTAATTTGTAATGTATTCTCCATTTCTAACTCAAGGAAAATGGAGGACACATGTACTAACACCCTTGTCCCTAAATGTTCACCGAAGTCCTCTACTTGTTAGATCCCAGATCTCTGTTGTCTAGAACCTCCTTTCTGCAACTCCACTCCACGAAATTGAGTACATGTAACCTACAATCTCAAAGGAGTGTGGGAGGGGGTTTTAGTGTTTAGAGGCTTGCCTCAGTCAATCCCTAGAGAGACATTCAAGTCTTTTGAACACTATTGTCAGATAAGAGTACGTATCCCGGTGAGATAGAGGCAAAAATCTAAATGATAAATGATTGAAAACATAATATATATCACCTTGAAGTGTAGATCTCATGGAAGGAAGATGCTCTTCATGCCATGAGGAGATGGAGTCAAATCTGCAAACACAAACACAATAACAACAAAGTACTGCTCTGCAACACAATGAATGCTTTGAATCACTTTCATAAAATCACAATACACATCTAATTTCCATCTAGTTTGCAAATGAACCTTAATCATGCTTATATGCAACTACAAACATTCCCGCTAAGAATTTCATAATTTAAACTTGAGATGTTGAGATAGGACCTAAAT
Organism: Cunninghamia lanceolata; assembly: GCA_027924645.1. Lineage (NCBI taxonomy): Eukaryota > Viridiplantae > Streptophyta > Pinopsida > Cupressales > Cupressaceae > Cunninghamia > Cunninghamia lanceolata. Next base: position 9,856,314 of record BSBN01001281.1, read on the forward strand.
AATGATCATAAAACCAACATTTAAATTTAGGGCAAACCCAAAAAAGGGCAGGACTAGGGCACTAGCACCCAAGTCCACCCCCTTGTTTCTCTTCAGGGATTGTCAAAATAGCACCCCCTAGGTCCTATTTACCATAAGACTTCAAGGTTTTCTCATCAGGAGTCAAAATTATCATGCAAGATGATCTAAATGCATTCTAAAGACCCAGGAGCTAAACCTTAAGAGGGAAAAGCCCCCAAGGGGACATTTTCTGACATAACACTTGCATTAGGGTTCATCTAGGAAGTTTGTCTACTTCTCTATGCTCTTGTAAATGGAGAAAACAAATGTACAAGTAAAATCTATGAACATAAATTTCACTGCTTTCTTGTTGCAACAGGCAAGATGAGGGTAGCTTTTATCTACAAACCCTTGCTAGGGTTTCATGAACTATGAAGAACTTCCCCTTTTGATTTCTTTTACTTTTCTTTCCAGCAAAATGAACAATGGAAACCTCCCTCTACTTCTGCTCATTATAAAGACTATCAAGAAGTTTTCCTTTTTATTTGTTCCTACTACTATAACTCTCTATGATAGATGTGATTTCTTGATGGTGTTGTTCCTATTATCACGAAGGATTGCACCCTTGTTAAGCACTAAACTTAACAATCCCATGACACATTGGATCACTTTCAAACTGTGGGTTATCTATAGTGAAAGTTAAACTCTGAAAGAGCCAACCCCCTTTAAAAGCCTCCTGGATCTAATATTTTTTAAGGAAAAGAGATAAAAAGGTAACTAATGAAACTGAAATGATCCTAAGAGGTGATGCACCAATGATTATACTCTACCTTGCAACCTTATTCTCAACTTTTTCTTAATAGATATGTTCACACAGCTCAGTTTGGGCAACTTTAACACAAATATTTCATAGAAAGGCTTGAAAATTCTATCTTTTTTTAAGGAAAACTGGTATTTTCACAACTTAGAAAGATAAGAAGATCACTTGCACAACCTACAACCTATGATAATGAATTGATTTTATGTATACTTATCTCAATGAATGAGACAAAAATTTGAAGGTTTGATGTTTAAAACATAATAAATTTTCATTAAAATCACTCAAAAGAGAACAAGACACCTGAATCTCAGAAGGAAAACACCTAATTTTATTTAAAATGGTAGGAATACCTCTGTAATAACTATAAAATATGTTGGAAATAAAGATGCTACTATATAAAAATCTATAAAATTGCTGAGTTACAATACTAAAAAATCTCTCTGCAATGTGCAAAGGCAAGAGAAAAAGTAAGAATTGAGAAAAAAATACAAGCATTTTCTCCTATAATACAAAATCTTCCCAAAAAAGGCAAAGGGAAGTCATCTCTTACTAACTGGACTCCAACTAATGCATGAATAGGTTGGAAAAAGAACCTCATCCTCAAAAATAGTCAACTCTCAATTGTTGGGCGAGCAAGAGGAAAATTCCTAAATTAGAGGGCTCATAACTGCTCCAAATTGAGCTATTTTACCTTAGAACTTCTCCACTCAATGTGTTTGACCAAAAAGACTCCCAAAAATAGCCTGTTTGACCAAAAGTCAAAAATAGAAGCAAAGAAGCCTCTTGCATGAGTTTGCACCTCAGTTTAACTCTTCTCTTTCTGCATATTTGGAAGGAAAAAATAAACTATTTTGACAAGTATTAAGGATAATCTATCTGTATCTTTTATTTTAATAGGTGTTATATGATCATCTCCTTAGGTTTTTTGTAACAAATATTAAGGTAATTTACAAAATATTACCCTTAATAAGTGATAAAATACAATATACTTGGCTTCTATTCATGCAAGAAAGAAAAGGGGAAAATTATGATTACAATTTGACTTATCTTCTCTCCAACCCTTGTCCAAAAATCTCAAGGCTTATAATAATGCCTTTTCTACCTTTGACTTATGACAAAGATCTCAAACCTACCCTAATGATGCAAAAGCTCCTAAGTCAAAATAAAAAGACCCTTTAAGTTCATCATAGCACTTTGGTTTCAATATTAATCATATGAAAAAGGGGTCAAAAGCTCATTATTCCTTATGTCTCCACCACTCATCATATTTCCCTAGTCCTTCACACTTGATAATTGTTTGACCACAAGGTCATTTGATTTTTGATAATTTCTATCTCAAAAGTCATAAAAGAAAATAAGCCCATCAGGCTAGGGCATTATGAACTAAATGAATTTGAAATTCCTAAAAGATTTTCATTTTGGCATTCCACTTCTGTTTCATTGAGGTTCTCTATTACACTGCCATGAGGATTTGAAGACCCTTCTAAGGCTTCTTCTTTGTCAGACTGCTCCAAAACTGGTAAGCAATATTCCTTCCTATTGCTAGGTTTTCATCTGAAAGTTTTAGTAGAGCACAATGAAACTTCTAAACAGTGAGAAAAAGCAACTTTCCTGTATGTATTCTTAGCTGGAAAATCAACTGTGAAAACTATTTTTGCTTCTTTACCCTTACTCTGGTGACAAGATATGGAAGATATTTCATTGTTTTTGTTGTTCTTGCATAATAAAACTTTGTATTTTCTATAGGTGTTCATATTGTTGTTCCTTTTGATTATTCTTTGGATCAACACATAAAAAACCCCATTTTCTTGCTTCCTCTAAAGAAAATGCTTGAAAATTTGATTTACTATGGTTCTTTTATGCTAAGGTTTCTTATATGGAAGTTCTATTTGAAGTTGCGAAGATACATGCTCCTTTACTTTCTCTGTGGTTCCTTTGTAGTTTTCAAAGTGGTTCTTCATATGGCTAGTGATTCCTTGCAAAAAAATGGTGAGAACCTACCTTGTTTGTTCCATTCCTCCTCTGGTAAAGTTATGGAAGATACCTTTATCGTGTTGCTCATGTTACTTGCATTAGGGTTCATATGGGAAGTTTGTCTACTTCTTTATGCTCTTGTGAATGGAGAAAAGAGATGTACAAGTGAGCAGGTAAGATAAATTTCACTGCTTTCTTGTTGTAGTAGGCAAGATAAGGGTAGATTTTATCTAGAAACCCTTGCTAGGGTTTCATGAACTATGAAGAACTTCCCCTTTTGATTTCTTTTACTTTTCCTTCCTACAAAATGGACAATGGAAATCTCCCTCTACTTCTACTCATTACAAATACTATCAAGAATTTTTCCTTTTTATTTATTCATGTTGTAACTCTCTATGATAGATGTGATTGCTTGATGGTGTTGTTCCATTCATGCTTAGGTTGTGCCTATTCCTGTTGTCCTATTGACTATTCCTCTACTAGTTTACGCTTCTAGAAAATGAAGAAAGTGAGATATCATAGCAAATTTATGGGCTTTTTTCTTGCTTTGTATATCTACTCACATTCCAATGAATTGTCACTATATTTGGGACTCTTGGAGTTCATTCCTCTGTGAAAGACTTTGCTTTTGAGATGCTACAAACTTGCACTTTCAACATTGTTGACTATATCTTAAGGTGTCTGCCTTGCAACTCTTGCTCTCTGTGTGTTATACCCAGCATATTATTAAATATTTTTGCCTTTAGACTGTGATGATAGTCATCTCATGACTAGAACAGTCATCTACTATAGTAACTTTGACTGCTCCATACTGTTATGTTGACTCGGGTGAGTTAAGCTTGGACTGGCACCTAGGTTTGTCCCTCCTTGCATTGTTTCCTCTTGCATTATTAAGGCACTTCTTTCTAACTTGAAACTGCACCTCCTTTCACTTTGGACAAAGAATATGTTCATGTAGATCATATGATCAGTGGGATAGTCATGATGATGACTACTTCTAGGCTATTTGAAACCACTCTACTTTAATATCATCCATTTCAATGGTCAAACACTCACTTGCAATTTCACACCTCATTCACAATAAAAGTGGTAAATATTTGTCCTATTTTTATTGCCCAAACTAGCTTTTGACTATTGGAGTGGATGATATTTAAGAATACCCCTTTGAAACAGTCATCTCCTTTTCAATGTGTTCCCATAGTTGTGAAATGTTAGCATCTTTCTATGTTTCAACTAGTTGTCCTTTTCCATTTGTTGTCTTCCTTATTCAAATGTACTGCTCCCTTTCCATCATGGACTGTTGTTCATTATCAAGAGATAGACTGCTCCTTAGGATTATTCTGCATGCTTTTGTGACTGTCCCTCACATAAATGTTGCTTGTTCTAATTGTAAAAGATTATTTCATTTTTGATACATAGTCATCCATATGACTATTTTTCTAGTTTAATGAATTATTTACATGACTGTGATTGTCTTAGACTCCTAACAGATCTTTCATCATTTCATTCTAAAGGTTTTACATCTACTTGGCTTTATGATCCACTATCCTTGCGCTTGGCAGTGACTGAGTATGCTTCCTTGTTTTTCCTATGTCACTAAAATAGTTTTGTTTATTCCCATCTCCCTTTCATACTATGCAAGATGGCTTGTGTCATTGTGAAGATATGCCTTCTCTTTTCTATCACCAATAGGAGACAATGAGACTAGGACCTATATTCATTAGTTGGCAATGTATTTATCTCTGCATCACTCATTTATTGAGGCTGCTAAAACCATAAAAAAATAACCAAAGCTACTATTAAGGCATTGACACTATCAAATGGCTTAAGTCTCATTCCTTGTTCATGGGGCTTCCTTAGTTATGACTGTCCACTTTCATTGTTATGATTTTTCCTTCCAAACAAACATTGTCTACTCCTTGCATTCATTGAAGACCCACTATCTTGAAGCTTATTGACATGTTCACCATCTTTTTGCTCCCTTTGATAGTATTTGGGACAGTCTTTGACTGTTTTAAGACTGTGGACATCTTGAATGCCTGGTAGCAGACCACTAAGATGGTTGCATTTTTTATGTCCATGGTGTCTCTATGATTGTGTTGACCAAGTCATCTTTTCTTTATGATTGTCATGCTATTTTGGACTATTTTTCTTGTATTGAGATAGTCATTTGGACCTAACAGTCTTGCCATTCAAAGTGACTACTCTTAATGCATTTTGATTACCTCTGACCTTATGCTCATTGCTTTGAAATGTTGCTCCCCTCACTTCCAGCCATGCTACAGTCTGGACATACATGTTGATGTCCTTCATTGATCAATCCATCATCTCTTCCTTTCTTGACTGTTATAACAGCCTTAATCTATGTCATCAGTTACTGATCTTACAAGTACCTGTACTTGCACAATTAGCAAAAAAGTTAGGAAAACAAATGAGGCTAAGAGCCTCTCCCTTGATGGTGATATGATCTCTTCTTGGTTCCTTTTAGTGGCTATATATTTGCATTTGAGGACTGTTTATCCCTTCCATCTTGATTAGTTGCTTAAATGAAAGGTAGCAGGTAGATTTTGATATTATTGCATATAGGAGTGATGGCATCCTGAGCTCTAATGCATTTTTTCTCTTACAAGTGACCTTGGAGAGTGATGGAGAGTCTGAAGATGATGCTACCAATAGTGGGGTTTGTCATTTAGGCAATGATGGATCCCCTCCCTCTCATATATGTTTACCTTTTATTTTAGACACTAGTAGAATTTTGGCAAATAAATGACTACGTGACAAACTTTTAGTCACAATAACTAAAGATGACTAAATTCTACTCATTTTTTGCAACACAACTATAAATGACTAAATAAATGACTAATTTGGCCATCGGGTAAAAAACACAACTAACTAATTAGTCACACAAATAAAAATTAGACAGTATGATATTAAAGTGGATAATTAAAATATATATTTCGAATTGAGGGAGTGGGTTGTATTATACTATAATATAATAATAATATATTATATTACAATACAATATAATTTAATATATTATAATATAATATATACATTATCTAATATTATATTATTATATAATACTATATTATAATATAATATAATATTTATATTATATAATATTATATTTATATTATATGTTATATAAAAATATAATATTATAATATATTTAATATTATAATATTATATTATATATTATAAAATTATATAATTATTATGTTATAATATAATATAATTATTATATTATAATATAATATAATATTTATATTATATAATATAATATTATAATATTATTATATTATTATATTATATAATATGATATTATCATATTATAATATTATATTATATTATAATATTTATAATATAATATTATATTTATATTATATTATTAATATTATAATATTATATTATAATATATTTAATATTATATAATAATATAATATTATAATAATATGGGCGCCAAATTTTCATTTCACCCTAACCTATTTTAAGCGCCAAAATTATACATATTTCATTTTGCCACCTGAAACCCTAAAGGTAAACCTTAATTCGGAAAGGCTCAAAATCCTAACCTATTTTGTTTGATCTCCTTTTTTTATTTTCTTACTCTTATCAGTCGTGGCTTCTCTTTTTTGTTGTGAATGATTGGAGCAGAGTTGGGCTCTTAAAATTTTATCGTAGTGCAGCAGGTGGGGTGCTTAAAATTTCATCACAGGTGGGTGAGCATCCGAGAAGAGGGAGATTGGTAGATCGCATATTGGGCCTTATTTCAGAGAGAAGAGAGTCAGCCGCAGATCTCCTTTCTCGAGCACAAGTTGAATCCTTATCCTCCATTTCGAGTAGGCGGCACCCCTACCTCTCTATAATGGCTATAGATAGGGCGATAGATCAAGGTTCGATCTACGATGAAGGGAGGGCGCAGATAGTGTTGCTTCTCATTGAAACCCTAAAGGTAAACCCTAACTCAGAAAGGCTCAAAACCCTAACCAATTTTGTTTCATCTCATTTTTATTTTCTTACTCTTATCAGTCTCGACTTCTCTTTTTTGTTGTGAATGAATGGAGCTATGAATTATTCTAACCATTTGCCTGCTCTGCCTCGACAATATTACAGACACTATGGACTGACTTGTTTATTTTATGCTTTTATCTTTTATTTTCTACGATGATTACAAGTATTTCTAGTTTACAGATTAGTTTGACATTGTTGTGGGTCAGTATTCGCTGTGGCCTTGGCTGTTCGTTTGGATTGTAGTTATTGTTTATAGTTGTCTAGTTATGCCACGGCTCCCTCATAATGGTCCTTGCCTGGCTAAGACACAAATCGGCTAAAAAAAACATAATCTTTATTCTAAAATTAGTATCGTTACCTCTTGTAACGTATGAGGTTTTATGTTTTTACAAATATGAATATACTATCTGTGGTAGCGTTGCAATACTAGATTTGTTATTTTGCCTCAATGGATATACAAATGTATTTCTCTTTTAGAAATTGAAGTCTATTATATATGTATGTATATGATATGCTCACCATTAATAATCATAGAATGTATACAGCTAATATTTTCTTATAATCCAAATACTAAATCTACCTGATACTCAAAATATAATATCCTATGTTTAATTCTTATAAATCTAACCAGCGCAGAGTTTGTTATTAGCTTATATTGTTAACAACTTGTTTCTATATATATACAACAATGCTAATGTCAATGAATATCTTCTAATACAAAAACTGTTGTAAGAATTATATTGGTTAAGGGAAAATTGGAGTAAACATGAATAATTAATATATCAATAATAATAATACACAAAACTCAATGAAAAGGGAAATAATCAAGATCAAACAAACATGCAAACCTCAATACTTCATAGCTTCCATTGATTGTCTATGTCAATTGATCTTGCATGTATGAATAAGGCCCTCAGAGAGTGTACTTTGCTATTCCAAGATTGTCAATGGAGAATGGCTATGATAGAGCTTTGTAATGAAGATGAGCTTCACAACAATGGTAGTGATATGGTAACAAGTTGATCGCAAGCAGAAAGGAATGATGTGGGTGCCAAAGGTGCACTGTAATTCCTGCGGAGTAACAATATTGAAGGCTTGGATGAATGAAATGGAAGAACAGGGTTCAATTTATAGAGTTGGGAAAGAGAAGATCAACGGTATAGAAAGAATGAGAAGATCAACTGTATAGAACGGTTGAGGAACATGCACGAATAGAAAGAAGACAAGTGTCTTGCTCTATTTTGCATGAGAGGAATTAATAAAATAGAAGAATGAGTTAACTAAAGAGATTAATCAATTAAAAGAATAAATTAATCAAATAAGAGAATAGAACTAGAGAATAGAAATTGCATGAGGATGAGAAGATATTTTAGCTCAATTAAATATTTAGAATATTCAATTGCATGTGCACAAGGATTGAATTATATTTAGAGATAACTCAATTTAGAAGAAATAGACAACTTAAATAAATATTTGATTTATTTAAATTTAGAGAAGATATTATTGGAAGAAACAATTAAATAATTGATATTATTTAATTTAGAATGAATTTGGGAGAACTAATTAAATAATTGGTATTATTTAATTTGTTGGAGGAATTACAAGAATTTAAGAATTTTAATTAAATAAATTGATTTAATTTAATTCTTGGGAGAATATGAATCAAATAAATAAATTGGTTTATTTATTTATTGATAGAGGAATTTGACTTAAATAAATATTAAGAATATTTATTTGGACAGAGTCGTGTCATATTTAGGCGTATACATTTGGCCCCTCTTTGATGCAATGCAGTTTACGGTGTTGCTTCAAAGAATAGAATTTCTGATAATGATACATGCTCTAATTTTCCCCTGGTACAGGTTTAACAATGGGATGCCCACTCGTGAGATTGGACGGGAAGAAGGTAGAAGGTGTGAGATGGACAATCTCACGAAGAAGGGAAAACTAGGGTAGGATTGAAGAAAATTGAATGCATTTTGGAGAAACAGGAAGAAACGGGCTAGGGAAGTAGTCATAGTCATCACACAGCCAGTTTAGGGTTTGCATGTTATAAATAGGAGTTGGGTCCACAAGACAAGTCATTTGTACACTTGGCTTTGTTTGGTTTGTCCTTGAGAGCTTAGGAGAGCATAGAGCATAGAGTAGTCAGCACTAGGATGGATATTCCACGCGAGGAGCACCGCTTTGAGCGAGTCCAATGATTCGACTGACCAGCTGAGGCAGGACCACCGATATGTATCTCAAAAAACTTCGCCTAGGGTCAATTATGAGTGTAATAAATGCTAGGCAAAAATAGGTAAATGAAAAGCACAGGATTGTAGTTCAGCACATATGACATGCAGAATTGCGCATCCATTTTGCTATGATGCATTTAGGTTATAAAACTATGCATGTAATAGTATTGCCTATGCATGATATAGGTCAGCGCATGCATGAGGATTGTGCGCATTTGACACAGGAATCAGCGCATGTAATTTGGTTGCACATATATGGTATGAATCAACACATATGATATGGTTCGGCACATTTAAGAAATGATGTTGCACATTTGCTAGAAGTGGCACATCTGTTGAGAAATGGCACATTTACCTTTTGTTTCGGCACATATGATATAGATAGTCAATTTACTTAACAAGATTGACTCGATTGGCATCTTGTTTGAGCGTCAATCAATAAGCTATCTCTGAGATTGCAGGAATCTAGTCAAGAGATGTAGTATGTTATTTTGATCAATTTGATATGCTAAGTTAGTTGATATGATTCTATAGATATGTTGAGCATGATACTTGCAGCTTTAGGTTGATGCTTTGCCTTGCTTGTTTGTAGGACATTTGAGATACACTAATGTCGATGGAGCAGTTTCCCTTACTGATGTTGCAGCACTATATGTTGACAGAGATAGATCAAGAGGCTCTCGACGCTATGGGCCTTGATTATGTTTGCTTCATGCCTGAGGTTCGTGAGAACCTCAATTTACTGACTGCAACCATGGAGAGATTCCATAGCGAGGATGGGACTTTTCACTTCCCGACTAGCAAGATGACGGTGACTCTTGAGGATGTCTACAAGATACTACACTTGCCGATATAGGGTGAGCTTGTGGTGTATGATCCTTAGTGGGATGCAGGACTTGCAGAGTACAGACAGGTATTTGATGACCCTAAGCTAGACTGTCAGGTTATCTCTTGGCAGGATATACATGACTATTACAACTACTTCCCTGGTATAGTTGTAGGACTAATTGGAGGCATTGTATGCCCCGATAGGAGATTGCATGGGTTCTCAATTGGATGGGGATAGACCATGGAGAGGATGATCACAGAGGGCACCCATTATGCTTGGGGCATCTGTGTACTGGTGCACCTATACCACAATATGCATTAGGTGGTATACAATAGGGGTGCGAGTCTATCAGTAGGTGTTTCACTATTACAGTTTTGGCTATGGGAGCACATTACCATCACTAGACTGATTTGTGTGTTTTCCAAGTAGAGAGGAGAACCCTATAGCTATGGATACGCAGGAGTGATTTCTCAGTACAAGATGGGGAAGGTAGAGTATTGGAGGCACGTGTTGGATGGCGTAGATGTGGTTATCTAGCGGCCATATCTAGACTATGAGCCTTGGGATGATGAGGATGATGAGCTGCCATACTACTTTCAGCCTTGATGCCTCATAGGCAAGACTCGATTTATCTTAGAGAGATAGATTATAAGCAAAGTGTGGAGGTAGTTTGGGAGGAGATAGGGCATGCCACAGGGGCAGGCTCAGTTTACACAGACACACACAGAGAGATTCAAGTGGGATCTAGTGGCATCCTATGAGGAGGCATTGGCAGAGTTCTAGCAGACTCCCTATGTTGCTTGGTCTCGATGAAGAGAGAGGTGGAAGATGCAGGGATGACACCAGATTATGAGGACTGGTTCGTAGAGCACCCATTTTTGAGATACTCAGGGCCAAGAGAGCTGGTTCCTCGCATAGACAAGGAGGATACAGATGATGAGGGAAGGGTTGGCAGGAGGAGGAGGCATAGGAGGAGAGGAGGATGAGGAGATGGAGGAGATGGTGGAGATGGAGGAGATGGAGGAGGGGAAGGCAGAGCAAGATAGAGGAGGAGATCTGGGGAGGGATCTTCTCATCAGCAATAGGTAGTGTAGCCATAGGTTGTACAGTAGGCTCAGATGCTGCCACCATAGCAAGTGGCCCAGCAGTAGGTGCCCTTGCAGCAGGTGCAAGGACAGAGATAGGTTCCTTAGGGTCTAGTGTAGCCAGATGCCCAAGCGTGAACTATTGCTATGTTGAGGGGGCAGGTTAGACAGTTGAGGGCATAGCTCAGGATGGTTGAGGTTTAGAGAGAGACAGACGTAGGCTGCATGTCAAAGATGTCGAGAGAGTGAGATGTAGCTAAGGCTAGGGTGTAGGTGATTAGAGTAAGGAGAGTGTAGCGGTGGAAACCCTAGGCACAGATAGCATGAGCAGCTTTTTAGTTGGATAGGTGCAGCAGGCACAGGTACAGCTCACATAGGCACAGGTATAGTTGGCGTAGGTACAGGCCCAGTTGGCAGAGGTGCAGGGAGAGCTTGCCAGAGTGTAGGCTTAGACGTAGTATTATAGAGGGCTATATCATGGGGCAGTGCCAGCGGAGTAGAGGGCACCTAGCTACAGGAGTTAGTCTATGGCAGGTACAGCATAGAGGGAAAAGGGATCACGATCAGGAGCCTCTTTGATGGGCCCATAGTAGTCTGGGGCCAGCAGAGGAGGGGATGGAGAGGGCAGCACTGCAAGAAGTGGCCCACGGCAACAGGGTTAGCTGAAACCCATACAGACTTTGATAATTATGGACATACCCCTGATGGCTCAGATAGCCTGGCATGTATATGTATCACCTTTGTATTTGAGACATGTATCATTATTTTTGAGATGTATACACTGTATATGACATTGACTTAGAGATGGACCTTTGATATTGTACATTTGGACATGTTTTTTTATATTTATATGATGATGCAGTTATTTATGATCTCTATATGCAATTTGTTCACATTATATGTTATGGATGCGTTCCTATTGTATGATGGTACTCTGTGATGCATACTTTGATTATGTCTATGTGATGTTTATCTAATGCAGACTTAGATGTTTATATGATGCTATGTGATGTTATCTAATGCATACTTAGATGTTTACTTGATGTTATGCGATGTTTATCTAATGCAGGCTTAGATGATTTATGATGCTATGTGATGTTATTTAATGCATACTTAGATGTTTTATATGATGTTTTATGATATGCAAAAATGTGATATGCAATTTATACAATGCTCTACATATCTTTACCTATGTTTTTTATTTTTTTCTATGGATATTATGCTATGTATGATGAAAATGGATATGGATGATCTAATGCACTTATTATGTATGAAAATGATTTAATCATGTTAATGACTATCTCATGTGATATGATATGTAACCTATGCTACGTTTTTATTATGTCCAAATGTACTCAATCGACTCAGAGATGACACAATGATAGACAAAAGATTGATTAATTTATAGAGTTGGGAAAGAGAAGATCAACGGTATAAAAAGAATGAGAAGATCAATGGTATAGAATGGTTGAGGAACGTGTGCGAATAGAAAGAAGACAAGTGTCTTACTCTATTTTGCATGAGAGGAATTAATAAAATAGAAGAATGAATTAACTAAAGAGATTAATCAATTAAAAGAATAGATTAATCAATTAAGAGAATAGAACTAGAGAATAGAAATTGTGTGAGGATGAGAAGATATTTTAGCTCAATTAAATATTTAGAATATTCAATTGCATGTGCACAAGGATTGAATTATATTTAGAGATAACTCATCTTAGAAGAAATAGACAACTTAAATAAATATTTGATTTATTTAAATTTAGAGAAGATATTATTCGAAGAAACAATTAAATAATTGATATTATTTAATTTAGAATGAATTTGGGAGAACTAATTAAATAATTGGTATTATTTAATTTGTTGGAGGAATTACAAGAATTTAGGAATTTTAATTAAATAAATTGATTTAATTTAATTCTTAGGAGAATATGAATCAAATAAATAAATTGGTTTATTTATTTATTGATAGAGGAATTTGACTTAAATAAATATTAAGAATATTTATTTGGACAGAGTCGTGTCATATTTAGGCGTATACATTTGGCCCCTCTTTGATGCAATGCAGTTTATGGTGTTGCTTCAAAGAATAGAGTTTCTGATAATGATACATGCTCCAGTTTGCCCCTGGTACAGGTTTAACAATGGGATGCCCCCTCAGGAGATTGGATAGGAAGAAGGCAGAAGGGACGTGAGACAAATAATCTCATAATGAAGAAGGGAGAACTAGGTTAGGGTTGAAGAAATTTGTTGAAGAAAGAGTCGAATGATACGCAATGTAAGATAGAATGATAACACACACAAGCAAGAAAGCAAGTATACACAAATGATACAAGAACAAACAAGGTATTGCCCCTGTCAAGTAGTAAACCAACGATATACTGATAATGATATATGACAGTGTTGTCATGGCAGGGAACAATATATCCCTAGACCAACATGGCAGGCATGTTGTCATGGCAGGGAACGATGGATCCGTAGAGTAAACATGAAGGATAGTGTCTGGTTTCAAGAAATGAAGCATGTCATGTAAGACACGTGTGTTGGTCTAATTTTGACAATGTTACATCATGTATAAGATAATTGATTGATTAACTGATTGAGTTGGTTTACGACCAGACGAGGATCAAGACCACTGATTGTGATTGGATCATTTGACAAGATTGACTTGACTTGATTGGTATGGATTAAGGATGGACTTGCATTTGGATCATTGCTTGGATTGATATCTAAAACTGTTGACGAGAGATAAAATGATAGAGGGAAATTTTATTTGACAGAAGAATGACTCGACAGAAGGAATCACAAGCTTTTACTTGTAAACATTGATACTCTGCAGTTTGGATCTTTATTTGCATGAGATATGGTATGGATGCTTTTATGGATGTAAATGGTGTTTACTTTTGACATCTTGATGGTGCAAGTATTTTGAAGTGCCTATTTCATCATTGGGCAATTTTTTTGATACTTTTTCCAAATGTTGTAAGTTAATACAAGCATCTAGGTATAATTGAACCGAGATGACCTGAGTATTGCTTACATGGATTTTGATTTAGCAAGTTAATACAAGCATTGAGGTATAATTGAACCAAGATAACCTAAGTATTTCTTGTGTATCAACAAACAAGGATTGCCCCTGTTCATGTTAGACCTTTGAAGTCCTCAATGATCTTTTTTCGATCATGTCATTAGACAAGGCTTCACATTACTAAAGATTAATCCACAAATAGTAGACAAAGAAAATGATTATGCCCCCATCATAGCATCTCTAGCTTTTGGCATCCTTGAATAGCATAGAAAGACATAATAACAAAAATCAAGACTTTAAGACACAACTAATTGAAACAAAACATTCTTGCATTAGATGTATCTTTCTTGCCATAATTTAGATAGAATCATGTGGATCGGTTTGCTCATGTACTTGCTTTGTTTTGGATAAGTTGATGCCTTACATCAAGATTTATGCTTTGGGAGTGGGCTTTTCTTGTGCTTGCATGCCTAGTAAAATGGACCCTAAGGGACTGACCTAGTGCCTCGGGGGCTCATTACTAAATGGCCTTGCCTACATGATGATGCAGAGGCAATGGTGCAGGAGCACCTAGAAAATCCTATTTTCTTTTGTAATAAGGTCTATTTGACCAATGCATTTTCATTTCTATTTGTCTCTAGGTCTTTCAAGACCTAGAACCCATTTTGTAAGTCCAAAGTGACTTAAAACACACTTTTGTCATATTCTAATCACATAGTGCCAAAATAGGGTAGTAGGACAGTTTGAAGCAGTTTTGGATTGGTTGGTCTCCCAATTGTTTGCATCGGTTGGTTTTCCAACTGCTGGCAAGTTGAGTTGATAACAACCATCGAAAGGAGAGAAGGATAAAAATTGTGAATGCGATTGTGTATTGTTCTAAGGAGAAATAAAACTATTATGTTCCATCAATTTGATTTTTGTTCCATGTAACTACAATTTGTATAACTATAGATTTCTATCCTTTATGTGCTTTCCATTGTTATAGTATGTCAACGTGAAGCATTCCACTGGTACGATTCCTATCAAGATCAGTGGAATGGCTTTGTTGTACAGTATTTGTTTTGTTTCTTTTTTTTTTGTTTGACGGTGCAGAGGATCTAGACAAAGTGTTTTGCACAGTAGGTTGACCTAGCATCTCCATGTGCTAGGGTTCAATTGAAGAGGGAGAAAGTAAACTGTGCATCAACATATCACTAGGACTTAAGACAAGTCTCACCGAGGGAGTTGGTCTATCGGCGCATCAGCGAAAGTTTGTAAGTGCTCGCCGACAAGAAAAGTCTCACCGAAGATAAATTCCATCAGCATATTGGCAAAGCAAATTCCAATGTGGCTAATAGTAATTGTCTTTCCCACAAGTGAAAGTCAAAGGTGACATTGGAGTGATCGGTGTATCGGCAAAGTAGAATCTAAAGTAGTCGATAGCACTTTTCTTGCCGATAGGCAAGAAGTGTAGAGTCACCCATCGGGAAGAGTTGCAATGTCGGAGTGACAAGTTTGAAGATGACCGATGGTGATTTTCTTGCCAATAGGTAAGGAGTGTTGAACGACACATTAGAGTGACTAAGACTTCGGAGAGATAAGTTGTAAAGAGGCGGACAGGGTATGTTTGGCCGATAACAAAAGAAGAAGAGTAGATCACTGAGACATAAAGTCAGACTCTAACAAATCAATTTTGATTAGTTGAGTGCTTTCACTACATGCTCCCCATGATATTGGTATCAGAGCGAGTTTTGAAGATCACTCAGGTGGTGTGGTCTCAGTGTATGTTAGACAACGAAAGTGAAGCAGAGGCTGACACGATGCCTCCTAAAAGCATGTCACAAGATGCAGTGAAGAAACTAATTGAAGTGATGTTTGAGTCCAAGCTTGAGGAGTTGAAAAGAACCAAGGGTAAGGATAGGGAAGATGAAAGTGACAGCGATGAAGGAGATACAGAAATTGATGAAACCAATAATAGGATAGAGGAGATACTAGAAAACTAGATGGCATTTGTAAATGCTTTGAAGTCAGTCAATAGGGACACCATAGATGGGTTACCCATGTATAGTGGAAGTATGGAAGCTGAAGAGGTGATTGACTGGATTGAGGCATTGAACAATCATTTTGAATACAAAAAGTCCCTGATGATAAGAGGGTTAAGTTGGCAAAGGCAAGATTGAAGGGGTCTACTCTTGCATGGTGGAATTATGAGCAAGGAGAGAGAATCAAGGAGGGGAAGAATATGATAACCTCCTGGGAAAGGATGAAGACCAAAATCAAGGCACAATTCTTACCCCTAGACTATAATGTGCAGATGTATAAGAAATTGCAGAACCTCAAACAGAGAGACCTTGATGTGAATGCATACACAAGAATTTCATAAACTCAATCTCAGATCAAAGAGATAAGAAGAAGAGTCAAAGAAGGTGGCAAGGTATCTAAATGGCCTAAGGATGAACATCCAAGATGAGATCAGCATCTTAGCACTAGAAACAGTGAACAAGTGTTTCCAAATGGCCTTAAGGGTTGAAGAGAAGATAAAGAGAAAGAGTGAGCAGAATAATAGAGGTAGAGGAGGAAGAAGTCCTAATCAAAGGCCTAGTGGTGAGTCTAACCAAGAAGAGCAAGTTGGAGACTCAAGAAGCAAAGGAGGCTACCAAGGAAGAAGGCCTAATGGAAGGGGTGGGACAAATGGATCAGGTAGAGGATCCAAGTTCTCTAATATGAGATGTTATAATTGTAATCAGATAGGGCACTCAACATACAATTGTCTAGAGAAGGTCTCAACTTCTCATGGTGGTGAGAAGAGAACCACTTTGATTCAAGAAGATGCGAGGAGTGTGACATCTCCTAAAGTGAATTTAACATCAGAGATGGGAGAAAATCTGATGATCAAGAGGACACTGCTCAAGGAACCAATGCAGACTAAACTGTCTCAAAGAAGGGTTTTGTTTAGAATCAACTGCAAGATCCAAGGTAAGGTTTGTAAAGTTATTATTGACTCTAGTTCTACTAATAATATTATATCTTTGGAAGTAGTGAATAAGTTGAATCTAGAAAAGATACCCCATAGCAGCCCATATAAAGTCAGTTGGTTGAATAAGGGGCAGCACATACTCATGAATGAACAAGCATGGGTAGAATTCAGTATTGGGGGGTATAGAGATAAAATCTTTCCTTCCAATGGATGCTTGCCATCTTTTGTTAGGCAGACCATGGCAGTTTGACAAAAAGGCTCATCATGATGGAGAAAAGAATTCTTACTCATTCCAAAAGGATGGTGTGACTTATAGGATACAGTCATTGGTAGAAGAGGATCCACAGCATGTAGAGTCTAGTGTAATGATGATAGGAGAAAAAGAATTCATGGACACATTAAAGGAAGGTGGTGGAGTAGGTTTTTCTTTGATTATAAAGCCTAAGGGGGAAAGAGAGAAAAGTGTGAGGGAAGTAGGACCTAAGGAAGTTAGAGATTTACTTGAAAGTTATAAGGGAGTGATTGCAATAGACATACATGATTCCCTGCCACCTGTAAGAGATATTAGCCACCAGATGTTAGGGTTAGCCGACAGAAGATATCAATTAAATGCAAATAAAGATTAAACAGAGAAATGGAAATACACAGAAATAATAATAGCGAGAGACAATTTTTAACGTGGTTCACCCAAACTCGGGCTACATCCACCAAACAGAGAGTCCAATATTATTATCCAGTAAATCAAACCGATTACAATCAGCAATCCCTGCAACTCAATACCGCTGCAAAATGCTACAATACAATATATCAAAACCCTAACCCTTAGCCGCCTTTTATCAAGCTTTTTGTCGGTTACAAAATAGGGTTTTCTTATGTCGGTCAATGAAAAAATTAACTTCTGGTGCATTATAAAATAATAAAAAACCATGTGAGGTTTCAGGGGCGTTGCCCCCGAGCCCCCACGGGGGCGCTGCCCCTCGACCCCGCCCTGTATCGCGACAGGGAACGCGCCAGGGGCGCTGCCCCTGGACACCGCAAGGGGTACTTCCCCTTGACCCCGTCTTGGGGGCACTGCCCCCAAACCCCCGCAAGGGGCGCTGCCCCTTGACCCCGTAGGAATTTGGGGGGAAACCGCGCTGATAAAAGTGGGGTAAATATAACATCTGAGTCTGATTAGGCTCCATATAACAACACCAGATAGACCTCATACCAGGAGTAGTACTTCCTAATAAGGAAGCATATAAAATGACCCCTCAACAGAATGAAGAGATAGCAAATCAGATTCAAGAACTCCTAAACAAAGGGTTGATAAGGAAGAGCCTTAGCCCATGTGCAGTACCTACTCTTTTGGCCCCAAAGAAGGATGGGAAATGGAGGCTTTGTACCAATTCTAGGGCCATAAATAGGATAACAATCAGGTATAGGTTTCTTATTCCTAGAATAGAAGATCTAATGGATTGTTTGGGAGGGGCTACTTATTTCTCTAAGATAGACTTAAAGAGTGGTTATCACCAAATATGAATAAGAGAGGGGGATGAGTGGAAGATAGCATTCAAAACCAATGAAGGGTTGTATGAGTGGCTTGTGATGCCCTTTGGTCTTTCAAATGCCCCTAGCACCTTTATGAGACTAATGAATGAGGTGTTGCAAGAATTCGTAGGGAAATTTGTGGTAGTCTACCTTGATGATATCTTGGTGTTTAGTAAGAGCAAGGAAGAACACTTGAAACATTTGGAGATAGTCTTGAAGAGTCTACAAGATCAGAAGTTAATAATAAACTTGGAAAAGTGTAACTTCATGAAACAAGAATTCATTTACCTGGGCTTTATCATCTCTAAGGGTGATTTGAAAATGGATTCTTCCAAGGTAGAAGCTATTTTGAATTGGCCTACACCCAAGACAGCAGGAGAGGTCAGAATTTTAATGGTTTGGCCACATTTTATAGAAAATTCATTAGGAACTACAGTGATATTTGTGCACTTATGTTTGAGACCATCAAGGGTGGAGGTAAGGTGAAGTTTGTGTGGACAAAAGAGATAGATTAGAGTTTTGAAAGTCTAAAGTAGAAAGTTGTCAAGTATCCCGTCTTAGTACTTCCTGACTTCAATAAGGTTTTCACCATTGAATGTGATGCAAGTGGGCTAGCCATAGGGGTAGTGTTGAGCCAAGAAGGCAGACCACTAGCCTTTTTCAGCAAAAAATTGAATGAAGCTAAGAGGAAGTACTCCTCTTATGATTTAGAGTTGTATGCCATGGTACAAGCTTTAAAAAAATGGAGGCACTACTTGCTTCCTAAAGAATTTATTGTATACACTGACAATCATGCTCTCAATTTTTTGAATGGATAAGAAAAGCTCAGTCATAGACACATGAAGTGGGTGGAAAGTCTTCAAGCATACACCTTCATCATCAAACATAAGAAGGCGATAACCAATAAGGTTGTTGATGTTTTAAGCAGAAGGGTGTTGAGGCACTCAAAGGATTGTATGAAGAGGACCAAGATTTCAAGGAGATTTACAAGGTATGCAGTGAGTTTACCAATGCTTTCCATAGTGAATTTTTAGATTATACATTGCAGGATGGACTTTTGTTTAAAGGGAGTCAACTATGTATCCCTAAGTGTTCAATGAGGGATAATATAGTGAAGGAGAAACATAGTGGTGGTTTAGGAGGACATTTTGGGCTCAATAAGACCTTAGATCTAGTAAGAAGATTTTACTTTTGGCCAAGGATGCAATCTAATATTAGAAGGTTTGTTGAGAGTTGTATGGTATGCCAAAGAGCAGGATTGTACCAACCTTTACCCATACCAAACAGACCTTGGGAAAGTTTGAGTATGGATTTTGTGATGGGGTTACCAAAGACAAGGATAGGTTATGACAGTGTGTTTGTTGTGGTAGACAGGTTCAGCAAGATGGCTCACTTTATTCCTTGTAAAACCACCAATGATGGTAGCTACATTGCAGGTTTGTTCTTTAAAGATATTGTCAAAATTCATGGATTGCCTTTGAGTATTGTATATGACAGAGACAACAAATTTGTGGGACATTTTTGGAGAACCTTGTGGAAAAGATTGGGTACAAATTTTTCTTTTAGTTCAGCCTATCATCCTCAGACTAATGGCCAAACTAAGGTTGTGAATAGGTCATTAGGCAATCTGCTGAGATGTTTGACAAGAAAACATGGAGATAGTTGGGATGTGGTACTCCCACAAGTAGAATATGCCTATAATGATTCCACAAATAGAAGTACAGGTCTAAGTCCTTTTGAAGTTGTCTATGGTAGTCATCCTAGAGGAATTTTTGAATTGAGAGATGTTCAAGGGTTGGACAAAAGGAGTGGACATGCTGATACATTTACAGAGGCTATGAAAGAGATCCATCAACAAGTCAGAGATATTCTACACAAGAATAGTCAGAAGATCAAGGCTAGAGTGGATCAGAGGAGAAGGGATGTGCAGTACCAAATAGGAGATATGGTCATGGTTCATCTCAACAAGAACAGACTACCCAAGGGAAGCCACAGCAAGTTGATGATGAGAAAAATTGGACCTTGTAAGATTTTAGAGAAATATGGTCCTAATGCTTACAAAATTGAACTCCCTGATGATATTGATATTTCCCCTATATTCAATGTTACCAATATAACATTATATAGGAGTCCTGATATAGGAGAAGGTACAGATGATTCTATGCAAGACAATGCAGAGTGGGTGCAGCATTTACCACCTAAGATGGAGTGCATCTTGGATACTAGGATAGCCAAGAAGACAAGAAATCAGACCTATTTTGAGCACTTAGTCAAATGGCAAGGACTTCCAGGCTCAGAAGCCACATGGATACTAGAAGAAGACATCAAAAAGTAGGGTGCTGATTTGCAGCAGTTAGTCTCTAAGAGGACTTGAGACAACTTTCACCCGGGGAGTATGGTGCAAGAGCACCTAGAAAATCATGTTTTCTTTTGTAACAAGGTCTATTTGACCAATGCATTTTCATTTCTATTTGTCTCTAGGTCTTTCAGGACCTAAAACCCATTTTGTAAGTCCAAAGTGACTTAAAACACACTTTTGTCATATTGTAATCACATAGTGCCAAAACAGGGCAGTAGGACAGTTTGAAGCAGTTTTGGATCGGTTGGTCTCCGAACTGTTTGCATCAGTTGGTTTTCCAACTACTAGCAGGTTGAGTTGATAACAACCATTGGAAGGAGAGAAGGAGAAAAAGTGTGAATGCGATTGTGTATTGTTCTAAGGAGAAATAAAACTATTATGTTCTGTCAATTTGATTTACATTCCCTGTAACTGCAATTTGTATAACTTTAGATTTCTATCCTTTCTGTGCTTTCCATTCTTGTAATATGTTGATGTGAAGTATTCCACTAGTACAATTACTGTTGAGATCAGTGGAATGGCTTCATTGTACAATATTTGTTTTGTTTCTTGTTTTGTTTTTTTTGTTAGATGGTGCAGAGGATCCAGACAGAGTGTTTTGCATAGTAGGTTGACCTAGCATCTCCATGTGCTAAGGTTCGGTTGAAGAGGGAGAAAGTAAACTATGCATTGGCGTATCACTAGGACTCAAGACAAGTCTTGTTGAGGGAGTTGGTCTATCAGCGCATCAGCCAGAGTTTGTAAGTGTTCACCGATGAGAAAAGTCTCACCAAAGACAAATGCCATCGGCGTATCGGTGAAGCAAATTCTAATGTGGCCAATAGTAATTGTCTTGCCGACAAGTGAAAGTCAAAGGTGACATTGGAGAGATCGGTGTATTGGCGAAGTAGAGTCTAAAGTAGCCGATAGCACTTTTCTTGCCGATAGGCAAGAAGCAAAGAGTCACCCATTGGGAAGAGTTGTGATGTCAGAGTGACAAGTTCAAAGATGACCAATGGTGATTTTCTTGCCGATAGGCAAGGAGTGTTGAACCTCACACTGGAGTGACTAAGACTTCAAAGAGATAAGTTGTAAAGAGGCCGATGGGGTATGTTTGGCTAATAACAAAAGAAGAAGAGTAGATCGTTGAGACATAAAGTCAGACTCTCACCAATCTCTTTTGATTAGTTGAGTGCTTTCACTGCGTGTTCCCCATCAGGCAACGTAATTTAGGGTAAACCCTAATGGACCTAAGACCTAGGCAATAGAAAGTGGTGTGGACTTAGATAGGTAGAAGGACTAGACATGGGATGGACGAGTGGAGCCTCGAGGGCGCATTTGAAGAAATGGCCTTGCTTATGTGACAACGCAGAGGCAACATAGTTCATGGACTTGGACCATGTGGATACTGACGACAGACACTATGCTAGGCTAACACTATGGATGGGATACTGGATAAGACCTTGGTTGACAAGGTGACAAAAGAGACAAAGTATCAAGCCATGATAGGTTATCGTTTAGGTTACACAAGGTACCTTATTATGGAATAGATATGGATCGGATGGGACATGATTGAAGGAAGAATGGACACAAGGTGATTATTTTGCCAAAGATAGAGGAAGCAGTTTATCACAAGTAACGCTTGTTTACTAGGTTTTCACCACTTGCTTTTATTTGCACGAAATCTAGAAGTATACATGACGCCTATTTGCCAGGTTTTCATCATGATACCTATCCAAGGTGCCTGTTTGCCAGGTTTTCACCAAAGGATGATTTTTTTGATTTTTTCTAATTTTTTATTCTTTTGTATTTTATGCCCCCTTACATTGGGGTTCTCTTAGGTATAGAACTGGAGAAGATGCATACTATTGATTAGGTCATCAAACAACTCACCTTCTAATGTTGCCAACTAATATTCTCCCAATCCATAGGCAGCAATGATCACATAAGGCCCAAGCTAGTTGGGTTCAACCTTGCCTTTCTTTTCCCAATCCTGTTGATTGCAGGGATTTTCTTGAAGTACTAAATCTCCAACCTTGAAGACTCTTGGATGGACTCTATGGTTGTAGGTTCGTGACATCATTTGCTGATATGCCTTGAGATGATTAAAGGCCTTCTGTCTCCTTTCCTCTAGTAGCTCTAGCTCTTGTAATAAGGAAACTCTATACTCTTCATCAATTATGAGACCTTTTATTGACACCTTAAGAGATGGTAACTTGACCTTGATGGGTAAGATGGATTCTGACCCATAGACAAGGGTGTAAGGGGTAGCACCTGTGGGAGTGTGTATACTAGTTCGATAGGCCCACAGAGTGGGATTGATTTGGATGTGCCAATCACGACTAGCATTGTTGACTGTCTTCTTGAGGAATTTCAAGATTGTTTTGTTGGATGCTTCTGATTGGCTGTTGCCTTGGGAGTAATAGGGTGTGGAGAAACGGTGTTGGATTTTGAATCTGTCACAAAGTTCTTGCACATCCTAGTTCTTGAAAGGTCTCCCGTTATCCATGATAATGGATGAGGGGATTCTGTATCTGCAGATGAGGTAATTGAGGATGAATGAGGAAATTTGTTTGCCTGTGATGGTGGTGAGGGGAATGGCTTCAATCCACTTGGTAAAGTATTCAGTGGCAGTTAGTATGAACTTGTGGCCATTGGATGAGGGCAGATGGATTTTGCCTACAAGGTTGAGTCCCCATTGACAAAAGGGCCAAGGTGTCGTTAAAGGTCTCAGCTCTTGAGCTGGTGCATGTATTAGGTTTCCATGTATCTGGAACTACTTGCACTTCTTCACAAACTGATATGAATCTATTTCCATGTTCGGCCAATAATAACCCGAACACATGACTTTCTTAGCTAAGGAAGGACCGCTAGAGTGTGTTCTGTAAATCCCTTCATGTACATCTTGTAAGGTGGTTTGAGATTCTTCTCGTTCTAAACAATGGAGTAAAGTACCATCCAGACCATGTCGGTATAGGGTATCAACAATAATAGTATAATGAGAGGATTGGTGTATAAAGGTTTGACGTTGGTTTGAGGACAAGTCAGGTGGGAGGGTATTGTCCTTGAGGTAAGTGTAAATCTTACCATACCAAGGTGAATCAAATCTAACTAGTAGGCATATGGAATGGGTTTCAGGAAGATCATAAGTTGGTTGTTGAATTGACTCCACCAAGAACTCGTACCATGACTCATTCTTTGGGATCTTGAGGAGCGAGGCAATGGTTGGCATCACATCTACCACTTTGTTTTCAATGCAAGGTATCTGCTCAAAAGAGATGATCACAAAGTAGTCCTTAAAGTCATTGACCATGCACTTGTATAGGATAAGATTCTCATCTTTGGTTTGGTAGTCGTCATTGACTTGATTGATCACCAATTGAGAGTCACCATAGACATGTAGCTCTTTGATTTTCCATTATGTTTCCATTTTGAGACCAATGACCAAGGCTTTATACTCTGCTATATTGTTTGTGCATGGGAACAACAAATGATAAGACTTAGGTATGGTGTCACCGCAAAGAGTGACCAATAAGATTCCTGCCCCTGATCCATGGCTTGATAGGAGCCATCAAAGTACAGCTTCCATCAGTGTGTTGTGATATTAAATAAGGATTCATCTGGAAACTCAAATGTCATTGGTGTGGTATCCTGTAATGGTGCCTCCGCTAATTGATCAGCAATGATTTGCCCCTTGATAACCTTTCTATCTACATACTCAATGTCATATTCACTTAGGATCATTACCCACTTGGCTAGGCGACCTGTTAGAGCTACTTTGCTTAATAGGTATTTCAGTGGATCTATTTTTGTAATAAGCTTGACTAGATGTACTAGCATGTACTGTCGTAGTTTTTGGGAAGCAAAAACCACAGCAAGACATGATCTTTCTATTTGAGATTATTGCAGTTCATAGCCCACCAATGTGCGATTGATGTAGTAGACAGCTCTTTCTTTACCTTCATAATCTTGTTGTGCTAGGAGGGCCCCTAGAGCTGTTAGTGTAGTAGATATGTAAAGTAACAGTCGTTTCCCTTAGATGGGAGGCATGAGAATAGGTGGATTCATAAGATACTCTTTCAGTTTGCTGAATGCCTCTTCGCACTTCTCATTCCAACTAAATGGAATGTTCTTATGTAGGAGATGACTAAAAGGTTGTCACTCGTCTGCCAGTTGTGATATGAACCTATGGATTGCTTGTATCTTTCCCTATAGAGACCATAGTTGAGTGATATTCTTGGGTGACGGCATTTCCATGATGGCCTTGACCTTGGCAAGATCCACTTCAATCCCATTTGTTGATACAATGAAGCCTAAGAGCTTGCCCGAGGTGACTCTAAACACGCATTTCTTTGGGTTCAACCTAACCTTAAATTGTTCTAGTCTCTGAAATACCTTCTCTAGCACATCCAAGTGTGATTCTCTAGTGAGTGACTTTTCAAGGATATCATCTACATAGTCCTCCATTGTGACGTGCATCATATCATAGAATATAGTGGTCATAGCACATTGATATGTAGCTCCTACGTTCTTTAGCCCAAATGGCATGACATTCCAGTAGAAAGTGCCCCATGGATAAGTGAAAGTTGTCTTATGCTGGTCTTCTGGTGCTATCCTGATTTGATTGTATCCTGAGAAGCCATCCATGAGAGATAACATGGTACGCCCAGTTGTTAAGTTGACTATTATATCTATATTTGGCAATGGAAAGTCATCCTTGTGGCAAGCTTTGTTTAGATCTCTAAAATCATTGCATAATCTGAATCAGCCATCAGGTTGGATACTAGCACAATGTTGGAGACCCATTCTAGATAGTCTATTACTCTAATGAATCCTACATCTAGTAGTTTCTTGAGTTCTTTCACTCGTAGGGTAATGTGTGGATGCATCTTTCTAAGTTTCTATTTGATTGATTTCACTCCTAGATCTAGCGGAAGATGATGTAGAATCAAATTTGGATCCAATCCTAGCATATCTATGTATGACCAAGCAAAGTTGACTTGCTTCCTATTGAAGAATGGTACAAAGTTAGTCTTTTCCAGTGGGGTTAGAGACTTAGCAAAGTGAATGATCTTAGGCTATTCCTCTATTCCAATGTTAATAGGTCCTATAGGTTCCACAATAATCTGAGACTTCTCCTGGTGCATGTCGTCGAGTCCTTCCATCATTAGGTGCCCCAGTTAGGTTTTCACCATCATATCTAGTTTTTATTTTGATATTTTTGCGACTGGAAGGCTTGGTACCCTCTCTGAAATAAGCCACGGTATTGAGTTCAATGGTAAACCCATCTTATGATCTCCAATAGGTAGGTGGTCCCTAAGTTCCATGTAGTTAATGTAGGCATCATCGTTTTGGAACATGTCTAGTTGCGGGGTTCCTTGTAGATCCCAGTCGATGAGTTCAGGATGCACAAGGGGGAGGGAGTCGGAGGATAGATCTAATTTGTTGATAGTTTGGATGGATATGTGAGGAGTATTGGTAGGGATAGGGTCTGAGATGGTACCTTCTTCCAAATTATTTATTGCGATAGAACTTGAACCTTCCTCGAAAGTCGTATTCTCAGGAATTAGCGAATCACATTCTAGTGGTCTATGTGTTAGAGTTTGTCCCTAATAGTATGGACTATAAGTATGAATGGTGTCAACTTCCTTGTCATCATAGGAGTGCTTTGTCAGCTCATCCCACTCATATTCATTGGAATCTGTGTCACTGTCCTCTTGAAGGGTATGGATCATTTCCATAAGAGAAGCATTTGCTTTCACTTTGCCCTTATCCTTGTATCCTAGACCTTTTGTATTTCTTACGAATGATGATGAAGAAGGTCGAATGAGTTCTATAAATCTTTCTTTTCTTAGGCCAATGAGACCTTGTCCTTCATAACCCATTATGTGTAAGAAAGACTCACCTCACCCATAGATTTTCGTTGGGAGTTTAGGTGGTTCATGTTGTGTGTTCTCTTCTTCTTCTGTGTAGAGCCATTGTAAGATAACTCTTTCCTCTATTTCATCTGATAGGGTCCCCCATTTTACAAAGGGAGTTGTAGAAGGTGTAGGAGGAGCAGATGGCTTTGGAAAGTGTTTGGGTTGCCCAAATGATCTAGGAGATAGAGGCATTTTGGCTAAATTAAGGTTGTGCTCGATGGAGTATTCCCCTACTCCTGTTTCATTGATGGTAATTTTTTGCTCTTTGGTGCTTGGATGAGGAAGCTTCAGAGGTAGAATCATGTTGTGGGGTAGGGGATGTAGATGCTCTATTTTTGGGTATGATATAATCAGGCTTTGAGTGGATAGAGTTACAATGCTGAAAGGGATTGGGATCACCTTGGATGGTGACCTGTTTGCCATTGAGGGAATTTTATGCATTAGTGATAGGTAGAAGGCACAATGTTCATGGCATGAATCCATGGTCTACCTAGGAGAATATTATAGGCTAGCTCCCTATCTGGGACTTTACAAACAACATCCTTTATTACCAGTCCCACTTGTATTGGTAGTACCACTGTTCCTTTAGTAGTTCTTTCCTCTTCATCATAGGCTTTAATAGTAATCCTTTTCTTGGATCCACTGCATTTTCAGAGAACCCCAATGTAAGGAATAGCTTGAGCATGCAAATATTTAAATCAGCTCCCCCATCAATGAGAGCCCTCTTCATGCGGTTCTTATGGATGAAGGCAATGATATGCAAGGGTGTGTTATGAGGCTAAGACACTGAGAGGTCATCTTGTTCAGTAAACGATATGGTGCTTGAGGAGGTTAGATTTCCTACCATGATTTGAAACTTCTCTTGGGCCAAGTTCGTGGGTACAGTTGTTTCCACTAAGGATTTATCGAGAATCTCCTTGTGGGAAGGTGATAGATGCAACAACTCTAAGATAGATATGTGGGTAGGAGTTTTTCAAAGTTGGTCTATGACACTATACTAATGGGAGTTGGACTAAGAAGGTGATGACATTAGAGGGAGGGTATTCAACGTGACCTAACCACTGCAGGTGATGATACTGCAATCAGTTTTGTTGGGCTCTGAATGTTGGTTGGGCGTGACCACATTGACTTGTGGGATGTGCTCTGATATGCAATTGATGGTATAATTGAATGCCACACTTGCATAATTAGCACTATTATTCCCATTATTCTAATTTTGCCTATTGCAGTTGTTGTTGTTGCCATTATTATTTTTTTTTCTTGTACAGCCTATCATGATTGAGAAATAGATCCTTGTATGCCACATGCATCTCATTAGAGGTGTGTTGTTGAGCACCTCCTTGATTTTGATCAAGTATGTCTTGAATAACATGTTTGAGACAGATACAATTGTTGGTCGTATGTCCTCTTCCTCTATGATACTCACAAAAGTCAGTGTCTTTCCAATAGTGAGGTTTCATTTGAGGTTCATAATCGCTAGTAGGCGGTAGAGTGATCTCATTGTTGGCCAATAAATTCCTTAATGCAGACTCTTGGGACTCACCTAGCAGTGAGAACTTTTGCCTAGGATTTAAGTTGTACCATGGTCTTGGCTCCCGAGAGAATGTTTTGTTGGGTGTAGCAGTACTTGCCTCTCCTTTGAGCGTGAAGATTGGTTGTTGTTTGGGAGCCATGACCTTGGCATCAACTACTCCATCATTGATGACATTTTTATTCTTAGTCCAAAATTTTGACTTGTCCATGGTGTAGTTGGAGTTAGGGGTGTCCTTGTACAACTTAATTTGCCCCTTGGCAACCATAGATTTCTCGATGAATAATCCCATCTCAATGACCTTTAAAAATCAGGTAGGACATTAAATTTGGATTTGATAACTAAGATTGGAGTTGAGCTTGTGGACAAACATCTCCATCAATTGCTTCTTAATTACATCATATGAACATTTGCTCGCTAGTTGTCTCCACCTTTATAGGAAGGAGGTGAATGATTTGCCACTCTTTTGTTTGGTATTGCGTAGATCAAGCATGGAGACTTTGTGTTCAATGTTGTACGAGAAGTGTGTGATGAATTTGTTTACTAGCTCATCAAATGTTTTGATACCTGGTGGAAGTCGTGAGAACCACTCCATGGCTTGACTGCCTAGAGATCTAGGGAATAGTCTCATTAAGAAAGTCTCATTATGAGCTACTTCCATGCATGCGGCAGTGAATTCCCTAATGTGATCTCTTGGGTCCCCTTTCCCTTTGTATTTGTCAAACTTAGGAACTTTGAACCAAAAGGGGAAGGGCACCATGTTCAAACTTTTATCAAAGGGGTACAGTGCAATGTCTTTCAAAGAGTAAGTTTTAGCACTTGTTCCTGTCTTGAGATCTGTCATTTGTTACGTTAGGCCCTCAATTTGTTTCCTCATTTCTTCCATAGGTATATTCAGGTCTGTGACTTTCTTTCCTTTTCCCCCCTCAATGTGATTTTCATGAGTTTCCTCTACAGTCTCTTTTAGTTTGTTGAGATCAAAGTCAAGGGGAGTTTGAGTCTTAGACTCACAAGATACATAAAGTATCTGTGAGGGTCCTCGTGGAGCACTTTTTCTAGTAAGCGTTAAAATTTTTGATCTTGGAGGTGCCCTTGATACTCTTCATGAGAGATATCCTCATCACTATTGTGAGGGGTGACAATGTGATTGGATGATCTGGCCATTTCAAGTTGTCTTTTGTATTGAGATCTAGTTAAAACCATGCAAGGTGATGTGGGAAGCGGTGGGACGAAACTAGAGATTTTGGTAAGATGCTGGTGGAGATTGTTGAGAATAGGATACTTGTGATGAGATTTGAACAAGGGACTCTTTCTATCAATGATTCCAAGTAAGATGGTCAATACAAGATGATAGCCACAAGTAAGGGTACTCTATACATGTCTTATTGTGTAGAGACTAGTCGTGCACCAAGACCACTAGCGAAGTTCTATGACTTACTAGGGTTACTTCAATCCGAAATGATCTAAAAAAGGTCTTGTGCTAATCTGATATAGGATACTTTAACTTTTCTCTAGGGAGACCTAGTAGAAGATGGGTGAGATGACTGAGGAAAGAGAGGGTACGCTATGGAACAGATGGAAAAGTGACTACAAGGTAAGATCTGATCTCAGAATTGGGAACAATGTTGAAATGGGTACCCAGAAATGGCAAAAAGATTCTCTCAAAATAAGAGGAAGCACTCACTATTACGCATGCACAGAAATAGATGCATAGTAGAAGGGATCAAATGCGCAAGAAGTCAGTGTAAATGCGTAGTACTGGTAACTTTTAGATGCATAGTGACAGAGGGTAAAAGTGCAAAAAGTCGGTGTACATGCAGAAAGTTGATATAAATGTGTAGTTTCAGATAGCAAATGCGCAGCTCTAGTTTTTAGTATTTTTGCAAATTTTGACACACTTTTCGGTACTTTTTGGTTTTCTTGGTTGCAAGACTGTCTCTTTGATCTAATTTTCTTTAATTATGGCAAGAAGACACAGCAAACACAAAGAATATTTTCATGTTTTTTTTAATTTTTTTGTGATTTTTTTTACTCTTTTTGACTAAAAGAAAACAAATACAATCCTAGGTTACAAAGGACAATATAAACCAAATTCTCACTATCTCTAGTGAACCATCTTCGAGAGGTGATAATTGGCCTTCCCTGCACCAGTTTATAGGGGTTTTTGGCCACTAGAACAATGGTGTTTAATAAGTGCAACCATGTTAGATTTAGGGAAGACAAGTAAGAGGGGGGGTGAATTAGTTGTACAAAACTTTCTTCCAATTCAAACACTTAACTCCACATTGCTATTTAGCAGCATAATAGTAAATCAATCATGGAAACATAATGCAACAAATCAGGAGTAAAAACACATCAACACATGAGACACCAAAATTTTGACATGAAAAACACAGTTAAGGGAAAAACCACGGGGTGATTAACCCAAGATTGTATTCTCTGTTAGAAGAATAGAAAGAACAAAATGGCACATGCCAATTAGGGCTCACTGCCCAAGCACACTGCTCACAAGAGGCTCACTGCCTATAAGAGACACACTATCTACAAAGAAATAAGTATCACCTACTTGAACTGGAAAATAGCATCTTCACCATGCTTGAATTAGTTCCATTTAAGCCCAATACTTCTGCTCTTCCTTTCGCTCTCCTCCTTACTACCACACACTCATCTCCACAAAGACAACTTTGAAATGACTTTTCAATCCCTTATTTATACAAGGAATTGACTTAGGAATAATCATCTAAGTCAGAAAACATCCAAAAGAACATCTGCAGGATGTGTAACTCATCCGGTCAGCCAGTCTCAAGAAGAACACCATCATCTGGAAGTTATTCTTCAATTTCAAGCTCCAACTTTAATGCGGACCACCAACATGAACTGGACACGATCCAAAGACCTCCACAAGCTTTCCTGAACCACCAAGAACATCCACACTTCATCTGCTTACTAAAATCCTTCTCTCCTTCATCTGGAACCTCAAGAACACAGTCTGTCATCATGTCATAAAGGAATAGATGCTTACGGACCTTCAAACCATGAACCAATCGAGCTGACACTTCACAAAGACTTCTTCAACACTCCCTGAAATCCATAGAATAGAACAATGCATTTCCGGATCTCACCAGACCTATCTGTATCACTTTGTCGCCACTGAACATCTGCCAGAACTAGTTTTACTTGAGCGGCCACAAATTCTTTAGATCTTCATGCAAACCTCTAAAATCTCTACTAGACCACCTTAAGATACATATCTACAAACCCTTTAAACCACATCCTCTGATCCTCATCCTATCTTGGACTTTTATCTTACTGTCATTACTATTCTTCATTGTTCCTAATTAAGACTAATTTTCTCAATATCCTTAGCACACAGCTCATCCAATCCTTATCATTAATGCAATAGGAGTATGTTGACATCAATGATAACACCGGTTAGGCCCATACTTGCAACAAACCATTTGAGTGGTTATACATGTGGCAACACTACTCTCTCTTATGGAGTCTCCCAGCCTGCAAGGGTTGCGCCTTGGAGGGTTTTGGGGGAGATTGGCTGTCGGTATAACACAATTTCACTCATTGTTTGAAGCTTTCACTCTAAACACAATTTATTTATAGTGGCTTGGTAGAGCTTGGCTTTAACTTGTTACCACTTAGGGTCGTTCCTACTTGGATGGACAGTATCCAAGAGTAGGCCCCTCTAAAGGAAAAATACATGCAAAAATGATATGTTTGGCATTTTGGTCACCCAAGGTAGGGGAGATCATAGGCCTGGTATCATTCCCAAAACATAGAAGACAGTGGTTCTTTCCCCTAGTTAAAAAGAAAAAGACTAAATGAGCTGTCTACTTGGACAAGCATAGAAATTTGTTAACTTTGAAGTGATAACAAGATAGCAATGGTTCAACTTGATCCAGATAGAAATGATTTGTTAACTTTGAAGTGATAATGAGATAGCAATGGTTTAATTTTACCCAGATAGCAATGTGTCTAACTTTGAAAGAGAGCAATATAGCAATGATTCAATGATATGCAAGATAACAATGATTCAATTACCACCCTCCTAGTTAAGACTATGTGAGATTTGCATGAGCATCCATTTACTTTCCTTTTAGAAATTGAAGTGTGAGTTAACAAGTGCAGCTATATGATTCTAAACCAGTACCTAGCCTGCAAAAATAGATCCAAGAGTGTTCCTGCGAAAGAGCATTAGTATTAGCAAAAAAAAAGCCACAAGAAAAACCCTAAAGTCATTGTCTAGATCAGATGCACAGCTTTAGAGTCTAAATGTGTAGAAATAGAGCTCAGAAGTGCAAGAGTACAAATGCACTGAGACAGAGATCAAAAGTGCAGGAATACAGAGTATATGTGTAGAAATAGTAGATGCGTCGTATCAGAGGTTATATGCACCGAAATAGAGCCTATATGCGCCAAAAGATTGGATGCGCTGGAACAGATAGCAAATGTGTATTAGGATGAGGCAGATGCGCATATTCCTCCTGTGTACGGCTTTCTAACACACAAAAACTTAGTTTTTGGGTTAAATCAGGGCTAGGCCCCACGGTGGACGCCAAAAATGTTAAGGGAAAATTAGAGTAAACATGAATAATCAATATATCAATAATAATAATACCCAAAACTCAATGAAAAGGGAAATAATCAAGATCAAACAAATAAAGACGAAAACCTTTGCAAACCTCAATACTTCATAGCTTCTATTGATTGGCTATCTCAATTGATCTTGCATGTATGAATAAGACCCTCAGAGAGTGCACTTCTTTGCTATTCCAAGATTGTCAATGGAGAATGTCTATGATAGAGCTTTGTAATGAAGATGAGCTTCACAACAATGGTAGTGATATGGTAACAAGTTGATCACAAGCAGAAAGGAATGACATGGGTGCCAAAGGCACGCTATAATTCCTACAGAGTAACAATACTGAAGGCTTGGATGAATGAAATAGAAGAACAAGGTTCAATTTATAGAACTGGGAAAGAGAAGATCAACGGTATAGAAAGAATGAGAAGATCAACGGTATAGAACGGTTGAGGAATGTACGTGAATAGAAAGAAGACAAGTGTCTTGCTCTATTTTGCATGAGAGGAATTAATAAAATAGAAGAATGAGTTAACTAAAGAGATTAATCAATTAAAAGAATAGATTAATCAGTTAAGAGAATAGAACTAGAGAATAGAAATTGCATGAGGATGAGAAGATATTTTAGCTCAATTAAATATTTGGAATATTCAATTGTATGAGCACAAGGATTGAATTATATTTAGAGATAACTCAATTTAGAAGAAATAGACAACTTAAATAAATATTTGATTTATTTAAATTTAGAGAAGATATTATTAGAAGAAATAATTAAATAATTGATATTATTTAATTTAGAATGAATTTGGGAGAACTAATTAAATAATTGGTATTATTTAATTTGTTGGAGGAATTAGAAGAATTTAGGAATTTTAATTAAATAAATTGATTTTATTTAATTGTTGGGAGAATATGAATCAAATAAATAAATTGGTTTATTTATTTATTGATAGAGGAATTTGACTTAAATAAATATTAAGAATATTTATTTGGACAGAGTCGTGTCATTTTTAGGCGTATACAATATTTATCTATAGAGTCTTCGAACAAGGGCACACAGTTGTTGACATATAGACTTAATAGTATGTCTTAATTAATTAAGAATACTATCTATAGTTGCAATTAGATAAAATAGTGATAATTAGTATCCATTGAATACTTCATTAATGATAAGATATTTCTAGTAGAAGTTTATAAATAGATATGTATCATTTCTTTACTAAGAATAATAATTTCTTATATAACTAATTTAATTTCTCTGTTTGATTAGCTGAGAACACTGTTGAATGGTTTTATTCTACCAAGATCGGTAAAATTAAAAGAGATTTTAATAACGTAAGTTAACAAATTTTCAAGTCTCTTATTCTTTATTGCATTACTCTCATTGTATTTCTACTATAGCATTTTTAGGTGATTTTTGTTTCATATATATATATATATATATAATCTAAAAACTTATTTCTTGATCAGTTGTTGTCCCAAGAACAATATCAGTATTATTTGGTCCAAAGACAATCTTTTAGCATCACAGAGTAGAAGTAAGTGTGAATTATTAATTTTTATTACTAGGATTTACTTTTTTTTGGCAAATAATAGTATAGGCATTATAGTTCCTTTGGACTATAGTTATTGTTTATAGTTATCTGGTTATGAACTACAGCATTCGTTTGTTATTGTTTATGATTTGACGACTATTGTTTTTGTTTTCAACTATATATTATTAATCATTGGGGTTGAATGCTTGTGTTTTTAACAGGGGTTGAGGTTTTTTTTGTTTTTCTGTGTTGTTTTTTGACATGTAGAGAAATATGATTTTTTCCTTTAAAAAATAAGAATTTATGAAATGATATAATTTGATTAGATTTAAATTAGTCTAAAAATTGAGAACTCTGCAATTTGATTTGATTTTTGTGAGAGGTTTATTTTATTTTACTATATTTAGTCTTTTTTTTTTAATATTTAAATTTTAAATAAAGTTTTGAAATTTTAAGTATTTTTATACATCAAGAGATCAAATTTGGAGTAGATATTATATTCACTCTTGTTGTTTTTTCTTCTTAAAATGTTTTGATTCATAAATAAGATAAATTTTATATAAAAATCAGTACAAGTCAGTTATATTTTGACAGCTAAAGTCTCTTGATTTATAGACTTTGACGGTGCACCAAAGAATTTTTCTTCTTAAAGTGTACTGGATTAGCCTTCCTTTCTTATGAGCTTTATGAATCTAGGTTCAAATCTGTTGCCATTCATTTGCTAGAATTATTTTTGGGTATTAATCTGACAAGTGAGAGGCTTATTTTGTAGGTGGATTGAATAGAAAATGTTTTCCAAGCTTGGATTGTAGGTGCAGAAGTTCATGCCTAAAAAATAGATTGGATTTTAGGCTTGGATTGTAGCCGAGATCCTTTACAATTTCTCTCTACTTATTTACTTACCCTTTTCTCTCTTTCTTTTATGCAGGAGTACAAGAAAGGGGGTTTACTATTTCACTATTTTTCTACCATGTACAGGTAGGTGTTCATGCTAGATGCAATAAGGGTTATGTTGTTATTCAACCCATGATTGTGTGTTACTTATTACTATCTCCAAATCTCATTGTATCTAGCTTCTTTCCCCCCCATTTTTTTATAGATTAGTGTGGAGGCATTTGACAACTTTGCAAATACACATGTAAGAAAACTCAAGGAAATATAAATCATTTGGAATTTACTTGTAAAATAGTTTGCAACAATAGAAGCAAAATGTTATTCTTTATACAAAACAACTAATTTTTTTTCTAACTTAATTCATACTCAGATTTCTTATAACAAAAGTATGCAACTTTCACCATTACATTTTTTTTCACACATAAATCTTAAAGGTTATCAGACATTGTCTTGAGCAATGAAATCATAAGATTCAACTTGTACATGCTACTTGCATTATTACAACAAAAATCTGCTTTGTATTCAACAACTTGTATATACTACCAATTGACTAAAAATGACTAAATATACTACCAATTGATGGCAATTAATGATTACAATGACTAAATAAATGATTGCCATGACTAAATAAATGAGTAGTTAACAACAATCAATGACTAAATTAACGACTAAATATACTACCAAATTGAATAAAAATGATTAAATATACTACCAATTGATGGCAATTAATGATTACAATGACTAAATAAATGACTACCATGACTAAATAAATGAATAGTTAACAACAATCAATGACTAAATATACTATTGAATTGATTAATCAAAACAACCAATAAATGACTAAAAATGGTTTAGTCATGAATTTGGTTGCATTATAAATGACTGGCAATAAACTACTAATGGTCATGTGACCAAGATTAGTCACATATATGCAATTTTTAGTAGTTTTTTTAGTAATATATTGCTCTTTTTGTACTAGTGAGATGTACTTGTTTTCTTTCATTGCAACTTGTACAGTCAATCCCATGGCTTGTGTGGGAATCTATGAGCACATTCGCTTTATGAATATAAACAGTTATTTCATGCAATTATTTATGTACTATTCTTTTCATAAAACATTCAATTACATAAAGAAAATCTGAAAATGATTGCATGGTACAATTGTTTATGATCATGAGTAGAGTTTAGCAAACTTTTGTGTACCTTCTTCACTTGATAATTGGATTAACTGTAATGAATGGACAATGAAAACAATCAGAAACACATAGGTTAGCTTTCCCTTCTCCTGTCAGTCTTAGGATATCTCTTGCTTTGTTGGGATGTCTTTCCCATCCTTATCTGGCTCATGTAGCAGCTCTTACTGAGTTGCTACATGATTCTGGTACTGGTGACAACCAGAATGGCCCTCCACCAGGGTAGTAGGCAGGCCTTCTAGGGCTAACTGCGAGCCTTCAACTTTTTTTACTTTTCCTCCTCCACTCCTCTACTTAGGCTCATGTCTGAAGCTTCTATTGTACTTGAATCCTTCTACAAAGGTAGAAAACATCAGTGTTGTCCCAGCTTGACCTTATTGGGCAGATATGCACAATTAGGTAACATTTTTGGCAACCTCTACGCTAGTTTTGCCTACTAAAATGTCCATGACCAGTTTCTTAGTATATCCATTGGGCAATAGAGTCTTTCCTTGGCCATTGCAACTTAGAAAACTTGAAACTTGGCTATTAGAAAACTAAACAGTAGCAAAACTAATTGAAAACAAAACAAGGCTAGCTCTAAACAGGGCTAGACAACTGTGCATCAGCACTTCTTGGAAAGCAAAAACTAAAGCAAATGGCTTACCTACCTAAACTAAACAAAAGAATAGGCCTGCTAAACAAAACCATTAACAAGCTCTACAAAATAGCTTCCTTTCCTAATCAACCTGGGGTGTTCTTCATGCCTTTGAGCAGCTAATGAGGGGTGTGGAAAGGGTGGGCATTCAAAGGACTTGTGTAGTACCTTTTCAAGAAAAAGAATAAACACATATACCCACTTGTTTTAACTGAAAATACAATTGTTCTGAGGTGGATAGGTGAGTTGGTTCTCTTTTTCCTACTACTCATCTTCATGCCTTGCAACTGGCCTAATGGGTAATAGCTTCTCCTTGTTGCCTTCTAGTTGGATTAGATGTCAAATAGGACACCCTCTTGACAAACTAATGTGTGAACAATCAATGTTGGTTTGATCCTTGTGTTTTGCTACCCTATCACCTTGAGTCTAAACTATCGACTGATTAGGGGGGTTTGAAAACTTACCCAACTTGGAGTTGTCTAACTCCTACTCCTCTTCCCAAGAGAATGTATGATCAAGAAACTCTTTCAAAGATGCCTTTTGATGGTCTACCTTGCTGTCCTCACCATTTACTGATTTGGGGTCTTGGTCATTACAAGAATTCAACAGAGTGACAAGCTCTCTACAAGCTGAATAGTTAGGATCTTGACAAATAAATGTAGAGTTGTCTTGAAAAGGATGATCATATTCAATTAGCTTACTTGACTGCTCTTCAAGGTAAGTTGCCTTCAAGTCATCCATGTCAGCCTCTTCATTGTAGTACAAAGGGAGTTCTGAAAACAAATCAGATGTTTCACATCCATGGGTAACATGATCCTCTTTGCAAATGGGGCTCTCCTCCTTTACCAAAAGACTTTCTAGGTCCTCTTCATCACTATGCTAGCTGGATACCTCAAAATGGCTGTCAATATTGTTGATGATGGTTTTAGCACACAACAACACAGGTAAGATATAGGATATCTAACCTCTCTTGAAAAAGGTATCCTATCCTAGATAGGACTACCCCAAGGTTTATATAGCTAGGTCTTAGCTTTGCAGGAATAACTTCAGTGGAATGTATCAGTTAGACCAACAGAGGGGACTTACATGCATCAATAGAGTTTATAAATTATTACAGCAAAGTGTGCAAACTACCCTTTGATATTCTCAGCAGATTTAACAGAGTAGATGCTGCTTAAGGCCTAAGCCTAACAACTATTTATAAAGAAAATGTAAAAGGATTAAGGGTTGAGAGGGAAGGTGAAATCCTAAGTAGCAATCACAACTGGAGGAAATGTTGCAGATAGAAAAATGCATTTCAATAAACCACCTCTTACTTTACCAGGTTACGAAACCACAATGCTATAAGAGACAATGCAATCTTCAATGGAAACTTATGATTTTCAAATCACGTCTACTCATTAAATACCCAGATTGTGGCACAATCCAACTTGTAAAATGCAATTGAACTAATTTCAATAATAAGGCCTAGGCTAACTATACACAATAACTTACAATCAACAAGCACTAATTGTATGGGCCAAAGAATTCATCAAATATCTTTAACATTCATCCAACATTGCAAAAGAACATCTAACTAACTCTAGAATGATGTGAACCATGAAAGGAAAAGAGATAACACAATGACAAATTTCTAGCAATACTGCAAAATTTGTTTTGTATTAATCAATTTAGCAGAGTCTCAGCAATTCACCATCAAAGATCTGTTACAATGAGAAAATGGGTTGGCCCTTTTATAAACAAGGCACCATACCGAGTTTTTCAATGGACAGTGGAGATTTACTCAACACCAATGGTTCAGATTACATGATATTTAATTTGGTACAACAGTTTATTACATTCTCGGATTTGCATTTGTCCTTTAGGAAAAAGATAAATATAGCTTCTAAATACATTGAACTTGGACAAAATAAGTACCCATTTGGTTGTACATGACAAAGAGCCAATTCCCAAGGCAAAAGAAAGTCAACAAGAGGTCACATGATGCATGAAAACTTGTGTTGATGTAGAGTGACGAGATTTCAAAATCTAGCTAGAATATTCTATTGATCCTCGTCATCTAGTTTGACTTTATTCTTCTCAGCTTCTCTATTGTTGTATGTTGTAAGAGCTGATAACATTGAATTGATGTCTGCTGGGTCCAAATCCTTGATATAATCTATTCTGAACTTTAGTCAATCAACCTCCTGTGAAAACTTGTAGTAGACTGCATCTTTGGACCTCCTATTTCTTCTAAATTCTACAAATGTAGCTCTGAGATCACTAACCTTTTCTAATTTCCCAATCATGTTGAGCAGTGATTCCACATGGATAATGTGGCGTAACTTGTCCTTGCATTCTTACACATTTACTAGAGCCATGTCATCATGGTCAGAATTTATACAAGCTCTCAGTGCATCATTTATTTTATAAATCACCTCCATAATTTGGGCTCTGGCTATACCAAAAGAATCCTTAGCCTTTTCAAAGACCTCTTTCCTTAGTCCAATTAGTTCCAACCATTGTTCAGGTTTCTCCAATCTATCCTAAGTCAAAATGCCCTCTGCTAACAAAACTTCATCAGGGAGGTTAGCCATGGCTGGCACTCTAGGATGCATATGGGAGTAATAGTCTTCATAAGCAGTACAATCATTATTAACTTATTCCCATTTGGACTTCAAGATGCAAAAATCCTTATGCAATTCAATCACAAAATGAATCACCTCATAGCCCTTTGTGTAAACTTTATGAAACCATTCTTCTGTGGCTATTGCAGTAGTCTTAATTTTGTCAAAATTTGTCATCTCCTCCTTACAAAGGAGACAAGGTGTTTCCTCTAGCTCTCCATCTACATTCATTGGCTTCATTAAGAATTTTATGCAGACCATGAGCTCTTCATTTTGTTGCTTTAATTGTTGCTTGGTCAGCTCATCTTTATTTAGTTTGTCAAGAATACTAGACACGGAGCCTTTAAATTCCTCAATTTCTTGTTCCTTGGAGGTTGGCCCCAAATTTATTGTTGTGACTGTGTAATCTTCTGGTCTTACATCCTCCTTATTGGCTTGTTCTGGAGGGACTGCCACCTCAGCAACAAGGGAGCTTGATGTATCCTTATAAATTCTAGATTGGATCTTAGCCTTCTTTTGTTTCTTAGGTTTCTCCAATCTAGCCAAAAATGTATCCAAATCCAAGGACATTACCTCTACCTTAGGAGGCTTATTGCTCAGTCTTTGTTGCAACCACTCTGGTGCATTAGAAGTGTCCTTAGGAGAGTCAATGTGACTACCTCCTTTATTTAAAGAATCTTCATGAATATTTTACGTTTCCAACTACTTTTTTGTCTCTTTATCCCCACTTGTATTTTGCTCATCATCTTATGTATCATTGTGAGGAGACTCTGGTTGCTCTATATACTGCAGATTTTCAATGACTGCCTTCTGAGCTATTCCCAAAACTGAGTCTATAGTCCCCCCCTTTGTTGGACTATTTGCAATTTTGACTACCTCAATTGTGTTGAGATCAATGGGAAGTTTATATGTTATATCTTTGATAGTTACCTTCTCCCGGGACTCTAATTCAGCACATACCTTTTCTATTCCAGGTAGTTGAGAGACCAGTAAGGACACTTGGATTTAATCTTTAATGGAGGCAATAAGATGAGATAGGGAGCTATTTACCATAGCAAAAGAATCAGTAGCAATAGGTGGTAAATATACATGGGCCAAGTTGACAAAAGAGGCAAAGCCTAGAGATGGTGGAACAGGAGGAGAAGAAAGCATGGAAGAGATAGATATGGGTGAGGAAAGGCTAAGTTATGACAAAGAAAAGGATGGTACGAGGATGGTAGAAATGGGGAGTAGAGAAAACTGTGTGGAGATTGAGGTGGAGGAGATGGAGTGGGAAGCAAAATAGATGGATAGAGGTGTGGAGGAGGATACTAGAGAGATAGATGGTACAGAGATGGTGGAAATGAAAGGCAAAGAGGAAATGGAGGAAATGACAGAGGAAATGATAGGTGGAGAAAGGGGAATAGGCGAGCTTGTGCTAATTGCCAGAGGATAAGATGTAGCTGCCATGGTGGATGGAGAGACAAATGATGAAGTATTAATAGTAGCAGAGGATGAGGTAGTAGTATTTGGTTGTGGTGGAGAAGTAGTAGATGTAGTAGGTTAAGGAACTGTAGGGGTTGATACCTTAGGTTTCTTTGCTTTGGAAGTCTCCCCTTTCCCACTAGGCATGTCCTTCCTTTTGGCAACCCTTGTCCTAGCTGATGGAGGATTTTCTTTCTTTTGTGTCTTGGGAGGGGCTTTCTTGGCTTTCACCTTATCTACTAGTGGTATATCTTATTCATCATCTTCCTCAGGTGTATCTCCTATGGCAGTATCTTTTATGACCTCTTGTGTTGCATCATGAACCTCAATGGGCTCATCTTCCTCATCACTACTTGTCCTATCTTGGGTCTATTCTGTATAAGTCAAGGTTGTTCCTACTTGTGTCAAAGTAGTAATCTATCCTCTGACCCAGTTCTTGCTCAACCTGATTAGTTTTTTCATTGCTTCATCCAGTGAGCTCTCTTCTAAATCAACCTAGTTAGGAAAAGGAATTGGCTG
This sequence comes from Cunninghamia lanceolata, assembly GCA_027924645.1. NCBI lineage: Eukaryota > Viridiplantae > Streptophyta > Pinopsida > Cupressales > Cupressaceae > Cunninghamia > Cunninghamia lanceolata. The sequence continues at coordinate 9,898,016 of BSBN01001281.1, forward strand.
GTTAAACAGTGCCTCCCATGGTCATGTTTGGATCAAGTTATCATCTTCCACCACTTGATTAGGGACTTGTATAATATGGAACCTCTTGATAAAATCCAGAGATAGCCTGGAATAATTCATCTTCAACACTTCATAATCATCTAGACAATTAGCCCAGAAATCTTCAATGTGTTCTTTATGAAACAATCTCTTGCTCACATGCCTTTCCATTATACTGAATGGATCAAAGTGTTTTCTTTTGTGGAATAGATGGAGTTTTAAAGGCTATATCTTTGTATCATAATGTTCAGCTACCCCAAGAGTAACACAAAAATAATTGCCTCTTCCTAATAGGATAGGGAATTTGATAGAGGCTCAGTGCAGGTGTTTTAACTTCTCTGTACAAGGAAGGTGTTGTCTTGTCAGTTCTAGGAGCACTACCTTATCACTAGGATATCATGGAAGCTCATAAGGTGCTTTTGTGAAGCCCTGAACTCTCAAATAAGTAAACTTTTGAAACTGAACATACCATCTCTGGTATGAGTTAACAACATTGGAAGCCTCATGAGATAGTCTCATGGTAGTATTATTTTGCAGAATTCGAGTAATGTGCATGGTGAAGGCTTGACTCATTTATAGTGCACCAAAGACTGGGAGACCTCTAATTGTGTGTAGCATTCATACACCTTAAACTAACCATCTACATTGCCAACATTACCCAGGGTCATCCCACAATAATGGGTTACACTTTTTGGCCGAACTTGAGATTGAAATCAACATTTTGAACTAAATCTTCACTTTCTAACACCTATAGCTGCTAAACCGTTAGGAATTTGAAGATGAAGTGAACTAATGATTTGTGAGATTTTGTCTATAGATTCTAAATTTTTTTTTTTTTTTTAAATTGAAGTTAAATTGTAAAATTTTAAGCGTCTCCTTTGATAACTAGTTTTTAATAGTAAACAACATTTTTTTAAAGTGATGTGTATTCTGTCGCACAAAACTTTTTTTCTACAAAGGATAAAATTTTGATTCTTTTGAATTTAGATTGGTAACACCAATATCTAGAGGATACATTTGGTTTCATAATGTTCTGTTGAATGTTTTTTTTAATTAAGTTTTGAAGTCAAACCAATTATAATTTAGACATAGGCGTATTATGTCCAACATAACTTTTTTTTGTATGTATCAGAATTCAATTTTTTTTGTTGGAATAAGGACATCAATACCTAGAGAGAACATGTGTTTTTTAGAATTTTTTTCTCTATTTTCCTATTTTTTTCATATGTGTGAAACAAAGACCTTGATGTTCATTGAAAAACCTACATTCACAAGAAATAAAAACTAAATATAATAATCAAATTAAATATACTTAAAATTATACTTTTTGGGAAGCTTATAATAAGGACTACATACTTACAAAACATAAATTTTAAATAAATTTATTTGATCCCTCAAAAGGTAAATCAAAAGTGGTTTTTTATTAGCATTTTGATAGGTGTAGAGGAGACTCCATTATATGTATGGTTTAAAACTAGCGAGGTTCTATCCAAGGGGGTTTGAATCTAAGGGGGTTTGATCAAACCCTCTTCAATTAAAATCCTTTAAATGAAACTTTTTAAGGCTTAAATCATTATATTTTCTAAAAATATGTGATTTCAGCAAAAATAAGGATGTCCCAGAAAGTGTAACCCATTATTGTGGTAGCACCCCCTAGTCTAGAGAGTCCAAGATATACCACATGCCTTGCCAAAGCATACACAATATAGGATGTCCATCTGAAAGTTTCATCTATGCTAAAGGAAACAAAAGATTCATGGATGTTATTACTAAGGATTTGGGCCCAATGTATTTTCTTGTCTCCATGCAATATTTCTTTAATGAACACAAACATTCATCCTTCAAATGTTGAAGCAATGGGCAGCCTCGTGATTCTACTAAGGAGTGTTACCAAATCTCCTACTTCTTCCTTGAAGTCACTCCTATACAGGGTATTCGGCAACTTAGACAGGGCTGACCTTTTATTCTTCATCCATCACTCATTTGTCTTCTTTCTGTAGGTCTCTGGATCCTCCTTGTACATTTTCTCATTCTCCTCTTTGTCAAACATGGTGGGTTTGGGGAATGGATGGATATCAAAGATTTTTGCAATTGATTATGCACTGAGTTCTACCAAGATCTGTCCACCTAGAGTTTGTATAGTTCTTTTAACTTGATCATAGTTGTTGGCATGGGCTACAATCAATTCTAGGCATTGTACTGATGTGGGGAATGCAGCTTCTTGGGCTATCTTGTTGTCCCTAATCCTTTTGGCCAATGGAGTAGGATTAGGACCTAGGACTCTGAGCTTGAAATCCTCTATATCTACATGTCCCAAGTCAATATCTCCAATGTTTGTCCACGTTGAGGTAATCTTGGTCACACGATGAATTTCATTAAACTCGTACTTCATGTTGATTGCATGGGAGGACATTTATCCTACAGGATAGGACCTAATGAGTAACTCCAACAACTTAGCTATCCTAATGGCCTAGACTTAGGTTCAAGACAGTTAAATGATTTTTCAGTTTATACCCTAAGTCTAAAATCTTGTTGTTTAATCAATAGTATCAAAGAAACCCTTAATTCAAGGTCTATAGAGTTGTATTGCATTCTCACTAACACTTATTACACAATTTCATAAGTAATAGACAAAGAAATCCACTCAGGGGGCTTTTGGGGCCTCACTAAACATATGTAATAAGTGCTAAATTATTTGCATAAAATTGAAATAAAACATATAAGTCACAATTGATACCATGCATATTTGTCCATATGATTATCAAATACTTCAAAAATCCCTTAAAAAAACATGTCAACTCATTGTTTGCAACATCAGCGGGGTTTCTTGCATCCTCTGGACCTAGCGCTAGGTTGACTTAAGGTGTTAACGAATATATCCTATAGACGCAACTTTTAGCGCAATCTGGTTGATCCAATTTTTAGTGCAAAATGTTCTTGTAGAAAAAATCAAAGTCACAGGATATATCCTGCAATGGCTATTTTTAGCGCTTGTCTAGTGATATCAAATTTTAGCACTAGGTTGACTTTAGGCCTTATTGGAGTTGGCAGAATTTCTAATGGCTATGGGATATGTCTTGTGATAGCCATTCTTAGTGCAAATGTGATGACATCACATTTTAACACTAGGTATACTCAAACACTTCATTTTACAGAGAATTTAGGTAAAACATATTTGTGGAGATCTTAGTGGTTACGGGACAGATCCTAAGAAGTCATTTTTTCGCGTAAACTTGATTAGGGATTTGACACAGTGTGTTCTAAGTTAAATTTCCTAGGTTTTAAATGCTCCTCACTCTGTGATTTTATTCAAGGCATAAATTAAGGCTTTTGGAGAAGTGATTAACTGAAAACATTTGCACCCTTGAAAGGAAACCCCAAACCAACGTATATTCACTATATTTACAAATTCTAATCAAAACCCGATGCCAATATTTCGAAGAGATTCTCAATTAAAACATAAGCAAATTCAACCAAAAGATTTCTCATATGAAGCTCAAACTAATTCAAACCCTTGGCTACAATGTTTCAAATTTAAAAATAGGGGTTAATGGCCCCGACCTATAGAATGTTGAATTGTGGGGATGGAGGCAATGTAGGCCGCCTTAGAATGCTTAGAAATCACCTTAAGTCAACATGAATCACCACTAATCATTCCACACTTCTCAAATTTGCTCAATGCACTCAAAAATATAGAAAGTTAAAGTTTTGTGTGTGAAATAAGAAAAAATGGGAAATTCCAAACATTTTATTACACCGAATAATAGCCATTAATGGTGAAGTACAAAGACAGGGTGTTGCGTACCCACGGTGGGAAATTTGCCTCTGATGGGATCTGTGGAGATTTTGTGGAGGAGCAGATGTGTCTAGTTGGGCAAGTTTTTTGCGCAAATCAAGTTGGAGGAAATTTTAGCACTAGCGGGGTTTTGGGCATCCACCGACTAGGGGGGCTTTTAAAGACCACCGAACATGTTTGGTGAAGAACAATTTATGCATAAGTCCATTATCTTGAGCTTTTAATGCAAAGCATATTTATAAAGCAGCTGTGGGGATATCCGGTGTCACCAAATTTTAGCGCAAGTGCAATGATAGCCCTTTTCAACGCAAAACATACCAAAGACTTAGGATTTTTGTACAAAGGGCTTAGCTCATTTGAGACCTACTTCAAGGACCCAGATACCAAAACTCATGCAACTTGGATGAAAGTATGAACAACTTTGACCTTGAGATCACAACATCACTTCTCAATAAACCTACCAAGACCAAGCCCAAACAAGGCAAAGCAAAGGAAAGGGGGTCTCCATTTGATGAAATGGGGCATGTGTGCAAGGCACAACAAATGGCGACTCTACTGGGGAAATTCTCTAGAGAATTTCATAGATAAACTTCAATTTCAAACCCAGAATCTTTGTGTTTCCTACATATTAGACCGAAGAGCATGAGACAATATCAAAGAAGCAGAGATCACTAACTTGGTACAACTATCCATATTTTGAAAGTCTAAGTGTGTGCAGTCGCATTCATTCCCATCCTTCCATAGCCAATATTGTCAAGGTTCACTTGCATTAAGCTATGTAAAGATACACACCTTTTGAACTACCTTAGACATTGCCCCGCTGCCAACAGGCATCTATAGCCCTGATAGTGTTGTCTCTATGATTCCCTCAAGCATTGCTCTACTGTCCGTTAGGCATCCATAGCCCCTGATAGAGTTACTTGAATCCTCCAGCTAATTGAATATTTTATAGCAGAATTAGGATGTATTAATTTCAATAGAGTATTCATTTGATAATGCATTTGAGCTTAACTCTTGATATGAGTACTAGAAAGCACCACATACCCTTGCAGCACATGATAAATATCGCATGGGCTACGAATTAGTTCAACTTCGCTAGGCTAGAAATCATAGTGGTAGCAAAGGTGAGCCTATAGATTTTTCACTGAGCCCAATATCACCAAGACTCCTTTGGAAGCTTCAGGATTATTTAAAGATGTGAAAGATATATGACTAGAAAATACTTCGAGTGAACTAAACTAATGACTCCTTTCCCATGAACAAGCATCATGTCATCTAAGCACAACAATAGAACCCATAGGAATACTTGAGTGGAAAACCAAAGTTTCTCAAGGAAATCCTCCAGATGACTTACCCAAAGAGGACCTTTTGGAGGACTGCACAGCTACCACCACATTTAAGAAATGGAGAACCCCTACAAAATAAATGCAGGAAGCATAAGCAAAGCAAGCAAAGCAACTAACCTAAGAAAAGCAAACAACACCTAATAGCTAGAAGTAGAGCAGAGACTAAACTACAATAGTAAACTAACCTAACCAAAACAAAACAAATGGAAAAAGACTAATTATGTACACAAAAGAAGGTCAAGGTGCCTCCTAAGCCTAAAAATAGTGCTTTAGGAACTGCCCATTAACAAGCGGCGGGAATTCCTCACCAGTAAGTGTCTTCAATTTGTACATATTATCCCCTTGGATCTCAGCTATTTAGTAGGGGCCTAACTAAATTTTATCAAACTTCCCATGTTCACCCTTCTTCTCATAAGCCTTGTCCCAATACAGCACCAAATTAGAAATGTAGAAAGCCTTGACCTTGGCTCTCTTGTCAAACCATCATTTTACTACACCTTGGTGTTTGGCAAAGTTTTCAATCGCAGCATCACGTTTCTCTTCTAAGTGCAGTAGTTGGGTTAAGTAGTCTGAAATTTTGTAATCTGGCTCTAGGTAGTTTTGTATAAATTGTAGTACAAGAATTCTCAAATGGATGGGGTAAACAAGTTCCAGTCCATAAACCAGATGATAGGGTGAAGTACCTAGGATAGCTTTGTGTATGATTCAGTCTACCCATAAGGCAAATTTGAGTTGGGTATCCCAGTCTCTAAGGTTCCTATCAAGCAACCTTTTAATGACTTCAAGCAAATTTTTGTTTGTTGACTTAGCTACTCCATTTGCTTGAGGGTAGTAATTAGATGAAAACTTCAATACAATACCATAGTCAAAGGCCCAGTTTGAGAAACGTAAAGATGAAAATGTTGGACCATTGTTCGCCCTTCTTCTCATGAGCCTTGTCCCAATACAGGACCAAATCAGAAATGCAGAAAGCCTTGACCTTGGCTCTCTTGTCAAACCATCATTTTACTACACCTTGGTGTTTGGCAAAGTTTTGAATCATAGCATCACGTTTCTCTTCTAAGTGCAGCAATTGGGTTAAGTGGTCTAAAATTTTGTCATCTGGCTCTAGGTAGTTTTGTATAAACTTTAGTACAGGAATTCTCAGATGGATGGGGTAAACAAGTTCTAGTCCATAAACTAGATGATAGGGTGAAGTACCTAGGGTAGCCTTGTGTATGATTCTATCTACCCATAAGGAAAATCTAAGTTGGGTATCCCAGTCTCTAGGGTTCCTATCAAGCAACCTTTTAATGACTTCAAGTAGATTTTTGTTTGTTGAATCAGCTACTCCATTTCCTTAAGGGTAGTAATTAGATGAAAATGTCAGTACAATACCATAGTCAAAGGCCCAGTTTGAGAAATGTAAAGATGAAAATGTTGGACCATTATCACAAACTAGAGAAAAGGGCAGCCAAATCTTGTAATGATATGCTTTTCAACCAATTCAATTACCATCTCAGTTGTACATTGCTTACAAGCTTGAGCTTCAAACCATCTTGTATAGTAGTTAATAGCGGTTAGAATATACATGTGGCCTGCATAAGAAGTTGGATTGATCATACCAATGAAGTTGAGTCCCCACTATGCAAACGGACGTACCTCCACCACTAGTTGTAATGGCATAGCAGCATTCCTTTCCCTTGTAGTAGTAGTTTGGAAAATATGACAAGTTTGAGTATGCGTGTGGGCATCTTTAAACAATTTATGACAATAATAACCAGCTCAGAGAATATGATTTGTCGTGGAATGTGCTGAACCATGGCCTATCCCAAACTTCTCATGAAAACTGGTTAAAACCTATGTCACTTCTATTTTGTCCAGGCACCTTAAGTAAATTCCTTCATGATTGTCTTGTATAAGACTGATCCTTTAACCATGAAGCTACTATTTTTTAGCCTTAAATCTCTTCTTTGAACTAAATTTAAGTGAGGTGGGCATCATTGGTTAAGGAGATAGAACAAGATATCACCATGCCATTCATCTTTTGAGATGTCCTCCAACACATACTGCAAAGACACCAACCCAAGATCTATCTCTACCATGGTCTTAGTAAGTGCCTGTCTACGTACTAGTTTCATAGGTTGTATCTCTAGATTGAATTCCTATAATATCGTGACCCATTTCCCTTTTCTTTCACCTAATTCATTTTGCATCAGCAATGCTTTAACTATAGCATCAGGAACTATAGTAGTCACTTTGCTTCTCAAAATATAATGAAAAAATTTCTTGACTGCCTTAACTAGAGCATAGGTCTGCTTCTCTACATTTGAGTATCTAAGTTCAGCATCTTTTAATGGGGTGCTCGTAAAAGCAATTGGGTATTCATCATTGACTCCCCTTCTCTATGTCAGCATAGCTGCACAAGTGTGGTCTGAAGCAAAGGAGTATATGTAAAATGGAAAAGTATAATCAGGACTCACCAATATAAGAGCATTAGCTATGGCTTGCTTAATTTCTGCAAAAGTAGCCTTGGCTTCAGGTGTCCATTCAATCTTAGCATCTTGTTTTAACATTACATTCAAAGGTCAGATGATTTCAGCAAAACCAGTAATAAACTTGCAGATGAAGTTAATCTTCCCAAAATAAGACTCTAGCTCCTTTTTACTGGCTGGAGGCTGAATCTAAAGTATAGATTGGACTCTGTCAGGGTCTATTGATATACCTTGTTCTGAAATTACATGCCCTAGCAGCTTGCCTTCAGTGAGGCCAAAGATGCATTTCTTGGGATTTAATGAAATTCCATAATCTCTACAACATTGTAGCACCTTCCTTAAATCAGAAATATGGTCACCCCTCTTCTTGGAGAAAATGGTTAGATCATCCATATAAATGATAATACATTTACCTACCAAGCCTTTGAAAGAAATATCCATAGCACGTTGTCCAAATGGCATCTTGCAATATGCATCAATTCCCCATTTACAAGTGAAAGTTGTTTTAAGTCAATCAGCATATTCTACCATCACTTGATTATAACCTGAATACCCATCCAAGAATGACATCATCTGCAACCCATTGACTATTTGCAACACTTCGTCAAGAGATGGTAACGGATAGTTGTCTTTTTCTGAAGCTCTGTTCAAATTTTTGAAGTCTTCACACAGTCATATTTCACTATTCTTTTTGCATACTGGTATCAGATTAGCTACCCATGTGGAATGCATCACCGGAAAGATAATTCTTGTTGTTAGTAATTTTGAACCTCTTTGAAAATCAAAGGCTCTAAAAGAGAATTGACTAGACATTGTCTTTGCCTAAATGGTTTCACTCCAAGCTTGAGAGGTATAGTATGAGTTACGATGGATGTATCATATGTTTTCAGGTCTTCATAACTTCAAGCAATGACATCATGATAATCCCTTACTGCCTGAATAATTTTTTTCCTTTCCTCAGGAGTACATATCTTCCCAATGAATATATTTTTGACTTCCTCCTTTATAGCCAAGTTGTATGGTTCACACTTTCCTCCAATTGAATCAGCTTGTTTCTTATGAGTCATGAATTGATCTAAATCAAAAATTCTTACTAATTCTACCATACCGTGAGGGATGGTGTTAGTCTTCAAATTTAAGACTCATTCTATATCTATTTCAGTTGGCTCTACTTCTTCTTCATCAATTATCTGTGCAGCAAATACGTCTGAAGATGTAAGAAAATCAATGATGTGTTTGTCATCTTCAAAGACTTGAAAGTGAGTGATGATATTAGGTATAGAAGGAGTTGGAACCAATTCAACAGCGATTTCTTCAATTCTGAAATGGCAAGAGGTTCCAATGAATTGGCAACCTGTGCTAAGGCATCAGCGACATGGTTTTGTTTCCTTGGGATCACTTGGATATTAAAACCATCAAAGCACTCCACAAGGTCCTAGACTCTATTCCAGTATTGATTTAGCCTCTTATCGTGACAGGAATAATGTCATTTGATTTGCTTGACCACTAACTCTAAATCACCAAATACTTGAATTACCTTAACCTTTTTCTAGAGTGCCATTAACAATCCATGCACTAATGACTCGTATTCTACGACATTGTTGGTACAGGGGAACTGCAGTCTATATGGAGCCAGGTAGGAATCCCATGTAGGACTAATCAGCTTGAAGCCTACACCAGACCCTTGTCTAGACCTTGACCCATCAAACCTTAATGTCCAAATTTGGGGTCTGTTATCTCTTTCTCTAGAGCAGGCCCTTGTCTACCTTGCGATGTAATCTTACGATGAGTTGTGGGAACAGGTTCAACTTTCTTTCCATCTGGGGCAAAAATCAACTTCAAATGTTTTTGGACTTGGTATATTGCTTGTTGACACAAAGAACAAGTAAACTCTAAATTTGATGCATTGTGCATACTGTTAGTAATAATTTATGTTTGGGGTTTCAAGTCAGGTCTCCTCCCAAAAATCCAAAAATCCTGACACATTTTGGCCTCTGCAGTTGTTAAAAATGCCAGAAATTAGCTAAGGTGCAAGTCAAAAAATGTTGTGGCAGGTTAGAAATCTCCACCAACCCCTGAAAATGTTAAAAATGGGTCACACGCATAAAAAATGCTTATCGGGTCATAGTTTCAGTGTCCTTAAATGTTTCTGTGTGTGGCTAGAAGGGTCAAATTATGCTGCGGCCGCGGGACCACCATGTGTTGAGCCCCAGTTTTTACCGTGCCTTCGCTTTTGATTGCTTCCCACGGAGCATGCCATGTGTCAGCAGCGGAAGCAGCCCCTTTGAGTTCCAGCTTGAGCGCGGAAGGCACCACGTGTCGACTTTCGCCAAGGATCTGAGATTGTTTCTTATATGTTTCTAGAGTGCCGTGGAAGGCACCATGTGGAGGCATCTGCCGGTGTTTCTAAAAGACCCTAAAAGTTTCATAGTCTCTGCCAAAGGCTTCGAAGACCCTAAGTGTTTTTCAGGAGAAGCGCGAAAAGTGCCACGTGTCGCTCTCCGCGAAGTTTCAAAAAGTTTCTATGCAGGGGCGAAGCATGCCATGTGTCTTTTGTAATTGCTGCAGAAGCTGACAAGTGTCAGCTTCTGCTGGAGTTTCTTTTTTGTTTCAAAGTGTGGCGAAGTGGTGGTGGGTCCTGGTTATCTGTCCCTGCTGCTGCAGATGATGCCAAGTGGCAACCTCCACCTAAGTTTCGAAGGCCCCTTTTATAATGTTTCTGTGAGCGTGGAAGGCGCCAAGTGTCACAAAATGGGGCAATTTATTTTTGTTTCAATGGGAGCGCGGAGAGCACCGTGTGTCCCTTGTGGTTGCTGCAGGAGCCGACAAGTGTCAGCCTCCACGTTGTTTCTTTTTGCTTCAGGGTTTGGCGCAAGTGGTGGTGGGCCCCGTTTCTTAATGTGCCTCAAGTTTCAAAGCCACGGATTGCGACAAGTGTCACGAGTGGGGGCCACTTCAAACTTTTGGCACAGTTTGGTAGAGTATCGTGGATCTCGACCTATGGCTGCTTCTGCTAAAGTTTCTATAAAGTTTCTTTGAGTTTCAAGAGGTCGTGGAACCCGCCAGGTGTCGATCTCCGCGAGAGTCTCAAGTGTTTCAAGTGTTTCTCAGGTGTAGCGCGAAAAGCAACACATGTTAGCTTTTGTTGGAGTTTCTTGGAAGGGTCTTTATGTTTCAGAGACACTGCGGAAGCCACCACATGTCCCTTTCTCAAAGGTAAAATGGAGGGAACGGACCCAGCGATGGAAACTTGAAGTGCCTACGTGGCATGTTTTGGTTAGTGGGCAATTTTTCAATAGATTTTGACACCGTTGATCGTAGCAACGAGAGGATGATCGACGGTCACATTTTGAGCCTGCAGTGTGGGTTTTTTCCCAAGTGTTTGAAATCATTTTTAGGTGGGAGAAACTCCAGAGGCGCACCATTGCTACATTCCAGGGGCTACAGGTTGGTGAAACATTAATGGCAGTTGTTGCAGAGGCATGGGTCGAGTTGGTGGCTCAACCACCTGAATTGATGAGGAAAGTCCCTGAGCGGCGGCCCAGATCCCAATCTCACCTGCTCCTTCCTCTTTGTCCCTATGCTGCATTGATGATTTTGAGCGCCATTTTTCTGATGCATTGTATCTAGCGAATTTTTGATGTACCTTGTAATTAATTTGCTGAGTACACAGTTTTGCTATAAAAGGCAGACTGTGTCACTCATTTGAGGTTGTTGAAGCCTGGGGCATTTTTGTGTAAATAATGAAGAACAGGGCATGAACCTAGCTATTCTATCCCATTTTGGAGTTTATGTGTTGCAGCATGTATGTATTTTGCACATATTTTCAGTTTCAATGTTGATTTATATGAAAAATGCTTATTGCATGTGTCTATCTACTTGTCTCCATTTGCTGCATGTTATTCTCCTTCTTTTGAATCTGGTTGCTAAGGGTTTCATAGATTCTAGGGTATAGATATCTATACTGCATGTTTGATCTCTAACTTCCATTCAAGGAATGGATTAAATTGTTTTAGGTTGAGCATGAGGAAGGTTGCATGTCAGCAGGGATATATGTAAGTAGAGGCAGTTAGATACCCATTCTTGGGTGATGTTTGTAAGGCAAGCATCAGTTCAAAACCCCCTGAAACTTGAGTGAAAGTTGCAAACCATCTGTTGTATACGTCTAGTTGACTCCTTGCCCAATGGATAGGCACCAGTCTATTTCTGGGTCAATAGTTATGAGCCAAAACCCCTTGTCTTGCATCCAGGGCATTATGTCCACCCATTTCAACACTTCCATCTATTAGTTGTAGGAGTAGGATTAGGAATCCCCTGCATACTCTCATACCCAACCAGACACATGTGTCCAAGAATGTTGCCAACCTTGTGATCTATCATGCAGATCTTGGTCCATACATGAGAGTATTCTGCCTGTTGTTGTCAAGTTAGATCTTTCTATCTTTGTGCTAGTCAAGGTTACATCTTGAGTTATAGGGATACCCCCCTTGGTGCGGCAAAACTAGAAGTGAAGGGGAGGCAGCTCACGTAACCTCCTGTATTAGTTGGCTGAATCTGCCTGTGCATTAGAAGTGGCAAACCCTAATGCTGATTCAGAAGAAATAACCAACACATACAACACCAATTAGGCATTAACAGTTCCTCCATTTGTATTTTCCTCCCAACAGCCAACTGATCATACATGAACTTAGCAATGAAACTCCTAAATCCCTCAAAAATCCCTGGTTCATCATTAGAGGAAGACCCCTAATCAGATTGAACATAGGCCTCTGTACTTTCCTGACACTTGGTAAGTAATGGGGCAGGGAATCGATCGCAACTCAGCATAAGCACTTCTTCCACTTGGTTTATTTGAGGGAGATATACTCCCAAATCCACTTCCAAGTACAAGATTTCATTCATCTAGTTGTACTTTGTAATCATATGCTTCATCTTGAGCTCTCTCTCAAAATTAATCTAATTAGCAAGCCCTTTCCATAGTAGCCACATATGAGAAAAGTTAGTATCCATGTAACCATTTAATGTTTTGGACTAGTCTCTACTTAGCAGCATGTCATATGTGTCAAGGATATCAACCACTTGGATATCTATATACTACTACACTCTTGAGTCTGATGTCAATTGCATGTGTATTCAATTTAGCTCTCCCATCACATTGACCTATGTCTTATCCAATTGAGTGACTTTTCTAGATGATTTAGCAGGAGTTAGGCCCAATGCCTTACAAACTGATAAAGGCATTACATTAGTGGAGGCCCCTGAGTCTACCAGGCAGTTGTGAAGGTTTTTACCAAATATCCTGTAGGTCAGTAGAAAAGGAGGAGACTCTCTCTTTTCCTTGTACAAGGTCACCTTTTGTTTAGCATCTATGACATGGACTCTATCTTTTCCTTTATCAAGGGTATCTTTCTGTGGGATTTCTTTAAGGGGACGTTCAATCCTAACATTTACTCCAATATATTGAAGGAAGGCTATTCTGACCTATGGGACTTTCATCAACTCAACTACTGACAAGATGACCTTCATCTTTTTAAGCTCATCTACCACATACTATCCTAATTTAGCCACTTCAAACCTCTGAGAAGACTCATCTGATTGACTCTGGTTTACATCCTGAGATATGACTTTACAAGGCTCAGAGATATTGGAAGCCTTTAGGTTAGGTGGGACTATGGAGGTAGTGAAAGAACCCTTTGGTTTGTTACTTCTGATGTTATATGGGGTTCTATTATACTATTGATAGGCATGTACTTCATCAACCTCTTCTTCCTCAAGTTGATTTTCATCTTGGAAAGAAAATATGTAACTATCTAGAACCAAAGCAGTATCATAACTCTGGGTGGGTACCAGTTCATACCTGGCAGGTGGAGTCTCTTATGCCTCCATGTTTTGAACCTCCCTCTAAAAGATACTGGATGCAATCTGGAATTCATGACAATCTAATTCAAAATGTGCATTTGTGTTATAAATCCTACACCATGAAGATAAAGCTACATTTTCCAACATTACTCAGCCAGGTGGAAAATTCTCTATGCTTTGATTCTCCAATGGTGAAGGGACCCCACCATTATTCGGCTAGGTATCCCATGTTCTATTGGGCCTTTGGTAATTCTGATTCTGGTACTGGCTCTGACCCTAGTTTCTTTGTTGCAAGTAGGCATTCTAGTTTCTTAGGTGTGTCACCTCAGTTGTGAGTTTCTTCATCTGTTCTGCTAACTCCTTGATATCATCCTTATCATCCTTGGATTTTGTGGCCTCAGCTGACTAAAGGAAAGGCAGTTGTGCATGTGGCAGTTCTGAGATTGGAGCTCTAGGGTGAACGACTAAGGCTTGTGTTACTGTAGGGATTGGAATCAGGTTCATTACTGGGGTTTGGTTGGCCAGGGCCTGATTAATCAACAGTATTTGGTTTGGCATGGCCATGGGACCCATATGATTCAGTGGTCCTATTGTAGCCTACCCTAATTGTGTGTTTACCATAACAACTTCAGCATATGCCTCTACTAGAGTTGTTGGGGGTGGATTAGCCCTCCTCACAAACATGGATGTCAACTTATCTAGTGCAGCATAGTAAATAGGTAAATTTGCTAGTTGAGCAAGGTCAAAAGGAGCCTAAAGACGGTTGTATGCCTTATGAAACTGATTGTTCAAGGAACTTATCAATTCTCCTTCAGCTCTATGAATCTCCACAAAAGACCTAAAAAGGTCTGCAGGGATGGTGGGCATCATGAAGTGGTTTAGAAATGCATTTTTTAAATTCAACCATGAATTAATGGAAGCAGAAGGAAGGTTATCAAACCAATAATAGGCTTCATCCTGTAGTGAGTAGGGGAATAGCCTGCAGACCACATCCTCATGTTGTACCTATAACATGAACATACTGCTCTCAAAAATCTTAATGTACTCATTAGCAGTTCTATTAAGGTTGTTAGTGCAGAACTTTGAGCGAAACTTATCAAGATTTTTGGGCATGTCATGGTAGCTATTGAAATTGAGTGGGGACTGGTAATTGGCAGTGAAAAAATCCATGTTTGGGAAATTGACTTGAAGTGTAGCTAGGTTTCTTGTGGCAGACTATACCCTTGGAGTTCTGGGCACTCCTTGGTCTCTCCTAGTTCTTCTGAACTGGGTCAAGGATAGCATTTCCTCTCTAGTTGAATTTGATCTAGTATGCCTCTTCATAGTCCTTGGCCTTACTTGTCTAGAAAAGAAGGGTTTACACGATGTTTAAGCTTGTGGTAGCCCTCCTTCTAGCGCTAATTATGTTGATGTTGGTTTTAGCATGCAACAATGCATGTAAGATACAAGATATCTAACCTCTCTTAAAAAAGGTATCCTATCCTACATAGGACTACCCCAAGGTTTATACAGCTAGGTCTTAACTTTACAAGAATAACTTCAATGGAATGTACCAACTAGACTAGCAAAGGGGACTTACATGCATCAATAGAGTTTATAAACTATTACAGCAAAGTGTGCAAGCTACCCTTTGATATTCTCAGCAGATTTAATAGAGTAGATGTTGCTTAAGGCCTAAGTCTAACAACTGTTTATAAAGAAAATGCAAAAGCATTACGAGTTGAGAAGGAAGGTGAAATCCTAAGTGTCAATCATAATTGGAGGAAATGTTACAGATAGACAAATGCTTTTTAGTAAACCACCTCTTACTTTATTAGGTTACGAAACCAAAATGCTATAAGAGACTATGCAATCTTCAATGGAAACTTATGATTTTCAAATCACATCTACTCATTAAATACCTAGATTATGGCATAACCTAACTTGTAAAATGCAATCAAATTGATTTCAATAACAAGGCTCAGGCTAACTATACACAGTAACATACAATCAACAAGCACTAATTGTATGGACCAAAGCATTCATCGAATATCTTTAACATTCATCCAACATTGCAAAAAACATCTAACTAACTCTAGATTGATGTGAACCATGTAAGTAAAAGAGATAACATAATGACAAATTTCCAGCAATCCTGCAAAATTTGTTTTATATTAATGAATTCAGTAGAGTCTCAGCAATTCACCATCAAAGATCTGTTACAATGAGAGAATGGGTTGGCCCTTTTATGGACAAGGAACCATAACGAGTTTTTCAATGGATGGTGAAGATTTACTCAACACCAATGGTTCAAATTACATGGTATTTAATTTGGTACATCAGTTTGTTACATTCTCAGATTTGCATTTGTCCTTTAGGAAAAAGACAAAATATAGCTTCTAAATACATTAAACTTGGACAAAATGAGTACCCATTTAACTGTACATGACAAAGAGCCAATTCCCCAAGGCAAAAGAAAGTCAACAAGAGGTCACATGATGCACGAAAACTTGTGCTAATGTGGAGTGACGGGATTTCAAAATCTAGCTGAAATACTCTATCAATCCTCATCATCCAGGTTGACTTTATTCTTCTCAGCTTCTCTATTGATGTATGCTATAAGAGATGATAATGTTAGATTGATGTCCATTAGGTCTGGATCCTTCATATAATCTATTATGAACTTCAGTCGATCAACCTCATGTGAAAACGTGTAGTAGACTGCATCTTTGGACCTCCAATTTCTTTTGAATTCTACAAAAGTAGCTCTAAGATCACTACCCTTTTCTAATTTCCCAATCATGTTGAGCAGTGATTCCCCATGGATAATTTGGTGCAGCCTATCCTTGCATTCTTGTGCATTTAATGGAGCCATGTCATCAAGGTCAGGATTTGTACAAGCTCTTAGTGATTATTTCTTTTATAAATCACCTCCATATATTGGGCTCTAACTGTACCAAAAGAATCTTTAGCCTTGTCAAAGACCTCTTTCCTCAGTTTGATTAGTTCCAACCATTATTCAAGTTTCTCCAATCTGTCCTGAGTCAAAATGCCCTCTGTTAAAAAAACTTCATTGGGGAGGTTAGCCATGGCTCGCACTCTAGGATGCATATGGGAGTAATAGTCTTCATAAGTAGTACAATCATTATTAACTTCTTCCCATTCAAACTTCAAGATGTAAAATCCTTATGCAATTCAATCACAAAATGAATCACCTCACAGCCCTCTGTGTAAACTTTATGAAACCATTCTTCTGTGGTTGCTGCAGTAGTCTTAATTTTGTCAAACTTTGTTAGCACCTCCTTAGAAAGGAGAGAAGGTGTTGCCTCTAGCTCTCCATCTACATTCATGGGTTTCATTAAGAATTTTATGCAGGACATGAGCTCTTCATTTTGTTGATTTAATTTCTACTTGGTCAGGTCATCTTTATTTAGTATGTCAAGAATACTTTACACGGAGCCTTTAAATTCCTCAATTTCTTGTTCCTCAGAGGTTGGCCCCAGATTTATTGTTGTGACTGTGTAATCTTCTAGTCTTACAGCCTCCTTATTGGCTTGTTCTGGAGGGACTGCCACCTCAACAACACAAGAACCTGATGTATCCTTATAAATTCTGGATTGGATCTTAGCCTTCTTTTGTTTCTTAGGTTTCTCCAGCCTAGCCAAAAAAGTATCCAAATGCAAGGACATTACCTCTACCTCAGGAGGCTTATTGCTTAGTCTTTGTTGCAACCAATATGATGCCTTAGAAGTGTCCTTAGGAGAGTCAATGTGACTGTCTCCTTTATTTAAAGAATCTTCATGAATATTTTCTATTTCCAACTCCTTTTCTATCTCTTTATCCCCACTTGCATTTTACTCATCATCTAATGTATCATTGTGAGGAGACTCTGGTAGCTCTATATAATGCAGATTTTCAGTGACTACCTTCTGAGCTATTCCCAAAATTGAGTCTATAGTCCCCCCCTCTATTGGACTATCTTCAATTTCAACTACCTCAATTATGTTGAGATCAGTGAGAGGTTTATATGTTATATCTTTGATAGTTACCTTCTCCTAGGACTCTAATTTAGCACATACCTTTTCTATTCCAGGTAGTTGAGGGATGGGTAAGGACACTTGGATTGAATCTTTAATGGAGGAAATGAGATGAGACATGGAGCTATTTACCACATCAAAAGAATCAGTAGTAATAGGTGGCAAATATACATGGGACGAGTTGGCAAAAGAAACAAAGCCTAGAGATGGTGGAACAGGAGGAGAAGAAAGCATGGAAGAGATAGATATGGGTGAGGAAAGGCTAAGTGATGACAAAGAAAAGGATGGTACAAGAATGGTAGAAATGGGGAACAGAGAAAACTATGTGGAGAATGAGGTGGAGGAGATGGAGTGGGAAGCAAAAGAGATGGATAGAGGTGTGGAGGAGGATACTAGAGAGATAGATGGTATAGAGATGGTGGAAATGGAAGGCAAAGAGGAAATGGAGGAAATGACTGAGGAAATGATAGGTGTAGAAAGGGGAATAGGTGAGCTTGTGCTTATTACCAAAGGAGAAGATGTAGCTACCATGGTGGATGGAGAGATAAATGATGAAGTATTAATGGCAGCAGAGGATGAGGTAGTTGTTTATGGTTGTGGTGGAGAGGTAGCAGATGTAGTAGGATGAGGAACTGTAGGGGTTGATACCTTAGGTTTCTTTACTTTAGAAGTCTCCCCTTTCCCACTGGGCATGTCCTTCCTTTTGGCAGCCCTTGTCCTAGTTGATGGAGGATTTTATTTCTTTTGTGTCTTGGGAGGGGCTTTCTTGGCTTTCACCCTATCTACTAGTGGTATAGATTCTTGATCATCTCCCTCAGGTGTATCTCCTATGGCAGTATCTTTTATGACCTCTTGTGTTGCATAATGAACCTCAATAGGATCATCTTCCTCATCACTACTTGTCCTATCTTGGGTCTATTATGTATATGTCAGGGTTGTTCCTGCTTGTGTCAAAGTAGAAATCTATCCTCTGACCCAGTCCTTGCTCAACCTGATTGGGGTTTTCATTGCTTCATCTAGTGTCCTCTTTTCTGAATCATCCCAGTAAGGAAAAGGAATTGGCTGGTTAAATAGTTCCTCCCATGGTCCCATTTGGATCAGGTTATCATCTTCCACCACTTGATCAGGGACTTTTATAATATGGAACCTCTTGATGAAATCCAAAGATAGCTTGGAATAATTCCTCTTTAGCACTTCATAATCATTTGGACAATTAGTCCAGAAATCTTCAAGGTGTTCTTTATGAAACAATCTCTTGCTCACATGCCTTTCCATTATACTGAATGGATCAAAGTGTTTTCTTCTATGGAATAGATGGAGGTTTAACAACTATAGCTTTATATCAGAATGTTCATCTGCCCCAAGAGTAACATAAGAATAATTGCCTCTTCCTAACAAGATAGGGAATTTGATAGAGGCTCGGTGCAGGTGTTTTAACTTCTCTGTACAAGGAAGGAATTGTCTTGTCAATTCAAGGAGCACTACCTTATCAGTAGGATATCGTGGCAGTTTATAGGGTGCTCCTATGAAGCCCTATACTCTCAAATAAGCAAACTTTTGAAACTGAATACACCATCTCCCATATGAGTTAACAACATTGGCAACCTCAGGAGACAATCTCATGGTAGTATTATTTTGCAGAATTCAAGTAATGTGCATGGTGAAGGCATCATTGACTCATTTATAGTGCACCAAAGACTGGGAGACCTCTAATTATGTGTAGCATTCATACACCTTAAACTAACAATCTGCATTGCCAACCTTACCCAGTCTAGATAGTCCAGGATATACCACATGCCTTGCCAGAGCATACACAATATAGGATGTCCACCTGAAAGTTTCATCTGTGCTAAAGGCAACAAAACCTTCATGGATGTTATTGCTAAGGATTTGGGCCCAATCTATTTTCTTGTCTCCATGCAATATTTCTTCAATGAACACAAACATCCATCCTTCAAATGTTGAAGCAATGGGCAGCCCCGTGATTCTACTAAGGAGTGTTACCAAATCTCCTACTTCTTCCTTGAAGTCACTCCTATATAGGGTATGAGGCAACTTAGACAGGGATGACCTTTTATTCTTCATCCATCCATCATTTATCTTCTTTCTATAGGTCTCTAGATCCTTCTTGTACATTTTCTCATTCTCCTCTTTGTCAAACATGGTGAGTTTGCAGAATGGAGGGATATCAAAGATTTTTGGAATTGATTGTGCACTAAGGTCTACCAAAATCTATCCACCCAGAGTTTGTATAGTTCTTGTAGCTTGATCATAGTTGTTGGCATAGGCTACAATCAATTATGGTCATTGTACTAAGGTGGGGAATGCAGCAACTTGGGCTATTCTGTTGTCCCTAATCCTTTAAGCCAGTGGAGTAGGATTAGGACCTAGGACTCTAAGCCTGAAATCCTCTATATTTGTATGTCCCAAGTTAGTATCTCTAATGTTTGTCCATGCTGAGGTAATCTTGGTCGCAGGAGGAATTCCCTTAAACTCATACTTCATGTTGATTGCATGGGAAGACATTTATCCTATAGGATAGGACCTAATGAGTAACTCTTACAACTTAGTTGTCCTAATGACCTAGACTTAGATTCAAGATAGTTAAATGATTTTCAGTTTGTACTCTAAGTCTAAAATATTGTTGTTTAATCAAATAGTATCAAAGAAACCCTTAATTCAAGGACTATAGAGTTGTATTACATTCTCACTAAGACTTATTACACAATTTCATAAGTAATAGATAGAGAAATCCACTTGGCAGGCTTTTGGGGCCTCACTAAACATATGTAATAAGTGTTAAATTATTTGCATAAGATTGAAATTTGTCCATATGATTAATCAAATACTTCAAAAATCCCTTAAAAAAACATGTCAACTCATTGTTTGGAACATCAGCGAGGTTTCTTGCATCCTCTAGACCTAGCAGGTTAATTGGCCATTATCAAACTTTGTGAGATTTTGAGCAGTCACGAGATGGTGGGGAAATCATAGATCACCGGACATGTGCAATAGTAGTTGATTTTAGTACAGACCTCATGTAATACTCTTGGAAAAGTTTTAACCCTTTGCTAGATAGTGGAGATAATGGGTGTTAGGATATATCCTATGCAGACACTTTTCAGCGCTAACCATCTTAGATGCCTCCAACAGGGATTTCCTATGCGACAGGATCTGTAGGCTTTTTAGTGCCCACTGGATATGTCCAGCGGTGAGCAAATTTAGCACTTATCTTGTACATTCAACTTTAGTGCAAAAAATGCTTTAATCTTCGTTGGCGGGGGTTTAGGTATTGACCGGATCGGCGGGGTTTATGCCCCCTACTGGATATATGCAGTGAGCGCAAAATTTAGCGCAAGTCAGGTGATATGAATTTTAGCACTAAGTGATTTTTTTAAGTTGGTGGTACTTTTTGACATTGAGGGATATATCTAGTAAGGTCAAATTTTCACGCAGATCAGGCGATGAAGGTTTCTAGCACAAAGTATACAATGTTCTTTTGGTGGCAATTTAGACCACCACCGAATAATTGTGGTTTTTAGGTGTTAACAATTATATCCTCTAAACTCAGCTTTTAGTGCAATCTGGTTGATCCAATTTTTAGCGCAAAATGCTCTTGCAGAAAAATCAAAGTCACAGGATATATCTGATGATGGCTATTTTTAGCGCTTGTCCAGTGATATCAAATTTCAGCACTAGGTTGACTTTAGGCCTTATTGGAGTTGGCAGAATTTCTAATGGCTACGGGATATGTCTTGTGATAGCCATTCTTAGCACAAATGTGATGATGTCACATTTTAACACTAGGTATACTCAAACACTTCATTTTACAGAGAATTTAGGTAAAAGATGTTTGCGGAGATCTTAGTGGTTATGGGATGGATCTTGAGAAGTCATTTTTTTGTGCAAACTTGATTAGGGCTTTGACACAATGTGTTCTAAGTTAAATTTCCTAGGTTTTAAATGCTCCTCACTCTGTGATTTTATTCAAGGCATAAACTAAGGCTTTTGGAGAAGCGATTAACTAAAAATGTTTGCACCCTCGAAAGGAAACCCTAAACCAATGTATATTCATTGTATATATACAAATTCTAATCAAAACCCAATATTCAAAATCAGATGCCAATATTTTGAAGAGATTATCAATTAAAACATAAACAAATTCAACAAAAGATTTCTCGTATGAAGCTCAAACTAATTCAAACCCTTGGCTACAATGTTTCAAATATAAAAATAGGGTTTAATGGCCCCAACCTATAGAATGTTAAACTGTGGGAATGGAGGCAATGTATGTCACCTTTGAATGCTTAGAAATCACCTTAAATCAATAGGACTCACCACTAATTGTTCCACACTGCTCAAATTTGCTCAATGCACTTAGAAATACATAAATGTTAAAGTCTTGTGTGTGAAATAAGCCGAATTGGGAAATTCCAAATGTTTTATTGCACAAAATATTAGCCATTAATGGCAAAGTACAAAGGCAGAGTGTCGCACACCCATGGTGGGAAATTTGCCTATGACAGGATCTACAGAGATTTCATGGAGGGCCAAATGTGTCTGGTCAGGCAAGTTTTTCATGCAAATCAAGTTGGAGGAAATTTTAGCACTAGCAGGGTTTCAGGCATCCACCGACTAGTAGGGCTTTTAAAGACCATCGAACATGTCTGCTGAAGCGTGATTTACATGCAAGTCTAGTGTCTTGAGCTTTTAACACAAAGCATGTTTATAAAGCGGCAGCGAGGATATCTGATGTCACCAGATTTTAGTGCAAGTACAGTGACAACCCTTTTCAGCGTTGTTGGTTTTTCCCAGACTGGATGCTTATTCCCAGATTTCCCTACAAGGTAGCCATCAGTGATCAATAGGATCTCTAGGCCAGGGGCCAACAGTATAGGAGATAGACTCTATATTTTATCTCCTCTTCTTCTTCAGGCTCTGCAAGACCTAGGGGGTATTCCCTACTCAACATCCATGAGGATATGCATACAAGGTTGGGATGCTGACAGAAAGCAGATAAGTCCTCCTGTAAGTAGACCAAAACTGAAAGATAAGAGCAAAGAGGCTAGCTTTGGGCCTATTTGCAGTTGTAGACAGAGGACTGAGGATCCTAAAACTAACTCTAATGTCCTAATGGTTGTTTTAGATTTTGATTTGGATTTTAAGTTTGGATGCAAAGCTGGACATGGTTGTAACACAAACACAAAGCAAGATTGGTGCCTATCCAGGGCCTGGAGTCAGTAGACATACACCTGTGAATGATCAGCATGAACAGCTAAAACTGGATTTCAAGGGGATATATGTGATACCTGCCTTACAGATATCTCCCAATACAGAGTGTTAAGTTATCTCTACTTATGGCATCCCTACTGCAGTATACCCTTCCCAATGTTCAACCTGAAAACAGTTTAATCTACCCCTTGAGCAGAAGTTAAAAGATCAGACATTCAACATAGGAATTCTATGCTCTAGAATCTAAACATTACCCAAATATCCAGATTCAGAAGAAGAATACATGCAATACTGGAGACAGAATTAACACAACACATGCTCAGATAGCATTTCTCATATAAGATTAATCATGAAATCAGTGGGTTCATGCCAAAAACATACAACAAGAGATACATAAACTCACAGGTAAGCTGTACAGAGCAACCAGATCAGCTTGTTATGAATTACAGAGCCAAAAATCTTCAACTTTCAACAACCACAAATGAGTAACACTTCCTGCTTATAACAGCCAGGTAGTGCACCACAGCAATTAATTACATGGTTGACCAAAAATCCCGCCAGATACACAGTATCAGCAAAATGGCGCTCAACGCATTACCAGATTGGCGCCCAAACATGAATGCAGCAGGTAGGGGAGGAGACAGGAAGATATCTCGAGCCCTGCGCCACTGTCCGCTGATGTACACCTTCAAACGGGTACCAGATCTGCCCATACCTCTGCAACCCTCGCCATTAATGGCGCACCAACCTGCGGCCTTGGGAAAAACATCTAACAGTCGATCGCAAACATTTCCCGCCGAGATTCATCATCATGATATTTGAAAATATGCAGGATATCAATTATCCCACATGCACCCCGCAGCAACCTCTTTAACACTTTATATACTAGGTCATGAGCATATATGATGTCGGTGCTTTTGCTCCTGACGACACTAGTATAAGACTTCATCATCATCATCCTCCAGCAGCATGATATCCTGTCGTTTGAAATATCACCCTGACGTCAGCATCAAATCGCAATATAACCTGCATGATAATCGCCTTCATTGGCACAATCTGATCCATCGGAGGAACATCCTCCTGCTGAGCTTATACCAAAAGTCTGGCCGATGAACATCCTGATGACGTCATCATCATATCCTGCTGACGTCATCATCATATCTGCCCACTGCACACCTCCTCATATCCGGATGACGTCATCATCATGTTTGCAAATATCGGGAGATCTCCACAAGATGATCTGTGTTAGAAGTATGACCCCCCCCGGACCTTGATGACGTCATCATCATATCGACATCAGGATGATATTCGGAAGACAACCGGATATTTGGAAATATCATCCTGATGCACAAATATCATGTTGCACTGTAGCTCCACTATAAGATCAGGGCGATAGATGAATATGATGATGCTTGAAAAGATCACCCCCACTAGATAATGCACGAAGTCGGCAGGAGGATATCTCCTTGATATCAGCATCATCATGACGCTAGAACAAACATACATCCGGGTGATATTCAAAAATGAAAATATCACCCCCTCCTTCGGAAATATCATGATGCAGATAGGCGGAGAAATAAATATCACCCTGACATAAGAATGACGTCAGCATCATCAGGATGATAAAACAACGAACATGAAGTGATACAACAACATCAGGATGATATTGACTAAGATCATCCTGACGTTCAAAATATGATGACCCCAGTGAATATCGGGTCACACTTAGAACTCTTCAACAACATCATCAGGATGATCATAACCAAGATCACCCGATGATAGAAATATCACCCCGGCGAAATATCATGCAGGCAGAAAATATGATGACCCCCGCAAGCCACACGGTGATAACTGGAAATATGATGATGATGATGACAACCCTTAGGAAAAAACAAGTCAGGTCGAACAACTCAGAGAATAACCCCTTCAGAAGATCGGGGTAACATCATCATCATAAAAGGGCAAGGTGATAATTGGAAGATCACCGGATACTTGGAAGATCACCTCCGTAAGCAAATCAGGGCACACTGTAGCTTATCAGCAGGATCAGGATGATATCCAGACATCACCCGATATTGAAATATGATGATCCTGATGAAAAAAAACATGTCGACAGAAAACATGATGATGATGACCTTCATCGAAGCAAACATGATGATGATG
This sequence comes from Cunninghamia lanceolata, assembly GCA_027924645.1. Lineage (NCBI taxonomy): Eukaryota > Viridiplantae > Streptophyta > Pinopsida > Cupressales > Cupressaceae > Cunninghamia > Cunninghamia lanceolata. The sequence goes on from BSBN01001281.1 coordinate 9,922,941, forward strand.
ACCTCCTCCTCAAGAAAATATGATGCTGCAGCTGAAAAATGCTGAGGAGGTCCAACACTTAGAACATTTTTTGGATACTTAGGGAAAGTGCCTGCATGAAAATTGCTCAAAAACTGTCAGTCAATTCAGGCACTAACACTGGCTCTGTCTGGGGACGTGCAGGTGCAAGACTGCAGCGAGAACCCCTGATCTCTGGGATGCAGACCAGTCCCTTATCCATTGGGCACAAAGTCAAATACTGCACCGACCTGCATCACCAAACACACTTGATGGCCTAAGGCCACCAAGAAAAGAAAAACATGTATCTCCCTTTGTCAAATATCTTGTTTTCATCTGCATGCACTGGGTCAAGCCTGGAGATACTACAAAGATCCACCCACAAACAAATCTTGTCATCTGCATATTCAACCCTCTGATTTGGCTTGTCATTATCACCCCTGTGCAGATAACCTTCAACATCATGTGACATGTGGGTGCAGAATGTATCAGGCAATGCATACTCAAATGGTATAGAACACAGGTTATCATCTGTATCATCATCATGCATTGCAACATGATCTCCTAGCTGGACTGCAAATAGGAAACACTCAGAGTCCACCACACAACTAGGAAGATCAGGGCTCATTGTATTATATGCTGGCACATCAAAAGAAAAGCTTTCAAAATCACAATTGTGCACATCATGTACACAATAATCAGCAGCACCAGGCTGGAAAAGATCAGGCTCTGGCATCTCTTTCAAATCAGGCACATTTTCACAGTCACTTACCTGATGCATGTTGTTTCCTCTTTCATCAGGATGAGAAACAGAATCCAAGCCAAAAATAATGTCTAGATCCTCACCATATTCAGACAGATCCTCATCACCATATGTGTCATAAATGGGTGACCCAGGTGCATCAGTTTCATCATAGTATGCCATTTGTTCATGGGCAGCAGAGCACACATCTTCATCACCAATGGATTCAATCTGTGGAGGAGTATCAGCCTGTGTGTCATAAGCAAAACAGCCATCAAATGAAAAACAATCATGCTCTGAACAAGCACTTATTTCAATTTCTGACTGCTCTTCATGATCTCCATGTGTTTGAAAGGTAGGCAATGGGTCACACATAGGACTGCTTCTCTGTTTGCTTATATCTTCTCTGTCTTGAGTACAATACTCACAATTGTCTCCACAGGTCCATTCCAAAAATTGCTCATTGCTGTCCACAACCTCGTTATTGTTTTCATGGTCAGCTGCCTCATCATTGCAATGGGAATCCTCATTAGTCCTTTCACTGGCATCCTCAACTGGTGAACAATCCAGTTGAGCAGTATTGTTAGCATTATGTTCAAACACAGCAGTCTCAACCTCTATGCTTTTATTTTCATTTTTATCTGCACATGATGCCATAATCATTTGGTCATTTGCAGCTTCATAACCATTTCTCACACCAAGGCCTGGGGACAGGGGTTTCAGCAGGTACACATTTCTGATTTTTTCTATCTTTTCTATGAAACTGTATGCCATCTGCATACTTGTCACCTTGAAATCCCCCAGCATTGCACTAAAGCCCTCTTCAAAAGCTTCAAAGAATATGCCAACACAGGCTGAAATATCAGGTCTGAAGACTTCTGGGATCTGTGAAAGGGCTGTTGCAAACCTATGACTGAAATCAACACATGGCTCTTCATCTTGTTTTCTGATTCTCATCAATTCTGCAACAAGATCAGCCGGTTCTTTTGCAAATTCTTCCTTGAAACAGTCAGCAAGCTCATCCCAACAGGCAAAGGATTTCTTTGGAAAGCTCAAATACCAGTCTTTTGCTTTTGCATCAAAGGACCTAACAAAAAACCTCATCCACATATCCTCATCTCTGAATGAATATTTTCCCATAAAATTGTGAAAATTTTGGATATGTGCATTCCCATCATATACATTGTGACCACTAAATCTAGGCATCTGACAGTATATCCTAGCAGGCATAGTTTCTACTTTATAATCCACCCATGACAAATCCAGTTGGTCATACAAAGGATCAAAAGGGCTGACAGGCGGTTTAGCTTTCTGACTGGCAGACACAACAGGGTTACTGCTTTTTAACTGGGCCTGCTCAGCCTCTAAGAATATCAACCTATTTCTTATCTCTTCTATTCCTTTATTCAACATTTCACCACTGAGTATGGGATAATTCATACTTGGATTCATAAAAATCTTACTCTTAGACATCCTTTGTCTGTCTAAGACCTAAGGCTTCCCCTGGCATCTAACCTATGCAGTAGAACAGCAAATAAAGGGGAAGTAACAAGGTACCTTTTCTCATACAGATGCAGAAATCTGAATATCTTTCATAACATACATCTATCTTTCATGTGCATTTAAATCTTTTGCAGAGTCGCCACCTCTCCAGAGAAAACAAAATTTACAGCAGCTGAAAGCTATTTTTTCCAGGTTCATTCCACCAGCAGAGCATCATTTTGCACATGAAAGACTCCCCAGCAGAGTCGCCAATTTCTGTTGGTTTTTCCCAGACTGGATGCTTATTCCCAGATTTCCCTACAAGGTAGCCATCAGTGATCAACAGGATCTCTGGGCCAGGGGCCAACAGTATAGGAGATAGACTCTATATTTTATCTCCTCTTCTTCTTCAGGCTCTGCAAGACCTAGGGGGGTATTCCCTACTCAACATCCATGAGGATATGCATACAAGGCTGGGATGCTGACAGAAAGCAGATAAGTCCTCCTGTAAGTAGACCAAAACTGAAAGATAAGAGCAAAGGGGCTAGCTTTGGGCCTATTTGCAGTTGTAGACAGAGGACTGAGGATCCTAAAACTAACTCTAATGTCCTAATGGTTGTTTTAGATTTTGATTTGGATTTTAAGTTTGGATGCAAAGCTGGACATGGTTGTAACACAAACACAAAGCAAGATTGGTGCCTATCCAGGGCCTGGAGTCAGTAGACATACACCTGTGAATGATCAGCATGAACAGCTAAAACTGGATTTCAAGGGGATATATGTGATACCTGCCTTACAGATATCTCCCAATATAGAGTGTTAAGTTATCTCTACTTATGGCATCCCTACTGCAGTATACCCTTCCCAATGTTCAACCTGAAAACAGTTTAATCTACCCCTTGAGCAGAAGTTAAAAGATCAGACATTCAACATAGGAATTCTATGCTCTAGAATCTAAACATTACCCAAATATCCAGATTCAGAAGAAGAATACATGCAATACTGGAGACAGAATTAACACAACACGTGCTCAGATAGCATTTCTCATATAAGATTAATCATGAAATCAGTGGGTTCATGCCAAAAACATACAACAAGAGATACATAAACTCACAGGTAAGCTGTACAGAGCAACCAGATCAGCTTGTTATGAATTACAGAGCCAAAAATCTTCAACTTTCAACAACCACAAATGAGTAACACTTCCTGCTTATAACAGCCAGGTAGTGCACCACAGCAATTAATTACATGGTTGACCAAAAATCCCACCAGATACACAGTATCAGCAAAATGGCGCTCAACGCATTACCAGATTGGCGCCCAAACATGAATGCAGCAGGTAGGGGAGGAGACAGGAAGATATCTCGAGCCCTGCGCCACTGTCCGCTGATGTACACCTTCAATCGGGTACCAGATCCGCCCATACCTCTGCAACCCTCGCCATTAATGGCGCACCAACCCGCGGCCTTGGGAAAAACATCTAACAGTCGATCGCAACCATTTCCCGCCGAGATTCATCATCATGATATTTGAAAATATGCAGGATATCAATTATCCCACATGCACCCCGCAGCAACCTCTTTAACACTTTATATACTAGGTCATGAGCATATATGATGTCGGTGCTTTTGCTCCTGACGACACTAGTATAAGACTTCATCATCATCATCCTCCAACAGCATGATATCCTGTCACTTGAAATATCACCCTGACGTCAGCATCAAATCGCAATATAACCTGCATGATAATCGCCTTCATCGGCACAACCTGATCCATCGGAGGAACATCCTCCTGCTAAGCTTATACCAAAAGTCTGGCCGATGAACATCCTGATGACGTCATCATCATATCCTGCTGACGTCATCATCATATCTGCCCACTGCGCACCTCCTCATATCCGGATGACGTCATCATCATGTTTGCAAATATCGGGAGATCTCCACAAGATGATCTGTGTTAGAAGTATGACCCCCCCAGACCTTGATGACGTCATCATCATATCGACATCAGGATGATATTCGGAAGACAACCGGATATTTGGAAATATCATCCTGATGCACAAATATCATGTTGCACTGTAGCTCCACTATAAGATCGGGGCGATAGATGAATATGATGATGCTTGAAAAGATCACCCCCACTAGATAATGCACGAAGCCGGCAGGAGGATATCTCCTTGATATCAGCATCATCATGACACTAGAACAAACATGCATCCGGGTGATATTCAAAAATGAAAATATCACCCCCTCCTTCGGAAATATCATGATGCAGATAGGCGGAGAAATAAATATCACCCTGACATAAGAATGACGTCAGCATCATCAGGATGATAAAACAACGAACATGAAGTGATACAACAACATCAGGATGATATTGACTAAGATCATCCTGACGTTCAAAATATGATGACCCCAGTGAATATCGGGTCACACTTAGAACTCTTCAACAACATCATCAGGATGATCATAACCAAGATCACCCGATGATAGAAATATCACCCCGGCGAAATATCATGCAGGCAGAAAATATGATGACCCCCGCAAGCCACACGGTGATAACTGGAAATATGATGATGATGATGACGACCCTTAGGAAAAAACAAGTCAGGTCGAACAACTCAGAGAATAACCCCTTCAGAAGATCGGGGTAACATCATCATCATAAAAGGGCAAGGTGATAATTGGAAGATCACCGGATACTTGGAAGATCACCTCCGCAAGCAAATCAGGGCACACTGTAGCTTATCAGCAGGATCAGGATGATATCCAGACATCACCCGATATTGAAATATGATGATCCTGATGAAAAAAAACATGTCGACAGAAAACATGATGATGATGACCTTCATCGAAGCAAACATGATGATGATGACCTCCTCCTCAAGAAAATATGATGCTACAGCTGAAAAATGTTGAGGAGGTCCAACACTTAGAACATTTTTTGGATACTTAGGGAAAGTGCCTGCATGAAAATTGCTCAAAAACTGTCAGTCAATTCAGGCACTAACAAGCGTAAAACATACCAAAGACTTAGGATTTTCATACAAAGGGCTTAGCTCATTTGAGACTTACTTCAAGGACCCAAATACCAAAACTCATGCAACTTAGATGCAAGTATGAACAACTTTGACCCTGAGATCACAACATCACTTCTCAAGAAACCTACCAAGACCAAGCCCAAACAAGGTGAAGCAAAGGAAAGGGGGTCTTCATTTGATGAAATGGGGCATGTGTGCAAGGCACAACAAATATTTTGTTGTTCAAACTAATCTTGGTCAATATGAATGGGTAGATCTGGATTTTCCTTTTGCATTGGAGTAGGAGCTTTTTCAAAGTTATAGACATTTTGAAGTCTAGATGCTTTGTCCACTAAGGATGCCATGGTTGTTCAAGACTTTGATGACTCTGTTCAAGCTCTTCTATATGGATTGAAGCTTCATCTTCATTCTTTTATTCCTGAACCTGCAACACATCATGTTCTATAATGTCTTCTTGTTGCTCCAAATCATCTAGTAAGGTGAGCATTTGCATGCTCTCTTCATCATTGTCAATAAAACTAGGTAGCCGATCAAGCAAAGAAACTGAATCTTCCTCTTTATTTGGTTTCTTCTCCATTGAAACTTGTACAATTTGTCTTTGCAACTGAAGACTTTCCCCTTGTAGCCTTTGCATGTTGTTTTCATTCCTCTTGTGAATAGGATTAGGAAAACTATGGAATGAATTAAAATGTAAAGGATTCAGTGCCAAACATGGACCAACCTCTTGTACAAATGCATGAGGAAGAGTGGGCTTTTGTATGGGCTGCTCTTGATAGATGATAGACTGATTTTGTACCTGTAATGGCTCTTGCAAAGTACTCAAACCTCTAAAACTTGGAATATTAACATGAGGAGACTTACTTGTTGATTCAGAAAACCTTTCCTGATTGAAACCTGGGATTCTGAACATCAAAACCTCCTCTTTTAGGGGTTGATCCATGACTGTAAGAGGTGTTTGTATGAAGCTAGGCATACAAGAACCTGATTGGGCCTCTAGCCTTTGTGCATGGATAAGTAATTGTATGATTTTCTCTTCCTTAGCTGCCACCTATCTATCAAAACATTCCTCTTCATACTTCTTTTGTGCCTCCACCTCTTGCTGATAGAGATAGGCTTCATAAGATTGTTGCTCCTGCTGCATATTGTACTCTTGTTCTCTTCCAATTTCTGATATCTGCCTTTGAAAATCTAGCAGTATACTCTTGATGGTACCCAAATCAATGTCAAAATTGTCAGCACTTTGAGGCTGACTAGGGAAATTATAGGGCCGGTTTAAAGCAAGATTAGTTCCATAAGGTTGGGCATGCGTGTAAACGAGTTCATGAGGATGAAAATAGCCTTCTTGGGGTTGATTATAGGCATGGTTAGGCTGCCAAGAAGGCTGAGCAGTTGTGGGTGGGAGGTAAGTATGTAGAGCATGTTGATATCATGTTGGTACATGGATGTTTGGGATGAAACCATCAGTGTTTTCAGTCTGATATGGCTAGTATAAAGGCATAGAAATTGCATTTTGGTAAAATGAAGGGATAGGAACACATTCCCTAAGGTAGTTTTCCATGTTAGGACATTGAAATGAGCTAGAATGCATGAAAATTGCTTTTTGAAACAAGGAAAAGCATGCCTGACTCAAAAATTTATACACATACCAACAGAGTCACCAGGTGATTGGAAGGATTCCATGAGGGAAAGAACCAAGAATATCACCTAAATCCTGATCATTGATAATCTTTGAGCATATGGACTGCTAAAATTAGTAGATTTGAACGTGTAGAGTCACCAAGTGTGAGATATTGCCTCCTGTCATTAGGGCAAAAATCAGGTCTGAAACTAAAACAGCAAGATATCAAACCCTCACTAGCACAATAGAGTGCAAACTAGCATGAAAATCAAAATAAGAAAGCAAATGTAAACCAAATCTCTATGCTAGATTTGATTTATCTCCATTGCTCTTCTCAATCCTGCATAGGAATGCAAGATTTTGAAGGTTGAATATGGGAGGAATATTGGTTGCTCATTCCAGCAGCATAACGATACTTGACTTATTGTATAGAAAATTCGACAACATGAGGCTACTTGAAAAGCAATGCTTGCAAATGGCTTGTGAGAGGTTTGATTTATAGAAAAGGCTGATTTGAATGAAGGGTTGTGATTGAAAGTTGTTTTGAAGGATGTGGACGACTAGGATCGAATAGGGTTTCCCACTCCATGAGGAGTTGTAGTCATGTGACAAGTGTGCGATGGAGAATAAAGGAGACCTAATTCAAATATTTTATTTGAATTAGTTTGACATGTGAAGTGTATTAAGTGGAAGTTGTAGCATGTGACATGTGTTTGATTGTGATGAGAGGTGAGAAAATTAATTCAAATATTTTATTTGAATTATTTGGAACATGTGAAAGGGGAATTAATTAAATAAATGGGATTTATTTAATTAATTATCTAGGTGATTAGGATGGGATTAGGAGTGAGATTAGGACAAAATGTCTTATGATGTCTCTAGTAAAGTGTCGACTAGGTGATGCAAGACATGGACAAATTTAGGTGTCTACATTTTGCCCCTCTTTGAGATGATGTTCGAGATGATGAGATTTATGTTGAGTAACATCATTTCAAAGAAGCTAAGGTATGGATAGATGAAAAGGATAGGTTGATGATGCCCCCTCGAGAGGATAGGTGGGTTGGACAAACACGGGTAGGCTCTTGATATGAAAGGGATTGGTCTAGGGATGAAAGATAAGGGAATGGATAGAAGAAAGGATGATGTGTTATGCTGCAATGAAGGTGAGCAACCATGAAGTTTGATATAGCACTAGACGTTATGCACCAAGGTATAAGGACCATGGTGATGATGTGTCTTGTGCACCAATGTAATACAACCTTGTCTAGATACAAGATATGAATATTAGTTGGTTTGAGAATGATGTGATACAAATGAAAGATAAAAATGATAATAACACACACATGCAAGCAAGCATGCACAAATGATACAAAAACAAACAAGGTATTGCCCCTGTCAAGTTATAAACCAATGATTAATTGATTGATTGATTGATTGATGAAGGTGTCTAGTTTCAGGAAATGAAACACGTCGTCTAAGACGCATGGTCTAGTTTTGACAATGCAACATCTTGTCTAAGACAATTGATTGATTGACTGACACTAGTGTTGTGGGCCATGCGAATCAACACCAAGATTTTATTAATTGATTGATTGATTTGGTTTACATCAAGATTAGGGTCGAGACCATTGATGTAATTGGATAATTTGACAAGATTGATTGACTTGATTGGTATGGATTAAGGATGACTTGCATTTGGATCATTGCTTGGATTGGAATGATTTGATTTGATGATATTGATGAAGATTGATTGGAAGAATTGATTTGAAGGATTGATGACTTGATTTTGAAGAATTGATTTGAATGTTTGGATTGATTTGAGGGAATGATTTGATTGATTGAAGAATTGGGTTGATAATTTGATTTGAAGAAATGAATTGATTGATTGGATTGGAAGAATTGAATTGATGATTGATTAGAAGAAGTGATTTGATTTGATGACTGATGATGAATTGATTTGATTGATGATTGGATTGAAGAATTGATTTGGTTGGAATGTTTTGAAGAATTGATTGGATTTGGAATGATTTGATGATTGATTATTTGATTTGATTGGATGAATTTATTGAAATGGTTTGATTTGATGAGGATTGAAGATTGGAATAATTTTATTGCTTGGATTTTTATTGAATATTTAATTTTTTGGATTTTGAATATTTTGATTTTTTGGATTTTTAGAATGTTGTGATTTTTTTGTATTTTTGAAATGTTTTGATTTTTTTGGATTTTTGGAATGTTTTAATTTTTTTGTGTTTTTCAAATGTTCTAATTTTTTTTGTGGTTTTGAAATATTTTGGAATGGCATTGGACGACAATTTGGGTAGCATGTGTGCTAGATACCAATGACAAGGGGAGACCAAGCCTAGGTGCAAGGAGGTAGGATTGGTTGAATGGATAAAAGGATAGGCGATAGTGGAAGAAAGGCTCATGATAAAGGGATGGAAGCATAAGAGGGCAAGGATGTGATTTCCAAAGACTATGTCGCATAGGAACAACATGCCTCATTCTTGGTGTAAGACTTAGGATTTTTCATGACAACACTTATGTCAAAAGGACGATAGGATTGTTTTGAAAGGGTGAGGTATATCAAGAGATATCCAAAGCATGTTTCAACATTTTGCCCCCAATCTTTATCAAGATCAAAAGGAGGAAGGAAGGATGAATGGAATCAATTTGATATGTGTGTGGGTGTAATGGCTAAAGATGGTAAGATAGGATATGATAGGATGAAAATGATAGTGTAGTATGGATGAGACAACATGCCCCCAAGTGTAAGTGATATAGAAGATTAACCTACACATGACACATGTTTGCCAAGTTTTCATCATGGTACTTATCCAAGGCGCCACCAAGGGTGGTGGTTTTCACCATTGGACAAAGGGATTTATCTTTACTTTTTTCTTTCTTTTTTTTTTGAATTTTGAATGGGATAGGTGGATATGGAAAGGAGGAACTCAAGTTTCTAGTTCCATGAAAGGTGATAGTCCCATTAGAGATGAATGTCGTTGCACATGGACCATGTCAGATGTCATAATGCTCAAGATGTTGGTAAGGGATCGCATGAGAGGAAGATGGATTAGGTAGATAGTGAATTATGAAAGCTTTATGCATGGATGGATGGGAAAGATATGTAAGATTATGGAGGGAATGATAGTGGATTATGATGTGGATTTTGTAGAACTTATGTAAAAGGATGGATGACAAGCTTATGTAAAAGCATGGACCATAGGAAGGTGAGGGGTGAAATATGTAGGATAGTGGCTAAAAGCTAGGGAGATGGAGGTATGGAAAGGAATCATGACCAACAGTTGCACATACCATGTTAAACATTAAAGCTTTGGATTGGATGGTGGTGTAGGAAGCAATGGTGATGTTTGCTTGGTGGATGGTTGATGTAGTGCTTTAGGTACCCACATGGACTTTGGATTTTTATGATTTTTGTTTTGCTTGTGGGATTTTTGGAATATTTGGATGGAATGGGAGTTTTGTATGGAAGAGTATGGTTGGGATTTTTGATAGGTGGATGCCTCTTTTGACTTTCTTGATTTTTGCTTATGTACCCATACCATTGTAGTTTTTGACTTTTGTTTTAGAGGTATGGGCTTGGATAGCTTTTTAGATGTATTTTTCTTTGACTTTTTGAATTGATGTACTAAGGCATGAGAATCCATAGGATTTTTGGATTTATGAAAGGAGGCATCCAAATGTTTATTTTTGAATTCCATGGGGTGGATGGAAGCCTTATGTTTAAACAATGTGTGCACTTGTTGGTCATGATTAGGAATGTAAGGGGTTTTATGGGTGATAGGGATATTAAGTGTTAGAAGCAATGGTGGTAAAGTGGATGGTGGGAAATTAGGAGTTGGAAGAAGTGGGGGTAGATTGGATGGTGGAAGGTGTATGGTCACATGTTTTTGACATTTGTAGGATGATGAAGGGATAGCAACGTATGTCTTGGGGGTATGATGTGATTTGTGATGGAAAGTGGTGGACTTAGGAGGAATGGAGGGATTACCAACATCTTAATATTGTTGTCCTTGGGGTGTATATCCAAGGCCATATGAGCATGGGGGGACTTTGACATGGATGGGCTCCAAAATACCTTGTTCATGAAGACCTAACCCTTTACCTTGGTAATTCATTTTTTGGAGTATGCAGTGGACAATGGGACTAGGTGTGGTTTGGACACTAGACTTGAGTTCATTATTGGATGGAGAAGGTGAGGTGGTGGACAAAGGTTATTGTTGTCCTAAGGAGGAACATTCATGGATGAAGGTGGATAGACCAAGTGGATATGATGGTGGAATTGGAATGGGGTTGATAGTGGATGCAAAAGGATCATTAGGATCTTGATTAGCATTATGTTCACTAAGATCCAAGATATTGGTTTGATCAACTATGTGTGCTTGGGAGGCATGTGTCTCATCATGGGAAGTGGAAGTTTTCACATCATGGGTAGGGCTAGATGGAGGGGAAGCTTCTTTGCTTTGAATGAAGGCCATGAAATGGGGTGAATGCTCAATTAGGTCAGTAAGAATCTTTTTAGATGGAGTATGTAGGTCTTGGGTGTCTTGTTCATGAGTGGTTGTGGGGGTATGAATAGGATCAAGTTGCTCATGGATAGGTTCTTCATCATGAATAATGTCTTGATCATGGAAAAGATACATGTTATGGATGGGTTGAATGAAAGTAATTTGATATTTATTAGGATGAGGGCTTGATGTTTCCCCATGCTTAGGATTAGGCTCTTGACATACCTCTTGACTTTTTTGAAGGGAGGTAGATGTGGAAGACTCTTGGATGTACTTGACAGTGTCTTGATGGTCAACAACATGAGGGCATGATGGAGGTTTACTTGGGCTCATGGGGGAGACTCTTGAAAAGGTTCAAGGGGTTGTGGGTGACATGATGGAATTGTAGGACTTGGCATGATGTTGGAGGACTCTTTGGTAGGCTCAAGGATAGGAAATGGTTGACATGGTTGACTCCTTTCTAGTAGACCTTGGATCACATCCTTTGTAGGTGTATGGGTAGATTTGGGTAACGACATAGGTTTACTTTGGTAATGTTTGAATTTAGGGCATGAAGTTGATGGAGGATTAGGTGATGGTAAGGGTAATGAAGGGTTTGATAGATTGGAAGGTGGAGGGACCAATGGATTAGGACTAGGACATGGTGGATTTAGGATAGGCCTTTAATTGGATGGAGATATAATATACTTATAGGATGGGTAAGCTAGACTAGTGTTCCCCTTGTCAAAGGTGGCATTAGAACTTGAGGGCATTTGATCTTGTTTCAAGGGGTGACTTAGGCTCACATGTGCTTATTGTGGGATGAATTTATAGGTTGATGTGGCATTGACATGGAAAGAAGTGGGATAGGTTGATGTAGCATTGACTTGATAGGTGGATGGATTAGGTTGTTATGAAGTGGAGGGGGATGACACATAGGATTGAAGTGAATGATGTGGTTGTTGTGGTGGTTGAATTTGACAAGTGGCTATGAATTGATGGGCTTGGACTAGGAGGTGTTGTATTTGAGGTGATTGGATTTGTTGAAATTTTTGAAAGATGGCTTAAAGTTGTTGTATGGTTTGTTGGTCTAGGGGTTGGGGTACATGGTGAAGTGTTTGGATGAGGGCTTGGAGTTTGGGTGCTAGAACCATGTTTTCAAATGTTGGCATGGTGTCACACATGTGTTTAAGTCTTTGCATTTCATCTTGTTCCTCAAGGTATGCAACATGATTCTTGTCATCATTGGAAGTAGGAGGAGGGGCCCCTCGAATTATGATTTTAGGTCTAGGATTTGTCTCATTATTTCAACCAGAGGGAGGGCCTCCTTGAAGTAAAACTTTGGGCTTATGATTAGGCATGGCCTTGCTTAGGATTAGGACCATTTTGGCAAGTGGGCTAGAACTAAGATGATGATTATGTGGAGGGATTAGGATAGAGTGATTAGATGACTTGGAGTGAATGTGTTGGACAAAATGTTTAGAATGACTTGTTTGTGTGTTTGTTTTGGTAGCTTGATTTGGCAATTTGCAAACAAATGATTACACATGAATCACACATGCAAGACACATAAGCAAGTTTGAATTTGAAATTTGAAGAATATGATGATTAAGCAAGCACGTAAAGAAGACACATCAACAAGCCCTATGACTAGTCAGGTAGGTATGGCCAATTAGGTCTTAAGCTAGGTTGCACAATTTGACTAAGGATAGCCCCAATATACTCGAGGTATGAGGGGCCCGATTCTATGAAATGAAAATGAAATAGTGCCACACAGCTAGGAGAAAGGGGTAACCCACCCTTCACGTTCACTTCCCAAAGGTATAAAGTTCTTTGGGGCTTAGCGAAGAGTGATAAGATTTTGACTTCCAAAGAGGGTATCTTTCAATTCACACCTCGCTATTTAGACTCTAACGGAATGCTAGAGTTGAGGTCATCCCTTGGAGTGGTGTGTCTCCAAGCAGGCCTCCTAAGAAGGGTATGACAAAAGAAAACCAAGTGAGGTGTTTTTGATCTCCAAGATCACCTTGGGGTGTGAGGAGAGAGCATACACATGCACACTTGATTCACACTCACACTTGTTAATTCTCCTTAGAAAATAAAATGTGTGGTGTGAAATTGAATGGATGAGAGGTGTTTTTTATTCTCAAGATCGCATGAAGCGCATGAAAAGAGCATACACACCCCTAATCACAATCAAGTTCACCAAGCAATGAAGACACTTGTTCTTTTTAGACCCCAAGTCAAACTGTGATGGAAGATAATGGTTTATTTTATGCCCAATTTTGATGTGTGATGGAAGACAATGATTTGTTTTAAAGCCTCAAATCAAAGTGTGAGACAAGAAATGATGATGAGAAATGAAAGGAGATGAAAGATGAATGGAGTGCACTTGAATTTTTTGCTCCAAATCTACTGTTGTGACTAATTCCAATGTTGCTACAGCTCCATAAATGCACCTAGAAGCCACAAAATCAAAGAAGAAACAAGCAAACTTGCATAGAAAAGCATTATGTGAAAAAAGAAGAATCTGATAAAATATTATTAAGATGAACAAATACAACTGAATGGATTGCATGAATAGAAAGTACACAAAATTCTAAGCACTTTTTTTTTTAAATCATGAAAATTGGATGAAATTTGCAAAAGCTATGAGCGTTTGAAGTTTGAAATAAGAGCTAACTTTGACTGAGCAAAAAGTGGTGAAAATGACACAATCACCTAATGAAATCTACACCATTGTGTTGTTGATTCAATCATCTTTCCAATGAGTCCTTGTTTGAAAAATTTTGCCTCCATATGCCTGAGTTATGAGGAAAAGAAAAAAAATGCCCTATTAGGACATGTAGAAGCAAAGGATCAAGGTTGACTGTTTACACCTAACTACTAACGGCTAGATTGAAAGAGGTCACATGCAGAGGGCTAACTGTAGTGGTTAACTTTGGTGGTTACAATCTTAACTAGCCCCCAGGTCACCCATGTGACCAAGGGCCAAAGCAGTGAAAAATAAAAAAAAGCAAATAAAGGAAAGGGGTGACAGCCTTTGGCCCCACCCCTCGATCACCAATGTGACCACCGCCAATAGCCAGTGACCTAGGGTTTAACTACCATCAAATGCTAGCGGCTAGGGCTTTACGCTAACTAGTCGATGGTTCTACAAAAGGTTTAGCGTTGACCAGTTGACGAGGAAGCGACGACAGTAAGGGTAATGGCAATGACAGGGTTGGTCGAAGCATGTAGATCTCGACAGGAGATTTAGGATTTGCGACAGAGGTGGAGAATATGTAAGTGGCAATGATGCAATGACATAGCCACCCAAAGAGTGGTGACAAACTCAAAAGGGGAGTGATGAACAGAAGCTGACCAATTTATGGAAGCAGTGGAAGGAAATCAAGTGAAGTTAGGGTTTTTTAACAATGGTAGCGACGGGTTTTTAATCCAACAGTAACCACTGTATGCAGAGCGGAGATTGTGGTGGAGGACTGGTGGTTGAAGAATTTAGGGTTTTCAACAGACATGCAAGAATCTTTAAACATTAGACTGTAGTATTAAAATCAAAACCCTAGAATGCCATGTGAATAGTGGACTGTGACTAGATACCCTTAAACTTGTAAGATGAAACATTAAACCTGCAACCACCAGATGATGTACTGGTATGTACAATACGAATCTGTATTGTACGAACTGGTAGAGTAAAAAAATTTAAAAAATTGTAAAAAAATTTTAGAAGCCAAATTTGACATATTTTGTCATTTTTTGCCTGCGAGGCCTCCCATGCGCAATGGCAAGGTCCATTTGAGCTCTGGAGGTCACCTACAAAACCTAATTTTTAGAAATGGTTAAAAAATATTAGATTTGCATGGATTCACGTCAAGTTCACCATTTGTCGTTAGGGCAAAATCAAGTCTGAAACTAAAACAGCAAGATATCAAACCCTAACTAGCACAATGAAGTGTAAACTAGCATGAAAATCAAAATAAGAAAGCAAATGCAAACCAAATCTCCATGCTAGATTTGATTTATCTCCATTGCTCTTCTCAATCCTACATAGGAATGCAAGATTTCAAAGGTTGAATATGGAAGAAATGTTGGTTGCTCATCCAAGCAACATAATAACACTTGAAGGCTTATTGTATAGAAAATTTGACAGCATGAGGCTACTTGAAAACCAATGCTTGCAAATGGCTTGTGAGAGGTTTGATTTATAGAAAAGGCTGATTTGAATCAAGGGTTGTGATTGAAAGTTGTTTTGAATGATGTGGATGGCTAGGATTGAATAGGGTTTCCTACTCCATGAGGAGTTGTAGTCATGTGACAAGTGTGCGATGGAAAATAAAGACCTAATTCAAATATTTTATTTAAATTAGTTTGACATGTGAAGTGTAGTAAGTGGAAGTTGTAGCATGTGACATGTGTTTGATTGTGATGAGAGGTGAGGAAATTAATTCAAATATTTTATTTGAATTATTTGGAACATGTGAAAGGGGACTCAATTAAATAAATGGGATTTATTTAATTAATTGTCTAGGTGATTAGGACAAAATGTCTTATGATGTCTCTAGTAAAGTGTCGACTAGGTGCTGCAAGACATGGACGAATTTAGGTGTCTACACCTCCAAAGGCTAATACTTCTAATATACACATCAAATACCAACAATGGATGAGAACTTAAGAACTGTAATAGTCTGATCAGTCCCACCGGGCATGCCAAAAATTGTTGTTACGAAGGATTGCACCCTTGTTAAGCACTAAACTTAACAATCCCATGACACATTGGATCACTTTCAGACTGTGGGTTGTCTATAGTGAAAGTGAACCTCTGGAAGAGTTAGCTCCCTTTAAAAGCCTCCTAGATCTGATATTTTTCAAGGAAAAGAGATAAAAAGGTAACTAATGAAACTGAAATGATCTTAAGAGGTGATGCACTAATGATTATACTCTAACTTGAAACCTGATTCACAACTTTTTCTCAATAGATCTATTCACACGGCTCAGTTTGGGCAAATTTAACACAAATATTTCATAGAAAGGCTTGAAACTTCTATCTGTTTTGAAGGAAAACTGGTATTTTTACAACTTAGAAAGATAAGAAGATCACTTGCACAACCTACAACCTGTGAAAATGAATTGATTTTTTGTACACTTATCTCAACGAATGAGATAGAAATTTAAAGGTTTGATGTTTAAAACATAATAAATTTTCATCAAAATCACTCAAAAGAGAGCGGGACACCTGAATTTGAGAAGGAAACCACCTAATTTTATTGAAAATGGTAGGAATACCTCTGCAATAATTATAAAATATGTTGGAAATAAAGTTGCTACTGTATAAAAATCTATAAAACTGTTGAGTTACAATAATGAAAAATCTCTCTACAATGTGCAAAGGCAAGAGAAAAAGCAAGAACTGAGAAAAAAGCACAAGCTTTTTCTCCTATAATACAAAATCTCTCCAAAAAGGCAAAGGTAAGTCATCTCCTACTAACTGAACTCCAACTGATGCATGAATAGGTTGGAAAAAGAACCTCAACCTCAAAAATATTTAACTACCAGTTGTTGGGCAAGCAAGAGGAAAATTCCTAAATTAGAGGGCTCATAACTGCTCCAAATTGAGCTATTTTAGCTCATAACTCCTCTCAAGGTGTTTGATCAAAAAGACTCCCAAAAATAGCCTATTTGACCACAAGTAAAAAATAGAAGCAAAGAAACCTCCTGCATCAGTTTGCAACCTCAGTTTAACTCCTCTTCTCTTTCTACATGTTTGGAAAGAAAAAATAAACTATTTTGACAAGTATTAAGGATAATCTATCTGTGTTTTGCCTTAATAGGTGTTATATGATCATCTCCTTAGGTTTTTTGTAAAAAATATTAAGGTAATTTATAAAATATTACCCTTAATAAGTGTTAAAATACAGTATACTTGGCTTCTATTCATGCAAGAAAGAAAAGGGGAAAATTATGATTACAATTTGACTTATCTTCTCTCCATCCCTTGTCAAAAAATCTCAAGGCTTATAGTAATTCCTTTTCTACCTTTAACTTGTGACAAAGATCTCAAACCTGCCCTAATGATGCAAAAACTCCTAAGTCAAAGCAAAAAAGATCCTTTAAGTTCATCATAGCACTTTGGTTTCAATATTAATCATATCAAAAAGGGGTCAAAAGCTCATTATTCCTTATGTCTCCCATGGCTCATCATACTTCCCTAGTCCTTCACACTTGATAACTATTTGACCATGGGGTCATTTGATTTTTGATAATTTCTATCTCAAAAGTCATAAAAGAAAATAAGTCCATCGGGCTAGGGCATTATGAACTAAATGACTTTGAAAACCCTATTAGATTTTCATTTTGGAATTCCACTTCTCTTTCATTGAGGTTCTCTATTGCGTCGCCATGAGGGTTTGAAGGCTTCTTCTTTGCAAGAATGATCCAAAATTGGTAAGCAATATTCCTTCCTATTGCTAGGTTTTCATTTGAAAGTTTTAGCAGAGCACAATGAAACTTCTACAATGAGAAAAGGTAGCTTTCTTGTATGTGTTCTTAGCTAGAAAATCAATTGTGATAGCTATTTCTGCTTCTTTACCCTTACTCTGGTGACAAGATATGGAAGATACTTCATTGTTTTTGTTGTTCTTGCATAATAAAGCTTTGTGTTTTCTGTAGGTTTCATATTGTTGTTCCTTTTGATTATTCAATGGATCAACACATAAAAAAACCCCTATTTTCTTGCTTCCTCTGAAGAAAATGCTTGAAAATTTTGATTTACTGTGGTTCTTTTATGCTAGGGTTTCTTTTATGGAAGTTCTATTTGAAGTTGTGAAGATACATGTTCCTTTACTTTCTCTGTGGTTCCTTTGTAGTTTTCAAAGTGGTTCTTCATATGGCTAGTGATTCCTTACATAAAAATGGTGAGAACCTGCCTTGTTTATTCCTTTCCTCCTTTGGTAAAGTTATGGAAGACACCTTTATCTTGTTTCTCCTGTTACTTGCACTAGGGTTCATCTAGGAACTTTGTCTACTTCTCTATCTCTTGTGAATGGAGAAAAGAGATGTACAAGTAAAATCCATGAACATAAATTTCACTGCTTTCTTGTTGTAGCAGGCAAGATAAGGGTAGCTTTTATCTACAAACCCTTGCTAGGGTTTCATGAACTGTGAAGAACTTCCCCTTTTGATCTCTTTTACTTTTCCTTCCTGCAAAATGAATAGTGGAAACCTCCCTCTACTTCTGCTCATTATAAAGACTATCAAGAAATTTTCCTTTTTATTTGTTCCTTGTGAGGCCCACCCTTGTGCAACTGGATTAGTTGCACTATTAGACCTTGACGGTTTGAATTGTTTTTGACATGTGATCATTTTGAGAACTATTGATCCCTTCTATTTGGAAATTTGTCAGTTTTATCTTGTGCTTGATTGGATAGATGAGTATTGTAGGATGGAGCTATAACTTACATGCATGATTATATTATGAATTCCTTGATGTTGAATGTGTTATTATAAATGTTACAATTGAAATGGTTTAGTTAGATGATCAAATTGATAAAAGACTAGGTGATTTATGATCCTGATTGGGTGATTAGAAACATGAATGATTTGAGAATCAAGTGAATGTTATCATGTGATATTTGTGAGTGTATGATGTGTGTGCTTTCCTATTCTTGTTGCTTCAACTATTTGGATATATATATAGCATGAGGGTACTAATTGGTGTTGTAGTGTGCAGACTAATTCCATTGCCAATGGAAATTGGAGGTCCACAACTCTACCCATGTTTAAAACTAGTGATGCTCAACCAAGTCCTTCCCAGGGACTATGGTGTTGTTTGATTTTAATTGCATGATTAAATTGATGCAATTTTTGTACGTTTCACCCTTTTTATTTATAACCTTGATATGTTGTAAGGTTGTAATGTTTTGGTTTGTAAAATTTTGGTGCTAAATATTTTTTAGCCCTTTTCATGTGAACTTATGAGTCCCCTAGTGTTAATTATGGTCAAATAATGACCCTAGGTCATACCCCTAGGGTCTAGGGCCATTCTTACCATGTGTAAACTTGGTTTAACCCTTGTATAGTCACCTAAACTTGGCCCTTGAGTCAAGTGACGAGTTTGGGAGATGTGAGAGGTGGTTGGCATGTCACCATCTCACCTAACCTAACCCCACTCACCTAGGGTGAGGTTACCCTTGTCTTGAGTGCTTTAGAAGCTTCTAGAGTCTTCTCAAGTGTATGAGATCTCTTTCCTATGCTCTCACACATGTGTGAGAGCATATGTGGGGAAGATTGTAGCATAGTTGAATGAGAAGGTGACAAGTGCCACCTCCTCATTCATGAAGGTTCTCCCATGTGTGATCCCCTCTCCCAATGCTCTCACACATGTGAAAGCATTTGTGGGAGAGTGTGTAGCATAGTTAAATGGGTAGGTGACAAGTGTCACCTCCTCATTCTTGTGGGGTTGTGATAGGGATGGAGTGTCATCTCCTCATTCATCAAGGCTTGTGGGAAAGGCCTATGAAACTCCCTCTAGTTGAAGGGAGAAGGGTTCCTTGTTTTTGCATGTTTCATTTCCTTTCTTGTTGGGAGAGTTTCCTTTGGGTTTTGGACTTGGGAAAATAGTAGGATCTTGGAGATAGAGGCTATGGTGGAGCTCTTCTTCAACCCCTCTAACCATGGAAAGCTTGAGAGGTAGACTCTCAAGCCCATTAACTTATTAGATCATGCTTTTATTAGTTTTTCTTTGTGTTGTTGCATATAGTTGATGTTATGTGCTTTGTGATTGTATTACATGTTGTTTCTTATTTTTGGGATGGGTTGTTTATGGAAAATGCTCACCACTTGTGTGGAAGAAGCTTGCCTTGTATTGGGGTTTGGAGAGAGGTGAGAACCTCCTTGGGGAAAGCTCACTCCTTGAGAGGAGTTGTTTTGGCTTGAAGCCTTATTTTGAGGTTGTGGATATGGGAGAGAGGCAAGAGTGCCCTCCTTGTGAATATGGAAATGATAAAATGGTTAAGTTCATAACATGAGTTGATAATGAGGAGAAAATGGTTAAAAGGAGACATGAGAAAGTAGTGTTGAAAGGAGTAAGTTGTGTTGAAGTCTTTCCCCTTAAGAAGAGTAGTCCACTCTCTCCCCCTTGTTTCAAATCTATGGTTATGGATTTTGTGTTGTGGTGTCCCTTGGGTGGGTGTTAGTGTGTTTATGATGAGTGCTTTGCTTGTTGTGTTTGTGTGAGACTTTTGTAGCCTAGTGGGCCTCCTATCTCGTGGGTGGCTTGCTAGCAAGCCTAGGATGGGAGGTGAGCAAGCCCTTGACATTTGGAGCCTTGTTGTGTGTTTTGCAGGTATATCTCTTGAAGGAGAGCTTGAGATTTGAAGTCATAGAGAGAAAAAGTAGTCCTAGTGTTGAGTTGTATTCTAAGGCAATGTGTAGACCTTAGCCATTAGAGCCTTGTAAAGTTAGTAATCCAAGAGAGTAAACCTCTCTTTGGGGAGACTATTGTTGTATGTAAATTCCTTGTAAATACTTGTTCATTTCAATATATTGATGCTTGAAGTTTCACTATATTGTTCATTTGGAAAAATATGTATGAGGTAAATAAATTTCTTCCTCACTCTCTTCTTAGTTTTGACATATATGTAAGTTGCTTATAAGAAAAGAAAAAATACCTTGGTTTAGCATTTTAGTGACATAGAAAAAAAAAATTAGTCCTATGGTTTAAGTAAAAGAAATATATTTATTTTTTAATATAATAAAAAAAAAAGAAAGGGGAGCAAAATGAATCTACCTTGTTTTTAAATAATAAATGCTTAAGTAAGTTGCTTAAAAGAAAAGAGGAATATTTGCTTATGGCATTAAAATGGTTGAATAATTTATGGAACTTGTGTTTCTTTAAAAAAATAACTAACTTCTTTTTTTAAAGAAATCATTTAAAAATATTTATTTAATCAAATGTATTGATTAGGAGTTTTATTTCATTTAATACAAAATTATATTTTGTTGTTCTTATACATTAGCCCAAAAAAATAAGTAAATAATATAAAAGTTCTCTATTTTTTTAAAGAAAGAAAATTTGAGAGAGTAAAATTATATATATATATATATATATAAGTATGTGTATATATATATTAGAGTATTAAATAAAGTGAAATGGTGTTAGGTTTTTGTGAAAAGTATGTATGTTTTAAAAAATAATAAAGTGATGTAAAATATTTTAGGTGTGCACTTTAGGGCCTACGCAGAGGCTCTCGGCTTGCGCACAAGGCTGAAAATGCTTAAACAAAAAAAATATAAATGCTTCCATCACTCTAAAATTTTTAATCCGCCTTTGTTATATTTTAAACCCTACTCCATTTAAAATAAAAATGCCTCTGCTTAATATTTAAAATGTATGGGATTTTTGTAAATGCCTCTGTAATGCATATATGTTGTCTGCTATTTTTTATTCATGACGGCTCTTATTTCTTTTCAATAACCGTGACCTACCAGCAGCCGGCAGAGACCGAAGGTTGAGGCTGTAGAGGGTTTTAAGCAGAAAGTGACCAGCAAAAATATAGGTGTGTCCCACTCAGTCCCCTCTAGCTTTACTTTATCTCTTTTCTCTATTTTCCTACAAAAACAGCGCAACGCTTGCAGTTTTTTGCAAGCCAAAACAATTTCACTCAAACAGAACAAAAGAAAAGCTGGACAAACTGACCGAAATATGAATTTAAAACAAACAGACGGTAAAAATGTCATCACTCTGCACCTTCAGGGTCCCACAATAAAACAACTGGATAAACCAAAAACACAGTCAGATGCCTTGGAAAAGGTAGGAAGTGCAGGGAATACTGTCAACTACCTGAAGACCTCAAATAGGCCCCAAAGATAAATTTTAGACCCAATAATTAGTTTCATTTACCCTGAGGGGGCAAGAGCTCCATGGACTCACACCTTTCAATCTTCGATTGGGCACTCAGTCCCATTCCTGGGCAAACAGATGGGGGGTTTGGTTGAACCGTGGAATCACGCCTTTCACTCTTTGA
Organism: Cunninghamia lanceolata; assembly: GCA_027924645.1. Lineage (NCBI taxonomy): Eukaryota > Viridiplantae > Streptophyta > Pinopsida > Cupressales > Cupressaceae > Cunninghamia > Cunninghamia lanceolata. The sequence goes on from BSBN01001281.1 coordinate 9,945,352, forward strand.
ATGGGCACCTAGTTCCATACCTGGGCAAATAGATAGGTGACTTGGCTGAAGCATGGAATCATGTTTGGACAGAATGCCCTCAAGTTGTTACAGGGAGAGCAGAGGAAGGGCTGGTGTATGTAAACGCCAAGCAGTATAAAGGGATTCTGAGATGTAGGCAAGCTTGTAAGGTGAGGCAAAATCATAGGAAAAGACTCGCTATGATCCTCCCCAAAGTGCAGGGCAGCAATTCAATTGCCCCTTGCAAAACTCAATAGGTAGAAGGACAAACAGAGAATGGTGATGTAAAGAGAAAAGGGAATCTTGTAGGACACCCGGGGGTCCCTGTTTCAACAAAAGCCAATGTCGAAATGCCAGTAGATAATGTTAGCATTGGTATTAGCGAGGGAATCTCCCAGGATAACAATGAACTCTATAGCCCTACGACTACACCTTTGTTGTGGTCGTCAGAGTTGTATTTTACGGAACTCATGAACATGAAAAAAAGGCTGGAAACACTTGAAGTTAAAGGAATGCAAGAAGAAAACAGGTTGAAGGAAATAGATGAAACCAGAGACAAGTTGGAAAATGAGAATAAATCACTCAAGGAGCAATTATCAGACTTGCAAATTAAAATGGAGAGAGGACAGCAAGAGTTAGGTGATATAAAACAAGAAATAAAGCAACTAAAATCTGCAGACAATAGAAAGACAGAAGTGACAATTGGAGGAGACTCAACACAGATGAAGGAGTTCCAATCAGCTATGGCTGACTTGGAGGTAAAAGAGAATCAATTAAAAGCCCAAGTAGAAGAGGCTAAGTCTTGGTCACAAGTTGTAAGTAGGTCGTTAAAAGACCAAAAAGAAATTTTTGAAAGGCAAATAAAGATCCAAATAAAAGAAGAAAAAGACAAACAAGACAAAGCAGTCAACATCATTATCAAAGGTTTGAGAGATTTTGGGGAGAAGGAAAGAACCAACATTCTTACAAGAGACTTTCTCAAAGACAAACTGAAATGGACTGGTATTATTCATCAGGCTCACAGGATAGGAAAGAAGCTTGAAGAAGGTAGAATCAGACATGTTCGTGTTGTATTAAAAAGCTTAGATGATAAGAACATGATTTTAAAGAGCAGGGGGTAGCTTAGAGGATCTAACATATTCTTAGATGAAGATCTAACATTCGCTCAATAGGAAGAATGAAGGAAAGAGTGGGAGAAAGTGAAAATAGCAAGAATGGATGGAAAGTGGGCATGGTTGAAAAATGGGAAAGCTCAAATTAGCAAGAGGTTCTCTCACAAGAAATAGGGACTCGGGGCCCCACTCGAGTATTTACACATTGTAAGTTGGAACCGTAGAGGGTATCCATGGAGAAGAGGACCAGGTTTGGGGCCCATCGCTAAGGGGAAGGACGTGATTATACTTAAGGAGACTCACGAACATGATAGTTGTAAAGTCTCAAACTTTGAAGGTTTTGAGAAAATTTTAGTTTGGAATGAAGGGACTGAAATAGGTAAAGGGCATGGAGGGATCACGGTGCTAACTAAAGAGATGTGGGGTGGAACAGTGAAATTAGAGAAAGAAGACCTGAAGAGGCAGTATATTTGGTTGAAAATAAGGGATAAGGAGGATATGATCAGATTGGTTGCTTGCTACTTTGCTCCCAAAGGGTCAAAGTTCTACAAGAAGAGGAATCTTAACAGCGAGGACCCTTATGCTTCGCTAAAAAGAGACATTTCCACTTTCAGCAATTTAGGGGAAATTGTCCTAATAGGGGATTTTAATGCTAGGACAGCGAATAATCAATCTCTTCAGTTAGGTAGTGAGAAAGGAGGGGGCAGTGGTCCGTTATGGCTAGAGGAAGGAGAAGGCCGATTATGGGGGAGAATCTCACAGGATGGGAGAGGATGTGTGAATCATTTTGGAGCTGAATTATTAGGTTTGTGCAGCCTTTACGACTTGGTTATTTGTAATGGCACCAGCGCGTGGCCTAAATCCAGGGGTATCACTTGTAAGACATACAATGGCCAAAGTATTGTTGATTACGTTATCTGCTCTAGGAAGGGTACCTCCAGACTGTTAGAGTTTGACATAGGAGAAAATCCTACGGAGCTGAAATTTGATCATATGCCTATCTGTGTGAAGTTTGGCTTCCAAAAAGAAATACAAAAAATTAGGCCAGCTCAGCACATCCAAAAACAAGACCACACACAGTGTAAAATCAGGGTGAGCAAAGAAAATCAGGAGACCTTTGTTGCAACATTGGGGCAGCACTTACAAATGTTAAAAAATAGCAGTGGTTGCAAAGATTTGAACAAGGATTCAAGAAGCTATGTGGACAGCAATATGCTGGTCCCTTTAATTCACAAGGCCCTAGTGGCATACAAGAGATCCAGGCCTAAGAAAAATTGATCTAACACTTTCCCGGTCAACCCATGGTTTGATGAGGAGTGCAAGGAGGCTAAAAGATCTCTCAAAAAGACTGCAGCAAGCAAAGAAAGCAAGAAAATGTACGAGAATTTGATAAAATCCAAAAAGGAAAGATATGTAATATCTAGAAGAAAAGAGTTGATTTCCTTGAGTAAACACAACCCAAAAGGTTTTTGGAGTGAGATGCAGCAAGAAAGAAATTAGATTGAAAACAACATCACAGAAGATCAATGGTTAGGATATGCGAAGTTGCTTTATGAGAGGCCACTTTAGAAGTCCCAGCCTCCAGTAACCAACACTGCAACCGAGCTATTCTCAGTGGAAGACATCAAGTAGGGAATAAAGAATTTAGCTAGTGGCAAAGCTCAAGACATTGATGGGCTGCAAGCTAAATTTTTAAAGTGGGGGGTTGATCACCTTGCCCCACACATCAAAAGGATTTTTAACGACATTTCGAAAGGGATTTTTCTGGTTGAGTGGACTACTAGTGTCGTTATCCCTCTTTTCAAGAGCGGTGATGTCAATAATCCATCCAATCATCAGACTATCATGGTCAACCCTCTCCTTGGAAAGCTTTTCGGGAGCTTGATTGAACACAGAATTAGCAATTGGGCAGAAAGGGAAGGAAAAAGAGCTAGAGGGCAGGCTGGTTTTAGACCAAAACACTCTACCATAGACCATTGCGTCACTCTTAGACATTTAGTTGAAAAAGTGTGGGACACGCAAGGTGAAGAAGTCTTTTGTTGCTTCTTGGATTTCAAAAAGGCCTTTGATACGGTACCCAGGGACAAACTTTGGAACAGAATGGAAGATCTTGGGGTTCCGAAGGAATACCGGGCTGCTGTTCACAAGCTCTATGAGCAGGTTAGAGCTAAAATCTGGACTAGAGAGGGTATGTCGGAGTGTTTTGGTAGTGACATTAGGGTCAAGTAGGGCTGTCCTCTTTTTCCCACTTTGTTCAGCCTATACATCGACAAATTGGAAGAGTGGTTGCAAAAATCTGCGGGCGGGGGTATCCAGTTGGCTAATTTTGTGGTGAAGTTGCTTTTATATGCTGATGACCTTATTTTGATTGCAAAAACTGCCCAGAGTCTGAAAGAGCACTTGAGGGCTTTAGAGCTCTTTTGCCAGGAGGTTGGGATGAGTGTGAACACTAGTAAAACCAAGATTATGATTTTTTCTTTAAAAAGGAAGCAACAGCAAGTCAACTTCATTTTTTATGGGAGCCCATTGGATATCATTGAAGAATACAAATACTTGGGAATTATTTTCCACAATAGGCTGAATTGGGATACATGTAGAATGCAAAGGATCCAAGGAGGTTGGAGGGCCTCTTTTTTGCTCCAGAATAGGTGTAGGAAAGCGGAGCTCTAGGATTGGAAAACCACGAAGACTCTCTTTGGGCTGTTAGTCATGCCGATTGTCCTCTATGGGTGTGAGTTGGGGAAATAGCTTGTCAAATCACAAGTGGAGGCAATTAGAGAGAATACAAAAGCATCTTATTACTAGTAATCTTAAGGTCAAAGCTACAGTCCCTTATGAGATCCTATTAGCTGAGGTGGGCTCATTCCTGTTGGAAGCGTATGCTATAATCTGATTGATAACATACATAAGAAAGGTGGAGAACATGGGAGAGCAACGATGGCCTAAGGTGGTGGTGGAGGAAGGGTTAGACCGTAGAAAGAAGACTTGGATGAAGCAGAACAACAAGTGGCTAGACAAGTGGGATATTAGGCTTCACGAATGTCCTATAATGAAAGAAGACATTAAGAAGTTTGTTTTAGAAAAGTTTAGGACTGCCATGTGGACTAAGCAGATTGGCTGAAAAAAATCATACTATGTCAAAGAGTTCAACCCCACATGGGAACATGGGGAAAAAGCCTACTTGCATGCCACTATTAAAAGTAAAGCTAGGATTCTAATGGTGCAGTTGAGGATCGGTTCTCATCATTTGAGATGCGAAATGGGTAGATGGACGGTCCCCAAAGAAGAGTGGGAAAACAGGCTCTGCATCTTTTGCAGCAAAAAAATGGTGGAGACTGAATGGCACTTTATCTTTGAATGTGATGCCTATGAAGACATTCAGAATCAGTACGAAGAAACTTGAAGGTGGACAGTTTTATTGAGTTCTTTGAGAAGTCAAGGCTACAAATAACTGCAGGTTTCTTAGTTAAAATCCATGGCAGGAGAAGTGACATCGAAAAGATCTTGAAGATTTCTTAGGGCTGTGGCTTTTGGTCCCTTAGGCTGCTTGGTCTCGTGGACGTCATTAAAATCTATTCATTCATTCAAACTCTCTATGTTAAAAAAATAAATAAGTAAATAAAATAAATAAATAAAAATAAATAGATTTAAATATCTCTTTCTCTTTGTGTTGTTACACAGTCTGTTAGTATTCATTTGGCCTATGAGAGTTTTTTTTATGAGCTATGTATTGAAGTTATATAATTTACATTTGTTCAACTATATATATATATATATATCTTTTCCTCTGTGTATTTCAACTTTGCTGGAAATGAATATCGAGAGAGTTAACTAATTATTTTTTTTACTTTTGAAAATAATAACTTTATCCTTGCAAACTTTATTAGAGTACAAACTTTTGAGTATGCCTTCTAAACTTAAATTCAAACTATAAACTTGAGGCATGTAGATTTGTTAGACCAATCAATAAAAATGTTAGAAAGTAAATTTAAACTTGTAGAAAAGCAAAAAAAACAAAACAGATGTTAGAAATTATGAACAAACCTGTAGCAAATGAGCATGTTAGAAAACTAAAATAGAAAACATGGAGACAATAAAATAGTTGGAAATGTGAGCTTGGGGGAAAATTACCCTCCCACTTAGGGGAAGGGATTTTCCTCATCCTTTCCAACTTGAGCAATGTGCAAACCAATAAAACATAAAAGGGTGCTTGTGTGCAAGTGGGAATTAAAACTTGTTTTTATAGAGTTTCTTTTAGGGCTTTAGGATGCCTTAAAGATTAGGAGGTTGTTTATCCCTTAAACCCCTTGTTTATGTCTTTTATCCCACTTAGGGAGTTGGTGGGATTTATTGGTTAAAACTATGGGTGGCATTATTTTTCTTCATCTAATATATTTATCCATGTATCATGGTTGTATTATTTAAGTTAATATTTAAGTTAATTGTTTAAATTAAGCATAGTAGTTCTATAGTTTTGGTTATAAAGATATTTAATTTATTCAATTTGATTTATTTGGTGATAGCTCTATAGTATAAAGTATTTATATTAGTGTGTCTAGTTTAAATATTTTATCATATGGTTGACACTAGAAGGTTTTTAAATTAATTATTTGATTTAACCTTGTTGGGCTATAGTGTTTTAGTTGAAGGATTTAAGTTAATTTGTTTTAGTTCAAATACGTTATTTAATTGATTTAATTTAGGTCATTAGTTTTGTCTAGGGTTAGGTTTTGACGTAGGTTGAAACTGTGGCTTCTTCACATAGGAAACCCTAGAGTTGGTTCTGGGATGGGAACCACCCCTCTTAGCAATGCTTTTGGCAATGCACAACCCCCTTTGTATGTTATCATCAACGTAGAGATTGCGAGAGGAGGTTCACAATCACCACATACCCATTGACTCCATCGCCTTGGGCGACATGATTAACATGTGCTGCAATAACATCCTTGTTATGTGCATGTGTCACCGAGCGTGCTTATTGCATGCGAGGGGGTTTTAGAATCGAGTGGGAAAAATTTTTGGTGTTTCGTGTCATGACCACATGACAAATGTGGACATGACATGTGGTGTTTTCGTGTCATGACCACATGGCAAATGTGGGCATGACATTCCTGCTAATGTAACTCTCTATGATAGATGTGATTGCTTGATGGTGTTGTTCCACTGATGCTCAGGCTACGCCTATTCCTACTATCTTGTTAATTGTTCCTTTACTAGTTCAGGCTTCTAGAAAATAAAGAAAGTGATATGCCATAGCAAATTTATGGGATTTTTGCTTGCTCTGTATACCTACTCACATTCCAATGAAATGTCACTATACTTGGAACTCTTGGAGTTCATTCCTCTATGAAATACTTTGCTTTTGAGATGCTACAAATTTGCTCTTTCAACATTGGTGACTATTTCTTAAGGTGTTTGCCTTGGAACTCTTACTCTCTGTGTGTTATACCCAGCATATTATTAAATATTGTTGCCTTTAGACTGTGATGTTAGTCATCTCATGACTCAAAATGTCATCTGCTATAGTAACTTTGATTGCTCCATACTGTTATGTTGACTCATGTGAGTTAATCTTGGACTGGCACCCCTGGGTTTGTCCCTCCTTGCATTGTTTCCTACTGCATTATTAAGGCACTTCTTTCTAACTTGAAACTGCACCTCCTTTCACTTTGGACAAAGAATATGTTCATGTAGACCATATGATCAGTGGGATAGTCATGATGATGACTATCTCTTGTTTGTTTAAAACCACTCTACTTTAATATCATCCATTTCCATGGTCAAACACTCACTAGCAATTTCACACCTCATTCACAACAAAAGTAGTAGCTTTTGACTATTAGAGTGGATGATATTTAAGAATACCTTTTTGAAATAGTCATCTCCTTTTCAATGTGTTCCCATAGTTGTAAAATGTTAGCATCTTTCTATGTTTCAACTAGTTGTCCTTTTGCATTTGTTGTCTTCCTTATTCAAATGCACTGCTTCATTTCCATCATGGATTGTTGTTCATTATCAGGAGATGGACTACTCCTTAGGACTATTTTGCATGCTTTTTTTACTATCCCTCTCACATAAATGTTGCTTCTTATAACTGTAAAAGATTGTTTCATTGTTGATACATAGTCATCCATATGATTGTTTTGCTAGTTTAATGAATGATTTGCATGACCTGTGATTGTCTTAGACTCCTGGCAGATCTTTCATCATTTCATTCTAAAGGTTTTACATCTACTTGGCTCTATGATCCACTATCCTTGCACTTGGCAGTGACTGAGTATGCTTCCTTGTTTTTCCTATGTCACTAAAATAGTTTTGTTCATTCCCATCTCCCTTTGATACTATGCAAGATGGCTTGTGTCATTGTGAAGATATGCCTTCTCTCTACGACCACCAATAGGAGACTGATGAGAGTAGGACCTATATTCATGAGCTGGCAATGTATTTATCTCTGCATCACTCATTTATTGAGGCTACTAAAACCATAAAACAATAACCAAAGCTACTATTAAGGCATTGACACTATCAAATGGCTTAAGTCTCATTCCTTGTTCATGGGGTTTCCTTAGTTATGACTGTCCACTTTCATTGTTATGATTTTCCTTCTACAAAAACACTATCTAATCCTTGCATTCATTGAAGACCCACTATCTTGGAGCTTATTGACATGTTCACCATCTTTTTGCTCCCTTTGACAGTATATGGGACTATCTTTGATTGTTTTAAGACTGTGGACATCTTGAATGCCTGGCAGCAAACCACAAAAATGGTTGCATTTGTTATGTCCATGGTGTCTCTGTGATTGTGCTGACCAAGACATCTTTTCTTAATGACTGGTAAGCTATTTTGGATTGTTTTTCTTGTATTGAGATAGTCATTTGGACCTAATAGTCATGCCATTCAAAGTGACTACTCTTAATGCATTTTGATTGCCTCTGACCTTATGCTCATTGCTTTGAACTGTTGCTCCCCTTACTTCCAGTCATGCTATAGTCTAGACATACATGTTTTCCTTTGTTGATCAATCCATCATCTCTTCCTTTCTTGACTATTATGACAGCCTTAATCTATGTCATCAGTGACTGATCTTACAAGTACATGTACTACACAATTAGCAAACAAGTTAGGAAAACAAATGAGGCTAAGAGCCTCTCCCTTGATGGTGATATGATCTCTTCTTGGTTCCTTTTGGTGCGTGTATATTTGCATCTAAGGACTGTTTATCCTTTCCATCTTCCTGATTAGATGCTTAAATGAAAGGTAGTAGGTACATTTTGTTATTATTGCATATAGGAGTGATGGCATCATGAGCTCTAATGCATTTTTTCTCTCTCTCTCTCTTATAGGTGACATTAGAGAGTGATGGAGTGTCTGAAGATGATGCTTCCAATAGTGGGGTTTGTCATTTAGGCAATGACGGATCCCCTCCCTCTCATATATGTTTACCTTTTATTTTAGATGTACTTGTTTTCTTTCATTGCAACTTGTACAATCAATCCCATGGCTTGTGTGGGAATCTATGAACACATTCCCTTTATGAATATAAATAGTTATTTCATTCAATGATTTGTGTACTATTTCTTTTGTAAAACATTCAATTGCATAAAGAAAATCTGAAAATGATTGCATGGTACAATTGTTTATGATCATGAGTAGATTTTAGCAAACTTTTGTGTACCTTTTTCACTTCATAATTGGATCAACTGTGATGAATGGACCATGAAAAGAATCAACAACTCATAATTTAGCTTTCCCTTCTCCTACCAGTCTTAGGATATCTCCTGCTCTATTGGGGTGTCTTTCCCATCCTTATCTGGCTCATGTAGCAGCTCTTGCTAAGTTGCTACATGATTCTAGTACTAGCGACAACTGGAATGGCCCTCCACCTGGGTAGTAGGCCTTCTAGGACTGACTCTATGCCTTCAACCTTTTTTACTTTTCCTCCTCCACTCCTCTACTTAGGCTCATGTTTGAAGCTTCTATTGAACCTGAATCCTTCTGCAAAGGTAGAAACATCAATGTTATCCCAGCCTGACCTTATTGGGATGATGTGCACAATTAGGTAAAATTTCCACTGATGTTCAGGTTTTACATATTCCTATTGTCCTATTGACTATTCCTTTGCTAGCTCAGGCTTATGGAAAATGAAGAAAGTGAGATCTCATAGCAAATTTATGGGCTTTTTGCTTGCTCTGTATATCTACTCACATTCCAATGAATTGTCACTGTACTTGGGATTCTTGGAGTTCATTCCTATGTGAAAGACTTTCCTTTTGAGATGCTACAGACTTGCTCTTTCAACATTGGTGACTATTTCTTAAGGTGCCCACCTTGGAACTCTTGCTCTCTTTGTGTTATACCTAGCATATTATTAAACACTATAGCCTTTAGACTGTGGTGATAGTCATGACTAGAACAGTCATCCCATGACTGGAACAGTCATCTGCTATAGTAACTTTGACTTCTCCATACTGTTATGTTGACTCAAGTGAGTTAATCTTGGACTAGCACCTAGGTCTATCCCTCCTTGCATTGTTTACTCCTGCATTATTAAGGCACTTCTTTCTAACTTGAAATTGCACCTCCTTTCATTTTGGACAAAGAATATGTTCATGTAGATCATATGATCAGTGGGACAGTCATGATGATGACTGCTTCTAGGTTGTTTGAAACCACTCTACTTTAATATCATCCATTTCAATAGCCAAACACTCTCTAGCAATTTCACACCTCATTCACTACAAAAGTGGTAAATATTTATCCTAATTTTATTGCCCAAACTAGCTTTTGACTGTTGGAGTGGATGATATTTAAGAATACCCGTTTGAAATAGTCATCTCATTTTCAATGTGTTCCCACAGTTGTGAAATGTTAGCATCTTTCTATGTTTCAACTAGTTGTCCTTTTGCATTTGTTGTCTTCCTTATTTAAATGTATTGCTCCCTTTCCATCATGGACTACTTTTCATTATCAGGAGAAGGACTGCTCCTTAGGACTATTCTGCATGCTTTTGTGATTGTCCCTCTCACATAAATGTTGCTTGTTATAATTGTAAAAGATTGTTTCATTATTGATACACAGTCATCCATATGACTGTTTTGCTAGTTTAATGATTGCTTTGCATGACCTGTGATTGTCTTAAACTCCTATCAAATCTTTCATCATTTCATTCTAAAGGTTTTACATTTGCTTGGCTCTATGATCCACTATCCTTGCACTTGGCACTGACTGAGTATGCTTCCTTGTTTTCCCTGTCACTAAAATAGTTATGTTCATTTGCAACTCCCTTTGATACTATGCAAGATGGATTGTGTCATTGTGAAGATATGCCTTCTCTCTATTGTCACCAATAGCAGACTGATGAGACTGGGACCTATATTCATGAGCTAATAATATATTTATCTCTGCATCACTCATTTATTAAGGCTACTAAAACCATAAAACAATAACCAAATCTACTATTAAGGCATTGACACTATCAAATGGCTTAAGTCCCATTCATTGTTCATGGGGTTTCCTTAGTTATGACTGTCCACTTGCATTGTTATGATTTTCCTTCCAAACAAACAATGTCTACTCCTTGCATTAATTGAAGACCCACTATCTTGGAGCTTATTGACATGTTCCCCATCTTTCTACTCCCTTTGACAGTATCTGGGATTGTCTTTGACTATTTTAAGACTGTGGACATCTTGAATGTCTGGCAACACACTACTAAGATGGTGGCATTTGTTATGTCCATGGTGTCTCTGTGATTGTGCTAACCAAGTCATCTTTTCTTTATGACTAACATGTTATTTTGGACTATTTTTCTTGTATTAAGACAGTCATTTGGACCTAACATTCATGCCATTCAAAGTGACTTCTCTTACTACATTTTGACTGCATCTAACCTTATGATCATTGCTTTGAACTGTTTCTCCCCTCACTTCCAGTCATGCTACAGTCTAGACATACATGTTTTTGTCCTTTGTTGATCAATCCATCATCTATTCTTTTCTTGATTGTTATGACATCCTTAATCTATGTCATCAGTCACTGATCTTATAAGTACCTATACCTGCACAATCAGCAAACAAGTTAGGAAAACAAATGAGGCTAAGAGCCTATCCCTTGATGGTGATATGATATCTTCTTGGTTCCTTTTGGTGGTTGTATATTTGCATCTGAGGACTATTTATCCTTTCCATCTTCCTGATTAGATGCTTAAATGAAAGGTAGTAGGTACATTTTGATATTATTGCATATAGGAGTGATGGCATCCTAAGCTATAATGCATTTTTTCTCTTTCTCTTATAGGTGACCTTGGAGAGTGATGGAGAGTCTGAAGATGATGCTGCCAACAGTGGAGTTTATCATTCAGGCAATGACAGATCCCCTCCCTCTCATATATGTTTACCTTTTATTTCCGATGTGCTTGTTTTCTTTCATTGTAACTTGTAAAGTCAATCCCACAGCTTGTGTGGGAATCTACAAGCACATTCCCTTTATGAATATAAATAGTTATTTCATGCACTAATTTGTGTACTATTTCTTTCCTAAAACATTCAATTGCATAAAGAAAATCTGAAAATGATTGCATGGTACAATTGTTTATGATCATGAGTAGATTTTAGCAAACTTTTGTGTATCTTTTTCACTTGATAATTGGATCAACTATAATGAATGAACTATGAAAACAATCAGCAACTCATAGGTTAGCTTTCCCTTCTCCTTCAAGTATTAGGATATCCCTTGTTCCATTGGGGTGTCTTTCCCATCCTTATCTGGCTCATGTAGCATCTCTTACTAAGTTGCTACATGATTCTGGTACTGGTGACAATTGGAATGGCCCTCCACCAAGGTAGTAGGCCTTCTAGGGATGACTGTGAGCCTTCAACTTTTTTTTACCTTTCCTCCTCCACTCCTCTACTTGGGCTCATGTCTGAAGCTTCTATTAAACCTGAATCCTTCTGCAAAGGCAGAAAACATGAGTGTTGTCCCAACCTAACCTTATTGGGCTGATGTGCACAATTAAGTAACATTTCCACTGATACTTAGGCTATGCCTATTCCTATTGTCCTGTTGACTGTTCCTTTACTAGTTCAGGTTTCTAGAAAATGAAGAAAGTGAGATATCATAGCAAATTTATGGGGTTTTTGCTTTCTTTGTATATCTACTCACATTCCAATGAACTGTCACTGTACTTGGGACTCTTGGAGTTCATTCCTCTATGAAAGACTTTGTTTTTGAGATGCTACAGACTCGTTCTTTCAACATTGGTGACTATTTCTTAAGGTGTCTTCCTTGGAACTCTTGCTCTGTGTGTTATACCCAGCATATTATTAAATATTGTTGCCTTTAGACTATGATGTTAGTCATCTCATTACAGGAACAAGCATCTACTATAGTAACTTTGACTACTCCATATTGTTATGTTGACTTAGGTGAGTTAATCTTGGACTAGCAACCAGGTTTGTCCCTCCTTGCATTGTTTCCTCTTGCATTATTAAGGCACTTCTTTCTAACTTGAAACTACACCTCCTTTCACTTTGGACAAAGAATATGTTCATGTAGATCATATGATCAGTGGGACAGTCATGATGATGATTGCTTCTAGGTTGTTTGAAACCACTCTACTTTAATATCATCCATTTCAATGATTAAACACTCACTAGCAATTTCACACCTCATTAACAACAAAAGTGGTAAATATTTGTCCTATTTTTATTGCCCAAACTAGCTTTTGACTGTTGGAGTGGGTGATATTTAAGAATGCCCCTTTGAAACAGTCATCTCCTTTTCAATGTGTTCCCATAGTTGTGAAATGTTGGCATCTTTCTAAGTTTCAACTAGCTGTCCTTTTGCATTTGTTGTCTTCCTTATTCAAATTTACTACTCAATTTCCATCATGGACTCCTGTTCATTATCAGGAGATGGACTACATGCTTTTGTGACTATCCCTCTCACATAAATGGTACTTGTTATAATTGGAAAAGATTATTTCATTGTTGATGCACAGTCATCCATATAACTGTTTTGCTAGTTTAATGAATGCTTTGAATGACCTGTGATTATCTTAGACTCCTGACAGATCTTTCATCATTTCATTCTAAAGGTTTTACATCTGCTTGGCTCTATGATCCACTATCCTTGTGCTTAGCAATGACTGAGTATGCTTCCTTATTTTCCCTATGTCACTTAAATAGTTTTGTTCATTCCCATCTCCCTTTGATACTATGCAAGATGGCTTGTGTCATTGTGAAGATGTCTTCTCTCTGCTGTCACCAATAGGAGACTAATGAGACTAGGACCTATATTCATGAGCTGCCAATGTATTTATCTCTACATCACTCATTTATTGAGGCTACTAAAACCATAAAACAATAACCAAAGCTACTATTAAGGCATTGACACTATCAAATGGCTTAAGTCTCATTCCTTGTTCATGAGGTTTGCTTAGTTATGACTGTCCGCTTTCATTGTTATGATTTTACTTTCAAACAAACATTGTCTACTCCTTGCATTCATTGAAGACCCACTATCTTGGAGCTTATTAGCATGTTCACCATCTTTCTACTCCCTTTGACAGTATGTGGGACTATCTTTGACTATTTTAAGACTATGGACATCTTGAATGTCTGGCAACGGACCACTAAGATGGTTGCATTTGTTATGTCCATGGTGTCTCTGTGATTGTGTTGACCAAGTCATCTTTTCTTTATGACTGTCATGCTATTTTGGACTATTTTTCTTGTATTGAGACAATCATTTGGACCTAAAAGTCATGTCATTCAAAGTCACTGCTCTTAATGCAATTTGACTGCCTCTGACCTTATGCTCATTGCTTTGAACTGCTGCTCCCCTCACTTCTAGTCATGCTACAGTCTGGACATACATGTTGATGTCCTTTGTTGATCAATCCATCATCTCTTGTTTTCTTGACTATTATGACAACCTTAATATATGTCATCAGTGACTGATCTTACAAGTACATGTACCTGCACAATCAACAAACAAGTTAGGAAAATAAATGAGGCTAAGAGCCACTCCCTTGATGGTGATATGATCTCTTCTTAGTTCCTTTTGGTGGCTATATATTTGCACCTGAGGACTATTTATCCTTTCCATCTTCCTGATTAGATGCTTAAATGAAAGGTAGCAGGTACATTTTGATATTATTGCATATAGGAGTGAGGCATCCTGAGCTCTAATGCATTTTTTCTCTCTCTCTTACAGGTGACCTTGGAGAGTGATGGAGAGTCTGAAGATGATGCTGCAACAGTGGGGTTCATCATTCAACCAATGACGGATCCCCTCCCTCTCATATATGTTTACCTTTTATTTTAGATGTACTTGTTTTCTTTCATTGCAACTTGTACAAGCAATCCCATGGCTTGTGTGGGAATCTATGACCACATTCCCTTTATGAATATAAATAGTTATTTCATGTTTGAAAATGATTGCATGGTACAATTGTTTATGATCATGAGTAGATTTTAGCAAACTTTTGTGTACCTTTTTCACTTGATAATTGGATCAATTGTAATGAATGGACCATGAAAACAATCAACAACTCATAGGTTATCTTTCCCTTCTCCTACCAGTCTTAGGATATCTCCTGCTCTGTTGGGGTGTCTTTCCCATCCTTATATGGCTCATGTAACAGCTCTTACTGAGTTGCTACATGATTCTAGTATTGGTGACAATTGGAATGGCCCTCCACTAGGGTAGTAGACCTTCTAGGGATGAATGTGAGCCTTCAACTTTTTTGACTTTTCCTCCTCCACTCTTCTACTTAGACTCATGTCTGAAGCTTCTATTGAACCTAAATCCTTCTGCAAAGGTAGAAAACATCAGTGTTGTCCCAACCTGACCTTATTGGGCTAATGTGCACAATTAGGTAACACAGATCTGATGTAAAAACTAGAAAATTAAATGTTTCCAATGAAAGAAATGAAAATAATGCAAAACTATGCCTTTATGCAATCTTAGAATGTTTTTTTTTTTAAAATGTATGCAAGATTTTTCAAAGTATGATATGAATCAATGTAAGATTTGATTTCAACACTCAGCAAGATGCAAGTTCTTTAAAACACAGGTTCACCAAAATGTTAAGTAGGTAAAAAGAGGCGGTGAATGTAAGCAAGTACACTAGATCAAACCCTCTTTTACTATAACATTCAAGGACAAAACCGAGCTAAGTCACTACAAGATGAAAGAGGACTCAGCTACTAATTTTTTTCTCTTGTTTGCTATGGAAATATATGATTCAACCAAGGTTTTTATCAAACCCTAGACCAATCAATGCACTAAACCCTAGAATTGAGATAATCAGCTTATAACAAATGAACAACAATGGAAAACTAGGATTTGAAAGTACCAGAATGATCAGTGAGATGTCATAACCTATTCCACATAAGTGAAAATGTCAGAAGACTCCAATGCTAGTGCCTAAGTCTAGAAAGTCCCGATATCTGAAAGCTCAAAACTAGAAAAATGTTGTAAATGATGCTCAGATGTTGAATCCAATTTCTAATTTAGGTGGACACTAGTGCTAGTGCCCAAGTCTACTATAGATGGATTTCTGAACTTTGTTTTTAGATCTTAAATCTTTATCCCTTGAACAACCTCTTTGTACCTTCACTTCTACAATCCTTGCACCTATAACCTGTACACAAGAAGAAAAGGGGTTTGGGGGTTGTGGTGTTTAGGGATTTGCCTCAGTCAAATCTTGAGTTAGCATTCAAGATTTCCCAACACTGTTGTTAGAGAGAGAGCGTGTCCTTATAGGATAGAGGCTAAAGATAATCCAAATGATGATGAAATGATTCAAACACAATGATAATGTCACCTTGGAGGTGAAGTCCTTAGGAGGATGAAGATTCTTCAACTCATAAGGATGTTGATGATGATTCCAAATCTACAACAAACACAACACTAACACAAATCTGCAACAATAACACAATGGATTCCTTGGATGTTCTTTTACTCAATATCATAAGCTTGTTATCATCAAATTCTAAGAAAATGAATTGAGAAACTTGTTTATATATTCTTATCCCATTAAACTTTCACAAATTAATTGAAAGAGCTGACAAGGAAGGACCCATTTAAAAGTCATATGCCGACATCCTTAAATTTTACCCTAACCAATCAAGGTGGAATTGGGTGCAAGTGCCCAAGTCCCAAGGTTCCTTTTGGTCAAGAACTAAGCTTTAAATGGGCCTCTAGTTCCCATTTGACATGGGTTTTGGGGGATTTCTCATCGGGATGAATATTTTGCTTGTAGAGTGTAAACATGGGGACCTATGAGCTAAACTAGGAGGTAAAAAGGTATGTGTCCACGTTTTACTCCATAACAATATTATCTCATGAATTATTTACATGCACATGGACAATTCCACATGGAATTAAGCCTACTTAAGTGTCCTAGTTACTAAGAGTTCACTCACCTCTGTATGCAAGTCTTGAGGAAGTTAACTCACCACCAATACTAGTTGCTGGGAGTCAACTACCCAGTCTTCTCCACTGATTATGCATGGTAGTTTCTTCCCTCTCTCCTATATATGTACATCTTATTTATGGTAAATGCATTGAGTGGTTAATCCAATTTTGTATGCCTTTTATTTTTACTTTGCATTCTTTATTTTCTAACCTACAGGGCATGTGATTGCTTGACTTTTGTTACCCAACCTATATCAGCATTATGCCTCGAGTTTCCTAGAAAACTGGTAGTTAATTATATTTAGAAACACAAAAATACCAAAAATATTTAAAACAACTAGGAAGAGCTCTTGATTCCACCATGAGGCATCAATCAAAATATTCAAACAAAAACTTTCCCCCTTTTGTCTAGCATTCGATGTGCCTTGGCATAAGGAAAGATTGGGTTAAATTTATCTTAAAAAAGATTAGGGAGATCATCCCTCAACCAATTCCCACCAAGGAAACAACTAAAAAATAAGATATCACCTTAAGGCTCATTCAACAAGAAATAGAACAAAGAAGACAAGTACAAGAACATCAATAAAGGCTCATTCAACAAATCATTGAACAAGAACAAAGGAGGTTCAATCACCTTCATATCATAAATGAACAAAATAGGCTTAGAGAAAGTGACCCTCCAGGTCATATAACAATCACAACCACCACAACCATTCAACATTTATGACAACATCACAACTTTCATAACAACTTCCACCAATCATATACATTCACAAATCACACAGACAACCCAACCACAATCCACAATGCTCTACTTCCTCACAAACAAAACAACCCCATGTTCCACCTCTAGTACTCAAATAGCTCCTACCTTCATAGCAAGAGTGATTGGGTGAGTGTTAGCTACAAGGACATAGTTACTGTGCCATATCAAATTCTAACTCACCCGCATTGTGTCTGAATCACATTCTGAGAAACACATATTTTGGTGAACCTGATGTGAAGGAAAAATCTTTCAAAATAAGTCTTTTATGTCTCCTTTGTTATTTTTTCCATCTCATTGGTTTCATTTCCATCTTCTTCTCTTCCCATTCCATTTATTCTACAATGTTTATGACACCCACAAATATGATGAAATCAAATAAAACTGAAGGGAGCATTCCCTCAAGTGAACTAATAACACCTTCATTTGATAGAAATGTACCAGAAAATCCTTTGGAATCCATCTCCAACCATTTCAAAAATGATGATTTAGACTGTAACAATGACATACAAGAACCTAGTTGCTCCTTAACATTTGACAACCTCACATGGGAGCAAGACTCAGTAATATGACCTAGTCATTCCAACCAAGATAGAGCATGTTGAGTGCTCATATGGTCTAAAATGCATCAAGCAGGCCATCCTATGACAAGTTATAGTGAAATGGCTACCCAACTAGATAATGAAGTTGTTATGTCAGAAAATTTCCCCTTGGGGGCTTTTGCCTCTTAAGGTTTAGCTCCTGGGTCCTTAAAAATGCATTTAGAGCATCTTGCATGTTAATTTTGACTCCTGATGAGAAAACCCCGAAGTCTTATGGCAAATAGGACCTAGGGGGTGCTATTTTAATGATCCCTGAACAAAAAAAGCAGGGTGGACTTGGGCGCTAGCACCCTAGTCCTACCCTATTTTGGGTCTGCCCTAAATTAAAATGTTAGTTTTATGACCGTTATTTAGGTCCCATGCCGACATCTCAAGTTTAAATTATAAAATTCTTAGCGGGAATCTTTGTAGTTGCATATATAAGCATGTTTAGGTTTCATTTGCAAACTAGATGGAAATTAGATGGACTTTATGTATACTGGTGATTATAGAGCATTCAAAATATTCATTGTGTTACAGAGCAGAGCATTGTTATTGTGTTTGTATTTGTAGATTTGACTCCATCTCCTCATGGCATGAAGAACATCTTCCTTCCATGAGATCTAAACTTCAAGGTGATGTCTATTGTGTTTTCAATCATTTATCATTTGGATTTTGCCTCTATCCCACAAGGATACACACTCTTATCTGACAACGGTGTTTGGAAGACTTGAATATCTCTCCAGGGCTTGATCAAGGCAAGCCTCTAAACACCACAACCCTGTTGAAATGCACCAGACAACTGAGAGGGGGGGTGAATCAGTTGTCTCTAAAATTTTAATCACATATCAACACATCAAATTTTTAATTACTATCATTAAGATTTAACCATAAAAACATGAAACAAGAAGCTCAACACAATAACACATGAGACACCATATTTTTTACGTGGAAAACCCTATAAGGGAAAAACCATGGTAGATGTTAGTCCACATATATAAATATGTTATAGCAATACTGAAAAATAGAGGCTCACTGCAAATATTAGGGCTCACTGCCAAGAGGTGGCTCACTACCAAGGGTCGGTGAACTGATTTGATAGCATCTACTCCATGCCTGGGTTCAGTTCCATTGAAGCACAATATAACTCCTCTACTCTGCTCTTCTTACACCTTCGCACTTATCTTTTCATTTTCACTCAAGACCTCTTTTTTGCAACTAAATTACATGTTTTTATACACTTCATCAACCTTGGAATGTACATCAAGGTCAGTATTACATTCTTCAACCATTGGAACAATCTCCAAGGTCGACATTACAAACATACATAGAAATAGGTTTGGACCTAAATAAAAATTGCTAAGGTAAAGATGTATGCAGATCATGTTAAGCCTTAGCTGGGACTCAAGTGGGACTCAAGTGCAATCTCCCATGCCATGACACGCTTCCATGATCTTCGATGTATCTTCGCAAGTAGTGAAATCAACCAAGTCGGCCAAGACTGGTGTTTTCATTAAGTCTTCTAAGAACAGTCTCCATCCACTATCCAAATTTCTCTTTACGAACCAATCTAAAGGTGGGAACATGATCAAGAGACATCCACAAGCACATTATAATTACCAAGAACAACTGTACAATCTCTAACCACTCTGCCAAGAAGATTCTTCAAACTAGAGCACATAAACAACACTGTTAGCTACTGTTATAAAGAAAATATCTCTTGCGGACCACCAAATCATGAACCATTGACGATGAAGGCACTTATCATCATTACAAACTTGATTCTAGAACCGCAAACTGAAATACTTAAATGCGGAGGAATGCGGAGCATAATACATTCTCCCTATCACCAGTGAATACTCAGAAAAAGCAACTTTTACTCTAGTGAACATAACTCACTCAAATCTTCATATCGGAGGCTCAAATTTGGAACATAGCATCAGACATGTCTTTAACTAACTTCCAATCTGCAGACAAAGATATTCATTCTAGAGGAAATGTGGAGCAATCTAGTGGACTATTCTATTGTATCAGGAATGCTTATTATCTTCAATACTTAACTCATTACAAGCAAGCATCAAAACAAGAGCACAATTGATACCAATGACAACACTAATACGTTGACATCAATGACAACACCAGTTAGGCACATACATGCAACAATCTCCCCTTTGTCATTGATGGCAACATATGATGTGAAAAACTGTAAAGACCATCAAGACAAGATACTCCCCCTTTCTTTTTATACATCTGCACTCTTTCTTCTCCTAATTTTTTCACATGATTTCTCTCCTCCTTTGACATCAATGGAAAAGGGCACATACTTGTATTCTTCTGCTCTAATCAAATCATCAATACTGTAACACTTACTGCTCTTTGTCAGGAACACATATTAGAAACACTTGCTACTCCCCCTGAGAGGTAGCTCTCAAAACATCAATCCAAATCAAAGAATGAAGCTTTGGACACCACTGGATTGATGCATTCTTATGCATCTTAGTTCAGAGCAGGAGGGGTAATAACCCCTAATTTTTCTTTGAGATACTCAAAGGTATCCTTAGGTAGAGGCTTAGTGAAAATGTCTACAATCTGATCCTTTGTGGACACATATTCTATTTTTACCTCATTCTCTATCACCTTTTCTCTCAAAAAGTGATACCTTATTGATATATGCTTTGTTCTTGAGTGCATCACTGGATTCTTTGAAATGTTTATGGCACTTGTATTGTCACAAAAGATTGCAATTAGATCTCCATACATAACTCTTATGTCCTTCAAATTTTGCTTCATCAATAGCATTTGAGTGCAACAACATGTTGTTGCAATATACTTTGCTTCTACGGTAGACAAGGAGATTGAATCTTGCTTCTTGCTCAGGCATGAAACCAATCTATTTCCCAAAAAGAAAGCACCTCCACTTGTACTTTTTTTGTCATCAATCTGCATCTATATAAGCATTAAGAGTGAAATCATTATCCTTTGGATACCATAAGCCATGATTTGATGTGCCTTTCAAATACCTCAAGATTCTCTTAACTGCCATCACATGTGACTCTCTAGGATCTTCATGAAATCTTGTCACAAGACATACTGCATGCATTATATCAAGTCTAGTTTGAGTTAGAAACAATCCTTCAATCATAGATATGTACCTTTTCTGATCAGTCTTAGGTGATTCATCAATTTTGCTCAACTTGCAGCTAGTCGCCATGGGAGTGCAAACTGGTTTGGAGTCCTCCATCCCAAACTTCTTCAACAACTCTTTCGCATAATTAGACTGAGAGATGAAGATTCTCTTATCTGATTGAGTAATTTACAGACCTAGAAAGAAATTCATTTCACCAAACATAGACATCTCAAATTCATTTTGCATTTCTCCTACAAAATTCATGTGCATACCTTCATTTCCTCCAAAGATAATGTCATCAACAAAGACTACAACAATCAGGATTTGATTATCATTGATTTTGAAATAGAGTTTGTTGTCAGCAGTGCCTTTACTGAATCCTAATTGGAACAAATATTTGTCTAACCTTGCATACCAGGCTCTGGTGGCTTGCTTCAATCCATATAATGCCTTCTTCAATCTGCACATCATATCATCTTGGTTTGATAACTGAAATCCTTCTAATTGCTCAATGTAAACTTCCTCTTCCAACTCACCATTTAAGAATGCAGACTTCACATCCATCTGATAAGCTTTGAAATATTTTTCTATTCCTTTCAATTCTCTTAGGATACCTAGAAGCATAGTGACCAACCTTACCACATGTAAAACATTTGAAAGGTAATTTTCCTTTAAACTTACTAGAACCTCTTTGCAGTCTGTCAACAAAGTTGGCTTCAATTTCATCAATCTCATCATCATGTTCCACCTTGTACTTCTTAGCTCTAGAGATCTTCTCTAAAGTATTGTATTTGAAAGTTGTCTCAATCTTTGGTAGAGCATCACCAAACTCTCTCATCTCAAAGGTTGTAAGCTTTCCAAGCAACTGATCCTTATCGACATCTTTTACAGTCATTATTTCCTCAGTTGCATCTACCTTGTGACTATAGGACTTAGGTAATGACCTAAGAATTTTCATTACAATTTCCTTCTCATCAATAGTTCCTCCCATACCTTTTATTCCATTGACGAGTTCATCAACCTTTTACAAGTAAGCTATTATGTTTTCATCTTTGCTCATCTTTAAACCCTCATATTTCACTTTCAGGCCCTACAATTTGGCTCTTTTTACAGATTCATCTCCTTCATACATATTTTTTAGCTTTTCCCAGACTTCATTAACAGAATCTAGATCCATGACCTTTACTAGCTCAGTGTCAGACAAGGCAATTAATAGAGCATCTCTAGCTTTTATATTTAACTCATTCTTTGATTTCATCTTCAGTTGTTAAACCATTATGAGGCATGGTATACTTCATCTTTGTTGCTTTCCATACTATATAACCAAGGCAAAGGAGATGGATTTTCATTCGTACCTTCCATAAAGCATAATTTGTCCCATCAAACTGTGGAGCTTCCTTCTTAAAATACATCCTGGATCAACCTCAAGTTGTTAGGCTTACTTCTGAGGAACCTACTCTGATACCAATTGTTGAAATGCACCAAACAACTAAGAGGGGGTGAATCAGTTGTCTCTAAAATTTTAATCACTTATCAACACATCAAATCTTCAATTATTATTATTAAGATTTAACCATAAAAACATGAAACAAGAAGCTCAACACAATAACACATGAGACACTAAATTTGTTACGTGGAAAACCCTATAAGGGAAAAACTGTGATGGGTGTTAGCCCAAGATATAAATATATTATAGAAATACTAAAAAATAAAGGCTCACTACCCAGAATGCTCACTACAAATGTTAGGGCTCACTGCTAAGGGTTGCTGAACTGGTTTGATAGCATCTACTCCATTCCTGGGTTCAGTTCCATTGAAGCATGGTATAACTCCTCTACTCTACTCTTCTTACACCTTCGCACTTATCTTTTCATTTTCACTCAAGGACCTCTTTTTCGCAACTACATTACATGTTTTTATACACTTCATCAACCTTGGAATGTACATCAAGGGCAGCATCATATTCTTCAACCATTGGAACAATCTCCAAGGTTGGCGTTACAAACATACATAGAAATAGGTCTAGACCTAAAGAAAATTTGCCAAGGTAAAGATGTATGCAGATCATGTTAAGCCTTAGTTGGGACTCAAGTGTAATCTTCCACACCATGACACACTTCCACGATCTTCAATGTATCTCTGCAAGTAGTGAAATCAACCAAGTCAGCCAAGACTGGTGTTATCATTAAGTCTTCTAAGAACCTGGTCTTCATCCACGATCCAAATTTCTCTTTGTGGACCAATCCAAAGGTGGGAACATGATCAGGAGACATTCACAAGCACATTTTAATCACTAGGAACAACTGCACAATCTCTAACCACTCTGCCAAGAAGATTCTTCAAACTAGAGCACATAAACAACACTGTCAGCTACTATCATAAAGAAAATATTACTTGCAGACCACCAAATCATGAACCATTGGAGATGAAGGCACTTATCATCATTAAAAACTTGATTCTAGAACCATAGACTAAAATACTTAAATGTGGAGGAATGCGGAGCATAATACATTCTCCTTTTCACCAGTGAATACTCAGAAAAAGTAGCTTTTACTTTGGTGAGCATAACTCACTCAAATCTTCATATCGGAGGCTCAAACTTGGAACATAGCATCTTCAGACACATCTCTAACTAACTTCCAATCCACAGACAAAGATATTCATTCTACAAGAAATGTGGAGCAATCTACTAGACTATTCTATTGTGTTAGCAATGCTTATTATCTTCAACACTTAAATCATTACAAGCAAGCATCAAAACAAGAGCACAATTGACACCCATGACAACACTGATATGTTGACATCAATGACAACACCAGTTAGGCACATACTTGCAATAAACCCCCTCCCACACTCCTTTGTGATTGCAGGTTACAGGTATCAAGTTTCGAGGAGTGGAGTTGCAGAAAGGAGGTTGCAGACAACAGGGATTCGAGATCTAGAAGAAAGAGGACAATGTGTGACATTTCTAGACAAGGGCGCTAGTCCCTATGTCCTCCACTTTTCCTAAGGTAGAAACAGAAGATACAGTGCATATTAGTGTCAGAAGGAGATCCAAATTCTGTGATGAAAACTATACCTTGGACTAGGGCGCTAGTCCCAGTGTCCCCGACAATTCCATTTCCCAAACTTTGAAAAATAGTGAGTTAATAATCTTTGCCCTTCACCCTAGTCTGAAAGGATTTGTCGTAATTTGTTAATTTGCTTACTATTTTGCTTATTTAGGGTTTTAAGAGTAATTAAGCATTGAATTGAGATATTGTTTGATACATCTAAACTTCCACATCGCTCCAAGTGGTAGCCCAACCTAATAGGTGATTGCTCTCGCTTAGTGGAGATTCAACTCGGTTGATATGCCCTTGAATGTTTGGTGAGAAGGGAGGATTTACCTTTGAAACCTAAACCAAAACTTATCCCCCCTTTTTCACACTAAACATTTTGCTGAACCCGTATTTTTGGACTTTTGTTTTGGCACCTTGCTGAGTGTTGTGTGATAGATTTGAATTCTTTCAATTTATTGCATTTGAAAAACTACAAAAAAATTGTAAAATTTTCAAAGATTTCACAAAGATTTGCATTCTAGGGTTTGCATTTTCACATAAATTGCATTGATTTAGTTGCATTTCATTTAATTTCTAATTTTTTTGCATTAAATCTGAAATTTATTTTTCATCATACATTTATTGAATTAGAAAAATTACAAAAAAATTGAAATTTTTTTTAAAAATTAGCATCTTAGGCTTGCATTTGAGCATAATTTGAATTAATTGGCATTTAATTTCTGTTATATTCATTAGATCTGATCTAAATTACATAAATTCATTATTTAGTGTTCATTTTCATTACATTTCCATGCTTAATTTGTCAAAAATTGCTTAAAATTGTGTATTTTTCATAAAAACCTAGTTTTGCATTAGCTAGGGTTTGTAGTCAAAATATTGTTTCATATTTTACTACCCTTTTAAAACACTCATTAGTACTGATTTATAATTGTAGTGTTGCATCATAGTGGTCTTCTTGCAAAATTTCATGTCTAGGGTTTGAAAACCTTGCATTTTCACTAGCTTTGGCCTTATCGTCTCTCTAGAATTGCATGACAAGCGTATTGTGACGGATTTCATGGAATTAGGTGACTGATATCACTATTATAATCTTCTTTCCATCACAATTTTCCTCACAATACCCCTTCCTTTACTCATTTGCATTGAAAATTGGTGAAAAATCACATATTTTAGGTGTATTTTCACTAGGTTTTGACTTGTCATCACTCTAGACTTGCATCAAAGGCATGTTGTGAAAGATATTGCTGCATCATTGGACTGTTATTAGGCATATTATTTTCTATCCCTCTTTAAATTCTTCACAACACCTCTTCTCCTAGTGATTTGCATTGAAAAAAGTTGAAAAATCAAGCATTTTAGATAAACAACATATCTTTCTCCTAGGGTTTGTTCTATTAGTTTGTGCATTGAGTGTTGTGTGTTATTGTATGAGTTTTATAAATCACTGCCCTAATAGAAATATCCCTTTAATAATAAGTAGAAGACTTATGGGATCTAGTGCTCTTGAAGAAAACGATATTCCTACCTCTGAAAATCCATTGAATACCTTCTTTACAAAAGGAGAGAGACAAATTTTGCAAGACACTATCCCTCATACAACCACTATGGAAGATCAAATATTTCATGATGTTGAGGACACTATTGAGGTGGTCACACATGTACCTAATGAGCAAATTAACAAACTTTACGAAGAACTAGCCGATTTTCAAGCATTTGTTGAAAATGAAATGATAGTGGAAGAAGCTATACCTGTGATTCACAACATAAGAGAATTGATAAAAGAAGGACAAGATGGTATTAATGTTGTTCAAGGATTAATGCATATGGTACACAATAATTTCATGATGGCAACTAAATGTGTGAATGGTATTAATAACATGTTGTCACCGTCTCATACACAAGTATCGACACCTATACCGACTACGGGAATATCTACATTTAAATCAACGATTTTAACCACTAATGCAAATTCCTATAGTAATGCTACCACTGGTATTGGAGTATCTAATGGTACAAATTCACAAAATTACAAAGTTGTGGGACTTAACTATCAGAACTTGGTATCTAAGGTGACCTCTTCTATGAATAATTACTCTCAACCACCTCTCCATCCCAATTATTCACAGCCACCTTCCACTTATCACTATGTTCAACCACCATTTACCTATTCACAACCTCCGTTTGTCACTACTCATGCTCAATCACCTCCTCACTTCGGTTCCAATTCCTCACAACAAACCACATCTCCCAATGATGCCATCTTAAACCAACTCTTGCAAGGTATGACTTCTTTACAACAAAAGGTGACAAATTCTTCACAACCTAATATACCAACCTATCATGCCCGTAATCCCCTATCTTATGCAATCTTGAGAAATCCTATGCCTGAGAGGTTTGAAACTCCTCACTTTGAAAAGTATGGTGGAAAAGGTGATCCTAATACTCATGTGGAAGCATTCATGGCTATGTGTAGTGATTTTTACTTTGAAGAGGATTTGTTAGCAAAACTTTTCCTGCGATCTCTCAAAGATACTACTTTAGAATGGTTTTGCTCTTTGCCTCCAAATTCAATACACTCTTTTTCGCAGTTAGTCGATCAATTTTTACAACATTTCCAAGCAAACATTGGACCTCAAGTCTCCTTGATTGATTTAGTTCATTGCAAACAAGGTCCGAAAGAGAAGTTAACTGAGTTTATTAGTTGGTATCAATCTCTCTATTCACAAATTCAATATCAGATGTGTTAGGAATTGCATTCAGAAGATATCAATTAAATGCAAATAAAGATTATGTTGCAAGGTGTGACCCTTGATCTCCTTGTTCAGCGCTACGCTGTGGTCATTTGCGACAAGGGCTTAACCGCCTCACGTGCTTGTTAAGTCAAGTGGTTGTATCGGGCATTAATAGGTCGATCTTTTGGTGCAACAGCAGCTAACAATTGGTATCAAAGCTGAGGTCACAGGTTCAAACCTCGCGCTTACACTGGGGGGATTGTTACAAGGTGTGACCCTTGGTCTCCTTGTTCAGCGCTGCGCTGTGGTGGTTTGCGACAAGGGCTTAACTACCTCCCGTGCTTGTTAAGTCAAGTGGTTGTATCGGGCATTAATAGGTCAATCTTTTGGTACAACAGTAGCTAACAGATTAAACATAGGAATGCAAATACACAGAAATAATAATAGCAAGAGATAATTTTTAACGTGGTTTACCCAAACTCAGTCTACATCCACCAACAGAGAGTCCAATATTATTATCTAGTAAATCAAACCGATTACAACCAGCAATCCCTGCAACTCAATACCGTTGCAAATGCTACAATACAATATCAACAGAAACCATAACCCTTAGATGTTTTATCAAGATTTATGTCAGTTACAAAATAGGGTTTTTTATGTCAACTAATTAAAAAAATAACTCCCAATGCCTTTATAAAATAATAGGCAATTTTTGCTTCGGGGGTGTTGCCCCTAAGCCCACAGACCCCCACTGTGGGCTCCATCCCCAGGCCTCGTAGGAGGGGCTTTGCCCCCCCTGCACTCCCCTGTTAAATGATTTGGGGGGAAACTGCGCCAATAAAAGTGGGGAAAATTTAACCTCCAAGTCTGATTAGGCTCCATATAACAACAATTTCCCACTTGGAGATTGATCAAACTCCACACCATATTAACTCCCACTTGGAAACTGATCATAACACCGTTAACCCTGTATCTCCCACTGGAAATAAGCACCCTGGACCCTATTGTTCTAATTTTATTATTTTCAATCTTGAAGACCAACCGAAGCTAAAGAGGAGCTCAACTTCTCCCTTGTCACCACCTTTGTAAACATATCTATTGGATTGTCATTTATATGTATCTTTTCCAGCCTTAACTGTCCATCATCCAACACCGACCGGATGAAGTGATACCTTAGTTGTATGTGTTTGGTCTTTGAATGCAAGGCAGAATTCTTTGCAAGATGTATGGCACTCTGACTGTCTATAAACAAATAACTATTAGTCTGTTGTTTGCCCAATTCTTCCATGAAAGATTGTAGCCAAATCATATCCTTGCTTGCCTTTGTTGTAGCTATATACTCTACCTCCGTGGTGAATAAAGCAACCACTTTTTGCAACCTAGAGATCCAACTCACCATTCTCCCACCTCCAGTAAAGACATAACATGTAGTACTCCACCTGGTATCAATATCCCTTGCCAAATCTGAGTCCACATAACCTGCTAAATTAGTATTAGATCCCCCAAAACATAAGTGTTTATTAGATGTACTTCTCAAATATCTGAGAATCCATTTTACCGCATTCTAATGCTCCAAGTCGAGATTACTCATATACCTACTTATGAATCCTACAGCATGTGCAATATCCGGTCTCATGCATACCATGGCATACATTAAACTTCCTACAGCTAAAGCATATGGTACCTTGGACATTTTGTCTTCCTCCTCTTGTGTCTTTGGACACATCTCCTTAGTCAATTTCAAATGACTAGGCAAAGGTGTGCTAATAGCTTTTGCATTCTCCATATGGAATCTCTGCAACACCTTTTCAACATAATTAGCCTGAGATAGAGTCAATTTTCTATTCTTCCTATCTCTACAAATTTTCATACCAAGGATTTGTTTTGTTGCCTCCAAATCCTTCATAGCAAATAATTGTGCTAACTGCTATTTTAACTCTCTTATGTGATCCATGTTAGACCTTGCTACAAGCATTTCATCAAAATATAAACATAAAATAATGTAGTTGTCATTATCCAACCTCTTAAAATAAACACAATGGTCAAAATTACACTAGTTGTAGCCTTGCTTAGCCATAAAACTATCAAATTTCAAATACCATTGCTGAGGTGCTTATTTCAAGCCATATAAACTCTTCTTCAATTTGTACACCAATTTCTCCTTGCCTTTAACCTCAAATCCCTGTGGTTGTTCCATCTATATCTCCTCCTCCAAATCACCATGGAGAAAGGTAGTTTTCACATCTAGTTGTTCCAAATGCAAATCTTTAGCAACCACAATACTTAAAACAGTACGAATAGAAGTCATCTTAACAACTGGAGAAAAAATCTCATCAAAATCAATACCTTTTTTATGTGCAAATCCTTTTACAACTAACTTGGCCTTAAATCTTTTCTTACCTCCAACTTCCTCTTTCATCCTATAAACCCATTTGTTTGGTAAAGCCTTTTTACCTATAGGCAACTTACATAATTCCCAGGTCTGATTTTTCAGCAAGGAGTCCATTTCCTCTTCCATTGCATGCTCCCACTAAACGTTTGTATCCACCTGCATAGCTTCATCATACCCTTTTAGTTCACTAGCATCTATTAACAAAATAGAATACAAAGAGGGAGAAAACCTTTCAGGAAGTCTACTTAGCCTTGTGGACTGTCTAATATTCACTAGAGTTTGTGGTACTTCTTTTTATTGTTGCGGAGCATGAGGAACCACCAGAACATAACTATCTAGAGTATCATCTAGCACCACATAATCCTTTTCTTTCTTCTCATGCTAATGCAACTGATCTTTGTACAACACCTTCTCATTGAATACAACATCATTGCTTCTCACAATTTTCAAATTTTCAACATCCTAAAGCTTATAACCAAATTCATCAATGCCATATCCAATGAAAATACACTTTTTTGATTTTGCATCTAGCTTGGTTCTATTTTTAGAATCTACATGTGCAAATGCTTCACATTCGAAGGTTTTGAGAAAAGAATAACTCACCTTCTGACCTGTCTAAGCTTCCTCTGGAATACCACAGTCCAAAGGAACTGAAGGGCCTCTATTAATTAAATATATAATGATATTGACAGCCTCTACCCACATGCTTAAAGGCAGCCCAACATGCAATCTCATGTTCCTTGAATGCTCCATTATTGTCATATTCATGTGCTCAGCCACTACATTCTCCTATGGAGTCCCTAGAACCATTTTCTGCCTACAAATTCTATTAAAGGAACAATAATCCTCAATTTTTTTGCTGCAATACTCACCACCATTATCAGATCTGAGACATTTTAATCTTTTACCCATCTCATTCTCAACCAAGCTTCTCCATTTCTTAAATGTTTCAAATATATCAGATTTCTATCTAAGAAAATAAATCCAAACCTTCTTAGTTGCATTATCTATAAATGTAAAATAATACTGAGAGCCACTGAGAGAAGATACTTGAGCCAGTCGCCATACATCTATATGCACAAGCTCCAACTTTTCATCTTTCTTTTGCTTCCCATCCTTGAGAAAACTAACTCTCTTTTGTTTACCATACACACAACTTTCGTAAAAATCCATATTAATACATTTTAGACCTAGTAAAAATTTCTTAGAATGAAGTACCTTCATACCTTCTCCACTCATATGCCCAAATCTGTTATGCCACAGTGTTGTCTCATAACCTACAGAAACTGTTTCAATCTCTTCCTGCGAACCCACAACAACTGTTCATGAATTTGTTTGTTTTTTCTCTCCAACAACTAAAGTAGAAGGAACAGTATGACTTGTACAAAGATATAAGGTGCCTACTTTCACACCTTTTGCTACTATTAAGGTACCTCTTGAAACCTTCCAATTTTTATCATTAAAAATAACTATGCAACCTTCATCACCTAGCTGCCCTGGTGAAATTAAATTCCTACTTAGCCTTGGAATGTGCCTTACCTCTTGTAGTAGCCAATGATTCTCATTTTGCAACTTAATCTTAATTATTCCCTTTCCAACAATCTAACAAGGTTCATTATCTCCCAAATAAACCAGCCCAAAATCCCCTTGGACATAATCAAGAAAATAACTTCTATGGGGCGTAGCATGAAATGATGCCCCTGAATCTAAAACCCATGAATCATCAGCATTATCTAGGGAGAGAATCAAAGCATCATCTTTAGATTTATTACTTACCACATTTGCCTCCTTATTGCCTTCTTGTTTGTCTTCTTTATTTTTTTGTGACTAGCAATCTTTATTCAAATGACCTGGTTTCCCACAGTACCAGCAATCCTTCTATTCTATAGATTGGGACCTCTTGTCCTTTGATTTTCCTCATGACTTCCCATGACCTCTAGAACTTTTTCCTCTCTCCTTTGATCTGCCCCTACTTTTTGTATTCAAACACTACCTGATGCGGATCCTCCTGAGCTTTTCCGTTGCATTTCCTTGCTAAGGATAACACTAACAACATCATCAAATTTCAAAGTATTTGAACCAGAGACAGAGTTACTTACATCCATTACCAAGTTATTCCAGCTTTCTAACAAAGAACATAAAACCAAGAGAGCCCTCACCTCTTCATCAAATTTCACTTTTACAGAAGTTAACTGACTGGTAATCATATTAAACTCATTTAAATGATCTATCATAGAACCACTTTCAATCATTTTCAGATTAAACAAACGCTTCATTAGAAATACCTTATTTGAGGCTGAGGGTTTTTCATACAATTTAGCCAAAGCTTTCATTAGTTCATATGTTGTCTTCACTTCTATTATATTGAATGTCACAGATGGTGCCCGACACAACCAAATGGTTCCTAGTGTCTTTCTATCCAGAAGTTCCCAATCCTCATCAGTCATCACTATCAGTTTCTTGGCTTTTCCTTCCAACAGCCTCCATAAATCCTTTTGATAGAGATAATCCTCCATCTACATCTTCCATAACTAATAGTTCTGCCCATTGAATTTATCTACTTTTAATTTACCCTCATCCGCCATTGCTCCCACTTAACTGTGAGACTCCCACTCAACCATGAGACCTTTCTACAAATGATAATCAAACACAACCTGCTCTGATACCACTTGTTAGGAATTGCATGTAGAAGATATCAATTAAATGCAAATAAAGATTAAACAAGGGAATGAAAATACACAGAAATAATAATAGCGAGAGACAATTTTTAATGTAGTTCACCCAAACTCGAGCTACACCCACCAACAGAGAGTCCAATATTATTATCCAGCAAATCGAACCGATTACAACTAGCAATTTTTGAAACTCAATACCGCTACAAATACTACAATACAATATCAACAGAAACCCTAACGCTTAGCCATTTTATCAATACTTATGTCGGTTACTGATGTCATATTTTGCCTAGCCCCAAAATATTCCTATTTCCCTCCTATTGAAGAAATCCAATCAGAGAAAGCCTGAATGGAAGGAGAGAAAGCTCAAATTCTTCAATTATTCATGCTCTACCTTGCCAAATTTCCCAAAATCCTGCCTAGAGAGTCTTTGCCAAAAACCTAGAAACATTTTGTCCTCAAGTGCTTCCCATCCCAGGGTTTCTCAGTTTCATACAAGGAAAAGATAGATGCATTTTTTAATGTATACTAGCATATGATTTGCCAATGTATGTTTGGAGCATACATTCACATTGTACAAAGGCAGGATGCAATCGGCAAACATGCAAGGTTGACATACAAGTGCTGATGTACATTGGTGGGCCAAAAAAGAGTTAAATCGGCCTTCAAGAAAGTGAAAAGTGATTGTATGCATCTTTGGATGCACATCAGGTTTGTATGTGCATTTGGGGAATCTATCACAGATTCCTGGAATATTTTGCTCTTGTATATTGGGATAGAATATATATCAGGTTTGTATGTTTGCACATACAACGGGTATATACAATGAAAAATACACAAGGGGCCCAATAGGATGCATTGGCTACAGTTGTTTGTATATGCACATACATTTGCAATATACAAAGGGTCACATGCAAGGGCAAAGATACAAGGCCAACATACATGTAAAAGATCACATGCAAGAGTGAATGTACATTGCCCATATGCAAAGAGGGTCGTAGGCAGGGTCGACATACAAAGGCCAATGTACATTTGCAATGTACATTGGCAGAACATACAAAGGGACTTTCGCCAAACATACAAGGAGGAGATGCAAAGGGTGGGGTCCACCAAATGTACATTTGCGATTGTATGTTTGGACATACAAGCAACACACGCATCGGGCACATACAAAGAAATTCATATAAAAGCCTTTGTAGATCGACAACATACAAGGTCACATACAAATCAGTTTGTATATGCAGTACAAAGGAAGGACATACAATACCTACATACAAGCAACAAATGCAAAGAAATATACAAGGGGAGATGTGCAAAGTCAACATGCAAGGGAACATGATTCAAAGTTGGGGCCCACCTCTTGTATATTTGTGATTGTATGTTTGCACATACAATCAAATATGCATTCCTAATATACAAGCCAGATCTGAAATGAACATACATTCCAATTGATACAAGGCAGAATTCTGCAGTTTGTATGTATATTTTGCTTGTATGTTCGCATTGTATATGCAACATACATTGGTTATATACAAAGAGGAACATGCATGGCACGAACCCGATGGTGTTTGCAATATGCTTCATAATGGTTTGAGGTCCACAGCTTGCATGCATAGTGTTGACTTTTTCCCAGACTGGATGCTTATTCCCAGATTTCCCTACAAGGTAGCCATCAGTGATCAACAGGATCTCTGGGCCAGGGGGTCAACAGTGTAGGAGATAGACTCTATATTTTATCTCCTCTTCTTCTTCAGGCTCTGCAAGACCTAGGGGGGTATTCCCTACTCAACATCCATGAGGATATGCATGCAAGGCTGGGATGTTGACAGAAAGCAGATGAGTCCTCCTGTAAGTAGACCAAAACTGAAAGATAAGGGCAAAGGGGCTAGCTTTGGGCCTATTTGCAGTTGTAGACAGAGGACTGAGGATCCTAAACTAATTCTAAAGTCCTAATGTTGGTTTTAGATTTTGCTTTGGAGTTTAAGTGTGGATGCAAAGCTGGATATGGTTATAACACAAAACAAAGCATGATTGGTGCCTATCCAGGGCCTGGAGTCAGTAGACATACACCTGTGAATGATCAGCATGAACAACTAAAACTGGATTTCAAGGGGATATGTGTGATACCTGCCTTACAGGCATCTCCCAATACAGAGTGTTAGGTTATCTCTACTTATGGTATCCCTACTGCAGTGTACCCTTCCCAATGTTCAACCTGAAAACAGTTTAATCTACCCCTTGAGTAGAAGTTAGAAGATCAGACAGTCAACATAGGAATTCTATGCTCTAGAATCTAAACATTACCAAACATCCAGATTCAGAAGAAGAGTACATGCAATACTGGAGACAGAATTAACACAACACATGCTAAACAGCATTTCTCATATAAGTTTAATCATGAAATCAGTGGGTTCATGCCAAAAACAAACAACAAGAGATACATAAACTCACAGGTAAGCTGTACAGAGCAACCAGATCAGCTTGTTATGCATTACAGAGCCAAAATCATCAACTTTCAACAACCTTTCAAATGAGCAAGACCACCTGCTTATAACAGCCAGGTAGGTGCTCAGCAATTAATTACAATGTTGACCAAAATTTCGCCAGATACACAGTATCATGGAAATGGCGCTCAAACACAACCAGATTGGCGCCCAAACTTGAATGCAGCAGGTAGGGGAGGAGACAGGAAGATTTCTTGAGCCTTGCGCCACTGTCCGCTGATGTACACCCTCAGTCGGGTACAGGATCCATCCACGCCATCGCCCATACCTCTGCAACAATCGCCATTAATGGCGCACCAACCCGCGGCCTTGGGAAGATCATCAAATCTGTAATCGCAACCACTTCCCGCCGATATTCATCATCATGATATTTCGAAAATGCAGGATATCAATATCCCACATGCACCCCACGATGACCTCAATAACACTTTATATACTAGGTCATGAGCATATATCATATCGGTGCTTTTGCTCCTGACGACACTAGTATAGACCTCATCATCATCATCCTCCAGCAGCATGATATCCTGTTGTTCGAAATGTCACCCTGACGTCATCATGATATTTGAAATATAACCTTCATGATAATCGGCACAACCTGATCCATCGGAGGAAAATCCTCCTGATGAGCTTATTCCAAAAGTCTGGCCGATGAACATCCTGATGACGTCATCATCATATCCTGCTGACGTCATCATCACATATGCCTACTGCGCACCTCCTCATATCCGGATGACGTCATCATCATGTTTGCGAATATCAGGAGGTCTCTTCAAGATGATCAGTGTTAGAAATATGACCCCCCCCGGACCTTGATGACGTCATCATCATATTAACATCATCATGATATTCGGAAGACAACCGGATATTTGGAAATATCCTCCTGATGCACAAATATCAGGTTGCACTGTAGCTCCACTATAAGATCGGGGCGATAACTGAATATGATGATGCTGCTTGAAAAGATCACCCCCATTAGATAATGCGCGAAGCCGGCAAGCGGATATCTCCATGATATCAACATCATCATGATGTTCGAACAAACATATATCCGGGTGATATGAAAATATCACCCCTTCCTTCAAAAATATCATGATGCAGATAGGCAGAGAAACAAATATCACCCTGATATATATAAGGATGACGTCAGCATCATCAGGATGACAAAACAACGAACAAGAAGTGATACAACATCATCAGGATGATATTGACTAAGATCATCCTGACGTTCAAAATATGATGACCCTAGTGAATATCGGGTCGCACTTAGAACTCTTCAACAACATCATCAGGATGATCATAACCAAGATCACCCGATGATAGAAATATCACCCCGGCGAAATATCATGAAGGCAGAAAATATGATGACCTCCGCAAGCAGCAGGATGATAACTGGAAACACCATGATGATGACGACGACCCTTAAGAAAAACAAGTCAGGCCGAACCACTTAGAAAATAACCCCTCCAGGATAACGGGGCAACATCATCATCATGTTTGGGCAAGGTGATAAATGGAAGATCACCGGATACTTTGAAAAATCACCCTCACAAGCAACTGAGGGCGCACTGTAGCTCACCAGTATCATCAGGATGATATCCAAACATCACCCGATAGTTGTAATATGATGATGACGATGAAGAACCAGTCGATGAAGAACATGATGATGCAGACCACCATCGAAGACAAGATGATGATGACGACCTCCTCCTCAGGAAAATATGATGCTGCAGTTGAAAAATGCTGAGGAGGTCCAACACTTAGAAAAAATGGGCAAGAAGATAAAGGCTTCAAATGAAGAAACCTCCTGATCATGACAAATCAACCCCAGGTCAAAATGAGTGCTAACAGTGGCTCCGAATGGGGACGTGCAGGAGAAAACCTGCAGCGAGAACCAGATCTCCGGGCAGACCTGACAAAAAGCCAAAAAACACGAGCTGTACAAGGCATTTACACTACATACATATTTTTACAAATGTGCACAGCAACCAGTTATTCATGCAAAATAGAATTTAAGGAATTGGCCATGCACAGGCAATTCCAGAATTTCACCATCTAGGGCCTGGAGGAAATAAGAATCCTCCCCATGAGTATTGCAAACCTGATATGGGCCCATCCATAAGGGTTGAAACTTACCATGTCTACCCTTTTCCTGATCTTTAGCATTCCAAATGAGCACCAGATCATTGACTTGAAACTTCCTTTTTGTAGTTCTCCTGTCAAACTGATATTTCATATCCTGTTGTCTTTTGAGATTGATCTGGTGGGCTCTCCTTCTGTCTTCATCCAATGCAACGAGCTGATTCACTCTTTCTGTCATGGGATCTTCAATCTCCTCATCATTTTCCTGAATGAATCTGTAAACTGGTAGGAGATTATTTATGGGCAGTCTAGCTGATGTACCATACACTAGCTCAAAAGGTGACTTCCCAATAGCCCTTTTTACAGTCACTCTGTCAGCCCATACTGCTAAATTCAACTTTGAATCCCAAGCTCTTTTGTTCTTGTCCAGTATCCTCTTGACAATTTTCATGATGCTCTTATTGCTTGATTCTGCTTGACCATTTCCTTGTGGGTGATATGGTGATGTATATGACAGATTTATCCCATACCTGTTGCAAAAATCAACAAATTCACCTGATCTGAAGCACATGGCGTTATCAGTGATTATCTTAAATGGTACTCCAAACCTGATGATGATGTTCTCTAGTATGAAGTCTGTCACCACCTTACTTGTAGCTCTCTTAGTTGGAATGGCCTCAATCCATTTGGTAAAGTAGTCGGTTGCCACCAAAATCCAACTGTGTCCCCCACTTGATTTGTCTGCAATCTCCCCTATGAAGTCGATTCCCCATTGCTGGAATGGAGCATCCACAGGTATAGCTCTGAGGGGTAAAGCACCATCATATTTCAGCTTTCCTGAGAATCTCTGGCAAGGGTCACATTTCCTTACTAACCTTTGTGCATCTGAAAAGAGAGTGGGCCACCAATATCCTGCCCTGAGAATTTTATGAGCTGTTGTTTGGGCAGTATAATGTCCACCACACAATCCTTTATGCATGTCAATCAAAACATTGTTAGCCATGTCTTCATCCACACATCTCAGCAACACACCATCAGGGTTTTTCCAGTACAGCTCACCTTGAACAACAACATACCTGATTGCATGTAGCTTCAGAGTCCTCTTTTGATTGTCACTGAAATGGGAAGGACAATTCAGATTTTGCAAATAATAGACAATATCCTTGTACCATTCAGATCCTGATACACTTACATTCTCATCTTGGACTGCATTAACTTGGCATGCTTCCAAGTTTGATTGTGCCATCATCTTGGCTAATCCTTGTCCTCTTATCAACTTAGTAACTTGTATGTCTATGTTGAATTCCTGCAGTTTGTTTATCCATCTGCACCTTCTTCTAGTCACCTCCTGCTGAGTGAATATGTCTTTGACTGCTGCATGAGGTACATATGCAATTATATGTGACCCTACCAAGTATGGTCTGAAACTTTTAATGGCTCTAACAAGTGCATATGCCTGCTTTTCCATAATATCATACTTCAACTCAGAGGCCTGCAGGGACATACTGAAGAAAGCGATGGGCTGTTCAAAACCATCTTCATTTTTCTGTAACAAACATGCAGCCACAGTATGAAAGGAAGCAAATGAGAATACTTGGAATGGCCTAGAGAAATCAGGAGATTTAAGAACAGGGGCCATCTTAATTGCTTCTTTGATATTCTGGAATGATTTTGTTGCTTCCCTTTCCCAGTTGACAGTTGCATCCTTCTTCATCATCTTGGAAATGTTCCTTGTGATTTCTGCAAAGTTGGGAACAAATCTTCTAACAAAGTTTATCTGTCCAAAGAAGGACTGAACTCCTTTCACAGTTTTTGGCATTTGAATCCTGTCAATAGCTGCCACTCTCTCTGGATCTATCCTGACTCCATCCTTGGAAACAATATGTCCCAGAAGCTTTCCTTCAACT
This sequence comes from Cunninghamia lanceolata, assembly GCA_027924645.1. Classification (NCBI taxonomy): domain Eukaryota; kingdom Viridiplantae; phylum Streptophyta; class Pinopsida; order Cupressales; family Cupressaceae; genus Cunninghamia; species Cunninghamia lanceolata. Next base: position 9,983,715 of record BSBN01001281.1, read on the forward strand.
ACTCCAAAGGCACACTTCTTTGGGTTTAAAGAAATACCATATTCTAGTGCTCTTATGAAAATCTGCTCCAGATGCAAACAATGCTGCTCTTCTTTCTTTGAGTAGGCAGTCAGGTCATCCTGATACACAGCCAGGATTGAATCAATCAGCCCTGCAAAAGCAACATCCATTGCTCTTTGAAATGTAGCACCTGCATTTGTTAGTCCAAATGGCATTCTAACATACACATACGTTCCCCATGGAGTGGTAAAGGCAGTCTTATACTGTTCTGATTCTTTTACCTTTACCTGATTATATCCTGAAAAACCATCCATCATGGATAGGAGTTCACAACCAGTCACTTTCTGCAATATAGCTTCCATATTAGGCAGTGGATAGTTATCCTTCAAAGAGGATACATTCAAGTTCCTGAAATCAACACAAAGCCTAATATCACCATTCTTCTTTCTGACTGGGACAAGGTTAGACACCCAAGTTGAATGTCTGATGGGCACAATTATTCCAGCTTCCCTGAGCCTTATGAGTTCCTCTTGCATCTTGGGAGCTAAGGTAGGATTTATAGGCCTTTGCCTTTGTCTAAATGGCTTAGCTTCAGGCTTCAATGGGATCTCATGCTGGAATAAGTCTTCCCTATATGCTTTTAGGTCCTCATATGACCAAGCAAAAACATGTTTATACTTTTTTAGCAATGCAATCAGCATACTTCTTATGTGTGGTTTGAGCTGTTTACCAATATATACCTTCTGAGGGGCCTGAGATGTCCCCAAATTTATTTCTTCTAAATCCTCCTTATTTGTGGGGGATGTCCTTGTGACCATTTTGTCTCTACTGTCAAAGGCTCTTTCCAAAGCCACTAACCCTCTAGGGATCTTGTTAGTCTTCAACTGAATGATCTCTTTTCCCACAAGAGTCTCTTTTCCATCTACAGTTTCTACAAAAGCTTGGAAATCAATCTGTTGATTCTCATACTCATCTATGCAGTGCAAAAATTTCAGCAAATCCCTATCATCATTAAAAACTTGCCAACTGCATATGTTTTCTGGTATGGCAGGCCTAATTTTAACTTCTACACTTGTGACACCTGACAGAGTGATGTCATCTGGCCTTATTGCAATATTAGCTAAGAAGTCAGCCATAACATTTTTTGACCTTTCTACCCAGCCAATTGAAAATGCATCAAAAAGTTCAATGGTATCCCAAACAGCATGCTTGTATTGTTTCAATCTTTTATTTTTTGCAGCATACTTATTTCTGATTTGGGATACAATCAGCTCAGAGTCCCCAAATACTCTTAACATCTTAATTCCATGTTTGAGAGCAATATTCAGGCCTAAGAGTAAAGCCTCATATTCTGCAATATTGTTTGTGCAATCAAACCTCAGCAAGAAAGAGAATTTGAGGAGCTTACCAGTTGGAGATAGGAAAACAACTCCAGCTCCAGAGCCTTCTTTTGCACAAGCTCCATCAAAAAACATGGTCCATAAGCCTTGCTGATCCAGCTCTTCAATACAGGCATTTTTCTTTTTGCCTTCTGCATCATCTGAGACAACCTTGAAGTTATCACAGTCGGTGTCTACAAAGCATACCTGTTCATTTGCTTCTTGGTCTTCCACTGTCTCTGATGATCTTTGCTCTCTAATTAGCTTGACATCCCTGCCATTCATTGGAATCATGGCATATGATAGGTCCAGCTGCATACTTCCACCAATTAGTGCTGCCCATCTTCTCGACAACAGCATACCATACTGTGGCTTGATGTCAACCACTGTTATATTCATCTTATATTTCTTTTCAGGAAATGCTGCCAGTTTGAAATCTACATCCTTCATGATTCCAATGACTGGTACCTCTCTGGCATCCATAGCATAACACTTTCCACATGCCTTGTCAATCTTTAATCCAGTTTGTTGCATGATAGCCAAAGGCATGACATTTGTAGATGCTCCAGAGTCAAGCATACAATTTCTAATTATTTTACCATTTATAACCAGGGAAACATAAAATGGTTCCACCTGTGAAGGACACTTTGTCATGGTCATTCCTAAATAGACTTCAGGAGTCTCATCTTCTTCATTACACATGACATGTTTCTCACCCTGGGTCTGATCACTTTGTTTAGCTTGAAAAGGTACCCCTGAGATTAGGGATATTGTCCTATTCTTGATCTCTTCCACTTTCATGAGTTCCATAAGTGGAACAGAGACCTTTACCTGAGAGAGGATCTGGGCTATATCAAATGGAGCACAGTTTTGTACAGCAGTTGTGGCTTGCTCCACAATCTTGCTTTTATCCTGAGCTGATTTAGTTTTCATTTTCATAGTTCCCTGATCATCATTCTTGTCTTGGGAACCTCTGCTTTGATCTTCAGCCTGAGGGATTTTGTTTTCTGGTCCTTGAAATTCATGACCTGCTCTGTATCTAAAGTTCTGCTTGTTATTTACCCACTGCCTTTTTTGTGGTTCAGTTCCTCTATGACCATGCACCAGCTGTCCCGCAGAAATATCTTCTGGCTGATGTGAGCTGCCTACTTGATTTCTGCCTCTGAGATTGTAGTTGCTTTTGACTTGAGCAACTGCTGCAGCTGTGAAGGCTCTGATTTCCTCATCAGAAGGTCGTTGTAGGTTACTCAGAAAATTGTGTGAGTTCTGAGCATACACATAATTATCTTCATTATCTTCATCATCTGGGGACTGTTGGCAGGCCTGAACTTGATGATCTGTATTGTCATCAGCATCATAAAGAGTATATCCATTGCCTATGGACATCATGTTAACATCATCATCCTGCACATGATGTGGCTCATTGCACTCATTACAAGATGTAGCATTATCATACAAAGATTGGGCAATCATGCACTGTGACTGTGAATGTGGCATCTGACAAATTATACACCACGGAGCATCATCAGCAATATTTATAGTTTTCTTCAGGGGATCAGGAGTTTCCTTGACATGTTGAGCCCTCTGATTTGTGTTGTTACGTGGAAATACAGGCTTACCATCATGCCAATTGGTGTTATAAGGCATATCATGTAGTGATGGCCTCTTTTCCTGCCTTTGATAGACTTGCCTATCAGGACCCATCCCTTTTTCACTTCTAGCTAATCTATAGCTCAGGTCCTTAACAACATTTGCCAGTTTGTCTATCTTATCTTCAGGAGCAGATGTACTACCTTGAGTGTTCTGAGGCTTATTTGGATTCTGCAGAATTTTTATATCATCCCTTCTATTTGTCTTGCCTGACGCTTTCCTATTGTTTTCAATATTTACTGCAATTCTGAAAGCATCCCTGAGAGTGGCAGGACCTTTATCTCTTAGTCCATATGCAGTCTTTGCATCAAAGGCATTGATGTACAAAATTATGCACATTGGTTCATTTGGCCTCATATGATGTGGCAATTTGTTCAACACTTTAGTAAATCTTGCATTAAAGTCTGCAACCTGCTCATTTGACCCTTTGGTGATGCTGGTGAACTCATTTACAAAGAAGCTAGGGTCAGTTTTATCACCATATTGCTCCTTGAATATCCTTTTAAAATCATCCCATGATGAAATACTCCGGTCAGGCAGATTCCTGTACCATTCTCTTGCCTCATCTATTAAGGACTGCATGAATGACTTCATGAAAACATCCTCATGCTCAACCTCAAAATTATCCATGACATTTTGGAAGGCCTTTAGATGATCTTCTCCTGACACTGTATTGTTTCCTGAAAATTTAGGCACTTGCAGCCTCAGATGCTTATCAATAGGGTTAGGATACCCAGGAATACCATCAAACACCAGCTGCCTGAATCTATCTAGCTGCATGGGCTGTCTGTTTGGCTGATTAACATTAACATTTCTGTTTGCATTCTGGTTTCCTGCATGGTTCAGTGGTATCCTAGCATCATTCACATTTTGTCTGTCATCATGATGCTGATGTTGCATTTCATATCTTTGCTGATGTCTTTGCATATTTGCATTCTCTAGGGTAGGAACTGAATCATTTTGGGCAGTTCTCAAGGCTTGCACTTTCTGCCTTATATCATCTCTGATTTTCATGGCTTGTAGGTATTCTAGTTCTGCTCTTAGACTTTTGATTTCTTCAGCTAACTGTTCATCCTTAGGTCTGGAGGTAGATGGTCTCATACCATTCTGGTCATCATCTTCATCATCCCTTAAGGACTCTGCCTCTTCAAACCTTTCACTTGGGTCTAGAAAAGGGCGTTCTTGGAACACCTCTGACCTCATTCTCATGCTACCACCCTGTTGCCTCTCATATGCACCTTGAATATCAGCTTCTGCATTTGAAAAATAAGGCGCATGCTGTCCTGATGGCCTAGGGTTATCTTGTGTATCATCACTTTTTCTGGGGGAACCCTCATGACTAACTGAGACAGTTCCCTTTCTTCTATACATCATTCTTTTTGTTAATGGTAACTCTTCAAATAAAGGGTTTTGTTGGGATCTTCTCCCCTGCATATAAATTTTACTTTGACCGGTTGGGAGATTACTTCGGAGTCGCCACCTATTGCTAGGAACTGTTTTCTTCTGAAAACCAGGGTTCTTTCACAAGGTTCCCCAGTGGAGTAGATTACTGTTGCTGACTCAGATGGGTCACATATATATCACTGGAGATGATTAGATAGCACTTTTACTTCTCATTCCCCAGTAGAGTCGCCAATTTCTGTTGACTTTTTCCCAGACTGGATGCTTATTCCCAGATTTCCCTACAAGGTAGCCATCAGTGATCAACAGGATCTCTGGGCCAGGGGGTCAACAGTGTAGGAGATAGACTCTATATTTTATCTCCTCTTCTTCTTCAGGCTCTGCAAGACCTAGGGGGGTATTCCCTACTCAACATCCATGAGGATATGCATGCAAGGCTGGGATGTTGACAGAAAGCAGATGAGTCCTCCTGTAAGTAGACCAAAACTGAAAGATAAGGGCAAAGGGGCTAGCTTTGGGCCTATTTGCAGTTGTAGACAGAGGACTGAGGATCCTAAACTAATTCTAAAGTCTTAATGTTGGTTTTAGATTTTGCTTTGGAGTTTAAGTGTGGATGCAAAGCTGGATATGGTTATAACACAAAACAAAGCATGATTGGTGCCTATCCAGGGCCTGGAGTCAGTAGACATACACCTGTGAATGATCAGCATGAACAACTAAAACTGGATTTCAAGGGGATATGTGTGATACCTGCCTTACAGGCATCTCCCAATACAGAGTGTTAGGTTATCTCTACTTATGGTATCCCTACTGCAGTGTACCCTTCCCAATGTTCAACCTGAAAACAGTTTAATCTACCCCTTGAGTAGAAGTTAGAAGATCAGACAGTCAACATAGGAATTCTATGCTCTAGAATCTAAACATTACCAAACATCCAGATTCAGAAGAAGAGTACATGCAATACTGGAGACAGAATTAACACAACACATGCTAAACAGCATTTCTCATATAAGTTTAATCATGAAATCAGTGGGTTCATGCCAAAAACAAACAACAAGAGATACATAAACTCACAGGTAAGCTGTACAGAGCAACCAGATCAGCTTGTTATGCATTACAGAGCCAAAATCATCAACTTTCAACAACCTTTCAAATGAGCAAGACCACCTGCTTATAACAGCCAGGTAGGTGCTCAGCAATTAATTACAATGTTGACCAAAATTTCGCCAGATACACAGTATCATGGAAATGGCGCTCAAACACAACCAGATTGGCGCCCAAACTTGAATGCAGCAGGTAGGGGAGGAGACAGGAAGATTTCTTGAGCCTTGCGCCACTGTCCGCTGATGTACACCCTCAGTCGGGTACAGGATCCATCCACGCCATCGCCCATACCTCTGCAACAATCGCCATTAATGGCGCACCAACCCGCGGCCTTGGGAAGATCATCAAATCTGTAATCGCAACCACTTCCCGCCGATATTCATCATCATGATATTTCGAAAATGCAGGATATCAATATCCCACATGCACCCCACGATGACCTCAATAACACTTTATATACTAGGTCATGAGCATATATCATGTCGGTGCTTTTGCTCCTGACGACACTAGTATAGACCTCATCATCATCATCCTCCAGCAGCATGATATCCTGTTGTTCGAAATATCACCCTGACATCATCATGATATTTGAAATATAACCTTCATGATAATCGGCACAACCTGATCCATCGGAGGAAAATCCTCCTGCTGAGCTTATTCCAAAAGTCTGGCCGATGAACATCCTGATGATGTCATCATCATATCCTGCTGATGTCATCATCACATATGCCTACTGCGCACCTCCTCATATCCGGATGACGTCATCATCATGTTTGCGAATATCAGGAGGTCTCTTCAAGATGATCAGTGTTAGAAATATGACCCCCCCCGGACCTTGATGACGTCATCATCATATTAACATCATCATGATATTCGGAAGACAACCGGATATTTGGAAATATCCTCCTGATGCACAAATATCAGGTTGCACTGTAGCTCCACTATAAGATCGGGGCGATAACTGAATATGATGATGCTGCTTGAAAAGATCACCCCCATTAGATAATGCGCGAAGCCGGCAGGCGGATATCTCCATGATATCAACATCATCATGATGTTCGAACAAACATATATCCGGGTGATATGAAAATATCACCCCTTCCTTCAAAAATATCATGATGCAGATAGGCAGAGAAACAAATATCACCCTGATATATATAAGGATGACGTCAGCATCATCAGGATGACAAAACAACGAACAAGAAGTGATACAACATCATCAGGATGATATTGACTAAGATCATCCTGACGTTCAAAATATGATGACCCTAGTGAATATCGGGTCGCACTTAGAACTCTTCAACAACATCATCAGGATGATCATAACCAAGATCACCCGATGATAGAAATATCACCCCGGCGAAATATCATGAAGGCAGAAAATATGATGACCTCCGCAAGCAGCAGGATGATAACTGGAAACACCATGATGATGACGACGACCCTTAAGAAAAACAAGTCAGGCCGAACCACTTAGAAAATAACCCCTCCAGGATAACGGGGCAACATCATCATCATGTTTGGGCAAGGTGATAAATGGAAGATCACCGGATACTTTGAAAAATCACCCTCGCAAGCAACTGAGGGCGCACTGTAGCTCACCAGTATCATCAGGATGATATCCAAACATCACCCGATAGTTGTAATATGATGATGACGATGAAGAACCAGTCGACGAAGAACATGATGATGCAGACCACCATCGAAGACAAGATGATGATGACGACCTCCTCCTCAGGAAAATATGATGCTGCAGTTGAAAAATGCTGAGGAGGTCCAACACTTAGAAAAAATGGGCAAGAAGATAAAGGCTTCAAATGAAGAAACCTCCTGATCATGACAAATCAACGCCAGGTCAAAATGAGTGCTAACACATAGCATTATATATCCTGATATACAAGAGATTCAAGATACAAGGCCCGGACTTCAAATTTCTCCAATCCGGTTGATAAATGGTTCAGGTCCGCGGCTTGTATACTAAGTGCGTTGTATCTTGCGATATACAAATGAAATGTACAAGAAGGGAGTATACAAGGCGGACCTAACTGTAAAGTCAAATTCGCCAAGTTTAGTGTTGGGGTCCGCGCATTGTATACACATGTGTTTGTATATTTGCATTGTATGTTTAAACATACAATCATATATACAAAGCCGATATGCAAGAGGCCATATATGAAGCACTTTGCATATGTAAAGGCAGACTCAGATGTAGTTTCAGAGGTCGATATATTCACAGATGCAAAGTGATATATCCACACAGTTGACCACAACTTTGATCGCCTGTATCTTCCGCATCCTGGCAAATTTTGACATGCTTCAAAAGGCAAAGATGCTTGTTCTTGCCTCCTCTTTCGTTTGGTAGGCTTTTGAGGGGGATGTTTTCACTTTCAAGTTTGGATCTGGCTTTGCATGCTCAGCCAATAAGACATCTCAGTGGTCATTTTGGCTTGTACAGAGGCTATCCTTTTTCACGGTAGCTCCGGTTGGTCAATTTTGTAGGTGCATTCATGGCATATGGCTTCTCTCAGCAATGCGCATAGGCTCTATATCTTGCATGACCGATCTTCCTGTGTTGGGTGGTGACTTTGGGTGTTTCTTCTTCAATACCCTGTATTGTCTTGCTTTCTGGCAGCCATTTTCTATGGTTTTGGTCCTGGCAGTGACATGGTCCCCGTCCTTTCACCACACCTCTGCCCATGCTCCCTTGTTTTGGCATTAATGACCTCAGATCCATGGAGCAGTGACTCTGTGCCTTTCTGGTAGGAGTCTGACCTATAAAATGCAATGAAAACTCTTTTGAACAGGATGGTTTTATTGGGGCTGTTATGCTGCCAAATTTTTTGTAGTCAGATCTCTTCTGCTACTGAACATTTTGTATTGTAATGGTTTTTGGCCTTCATGATTAATATATGCATGACTTCGTGCCTCTCTTGTGTCTTGATTTCTGTGTTATAATTGAAGTTATTGCCTATTCTGTGAGCAAAACGGCTCCTCTACAGGTTGAACCTTCATATCGAAGCCTCAATCAATCATAAGTCTATGTGAAATTCCTCCATCATTGAAATCATTGTTGTGCCTACACCAAGATCACCATCACTCACTAAATCTGGTGCATCACTTCTTTCCATTTTAGTTTCCTTCTAACTCTTTTCCCCTACAAATATTAGAACTAGGTTTAGATGCATTGCTCTAAGTAATAGGCTTAGAAAGAGGAACTAGCCTTCTCTGGAGGTCTGATCTCAACTCGCAAGGTCCCACACTTCGAGATCATTCCCATTGTATCTCCAGATTGCTAAAGTTCCACAACTACATCAAGGGTGCAAATCTGGGAGATAATAGTTTCTGGCACACCCAGTGGGACCTATAGAATTAGAATAACAGATTCAAATTCTACCTTATTGCTGGTTTTGATGTGCAGCCAATGTTTTCCAGACCTGTAAGAGGTTAAAACCTACACATCTTGCAACTCTAAGCTTTGGTTTAGCAGAATCAGTGTATTTCTGCTTATGAGAAGAATACATACCAAAAGTAGTTCTTCACCTTTTGAATACTTGCAATTATCCCCACCTAGGAGAAGAGGGATAACAGCTGAGAAATCCAAGAAGACTCGCATCCAGTCTAGAAGAGCCAAGTTGACTCCCCCTACTGTCAGAACTCATACTATCCCAAGAATCTCAATCAAGATGATTCCTGCAGTCAAAAATTAGCCTTTTGTTGCATTCAACCAAGGCAACCCACTGAATCTGGCTCAGCATGATGATATCCCCGTTGCTACCTTGAAAAGTTTACCATTTTTTAATGGTGAAGATCAGACTACTCTAGCTGAGCATATCAAAGACATTGCAAACTTGTGTGTTGTCCATCATGTGACAGAAGAGATTGTCAAAATTAGGCTATTAGCAGTGTCCCTCAAAGGGAAGGCTTTGCAGTGGTTCAGAAGTCTGTTGGTAAATTCCATAGATTCATGGGATCGCTTGGGAGAAGAGTTGTGTAGCTTCTTTGAAGACAAATCAGACCATCTATCACTGGTGGAGCAGCTATCTACAATTAAAAGAGCCCCTCACGAAGTTATGTCAGACTTCAACCATCGTTTCCAAAAGACATGGGATAGAATCCCACCAACGATAAGGCCTATAGCTGACCATGCTTTCTTATATTTTTTGAGAGCTTTAAATAGCGACATCTTTGTCATGATTCAATCTATGGGAGGATTTTCCTTACCACAGGCTTATACCATAGCCATAAGAGCTGAAAATAGCCTCATTCAAGCTAGTAAAATTGCCCCTACACCTCCTTTGCCAATTTCCCCCACTATTCAACCACCATTTCCAATGTATGTGCCTCCCATAGCTGTTATACCTACTGCACCAGCGTTACCAGCAGCTAATCCATAGCCCAATAAATTAGAGAGCGCTGCTCAAACTCAATCTTTTGAGTTACAAGAGATCAAAGGATTGTTGCAATCTTTTGGTAATGAGTTGACAAATATCAAAAAGCAACAATTCCAAAGCAGACAACCTTATCAACCACATAGCCAAGGGCAAAGCCAGTCTTATCAGGGGCAGAACCAGCCATACAAAGCTAATAGGCCACCTTATCATAATGATTACCAAGGGGCTAGGCAGAATGTGAACCAAAGGCCTTTCCAGCCTTACAATCTTGCACCCATCAATGTCATTAGTGACCTCGTCCCTATTTAGAACAACCTTGCAGCTGAGTACGAATGGTGCTCTCCATGCAATCAGCCACACGGTCAGGCAACCTGCCCAAATGGAGCGATAAATCAGGCCCTGATGGTGCAAAATGTTGCAGTTTTGCAGCCAAGCACACCTAATGCTGGGACTGTACAGCAGATAGAACAGCCTCATAATGATACTGCCTTCCTAAATTGGCAGAAAAATGAGTTTTGTGGCATGAACAGAGGTGACACTTCAGTTGCAGCGAACATGAGAGCCAAAAAGAGGAGTTATGAGATAGATCAGGCAGCAAGCAAAGAAAAAGGACCTGCCAATCCTTTTACATCCTAGTTTCCCCATGTGTTGCAAAGGAATGCTCAAGCAACTGCCAAAGAACATCCTCATTTATAGGTTGATATCGCCGCTGCAAAGCCGCATCAGAAGGTAAGTGTTACTATACCTTTCAATATCATTGAAAATATGAAGAAAGTGAACATGACAATGTCTATGTGGGATTCCTTAGCAATCCTAGGTCAAAAGGACATGTTACAATCTGCCTTGTCTAGTTTAAAAGTGTCAAATGATACAACTATTAACCCAACTAGGGCCGTCCTTACCAATTCATCCCAGGACAACAGCAAATAGCCAAGCAAGAGTGCTAAACCACTTCCATTCTATGTGTCATTAATAATAGGAGACAAGTTAGTGCATAATTGCATGGTGGATAGCGGTGCAAGTAGTTCTGTAATGCCAAAATAAATTGCAGACCAACTGGGATTGAAATACCAGCCCTTAACAAAGGGTGTGCTCCAGCTAGATGGCACAGCTGTTAACACTGTAGGTGTGATAAAAGACCTAGGTCTCACGTTGCATACCTACCCAAACGTGTCCATTTCTCAAGAGGTGTTCGTCATAGATCTACCTCCCCATTTTGCCATGTGTTTTTCAAGGGAGTTCACATCTAAGATAGGAGGATATTTATCCTCAAATTGGTCCCACATGCTATTTAGGACCTGTTATGGCACAAAGGTGACCATAAAATCTGAGTTGCTTGCCAAACATCACATAGAGCCGTATGTCCCAAGTGTCGTTAATGCAAATTGCATTATTTCTGATGACCCTGAGCTTGTTGCTGCTCAGCAACTGCAAGTTGAAAGTATGCCAGAAGTGTTGTTAAAGGAGTGGGCCTTGGAAAGTATTGTTGATGGTCCTGAGGAACACATTCAAGAAACTGGTATGGGAGTTTACATACTGCATGAACCTAAGACAGAAATTCCAAGCCTTGTAAAGAGTTCAGAACAGCAGATAGAGCAGCAAGTTAAGGTATGGAAAATATACTTCGATGACTCTAGGAATAGGAATGGATCTGGTGGCAGTGCAATGCTTGTGTCTCCTCAAGGTGACAGATATTATTCTTCTTTTCATTTTGCCTTTTCATGTACAAATAACACTGCTAAATATGAGGGATTGATCCAAGGTTTGCAGTGGGCAAGAAAGAGGAAAATTGGTTGTTTGCAGGTGTTTGGGGACAGTGAACTTTTTGAAAATCAGGTAAGAGGTCTACATGTCACAAAGAATGATACTTTGAAATTCTATAAGCATAGGGTATGGGACATGATTGAAGAGTTTGATGCTTTCAATCTGATCTCTATTCCAAGAAATCAGAATTATCATGCAGATAGGTTGGCTACAATTGGGGCTTAGTTTGATATCCCCAATGATATTCAAAGAGAAAAGGTGCACCCTCATGTGAAAATAGTTGATAGGCCTTCTATCCCTGACAATGACATTCATTGGCAAGTTTTTGAGAGTGATGAGAAGATCCTACGATCCTTGTTAGAAGAGGATGAGTTTTCTGTGATGAATCAGGATAAACTCAAACAGCAGTATGGCAATGATCAAATTGTTCAGTTGAGAACAAACAAGCTGCCCAAGGGATTAGTAACCTTGGAATCTATTTTTGGTACGGATGACCAGCTGAAGAAGACCAACGCCGTCATGCAGATGCAGATAAAAGAAGAGCATTATGAGGAGTTGGAAATTTTCAAGGGTAGGCTTCTCAAAATAGGTAAAATCTATTGACCTGAGGATAGGAGAGCTTTCATTGCTCTTTGTCAAGAGTTTGAACATGTGTTTGCTTGGGATTATTCAGACCTAAAAGGGTTTGACCCTCATATTGCCCAGCATACTATAGAGTTAGAGCCAGGTGTAAAACATGTAAGGCAAAAGCAAAGACCTTTAAATCCAAAGCTAGAGCCCCTAATGATTAAAGAATTGACCAAGCTGATCGAGGGAAAGATCATTTTCCCGATCAAGCATACTTCTTGAGTCTAAAAACCTCATCCCTATGAGAAAAAAGAATGGAGAGATTAGACTGTGTGTCGACTTCAAGGACCTTAATAGAGCCCCCTAAAAGACCACTACCTACTGCCCTCAATGGAGAAAATTCTGCAAGTAGTGGCTGGTTCAGAAAGATTCTCCTTACTTGACAGATTTTCTGGTTATAACCAAGTGTTAGTCAAGGAGGAAGATCGGCTTAAAACTGCTTTTACTACTAAATGGGGCACCATGGCCTACAAAAGGATGCCCTTTGGTCTGTCAAATGCTAGCTCCACTTTTCAGAGAGCTATGGACATGGCTTTCAAGGGTTTGCTGTATAAATTGGTGCTAGTGTACCTCAATGGCATAATAGTTTTCTCCAAGGATGCATCTGAGCATTTACTCCACTTGAGGCAAGTTTTTGAGAGATGCAAAGAGTTTGGGATATCTCTCAATCCTAGGAAATGCATTTTCGCTATACACAAAGGCAAGTTGTTAGGGCACGTTATGTCAAAGGATGATATTACCATTGATGCTGAAAGGGTAAGAGCTATTCTAGAGCTACCCTTACCTAGCCATAAGAAGGGACTTTAAAGTTTTATTGGCAAAATTAATTTTCTGCAAAGATTCATACCTAACATTGCAATTCTATTAAATCCTTTGACGTCCATGTTAAAGAAGAATACAATTTTCAATTGGATGAAAGAGGCCAGACTCAGCTTTGAGTCCATAAAAGAGGCATTATTGACTGCACCAACTCTGGTAAATCTTGACTTCTCCAAAGATTTTATCTTGTATGCATATGGTGGTCCAGATACAATCTTTGCGATTCTGGTACAGCAGCAGAATGATGGCTTCGAATAGCCAATCACTTTCTTTAGTCAGGGGCCGGAAGAGTATGAGTAGAGGTATAGCTTGGTTGAAAAACATGTCCTTGTGGTGGTAAGGAGCCTCAAGAAGTTTCGGCATCTTGTTTCTAACAATAAGATACATTTGATGGCTGCTCACCCTGGTGTGAAGGAGTTCCTATTAAGTAAGGATGTAAATGAGAAGAGAGCTAGTTGGATTACCAAAGTCATGGAGTATGACGTGGATATCAAAGTAACCAAGCTCATTAGAGGAAGAGGAATCAGCGAACAGCTTACTGCTAGTTCAGAAAATGAAGCAGAGAAGGAAAAGGAAGTACTTCTGGCCATTAAAGATGAGCATCAAGCTGATACAGCAGCAGTGGGCACAGGTTGGGTTAATAACATGACTCATGTTTTGCAAACCTGTGAATGTCCAGTAGGACTAGATAGAGCCAAGAGGAGATATTTTTTAGTGCAGTCCATTCCATACATTTTGATCAATGGCATCCTTTTCAAGAAAGATTTTAATGGTGTATTGTTAAGATGCATTGATGAAGCTCGGACTGACAAGGTGCTGCGTGAGTTTCATGATGGAACAGCAAGGGGTCATTTTGCCCCAAGGACTACCGCTTGGAAAATAATGAGAGATGGATATTACTGGCCTAGCTTATTCAAGGATGCTCACGCATGGGCTAGAAAGTGTGTGAAGTGTGCCATTTTTGCAGGCAAAGAAAGGCTTCCAGCTTTACCCCTGCAACCAATTCAGGTAGAGCAGCCCTTCATGAGATGGGGCATCGATTTTATAGGTCCCATCAATCCACCATCCAGTGCAGGCCACGGGTGGGTGCTTACAACAATAGACTATTTCACAAGGTAGACTGAAGCGGTGGCTCTGAAGGAATCCAATGAGAGTGTTGTTTTGAACTTTTATGGTGATTTGATATCCATATTTGGGGTACCGGAATCAATCATCTTAGACAATGCCTTGGCCTTTATTGGATTAAAGATAACTGACTAGGCTGTGAAGAATGGGATCTATCTGGGCACTTCATCAAATTATTACCCATAGGGTAATGGTTTGGTTGAATCCACCAATAAAAATCACATAAGAATTATCAAAAGGACAATGGAGGATAACCAAAGAGCCTGGCATACCAATTTGAAATCTGCTTTATGGGCAGATAGAATAACTCCCAATAGGTCTACTAGGAACTCTCCATATATGCTAGTTTATGGAAAAGAGGCAAGATTGTCTGTATCTCTAGAGCTGCCAGCTCTTGACATCATGAATCAGCTGGAGATGTTTGAAGAGGAGGATCCCATGGCTGTCAGATATGCTCAACTCATCGAGCTTGAAGAGGTCAGAGATAAAGCTATGAAGGCTATGGAGTATCATCAGCGTTAGAAAAAGAGAGTTTTTTATAAGAAGGCCACTCCTAGAAATTTTAGGGAAGGTGATATGGTACTCAAGTGGGATGAATTAAAAACCAGGCCAGGGAAGCACTCCAAGTTTGATAGCATGTGGAGTGGCCCATTTATCATTACTGAATGCAAGGAACACAATGCATTTTAGTTAACGAATATGGATGGAGAAAATTTTCCTATCCTAGTCAATGGGATGCACCTAAAGAGGTGTTTTGAGCTATAAGTTGCCTTGTAGATCAGTACATTAGGTTTCTTGCTTTCAATAAGTGTTGTTGCACAATAGTTTAGATGCCTCTTTGTTTTTCCTAAGTGCTGCCTAGCACAGTTTGTGGGTTGTTTTTGACATTTTTGTTTGGGCTTTGGTCTTCCTGTGTTCTTCATTGTTATCATGCTGGGTTACTAAGGTCAAGATGTTTGTCAAAGGTATTTTCAGTCTTTTGACTCCATGCCCAATGGATGTAAGGCCACTGATCATTTGTTTAGCATGAAAACAACCCTGAGAGGTCACCAAAGTTGTTGTCATATTTTGTCTAGCCCCAAAATATTCTTATTTCCCTCTTATCGAAGAAATCCGATCAGAGAAAGCCTAAATGGAAGGAGAGAAAGCTCAAATTCTTCAATTACTCATGCTCTGCCTTGCCAAATTTCCTAAAATCCTACCTGGAGAGTCTTTGCCAAAAACCCAGAAAAAAACCCAAAAACCTTTTGTCCTCAAGTGCTTCCCATCGCAGGGTTTCTCAGTTTCATACAAGGAAAAGATAGATGCAATTTTGAATGTATATTCGCATATACATTCACCAATGTATGTTTGGAGCATACATTCGTGTTGCGCAAAGGCAGGATGCAATCAGCAAACATGCAAGGTTGACATACAAGTGCTGATGTACATTGGCGGGCCAAAAAAGAGTTAAATCGGTCTTCAAGAAAGTGAAAAGTGATTGTATGCATCTTTGTATGCACATCAGGTTTGTATGTGGATTTGGGGAATCTGTCGCAGATTCTTGGAATATTCTGTACTTGAATATTAGGAAAGAATGTATATCAGGTTTGTATGTTTGCACATACAATGGGTATATACAATGAAAAATACACAAGGGGCCCAACAGGATGCATCAGCTACAGTTGTTTGTATATGCACATACATTTGTGATATACAAAGGGTCACATGTAAGGGCAAAGATACAAGGCTGACATACATGGAAAAGATCACATGCAAGAGTGAATGTACATTGCCCATATGCAAAAAGGGTCGCAAGCAGGGTCGACATACAAAGGCCGATGTACATTTGCAATGTACATCGGCAGAACATACAAAGGGACTTTTGCCAAACATACAAGGAGGAGATGCAAAGGATGGGGTCCACCAAATGTACATTTGCAATTGTATGTTTGGACATACAAGCAACACATGCATTGGGCACATACAAAGAAATGCATACAAAAGCCTTTGTATATCGACAACATACAAGGTCATATACAAATCAGTTTGTATATGTGATACAAAGGAAGGACATACAAGACATACATACAATCAACAGATGCAAAGAAATATACAAGGGGAGATGTGCAAAGTCAACATGCAAGGGAAAGCGATTCAAAGCTGGGGCCCACCACTTGTATATTTGCGATTGTATGTTTGCACATACAATCAAATATGCATTCCTAATATACAAGCCGAATCTGAAATGAACATACATTCCAGTTGATAAAGGGCAGAATTCTGCAGTTTGTATGTATATTTTGCTTGTATGTTTGCATTGTATATGCGACATACATTGGTTATATACAAAGAGGAACATGCATGGCTCAGACCTGATGGTGTTTACAATATGCTTGATAATGGTTTGAGGTCCGCAAATTGCATGCATATGGCATTATATATCCCGATATACAAGAGATTGAACATACAAGGCCTGGACTTCAAATTTCTCCAATCCGGTTGATAAATGGTTCAGGTCTGCAGCTTGTATACTGAGTGCATTGTATCTTGCGATATACAAATGAAATGTACAAGAAGGGAGTATACAAGGCTGACCCGACTGTAAAGTCAAATTTGCCAAGTTCAGTGTTGGGGTCCATGCATTGTATACACGTGTTTGTATATTTGCATTGTATGTTTAAACATACAATCAGATATACAAAGCCGATATGCAAGAAGCCATATACAAAGTGCTTTGCATATGCAAAGGCAGACTCAGAGGTAGTTTCAGAGGCCGATATATTCACAGATGCAAAGTGATATATACACACAGTTGACCGCAACTTTGACCGCCTGTATCTTCCGCATCCTAGCGAATTTCAACATGCTTCAAAAGGCAAAGATGCTTATTTTCACCTCCTCTTTTGTTTGGCAGACTTTTGAGGGGGATTTTTTCACTTTCAAGTTTGGATCTGGCTTTGCATGCTTAGCCGATAAGACATCTCAGCGGTCATTTTGGCGTGTACAGAGGCTATCTTTTTTCACGGTAGCTCCGGTTGGTCAATTTTGCAAGTACATTCATGGCGTATGGCTTCTCTCATCAATGCACATGGGCTCTATGTCTTGCAGGGCCATTCTTCATGTGTTGGACGGTAACTTTGGGGGTTTCTTCTTCAATACCCTGTCCTATCTTGCTTTCTGGCAACCATTTTCTATGGTTTTGGTCTTGGCAGCGGCATGGTCCCCATCCCTTCACCACGCCTCTACCCATGCTCCCTTGTTCTATCATTAATGACCTCAAATCTATGGAGTAGCGACTCCGTACTTTTCTGGCAAGATTTTGACCTATAAAATGCAATGAAAACTCTTTTGAACGGGATGGTTTTATTGGGGTTGTTATGCTGCCAAATTTTCTGTAGTCAAATCTCTTCTGCTACTAAACATTTTGTATTGTAATGGTTTTTGGCCTTCATGATTAATATATGCATGACTTCGTGCCTCTCTTGTGTCTTGATTTCTATGTTATAACTGAAGTTACTGCCTATTCTGTGAGCAAAACAAATCCTCTACAGGTTGAACCTTTATACCAAAGCCTCAATCAATCATAAGTCTGTGTGAAATCCCTTCATCATTGAAATCATTGTTGTGCCTACACCAAGATCACCATCACTCACTAAATCTGGTGCATCACTCCTTTCCATTTCAGTTTCCTTCTAACTATTTTCCCCTGCAAATATTAGAACTAGGTTTAGATGCATTGCTCTAAGTAATAGGCTTAGAAAGAGGAACCAGCGTTCTATGGAGGTCTGATCTCAACTCACAAGGTCCCACACTTCGAGATCATTCTCATTGTATCTCTAGATTGCTAAAGTTCCACAACTGCAGCAAGGGTGCAAATCTGGGAGATAACAGTTACAAAATAGCAATTTTTATGTCGGCTAATAAAAAAATAACTCCTGACGCCTTTATAAAGTAATAAGCAATTTTTTCTTTGGGGGTGCTACCCCCAGCAGCCCCTAGACCCCCACTGTGGGCTCCATCCCTAAGCCCCCACCAGGGGATAAGCCCCCCAAGCCCCGTAGGAGGGACTCTGCCCCCACTACACTCCCCTGTTAAATGATTTGGGGGGAAACCGCACCGATAAAAGTGGGGAAATTTTAACCTCCGAGTCTAATTAGGCTCCATATAACAACAAGATGAAAGATAAGGATGTTTAGAAGGTGTTTATTACAAATCTACAACCTAACAGGCGTGATAAGATTCTCTTGATGAAATACAACTCTTTTCAGCATCTATGCACTGCCCTTCGTGATTATCAGCGTTCATCTAGTCAGTATGAAAACTAAAATCATCATCTCAAATTGGTTAATCCACATGTGGACCATCAAAAAACAACTTTAAGAGGAATAACAAGACTTTCATCAAGGTTAATGGACAAAATTCAAACAATTTTTCACATGTGTGTGCTATCACTAATCCGAAGAAGGCATCGTATCAACAAAGAAAGTTTACTCTGATATCTGAATCCTATCATTCTATCATGAATTAGGCCATGAGTAATAACCTCATGAAATTTTTCCCGATAAAACCTTTGGATCCTAGTAAAATGCAAGGACCTTATTTTGATGCTAATGCCTTTTGTCATTTTCATCGATAAAAAGGACATGACACTGAATGATGTATGCATCTTAAACATGAAATACAAGACCTCATTGACTTGAATGTTATACAGGTATCAGGTGTGAATGATAATGGAAATAAGTCGGTTGCTCAGCCAAATCATAATTTACAGATTTTTACTAATCCCTTTCCTAAGCATACCGATAACAACATGATGGAATAAAATACACTTGAAGTAGAAGATGACTATCTGAATTACGATGAGATAATTGCTACAACAGAAGTGGATAAGGAAAATACTATTTAGTATCACCTCATCCACAAAGAAATGGTATTTATGTTGAGGTTCCTCATCCGTTATACCTTCAAGGGTCAGGTGATAACCAAAATGCATTGGAAAAACAATTGGAACAGTCGAAGTAGGAGACTCTGACAAAAGAAAAGATTGGGATAGTACAAGATAGTCCTTGTCACTATGATAGACAGAATCAACAAAATAGGAGAAATAAAAATTGGAAAAGAGCAAGACGATTATCATCAGTTGGAAATAATAGTAGTTCTCCTCATAAGCAACAAAAGATCTCACATATGAAAGGATTTGAGAAACAAGCATCACATAGACTTCCTGACAACAAATAGAACTCTCATAAGAACCACTCTAGCTTCGCAGAAAACTTGATAGAGCATCTCTCCAAGAGGCTCACAAGTTCCAAATTTTAGTACGACTGTACTAACAGGTAAGTATTTCTAACCCTTTACCTCCATATAGTGTTTTTGTGTTATGTTATGTGTTGTTTAGGTCTCCTAGGATGACCCTTTATACTTTCATAAGGTCAAGGATACTGGGAGACCACCTCTGTTGTGACTCTTCTTCTATTTGTATCAGCATTCTACTACATTGCTTCTCCTCTATTTTCATTGTTGTGTGTTGTGTCTTATGGACATAGCGTTGCGGTTGGTGACTTGGGGGCACCCTCCTATGCGACTGTCCATCCCTGAGGCACTTGTTTCTCCTCTCTTGATTTATTATTTACCTTCCTCTAGTGGTTCTATCTAGCTAGCGGATGATGAAAAACATATTATACTGATGCAAACCTAGTGTCCCTTCGGTGAGAAATCAAAAAATAGACCTAGTCCATACATGACAACAAGGTTGATATATATTATCTGATGCTTGGCTAGTAGAATCACTCCATGTGATATCTTGATGTTGTCTTATCGCACTTACAAAACATAACAATACTGCTTCTCCATGCACTTTGTCTATCTTGGATCTTGCTTTCCTCAGCTCTTTTACATGCATTGTTGTTTATCATAATTATATGGATCCTAACACCTTTTCTTTCAGGAAATTGTGTGTTTGTGGGAACATTTGGCAATCATAAAGTACATGTCACCTTCAGGGGGCATGGGCTTTGTGAGAGCTCGTGTTCCCTTGTGTGTTTTCTTTCTACCTTAACGTGCTTGATATCGGTACATGATATCAACCATCTTAAGGTGGGGGCATATATAAGGTAAGCTATTTGATTTAGATGCTAGTAAAGTGTGTTTGTAAAACTTGAATCTATCACAATCATTTAAGATTGCTTAGGAGGCAGGATATCATGTATATCTTTTTTATCTTAAGCCCTCTACAGAGGCAGCGGTGGTGTATTTCTCGAGGAGATTGCACATCCTTTCATTTTTTAAAAGTCCTCTGTGGAGGCTGGTCTAATCTGAGACTATCCTAACCCTTAAGCATGTCATCGACAATTCTTGTGGTGAAGCCCAATCATCAGTGTGTGCCTATAATGTGCCTGAGATGGCTGTGAACCTAGCAACAGGTTTCTTTCATCGCTTGTCTATCGTGTTTTCTTTGTGTCTTCCATGTGTGTGTGTATGGTGTGTTTGTTCCCAAGCATAGTTTCAAGGCCAGTGGCGATGAGCTCCTCCTGTGCTTTGGGATTTGTATGGTGTGTTTGTTCTCAAGTGTTGTTTCAAGATTGGTGGTGATGAGCTCCTCCTACACTTTGGGATTTGTTTGGTGTGTCTGTTGCCCCTTATGCAGTTTAAAGACTAGTGGCGATGAGCTCCTTCTGCATTTGGGTTGTGTGTTTACTTTCCTTGTACTTGCATCTTCATTTCATATATATGAGACTATGTTTTGTGTGTCTTCAATGCTATCTTCTTCGTGTTTTACATGATTGTAACTATCTTCTCCATGTTTTGTGTGTTTGTTATTGTATTCAATATGTTTGGTATGTCTTCACTGTGCTTGGCATGTTTATTTTGTTTGTTGACCTTACTTTAATGCATGTATTGGCCTTGCATTTATACATGCATTCAAGTGGGGGCTAATTGCTATGTCAGATAATATCCCCTTGGGGGCTTTTCCCTCTTAAGGTTTAGCTCTCAGGTCCTTCAAATGCATTTAGAACATCTTGCATGTTAATTTTGACTCCCGATGAGAAAACCCTGAAGTCTTATGGCAAATAGGACCTAGGAGGTGCTATCTTAATGATCCCTAAACAAAAATAGTAGGGTGGACTTGGGTGCTAGCACCCTAATCCTACCCTATTTTGGGTCTGCCCTAAATTTAAATGTCAGTTTTATGACCGTTATTTAGGTCCCATGCCGACATCTCAAGTTTGAATTACGAATTTCTTAGCAGGAATCTTTGTAGTTGCATACATAAGCATGTTTACGTTTCATTTGCAAACTAGGTGGAAATTATATGGACTTTATGTATATCGGTGATTATAGAGCATTCAAAATATCCATTATGTTGTAGAGCAGAGCATTGTTATTGTGTTTGTATTTGTAGATTTGACTCCATCTCCTCATGGCATGAAGAGCATCTTCCTTCCATGAGATCTACACTTCAAGGTGATATCTATTGTGTTTTTAATCATTTATCATTTGGATTTTGTCTCTATCCTGTAGGGATACGTACTCTTATTTGACAATGGTGTTCAAAAGACTTGAATGTCTCTCTGGAGCTTGACCGAGGCAAGCCTCTAAACACCACAACCCCCTCACACTCCTTTGTGATTACAGGTTACAAGTACTGAGTTTCATAGAGTGGAGTTGCAGAAAGGAGGTTGCAAACAACAAAGATTCAAGATCCAGAAGAAAGAGGACAGTGTATGACATTTCGAGACAAGGGCGCTAGTCCCTATGTCCTCCACTTTTCCCAGGGCAAAAACAAAAGATACAATGTAGATTAGTGTCAAAAGGAGATCCAGATTCCATGAGGAAAATTGAACCTTGGACTAGGGCGCTAGTCTTAGTGTCCCTGACAGTTTCGCTTCCTGAACTTTGAACAACAGTTAGTAATAATCTCTGCCCTTCACCCTAGTATGAAAGAATTTACCGTAATTCATTAATTTGCTTACTATTTTTCTTATTTAGGGTTTTAAGAGTAACTGAGCATTGAATTGAGACATTGTTTGATACATCTGGACTTTTGCATCGTTCTAAGTGGCAACCCAACCTGATAGGTGATTGCTCTCACTTAGTGGAGATTCAACTCGATTGATATGCCCTTGAATGTTTGGTGAGAAGGGATGATTTGCCTTTGAAACCTAAACCAAAAATTATCCCCCTTTTTTCACCCTAAACAGAAGTGAGTCATTTAGAAATATATTTACAATAAGTTAAGGAAGATTGAGAAGCTTTGCGCATTGCATGTCAAGATAAACACTTAGAAAACATCTTAGAAGAACAAACAAATGAAACAAATTAGTAAGAAAACCCATCTTATGGTAGAGAAGTTCAACGAATAGAAGCTACAAACCCTACATATCTTATAGCCACCTTGGTCGGATGGATTAGGATTCTAGAAATTGGAGGAGTAGAAAAACCACCTCGAAACAAAATCAAGTAAAGAAATAGAGCATGAATGGATCCAATTAGTGCTAGAGTTGAACAAAACTAGGGACAACTCAAATCCCCTATACTTAAAATTATATTCATGAAATTCTAGCAATGACACAGTGAAATAGCTACAACAACCTAGTAGAGCCTATCTAACACAAAATTAGCAAGCTCCTCAAACATACTAACAAATACAACCAATATATCTAGCCATGCCTAGATATCATATTAGCATTCAACACAAACAAGTCCCATCCATGGGGCTTATATTTTCAACACCAACATATTAAAGTGCATTCCCTAGAACTTGCCTAGAATACTTAAAGGAACCTCTAGATTATAACATTTGCAACATTTTTTACCACATCCTCTCCTAAATTTACTAAAATTTAAAGAGCGAGGAAGACCCAAACTCACACATAAAGGCCTACACCATATCTATAAGGGAACTTCTCCCTTAGGATGAGGTTGTGGTGAGAATTTTCCCTAAACCCCTTGAAGAATTGCCTTAGATTGGTACTATCACCTCCTAGAGGCTTTAGTGCATTCCTTCCACTAGCTCATAAGTGCTCATTTGTGATGACTTTTTGCATGAACAAATCAATTAAAATATACATATGAGAGTTCCTAATGATGAAACAAGATGCAAATGAATTGGTAGCACACTTTGTCACATGATGGAGGAAAGTCCTCTATTCATCAACTAGTGCCCTGAATAAGAATAGAGAATCATGTGACCTCTTTTTGCATGCCTTTAATAGGGACACCACAAAGAAGCTCAAAAATTACCATATCGATCTTATGAGGAAGTTTTAGAGAGCACATTGAGAATTGATCAAGCCGCAATTGATAGTGGAGGAAGAACTTATAGAACAAATGGATGGTTAACAACTCAAACAAATGATAACAATAGAAGTAATCCTTCTGCAATCAAGATTCTAAAAAAAACTAGAACATTGGTGTAACTAACATACCCCCACTAAGGAGTAACCCCAACAAGGGATATAAAGATGGAAGGGACTATTCCCCTCAAAATGTCAATGTCATAAACAATGGCTATCACCAAAGAGACAATTAGCAATCAAGAAATCATGTATGGAATGAAAATAGATATGAGCCATATTGTAGGCCATTCTAATATAATCATTTTTGCTCATTTCATAAGACAGGGGACATAGGACCAAATCATGCCATGAGTATAATAGGTTCATAGCAAGATTACTAGAAGATCAACAATGCTTATTCATTGAAATGTTCCTCAACCCATAGGAAGTAACAACAAATAATAGTAATTGGGAAAACACCCATCACACCCTAGAATGCAAACTTGAAGATTTTTCAAGATCCCTTCCCTGCCCATTGTAATAGAAAAACAAGCCATCAAAATACAACAATTTCAAAATCAACTAACACAACAAGTGCTACTAAGCCAAACATCCTTGGTTAATTGGGATCAAAAGGAGAAACAAAAATGTTGGGGTTGATAGGAATAATCCATGATGAAGAATATATAGAACCTAACATCAAAAAAGAGGTAAAATTCCATGGGAAGGCAATTTCAACGAGGAACCTATACCACTCCCTATTGAACCATATGATCTAATAGAAGATCTCAAGAAAACTTATATAAAAATCTCTTTCATAGATCTCCTCAAGAGATCACCATCGCATTGTGCCACCCTTCTACAATCAATTGGATCGAAATACCTAGACCGAATTACCCCCCCACCAAATGAACAAATCAATCAAGTGGATATTGACATGAACCCACCCAATGCAAAACTTTAAGATCCTAGTTTCTTCTTTAACTTAAAATAAATGCCTATAGAAGCTAAGTTGACTAAAAGGGGGGATTCATCCTTGTATTTGCAAGTATGGATCTACGATACCTATATCAAGAGAACATTGATAGATGATGGAGCAGGCGTAATCGTATTCCCATTTTCCATCCCTAAAAGGATGGGATACGAGCATACAAACATAACAACATGTCAAGACCCCTTGAGAGGATATGACAAATTAAAAGTAGAAATGATCAGGAAAATCATGCTTTCAGTCTCCTTAGGATCTAAAGTAGTTTCGCTAGTGTTCTATGCCATTGGCAAGGATACTAGTTACAACTTGTTGTTAGGAGGACCCTAGATTCATAGAATGAAGGTAGTACCTTCAACCTTGATTTAAGAGTTCACTTTCTACACCTCAAGAAGATATACGTTGCAAAAGGAGACCCTGAGCCATTTAGCATGCTCAAATCTGACACATCTAAGAAAAAGAGAAGCATTTCGATTTATTAAGAATTATCCAAAAATAAAATTGCCATACCAGACTTGACCCATCAATCCATACATTTAAGAAAGAAAGAAGAACAAATCAAAACCATCAATGACACAAACATAAAAATAATATAAAGAGGGGAGTCATCAAAACAAGGGTTAATTGTCTCAAAGGAAATAATAGCTAAAATAATAGAGTTTTTAGAAAAAAGATAGTCCCATACAATTTCATCTTGATGTTTATACCATCAATGCACCGATCTATAAGAAGAAATAATTCAGCCAACCAAGTCAAGATAAATGACAAACAAAATTCCTCCTATCCCACAATAGCCTACACCTAAAAATTGATTTCAAATGAGAACAATCAATCTAACTAAAATAGATCCAGGCACCTTTATTGATGTCGAAGAGGAGTCCTTAGACAGTTACACTCCTTTGACACCACCAAGGGAAACCTCGTCAAGTGAGTCATATACATCTTTGATCCTGACAACAAGCAACTCTTACACACACCTTTCACCTGCTGATGAGGCTTACACTCCTCGAATACCTCCAATGCAAATGGACACTACAAATCATTGTCATGCTTATTCAATCAATTATGACTCCACAAATGACCTTGAAGCCTCATCTAAAGCTTTCAGAAATCTCAACTTGCATGAACCATCTTCAACTTCAAGTTCAATACAATCAAATGACATGTGGGAACCCCCACAAGTCCAAATTGAGATTATCAAAATATTTCTATAGGAAGATGAGGTGAGTGTGAGAGAATTTTAAAAATAAAAGATGTTGCAAATAACCATTGGGATAGAAGAATCTTCCATCCTTGATTTTCTAGAACATTACATATAGTGTCCTTACTATGTCTAGTAAACTTGGTGACAATCACACAATTCAAAGGAGAAACCTAACTGAACAATCCACTTGAACCTTTGGAAAGATCTTCATTGAATTATTGACCAGGGCTAGTAAGCTTGTCATGGCACTAGCACTGTATGTGCTTTCAAAGATTAAGACTACCTCTCATCCTACTATAGTGTTATACTTGCTGGAAAATCTCAAAACTGCATAACAGTAAAGAAAGTGATGCTAGCACTATTGCTATAGGTATATACAATATAAGACTATAACTAATTACTGTCAAGGAATGAATGCTAAGGTTTAACTTAATATTGATAATCTAACCTACACTCTGGAGTACAACAAGTTAAGAAAAATAGAATAACTCAAAGAATCTAATTGATCATGCATTTATGAATTAATTGTTACAACAATGATAACATATAGGAAATGAAGTGAGGGATATTTACCTTGAGTGGCCCTTGATCAAGTGACTATCTCCACTGATCTAACTCAAATCTAATCTCTTCGATTGACACAATCATACTAATTCCAAATCATTCATTGCATAATCTTCACAATATCACATGAGATTCTGCTAAAAGATTTTATTCATGAATTCATCATCAAATAATAAACATTGTCTGTATAACTAACTAGAAAAAGATCTGTTAACTATATCTGTGAATTGAATGAAAAAAACTAACTTCCAACTTAAACTACCTCAACCACCAAGCCATACATATAGGCATGAGGGAATTTATTAAAACAAGGTCTCTTAACTAGAATCATAAATCACCACTCCCTACATACCAAAGTGTGATAAATGCCAAGCAATCAATAACTGAAAATGAAAGAAAGAAGAGTCCAAATGAAATTGAGACTCTTGTTGTAATAGAACTGGAACATCGACTGGCTAAATCAGTCACGTTAGACTCCTGATTGCAATAGAATTATTCTTCTTCAATCATCTTTATTAATTGTCATCACGATGCAAAATCATCTTCATCAAGTGCCTCCATGTTGTAGTTGTTGCGCTCAGTTTATTCTGGAACCTCCCCTGCTCTGCTATCTGGGAACTCTTTGGTTGTAGGCTACACCTTACAATTGTTGTGAGCTACAGTCCATCTCCTCCAGTTGCAAGAGTTAGTTCACAAAACATGCACACAATACCAACAACCATAGCTAAGCATAGATATCCTTTACAATTCATACATTCCCACACATAATCATGCAATATCCATCATATTATAACCATATTTGCATATACTTAATAATCAGGTTTAGGTTTGCATAATGAACATAAGAGATAGGATAATGTAGGAATATGTATAAGATAATGTCTAAGAATGTATATGAACTTGCATAAAACCATAAGAAAACTAGCTAATAATTAGACTCATTTTTTCCCCCCAACTACCCATTTGCTTGTCCTCAAGAAAATTAACTAGGGCTGGAGGTTATAGTGCAAATTGATTTCCCTGAAGTCTGTGATAGCATCCACTCCTTCAACCTATTTCAAATAAAATCCTTTATGACCTGCTAGTCTATTCATTCTAGTAACCTCTGCCTTCTTGCACTCCTCATTCTTCTTCCTTGTCCAGTGTGGTACCAGGTACAGAAGCATTGGTGGATGAAAGGTAAGTGGAGCATATTCAAGTCCCTGTCCTCTGGCAATATCCATATATTTTTGTACTCTTTCAAACATGGCCATAAAATTCTAAACAGAGTGGGGTTCTTTTCTCTACAATTCAGGGGTTAAATTGTTCCTGTATACACCTAAAATTGGCTCGGGTTGAATTAAGTAAATATTTTAATATTTATCTTAATTCTTATTTTCTTCTATCAATTAAATAAATATTCAAAAATTATTTGATTGTTTCATTATCCCATAATTAAATAAAGTCATTTTATTTAATTAAATTTCCTCAATTCTTCTAATGTCTAAAGTCCAAAATCCACCTCATCAATCCACCTCATCTCTTCCACCTCACCATGTTGCACATATAATTAAATATTTTTAATATTTAATTAGCTAATATCCTCCATTTTTCAAAATAAATTTTTAAATCAATTATCCTCCACCAAATTGAATATTTGATTCAATGTTCCCAACTAGCCTTCACCAATTGAATATTTAATTCAATGTTCCCCACTAGCCTTCACCAATTGAATATTTAATTCAATGTTCCCCACTATCCTCCACTATTGAATTCTTAATTCAATTGTCATAACCCACTGTCCCCCACTATTGAATTCTTAATTCAATTGTCATAATCCACCATTCTCAAATAAAGAATTTTTAATTCATCCATTATGAATTAAAGATTCACAAAAAATGAGAGCCATTGATCTCATCTTTTGATCCTCACCCTCCATTGCCTTTTTTGAAAATCTATAAATAGAACCCCTCTTCTAAGCCATTAGAGAGGCACTTCAGTTTGGCAAAATAACTATACCCAAATTTCTCTTCTTCTCTCATTCATTCTATTTCAAGTGTCCTCCATTATCATGTGTTTGAAGCTCACATTCAACACAAATAGGTACTACAGCCATTCTTCCTTTGTCATCTTCAACAAGCAAGCAAGTAAGGAAAGCTTCTGAGGGCTTCACCATCAAGATCAAAGAAAGATAGGCAAACAATGGAAAACGATAGGTAAAAGAGATTGTAAGTATGTTCTTACTTGTTTTGGTTTGATTCCTCTTTGCTTTCAACTTCTATTGGTGTTTGGGTTTATGTTTTCATTAATTTGACTAACCACACTTCTCCCCCTCACATTTTGGTGCCCACCGTGGGGCCCTTGCCCCTTTACTAATCGAAAAATAAGTGTTTTTTAGTTGCAGGTGAACAATAGGTCTCTGATAGCTTTCTTGTGCATACGACCTCCACAGTTGTGCATTTGACCTCCACAGTTGTGCATATGACAATATTGCGCATACGACCACCATAGTTGCGCATTTGACCTCCACAGGCACGCATATGACAATATTGCGCATACGACCTCCACAGTTGTGCATTTGACCTATGCAGTTGTGCATATAACAATATTGCACATTTGACCTCCGCAATTGCGCATCCAACCTCCTAAGTTGTGCATCCAATCATTACTATGGTACCTGAGTCCAGTTTGTGCATATACTCTGTGTAATTGTGCATCCATCGGAGTTGCGCATTTACCCTGTATCGTTGCGCATCTATTCTGTCAAACTGTGCATATGTTGTTATTGCACTTGTACCTCTGATTATTGCGCATTTGTTGTCTGTCTTTGTGCATTTGTTTAAAAGTCGCATACACTCCCTGTTTCTGCGCATTCAGGCTGCAGTGTTGCGCATCTGTATTCTGCTTTTGTTATACAATTTTTATGGATTTTGCATATTGAGCTAACATCTGTTTTGTAGGGGTAGTGGCTGGATTAGGTCATCTAGATGATTGGACTAGTTCACTTAGACTAACTAGGGGCAAAAAGTAACAAAAGTGCATTTCACAACAAACTTCACATAGTTTTCTAACTAGGAGGGAAGTAACTGAACTCGATTGCTATCTTGCATTGTGGATTTATTTTCTAGTTTAATCACTACTATCTTCTACAAACAGGAAATGAACAATGCTATGATTAATCACTTTCAAAGTTAACAAACGGGAATGAACAATGCTATGATTAATCACTTTTCAAGTTAACAATCGTGTGAGTGCACAAATTAGCTTAGCCCATTTAATTTTTCTATTTTTAACTAGGTTGGGTGAACAAGTGTTTTATGTGCTTGCGAATGACAATAGGCTTATGCTCTCCCCTTAACTGGGTGATCAAAGTGCCAGACTTGTCATTCTTTTTGTCAAACCTTTAGGGGGGCCTACCCTTGGATGCACGCTTGTCCAAGTGGGAATGAGCCTGAGTGGTAACAGGCTAAAGCCAAGCCCTACCAAGCCACTTAAAATAAATTGTGCTTGGGGTGAAAACCTCAAGCAACGAGTGATGATGTGTTACACTGATGGCCAACCTCCCCATAAACCCTCATAGGTGCAACCCTATGAGGCTAGGAGACTCCATAACAGAGAGTAGTGCCACCGCATGTGTAACCACTCGAACGGTTTCCCTAACTAAGAACCAATTGTGTAGCAAGCCAAAAACCCCTATTTGTTGATGCAAAGGGCAAAGCCCTTGAAGCGGCCTCGATTCAAGTGACTCTTAGTAGAGGTAGCAGGGACAATCCTAAGGTTCGGTGTGGGTACGAGCCTAAGGAAACTCGAATCTAGTATGCATGAGAAGTGAGTGCCGTGGAGGGGAGCCAGTGCTACCAGATTCTGGAGCTACACGCTTTGAGTGGCACAGCTAGAGGATTCAATGAATATTGTCACATCCAGCCTAGGTTGTGCTTGTCTTTGAGTCATAATAGTCCAAAAACACAAAAAAAATATAAAAAGATAAAAATCATGGAAAACTTCTATGTGTTTGCTGTGTTTTTGCCATAATTGAACATCAACATCATCAGAAACACCAAGTTTTTCAAACCAAAAACACTAAAAAATCTTGAAAACAGTCCAAAATTCCCAAAATTCTGAGAAAACATAAAGAAATAGCTAGAATTGCACATCTGCATCGACTTATTGTGCATTTGAATCGACTTTCTGCACATTTGCCAATATTGCGCATTTGAACTATTTCTTTGCGCATTTGAAACTTCACCAGTATTGTACATTTAAACTTGAGAGCAAAAATCCAGTATCTTCCAAAGAGCAAAATTTATGACTACTATTCAAAAACTAGTTCAAACCTGTTCTAATTTTCAAAAATCTGGTTAAAGACCTTGCAAAATCAATCATTTCTCCCTTATCTACACCATAGCTGTTTGTCCATCCAAAATCTTGCCAAAATCTTTTTCCAAGTTTCCAACAAGGTTATAGTCAAATTTTTCTTGATCAAAATCAAATCTCAAACAAGACCTAGTGAGCCTCCAAGTATCAAGGATTACTTATCCTTCTCTATCGGAACTCCACTAGTGGATCGCGCAAAGGCTAGTCAACATCAAGTAATGGATTCCTAACATCCTAGCTTTTGACTATCGCTTTTGTATACCCACCTTGTTTGACACCATCTAGATCTAAGAGGAACCTTGCTAAAAACCTTGTTTCATCCTAGCACCTTGCTCAAAATCTTCCAATCTCACTCCATCCCATCTCTTTACTACCTTGCATGGTCTTGACAAGATTACAAAAACAAAAGCAGTTAAAAATGGCAGAGAAAAGCATTTTTGACGGTCATGAAAATGACAAAGAACCTTCCATGGATGAGATCCTCCACACGCAGCATGACCCAAAATTTCTATGCCTACTTGAAGGGGTGCTTGCCCAAGACCCATCAAAATTCTTTTTACATCTAGCAAGTCCAGGAGCCAAACTCCCTAAGGATTACGACGTGGAAGATCTCAAAGAAAATGACGAAGAGAGAATCCCTAAAGGAAGTAGACAAGGTGAAATACCCATGGATAAGACCAAAACAACAATTGACTCCTTAGATGCCCTAAGCCTAGTGAACCAAAAAGTCGAAGCTCTCCAACAACAAATTTCAGACATAACAACAGGAACATCAACTAAAAACTACACCCTAGAGGATATTTCCCATATCCTTTTGATAGGTCCTTAATCATGATTCCCTTCCCCTCAAGATTTGAGGTGCCTAAATTTGATAAGTATCGAGGGAAGGGCGATCCAAGAGATCATATCAGAGAGTTCAATGCTGCTTGTCTAGAGGTCGCACATAATGACACTTACCTTATGCGACTATTTCCACAGAGCTTGGGAGGACAAGCCATGGATTGGTTCTCTAGACTGCCACCTGGTATTAAAACATTCAATGAACTTGTGAACCAATTTGTCACCCACTTCTCATACAATATTGAGCACGACATCTCAATATTGGATCTCTATAACACCAAACAGAAAGGAGGAGAATCTTCCGTTGCCTTCTTACAAAGATGGAGACAACTGGCAAGCAAGTGCCCACACCAAATACCAGAGAAACAGATGCTAGAAATGTTTGTACACAATCTGCAAACAGACCTAAGTTACCAAATCCAAATCCAATCTCCTACATCTTTTATCAAGGTCATTGAGATGGGCCTCATCATAGAAAAAGCCCTAATCACAAAAGGTCAAATCAAGCTCTATAAAGACTCTCCTAATACCAACACCAACAATGACAAACCTAGATTCTGGAGGAAAAACAAGAACATTGTGAATGACAGGGTGGTGGATGCCAAAAATGCAGCTCCTAAACAACCAATTTTTAACCTATCAACACCTCAAAGTAATCCCCCACAAAATAAACCACAAAATACCGAATCTAGGTTTACCACCTTTCGACCTAGGAGAACGTTCACGCCTTTGGATGAGTCACTAGAAACTGCCCTACGGAAGCTAATCACCAACAATCTCATAACGCTTCCCTCAGCACAAGAGTACGAACCAAAGGTCAAACCCCGTTGATGGAATGACAATGACTTCTATGAATATCACTAAAACAAGGGACATAAGATAAATGATTGTATTGCACTCAAGCATATAATCCAAGACTTAATAGATCAAAACAAGATATCTATTAATGGACATACCTCAAACAATGATCATCAGGCATTCAAGGATCCTCTTCCTAACTACGAGCAAGGAGGTCCTTCCAACAGAAATAACCGTGGCTCTAACAACACAAATTACACGAATATCAGATATGACTATGTTGTTAACCATATCCATGAAAGTGACTCACACATTAATGTGATCACTATCAACAAGGATCCTGACTGCAATGTTACTACCCGTAGTAACAGAGTCACCCTTAGAGGAGCTTCCGCTCCCCCGTCCGATCAATACAATATCATGGATCAACTCCACAAAACACCTGCACACATCTCCATGTTGGAACTTCTGCATCTGTCTCCTTCTCATAGGTCTATACTTGACAAAGCCTTAGCAGAAGCCTCCGTTCCCACAAACCTAGCTAAAGAGCAATTTCAAACTATGGTCAATCACATCACCTCACCACACTCCCTATCATTCACTGAGAAGGATGATATGTCTATCACTCAACCCCATAATGCCTCCCTTCACATTGAAGCTTTCATACACAAGCACAAGATCAAAAGAGTCCTAATAGATGGAGGGGCTGGTTTGAATATCTGCACATTGAAACTAATCCTTACATTGGGGTTTTCAAAAAAAGCTATAGATCCAAAAAGAAAAATCACCATAAAAGCCTATGATGAGGAAGAAAGAACGTCTAAAGGAATTGTTACCCTACCAATTAGGGTGGGCCCCATAGTGAAAGATGTAGCTTGTCAAGTCCTTGACATGGAGCTAGCATACAACATTCTTCTTGGGCGACCATGGATACATGTGTTGAAAGCAGTGCCTTCTACATACCATCAATGCATCAAGTTCCCACATGAAGGACAAGAGATCACCATCCAAGGTGATCCTAACCCCTATCAATACTGCAACTCCATTCAGCCCAAACCAGACGTTGTGATCCCCAATAACCGTGTCTCTACTTCTTCCTCCTCTCATGTTGACCCAGCTACACTTGCTTCTTCTTCAGGGACACCTCCACCTAAACTCCAACTCAAAGATAAAGGCCTGGGTGAGTACACGATATCTCAGTCCCTCTGCTTGGCACAACTGCCTCTATCTCCTTGATCCTATGGGAGACCTATCTTAAAAACACCTACAACAGAGAGGTTAACCAAAGGACCATTTGTGAAATAGGGAAGCCTAGAAGATGAAAGTGATGAAAAAGATGTCCTACAGTGGCTATACAAAGATGAAGCTAGCTCCTCAACACAACATGACCATCCCTCTATACCAATAGAACACTATGGGCAAGGCTACCAAATACTACAGAGAATGGGATATGAAGGACACGGTCCACTTGGATCAAGAAAGGATGGCATCACTAAACCCATCGAACCTCATACCTTAACAGCCCGAGACACTACAGGGCTAGGCTACACTGGAGCACCAAGAAACAACAGAACCAACAAGAACAAAGGCAAACAACCAGAAACCTCTACTAATAATCTGGTTGAACAAATTCAACAAATGCAACTGGGGAGCGAAACTGATTCTAACAAGTATGAATGGGATAGCCTCTCTGAGATGTCTTGTGATGAGAAGGATATTGACATTGTCCATGAGTATGACCCAACCCATGCCGATGAGGGACAAGGTCCAAGAGCTAGGCCATTAGAGTCTAACCCGCATAACATCAATAGCAAAAATCGTGAGGACGGAATGTTTCCCCCCTTCACGGACCCACTAATAGAGAGTACCATCGCAGATTTTGTCCGCTCTTTCAATAACTCTATCCTAACCATCAACGCCATTAAACCAGACCAACCTAATGGTCTCTTACCATTAGTGCACCCTGAACTTATCGACTGGGACCTTGAAGGTACCACCCCTGAACTAGACACCTTTGAAAATGATGACGCGATCATCGATTACCTTGAGCTTAGAAATCACATACCTGCAGGAGACCATAGAACTGGCTATGCTATAGAACTCAATGTGTAGTCCTATTTTGGGGAGAGCACCAAGCCTTTCAGTCATAAGAATGTCAAAATAAAAGAAGGGTCTAATGGTGAAAACCACTCCGCAGTAGCGTTAGACCATCAAAATAGTAAAAACAAAGACGCATCCAATGGTGAAAACCTCTCTGAGGCACCGAAGGATGGAAGGCTTGACACTCTCCCCAATCTTACACATCAGGAAAGATCGTCGATCTTGATAGAATCGGCGGAAGCAGTCAATGTCAACACAGGTGATAATCCCAGAATGGTCCACATGGCAAAGGCTCTAACAGAGCATGAAAAACTAGCATGCACAAATTTCTTCAAAAGAAAACAAATCAACTTTGCATGGACATACGCCGACATGCTAGGGCTTGATCCAAATCTCATCATGCATCACTTATCTTTAGCTCCAGGAGCTAAGCCTGTTAAACAAAAGCTTAGAAAGATGCATCCGCATGTGGCCCTCATGGTGAAGGAAGAACTAAAGAAACTACTAGATGTCAAGTTTATCAAGCCCATAGATTATCCTGAATGGATTTCAAATATCGTACCAGTGGCTAAACCATATGGTAGGGTCAGAATATGTAGTGATTTTAGGGACCTGAACAAAGCTTGTCTAAAGGATGACTTCCCCTTGCCCAACATCGACATGATTGTAGATCTCATAGCAGGTCATACCATGCTTTCACTGATGGATGGTTTCTCGGGATATAACCAAATAAAGATTGCACCAGAAGACCAGCACAAAATTACATTTACATGTCCTTGGGGCACCTACTATTGGTGCGTCATGCCATTCGGTCTGAAAAATGCTAGGGCAACATATCAGAGAGCCATGACAATGATCTTCCACGATATGATGCATACGATAATGGAAGACTACGTCGATGACATCCTAGCAAAGTCTCTCACAAGAGAAGGGCGTCTAGTAGTACTAGACAAGATCTTTCACAGACTGGAATAGTTCAATGTGCGACTTAATCCAAAAAAGTGTGTGTTTGAGGTTACATCAGGAAAACTACTGTGCTACATAGTATCTGCAAATGGTATTGAAGTTGATCCCGCTAAGGTGAAGGCCATAATGGAGATGCCACCTCCTAAAAATTTGACTCAATTGAGATCCCTACAGGGCAAACTACAGTCTATTAGATGGTTCATTTCCCAACTAGCAGATAAGTGCCACCCATTCTCTCATCTGCTACACAAAAATGTATCCTTCAAATGGAACGAGTCATGCGAGTAGGCTTTTCAACAGTTAAAGGAATACCTAATGAAGCCACCAGTATTAATGCCACCAATTCAGGGTAGGCCTCTATCACTATATATCTCAACTACACCAACGGCTCTGGGAGCTCTCCTTTCTCAACGGAACTATGATGGAAAAGAACAAGATATCTACTACATTAGTCGAACACTCGTCAGATAGGAGTTGCAACACACACCAATAGAAAGAGCATGTCTAGCTGTTGTATTTGCCTCACAAAAATGGAGACATTACATGCTGTCACACTAAACTGGTGGCAAAGATTGACCCACTGAAATACTTACTCAACAAGGTGGCCTTAACAGGTAGATTATCAAAATGGGTCATGCTTCTCAGTGAGTTCGACATAGAATATGTGGATAGAAAAGTGATAAAAGGACAAGTGCTTGCAGATCAACTAGCAGAGGCACCTTTCACGGATGATAACCCCCTGAGCTTTGAGTTTCCAGATGAGTCTATCTTCCACGTCAACATGGCAAACTGGAAAATGTATTTTGATGGCTCCTACACTCAACATGGATCGGGGGCAGGTATCTTATTAATCACACCTGATGGCGACACTATTCCAAAGTCATACAGATTAATGTTCCCTTGCACTAACAATATAGCAGAATACGAGGCTCTGGTCATCGGTATCAAGCTAGCAGTGGAGTGGAACATTAAGGAACTTCAAGTCTATGGTGACTCACAACTGGTCATCAACCAAGTAAATGACGACTACCAAACGAAGCATGAGAAACTGATTCCTTATAAACACATGGTAGATGACTTCAAGGAGTATTTTGTCAAGATATCATTTGAACAGATACCGAGGATCGATAATAAAGTTGTAGACACAATGGCTACAATCGCATCTCTCCTTGACATTCCAAGCAATCAAACATGATATGAGTTCTTAGTAGAGCCAGTCTCTTGCCCTGCTTATGACACTCCAGATTCCCATATCATATGCCACATCGTAGGAACTGATTCCCCTCTCTATGATAAAATATTTGCCTATCTAAAATAGAATACACTTCAACCTGACTTCTCCCATAACCAGAAAAGAACCTTCATCTGGCAGGCATCCCGGTATGCCATTGTCGCTAACACCTTGTATCACCAAGGTCTCGATGGTACTCTCCTTAGGTGTCTAGATAGAGAGGAATATCAAACTGCTCTAAGTGAAATACATGATGGAATATGTGGAGCTAACTCTAGTGGCCCTACCCTAGCCAAGAAACTCATACGCATGGGATACTATTGGCCAACAATAGAACAACACTCCTACTAGTTTGTAAATAAATGTAAAAAGTGCCAAATCCATGGGAACCTGATACATGTGCCAGCGTAAGAGCTACAGCCGTTGACGACTCCTTGGCCTTTCTGTCAGTGGGGACTCGACTTAGTGGGCAAGATCCACCCTCCTTCCTCAAGCGACCATAAATTCATTATCACTGCCACAGAGTACTTCACGAAGTGGATTGAAGCCATGCCTCTAGCCAACATCACAGGCAAACAGATTGCCTCGTTTATCTTGAACTATATCATTTTTTGTTATGGCGTCCCTTCGTCCATTATCATGGATAATGGATGACCCTTCAAAAACCAAGATGTTAGGGAACTATGCGACAAATTCCATATCCAGCACCGCTTCTCAACTCCTTACTACCTGTAGACACCTAAAAATGTCTCGACCAACAAACTGACTCCTGATATTCTAGATCGTATCAATTTTCCTCCTAAACCAATTAATTAAATTTTATTTAATTAATTATCCCTTCATTACCCCATTTCCCATCAATTTATCCCAGGTAATTGAATTAATTTCATTAATTCAATAGTTTCAAACCTAGCCAAATGAATTTAGTAAATATGCAATATTTACTAAATCATTTTTCCCCTTTTTTGCCACTAAATCTAATTAATTAGTTAAAATCATGTTAACTAATTAATCTAACCCCACTTATTCTAGCCTTAGGGTTAATTTAATAAAATCAATATTAATTAACCCTAAATCCCTCATTTGGGTGGTTAAACCTAGTTTAACCCACTCTCCCACATTTCCCAAATAAATAAATGGGAATAAATCTACCTAAAATCCCACACCACAATAAAAAAAAATACCCTTCCCATGCCTATGCCTCTATTTCCCCCCAAATGAATTTTTAATTCATTTGCATCTCCCCCCATGAATCTTTTATTTGGGGAATAATCTTCCCCCATAACTTTTCTCTTCCCCAAAATGAATAAAAGAACCACTTTTATTCATAGCCATCCATTTTGCTAGATTAGATCTAGGCCCTCCATGTCATCTCCATTCTCCACCCTTGATCTTTCCAAGCATTCTCCACCCTTGGATCAAGAATCCCACTCAAAGTCTATAAATACAAGCTCTCCCAAGCCATTTGGGAGGGCTAAGTCTATGCAAAGTAATAATGCCAAAATCATTTTTGAATTAAGATAGTGAGTTGCACAATTGAAGAGCATTTCACATTAAAATCCATAATCTAGGGATCATCTTTGTCTTAGGAGCTTGTTTGGGTGCAAAGGCTCCTTCCTCCCTTTATGGGATTAGATTGGTATTGTGAGGTATAACTTTTGTATTTGTGCATTTAGTTTATGTTTTCTAACTTCATTTGCCTTTCTAATCTACATTTAGTTTATGTTTTCTAACCTATCCCTGTGGAACATCCTACAATTGCAGATTTTCCCGATGAGGCCATCCTGACAATCACACCAACCACAGACACATGGAAGATGTATTTTGATGGGTCATACACTCACAGAGGCTCGAGGGCAGGCATCCTGTTTATCACCCCTCAAGGTGACACGATCCCTAAATCATTCAAAATCACATTTCCATGCACCAACAACGCAGCAGAGTATGAAGCCTTCATCACAGGTCTCCACATGGCCATCCAATGGAAAATTGAAAAGCTAACTGTGTATGGCGACTCCCAATTGGTCATCAGGCAGGTCAATAATGAATACAAAACCAAAGATGACAAACTCCTGCCCTATAAGAAGATGGTTGATGATTTCAAGGACTACTTTGATGATATCCACTTTGAGCAAATTCCAAGGCTCAACAATAAAGCAGCAGATGCCATGGCTACCATAGGATCTCTGGTAGATATGAAAAAGGATAGCAAGAAATATGAGTTCCTGATAGAAGAGCTCCCTATCCCAGCATACGATGTTCCTCA
This sequence comes from Cunninghamia lanceolata, assembly GCA_027924645.1. NCBI lineage: Eukaryota > Viridiplantae > Streptophyta > Pinopsida > Cupressales > Cupressaceae > Cunninghamia > Cunninghamia lanceolata. The sequence goes on from BSBN01001281.1 coordinate 10,022,545, forward strand.
ATCAGAACTAGTGTGTGAAGTCGTTGGCCCCTTGTCCCCATGGTACCAACAAACATACCTTTACCTCCATGACAACATCCTTCCCCCTAAGCTATCCAATTCTGAGCGAAAATCATTCATCTGTCGAGCCTCCCGTTTCATCCTTGTCGGCAACACACTATACAAAAGGAGTCTTGATGGCACGCTTCTCCGGTGTTTAGACTCTCGGGAACCCAAAGGAGCCTTAGAAGAGGTACATGCAAGAATTTGTGGGGTACATTCCAGTGGGCCTACCCTATCTAAAAAGATCCTTAGGACCGGATATTATTGGCCTACCATGGATCGCGACACTCACAGGTTTATCAAGAAGTGTCTCCCATGCCAATAGCACGCCGATCTCATCCACGCACCAGCATAGGAGCTGTAACTGATCACAACACCATGGCCTTTCTCACAGTGGGGACTCAACCTTGTAGGAAAAATACACCCTCCATCCTCAAATGGCCACAAATTCATAATCACCGCTACCGAATACTTCACAAAGTGGGTGGAAGCAATACCACTCACCTTCACCACAGGTATCCAAATCTCCAAATTCATCCTCCACTATATCATCTGCCAATATGGTATCCCCCATTCTATCGTCACCGACAATGGAAAGCCCTTCAAAAACCAAGAAGTTTGCACTTTGTGCGAAAATCTTGACATCAAACACCGGTTCTCCACACCATATTACCCCCAAGGAAATAGTCAAGTAGAGGCGTCTAACAAAACTATCCTCCGCATTCTCAAAAAGACAGTCAATGAAGCTGGCCGTGACTGGGACCTCCAGCTTAACCCCACCCTATGGGCTTACCGCACAAGCATCCGCACTCCTACAGGAGCCACCCCATACTCACTAGTATTTGGATCTAAAGCCATTTTACCTATAGAGGTCGAGCTCCCCTCTCTCCGAGTGTCCTTGCAAAACATCATCTCCTATGAGGACTACCACATCGCAAGGTTGCATCAACTAGAGCTATTGGATGAAAAATGCCTAAATGCACTGAATCACCTACAGGCATATCAAAACCGCCTTAGAAGAAGCTACAACAAAAAGATCAGAACCAGAACATTTGAGATAGGTGACCTTGTCCTAATGGAAAATCAGAAGAATCTGCAAGAGCGTCCGAAGCAAGGAAAGTTTGAACCCAATTGGCTAGGACCTTATGTCGTCACGGCTGATTATGGGTCTGGAGCATATTAGCTTGCAACCCCTGAGGGGCAGCCTCTAGATGAGCCAATGAATATCATGCATCTCAAGAAATTCTATGCATAACCTATTCGATACCCCAAGTCAAAAAATCAAAAACACCAAAAACACCAAAAAAAAAATTAGAGTGCAATAAAAACTTCCAATGGTGAAAATTACTTCGGTGACACCTTGGATAAGTACCATGGTGAAAACCTGTTCCAGGCGCCATGCGTAGTGGCCCGTTCCACCATCTAATAAGTCCTCTTCTCGTTACACCACTCCATATTTCACACATCCCATGGCTTGGAATTCTGAAACATCAAGTCCTATCACCTAACCCATCCTATTCCATCCCAAGGCTAACCCATGGAACGAGGATCCTTGTAAGCTCCCTTTGTACATATAAAATTGGGAAAATCCAAAAACATCATAAAATCAGGAAAATCCAAAAACATCATAAAATCAGGAAAATCCAAAAACATCATAAAATCAGGAAAATCCAAAAACATCATAAAAATCAGGAAAATCCAAAAACATCATAAAAAATCAGGAAAATCCAAAAACATTGTAAAAATCAGCAAAAAATCCAAAAACAATAGAAAACATAAAAAACGCAAAAAACAACACATCTCATCATCAAATACACATCAATCTTCGTCACATCACAACCATCTCGAACCATTCCCACATCATCAAGTCTTGCCAGAACTACATATTCATTTCACCTGCATCTTAAAAGTACTTTGATCCCATGGACAAGGTATGTAGGCAGTCTGGAATACGAAGGATGTTTCTAGTACTCAGGTATCTAAGATGCACCCATCCACCACGTTGGATAGTCCCCCATTTTCTGAGCCTTCTCGATCTCATAAATGACACACAAGCGATGCATACACTTCCAACAGGTCCCCCAATGCAAAAATCATCAACCAACATGCCAACCATAATCCTACACATGGCCAAACTGTTCTTTTGCCTATCTTCCAACAAATTCTCTAATCCACACCAACGGATCTACATCCTAGGATATATCTTTCCTACAATGGACAAACAATCTATCATTCTATCATCACGTCTCTTGGCAAGAGCACACAAAAGTTATTTGTATCTTTTCGTTGGTCTTGTTGCTTATTGATTTTTATCTTTTTTGTCTCGCTCTAAGTCATCTCCAAAGCTACCTTGATCTCATTATATCATGGTATGTAGCGAATAGCACCTGGAGTAGACATCGTCATTGTTTCTGTATGCTGTGCTTGTGGGTTAGTTTCATTACTCCAAAGGATAGTATTCATATCTCGAAGTCTGGGTCAGTTCTAGCATGATGTGTCCTATTTGCATATAAAGGCATCAAAACCTTTTATGCATTATTCGAACTCATCGCTATGAGTCCCCTTCCTCGACTAGACAAGATTATACTACCTTGGGCACGCATGAAATCAACCTATTGTTTGTGGGTCTAGTCCACGCAATCGCAGGGTATACATCATCACCTAGGCCATTTCATACCTTTGTGAACTATATCCTACATTGCTACATTAAACTAAGAAATGCTCTCAATTAATCTCGTGCAACTACTGTTACTAGCTCAAAATCATCATCCTAATCATTCACTCAACTATCCTATCTCGACCTAGATTTAATAATCATTTTCCCCCACCCCCTCACCAATCCCATTCCCCCACCGCATTTCTACTCAACTGACATGGTGTCTTGCGACCTAACAACCCTTTCATCTCCCCACCCCCATCTCTAGACACTCCCAATTCTACCCATACCCACCATACACCCCTATCCTCTCCCCACCTAATCCCCTCTTCCACAGCCTCACCACGCAGGGTCCATATAAAGAACATCATGTGTATCAGGACTGGACCGCCTCACCTATCACCTAGTCTGCATCTCACATCTCACCTAGCTACAAGATCATTTTAAAGTTGCATATCACTTAGAATCATTTTAAATTGCATATCATTTAGGTTCATTTTAGAATCATTTTAAATTGCATATCATTGCGGTTCATTTCAGGGTCATTTTAAAATTGCATATCATTTAGGTTCATTTTAGAATCATTTTAAATTGCATATCATTTAGGTTCATTTTAGAATCATTTTAAATTGCATATCATTTCGGTTCATTTTAGGATCATTTTAAAATTGCATATCATTTAGGTTCATTTTAGGATCATTTTAAATTGCATATCACTTAGGTTCATTTTAGGATCATTTTAAAGTTGCATAATCATTTAAAATCATTTTAAACTCATTTAGTCGCATATTACACATCATTTAAAAACATTGCAAATCACATCATAATCGTTTAAGTTTGTCATCACATAGGTGCATTTTACATCTGAATCATCACATTGCAACACACATTTAGTTACAAAAACATCACAATCATAAACATCTAGCTGCATTTTATAAATCATCTAGCTACATATCTACATTTCCATACATAATATGTGTTTATTAAGATAAACATACATTCCCATTTACATTTTCGCATCCATAATAAATGTTTGAAACCATGCATATATAACATAAGTAAACCATCACCGATGATGGCATGGTTCGGTGGTTAAGTCGCTCAGGATGTAGTGGCAGCCACCAGGGTTCAAACCCCCGCTGGGCCAACGAGCTCGCAAGGCTTTACGCCTTCGCTGGGCCAATGAGCTCGCGGGTTTGAAGTGTTCTTCCTAGGGGATGAGGTCCCCCAGTTGTGGCCTCACCGGTTCATTGCTCCGGGAAAAAGCATTCACGTGGAGCTGGAGGGCGTGTCGCACCAACGTCACCGGTCACATTAAAAAGTTTACCAGGCGCATTATCTTTAAAAAAAAAAAACATAAGTAAACCATCACTGCATCCATCACATAACATCCATAAAGAAATATTGCATCCATCACATAAGCATCATCATCATAGAGCATCATAATCATAAGCATCATAAACCATCACAAAACATTACATCATATATCAATCCCCACAAAAATACACATCGCTCATGTATCCATCAAAAAATAAATGTCCTGATACAAAAATGCCTCCAAGGGCTATCATGATAAAGGCCATCACATAGAGAATCCCCTCTCTGATGGAGTGAGAGACCCTAATCCTGGTCGAGCCTGTGACCCTGTCGACGGCTGTGACTGTGGTAGTGGCTGTACCTACTCCTGAGGGACCTGCTGGGGCACCTGTGAGGGAGGAGGCATTGTTTGCTGAATAGACTGAATCGATCTCGATCTATGAGATCTCGATGCCCCCGACCTGTTGACCTGGCTGTAACTCAGGGCACGCTGCACTGCTAGCATAGCTGCATAATACAACCCCCTGTAGTACTCTACCTGTGCTCTGGTGTCTGCCAAATCCCTCTGCACCTGCATCACCTGCATCTAAGACTGACTCAACTGTGTCTGCAGCTAATAAGACTGTGTTTATGCCTGTGACAACTGAGCTTGCATCCCTATCAGAATTGGGGCAAGCCCACCACCTGCTGCCTGTAGACTTCCCACTGTAGCCTCTGCCTGTTGTGCCCTGACAAGTGCTGCATCCCGCTCTCGGGTCAACACCCCTATCTCCTCTTGTGCCTGGGCCAACTATGCCCGTAATGCCACCACCTATCCATCTACGCCATCTAATAACGCCAGAGCCCCCCGCAATTGCACTAACTCTACCTCACGGCCCTCTAATGCCTCCTTCAGGCTAGCCACCTATACCCGTAGGGTCTCCCTCTCCTCCTCCTCGTCTCGACACCTCCAACGAGACGCCTGCCTCTCAACCTCAGCCTCTGCGTCCATAGCTATCCCCGAAGGCCCTGCCTCTGCCTCATGACCACCAACCTACCGTCGCCCCTCCTGTGGTGGAGGTAGGTCACCCTCCTCTACTCTCGGCTACCCTACGCGCCGCCGGGGTACTCTTGACTGTCGCCCTGATCCAACCTGTACCTACTCTGCAAGAACCTGCTCTATCGGAACCTACTCTGCCTGTACCTGCTATGCAGGAACCTACTGTGCCTGTCCCTGTCCTACTGCCACTACCGCCAGAACATCTATCAGTTGGCCATCTCTACCAATCACCCTCTCCTCTCCATCATCCCCAATCTCCACTAGGAAGTCCCCAATGACCACATCCCCCTCCACGCCACCCTCCCCATCAGGGTCATCTCCACCATCTGAGTCATCGCCCCCTGAACTTGCTGCCTCCACTGCTAGATCCATCAACCAAGTAGGCTGATGCATATGCCACCAAACATCATAAGCAACTATGGTCCTTGCATCCCTCACTGTGCTCCTCCAATCCCACTGCACTGGCCAAAGCGCTGCAAAGTTTGATAGAGCAACCTGTGGCTGTAGGGGTGCCCGCCAGTACGGTCTATCTCGCGGGGTCTGCGCATAAATAGCCATCTGCTGAGGGGTGTCCTGCACCAACCCAAACTGACACATAACCCGTGAAGGTAGGTACATCTCGATGCAATGGTCTCCTCGACCCATCAGATATCTCTGCTGAAAGGTGTATGGAAGATGAATAATGTTATCTGGCCACTCCTCACAACAGATGTATGCCCGCCAAACCACACTGATCACATCATCCAGCATCCGCCGCCAATGTCGCACTCAGCCCATATAGGTGTACTCTGCATCCCGGTATAGAAACATAAAGGCCTCAAACTGCCGCTGATAGTACCCACAGGTTGGCCAAGTGACAGGGATGTGCTCCCAAATCCACAAATGCAGTAGCATCACACCAGCAGATAAGGCCCTATCATGCAGATAGGCAACTGTGTGCATCTCATGATATAGCTGTGCTAACATCAATGGCCCCTAGGCAAAGACAGTCCCATGCACCACCATCCTCTCTATCACCCCTCCCCAACCAACCAAAAAACCCCTGCCTCGCCTATCAGGCATCACCACACCTCCTATCAACGCGCATAGGAACAAGGCAAATGGATCTGCACCCGCAACTAATGTCGCCTCATAATCCATCTCTCTCTCATTCTGAGAGAGAACAAGCTGATCTGCACCAAAAACTCTGACGAGTGCCCTCTGCCCGGTCTTTGTGTCATATCTGACACGTCGACCATGGATAGATAGCTTGAGGATGCGATAAACATCCTCAAGCGTAATAGTAATCTCTCCTGTAGGCAATAAGAAAGTGCAAGTCTCCGTATGATAACGCTCCACCATGGCCATCATGAGAGCTCTATGAGCTCGCAACACGGGCATCGACACCACCGTCAGAAGCCCCAAACTCACCAACCACGCCTTCGCGGCATCGTCAAAACTATCAAATAGAGCCATCACAGCAGGAACTTGTCGCTCCTGCGACTGCAATATAAACTGCTCTGTATCCTGCATACACAACATTATGGTCAGATGTCAACCTATCTTCTTCTCAATCCACCTTTCCCTTCTTCTAAGTGCCTCACAAGCCAACATCATGTGGCATGCAACTTCCACAACCCTTGTGCCATTTCTAACAAATGGTGCTAAAATTTCTTCTAAGTAGCGCTAATCCAGAGTATCACACCACTGCGCATAGCTCTTTGTGCCAATTCAAAAAAATAGCGCTACGGCGCGCTATCCATAGTGTCAATAATAATTTTGGCACTACTGCGCTCTATGCATCGTGTCACTCCAACTTTTGGCGCTAATTTGCCTAATGGCGCCAATTCTTCTGATAGCGCCATCATAAATTATGGCACTACTTCCCATAATGGCACTATTGCAGACAATAGCGCCACTTTAACCCCTGTTTGGCGTCAAAACGCTTGAACTCTATTTCTTCTTGAATGGCGCTAATCCAAACAATAGCGCTGACACTCCCACCCAATGGTGAAAAAACTGCCCTACCCTACCCAGGCGGATGGTGCCAATCTAGAGGATGGCAACAATCTGCCTTGCCCTTGGCACTATGCGCTTAATCCTGACCCCTAAAACCCTAAAAACATGCACGAAAAATGAGAAAATTACAAAGTCAGGGTTAGGGCCTACCGCGGGTCCAGTGCTAGGTGCTTGACCAAACTCTTGGAACCACTCGGAGATGTGTCGAAGTCTTAGGAACTGGGGGTTGCGCTCAACCATCTCTCCTTCACTGCTTCTTCTCTAGGGTCAATGTGTGCAAATGTGGCACTTTTAGGGCCCACTTTTCCTAATATAGTGGGCCATGTCATCCTTTTTCTCCCCCCAGGGTGCAGATCCTAAGTTTTTTCCTCCGTTTTTCTTCTTGTCATCCTCTTTTTTCATCCCCTTTCCAACCTTCACTCCCATCACATCCTTTCGAGAGCTCACCTGGAAAATTTTAATTTTCCTGCCAACCTCTCGAGGGGGCATCCCCTATCCATCCCATTCCTTCTTGGCAGCTGGGGCATATTTTTCTTTGACCTGATGCCATTTCCCTCCTAGGTCCTGACACCACGTCAAAGAGGGGCAAATGTAGACACCTAAAAATGTCTTGACCACCAAACTGACTCCCGATATTCCGGATCGTATCAATTTTCCTCTTAAACCAATTAATTAAATTTTATTTAATTAATTATCCCTTCATTACCCCATTTCCCGTCAATTTATCCCAGGTAATTGAATTATTTTCATTAATTCAATAGTTTCAAACCTAGCCAAATGAATTTAGTAAATATGCAATATTTACTAAATCATTTTTCCCCTTTTTTGCCACTAAATCCAATTAATTAGTTAAAATCATGTTAACTAATTAATCTAACCCCACTTATTCTAACCTTAGGGTTAATTTAATAAAATCAATATTAATTAACCCTAAATCCCTCATTTGGGTGGTTAAACCTAGTTTAACCCACTCTCCCACATTTCCCAAATAAATAAATGGGAATAAATCTACCTAAAATCCCACACCACAATAAAAAAAATATCCTTCCCATGCCTATGCCTCTATTTCCCCCCAAATGAATTTTTAATTCATTTGCATCTCCCCCCATGAATCTTTTATTTGGGGAATAATCTTCCCCCATAACTTTTCTCTTCCCCAAAATGAATAAAAGAACCACTTTTATTCATAGCCATCCATTTTGCTAGATTAGATCTAGGCCCTCCATGTCATCTCCATTCTCCACCCTTGATCTTTCCAAGCATTCTCCACCCTTGGATCAAGAATCCCACTCAAAGTCTATAAATACAAGCTCTCCCAAGCCATTTGGGAGGGCTAAGTCTATGCAAAGTAATAATGCCAAAATCACTTTTGAATTAAGATAGTGAGTTGCACAATTGAAGAGCATTTCACATTAAAATCCATAATCTAGGGATCATCTTTGTCTTAGGAGCTTGTTTGGGTGCAAAGGCTCCTTCCTCCCTTGATGGGATTAGATTGGTATTATGAGGTATAACTTTTGTATTTGTGCATTTAGTTTATGTTTTCTAACTTCATTTGCCTTTCTAATCTACACTACCCACAAGGTAACGGCCAAGTTGAGGCATCAAATAAAACCATTCTGAAAATCCTAAAAAAGAGTGTCAATGATGTTGGCCGTGACTGGCATGTCCAACTAAATCCCGCATTGTGGGCCTACTACACAAGCATCCACACACCCACAGGTGCAACACCATACTCCCTAGTCTATGGATCTGAAGCTATCTTGCCCATTGAAGTTGAGATCCCATCATTGCGAGTCTCATTAAAAGGCCTCATATCAGATGAAGAGTATAGAGTAACCAGACTCAAAGAATTAGAGCTTCTCGAAGAGCAAAGGCAACAGGCCTTTAATCACCTGAAAGCGTATCAGCAACTCATGTCTAGAAGCTACAATCACAAAGTAAAGCCCCAGAAATTCCAAGTCGGTGACCTAGTCTTACGAGAAAATCCCAGAAATCAGCAAGACAGAGAAAAGAGAGGAAAGTTTGAACCTAACTAGCTGGGTCCCTATGTCGTCATCACAGTTTATGGATCGGGGGCATATCAATTGGCTACATCTGAAGGTGAACTGTTCGATGATCCTATCAACAGCATGCACCTTCGCAAGTTCTATACCTGAAAACCCCAATGTAAGGGAGTCCTGAAAAAATCCAAAAAAAAAAAAATCAAAAAAGTGATCAAAAACAACCAAAAAAAATCAAAAAATTAAGAAAATAACAAAAAAATCGTCCTACAGTGAAAACCTGGCAAACAAGCACCTAGGATAGGTACCATGGTGAAAACCTGGCAAACAGGCATCATGTGTACTTTTAGCTTCTCGTGCAAATAAAAAGCAAGTGGTGAAAACCTGGTACACAGGTGCTATCTGCGACAAACCACTTCCTCCATCTATTCTGACTTCATATCTCTTGTGTCCTTCATATCACTCATCTTGAACCAGTCCTTTGAACCAAGTCACGAACTACGTCGCCTCTGAGCTATCACGTAGGCAAGGCCATTATCCATGCGCCCCCGAGGCTCCGCTTCCCGATCCATCTCATATCTTGTCATCTATCCTCTAGTCCATCCATGGTCCAAGTCCCGAACTACGTCGCCTCTAAGCTATCATGTAGGCAAGGCCATTATCAATGCGCCCCCGAGGCTCCGCTGTCCCGTCAGTCCCATATCTGGTCTTTCTATCCAAGTCCATACCACTTCTACAGATCCACCATCACCTAGGTCTTAGGTCCATCAGGGTTCACCCTGAACTACGTTGCCTCTGCGTCATCACGTAGGCAAGGCCATTTAGCAATGAGCCCCCGAGGCACTAGGTCAGTCCCTTAGGGTCCGTCTCTCCACATATGTGGTCATCTCACCCATAATAAGTCGATCTTGGTCTAAACTGGGGGCAACTCCTTGACCTAGTTGCAGATTTGGGTTCTTGAATGCCATCATTCTAAAAGGGAATACCAATAAAGGATTGTGATAACTTCACTAGACACCTAGAACAAAGTTCTCAACGCATAACATCAACCTGTCCAAAACAAAAACAAAGTAGAGCACCATACCGAAACACTCAAAACAATTCTATCTCAATTATGGCAAAAAGACACATCTAATGCAAGAATGTTTTGTCAACAGGTTAACTTACAAGGTCTTGAATTTTCATCAATTATGTCTTCCTATGCTACTTAAGGATGCCAATAGCTAGAGATGCTATGATGGGGACATAATTTTTTTCTTTGTCTACTACTTGTGGATTAAAATGTAGTAATGCGACAACTTATGTCTAACGACGTGATCAGCAAAAGATCATCGAGGACTCCAAGGTCTAAACATGAAAAGGGGCAATCCTTGTTTGTTAAAACTCAAGAAGTACTCAGGTCATCTAGATTCAAGTTTGACTAGATGCTTGTATCAACTTGCTATATCAAAATCCATGTAAGACATACTCAGGTCATCTCAGTCTAATTATACCTAGATGCTTGTATTTTCTTACAACATTTCAAAAAAGAGAAAAAATACCAAAAAGTGCCCGATGATGAAAGCAAAAGACTTGCAAAGATGACAAATCCGTATCCGCATCCATCTCATATCCAGCAACTCCATATCATCCACACAATAACGCAAACCCTGCAATATATCAAAACAAAATTCAGTATTTCTCCATGTCTTCTTCTATTCCACTCATCTATATCATCTCTGTGTCGATTGAGTACATCTGGACATATCAAACACATAGCATATAAGTTGCATATCACATCACATGAGATAGTCATTCGCATGATTACATCATTTGCATACATAATAAATCCATAAGATCAAATTTCCATACATTTTAGATCATCCATATGCATTATGCATACATACATCATATCAAAAGAAAATCAAAAACATAGGTCACATATATATCGAACTACATAACCATATCCATACACATTGGCATTTGCATAACTCAAAAGCATTCTAAACATCCATCTAGTATGCATAACATATACAAACACATCATCAAATCAAATTGCATCCATAGCATATAAAATGTAAGAACACATACATGTAGACCATCAAATCGGTAGATCATCATATAAACATCCAACACATGTCCAAATGTACAAAATATCACAAAATCTGTCCAATCCCAGAGTCATGTCATAAATGTATACAAAAAAATGGTGATACATGTCTCAGAAAATATCTATCGGCTATCTCAGCCATCATCAAAAAGGTGCCATAATACACGTCAAATACGGGTCTCTGGCTTTGACTAACTCTGCCATCAGGGAACACTACTCCTGCCACTAGCCTCTCCTCTATCCACCCCTGACGGCGGTGGGCCCCTCACTAAGCCCACAGACTGAGACCCACCTGCTCTCTGCGCTGCCTCTGACTGGCTCCGAAAGCTCGAGGCTCTCTAACTTACTGGCATAGCACCATGATATAAGCCCCAGTAATACTGAGTCTGTGCCTAATATCTTGTAAGATCACTCTATAACTATGCTACCTGAGCTTGTGACTGCTGTACCTATGCCACCAAGAAACTAGAAGTCCCATCGGTACCCATGGCCATCATGGCTGCATCCCGCTCTGCCCTCATAGCCCGCATACTAGCTAAGGCTGCATCTCTCTCCCGGCTCAACTCTGATATCTGAGTCGCATCCGACTCTCTGCATGACTCCACTGCTCTCAGATGAGCCCTCAGCTACCTAAGCTAGGTTTGTAAAGAAACTAGAACTTGATGCTGCATATCAGGCTATGGAGCCTGCTCGGCCTGTGCCACCTGCTGCGCTGGCACCTATCCCTGTATCTGCTATGCCACCTACTAAGTCGACAGCATCTGTCTCTGTGCTATCTCTGGCTGCATTGGCACCTAGACCTGTGTCTGTCCCACTACCTGCTACACCACGAGCCCCTCTCTGACTCTCTGCCTCTGTCTCTATCTCCCATCATCCCCATGATCTCTCCTCCTCCTCCGCCGTCCACCCCTCCCCCTGCCAGCTCCACCCCCTCCATCTGAATCACCCTCATCTATATGAGGAGCTACCTCCCTAAGACCTGAGTAGCTTGGAAACAGATGTGCTGCAAACCACTCCTCATAGTCTGGCATCATGCCAGCATCTACTATGTCTCTCCGCATCGGCCAGGCTGCATAGGGAATCTGCTAAAAATCAGCCAATACCTCCTCATAAGATGCCACAAGACCCCACCTATACCGCTCGGCGTATGTCCTGGCAAAGCGTGCCTCACCCTGCGGTCTACCCTGAACATGGCTGAACTGTCTCTAAACTCGGCTGACAATCTATTGCTCCAAAATATACTGAGTCCTTCCAATAAGCCATCTCATCTGGAAGCAATAAGGTAGCTCATCCGCCTTGTCATCCCATACCTCGCAATCAATGTATGGCTGCCAGACAACTGTATCCACTCCATCAAAGGCATGCCTCCAGTACTCAAGCCTCCCCAGCCTATGCTGGGAAATCACACCTACATAGTTGTAACTATAGGGCTCACCCCTCTGCCTATGAAATATGTAGATCAGCCGTGTGATAGCAATGTGCTCCCACAACCAAAACTGTAAGAGAGACCCACCTGTGGCTAAACCAGAGCCTCAGTGGTACATTACCTGATGCATATCTCTGTATAGGTGTGTAAGCACGCACACACCCCACGCATACCGGGTCCCGTCGGTGATCATACTCTCTAGCACCTATCCCCAGCCAATGGGGAAGCCGTGCGCTCTCCTATCGGAGCATACTACGCCACCGATCAGCCCAGCCACTATGCCTGGGAAGTAGTCATAACAGTCATGCATATCCTACCACGAGATCTCCTCCCCTACCAACTTGGGATCATCAAAAACTTGCCTGCACTCCTCCAGCCCAGCGTCACGCTGTGACTCATACTCAACCAACTCTCCCTAAATAGGGAGGTGCAGAATCTGATAAACATCCTCCAGAGTAATTTCCATCTCTCCCGTCAGAAAATGAAAGGTCCCATCCTCACTGTGGAATCGCTCCACGATGGCAGTCGCCATCGCTCGGTTCATGCGAACCTCAGGCATAAAAAGCACATGATACAAACCCATAGCACCTAGAGCCTCCTGCTCCATCTTGGTCAGCATATACCGTTGTAACAACGGCAATGGGAACAACTCTCGCGATGTCAGAATGTCCTGAATATCCTCCTGCAACCAAGAAACACATACCATCAGTGAAATCCAAATCCATATCGAAAGTCTACTCCAAGCAGTCAAGCTATCCTATCATTGGCTCAACATATCAAATTAATCAAAACAGCATATCATCTCTCGACTAGATTCTCAGCAATCTCAGAGATCGCTAATCAATTGATGCATCGATCAAGATGCCAATTGGGTTAATTTTGTTAAGTCAACTGATTTGCCTAAAAGTGCAAATGCGCCAATTCCTGGTGGCAAATACGCCATTTCCCTATCATTGGCTCAACATATCAAATTAATCAAAATAGCATATCATCTCTCCACCAGATTCTCAGCAATCTCGGAGATCACTAATCAATTGACGCATCAATCAGGATGTCAATTGGGTTAATTTTGTTAAGTCAACTGATTTACCTAAAAGGGCAAATGCACCAATCCAAGTGGAAAATGTGCCATTTCATACCAAAAGCATAACTTCACCATGAATGCACCACTTCCTGACGCGTATGCGCCATTCTGGCACATGCACAACCTATTATAGCAAATGCGCAACTTCCCAACATATGCGCCATTCCATAGATCGCATGCACAAAACTATCATATGTGCACATTCACAGAACATATGCGCAACTTAGGGATGAATGCGCCACTTCAACGCTTAAATGTGAAAAAATAACGAATGCGCACATTCAGGAAACAAATGCGTAACAGAATCAAATGCATCATTTGGCGGCGTAAATGCGTAATTTCGCAACATATGCGCCATTTCGGCGTGCATATACGCAAAACTAGAGTTGTTGTGCATTTGACCTAGATGGTTTTCCTAGCCATTAATATGCATAAAATTAACTTTTGACAAGTTTTGAAGAACTACATACCGGGGGTCCTGCCTCTGCTGGCCGATCGAACCGTCAAATCCACTCAAACCGATGCTGCTCACGCGGAATATCCACCTCTCTGGCTGCCATGCTCTCCTAAGCTCTCCAGAGGACAAATCAACTATGGACAAGTGTACAAATGAATCATACTTGTGGACCCAGCTCCTATATATAGTAAGTGGCACATATCTAACTATATGACCCTATGACGGCTTCCCATGTCTGTTTCTCCGAACCATCGCTCGTTTTTCTCTAGCCTAACCCATCTTCACCTTCCTCTTCGTGAGATTGTCCGTCTCACGCCTTCTAGTTTCTTCACATTCAATCTCCCGAGGGGGCATCCCATCACCATAACCTATACCAGGGGCAAACTGGGGCATGTATCAGCATCAGACTATTCCTATTCTTTGAAACAACGTGATAAAACACATTGCTTCAAAGAGGGACAAAATGTATACACCTAAAATTGGCTCAGGTCGAATTAAGTAAATATTTTAATATTTATCTTAATTCTTATTTTTTTCTGTCAATTAAATAAATATTCAAAATTTATTTGATTGTTTCATTATCCCATAATTAAATAAAGTCATTTTATTTAATTAAATTCCCTCAATTCTTCTAATGTATAAAGTCCAAAATCCACCTCATCAATCCACCTCATCTCTTCCACCTCACCATATTGCACATATAATTAAATATTCTTAATATTTAATTAGCTAATATCCTCCATTTTCCAAAATAAATCTTTAAATCAATTATCTTCCACCAAATTGAATATTTAATTCAATGTTCCCCACTAGCCTTCACCAATTGAATATTTAATTCAATGTTCCCCACTAGCCTTCACCAATTGAATATTTAATTTAATGTTCCCCACTACCCTCCACTATTGAATTCTTAATTCAATTGTCATAACCCACTGTCCCCCACTATTGAATTCTTAATTCAATTGTCATAATCCACCATTCTTAAATAAAGAATTTTTAATTCATCCATTATGAATTAAAGATTCACAAAAAATGAGAGCCATTGATCTCATCTTTTGATCCTCACCCTCCATTGCCTTTTTTGAAAATCTATAAATAGAACCCTCTTCTAAGCCATTAGAGAGGCACTTCATTTTGGCAAAATAACTATACCCAAATTTCTCTTCTCTCATTCATTCTATTTTAAGTGTCCTCCATTATCATGTGTTTGAAGCTCACATTCAACACAAACATATACTACAGCCATTCTTCATTTGTCATCTTCAACAAGCAAGAAAGCAAGGAAAGCTTCTGAGGGCTTCACCATCAAGATCAAAGAAAGATAAGAAAACAATGGAAAACGATAGGTAAAAGAGATTGTAAGTATGTTCTTACTTGTTTTGGTTTGATTCCTCTTTGCTTTCAACTTCTATTGGTGTTTGGGTTTATGTTTTCATTAATTTGACTAACCACACAGTTCCAACTTTCTTGCACAAACTAATAAGAATGGTGGATGAGTTCAATAGTTAAATGTCACATTCTTTCATAATCCTGTAGTCTCAAGTTCATGATTTTTCTGCGTACACCTTTATGATCCAAAAGTTGTTTCCATTCTTAAATGATCAATTCAGGGGTTTTAGATTCCCTCCTTATTGGAAGAGCAATTGATTTCTCTCTCTCCATATATGCTTGCATAATTTCACCCCTCAACTTCTCATTCCTGAAATAAGATGCTAGTTCCCTTAAATGTAAATCTCCCATAGAACTTAATTGGTTCCATTCTATGTCTTTAGGCACAACATAGTTATGCAAATAGTACTCACATAATTGATCTTGTTCTTCTGGTGGGGCATCAGCAAAAACTTTTAGAAAAGTCATTTTTCCACTCATAGCAACTGGCTTGTTACTAATCAACTTACTGAATTAAAAACTTAAAAACTTTTCCTGTAAAAACAAAGCATAGGTACTGGCTGGAGGTCTGCATTTAACAATTTGGGTGGCCTTATCTGCTATCTCTTCCATCCTGACTGCTAACCTCCTCAATTCAATATATTTTCTCTCCAATGCTTGAGTATGCTCTGCAATCATTACTTCTTTTTCTTTCTTCCATTCCTCCTCTCATTTAGAAAAATCTTAATTATCTTTCCATAATTGGTAACCTAGGGACATGATTGTATGACAAGTTGGAGTTTTTGTGACAGGGGGTCTTCTTTCCTTAGTTACTAGTTCCTTGTTCCTTGCTACAACTATTGCTAGTTCTACAAGTAAATCTAATTTTGACCCCTACCCATAAGTGTTTAATTTTTCCTCCAAATCCTAAATCTTTGTTTCCCTCACCTTGTCCCTTTTCTCATATGTTTTGACTAGTTCCTCCAGCTACGTGATCCTTTAAAAAGCTTCTTGCCATTCTTTTCTAACATTTCTTTCTTCTAGAAATAATTCTTCATCTCTCAAAGACTATTCAACACCATCCCTTGTGGATTCATAACCCTCACTATCAGGGTTAACTGGGGTTTTCTTCCTAGTTTTCTTGGCAACAAAAATATCCTCTGATTCTGATTCAGAGGTGGTGGACATATACCATTTCCTTTTTATGGGAACTTGCACATTTTCAATCACATTGGCCTCTTGTTTAGGGTTAATATCCACTGTCACAACACCTTCTTTTTCTTTCCCTGGTTTCTCAATACTACCCCTCATAACACCTTTCCTTTTTAGGTGGTGTGAACACCTTAGTTGTGTGGGCTTCTTTTTCAAAAAATTTGAACATGCAGAAGAAGAACCACCTATCTTCTTTCCGGTTTTTGGTGTTCTAGTTTTGGGCATTTTTACTAGAAGATGGGGTTTGATGTACCTCTTCTTCTATAGGTTGATCAAATGTTGCATGTGGTGAATTTTGCACATCTTTCTCCCATGTTTCTTCCTTGCTGTAGGTGGATGAAGCAGCAGGTAGAATAGGAGTTTCCCTTAAAGATGCAGCAGGTGATTCTATATTTTTTGGTACTGCTAGCTCCTCAAGAATATCATTAATATTTCCACAATTCAAAAATCTTTCCTAGGGTACCTATCAGTACTAAACCCTAGGGCTCATTTTTACCAACAAGGTAATCAAACAATCATGTGACAGAGCTAAATCATTTTCCTTCATTGGTATTCATACCCCATTATTTTTAACAAATTATACAGAAAATTGGGTACATTGACTATTCTATTATGATGAAGGTGACTCAATAGATTAAGATGCACAGTATATAGAAGGGACTCTCTACCATCACAAGTAATATACTTAATAATATAAGCAGCACAAGAAGCCCATACCCATGGAAGTGATAATCTCTTGGTACCTTGTGACGTTGAGTCAAGGTTCTCCCCTGCCTCGCTGAACTCATCCCTGGTAGCTATTGCATTTGCCTTGACAGGGAATTCTTCTCCATTCCTAGGTAGAATAGACACTTCTACGATTGTAGCCTCTGAAGCATCCAATTTCAAACCCTTGATAGTGGCTTCATCATGGTGTAATGTGGCTACAAATTGCCTTGTCATGCCTTCATTATATTCTGTGAGCTTCAAAAAGTAATTGAGCCATCCTATTCTTGTGAAAATTAGCAAGACTAACCTATCCTCCAATATTACTTGATGTATTGTGGATTCCCTTCTGAGAAGATCACCTCCCATGCTTCCAATTTAGTTCAAGGTTCAAATTTAACAACCCTCCACTTAAGCCCCTGTTATACTTGCATGCACTTCAAATTTAATAACCCTCTACTCAACCCCCTATTATACTTGCATGCACTTCATTCAATTCCAACTTCATGCACTAAGCTTGAACCAACTTGAACTAACTCAGGATTTAGGAAGTTAACAAGACAAAAGGTTATAGATGCAGGAAGGGGAAAGGAAAGAGGTTGTATCTATCTACATTTTGGTGGCTTTTAGTGGCAATCCCCCTAACTAAATCTAGAAGTGACCTCACTTCAATACTTGTACACGACAGAGGGGAATGATTAAAGAATATAGAAATAGGATTAATAATGAGAATTATGTTGAATTAAGTGTGAGCATAGATAAAATGTATTGGAGATTTGTGTTAATTATGGAAGGTTAGTATGCATACATGTTGAGGTGAAGTGAATGGAACTCTGCACATGTGAAGCTTTGTGAAGAGTGTTCACAACATGAATTTGATTGGACATAGAGTCATTATTATGGGACATGGAGTAAATGATAGGTTGGCATGTGTGAATGAGTTGAGTAAGCTTGCATGCAATGATAGGACGGATGGTGGCTGCATGCGCTGGAAAATTGGAGTAATTGCTGATGGAATGTAATTATCTTGGTGTAATTTTGGAATGCTTTGACAGATAGCTGGTGCAGGTACTTTCATCAAGTCCCAAAGTGAATTGTGGCAGCTTTATTTTGCTTGCTATAGGTCCCTACTGCATAGTGAAGTGGTCTTCAAGAAGATTGTGGCACTTGTGCGGTGTATGCATGTGAAAGAGTATAGGGAATTATACCTAAGTGCTCTCAGGAGGTGAACTCTATAACTCATTTGCTAAGTCACTGTGAGAACCGATAGTGTCTGCTACTGAGTTATTATCTGGTGGTAATATGTCAGTATCAAAATTAGAGCTTGGACCATAGAAATGCATTAGAAAAGGAAGAAAATCATCACTTTTTGTTGGCTTTGTGTATAGCTTCAATCTGTGGCCATTAACTAGCAATGAGAATCTGACTGCATCGATGGTCTACAATTTGACTGCTCCATTGGGGAATACCTATTGTATTTCATAGGGGCCTAACCATCTAGATTGTATCTTGCCCTTATAATCTTTGTATTTGGAATCATACAATAAAGCCCAGTCACCCACATGGAATTCTTTAGTCTTTATAAACTGGTCATGCCATTTAATCCTCTAGTGTTTTTGAATTACCTCTGTGTGATGGAGAGCCTCCATTCTTATTTCATCTAGTCCATTCAAAATATGTAACCTCTCTTTCTGTGTTGTTGTCAAATCCATGTCAAGTTCTACTATTGTTCTGAGTGTCTTATATTCAAATTCAATTAGCAAAATTTCTATTTTTCCATACACTAATTCATAAGGTGTAAAGAATGTAGTTGTTTTCCATGTTGTTCTATATGCCCATATTGCTTCTAGTAATCTGGCTACCCAGTCTTTTCTGTGAATGTGCACTATTTTGGTCAGAATATTTTTAATCTCCTTATTTGTAACCTCCACCTACCCATTGGCTTGGAGGTGATAAGGTGTTGACTTTCTATGTCTGATTTCACATTCTTTAACCAATGTAGAAATGAGTTCAGAAGTGAACTAGGGACCTTGATCAGTTACAATTTCTTTGGGGGCTCCATACCTAGTAAAGATGTCTTCATACAAGAACTTAGCTACATTTCCATCTCTTGCAAACTAGAATGTTTTGACTTCAACCCATTTTGTCAGATAATCTATGCAAACTAAAATATATTCCTTGTTATTGGATGCTAGTGAAATTGGGCCAATGAAGTCTAGCCCCCATTTGTCAAATAGTGCTAGTGTCAGCTGTGGTTACAAAGGCATCTCATCTATCCTTGTTAGTCTGCCCATTCTCTAACATCTGTCACAACTCCTTGTATACTTTATTGAATCCTTATGGAGAGTTGGCCAATAGTAGCCTATTGTTAAGATCTTAAATGTTGTCCTTTTGGCTGCAAAGTGCCCCCATAGGTCTCATCATGGCAAGCTTTTAGGATGTCAAAGACCTCATCTTCTCTTATACATTTCCTCATAATATTATCTGGACTATTATAGAATAGGTAACCAGCAACCCAAGAGTATGGAAAGCTTTTATGCACCAGCTATCTTTCTTCTCTAGGAGAGAAATGTGATGGTATCTGTCATGCCACTAAATAATTTGTAATATCAACAAACCATGGAGTGTGTACATTAAGAGCAAACAAAAGCTCATCTAGGAAAGACTCATCTACAACACCTTCTTCAAGTTGTGTGGGCAATCTAGACAGAAAATTTGCCACCACATTAGCTTTCCCAAGCTTATCCACTATTGTTATATCAAATTCCTGTAGTAGGAGCAACCATCTGACTAGTCTACCTCCAACCACAGGTTTGTTCATTAAGTACCTAATTGTAGTATGATCTGTGTGGATAAAGACTAGATAGCCAGTGATGTAATGCCTAAACTTGTTAATGGCATATACAACTGCCAACATCTCTTTCTCTGTGACAGTGTAGTTAAGTTCTGCTACTTGTAATTTCTTGTTGATGTAATAGATAACATACTCCTTATTACCTTCCTTTTGTCTCAATACAGCTCCTATAGCAAAATTAGAAGCATCAGTGTGTATGTGGAAAGGTAATGTCCAATTTGGTCCTCTCAAGAGAGGTGCTTTTGTCAAAGTTGCCTTAAGTGTCTCAAAAGAGTGCTGACATTCTATGGTCCAATCAAACTCTATGTCTTTTATGAGCAAAGTAAAAAAGGGTGTTGCAATTTTACTGAAGTCTTGAATGAATCTCCTATAATAGCCTGCATGGCCCAAAAGGCTCCTGATATCCTTTTGTTTCTGTGGCACATGAAGTGTAGAAATGATCTCAATTTTATAGGGATCCACTTGAATTCCTTCACTTGATATAAAATATCCTAGAACAATCCCTTGAGTCATCATCATAAAACATTTCTCATGACTCAATGATATATTGTGTTCTTGACATATTTTTAGAACTTTCTCTAGATTATTGAGTGTTTTTTCATATGTTTCTTCATAGGTAGTGAAGTCATCCATATAGATCTCCATGGAATCATGAGCATAATCTTAGAAGATACTTAGCACTGCCCTTTAGAAAGTGGTTGGGGGATTACATCATCCAAAGGGAAGAATAGAATAAGCATAAGTACCCCAATGGCATGTAAATGTAATCTTATCCTAGTCCTCTAGAGCTATCTTTATCTGGTTATAGCCACTAAATCCATCTAAGAGGGAGAAGTACTTTTTACCTGCTAGGGAATCAAGTACTTGGTCAATGAAAGGCATTGGAAAGTGATCCTTTCTAGTGGTTATGTTTATCTCCCTATAGTCCACACATACCCTCCATTTGCCTCCATTCTTAGGGACAATAAATAAAGGTGACACCTATTGGCTGTCAAAAATAGGGTAAATGAAGCCTGCATCAAGTAATTTTTGTAGCTCAGTTTTAACTATTTCTTGTAAGGCAGGGTTCATTCTCCTTTGAGGCTATCTAATTGGATTGAAACTATCATTTATGTAGATCCTATGCATGCACAGGTCTAGATCGATTCCCTTCATGTCATTATAGTCCCATGCAAAGGCTGATGTGTGTGCCTGCAGCATAGTGTTTAGGGAATTCTATTTTTCTTCAGTTAGGGCATTGTTAACATTTAGCATTTTACCTAGAATGATTTCCAATGTTTTGGAAGCTAATTGCATAGATGAAAGGTCATAACCACTAATGTTGGGAACACATTCCTATGGCAATAAAGAGTGGAAAATTTGGGATATTTCTTCTGAGGAATTTGTAGGTATAATGTTCTACAGATGATCTTGCAGACATGACAAACAATCTTGTTGTCGTGGGTCCCTATCATATTTATTCTATATGATGTGGTCAATTAAGTCATCCTCATCCTGGTTTGGCAACAGGGGGTTGCGTTCAATAGTCATGACAGTTTGCAGGGAATAGTGTTCTTCATCCAAGGTAGGCCATATAATTTGCTCTAGATTTTCATGAGATTGGACTGGTGGATAGAGGACTAATTTCTTGGTTATAGTTCCATTTGAGATTATCATGTTCCCAGACCTATAACCTATGAATGCATTAGTTGTTTCTAACCATGGTCTACCTAAGAGAAGTGGATATCCTGCAAGGTTGACCTTTGGCTACAAGACTATGAAATTTGTAGGATACTCCCATGAATCTAATGCTATGACGATGTTCTCAATGATCCCTTCAGGTTTTACTATTGACCTATCTGCCAATTGTAAAATAGTTGGTGTAGGCCTAAGGTTAACTAGCTGAAGTAATTGCATTGTTTCCTTAGTCATGACATTAATGGTTTCCCCTAAGTCAATCAAGGTGTTTTTAACAAGGTTCCCATTTATCTTAGCATCCACTACTGGATTGCTAGGGTCTATGTATTTAGGGATAGTTATATTCCCTAGCATAATGTCAGCAAGGTTCCCTAAGACATGTACTATCTGTCCTTCCTTTTTCTCCCTGGCTTTTTAAGACAAAGGTCTCTTATTGTCTTGGTATAGATTGGGATATCCTTGATAGCTTGAATAAGGGGGATTTTGATACTAACATTCTTGAGTTTATTCAATAGATCTGTCTCAGCTTGGGTATGATGTTTTGCAATGGTTAAATGCTCGAGGAAAGGATGCTCTAGACTTGAGATAGTTTGATTTACCTGATTTAACTCAGGCTCCAAAGGTGAACTGTCTAAAGCTTTAGCTGTGAGTTCATCATCTACCATCTCAATGATTTGAGGGGATGAAGGCCCAGCTAATGTTTTCCTTGACTTGAGGTGGACATCACTCACTTCTACCCCATAAGTGGGGTATTGAATAGCCTCATTAGTATATGCATGTTGGATAGGCTTGTTATTGGGGTTAGGTGCAGGTTGGGTAGGCAATTATGGTGCTCTTGGTGGCTGAGATGTTAGGTTTCATGGATTGGGCATAATAGCATGTTGTTGTGGCTGAGAAGGCAACAAAGGTTGTGGGTAATTCATATTTTGGTTATGCCACTGCTATCCCTTTTTCCATTGTGGATGCCACTGATTTTGTTGTACTAGCCATTGAGGATTATAGTTGGAACCTTGGAAATTATGTTGTGTTTATACATTTGGTTGCTGTTGGTTCCAGTTTTGCTGAGCGTTTTTCCATTTTTGAGGTTTTTGCCATTAGTTTTAGGTATTTGGCCAAGGCTGGGGGTTCCAACCAGAGAAATTATGATTACCAACTGGAAATGATGCATTGAAACTTAGAGGATCTTGTGGCATACCTTGTCTTGGTTGCCATGGCTTTCTTTGTGCAACATAGAATAGCTGCCCATCTTCACTTTCAAATGGTTGAAAATGTGGTTTCTCTTATTTGTCTTCTGTAATATTGGCCATCCTTTTACACTTGTAGTTGGCTTTCCTTTGTCTACAATTGGGGTAGTATTCAGTGAGTATTGCTTTAGCCTCCTCCTGCTTCTTCAAACGTAAAGTGTCCAACTGAGTAGCTAGGTGACTTATGATATCTTCTTTCATATTGGTCAGTAGGTTGCTTAACTCCACCCTTGAAACCATATTAGATGTCTTGCCAATGGTAGATGTTCTTCCCCCCTTATCTTTTTGGTAAAGGACCTTGAGTAGTTCCTACAAACTTTGCAGATATCATCAAAGGGTGATTGAGACACATCCACTACCCCAATAAGATTAAGGGCATCCATGCAATCATCATTAACTCCTCTCAAAAATAAAAGCTTTAGGGATTCTTCTGAGAGTTGATTCTATGGATTTTTCTTCAGGAAGAATTGGAACCTTTCTACATAAGCTTCCAATGGTTCATCCTCTTTCTGAGTCATTCTAAAAATGACATCTCTTCTCCTATCAAATCCTCTGCAATAATCTTGGTACTTTTCCAAGAATTTTGTTTTCATTGTGTCCCATTCTAGAATAGCATCTTTGCCCAATCCCATAAACCATCATAGTAGCATCCTTCAAAGTTGTAGGAAATAGCTTGAGCCTATGAGCATCAATTCTATAGTCATAGATTCTACATAGGACATCAAACTCAAACAAGAATGTATCTGGAACCTCAGTCACCAAACCATAGAAGATTGGCAATGCTGAAGGAGGTATATTCTTCAGGGCAACAGCCCTCTCTTGGTTGGTGATTGGAAATTCAAAACTCACATGTTCTGGTGGATCATCCACTGCATCAACCATTGTTTGGAAGGTCCTCTCTATATTATCAGTAGATGTTGATGAAAGGGAAAATTCTTCTTCAGTAATACCCTCACTCTAATCACTGTAATCACAGTATCTACTCTAGCTTGTTGGTTTGAAGGGTGAAACCTTCCCAAAGCGTCTCTCTACCTCTACATATAATAGGTATGACTTTGTATAGCAACGACTCGTGCACAATGTTAGTAAAATGTTCTGGTATTTGGAGGGATGAAACCTAAGGTATCATAATTCTAAAAGAAAAATGTATAAACTAGGAAAGCTTGGAAATAATAGGAATTGATCTCTGAAAGTAGCACCATCCCTGTCAACGGTGCCAAAAATGTAGTGTCCTTACTATGTCTAGTAAACTTAGTGATAATAACACAATTCAGAGGAGAAACCTAACTGAACAGTCCACTTGAACTTTTGGAAAGACCTTCATTAAATTATCGACCAGGGCTAGTAAACTTGTGATGGTACTGGCACCGTATGTGCTTTCAAAGATTAAGACTACCCAACTCATCTTAGTATAGTGTTATACTTGCTAGAAAATATCAAAACTGCATAACGGTAAAGAAAGTGATGCTAGCACTATTGCTACAGGTATATACAATATAAGACTATAACTAATTACTGTCAAGGAATGAATGCCAGGGTTTAACTTAATATTGATAATCTAACCTACACTCTAGAGTACAACAAGTTAAGGAAACTAGAATAACTCAAAGAATCTAATTGATCATGCATTTATGAAATAATTGTTACAACAATGATAACATATAGGAAATTAAGTGAGGGATAGTTACCTTGAGTGGCCCTTGCTCAAGTGACTGTCTCCATTGATCTAACTCAAATCTAGTCTCTTAGATTGACACAATCATACTAATTCCAAATCATTCATTGCATATCTTCACAATATCACATGAGATTCTACTGAAAGAATCTATTCATGAATTCATCATCAAATAATAAACATTATTTGTGTAACTAACTAGAAAAAGATCTGGTAACTATATCTATGAATCTAACAAAAAAACTAACTTCCAACTTAAACTACCTCAACCACCGAGCCATACATATAGGCACAAGGGAGTTTATTAAAACAAGGTCTCTTAACTAAAATCATAAATCACCAGTCCCTACATACTAGAGTGTGATAAATGCCAAGCAATCAATAACTAAAAAAGAAAGAAAGAAGAGTCCAAATTAAATTGAGACTCTTGTTGTAACAGAACTGGAACATGGACTGGTTGAATCAGTCACATTAGACTCCTGACTACAACATAATTCTTCTCCTTCAATCATCTTTATTAATTGTTATCACGATGCGTAATCATTTTCATCAAGTGCCTCCATGTTTTAGTTGTTGTACTCATTTTATTCTAGAACTTCCCCTGCTCTGCTATCTGGGAACTCTTTGGTTGCAGGATGGACCTTACAGTTACTGCGGGCTACAGTCCATCTCCTCTAGTTGCAAGAGTTAGTTCACAAAGCATGCACACAATACTAACAACCATAGTTAAGCACATATATCCTTTACAATTCATACATTCCCACACATAATCATGCAATATCCATCATATTATAACCATATTTCTATATACTTAATAATCAAGTTCAGGTTTGCATAATGAACATAAGAGATAGCATAATGTAGAAATATGTATAAGATAATGTATGAGAATGTCTATGAACTTGCATAAAACCATAAGAAAACTAGCTAATAATTGGACTCGTCAGTATTACATGGACCTTTAACCAGAGCCAAATGGAAATATGAACATAAGCTTTGTCCCTCCACAAGGACAAAGGGAGCCTCAAACTCCCTTCAAATTGTTCTAATGTTTATAAACCATTAAAGAGCAAATTGAAATTAAAGTTTAGATGCAAGATGAGTTTGACTTTCTTATGGAGTTACTAAACAATGATGGGACCTTGTATTGGACTCCCTCTCACCAATAGGCATATCAATACTTAGCACCTACCATATTATTATTGATTGCACAAGACAACTGAGGGGGGGGTGAATCAATTAACTTATAATTCCAAAACCCTCACACATATTCAGATCCATATTAATTCAATTATCCCTTAAACTGTTAAGATGATTAAGCATGGAAACAAATAACATAAACTGAATCAAATCAACATCATACACAAGAGAACACCAAATTTACGTGGAAAACCCAAGAATTGAAAAACCACGGTGAGGATTAGCTCACAATATAAAGTAATATCAACACCAAATACAATAGGGTTCACTGTCAAAGGGCTCATTGCCTAAAAGAAAGGCTCACTGCTAAAAGAAAGACTCACTGCCAGAACAGAAAAGAAGATAGAGAAGAATGTTACAATGAGAAAACCATCTCAATGCAATAGAGAAGTCCACCACAACATCATCAACACCTTTGTAGTCATACTAAAGAATTGTAGACACCTTCTGCTCGCTACATCCAGTAATCTAACACATGAAATCTTGCACTACACTTCGTACTCTACCACACTTTCATTCGCATCTCATACACACCACACACTTCTACCTCAACAATTCAACACTAATTTATACCATCTTCAACCTTGAAAACATTCTCCAAGGTCAACAAAACACCTTAACCATGTAAATTCAAATTAGGTCAGCACCAAAACACTCCCACGGTGGAAAAGAATGAAGGTGGACCACAACACACCTTATCTTGGACCTAAATCCATTCATACACGCCACGCCATGCTTCCACAATCATTGAAACAAATCTGCAATTAATGTAAACACCCAAGCTCGGTCGAACTTGTGTTAAGTGTTAACACCATAAATATTTAAGTGCACGCTTCCTCAAAACTAAATATGACTCACAGACCACACACCATGCTTGAACACAATCTAGAACATCCCACAAATGTCCTAAAATCCAAAAAATTCCTTCGCAACAATTTTCACTTGAAGAAAGTACACACCCAATTTATTCAAACATCTCTGCCTTACACTACTACTCAAGAAATTGACTTGCAGAGCACCAAACTATGAACAAATTCAACTAAAGGTAGATTTGAACCTTATAAACACACTTCCAAAACTACAAGACCTAAAACCACTCTATGGAGAAATGCAAAGCAAAAACCTTTCTCCTAGACACCTCTGTAATACACAGTTCACACACTGGTGTACACACCTTCCTCTGCACAACAATCCAACACCCCAAATTCTAAATGTAGCATCTCTAAACACCTCTGATCAATACATCCACACTTCATGAGTAGATCTTCAACATAGAAGAAATGCGGAGCAAAACTGGAACACCACTTTGTAAGCCAGAACACCTTTATAACACATTATTTCCTCTATTATTCAAATTTTCTCAAAAGCACTTGGAAACCAAGCACCAAAAATATATCAACAACATCATCAGCACTTCCTTATTATCAAAGGCAACATCAACTCACTACCAACTGCTCACACCCTGGCAATATTCTCATGCTCATACAGTTGACACCAATGACAACACAAGCTTGTTGACATCAATGACAACACTAACTGCACATACTTGCAACAATCTCTCCCTTTGTCATTGATAGCAACACATGATGTGAAAAACCATCAACACAATAGTATCCTCAATATTATGCTTCATACCAACTCTTTTCCTTTCTCTTCCTTGCCCCCTCAGCTTACTATTCTCCTTTTGTCAACTGACTCTTTCTTTTTTCACATTAATCTCTCTCCCCCTTTGACATCAATGGCAAAGGGTGACACAACTCTCTCTCACTCTCCTCTTTTGACATTACTCATACTTGTACCTACTCACCACTACTTTACAACAAATTTTCTTTTACTGCTTTGCATACTCCCCTTGATTGCAACAACCAACAAAGCTACTACCTACTCCCCCTAAGAGGTAGCCTCCAACATCAGTCCATAACAATGAATGAATCTTGAAATCCACCGGACTGATGCATCTCCTTATGCATCTAGTTCAAAGGAGGGGCAATAACCCCCAACTTCTCCTGGAGATACTCAAAATTATCCTTAGGAAGAGCCTTCATGAATATGTTAGCAATTTGATCCTTTGTAGGCACATACTAAGCTTCACTTCATTCTCTGCAACCTTCTCTCTCAAAAAGTGATACCAGATTGAGATATGTTAGTCCTTGAGTGCATCACTAGATTCTTTGAGTTAATAGCACTTGTATTATCACAAAAGATAGGAATTGGTTCATCATATACAACTCTGATATCCTTCAAGGTTTGCCTCATCCACAACACTTGTGTGCAGCAAGATGTTGTTGCAATGTATTATGCCTCTGCAGTAGATAAAGACACTAAATCTTGTTTCTTGCTTAGACATGACACCAATCTACATCCAAGAAAGAATGCACCACCACTTGTACTTTTCCTGTCATCTACACAACCAGCCTAATCTGCATCTATGTAAGCACTTAGAGTAAAGTCAGTATCTTTTGGATACCACAAGCCATAATCTAAAGTCCCCTTTAAATATTTGAATATCCTCTTTATAGTTGCAACATGTGACTCTCTAGGATCTTCTTGAAATCTAGCCACAAGACAAATTGCATGCATAATATCCGGTCTAGTAGCAGTTAGATAGAGCAATCTTCCAATCATTGATCTATACCTGCTCTGATCAGCCTTAGGAGTTTCAACATTCTTGCTCAGTTTGCAACTAGTAACCATAGGGGTACATATTGGTTTAGAATGTTTCATTCCAAACTTCTTCAATATTTCCTTAACATACTTTGATTGTGAAATGAAAATACCTTTATCTGTCTAATTGATTTGAAGTCCAAGGAAGAAATTCATCTTCCAAACATTGGCATTTCAAATTATTTCTGCATCTTCTCTACAAATTTATTACACATAGCTTCATATCCTCCAAAAATAATGTCATCAACAAACACAACTACAATCAAGATTTGATCATTTATCAACTTTGAAGTAAAGATTATTGCCTGCAGTACCTTTATTGAATCCTAGCTATAACAGATACCTATCTAACCTTACATACCAAGCTCTGGGATCTTTCTTCAATCCATATAGTGCCTTCTTCAGTGTGCAAACCATAACCAGTTTATCTAATAACTAAAATCCTTCTGGTTGTTCTATGTATACTTCTTCCAACTCACCATTCAAGAAAGCAGACTTCACATCTATTTGATATAATTTGAAATCCTTATGTGCTACAAAAGCCAAAAACATCTTGATGGCTTCCATTCTGGCCACCAAAGCATATGTTTCCCCGAAGTCTATTCCTTCTGCTTGTGAGTAGTCTTTACACACAAGCATTGCCTTGTTTCTTACTACTTCTCCATTCTCATTCAACTTATTCCAGTATACCCACTTAGTTCCAGTCATATTTTTGTTTCCTGGTCTTGGGACAAGTTCCCAAGTCTGATTCTTTTCAATCTGCATTAGTTCTTCTTCCATAGCCTTGATCCAATACTCATCCTTGCATGATTCAATCACTGTTTTAGGTTCAACTTCATAAAGTAAACATAGATTTACCTATTCTTCAGCAACTTTCCTTCTTGTCAGTACACCTTTGCTCTTGTCACCAATGATCTGTTCTTCTAAATGATGCTTCTGCACATACTTGGGATTTATTTTCATATCCATTTCATTCTCAATCATAACTTTGAATGCTTTAAACTTATCTAAGGCTTCTGATTTTTCTTTAAGAAAAGTAAACCATGTCATTCTAGAACAATCATCAATTAATAGCATAAAATACATGTCACCTTGAAAACTCCTTACTCTGATAGGGCCACAAAGATTTGTATGCACCAATTCCAATAGTCCGGTAGAAGATTCATCTTTGACTTTGAAACTTCTTCTTGCTTGCTTTCCAACTTGACATTCCTTACAGATAGCATTGATAGGCTTTGTAATCTTTGGCAGATCTCTCACAGCTTGAACTAAACTTATTCTCACTAGGCTATCAAAATTGATGTGACTATTGTCGATGAGGATTGCACCCTTATGCAAAGTTGTGAAAACTCTACAATCCTTCGAAACATGGGATCAAGCTCAGGCTATGGGTGACCTATGGTGAACTTGAACCTCCAGATGGGTTGGTTCCCTTGATAAAATAATAACTTTTGTAGGAAAAGGGTAAAAAAGATCTAATGATATCACTAAAATTGAAACTGTAAATGCGGTGATGCACCTAATTTTGATGGAAAACTTGCAAATCTGATTCACAATAGATTTCAGAAATCTTATCCACACAATCCACTTTTGGCAAAAAATGATCACATAAAAGGTTTCTAAGGAAGGCTGGAAATTATCTTCTTTATGAAGGAAAAGGTTTTTTCACAACATGAAAGAAAAGATTTCAATAACACAACCTAAGACCTATGAATCACTATTCTTAACACTTGCAAGTAAGAATGAGACAATAATTTTAAAGGTTTTGATATTTAAACACATTAAAATTTCATCAAATCATCCATACAAGTAGCATTAATGGAAAAGCAAACACTTGATTTCAATGAAAAATAAAGGAAAATATTGCATGAGTAACAAGGAAAATGGAACCTGTAAGCTGCTGTAATCTCTATAAAATCTATAATCAATGAGTTACAAAACCTCTTTCTCTCTCAAAGTGTAAAGAGAAAAAAGGTAAGAACTCAAAAAATGAGTTACAAAACCTTTTGTCTTTCCATGTGTAAAAGAGAAAAGAATGCAAGAACTAGAAATAACTAGGTTTTGCTTTACAATATATAGCTTTCTCTCTCCAAGAGGCATGAATAATAGAACTGTAGCTAACTACCTCTCTAAAAATAATCTCTCCAAAGTGATCTACGAGAAAACCAAGAAATCCCTAAAAATAAGGGTCCAAACTATCACAAATTGGGCAAAAAAAGCTCCAAGTTGATCCTCTCCATATGTTTGACCAAGAAGTTGACCAAAACTCATTAAATCTCTCCCCAAATCATGCAAAAAGTCCCTCAATGGCCTCAGTTAACTCAACTCATCAATTTGCATGATTTTACATTTGCAAAATTGATGTGAGTGAATAATAAGGTAATTAGGATAATTACTTTACTATTAGTTACAATTTGCATTATTTTATGATTTTACAACTTGTGAAAAATAATAAAGTAATTTGAAGAATATTACTTTATTATTCACTTACATTGATTTAGTTGTAAAAACATGCATGATGAAAGAGAAAATAATCACCTTATTTCTCCAATTACACTTGCCTAATTTGCATGATTTGGGCAAAAATAGGATTTTAAGAGAAAACAAAAACCCCTTATATCTCCATGCAAGAAAACTCTCAATCCAACCTCACATGCGTTAAGGCAAAAAAAAACACCCTTATTACTCCATTTACAATGTCAAGGATAAAATGCATTACAAAACACTTATCACTCTACATGCACTGCCACCATGCAAAATACCTTAAACACTTCATGAAAATATACCTTTTAATCATATAATCTCCATCATGCATTAATAAAACCCTAATCATAAGACTCTGCCACCTTGCTCTTATCCTGTCTTCATATGATTCTTTACCTTTGACTTTGGATGTAAAGCAATGCATAGTCATGAAAAGAATCTCCTAATTTTATTTGGCCACCTTGCTCTTATCATGTATTATGAAGAAGAATCTATCAACTTTGAATATTTGCAAAAATTTCAAAGGTATATACTCAACCATGTATAATCCTGAGGCATCTCGACCATCTAATAGTCGACCACAATGGAATAAAGGTTATTTGAAAGCACCTAAGGCATAAGCCTTACCTCTTTATGATATCGACCACCCTTTTAACTTTAAAAAATAAAATCAGATGCAAAAAAGTGTTACGATGCCGGCCCTTTCAATTCATGATCACTAGGGACTCAATGAGTCTTGACCACGGTTTGCATTTTGGATAAGGTAATGATTTTCATTTTGTTAAGTCAAAAACAAGAAAAGAAAGGAAGCTCCATCGAACAAAACAAAAAGAACCCTAAAAGATATTTCATTTTGCATTTGGCATTCTTTTGTTTCGACTCTGCAACTTTTCTCCATGGTTGACTTAGGGTTTGATACTCTCTGGTCTTTCTCCTTCATTCTCGTGGGCCTCACTTGGCATTTTCTGTGTAAAAAGAATGGCCAAATCACAATGAGTAATGTTTCGATCTCTACTAGCATTTCTTCTTTTTCTGTAGTTGTTACCTCTTTCAATGGCCGCGGCCATGATGACTTCTTCTCTCTGTGTAATCTTTGACATCTTTTCTTTGATTTGTCTGTGCATTCTCCTGCAACTGTGACAAAAATTTGAGAAATCCTAAAAGTGAGGCTGTGGCCATGCTTCTTCTTTCTCTACAAATATAAGGTGAGTTTCATACTTCTTCCTCTATTTAGCTTACTAGTGTATAATTTCTTTTAACTGTGACAAAAAAGAAGATATGGGTCTTTGATTTGGTGTAATGGGTATCCAATTTTCTTGCAAAATATGAACCTTCTATTGAAATCGTGACTATGCATAACCTTTTCTTGACTTTCAATGAAAAACTTCTGAGGGTTTTCAATTTTAGGACAAGGTTTCACCTCTTCTCTTACACAGAGACTTCTTCATGCTACGGCTACCTTCTCTCTGCTTTCTGTAACTCTTATTTTACCAGAAGAAAAAAATGACATGAGGGTTTGAAAAACTTGAGATGGGTATCTCATATTTAAAGAAAACACTTCTTTTCTATTATGGCCATGCCATTACATGCATTTATGTGACATTTCTTCTTGAGTTTTTGCAGCATCTTGTTTTGACTGTGAAAAATATATAAGGGTTTCAATTTTTTCCATAGAAAAAAGCTCTATTGGCCACAGCCATCCAATTACACTATTCTTGTAACTCTTACTTTAACTATAACTAGAAAAGAAACAAAAGTGTTGAACAAACTCCAGATGGGTATTACATTTTTAACATAAAAATGTCATTTCCTAGCACGGCCATGACAATAGAGGCATTACATCACTTCCCTTTTGTTGTAAGTGCAAGATGGCACTAGGGTTTGAAACCTCTGATAAGGGTTTATTCTTTTTGTGCATTCAAAACCTCTCTAACTGTCACGGCCATCATTCTATAACACTACTATGAATTCTCCTATTTTCTTCACTGCATCTATAAGAATGGCACTTAGGGTTTTCTGAAATATGAAGAGGGTTTGTTCCTTACTGTATATACAAGGCCTTCATTATCATGGACACAGCATATTCTTTCTTCTTTGTACATTTTTCTTCTGTATATGCTATGATGGCAATCTATCCATGACACTATTGTATGCATAATAACATGCATGTAACTTCTTAAGAGAAAGCAAAACTACAATTCAAATGAACACTTGTATCAGTTACCTTCTATGTTACCCTTTGCATACTATCACTACATACAAGCACTCTTTCTTTTCATTAGTTACCTTGAATTCAAGAGATAACATGAATACTTGAACTTGATCACCCATAGCTCTATTTGTAGTGGCTTGTTGTAGCTCTTAATGATGTTGGTCTTTGATCATTCTTTTCTACTTCCAATCACTTGTCAGATGTTCTTACCCTATATGCCATGGATTATTGCCCACCTGTATTTGATGTTATCTGAATTTGTAATTTGCACTTGTCTTCTTATTCTTTTGATATATTATCCTCCATCTCTTTATGAATTTCATAGTCAAATGATGCTTTTACTTAATCTATCCTCAACTATATCAAATGATACAAAGATTTGACATCTTTTGTGATACCTTAAGTCTAATTTTATGAAATTTGACTTATCTAGATGATTGTGGCATGAAACATGATAGCAATAAGGCACTCTAATAATAGTCAAATAAAGAAAAGTACCTTTTCATAGCTGCATTTCTGTGTTCTACAATTTATCAAGTTGATTCAGGCACTTTGAATATATCTGATCTGATTTAATCAACTGTTAACAAGGTGAACATAGTTTATAGGAGCAACTGTTCCTTTTCATGATCATGATGACACACTTTTCTGCAAGTTGATTTTATGATGTATGATATTTCGTAGATGATGCATCCTGTCTTTTATTCTAAAATCCTTTTCACATGAATAGAAAAGGGGAACATGCTGGGCTCAACCCTTGTGGGAGCCACATTTTCTCCACATGTTTTAATCTCTTCAAATCAGCAGCATTACTTTTCCTATACCTGCACAGTGAAAAAATAAGGTAGCATAAAAAACATACCTTATGGAGTTGATTGATCTTCTTCATGATGTTGTGATTTATGGCACATGTCTTCTTTGACTTTCATATGAAATGCATGATGTGACAAGTTGATATGTCTATTTGATAAAAGCATATGATAGTGTAAAATATCTGGAGCTCTTACAAGACTTTCCCCAATTTTTTTGCAAGTTCGCTTGATACAACTGGAGCTAAAGATGAAGTTATAAAGATCAGCCATCAACAAGTACATCAACCAACAAAGGATATCAACCTTGCTTTCAGACAATGATGGATATTTCATATTATCATGTGTTCTTTCTCATTTCTTTTATCATCAAATCTATAGCTTGCATATGTTTGCATTGCTCAGTTTAGTCACTCCCACGGCTTGTATGGGACACATTTGAACACTTCTTTTAAACATGATCAGTTAATTTATCTTATGCACTTGATTTATGTATGTTTCTTTTCAATCAATGCATAGGATATAATAACTGAAACTGAATGTATGTTCCAAATATGATATGAAATGATAGTTCAAATGAATACCTTTCTTTCTTGCCTTCAATTATGATCAATTGAATAATCAAATTGTCTTATAACTCTGAAAGATAAAAATAGTTTAGATCAACTCTCTCATGACTGTTTGATTTCTTGACAGTAAAATTTGTTTGTCATGACGACTTGACAGCCCTGATTGGATTGTTGGATTATCATGACAACTGATCACTATTTTCCTCTTGTCAAGACATCAAAAATTCACTAAATGCAATAACTTGAAAGTTTTCTTTTACTCCTTCTGAAACAATTGCAAATAGGTCTAGCTAAATTTAGTGTGAACAAAATTTAGTAACAGTGACAGTCTTCTATGCCATAGCCAACTCTCACTGATCTAAGTCATGAAACAATAACCATTAGTACCTTTGAGCTGATAGACATTTCCATCTATCCTCTTTCCAGCAGTAATCATGATTCTAAAATCTTTTCTGATCACACAACCATCATCCTAAAACATAAGATTGTATCCCTTACTACACATTTGTCCAATACTCAAGAAATTATGTCTTAACATAAAGAACATCATCAGTATTATGCTTACCATCAAAACTGATTGAATCTTTTCCACATATCTTAGCAGATATATCCTAACTAATCCTCCATATTTTTCAAGTTTAACAAACTTACTGTTATCACTAGTCATATGATTAGAGCATCCACTATTAATGATCTAGTGGTTTTTTTTCCTGTCTAGCATGAAAAGCAGACATCAAGGTGCCTTCAACATAAGTACTTATTTTTGGAGCCCTTTCCTTCACACATTCCTTAGAGTTAGTAGAAATAGTATCATCTTTTAAAGCTATGAACAAGCATTCACCATCCTCATCATCTTCATAATCAGATTCATCATCAAATATACTTGCATCTTCTCTAACATGATTTTTCTTGATCATCTTACCTCTGTTCTCCCTATTTTTATTTTTCAAGGATCTATCTGGACATATTGAAGCATAATGACCTACCTTTCCATAGATGAAACACTTGAAAGGCAACTTACCACTATACTTACCAATACCCTTTTTCATTCTTTCCACATCATCAGAATCCTCCTGATCTGATTCCACTATCTTCTCTAATTTTCCAGCCTTAAAAGTAGTCTCAACTTTTGCACTACTTGTACCAAATTCTCTCATTTCAAAAGCAGTTAAAGTACCATACAACTGATCTCTGGTAAATTGATCCAAATTTTGTAATTCTTCAATAGTAAAAAATTTATGACTGTAAGCTTTGGGAAGAGTTTTGAGTACCTTAATTACCACTTCCTTTTATTCTAGTTCTCCACCAAGACCTATGATACTATTGACAACTTCATCCACCTTCTTCAAGTAGCTTGTGATGTTTTCATCTTTAGACATTTGTATGGTCTCAAACATGATCTTCAGATTCTGCATCTTAGCTTGCTTGGCCTTGTCATCTCCTTCATAAATGCTTTTTAACTTTTCCCAAATTTCATTAGTAGTTTTCATATTCATATCTTTCACTAATTCAGAATTAGTAAGACCACTTAAAAGAGCATACCTTGCTTTACCATTGTTTTCATAAGCCTTGATCTCATTAGAAATACTCAGACCATTCTCAGGTATAGTGTATGCAGACTCAACAAACCTCTAGATTTCATATCCAAGAGAAATCAAATAACCTTCCATCCTTATTTTCCAGAATGCATAGTCTGGTCCATCAAATAGGGGAACATCTTTCTTGTGCACCATCCCAGATCTACCTCAAGCGATTAAGCTTTCTTCCAAGGAACCTTGCTCTGATACCAATTGTTAGAAACATAGCTGTCATTGCACCAAAAGATCAACCTGTTAATACATGATACAACCACCAGAGTTAATGAATCCATGGGAGGTGGTTAAGCCTTGTCACGAACCCAAGCATTGTACTACATAGCACAAGGAGACCAAGGGCACACACCTTGCAACAATCCCCCCAGTGCAAGTGAGGGGTTTAAACCCGTGACCCAGGCTCTAATACCAATTGTTGCAAGATGTGTGCCCTTGGTCTCCTTGTATTGTGCAGGGTAGCACTTGGGTTCGTGACAAGGCTTAACCACCTCTCGTGGATTAATTAACTCTGGCGGTTGTATCAAGCATTAACAGGTTGATCTTTTGGTGCAATAGCAACCGTCTTTCTAACAATTACTACAAGTCACCATGTTGCGAACATACCTAAAGAACAAGAAACCATAATTGGACCTTTCAGAGTGGGAGACAGTTCTCATAAAAGGTAGCACTAAAAACAAAAGGCATAGGAAAAGGTAAAAATTCAAAAAAAAATTAGAAAGGGGCATCTATGGTTAAGGAAGATGTCAGAAATGATGCTTACCTCTTATGCACTATGGAAGGTGAAGAATTTAATGAAATGGTTAACACCTTTCATTTGAAGAAATATTACATCTAAAAAATTTATAAAAATCATAATAACATAAAAATCCTTTTTTTGAGAACTTAAAAAATCCATAAAAATTACAAAACTTGTGAAACTCCAAAAAGATCATACATTTTCATTCTACTCGCCATGCATTTGTTGGTGATATGCTCTTATATGATTTTTGTCTTAGCAAGGAGTCTAAGGTTGTCTAGAATAGGTTGTCCCTTTTAAGCCTTAGAGTTTCCCAAGCATCATCACCATTTATAATTGTCCCCTTTACATTCCTAACAAGTTCAAAATAAAGTCAAGCTCTTAGCTTTATACTAATCTTGGTCTTAATGATTCATTTTGTCAAGTCTAAGTGAAGCAAGTACTCAAACCTATAGTACTCAATAGAATCTTGAAAGTAGATCTTCTCCAATCCTCCTTAGTGAAGGGGAAGTCCAATGAGATAGTTGATATTCATATTCTCTAGTGGAGATAAATTTAAGCTTGAATCTACAAGGGAAGGGGAAGTCCAATGAGATAGTTGATATTCATATTCTCTAGTGGAGATAAATTTAAGCTTGAATCTACAAGGGTGGCATCCATCAAAGAAAATAAAAAAGAGAGGTACAAAGCACACACATGCACCAATTGGGCAAATCCAAGAGTCTAGCTATCTTTAGGGCCATATTTTTCTTTGGAGCCATTCCTTTACCCCAGGTCTAACTTGTTGGCCATCTTTGATCTAAGTCTAGAAGGTGTTAAATAAAGTTTGTTGCTTGTCTAAGTTGAAAATAGATCAAAGTGTTTTGTCTAGATAAGGATCAGTGTTTAGCTTTTTTCAAATCTAAGTTTAGAAATTGTTCCATCTCCTTCCACTCCCACTTGATTCCCTTGTTCCATCTCAAACAGTTTAGTAGCTATACCAGGTCTGAAGATGAAAGAAATATGAAGACAAAATAAACATGAAAGAAACTCAAAACAAAGAGATTTATACCTTCCAAAGTCTTCAAATCTCTCTTTCTCCTTGATAAGGTGGTGGAGAGATGCACCCAAGTCAACTCCTAGCTATACCCAAGTATAAAAGTATGTGGATTGCTCAATAAATTTCAACACATCATGGATTTGGCAAGGATTTGGCTTAGAAAATGGATAGGGATTTTGGCATAATAAAGATGCAATGAGATGAGATATCAAAATGCTTGGTATGAGCTTATATTTATAGGCATTTTGGATGGGATTTGAGATCAAGGGTGGAGATGAAGAGATGAGATGGAGGGCTAAGATTTAATCAACAAAAATGGAGGGTTGTAATTATTTTTGCATTTTAAATTCACCTTGGGAAGGCTTTGCATTAATGAGGAATAAGACTTGTGAGTGAATAAAAATTTGATTTTTGTGGGAGAAGATGGAATAAAAAAATTAGGGTTTATTGGTGAATGGGATGACATGTGACACATGTGTTCTTTTAGCAAAGACATGTGTGAGATATTTTATTAAAAAGAGCTCTTACATGGAAAAGGAAAGATGAGATGGAAGAGTCTTGTGACCCCTTTGAATAAAAAAATGTTTTTTATTCAAAGAGTGTGGGGAGATAGGTTAATGAAGGTTTAAGGCTAATTAATTAAGTGTTTTACTTAATTAATGTGGCTATTGAAAATTAGTGAGGGGATTATTTGGAGGTTAGAATTAATTAATTAAGGGTTTGCTTATTTAATTTGGGTCTAGGGGCTAGGTAGGGTATAGTAGCTAATTAAATAATGTTATTTATTTAATTACACTAGGTTTAGGTCATAAGCTAGGGGAGGTTAATTAAATATGTTTTATTTAGTTAATCTTGGTTAGGGGATGAGAGAAATTAATCAAATAAATATTAGGGTATTTATTTAATTAACTATGGATGGTGTTCTTGTTACTAAATTATGTTCACACCTAATTAGCAAGGCCTAAACATCAGTTGTTTAGAGGAAGTACAAAAACATTTTGCTTATGCAGGATCATATAGTCAATGTCTGATATCTTGACAGAAGACAAGTGCAAAATCACTTATCAAAATCATGTAAGAGCTCAAGTTGAGCTGTTACATCATCCTAGTAAGTGAAATCATCTACGGACAAGAAAATGGGCATTCAAACAATGAAGAGAATTGATGGAGTTCATGTTCCAGTTATTGATTATTCATTATGTATCAGTGCAATTAAAAGAGGTATTTATAGACTGTCAAATTATACATCATGTTTTATACATATGTTCCAAAGAAAGATCAGTTGTTTTATGCTATGTATTTGATTCAGAAAGTGAAATATACATGTCATTGCATAGAATGAGATAGTTGATTGTATTCAAAAGAATGTATAAAAATGTCCCACACAAGTTGTTGGAGTAACTGAAATAGGCAACATAAAAGTAAAATTTACTTTCGAAAGAAAAGAAATGCATAGGAAAAGAAGACGGACCCGTCATTGCCTGTGAATGACAAATCTCGTGGTCGAGCTAATTGCTATATTCCTCCATCCATTTGAGCTCCAACGTACCTAGAAAAAATATTTTATTAATGCTCAGGGTACCAAGTCTTTTCATACACAATCAGAACTTCAAAAGTACCATTCACTTTTATGTAGCAGCAATATCAGTAATTAGATATCAGCATAAGAGAGGTCAGAATGAGCGTATACAAGTGCCATATCAGAAAGAGAGATCCATACAAGTAACCTCACATCATGAATCAAAGATATGTTTCATATGTTAACTTGTTTGTTCACTATGCAGGTCTAGGAAAAGTAATGTTGTTGATTTGAAGACATTAAAACATGTGGAGAAAATGTGGCTCCCACAAGGTTAGAGCCCAGCATGTTTTCTTTTTATTCATTTGAAAAGGATGTCAAATTGTAAAAGACAAGATACATTATTCAATACAATACTATGCATTAGAATAGTTAAACTTGCAAGAAGAGTAAAGTCATCATGATAAAAGTGAAGAGGAGCAGTTGCTCCTATAAACTATGCCCATTTCAAGATTTTCAAAAATACAATCATAAGAAAGTATTCTTCTTTATTTATGTTATGATTAAGGTATATTTTTGTTGTCAAGATTTATGCCATAGATATGACAGTCATCTAGGTAGATGATACATCATGAAAGATCAACAATAGATGTCATAAAGAAAGCATAAAGTGCAATTAGAGCAACTGTATGAGTTATGCTGTCAACTAAGTCACAGGGGATAGTCACATCATGTTCAGAGTAGCTAACATGGTTACAAGAGGGTACAGTGAGCATGAAAGACCATTTATAAGCCACTAAGTACAATCATCAAGAGGAATGCAAACACCAGAAATATCAATAGCCATCAAGTAATCAAAACAGTCTTATGAAGAAGTCACAACAGCCATTAGCAGACAAACTATGTAGCAGTCATAAGAACTAGTGGAAGGAAGTAAAAGTGTTTCAAAGTTTTTATGTTGAGTCTTGTCAATACTAAGTGATGATATATTGATAAAGGACTGTTAGAACTTTAATCAAGAACATGCAAACCTACAGATAGAATGCATAAAGGCACATGAGATACTATCAACTTCTTAAAAAAAAACCATGAAGGAACATGTAATTCCTGTACAAGATCATGCAATCGAGGGTACATATGTGGATAAGGAATAAGAGATATCAAATATAGATGTATTTACATGGAGATAGATCAAATAAACAAGTTAACATGTTCATATTATGGAATGAAGTACATATGCTATAGAACTAGAAAATCATGTAATCATTTCATCCTTATGCCATATTGACAATTAAAGCTATAGGAGGTAGCATAGAAGAGATCATATCTGAATGTTCATGACATACATGAGATAACTTATAAAGAGAAAGGTACATTATGCTAAGTTCATGTCATATAATAAAGTACAGATGAGAAAATGACAAGGAGAATGTTATATCAGTTTACCAGATATAGTTCTCTCATACATCCAAAAGACAGAAGGAGAAAGAAATAAAATATAAAGGATTGTGTTGTTCTAAATTTTCTTCTTTTTACATATTGATGTGAACAGTTTCATTTATAGCAGAATGTTCATAATCATTATCTTGTATTTTGAAGTTATATTGTAAAAGACAGTGAAAGAGAGCAAATACAGAACAACCCATATGGGGAAATCAAAGTATGACACAGTCATAGCCATGCTACATGAGGGTCTTATTGATGAAATAAAAACCCTTATATTTTCTTCTTGAAACCCTTGTTGCATACAGAAAAGAACAGATACAAAGGAAAGAGCTACAAAAATCCCCATTGCTCAGAAGTGACAAAACCCTCTCATATCTTGAAACCCTTGTCTCATTGTTTGTATACAGTCAAAATAAGATACAGAAGAGAGGAGAAGATGTAAAGAAGAGATACAAAAAAGCAAGAAAATGTCATGGCCGTGCCAGTAGAGGCCTTTTATGCAAGAAATATCAAAAAGCCTTGTCTCCATTCTTTGAAACCCTTATATTTTTGTATCTACATAAAGGGAGAAGAGCATAGTCATACAGGTCATGGCCATGAAAGAGCATTTTCCTACAAATTTATGTGAAACCCTCATTTTTCTTTTTCAGACCTTACATGCTCAGGTTCACAGATGAAAAGACACTTTTAAAAAAGAAGATACAAAGAAGTATGGATGTGACTAGAAAGCCTAGTTTCCTTTGAAGAATAGTTACCCACTTGCAATTTTTGAAACCCTTATCAGTAATGGAGCCACACTATTAAAAATGAAGATACAGGAAAGTCGACTAGCAAGAAACTCACCTCATTTTCTTGTATGGAGAGATCTACAGGCTGCAGCCTTCATTGTGAATTTTCTCAGAATGTGAATGTTACAGTTACAAATGAAGACAACACAAAGACAAAAGGCATGGTAAGGATATATCCATAGAAAGCTCAATATATAGTCGTGGCCAAAGTCTGACAGTGGTGAGCAAAAATGACAGAAGATTGCCAAATAGAAACTCAAAAAGACATGCTCACCTTGTTCCTGCTCCAAAATGCCATAAAAATGCCAAAGATAGAACAAAAAATGGAGTGAAAAACTAGAGAATATGCATTTCCTCCAAAACCTAGTGGCGGCCAAGAGAATTTGCAGAGCTTACAAGTGAAAGAAAAATGAGAAAAGAATGACAACTTTTAGAGTATGCTCATTCTTTTTGTTCGATGGCCTCTTCTTTTCCCATTTGTTTTGACTTAGCAACAAATATCAAATCATTTACCTTATCTGAATGCCGAGGTCAAGACCTGCTCTTGACAAACCTAATCATTATGCCAAGGAGGGGTCGTGGGCCAAAAAAAAGAAAGTCATTTCTTTTTGCATTTGTTTTAGCCAAAGTCAAAAAATTGAAATCATTGAGTGATAGGGCTTAATGCCTTAAGATCTTTTTTATTTCCTTTATCTCATGGAGGTCGACAAAGTGGTTGAAGATACCTTGTAACATATGCAAATCAAATCGAAAGTCAAAGATTCCTCATCATGCATGGAGACCAAGTATGGTCGAATCCTTTTATGCCTTATGCATTTTGTAATGCATTAAAAGTCAAGACAAGGATCATTCAAAGGTAGGATTATTTGCAAGGTGAATGAAGACAAAAGGTGAGGTGACAGATTATATGGACAAAGAACATTATCAAAGAAGAGGTGAGGTGCATGTGGATATGGATAAGGGTAATACAAGGTGACAATCAAGTGCATACAAAGAAGATATGGTAATAATGACATGCAATATGAGGGTAATGATGCATATGAATTGCAACTAGATATTTGTTCTCTTTTGCAAATGCAATAGAGACAAGGGGATATTTTTACCTTGAGTGCATGTAAGATGCGATTATGGATCTTTTATATTGCATGGAGTTATAGGGTGATTATGATGCAATTATTATTTCTCTTAATAACTCATCATATTATTTTGCATGAAAGTGACCTAATTTTTGCATGGGAGATATAAGGGCTCTATTTGTCTTTTTGCATAAAGTAGAAATAGATAAAACATTGTAAAAAAAATGATAAAGTAATGAATTATAACTTACTTTATCACTTGTCATAAAAATGCAAAAAACAATGATAGGAAAATCCATAACTCGTAACAAAGTAAGTCTCGTCGATTACTTTATCATTTTTTCACAATGTTTTATTTATCTCCAAGCCATGCAAAATCAGGAGATTGAATATTAATGTCCTAGTGCCATTATTTTCTACATAAGTTTGTAATAAATTTGAAATGTAAAACATTAAACTAAGTGGTGTAATTATAAACCACTTAGTCAATGTTAATTAGATGCAGAAATAATTTTATTTATGTCATTTATTGTGTAAAGGACAAGTTGAGGAGGCTTTCAGATGTGGTCAAAGAGATGTGGTTGAGCATTTATTATGCAAATGCCAAACATTTATGATGCTGCAGGAGAGGTTGACAAATAGGTAGAGGAGTTATTTCATGGATTTGACTTGTTTTCAGTAGCATTTAAGGGCATTAAGAGGTTGTTTTTTGAGCTTTTATGGTGGGTGATGACATACCCTGACTTTTTCCTCATTAGAAACTCATTTTGGAGGGTTTTTGATAGATATTTTGAGGGCTTTTATGATATGCACGACCAAGGGGGTTTTTGGTCCTTATCCTATGACAGCGGCTTGGAGAAGTATATAGTCTTCTCTCTTGTTCATTATTCAAAAGTTCTGGATTTTCACTTGTGCCATATTGTAATTTTTTGAGTTCTTTTATAGAAGTGAACAATTTTGTAACTCTTTTTTGAGAGTAACACAGAATTGTAACACCTTTTTAGCAGTAATAAGCAGTTTATACCTTCCTATTTCTTTTGATATTGTGTGT
This sequence comes from Cunninghamia lanceolata, assembly GCA_027924645.1. NCBI lineage: Eukaryota > Viridiplantae > Streptophyta > Pinopsida > Cupressales > Cupressaceae > Cunninghamia > Cunninghamia lanceolata. Next base: position 10,066,576 of record BSBN01001281.1, read on the forward strand.
CCGTAGTGTTAGTATAGATCTTTGTGATGTTCTTTGTCTTGGGAGTTGTATTTCATGTTGGTGCCTTTATGTCGAAATACATACATTTTTGCAGGTTGTGAGATGTGCTAGTCTTAAGAATCAGTCTTAAGTGGTGAGAAAACATCTTTCTCCCTTAAAGGACTATGATTATTTAGCCTTCTTATAAGTTGATGATGTAAAGATTGTGACTTATTTCGTTGTGTATGAGAGCCTTGGTATTACTGGTTCTATAGTGTGTCAATTTTGTGTAGTCTCAAATAATCTTTTGGTGCATCACCTTAGATAGTAGGTTTTATTTTCATGCAATCCTTCTTACTCTTTTCTCTGCAAAGGCATTAGTATAAGCAGTTATAGGTGAAGTATCAATAGGAAGTCAGCCTTCTCTGAAGGTTCTTTCCATCAAAGGTGACCTACAAGCCTAGAAAGATCCCATGTTTCTCCATAATGCTAAGTTTTGCAACTTAGCAAGGGTGCAATTTTGAGAGACAACAGTTTTTGGCATGCCCAGTGGGACTGTGAACTGATTCTCAATCCATTTTATACATTTTGTTACTATTGTTTAGTGTGTACAGCAGTAGTTTTAGCCTTTTGGAGGCTTTTTTTTACACACCTGGTGACTATGGAAGGAAGTAACTACTGGTTTCAAAAAGACTAAAGGTGCTGGTAATTATTCAAGTTTTGCAAAAATTAGTCTTTGTTATTCTGATTATAAGAACCATTCATGATTTTTCAGCTAGTTTGATGCTGCATAATGTCTTCTTTTAGTGAAGATAGGTTTTATAACCCTCCATTCCATGAAAATCCTACTTATATCACTTCCTATCAACCATACCAAGCAGAATATGCTGCTGGTTTTGTCCCAAATAACCCACCAATAGTAGATTATCATCATAATCATTATGCTTACCACCCTCCCACCCCTACTCAGCTTTCTTGGAAACCTATCCATGCCTATAATCATTTGCAAGAAGATCATTTTGCTCATAACTAGCATGACTACTCTCTGAACCAGCCTCAAGATGATAATAACATGAGTATCAGGGAGATAGCATTAGACTTTTGCGAAGGAAATTAGAGGTTGTCACAAAAGAGCAGGAGTATGATATGCAGTAGGAAGAGATTGCTTATCAAGCTCATATTTATCAAAGAGAGGTGGAGGCACAAAGGTATGAAGTGGAATTTCTTGTTAGGCAAGTTGTAGCCAAAGAAGAACAAATAAAACTTTTTCTTGCCCAAGCTCAGAGGTTGGAGGCTCAATCAGCTCTTTCCATTCCTTGCTTCAATCAAAATCCCTCTACTTCAATAGATCGGCTGATAGAGGAAGAGATTCCCAAGGTTGCAATTTCAAGTTTCAAGTTAAATGATTCTATTCAATCTCCAAGTAGGTCTTCTAAATTTGTGGTTCCAATATTTAGGGGTAATAGTCCTGCCAATGTTAAAGATTAACCCCTACAGGAGCCCATGAATGAACAAAATCAGTCAAACTAGTCCATTAAGCCTCAGTTTCAGTCATATCATGAACCTGAATAAATCCATCAAAGTTTTGAACAACCATGGCAGCCCTCTTGGACTAGGTATCATGATTATAAAATGCCAAATCTTGTTAAGGTTACCCCTTCCATACCAATCCAAAATCAGGAAGAGGAAAAGGTAGTAGAATCTGAACCCATCAAGATTCCAAGTTGGTGTGGTGAGTAGGAGAAAAAGGTTGTTGAACCAAAGCCAATCAAAATTTCAAGTTTCAGGCAGCCTTCTACCTTTAAGATTCCAAGTTGGAAAGGGCCATCTTTTTCAACCTATGAAGTCCCTCCACCAAACATACAAATGGAACCATGCTCTAGCATCCAGCAAGCAGAAGAAGAGGAGATAAAACAACCTATACCATCGTGTCCAGATATTATTTGTTTCTACTAAGGAGGGCCCATTGTGTGGTCTTCTTCATGGGAGGTCAGAAAGTAAAAGGAAGAGGGAAGTGTCTGTGCTATGCCACAAAAACAATCGGTACTTGAAAGTGATGAAGGGGTGACAAATAGGTTGTTTGAGTAGCTACCATGTTTTCTTGACCTAGAAGAGGAACAAGCTGATGTCTCAACTCAACCTTGTCAAGAGGAGCTTCTTCAAGACAATGAAGATATTTCATTGAATCAACAAGAAGACAACACTTTGGAGAAGTACTTTGAAAAGAATGACCTTGTTCTTGAGGTTAAAGAAGGTGCCCCAACCAAAAAGCTTTTAGACCTTGAAGGGAAGCCCAAAGATATCAAGCATATTCAAGAGGCTAACCTTCCTCAAGAGGATCATGATGAAGTTTGTTTTGGGGATGATCTGGAGGAGTTTTGTGCTAACCTTGATGTCAAGCCAGCTCCAAAAAATAAAGAATGCTACAAACATGAGGAACACATTCATGTTTTGTTTCCTTAAGAGGGCTGCTACAAAGAGGACCAGTTTGAATATAACCTTGAGTTATCTTTTCCACAATCAAAAGGTGAATTGAGCCGTAGGAACAACCTGTAGAGGAGGTTATAGTTCAAAAGGAATCATTAGAAATGGAGCATTCCAATCAGCAAGATGAAGAATCAGTAGTACATGAGAGGGAAACCATCAAAGAGAGATTGAGGTCCATCAATTCAAACTAATGTCCTATCATACATTTATCTCGGATCAAGCCTAACAAGGCGTTATCAACCATGCTCGCACCTAAGGAGAAGATTGAAACTGAGGAGGAGCATGTCCAATCTACCTATATGCCTCAGAACAACAACAAGCATGATCAAAATCATGAGGTAGGTGGAATTGTTTTCTTTCTCCAAATCTCATTACAGCAGTTGGTTATACTTTTGTCAATTATCCACTTCCTTGAGGTTGCTCATAAGCATGTGCAATATTGTAAATTGTTGAGGATGGGAAGCTATTTCAAAGAACCAGTGAATGGTCATTTCTGAGCAGTACCATTGCTAGGTAGTGTAGGGTAGGGTAATTTTCAAGCTAATAAGTGCTCATTGCACAGTAGTTTTAGTTTAGTTTTGCTTTCGATAAGTGCATACGCTGCACAATTTTTTGGCCCTATCTTAAAATAGAGTCATGATAGTTTCAGTTTCAGTTTTGCTTTGCTACTGTAGTTTTTTATCAGTTTGAGTTGCAGAAGGTTTTTTCTGAGTTACAAAGGATGGGAAAAGATACTAAATTATGTTCACGCCTAATTTAGCAAGGCCTAAACATTAGTTGTTTAAAGAGAGTACAATTGTTTTTTGCTTATGCAGGATCATCCAGTCAATGTCTGATATCTTGACAAAAGACAAGTGCAAAATCACTTATCAAAATCATGTAACAGCTCAAGTTGAGCTATTACATCATCCTAGTAAGTGAAATCATCTACGAACAAGAAAATAGGCATTCAAAGAATGAAGAGAATTGATGGAGTTCATGTTCCAGTTGTTGATTATTCATTATGTATCAGTACAAGTAAAAGAGGTATTTATAGACTGTTAAATTATACATCATGTTTTTTACATGTTGATGCTTAAAATTACGCCTGGTTCCAACACCAACATGGGAAGTTTCAAGAATTTGGGACTTGCTACTTGAAACAACCTCCAAATTTTAAAGAAGCTGGCTCTTCCAATTTAAATGGGGTTTTGAGTAAAGGGCAGAGAAAGAAACAAGATTACAGATATAATAAGCAAACACTATGGTGATGCACCGGGATTAACTGTATTTCCTTAATTAGAATAGTGAACCAATCCTTAAGATACAACTATATTAAAGAGCAAACATTTGTATGATTAATATAAACAGATTGTGAATGAATCAAGTCAAAGGCTAAACTCGGACAAATTTTACAAAGACACAGATAATATCAACAAGGCACAAAATAGAGTTCCTTTCATTAATATTCTAGCAAATACAAGAGGCACATCAAAGATGCTTAGGTATATTAACCTTCTTATCAGAAACAACAAAATTAAGGCAAATGATATAGTCTGGTCCCAGCAAGAGTCCCTAAATTCTCTACTTAACTCTCAACAAAACTTATCAAAAAAACTACCCTTATCAATTACAAATTACTGCATATATAGACACAAACTTGGCCCAAGATCGCCCGCAACAACCTAAATCTTCAATGGCAAAATAGAACTGGAGTCAACTAGAAGTCCTCGATTGATAAGATCTTTCTCAATCTGCAACTATATTATCCTGCGCGCTCATTGGCTGAGAAACCAAAATATGTGGCGCTATAACTTTATTCTTGTTAAGACACATGGCGACACCCGAGGGCTCATGAAACTTCAAAAAATGTGACATGCGGCACGGTCCGTCGAACTTAGAATTCCTTTACCTTCAAAAGAAACTGCACAGAGAAATGCCACCTGTCGCTATTCGCTTGAATTTGAAACTGATGTGTCTCTCTCCGCTGAAAGAAAAAATTGTATCCTTATGCCTGAGAAACTCGTCGCTATTAAAACTGAGACATAATTATGTATGGGACCCAGTGCATGCACCACTTTACTATCTGCACAAAGAAATAAAACTGGGACATGTGGCGGCCTCCAATGAAAACAATATTAGACATGCGGGGCCATCCACTTGAAACATAGCTTATGAAAAAGGGGTTGAAGGATTACACAGAGACTGACACTTGTCACGCTCTGATGCAACTCAAAAACATAATACCTTAACCCAAGAGCATTTAAATAAAAGAGGTTCCCACCTCCACAGTTGCCACGTGGTGCTCTTTGCTTTACTTAAGAAACTGTATCATAAAAACTGTGGCCCACCGTATATCTGCTGGTACTAACAAGTCTCAAATAAAAGAAGATACACGCGGCACCATCTGCTGAAACTTAAAAGAGACATATGGCAACATCCGCTAGAAAGTGGCACAAAGAAAAGACTTTTAGAAACTACCTCAGGTATCAACACGTGGCAAAGCCCATAGTAACTATGAAACTTAATAAAGGAAGACCGCTATAGCTACGTGGCACACTCCGCTGCTTCAACTGAAAGGGAAAAAGAAACACGCAGCAACGTCCACTAGAAACTTAATATTGTTGCTATTAGTTGTTGCTTGACACATGGTGCGATCCATGCACAGGGACACACAGAAGAACATAGCCACAAATATATAGTTACTGGAAATATTGAAACAATATATCTGAAACAAAATGTAGAGTTTTTTAGCTCTACAATTCATGGCAATCACTAGGACTTTTGAGCCTGCTTAGAAATAACTCCAAAAGGGGAAACAAAAAGGCACTGCCATAGTCAAAAACTTCAATCATAAATTTTGTAATGCAGTCTGGTACATAGACCACTCTGAATCTGATAGCCCTTGTCTGCTCTACAAATCTTGAAAAGCAAAATCTAGATTGATAATATCTTTATGAGAAAATGACTGTAAAATTTGAACCACAGTTTTCAATTGAAACTCCAGCTTAGCCATTGGCACCAACATAGCTTCGACCTCTTTCACAGTAGATGAATCACTCAGACCCTAGAAAATAGTCTGATCATTCTGTTTTGTCAAAAGCAGAGCCTTTATTTCATCTATCATTAATACTGTGTTATTGTCAGGGAAAGGTGAAGGCAGACCTAATTGCACCAGATCTTCAATGTGCTTCTTCATGTTTTTCACTCCCTCTTTCACTATATCCAGGAGCTCTTTACAATTCGTTGCAGCAGAATTGCAGCTCAAAACTTCATTTACCTTCTTAGAAGCAATCATTCTGTCATTAATACCAGCTGCAGATAGTGCCTCATCAGTTGTATCATATAACTTCTGTACCAATAACTGAGAATCAAAAACTCTCAATGAAACAATAGATAATGTGGCCTGTACAAAAGATTCCACCTTTTCACACAATTGCTGAGCATTCAATAAAAAATTTAGAGATGGCTTGAGTTGTATAATCTCCTCAAAGATTCTTTTCCATATTGAAACATATAACTCTTTGACCAGATTTAAAACCCCTACATTCTGTGGTCTATTTGCTAACTCAATCGTTAGCTATCTTGTTTTCTGTTGCTCAACCATGTACTGTGCTTGAGCTACATTATTTGCATTCTACTCCTTCAATAGTATTTGTTGCAATTGTGTTGCTTCTGACAACTTATCTTGATATCTTTTCTTTGCAGTGGCCTTCTCCTGCCTTAATGTAGCAACAACAAATTTTTCCTGTGCTAACTCAGTCTTTAAAGATGCAACCTAAGCCTGTGTGGTTTGATGAATCTATATGGAAACAGTAGTCTACAACTGTTTATTCAATGAATCAATTTCATTTATCTTGGATTGTATTTCCTAGGTTAAGTTGTTGCTATTAACCTTTTCCTGTGCTAAATCAACCTCAACCTTCTAGAGCTTTTTGGACACTTTCATGTAGTCAGTGGCAACTACTGTAGCAGTTTCATTCATTAACTCTACCCGATCTTATGGCCTAAACAGAGACATATCCATAGCCACTACATTCATTGCATAATCTTGTGGCTGCATCTGTTCATTTGGCTTAACAACATTAGGAGATAGATGTGTGACAATCAAAGACTGTTGGATGGGGTCAAATAGTGACTTCATATGAGCCACAGCAGGGTTTTTGTTCTCTTTCTTCCTTTTCTTGTCCATCCTAGCTTCTCTGGCCTTTCTTGTTGTATCTGCTTGTGCTTAAAAAGTGGGAGGAGATGCAATATATCCTCCAGCGAATGGGCGACCCTGAGGCAAGCCATAAGGAATGGCATGAGTTTTCCAGCTAGGGCTAAATTGAGGCGATGCCTGCTTGGGTATGGATGGAGAAAACAATGGTAAGGTTATGGCCTATGAAGACATGGCTGGTGCACTGGCAATTGGAGTAAAAGTTTGTGAAGGCACAACAGAAGTGGTAGGAGACATGGAAACTTGGGTGCTTGGGGATGTCACTCCTAAATAAGAAGAAATAGAGATAGGAGAGAAGAGAGAAGATGTACTTACTTGGGCTATAGATGAAATGACTGGAGCTTGTCATTGTTGGGGCATGGATGCTTCTTCTTCTTCCTCTTTAGGAAAAATTAATCTCCTTATCTTTCGAGGCCTACCTGATGCCTCCTCTAGGTCTTCTTCTAGATCTTCTTCCTTAACATTAATTATTGGTTGTTGCACAGGTGCCACTCTAGAACCCCTAGATGCCAAAGCTATATGGGTCCTGATAGACGACGATGACACAATTTCTTTCTATTTCTCCAGAGTACTGAGAGATGGGGGCCATGAAGCTCTTGGTTCTGTAGATGATGCTTGGCCCAATTCCTGAACTACTTGGACCTCCTCTGTTTCCTCCTTTTCTTCCTGAGACCCTCTTGGATTTCTACTTGTATCTGGGCTTGAGACTGGAGATGGATGTCATTCATCCCAAATTGACTCCCATGTCTCATCTGTCTCTACATTTCTGAATGTGAGTTAATTCAGAGATTTCTTGTCGATATTTCCAGTAAGCCTCAATCTTCTTTGTACTCCAATCTTTCCCTTTCAATGTCTTTCTCAAACCTGGGGTCAATTTAATTTTAGGCTCATATTCCTTTTCTTTCACATAGAAAGTTTCCCAGGACCTGGGTCCCTCATATAGCAAGTCACTTAATTCTACATAGAAAGCTAGGTCATCCTCCTTTGGAGATCTTCTATCATCCCAAAATGGGTGCCCCTCATGAACAACCTTTGTAGATACTTTGTTGTGGATTATCCAAGAAGCTAGGAAGTTATCTGGATCATATCTCCATTTATCTTCTACAATTAGGAAACCATAGGCTGCCAACTTTCTCAACAGGAGATTCTCAGTCTCTCTAACCTCAATAGTTACTTTATCCCTTGTCCAGGGAACATCATACATCTTCTTTTTCTCTTCTTGTGACCAAAATCATTGTCAATCACAAACACTTGGCGAGCTACTTCTAAAAATGTGACCCTAGGGGTCAAGACTTTGGGCAATAAAATAGGTTCTCCACTAAAACCATGGACTCTAATTATAGTAGTATGAACCCCAAAGAAATAATCACAAGGGATTGGATGATTGGTTAGAAAACCCCTGACACTCTATGTCATCATGTGTTCTACAGGCTCGAGACTTAAATGGCTAAAAGAAGGAGCAACGAAAAATTCTAAAAAATCATAGGGATCTGATGTATCAGACAACACATGAGTCCACACAGACACTGGAATGGTTCTACTACCATCAAACTCAGGGTCATACATATTCAAGGGCGTATATTGTCTAAAGAGACCAAAATTTGGATACAACATCAAGTGAGACAGATATGCAGAATACCTGAAAACTCATTTTGGTTGGAAAATTGTAAGCTGATCAATCATGGCGGCTGCAATTTGCTTTGAAAAGTCTAGCCAATACTCCTGGGACTTATCCACAGTCTTTAATCTGAAAATAACTGCAAGCTGCTAGTCGTGAACTGTAGAATCCTCATTCTGACCAAAGATGAAGGCCAGCATGGCAAGGGCTTCTTGAACATCAAAGTTGAATTAGGCACGGCCAGTGGGCAATGCAGGTAACTATGTATTATTTTCACCTAGACACATTTTAGCATTTAGAAACTTCAATGTACTATGGATATTTGCCCATATGCCCTGCAACTTCAAAATAGTTGGAAATGTGGCTGTTCTATCATACTGCAAAACCAACATGTCCCTAATCGCCTTAGGAGTAATCTAAACCATGAATGGGCCAGACTAAATAGAATTTGAGGGTGGGTGAAACAACTCCACACACAAATCAACCAACTCAGGACACGGGTGCACATTTGGAACTAGAAATTGTGCCAATTGAGACATCCATATTCGCATCCTGAAAGTTTCCCATTGACCCTTTGCTGCATGGGCGGGGCATCTCTGGTGAGCTCCCTCCCAGAGACTCTTAGTATTCTTCTGCATGTGTGTATCGAAAATGCCATCAACATAGTCCTTCACTTGATTTGGGTCAACACTTACCCCTATTTTCGAGACCCTTGTCCTCAGATAATTCTCCCTTGGCTGCGTGGGTACTGAAGTGTAGGATTTGTTGTTCATCAACTTGTCAGTGTGTTCAAAAATCCCCAACCCCTCCTATGGTGATTGTGTCTCTGACATTTCTGTATCTATTGTAAACTTAGAATCTTTTGGCACATAAGATTGAAAGGATTGCAAAGAAAAATGCACTTAGCTTGAATGCTTGCGGGGAATGGAGCTTGGATGGAATAGCAATTTCAAATGCAGAATGGTAATAGCAAATGCAACTCTCAAAGGGATTAAACTTAGCTTAGTGGGGCATCATGAAACAATAAATGACACATCTCGTTGTATTAATGGCATTAATGCCAAGAGACAATGTATTTTTTAAAAATCTGTATTGGACGGAGTGTCAGATCTGTACTAAGAGTGGCAATCTTTTGAAAAGATAGGTACTTTCTTGAAATAAAGGGAATACTGAACAACCTCAATAAATGCAACTACCAATGAGAAGGAACCTTTGCACTATTGACACGTGTTCTTGGAACACTTATTAAAAAGGGAAAAAGCAGGAAAGCAAGACAAAAGTGGAAAATAATTTAAAAGCAACTAACTAACTATGATACATATTGAGTCTCATACTTAGGTAATGTGTCTCAGGAAGATCCCATTCACCGGAATCTCCTCAGGTTCTCCATCCATAGTCTCCAACTCAAATGAATTTTGTTTCTTACATGAACAAATCCTATAAGGACCTATCCATAATGATTCAAATTTGTTGTGGCGACCTAGTTTGGCAGCTCATTCATCCCACTTCAACCACCAGAAACCTAGCTTCAAAATTTGAATTCGAAGATTTCTTGTCAAACTAATTCTTAACCATCTGTTGATGCCTCATTACTGATTCATGTGTCTTTTCTCTCTTTTCTTGAACTTCCAACAACTCAACAAGTCTGACTTGCATTGAGCCATTTTCCTCAATTTCCATCTGCTTCAACAATTGTAAGGGAGGAATCTCTATACTTAGTGGCATCACTACCGGTTTGCCATAAACCAACTCATAGGGAGACATTTTAGTTACTTGCTTTGGTGTGATTCTATCAGCCCATAGTGTTGTGTTAAGTAACTTGTGCCATTCTTTCTGATAATTAGTTCCTATTCTTTTTATGAATCTGATGAGGTTCTTATTGGTGGATTATGCTAAACCATTACCTTGTGGATAGTAATTGGAAGAAGTTTTTAGATATATCCCATTTCTTAAAGCAAACTCAAACAGTCTAGTCCCTAAGAATGCCTTAGCATTATCTGATATGATGGTATGGGGAGGACCAAACCAAGAAGTTATACCTTCTAAAAATTCTAGGATCACATTTTCAATTGCTTCCTTGAGTGGTATTGCTTCACTCCACCTTGTAAAGTAATCTATTGCAATAACGATCCATTTGTATCCCATATTTTACACTGGATTGATCATGCCAATAAAATCTAAACCCCATTGAGAAAAGGGTTCATCCACTACTATGGGACTTAAAGGCATTGCTGCATATCTCCTCTTTCTAGTATAGAACTAGCAAGCTTGACATTCTTTAACCATCTGATAGCAATCTGTAAATAGAGTAGGCCAAAAATAACCAGCTTGTGTCACTTTAATTGTAGTAGTCTTTGTTGAAAAATGGCCTCTAGAGGTTGCATGATGAAACTCATGTAATACTCTTTGAGCCTCATCCTTCTCTATACACCTTAAGAGTATTCCATCAATATTCTTTCTAAATAAGATCTAATCAAATAATACAAAATGAACTCCTTGTTGCCTATAGTACCTTTTCTTATCAAGAGAGAGTTCATTTGGGAACACACTAGTTCTCATAAACTGTATTCTGTCTCTGACCCAAGAGTCTTGGTCAATCTCTTGGAGTCTCAACACTTCTTCAAATTTTGCATTTTCAGGCATTGATTTTTCTATGTCTTGGGTCATATATTGACACAGTCCTTTGCCTCTAACCAATTTGGTAGGCCTTACCTCCACATCATACTCTAAAATCTTAATTATCCAATTGGCCCTTTTTTCAGTGATTTCACCTTCCATTATGTATTCCCTTACACTGGGGTGGGCTACTAATATCAGAATCTTGTTCCCTGTTACTAAGTGCCCAAATTTCTTAAGGGCTTTTACCATAGCATAGGCTTGTTTCTCAACAAAATTATATCTTGATTCATACTCCCTTAGTGTTCTAGAGAAGAAAGCTATTGGGTGTTCCCCTTCCTCCTTGTCATCTTTCTGAGTAAGAATAGTGGCAACACTGTATTCGCCTCCATACACATACATTATAAAAGACTTAGAGAAATCTAGATTCCTCAGCACTGGCGCCATTGAAATGGCTCTCTTGACCTCTTCAAAAGCCTATCTCCCTTCTGGTGTCCATTTGAAAACCAAATCTTTCTTTAGTAATAGAGTAATGGGGTTGATTAGCCCTACAAAATCAGATATAAAGCGGCTGACAAAATTAATCTTTCCTAGAAAGGACTGAATTTCCTTTTTGTTAACTGGCAAAGATAAATTCATGATGGAAGTGACGCACTCTGGGTAAATGGAAATTTCATCCTGTGAAACTATGTGTCCCAAAAGTTTACCCTGAGGCACAACAAAGATACATTTCTTAGGATTTAAAGAGATCCCGAACTCCTGCCATTTCTTGAAAACTGCTTCCAGGTGCCCAAAATGATCTTTGGCATCCTTGGTAAATATGGTCAGATCATCTAGATAAATCAAAATAATCTTATTTATAAGTTCCCCGAAAGCTACATCCATGGCATGCTGAAAAGTAGCCCCAGCATTTGAGAGACCAAAAGGCATCTTGGCATATGCAAATGTCCCCCACTTAGTAGTGAATGTTGTCTTGTGTTGGTCTTCATCTGCCAACCAAATCTAATTATATCCTGAGAAACCATCAAGCAAAGAAAATCTCTCTAACCCTACCACAGTTTGCAAAATTTGTTCCATAGAAGGCAGGGGGTAGTGATCCTTCAATGATGCTTTATTTAGGTCTCTAAAATCCACACAGAGTCTTATGTCACCATTCTTTTTCCTTACATGTACTAGGTTAGACACCCAGGTTGAGTGTTTAATTGGAAAAATGATCTTTGATTCTAGAAGCTTTTGTAGTTCATCTACCATTAGTGGCTCAATTCTTGGATTCACTGGTCTTTGCTTCTGTTAGACTGGTTTTGATCCTTCATCAAGCTCTATGGTATGTTGGATAATGTCTCTATTATAGCCATGAAGATCTTCATAGGTTGAAGCAATTACCCTATCATACTTGTTACACAAAGAGATCAGCTTGTCCTTTTCTTCTTGAGTAGTAGCATTACCTATCTTTAACTTCCTTCACTAACCTGAATTTCAAAATAATCATCCTTACTTGCCTTAAACTTCCTTTTGTCTAGGCTTACATCTTCAGGGTCAAATAGATTCTCTAGAGTGATCAGTCCTTTTGGGAGCTTATTTGACTTTAGTTGGATGATTTGATTGCCATAAGCTTCCTTGATCTTGGGTTGTAACTGATCAGTAAATTCTCTCGACTGTTGCAAAAACAAGAGTACTTGAAGATCATTATCAAAGACCTACCAATTCTGATCATTGTCTAGAATTGCTAGTCTTACTATAACTTTAACTGACTCGTTATTAACAAGTAGGTCACTTGCTAGGTCAAATTGAGAACCGATTTGTGCCATTCTATCTACCTCAGTGTTTTGTGTTCTGGGGACAACTTCAATGTTGAAGGCATCAAAATCATCTATTAGGTCCCAAATCCTGTGGCAGTAGGATCTCATTCTTACATTCTTTGCTATAGCTTTCTCTCTGATTTGCTTTACTACTAACTCTGAGTCTCCTTTAACTACCAAATTCCTAATTCCTCTCTTCTTGGCCAACATGAGTCCATGCACTAAAGATTCATACTCGGTATCATTATTAGTGCAAGCAAATTGGAAGCGTATAGCTCTTAGAATCTTCTTGCCATTTGGGGCAATGAGGCAAATACCTGCTCCGGCACCATTTTTTCTTCTAGTCCCATCAAAATTTAAAGTCCAGATTCTAGAGTTTCTTTCAAGTTCTTCCTTTTTAGATACTTCTTTTCTCATAACATTTGGAATTTCCTAGTCTTCTTCAAAAATCACATAAGTGCCCAAACCAGTAGAGTCATAGTTTCCATAAGGATCACTTTGCATCATGGTCATCAATTGACTATTTTCCTCTTCTTGTTGGTCATGTTCAGTCCAATCCCCTAGTTCTTCAACAAAGACTCTCTCCTCCTGGTTCATCATGGCGTGGGATGTTTCAATCCTTGGGGCTGGTTCATCAGTGATATGGTCCTTAGATAGAGGTTCAGACAATACCTTCATCTTTGTCCCATACTTAGTTCTTAAGATTAGGTGTGACCAATCTAGTGACATGTATCCTCCTATCTTGGCTGTGAAATCTCTAGATAAGCATAAACTAAAGATAGGGAGAATATCTATGACTACCACATCCTGGTTGACAGTTATATTGGGACAGGTATACAACTGTAATGGGAGTTGTTTGATCCTTCCTATAGTTTGGACAGACTTCCCATCTAATTGCGTGACTCCTCTAGTAAGTGGCTCATATGTTATCTTTAAAGCATCTACTATCTGCTTTGACATGACTATAGTACTAGCTCCAAAATCTATCATTGAGTTATGCAGGAATTTCTTTCCCACTATTAAACTCAGATAAAATGGATATGGCTTAGATTTACCTACCTCTAGTGTAGTGTTCAGTAGAGTTGTTGTCTACAACTATGTGGTGTCTTTATGTTGAGCCTTTCCTTTATCATCACCTTCCTCCTTAGTACTGGTAGATATAGAGCCCACCTAGCCCTATAGTGCTTATTGCAACAACATCTTTTGCTCAGGAATAGCCAACATATCCCAAATTGACACATGTGTTGGGGTCTTTTTTCAGTTGCTCTACCATATTCATAGGTCCCATTATTTGTGTCTTTGGATAGTAAGGATACCTTGCTCTTTCTAGCATCTAGCCAAAGACTGCTTGATTCTGAGCTGGTTGTGGCACTTCTTGTCTTGAACCTGGATTATAATGGTTCTGGAAAGGAGGAACTCCAGCAGTCTCATTATTTGTGGCTTTAGGTTGTTCCACCATTCTTCTCTTTGATCTAGTATAATAATCTGACTGCACTAAGGGTTTCTTGGAAGTGGATGCTTCATTCAAGAACACTGAATCTTCATCTTCAATCCATGAAAATAAAGCATGCTCAAGGGCAATTTCTTCTTCTTGTTGAATAGACATCCCTTACATCTGAGCCACGATTACTGCATTCTAGACACTAGGTGACTGGTATGGAGGAGCATTAGACATCATGACTTGCCCTTCTACCCTTCTCTATTCTATTATTTTTTGTTGTAAGTTGCCTCTAGGACAATCTCTAGGCATATGGGCATTGTTACAAGGGAAGCACCAGGCATTGGTATCTTCTATGAAATTGTTTTGCCCTGGGACTAATTCTCTATTAGGATTATGAGGGATAGTCTGTAAATGTGTGAGAACCGTGACCAATTGGTTTGATGGCTGAGGATTATTTTGCCTTTGAGGGCCTTGATATTGATTTGATTGATAAGGGGGTCTATTTCTACGAAAACCTTGATAGGCGGGCTTTGGATAAGAAGTTTGTTGCCTTTTAATATTGATGATCTCATTTGAGAAGGTCCTAAGAATGTTCTTCATATCATCTATTTCTGATAGAGGGGCAGAGGGTGCTGGCACAACAGATTATTGGGTTGTTGGGAAGGTATACATAGACACAGGTGTAGCTATAGGATTAGGGACCTCCTGTGGCAAGGGAATTGAAATCTCTGGAAATACAGGCATGGGAGGCCTTGGAGGCATCTTTCCAACATCTATTAGATTATTCTCAGCCTTAACAGCTAATTCATATGCCTCTGGCAGAGTCTGACCTCCCAGGGACTGAATCATTATTGATATATCAGAATTGAAAGCTTTGAGGTAGAATACAATTGCCATACCTGATGGTGGCCTTGCTATAGTAGGAATTCTGTCCCAGGACTTTTGAAACCTTGTGTTGAAATCAGTTATAGCTTCTTGTGGTGCCCTCTTTATGGTGATTAATTGTTGCAGCAGGGAAGATTTGTTACCCTTTTCACTAAATCTTGCAAAGAAAGCATCACCAAGTTGATCCCAAGTAGATATTATATTTGGGGTCAAAGATCTATACCAGTCCAGAGCCTTCCCTTTGAAAGAAGCTGCTAACAATCTGATTTCTACGTTTTGTACAGTAATGACATGCACTGCACACACATCTGACACATCTTGAAGATGTTCCCCTGGTGTCTTAAAATCTTCTCCACTAAATTTAGGTAAATCCTTCAAAGCATTAGCTGGAATTGGATCCCAAGTAGCTGGTGGTACTAGAAGAATGAGAGGACTACCAGTGTTCCAATTTGCATAGTTCCTTGGGGCTACAGGTGCTCCCACTCCTTGTGTTACTGCAATTTGATTTGCTCTTCTTCTTAGAGTAGTAACTAATGGTGGCAATAGAATACCTAGATTAGCAGCGAGATGAGCTCTTGTTGTAGGTCCACAGCTCTAACTCCTTATCACTCTATGGTTCATACATCTTGATCAAGACTTCAAGAAAGGTCCCATCGGGTGTGCAAAAAACTGTTGATGCTTAAAATTGTGCCTAGTTCCAACACCAACATGGGAAGTTTCAAGAATGTGGGACTTGCTACTTGAAACAACCTCCAGATTTTAAAGAAGTTGGCTCTTCCAATTTAAATGGGGTTTTGAGTAAAAGGCATAGAAAGAAACAAGATTACAAATACAATAAGCAAAATCTAACACTATGGTGATGCACCAGGATTAATTGTATTTCCTTAATTAGCACAGTGAACCAATCCTTAAGATACAGCTATATTAAAGAGCAAACATTTGCATGATTAATATAAACAGATTGTGAATGAATCAGGTCAAAGGCTAAACTCAGACAAATTTTACAAAGACACAGATAATATCAACAAGGCATAGCAAATACAAGAGGCACATCAAAGATGCACAGGTATATTAACCTTCTTATTAGAAACAACAAAATTAAGGCAAATGATACAGTCTAGTCCCAGCAAGAGTCCCTAAATTCTCTACTTAACTCTCGATAAAACTTATCAAAAATACTACCCTTATCAATTACAAATTACTGCATATATAGCCACAAACTTGGACCAAGATCGCCTGCAACAACCTAAATCTTCAACGGCAAAATAGAACTGGAGTCAACTGGAAGTCCTCGACTGTTAAGATCTTTCTGAATTTGCAACTATATTATCCCGTGCACTCATTAGTTGAGAAACCAAAATATGTGGCACTGTAACTGCATTCTTGTTAAGACACATGGCGACACCTGAGGGCTCGTGAAACTTAAAAAAATGTGACACGCGGCACTATCCGTCGAATTTAGAATTCCTTTACCTTCAAAAGAAACTGCATAGAGAAACGCCACCTATCACTATCCTCTTGAATTTGGAACTGATACATGTCTCTCTCCGCTGAAAGCAAAAATTGTATCCTTATGCCTAAGCAACTCGTCACTATGACATCTAGCACTGCCCACTACACTTAAAACTGAGACATAATTATATATGGGACCCACTGCATGTGCCACTTTACTATCTGCATAAAGAAATAAAACTGGGACATGTGGTGGCCTCCGATGAAAACAATATTGGACACGCGGCGCCATCTGCTTGAAACATAGCTTATGAAAAAGGGGTTGAAGGATTACGTGGAGACTGACACTTGTCACACTCTAACGCAACTAAAAAACATAATGCCTTAACCTGGGAGAATTGAAATAAAAGAGGTTCCCACCTCCACAGTCGCCATGTGGTGCTCTTCACTTTACTTAAGAAACCGTATCATAAAAACTATGGCCCACCATATATCTGCCAGTACTAACAAGTCTCAAATAAAAGAAGATACATGTGGCGCGATCCACTGAAACTTAAAAGAGACATATAGCAACACCCGCTAGCAAGCAACACAAAAAAAAAAACTTTTAGAAACTACCTCCGGTATCAACACGTGGCGAAGCCCACAGCAACTATGAAACTTAATAAAGCAAGACTGCTATAGCTACATGGCACACTCCACTGCTTCAACTAAAAGCAAAAAAGAAACACACGGCAGCGTCCGCTGGAAACTTAATACTGTTGCTATTAGCTGTTGCTTGACACATGGTGTGATCCGCACACAGGGACACACAGAAGAACATAGCCACAAATATATAGTTACTGGAAATATTGAAACAATATATATGAAACAAAATGTAGAGTTTTTTAGCTCTACAATACATATGTTCCAAAGAAAGATCAGTTGTTTTATGTTATGTATTTGATTCAGAAAGTGAAATATACATAAGTCATTGCATAGAATGAGATAGCTGATTGTATACAAAAGAATGTATAAAAATGTCCCACACAAGCTGTGGGAGTAACTGAAATAGGCAACATAAAAGTAAATTTTACTTTTGAAAGAAAAGAAATGCATAGGAAAAGAAGAGGGACCCGTCATTGCTTGTGAATGACAAATCCCGTGGTCAAGCTAGTTGCTATCTTCCTCCATCCATTTGAGCTCCAACGTACCTGGAAAACAAATTTTGTTAATGCTCAGGGTACCAAGTCTTTTCATACACAATCAGAACTTCAAAAGTACCATTCACTTTTATATAGCAGCAATATCAGTAATCAAATATCAACATAAGAGAGGTCAAAATGAGCAGATACAAGTGCCATATAAGAAAGAGAGATCCATACAAGTAACCTCACATCATGAATCAAAGATATGTTTCATATGTTAACTTGTTTGTTCACTATGTAGGTATAGGAAAAGTAATGTTTCTGATTTGAAGACATTAAAACATGTGGAGAAAATGTGGCTCCCACAAGGGTAGAGCCCAACATGTTTTCTTTTTATTCATTTGAAAAGGATATCAGATTGTAAAAGACAAGATACATTATTCAAGACAATACTATGCATCAAAATAGTTAAACTTGCAAGAAGAGTAAAGTCATCATGATAAAAGTGAAGAGGAGAAGTTGCTCCTATAAACTATGCCCATTTCAAGATTTTCATAAATGCAATCATAAGAAAGTATTCTTCTTTATTTATGTTATGATTAAGGTATATTTTTGTTGTCAAGATTTATGCCATAGATATGACAGTCATCTAGGTAGATGATACATCATGAAAGATCAACAATAGATGTCATAAAGAAAGCATAAAGTGCAATTAGAGCAACTGTAAGAGTTATGCTGTCAACTAAGTCACAGGGGATAGTCACATCATGTTCAGAGCAGCTAACATGGTTACAAGAGGGTACAGTGAGCATGAAAGACCATTTATAAGCCACTAAGTACAATCATCAAGAGGAATGCAAACACCAGAAATAGCAATAGCCATCAAGTAATCAAAACAGTCTTATGAAGAAGTCACAACAGCCATTAGCAGACAAACTATGTAGCAGTCATAAGAACTAGTGGAAGGAAGTAAAAGTGTTTCAAAGTTTTTATGTTGAGTCTTGTCAATACTAAGTGATGATATATTGATAAAGGACTGTTAGAACTTTAATCAAGAACATGCAAACCTACAGATAGAATGCATAAAGGCACATGAGATACTATCAACTTCTTAAAAAAAAACCATGAAGGAACAGGTAATTCATGTACAAGATCATGCAATTGAGGGTACAGATGTGGATAAGGAATAAGAGATATCAAATACAGATGTATTTACATGGAGATAGCTCAAATAAACAAGTTATCGTGTTCATATTATGGAATGAAGTACATATGCTACAAAACTGGAAAATCATGTAATCATTTCATCCTTATGCCATACTGACAATTAAAGCTACAGGAGGTAGCATAGAAGAGATCATATCTGAATGTTCATGGCATACATGAGATAACTTATAAAGAGAAAGGTACATTATGTTAAGTTCATGTCATATAATAAAGTACAGATGAGAAAATGACAAGGAGAATGTTATATCAGTTTACCAGATACAGTTCTCTCATACATCCAAAAGACAGGAGGAGAAAGAAATAAAATATAAAGGATTGTGTTGTTCTGAATTTTCTTCTTTTTACATATTGATGTGAATAGGTTCATTTATAGCAGAATGTTCATAATCATCATCTTGTATTTTAAAGTTATATTGTAAAAGACAGTGAAAGAGAGCAAATGTAGAACAACCCATATGGGGAAATCATAGTATGACACAGTCATAACCATGCTATAGGAGGGTCTTATTGATGAAATAAAAACCCTTATATTTCCTTCTTGAAACCCTTGTTGCATATAGAAAAGAAGAGATACAAAGGAAAGAGCTACAAAAAGCCTCATTGCCCAGAAGTGACAAAACCCTCTCATATCTTGAAACCCTTGTCTCATTGTTTGTATACAATCAAAATAAGATACAGAAGAGAGGAGAAAATGTAAAGAAGAGATACAAAAAAATAATAAAATGTAATGGCCGTGCTAGGAGAGGCCTTTTATGCAAGAAATATCAAAAAGCCTTGTCCCCATTCTTTGAAACCCTTATATTTGTGTATCTACAAAAAGGGAGTAAAGCATAGTCATACAGGCCTTGGCCATGAAAGAGCATTTTCCTACAAATTTATGTGAAACCCTCATTTTTCTTTTTCAGACCTTACATGTTCAGGTTCACAGATGAAAAGACACTTTTAAAAAAGAAGATACAAATAAGTATGGTTGTGACTAGAAGGCCTAGTTTTCTTTGAAGAATAGTTACCCACTTACAATTTTTGAAACCCTTGTCAGTAATGGAGCTACACTTTTAAAAATGAAGATACAGGAAAGCCGAATAGCAAGAAACTCACCTCATTTTCTGTATGGAGAGATCTACAGGCCATGGCCTTCATTTTGAAGTTTCTCAGAATGTGAATGTTACAGTTACAAATGAGGACAACACAAAGACAAAAGGCATGGTAAGGATATATCCATAGAAAGCTCAAT
This sequence comes from Cunninghamia lanceolata, assembly GCA_027924645.1. NCBI lineage: Eukaryota > Viridiplantae > Streptophyta > Pinopsida > Cupressales > Cupressaceae > Cunninghamia > Cunninghamia lanceolata. The sequence continues at coordinate 10,086,639 of BSBN01001281.1, forward strand.
ATACAGTCGTGGCCAAAGTCTGACAGTGGTGAGCAAAAAAATGACAGAAGATTGCCAAATAGAAACTCAAAAAGACATGCTCACCTTGTTCCTACTCCAAAATGCCATAAAAATGCAAGAGATCGACCAAAAAATGGAGTGAAAAAATAGAGAATATGCATTTCCTCCAAAACCTAGCGGCGGCCAAGAGAAGTTGTAGAGCTTACAAGTGAAAGCAAAATAAGAAAATAGTGACAACTTTTACGGTTCGTTCATTCTTTTTGTTCGATGGCCTCTTCTTTTGCCATTTGTTTTGACTTAGCAACAAATATCAAATCATTTACCTTATTTGAATGTCGAGGTCAAGACCTGATCTTGACAAACCTAATGATTATGCCAAGGCAGGTTTGTGGGCCAAAGAAAAGAAAGTCATTTCTTTTTGCATTTGTTTAGCCAAAGTCAAAAAATTGAAATCATTGAGTGATAGGGCTTAATGCCTTAAGATCTTTTTTATTTCCTTTATCTCATGGAGGTCGACAAAGTGGTCGAAGATACCTTGTAACATATGCAAATCAAATCAAAAGTCAAAGATTTCTCATCATGCATGGAGACAAAGTATGGTTGAGTCCTTTTATGCCTTATGCATTTTTTAATGCATTAAAAGTCAAGGCAAGGATCATTCAAAGGTAGGATTATTTGCAAGGTGAATGAAGACAAAAGGTGAGGTGGAAGATTAAATGGACAAAGAACATTATCAAAGAAGAGGTGAGATGCATGTGGATATGGATAAGGGTAATACAATGTGACAATCAAGTGCATACAAAGAAGATATGGTAATAATGACATGCAATATGAGGGTAATGATGCATATGAATTGCAACTAGATATTTGTTCTCTTTTGCAAATGTAATAGAGGCAAGGGGATATTTTTACCTTGAGTGCATGAAAGATGTGATTATGGAGCTTTTATATTGCATGGAGTTATAAGGTGATTATGATGCAATTATTATTTCTCTTAATAGTTCATCATATTATTTTGCATGCAAGTGACCTAATTTTTGCATGGGAGATATAAGGGCTCTATTTGTCTTTTTCCATAAAGTAGAAATAGATAAAACATTGTAAAAAAAATGATAAAGTAATGAATTATAACTTACTTTATCACTTGTCATAATCATGCAAAAAACAATGATAGGCAAATCCATAACACGTAACAAAGTAAGTCTCGTCGATTACTTTTTATTTTTTCATAATGTTTTATTTATCTCCAAGCCATGCAAAATCAGGAGATTGAATATTAATGTCCTAGTGCCATTATTTTCTGCATAGGTTTGTAATAAATTTGAAATGTAAAACATTAAACTAAGTGGTGTAATTATAAACCACTTAGTCAATGTTAATTAGATGCAGAAATAATTGTATTTATGTCATTTATTGTGCAAAGGACAAGTTGACGAGGCTTTTAGATGTGGTCAAAGAGATGTGGTTGAGCATTTATTATGAAAATGCCAAACATTTATGATGCTGCAAGAGAGGTTGACAAACAGGTAGGGGAGTTATTTCATGGATTTGACTTGTTTTCAGTAGCATTTAAGTGCATTAAGAGGTTGTTTTTGGAGCTTTTATGGTGGGTGATGACATACCCTGACTTTTTTCTCATTGGAAACTCATTTTGGAGGGTTTTTGATAGATATTTTGAGGGCTTTTATGATATGCACGACCAAGGAGGTTTCTGGTCCTTATCCTATGACAGCAGCTTGGAGAAGTATATAGTCTTCTCTCTTGTTCATTATTTAGAAGTTCTAGCTTTTCACTTGTGCCATATTGTAATTTTCTGATTGCAGAAGTGAATAGTTTTGTAACTCTTTTTTAAGAGTAACACAACATTGTAACACCTTTTTAACAATAATAAGCAGTTTATACCTTCCTATTTCTTCTGATATTTTGTGTCCTTAGTGTTAGTACAAATCTTTGTGATATTCTTCATCCTTGGAGTTGTATTTCATGTTGGTGCCTTTATGCAGGAATACATACATTTTTATAGGTTGTGAGATGTGCTAGTCATAAGAATTAATCTTAAGTGGTGAGAAAACATCTTTCTCCCTTAAAGGACTATGATTATTTAACCTTCTTATAAATTGATGATGCAAAGATTGTGATTTACTGCGTTATGTATGAGAGCCTTGATGTTACTGGTTCTATAGTGTGTCAGTTTTGTGTAGTCTCAAACAATCTTTTGGTGCATCACCTTAGATAGTAGGTTTTATTTTCATGCAATCCTTCTTACTCTTTTCTCTACAAAGGCATTAGTACAACCAGTTATAGGTGGAGTATAAATAGGAAGCCGACCTTCTCCAGAGGCTCTTTCCATCATAGGTAACCCACAAGCCTGAAAAGATCCCATGTTTCTCCATAATGCTAAGTTCTACAACTTAGCAAGGGTGCAATTTTGAGAGACAACAGTTCTAAAGTGTAGTAATAAATTAATTAAATTAATTTATTACAAGTAAATAATTGGGATGAATGGCTAAAGATGAATGGTTTAGGATAAATTAATTAAACAATTTTATTTTATTTAATTAATTAGTGCAAGGGATAATTAATAGTGTAAGGATGTGGGAAAGTGGCTTGTAGGGTCAAGACATTTTCAGGTGTCTACAAGGTCAACATGCAATCTCCTAGGTAAAAAATCCTACTAAAGAGCAATCACATTATTTGTTTCGTTTGCATACATACAAAACATTAATTCATGTCATAATTCATGGCATCCATAAAGGCAATAAAGATAGAAAGATCTACTACATTTGCATTCATATGTGTTTTGCATCCACACATGTTCACATTGCATCTCATTCCTATCAAAAATATTTAAAAAATAACATTATCATAGTATCATCATCCATGTGTGAATCAAAGAGCATATAAGCAATAAATTAGCCACCTATGTGCACAAGATATTAAATGCAGTTATGTACAAGGTCATAGCAATAAGTGCATATAAATGTCTAAGTACATGTCACTTAGGGAAATTTGCACATGGGAAAAGTCATTAAACTCGATGAAAGAAGGTTCCTCTAGGACATCAAGGATGACTCTAATTTGTGGAACCATCTGGGCTCTTGCTCCATGGTCTCCTTTGGCTATCTACTACATCTAGAACTTTGGGAGTCCTACAAGTGTGAGAAGGGACCTGATTGTGAACAGGAGAATGTGAGGGTCCTGCAATTTGAGTAGGTGAAAGAGTAGAAGTTCATCTATGGACCCATAAGCTAGCCATGTCTCAAAGAAAGGCATTCTCAGCCTCTAATGTAGTAATTATGGCCCTCTAGGAAGCAACCTCTTAGCTAGCATGATAAGTAGGAGCTAGAAACTTTTTGTGTGTTGATTGACTAAAGAGGGTACATGAGCATAAACTAATAGAGACTCTCTAGCCTATCCAATGATAGAGATAAACACATCTAATGAAGCAATCTAAAAAAGATCCCTCCATCTATCAGTAGTGCTTGAGTAGAATCACAAAGAGAAGAGTGTGTTAGTTCAAGAATTAGACCTGAACTATTTTTGAAAGAAGTAAGTGCAAGAAAGAAAAAGAGCAGGTTAGTGTAGTACTCACAAGGATCTCCTAGATACCATGAGGGATCACCAAGCCTCATATCCTCCTCCATTATCTCTAAGAAAGGAGCTTGTCCATGTCTAGGTGGGGCCTCTATTGTTTCTACCTCCTCATTCTTAGGAATCTCCTCTTCCTCTCCTAATGCTACCTCATCACGCTCCTCCTTAGGATCACAGTCATCATCTATAGAGTCATTAGTCTCCTCCTCAATAGCAATAAGTCTTTGAGATTGATAGTCTCTCCCCCATCTAGGACCTCACTCTTGGGATGATCTCTTGATCAGAACTCAAAGAATTCATGGAACTCATAAGAGTGTCCTATGCTGAGCATTCACCATCTCCTACATTGATCTTTAACAAGGGGGCATTAGGGGTAAGTCCTTTGGAAAATCATCTCCTAGTTGCTAAAGGACTCATGTGATGTGGTAAGTCTCAGCTAAACCACTTTGATATGTTAAATGGCTCACCTCTTGATAGTAAGTTTGGATCATGCTATCATCTGGCCAAAACCCTCCATATATGTATAGGGGTTTGAAATGAAATCTACATCTGTAAGCTTAGCCACAATTTGTTTGGAAGCATCAAAGGGACCAAGTTGTCTCCATTACATAACTTTTGGAAGTTTTAGCCTTAGAAGGGGCACCTCTTTTTGAAATGGTATAATATGCTCAAGGATCCATGTCATAATAAGTGAAGGGTTACTAAAGGCAAGTGCCCCTCGTTGTGAGTTGTGATATAAATCTCGGTATACCATAGCAAGAATGTCAATCCCCCAAGTGAAAATTATCCCTTTCTCAAGCTACTGAATGATTAATGCCCAACACCACCTAAGTATAAGAGCCTTCATGTCTCTTAATAGTCAAGAGGCAATCAGGACAATAAAAACTTTCCATAGGGGCAGAATAGCAAGCCTTAGGATTGAAGTAAGTTGAATACCATGACTATCTCTTGGACGAGTCTCTCCCATGATGGCCACCTAAGCCAATCTCTCTCTCAAATTCTCTCAGAAGTGCAAGTCACTCTCCTTTGACATGAACTCCTAGGATACAATAAACATCATAGAGGGTGATGGTCCACTCTCCAAAAATGGAAGGAAATTAGAATGTATTCCGATCAGCATCCCAATAAGTCAATATTTCATAGCATATACAGGACGACGGGTGAACAATCAGAATTGGTGCCACTCTAGCTAGCCTTGTCCTCTGCAAAATGGAATGATCAGTAATCGAAAACAAATCAAGGACCTCCATATACCAAGCCTTCTTGCGAGTTGCACTCCAATAAAATATAGGTGTCCTTCCAAGCAATAAAGTGCCAAGTTAGATTGTAAAAAATATATAAAATTGTAAAAAGCAAAAAATTAAAAATCACAAAAAGTCATAAAAATTACAAAATCCTAAAAATCAAATACTTTCTCAAAAATTGTAATAAATAGAGAAGTTAGTGTCAAAGTCAAAGAAATTAGGCATCAAAAAGTAACATTTTTGCCTCGGTCCCTACCTACAAACCTTTTGGTGGCGTCACCCATTTTACTAGGCCAAATCTCTCGGGCGACCCAAGATGAAGTGGTAGGGGTGCCTAGGTGACATGCCTTGGTAATAGGGGTGACCCTATGCTATGATTTTGCAAACCTCAATGGGCCTAAAAAATAAGAAAAATAGGCAAAAACACACAAAAGTATATATAGAAAATGATGTAACACCTAGATAAATGTGACAAGAAAGCATAAAAATAACAGACATTTTTCAAATAAAATCAACAAAAGAAAATCTATGATTTCAAAAGAGGGTTTATCTCATTTCTCATACCTAGGGATCCATGAGAGGCTGATTGGCAACCACATTATTGATCTCCTCATCGTCATTTTTCCATTGACTATCCTCTTATGTAGTTTCATTGTTGTTTGCTCACTCTGTCCTAATTTTCCTCTTCCTTCTCCTCTCTTCTTCTTATCTTAGTTTGCATTAGTTTAGTTTGTTTGCTTAGTTTAGTTTTTATAGTGCATGTTTTGTCTTCGTTCTATGTGTCTTTATCACAATAGGTCTTCATAGCAAGGTGAGGTGACTCAGGGATGCTTCAAACTCATATATCAACGGTATGTTTTTTCATCTTCCTTTTAGTGAATACTCCATACTTATCATAAAATTGAACTAACACTAGTCATTTTAGGTCCAGATGTGGGACAAAAATAAAGGTAAAATCCAAGTTTAAGAGTAGTACCTACCTTTCATGTAGACTATCATACCCAAGGTGGCAAATATGTAAGTACGAAAAAGGTGCACAGGCTAACATGGTAGTCTGATGATGATATAGAGTCCTAATCACACCTGTTGATAGAAAAACCTAGATCATAGTTTAAGGCTATATACTCTGTTATATGTAGTAAACCTTAGTGTGATGCAATAAAAAGGGAGAACTTAGATATGCAATAAGTATAAACCAAATTATAAGAAATTATATACACTCATATATATACACTAATATATACATAACATTATATATTAATATACTTTAATGGCTTACACGTCTTATAATTCATTCCTCATGCTTTACTCTTACTTATCATCTTCCTTCTTCTCATACATATATAATTCATATGATCCATGCTCTTATGCTCTTATCTCTCCATGTGTATTTCCCTTATTTCCTTTCATAAACACTCTTAATTATCTTCTTCCCATGAATTCACCCTTTCCTTTATGATATTTATCCTTTTTATATCTTATTTAGACGTGTTAGGGTGTGTTTAAGGCTATTTAAGGCCTATATAATGGATATATGGGTCTAGAAATTACCCAAATGACATGTTTAGTGCCACACAACCTTCGATATCCTACCAACATCCTCCCCAGGACTAAAACATTGTCTTGTCCTCAAGACAACCTAGTGAACCACTTGTATCCTTCATGATTACCTTTCTTGCCATGGTTCTTCCTCATAAGCATCCTCTCTGGCACACACTAACTTCATCTTCTTTAGCTGCAACCCTTTTGGCGTTGTTGGCACCCAACTTTTTTATTTCCCCCAATCTTGTAAATTGTGTAAAAAATAGTTAAGATCCTTCCTTAAACCCATCATTAATACCTGAGACTACTTTAAATGGGCTCCCTTTCAGAAAATTTCTAAGTAAAGTCCCCCAAGTCATTAAGTTTCCCTTCATTTGGAAATTTGTCTAAGTGTTTGGTATTTGGCTAAGTGTTTCACCTTTTAAAATCCTTGAAATTGCCTAAGTGTTGTTTTATCAGCAAGTTTGACAGTTCGTGAACTTGTCAATTTCCTGATTTCCTTTCATCTTGTTAAACCAAGTCTTTGTCGATGAATTAGCCGGTTCACAAACCATTGAACTTGCTAACCATGTTCACTGTGGTTCCCCAATTTTTTAGACTATCAATTGGCTGATAAAGGAAAGATAGAGAGGCGAAAAGATGGAGAGAAAAGAAAAATCAAAGAAGTTGTTGACAAAGTAGGAAGTTCATGAACTTAAAAGTTTGCCAATAGGCCAAGTATCTGACAACAAAAAAAATGGAAATTTTTGTAAGGGATGTTCAAGGTTGAGGTTGTTGGCAAATAAGATGGTTCACGAACCATAAGGTTCGTCAACAAGGTAAGTCACCAACAAAGGAATATCGAAAGGAAGCAAACAAAGAGAAACAAGACTGAAGTGGATGGTTGGCGATGGGCCAAGTTAGCCAATAGGTGAAATTTCTAATTAAGAATGAATACAAGGATAAAGTACAAAGAATAGAAAGGGAAGATGAGGATAGTTCCAAGGTTCGTGGCAAAAATAGAAAATCAAAAGTGAAAGTCAATTTAAAGCATGTAGTAAATGTAGTATTTTAAAATATTTTAAAGGTAGTTTAAAATGTTTTAAAGTGTTGTAAATGCTTTACATAGACATTTTTGGCGGGAATTGTATTTTAAAATGCATATCTACTCTATGGCCACCATGAATGCAAAATTAAAGAGGATGTATAGGTTGTTGGCAGCGTAGGTCATATTAATTATAGGAAGTAATGGGATTTGGTGAGAATTAATGTTGGTGCAGGTAGGTAGGTAATTGGTGTCCATTTGTTGCATTAACTTTCTCCCTATATATGCATGTTTGAGAGATGTTCTAGGGGTTGGTCATTTTTGGCATTTTCTAGATGATTGGTGCAATGCAGCTAGGGTTTCAACCAATGTGAAAGTTTTAGACCTTTACGGGTGGCTTTTGTCAATGATATTGATGAATCAATGAAAATTTTGTGAGTAGAATCATTTATCTCCATTGTTATAGATGTTTATTTAGGGAATTCCTAGTTCACTATAGGATTCCTCTTGCCACAATTTGTGGTGTGATTGTAATATTCATTTGAAGGGTTTGACAAGCCCATAATATATTACATGTTGTAATAGTCATTTTAAGATTGCATATGAATGAATGTCATGTGGGAAGGGATAAATAAGTATGTTTGGTTCTGTTCTCAAGTTTCATGCATCTGGATGTTCCAGTTAGGCAACTCGATACCATTTTATTGTTGTTCTCCATTTTAAATCTGTAGACTCTATAGCCCAGTGGATAAGGCACCGCCCTGAATGATGTTTTGATCACCTAAACAATTTTTTAAATCAAACAAATCAACCTAGTGTGAGGTAGAAGCAAATCAAGTTTGTATGTCTTCTGTGACTCATGTTATAAACAAGGAGTTATTTTAAGTAAAATATAAATGAATGCATTCCATAAGGGTCATACATGCACATTTATATTAGCTATATAGGGGTTTTGTGACAACCAGTTGTTCTTGGTTCAGTGACAGTTTTGGGGCCAAGGTAATGGGTTGGGTTTGGTTGTTCATAAATTTTTAATTATTCTTTTGATTTGAAATCAAGACCTGTTAAGGTATACCCCTTGGAATATCCGTCCAAAGCCTAGCCAAGCTCAAAGTGTAGATGAGCATACCCACTCCTATTAGTTGGCAAAAATCACCCTTAACCTATTGACAAACCTCTTTCAATCACTTTGATGACACCCCTAGCTTAGGTGATTGTGAAATGTTTTAATGTTTTGGGTTGCTGTCATTTTGAGCACCAACATTTCTGGCATCATTTCCATGGATGAATTAAAAGGTTTAATTATTTTGAAGACCTATGTAACAGTGATCTATATTTGTGCATTTTCTTTGGGTAAGTTTCGCATCCTGTCAACTTACACTAACATTCTGGTGTCGTTGCTAGAGACACCCATTGAATCACTTTACTTCTAGTTGTTGCAGTATTGAGATACAGTATTAGTTTGAATATTTCTTCCCAAAAGGGGAAGTGGTGACTCTATTTTAACAACCTAGAAACTATTTGCTATTTGAAAAGAAAAGGATTCACAATGAATAGAGGAAGAAGCTAGGAACAACTTGGGAATGATGAGTCCACTAGTAAAGGAGGAAATAAGAGTAGATGGAGTGAAAGAAACCCTATTGTGATGCCTCCATTGAATGCCCAAGATCATGTAGGTGTTTCCAGTAGAAATGATACATTTGATGATCTCAGAAGTCAGTATCAATATACTCCTGAGGACTCAGTAGATAAAATGCTCAGAACAAACATAAGGGTGAATAGAAATGAGTATGATGTTTGAATAAATGAGAACATTGTTGGCAGAGGAAGTAGAGATAGGTCTCATGATCCACATCTGAGAGAATTTAGAATGCCCAATGAGAATGAAGAGACATTTCAGAATACTCAATATCCTACTTCTCCCACAAGATCACCTAGAGGTCGGCATGATAACATTCCTAATGAGGAAAACTAGCAGGAACAACCTAAAAATGAGGAAAGAGAAATGACCCTTTAGGATGAGCTTGACCTACTTGATCATATCAAGAATATACAAAGAGAGTTATAGGCTTTACTTGACCAACATCAACCTCAACTTGCCCAAACGGTCCAAGTAAATCAAAATACACAACAATAGGCCAAAATCAATAGTATAACCAACAAAACAATCAAAGACAACATCAACATTAACATCAATAAATGGGATAGCAAGGTATAAATCACATGCATGTATTCAAAATGTCCACAATCATCACCCACAAAATCAAGCTAACAATAGTATGGCAATGTTCAGAACCCTAGGTCTGCACAACGAAGACAAGCACAAAGATTTCCTCCATTAAGGCAGCCTTGAGGAGCTGCAACGTATAAACAACTTGATTTCTTTGGCATACCTGATTTTCCCAACCCCATACCAAATGAGATTAGAGGAAAGATTCCTAGATTCCAAGGAAATAATGTTGTCATAGGTGAAGAGCATCTTAGTCATTTTATTAATGTCACTGATGAATATGAAATTGAGGATGAAGATGTCATGATGAAATTATTTGTACACTCATTGGAAGAAAGTGCTAAAGAATGATATAAGGCTCTCCCGGATAGCAGTATTGACTCTTGGGAGGAGTTCATGAGGGTATTACAATTGCAATACAGGGATAGGATTGACCCAAAGTTTGCCATCCATGAACCCACAGCTATCAAAAAGGCAATAAATGAGACAATAACAAATTTTAACAGTTGCTTCATCATGACTATGAGACCTAATGAGTCAATGTGTTTGGTGTTCTATTGTGGTGCATTTGACTCAAAGATTGGTTACTGTCTAAGGGACAAGAGTCCACAAACATTAAGGGAAGCATATGATACAACCATTAACATTGAAAGCAACATGAGAGCTTCAGAGGGAAGCACATTAAAAGATATGATGTAAAACTGTCCCAACCAGATAAAGCAGCTTTCAGCAAGCCCCTCACAACTAGAGATAAATTGAATAAACTTATGGGGGTCATGAAAGACGTGTCCTACAAGGTTGCAATAAATGAGAAAAGGGTTGCCTCCACAAGGTGTTGCAACACATTTCAACGAAGGTCAGCAACTGCATAATAGGTCGTATAATACTAATTGGTCTAAGAGACCACAACAAAATGATAGACAAGTAGACCCCAGGTAGGTTAGTTTCAAACATCCTGAGAGAGACACATCTAATCCATTAAGAAAGGATCAAATCAACTTTCAAGAGACATATTCATGGTGCCATGCATGTTTCCTTCCCCATGATCCAGCCAATTGTGCAATGGATCATTTAATGAGTAGAGAGGAGGAGTTTCTAAATGAAGGTGTAATTGAGTATTATGAAGAGGATGAGATAAACCAGTTCGACACCCATGGCTATGAGCAACTTGATAAGAATGATGAGTATAACAACCTTGAAGAGGATGATTATATTTTTCAAGCCTAATACAATGATGATTTGAAAAGATATAAGCTGCTAGCTCATGATTTTGAGCATTTAAGGGATCTCATGCATAAGAAGTATAAGCAGTCAAAACCATCGAAAGAAGATATGAGGGCATTGACTAATGCAACTATTATGCAAGTCCAAGGTAGGTACCAACTCAGGAATAGGCATGTGCCTGTGCAAGGAACTATTGTTGCAAACCCAGTTGGGAATAAGATTGGGAGAAAAGTTGAAAATAAAAAGGAGAAAGCAAAAGTGAATGTTGAGGTAAAAGGTGGAAACCTTCCAAAGAAAGCATTTGAAAAGAAGAAAGTTGCAATCCAAAAACCAATAGCCACAAAAATAAATGTACAAAAGGTTCCAGCACACATGGTCCAACCAATTGTTGTACTTGTTATTGATACCCTCAAACCAAAGGGTGATACCAAAGAGGGCTAGTCTAAAGCATCAAGTGAACATCAAAAAGACAAAGATAAGAAGCATGAGGTAAAAGGTATGGATATTTCTTCTAGTCAGTTGATTTCTTATATTCCTGATGCACAATTTCATGTGACACCCCTCTACCTCTATATCATCCCTTTGACATGGCCCAGATGTTAATTCAAATCAGAATTTCATTGCCATTAGGGGAGGCTCTTAGGATTCCTGAGCATAGAGATAGGGTTGTCTCTTTATTACAACTTCCAATACACCTATACAACCCATTGTTGTTCCTTCTAAGGATGATGAAATGATTGAAGTTTATTTAGGGTCATCTATGGTAAATAGTCAGATGGGTATGGATCCTTTCTACACCACATTGATCATAAATGGATGGCTTCTACATAGTTGTATGCTTGATTCAAGAGCATCTAGCAATGTCATGCCACTTGAAATAATGAATGATTTGGGGTTGAAGGTGTCCAAATATTTTGGTAAATGCTTTTCTATGGACTCAAGAGAAGTAAACACAATTGGTCTTATCAAAGATGTTGATGTTCAACTAGTTGCATATCTAGACAAGTCCTTTTTAATGGATATAATTATTGTGGACTGCCCTGCTAAATGGGGTATGTTATTATCTAGAAAGTGGGTAGCTTCCATGGGTGGGAGTATATAGATGGATCTATCATATGCTACCATTCTAGTCCATGGTGTTGAGGTAAATATTTATGAGGAGAAGAAGGTGGAAGACCAAAACATAGAGGACCATTACAAAACCCAAGAAGAAGTGAACTTCTTTGACATTGATATGGATTGTTTTATGGGGTTTTGTGATGAAAATGAACATAAACAGTGTGTTGATCTACCTCACATTATTGCTCTTGTCCATGATAAAAATGTGCTATGGACATTGTACTTTGATGGTGCTTGTTCTAGGGATGGCTCAAGCGCTGGTGTTGTTCTAATAGAACTAGATGGAGAATAGTTTGGGATATCTTTTAGACTTGATTTTCAGTGCACTAAAACATAGATAAGTATGAGGCATTGTTGATAGGTTTAAATGTTGTTCATAAGCATGGAGTCAAGTGTTTAAAGATTGTTGAGCAGATTAGATGTATTTTTGCTACCAAGGATAGTAGGTTGAGGGCATACAGGAATGCAGTGTGGGACACTATGGAACTATTTGATGTTGTTGGCATTGAAAGGGTGGAAAGAGTTGAAAATGAGAAGGCAGATGCCTTGGCTGTAGTTGCTTCAAAATTTGACCCTAGGTCAAATTTTTCTTATAGTTATTATGTTATATTGAAGTGCTTGTAATGCCAACAATCCCTGACAACATATACAGTTGACAAGTTTTCAATGATGGTAATTAGATTTACAATTTCCTCAATTGCCTAGATGAGTTTGACAATCAGTTAATTGATTGGCAGCCCATGATAGAGGTAGAAGATGGCAAGGAAACATTGTTTGGGAATGAAGTAGTACAGTTGAAGACAAATACTATTCCCAAGGGTTTGGTCGCACTTGAAAGTATGTTTGATAATGTTGACCATTGGAAGAGGAAAGGTAAACATGTTGAAGAGGACATCATTGAAGGTGTTAACCCTGGCACTAAGGAGGCACCTAGGATGGTTTACATTGGTAATAGACTCAAAACCCATGAAAAGCAAATGTTGGTTGCTTTGCTAAGAAAATTCAAAAAATGTTTTGCATGGTCCTATGTTGAATTGAAGGCATATAGGGAGGATTTATTTCAGCATACCATTCTCCTCTAGTTTGATGTAAAACCCTTTAGGCAAAAATAGAGGCCTATAAATCCCACAATAGCTCCTAAATTGCAACAAGTGTAGGCAAAATTAAAAGATGTGGGTATTATAAAACCAATAAGACATTATGAGTGGGTATCTAATCTTGTCCTAGTAAGGAAAAAGAATTGGGAGATTAGATTGTGTGTAGACTTCAAAAATTTTAACATCAAACCCTTAAGGACAACTATCCTCTAGCAAGTATGGATCATCTTTTGCAAAGGGTTGTTGGTTCAGAACTGATGTCTATGATGGATTCTTAGGCTACAACTAGGTATTGGTCAAGGAGTCAGAATAATACAAGACAACATTCACTACTCCTTGGGGAACCTATGTCTATTTGAGGATGTCATTCAGGTTGAAGAATGCAAGATAAACATTTCAAAGAGCAATGTATGTTGCCTTTGCAGGCATCATTGATGAAATCATGGTACTATACCAAGATGATCTCACTGCATTCTCCAAAGATAGGAAAGATCATTGCAAGCATTTGGAATTGATCTTTGAAAGATGTTTGGAATATGGGATTTCTTTGAATCCCAAAAATGTCAGTTTGGAGTAGAAGAAGGAAACCTATTGGGACATATCGTGTCAAAGGATGGGGTAAGAATAGATCCCGAAAGAGTTAAATCCATTGACCTCATTCCTTGGCCCAAATCAGTCAAAGGAATACAATCTTTTTTTGGACAAATTAACTTTGTGAGGAGGTTTGTCCCTAACTTTACTAAGAAGACCAAGGCAATTTCCAAGATGCTCAAGAAGAGGCAACCTATTGCATGGGGGAAGGAAGCAGTTGAAGCTTTTATTGACATAAATGAGGCTCTCAAAGGCACACCAATGTTGGTAAGTTTAGATTACTCCAAGCCTTTCCAACTCTTCTCTTTTGCTTCATTCTACACTATTGTTGTTGTATTATTGCAAAAGAACATGAATGGACTTGAGCAACCCATAGGGTTCTTTAGCAAATCCCTATAGGCTACTAAACTAAATTATTCAAACATGGAAAAGCATGCATATGCTTTAGTTAAGGCAGTAAAAAAATTTAGGCCATATCTTATGGGTGTAAAGACAATTGCATATGTGCCCCATTTAGCTGTGAAAGACATTTTCATGCAACAGGAAGTCTCTAGAAGGAGATGGAGACGGATCAACAAAATTCAAGAATACGACATTGAGGTGCAAGTCACCAAATTGGTTACGGGCTAGGGTTTAGCAAATTTGATGGCTAATTCCAACTTAGAGGTCGCTGAAATAAATGAAGCAGATGTTGTTACACCTGTTGATGTGTGTATGTTGACAAATGATCCATGGTACAGTGATATTATTTTCTATCTTGTCAACATGAACTATCCCCCATGTATGATTGTAACTCTGTAGAGAACACTTAAGCTCCAGACTCTTAAATATGTTGTAATTCAAGGTGTTTTAATGTGGAGAAATCATGAGGGATTGTTGCTGAAGTGTTTGGACCAGCAATACTCTAAAAATATATTGAAGAACATCACCAAGGGATATGTGATGGGCACTTCCATGCTAAAACCAAAACACATAAGATTATTAGGGTATGATTTTGGTGGCCAAGCCTCTTCAAGGATGTTGCAAAGCAAATCAAAAAATGTGATGCCTATCAAAGGTTTGTAGGTAAGTTTAAGCTTCAAGGTGCTATTCTCCTTATGAATGTTACCACTAAGGCACCATTTTAGCAATGGGGCATTGATTTCATAGGGAAAATTCAAGAGAAATCAAGCAACGGGTACAGATGGATATTGGTGGCAGCTGATTATTTTACAAAGTGGGTTGAGGTTGTTCCAATTCACAATGCTACATCTAAGGTAGTGATTGAGTTCTTGTTGAACAATGTGATAACCAAATTTGGTGTGCCATCTAGAATTATTGCAGACAATGTCATGTGCTTCAGATCTCAAGACATTGTAGGTATGTGTTCCAAATATGGGATAAAGTTGATTCATTCATCACCATACCATCCGTAGAGTAATGGACAAGCTGAGTCCAGCAATAAGAGCCTCATGAAAATTCTAAAGAGGACTCTAGATGTGAATAAGAGAAGGTGGGATGACAAGCCGAAATATGCAATTTGGGCTGATAGGATCACCTGTAAACATGTTATAGGCAAAAGCCCTTTTGAGATAGTGTATGGTTTAAAGGATAAAATGCTAATGTCATTAGATTTTGTTGTGCATCAACTGCTACAACAGATAGGAGAAGATGGAGATAATACTTTTACATTTAAAAGGATGCATGAGTTGACAAAATTGGATGAAGCTAGAAGGGTGACACATGATAAAAAAAATTGCTACAGTAGCAGAAGGTTGAGCATCTGTTCAACAAGAGAACTATTAAAATGTGTTTTCAAATTGGTGATTTGGTTCTCCTCTAGAATGCAAAATCAGAGGACAGGGGCAAGCAAGGTAAGTTTTAACCATTATGGATTAGCCCATATCAAATTGATGAAAAGGCTGACTAAGACACCTTTTATATCAGCAATGTGGAGGGAGAACTTCTAGAGCTACCTATTCAAGGACACCATTTGAAAATTTACTTCTCATTGGTAATGTTGCCCTTCAGAATTTTGTGATGAAATCTTGGTATATATGTTATATTTTGACCTCGAGCAGTCTTGACTACTGTTGGTCTTGATGGTGTATGTGTTTTTTTTGGCGTTTTTGGTCTACCCCAGAGATCTGAGATCCTCGTTGTGCCATTGCTTGGCACACATCCCCAATCAAAGCCAGTGTTGGCACCCATCTTTTTTCTTGCCCCCAATCTTGTAAATTTACATGTTAAAATCAATTAATATCCTTCCTTAAACCCATCATTTATACCCGATCTGAGACTACTTTAAATGGGTTCCCTTTCAGAAAAGTTCTAAGTAAAGTCCCCCAAGTTATTAAGTTTCCCTTCCTTTGGAAATTTGTCTAAGTGTTTCACCTTTGAAAATCCTTGAAATTGCCTAAGTGTTGTTTTATCGACAAGTTTAGCAGTTCACAAACTTGTCGATTTCCCAATTTCCTTTCATCTTGTTAAACCAAGTCTTTGTTAGTGAATCGACCAGTTTGCGAACCACCAAACTTACTGACTATGTTCCATGTGGTTCCTCAGTTTGTCAGATTATTGATTGGCCGATAGAAGAAAGATAGATAGGCGAAAAGATGGAGAGAAAAGAAAAATCAAAGTTGTTGGCAAAGTTGGAAGTTCGCAAACTTAAAAGTTCACTAATAGGCCAAGTCTCTGATAAGCAAAAAGCAAAATGGAATCTTTTTTAAGGAAGTCCACGGTTGAGGTTGTCGGCAAATAACATGGTTCACAAACCATAAGGTTCGCCAACAAGGTAAGTTACCAATAAAGGGAAGATCAAAAAGAACCAAACAAAGAGAAACAAAAATGAAATGGATCGTTTATGCTGGGCCAAGTTAGTCAATAGGCAAAATTGTTGATTAAGAATAAAGACAAGGAAGGATAAAATGCAAATGATAGAAAGGGAAGAGGAGGATAGTTCCAAGGTTCATGGCAGGAGAGATGTGCTGATAAGGCAAAATAGAAAATCAAAAGTGAAAGTCAATGTAAAGTATGTAGTAAATGTAGTATTTTAAAATATTTTAAAGGTAGTTTAAAATGTTTTGAAGTGTTGTAAACACTTTACATAGACATTTTTGGTGGGCATTGTATTTTAAAATGCCTATCTATTCTTTGGCCACCATGAATGCAAAATTAAAGAGGATGTATAGGTTGTTGGCAGGGTAGGTCAAATTAATTGTAGAAAGTAATGGGAGTTGGTGAGAGTTAATGTTGGTGCAGGTGGGTAAGTAATTGGCACCCATTTGTTGCATTAACTTTCCCACTCTATATGCATGTTTGAGAGATGTTATAGGGGTTGGTAATTTTTGGTATTTTCCAAATGATTGGTGTATTGTAGCTAATGTTTCAACCAATGTGAAAGTTTTAGCTCTTCAAGGGCAACTTATGTAAATGATATTGATGAATCAATAAAAATTTGTGAGTAGAATCATTTGTCTCCATTGTTGCAACTGTTTATTCAGGGGATTCCTCTTGCCACGATTTGTGGTGTGATTGTAATCTTCATTTGAAGGGTTTGACAGGCCCATAATTTATTGCATGTTGTAATAATCATTTTAAGATTGCATATGAATGAATGTTATGTGGGAAGGGATAAATAAGTATGTCTGGTTCTATTCTTAGGTTTCATGCGTTTGGATGTTCTAGTTAGGCAACTTGATATCATTTTATTGTTGTTCTCCCTTTTAAATCTATAGACTCTGTATCCCAATGGATAAGACACTAGTTTGAATGATGTTTTGATCACTTGAACAAATTTTTATATCAAACAAATCAACCTAGTGTGAGGTAGAAGCAAATCAAATATATATGTCTTGTGTGACTCATGTTATAAATAGGGAGTTATTTTAAGTTAAATATAAATGAATGCATTCCATAAGGGTCATACATGCACATTTTTATCAACTATAGGGGTTTTGTGACAACCAGTTGTTCTTGGTTCAATGATAGTTTTGGGGCCAAGGTAATGAGTTGGTTTTGGTTGTTCATCATTTTTTAGTTGTTCTTCTAATTTGAAATCAATACCTATTAAGGTATACCCCTTGGAATATCCCTCTAGAGCCTAGCCGAGCTCAAAGTGTATAGGAGCATACCCACTTCTGTAAGTTGGCCAAAATCACCCTTAACCTATTGACAAACCTCTTTCAATCACCTTGATGACACCCATGGACTAGGTGATTGTGAAATATTTTAGGGTTTATGGTTATAGTCATTTTGGACACCAACAGGCACGCTCTATTTCAACTCTCTCAGCAGCAACCCCTCTGGCACTCTCTATTTCTTCTTTCTTGGTTTTCTCTAATCTTTTCTATGGTCAATTCCATCACTAATTCAATGTCATCTTTAATCTACCTTAATTTCTTGTTTTTTCCTTTTGCCATGGGTGTTAATGATTTGGATTTTAATTGATCCTTTTATGCATCCCATTTGGCTTATCCTTGTCCTACATTGATCAGTCACATCTTTTTAAGGATCCCTTTAGGATCCCCCCTTTTCCATTTGTCACCCCTTAGGTGCCTAACCCCCTCTCACGAGGGTAGGGCCTAACAGAATCTTCCATAGATCATACAAAAGTTTTTATCTTGTTTATATTATTTCCTTTGTTAGTGTGAATAGGGTTACTTTGCTATCTAGCTATTTCTTAGCTTGTTCTCCGTTTTAGCTCTTTTCACACTAGGTTAACTTTACTTAGGGACCTTTTCACTTTATCCCACATTGGTTGTGTATTGAGTCTCTTGGGTGGAATATCCTATATATATTCACCTCTTGCTCTCATATGAGCAACCCCATTCTATTGTATTACTTTGCATTCTCTTGAGTTGAATACAGTTTATTTGGCTCATATGTGATTTCTATTTTGCTTTCTCTTAATCACTTGCATTCTTGGGTAGAAATCTAACATGGTATCAGAGTGGTCGTAAGTTGTGGGTTAGCATTTTTTTAGAAATCTGAGAGTGTAGAGTTGTTTTTTGAAGCACATGAGTATGCTCTTCTCTTGCATCTTCTGATGATCTGGAGAAATAGAAAAGTGTAGAGAAAACTCTAGTTTCTGGGGGGGTTCATATTTTGACTTGTCACTTGCAGGTTTTTTTAGAGCTTCCTCGAGAATCTTTGAGCTAAAATCTAACAAACGACTTGCATTTTATTTATTCTGTTCAATCTTGTAGATTGAAGCATGCCTTTGTTTGTCTTAGGTAGCTGATTCAGTCTTTGCATGCCATTTTTTGGTTACTGGGGTCATTTTTTGGTGCTAAAAACATTTTTTCATTAGAGTCACATCTTTTATAGATCACAAAGAAAAACACCTTCTAGGTTTTGTTTGCAACACCGAAAAACCATCTGGGTATCTATTAGTTTTTGCATGTAGCTTATATATTTTGTAGAAACAAAATCAGAAAGCTACAACAGACCCCCTCTCCGTTAGCGTTTTAGAAATTGCAGTTCAACTTTCAAAGGCTATAACTCAGGCTCCCGACCTCTGATTTGTGTGCTTCTTTTTTTTATTTTGGCCAATTTTTCGTGCTCTACATGCTAGTGTAGACGATTTCTAATTTTAGTGTACAGATTTGCCAAAAATCTCATATTCTCACACGTGACTCTACGTAGTTCTTGTTTTGGGACTTTCAAAAGTGCATAACTTTTGCATACGGCCTCGGATCAAGGTAATTCTTTTTTTGAAAGTGCATGTTTTTTCACTTACTTTGCAGTGGTACTACTAATTTCATTTGGGTTTGTCCTAAAATTGTAATTTCAATATATGTTCATTTTGTGAGGATTTGTAAAAGCATTGAAGTCAAGTCCACTCAGCATTCTCTTGCTAGTGGCCATTGTAACCACACTACTTATAAAGTTCCAAATCATTTTGCTTGGGGGGCTTCTTCATTGAGTAATTCAGGGGGGTCTCTTGGTGTTTTTGATTTTGTTAGATTTAGTCTCTTAATTGATCTCATGTGTGATTAAATTTAAGGAGTAATCATGGGTATCACAGAGCATCCAGCTATAATTGAACTAAAAAGAGGTAACTATAAGTCTTGGCGAGATGGTATGTTGAAACATTTCAGATGGCTTAATCTTCTGCCCTATCTCTACGAACTTGTTCCTCAACTAGTATCATTTCAGAAAAGCATTGTATGGCATCAAAAGAATGGTTATGTAGTAGCATTTCTTGGTTCAAATGTTGACTTTGACACAATGAGTACATTAACATGAGTTTCTTCCCCTCGTGCTCGTTGGACCAAACTTTGGGAGATGTATGGTGACTTGGATGAGTCTCCATTTGTTGAGGATCTCGCTGCAGATTGTTTAAAACCACTTGATGTTTTTCTACCATATGATTTTAAAACAACTATGAAGCTTGATGAATGGAAAGCACTTGAATGTCTAGATGACATAGAGACTTTTCCTGATACTCCTCCTTCAAAGACTTCATGCGGTCCAGCATTAGCAGATATTTCACATGTTCATACTAAGCCATCTTGTGTGGACATATCATTTGGGGATAAACAATGTAGTCCTATGACATGCATTAAGATCTCATCTCCTCCTTCATTACCTATTGCTCTATCTAAGTCCAATGTAGCTCCTTTCATGACTTCTAGTGATTTTGTGCAGTAGGCTCATATCGGTCTTCTAGAAGCAGTTTTTTGGGACATATTCCTACTAGACATCTCATCATTGTTTATGGAGTCCCACATTACAGATTTGGGAGAAGAATTCTCTTTGATGGAGTTGATTCTTCTTCAGATGTTTTGAGGGCACATTCAAACCCCCTTGTTCCTTCTTTGCCTACATTTGCTTCTTCAGTGACAATATCCGTAGATATTCATGAGTCCACATATTTGACTTAGTCATCATTCATGTTGACATCCTCTGCAGAAGTATCAAATTCTCATTGGTCCAGTTGTCTTATTGATGGTGAGCACCATACATCCATGGTTACTGTACCTGAATCTTATATGGTACCTGATCCATATCAGTATTTGTCACAGTTGGGCATTGGCTTAGAGATCATTGGGCAACATTTGGAGAAGGTTTCCTTGTCTTCAAAGAAGATATCATCTTCTAAGATTGTTTTTCATCCTCCTATTCAGTCATAGTTTGGTAGTGGATTGGAGACATTTGAGCGGTTTTCAGGAGCATCATTGTTGTCTTTGGATCATGTGCAAAGTTCAAAGACATTTATCCTTCTTCCTTCATATTCCTATAAGGAATGGGAAGAAATCTTGCATACATTCTTGGTCTTGTTTCTTCCTAAGGGGAGGAACGTTGTTCGACGATCATGGATCATCTTGAGTATTCATTGTCGGGCATCTACCATCGGTGCAGGAGACTCTACATTGAGGGGGGGCTACTTGGCCTCTATTCTTTTCCTATCATGGGGGAGTTTTTTCCCACTGGGTTTTCTCCTTCCTTTTCTATTTGAAGGATTTCTTTGTACATGGGTACCTCATCAGGCCTTGTTGCCAGGACCCATCTTTGCATAATAATCTTCTCTCCTAAGTTGCACTTAAGGGGGGTGTTAGTGTGAATAGGGTTACTTTGCTATCTAGCTCTTTCTTAGCTTGTTCTCTGCTTTAGCTCTTTTCACACTAGGTTAAGTTTACTTAGGGACTTTTTCACTTTATCCCACATTGGTTATGTATTGAGTCTCTTGGGTGGAATATCCTATATATATCCACCTCTTGCTCTCATATGAGCAACCCCATTCTATTGTATTGCTTTGCATTCTCTTGAGTTGAATACAGTTTATTTGGCTCATATGTGATTTCTATTTTGCTTTCTCTCAATCACTTGCATTCTTGAGTAGAAATCTAACATCCTTTAATACTTATTTTCATGTCGTACTTCTCCCTTTTGATGATCTTGCCTTGTTCTTGGATAATTCATTTTTTGTTTGACACAAGAATACTTATCCTTGTACAACACTTTAAACATACTTGTAACATGTTTCCAATTTAATCCATCAATCCATCCATAATTCATTTGCATACAATCTGACATAGATTTATTTTTCCACTCTTTGTTTTAATACATCTTTTCATAATGATTCTCCAATCAACAAATAGTACAATGATGAAGATCCCAACATGTTTCCTTCCTATGTCCTAGCATATGATAGTAAGAACACTTGATTTCTTGAATTGACTTGTTTCTACTCACATTACCTATAATGTCCATAAGGGTTTGTGTCTGTCTCTTCATCGCCTTTGGTGTATCAATATTTTATTGTGATATTTTGTATTGTGAATTGGTGATTGCTAGTTGATACCAATGCTTGATTTGGATTCCCAATGTGTATTTTTGGACCGATGTGACTCTTATAAATATATATGTGTGTTTATATTTATTTGGAGTTTCATCTTCACATTTAATTAATGTGTTGGGTGGGTGGATATGATTCCTTCGACATGATTATGTTAGATGATTAATTGTATCTTGATTGTATTCTTAGAATACTTGATTTATTTGAAATGTGCTTTTTAAATTATTAATATTTATTTACGTAATTTCTATCATTGCTTGAGCTATTTGTTACGTTTTGAATAGATGTGCGTAACGCTTGCAATGAGTGTGCATGAAATTACAAGTATTGACCAATGAGTGAAATGTGGAGTAGATGACATGGGACGCTTGGCTATCTCAGCTCATGATCCTTGTGTTGTTAAAACCAATGAAAAACCTCATACAAATCGATTGCGATTCTAGATTCCCCTTGTTAGAGATCTATGAATGTCTTCTTGGGAGTGTTGATTTATCACTTGTGTGATTCTGCATGAGCTTGGTGTGTGAAATGATTTATGGTGCCTTGAAAATCATCGTTTTATGCTATCGTTTCCTAGTTAGGAGAAAAGCATTTAAATGATTGTTTTATATATTATAAGATATTTGATTTGAAAGGGCATTTTAATTATTTGCTTGGTATTTGAAATAGATCAAATTCTATTTGAAAAAAGGTATTATAGTTTTGAATTATTGTGTTAATGATATTTGTTTTGGAAAGAAGGTTTAGTTTAGTCTAATCCTAATTAGTTGATATATAAGGAAAAAGGGCTTTGGTTTTATATTCATTGTGCATTTTGGATATTTTGGAGAGCGAAATTGGAGCAAAACAACTCATTTTCAAACCCTCTTCAAAGAATTTGATTTTTGAGTGCTTGGATTTGCTTGGATCTGAAAGCTGATAGAAGGATAATTGTTTGGAATTGAATTTTTCATTCATAGAGGTAATTCTTTTCATGTATGAATTTAATTTAAAATTGTTATTTGCAGTTTTCATTTGTAGGAAGTAGAAAATTTTGGGAAACTAATTTTCCTACAAAGGTCATGGAAATTTTTTCTTAAACTACAATTTTATTCCAAAAGTGTCTTGTTGGGTAGATTCGACACAAAAGGGTATGTTTGTATTTTCAGTTTTTGAAATTCTTGGAAAACGTGAAAAGTGCATGAATTTCCCTATTTTGGCCTATTATAATTTGTTGGAAAAATTATGTGAATGGAAAAGATTGTTGTTGGGTTAATTTAGAGCAAGAAGGTATTTTAAATTGTTTGAATTTCATTGTATTTTGAAAGTTGAATTTTGGTGTGAAAAATTGGGGAAGGATGCTTCAAGATCCGTCAATGGCAGACCCTGGACATTCTTGAAATTAATTTATTTTATATTTGGAATTTTAGGGAAATTTTGAATGTTGCATGTTGTGTGGATTGATGGATTCTCCCATATGTTTAATTTCATAGTCACATTGGGAAGCGTGACTTCAGGGGTAAAACGTTCTTCTTCTATTTTTAGGTTCATCAAAGGATGATGCTTTTGTTTGTGTGGGTTGGATAATTCTCAACTTGTTGGACACGATTGGATGCAAGGGTGCGTTAGAAAAGTGCCCTTGAGCTTGTTAGTTGTGGGGAAGAGGGATGTTGTCTCTCCTGAGGCTCTATGTGAGTGATTGACAACCATCTTGTGTCTCTTGTCTGTGTGTGTGAATGACATACATCTTGTGACTCTCATATGTGAGTGATTTAGCAATCACCTTGTGGCTCCCATGTTTGAGTGATTGAAGTATATTTTTGAGGATATGTGTGATCGATTGCGTCCATCTTGTGCTTCCCATGAGAGTGGTGATGTGATATCTTAAGGCTACTATGTGAGTGGTGCCATCCTTCTTGTGGCCCTAGTGTGAGTGTTGAAGCTTCCTTGTTGAGACTCATGTATGTGTGATCCTTTCTTGTGTATTGATTGGTGTGTGTGCCATATGTTGCCTTTATGCTCCTTGTGGTGTGAGTTGTTGCATGTGTTGCAAGCACTATTGATGTGGGTGATGTCTTGTTGTAATTGTGTGTGTGATCCCATCTTGTGACTCTAGTGTGAGTGATGTGGTTGAGACTCTTGTACTTGATTGAGTATTTTATGTATTCCTTGGATTAGTGTGAGATGGCCTTGATAGAGGGTTTGCCATGATCTTCTTTGTAGCTCGGGGGTTGCCTAGAGTGGCATAATCATCTATTGTACTCGACAATGGTAATATGGTTGGGAGGTAGGTAACATTTCCCCATTGGTCCTCAAGAAGATCTTTTTGGAGCTAGATGAGTTCTATGTTCATTTATGGACTTTTGACTATTTTGTACTATGTGCCTATCGGGGCATTTTGGTGGCAATGTATTACAATGTTTATTCATGCCTTGTATATTTTATCTATTGGAGTGTGATCCTTCCATGTTTGGGAAGTATCCTCTATTGTGTTGTATTTTTATGATGTCGTTTGGTTAGAAAACGAATCACGATCTAAATGGAAATTGTCATTTTGTAACATTATCTCTTGTGTTGAAAATGGATAACTAAGGTTGTTGGAGTCCTCTATTTTATATGATGTATTTATATTATGCTATGTTTATGGATTGGGATGTATTTTACCCATATTATGATCAAGTTTTCCATTTTTTATTTTGGCTTGATTCGACGTTGGTGTCGAACGAGCGTGGCATTCCATTTGGAGTTTCTCTTATTTTGGCATATATGTTAGCATATTGGAAAATGTTTATAATTATATATTTGAGTTATTTCATGATTTGATGTTAGATAGCATGTGTTTATGGTCGTTGAGTGGATTCCATGTGATTTGGATCCTTGTGGATGTTTCATTTTGGTGAGGTGTCATAGTCGACCATTCGTTTGGCTTGTAGGATGAATGTCAACATTACTTGGTGTGTTGGCCACATATATACATTAGTTGTCTTGCTTGGAGGCTTTTGATGTGTTGAGAGAGGTGTTTCCTTGGTGTTCACGTCATCTTGTGTGTCGATCTCCTTCCTTGTTGGAGAGTCATTTTGACATGTGTGTGTGTTGTCGATCTTGTGAGATCTTTGGGCTTAGTTTTGTCTTCTAAGTGTTTTCCAAGGGTCCTTATGTGTTTTTTGGGTTGGTAGTGGCCTTGGGGATGCGTGAGAGTTGTTTCAAAACTTGTGCCTTTGCAAAAAAATTGTTTGGGCAAAGTTCAAGGACACTAGTGCCTAGGAGGACTCCAACACCCAGGAAGGACTCTAGCACCCTAGAAGGACACTAGCACCCAAGTGGGACACTAGAACTAAGTGCTAGAGTCCTCCTACATGTTGTCATCCTATTTCACGTTGTAGTCCTTGAGCCATCAGATAACGAACATTTCTTAACTTTTTTGGGGAAATTTTGTATACAGAAGTTGTTCCCCACATGGTCCCCTGAGTCCTCCCATATTTTTATCTTGTTTAGATGTGTTGTATTTTGGGAGTTTTGATAATTTTTGTCTCAGGAAGTGTGTGTGATGCTGTTTTGTTTGCTTGTCATCATTTTCAGTGAAGGTTGTGATCCTCCTAATGGATCCCCTTCTTGGTTGAGTTGTGTGTGCTTGGAGGTTGTGTTGTGTTAGATTGGATTTGAGGTGATTATCCCCCTCATCCTATTCCTTGTAGTCATAAGAGTGTGAGGTTGTGGATTGGCATCTGACCTTCATTATGGAGCGTGTTCCATCCTCTCGTAGGGTTATCATGTTGGCATTGTCACATGATTGGTATGTCTTCCACTTGTGTTTGGTTGGTGTATTGGACCCTGAGTGGTCACCTTGGTTGTTTTGTATCATGTGATGGAGTCTCGTCGTGGGACGCTGTGATGTTTCTAACTTGCACGATTGTGTTATTGGGACATGTGCATGCCACAGTTACATCACAAAAAATTTGATTGTCCTATTTTTGTCCGTTAATGTCCTAGTGTAAAAAATGGGGCATTACATTACCCGTTGACATGATTTGTAGTTTCTTTACCTCTATATCCAAGACCTTCCTTCCTTGGCCTCACTTTTGATTCAATTGGCCATCTAATTCCTTGTCCGTGTTTTACCAAACCTTTTCCTTCATAACCCATTCTTTTCATCATTTTGAAACCAAAATTCTTTGAAGAACTTCCTGTGTCATTATCATCACAACTAACAAATTTTGCAGATTCAATCTCTTTGTTATCTTCAACTTTATTTTCTAAAGAAGCTTCAACTATATCAAAAAAATCATTCATATCACATGAAACATCACAAAGTAATGGTTTAGACCTTAGAAATTCATTTTTATTTATGCATGCTACAAGTGATTGATCTAACTGGTTATTTTTTTCTTTCAATTTTAATATTTCATCCTTTTGTAGACTATTTTCTTCTTCTGACCTCATCTTTTCTTCTGAATCTTCAAACAACTTAAGCTTTTCTTCCAGTTCTTCATTTTTATCTTGAAGTTTTTCCAATTGTTTTTCTAGATTATAGTTTTCACATAAATATTCATTTATCTCCTTTCCTATCTCCTTTATCCTTTCTATCAATGCTTTATTATCCTTTTTAACTTTCATCAATTCTTCTTCCAAAAAATCCTTTTCACACATCAAATATTTATTTTCCTTCTTACCTCTTTTACCAACTTTTCCCATTGAAACACATAATTTCTTTATTTAATTGAATTGACCACAACTCTTCACAATAAATATTTTAACCATGTATAAGTTTAAAAAAAATCCAAATTTTTCATTTCTCCTCAACTATTTTTTTAACGCCAATTTTTTCTTTGGTATGACCTCCCACATGCAACAACAACCGAGATCCTCGCAACGGAACCAAATGTTGACAGAAAACCACTAGAGTCTGAGGCTATATACTTTGTTATATGTAGTAAACCTTGGTGCGATGCAATAAAAAGAGAGAACTTAGATATATGCAATAAGTATAATTCAAATTATACGAAATCATATACACCAATATATACATAACATCATATATTAATATACTTTAATGGCTTACACATGTCTTATAATTCATTCCTCATGTTTTACTCTTACTTATCATCTTCCTTCTTCTCACACATGTATAATTCATATGATCCATGCTCTTATCTCTCCCTTTCCTCTTTATTATATAGCCTCTTAATACCTTTTCATGGTGTCTTTCCCTTATGTCCTTTCATAAACACTTTCAATTATCTTCTTCCCACAAATTCACCCTTTCCTTTATGATATTTATCCTTATTATAGCTTATTTAGGTGTGTTTAAGGCTATTTAGGGCCTATATAATGGATATATGGGTCTAGAAATGACCCAAATGACATGTGTGGTGCCTCGCAAACTTCTATATCTTGTCAACAAAGCCTATGAAGGTGTGAATTATATACCTCTTAGCAGTTTATTTCTTAGTGATGTGTCCTCCTAGTGTTTCTCCCCTTTGATCATTCCTCCACAACCTTCTGACTAACTTTCCAAAGTTCTTCATACCTTCTAGCCACTTGCTTGATCCACTTCGAATGGGTCACCCATATGACTTGTAGGGTCACTCAGGCAACCCTGCAACTTAAGTGTGGGTTGTGCAGGGAACCCACTTCCTATAATAGGTGACCCCGTCATCTTTTGTCATGTGAGATTTCTTCTATTTTAGCCTAGTTTAACTCCATTTTAGCTTTTGATTGCAAGTCCTGCCATGCATAACTAATCCTTCAGTTCCCCTGGCTATTTATGGACTCCCAATCACTCTATTGTTATCTTCCAATTGATCTTTTGTGGTCTCCTCTCCAACTTTTATTATCTTCTAATCAAAGCTTGTTCACTCCCTAATCAAATCAATTATTTACCCAATCACAACCACCTTTGATGTGGATTCTAAGGAGGCAAATTTATTATTACATTCTTATATTGCTCAAGCTTTTGCAAAGCTACTCCCATAGCATTCTTATGCTCCGTGTAGGAATTCATGAGCCTTTTGTTGTTTTTGCAATAGCATGCTTATGCTCAATCCATCCCCTTTTCATTTTTATAGCTTCTAAGCTCAATCCAATTTCCTTCATGTTCTCATTTTTATCCCCGTTGCCAAGAGGAGGACCCCACTACTACAAAGGAAGAGAGGATTGCCACATGACCTTTGAGGACTTATGTCAAGCATTGCCACTTGATTCATACAGGTTTTTCATGCTTTCTTAGTAATTTAGATAACGAATCTTGCTCTTTAGGAAGTAAAACTTGGGTAACCTTTCTCTTGATAGAAAAAGTTCATTGTTTTTGTAATTTGTTTTCATTACTTTCTTAGAGTACATTTGCTTTGTTTGTGCAAAATGTTGTTTTATTTTCCTTTCATAAATCTAGAATTTATCACTTTCTTAGAGTAGATTAGTTTTCATTGTACTTAGAATAATTGCATAATTCAAAAGATTAAAAGTCAAAATCAAACCATAAAAACACAAAAAACATAGATTAGTTTGCATAAGAAAGTCATTTAGTTGTATTCATTTTCCCTTTCATAGTAATTAATTCATTCAAAAATTAGAAAGAGAATAAAAAAGCTATTTGCATGCATATAGGTTAATTGCATTTAGAAACTCATAAAAATACCAAAAACATTCAAGACAACTAGGAAGAACCCTCGATTCTATCACGAAGCATCAATTAAAACATTTGAACAAAAACTTTCCCTCTTTTGTCTAGCATTCGATATGCCTAGGCATAAGGGAAGATTGGGTTAAATTTGTCTTATACGAGATTAGGGAGATTGTCTCTCCACTAATTCCCTCTGAGGAAACAACCCAAGAACAAGAGATCATCTTGTGGCTCATTCAACAAGAAATAGAACAAAGAAGGCAAGTAGAAGAACATCAATAGAGACTCATTCAACAAATCATCAAACAAGAACAAAGGAGGTTAGATCACCTCCATATCATAAACGAACAAAACATACTTCGAGCTAGGCTTAGAGCAAGTGACCCTCTGGGTCATATAGCAATCACAACCACCACAACCATTCAATGTTTACGACAACATCACAAAGTTTTCATAACAACTTCTACCAACCACAGACATTCACACATCACACAATCAACCCAACCACAATCTACGATGTTCTACTTCCCCATAAATAGAACAACCCCCTATTCCACCTCCACTCGATTGGCTCCTACTACAAGAGTAGGAATGATTGGGCGAGTGCCATCTACAAGGACACAGTTCATGTGCCATAATGGAGTTTGACTCACCTGTGTTGTGTTAGAGTCACATTTTGAGCAACATAGGGATGAGGTTTGTTTGCCTATCGTGAAATACATCACTTTAGAAGGTACATATAGGAAACTCTTCTCTTACCATTTCTCTTTTCTCAGTCACTTCCATCATAGCAGGATTATAAGCATTTTGTACTTTTTGTTAGTGTCTCTTGAGTTCACTATCTTTGAGTACAAAGATGGAAAAATTGATATGCCCATCCACCAGGCCCTCATCTTCCTTCTCTTCCAATCTAGAAAGCCTTTAGTGGGTCCCCAAATTGCTAGCCACAAATCCCTAGGCCCTAAGCTCCCTAAAAATGTGTCAGGTGGCTCCAAAGCCCCCCCAAGCCATGACCTACCTTTAAGGACCCTCTAGACTAGCCTAAATTATCCCTTAGTAACCCTAAACTCAAAGGTAAGTCTATTGTGGATGCCAATAGCCCCAAAAAACTTACTACTATGGGTGCTCTATTGCCACCACTATCTTCCCTCTATCCCCACGTCCACCCCTCCCTAGGTTTCCCTTTCCCTTGCTTAGGCCTTGACCAGTTACTTCTTTAGGAATTTAGACTCTTTCAAAAGTGCTATCCTCTCCCAGTATGACATTATGAAAGGTCTAATTGTTGAGAATAGAAAGATAAACAATGACCTCCTAGACTTGCATGTAGAAATAGATAAAGTCAAGGAAAAAATGAAACATGGAGTTAAAATATCACTACCCTGATCTAGGGCAAAATCAAAGAGTATGATGCTAGCCTAGAGCCCAGAGTGGAGAAATTGGAGCATGAGATTTAGTATATGGGTTGCCTCCCCAAGGAGTCTATTGGGATTGGTAATCAAGGCAACCTTTGCATCAAAGAGACCATGGTTAGCATGGGAAAAATACTAAGCTTGGATCCTCAAGAATGGCCCAACAAAAAACAAGGGGCCAAAAGTGAAAGAATGAGCTTAAAGATGGAATGACCACAAATGACTCTCTTGCCTCCAAGGTTCAAGCCTTGTGTGAAGAATGGGAAGCTATTGAGTGTCTTAATGATTTGGTTGACCAATAGCTTAATGGCCATTTGCTTCACTTGTGTTGTGTTTCAACCAACTTCTAACTAAACTTTTGCTGACTTTTGCTATGTGCCTAGCCTTGTTGTTTTTAAGGCCTTGTCCAATCTTTACTTTTCATTGGTCGTAATACTTCCTATTTGTCTTTTTGTAAGAGTTTATGGGGCCCTTTCAAAACCCTTGCTTTTACACTAATTGAAAAAAAAAAAAAAAAATCTCTTCAAGCACCTAAAATAAAATAGCTCTTAAGTAAAATTTAAAATAGATAATATCTCTGTCTTTTCTTATCCCTATTTATGTGTCTATGTGTGTATGTAGTAGTTTAGATAAATATTAAAAAATAATATTCATATAATATTGTAAATTTTTTTTTCTTATCTTGTATTAATCTAAGTTAACTAAATGAATGCCTACAATTATACAAATTTAATTAATTCATAACAACTTCAAATGATAACATAATCTATAATATAATAATATTTATATTTTAATTAGCTCATAGGCTTTTATATGTGAGCATTATTCACGCCTAAAAATTTTCTAAACTCGTTGATTGTTCCTATGGGTGTATTCCTTGAATCTTCTATGGGTGCAAGTGCTAGTTTTAAATATATCTATGAGCACACCTTAAGATTGATGTCTCTCAACATCTTTTAGAGAGATGTATTTAAGATACCTATACTAATTTAGGTAGATATATATGAAAGATATATGTACTAATTTTTTAGTATTAAATCTTTTGTTTGTTACACTTTTTTTCTCTTCTTCCCATCAATTAGGTAACCCCTTCAAGCATTTAACTTCCCCAAAAAAAACCCTAAACCCTAAACCCTAAACCCTTTTCACGTTTAGCAGTAAACCCTAAACCTAAAATATCAAGCACAGCGTCGTCGCGTGGGAGCTGGTTGTTCAGCCGGAGCCCCCGTCAGGTGACCGTAGGGCGTCATCACAAGCACAAGAAAAATAGCACAGCCCGTTAACAGCAGCCCCACTTTTTGTTTATACCTGCTATAACTGGGCAAAACCCTCATACAATTAAAGCATAAACCCCTCTGCAATTGCAAACGCATTGCCGTGGGTTGAAGCTCTCTATTAACGATGGCATTAGTCAGCCGATTATGCAGAAAAAACCCACTGATAAATCGGCTGTTTTTGCGAAAGTACGGATCATCTGTTGCCTATGATTACGATCGGTGGGAGTACGCATATCCTTTGGCGGCACTGGCGGCCGCGCAAGCGGACGGTCACATGGTCGGCAGGGGAGTGCAGTGGGTTTTCATTGGCAGCCCTGGCGTGGATAAGAGCGCTTACGCCAGCAAACTTGCTGAATTACTGAATGTGCCGCACATTTCCATGGGGAATTTGGTTAGAGAAGAGCTTAGAATACAATCATCGCTGTCAAAGCAGGTTGGTTCGTATATAATATTCTTGTGTATTTTTTTTTTTTTTTTGGCAAGTCTGTCTGGTTTTTGAATCGGGTTTCTTGTTTTGTAGATAATAAATGAAAGATTGGTGGTTTTTCGATTTTATGTGTTTTTGTCAATTGTGCATATATACATTGTATATACGCTGTGTGTATAGTCATTGTGTATATGTGCGAGGGTTCATCTCTTTTGTCTGTGTAAATGCAGTTTATTTCGTAAGGATATTAGCTATTTATGGATGCATAAATATATACTGTGTATATGCCAGGGGTTTTCAGATTATTTGTCTGCATATGTATACATTGACTGTATATATATTGTTTATATTTATCGTATCTGCAGAGGTATTTGCCATTGTCCACTAAGACTAGTGCTTTACATTTACTTGGTTGTTATTTTTTGGATTATTGGCTGCTTTTGGACCCTAGTGGTCTGGATCAATTCATTTTTTTCACAATTTGTTGTATTTTTTTGGGATAACAACTGTGAGTATAAGCATTTAACCACACTACATGCTTTGCTAATGGGGAAGCAGGCTTTTGGGTGCAAGTGATGATGTATCCACTCATGGTAGCAAACTTTTTTATCCACATTGACTCACCTCTCCAAAAGGTAAAACAGTCTTTGAATTAATCCCGAAAAAATTGGAAAAATGATGAAAAACTTGCCTGCAATTTTTTTCTATTTTAATTGAATTTCCCAGCGTATATGAAATTTCCCAAGCTTTCCCAATTAATTCAAAAGCTCCTCCTGTTTCCTGATCAAATTGCAACTAGATCTCTTCCCAATTTTTTGCTGCCTAAGGAATTGTGCCCATGTTGACAAAAAACATGGCGTTTTGATTCAGCAATTGATCCAAGTCCTGATAATTCACTAGTTATTCCCAATTTTTGCTACACCATGTCTCTCTCTTCCAGCGGCCTTGATCAAGAATTTGCAGCATGTGGGCCCGCACCAAATACTATGCTAATTAAGAAGCAGACTTTTGGATGCAAGCCCCTGGGATGATGTTGTAGCATCCTGCCACTCTTGTTTACTAACATTACCAGTGATTTTGGTTCAGTATCTTAGCAACACCTCCATATGATGGGATTCAATTCCAGCTGATGTTTGTTACCGTCTTAGCTAGTTACTTTTAATTCAGTAATTGTAGGCATTTCGCCACTGTGTCTTTCAATTTACTAGTGGAATTGCATGTTTGTTTCTTCTTTTCTTCTCGTTTTTGCTAGCCATTATTGAGCTTTGAATTGCATCTGGTCTAATTCTCTTCCTTTGGCCTCTTGATGGTGACAACCATAGAAGTCTTTTAGGCTATGTATAACCAAATAGTTATTAACAGTATCTGGGAACTACATTGCAAAAGTAGGACAACGAAAGAGGTAGCACTGGTAAGAAGGAAAAACAGAGAAATTTTTTAGTTTATCTGGAATCCTAGCCTCCCCTCTTGCCTCCGTTGATCTAAACTCTAAACCTTAATTTTATCAATGTTACAATAACAGCTAGTTTCCAGTTTCCTTGCAATAAACAGGTTGGTGGCTTTAAGTTTAACACTGTTGAAGTTTAAAATATTGATCCAGGCACAGATATATTGACAAAATCTTCAAAGAATGAAATTTACTGGACTAACTATAATTTGCATTTAGGCAACAAAAGCTTTTAGGTTAACAAAAACACAATTGAATTTCATTGATTTCTCTTTGAGCCGAAAAAAATTGTGGAATTGAAGTCTATCTATGTACTTGATATTAAATGGAAGTCTTGCCAGATTGTTTTTTTTGAACATCTTCAAGACTTTGGAGTCATTCAGAAAGCCAAAAATTGTAACATTGTAATGGTCAGGTCGAACATTAGATATGCTCATGTTTAACATTGTAAAGCCAAACATAATGCTCAGGTCCAACAAATGTGACTCAAAATTTAACTGAACCTAAACATTGTAACATGTATACCTAAAAGGATATCCGACTGACAATCTATGTTCCACCTCCTTAACAAGGTCCATGGATCCACTTCAAGCCCCATGACTAGAGGAGGCTTGCTTGCTGCCATCCTGTACTGTATTCTGTGTGCCATATTCTTTCTCATGAACTTCATTAATCTTATTCAGAGTGGCAAGTTTGGAGTTTTTTACTGCCAATCTTAGACGCTGCATCTGATGAATGCTTTGCAGGAGTAGAAGTCTGGAGATGTCTTTGTTTGGGGCATTAGCAAATATGAAATATTGAGTTGAATTATTACAAATACAAAGTACAGAATAATAAAAGATTATATAAGAAAGAACATATTTCTAATTTATAAGAATAAGACAGTGAGGATGATGATGTGGTAAGCATTGACAGGATCAATGCCCTTATTGCCAAAAGTGTGATTGCACTAGGAAGGGGTGTATGCTATTTCGGGAAATGGGTTTGCTTAGTCATGTATTTGTTTTTGTATTCAACATGGCTTTAGGGATTGTATTTGAACTTTGAAGTATTCACATTTCTGATTTATCTGATGGCTTTTTGCAGCTGTCAGCTGCTGTAAACCAAGGGAAACTCCTTCCAGATAATATAATCTTTAAATTGCTATCCAAACGATGGAAACTTGGAGACAGCCTTGGAGAAACAGGATTTATTTTAGATGGATTTCCACGAACGAGGATTCAAGCAGTAAGTTTTTAATCTTTCAACGGGATTCATCTTGTGCTAGAATTTGGAATAATTTGAAATCTGCTGTTGCTTTGTGGAAAGAGTAATTACTGAACAGTGTGCAATTAACTAATTGGTTGCCTATAATTAATTTGCTTGTTTGATATAAAGGATTATTCAATACACTTCGTTACTTGTGACTGGTTTTGAATTAAAACAAAAGGTGCATAACCTGGGCTTTTTTCCTTTGTGATAGATAAGTTTAGTATAAAAGATAATTTAATACACTTCATTACTTGTGACTGGTCTTGAATTAATACAAAAGGTGCATAACGTGGATTTTTTTACTTTAAGATAGATAAGTTTGTTTTCCTTTTGACCTTTATAATTAAATGCAAACTTTCCAGTTACAATAAAGCAATACTTTGTTGGTTGGAGTTTTGAATTAGAATGGCGTAGGAAATAAAGATTACAATTTTATTAAGTGTAATTTACAGATTATAGATCTAGAGCATGATGTATATTGTTAGATGTCTTTTTTGATACCCTTTCTTGCCATTTTCAGACATATTTTACCCTTGATTAAAATCCACTTGTCATGA
Organism: Cunninghamia lanceolata; assembly: GCA_027924645.1. NCBI lineage: Eukaryota > Viridiplantae > Streptophyta > Pinopsida > Cupressales > Cupressaceae > Cunninghamia > Cunninghamia lanceolata. The sequence continues at coordinate 10,121,548 of BSBN01001281.1, forward strand.
CTGACATGAGCTTATTTTCTGAACATGTTATAATCACTGATCTCATGTATCATATATAAAATTTCTTTATTCAACAGTAGCAGAGTGTATAGCTTTCACCTGTTCTGCCTAGAAATGAAGTTAAACCAGGATTATATTGGACTGTGCCCTTCACACTCAAACCCCTCCATTCCTCAAGATACGAGGACCTGAGGGGACATCTGGTGGCAGTATCAAACCCTAAACACTTTATATCTCATAGATACAAGACTCATTGGGACTTGCAAGGGCTCAGTGAGTCCCAAGTTGAATAAGTGAAAGCGAGGCCCAGCGACTCGGGGCCCAGGTACCCGGTGAGTCCCATTGGGAAGACTAGGCCAAGTCAAGTGTGAAATCAGAAAAAAAGAATAAAAAGTTGAAAACATTCAAATGTAAAAGCGTGAAAGTTAGTCATTTCGATAAAACTATGAAAAATGGCATGTGCCATGAAGGTCTGTGTGGTCAAAAGCTTTAATTTGGGCATGGTGGCAGTGACTCCTCCCTCAGGCCCCACCCTGTATCATGATGCCCTCGGATCTCACCCTGTCGTTCTGTCCCTGACTCCACTGGGGGTGCTGCCCTTAGATCCCGTTGAGGGGCATGACCCCTCAGACCCGCTAGGGGTTGCTGCTCCAAAACCTGTGCTCTAGTTTTAAAAAGTACAAAAGAAAAATTATTGTGGGCTATGTCGGATGGAAAAAACATCATTTTTTAATTCTTTTGTCTTGTTCCCAATTAAATCCCAAGTAATTGAATTACATTTATACTTTTGGGTTGCTGGGTCAATCCCTATCCTAAGTAATGCTCCTATGGCTGTAGCGGCATTCGCAGAATTGTTTTAGATACAAGCTCATCACTCCTCATAGAGCTTAGCAATGTTGGGCTCAGCGATGCAAGCTTCTCTCTACCATAGTTCATGACACCATATTGTGATTTTTGTTTTTAATGCCTTGGATATCATAATCCACGAGTTTTGTACACCTAAAAGTAAAACAGTTGACAATATTTATATATTTAAAAATGTTGTTTCCTTTAGCTAAAATCCACTTTTGTAGTCATTTAATTGACATATATTTGTGTATATGATCAAAGTAGCTTCTATTTGATTAGTTTATTGTGTCCTTAAAGTTTATTTATTGAAAGGTGCATGATAGGAGCTTTAAATCCTTAGAAATCTCTACATTTTATAGTTTTTTAAATTTGCATCTTGGTCAAGTTTGAGTTTTAATTGTGAAGAGGAAGAAAAGAAATGAGAGTTGTTGTAATTACACATTTTTTAATGTTCCACGAGGAACCCCCCCAGTGCCCCCCCCCCAAAAAAAAAACAAATAAATAAATAAAAAATACCTTGTGTCTTCGAGATAGGGGATGTAGGGACTTGGGGGAAACGTCCCTTGGTCGTCCCACCGCTGCCACCCATGACCCGGTGATGTTTTCATGGCATCCCCCTCAAAGAGATGTCCCCTTCATTTTTGGTCTTCTTGGAGACTCTAGGACCTCCCCAAGATGCTCGGGGGACTCCTAGATGTTTCCTAACTGTCCCTAGACTCCCAGATGTCCCCCACAACAACTGAGGCAAAAAGTTCTGTATCTTTGTGCTAGTAACCCTAACCTAATGGTCTATGGGCCCCATCCACACCCTAAAGCCATCACAAAAGTGAAAAAAAATGAGAAAGGCTAAAGGCTGCAAGAGTGAGAGTATGAGGATAGGAAAAGCAAGGACTTGCTATTGCAAAAAACACAGTGATAATATTGTTAAAATGATGTGTGCCATGAAGGCTTGTGTGGTATCAAAGGCCTTAATTTGGGCTTGGTGTTGGGGGCTTTGCCCCTCAAGACTGCCTTGTAGAGAACGCACCAGGGGTGTCGGCACTTGATTCCATTGGGGGCATTGCCACCAGATCTTTGCGAGGGGTGTTGCCCCTCAACCCCATTGGGGGCTCTGCTCCCAGATCCCCACCCACCACCGTCCCCAAACTTAGGCCCTTAGTCCCCCCATCCTCGAAACCCGTCCCCCATCTCCTTGTCAGGAAATTCTGTGGAACATAGTATTTTTATATGTATAATCTTATTGCTAAGCCTGTTGTTGGATATTTTGTCATTTTGTAGTCTTGGGACCTTTTGTCTTAATGAAAACAATGAATTTTCTATTTTTTATTGCTGCTAGATTTGAAACAATGAACATTGAGTCTTGAATTTGATGCATTAGAAGAATGTCTAAAATTGAATCTTGATGTCATGTACAGCTAAACATCGAAAAATTTGAATTACCATATGCACACACATGCATGCATACTGCCAGTCTCTGAATACATCCCACCGTCTCATGCCTCTCCCCTTCTAGAAGGGCTGCAGAACATAGAGTTAAAATGTTTCCATACAACTCCAATACATAGTGAAACATTGCTGTATGAAACAATTAACTACAATTCTTATTTTAAAAATATACTTAATAATTATAAAATATCAGGTACTCAAAAGGTTTGGACCACATTAAATTTTACTTTGAGGGGTGATGTCAATCATTAATTCGGAATTCTAATCATCAAGTGCTATACATTGTTAGATTTATTGAATTCTGAGACTCAGAAAAGAACTTTTTGATGTGCAGGAGAGAAAAGAGGGAAGAACAGTTTAACCTTCATTGACAACCAAATGAGCTGACTCTCATCTCCTATTATTCTAATCAAGAGTGCACAATCCACAGAAGTAAATTAAAGTATTAAATGAATTGCATACACATATAACATGATATCTAGTATGTTAGGAAAACAACATTTTTTAATGGGTTAAAAGAGGAGGGAAGAGTGGTGTAATTTTCTTTGACAAATAATGCAACTACTGAAAGTGAGTGCAAAAGCCTTCCCCAATCGTTTCCAATCAAGAACAATGCACAAAAATTAAAATAAAAAAGAATAGTGTAATTTTCATTGACAACCACAAGAGTTGACTCTACTACTGGAAGTGAGGGAAAGCTATCTCTAATAATTTCTAGTTGAACATACAATGCACGAAAATGGAACTTCAAAATGAATTTCAGCCAAAGTAGTAAGCTAGAACTCGATATCCGGTATGGGAGGGTAACTAGCCTGTCAATTGGTATAGCAGTATGGGAGGGTAAAATCTTCTGTCAATAAGTACAGCATGAGTTGAAGCCTGATATAAAGAACTGTTTCGCCTCAGTGGGTTTTGAGTCTAATCTTTGTCCACTTTGAAAGTGTAGTGAGATGTTTGTGGACATGGCTGTCTTACTCTAGTGTTTTTGATAACACTGATGATCACATGCTAAGATTGGCACAGAGAAAAGGTGATCTTAGTTTAAGATGTTGCTTATAAGATTCGTCTCTTCCTGATTTTGCTGTAATGATGCTCCTCTTCCCAGTTTTGGTGTGATACATTTGTCATTATAGATATCATTTCATTCTACAGGGGGATGTGGTTCTCTTATGATACCCTATTATGTGATGCTTTAGTATCCTGTATTTTTATGAAGTGCTTAGTCACAAATTTTTAGGGATTAGTTATGGGCCGGCATAGTTTTGTCATATTTGACATCCAGATTCAAATCTTAGGCTGCCACCTACAATCTGCGTGTATCGATATATACCTCTTTACAAATGCTGCTTTCTAATACCTCTTTACAAATGCTGCTTTCTAATAAAGTTCTCAATGTTTAATGCATTTGTGATTGCTTGCCACTGTAATTCCTTTTTGTCTAGTATTGTTTGCATAAAGATTTTTCGTATGTTAGCATTTGTTGACAATTCTTTGAGAGCTATACATTGCAGAGTAAAAAATTGTAGCTAGCTATTTTAATCTTTCGTTTTCTTTTTCTCCTTATTGCAGGAGATCTTGGATCGGGTGGCAGACATTGACATGGCTATCAACTTCAAGTGTAAAGAGGAGAGCAACCTAATCAAGAGGTGCTTAGAAAGGAGAACATGTTCACGATGTGGTAGGACTTTTAATGTGGCAAATACTGAGGCCGAGGCTACAAACGCAGGGTCCAAAATTCACATGCCACCTGTGCATACACTTTGTACTTGTTTAGGAAAGCTTGTCACTGGTGCAAGTGATGCTGAAGAGATTCTGAAGGAAAAGCTCCGTATTTACTCAGAGCAGGTAAGCTTGATGATTATCGTATAAAAATGCAGTAAAATTGTGAGTTGACCTGGGTCTGTCCATATTGATTGTATGCTTTAAGGCAATTTCTGTCAAGTTCAAATCTACAGCTTTGTGTTCTCTTGTCTGTTTTTCAGAGCAAAGCACTTGAAGCTCATTACTGCAAACAAAAAAAGCTGCTGAATTTTGAGGTTCCTGGAGACAAGCAGGAAACATGGACAGGACTTCTAGCAGCATTGCATCTTAAGGATGTCGATAAGACTTCCCAGCAGTTAACTTGCTAAGAATTCCCAAGAAGTTTGGGAATATGGGAGGTGGAATTTTCTCTTTAGAAGATAGTGTTGATCAAGTCAAGTTTTGTAGAGTTTTTTTTCCATATTTTTAGTTTTGGGTCTAGTCTTTTGTTCTCCACGAATGGGGATTGTCATGTCTTCTGGTTGCAAGCTTTAGGAATTTTACCTTGGCTATACATGCTTGATTGGACTGAGTAAGTGTAACGGATGCTAGACTTCCTCATTAAGTGGGAGTAAGTGTAACGTATGCTAGATTTTCTCATATTTAAATGGAAATTCCAAAATACACCGTACATAGAGAAGCTTCATTAGTTTTACACTGTCAAATACCGGACAGTGAAGGGCCTAACTAGTTCCAATCTTTATGGGAGTCCTGGTTTTATTTGGTCGTTCAACAATATCTCTAAATTCTAGTGTTTTAAGCTTCTTGTTTCTGTCTAGTTATGGGAGACATCCTAGTGCCATATCTGGTTTTCATAGCTCTTGCTATATGAAATGGGACTTACAGGAATAATCATTTACATCCTTTGGCGCATGTGACGATTTACATACAAGTTTCTTTTACAAATTTGTAAAATAAAAATGTACACACATCCTGTGCTGCCACTGTAAGAACACCTCTTGGTGTAACAAGAATTAAAAATGTACACACACCCTGTGCTGCCACTGTAAGAACACCTCCCAGCATAACAAGAATTTTTCAACTTGCTTATAATACATGCTAACAAACGTTAAAAAGGTCTATTTATCAGAGTATTACAAGCATGCACTCCTGCATAGACAAACTTAAATGTTGTTGGTGCAAAACATGAAGTACTCTGGGTATTATATGTTCATTACAAATTATAAACTTTGGGATTTGTGACGATAAACAGAGATGATTATATTTGCATCGTAGGTGCACGGGCACTCAAGTTTCTAGCCACGGATGTTTTGATTTGCCATTATTTATCCTTTGAAATGCGGTTGGCTAATACGGCCGAACGTCAATTCACTAAACTATATCCTAGGACATTATCGTGTAATCATTTGAGATCGAGTGGACGCACTTAGGATACAAACAACTCCAAGCACTTGCTAATAGGGGAACTTTCACCAAGCACATATAAATAGTTTTAGTTTTTTCAGCACATTTTAGTTGGATTTCTAGGTCCAATAATTCATGCAGGTTTCGGATAAACCTAAACGTGTATTTTACGTAAGCATTCCCTTTTAATTACCTTTTTTAAATTAATTAAAAAAAATATGCAATAAACAATTAGTATGGTATGAACATCATTTTTAAATTTTTTTTTAAAAAGTGGTGTTTGGTTAAAAACATTGATTTCAAAATTTGGTTTCAATGTCCCAAAAATGGGACATAATATAAGTTAGTGAAAATTGTTCGGTTTGAGGTTTGAAGCAAAAATGTTCACATAACATAAGTTGAGGCAGTCCCGCCTTAGACATATGCTTATGCATAAAGGAGAGTTGGTTGTGTACTATAGAGAAAGGTGATCAGTTTCTCTTATTTGGCACTCCTTTGTTTATCCTTTTTATTTGGCACTCTTTTGCTTATCCTTTTTATTTTATTTCTTTAACCTTAACCTTGACCCCCTATCCCTTCTTCTTTTACCAACTAGCTTAGGGTAGGCCAGTTGTAAAGTAATTTTTGTTTTATATTGTACCATAGTTTTATATTAGTTTAGTAGTAGTTGCAGATTAGAAGAGGAAGTCAATCTTCTCAAGAGGTCCTTGCACAAATGTTTTGAAAAACTATTGACGCATGGGTTGCCAATTTATTGGAGCTTCTTAGGCACCAACAAGATTGTAGGCACATTCATATTTTGTTGGATTTGGTAAGTGGTGGTTTTGGCCTTAAGGTTCGCTCACCCAAGAGAATCAATGCCCATGCTCATTTATGAGTATAAGGATCCTCGCCTGTCTCTTGTCTATGAGATCTTTTCCCCTAACGCCCATGGTTGGAAATCCACTACCAATAATATTTTTTGGCACACTTAATATGATTGACTCAACCTTCTCGTTGCTTCTACTAGTCAAATATTACTTGTGCAAGTCATGCTTGCATTTTTGTTGACTACTAATCTTGGTCTCGGTAAAGACCAAAGTGTCTTCTTCCTAAAAAGTGCACATTTACTTAGTGATTTTGTTTCTCTATTCTCCCATTGATCATATACTCTTGTATGAGACATATCTTAACTAGGTCTTAGGCAAGAGAAAAATTTCTAAGCGGTTTGGAACTAGAAGAGCTTCCTCTCTTAGGAGAAATCCTATACAATCGCCACCTCAAGATCAAGTTCTTTTGCCACCAGTCATGGCTTTTTAGAGAAATGAAGCTTTTGTCCCATGAGATAATGGTTAGCCCTCTTCGGCTCACTAATTGGGATGAGCTGCTTGTTGCTACTGTGAAGGCTCTCTCCTTATTTAATGGGGAAACCTCTGTCACTCCAGAAGAGCACATCAAAGATCTTAGAAACATGTGTTGCACCACATGATTGATAAAGGTATTTCTAAGACTTTTCATTGCTTCCTTCAAAGGTAGAGTTGCAAATTGGCTCCACATACTTGAATCTAGAATTATTTAATGTTGGGATGGTCTTAGGAAGCTCTTTTGTGAGCACTTCAAAGAAAATGGAGATTTTGTTTCATTGTTGGAACAAATTTGTAACATCAAGTGAGCCCCAACAAAGTCTCTTTTTTACTTCAATATACACTTTTGAAAGACTCGAGAAAGGATTCCTCTGGGAATTTGGTTGTTTGCAGACATTGTTCATTTATTACATTAGATCTATCAATCCCGACCTCTAATGATTCAAGCTCTAGGAGTCAACAAATCAATGCTATATTCAATCTTGCCCTTCAGGGTGAAAACAACTTGATCTTGGTTGGAAAGATGGCTCATACCATGCCAATTTTCTCTAAAGCTAAGACTCATTTTCCCCCTTTATGTTGTCTTGATACAATGCAATGTCTTCCCCTCAGTGCAATACCAAACCCCCTCAACTCCCCCAAGGAGGCAATCTTCCTCTTCTAGCTTTGAGAATGCAAAATTTTAGAAAACCTTGTTGGAGATGATGTGAGGTATCACTAACAACTTGACCACTATGGAGAGGCATCAAGGTTAATGGTCATGTGGATATTAGGTACACAACCATTAGGGTTATCAAATGAATTGCCAGTTATCTCAGTAACAATATGCCTAGGTTGGGTACACAACCATTAGGGTTATCAAATGAATTGCCAGTTATCTCAGTAACAATATGCCTAGGTTGCTTTGCCTCCTTATCCTCATCTAAATCCACATTTACTAAGAATCAATAGCCAATCTAAAGCCATCATATCAATCCCATTGTAGAATATGTTGGCAAAAGAAATTCCTATATTCGAGTAGGTGTGTCCATTGTAATACTAGCCACTATCTAGTTACTTATGCACAGTATCAAGACCATCTTTGGTATGCTTTAAAAGCTCTTACTATATGCAAGATCTTGGCTACTCCGTCTCGATGGAGGGATCTCTTGGGGATCCCCCAAACACTTTCAATGCAACTCTTATGAACTTCATAGTTGAAATTCTTGGCTTAAGAAAAAATGTGCTTGTTGATGAACCTTCGTATGATCATTTTGTAAGAGCTAAAAAAGAGAGTGTTGGATGAAGTCGGATGTCTTGATGGTGCTTCTGCTTCATCCTAGTTTGCAAAAGTGGGATCTAAGGTCCCCAAAAGTATAAAGGTAGCTTCTTTGCCTACCTCTAAAGCAATGCTTGATGTTGTGGCTTAGTTAGTTCCCATTCGAAAGGTCACTTTTGCCTCTCCACCCAACATTTGAGTTCTACTCCACTCCCTAAGGTTGCTACCCATGTTCCATTTCCCCTCTTAGAGAAACAACAAGGAGTTTGTGCAAGCCACACGTTTTCCAACTCTCAAACTTTAAGAATCATGGAGCTAATGAAGAAGTCTCTAGTGAATTTATCCATGTGGGAAGCTCTGTGCCTTCTTGGACAAGTTGATTTATTGAAAGAAGCCCTCAAGTGGCAAAAAGAGAACTAGGTGACATAACTCAATGGCTTACACAAAGATCCACACATCATTTGCATCAATGAAGGCAAGGAGGCAAGATCTAGAGTTAAACCCTTTTATCTTACCGTCATTATTAAGGATAAATTGGTTCATAATTATATGGTTGATTTTGGAGCAAGTAGCACTGTTATCCCCAAGTATATTGTTGATGTTCTTGGTCTCACTTATGAGCTAGTTGTCAAAGGATTCAATCAACTAGACAACACACTTGTTCCCACTAATGGTTTTATTAGGAACTATATTCTTACTCTACATTCTTGCCTTAGTGTAACACTTTTGCAAGATATGCATGTTATCAAACAACCTTTTTTTACAATCTACTTATCTAGAGATTTCACTACAAGGATTGTTGGTTACGTGTGCCTAGATTGGTCTCACATTATGACACAAACCCACTGTAATGTGAAGGTTTGGATTGATAATGAAGTAATCTTGTCCCATCATGTGGAACCCTACTTCACCTTGAAAATCAATGAAGATTTTGAGGTTGTGGCTATCACACAATAAATTATGGATGCCCATGCCTACAATTTAGACCAAGATGACACCCATCAAGTGGCTAATGTGAACAACCTAGATGAAGATGAGACCAGATGGATGGATGACTACAAACTTCTTGACCAACAATTTGAAAGTTTCAACGTATTCAATGACCTAGGTCTCAAAAATTACTATGCTAACAAAGAAGCTATTGTGCCTCCCCAGCGCTCAAAAGAGGATGAAGATCAATCAAGTAGTATCTTTTGGATGTATTTTGATGGTGTAAAATGTAGAGTTGGAGTAGGGGTAGGCATGGTATTCGTTTCTCCTTTCAAGAATAAATCTTTTCACTCTTTTTGGCTTCAATTTCATTGCACCAATAATGTGGAGGGCCAGGCATGGTATTCATTTCTCCTTTCGAGAGTAAATCTTCACTCTTTTTGGCTTCAATTTCATTGCACCAATAATGTGGCTAAATATGGAACACTCATCCAAGCATTGTAGATAGTTGAGTGAAGAGGAATCAATGAGCTATCTATCTTGGAGACACCAAGATCATCGTAAGACAAATTTGCTCCATCTGTGCCACTAAGCATCCCTAAATGAGAGCATACAAACATTGAGTGTGGGATCTAATTGAAGGATTTGATGCACTCAACATTCAGGTAATCCCACCACTCCAAAACAAGGGGGTAAAAGCACAATAGTGTGTCACACTTTCGGCTAACTAAATAATTCCGCGCGGATCATTTATGCGCGATTTAGTTACGCCCAAAATCACGTTGCGCCTATGTGGCGCCTACGTGGTTGTACGTTTCCTAGCGGAACCTTATCGAGCGGTAAGGTTACGCCCGGTTAGATTTCAGGCGCAACCAAAGAAAATAAAAATAAAAATAAAGGCGAAATTGTCATTTTCGCCTGGATTGATATAGTTTTGGAGTTTTCCGCCTAGAGCCTACGACGGATAGCGACCCACAGCCAGACTGCACTGCCACCTCTAGCCAACACTGCACCGCACTGCAAGTTGCCACCTCCAGGTACTGTTCCTCAACACCCACGTGCACCTATTGATTTGAATAAATAAACAATACCCACCTATTGATTTGAATAAACCCTAATCACGAATGCTGGGAATGTATAATATTTATCTCATAGATTATATCTTATAAATCCCATAGTTTATATCAATGAGCTGCAACATCCACACAACTTAATGATAAAGTTTATGGTGTCCTCAAGATAGCCAATGCAGGGAAGAATGTCAACCATGCACACATACTGATCAATTGTAGGTGTAATGCAATAAGGGTTACTCATGATTGAAGCATACATGCAGCGCTCATCCACTAAACCTTCAATTTTCCAAGTGTCTATGCTTCCACATTTTCCATACAAATAGCCAACGCGAGTAAGAAGGTCAACCATGCACACATACTGATCAATTGTAGGTGTAATGCAATAAGGGTTACTCATGTGATTGAAATATGTACAACCCTCATCCACTAAACCTGCATAGCTGCATGCACATAGAACACAAGCAAAGCTTACAATGTCAGGATATGTTCCAGAGTGCATTCTTTCAAAGATTTTGAGAGCATCCTTGCAAAATCCATTTTGTGCATATCTTGCAATCATTGCATTCCATGAGATGACATCTTTTTGAGGCATTCTGTCAAAAAGTTCACGTGCCATGTCTATGCTTCCACATTTTGCATACATGTCTACCAGGGTAGTTGACACTGTAATATCAGACAAAAATCCCTCTTCCATTATGCTTTGATGGATGTCCATACCCTGTTCTAATGCTCCCATTTTGGCACAGGCAGGAAGGATGCTGGCGAAGGTTGTGGAATTTGGCTTTACACCTGCCAATTGCATTTGCTTGAAAGTTTCTAAAGCCTTTCCAACACTGCAATGCATTGCAAGTTGCAAAATCCATTTTGTGCATATCCTGCAATCATTGCATTTTGTGAGATGACATCTTTTTGAGGCATTCTGTCAAATAGTTCACGTGCCATGTCTATGATTCCACATTTTGCATACATGTCTACCAGGGCAGTTGACACTATAATATCAGACAAAAATCCCCCTTCCATTATGCTTTGATGGATGTCCATACCCTGTTCCAACGCTCCCATTTTGGCATAAGCAGGAAGGCTGCTGGCAAAGGTTGTGGAATTTGGCTTTACACCTACCAATTACATTTGCTTGAAAGTTTCTAAAGCCGTTTCAACACATCCATTTTGTGCATATCCTGTAATCAGGGCTTAAATGTGACAGTCCACCTTGCCTGTCAAGCAACTTTTTAATGACAGTTATCTATTCAATGGTGCCCTTCAAATACTATAAAATGCCTTAGTATAAGTAAATCATATAAAAATTAAATATATATATCATCATAATCTTATATAATTTTTGACAGTTTGTCCAAAATCTTTCCTTTCATATGATACAATCTTTTTAAAATTTTGATTGTATTTTACAAAAAAAAAGCCTAAATACAACTATACAACTGTCAAATTTAAGCCCTGCCTGCAATCATTCCATTCCATGAGATGACATCTCTTTGAGGCATTATGTCAAACAGTTCACGTGCCTTGTCTATGCTTCCACATTTTGCATACATGTCTACCAAAGCATTTCCAACTACAAACAAAGGTTTAGAGTACAACAATAAACAATAAATGATGATTTACAAATTTCATCTCATTGTAACACATTGCAAAATATTTTCCAACCCTTTGTACAATGTATGCATATTCTATTTATAGAAAAGTGATAACACTCATCTCACAGATGATCGACACTTGTCAATTCTTACTACAATTTAAAATTAGTTAGGTGGTTAGCACCATTACAAGTGCCACCTAGGTCCAAACTCATTGATTACCAGGGGCTACGTATTACAAAGAGAATCAACTCCTAACTTTATTTTGTTCTTGCAAATGAAAGAAAGTAATTGCCATGAAGACACTAGACTCTTTTATCCTCCCAACATGAATGATTTAAATAAGTGCATTGAATTTGTTTTAAGGGCCTCTATCAAAATGATGGAGTGGAATGTACAATTCGACACCTCTTTCCCATATATTGTAGCTCAAAGCCTTCTAAAACTTGTCTCTAGGTATAAAACATAATAATTCCAAGACCCTTCCATTTCTTCTTGTTAGTATTTATTTCAATAAAATTTGCATTTTTATTCAAGATCTGTGAACAATCTAACTACATTATTAGTTTGAAAATATGAACTTGGCTAGATGTATTAGATTGAATGTATATTTAATTTTTAAATTTTAAATGTTTATATAGTTTTGTAAAGTTAATTTAAATGTGTAGATTGTTCATGTGTATTTAATTCTTAGATTTTAAATGTTTTAAGTTTGTTATTTTAAATGTAAAAATTGAATGCACATATAAATTTATTAAATTATAAATTAAATGTATGTTAAATTTTTTAAAATGCAGAAATTTGCACATACATGGCATCTGACATGGCATCTCATCATAGTGATGGCTATGATAGTGAGCATAATAGTGGTGATGCACATAGTGTAAGTATGAGTGAGTTATATGCTGCCACTCTTGATAGACTCAATAATGCTTTGACACATTTAGATCAGACGATCCATAATACACTTAACCTATCTAATAGAGACAGGTTGGTGGGGACTAGAGCAGAGTTTGCACGTATGATTGACATAGTCAAATCATACAATCCTACGATGATTTGAGTATTGAGGATTTTTTTGTGTCACTTGCTAGCACTGTTACTGGGACAGTGAAATGGCTAGAAGTTAATAGGTCCGTTTCATTGAATATGTTGCATAGTATGTTTCCACATTATCACGGACATGACAGAGTTCGGGGCTATTTTGTCACCAGGTGTACAGATGTTGTTGCTGCACCACTTATATATCCTAAGTGGTTAGTAGCACATCATAGATGGCCACACAATGATGAGTTGCCTTTGTAGTTTTGCAAACAACTATTTGCTTTTACTCATTTACGACTTGATGTTGATTTAACATCTATACCAAAACATGTGGGACAGGGTCATGGGAGGTTTTTAGAGAAATTCTGACGTCCTGATCAGAATCTGCCTGAAAATAAGGGAGCATTAGTGGGTCCGAACCTTTTGGTACTTCCAAAAAGGTTGGATCTAGTACGGTCAGCTGAGGTGGCAGTTACATCATCGAGACAATGTATTTTTGAGAGTTTAGGTTCTACTGCCAGTGACGTTGACCATTTGGCATCAGATCATGTTGGTAGATATATGTTGCGTCCATGCACTAGCATAGGATCAGTTGATTCGACTTCCGCCAGTTATGATCCTTACATACATGCTGACATAGTTTCACCACGTGATGTGGCACAGAAATCTGGAGAGAGTGCTTTACGTAGATTGAGTACATGTCTGGCACAGGATCTACTTTCTATATATTAGTTTGTCAGTTCTGAGTACGACATCCCTCTTCACACCGTGTCCACATTTGTCAATCAACACAGTAATCAGCGAGCTACACATATGACTGACACAGTGCTGTCACAGCAGACTCCATCACAGCCTGATGCTGGTATTGTGCCACCTTATGCACCAGGATCATTCCATGATCTTTTGTTTGATGAAAACATTGCAATGACCCTCAATTCATTCAATCTTAGTGGGATTGGGAGGGTCATCCATGGAGCTACACAGGTTGCTGATGATGAGGTACATACATTTTAAATATTTTTAAATTTTATAAAAGTTAGTCTTGTGCATCATACACGTGTTGACTCTTATTTAATCAATCTTACATTAGGGTCCAACGAGAGAGGTGCTAGGACATGACACAGTGCAGCAGATAGCGGATGCAGATGAGGTTGGATACGAGGTATTTAGTATTTAATTGTACATTTAAAATTTTTCAGAACATGTGTACTTGAGATTCCATATTTTTTAATATATATTTAAATTTAATTTAATAGAGATAATTTGTATGTTCAGGGATCTACACATCACTCAGATGTTCATATATGGATGGGATTAGACACACATCGTTTAGGACAGGGCTCAGGATGAGGATCAGTATAGGGATCAGTATAGAGCTCAACTCATCATTCTAGTCCTGGGTTGAGTGAGGTCCATTCTGCCCATAGGAGGCGGGACTCATGATGTTGTGCACAGTTAGATGTATTCATGTGTTCTTTGTTATGTTTGCCTGAACTCTCATGATGTTATATTGCAATTATACTTGATGTTATGTTATGCGTTTACATGTTGCAGTTAGACTTTGTTATTTAGACTTGATGTTATACCGCAGTTAGACTTGATGTTATGTTGTTATAGACTTGATGTTATATTGCAGTTAGACTTGATGTTATGTTGTTGCATTTACATGTTGCAGTTAGACTTTATGTTATTTAGACTTTATATATATGATATGTATATATGCACTTTTAGATGTTTAGTTAAATTATATAGATCTGTATGGATGTTTTCCTTTGAATATATGGGTCTTAATTTGGATAAAATCAAGTTTTAACTTAAAATAGTTTTAATTCAAATTAATATATCTTAAATAGGGAAATAATTCAAGTTGTATATTATTCTTCTACATCACATAAAGTACATATGACATGCTCAATTTTTGTGATTTCAAGAAGTTTGAGTTATCAAAGTTTGAGTGATTTCTATGTTATTCTATTTTGGCATGCAATGATATCAATTTATGATTATACTACAACATCTACATTTTATAAAAGTTGCCTTCAATATTATAAAATAAATAAATACATGCATAATCAAGAATCCTAAGTAGGTCATTAGGTGAAAAAGATACTTCCCAAAGTGATATTCTAATTTAGTTTATCAACTTAACCCCAAATATATACATAAGTATATTTTATCATTGATCCCTTTACAAAAATAAGGAAATGACTATTACAAAGTGGAAATAACAAGGTATTCATTTAATAGGTTTAGCAACTCTCACTAATCTATCTTAAATTATGCACGAGTCATTACATAGAAATCTTTATTAAGTGTATGTTTTCCAAATGGGTGATAATAGCTAAATTTAGTATATGATGATATGAATTATTCGCTCACTAAATTTTTATTAAATGACATATAGTATAGCTTAGTTTGAGTTTTGGATCATAGTAAATATATACTTATTATGCTAATTTGGAGCATTATATTATAACTATAATGTTGAATAATCTTAAAGTTAGTTGCATTTAATATAGAGCTTTAACTTATAAAAGTAAATGAATGAATTTGGAAGCATGGTAAAATTCATGAAGTTTAACAATACCCAAAAAGCTATTGGCATTGAATTAAAAATCATGCTTGCCATTAGAATTGCTTCATTTCAAGGAATTTTTTGAATAAAACTTTTAACAATTTATATGATATGTTAGGCATGTAGTGCACACAACTATGAATGGTCTTCACTACTAACAACTATTTCACTATCATATTTTTTTTGTATTTTATGAACTCTATAAGGTTCATAATACAATACACAAATTAATTTTCAAATGCATTACAATGACTAGGAATAACTCTTGGTGTGCATAATTTTCAACTATCTTCTCTAATAACACAAGGGATTCACCTCTAAAGCAACACCTTATCATGTGCATGTGTATTGGATTTTTAAATAACCAAAATGTGACCCAATATAACACTTCCATATTAGGAGGAAAGTGGATAATTGAATTGATGTGATTGTATTTGGGTTTGAGAAGTATGTATAGAAGTGGGCTAAAGTGTTTATAAGTGGCATTCTAAATCCTCTGCAAATCACATAGCAAAATTCAATTAGAGGAAATTGAAGCTATATTTTTCCTATGCCACATAATCTTGTATTTTGTGAGAGCCTCATAATCCTAGGGGTACCTATGTAATCCCAAATATAATGCAATTAAAAAGAAAACAATAGTCACACCTTGAGGTCATGTAGGTTCAATACAATCCCACACAAGTTTCCTAAAACCAATTATTTGACACCTATGGGTAATGTCATGACCCTACCCAAAAGAATCATCTAGTATATGTAAAACCTTCCACTATAATTTAAATTAATATGCATATTGTAATTGACATATTTGTTATTAGGAAGATTCATTGTTAGAGTTGGTATGGCAAGGGTTTGGGGGTTGAGATATATTTATAAGTACTTTCAAATCAAAGCATTCTATAGGGTGACATGTTTGCCATCTCTCTTCTAGGTTTTTTATGTCAAGGCTATAACGTATTGAATGGAAATCAAAACTTGTTTCAAGTCAAATGTAGGTGTGGGTAGTGCCCTCGGTTGATAGGGTAGAAATAATAAGGAAATATAAAAATGTAACCAAAAAAAGGCATATAGGATACCTAGAGAAAATAGGGAGATATTTCACTTATACTAATGAATTAAAAGTGGGTACCAAAACATAAAATCAAGGGGTAAAAATAAAATTAGGGGTGTTTATTAGTAACTTACAAATGCACATGCCATGCCATTGGTTTATTAAGTGAATCCCTTGGACCTTATAACAACTATTTTACCATTATAAATTTTTAAATAATGTTTTGTGAGTTTAATAGGATTCATACAATAATATACATAACATAATTTTCAACTAAATTACAACTACAAGAACTAATTGTTAAGTTCTATGCTCTTTGTTGCACAAACTCAAAGAACACTAGTCTATATTACACTAACCTCTCTTGTCCAAACAACCTCTACACTATGTGATACTTTGCACAATGATTTGTGCTCCAATCAACTATTACTACTATATGTATAAAAAGGATCCTAGATCAATTGTAATCCATTTGCATAATTGATCATTATTAAAATCCTAAATGTAAAAAAATGTTCAAGACTAAAGTGATTCTTTGGTTGTGATTACTGTATACGCCTAAAAATGACACGATTCACATTCTTCTAAGTTAATTAAATATTGAAATATTTAATTACCTCTTCTAAAGTCAAAATTAAATAAATTTTATTTAATTCAATTCTCCCCAAACAATTAAATAATTCTACCAAATTTGAATAAATTAAATCAAATTTATTTAAATTCTTTCAATCTCCAAAAATAAAATACAATCAAATATTTTATTTATTCTTCCAAAATCATGCACAACAATTAAATAAATTTATTTATTTAATTTGCTTTCTTATCTTTTAAATTAAATAATTCCAATTATTTAATTATTTCTTCCAATAATATCTTCTCTAAATTTAAATAAATCAAATATTTATTTAAGTTGCTTTTTCTTCTAAATTGAGTTATCTCTAAATATAATTCAATCTTTTTGCACATGCAATTAAATATTCCTAATATTTAATAAAGCAAAATATCTTCTTATTCTCATGCAAATCCCTTCTTCTTGTTTTAAATCACTTAACTGATTATTATATTCTTTTAAATTGCTTTAACTCATTCTTCTATTCTTAGCAAATCTTCTCATGCAAAAGAAAGCAAGCACATGTCTTCTTCTTATTCATTACACATTTCTCAACCGTTCTATACCGTTGATCTTCTCATTCTTTTTATACCATTGATCTCTTCTTTCCCAACTCTATAAATTGAACCTCATTCTTCCATTTCAATCATCCAATCTTTAAGTATTGTTACTCTGTAGGAATTACAGCGCGCCTTTGGCACCAATTCCTTCATTGCTTGTGATCACATTCGCTACTACACTACTACGCACTACTACCATCATTTTGAAACTCCTCTTGATTGCGAGATTATCACTGCCATTCTCAATTGACATTCTTGAACAAAGCAAAGAAGTGCACTCTCTGAGGGCCCTATTTCATACAAACAAGAACGATTGTGATAGGCGATCAATGGAAGTTTCGATCTAAGGAGGTTTGCTTTGTTGTTTGTTCATTGTTATTGAATTTCTTTAGTTCACTATTTCATTGAAGTTTTGGGTATTTGATATTGATTATATTACATATTCATTGTTGATCCAATTTTACCCTAACATTTTTGGCCCCCACCGTGGGGCTATAGCTCCAAATTTAACCCAAAATCTAAGTTTTTGTGTTTTAGAAAGCCGTACACAGGAGGAAACAACGCATTTGTCACTTCCTAACATGCATTTGTTACCTTTTACGACGCATCTGCTACTTTAGTGCATACATACTTTGTTACAACACTTTTACCATCTGAAACGATGCATCAGTTACTCCGACGCATATACTCTGTATTTCGACACTTTTGTCCTTTGTTCTAGTGCATATATATTACGACGCTTATGTTGACTATTTCTGTGCATTCAATCTCTGAAGAGGCGCATCTGTTGTAGGTAGTGATTTTAGGATTTTCTAGGAGATTTTTGCTAACATTGACGTCTTTGCAGGAACTCTCTTGATCTGTTTTGCAGGCTAGGTACTGGTTTAGATTCATATAGTTGCACTTGTTAGCTCACATTGCGATTTCTAAAAGGGAAAGTAAAATGGATGCTCATGCAAAATCTCACATAGTTTAACTAGGAAAGTGGTAATTGAATCATTGCTATCTTGCATATCATTAAATCATTGCTATTTCTATCTTTTCAAATTTATTGCTATCTAGATAAAATTGAACTCATCATTGCTATCTAGGTAAAACTGAACTATTGCTATCTCGATTGACCATCGCTTCAAAGTTAACAACTCATGCTTCGTGGATAAAATTGAACTCATCATTGCTATCTAGGTAAAAGTGAACCGTTGCTATCTCGATTGACCATCATTTCAAAGTTAACAATTCATACTACGTGGATAAAATTGAACTCATCATTGCTATCTTAGTTAAAACTGGACCATTGCTATCTTGTTATCACTTCAAAGTTCTGTGCTTGCCCAAGTAGATAGCTCATCTAGTTTTTTTCATTTTAACTAGGGGAAAAGAACCACTATATTTTGTATTTTGGGAATGATACCAGGCCTATGCTCTCCCCTATCTTGGGTGATCAAAATGCTAGACATATCATTTTCGCATGTGTTTTTCCTTTAGAGGGGCCTGCTCTTGGATACCGTTCATCCAAGTAGGAACGACCCTAAGTGGTAACAGGCTAGACGCCAAATCCTTCCAAGCCACTATAAATAAATTGTGTTTGGAGTGAAAGATTCAAACAACGAGTGAAGTTGTGTTATACCGACAGCCAACCTCCCCCAAAACCCTCCAAGGCGCAACCCTTGCAGGCTGGGAGACTCCATAACGGAGAGTAGTGCTGTCGCATGTATAACCACTTGAATGGTTGCCTTCATTAAACACCTTTGTTTTAGTGGCCAAAAACCCTTGTTATCCATTTGAAGCCTAGGATTTGTACTTATTTTTTTCTTTTAGTCCAAAAAGAGTCAAAAAAATCACAAAAAAATAAAAAACCATAAAAATTCTTTGTGTTTGTTGTGTCTTCTTGCCATATTTTTAGAAAATCAAATCAAAAAAGACCTTCTTGCAACTAAAGTACCAAAAACATTAGAAAATTTCTAAAAAATTGCAAAAACACTGAAAAAAGCCAGAGTGGCGCATTCGTCCTCTGTTGCAGTGCATTTGTGCCGACCTATGGTGCATCTACATTGACCCGTAGCGCTTTTACTGCCTATTACAATGCTTTTAAATTTTACCAGTCCGGCGCATTTGTTGCGACTTACAGCGTATATATCAATTCCTGCAGCGCATCTGTTTTAGTGCATACGTGACAGTGAGTACTTGCACAGTTTGTGAGAGAAAAATTTTACCAGTTTTGGGTACCCATTTCAGTCTAGTTTCAGGTTCAGAGATCAGATCTTACCTAGCAATCCTTTTTCCATCTGTTGCAAGCCAAAATCTCCCTTTCACTAGTCATCTCATTCACCTTCTATCGAGTCTTTCTAGTCCAAGGTCAAAAGTATCCCATATCAGGTCAGCATAAGCCCCTTTTTCATATCACTTTAGATTCAAGTAACCCTAATAGGTCACATAACTTTCTAGTGGTCTTGGTGCATGACTAGTCCCTACACAGTAAGACAGGTATCGAGTACCCTTACTAGTGGCTATCGTCTTGTATCGGTCGTCTTACTTGGAATCATTGATCGAGAAAGTCCTTTGTCCAAATCTTGTCATAAGTATCCCATTCTCAATAGTCTCCTTCAACATCTTGCCAAAATCTCTAGTCCCATTCCACCTCATCCCTCGTCACCTTGCATGGTTCTTACTAGATTTCAGTACCAAAAGCAACTTGAAATGGCCGAATCATCCAACCATATTGTCACTCCTCATGATAGTGATGAGGAGATCTCTAACGAAAATTATCAAGGAAGCCTCCAAGATCAGAAATTCCAATGCTTGTTAGAGAAAGTGCTCCATGATGATCCTCACAAGTACTACTATTATCTTGCAAACCTTGGAATTAAACTCCCTGCATATTTTGATATAAGCACAATCCAAGAAAATGTGGAGAATAATCATGAAGAAAGGGGAAAGAAAGCCATAGACCCAAACACTCCTATGGAAGAAATGAGGAAACAACTCGAGGGTCTAAAGAAACAAATGTCAGATCTCAAGACGGGTACAAACACTAAAACCTATTCTTTGGAAGATATTGCATCATACCCCTTTGATAAAAGTTTGAACATGACACCATTTCCCTTTCGATTCGAAGTTCCCAAGTTTGATAAATACAAAGGGAAAGGGGACCCTAGAGATCACATCAGGGAATTCAACGCAACATGTATGGAAGTAGCTCACAATGAGACCTACTTAATGAGACTATTCCCTAGATCTTTAGGTAGTCAAGCCATGGAGTGGTTCTCACGGCTCCCACCGGGCATCAAATCTTTTGATGAGTTAGTCAACAAGTTCATCACGCACTTCTCTTACAATATTGAACACAAAGTCTCTGTGCTAGACCTATGCAACACCAAACAAAAGAGTGGTGAATCATTCACCACTTTCCTACAACGGTGGAGACAACTAGCAAGTAAGTGCTCATATGATGTACCAGAAAAGCAATTAATGGAGATGTTTGTCCATAACCTCAATAACGATCTTAGCTATCAAATACAAATACAATGCCCTACTTCATTCTCAAAAGTCATAGAAATGGGATTGTTCATCGAAAAAGCTATGATCGCCAAGGGGCAAATCAAGTTATACTACCTCCAATTATTTGACTGACAAATCAAAAATTTGGACTAAAAACAAAAATGTCGTCAACGATGGAGTAGTTGATGCCAAGGTGGCGGCTCCCAAGAAACAACTGATATTCACTCTCAAAGGAGAGGCAAGCAATGTTACACCCAACAAAACATTCTCTAGGGAGCCAAGACCATGGCTCAACTCAAATCCAAGGCAAAAGTTCACACCGTTGGGTGAGTCCCAAGAATCCGCAATGAGGAAGCTGTTGGCCAACAATGAAATCTCTCTATCGCCAACAAGTGATTACGAACCTCAAATTAAACCTCACTATTGGAAAGACACCGACTATTGTGAGTATCATAGAGGAAGGGGACATACAACCAACAATTGCATCCATCTCAAACATGTTATTCAAGATGTGCTTGATCAAAATCAAGGAGGAAGCCAACAACATACCTCCAATGAGACACATGTGGCTTACAGGGATCTGCTTCTTAATCATGACAGGCTGTACAACAACAATAAAAATAATGGCAACAACAACAATGGCAATAACAACAATGGTAACAACAACAACAACAACTGCAACAGGCAAAATCATAATAGTGGGAATAGTAATGCCAACTACGCAAGTGTGCCATTCGACTATACCATCAATTGCATATCAGAGCATGTCCCACAGATCAATGTGGTCACATCGAACCAACAATCAGAGCCTAACCAAAATAATTGTAGTATCATTACTTGTAGTGGTAAAGTCACGTTGAATACCGTCCCTCCAAAGTTGTCACCTTCTCAGTCCAATCCCCATCAATATAGCGTCATAGACCAACTTAGGAAAACTCCGGCCCATATTTCTATCTTAGAGTTGTTGCGTCTATCTCCTTCCCATAAGGAGATTCTCAATAAAGCCTTAGTGAAAACCACAGTCCAAACTAACTTGGCCCAAGAGAAGTTTCAGGCCATGGTAGGTAATCTAACCTCCTCAAGTACCATATCTTTTACCAAGCAAGATGACCTCTTAGTGTCTCAACCTCATAACACCCCTCTACATATCGTCGCCTTCATCCACAAGCACTGCATCAAGAGGGTTCTCATTGATGGGGGAGCTGGTTTAAATATTTGCACGCTAAAGCTAGTCCTTACATTGGGGTTCTCTGAAAATGCAGTCGATCCAAGAAAGAAGATAACTATCAAAGCCTATGATGAAGAGGAGAGAACTACAAAAGGAATAGTGGTGTTGCCCATACAAGTAGGACCAATCATAAAATATGTTGCGTGCCAAGTCCTAGATAGGGAGGTCACCTATAATATTTTTCTAGGGAGACCATGGATTCATGTCATGAAAGTTGTTCCCTCTACCTATCACCAATGCATAAAATTCTTGCACAATGGCAAGCAAATCACCATCCAAGGCGACCCTGACCCCTTCCAGCATTGCAAATCTGTCCTTTCAAAGCACGATTGCATCATACCGAACAATAGAGCATCTACATCCCATATCCCACAGCAAGACTCTACCTCTGAAGCTTCCTCATCAAGGCCCAAAGAGCAGAAAATTACCATCAAAGAAAAAGGAGTAGGAGAATACTCCATAGAGCACAGCCTCAATCTAGCCAAGATGCCTTTATCTCCTAGATCCTTTGGTCGACCCAAGCATTTTCCAAAGCCATCTTCTCCTCCTATACCTCCCACAGCTCCCTTTGTAAAATGGGGGACCCTATCAGATGAGATAGAGGAAAGAGATATCCTATAATACCTTTATACTGAAGAAGAGAACACACAACAGGAACCACCTAGGCTCCCAATAGAAATCTATGGGCGAGGTGAATCTATCCTACATAGAATGGGTTACGAAGGACAAGGCCCCATTGGCCTAAGAAGAGAAGGAATCATAGAACCCATTCAACCTTCTTCATCCTCATCAACTAGAAATACAAAGGGCCTAAGATACAAGGAGAAGGGAAAAGCCAAAAAAAATGCTTGTCTAGTAGAGATGATCCATACACTTCAAGTGGACAGTGATATAGATTCCAATGAATATGAGTGGGATGAGCTAACAGAGCATTCCTATGATGACAAAGAGGTTGATACCATTCAAACTTATAGTCCCTACCGTGAGGAACAAACGCTACCAAATAGGCCATTAGAGTTTGATTTGCCTATCTCTGAGAGTATGACTTTCAAGGAAGGTTTGAGTTCTATCGCAATAAACAACTTGGAGGAAAGTACCATCCCGATCACTCCCCCTCCCAATACTCCTAGTATATCCATTCAAACTATCAACGAATTAGATCTATCCTCTGACTCCCTCCCCCTTGTGCATCATGAGCTTATTGACTGGGATCTACGAGGAACCCCTCAACTAGATATGTTCCAAAATGATGATGCTTATATTGATTACATGGAACTTAGGGACCACCTACCCAAAGGGGATCATAAAGCTGGTTTTGCTATTGAACTTAATACCGTGGCTTATTTCGGAGAGGGTGCCAAGCCTTCTAGTCACAAAAATATCAAAATAAAACTGGATCTGACGGTGAAAACCACTTCGTGGCAATGTCAAATCCCAAAACAGTAAAAAGAAAGGACACATGTGAAAATGAAAACCCAACTGTGGCACCTGATGATGGAAGGCTTGACACTCTCCCCAATGACATGCACCAGGAGAAGTCTCAGATTGTTGTGGAACCGACAAAGCCAGTTAACATTGGAACAGAGGAATAGCCTAAGATCATTCACTTTGCTAAATCTCTAACCCCATTAGAGAAAACCAAGTTTGTACCATTCTTCAAGAGAAAACAAGTCAATTTTGCTTGGTCATACGCAGATATGCCGGGGTTAGATCCAGATTTGATTCTACACCATCTTCCATTAGATCCAGGAGTGAAACCAGTGAAACAAAAGCTTAGAAAGATGCATCCACACATAGCACTGCTTGTAAAGGAAGAACTCAAGAAATTACTGGATGTAGGATTCATCAGAGCTATAGACTACCCAGAGTGGGTCTCCAACATAGTACCAGTGTCCAAACCAGATGGCCAAGTCAGACTATGCAATGATTTTAGAGATCTAAACAAAGCTTACCGCAAGGATGATTTTTCGTTGCCAAATATAGATATCATAGTCGACTTAACAACAGGGCATACCATGTTATCTCTCATGGATGGCTTCTTAGGATATAATCAGATCAGGATAGCACCAGAAGACCAGCATAAGACAACTTTCACTTGTCCATGGGGCACTTTCTGTTGGAATGTCATGCCATTTGGGCTAAAGAACACAGGAGCCACATATCAACATGCTATGACCACTATATTTCATGATATGATGCACGTCACCATGGAAGATTATGTAGATGATATCCTAGCAAAGTCACAAGAGAATCACACCTGGATGTGTTAGAGAAAGTCTTTCAGAGATTAGAGCAATTCAAAGTTAGGTTGAACCCAAAGAAATGTGTGTTTGGAGTCACTTCAGGCAAACTCCTAGGTTTTATTGTATTAGCAAATGGAATAGAGGTGGACCCCACTAAAGTCAAGGCTATCATGGACATGCCACCACCCAAGACTCTTACTCAATTAAGATCTCTACAAGGCAAGCTACAAGCAATCCGTAGATTCATATCACAACTGGCAGACAAGTGTCAACCATTCAGTCATCTCCTACACAAGAACATTCCATTCAGATGGGATGAGAAGTGTGAAGAGGCATTCAACAAACTAAAAGAATATCTTATGAATCCACATATTCTCATGCCTCCTATCCAAGGGAAACATTGATACTATACATATATGCTACACCTATAGCTCTTGGGGCTCTTCTAGCACAACAAGATTATGAGAATAAGGAAAGAGCCGTCTACTATATCAGTCACACATTGGTGGGCTATGAGTTGCAATACTCTTAGATAGAAAGATCATGTCTTGCGGTAGTTTTTGCTTCCCAAAAACTCTGACATTATATGCTTGCACATCCAGTCAAACTCATTGGAAAGATAGATCCACTAAAATACCTACTAAGCAAAGCAACTCTTACAGGTCGCCTAGCCAAATGGGTAATGCTCCTAAGTGAATACAACATTAAGTATGTAGACAGAAAAGCTATCAAGGGACAAGTCATTGCTGACCAGCTAGTGGATGCACCATTACAGGACACCACACCAATGCAATTTGATTTTTTGGATGAATCATTATTCAATGTCTCAAGACATTCCTGAAAACTATACTTTGATGGGTCCTACACCAACCATGGATCGGGAGCAGGAATCTTGTTTGTAACTCCTCATGGCGACACCATACCGAAGTCTTACTGTTTACTATTTCCATGCACCAATAACATAGCAGAATATGAAGCCTTAGTCATTGGCCTCAAGATGGCAACAGATTGGAAAATCAAAGAACTACATGTCTACGGTGATTCTCAACTAGTGATCAATCAGGTCAATGATGATTACCAAACCAAAGGTGAGAATCTTGTCCCATACAAGCGCATGGTAGATGACTTCAAGGAGTACTTTGTGATTGTATCTTTGAGCAGATACCTCACATTGAGAACAAAGTAGCAGATGCCATGGTGACCATTGCCTCTCTTCTCAAGATACCAGAGAATGAGTCACGGTACGAGTTCTTAGTGGAAACTATTCGACAACCAGCTTATGATCTACCTGAGACCCATTCCATATGCCTTTTAGTTGGATCTGATTCACCTTGGTACAATAAGGTTTACGCTTACCTCAAGGACAACACCCTCCCACCTGACTTTCTTCAAACCAACGACGAACCTTTATACGCCAAACCTCTCGCTATACCATTATTGCCGACACCCTATACCGATGTGGTCTAGATGGTACTCTACTCCGTTGTTTAGAACAAGAAGAATCCCTAACCGCCTTGCAAGATGTACACGAAGGGATCTGCAGAACACACTCTAGTGGTCCTTCCTTAGCTAAGAAACTCATGCATTTGGGTTATGACTAGCCGAACATGGAAACAGATTCATATTAGTTTGTGAGAAGTGCAAGCAGTGCCAAATACATGGGAACCTAATACATGCACCAGCTCAAGAGTTGAGACCTTTAACGACACCTTGGCCCTTTTGCCAATGGGGACTTGACCTTGTGGGAAAGATGCATACACCCTCATCCAATGACCATAAATTCATCATAACCGCCACTGAATACTTTACCAAGTGGATTGAAGTCGTTCCCCTCACCACCGTCACAAGTAAGCAAATCTCCTCATTCATCCTGAATTACCTCATCTGCAGATTCATAATTCCTTCATCCATTATCACAGATAACAGAAGACCCTTCAAAAACTAGGATGTCCAAGAACTCTGTGATTGATTCAAAATCCAACACCGTTTCTCCCTATTACCCCCAAGGCAATGGTCAAGCTGAAGCATCCAACAAGACCATCTTGAAACTCCTCAAGAAGATAGTCAATGATGCTGGCCGTGATTGGCACATCCAACTCAATCCTGCTCTGTGGGCCTATAGAACCAGTATATGCACTCCCACAGGTGCTACACCTTACGCCCTTGTCTATGGCTCAGAAGCTATCCTCCCCATTGAGGTCAAATTACCATCTCTCAGGGTGTCGTTAAAAGGTCTCATATCAGATGAAGAATATAGAGTCTCCAGATTACAAGAACTAGAGTTACTAGAGGAAAGGAGACATAAAGCCTTTGACCATCTCAAAGCATATCAATAGATGATGTCACGAAGCTATAATCACAGAGTTCATCCAAGAATCTTTAAGGTTGGAGATCTAGTACTTAAGGAGAATCCCCAAAATCAACAGGATAGGGAAAAGAAAGGCAAATTCGAACCCAACTGGCTTGGGCCTTATGTGATTGTAGCTGCTTATGGATCTAGGGCATATCAGTTAGCAACATCAGAGGGTGAGCTATTAGATGAACCAATCAACAACATGCATCTTCGTCGGTTCTATACCTAGGAGAACCCCAATGTAAGGGGGGCATAAAATACAAAAAAATTAAAAAATCAGAAAAATACAAAAAAATCAAAAAATCAGAAAAATACAAAAAAGTCAAAAAATCAGAAAAAGACAAAAAAATTGTCCTTTGGTGAAAACCTGGCAAACAAGTGCCTTGGATAGGTATCATGATGAAAACCTGGCAAACAGGCGTCATGTTTACTTTCTAGCTTTTCGTGCAAATAAAAGCAAGCGGTGAAAACCTGGTGAACAGGTGTTACTTGTGATAAACTACTTCCTCCATCTTTGGGAAACCAATCACCTTGTGTCCATTCTTCCTTGTGTCCCATTCGACCCATATCCGTTCCATAATAAAAACCTAACGATAACCTATCATGGCTTGATACTCTATCTCTTTGTTGCCTTGTCACCCAAGGCTTTATCCCATATCCTATCCATAGTGTCAGCCTAGCATAGTGTCTCTCATTGGTGTCCATGGTCCAAGTCCATGAACTATGTTGCCTCTGCGTTGTCACGTAGGCAAGGCCATTTCTCAAATGCGCCCCCGAGGCTCTCACGGCCCCATCCGTCCCATTTCTTGTCGTCTTTTTCTTCTAGTCCATCCATGGTCCTTTAGGGTTTACCCCAAACTACATTGCCTCTGCGTCGTCACGTAGGCAATGCCATTTAGCAATGAGCCCCCGAGGCACTAGGTCAGTCCCTTAGGGTCTGTCTCACCAATAAGGATTGTGAAATCTTCTCACCAAGAAAGCAAGTGCAAGCAAAAACCCGCTTTCAAGCAAAAATCCTGACACAAGACATTAACCTATCCAAAGCAAAGTAAATAAACTCCTAAGGCCTTCTAAATGATTTTACCCAAATTATGGCAAGAAACAAAAACATCTAAATGCAAAATTTTTTTGTGGATTGGAAACAAGGTTAAAGTACAGAGTCTTGATTTTGCTATCATGCCTTTCTATGCTACTCAAGGATGCCAAAAGCTAGAGATGCTATGATGGGGGCATGATTATTTTCTTTGTCTACTGCTTGTGGATTAAACTTTAGTAATGTGAAACCTTGTCTAAGGACATGATCGGTAAAAAATCATCGAGGACATCAAAGGTCTAACATGAATGGGGGCAATCCTTGACTGTTGATATGCAAGAAATACTCAGATCATCTTGGTTCAATTATACCTCGATGCTTGTATTAACTTGCTAAATCAAAATCCATGTAAGCAATGCTCAGGTCATCTAGGTTCAATTATACCTAGATGCTTGCATTAACTTACAACATTTCAGAAAAGTACCAAAAAAATTGCCCAATGACGAAATAAGCACTTCAAAATACTTGCACCATCAAGATGTCAAAAAGCAAAAGCATCCATTATACATCCATCTATATATCCATACATCCATAGCCCATGCAATAAAGGATCCAATCAATGCAGAGTAACAATACAAAGTCAAAAGCTTGTGAATCTTTCTATCAAGTCATTCTTCCAATCAAATTTTCTATCATTCTGTCATATCTGTGTCGATAGGGTACATTTGGACATCACAAAAACATAACATATAGGTGCATATCATATCATATGAGATAGTCATTCACATGATTAAATCAGTTGCATACATAGAAATTACATCAGGTAATCCATATACAGTTTGTTGCAATCATCATATAGTGTCAAAATAGAAAAAATAAAAAACATAGATAAGTGTATCACATAAGTTGCATAATCATATAGATACCATTTTGCACACACACACATTAGAAACATATCAAGTAAAACATCCAAAGTCTGCATTAGGTCATATAGCATCACATAGCATCATATGAAAGTTTGCATTAGATAAACATTGCATAACATCAAGTAAAAACATCTAAGTCTGCATTAGATAAACATGTGCATCGTATCATACAAATAGAAATGCATCATAACTCATACATATAGAGAGAATCAAAATAGCTGCATCATCATATAAATATCATAAATGTGTCCAAATGTACAAAATCAAAGCATCTATCTCTGAATCAGTGTCATATACAAAAAAATACATCCCGAGGATGGTGATACATGTCTCAAAATACAAAAGTGGTACAAGTCTATCCAGCTATCTGAGCCATCAAAAAGGTACATGGGATCTAAATTCTACAAGTTCTGCTAGTCCCTACTATCCCTGCTGCTGTGGACCACTGCTACCGACAGTGTCTCCTCCTCCTCCTCCACTAATCCTAGACTGTTGTGGGCCCATCACAGAGGCTCCTGACCTCGATACACCTGCTCTCTACGAAGCCATAGACTAACTCCTATAGCTCAGAACCCTTTGACTGGCAGGCACAACACCATGATATAATCCTCAATAATACTGTGTCTAAGTCTGCGCTCTGGCAAGCTCACCCTGCACTTGCGCTAGCTGCCCCCGCATCTGCGCCAACTCTGTCTGTGCCTACCCCAATTGTGTCTGCGCCTGCGCTAGCTGTGCTTGTACCTACTGCACCTGCCCAACCAAAAAGCTGCTTGTCGCATCTGTCCCCAAGGCTGCCATTGCAGTATCCTGCTCTACTCAGATAACTCGTATCCGCGCGTCTGCCATATCTCTCTCTAGTCAACCCCACAATGACCTCTGCGTCTGTCTCTCGTTGGGTGTCAGCTCTCCTGAGCTGTGCCCGTAGCTGTCTGACCTCTCCCCGCAAAGTGGCAATGGCTCTCTCCTGCGCGTCTACCTGAGATGGACCCTGCTATACCTGTGCCTCTCCCTGTCCCTGTGGCTGAGGTCCCTGCTGCTGTGCCACCTGCTGAGGTGGCGGCATCTGTGCCTGCTGTGGTACCTGCTGTGCAACCTGTGATGGCACTGCTTGCTCAGCATGGGACGGTCCCTCCCCACCTCTCCTCCTCTATCTAGGTCAGCCTCTATCATCTCCATCGTCTCCCCCATCTCTGCCACCCCCTCATCCTCCTCCTCTGGCCAACCTGACCTTTGTCATCTGAGTCTACCTCATCTATACGAGGCACCAACACCCTAGGCCCTGAGTATCTCAAAAATGGGTGTGCAGTGAGCCAATCCTCAAAGTCCTGTGTCATCCCTACATCAGCAATCCCCCTCCTCATATCCCAGGTGACATATGGTGTCTGTCGAAACTCAGCCAGTGCCTCATCATAAGATGCCATCAGCCCCCATCTGTATCTCTCTGCATGCATCCTGGCAAACTAAGCCTGCCCCTATGGCATGCCCTGTCTCCTCCCAAACTGTTTCTGTACCTGGCTGACTATCTGCCTCTCTAGGATAAATCATGTCCGTCCTATTAGCCACCGTGACTGATAGCAGTAAGGTAACTCATCTGCCTCATCCTCCCATGGCTCACAGTCTAGATATGGCCGCCACTCAACCACATCTACTCCATCCAATGCATTTCGCCAGTACTCCAGCTTCCCCAGCCTGTGTTGGGAAATCACTCCTGCATAGTCATAGCTATATGGCTCTCCTCTCTGTCTATCAAACACATGGATCAGTCTCATGATCGCTATGTGCTCCCATAGCCAAAACTGGAGCAACGACGTGCCTACAGATAGGCTCGTGCTCCTGTGATATACCACCTGATGCATATCGTGGTATAAGTGTGCAAGTACATAGACACCCCAAGCATACTAGGTGCCCTCTGTAATCATCCTCTCCATGATCCTACCCCATCTAATGGGGAACCCATGTGATCTCCTGTCAGGGCATACCACTCCTCCGATCAGTCCTGCTACAATACCTGGGAAGTAGTTGTAACAGTCGTAGATATCCTACCATGAGATAACCTGCCCGACCAGCTTAGGGTCATCAAACACTCCCTGTACTTAGTGAGTCCCGCGTCTCTTTGTGGATCATACTCCACCAGCTCACCCTGAATAGGAAAGTGAAGAATCTTGTACACATCCTCCAAGGTAATGGCTGTCTCACAAGTAGGGAAGTGGAAAGTCCCGTCCTCACTGTGGAACCTCTCCACTGCAGTAGTCAGCAAACCATGGTTCACCTGAACCTCAGGCATGAAGCATACATAATCAAGTCCCATCGCGCCAAGCGCCTCCCTATCTATCTCTGTTAGCATGTATCTCTGCAACATCGACATAGGGAACCACTCCCTAGACTGAAGCGTATGTCGTATATCCTCCTGCAAGCACGCAAAGCAAGGCGTCAACCTAAAGCTGCAAGTACCATACTCAACATATCTATAGAAACATATCAACTAACTTAGCATTTCAAATTGATCAAAACAACACACTACATCTCTTGACTAGATTCCTGCAATCTCAGAGATAGCTTATCGATTGATGTGTCAAACAGGACACCAATCGAATCAATTTCGCTAAGTAAGCTGCCTATCTATAAACATATGCACCACAATAGGTGGTAAATGTGTCGTTTCTTAATGAAAGCGCCATTTCTTGACCCATGCGCCACTTCTGGCAAAAGCACTGCAAAAACACATGCATGCGCCGTCCTATGCTATACATGCGCTGCTCCTACTTATGCGCTGCTACATACCGTGCATGTGCCGCAGGATTATGCATGTGCCATCCTATCGTATGCATGCACTAATTTACGTAAGCACCATCTTATTTCATGCATGCGCCATAGAATTACAAATGCACCGTTTCGCGCGACATATGCACCGCACTGTCTTTTAGCGCATCTATCTACCTAGACTTTCTCCTAGCATTTATGACATTCAAACTCGACCCTAGGGAAATTTTTTTGAGATACATATTGGGGGTCCTGCCTCTACTAGCCTGTCGAATCGACAGACTCACTCGAATCAATGCTCCTCGCGTGGAATGCCCATCCTCGTGTTGACTGCTCTATGCTCTATGCTGCTCTAGGCTCTCCAAAGCAAATCAAACCAAGACAAGTGTGCAAATGAATTGGCTTGTGGACCCAGCTCCTATATATAGTGTGCAAGCCCTAATCTGGCTAGGTGGTGACTACGACTACTTCCCGCACCTGTTTCTTCCATTTTTCTTCCTGTTTCTCTGAAACGTGTCCTATTTTCTTCAAACCTAACCTAGTTTCCCTTCGTCTTCGTGAGATTGTCCGTCTCTCGTCCTTCCTACCTTCTTCTCATCCAATCTCCTGAGGGGGCATCCTATCGTCATAACTTGTACCAGGGGCAAACTAGGGCATATATCATTATCAGACTATCTATTCTTTGAAGCAACACCGTAAATTGCATTGCATTAAAGAGGGGTAAAATGTATGCACCTAAAAATGACACGATTCACATTCTTCTAAGTTAATTAAATATTAAAATATTTAATTACCTCTTCTAAAGTCAAAATTAAATAAATTTTATTTAATTCAATTCTCCCCAAACAATTAAATAATTCTTAATTATTTAATTAAATCAAATCATTCTACCAAATTTGAATAAATTAAATCAAATTTATTTAAATTCTTTCAATCTCCAAAAATAAAATACAATCAAATATTTTATTTATTCTTCCAAAATCATGCACAACAATTAAATAAATTTATTTATTTAATTTGCTTTCTTATCTTCTAAATTAAATAATTCTAATTATTTAATTATTTCTTCCAATAATATCTTCTCTAAATTTAAATAAATCAAATATTTATTTAAGTTGCTTTTTCTTCTAAATTGAGTTATCTCTAAATATAATTCAATCTTTTTGCACATGCAATTAAATATTCCTAATATTTAATAAAGCAAAATATCTTCTTATTCTAATGCAAATCCCTTCTTGTTTTAAATCACTTAACTGATTATTATATTCTTTTAAATTGCTTTAACTCATACTTCTATTCTTAGCAAATCTTCTCATGCAAAAGAAAGCAAGGCACATGTCTTCTTCTTATTCGTTACACGTTCCTCAACCGTTCTATACCGTTGATCTTCTCATTCTTTCTATACCATTGATCTCTTCTTTCCCAACTTTATAAATTGAACCTCATTCTTCCATTTCAATCATCCAAGCTTTAAGTATTGTTACTCTGCAGGAATTACAACGCGCCTTTGGCACCAATTCCTTCATTGCTTGTGATCACATTCGCTACTACGCTACTACGCACTACTACCATCATTTTGAAGCTCCTCTTGATTGCGAGATTATCACTGCCATTCTCAATTGACATTCTTGAACAAAGCAAAGAAGTGCACTCTCCGAAGGCCCTATTTCATACAAACAAGAACGATTGTGATAGGCGATCAATGGAAGTTTCGATCTAAGGAGGTTTGCTTTGTTGTTTGTTCATTGTTATTGAATTTCCTTAGTTCACTATTTCATTGAAGTTTTGGGTATTTGATATTGATTATATTACATATTCATTGTCCATCCAATTTTACCCTAATAGTTACCAAAGACATCCTAGAAAGCTTGTATTATGTGACACATATTTTATAGTGATAAAAATTTCAAACATTACAAGACATTCATATTTATATTTGAGTGATGAAACTTACTTTATTTCACTTAAATAACATATTAACTTTAAATTTAATCAAATTTTTATTATAAGTCATAAAAATAAGCCAAAGAATTTGTATTAAGAATGTCTGGTAGAAGAAAAATGTCCTTTAGTTAGAAGAAAAATGTCCAACCAATATTTAATCAATTTTACCATTATAAATTTTTAAATAATGTTTTGTGAGTTTTATAGGGTTCATAAAATAATATACATAACATAATTTTCAAATAAATTACAACTACAAGAACTAACTATTAAGTTCTATGCTCTTTGTTGCACAAACTCAAAGAACACTAGTCTATATTACACCAACCTCTCTTGTCCAAACAACCTCTACACTATGTGATACTTTGCACAATGATTTGTGCTCCAATCAACTATTGCTACTATATGTATAAAAAAGATCCTAGATTTCAAACATTACAAGACATTCATATTTATATTTGAGTGATGAAACTTACTCCATTTCACTTAAATAACATATTAACTTTAAATTTAATCAAATTTTTATTATAATTCATAAAAATAAGCTAAGGAATTTGTATTAAGAATGTCTAGTAGAAGAAAAATGTTCTTTAGTTAGAAGAAAAAATCACACAACGTTTATTGCACCTTTTGCATATAAATTTTGTAGTCAAGAAAATTGCCAATTTTGAATATGAAATTAGCAAGGAAAATAAAATATTTAAAGTACATGTTACCTTTCTGAGTATGAAGTTTTCATCAAGTCATCCTCAAGTTATAGTGTTTCCTCTACTATTTTAGTATTAAATTTAGTAGTTGCAAGGAAGGGGGTTTTAAGTATTTTGATGTGGGTACTTGGTGACCGCCTTTGACTTTGTGGGTGTAGGTAGATTAGTTGCACATGATTGAATTTGTTTTCATATTCTTTTAAGAGGGGTTGAATTGGTTGAGTTTGATTTGACATCTAAATTTTGACTATGACATTGTAACACATATACCTATAATCTAAGACCAAATCAAGAAACAAAAGGCAATAATGAATGGAGACTTTATGGTGTTGAAATTTACTATTCATCAATCTTAACATAAAAACATATGATGAAGACTAGTATTGGCTATCATAAGATACAAAGATTTAGATTTATCAAGCTGTGTAAGTTGTCAACACAAGTAAAAATAAGCATAAAGTTAAATGAGTTTTGGGCTCATTGACAAGATTGTTCAAGTCTATATAACAACTTTATCAAGACAATAATGCATAATTATCCAATACAACCCTTCAAAAGTTTAAATAAACGCATTTCATATAACCTCATAAAACTCAACAAGCTAGAAACCAACATTGGGTGCGATTTATAGCTTCCAATAAGGATCGCAATGTATACGAGCTACACAATTTCAACATTGCTGAGAATGGGGTAGAAGATGAAGATTAGATTTAAGTTTTGTCAGTATTTAGGTATGAGTGATACTGATTTTTTAAACTATAAAGAGTTCTAGTTGCTGCAATTCTCTTATAAATGCCATACATAGAAAATCATGGTTGCTACTCTAAATGAAAGAAAAGAAACTACAACATGCCTAGATACATTCCAATACTTGGATAATGTCAGGGATTGGCTGCAAGTGATAGCTTCCAATAAGGATCGCAATGTATATGAGCTATGCTATTTCAACATTGCTGAGAATGAGGCAAAAGATGAAGATTAGATTTAAGTTTTGTCGTATTTAGGTATGAGTGATACTGGTTTTTTAAACTATAAAGAGTTCTAGCTGCTCCAATTCTCTTATAAATGCCATACGTAGAAAATCATGGTTGCTACTTTAAATGAAAGAAAATAAATTACAACATGCTTAGATACATTCCAATACTTGGATAATGTCAGGGATTGGCTGCAAGTGATAGCTTCTAATAAGGATCGCAATGTATACAAGTTGTACACTATTTCAACATTGCTGAGAATGAGGCAGAAGATGAAGATTAGATTTAAGTTTTGTCGTATTTAGGTATGAGTGATACTGGTTTTTTAAACTATAAAGAGTTCTAGCTGCTCCAATTCTCTTATAAATGCCATACATAGAAAATCATGGTTGCTACTCTAAATGAAAGAAAATAAATTACAACATGCCCAGATACATTCCAATACTTGGATAATGTCGGGGATTGGCTGCAAGTGATAGCTTCTAATAAGGATCGCAATGTATACGAGCTGTACACTATTTCAACATTGTTGAGAATGAGGCAGAAGATGAAGATTAGATTTAAGTTTTGTCAGTATTTAGGTGTGAGTGATACTAATTTTTAAAAGGAATTTAAAAGCAAAATATATGATCTAAAGTCATTAGGTTTTGTATTGAAAGCATATATATTCAATTGGACAAAAATTTAACAAATTTAAATACAATTAGACAAAAATAAATGACTGGAAGCCTTTGAAAAAAATATTCTAAATGATGTCACATGTCCAATCAATATAGATATCTAGATAGATCTATAAAAAGTTTGAGTACATACATATATAGCCAGTTATATGTATGTACATATATCCAAAAATCAACTTAAAGCTCCTGGTACATATAATCTGGATCCTTTCTATCTTTAATTATCTCTAAAATCTTTTCACGATCTTCAATAGGCAACCTCCACTTTTGTTTGGCATGTCCTTTTTTAGGTAAAGTTTCTAAATTTATTTTTGTTGCTATAACTAAGTGACTATAGTGTAGAACCTTTTGTCCTGGCATATAATCAACAAATACAATACCATGTCTATATATATTTATTTGTTGATAATATGTGCCTTCAATAATGACTGATCCAATGGGATACTCTTGTCCATCACCATCTGTCATCGATTCCACTAATTTGCTTTTTGGTTGCGTACATCTTAGTAGATAGTAATCTACACCTTCCACATTGTTAGGATCTACAACAACAACGGAAATATCTCCTGTACACACACCATTTAGAGTTTAGGAAAGTTGTAAATATATATAAATTTAAATTTATATATAAAATTACTTGTACATAGAATATATAAATCAATTTTAAGTTAATCATTTAAATACATACCTGTAACAACTAAATCAGATACACATTTGTAATTAGCTGAATATAGAGGATCGTAGACATCGACATTATCATTGTCTTCAAAAGGAAGCATTGATATTAATTGTTTCATTTCCCATCGTGAAACATACCCATCTTCAATATTCTCACATTGAACAATATTTGCATTGTCCTCGATGCAATCAACACAAAAACATGATTTTTCTCACATTACTTACATAAAGCTTGCTACCTCCCATTGTCATGATTTGATGCATGCTTCTAATACCATTAATTGTTTGACAATTAATAGCATTTGATCGATCAATATCTGTAAATTATATAAACATCCAAGTGATTAATTTATATATATAAATTTAAATTTAAAAATTCAATTAAAAATCATGTGTATATACACACTTTGAAATTCAAAGTTAACAAATTTTGACTAGATGTACCTATAACTTCCCAAAAATACCGTCTGTTGTATATTGAGTCACGAGTGGAAAAATAACTTTTGCACCATTCAACAATTTCATTTGTATTCCGTATGGCATTACCTACAAGTACACATGTTGGCAATTCATTTGTCACCTGTTACTTTCAAGGTTTATTTAAGAATTTAAAATTAAAGTTTTTAAATATAGATCTATTTTTTTTAAATATCTCTAGATTCTATATATATATGGCATGAACTACCTGCAAGTTCATGTTGATGAAGTCCACACTTCACACATTCTCCTGCTCCATCGTGCTCTCCTTTTCCATGTCCACTCTCATAAAAATTCCACAAGAAATTGGTGTTGTGTCTAGCATGTTGATGGCTTAACCAAAAAAAAGCCTTTGCAGACTTAAATTGTCCTATGAAGTTACAAATAATTACACTCAAACAAAATTAGCTTCAAAAAACTTGACATATATTAAATATATTGAATAAGTAATTGAATAATTTAAGTCTCAAAGTTAAAAGTAAATAAAAATTTAAAATTAAACCCTAAACAATGTACTTACCAGCACATTCATCAGACCTATCTAGTGTTGTTCTTGATTTATGTTGCTCCAGTTCAGGTCTTCAAAAAATATTTTCATACAATGAGCTACATAACTTCTATCATGACCCGTATCATCACTGATATAAAAGTGAACCTATTTGATGATAATTCGATCATCTTTGCTACTTTGTATACCATTTACCTGAAACTTGGCATGTCTATAGCAAATTTGCACAAAGATTGCAACTTGCTTTGAATGATAATATTGACTTTGAATCTCAGTTTGAGGACTAAATGTATAGTTCTCAAAGAAATCTACAATAGATATAATACAACCTGGTGGAAAGTAATTCTTTGAATTACGAAATTGCTTAGCTTGCCATCTTGCACCATGACAATGTTGGATATGTGGATATATGATATTGCGAAATTTATTCATAAATTCATTGTAAGGAAATCCACTCTCTTTGAGAACAATTTTTCTGGCCTCGACTCTTGACTTTGTTAAGTATGTCTCATATTCAAATCTCTTCCAAATAACTTGCATTTCAATGTTGTCAACTTGTAATTTAAGATTCTTCAAATTTCTAGAATCATTACATATATTTTTTTATACACTGAATATTGAATTCATTTGAATCTTCTAATTTTTTGCATAAAAGAGACTTCACAAATTGTGTTGTGCTTCTAGGGATGGCTATATTTTGATCAATTACTGCCATAGCATTTTTATATGATTGTAGATGTAGATCAAATTCAACATGATTTTGACAACAAGTTTCACGTACTTTATTTATACGTACAAATGATGGTCATAGTGTTTCAAACATCCTTTGAGAAATCTTCACATTTGAAAATTCTTACTTGAATGCTTCAAAAAGTTCACTTTGTGTTGTATCTATAAAATGTTTTGGATGAGAAATTTTTGTACCATCTTCACCTGTTATTTGTATAGTATCCCTTCTATTGGAAGAAACACGAGAGTGATTGGTCCAATATTCAACCACCTATTTCTTTACATCTTTTGAAATTCTATCTTTTCGGGGAACCCTACAAATATTTACCCCTTTTTTCTCAAATTTTGCATCTCTTTCATTTCTCTTTTCAATATACCTTTGAACAGTTCTCCTAGATAAATTTCGTAATCTAGAAATTGCTTGAACTTGTCTTCTATGTGATAATTTCTTATTAGAAATTACAGTCATCAATGCTCTACGTGCAGCAGTTGGATCACTAGCTCGACTCTTGCTATCGATACAATTCAATGCTTCTTGCAAGTTTTCAACAATTGTTTGTTTTAATGAACCTGATGACTGTTTCCTATTATCAACCCCTAACAACTCCAAAACAGGGGTAATTTCTTTTCATCTAAATAACTTTGCAACTAACTGTGCTCTTCCAATTAGAGATTTTTCTTCAAAAAATTCATCCCATATTATTTTAGAGTGTAATTTTACTATGCTTTCAGGTAACATATCTTCAAATGAAATCTTATTGAAAAGAGAATCCTCATCCATCTCCATCAGATTTTCCATACCATAGAACAAATCTCTATTACTAGGTTCACTTTGTTCTTGTACCTGTATGTCACCTTGATCATCAATATTTTCCATGGGTTGTTCTTCAATAGATGTTCCTTCACCCACGTTTCTCTTCCTCTCTCTTGTTCGATCATACTTCCTCGATCTAGTCCTTCGAAATTACACTCAAATTTGAATTCACCTACATACAAGTGTACACACGTGTGCTTTCAATGAATGCATGTAGTTAATATTGCATAAATAGAACACTAAATTATAAATTGTTCATTTGTTAAAGCCAAAGTAAAAAAAAAAACATTCAAATTACAAACATATCATGAGCAAATTTGGTATCATAAGCATACTTGGTACATATCATGATGCCTCTAATTTAAATATATCGTAATAAAATACTTATATGATGTGAAAGAGAGAAAACATGATATATAAATCCTATGAAAATATATATAGCAATGAAAGGATAAGATTACAAAGGGGAAGGCCTATGATTCCTTAAATTCAAGGATGTGATGTAAATAAAATCACACTAGATGTAATTGATTTCATTTGTTAAATACTAATTTGTAACAAGGGATGGAACCCACACATGAGAAATAAATAAAAAGTAGAGAAGAGAAGAGGTGCAAGAGAAAACATGATTGTGCACATACATAAAGCTAGTTTTCTCTAGATGCCTAGGATAGTATATATAATGATTTACTCATGAGGGGGGAAAGACATTATGCCTCTATTTTAAATATATATCATAATAAAAGACTTATATGATGTGAAAGAAAGAAAACATGATATGAAACAAACTTTCTTTTGTTGAAATAAGTCTTCTTTTCTCCAAATAAGCCTTTCTTTGCTAAAATTTGTCTTCTTAACTTGTATTTAATCAAATTTTCTTGAGTTAAATTTTTTTTATTTTTTTTTGGTATATATATCGACTCTTTACGGCCGATACATTATCGGCTGACTAGGTATCGACCGATATTTAATCAGGCGACAACTTATCGCTCAATAAGAATATGCCCAAAACCAAATCAAATGTAAAGTACTCGGCCGAGTATGTCTAGTTGGCTGCCTACATGGCAACCAACTCACATTTTTTCACAGATTTATGAAACATTGAACTTTAACAGGGTATTTCTCCTGTCAGAATGAATTTTCTGCAACAAAGAAAAATACCCTTTATAGAGCTCAAAGTGGAGAATCCAAATATGTAATTTTTTTTCATATTTTGATTAGTTTTAATATATTTTATTTTTAAAATACTGCAAGTAGGTTGTTAAAATTAAAAAAGAAGTTGATTACAAATTTAAAAAAAATAGGAAAACATATTAATTTTTTTTTTTTAAAAATATGGTGCACTAGATGAGAGAATCCTCTTCAAAAGGGTATATTTTCTTTTTTGAATATCATTAAAAAAATAGACAATAGTTGACGTCCCATGAAAACTGTCAAATTTTGACAAATTTGACTTTAAAACGTTATTACGAGAAAAATATACATCAAAATTTGATTTTTTTTCCATGCACTAAATATTGAAGTTACCTATTTGGAAAAAAAATTAGGGAGAAATTAAGTTTGTTGTAATTTGTTTCTTGACGTCCCATGAACGTCACTTTTTCCTAAAATTTTCAGCATTTCAAAATTTGTTCTTACACTGATAAAAAAATTGAAAACAATTTTTAAAAAATCTAAAAAATTACAGGAATAAACTTCATCAAAAGATCTACATTTCATTAGTTTACATCATTTTAAAATTCAAAACATAAAGACCACTTTTATGTGGTTGAAGTTTAGAATTTTTTTTTACTGTTGGCCGATTCCTTTATAAAGTGTGACACACTATTGTGCTTTTACCCAAGGAGGTTGGTCAAATGGTTGCTATAAATGCCAATTTTGATTCCATCTCTAGAATTTGTAATCAGCGGATGGACTCCAAGCACAAACCCTAAGTCAAGATGGTTGTCTGGCCCTCTATCCTTGATAACAACACCCATTGGCAAGTTTTTGATAGTGATAGAGTTATCGTGCTCTTCATTTAGAATGAGACTGAGTTCTCGTCTGATCTAGGAGAAAAGATATTCAAAGTCTATGATGATTAAATCATGCAGGTAATCTCTAACAAGATCTTGAAAGGATTGACCACCCTAGAGAATATTAATAGCTCTAATGACAAAGTAAAAAAGGAGTAGAGATCTATGATCACCAGGCCCAATCTCTATCAAGCTTATGAGCTCTTTCTTGGGAAGAACATCTTGGTAAACAAAATGATGCCCAATAGCTTTCAAAGCATCTTCATAACCCTTGCCTAAGAGTTAAAAGATATATGTGTTATAGAGTAAAATGTGTACACTAGCATTTTATACCTAGTTTAGCACCTAGGTGGACCTAAAATGTTTACACTTGTTAATCAAGACCTATTTTAACACCTTTTTGAATATTAAATGATTAATTCTCAATCCTGATGATAAAACCTGACAAAATAAAAATGAGACTAACCTAAGGACATTTAAAGAGACTTATGCCAGAGTTTTTGGGGCTAAAAGACAAGGGCGCCCAAGCGCCCTGGTCCCCCATTTAGTCCTGACCTAATTTAAAGGTATGTCAGCTTAAGATATCTTAAGTGGTTCCTCATGTCAGTCCCATTTGGTTTTATTCATCGTTGGTGAGCGGGAATGCATATAAAAGCAATTTTATTCATTTGAACATCTAGGCAATCTAGGCACACTTGTACTCTCTCTTCTCTTTATATTCTTCTCTAAAGCTCTCTATGGTTGATTATTGCTGCGGCACTAACTTCTTGCAGGTCTTGTGAAGATCTTTCTACTTCTTTGGGCTACTCCAACTTCTTGAGTCAAGTTGTGACGCTGCATCAAACATGTTAAGGTTTCCATGCTCATGGTGACTTCTTTCCTTCATGCTTTGTTCTAGCATTCCAT
This sequence comes from Cunninghamia lanceolata, assembly GCA_027924645.1. Classification (NCBI taxonomy): domain Eukaryota; kingdom Viridiplantae; phylum Streptophyta; class Pinopsida; order Cupressales; family Cupressaceae; genus Cunninghamia; species Cunninghamia lanceolata. The sequence continues at coordinate 10,163,520 of BSBN01001281.1, forward strand.
TCTACTTCAGATTTTCCTCTGCCCTCTTAGGGCACACACTCTTTATCTCTCATCATTGCTATTGTGGAGGTGGAAACACCATTCATGGAGCTTGACTTAGGCAAGCTCCTAAATAGTACCCAACCGTTTTTCTTCTTGTGTGTGTGCAGGTAGCATTCAAAAGAATCTACAGAAATAAGTTACAGGAAGCAAGAACACATAAGGGCAAAGACACAGGAAGTTTAACATTCTGCAAAACCCTAACTAGGGTCTAGGGCGTCCAAGCTCCCGAGTTTGGATCTAGGTTCTCCTCTGTTCACTAGTCTTTGTTGTGCTTTCAGATTGTCTGTATCTATTTTTGATAGTTTGTTATGTTCCAATCTTGCTTAACTAGGGTTTCTACTTTGCCTTATCTTGATTGGTTGGATTTGGTTGATTTTCCTCTATAGAACAAAAAGAAAAATTCCCTATAGTTTTTCTCTCCCTCAAGGGTAGAAGCCAAGCTCGGTTTGTGTTCTAATGTTGGATAGAAGAGGGTTTAACCTTGTAGACACTGAAAAATGTCCTCATGTCGCAAATGTGACAAGACAATTCAATTTCATCCCTTTTAGCCACTTGACCATATTTCTTCTATAATTAAATAATTAATTTCAATTGATTATTTAATTATTCATTCATACCCTAATGTCCTCTTCACTTGATTTTTCTAACAAATAAATCAAATCCCATCACCTAATTATCCCCTTTCATATGCATCCTTTCAATAAATTAAATAAATTGTCCAATTTATTTAATTTGAATCCCATTTCCCACCTCACCATTTACCTCAATTTAAAATTCTATTTTGTCCTCTTGTGGTGAGGAAACCCTAATCATCCTTCACCCTTGATTTGGATCCCAAGTCAACATCAAATCCTATGCATTTATTTAAATCAGGTGTTTTATAAAACACCTCTTCCAGCTTCATTTTCAACCCTTATGCCTCTTAGAAGACATTTTTCTTAGCTCTGAATCTGTTGTAACTCTCCAACATCTTGCCATTCTCATGAGCTTCTCAAGATTATGCAAAAATCTGTAAATCTGAGAACAATAATGGAAGTTTTAGGAGGACAATGGAGATAAGACAAACACTATCTTAGATTTTAGTTGTTTTTCATGCTTGTTTGACTGTTATCTAGGTTAGATTGCTCTCCATTGGGAGCTAGGGTTAGCTATTATTTTGTTTTCTGCATGATAGCTAGCTTTTTTCCCTACCCACATTGGTGAACCCGACGTGAAACGATTACTCATTTGCCATTTCTGTTGAGTTTTGGTGATTGATGCAGGTGGCTTCCTAGGCAAAATCAGACCTCACCATTGAGTCTAGGAGGCCCGAAAACCATATGAAACATATAAAATTTGTCTTTTTCAGGTACTTGAAATTTTTTGAATTTTTTTTAGGGCATGACAGGGTACAGTTCCGTACGGTATAGATCCATACCGTACGACTGCCTGCAAAACCTTGCCGGCCCTTGCACAGATTTATAGCACCTTCTGGTTTTTGTAGATTTTCATTGTTTTGATGGCTAACGTTTTGAATGTAGGGTATTATTTGTTTTTTTAATAGTCCACGGATTTAATCTTTTGTTGTAGCAAGTTTAAGTTTTGCTTGCCTGCTTCATACCAGTCGAAACCCTAATGCAAGCATTAAAACCCTAACACTGTCGATACCCATTATGCATTGCTCTCTACAAATTCCTCTGCTGACTGCTACGACTCCCTTCTCACCGTCTTCATTGCTGAGTTCTTTGACCCAGAGCTCCCTGTCACCTGTGTCATCGTCCCTAGCGGTGACCTAACCGCCACCCCTTCCATGGGATGTCCGCTCAAACTCTCTGCTAGGTCACTCGGCCACCACCTAAACTGTTCACCGCCGTTGGTCTAAGGCCCTAGCACCACCACTAGAGGCGACTTCTGACTCTACCTAAACCCTTTCAAAACCCTAAACGCCGCCTATGTCGCAGCCAGGCTGACACCAAAACACAAATTTGTCATCGCCCTTAAAACCGATCGCTACCATATAAACGTCAGTCGCCACCCCTAAAAGCTCATCGACCAACATGTCTACTCTACCACTCTCAACCCTCTGCTCACTGGTACAAACCCACCACTGGCCTAAAAACTCTGTCGCCGCCTGAAATTCACGGTCACCACTCACCAAGATAAAACCGCGATCCAAGTTTGACGGTCGCAATTCTTCATTTGTTAGCATTCAAAGGCTTCACACACAAACTGCCAGTCCATATATCAAACCCTAATATTCCATTGCAGGCCGAGCGGTTGAAAATATTGAAACAGTTCAAAGTTTCAATTTTTTTTAGTCTTAAGTTTTAGATTTTTAGGTTTTGAGTTTTAAAGGGGCTATAGTTACTTTTTTATTTTTTTTTACTTCGATTGGCCCCTGGTCATATGGGCGACCAGGGGCCCATTTGATCTCTAACTACCCAACCTAATCGTTACACATAACCACTTGCATGTGACTGAAAACAGTAAACTTCTAACAGTTAAATCTGACTGCCAGCTTGTTCCCTTTGCTTCCACATGCTGAAATAGGTGCTTTTTTTTCAAATTTTCACAACTTTTGCATACGGTGACGAAATCGCACGAAACGAGTTGTGTTGCGGAGCAGACTCAACCAATTTTGCAATGGTAAGGTCAATTTCAGGTAATGACATCATTTTATCAATTTTTTTTGGTCAAAGTCAAACTTAGTTTCAAACTTTGAATGCTCATATCTTGTGCAAATTTGCTCCATTTTTGACGATTTTTTAAAAAGTGCTTAAAATTTCCTAAATTTTCTGATTCTACAATCTATTTTTTTGTATCTGATTAGATTTTTTAGATTTTTAGCATATTCCATTTTTTGACCATTTTGACTTTGAGGTTTGCAAAACGGGGCATTCACTCAATACTTCATGCTTTTTGCATTATCACAGAGTTTTTCTGCTACTAATGTCTGATTTGCAGCATATGGCATTCGTGGGCTAAAGACTATAAACTGAAACTACTAACACATTTGATGCAGGGTGCCTTCTTTCATGTGCATGTGTTTTCTTATCATAGGAACACTTGGTTTTGGTACAATAAAATGAACACATCTTGTTGTTTTCACACTTGTCTTGGGGGCTTAAAATAAACCACTGTCTACTTTGCTTGTTGACTTTGCTTGTGTTTTTGAAGTGTGTATGCTCTTCCCTCATTCTCTAAGCGATCTTGGGAATCAAAAACACTTCTTGAACACTTGCATTTGTCACACCACACATTTGATTTTTAAAGGTGAATGAACATTTATCTAGTGTGGCATAAGTCCAAAAATACGAATGCTCTCCCCTCGCATTGTTATATGAACTTGGGGATAAAAAGTATTTTTTGTGCTTAAGTCATTTTTGTTTGTGCCTTAGAGTGGGCTTGCTCTTGAGACACATCCGCAAGGAGAACTCATTTGCGACCCCAAGCGGTACTTTCGTCTGGTCTGCTATATAAATTAAGGATAAGGTGAAAGCCAAGTCTAACTAGTATGAGCACTCACCATACAACGCTAGCTCGAAAGGAGGCGTATCTTAGTGTATATTAAACTCCTAATAGGGTTAGTTAGAGCCTTAAGTGGCTTGTTGGATGCTCGTGAGGTGCCGGTCCCCTGGATATACACTAGAACCTCTTTGTTTAGTGGCCAAAAACCCTCTTCTCAAGTGTTGATACAGGAGGTCAGATGATCAAACTCTAATAGCCGTCCCACATTTTTGTGGCTTATGGCAGAGATAGCAAAGTATCTTAAGATCTGTACGTCTTAAGGACTTAGAACTTGGTGTGCCTAAGAAGTGAGTGAACTATAAGGGGGAGCCCATGCCCCAAGTTCCTAGAGCTATACACCATAAGTAGGCACGACTGGGTAAAACCAAGTGGGAACTCAGCAAGTATTGTCCTTTTGTAGCCTAGGATTGTGCTTGTTTTCAAAGTACTTTCAAAACTCATCAAAAATGCCAAGTGTATTCTATGATTGATGTGTGTGCTTGCCTAATCATCGTCGTCGACAATCTTTCCACACATTCATCCCAAGTCATCATACCTTGATCACATTCATACCATATCCTTATCATTCAACAAACATTCCAAATCAAACCAACACCTAACCATTATCCTACACATTCCACATCATATCCTAATCACATATCCTAATCATCATCCTTGTCACCCCACATATCCTTATCACTATCATAATCATTATCTTAATCCATCCAAATCACCTAACAACATCATTACACTTTATCATCCTCATTCCAAGTCACTTCCATTTCACCTTAATTCATCCTAGTCATTATTCTTGTCCTTCCTCAAACATCCTAATCATCCCATTCGACATTATCCAATCCACATCATTCTAACCATTACACATCGTCTAATCATTCCTAATCACATTCTTGTCATATCTTATTCGTTCCACCTCATCATAATTATACCTGAATCATTCCTAATCAGTTCATCCACTCCACATCATATCCTATTCATCATTCCAACTCATCCTATTCTAATCACATCCTAATTACATTATCATCATTCCACATCATCCTCTCTCTAATCCGATCAACTCCATTCCAAGTCAAACCAACACCTAACCATCATCCTAATCATTTCACTTCAACATAATCATTATCTTAATCACATATCCTAATCATCATCCTTGTCACCCCGCATATACTTATCCCTATCCTAATCATTATCTTAATCCATCCAAATCACCTAACAACATCATTAGACTTTATCATCCTCATTCCAAATCACTTCCGTTTCACCTTAATTCATCCTAGTCATTATCCTTGTCCTTCCTCAAACATCCTAATCATCCCATTCCTCATCATTCAACCACATCCTAATCATATCCCATTCATCATCCTAATCATTCTTCTAATCAATCCAATTCATCCTTATCAAACCTTAATCATCTCTTTCATCTAACCACCATCATCTTAATCATCCTAATCATACCCTAGTCATCATATCCTCATCATTACACTTCATCTTAATCTTATCTTATTCATCATATCCTAATCCATTTTCATCCTAATCAATCCAACTCATCATAACCATATCCTATTCATCATATCTTCATCATTTAACCTCATCCCAACCATATCCTATTTATCATTTTTCATCATTCAACCACATCCTAATCATACCCTAGTCATCATATCCTCATCATTACACTTCATCATAACCATATCCTAATCATCATTTCTAATCATTACCCCTCACCCTAATCACTATACTTCGTCCCAATCGTACCTTAATCATACCCTAACCATTTCTAACTCATCCTAATCAACTCTTTCATCTAAACACCATCATCTTAGTCATCCTTGTCAAACCCTAATCACCTCTTTCATCCAATTAACATCATCCTAATCATACCATATCCAAGTCATCATCATCATCATACCATAATCATATCCAAGCCATCATCATCATTCTCCTAATCATATCCAAATCCAATCCCAATCACATCCCAATCCAATCCAATTGACCTCATCCTATCCAATCCTATCACAACACACCATAACCCTAGGGAAACTTTAAGTATCTACCCTCCCTATCAAATCTGATTGCAACCGTGTCAAAACCTTATAGACTGATTGGTTCTATTCACCCACCACACATTCAATTTCATTCATCCACTACATATTCCATTTCATTCCTTTCGGATCAAATTTCATCACAACATTTCATTAACATTCCAATTTCATTCAACCCTTGACATCTATAGAGGACCCTAAACATTAGTCTTCCTAAGGTTGAAACATAGGGAGAACTGTCGAAGCTTGACTGTATCACAAGTACAAATCTATGGACCAAGAGACCTTGACATCTTTTTCAAATCAATCACAACTTGGGCTTAATACTCCAAGGCTAGTTTAAGTCCATCCTTCCAAGTGAGTTTTGAAACTCATGGGTTCACTTTATCATTTCTTCCACACCTCAAGGTCTCGATAAACCCAATTTGTGCTTTGAAAGGTCATTAGTAGATGAGAGTACCCTCTTAGAGGTAGACTTTTTGAAGACTAATATCATTAGCCTCTATCATAGTCCAGGCCTCATCACCTTACATTGTCATCTTCGTAGCATCCTACAATCCATAAGTCTCATTTGGTAAAGACACGGTTGCAAAATAAAGAGAAAAGGGAGTGGATCCTCCTAGTCATCCATCATACACACACCTTCCTAATCATTCTCACCAAATATCCACTCCAAGTCACCTTCATTCATAATCAAAACCCTAGTCATCCTTGTAATCCAATCTTGTCATTCCTGAACATCCTAATCATCTCTTTCATCCAAACCAATTCACACTAGTCATTATCATAATCATTACACCTCACCCTAATCACTAAACTTCATCCTAATCATACCCTAGCCATTTCCAACTCATTCTAATAACCTCTTTCATCCAATTAACATCATCCTAATCACCCTTTCTAATCACATCGTTCAATCAAATTCATCCTAATCATCTCACACTCTATCACATTCCTAGTCTTTCCACCTTATCATCACCATCATTCATCCTAGTCAAGAAGAACATGGCCCTAATACTACAAGAAGACATAAAACTATATGAATACATGCATCATTCCATGACAATCCTAGAGAACAAGGTTCTAGCACCCCAAGCCTATCCACAACATTATCCAAGTCCGCCTTGGCAGCGAGACAAAGTGCCTTTAAATTCTCATGCCATCTTTGACAAGGGGAACATAAGTCTACCTCATCCATCCTATAAGTACATTCTATCACCACACTCCTAATCCTAATCATGAATCCACATCTACTCTCATTGACCATTCACTATATTATCCTTCCACACATACCCTTGCAAAGGATGTGATCCATTGGCTACTAGCTAGGGATAAACCCTCCTCATGTCAAACACCCATTCATGAGCCTATCAAAGAACCCTTAAATGCCATGTCTAATTCTTCCACCCTATCATCTGGTTCACAACATATCGAACCTATTGAAGAGTCCTCCACATTCACTTCCATTCCAAGTCAAGAGATATGTCAAGGGTATAATCCTAAGCACGAGGAAACATTACCCCCTCATCCACATCAAGATCAAACCCTTGCCATTGCACCCATCCATAACACACTTCATCCTTTCCATGATCAAGATCCCATCTATGATCAAGCTCCCATTTATGATCACGATCCTACGTATGATCGAGAAAACAATGATGACCCTCTTGGTCCACTTTATGCATTCCATGGTCAAGAGCTTGCCACCTCACCCATTCATGATCCAACCACTTCCACTTGTCATGATGAGACATGTGCCTCCCAAGCACACAGAAAAGATCAAACAAATAAAGATCTACATAATAAAGATCCCAATGATCCTTCATCCACACCCACAATCAACTCCATTTCAAATCCACAATCATATCCTATCGGTCTATCTGCTTACATTCATGAGTGTTCTTCCTTAGGAACACAACAACCATTGTCCTTCACTTCACCTTTTCCATCCAGTAATCAACTCAAGTCTAGTGTCCAAACTACACATAGCCCTATTGTCCATCGTATCCTCCAAAACATGAATTATCAAGGCAAAGGCTTAGGCCTTCACGAATAGGGAATTTTGGAGCCCATCCATGTCAAAGTTGCCCCACGCTCTTATGGCCTTGGATACACACCCCAAGGTCAACAATCTAAGGATGTCGGTACTTCATCCACTCATCCTAAGTCCACCACTTTCCATCACAAATCACATCATATTCCCAAAACATATGTCGCCATTCCACCTCCATCATCCTACAAGTGTCAAAAGCATGTGACCATACACCTCCCTCCATCCAATTTACCTCCACTACTTCCAACCCCTAATTTCCCACCATCCACTTTGCCACCATTACTTCCAACACCTAACATCCCTATCATCCATAAATTCCCTCACAATCCTAATCATGACCAACAAATGCACACATTGTCTAAACATAAAGCTTCCACTTATTCCATCCACCCCATGGGATTCAAAAATAAACATTTGGATGCCTCCACCTATAAAGTCAAAAATCCTAATGGTCCTAATGCCTTAGGACATCAATCCAAAGACTCAAAACAAAATACATTCAAAAATCCATCAAAGCCCATACCTTCAAAAGAAAAGTCCAAAAGCAAAATGGTATGGGTCCCTAAACAAAAATGCAAGTCAAATAAGTCATCCACATCTTGAAAATCCCAACCATCCTCTTCCATCCATTCCATTCAAAAATATCAAATTCCTCCATCCCACATGAAAAGAAAAAATCATAAAAATACTAAGTCTATGTGGGCCCCCAAATGCTTACATCAACCATCACTAAGCAAACATCGCCCTTGCTTCCTACACCACCATCCAATCAAAAGCTTCCATGTTTATCATGGTGTGTGCAACCGTTGGTCATGATTCCTTTTCACACCTCCATCACCCCATCATTCAACTATTACCCTACATATCTGCCTTATCACCTCCTTATGGTCCATGCTTTTGCATAAGTCCTACATAATCCACATCATAATCCACTATCATCCCTACATAATCCACATCATAATCCTCTATCGTTCCCTCCATAATTCACTATCTACCTAATCCATCTCACTTTCATGCAATATCCTTTACCAACATCAATGAGCACAATGACTTGACATAGTCCATGTGACAACATCTTTCTCGAATGGGACTATCACCTTCATGGAGCTAGACACCTGAGTCCCTCATATCCATACTCCCATTCAAAAATCAAAAGGTCAAAAAAAAAGAAAAGAAAAAGCAAAAAAATCAACCAAAAAAAAAGTAAAGAGAAATTCCTTCGTCCAATGATGAAAACCTAGTAAATAGGCGCCTTGGATAAGTACCATGATGAAAACCTGGCAAACAAACATCATGTGTAGATTGATCTTCTATGAAACCTACACTTGGGGGCACCTTGTCTCATCCAACATATCACTTTCCTATCCTATCATACCATTTCCATACAATTTCCATATCATCCTATCCACTATATACATATACCTATCCTATCAAGTCCATTCATTCTCCCTTCCTCTTTTGATCTTGATAAAGATTGGGGGTAAAATGTTACAAATGTTTTGGTTATCTCTTGGCATACCTCATCCCTTCCAAATGATCCATCCTATCATCCTGGTGTCACAAGCCATGTCACGAAAAATCCTAAGCATTCCACTTAGAATGGGGCAAGTTATTCCTATACGACATAGTCCTTGGAGATCACATCTTGGCCCTCTTATGCACACGTCCTTTCCATCTCCCATCGCCCACCCTTTTATCCATTCATCCAATCCATCCTTCCTCCTTGCACCTAGACTTGGTTTCTCCCTTGTCATTAGTATTTAGCGCAAAGGCTATTCAAATTGCAATCCGATGCCATTTCTCAAAACATATCAAAAAACCAAAAAAATCAAAACATTTCCAAAAAACACCAAAAAAATTAGAACATTTCAAAAAAACACAAAAATCACAACATTTCAAAAAACACCAAAAAAATCACAACATTTCCAAAAACCAAAAAAATCATAACATTCCAAAAACACAAAAAAATTACAACATTTCAAAAAACACCAAAAAAAATCAAATATTCCTCAAAACACAAAAAAATCAAAACATTTCAAAAAGCCAAAAAATAAAAACATCTCAAAAATCCAAAAAAATCAAAACATGCCAAAAACACAAAAAATCAAAATATTCCCAAAATCCAAAAAAATCAAAATATTGTCAAAATCCAAAAACTTAAAATATTCCCCAAAACACAAAAAAAAAAAAAAAATTCCTCAAAACACAAAAAAACAAAATATTCCTCAAAACACAAAAAAATCAAATATTCCTCAAAACACAAAAAAATCACAACATATCAAAAAACTCAAAAAAAAAATCACAACATTCAAAAAATCCAAAAAAATCAAAATATCAACAAAATTCAAAAAAATCAAAATATCAACAAAATTCTAAAAAATCAAAATATCAACAAAATCCCCAAAAAATGAAAATATCCACAAAACCCAAAAACAGTCAAATATTCTCAAAAATCCCAAAAACATCAAAAATCACAAAAAAATCAAATATCTTACAAAAATCCAAGCAATAAGATCAAATCAATGCATCATCATTCTTCAATCCACCAAATCATCCAAATCCATTCATTCAATTCAATTCAATTCAATTCCTCACATTCTTCCAACCAAATCAATTCCTCAATCAATTCTTCAAATCATTCAATTCCTCAACTAAATCACTCAAATCAAATCTCTCGATCGATCCATTTATTCAAACCAATTCAATTCATCACATCATTCCAACCAAATCAATTCTTCAATCAATCCTTCAAATCATTCAATTCATCAACTAAATCACTCAATCAACTTTCTAAATCAATCCATTCAAATCAATCAAATCAACCACATCATCATACCATTCAAATCAGTTCTTCAAATCATCCACAGTTTGCATAGTCGAACTATGTCGCCTCTAAACTTTCACGTAGAAAAGACCATCTTCGATGCGCCCCCAAGGCATTAGGTCGGTCCCTTAGGGCCCGTCCTGTCAACCATCATAATAAGTTGTTCCTTCACGAGATGGACACTTTGATCAGACCAAAACAATCAATCTTTCAAAGAAATCTACACAAGCAAACCAATCCCAAAAATCAACAAGACAAGCTATTCAAACCAGCCAAATCAATCAATCGCCTCGTGATAATCATATGTCACTATCCTCATCAACTATCACATACACTATACAGAATGGGGCATCATTGAAACTAGGATTTTGTTCCTTATATGACATGCGTCATTTATCAAACATCATCCAATCAATCATCAATCAAACCCTAGTGTTTCTCGCATGACCAACAACACTAGTGTCAATCAATCATATCACTTGCCTTAGACGTGTAGGGGCATTGTCGAAACCAGACTAGGCGTCTTATATGACATGCTTCTTTTCTGAAACTAGGCCTCCTTCATCGAATCATCATAATCAATCAAGCACATATCACTTGGCAAAAAGTTCCAACTGGTTGTTGGTCTAGTCTATCTTATTTTACTAGATTGTTTTTTTTGCAGTCTTGTTCTTATGCTTCTCGAGGCAGTCCCTAAGTGATGAAGAGAAGTGAGGATAGGGTGAGACCTTTTTCTTTGATTGCTGTCTGCGGTTTGTCTTGGCAAAATGACTAGGGCAACTTGGTGCCTTGCGTGTGATCAGGATTCTATTGGGTGTGAATCAAAGACATCCTATGCATTGGAAAGAATAAATGTTTCCTTGCATAAGGACTTGCACACCTCATAGTTATCTCATCACATGTTCCGACAAGGTACCACAGTTACTAGTCTGAGTCAGGCATTCCTTGTCTGTCATGTGCCTGTTTCACAAGGGACTACACTTTCCACCTTGGCCTTTGACATGCCATGGTGATTATCGTCCTTTGACATAATAAGTTCTATGATGATAAGAAGAAATATTTGCAAGTGATAATCTCAAAAATCTATCAAAGCAAGATCTCATTTCCCTTCTTCTAGCCAATCTTTCATTCCCCCACCATATCTCTCTCGCCTCTTCATTCCTCCATCTTCATTGCAGCTTAACTTATCATTCATTTCTTCTATCCATTCTCCAATCTTTCTTCCTTGACCAATCCCTTTCATTTCGAGAGCCTACCCATGTTTGTCCAACCTGCCTATCCTCTCGAGGGGGCATTTGATGAAGGGGGTAAATCACAAAACACACAATAATAGATATTGAACACATCATATAGAACTTTCTTTTATTGAACTAGGCAACTCATTACATTACAGAAGCTCAATTACAATCAGAGGATGAATCCTCTACCGACTGCAACACATTACAGCTTTCCCAACCTCAAGACTCTAGAATGTTCAGCCTTCTGTAACCCCAAATCAGTTAGGGTTTCTATTTTCCCACCTATTCTTGACTCTACACTGGCCCCCTTAACTCTACTACCACCCAAGGTTCCCAAAATAGTCATAAATAACACTTTTTGGCAGCCTCTAGCTAAATTTTGAAATTTGCAATTCCCTCCAAAAGTAGGTCAACTTCCGGGAAGCATAACTTTTGATCCGGGTGTCCGATTGACGAACCGTTTTAAGCGCCGGAAAGCTTGCGATGTGAACTATCATGTCAAAAATTCATAAATGGATTTCTATCAACTTTTTGAGACATTATGGAAAGTTTTAGTGCCTCATATCTCGTTCCAAAAATTTTCAGGGGCTTTTCGGAAAACAAAAACTTTAATATCTTTCAGCTCACAAATGGTCTTTTCTTGATTCCTTTGCCAAAGGTCTTATATTTCCATTATGTAAATTTCTAGAAGTTTTTGCTTCGTTATGTACCCAAATGCAAACTTTCTAAAAATAGTAGGTACACTTTCCAAAATAGGCAGGTCACTATTTTTAGCAGTTTTGGAAAAACTGAAAGTCCTACATTATTATTCTAGATATTATGGAACTAAAAACACTAATTATGGAAAGAAATGAAAACAACTACAATGATTTTGAATTAACTTCTTTTTGGGTGATGCAAGATTGCCCTTACACCACTGGATGCTCCTGCATCAGACACTAAGGGTAATTTGAGAAGTGACCCTGTCACGTCTCAGATGTTTGTGTGAGGAAAATCCAAATGGTCAACCTCTACTTTAGACAACCAAGAAGAATATTCAACAGGCCTTCCTTTCCATTTTACCAGATATTCTTCATATTGCTTGTTCTGAGTACTTCTTCCCACACAGCTATCCAAGATCTCTTCTATCTCCTTTGTTGAAGTAGATGCCGGAATACTCCACTGCACTACTGTTGGTTCATCCTCTGTTCCACCTTCATGATATTCTGATAAATCAACAATATTGAAAACAAGAGAAATATTGATCCCACTCGGCAGCTCTACCTCATATGCATTTTCTGAATCATGTTTCTTCAAAATTTTGCATGGTCCAAATTTCTTCATTTTTAATTTATTGTATGTTCCAACTAGGAACCTTTCTTTTCTCAAGTGAACCATGACTTCATCTCCTACCTGGAATTCCTTATATCTCCTCTTCTGATCTGCCTTAGCCTTGTGCTAAATATTCATTTTATTAATGTGCTTTCTCACCTCTTCATGCAAATTCTTTAGATGTTCTGCAAAGTCTTCAGCTTCAGCACTTGTCTTTTCTCCATTGTCTAGCTTCCTTAACTCAGAAGCATTTCTTGGGCTATTGCCATATACAATCTGAAATGGTGATTTACCAGTACTCCTATTGACAGAATTGTTGTAAGCAAATTCTGCCTGTGGTAAAATCAAATCCCATCCCTTGGGTTTATCTCCTACTAAGCATCGTAGTAGGTTACCCAAACTTCTATTCACCACTTTAGTTTGTCCATCAGTCTGTGGATGGTGTGCAGAACTGAACTTCAAGTCTGTCTTTAACTTCTTCCACAATGTCCTCCAGAAATAACCAACAAACTTGGTATCTCGGTCTGAAACTATGCTTTTTGGTAGACCATGTAGTCTCACCACTTCCCTGAAAAATAACTCTGCAATATGAACAACATCATTAGTCTTCTTACAAGGAATAAAATGTGCCATCTTTGAGAATCTGTCCACCACCACAAAAATAGAATCATGCCCTCTCTGTGTCCTTGGTAAACCAAGAACAAAATCCATACTAATATCATCCCATGGCTTCTCTGGTACAGGTAATTGTTGATACAATCCTGTATTTTGACTTGTTCCTTTTGCCATCTGACATACTTTGCAACTCTGCACAAACTTCCTCACATCCTGCTGCAGCTGTGGCCAATAATAATTTTCACCAACAATAGAAATGGTCTTATCTCGACCAAAGTGTCCAGCCAATCCTCCACTATGCTTCTCCTTAATCAGGTTCTCTCTCATGGAACTCCTCGGAATGCACAACTGGCTTCCTCTAAACAGCATGCCGTCTTGGATTATGAAATCCAACCATTTTGTCCTATCCAAAGTAACAGGCTCCAGACAAGCTTTCCAAGCCTCTGCAAAATCTGGATCTTCAGGATACAAACTTTTGAGTTCATCAAACCCAACAACCTCTATCTTCATTTCTGTCAACAAATTTTGCCTTCTGCTCAAGGCATCTACAACTCTGTTGGACTTCCCACTCCTGTGCTTCAAAACAAAGGTATAACTCTGCAAAAACTCAACCCATTTTAAGTGCCTTTGGTTTAACTTCCCTTGACTATTAAGATACTACAAAGCTTGATGATTAGTATATAAAACAAACTCTTTTGGCAACAGATAATGTCTTCATTTCTTCAAAGCCTAAACTATTGCATAAAATTCCTGATCATAAACAGAATACTTTTTCTTGGCATCATTAAGCTTCTCACTAAAATAGGCAATGGGCTTACCTTCTTGGCTCAAAACAACTCCTATACCACTACCACTAGCATCACAATCTACTTGAAATACCTTATTGAAATCTGGAAGTGCCAAAACAGGGTGTTCTACGACTTTCTGCTTCAATGTATCAAAGCTTTTGTCTGCTCCTTTAGTCCATCTAAACTCTTTTCTATCCCCTCTCATTGTCTCAGTTAGAGGTGCACAAATGCTAATAAAATTCCTGATAAACTTTTTGTAAAATCTTGCCAAACCATGAAAAGATCTTACCTCCGTTGCACTCCTTGGCGTAGGCCACTCTATGATAGCCCTTACTTTTTCTGGGTCCATCTTAAGACCTTCCTCTGAGACAACAAATCCCAGGTATACCAACTCCTTCTTTGCAAAACTACATTTCTTCAGATTAATCAGCAGCTTCTCCTCCCTCAGCTTCTCTAGAACTCTTCTGATATGCATCAAATGCTCATCCCAAGTCTTACTGAAAATCAAAATATCATCCAAATAAACAATAACAAAAGTTCCCAAAAATTCTTTTAAAACCTCGTTCATGAGCAGCATGAATGTGCTCGGTGCATTGGTTAGCCCAAATGGCATGACTAACCACTCATACAAACCTTCCTTTGTCTTGAAGGCTGTCTTCCATTCATCCCCTTCTCTGATACGGATCTGGTGATACCCACTCTTCAGGTCAATTTTCGTGAAGTACTTTGCTCCACTCAAACAGTCCATGATGTCATCCATTCTTGGCAATGGAAATCTATACTTGATCATTATCTTATTGATGGCTCGAGAGTCTGTACACATCCTCCATTCTCCATCTTTCTTTGGTGCTAGTACTGCAGGTACTGCACATGGACTTAGGCTCTCCCTTATCAGTCCCTTCCTCAACAACTCCTAAACTTGTCTGTTCAGCTCTTCATTCTCTGCAGGGGTCATTCTGTGGGCTGCCTTGTTTGGCAAACTAGCTCCTAGTATCAAATCCATTTGATGACTTATCTTCCTTACTGGTGGTAAACCTTCTGGTACATTATCAGAGATAATGTCCTGGAACTCTTCCAACATATCTGAAACTTCTGCTGCTACATCTTCACATTTCTCTTGACTAATCTTAGGAATCAATGCAACAATGACGCTCATGCTTCATATCCTCTAAAAATTTCCTACCATCTACCAAACAAATTCTGGCAGTGCTACATACCTTTTCTTCCACCTCCTTCAAGGGCTTCAACTTATGACGAACTCCATCCTTTGTTAAGGAATATGTGTTTGCACGACCATCATGGATAGCGCTCCTATCATACTGCCACGGCCTCCCCAATAACATATGACATGCATCCATCGGTATGATGTCACACAACGCCTCATCATGGTAGTCACCAATCTTGAACTTCACTAAACACTGTTCATTGACCAAAGCTCTATGGTCGTTCTGCAACCATGCAATCCGGTATGGATGTGGATGCTTTCTTCTTATCAACTTCAACTTGTCAACCATCTCCTCTGAAACAAGATTATCAGTGCTTCCACAGTCAATAATAATATCACAACACTTACCTTCACATTTGCACCTTGTGCAGAATAAATTCTTCCTTTGATTGGGTTCTTTCTCCTCATTCAACAAAGTTCTTCTGACAACTAGGGTTTCTCCCCTTTCTGCATCTTCAGAGTGCTTAGAATGTGCATCTTCATCCACATGTGCAACTCATGCATTACCTTCAGGTCTTCTATTTATCCTTCCTTGATGTTGCGGACACTCGTATGCTCGATGCCCTTCTTCTCCACATTGGAAACAGGTTCCTCTGAAACCTCCTCTTCCAGGTCCTTGCCCAGGTTTGCCTCTTCCTCTTCCTCTTTGCTCACCATTGTTCTGGTCACGAGGGCGGTAGGTATTATCACCTCTCTGATTTTGACTGGTACTAGCTTCTTCACTTTTCTTTGCATCTTCATTTCGGCCCCCATAGGGTCTTCCACCAGTCCTTCCGCCTTGACCTCTTCCCCTTTGCTTGCTGTCAAATCTTTTATTCAGCTTCTCTTCCACCTTTAGGGAAAATTGGTACGCATCTTCTATGGTGGTCATTCTGACCAGGCTCAACTCCTCTTAAATACTCGGCCTCAACCCATTAATGTAACGGGCTACCTTCTCCTTGTTGGGCTCTGCATGGCCAATCCTGATAGTAATTTTATAAAACTCTTCTATATACTCCTTAACAGAGTTGTTACCTTGCTTTAGTCCTTGTAGCTTCTTCAGCAACTCCATCTCATAGTCCACAGGAATGAACTGCTTCTTCAGTTTCTCCACCATCTGATCCCATCTAGTGATCTTTCCTTTTCCTCTTCTATTCCTCTCTAATTAGACCTCCTTCCACCAAATATTGGCATGGCCCTTCAACTTTGTTTTTGCAAACTTAACCCAATCTGGGTCCTCCACATCTTCATACTCAAAATACTCCTCCATGTCATTGATCCAATCAATAAGCTATTCTGGATTCAAATCTCCAGAATATTTAGAAACTTCAATCCTGGGCCTCTTTTCGATCTTCGAAATGACCCTCAACAACCTAACTTTTGCAGCATCTCTGGTAGCTTCTTGTTCTTCCTCAGATAGGTCTTCTTTAGCTTCATCTTCACTTCTTCTCTTATCCTCGGCTCAAACCCTCTTCGTAGCTCCTCTTGCAATGCATTGATTTGCCTTTGTAGGGCTCTAAAACCCTCTTCTATCAAAGCATTCCTCCCACCACAGTTTCTTCGTGGAGGTATCTTGGTCTCCGCAGCAAACCCACAACCTCAGGTCTTGGTGCAAACTGCCTCATGGTCGGTGATCTGTCTACACACTCAGGAACCCTTGCTCTAATACCACTTGATGAAGGGGGTAAATCACAAAACACATAATAACAGACATTGAACACAACAAATAGAACTTTCTTTATTAAACTGGGCAACTCATTACATTACAGAAGCTCAATTACAATTAGAGGATGAATCCTCTACCGGCTGCAACACATTACAACTTTCCCAACCTCAAGACTCTAGAATGTTCAGCCTTTTGTAACCCCAAATCTGTTAGGGTTTCTGTTTTCCCACCTATTCTTGACTCTACACTAGCCCCCTTAACTCTACTACCACCCAAGGTTCCCAAAATAGTCATAAATAGCACTTTTTGGCGGCCTCCAGCTGAATTTCAAAATTTGCAATTCCCTCCAAAAGTAGGTCAACTTCCGGGAAGCATAACTTTTGATCCGGGTGTTCGATTGACGAACCGTTTTAAGCGCCAGAAAGCTCGCGATGTGAATTATCACACCAAAAATTTGTAAACATATTTCCATCAACTTTTTGGGATGTTATGGGAAGTTTTAGTGCCTCATATCTCATTCTAAAAAATTTCAGGGGCTTTTCAGAAAACAAAAACTTTAATATCTTTCAGCTCACAAATGGCCTTTTCCTGATTCCTTCGCCAAAGGTCTTATATTTCTATTATGTAACTTTTTGGAAGTTTTTGCTTCGTTACATGCCCAAATGCAAACTTTCTAAAAATAGCAGGTACACTTTCCAAAATAGGCAGGTCGCTATTTTTAGCAGTTTTGGAAAAACTGAAAGTCCTACATTATTATTCTAGATATTATGGAACCAAAAACACTAATTATGGAAAGAAATGAAAACAACTACAATAATTTTGAATTAACTTCTTTTTGGGTGATGCAAGATTGCCCTTACACCACTAGATGCTCTTGCATCAGCATCATTGTCCTATCTTTCCATCATCATCCTTTTCCTCTATCCATTTCCTTGGCTTCTTTGAAATGATGTTACTTGGTCGCAACATCATCTCAAGGAGGGGCAAAATGTAGACACTGAAAAATGTCCTCATGTCGCAAAGCAGGATAATTCAATTTCATCCCTTTTAGCCACTTGACCATATTTCTTCTATAATTAAATAATTAATTTCAATTGATTATTTAATTATTCGTTCATACCCTAATGTCCCCTTCACTTGATTTATTCAAACAAATAAATCAAATCCCATCACCTAATTATCCCCTTTCATATGCATCCTTTCAATAAATTAAATAAATTGTCCAATTTATTTAATTTGAATCCCATTTCCCACCTCACCATTTACCTCAATTTAAAATTCTATTTTGTCCTCTCGTGGTGAGGAAACCTACTCATCCTCCACCCTTGATTTGGCTCCCAAGTCAACGTCAAATCCTATCCATTTATTCAAATTAGGTGTTCTATAAAACACCTCTTCCAGCTTCATTTTCAGTCCTTATGCCTCTTAGAAGACATTTTTCTTAGCTCTGAATCTATTGTAACTCTCCAACATCTTGCCATTCTCACGAGATTCTCAAGATTATGCAAAAATCTACAAATTTGAGAACAATAATGGAAGATTTAGGAGGACAATGGAGATAAGACAAACACTAGCTTAGATTTTAGTTGTTTTTCATGTTTGTTTGACTGTTATCTAGGTTAGATTGCTCTCCATTGGGAGCTAGGGTTAGCTATTAATTTGTTTTATGTATGATAGCTAGCTTTTTCCCCTGCCCACAGACCTAGTTTGATCTATTGGGATAGTCTTTCTTTTTATCTAAAATTTTGGTGAGCCCGTCGTTTCTTGCACTTTTGCATCCTTATTGCTTCAAATCTAATTTGTTTGTTGCCCTAGATCTGCTTAGATTTCAATCATTCATCATTTGATATACTTTCATTGTTTAATTTTACATTGTTTCATTGTTAGGGTTTGGAAAAACCTTGCATTTTTAGAAAATCTAGCTAATCTCCAACCTAAGGTGTGTAGATTAGTGTGTTGTTTCAGATCCTATTGAATTGTTAGGTTGATTAAATTGACTTCATTTTTTGTAGCATGTGATCTGTGTTTAAATAAAAGACACTCTTGCCTTTTTGCATTGAAAAGTGAAAAAATCAAGCATTTTAAGCTTAGAAAAAGGCATATTTTATGCATTGTTTTCATTGCATATGTTTTACATGATCATAGCATGAATTAAATTTATGATTTTTGCATCAGATCTGATTTGAATAACAACAATTAGTCATTTCATGGTGTTACAACTTGCATTTAAACCTCTTGTTTGTTAGGGTTTTGTCCAAAAAGTTGCATTTTTTGGAAAACCTAGTCAAATTCAAAACCTAGGGTTTATAATTAAGGTCTTGTTTCAGATTTTGATGCTATCATTTACATTTCAAATCTGATCTTGCATTGCTATAGCATTTCATAAATATCATTTGTGATCAAAAAAAAATTTGCATCAAAAAATTGTGATTTAGGGAGTAAGTATTCAAAATCTAGGGTTTTGGTAATAAACCCTAGCTAGTCTTGCATCTAGTGCACCTTCATCAAAGCAAAGTTCTCTAAATATATGATGAATTTAAGTGGATAAATCATTTAGGCACTTCTTTTGCACATACTACACATCTTACATTTGCAAGACTTAGTTGTGGTTTCCAAGAATATCACATTTTTGGAAGACCCTGCTTCTCTTGCAATTGTAGATATTTGATTACAATCTTATTTTCATATTGGTTGTACCTGATTAATAAATTGTACATTGCTGCTCCATATCATATTTGCATATAGTAAACAAGACATTTCATTATGGACTCTTCTAGTTGCTCCTCTTTGGTATCTTTGCATGCATATATCATATATTTTGAAAATTTCTCTAAATTCATTAATATGTATCCATATGTTTTGGATCACATAGCATCCATATATGATATTGATGTTTCTATATATTCCATTTATGATATCCTTTGTTATATATCTTATTTTGATAGCTTCATACCTCTCATGGGTATGTATCCTTTGATATTAGAGGATTTTACTAATTTCATCTCTATGAATTGTCATGAGAAAGATGATGGTGATAGTCCTTCTACTTCTACTACAAGTCATGATAATGCCATGTCTATTCCTATGGATCTACTCTCTAATACATGTGATGGTGACCTAGCTTTGTCTATTTCACGCTATGATTTGGATCCCTCTCCCAAAATTGTTCCCACTTGTGAGGATATTTTGGTGCAAGAGGACGAAAACATTGACACATTCCTTAACATTACTTTACCTTCTCTTCATCTTAATCCCTCTTCTAGAGACACAGCATTAGATGATGTTGAGCATAATTCCACCATAGTACATGAGGTTTCTATGGCTCCTCCTATGGATCTTCCACCTTTGGTTGAATATGCAAGTACCGTGAATATCACTAAGGACTTCAAGACCCTTGATCTTCCTCCTTTGATTGAATGTTCAAGTACCTTGGATATCACTAAGGATGCGAAGACCCTTGATATTTCTCCTTTGGTTGCATGTTCAAACCCCTTGGACATCACTAAGAATACCATCATCAACAATTTTCTTAACAACACTTTACCCTCCCTTCATTTCAATGATCTCCCTTCAAAAAATGAAGCATTAGTGGATGAAGAGCAATCTCTCACATTAAATCCCATAGGGATGGATGTTGAGCTTACTCAAAAGGAAAACAATGTCAATTCAATCATCATTAATAGACTTATTATGCCCACTAAAGGGATAGTGAATAAGTGCAATTCGCCTCTTTTCTCTAAACTGGTGATTACAGTTCAAGATGATCCAACACCACCTCGACCCCTGGGTTACTTTCTCAATATTGCAAAGCCAATTACTCAAAGGAATCAAGGTGTTCAAAATGTGTTGCAACAACCTCATACGGTTTCTCACACATACAACACCCACACTAACACGTAAAGTAAGCACACATCGAGTGTGCCCATTTCTCTTCCACCTTCTCAATCTATCCTACCCCAAGCACCTTATCTTCTTCCACATATTGGTAAAGAATACGATCTTGTCGAGCAACTCTGTGCTACTCCGGCTTAGATCTCTCTATGGGATTTAATACAAACATCACCTACATACCATGGAATGCTCCACGAGGCTTTACAAAAGGTAGTTTTTCCACCTTCTTTTAGACCAAATGATGTAGCAGCTTTGTTTAGTTGTATGCATGCGACAACATCTGATATATCATTTCAAAAGTATGAACTACCTCCCATAGAAGATCAAAACCAATATGAGCCTCTTATGATATCTATCATTATTAATAAAATGAAAGTTAGACGTACCTTGATTGATGGTGGATTAGGTCTTAATATCTATAGCATAGACTTGTTATATAAAATCAATGTTGATACCTCTCTCATTAAACCAGATAAATTCAACATTCATGGTTTTGATCATGTTGGTAAACAATCACTAGGTGCAATCACCTTAGATATTAAGGCTGGAACTGTGACATTGCCTACCCTTATCCATGTCATGCCTAATTCTCTTTCATACAATCTTCTTCTTAGTAGACCATGGATTCATGCCATGGGGGAAGTCTCATCTACCCTTCATCGTTTGATAAATTCATTTTTGAAAACAAACCTTATACAACTAAAGATGATTCGGTTCAAGAAAGTTTCTTACAAATGAAAGTGAGACATCAAAATTCTTTTAGAAGTTTGATCCCTTCTTTAACAAAAACCAAACCACTATTCTCCCCCGCTAACAATAGTATTGGTCAGGATAGTGTCGGTCCTTCAAATACATTTTTTGGTGATGATTGGGATTCGTTAGATTTTACACCCTCCTTTGCAGGTGACTATAAAGTCTCACCCTCACATCCAAAAATCTCGAAGGTAAATGAAATTTATTCAACACAATCTTTTACTCCTACAAAGATTAAAATCAAGATTAATGATAATGAAACCTTTAAAATTGATGAAGATCTACCTTCCTCTACATAAATGGTAACCATTTGTGATAAAGTATCATCTAATTCTAATACATGTCTTGGTAGTGATGATGTCTCTTTAGATTTCAACCCCCATGGGATGGTTGAAACAAAGATTGACCCTTCTCACCATGATCAAATTGTAAGGAAGCTAAAGGTAGCAGAACAAATTCCTATACTAATCTTGAGGGGAGAGATATGCATAACTTTTTAGATCTTTACGACAGTTATAGAAATAAACACAAATAACAATCATACCACAACACAATAATTACATAGGGAAACTCTCTCAGGAGAAAAACCCCACACTCCAAAGCTACCCAATATATTATTCAAGAATCAAGAAGATTACACTATACTTGCAACGAAAGCTTTCACAGGACAAACATAGATCCGGAGGAAACTCAACATCTACAAGACTCTTAAACACAACCTCCATCTCAAGCTCATGATATATAGGAGATACAATACAGTAAACCGTCAATGATAATTACAAAAAACATGACCAAAAAACCACCCAAAAGTGGTGCCCAAATTATCTCCAATCAAATATGCCTTGTGATGTGCCAAATCACACACCAACATGTGTAACTCTCCCCTTTACAACTCTTTAAGTGTCCAACATATTTTCACAATTCCCAAAATAGGAGGTCCAACTTCTGGAGGTCATAACTTTTGATGTAGGTGTCTAATTGATGAACTTTTTGATGCGTCAGAAAACTTGTGAAGATATCTATCAAGTTATAACCTGCTTCATTAATTACGACAACTTTTAGGGCATTTAGGGACCTCTAAGTGCCTCAAATTTGAGTTCAAAACTTTTTCTTAGAGTTTCAAAAAACAAAAATTTTAATATCTTGCAATTCAGGTATGATATTGAATCAAAACTCACCCAAGATGTTTACTTGGAAGTTCTGCACCTTTTAGGAAAATTTTGGGTCTATCCGATCTCAAATGTAGAGTTACTAAAAATAGTAAGCCCTGTCATTTTTAGCCCCTTTTGAAACTTTGAAAGTTCTAAACCATTCTTCAAGATAAAGGGTATTCGAAAAGGCCAAAATTGGGAAGAATAGTAACCTTTTGTAGTTACAAGGTTGAGACACCTTTTCTAACACAAATTTATGATCCTTCTACATCTTCTTTCAACAAAGATAGTCATATGACCTCTCTTTTTCCTTTGAATTTGGAGAAGCGCTATGGGCATGGATTCAAAATTCTTTCTAAACAAGGATACAATGGAAATAGGTTGGGATGTAAAGACAAGGAATTAAGGAACCTATGGAACCAACACCGTACTTGTCTAAAGTAGGTTTAGGTTTTTGACCTTCTCCTACGTTCTCTCCATTTTCACAACAACAAGGATTGCTTCCTACTCCATCTAAATCTTCTCTTCTACCTCAACAAGAGTGTATGTTGCCAAGTCTACTTAAAGACCGCTTAATCACTCTTCCTACTCAAAAACACAAAAAAGATTCAACAAAATAATCATTCAACACTTCATTATTGTGCATATCATCAAGCACTTGGCCATTCCACTAAGGAATGTTGAGTCTTGGGTGACAAAATTCAACAACTTCAAACAAGATATGGCTCTAGCATTCTTCACCACACTTGATGTAGTCCCTAGAGCATCTTGTCCTCCTTCCATTTGATAATAAGCAAGTTAGGGGAGGATAATTTGTTATAGACCGACTTACAAGTATGGTCCCTCTTTCGCATTTTTTGTTATTCTTGTACGTATTGTTATCCCCGTATTTTGTTGATTATTAGTTCTCCCTTTGTACCCTTGTTAGCACAAAGGTACAAGGAGTAAGAATGCGTTCTCATTCCTCTATATGTATCTTCATTCTTCTATATGTCATAATATACAATTTTTTTATTTTTCTTGGATGATCTATCATCCTTTCATGATTCAATTTCTATGTACTCTACTCTCATGTGATCTTTTTTTAATTGTCCTCATATTTATGTGGCACCTTTTTGCAATTCTTGGCATCATACCATGACTACACAAGCCATTGTGTATCATTCCTGTAAGCATTTCCTTGGTTTGCTCATCCTAGGGGCAACCCCTTGTCGTGATGTAGCTTTTGAAAACACATATCATTTGGGCATGTACTTTTTGAAAGTTCTCATGCATGTTTTATATTTCTTCCTCACTCTACCTTAAAGGCAGTTGCTCTCTAATGGAGTTAGCAATCACTTTAAGGTGGGGGAATATATTGTACTATGAGCCTTACTCTCATCTTTCTATAAAACACTTGTTGATTATCTTTGTTAATTCACTTTCTTGGAAAGGATTATGACAAGCTTGTAAACAAGATCTTGGGTCTATATTATTCTCCTAAGTTGAAGCTCCTTGCATGTTTGGGAGAAGGGTTGCACCACCAACTAGAGTTTGGTAGTAAGGTCACTTTGCCTTCTTATTCTGCAAGGCTTCGTGAAAATCCTCTTGCAGGATGTAGTTTGTGTATTCCCTTGAGTGGAAACACTTCTCTTGTAATGAAATAAATTGCACAATGGAAGAAGATGATATGAAATATTCTGCAAATACTTGATAATAACTGAGAATAACAAGCCACTTCAAGGGGGCAACCTCCAAATATCTCCAATGAGAACACACTTCACAATATGATGATGAAATAAGACTCACATCCTCCTATATATACCTAATTATGCTTATGATGAATAGACACACCCCTATATAAGACCTTGTCTGACCTATCTAACTAAATAATAATATAATAATGATAACATGACTTAATTAGGAGTTAAGATAGCCACAAGCTGACTATTCATAACTCAATGTACACCAATATTAATGGTGTAACATGCCCCCCTTCTTCAAATAATCATTGTCCTCAATGCTAACCAAGTGTGGATTCTTTTGAATGAACTCCTCATCCTCCCATGTGGCCTCTTCAACTAGTAAATTCTTCCATTGGATGAGATACTCAGTGAGGGTTCTATTCCTCAGCTTCTTCGTGCATATTTGAAGAATGCACTCTGGTTCCAAAATGATTTTTCCTTCTTCATTGAGCTCTAGTAGTACTGTTTGAGTAGGAATATTATGCCCAATTACCTTCTTCAAACAAGAAACATGAAAAATTGGATGTATCTTTGTTGTTGGTGGCAACTCTAGCTTGTAGGCAACACTACCAATCTTTTGCATGATTTGGTATGGCCCATAATATCTTGGAGACAACTTATTATTCTTTTCTTGTTGCTTCAGTGAGATTTGCTTATAAGGCTACAATCTCAAGAAGACCCAATCCCCAACTTCAAAATTTTTCACTACAATGTTGGTTCGTCTATTGCTTCATTCAATTTTGTGCCATGGCTAAATTCTCCTTGAGTCTTGAAAGTACTTGTTGTTGATGAAACAAGTGGTCCTCTACTGCCTGAACTCTTAGTGACACCTTTAATGATGATGTGATGGAAGGAGGATGATATCCATAAAGTGCCAAAAATGGAGACATTTTTGATGAGCTATGAAAAGAAGTGTTATACCACCATTCTGCAAGTGGTAGCCACTATACCCATTGAGACTGTTTCTTTGAAGTGAAACAACATAGATATCCTTCCAAACACTTATTAACAACTTTAGTTTTCCCATCTGATTGAGGGTGGTATGAAGAACTATGAGCCAATTGAGTACCCAAACATGAGAATAAATCTTTCTAAAAGTGACTAGTAAAGATAGGATCACGGTAACTGACAATAACCTTAGGTGTACCATGTAGCTTTTGGATATTCTCCAAAAAAACTTTTGCCACTGCACTTGCTATAAAAGGATGTGATAATGCAATGAAATGTGCATATTTAGTGAGGTGATCAACTACTACCATGATGACATTATGACCTTTAGATTTGGGAAGCCCTGTGATGAAGTCCATGGATACCTCTTCCCAATGCTGGCTAGGAATAAATAAGGGTTGCAAGAGACCTGGTGTCTTAATTATTTCCCCCTTATTTCTTTGACAAACCAAACATTTAGCCACAAATTTTTGAACATCACCTTTTAGCCCTTCCCAAAAAAATCTTTCTTGACCCGATGATATGTCTTCAAAAATCCTGAATGACCACCAACTGGGGACTCATGTAGCTTTGTGAGAATCTTGTGTTTAAGAGTGGAATTCTTGCAGAGATACAAGCGCTCTTTATACCAAAGAGTATCCCCCTTCAAACAAAACTTATCTAAACTACTAGGATCACTTTTTAATTGTTGGATGAGATTACTTGTTGCAACATCATTTTGTTACTCTGCTTTGGCTTCTTCCACCCAATTTGCTTGTAATATTGAAATGGGACACAATAAGGCTTATCTTTTTCATCCTTCTTAGAAAGTGCATCTACCACAATATTTTCCTTCCCTTTCTTATATACAATCTCAAAGTCATATCCCAACATCTTAGTGACCCATTTTTGTTACTCTTTAGAGGATAATCTTTGTTCCAAAAAATATTTTAGGCTATCATGATCTATCTTAACCTTGAGGTGTCGACCCATTAGATAAGGCCTCCATTGTTTAACTGCGTGAAGGATCGCTAGAATTTCCTTCTCATAAATAGGTTTGAGTTGATTCTTACCCTTTAATTGACGACTCTCAAAAGCAACTAGTCAACCTTCTTGCATGAGAACTACTCCTATCCCATTTCCAGAAGCATCACATTCCACAATTAATTCCTTGGTGAAGTCTGGTGTGGCAAGCACTGGAGTTGTACACATAGCCTCCTTTAATTTCTCAAATGCTACATTAGTGGACTCATTCTAATGAAAAGAATCCTTCTTCAATGGAGTGGTGAGGGGTGCTGCTATATGACCATAATTCTTCACAAATCTTCTATAGTACCCTGTCAATCCCAAGAAACCCCTTAGTTTCTTAATGGTTTTTGGAATAGGCCATTCCATGATAGCCTTAATTTTTTTAGGGTCCACCTTTACTCTTTCATGTGAAACTATGTGTCCCAAATACTTCACCTCCTTAAGACCAAAAACACACTTGGATGGCTTAGCATAGAGTTGATGATCTTTGAGAAATTGTAATGCTTGATCTACATGCTGCAAATGTTCTTCCCAAGTCTTGCTATAAATCAATATATCATCAAAGAACACTAACACAAACTTTCTCAAGAAATTCTTAAAAATGGAATTCATCAAACTTTGGAATGTAGATGGTGCATTGGTAAGACCGAATGGCATCACCAAAAATTCATAATGACCCTCATGAGTTCAAAATGTTGTCTTACAAATATCTTCCTCCTTAATCCGAATTTGGTGATAACCAGATCTAAGATCTAACTTGGTAAAATACATAGCTCCATTCAATTTATCTAGCAAATCATCAATGCCTAGAATAGGAAACTTATCTTTAATGGTGTATATGTTGAGCACTCTATAATCTGGACACATGCACCAAGTTTCATCCTTCTTACGCACCATCACCACAGGTGAGGAGTAAGTACTTTGGCTATGCCTGATAATTCATGCCTCTAGCATCTCCTCAACAATTTTTTCTCACTTTTTTGTATGTGTGGGTACCTATAAGGCCTAATGTTCGATGGTTGGCTCCCTGGAACTAGTTGTATGGCATGATCATGATCCCTCTTAGGAGGAAGTCCTTTGGGTATATCTCCAAGAACCACTGAGTGACAATCAATTACTGCTTGTAAATCTGGATGAGTAGGAGCATTAGATTGAGAGACTTCTAATGAACATAGCTGGGCCACAAATCCATCCGCTCCTTTCTTAAGCAACTTTACATTTGATGAGAGCTTACCATCTGTGGGGATTTTTCCTTCAACCCCCTTAGCTCTACTACCTTTCCTTTTGATTGAAATCTCATGAATAGTTTTTTGAAGTTCATCTCAATTGTTCCCAATGTAGTAAGCCATTGTACTCCCAAAACAATATATGCTGCACCCATGGAAATTGTATACATTGGGGTATCAAGTTGATAATCTCCCATGGATAATTTAATGCTATGACACTTCCCTAAATAGATAACTGTACCACCATCTGCAATCAAAACCTAAAACTCTGGGTCTAGATATATAAAACAATTTAGATGAGTTGCCAACTTTTTGTTGATGAAATTATGAGTACTACCTGAGTCAATCAACACTGTTACTTTTTGCTTCTTTAAGAAACCCACTAACTTGAGAGTTTGTGGCGCACTAAAACCTGAGAGTGCATGACAAGAAATGATTGGTTGAGAATCATGTGGTTCCTCATTTGACTCCCTATCCTCCTCTAACATGGGTTCCTCCTCTTCTTCCTCACTTGGACCTTCAATATAGAATAATTTCTTTTCACTACATTTATGTCCTCGACTGTATTTGCTATCACAATTGAAACACAACCCTTTTGCTCCTTTCTCCCCAATTTGTTGTGGAGTCAACCTAGTAGGTTGAGGAAGAGAAGGTGTTGAATATCCTTTCTCTCTTGTCACATTAGCCCCTTGCTTCTTAAGAATCAAATACTTCTGCTCTACCCTTCGTGCCAAGATAAAAGACTCATTTACCGAGCTAGGACTAAACATGCATACCTCATGTTGAATGTGATCCTTGAGACCATCCAAAAATAAATTATTCAAGTTATCCTCTGTAATTGTATCCACTCTTAAGGATAGATTTTAGAATTTCTGAATATAATCCTTAACTGATCCTATTTGTTGAAGTTTAACAAGTTGGCTGAAGAAGTTGTCTGTCACACTATTGCTATATTGTGCTTGGAGTTCCTCTGTAAAAATTGACCATGAGACGGTGAGACCCTTTTTCCTCCGATGAGTACAAAGCCAATGATACCAAATGAATTGATCTGGTTCTAGATATAGGGAAGCTATTGTGACCTTTTGTCCATATGGGATTTGATGTACTTCAAAAAAATTCTCCATTTGGTTTATCCATGTTAGAGGATCCTTGTCATCAAACTTGCGCATATCCACCTTTGGAAACAAATTCCTACATCCTATAGGAGTATTAAAATTTGTGTCAGTATTAGCCGACTTGGAGGTTTCACCTTGGTTGCTTGGGAACTCCTTTCTTGGTTCATTCATATAGGTGCTTAACATGCTTTGTATATCCAATATATCTCCTCTTAGGTCACACATATCCACCTTAATTGAGGAAATGTCTTCCTTGACCTTAATGATTTCCTCATTAGGATTAGTATCCTCAATTGTTACCCCATCCTTATCAGGAGTCTTCCCTGATGTGACAACATTCTTTTTGCCCCTTGTTGCAGGTCCCATCATGATCGAAACCAATAATTTTGAAATAAATCACACAAATGAAATCTAAATTATCTAAAATTTTTGCTGTAACTTACTAGGGTCAAAATACCTCTCACCTAGAAAAATCTCCAATAAATAAGTAGATTTGTAGCCTTGAGAGCAAATTTTGTGGAAACACTAATTTTTCAATAACTCGCTTATTTCTACTCCAATTTATCCAAATTTTGGACTATAGTCTCCTCTAGTATGTCTTCAAAAATCCAATAAAAATTAGGCTCTAATTCAACCGGATATGAGAGATATGTAGATCCCAAATAAATTGTGTAGAAACCGTAATTCTGTAATAATTTTCTCAATTCTACTCCAATTCCTCTAAAATATGGACTGTAGCTTCTTTAATATGGTCTTCAAAAACCCTTTAAAAATTAGAAAAAAATTCACCAAAATCTGAGAGATATACGCCTTCCAAAATGACCTCCAAAATTAGAAAAAATTTCCTTGTTTTTGCCTTCATGGTGCCACGATCATACTCTGATACCACTTGTAATGAAATAACTTGCACAATGGAAGAAGATGACATGAAATATTTTACAAATACTTGATAATAACTAAGAATAACAGGCCACTTTGAGGGGGCAACCTCCAAATATCTCCAATGAGAACACACTTCACAATACGATGATGAAATAAGACTCACATCCTCCTATATATACCTAATTATGCTTAGGCTGAATAGACACACCCCTATATAAGACCTAGTCTGACCTATCTAACTAAATAATAATATAATAATGATAACATGACTTAATTAGGAGTTAAGATAGCCACAAGTCAACTATTCATAACCCAATGTACACCAATATTAAGGGTGTAACATCTCTTTAGATAGATTATGTATATGATGTGTTTGTACCCCTCTCATTCTTCTTACTTCCAACTAACCCCTTAGCATTCTTCTTATTGCATCTTGGGGAATGATGCATGGTGATTGAGACAACATTTAGATTGAGGTCTCCTTTGTCATGTTGACTTAGGTCTTCCATTCTGTGTTTTTTGTGATTGATGTATGATGCGTGTATTCTCTTCATATATTCTTATTCTTTATATATTATTCATGCCTCGTGCATGCCTCACATGTATTTTCTTTATGTATTCCCTATGTATTCTCCTTGAGTGCTTCATGTGTATTCTATGTATACATTATGCCTTATGTATATACTTTGTGTCAAGAGTGTATACTATGTGTATGGCATTCATACTCGTGTATACTTTGTGTATGGCATCTATGCTTTGTGTATTGTGTGTATACATTGTGATTTCTCAAGTGTATGCCTTGTGTATGTCTTACCTTATCTCATGTTTTCTAAGTGCTTCATATATGAGTGAATTATGTCATGTATCTTATGTGTATGCCAATCATCACAAACTCCTAGAATCCTAAACTTGGGGGCTTGATCACCCCTCAATTTTGGTGACATTCTATGGTTTCTATGTTTGTTGCATTTGAAATCTATCTTCTCCTTCCTTTAATGAGAGTTCAAACATAAGTATGTACTTGTTTAGGGTAAAATTTGGATTGTTTAGTTTTTAAGTGTTTAGATGTTTAAATCCACCTTTCACCCTATACATTCAAGGATCTAGGGTCGAGTGGCAATTCACTATCATACCCTAGGTCACTGTGAAATGTAGGGAATCTTGGATTAGGGTGTTTAATTATCAAATTTCCTTGTCTTATGCTTAATTGACCATTAAAACCCTAATTTCACAAATACGACTGTACACGGAAGAATAACAGAAAAAGCTCTTGCAAACGGAAGCAAAATATCAAATCACAGAGTACCTATTTTTAGGGTTCTGAGGCAGGAAAGTCAGGGACAAAAGAGCGGGTGCCCAAGTCTAATGCCCTACTTTTTGTCTGGATTTGGAAATTCAGTCTACAACTCTTCCCTACTATCCTAAAGATTTTCTCGTTGCAAAAGTTGGATGACTAATGAGTGGGAACCCAAGTCCAAGGTGTTGTTTTTCCTTCTGTTCTGCAATTTCAACGCTTCAAGATGCCTTCCTACAACTTCACTTTTCCTAGCTTCGCAACCTATAACCTGCAAACATGAAAACTTTGGGAGGGAGTTGTGGTGTTTAGAAGCTTGCCTTAGTCAAGCCCCAGAGGACACTTAAGTCTCCAAACACCGTTGTCAGATAAAGAGTGCATGCCCTTGTGAGACAGAGGCAAAAACCCAAGGAAATGATGATGAAAACATAATATAAATATCACCTTGTAGTGAAGATATCATTGGAGAAAGATGCTCTTCATTCCATGATGAAATGGATGCTCAAATCTGCAAACACAAACACATAAACCACACAAATCTGCTCTTGCAACACAATGAAACCCTTGAATCACCTTGAAAACACTTAAACATCACAATTGCCATCTAATTGAAATCTCTAGTTTACAAATGAATACATAAACATGCTTTTATATGCAACTACAAACACTCCCACCAAATTTACTATGTCGGCATAGGACCCAAGTAACGGACATAAACCGACACACGAAAGTTGGGGCTGCCCCAAAATAGGGCAGGACTAGGGCACAGGCGCCCAAGTCCTCCCCCCCTATTTTGGGCAAGTTAAGGCTCAAGGGGTCCTCCTAGGTCCTATTTTTCATGTTACCTAGGGCTCATTCCATCGGGATGCCAAATTATGAAGTAAATGTCCTAAATGCACACTAAAGACCCGGGAGCTAAACCTTATGAGGGAAAAGCCCCCAAGGGGACATTTTTTGATGTTACATTTAGCCCCCACTTTAATGTATGTATAAACATGAGGCTAATACATGCATTAAAGTAAGGTCACAAACATAGCAAACACACCAAGCATGAAGAAGACACGCCAATCACATAGAAAACAGTAACATGCATGCAAAACATGAAGAAGACAGTTACAGTCACGCAGAACATAGAGAAGACAATCAATGTATAGAAGACACATTAATGAATAGAAGATAGGCATGATTCTTTTCTTTTCTTTTTCTCATATATATGAAATGCAGATGCAAGTATTGGAAAGTAAACAAACGTCCCATAATACATGATGCACTCATCGTGTAGGTCTTTGTATATATGGGGTAACACACATGCAAGACACACAAAACCTCCCAAAATGCAAATTGCATATGGGGCAACATACATGCCAAACAAAGCAAGCATGCCAAACACACACTTTGAAGACACAGAGAAAACACGACAGACAAGCGATGGAGTGTTCCTATTTCTAGGCTCAATACCATCTCAGGCACATTACAAGCACACACCGATGATTGGGCTTCGCCACAGCAATCACCAAAGACACGCTTAAGGGTTGAGTTAGTCACAAAACTGCTCCCCACCTCCGCAAAGGACTTTTGAAAATGCAACCCCACCCGCGTCACGGAGATACCTTACAGTGAAAAGGAAGCATGGCATACAACCCCATTCGCATCACAGAGATGCCTTACAGTGAAAAGGAGGTATGAGCTCAAAAGTATACAACCCCACCCGCATCATGGAGATGCCTTACCATGAAAAGGATGTATACGCAATAGATTTCAACATAGATTGGTTGATTGTAAACAAACTCAGGATGCAGGAAGTACTCATCGCACTAGTCTGCACCTGAGGACAAGCACATTGCTAACATCTATAACAGACAACTTACCTTATATATGCCCCCACCTTAAGGTGGTTGATATCATGCATCGATATCAAGTACGTTAAGGTAGAAAGAAAACACACAAGGGAACATAGACTTTTGCAAAGCCCATGCCCCCCAGAGGTGACATGTACTTCACGATCGCCAAATGTTCCCACAAACACATCCCTGCAAGAAACATGTTAGTGTCTACAAAATCATGATAAACAGCAACATCAATGCATATGATTAACCACACAAAGAGCCAAGGTTATACCACGAATTCAAAGTTTGAGGATAACCATGGGGCTATATCACAAAGCTCTCTGAATTGAGTACCACCAAGGCTAGATTCAAAGACAAACAAAGGTGCACAGAGCAGCAATATTGTTAAGGTTTGTAAATGAGATAGAATACCATCAAAATCACTACACAGAAAGCATGAGTGCTTCTACTAGCCAAGCTTCAGATAAAATATACAACCCCAACGTCATATTAGGAATTAAGTCTAATTTTTGATTGCTCTCGAAAGGGACACTAGGTCCGCATCAGTATAAATGTTTTTCGTCATTCGCCAACTAGATAGAAACACTAGAGGAAGGGAAACAATAAATAAGAGAGGAGCAACAAGTGTCCTAGGGACAATCATGTAGGAGGGTGCCCCTAGTGTCACCAACTGCAACACTATGTCTATAAGACACAACACACAACAATGAAATCAGAGAGAGACAATATAGAAGAATGATGATACAAATAGAAGAAGGTCACAACAGAGGCAGTCTCTTGGTATCCCAGACCTTACAAGAGAATCAGGGGTCATCCCAGGAGGCCTAAACAACACATAACACATCACGAGGGAAGCACATCACGAGAGAAATAAAGGGTTAGAAATACTTACCTGGTAGCACCATCGTTAAGAACATACACATTTAGGATATCTCTCATGTTGTTTTAATATTGTATTAACATTAAGTTTAGGATGGAAAGAGGCTTTGGTGGGTTTCAAAGAGCAGTATCCTATACCGGTTGTGTAGTTAATTCCAGCAACTTGTAAAGGTACTCTAATTCCTTGTTGATTTACACCGCAATCATTGCCTACATAGTCATTATTTTTGTACAAGATTTGAAATCCACGACCATATAGAGAGTCCATTTCTTTAGAAGAAGGTGAAGCCTCATAGGTATCATAATTTGTAGTATAAGTGAGGGTATTGTCTTTATTTTCAACCAAGGAAACTTTATTTTTCTGAGATGTTTCAAAAGATTGTTTAGATGAGATCGATGTAACTTTTGATGTGTTAGGTTTATTAAATTTGTATTCCCCTGTACTGCAAGGGTTAAAATCTAATGAACCCCAATCATCACCAACAAGTGCATTCGATGGTTGGGAGTCTTGCAAAACATTAGTCATTGATGGATCACCTCGCAAATTTCTAAGCTCATATGATTGTAAATTAGTTTTTGCATTTCAATGTGTAAACAGTTATCTGGTTCAGGATCAACATGAATAGTATGAAGTTTACCTTTGAATATAAATTTGATTAAATGATGTAAAGTGGAAGGGACTACCCCCAATGCATGAATCCAAGGTCTACCAAGAATCATGTTGTAAGATAAAAAACTAGGCATGACATGAATCAGAGTAGGCACAATCACAGGTCCCACTTGTATAGATAAAGTTATAGTACCTATAGATTATCATCCAACATTGTTAAAACCATGGATACTTAACAGTTCCAGCTTGATGGTAGATGTATCAACTTTAATCTCATGTAATAAGTCGATGCCACAAACATTAAGATCCGATCCATTATCAATCATAACTCTCTTAACCAATGTTTTATTTATTGTGACAAAGATTATAAGAGGATCATATTGGTTTTGAACTTCAATTGATGATAATTCCTGTGGTTGAAAGAGAATATCTATTTTTGTCGCATGCATACTATCCAATATGGCTGCTAAATCATTCGGCTTAATAGCAGGTGGCACAATCACCTTTTGTAAAGCTTCTTGGAGCATTCCATGGTATGTAGGCGATGTTTGTATTAAATCCCAAAGAGAGATCTTAGCCAGAGTAGTGCGAAGCTATTTGACAAGATCATACTCTTGACCACTTTTATGAGTAAGGCGAGGTGATGGAGGGAGCATAGGTTGAGAACAAGGAAGAGAGATAGGCACATGTGGTGCTTGGTTACCTTGCTTGTTATTACGGGTGTTGTATGTGTGAGCAATCACATTGTGGTGTCGTTGTTGTAACACATTTTGAACACCTTGACTCAGTTGAGCAATTTGTTGTGCGTATTTATAGATGTAATCCAGGGGTTGACCTTGATCAGTAATTAGCGTCTTTAAATAAGAGGGTGCACTAGGTGCCCCTCAGATAATCATCTTAGGAATATTGTTACAAGGTCTATTAATGACAATTGAGTTAACATTGTTTCCCTCTTGATTGCACCCAACATCCATCCCTAAAGGATTTAATGTGAGAGACCTTTTCTCATCCACTAATGCTACATCTTGGCTAGGGAGAGCAGTGGGACGAGAGGAAGGTACAATATTGATAAGAAGATTAGGTGTTACAACATTGATAGGGCTATCCATGGTCTTCTCATCTAATGTTATTTGTCTTTCAACTATAGGAGAAGGAGGATAACTTATGGAATCATCATCATTGTCATCACCATATGTTTTAGCTATTAAATCCAAAGCATTAAGAGAACTTTCACTCTCATCATTCTCAATGTGTTCTCTCAAATCTCCTATGACCCAAGGGTATGTATTCATGAGAGAAGTGAAGTTGTCAAAATTAGATACATAGTCAAGGATTTCAAATGAGGAGCATTTAAATATATCCTTTTGATACATAGCTTGTAAATAAGTGAGCACATGAGGATTCATATTAAGAAATTTGTAGAAACTCTCGAAGTTTTTGATATATGCATGTAAAGATACCAAAGACCAATGAGATGAAGATGCCATAATGAAATATCTTGTAACATCAATACAAAATCAGATTTTAAGAGCTTTTCAAAAGTATGCAAGAGACAAGTGCAAAACTATATGCAAAAATGACTTAAATGCTTGATTTTTATGCTTTTTCAATTCAAATAAGTGAAAGCAAAGGGTGTTGTAAGGATTTTGATTAGGGGAAGAAAATTATATGTCTGATATCAGTCCAAAATAGCAATAAGATCCTTCCCAACACACTGTTGATGCAAATCCAAGATAATGCCAAGTCAAACTATAGTGAAAATATGTCAAAATAGGCACTTTTTTCACCAAAACTCAATGCAAAAAAGCATAACAAAGGGTGTTGTGATGAAAGAGATGATGGACAGAAAATTATATTAGTAATAACAACTACTTAATGTCAAAATTCCTAACACAACACACTTTTAGTGCCACTTAAGGTAAAACCCTAGTGAAATATAGCAAAAATAGGCTATTTTTCACAGTTTTTCAATTCCAAGACCTAGCAAAAGGGGTGTTGTAATGAATTTCAGGAGGTGCAAAAAATAAAATAAATGATATTAGTCACCGTAATCCATAAAATTGATCACAACACGCTTGGAGTGCAAACTAGGTCAAACCCTAGGGCAAAAATAATCAAAATGTGTAGTTTTTCGTCAAATTTTCAATACAAGAGCCCGTTAAAAGGGTGTTGTGAAGATTTTTAGGAGGGGAAGAAAATTATTACCCTGATAAAAGCCAATTAATGTAAAAATACTCTTCACAACATGCCTGTGGTGCAAATTTATAGAGTCGATAAGGCCAAATCTAGTGAAAATCATTGTTTATGAAGCCCTAGGTTTAAGATGTTGATACAAAATGCTATGTGAATGTTTTGAAGTCTGATTTATGATTAAAATGAAGTGAACTCAGATCTGAAAATTATTTTCAAGCCCTAATATACAAAATGCCAATGCAAATCTAATGAAAATGCATGAAAATTGCTAGTTTTTTGTTGAAAATTTCTATGTAAAAATGCAAATATTTTGAATATAAATGCAAATTTACACTAAAATGCAAGGGTACAGCCAAATTCTAATTTGAATGTACCTCTAAAATTAGTAGAAAAATTTGAAAGAAGATTTTGCCTACTAACCTAGATTTTGGAATTACTAGGTTATATGAAAATTGTCAAAATTTCTACAAAAGCCTAGCAAATTAATGATGAAAATGCAATGCAAATTATTGAATTTTTGTGTTTTTCTGTAGTTTATATCAGATCTGATGCAAAAATATGGATTAGGAAAATTTAGAAAGAATTGATGCAATTTAGTAAGCCAAACAATGCACATTTTTTTTGAATTTTTTGAATTTTTCTCAATGCAATAAAATGAAAGACTATATGAATGAATGAAATCAATCCAAATCTAAATACAAACACTTAAAAAGTTGCAATTTAAGTCTAAAAACATGGGTTCACCAAAATATTTAGGGTAAAATTTGGATTGTTTAGTTTTTAAGTGTTTAGATGTTTGAATCCTCCTTTCACCCTATACATTCAAGGATCTAGGATCGAGTGGCAATTCACTATCATACCCTAGGTCACTATGAAATGTAGGGAAACTTGGATTAGGGTGTTTAATTATCAAATTTCCTTCTCTTATGCTTAATTGACCATTAAAACCCTAATTTTGCAAATACAACTGTAAATGGGAGAATAACAGAAAAAACTCTTGCAGACAGAAGAAAAATATCAAATCACAGAGTACCTATTTTTGGGGTTCTGAGGCAGAAAATTCAGGGACAAAAGAGTGGGCACCCAAGTCCAATGCCCTGCTTTTTGTCCAGATTTGGAAATTTAGTCTGCAACTCTTCCCTGCTGTCCCAGAGATTTTCTTGTCACGAAAGTTGGAGGACTAATGAGCAGGCACCCAAGTCTAGGGTGCTGTTTTTCCTTCTGTTCTACAATTTTGACACTTCAAGATGCCTTCCTGCAACTTCACTTTTCCCAGGTCTACAACCTATAACCTGCAACCATGAAAACTTTGGGAGGGGGTTGTGGTGTTCAGAGGCTTGCCTCAGTCAAGCCCTAGAGGACACTTAAGTCTCCAAACACCGTTGTCAGATAAAGAGTGCGTTCCCTTGTGAGGTAGAGGCAAAAGCCAAAGGAAATGATGATGAAAACACAATATAATGTCACCTTGCAATGAAGATATCATGGGAAGAAGATGCTCTTCATTCCATGATGAAATGGATGCTCAAATCTGCAAACACAAACACATAAACCACACAAATCTGCTCTTGCAACATAATGAAACCCTTGAATCACCTTGAAAACACTTGAACATCATAATTGCCATCTAATTGAAATCTCTAGTTTACAAATGAATGCCTAAACATACTTTTATATGCAACTACAAACACTCCTGCCAAGATTTTCATAATTCAAACTTATTGTGTCGGCATAGGACCCAAGTAACGATCATAAACCGACACCCAAAAATTGGGGCTGCCCCAAAATAGGGCAGGACTAGGGTGCGGGTGCCCAGGTCCTCCCCCCTATTTTGGGTAGGGTAAGGCTCAAGGGGTCCTCCTAGGTCCCATTTGTCATGTTACCTAGGGCTCATTCCATCGGGATACCAAATTATGAAGTAAGATGTCCTAAATGCACACTAAAGACCCGTGAGCTAAACCTTATGAGGGAAAAGCCCCCAAGGGGACATTTTTTGACATTATAGTACCCACGCTAAAGTGGAGGCTAAATGTTGTAAACTAAAATGTGTACACTAGTATTTTACACCTAATTTAGCACCTGGGTGGACCTAAAATGTTTACACTTGTTAATCAGGACTTATTTTAACACCTTTTTGAATATTAAACGATTAATTCTTGATCTAATGATAAAACCTAACAAAATAATAATGAGACCAATCTAAGGACACTTAAAGAGACTTATGCCAGAGTTTTTGGGGCTAAAGGACAAGGGCGCCCAAGCACCCTAGGCCCCCATTTAGCCCTAACCTAATTTAAAGGTATTTCAGCTTAAGACATCTTAAGTGGTTCCTCATGTCAGCCCCATTTGGTTTTATTCATCGTTGGTGAGCGGGAATGCATATAAAAGCAAGTGAATTTATTCATTTGAACATCTAAGCAATATAGGCACACTTGCACTCTTTCTTCTAGTTCACTCTTCTCTCTTAAATTTTCTCTAAAGCTCTCTATGGTGGATTATTGTTGTGGCACTAACTTCTTGTAGTATTGTGAATATATTTCTACTTCTTTGGGCTACACCAACTTCTTGAGTCAAGTTGTGATGTCACATTAAGCATGCTAGGGTTTCCATGCTCATGGTGACTTCTTTCCTTCATGCTTTGTTCTAGCACTCCATTCTACTTCATATTTGCCTCTGCCCTCCTAGGGCACACACTCTTTATCTCTCATTATTGCTATTGTGGAGGTGGAGACACAATTCAAGGAGCTTTACTTAAGCAAGCTCCTAAATAGTAGCCAACCATTTTTCTTGTGTGTGTGTAAGTAGCATCCAGAAGAATCTATAGAAAACAAGTTACACAAAGCAGAAACATAGAAGGGCGAAGACACATGAGTTTAAAATTCTACAAAACCCTAATTAGGGTCTAGGGTGCCCAAGCACCCTGGTCCTTTGAGCTCCTGAGTCTGGATCTAGGTTCTCCTCTGTTCACTAGTCTATGTAGTGCTTTCAGATTATCCGTATCTATTTTTGATAGTCTGTTACGCTTTGATCTTGTTTAACTACGGTTTCTACTTTGCCCTAGCTTGATTGGTTGGATTTGGTTGATTCTCCTCTATACAAAAAGGGATAAAGCCCCTTTAATTTGGCTCTCTCTCAAGGGTATAAGCCAATCTCAGCTTGTGTTCTAATGTTGGATAGAAGAGGGTTTGACCTAGTTTGATCTATTTGGCTAGTCTCTCTTTTCTATTTAACAATCTGGGCATGGTCTTAAGGTGAAATCAAAGTGTAAACCAAATATATCATTAAAAACACTATTGGAACCAACCCCACATGTGTCTATCATGACAACTGGGGAATCCTCTCATCGAGCCAATGATGTGCAAGAGCTCACCAAGATTATTGAAGTCAAGATTATCTTCCTAATCAAGCATTCTACATGGGTCTCTAACATTTTACCTATCTAAAAAAGAATGGTGAAATTTTCTTGTGCATAGATTTCTATGACCTCAACCAAGCATCACTAAAAGATCACTCTCTTGTATTCCCAATGGACCAGATTTTAGAGAAAGTAGTTGGTTCAACTATGTTTTCATTGCTGGATAGTTTTTCTTGTTACAATCAAGTTTGGGTGAAGGATGAGGACTAGTTCATGACATCGTTCACCAAGAAGTGAGGCACTTTTCCTTATCAACTGATGCCTTTTGATCCAATTAGTGTAGGTATGTCATTTCAAAGATTCATTGATGTCATCTTCATAGGAATTATAGATGAGTATATCTTGATATATTTAGATGATGTCACTATGTATTCAAAGACACCCAAGGAACATCTTTCCCACCCTTAGAAAGTGTTCAAGCACTGTCAAGAATTTGGCATTTGCCTCAATCTAAGAATTCATTTTTGCTATCCCCAAGGTAAACTTATATGACAAGTAGCCTCTAAATAAAATCTAACAATAGACCTAGATCATGTGAAGGTGATTAATGACCTACCCTTGCCTCACATGAAGAAAAGTCTCAAATCTTTCCTTAGAAATAGGAAATTCATTTCTAACTTCACTAGGCTTGTAAGACCCATCACACTACTATTGAAGGACATTGAATTTTGATGGATGCTTAGAGAAAAATCATCATTCTAATTCATAAAGAAAGCTATTATGGAAGCTCAATCCTTTCCAATCTTGACTTCGTAAAGCATTTCATCCTTTATGTGCTCAATACAGACTACGACATAATAGTCATTCTCACTTAGAAGGATACAAATGGAGGGGATTTGATAGAATTTATGATTACTAACCTCAAAGACTATGA
Organism: Cunninghamia lanceolata; assembly: GCA_027924645.1. NCBI lineage: Eukaryota > Viridiplantae > Streptophyta > Pinopsida > Cupressales > Cupressaceae > Cunninghamia > Cunninghamia lanceolata. The sequence continues at coordinate 10,204,611 of BSBN01001281.1, forward strand.
TGAGGTACACATTTTTAGAGAAACAAACGTGTGCACTTATGAAGTATTTAAAGTAGTTTAGACACCTTGTTTCCCATAGTAAAGTGCAAGCATTCATGATCCACTTTGGTGTGAGGAATACCTCCTCTATGGGGAGATAAGTGAGAAATGAGTGACTTGGGTCACTAAAATAATTGAATATGACATTGAGATTCAACCAAGTTAGTCCAAGTTTGAGGCCTATGTTAACACCTTGTGGAGATTCTATCTCCTTCAAACTCTTTTATAAGTGATGATCCCAAGATACTGGCATTCCTCACACAAGAGTCATCGTTCACTTTGCCCACCATCAATAAGGATTGGATTTCTAAAATCTAGTGGCACCTTAAGATGGGACATGTCTCATCAAATCTTGACAGGACACAAAGGCAACATTTTTTCCTCTCCTATGTCAACTAACAACTTGTTAGAGGAGTCTTGTTCAAGCAAACCCTCTATGGAGTCTTATTGAGATGCATCAGACTTGAATAAACAAGCAAATTGGTCCTTGAATTTTATGAAGGATTATTTGGTGGCCATTACTCAACTAAAACCATAACTACCAAAATAATGTGGGTTGGATACTTTTGGCCTTTTATGTTTCACAATACACATAATCTTGCCCAAACATGTGAACCCTACAAATGGTTCACTGAAAAAAAAGAAAAACAACCCCTTTCCCTTAAACCTATCTGAGTAGATGCTCTCTTCTAGCAATGGAGGCTCAACTTCATTATCATGATCAATCATCCTTATAGCAACAAAGATAGATGGATATTAATTGTGACATACTACTTCGCTAGGTGTACTAAAGTAATCTCTTTAAAGGATGATAAGGTGGATCAGGTTGTTGATTTCCTAGAAGAAATTGTGACTCACTTCAATGTCCCAACTACCACAATCTTGAATAATGCAAAAGCATTCATGGGATTAAAATTCATTGAATTCACATTGATATATGGTATTTATTTGAAGAACTCATCCAATTATTACATCTAGGGCAATAACTTGGCATAATTGGTCAAACTATCAAAGATAATCCATTCATATAGAGTTTCCTACTTTGCCACCGTTTGGGTTGACCACATTATAGAAAAATGTGCCATAGGCATTTCACCTTATTCAACTATGGAAGCCAAATTGCCTATCCATTCTGAGTTCCCTACTCTTGAGCTATTAAGAGCATACAAACTCATTGAAGCTTCCTTAATGGAGGTTAGGCTCATATAACTCCTTGACCTTTAAGAAACAAGAAATTCAGTCATTGATTGATTCAAAAAGCATCAATGAATCATGAAGAGATGGTTTGATTGACATGCAACCTTGCAAAGCTTTGTAGTTGGTGATCTAGTCCTAAAGTCAAATAAAAACTAAGAAAAATTGGGTTTCCATTCCAAGTTTGTGCATCTATGGAGTGGAACCTGTCAAATTTATGTGTCTAATGAAAGAGATGCATTCGATTTATTCGATGTTATGTTTTACTTTTCCTATTCTAGTTAATGGTGTATATCTCATATCTTATTCCTTAGGTAATCAACATACCTTGTATATTATATTGTATATTCATATCTCCCCTTTCCCTTATCTATATTTCTTTTGTTTCCCCTTATTTTTCCTCCTTTTTTTCTCCCTTGTATTTTCCATTTCCTATCTTTTCCCTTGTATATATTTTCCCTTTTTGTGCATTGTAACCACCTTGGCAAGCTTGATGCCTCATTAGTATATTGTGACCCTCTATGGCACTTTGTATGACATTTGAGGTGTCCCCTCTTCCTCTGGTGGATTTCCCCTTTCAACATGTATTTCTATGAATCCTCCTTGCCCATTTATTTACAAGGTATGTAGTGGACATTTACTGTCATCCTCTATAAGAAAGGTTTGTTCCTGACAACTCAATATAATTAATGCATAGCGAATTATAGTTACTATTGATTTTGTGCCATCATTTCATGTTTCCATGCTCTAAATGGTTGCTTCCTTAATTAGATGACTTGTTTAATTGTTTGAGGCCATGTGATTCTCCCAAATCACTCCTAGGCTTCTACTACTTTTTCACATGCTTTTTCCAAAATGACTTCTACATGCATCTTTTCATCAAAGTGTCTTTAATTATGAAATCCTAGATTAGTGTTCCTTAAATCTTATAAAGCTACCATTTGTTTTCTTTCAAAATTACTCTTTTGAACTCCCTAAGTCATAGTCTATTTTGAGCTATCATTTGCCACCTTTCTTGTACAAAACCTTGTTGCTTGCGTTCACTACCAGTGAATCCCTTTTGAATACATGGCCTCTAGAGAAAGATCTCAATTCATTGTCTCTTCTTCATCTCGCATGACAAGAGAGAAGAGATCCCTAAAGGATCAAACTTACCACACAAAGAATTTGTAAAAAGGGTATCCTTCCAACTCCACCAGAATAACCACCATAGAACAAGCACAAAAGTAGAAGGAACGTGATCCCCTTGTGGTTGATGTGTGTGATGATATTCAAGACCCCAATGTATCCCATAAACCCTATAAGTTTTTCAATTCCACCTCTGGTGCAACCAAAGAGGATAAGAAGAAAATTAAGAAATGACCCTCCAACTCATCCTAGAGACATGAAAAAGAAGCCACCTACTCCATCATGCTTTGATTAACTTTAGAATTCTAGCCTCAACCAAGTTCTTCTCAAGTGAGTCGATCCTATACTAAAGTTAGTGGAACTATGTATTAAAGGGTTAATACATGAGGTCCAAAATCCTAAAGGTGACACATTCTAGACTTAAACAAAGACACTATTTGAGTAGTCTTTTGCATCCTAAAACCAAAAATGTAGCAGTTCATTAAGATTAAAAGTCTTGAGGATTGCTTTGAAAGAAATCAAAGACACTAAATTAACAAGGATTTTTGGTTGAAGGCACTTTTTGGCATTTATGACCCCAAGATTCCCCCACTTACTTAACACCAGACATGTTCAAGGACCCCTATTATCTCATCCTGACTCTTCTTACCTATATTTATGGGTAGGGTGATTAAAAGGTAGACAAACACTATCTATTAGTCATATACATGATAAATTATGTTCCCTTCCCACACTTTCAACGTTGTGTAATAAATTATCTTCGTTCTGACAAGACAACTCATAGACATCAAAATTATTAAGTCATTTAGGTTCCCATCCCTTCTTGCTTACTTATTACTACACTAAAACATCTCAACCTTGAGTTGTATAGGTGTCAAGTTCACTACTCACACCCTAAAAGGAGGTCTTCTTCCAATCATTAGTTATACTCCTAGAATAAACACTAGGGCCATCACATTTTTTTATTTTACCATAAACTTATTGGTGCCCATGATTTCTATCTTCTTAGGAAATGACTCTACTCTAAAAATTCCCCTTAGATGGACACTTTCTTGATTCCCCTAGAAAGAGAATCTTCATTTTCTCTTATAAGAGATAAGTCTTATTTCACCACACACACAAAGATTTAGATCCACAAGTTTTCAAAACCTGTTAGCTAGTTGTTGATTTGATGTATTACGTGCATTTTCATAATAGAGTTTGTTGGCAAGTATGGGCACATATCAGAGATGTTGTGCCTAGGGACTTGAAATGTTGCATTTATACCCTATTGTTAGGGATAAGAAGAGGGCCAGAGTGAGTGCGGTGGATTACAAAAGGTTGTAGGAAATAACATGTGCAAATAATAAAATAAAGTTATTAACAACCACGCCATAAATAATTACGCATCATAAGTGAGTCCCAACAATCTGCGATACCATATATATTTAATAGAGCTATTACATTTAGGTCTTACAATACATTTGTATCATTTTCTATTCCTTCTTACATCCATACTCATACTCATATATTCCCCTATATATTCTATATACTTTCTATTACATATTCTCTATAAGTGACACTTGATCCCCTCTTGTTCTATATACAGAGTATATCCCCTTCTTTATTATCTTGTTCATGTCCCTATTCTTATTACATTTTATTTTTGTGGCACCTTTACTTATACCCAAGTATAGGTAAAGGGTGTGTCTCCTTGTTTCTTTTGGCTAAGTTGTTGCCACAATCCTTTTGTAGTAGGTGAATGTTGCTCCAATATCAGCTCTATCCTGCTAACATCATCTCCCTTTGAAATGGTGTTTTATCCTCAAGACATTATGGCTCTATCTTAATAAAGTTGACAAAATTTTGTAGTACAAAATTATAAAATACAACTGTATGTCATGGTAGAATATGCTTGTAGATTTTGTGAAGCTAAGCATATATGTTTTCCCATTGGATGATCCCTTGTTGTAGGAGCATTATTTGGCCATTGATGTTAAGCAAAGTTTGTTCCCCTTTTCTATTGTTTTTGGTATCTATATCTATGCTGTGTTCTTACTTTTTTTTATACTAGGGTTGTTAGATGAGTGAGGTAGAGGCTGAATACCTCTCTAATTTGCTTTATTTGTGCTCTAAATGCTTTCGTTTGGTCCTGAACTTGTTAGTACTAATTGTGTAAGGTTTCAATGAATTTTCGTTGGCTTCCATCCTAATCTTGTTGAACATCATATGTTGATGTTTGTTGTATAATTTGGTTCTCAATCTTCTCAAGTTGTACTTTCAATGATTTTGTTTTAATCAACCACCTCAAACAAAATTGATATAAGGAATTTACACTTGACTATGTTGTTTGTATATTTCTTATTTCTACTTCCAACTTAGTGTGTGTGGTAGCACACTTCTGCATTTCTTTGATCTACTTCTTCTTAATCTACTCCATCAATTTATTTCTTACTGCATCTTCTTGATTTTGTACCCTTTGCACCATATCCTTTGTAAATTGTTTCAACTATTGACCCAAAGTGGCTGAAGTATCTCTCATGAGCTATGGGGATGTTGCCTATAATGTACTTAGTACATCTTCTACTGTGTCAACTATATCAATTTGTTGTTTGAGTAGTTCCTCCCTTGTTGTGGATTTCAACATATCTCCTAGTTGGAATCTCTCTAGAGGTGAGATTTGTACTAAATTTGTAATTGGAAGCTATAGGATTAGAGGAGGTGGGAGTGGTTTTAATTGTCTTTTGTCTGCTAAAAATTATTTGATTTGCTTCATCATATCTTGGGATGGAGAAGGCAGTGGTGGTGATGGAGGCAATTGTTGTGGTCCCTCTTGTTCAACTTGTTCTCCCTCCTATAGTGCTTTTTTATTTTCTTGTTGTTCTTTTTTTTGTCTTTCTTTCTCTTCCTTCTCTTTCGGTTATTAATTTTCTTCCATTTCCTTCTGCAATTTGTCTTCCTTTTCATTTTGTAATTTCTTCCCTCTATGCAACTTATATGCATTTTCTTTTTGCAACTTCTCTTCTTTCATCTTATCTTCCTTTTATTTTTGTAACTTCTCTCCCTTTTCTTTCTGCATCTTCTTTTCCTTCTATAATTGTTCCTTTTCCTTCTGCAATTGCTCTTCTTTTTCCTTTTGTAGTAAGGTTGTGTAGGTTTTTTGGGTTGCCTCTGTAGTTTCTTGTTTCATTTCAAGATGGCTTCTTTCTCCTAGGACAAAGGTGAATCTACCCTATGCTTTGAACTTAGCTCCTCTTGTTGTAGTTGTTTTAGTTTTGCTTTTTGTTTTGGTGACAATTTTATCACAACAACATCTAAAGCTTGTTTCCTTATGTTCTCTTCAAATTTTACCACTTCTTCCCTTTATTGTCTTAGAATTATTGATAGTTCCTCATGGAAGTCTTCAATTATTTAAGTGTTTGCGGTGAATTTAGGATATATTGTATCATTATCTTTACAATTATCTCTTTATTTTTTGCACTTACTAGAGGATACATCTATGTGGTAGTGAGTAAGATATCTAGGTTGAATAATGACTTTAATCGTCTCTCTTCATCTGATAATTCTTCCTTTTCTTCTTCTATCTTCTTTTGTTTACCTTTTCCCCGTGTTTCTATACACTGCTATGTTTTCTTTATCCCTTCTTTTTTATTTGTAGTGGTGGGTGTTATTTGGGGAGAAGCCTTGGGTTTCTTTGGAGGTGGCTGCTTTATACCTACCACTTCCTCTTATACTTCTACATTAGATTGTGTTGTCTAGATATAGTTTCTGTTGTTGTTGCAGTATACTTCCTCTTTTCTTGTTGCTTCTTTTTGGGCATGGATGAATCACCTCTCTTCTTTTCACTACTCATCTATAATAAAGTCTAAGTGGCTTCTCCCTATGGAGATTTATCTTTGTTTGTGTTTGCGATGATAAAATATGTAGTTTTCTCCTTGTGGTGATGTGTGGTGAGCAATTCTCTAGCTCCTCTTTCCCTAGTACCTGATGTTTTTGAGTCTCTTATCTCAAACCCTAGAGATTATGACTTTAGGCACTCAGAGCACTACACTTCTGATGTCCTTATTTCAAGTGAGAGAGGTGAATATAAGATTTTTGTAACCTTTGGCGAGGCAGTATCCTTTGTTATTCCTCACTTTTGTGTAGTTTTTCTTTATTCTTTTCTAAGTGTTCCTCAACCCTTTGTTTTTCTTGTCTATCTATGAATTCCTTATTTGTTCCAAATATTTTCATGTTTTTTTCTTTAGGAAGGGCCAATAATGCCCTAGCATTAGCATGTATCAACTCATCACTTATTTCATATGGTAGTTGAGGGATCTAGGATTCTCTTGGCTCTACCACTTCCATGAAAATGTGATCTTTGGCTACCTTGAAGGTGAGATATTTTGCATACTTCCTCACTACATCATAAGAAATTTAATCATTGCTTACATCTTTTCCTAGAATACTTTGAAGAAACCCTAGTATACTTCGGTGAAGGAAGTAGCGCTTTGGAAATGTTTGACGTGATCATTTATTTATGCTACAATTGTGGAATCTTGTTTCCATGTCTTTCCTACATACCTTGGAAGTGCATTCAATAAATAGAATGCCAAACATATAATGAGAGAGCCATACCAAAATGGGTAGTAGTTAGATCCATTTGTCTTGATGAGGTTTTCCATTAATTTCTCTCAAAGCACCTTGCACAAATCAAACTCCTTTCCTTGTACAACCATCTCATATGCAGTCAAAATGATCATCCCCATAGCAAATCCTCCCATATAGTGTTGCTCCCATGAGTTTTTTAATTTCTGGTTGCTTACTTTCTTCTTTGAGGGTAGTTCCCCCTTATTCTATAAACATGTGACTGCATGGATCAATTCCTTTATAATCCCATGGGGTTGGTCTAGGTATAGGGACTCATCAAAGATGTGGCTTATAATTAGATGAATCTAGGCATGTTGTGCTAAGAAGGCTGGGACATCCTTTTATGTATCTAAGTTGAATTTGGTGATTTATTGATATTGTGGTAGGTATTCTTCGAATCCAAGTTTTAGTAATGTCCTTTAGAGAGGCTCAAAGGTTGTGTGGTCAATCTTCATCGTGTTACCATGTATATACTTCTACACATCCTTTGTGTATATGACATTTATGGGAACATTCGAGAATGTGTTGTCTCAGTCTGTTTCCATGGATTTGAAAGGATATTTCTTGTATTTCAAATGTGGGTTGTTTGCTATGTCAACCAAAATAGGCATTGCCATCTTTCTAATTGCCTTTGCTTTCTTTCCCTTCATGCAAATTACTTCTTCCTTTCAGACTCCTCTCTTTTACTTCACAACAGAGCTCTTCAATTTTCACAAGTGATTTTTTCTTGGAATGTGTTGGCTTTATTGATTTTTTATGAGGGTTGTACATTTATTTTACCTACCTACCCATATTTTTTGTTCTAATATTCTCATTGGAGTGCTTTTCATGCAATGTTACTTTATGTTTATGTTACAATATGTTACACATTTGTGTCTCTTTTCCACAAGTTTTTCTTTCTTATGTTTCTTTGTAATAATGTTCAAGTCTTGCACCATTAACATAACCTTTTAATAGTTCACTTTGTAATGTTTGTAACTTGACAACTCCATACTTAGTTATTTTTGTAATTCTATATGATCCTAGCCATTGCATTTTTAATTTCTTGTTTCTTAAATTTACTATTATATAGGAGAACCGTGTCACCTATTTGGAAAATATTCTACCATAAATTCCCATCATGCATGCTTTATAGCACTTCCTTTCTAAACTCTAATTATAGGCTACTAACAGTCTTTTCTCATCTAATTTTCTCAGTTCTTTTAATCTTTCTTGTAAAGATTCTTCCTCATTCAACTAAAACCTATTAGCTAATCTTAAATTTGGTATATTATATTGAATGAGTAATGCCACATCAACTCCATACACTAATTCAAATGGGAAAAATTTTGTTAATCTTTTATAAATTGTTTTGTAGGCCCATAATACTACTGGTTTCTTGATGTCTTAGTCTGTAGTGCTACTGTTACATATTTTTGTAATGTGGTGCTTATGATTTTGTTTAATGCCTCACTTACTCCATTTACTTGAGGATGGTAGGGGCTAACACTATTATGTGATATCATAAAGGTGCTCAATAGTTCTGCAATTATTCTACTGACAAAATGTTTTCCTCGGTCACTTGTTATGCTTAGTGGACAACCAAACCTTGTGATAAAATTTTGGTACATAAATTTTATGATGCTTCAAGTAGTACAATCTTTATTTTATTCTTCTGCCCACTTTGTGAGGTACTCAACACCGGTTATGAGGAATCTTGCTTTTGATTTCTTTGTAGGGGGATCAACAGGTCCAATAAAATCAATTGCACATTTCCCAAATGGGACTTGTACTAGTACTAGCTGCAAGGTCATATCATCTCTTACAGTAGGTTTCCCTACTATTTGACATATGTCACATTGTCTTGCATATTTTTTTACATCCTTGAATAATGTAAGCCACCATAGTCTTGCTAGTAACACCTTTCTTGTAGTGCCTTCTCTTGAATTGTGTCCTCTTGATATTCCTTCATGAGCTTCTCTTAAAATACTATTTCATTCATGTTTTAAAACAACTCTTCTTAAAATTTCATCCCTGCCTATGATATGTGGCTCTCCTTCAATCAAGGTATATGGTACCACAAAATCCTATCTCTTTTGTTTTTAGAGTAATGTTCTGGTAATTGTCTTGTCGATAATAATTATGCTACCTTTGTTAGTTATTCTGATACCACATTCATTCTAAACAAACGTATGCCAGATAATTCATTCTCTACTTGTTTTAGCTCTTCCCTATGTCAATTCCAGATAGATAGTTTGGTCCTTGATTTGCTTTTCCTTATTTCACCATAATTCTAAAATTAAATTATTGAAACAAAAGTAGCCATCTGCAAATTCCCCATGTATTTTTGGTCTATTCATCAAATACTTGAGTGGCTTATGATCTATAAATAATATAAATGGAGTGGCTAAGATATTGATGCAGGAGCATCCAGCAGTGTAAGAGTAATCTTGCATCACCAAAAAAAGTGATTTTATTTTATTTCATTTTAATTGTGGTTTCTAAATACCCATGAAACTTATTTCCTCTAAAAAGTCCCGTAGAATGGACTCACACATTTAAAATGTCTTAAAAGGCTAAAAACAACAGGGCCTCTATTTTTAGAAAGTTTTCATTTGAGCACGTATGGCATTGAAACTTTTCCCAAAGCTCTAGAATTGTTAAATAAACATTGTAGGTGAGTTTCAACCCAAGGCCATATTTAGAGCTCAAGATATTAAAGTTTTTAGTTTATGAAAAACTCAAAAAAACTTAAATTTGGGTTAAGGCTTTAAACGGATGAATGAGGCCCCAAAATTTGGGGAACTTAAATAATTTAAGTTTCTAGGGAATATATCACTTCAATATCTTGAGTTTAAAAAAATAGGGGCCCAATCGGGTACATGGATCAAAAGTTATGGCTCTTGGAAGTTGTATTATCTTTTAGTATTTCTGATGATGGACATTAAATGCCCATAAGAGTGGAATAAAAGGAGAAAATGCCTAAGAAGTGGAGAGAGATTAGTGAAGGAGTGGTATTGGATTTTATTTACATTTTTTGTTCATGAAAGATCATAAATCTAGAAGAAGATGCTAGAAGATAGCTCTAGAAGTGTAGTTTTGGCTCCAAATTGTAGGTTTTTTGATATACAATTCGATTGTCTTTGTTGCTAAAAATTCCTAGACATTGTAATTCTAGTATTTATGTTGTAATACAACCCATGTTTCTATAACAAGACGTCATATGACCCTTGGGTGATTGATTTTAGATTTGTAGCCGTTATAGGCAAGTTTAAAGAAGAAATTATGAAGCAGTCTACAATTTTCTAAACTATTTTCATTGAGATCTTGTTCTCATCTATTTGAAGTTTATAGTTTTCTATTTTAAGTGTGTTGGGTTGAGAAAAACATCATCAGGTGGTATCAGAGAGAATGTATCCTAAGTGTGCAAACAGATCGTCGAACAGTGAGGCAGTTTGTGCCAGACCTTAAGATAATGGGTTGGAAGGTGGAAGTAGAACCATTGATTTGAGGTAACTTCACTCTAATAAATTTTACAAAAGATTCCTCAATGAAGAAACTGTAGCAGTGCGAATGTTGTAGTGACAAAAGATGGATTTAGAGCTCTGTAGAGGTAGATTAATGCAATCCAAGAGGAGCTAAGAAGAGAATTTGAACCAAGAAGGAGAGATGAAAGTGAAGATGAAGATGATGTAGCCCAAGATGATGCACAATCTAAAAAAATGATTGAAAAGAAGAAATTGAACAAGTTAAATTACTAAAGGCCATAAAAATTTTGGGAAATGGCCAAAGATAGATATGTCTATATATTTTAGTAGTTTCAATCTAGAAGATTGATAGACTAGATCAACGATATGGAAGAATATTTTGAGTATGAAGAAATAGATGATCCTAAGGGGGTCAAGTTTTCCAAGACCAAGCTCAAAGTTCATGTTGGAGTTTGGTGGAAGGAGGCACAATTAGAAATAAACTGAAGAGGAAAAGATAAGATCACCAGATGGGATGGAATGGTGGATAAATTGAAGAGACAATTTATTCCTATGGATTATTAGTTGGAACTCCTAAAGAAAATGCAAATTCTGAGACAAATGAACAAGACAGTCAAAGAATACGGTAAAGAGTTTTACAAAGTTTTCATTAAAGTAGGTCATACAAAGCTAATAAAAAAGGTAGCTAGGTATATCAATGGATTGAAACATAGTATCTAAGAAGAATTAAGCCTAGTTAGATTGACAATTATTGAAGATGCATATTAGTTTGCAATGAAGGTAGAAGAAAAATTAAACAAAAAAATTGAGAGCAAACAAAGAGGAAGAGGCCATGGTGGAAGAACTGGTGGAAGATCATATGAAGGTCATGGACAACAAGATGAGCAAAATAAAAATGAAGATGTCAGCACCAGTCAAAATAACAAAGGTGAAAATGCATAACGCTCTCAAGGATAAAATTATGGATACCAAAGAGGAAGAGGGAGATTAGGAAGAGGACCTAGAATCGGAGGGTTTAGAGAAACCTGTTTTAGATGCGGTGAAGAAAGGCATAGAGTGTATGTTGTCAACAAAATCAAGGAGGAACAAACAAAAGACCAGAGGGTAATGCTAGAGCTACCCATGTTGATGAAGAGGCTAGATCTAAAGATTTAGAAGATTCAGAAAGAGGAGAATATCTTGTTACCATAAGAGCCTTGCTAAAAGAAGAGGGAAACAAAGAACCAACTCAAAGAAAGAGCCTATTCAAATTAAGGTGTAAATCAAGAGATAAGTGCTGCAATTTGATCGTTGATAATGGAAGTGCAAATAATGTAGTTTCTAAAGAAATAGTTACAAAGTTGGATTTGAAAATAATTGAACATCCATGTCCCTATAGGATTGCTTGGTTACAAAAAGATCACAAATCTTTGGTTAATGAACAATGTTTGGTAAAATTTAAGATTGGAGATTATCATGATGAAGTGTTATGTGACATTATGCCAATCTATGTATGTCACTTGGTATTGGGAAGGTCCTGGTAGTATGATAGGTGAGTTATCCATGATGGTCATGCTAACACTTATTCTTTCATAAAAGATGGAGTGAGACATAAGATGAAACCTATGGCAGAAATAGAAGGAAATGTATGTAGCAATTCTAGAATTTGTTTGGGAGATGGTAGAAAGTTTTTAGATGGAATGAAGCACGAACATATATTCTTTGTATTGATTCCTAAAATCAACAAAGAATGAGAGGATGCACCTGTAGAAATTTTAGATTTGTTAAATGAATTTCAATATATTATTTCAGACAATGTAATCATATGGATTTCATACCAAGAGTTAGTTTGCCTAATAAGGCAACCCATAAAATGACTCTTGCAAAAAATGAAGGGTTGAAAAGACAAGTTCAAGAATTGTTGAGAAAGAGACTAATTAGAGAGAGTTTGAGTCCATGTGTAGTACCTACAGTACTAGCACCTAAAAAGGATGGAGAATAGACTATGTGTACTGATTCTAGAGACATCAACAAAATCACAATCAAATATAGATTTTTTTTTACCAAGGATGGATGATATCATTGATTGTATGAGTGGAGAAAAGCACTTCACCAAGATAGTGAAGATGATGAAGTGTTATGTGACATTATGCCAATCTATGTATGTCACTTGGTATTGGGAAGGTCCTGGTAGTATGATAGGTGAGTTATCCATGATGGTCATGCTAACACTTATTCTTTCATAAAAGATGGAGTGAGACATAAGATGAAACCTATGGGAGAAATAGAAGGAAATGTATGTAGCAATTCTAGAATTTGTTTGGTAGATGGTAGAAATTTTTTAGATGGAATGAAGCACGAACATATGTTCTTTGTATTGATTCCTAAAATCAACAAAGAATGAGAGGATGCACCTGTAGAAATTTTAGATTTGTTAAATGAATTTCAATATATTATTTCAGACAATGTACCTAAAGGTTTGCCACCAGTGAGAAGCATAAGTAATCATATGGATTTAATACCAAGAGTTAGTTTGCCTAATAAGGCAACCCATAAAATGACTCTTGCAAAAAATGAAGGGTTGAATAGACAAGTTCAAGAATTGTTGAGAAAGAGACTAATTAGAGAGAGTTTGAGTCCATGTGTAGTACCTACAGTCCTAGCACCTAAAAAGGATAGAGAATAGACTTTGTGTACTGATTCTAGAGACATCAACAAAATCACAATCAAATATAGATTTTTTTTACCAAGGATGGATGATATCATTGATTGTATGAGTGGAGAAAAGCACTTCACCAAGATAGTGAAGATGATGAAACATGAGAAGACATAAGAACACAAGGAAAGCACAAAACAAGTGATTTTACCTCAAATCTTCAAGCATTCCATTCTCCTTGATAAGGTGGAGGAAGAAGAATGCACCCAAGAAGCAACTCCTAGCTATACCCAATATGAATAAATGTGGATTGTTCTATTCTAACCAGCACAAACGGAGGCAAAGATTTGGCAATGATATGAGGAAAATTGGCTAAGATTTTGGCATAAATCTGATTCTTGAAAACGTGTTATGAGAATTCTTGGAGAGGCCTTGTATTTATAGATTTTTGGAGAATTTTTTTAATCAATGGTGGTGGTTTGAAATGGAGATCCAAGGGTGGAGATTTCATAGTGAAATCAAGGGCTAGGATTGCATCATCGATATTGGAGGGCTCGCAATATTTTGGAATTTTAAATTAATCCTTGGGAAGGCTTTACATTGACACATGAATGAATTAAAATTCATTTATGTGGGAGAGGATGTATTTAAAAATTAGATTTTATGGATGAATGGGATTGAGAATTGACAAATGCATGGATTTGGAAAAGGTGGAGACATGTGTGAGCTTTATTAATTAAATAATGATCTTGCATGAATGAGGAAATATGAAGTGGAGATACATGTGACTCCCTTTAATTAAATAATGTTATTTATTTAATCAAGTGTGGGGAGATGGGATAGTGAGGGTTTAAGTTAATTAATTAAGTGATTAACTTAATTAATATGGTTGTTGGAAATTAAGAGATGGGTTAATTAGTGACATGAATTAATTAAGGGTTTACTTAATTAATTCGGGTCTAAGGGCTAGGTAGGGTATGGTAGCTGATCAAATAAATGATATTTATTTAATTAGCCTAGGTTTAGTCATGGGATAGGTGGATTAATTAAATAACTGGACTTTATTTAATTAATTTAGGTTAGCGGCAAATGATAGTGACAAGGTGTCACTGTACCTCATCATTTAATATATTTTCAGATGTCAATAATCCAGGGGTTGTGTCCTCGGCTATCTGCAACTAGGGATTCTATAGTTACCAGTTTTCCTAGCTAATCTTAATGGCTTCTACCAATTTGAAAAGATTAATTTGTCTACTTACTAAATGAATTTAAGGAATGCTGAAAATAGAATAAAACAGGAAGTTACTTAAAGCAATCTTGAAAACAGTAACATGCATCTATCTATCAAAATTAGTAAATACTTTTCACAACAAAATCTAAAGTAATAAAATAGTGGTACTCACCTTCTGCCTTGGTGGTGAGAGTGGGCCCTTGCTACACACCCTTGGGGCTGAAGGCTACAGTAGGGAATCAGCACAAAAGAAGATCACAACTAGATCCAGTCCAATTCATTCACTTTGCATTCATGAAAAATATTGCTATCATAGAACTGAGATTACCGAGAATCAGAATAATTCAATCATTGTATATTTCTTCTGTTGTTTCTACAAGTATATATCAAAAGAGTGATGACATATCACTTATCTTATCTACCAGTTCTTCTATGAGATGACATCCATCTCTTTATTGCACTAGCTGTCTAACTATGGAAAATAATCATACAATAAAAGAAGACTGAGTGGAACAGAAATCCACTCAGAATTCTAAGTTTGAGTCTTAATACATTTGGGCAGCGAGGCCCTGAAAATATGGAGATTGATCAGTTCTATCCGTGACTCATGCAAAAACTTGAAAAAGATAAAAACTCTAGCAGTTTAACTAAAGATGACTCTTCAACACTCAGGTGATGATTTGAGTGAAATGAGGGGTGTTAAGATCACTGCTGAGAGTGCCTGATTGGTAGCTTATGCTGGAAATATGTCTTGCTCTCAAGAGGCGCCGGAGATATCTGTCCCTGTCTGCAGCTCCGGAGATATCTGTAGCTTTCTTTGTTCAGCTCCGGAGATGTTCCAGACTCTCGCAGAGCTCCGGAGAGGCTTTCCTCATTTCTTCAAAACTTCAGGTGTCATGGTACTTTGGTATTGTCTCCAGAGATTATTGAAGACTATCTCCAGAGATGCACAAAATTGTTGTTTCTGGCATCTACACCTGTTGATTCAAAAAGAGAGAAGTTTATGTATTTTTCCATCAATTCCATGCACATTAGTCACTCAATCAGAAATTATAATCTTAAGTAATCTATCTCAATTAATCATTAACTAGAACGATCTTGCTAGATTATTTGGGTGCAGACATTAGGAAAGATGGACTCAGGAAGGAGAAAAAGAGAGGTAAAAAGATGTATTTCATGGGTGTAACTTAGCACTCATCAGATAGGATAATCAATTAAAAAAATCATAATACTTATTTATTCTATTATAGACAATGGACTTATGGGAAACTGTGAAATTAATTAAATAAATTAATTTTATTTAATTAATTATGGAAAAGGGGATAAATTAGTGCAAGCATGTCGGGAAATGGTAGCATGAGTTATGTCATTTTTAGATGTCTACATTTTGCCCCTCTTTGATGTGGCGTCATGACCAAGTGGGAGTGGCTTTAGATCAAAGAAATTCAAAATTTTGCCCCAGCTGATGGGGAGAGGAAGAATGGATGAGTGATGCCCCCTCAAGAGATTGAGCCAAAAAGTTTTTTTTTTCAGGCGAACTCTAGAAAAGGAGGAAACAGTGATAAAAAGGTTTAGGATAAAAAATGGGGTCAATAGGTGAAAACGAATATGTTTTATGGCCTGGGGGTGAAAAGGTAGGGTTAGGGCTTACGTGGCAAGTATAGGTAGCTATGGGGGACCCATCATGCCACATTTGCACACCTAAGCTTGATGACTATGAGAGAGAGGAGAGTGATAGCAATGGCATAGAGAGGGATTCTACATGAGACACACCAAGCTGAGAGGGTCCGAGAGTACCAATGTCCTTCGTAGGCTAGCGAGCTGGTATGTCACCTATTCTTAACTTTGTAATTTTAGGTTTCAGGTTATTTTTGGCATTGAATGCAGGTAGGTTACATCATAATGCTTGTGTATTCATGCATAGCGCTAGAGGCTGGTTGATTAACACCTGTGTCTCATTCAATGCTTTATGTGTGGACAAAATAGTCAGTGCTCTATTAGTACTTAGGGTAGGTAAAATAACACTTAGGATTGTATTAGGGCTAGCATTGTGTTTTCAGTGCTTGCGAATAGTTCAACACTTGCACAAAGGGATGTAGCACTTGCATCTAGCTTGATGCTTGTAGGATATCTGGTAGCGCTTTCGTGCCAAATGGTGCTAGCGCAAGGTAGGATAGTTCTTTCATGTAGAAAGGCGCTAGAGGTCAGTTTGTTAGTGCAAGTGAGCCTAACAATGCTTGTGATTGGTCTATTAGCACCTTCATGCTTTTTGGCGCTTTAGAAAGGGCTGTTAGCACTTCCGTACCTATTAGCGCTTCAACAAGAACTCTTAGCGCTTCGGTGTAATTTGTAGGAAAAGGTTTTTAACTTGATGGCTTGGTGGATGTAGGATGACCTTTGGGCACTTCATTTGAGGGAGTGCTAGCCACCAGTGCTAGCATTGAGGGCAAGATTGACACAGGTAGAGAGTGGCTTATTGAGGGCAATCGACTTGTTGTATATTGCAGAGATGCTAGCGATTCAGGCTCATCAAGCCATGATGACAACTTTGATAGAGCGATGGAACATCGAGAGTTGTACATTTGTACTACCGACATGGGAGGTTATAATCACCCTTGAGGATGTCTAGAGGATTCAAATATATTCCATCCATGGTGAGTGGGTCGTTTATGATCAGATTGGTGGATTGGTGGTGCTATGACGCTTGTTTTCCCCTGCCTAGGTACCTACAGATCAGGGGGGAGGAGATGTTATGGGTGGATGTGATGGGAAGATTAGGAGGCTTGGAACTGTACACTTATGGAGTGATAGCTAGGTTACTATTACCACATCGGTGATTGCATGGATTCCCTGTAGGGTGGGGGATGTCTTGGATTAGATGATGGCGCACATTGTTGTGTATGCTTGGGGGATATGCCTACTTGCCCATTTGTACCATGATATGCATATGATAGTGTATCGGTGTGGGTCAAGCATTGGATGTGAGGTTACACTCCTCCATATTTGGGCTTGAGAGCATATTGCGATTACCTGACCAATGTGTGCGTATGTACGACCATAGTTCATGCCATATGTATATGTTGATATGTGTCCAAAGAATGAAGATGATTTAAAGGATATGACTTATGTGTCATTTTCTAGTGTTGTAGGAAGTTTGATGTATGCAATGATTTGCATTAGACCAAATATTGCCCAAGTAGTGGGAGTTTTGAGCAAGTTTATGTCTAACCCTGGTAGACAACATTGGAATTATGAAAAGAGGGTGTTAAGATATTTGTGTGGTACTTCTAATTACTATTTGGTTTTGTAGACACCTAAATTTGACCATGTCTTACAATATTATCTTGCACCATCTTGCAACACATCTTGCTCTATGACCCCTTACATCATTCCCATTAGTTAAATAAATTACATTTATATAACTAATCCCTTTTATCCATGTATCCTCCTCTTACACCAAATTAAATAAATTTTATTTATTTAATACCATCTTCCTCCATCATCCAATTTAAATAAATTAAATATTCATTTAAATCCCACATGTCTCTCATAATTTAAATATTTTTTTTTTATTTAAATTATTTATTCCCACTCACATCCCTATTTTTAACCTCCTTACATGTGAGTCATAAGCACTTCTCCAAAATCAATTTAAAAATCTCATTTCCACCACTCCTATACTTATTTTAGCTACCTGTCATCCTCATTGAATGTGTGTCATAAGCATTAACTATTGCAAGTATGTGCTAATCAGTGTTGTCATTGATGTCAACAAGCTTGTGTTGTCATTGATGTCAACTGTGACTTCTGACGAGGTTGTTGTTGTTTGATTAAGTTGTATTAAAGTGATTTGATTGCTTTGATGAGGTGCTAAAAATGTTGAGAATATGCTTCTGTTGTTGGGTTTTCAAGTGCTTTTGAGGAAATTTGATTAATTATGGAAATAATGTGTTGAAGAAATCTTCTAGCTTACAAAGTGTTGTTCGAGTTTTTGCTCTGTATTTCTTTTGTGTTGAATATATGAGTATGTAGTTTGGACATGTTGTTTAGAAGTGTTTGAAGATGTTGAATCCAGAATTTGGTGCTCCAGATCATTGTGCAGTTGAAGTTGTGTTCACTAGTTTGAGAACAATGCTTGGCAATGTTTACAGTGTGTCTGGAAGAAAGTATTTTGCTCTACATTTCTCCGCAGAATGGTTTTAGGTGTTGCAGTTCTGCATGTGTGCTTATAAAGTCTATACCTTTCTTCAGCTCAAGTGGTTCATGGTTTGGTGCTCTGCAAGTACATTTCTTAAGTTACAGATGATGATAGAGTATGATATAGCTAGTTAAGTACTCTAGTGCAAAGTTTCTTCAAGTGAAAGATGTTGTAAAGGAATTTGTTGGTTTTCAGGTGCTTTTGGATGTTTCTAGATCATGTTCAAGCTTGGTGCATGGTCTGCATTTCATCGTGTGATTTTGAGGAAGCGTGCATTTAAAAGTTCATGGTGTTAACACACGGATGGCTGACTTGACTGTTTACACTATTTACGGTTGTGATTTGGTGAAAATGAAAGCGTGATGACATGTGTAAGAGTGGATTTAGGTCCATGCTAAGGCGTGATGTGGTATGCATTTATTCCTTTCCTCCATGGGAATGTTTAGGTCTAGACCTAATTTGAATTTTATGGGTTAAGTTGTGTTGCCAACCTTGGAGAATGTTTTCATGAATGGTGATTGTATAAATAAGTGTCAAGGAGTTGTGGATATGTGTGTGTATGAGGGAGATGATATTTGTGATGCAAATTTGATCAAGGTAGTGAGAGCTTTCACGTGTTAGGCTACTAGATGTAGTGAGCAAAAGGTGTCTACTATTTTTAGTGATGCTACGAAGATGTTTGTGTTGTGATGGATATTGAGCTTCATTGGAACTGAACTCCATGCATAGGTTAGATGCAACTATATCATTTCAAAGCCTAATAGTGAGCCATTCTTCTCTTTTTTCTTTCTTTCTCAGTGGGTAGTGAGTCCACCTACAGTGAACATTCTCTCTTTTAGGCAGTGAGCCCTCTGGCAGTGAGCCTTTATAATTCGGTATTGCTACTACATTATATTGTGAGCTAATCCTCACCATGGTTTTACCCTTTTAGGGTTTTCCACGTAAAAACTAGTGTTCTCTTGTGTGTGGTGTTATGATTTAGTTTCAATTATTTTATTTTCATGCTTAAACATCATAACATGTTTAAATGTTAATGTGGATCTGAATGTTTGTAAGGGTTTGAAGTTTTGTTACAACTGATTCACCCCCCCTCTCAGTTTTCCTGTGCATTCAACAATAACTCCAACTTTTAATCCTATATGTCTACCTCACACCTCACCCTTCTAATCTTGACCATCCATTTGATTCCTTCTCAATCTATAAATTGAGCTCTCATTTCAATTTCAAACCCCCAGCAAATCTTCACATGCATGCATATCTATTATCTATTATCTCTATTATCATTTTCAATATCTTTGCTTCCATTTCATCCAAGTTATGTTGGTTGCATGAACAGACCACATTGTAGCATCAAAAGGACAAATTCAATGGAGCTTGGGTGCACTCCATTTTGTCCTATCAGAAGTTAGAATGTGCAAGGTCTGTAGGTATTGTTGTATTGTTTATCTTTATGTTACTGTCTTGCATGATTTTCATGCCTTCATTTTGGCACACCCAATGATTTTTTATTAACTCACATCCCTTGATCTAGCTTGCTTTTGCAAGTTTTATTAACTTTTTGTTTCAAGCTTATGCCATTTTTGGACAAAACCCTAGTTTCTAAAGATTTCATATCTTCCAAACAGCTGCAAATTTCTCTACAATATTTTAACAAAAGTTTTTGGATCATATAAGAAAGCTACAACAGAAAAATCAATATTTTATCATCATTTTTGCATTAGTTATAATGATTTTATGATTTTCCATAAATTCACATTTCTGGGCACAAATCAATGAATTTTTCAGAAAATTTTCTTGAAATTATAATGGGGTCTATTCTTTACAATTTTCTTTTTGAGGTTAAATAAGATACAAAATAATTAGAACTTTCTCAACTATAGGTTTTTCATAAATCCACATTTTGAGTGCAAATTAGGAAATTTCTCAGACATTTTTATATTTCTGGAAAGGTCTCAGAAAATTGGTAGGGGTTTATTCTTTGTATCTTTATTTTTTAGGTCAAAAAAGTTTCAAAATAATCAGATCTATGTCAACTATGTAAAAAAATATATATCTGAAATTGCAATCTTGTGATGAAGATATCTTTTTATGGTTGCATTATAACATTATTTTCTAATTTTGCAAGGGTTTCATTATCATTTCTAATACATTTTCTTGTAGAAAAATTATTTGTCTAAGATTATGTTTTTCAATCTAACATACTTGTTTTGTAGCTTGCTTGTTAAAGATCAAATCATTCAAACTACTAACAGTTACTGTAGATTTGCATGTCAAAGAAATATTTTATCACTAATCTAGGCACTTAGTTTAATCTAGAGGGATAGTAATTGAACATTGTTTTCTTTGTCTTCAGATTTTGAAAAAGGTGTATTCTCTCTCCTTGCACCTTTTGGTGACCTTGGAGATCCAAAACCTCTTCATTATCCTTGTGTTTATTTGTTCAATCCTAGGGACATTATCTCATGTATGCTCTCCCCTTGCGCTTTCTGCGAGCCTGGGGATCAAAAGTGAATAGTGTTCCTTCCCTTTAAGAGGACTGCTAGGGGATTTCATCACCCATAGGGATGACCTCAACCGCATGTTCTGGCGGGATATATCAAAGGGGGAGAGTGAAAGATGTACCTTAATCTAGCTACATAGTCATTGGGACAGCCTTGAGGCCCCGAGTGATTCTGGACACAAGGTGAAATTGTTTTTGCTTAATCGCTTATGCCACGTACCTTCAACAAGCTAGTGTTCACAAATTTGGGCCTCATCATACCTCCTCTATTTGGAGGACTCCCCTAGAATCTCGTAAATCCTAGTTAAGACCCTTCGATCATCATATCTTGCGGTGCATCACTACATTAGGGGGAGAAGAGCTCATGCTATTACCTCCATTGTTTGAGATGGAATAAAATTTGGGCAAGACTTTAGTCTCCAAAGTAAGGGGTGTAAGGTGGTACATGACCTTGCATTCCCTATCTATCCAAGCAATGCTAAATGGTATCAAGGGGATGGAAATCACCATTATCTAATAATGGAGATTGAAGTAGCACCTGAGTGTGTCCATGGGATATGACACTCCTACTTGAATAATTATAGGTTTGTTCATGTGCTTGACATATTTTTCTTGTGCAATACTAGTAAAAACCACTTTAGTTGCGAAGCAATTCACACCAATTTCCTTGTTAATTCAAGTCAGCCATTGTCTTTTTGTGTTTCTTTTTCTTGCCAAAAATCTCAAAAATCTAAAAAAACCAAAAAACTCAAAATCTAAAAAAACCAAAAAACTCAAAATCCAAAATATCCAAAATATCTCCAAAATTTTTTAAAAAATCAATCTTCCAATCAAATCTAGCATCCGTCCTAATCATTCCCTTGCATCATAATCATCTATCTAATTATCTTATCCCAATCCAATCCAATCCATTTTACCCTAATCATCTATATGGCACTAGAAGATCCTTATGGCATCCACAAAATATTTGACGAACTCAAAAGATTATATGGAAGTTGATGGAACCATGAAAACTTTTCTATGTTTCTAGTTGTTTTGTTCCCTACTTTATGTCACCTGGTTACAAGATTTCCATGATAGGGGTTCTTCTGCTAAAAGAAAATGTTTCGAGTAGCCCACCTCTATCAAAAACCCTAAACCTTTATAGAATAAGGTCATTAGCTGCACTCAATCTAATTCTTCAGTGACTGCCTGTTCCCGTCACTATCCTTTTAAGTTCCCTTGTCATGTCATCCCTCAACATTGTTTACTGGTCCCTCACCAAGGAAATACCATCTATATCCCATTCTGAAGAGAAACCCAATATTGAAGAGAAAATCTACCCGATTGGTCACCCTTCATCTAGATGGCAAAAGATTGTATACATGTCAGAGACTAGTCCTACTAACTAATTTTGTACAGGTGGTGCATGCAGATTCATTTCCACCATTCCGCTCACAATGAATTACAAAGGAAATTAGCCTCAGCGGAAACGAAGAAAAGGCGATAGCTGGCTGCGAACAATCCCGTGTGGCAAGAAAGTGGGTCCCAGGTGATATGTATCAGTTTTATCTCAATTCCAGCATTTCACCATACTCCATCAAGAGGTTTTTTGAGCGACCGCAGAATCATAGAATTAGGACACGTGGATTTCTTAAAGTGATGGGACTCTCTTATTAAATGCACATCTCAGACATTGCATCAAACGTGACTATTTCAAGAGATGCTCTGCTTAAGGTACAATGATCTGACGATCATCTACCATTCCACCGAGATCATATCTCTGACCACATCCTTCATACGCAGAATGGTGGATGTTGTCTTAACTGCATTGTAAAGAGAATTTTTTCTCAGGATCGCGGTTGAAAAGGGATGTCCAAGTGGCATGTTACTATTGAATCAAGCAAGCAATAAGGTCTAACTTGGAAAAGGGGTCAAATCAACACCGTCAAAATACACCAGTTGGGATTTAGATCAACAGCCTAAATTCAAAATCATGCTAAAAGGATTCATTGGCATTGAACCTGGCTAAGTTGCATATCAAAGCATTAACTGCTCAGGAGTGTGTAGGGTCTTTATCACCATCACTT
Source organism: Cunninghamia lanceolata (assembly GCA_027924645.1). NCBI lineage: Eukaryota > Viridiplantae > Streptophyta > Pinopsida > Cupressales > Cupressaceae > Cunninghamia > Cunninghamia lanceolata. The sequence continues at coordinate 10,227,680 of BSBN01001281.1, forward strand.
CTGAAGAATTTAGTAACAGAATGATTTGGCTTATGCAAGCTTGACCCTTGGGAATCTGTGCCTTTGCAAGGAATGACATTTCATCTGCTATGTGATGAAATCAGATATGATGATAGTGCTTAAGTAGGAAAACCAAGACACCTGATCTGGCTAAATTCAATACAGGAAGTGATGTTTTCAAGTTATGAGGAATTATGAAGTCTTATCTTTTTGTTCAATTATGGAAATCTTTGATAGATTTCCATTTATGGCAGAAATATACTAAAATGACTAAAAATTAATACACCACAGATGGGCGGATGTATGCTTACATCCTTGAATTTCTATAAAAAGGAAAGTGCTGATGTTGCAATTCATACTATCTAAAGATATTATGACAGTATGGCTTCCCCCTGCTCTTATGTGTTCTGTCTGCTCCCCTATTCTTTAGGATTTTCTTCCTTGTTCTCATGGCTCTTGATCTGTCACTACAGAATTAGAAAGACTTGGAATTATCTCCTCAAGAATCGGTGCTACAGGAAAGATTAGGGGGTAACAGCAACACTGTACAAACTTCTACGAGAATTTCTTCTTTCTTGTTCTTCATCCAGACTGGGATCCTTGATTTTAATCTCCATACTCCAACCATTCTTTATGACTATGATTTGGTAGATTAGCATCAGGTGTGGAGGAAACTCATTTTTCTTTCCACCTTCATCCCTCGTCTACTTTTCCTAACAAAGCATTATCTTTAGATGTAGGGATGTTTCCTCTCTGGATGTAGCATATAAGGATAGAATGCTCCCATTTTGTCGTTGTTGTTGCTGTCCTCACCGAGTGGATGGTATGTCCATACCCAGTCTGATGTGATTTTGTTTGATCTCTATCTAGTTGAGCTAGTTGGTAACCACTCAATTATGAAAGAGGAATCACATCCCTGTAAGAGACAATGGGCATAAAGCAAAGAACTCCAGTTAATGGGATTTTCTTCTAATATTGACGCTTACAGTCATTCTCAATTGAGGAGGATAAACTAGATAGTGAATGCCCTTATTTGGTAAATAAGAGGCATAGGATGGGGATAAGGGCCTCCACAACATCAATTCAGATGAATCTGCATCAACCATCACTGCTTGTTTCCCTCTAAAATTGAGAGGACACATTTGTGGGAAGTGCACACTTTAGCATGTGCCATAAAAGCAAAATACACAGTTGCAGAGTGGTTGCACCAGCCTCTTCAGTTGCATCTATTGGTTAGAAAATTTTGTAAATTCTTTTGTCATAAGCCTGAAGCTTGTTGCTCCCTTGCATCTATAAAAGGGAATTCAGGGCTTATGAGAAGATATTGGTTTGAGGTCATATTTTCCAAACTTATTCTGAGATAGGGATCAATCTAGTCAAGGAGGAGTTGTAAATAAGTTTCTTTTCTACTATAGAATTAGTGGTATGTTTTCAGGTCTCCAATTTGAGTCTCTTCTGGTTTCTTGACTGAATATTTTGAATGCTATGATGCAAGTTACTGAATAGTTTATTTTACAAATTTTGTTGAGTTTTGAAATACACTGTCTCCTACTTCATGTATACAGTTTATTATTATGAATATATATTTGGTTCAAGAATCATCTTTATTCATTGACACAGTCTTTCATGTGTTGGCATATTTCTCTTATGGCCTTTACTCAAGGAGTAATATAAAAATTGATGTTAAAAAATATCAGATATGATTCAAGTATGTAGGGATAATTAAGTATGGTTGATTTCAAAGCTAATAAAAGTATTCCTAATGTATGGCATTGTTGTACCTTTACAATAAACTAAAGTTTCTTACATCATTGTCTATTTAGGTTTCATCATTTTGACCTTTTTGACTCCTTGGCCCTTGGATAGGCACTGATCTATTTCATGGATACTATACTAAACTTACGCCCCTTTGGTTATCCTCAAAGTATTTTCAATCCAAATATTTTCCCTTCCAAAAATAGGTTTTAGATATTTATATTGGTTAAGTTAATTTCTACATGTTCCTCTACAAAGAATAAGATTAGAGCTTAAAGAATTCAGCCCATCTCTTTACCTTATCATACATTCTTTCAAGAAGCTTACTAGGAACATATCTATGATAAGAACAATGTTGGCAGGCTAAGCATCCCATAGGAAACCCCATCCATTTGAAATAGAAATGTTATTTCCCCCTCAAAAGAAGAAGACATTAGTCAAGCAAAAATAGCCTTCAATCAAATCCAATTACTGTTCATAATATGAACACCCTCCTTGGTTTCACAAAGCCAAAAGTGTAGAGGAGGAATAAAGGGGACTGAGAAAAGGGCCTCCTCCCCTTAAATCTCCTATTCATTGGCCAATCCCTCAAGGCAGATCGATCATTAATAAGTGGTTGATTTTATAGGTTTGCTACAAGAATCAGGCTGGGAATTTAAAACAACCAATAGATTGGCGACTCCATTAGGGACCCTTTTAAGAGAAAGAGGTTGTGTCTGATGCAAAGAACATAAATCCCTTGCAAAAGGTGCCAATAGTTTATAAGATTCAAAAGGAGTTTCTGTCTGGTCAAAGCTTCATCATGTTTTCTGACTTTATAGAGTTATATTTTCAAGCTAAGAGGTCTTTTGCTAAATGATTAGAAGGATAGAAGTTTGTTGGATCATATTCCTTTCAAAGGAAAGGATGGCGACTCTACCATAAATTTTCCATTCACAGTAATGATATATGCAGGACTATTACATAAAGTTTTATATGTCAAAGTATTTTGTATAACCCTATTGTGAAACAGGATTTAAAAGTTGGTCCTGAGATGGAAATAGTGTATTCCTCTATAAAATAGAGGTGGCAACTCTATGAGAAAGGATCTGGTGATGCAATCTAGTATTATTGATTTTGCATAAAAATCAAAACAAAATCTACACCAGAAGCAACAGGCTCTTTTCAGGTATTTTACCAAGCTTCAGAAAACATTCCTAGAAGTTTAGAAATGTATAAGCAATAATCATATTTCTTTTGTCAAAGTGGGTTTGTCATGGAAAGATATGGGGCAATTAATTTCAATGGTATTTGGGGGTTTCCAAACCATATACCCAAGGAAGTTAGAGATCAGATAACTCAGTTCAACAATGATAGATCCAAAACATCTAGTAGCCATTTACAAGATTTATGTGACTTAATGGGAGATTATGAAATAGATCATGAAGATGTAGTCATAAAATTATTTGTTCAAACTTTTAAAGAAGTTAGAGATTGGTTTACATATTTACCCAGTTAGTCTATCTCTTCTTGGGAAGATTTAAAGTTTGTTTTCATGGAGCAATTTGGGAAGAGAATAGATATGGGTATATTGATTAAAGAACTCATGCAGATTGAAAAGGAAAATAAGGAATCAGTCCCAGCTTTCAATTTAAGATTTGCCAGAATAGTCAGGGAAATTCCTGAAAATATCAGACCCAATAAGGCTATGTGTTTGATCATATATTTGGGTGCCTTCAATAGAAAAGATAGTTATAGACTGAGAGACAAAAACCCTACTACTATGAGGCAAGCATATTCCTTTGCCATAAGGATAGAAAATAATTAGAAGAACACAAAGATAAAGGGTTGTGAATCTGTGAGAAATGGGTGTCAAAGGGATAATGAATCCATTTATCCTCCCATTTATAAAAGCAAAAATGAAATGGACTATTCTTATAAACCCATCCCAAAAAAGTCAAATCACAAAGCTCAGTATAATTGAGGGGATAGGGACTCTATTCAGACAAGAGGAATCCTAAGTTCATATACTCCTACTACTCTTTTCTCCCCTCAGTATCAAAATAGAAGGAAATCCCCATAGCCTTACAAAACAGCTTATGAAATAATGGATACCATGATACACAAGGATATATCAGTCAAGGAAGTCCCTATGACTTATGAGCAAATTGAAGACACTCCCCTGGACTGTGAGGAAATGTATTTTACATCAAAACCTCCTAGGGAACTAGTCTTCTTTGAGTCTGAGTCTCTGGAGGGATTAATCCTTGTCAATCATATAGAAAATAGTGAGCAATTGTTAGAATGCTCATATCAAAATGATAGGAGTCCTGGAATAGATAATGATACATGTTATATGGCCAGTGATAATGAAGATTGTGCCAATACAATGCATATCAAAGACAGTCCATTATATGATGAGCCTATAGATTTGTCAATAGGAGATGATATGGAGCTTTATGAATGCATAGAAAATCCACTCTTTGAAGAGACTCCTAAGAGAACTAATGAGGCAATATTAGCTCCACATCCAAAGGTATATGGGGAAACAAACATTTTATTGAATAATCAGGGCCTAAATCTCCAGCCTAATAGTGTTTCCCAATCCTGCATTCAACATTAGAATGAAGTACCAAATCAGAAATAAGAAAGTAAGAATAGAATGTCAGATTTCAAAAGGGAAACAAAGTATGATTGTTTCAAGTTTGACATTGATATGGGAGAATGTAAAAGCTCCCCTACTACCAATTATAATCTAGATTATAATTGCTTTTTCTTTTCAAATATATGCGAAGGACAAAAATCTTGAAGTAATGATATTTTTACATGGTCAAAAACAATTGAATTGAATGCTGAATCTCTTTCTAATGGCAGTATGTCTCAAACATTTATGATTCAGAATGATGGAAGGAACCATGGAGAAGATGAAAATAATTATCCAAAAGGTTATCTAAATATATATGTAAGGAACAGATTGAATTTCAATGAGGTTTTCCAAAGCAATTTAACAAAGTCATTGGAAAACAAAATGTTTGATAGAGGCAGGTTGGAGTTTTATTTTTTCTACATAATGGTCTGAGGTCATTATGTGTTTGGTCTACTCCTCCAGAGTTCTTCTGAGATCTCGCTCTGTTCATTATTGAACAGGCGTCCCCAACTAGAGCCACTGATGGAACTATTGGTTTTCAAAAATGCAGGTTTTTAAACCACAAGAGGGTGCCAATCTCTTGATACATTTTTGGTCAACAAGACATGGTTTATACAACAAAAAAAACCCTACTCTTTTGGCACTGCTAGACCTAGGCGGATAAACCTAATCAATAAGGCAGATTTGGAAATATAAATGGATTATGACTTGGGCAATTTTACTCACTATGGCACACAGGTGTGAGAAAATTGCATAGATTACTTTCTGATTCCTAATAAAAGCTTGAAGTGTAGAAGATGTGAATTAAATTTGTGTAAAGAGTTCTAAAATGGATCAGTGCCTAATCTATTGGGTGGATAGAGTCAGTGGATAAATGATGATTATGGAAACATATATGTAGGATTGATTGGTTCACTTCTTAGCTTAACTCTAACTGTTGGGCACCTTTTATATGTCTGCACCTTATGCAGACGTGCAATTTTGTAAGTTACTATACTCTTCTTACCAAATCCCAGTGATATTCCCCTAGATTATTGTGAGCAACTGAAAGGAATTTTAATCCTGATAGGAAGGAAACCTAACCAAGGCAATTTGTTTAAAGGTTTTTAACTCCAAGCAGAGACCAATGAACATAAACTTACTTGGGAGAACTTAAATCAACTTCTCTTCATAAGCCAACCAAATTGACCACACACCAATAGCAAATGTATTGTGTCAAATTATTTTAAATTGAATAATTTGAAGGAACCACTTTGGAGACAGTATAGCAGCATATAATCATAAAACTTCAATCACAATAGTTGAACACTAGAAATGAATCAACATTCAAGAACATTCTGCTCCATTGTATTACTTTTAAAATATTGACATTAATTACAAAAAAGTTTGAAGTATGTAAAGATCTGCTAAAAGTCTACTGTATATTATTGTATTTCTATCTATATCTTTTTCTCCACAATGTCTTGACTTAAATAGTTTGATACAGAAGAGATGCATCCCTTCATAAGTGTCTTTTAAACATTAATTAACAATTATACAATTTAATTAGGTATTAACTAGCCATAAATGGATCTTAGTGATATGATCTAGGTACCTTTGGCTCAAATGTGTATCTGTACACTCCACAGTATTTTTTGCAGTGAACTCCATGGCTATCATTCCTTCCATGCATGCACAGGCTCCCTCCAATGTTTGACCATCACTTTTTATAGCTTCCAAGGCCTCATGTAGGATCATTTGTCACTCCTTCATCCAATCTTGCTGGTACTTCAAGCTTTTATCATCTTTGAACAATGTAGGCACTGTTTGGGAAGCTTCAATAAACACATCAGCTTCTGCCTGAAGGTCTCCGTGGAAGTTGGTGCGAACCTTAATCAAGCCCTTAGTATTGGAGATAGCCTTAGTGTCCAAAGTACCTCTGCCCTGTATCTCCTGGAGTTTTTCCTCAAGTCTGCCAGCCAACCTATTTGTTCTTGAAGATCATTTTGATTCTTTGAATAAGTGATCCTAAATTTATCCATCCATGCCATCATATTATTATGTCTTCTTTTGAACACAGTGGAGAGTGCATCAAATCTGGCCTGTGTTACCTATGTTATTTCATCCATGGCTATTGTTCATGAGCTTTCTCCTTGGATTAACATCTTGGGAGGGATTGAATCTTTTAAGAAATCATTTTCCTTTTTTGTTCTTTCCCAGCTCATTTTGTACATGTCCCTTTCCTTAATCAGCATCTAAATTTGAGCTTTATTCAACTTAGCCACATTTATTCCGAGGTCTACTATGACAACTGGATCAGTTTCCCTAGGCCTCAATGTCATTACATGGCCAAAACCTTTTTCAGTGTCAATAACAACAAGCCTTTTGTGTGGTGGGTACAAAGCCCAGATCATGAGAGAATTTTCATCCAGATTATATTTTGTCCCAATATACACTTCAGCCACTCCTTCATAACTGAGCTTGTGTTTTGGATTATCGTTATGCAAGAAACTATCAAAGACAAGTGTTGAATTCAAATCAAGACCAGGGAATATCATCACACCAGATTCCTCAAGTAATCTTCTTCCATTTTCTGGAGTCATATCTCTCATCTCATTCTCCACATCCATTTTTAATGTATTTAGTAATTGTGTCTCATTATTAGGTGTAATATCTGAGGCTAATTCCCTAATAGCCTTACCTTTGTGTTCATACAAAAAGGTCTTGAATTCAGGAGTATGAATAAACTGGTCATCTGAGATGAAGGATTTGTAAGTTGTATGTCTAGCATCATTATCATCTATCTCCTCAATTTCTAACCCTCTCTCAAGGGACTGATATTGTTCAATTCTAAATTTGGGAATTGTGTCAGACATGTCATGGGGTTTTGATGCAACAAACCCTTCACTGTCAGAGGAATATACCTCAACTTCTTGTGCTTCTCTCCTCTTTTCCACCTCCTGGTTATAGTCATCAATAGCCATTTTTGCATCTACTTCTTCCAAATTTCTTATTACATCATCGTGAGGAAAGAGCACATGAGCATATCCACTCAGATTTTGCTTTTTCCTAGCATAATCAATAAAACCCCCTGGGTCAAATCCTTTCCTATGTATTGCTCTCCTGAGATTAAAATGTGATAATTTGTCAAAAATGAGATCATAACCCTCTTTTGCCAACACAGTAAAATCACCGATACATAGTGCACTTGGCATAAATGATTGATTGTCATACGCATTGAAATTCATCACATTGGAGTAATCAAGCTGTCTAACTATTTCTAAGTTGCCACTCTATCTAGTATAGTTCTTGGTAATAGAAAAGGGGTATCTTCAAACCCATATACCCTGATCATAGTGGAATCAAGAAAACAGTACCAATCACCCCAATTGTGGTTTACAATGGGTGGCCCATCAAAATCCTTGGGTCTTAAAAATCTCTTTATTTCATCTGACAAGGAATAACTGTAGGGATAACCATAACATCTATACAAAGTCTTAACAAAGAATTCTTCAAAATGGGCATAGTTAGAATTTACAAACCTACTATCCCAAATAGAAGTCCATAATTGTATGGGCGGTTGTTGACCATCCTTATCAAGTTGTGAAATTTTCAATTGTTCTGGCCATAGATTCACTTCTTGACCATAATATAAAATCATATGCATGAGAGCAGAGTAGTGTTTGAAGCTTATTGTTGGGGAACTGTTCTTAATAGCCATCAGACCTGAATCTATTCCTTTAAAAAGATACGCAGCATAGTCAAATGTTCTGGCATGGTGGCACTGAATGTCTACTGAGATGACCATGGGTGTTATGGACATGAACTCTGGAACCTTAGTTCCCAACACCTACCCCACTGAATAATATGTATATCTCATGTAAGGTTCAAATAAGTCAACATGGAATGGTGGTCCATCCCCTTCTTCAAATGGCACTAAATTTCCCTCACTTCATGGTCTATGCAGTGGCAGCCTCCACCCCTTATAGGTGGTGTCTAATCTCCAATATTCATTTTCCAGATCTTCATGTGAAATTGGAGTATTATATGTGTCATTCAAACCAAAGACCTCACAAACTGCATTCTTGGATATATGAATAAAGGGTTCTCCTTACAAATTACATATAGCTTTTTGATCGGGATTGTAATGGTATGCCAACAGTTTTAAGAGGTCTACATTCACGAAAACATCTGTGACAACCAATTTCCCCAAATTAAGTTGCTAAGGGTTGCATACAAGTTCCATCCTATTCCTCTGATGGTAATGGAACATGAATAACTCATATCCTCTAATAGGGGTCCATATGTTCCCCACATACTTATATTTGTCCTCTAGTTTTTCAACATCTACCCTTAGCTGCGCAGTTCTCCTAGCTCTGGGTCTAGAACTAGGCAATTGGTCTATGAGATCTTGGCTAAGTTTTCTCTCCTGTGTTTTCTCCCCTTTTTGTGTTTCAACCTTTTGTTTCTTATCCTTGGTTTGTCCAGTTTTAGTCTGTTGTCTTCTTTTTGACTTGGAAGAACTTTCCATTTTGTGATAAACACCAGAATTTGAATGTATTTCAAATGCAAGGAGGTTCAGAGGACTTGTATATCTTCTATGCAGATTTCTTGTCCTCTGATGAATTCCTTACTCCTCGTGTGCAACCCTTTGATTTCTGACTTTAGTTCAATAAGGTTTGGAATAACTCATATAACATTCTATTCAATCGGCTATTAATGGCTACCGCCAGAATTGAATGCAGCAAGTTCACGAGTTTCAAAATGTCAGGGTGATGCCTTTTTATATCAGTGAGACTCCTTTAGTTTCATGTCGATTAGTGTGTTGTGTTTAGTGCCATTTTCTTTCATATGTTCATAACTTAGTCATCAAGACTATGTTGGTGTCTTTACGAAGTGTCCCTTTGATTTTCTATTTTGATCAAGGAGATCACTTAGTAATTTCATCAATTCGGGGAGACATTATGATTCTCATCCCAATAGCACGGTGATTAGAATTGATGAGTACTCTTCTGGGTATCGGTGAGTGTCTCTCTGACAAATGGAAGTCATTTTACCATTATCAGGCTGACAAACACTATCGTTAAGAAAATATAACAATACCCTGATGTGTTAAGTCTTTATGATGGTTTTATCTCTATTGCCAATCTTTGTTAGAACAGATCGACAAGACTCTTACCGAAAACATTCTGTCTTCTCATGTCGGGGTGACTTTATATGGTCAAAAGGAGTTAAAGATTTCACCTCAATCACATATATCATCCTGATGAACTTATTACTTTATGTCGAGGAAAGATCACTTGCTTCTTTCCGATAAGATATCAATCGGTGTGACTTATAGACTCGGTATGATTATAGGATTTCACTCCGACTGATTTACTCACACCGATGAGCTTTCATCAGTAATACATATGGAATGTCTCCCTAATCATCAGGTAACTTTTACATATGAGATTTTGATCGTGAAGACATTGATTATTTCTTGCCAATATGTATATTAGACTTAAAAGCATACCTTGCTATTCAGGGAGAGGTGTTTATGGTCTTGCCTATAGAGAGGAATTGCTATCAGAATCAAGCTGTGATCAGAGGACTATGTATCTGAAAGGATATGAAATTGTTATTTTGTCAGCTATGAGATGGATCTTGTCACACAAATTTTGGTAATCAATTTTGATCAAGGAGTAAAAAATGAGGGACTTTATTCATGGTATGTGAAGGATAGGTGGATTTCTAGCAAATGCAGACTGTGAAATTTTTCCAGTTCTAACAGCAGCTCTTTCAAGGGATTTATACCCCCTATGGGTATAACAAGGATCCAGATTTCTAGGTCAAGCAGACCAAATTTGTATGGAATAGGAATTAGTATGGAAGGGAGATGGAATGGAGTGATGGACTTTTGAAATGGGAGTTGGTATGGATAAGGAATGGAAGATGGAATGAAAATCCTACACTATTGTGCATGGAAATTTTATTGTAGAAAAAAGGTATTTTGAGAATTGTCCATGCACTGGCAATTCTTGACCTTTTCCTAGACTACTATGCATGGAAATTTTAAGAAAAGAAATGCTTCAGGAACTGTCCATGCACTAGCAATTCATGACCTTCTCCTGACATATTTTGAAGATAGTATGAGTCTTCCCTAGCCTTTCCAACAATGACAAAGGGTCCTAACCATAGAGCTTTAAACTTTCCATGCTTTCCCTTGTCTTTGCTCTTGGCATTCCACATTAAGACCATATCATTTATTTCAAATTTTCTATTTGTAGCTCTTTTGTCATACAAGTACTTCATTTGCAATTGCTTCCTTCTATTGCATTCTTGTGCTTGATTTCTAACCTCATCAAGATCCATTAATTCTTCAATCCTTTTTTCCATAGGTTCAAGAATTTCCAAATCTTCTTGTAAAATAAATTTGCACACTGGCAATAAGTTATGCAGAGGGAGTCTTGCTTGAGTTCCATACTCTAGCTCAAAGGGTGATTTTCCTATAGCCTTTTTTATAGTGATTATGTCTGCCCATAAGGCTAGCCTTAACTTAGAATCCCAAGCCTTTGTATTGTTATCCAACATTCTTTTTATGTTTTTCAAGATGCTTTTGTTATTGGATTCAGCTTGCCCATTCGCTTGTGGGTGATATGTTGAAAAATACAGAATCATTATTTCGTAAGAGTTGCAAAATGTTTTGAACTCCTCTGATCTGAAACACATTCCATTATCAGTTATAATCCTTGCCGGCACACCAAATCTAGTGATAATGTTTTCAAGTAGGAAATTCATTACAACTTTATTGGTTGCTTGTCTTGTGGGTATAGCTTCTACCCATTTCGTGAAATAATTTGTAGCTACTAGTATCCATCTATATCCTCTAGTGGATCTTTTAGCAATTTCACCTATAAAATCTATCCCCCACTGGTGGAATGGAGCTTCAACTTGCACGGGCCTTAAAGGTACTGCCCCTTGGTATTTCAATTTCCCAAAAATCTCTGGCATGCCTCACACTTCTTGGTAAAATTATATGCATCATTGAAAACCTTAGGCCAGTAGTATCCTGCCCTTAATATTTTGTGAGCAGTAGTTTTTGCTAAAAAATGTCCTCCACATATCCCCTTGTGCATTTATTTCATAACATGTTTGGCTTGATATTCACCCAGACATAATAACAGAATACCATTCTGATTTTTCCAATAAAGATCCCCTTCTATGAACACATATTTTGAAGCTTGTAATTTAAGTGTCCTTTTCTTGTTATCATCATATCCTTCAGGGCACTTCATATATTTTAGATAGTATATGATATCAACATACCATGATGTACGCTCAATGCTAGAAATCATATTATCTTCATCATTAGAATTACATATCTGAGCAGCTTCAAAATTGGTCTCAGCCATTAGTCTAGCAAGACCCTGTCCTCTTACTAGCTTGGTAATTTGGATTTCAATGTTAAATTCTTGAATTTTGTTAATCCATCTGCACCTTCTACCAGTAACTTCAGTCTGAACAAATAAATCCTTCACTACAGCATTAGATACATAGGCTATTATTTTTGCTCCCACCAGATATGGCCTAAATGCTTTGACTGCTTTCACTAATGTGTATGCATGTTTCTCAATTACATCATATTTTAACTCTGCATTCTGGAGGGACTTACATAAAAATGAGATGGGTTGTTCATATCCCTCATTATTTTTCTGTAACATCACTGCTGTAATTGTATGATAGGAAGCAAATGAGAAAATCTGAAAGGGTTTACTAAAATCAAGGGATATTAGGACTGGGGCTTTCTTGATTGCTCTTTTTATTGACATGAATGCATCTAGGGCCTCATTTGTCCAGTTAACTTGTGCATCCTTCTTTAACATTTTGGATATTGGATTCACTATTTCAGCAAAGTTTGCTATAAATCTTCTTACGAAATTAATTTGCCCAAAGAAAGATTGAATGGCTTTGACTATTTTAGGAGTAGGAATCTTGTCTATAGCTTCCACTCTTTTTGGATCAATCCTAACTCCATCTTTGGACACTATGTGCCCTAATAATTTTCGTTCTGTTACTGTGAATTGACACTTTTTGGGATTCAGAGAAATACCATACTCCAATGCTTTCAAAAAGATCTGTTCAAGGTGTGCATAGTGGTCTTCTACTTTTTTGGAATAGGCAGTAAGATCATTTTGGTATACTACCATTATGACATTGATTAAATCAACAAAGGCAACGTCCATAGCTCTCTGAAAGGTAGCACCAGCATTTGTGAGTCCAAATGGCATTCTAACATACACATACATGCCCCAATGAGTGGTAAATGTGGTTTTATATTGGTCTGATTCTCTCAATTTCCCCTGATTATAACCCAAAAATCCATCCATCATAGATAACAACTCACATCATGTGACTCTTTGTAAAACTGCCTCCACATTTGGGAGTGGATAGTTGTCTTTAAGGGATGAGATATTTAGATTCCTAAAATCTACACATAACCTTATGTCACCATTCTTTTTTCTGACTGGTACCAGGTTTGAAACCCACGTAGAATGTCTAATAGGCTTAATAATACCTCCCTCCCTGAGTTTCACAAGTTCTTCATACATTTTGGGCTGCAAGGTTGGGTTTATAGGTCTCTATTTTTGTCTGAAAGGTTGTGCATCAGGTTTGAGTGGGATTTCATGCTGGAACAGATCCTCTCTGTATGCCTTAAGGTCTCATACAACCAAGCAAAGACATGTTTATATTTTCTCAGTAGAGCAATCAACATTTTCCTAATTGTAGGGCTTATCTTTTTCCCAATATATACCCTTTTCAGTGTCATTTCAGTACCCAAGTTGATTTCTTCAAGGTCTTCTTTCTTTACTGGTATCTGCTTCATAAGAGCTCGGTCATGTCCATCAAACACCCTTTCTAGTGCCACAAGCCCTTTAGGTATCTTATTAGTTTTAAGTTGGACAATTTCTTTACCAAATAAAGTTTGTTTGTCATCTGCTTCTTCCACAAATGCATTAAAATCAATCTCTTGGGCCTCATATTGGTCGATGCACTATAATAACTTCAGCAGATCAGTATCATCATTAAAAACTTGCCAATTATAGACATTGTCTGGGATTGCAGGTCTAGTTTTAAACTCAACTTCAGTAATGCCTGCCAATGTGATATCATCCCTTTTCAAGGCTATATTTGCTAAGAAGTCTGCCAGTATATTTTTTGATCTATCTATCCAATTAATGGAGAAAGCATCAAACAATTCTATATCATCCTAGACAGCATTCCTATATTGTTTCAATCTTTTATTCTTGGATGAATACTTCTCTCTGACCTGAGATACAATTAGTTTGAATCTCCATACACAGCAAGGCATTTTATTTTGTGCTTTATAGCAACGTTTATTCCGATGAGGAAAGCTTCATATTCTGCCATATTATTGGTACACTCAAATGTCAACAGGAATGAATATTCGAAAGTTTTACTAGTTGGTGAAATAAACACTACTCCTGCTCCATTACCAGCCTTACTACACGCACCATCAAAATGCATTCTCCATATATCATATTTATCATTTTGGGCTTCTTGGTGCATTGGGTCAGTGTTTTGTAATTCTGGTTGACCGTTTTCAATTCTAAATTCACCAAGGTCTGTATCACAGAAGAAATTTACTTGATTTTGGTCAATGCATTCTATGATGTTCTCATACCTTGGTTCTCTGCATAACTTAATTTCTTTTTTTCCCACGGGGATAGTAGCATATGATAGATCTAACTGAACATTCCCCCTACCATTGTAGCCCATTGTCTTGATAATAGCATCCCATAGTAAGGTGGGATATCCACTACGGTGATGTCAATCTTATAAACTGCTTCAGGATAGGTAGCTAACTTTATCTCTACATCCCTCATAATACCTACAATTAGGATGGATCTGTTTTCCATAGTGTAACATTTACCATATGTAGTGTCAACCCACATTCCTAATTCCTTCATGACTGCTATCGGCATGATGTTCATGGCTGCCCTTGAATCAATCATACAGTTCCGCACCAACTTTTTTTTTAGCAACAGGGTAGTGTAGAAAGGATCTACTTGAGATGGATTTTTTGTCAATGTATCACCCAAATATACTTCTGGAATTTTAGCAGCCTCAGTTTGAACATTATTTATTGTGATTTTAGGCTTTTCTTGTTTCTTTTTTGGTATATCTGAAATCATCTTAACCACCGTATTCCTGTATTGATCTAGCTTCATCATTTCAAGAAGTGGTACTGATATTTTCACTTGAGATACTGCCTGAGCTATGTCAAACGAGGGAGTTATTGTTTGATCATCTTTTTCTATTTTGTTATGCCCCTTTTCTCCAACTGGTATTTTGTCTTTCTCCTTTCCTTGCTTAGTTTTTTCTAGCTCTTTTGATGTATTTTTCATATTATTTTTATTATAATTTTGATCTTTTATAAAGACACTCCCAGGTGTTCCTTGATCTACGTTGACCATCCTATTTCTTAGATTATAGTTATTTTTAGCCTATGTCACTGCAGCCATTGTAAGAGCTCTCATTTCTTCTTCAATAGGTTTTCTCCATTGACACTGTGGTGGCTTGTTAGGATTATAAGTACTTTCCCTGTAGGTGTCCTCCTGATCTGAGAAGACTTCTTGTCTTCCCATATTAACATTGTATTTTTTATTCCCTACATCATACTCATATCTGTCTTCTCCCGCAAAGGAATACTCTTCATTTAGCTGGTAAGGTGATATTTCTAGCATATTTATGGTATGGTTGTCTCTTTCATAGCCAGAAGATATTTCTTCTTGGTGTACTAATTTGGCCACTATACAATATTTAGGTGAATGGGGCAAATTACATACCAAGCACCATGGATTATCTTCAACCACGTGTGTCCCATTTCCTTTTAGAGGGTCAGGAGTATCCTTGCCATAATTTTGCCTTGTATTATTCTCCTCAAGTCTTCCATTTTTCCAACTGGTATGATATGGCATGTCATGCAACCTTGGTCTTTCATTTCTATATTGACTCTCTTGTTTATTCTAGTGATTATTTGAGTTTTGAGAAATTCTGAGGTTATCTCTTTTACCAATCATGTATGCAGCCTTCCTATTATTTTCAATACCGATAGCTGCTTTTTGTGCCTCTGTCAAGGTCATGGGAGCATCATTCCTAAGTTCATACCCAGTCTTTGGATCAAAAGCCTTTAGATAAATACTTAGAGTTGTTGAATCATTCAATTTGGATTCATGTGGTATCTTATTATGCAATTTGGAAAATCTTTGATTGAAGTCATATACTGACTCATTCTGATTTTTCTAGATGCTTATCAGCTCATGCAGGGCAAATTCAGGGGCATACTGATTTCCATATTGTTCTTTAAACTAGTCATGGAAATCTGCTATAGAATAAATTAAGGAATCTAGTAAATTATTGAACTAATCCCTCACATCTTCAGTTAGAGACATCATGAATAATCTCATTTTTACGTCCTCATGTTTTATACCAATGTCTTGTACAAAGGCATTGAAATTTCTAATATGATCTTCAGCTGATATTGCATTATTTCCAGTGAATTTGGAGACCATATTTCTCCAACTATTATCTATAGGGTATAGATATAATTGATATCCTATTAGATCAAATTGTCTACATACACTCATGAGATTTTGTGGAGGCATATTCATTGGTGGTGGATTGGGGTAATATTGATATCCATATGGAGGCTAATGGTAAGCATGTTGTTGTACGGGTTGTTGGGGGTGTATATTCTGAGGTGGTATATGTTGGGGTGGTATATGCTGCTGATGTTGTGGAATGCCATGATGACCTGGAGGTGGGTGATATTGGGGGATAGTGCTAGTATGTGGCATTTGAGTTCTCTGTGATGGCATGCTATATTGAGCGTACTGTCTTGAATTTCCTCCTACATTAGGAGGCATTCTTGAAGTACTCAGAGCAGCTGTATTATGAGATATCCCATGTGAATTGGCATTATTACTTTGTTTGTGTGGAGGGACATATTTTGGAGGTCTTGTTGTTTGGATATTTAATTGTGCCATTTGTCAGTTTATCTCATGGCTTTCCTGTATCATCTGTTGTCTCCTCCTAAGCTGCTGCCTTTGCCACTCCAAATGTATTTCAATTTCTTGGTTACTCATAGCATCAAAATCAACAATATGGTCTACATACCCTTAGTTTTCTTCTCCCTGTTGTGATAAAAATACCCTATCAGGCTCTGCATGTTTCTGCCCCCTTCTTCATTCAACCTTTCCTCAAACTCAGTTACTTCTTGAGAATTTGTCCTGTAACTGAGGATATTATCATTTGTATTGATCTTTTCAGGAAGTGTTGAGGGATTTCTACCATCATTGTATACTGGGGAGTTGAGCATTGTAAAAGGTTGTTCTGATGTGTTTATATTGTCTTCAGGCTATTTGGGTACTACTTCACCCTTATTTGCTTTATTCTTTCCTCGAGGAGGTCCCTGCTTGTCTGTGAATCTAACATTGTTTTTCTTGGGGCTTTCTTGATACATAGATCTCCTTTCTTTCATGTTTGATGTATAGTATATCCCTGATGTCTATCGTCTATTTTTTCTGATATGATATTTATTTCATCAGTCATAAAATTTTAGAGTCGCCACCTACCTCTTTGTAGGAAAATGATTGCAATTCTTCCCAGCAGAGTCGTAAATATGTTATGATGCTTTGAGATAACTCTATGATGGAAAGCTGACATTCAAAGTGGACTTAGTCCCCAGCAAAGTCGCCAATTCTGTTAGGTCTCAAAAACACAAGTTTTTACACCTTAAGAGGTTGCCAAGCTCTCTTCACGCTTTTGGCTAACAGGTACAAGGATAATACCTTCTTCACTTTAGGTTCTGCTAGACCTAGGTGGGTATACCTTAATAATTAGTGCAGACTTAATTTGACCTTCACGATGGCAAATAGGTGTGAAGTAGATATAAAGTGTGATGATTATTTCTAATGCTAATGTTTGAGATTTGAGAATGTAAATAATGTTTTAAAATGTTGTTAAAATAACCAGTGTCTTATCCATTTGGGCAACAGAGTCAGGATTTGTATGATAAATATGTCCTCCCTCTTGGCTTAACTCAAATTATTTGGCACTTTTCATATGTTTATACCTTGTATAAACGTGCAAGGATGTAGGTTACTTATGCTCTTCTTATTAATCCCAATGGTATTTCCTAGGTTAATGTGAACAACTGAAAGGAATTTTAATTATGCTGAGAAGGAAACCTAATCGAGATCATTTGTTTAAAGGGTTTTAACTCCTGGTAGAGACCAATGAACATGAACCACCTGGAAGGACTAAATCAACTTCTTGAAGAAACCAGTCAAATTGATCACACAAAAGCAGCAAATGTGCCCCGATAAATTAAAAATATCCTTGATACATTAATTTAAATAACAATGGAAAATCATTCTGGAGATAGCACAAGTAACACATATAAATGAATATTTACAAATAATTGAACACCATATAGATTGAACATCAAATAGAATATTCCTCCTCTAATTGCTCCAAAAGATTTTTATAATGTATATAAAGTGTTCATTGTGATATTTTTATTCTTAAAACTAATGTTTGCTACTCTGTTACTTTTTATTCGCTTGATGATTTCCTAACCTACTACTAATGATGATTCCTCTTTGATTTCATCTAGTATATATATATATATATATATATATATATATATATATATATATATATATATATATATATATATATATATATATATATATATATATATATATATATATATATATAATATCTCCTAGGGTTATGACCCTTCACATATCTGCCCAGTGTGTCTCTCTGTTTAAGTAATTATTTCTTGTGGATAAAATTAATTAAACTTATTTAATAAAATATTTCTCAATACTTTAGTATTCATTCTATTTCTTAATTACGTTTCTCTGCGTGCTTTCATCTTTGTTTGAAAAAAAGAATTTATTTGGGTAAAAATGACTCCCCGTTTAACCTCTTCGGTGAAAAAGTGTTTTACCAGCCTTCATATGAAAAATATTTCTCACTTCTTGAATTATTTCATTTGGCAAAATAGTTTCATTAATATTTGATTAAACTTCTCTCACCTTCGGTGAAATTCATTTACCTGGGTCTTTTGCTGGTAAGTTCACTTGTAAATTTTTACCAAATATGGGAGATATAATCTACTTGATGAATTCTGCCTCCCAACTTTAATTATTAAAATTATAAATTTCACTTTATTCACCATGTTATTCCGGCAAAATAAATCTTCACTCTGTTATACCTTTAATGGAAAATGTTTCTCATTTTATTATACTTCATGTGAAATCAACCAGATACCTCGCTTTCACTTTTTATTTACAATTTCATTTCCCCTTTGATATTTTATCTTATGCTTCACCAGATTTTTGAAGAGACTACGAGCATACTCATTCTGATCATCCACGTCTTTCTGACATGATTGCTATCATGTCTTATCGGTGAGAGAATGTATGTTTCTCCCTGACGTGTATCCATCGGCATAAGGCATAAGATCGGTGTGATTTAAAAATCTCACTCTGATTTGTTTACTCTTTCCGATGAGTGACTTTAGGGGTTCTTCATAATATTTTTATTTTGCCCTAACTGACTCTTAAAATCATAACTCTGGCATTCCAATTTTGCACCCATATTTACTCATTTCCTTTTGGCCATCTGCTTGTTTATGTACTTTTGTATTTAGGTCATTTTACTGTTGTCTCACAATGCTTTTGAATGCAATCATTGTTCTGAGATTTCAACATTTCCTTTGAAGAATAATAGATCATCGAGCATATGAAAGGACAAGGTGAATACGTTCCGACAAACCCAGTTTAGTGAGTGTATGTTGGGTGTAGCCGTGGTTGTGATTGCCCCTGCTAATCTCCAACCCTTCACACCTGAGACGATTAATTGTGCTTGCGCCAATGCTTTTGGAGGGCGTTAGAAATACCTCCAAGCTTATCACTTATGCAATCTCTAACAACAGCCTCCTTTTGGTGTAACGCTATATCAGAGTACACTCCATGGAACCATATTTCTTTGAAGGATTTTGTAAAAACAGTTCTGCGCCTCAATCCAACAATGGAACATCCTCAAGCCTCATCAAAGAGACGCTAATGGAATCAGTAGATGAATGCTTAATCTTTGCAATCGCATGACTCTTCCTCTCTAATAGCGATTTATTTCATTGAATCTGTGTATGGATAATTGACTTGCACCATATTATTTGCAACTATTCCCTTCATTGGTATCTTCTATTTCCTTATGTGATGTTATTGGTATATCAGAGGACAGTAAAAATGTCACTCTGATATATATAGTTAGTCCAATATTGCATATGGTATATCTTCTCATCATACTTGTAGGCCAAAAGCATAGTAGTAAGCTCAACAAGCTGTAAATGCTTTCTTATCATCCTTTCTCTATACATAGTATAAATGTCTTGTTCATATTTCTAAAGCGGAATTTAAATTGCTGATGAATAATCTGCTTATCTTTGTTGACTGTTCAACTCCAAGATGAGATACACGGTACTAATTTGGTCCCTTCTACTGCCGATTCAGATGTGGTTCACTATGTAGAGATGATATGGTTAATATCAGGAAGAACTGGCTATCAAAGAAAGCCTAAACATACCACTTCAATGAATCCTCACAAGCTACGGTTCCATATATTAAATGATAGTATTTGAAGCTATCAATCAAACCATTAGGAGAAGTGTTGCGACTCATATTATTTAGCATTGCTTTGTTTCCATATATTTTATAAAGTTAGACTTTATAAAATAATGATATATTTAGGGTTTTAAAATATGTCCTAGATTTATTTTAAAACATACAAAATGTTTTAAAAATTTTGTCATATAAACTTTAGAACTTAGGGAAATTTTTCAATTTCGGTTGGAGGGCAAACAGATTAATTTCATTGTGGGCACACAGAACATCCTGGAGCCATGAAAATTTACAGGGGACCATGATCAATTATTTCAGAAGTGGGTTTCCGACGGATTTTGTGCAGCTCGCCAAATTGGAGTACCTCCTTTGTAAACTGGCCCTACCGGAGCATGTAGCGAGAAAAGTGAAGTTTAAATTAATGCACCAAATGAGCTTAGAATTTGATGAAATCAAAATTCAAATTATTTGAGGCCAAAAAATCAACTGGTTCACCCCTAGAATTTTAAAATTTGCAACTTTTTTGGAGTGCCAAATTTAGCTCAGGAGTAGTCACAAAACAATTAAAAAGCATATCAGAACTCCTCCGACGACCATGAAAATGCACAAACATATAGACATATGATCCAAAAATTTATTACAAAAATTGACTCAGTAAAACTCATTCTGAGGTGCGAGATATCCAATCTCAAAGTAGCTCATTCAAACTTTTTCTACAACTGCACCTGCCAAAAACCAACTTGAGCACACCAAGTCACCTCCTTGAAAAAAATATCAAATCTCCTCCTGGGAAGTTGTCACTATAGGATTTAGTTTATTTAGGCTTGATGAGCGCGTGTACAAGAGATTTTCTCACCAATCATCTCTGATCACAAAATATTGAGGGTCAAAGTTGTCCTCTGTAAATGCAATTTGTGAAATTAGAATAAATTGCATTTGCTTTTGGTTTTGAAAAAATAGCAAACGATGTGCCGGGACCTTGAAACCAAACATAGAAGTAGATTTTGATAAGTTGAATCAGGAACACCAATCGGTTCATCATGAACATTATCTATCTGCAAGATATTAGCCTCCCAAGTTGGCCTCCCGGACTGATTTTACATTGTGCAAACAAAAAAACATTTCCAAAACCCTTCAACTTGACTCCTCAAAACTTAGTCAAATATTGTCATAGGAAGGTAAAATCAAACATGTGCACTCACATATGATAGGAAAGCATGCTTGCAAGGTGATTTTGTGTAAAACTAAGCAGGTTTCAAAATATGGCGCTCCAAAATAGGCTCCTCAGACATATTCTTCAGGTGTATTTTTTAGTACTGAAATTGATTTTCACACATGGAAGCCTAAATTTTTTGCAAAAATTAGTATGAAATTTTAGGTCCCAACAGGAACCATGAAAATTTTTCCATGTTTCTAGTTGTTTTGTTCCCTACTTTATGTCACTTGGTTACAAGATTTCCATGATAAGGGTTCTTCTACTAAAAAAAATGTTCTGAGTAGCCCAACTCTGTCAAAAACCCTAAACCCTTATAGAATAAGGTCATTAGTTGCACTCAATCTAATTCTTCGGTGACTGTGTGTTCCCGTCACTATCCTTTTAAGTTCCCTTGTCATGTCATCCCTCAACATTGTTTATCGGCCCCTCGCCAAGCAAATACTGTCTGTATCCCGCTTCGAAGAGAAACCCAATATTGAAGAGAAAATCTACCCGATTGGTCACCCTTCATCTAGATGGCAAAAGATTGTATACACGTCAGAGACCAGTCCTACTAACTAATTTTGTGCAGGTGGCGCATGCAAATTCATTTCTGCCATTCCGCTCACGATGAATTACAAAGGAAATTGGCCTCGACGGAAATGCAAAAAAGGTGACAGCTGGCTGCGGACAATCCTAGGTGGCAAGAAGGTGGGTCCCAGGCAATATGTATCAGTTTTATCTCAATTCTGACATTCCGCCATACTCCATCAAGAGGTTTTATGAGCGACCGCAGAATCACAGAATTAGGACGTGTGGCTTTCTTAAAGTGATGGGACTCTTTTATTAAATACACATCTCAGATGTGGCATCAAACATGACCATTTCAAGAGATGTTCTGGTCAGGGTACAATGATCCAACGGTCATTCGCCATTCCACCGAGATCATATCTCTGACCACATCCTTCATACGCGGAATGGTGAGTGCCATCTTAACTTCACTACAAAGAGAATTTTTTCTCAGGATCGCAGTTGAAAAGGGATGTCCAAGTGGCATGTTACTATTGAATCAAGCAAGCAGTAAGGTCCAACTTGGAAAAGGGGTCAAATCAGCACGGTCAAAATACACCAGCTGGGATCTAGATCAACGGCCTAGATTCAAAATCATGCTAGAAGGATTCATTGGCATTAAACTTGGCTAAGTTGCATATCAAAGCATTAACTGCTCAGGAGTGTGTAGGGTCTTCATCACCATCGCTTCTGAAGAATTTAGTAACAGAATGATTTGGCTTATGCAAGCTTGACCCTTAGGAATCTGTGCCTTTACGAGGAATGACATTTCATCTGCTGTGTGATGAAATCGGATATGATGACAGTGCTTAAGTGGGAAAACCAAGACACTTGATCTGGCTAAATTCAATACAGGAAGTGATGTTTTCAAGTTATGAGGAATTATGAAGTCTTATCTTTTTGTTCAATTATGGCAATCTTTGATAGATTTCCATTTATGGTAGAAATATACTGAAATGACTGAAAATTAATACACCATAGATGGGCGGATGTATGCTTACATCCTTGAATTTCTATAAAAAGGCAAGTGTTGATGTTGCAATTCATACTATCTAAAGAAATTATGATAGTATGGCTTTCCCTTGCTCTTATGTGTTATGTCTGCTCCCCTATTCTTTAGGATTTTCTTCCTTGTTCTCATGGCTCTCGATCTGTCCCTACAGAATTAGAAAGACTTGGAATTATCTCCTCAAGAATCGGTGCTATAGGAAAGATTAGGGGGTAACAGCAACACTGTGCAAACTTCTATGAGAATTTCTTCTTTCTTGTTCTTCATCGAAACTGGGATCCTTGATTTTAATCTCCATACTCTAGCCATTCCTTATGACTGTGATTTGACAGATTAGTATCAGGTGTGGAGGAAACTCATTTTTCTTTCCACCTTCATCTCTCATCTACTTTTCCTAACAAAGAATTATCTTTAGATGTAGGTGTCATGCCCACATTTCCCATGCGGTCATGACACAACACACATGTCATGTCCAGATTTGCCATGTGGTCATGACACGAACTACGAAAAAATGTTCTACCTATCCCTAGGAACCCCCTCGCACGCATCTGCGTGCTTGGTGGCAATACGCCTTAGGCGTAAACATGTCAACATAACCGCGATGGTGAAGGCTGTCTAGGGGGTATGCGACACGTAGGGTGTCGCTTCTAGGGTTAGATTGACTTTAATCTGAACCCTAAGTATCCTAGGTGAAGATGACTTCACCAGCATCGAACCCTAACTTAACTCAGATCGAAAAGTAATTTAAGTATACAATGGGAAGATGGCGCGTGATTTAAGTGGAATGATGGATTAAAATTAAATAAAACAACGCATGAAATAAACCCTAAGAATCTAGCAAAATTCTGGCCGCATAACGTGTTTTCGATAAATGCAAAAATAAAATTTTAAAATAAATCATCAATAAGAAGTTGAATAAAATTTAATAATAATAAAAAAAAATTTAAGTTAAAGCTTAAGAAACAATTCAAATGATTTAAAGTAAAATAATAAAATTAATTTAAAACGACAAGACGTCAATTAAATTCAACCGAAAAACAGAGTTCATTATTAAATATAATTTTGGCGTTATGTTTAATAACTCACTTGAAAACTTTAAGGATGAGGGAGGAGAGTTTAAATAAATCTCCCCATAAAATAATAATAATAAAATAAAATAAAAACGATAAGATCGAAAGAACAATCCCGCTAAGGTAGAATAACTCAAGGGAAAAATTTCCTCCTACTTAAAATAAATTAATCCCTCCCAAAAATTAAATTCATTTCACAAGACAAAAAATCAAAGTGTAAAATTTACCCATTCAAATTTAGAATTTACTTAAGAGGTCTCAAAAGATAATATTTAAAACAATAAAAGGAAAATAGAGGTTTAAAATAAAGAATAAGATAAAAACCTCACAAATAATTTCCTCACAAAATAACATCCTCTCAAGGAAAACTCATTTGCTTCCTAAAATGAAATAACTCTAATTACCTTTTATAATTGTGATCTAATTACAAGATGCCCTAATTCCTCTATCCTATTCCTTTCCTCAATGTGCCCTAATCTCATATTTTGTTTTGCCTCTTTTTTTTGTTTTCTTCATTGGTATGCATGAGTAGGGTTTGGGAAGCCATTGGAGGCCATGGAAAAGAGCTTGTTCACATCAAGTAGTTTTTTTTAATTGAAGCTACATTTGTAAATGTATTTTTTTTGTATAATCTGAATGTATTTAAAATATTAACAATAGGGTTGGTTCCAACATTTTCTGAGCAGGGTTTAGAGTGAAGCAGGGCCGACGATGGTGGCGGTGGAGGTCATGGGGAAGGCAGTGTGTTGGAGATCTGCAGGGTTAGCAGAGCGGTGGAGCACAGCGGAGAGAGGCCACAGGAGTAGCGGCAGCAGAGAGTCAAGGGAGAAACCGCGGACAGGGTTTATGGAGGGACAGAACCACGGCAGGGTTTGGATGGTAGAGTAGATGGTGGGAGGTTCGTCGTTGGTGGGAGTGTTAAGTGGGGAGGCCGCGGTGGCGTGGGCGGCGGTGGCGTGGGTTTGCGGGGTGTGGGGGAGGCGGTGCCTCCACCCACACCCGCGAAGCACTGCCTCACCCACACCCCTTTTCTTTAGTAACATAAGGGACTATGGGCGCTGCCCACAATCCCCCCTTTTGTTTATTTATTTATTTATTTTTATTTTAAAAACCTAAAAAAAAACTCAGAACGCACAGCCATGCCACAGCAATTTTATCTTCTGTGCTATATTTTGTTCGACAGTTGAATGTAAATAAATATATATATATACTTATATATACACTCAGTTTTCAAACAACAATCTGTCTTTAGATTCTCAATAAATTTACATTTTCTACAGATGTATACATATCTAAATTTTTTTATTTTAACAGTATACACTTAATCATATACATATTTATATATATATATATATATATATATATGTATATATATATATGTATATATATATATGTATATATATATATATATGTATATATATATATATATGTATAATATGATATATTCAGCAAAATACTAACTTCTAAATCCCCCTTTTTTTCTTTTGCATATACACAGTAAGGCTATAAGATATAGAACAATAGCTAGTTCCCTAAAATAATCTGACTGTCATGAAACAGAATACTAATAACCAGATTTACTATAAACATTTTTTTTTTGAACACCATACTTCATTTCTGCATAACAATGAAATCATAGTATTAACTTCTCTCTCTTTTTTTCCCCTTTTTTTTAAAACATAGAACAGCAGTAATAAAATTTTGTTTTGAAAGATTTCTAAATGGCAGAAGAACATTCTTATTCCACCTTTCTACAGCAACTATTATTTTAACCAGGAAGTAATAACCAAATGACAACTCACAAAGTTTCTTTTTTTTTATGGCAACAACTAATACTCAGAAGTCTTCCTTGGGAAAGGGTTCCCAAAATTTGGGAAGGGAGATGAGTCTTTCCTAAGGCATGACTCATCTCCCTCCTTCCCTTATTTCAAATTTTCGTCACTTTTACTAAACCATAGTTTAGAGTGACCAAAAGTGAGTCAAAACTAGGGTTAGGTAGTCCAAGTTGACCCTAGACTCATGGGTGACCACCTAGGGTAACTTTTGGGACTCTAGGGTTCACAAAGGGGGTTTTGAAATCCACATTTAAATGGCCTCAAAAAATAAATAAATACCAAGTGGTGTAAATCAAGTAAAATTTATACAACACTTATTATTAATTAAATAGACAAGGGGTACTGAGGCCAAAATAATAAAATTAAATCAAGCACTTAAATCATCATTCAAATTCCAACGTGATCATTATCCCTCTTGGGAATGGATCAGTTTTACAGGGGATAACATAGTGTGAATTCTACCTCCAATTTCCTGTGGCTAGGAAATGTGAAACCTGCACATCTCGATCAAGTGTCAATCATATCATGAGAAATCATAGCCGAAGCAACTAGAATTAAATTCATGCGATCGCATGCAACAATAATCATCAATACATAATTCTAAATTAAACTGCATTTTTCAATCTCATGTCAAATAGTCCACATCACATAAATAACTAAAATCTCATCACAAAAACATCATCACATACACATCTCATATGTTGAATCACAAAATAGCACAAGTCTGATCAAATCAAATCACATATGTCTAATCAATGTCCTATCATAATCAGGAGATAAAAATCAAGTCTGCATAATGAAACATAGTCACTAAAAGTCTGATAATGTCATCAACTGAAATGCACAACGATCAAAATAAGGGAGGTAAAATAATCAGCCTCACATCCTCCCCCCCTAAGACTGAACTTTCTCCTAGAAGTCGTCAAAAAGGTGAGGATAGAGTGCCCTCAAACGAGCTACATCCTCCCAAGTCAAACAACAATCTGTCTTTAAATTCTCAATAAATTTACATTTTCTATGGATGTATACATATCTAAATTTTTTTATTTTAACAATATACACTTAATCATATACATATTTATATATATAAATATGTATATGTATAATATGATATATTCAGCAAAATACTAACTTCTAAATCCCCCTTTTTTTCTTTTGCATATACATAGTAAGGCTATAAGATATAGAACAACAGCTAGTTCCCTAAAATAATCTGACTGTCATGAAACAGAATACTAATAACCAGATTTACTATAAACATTTTTTTTTTGAACACCATACTTCATTTCTGCATAACAATGAAATCATAGTATTAACTTCTCTCTTTTTTTTTCCCCTTTTTTTTAAAACATAGAATAGCAGTAATAAAATTTTGTTTTGAAAGATTTCTAAATGGCAGAAGAGCATTCTTATTCCACCTTTCTACAGCAACTGTTATTTTAACCAGCAAGTAATAACCAAATGACAACTCGCAAAGTTTCTTTTTTTTTTATGGCAACAACTAATACTCAGAATTTTCACTACAATATATCAGAAAGGAGTTACATTACATACATCTCTTTTTTTTTTTACAAAGGAGAATGACAGAAATATAAATACAACTGCTCATACATTTCACAACTCTACATATTATAGGAAGTAAATAGCATTAAATAGCACAACAGAAAGTTTACATTTCAACAAAACTATCACAGCCAACCTCAATGGCAAGTATCTAGTAAACTTTTACAAACAAATATAATGCACTAAGGCCACCATGGCCACGGCTATAACAACCAACACAATAGACTAGAAGAACTCCAAACTGCACTTCTCTCAACTCCATTTTCATATAGACACCTGCAATAAAACACAACAAAAGAACAACATTCTTGCCACTACGAAAAGCTCTCCTCCCTATTGTAGACCCACAAGAGGGTCACCCCTGAGCTAGGGAGGTAGGGATTCACACAGGTGAAGAACATTCCACAACAAAATCAAACACAACAACACAAAACCAGCCCATAGGTTTAACACAAAACTCAACTCATAAAAATGAGTTTGATGAGGGTAGGGAATGGACCCCTCAACTTCAAAGGGCTCCCAAATGATAAAAATTCAACTCATGGCCTCAAGCCAAAATCTCCAAAACACAACTCTCCACAAAAATCATAAATAACCTCCTCAACAAATAAAAGCCCTCAAGGCATAAATACTCAATGTGGGAGTGACCTCAAGGAGGTTCCTTTCCCCTACCCATACAAGTTGAGCATTACCTCCATTGGAGGTGCTCTCACCATAACTCCCATCCCAACAAAAGCAATACAAACCACAAAACAACCAAAAACTACAACACAATACATTAATTAAGCAAGAGTGAGAAAACAAGTTTAAGAGGCTTACCTTCAATCCCTCTAATGGAAGCACGTTTGGTGAAGAGCTCCAAGCCTTCCCAAGCCTCCCAATCCTTCAAAAAATTCCTCTAACTCTCCCAAACTCCTCCAAAATGCAAGAAAAATTAAAATTGCAAGAACCCCACACTCCTCAACAAGAGGAGATAATATAGGCCATCAATTTGGCATTGAGGAATGAGAAGGTGACACTTGTCACCTTCTCCTTCCTCCTTCCATGCCACTTGCAAGGGAGAGGAATTGTGAGGATGACAAGTGTCATCCTCCCATTCCCTCTCAATCCTCACCTTATCCACTTGTGCTCTCACACGTGTGAGAGGACAAGTGGTGAGGTGGCAATCCCACTCACACCTTCAAGAGGATAAGAGATGCCATATGGCATCCTCTTATTCTCTCAAGGAGCCATCTTCCTCCAAGATGCTCTCACACGTGTGTGAGAGTCTTGGGGGAAGCTCCCACACACTTGGGAGTCTTGGCAACCTCCCAAGTCTTCCTTGGGAAAGGGTTCCCAAACTTTGGGAAGGGAGATGAGTCTTTCCCAAGGCATGACTCATCTCCCTCCTTCCCTTATTTCAAATTTTCGTCACTTTTACTAAACCATAGTTTAGAGTGACCAAAAGTGAGTCAAAACTAGGGTTAGGTAGTCCAAGTTGACCCTAGACTCATGGGTGACCACCTAGAGTAACTTTTGGCACTCTAGGGTTCACAAAGGGGGTTAGAAATCCACATTTAAATGGCCTCAAAAAATAAATAAATACCAAGTGGTGTAAATCAAGTAAAACTTATACAACACTTATTATTAATTAAATAGACAAGGGGTACTAAGGTCAAAATAATAAAATTAAATCAAGCACTTAAATCATCATTCAAATTCCAACGTGATCCTTATCCCTCTTGGGAATGGATCAGTTTTACAGGGGATAACATAGTGTGAATTCTACCTCCAGTTTCTCGTGGCTAGGAAATGTGAAACTTGCACATCTCGATCAAGTGTCAATCATATCATGAGAAATCATAGCCGAAGCAACTAGAATTAAATTCACGCAATCGCATGCAACAATAATCATCAATACATAATTCTAAATTAAACTGCATTTTTCAATCTCATGTCAAATAGTCCACATCACATAAATAACTAAAATCTCATCACAAAAACATCATCACATACACATCTCATATGTCGAATCACAAAATAGCACAAGTCTGATCAAATCGAATCACATATGTCTAATCAATGTCCTATCATAATCAGGAGATAAAAATCAAGTCTGCATAATGAAACATTGTCACTAAAAGTCTGATAATGTCATCAACTGAAATGCACAACGATCAAAATAAGGGAGGTAAAATAATCAGCCTCACAGTAGGGATGTTTCCTCTCTGGATGTAGCATATAAGGATAGAATGCTCCTATTTTTTCATTGTTGTTGCTATCCTCACCGGGTGGATGGTATGTCCATACCTTGTCTGATGTGATTTCATCTAGTCTCTGTCTGGTTGAGATGGTCGGTAACCACTCAATTATGAAAGAGGAATCACATCCCTGCAAGCAACAACGAGCATAAAGTGAAGAATTCCAGTTAATGGGATTTTCTTCTAATATTGACACTTACAGTCGTTCTCAATTGAGGAGGATAAACTGGACAATGAATGCCCTTATTTGGTAAATAAGAGGCATAGGATGGGGATAAGGGCCTCCACAACATCAATTTAGATGAATTCGCATTAACCATCACTGCATGTTTCCCTCTAAAATTGAGAGGACACATTTGTGGGAAGTGCACACTTTAGCATGTGCCATAAAAGCAAAACACACAGTTGCGGAGCTACCGGCCTCTTCAGCTACATCTGTTGGTTAGAAAATTTTGTAACTTATTTTGTCATAAGCCTAAAGCTTGTTGCTCCCTTACATCTATAAAAGGGAATTCAGGGCTTATGAGAAGATATTGGTTCGAGGTCATATTTTCTAGACTTAGTCTGAGATAGGGATCAATCTAGTCAGGGAGAAGTTGTAAATAAGTTTCTTTTCTGTTATAGAATTAGTGGTTTGTTTTTAGGTCTCCAATTTGAGTCTCTTCTGGTTTCTTGACTGAATATTTTGAACGCTATAATGCAAGTTACTGAATAGTTTATTTTACAAATTTTGTTGAGTTTTGAAATACACTGTCTCCTACTTCATGTATATAGTTTCATATTATGAATATATATTTGGTTCAAGAATCATCTTTATTCATTGACATTGTCTTTCCTATGTTGGCATATTTCTCTTATTGCCTTTACTCAAGTAGTAATATAAAAATTGTTGTTAGAAAATATCAGATATGATTCGGGTATGCAAGGATAATTAAGTATGGTTGATTTCAAAGCTAGTAAAAGTATTCCTAATATATGGCATTGTTGTACCTTTACAATAAACTAAAGTTTCTTATATCATTGTCTATTTAAGTTTCATCATTTTAACCTTTTTGACTCCTTGGCCCTTGGATAGGCACTGATATGTTTCATGGATACTATACTGAACTTACGCCCCTCTGGTTTTCCTCAAAGTATTTTCAATCTAAATATTTTCCCTTCCAGAAATAGGTTTTAGATATTTATATTGGTTAAGTTGATTTCTACATGTTCCTCTACAAAGAATAAGATTAGAGCTTAAAGAATTCAGCCCATCTCTTTACCTTATCATACGTTCTATCAAGCAGCTTACTAGGAACATATCTGTGATAAGAACAGTGGTGGCAGGCTAAGCATCCCATAGGAAACCCCATCCATTTGAAATAGAAATGATGTTTCCCCCCTCAAAAGAAGAAGGCATTAGTCAAGCAGAAATAGCCTTCAATCAAATCCAATTACTGTTCATAATAGGAACACCCTCCTTGGTTTCATAGAGCCAAAAGTGCAGAGGAACAAAGGGGACTGAGAAAAGGGCCTCCTCCCCTTAAATCTCCTATTCGTTGGCCAATCCCTCAAGGCAGATCGATCATTAATAAGTGGTTGATTTTATAGGTTTGTTGTGAGAATTAGGTTGGGAATTTAAAACAACCAACAGAAGTATCCAATCACTCCTACATCATCATTCCTACCTCCTATAAACAACCAATCCAACTTATCCACATCCCAAACTTATCAAACATACACCTTACCCCAAACCTCAAAAGTCCAAATTCCTAACCATGCTTCATCTTCACACAACCAAATCCCACTATCTCACAACTCCAACAATAAATCCAACAACAACAAGCCATTCTACAACTCCAAAACATCCAATAATCTAAAACACAACAACCACAACCTTTATCCTTTCAACAACCACAACTTTTATCCCATATGTCATCCTCATCAACTTCATACCAACCTAGTCCAACCACATATCAAGCTAATCCTACCTCAACCTATCCCACTTCTTCTAATATCAACCAATATCCACATCAATCCATACCTCAAGGTCATCCAAGTAGTTATTCCAACATTTCACCTCATTCTCAAATCTACCAACAAGGCTATCAAGATCCTTCACAACAAGAAAAAGCAAGTCATGGTTATCCTTTGAGCCAAAATCCAACATCCATAAGTCCTCCTCATGTTATCTTTGACAAGGGAAACACCACTCCTGCTTATGCATCCTATGTGTATCCATCATCATCCAACCACATGCTTATCCAAGAGCCTCAAGGTCCATGTCCTTCTACCCACCAATCCCTCCAATTCTTCCATCACAATGTCCTCCCACCTCACAAAACCCTTCAATCCCTTCATCACCATGTTCCACCAACCCTCTATTAAAGGATAAATTGGAGATACTTGTACAACAATTGGTCCATGAAAATTTGATTGATCTACCACCGATTAAACCATTTGGATAAAATCAAGTTAAACCCCATTGGTATAATGAAAATGATTATTGTGCGTACCATAGGGTTAAGGGCCATATGACATTCAATTGTTACACACTTATGAGAGTGATGCAAAACATTAAAAATTGTAGTAAGATTGTACTCAGTGATCCCAATCCTAATCCATGCCCTCCTATTATCCATTCACTTGATCCTAATCCTAATCCTACAACATCCACCATTATTGTCCACCAATTATATTGTCAATCTACCCATACACTTATGAAGGATGTGGTCCAATGGCTATTAGCAAGGAATCAACCACATCCATGTAATCAAATGCCTATCCTTGAACCTATCCTAGAACCTTCAATAAATATGTCTATTCCTCCAAACCCATCATGTAGCCCACAACCCATCAAGCCTCTTGAAGATTCCGTTACCATAAGTGCAAGTAAAGATCCATTATACACTCATGTTTTTGAGCATCTAGAGTCTATCAAGGCTATACAAGAGTCTCCTACTTCCATTCAAACACAAGAGCTATGGCATGAGCTTAGTCCAAAGCATGTGGAAACATCAACCCCTCATCCAAATCAAGATCAAAGCACTTACATTCATCCTCCCCATAATACTCTTTATGATCAAGATCAAGTTCCTACCCATGAGAAAGCAATCCAAGTTCATCATATCCAATCCCAATATCACATCATTCATGTTAATCCTCTCTATGATCAAGATCTTATTCATGATAAGGATCCAAATTCTCAATCCACCACCATCCATGATCAAGATACTCAAACCACTCCTATCCACCCTTCAACTAGTCCTATCCATCATCCAACAACATCCACTTCCCTTGATGAGACACTTGGTCCTGAAGAAAATATAGAAAATCAACTTCTTACTAAGCATAATTTTGATCAAGGTCCTCATGATGCTTCACCATCCTCTATTGATCCCATTCCAAATCCATCATCCTATCCTCTTGGATCCAACACCTTCATTTGTGGTGGCTCTCTTGTAGGAGATAAACAACTTCTATCCACCACTCCACCCTCCCAATCTAGTAATGGACTCATGTCTTGTGTCCTAAATAATAAACATCTCATTGCACATCGTATGCTCCAAAACATGAATTATCATGGCAAGGACTTATGCCTTCATGAGCAAGGTATTTTGGAGGCCATCCATGTCAAATTTCCTCCACGATTGCATGGCCTTGGATATATACCCCAAAGAAAACAATCCAAAGATGTTGGTACCACCTCCCTACCTTCCAAATCTACTTCTTTTCATCCCAAACCCCATGCATCTCATCATACCTCCAAAACATATGTCACTATCCTTCCTCCATCGTCACACAAATTCCAAAAGCATGTGATCATACACCTTCCTCCATCCACTCTTCCTCCACTTCTCCCAATGCCTAATATCCCCATCCTCACATCCCCTTATCCTTTTATACACAAGTCCACTAATCCCTCCATCCATACATCTCGTTCACTTATATCCCCTAAAATTCCTACTCATGATAAATGAATGTACACATCGACCAAACATGAAGCTATCACAACCCCCATGAGATTCAAAAATAGAAATTTGGATGCTTCCCCATATAAAGCAAAAATTCCATTAAAAGGCATCAACCTCTAACATCTAACCAAAATCTCACACCTCAAAAAGCAAAAGCAAAAACAAAAATGGTGTGGGTCCCTAAGAAAAAAGCACTTAATCCAAATAAAGCATTCACAATTCAAAAATCCCAAAAATCTCGTTCCCTATCACAAAATCCTACAATTCCTAAGACCATTTGGGTCCCAAAATTACTAAATTGACCATCCCCTAAGAAAACATCTCCATTACTGCCAACTTGTCCTTCCATTCAAAAGCTTCAAAATCTAATTTGGTGTGTGCAACCGTTGGTCTTGGTTCCTTTCCATTCCACAACATTCCCACATACCTCCATCTCCCCATCTTCTATCTACTATCTAGGATATTTCCCCCATCATATCCCTATGGTCCATGCTTTTGCATAATCCTTCCATCCATAATCCACATCATAATCCACAATCCTTCCTTGCATAATCCACTATCTACCTACTCCATCTCCCTCTCATGCAATCCTCTACCAACATCCATGCACAAAATGACACTTGACATGATCCATGTGTGACATTCCTCTATAATGGGACATTATCATCTTTCATGTAATTAGACGCTTGAGTCCCCATCCTCTTCCAAATTCATCCTATCTATATTCCCCTATCCCATCCAAAAATCAAGAAAAAAGAGAAAAAGCAAAAAGAAAAAGAAAAAATAAAAATAGTAAAGAGAAATCCCTTCATCCAATGGTGAAAATCACCTCAGTGGCACCTTGGATAAGTACCATGATGAACACCTAGCAAAAATGCATCATGTATAGATTCCTTGTCTATGTGTCTTATACTTGGGGGCATGTTGTCTCATCTATTCCATCCTATTATTTTCCTCCTATCCTGCCATCTCCATCCATCATATCCTCATACCTGCCTATGCCATTTACCTATCCACATACCTATCTTCCATTCCTCCTTTTGATCTTGATACAGACATGGGGGTAAAATGTTGAAAAATACCTTGGACATCTCTTTATCTACCTCATCCTTTCTATCCAATCCTATCATCATAAGCTTTGTCATGTAAACCTTAGCATTACACCTAGAATGGGGCATGTTATTCCTATGCAACATAGTCCTTGTCCTCCATCCTTCCTATCTTCCATCCACAATCCTCTTATCCATTTATCCAATCCTTCTTTCAACCTTGATTTCATTTTCCCTTGTCATTGGTATCTAGCATTTAGGCTATCCAAACTGCAATCCAATGTCATCCCATAACATTTCCAAAAATTAAAAAAAAATCCAAATATCCCAAAAATTCTAAAAAAATCAAAACATTTTCCAAAATTCCAAAAAAATCATAACATTCCAAAAACACCAAAAAAATCCAAATATCCCAAAAAATTCAAAAAAATTGAAACATTTCAAAAAGAAATCAAAACATTCTCAAAATCCAAAAAATTACAATATTCCCAAAAATACAAAAAAACCAAATATCCAAAAAATCCAAGCAATAAACCCAAATGCAAATTATCCTTAATCCATACCAATCTATGCTAAATAATCTAGCCAAATTATCCAATTGCATCCTTGGTCTTGTTTCCAATCTTATTGTCAACCCAATCAATCAATCAATCATCATCAACATCAATGGGATATATCATTCCCACATCCTTATGTTGATCTAGGGATATATCATTCCCCACAATGAAAATACTATCTCAATCGATCGATCGATCGATCATTGGTTTACATCTTGATAGGGGCAATCGCCTTGTTTGTTTTTGAATCATTTGTGCATGCTTGCTTGCTTGTGTGTGTGTGTGTTATCATTTTATCTTGCATTTATATCAAGTTCTTCTTACTCTAGCTAATATTCATATCTTGTGTCTAGACAAGGTTGTATTACACTGGGCAAGTCCATGCAAAGGATACAAAGTCACCCTAGTCCCTTATACCTTGGTGCATAATATCCTCTTGTTATATCAAATAAGGGATACTCTACACATTATACCAACATAACTATATCCTCTCTATCCACTATATCCATTATGACTATAACCTGTCCATCTTATCATTTCACTTATCTCTTTCAACTTAGAAATCCATCCTAACTATCCATTCCTAACCTTTAACCTTATCCATCCTTTCTCTTGTATCCAACCCATTTTATCCATTTTGAGAGCATACCCGTGTTCTCCTAACCCACTTATCCTCTCGAGGGGGCATCCCATCCTTATATCATTCCTCTCCGTCACTCCTTCAAGTGGCTAGGGCATCCTTTTCCTTCATCCATACCTTTTCTTCTTTGAAATAATGTTATTTCTCTTAGACACAACATCATCTCAAAGAGGGGAAAAATGTAGACATCTAAATTTGGCTGTCTTATGACATTATCTTGCACCACCTTGTAGCATCTTGTGACACATATTGCTCTATGACCCCTTACATCATTCCCATTAGTTAAATAAATTACATTTATTTAACTAATCCCTTTTATCCATTTATCCTCCTCTTACACCAAATTAAATAAATTTTATTTATTTAATCCCATTTTCCTCCATCATCCAATTTAAATAAATTAAATATTTATTTAAATCTCACATGTCTCTCATAATTTAAATAATTTTATTTTTTAAATTATTTATTTCCACTCTCATCCCTATTTTTAACCTCCTTAAATGTGCGTCATAAGCACTTCTTCTCCAAAATCAATTTAAAAATCTCATTTCCTCCACTCATATCCTTATTTTAGTCACCTGTCATCCTCATTGAATGTGCGTCATAAGCACTAACTCCAACTTTTAATCTTATCCATCCACCTCACACCTCACCCTTCTAATCTTGACCATCCATCTGATGCCTTCTCAATCTATAAATTGAGCTCTCATTTCAATTTCAAACCCCCAACAAATCTTCACACACACAATTATATATTATCTATTATCTCTATTATCATTTTCAATATCTTTGCTTCCATTTTATCCAAGTTATATTGGTTGCATGAGCAATCCACATTGCAGCATCAAAAGGACAAATCCAATGGAGCTTGGGTGCACTCCATTCCATCCTATCAGAAGTCTAAATTTGTAAAAGGTATAAAGGTATATCTGTATTGTTTTTCTTTATGTTATTGTCTTGCATGATTTTCATGGTTTCAGGTTTATTCTGGTACTAACAATGTGGATAAGACATTGGACATACAATGTTTTGTTGATGCAGATTGGGTAGGTGACTTGGATAGTCGAAGGTCCACTAGTGGCTATGTGTTTACTTTGATTAAAGGAGCTATAACTTGGATGAGTAAAAGGCAGCCTGGTGTAGAGACAAATTGGATGGGGAAAGATAGACAAACTTGACAATGTTCTACTACACCTACAAGCCCAAAATTAAAGATCATTATGCAAAAGTAGGAACAGCAGAAAGAAACTCTAGTATCATCATGGAAATGTTGGTTTGGGATGTTAAGGGACCCATTCCATCCATTGGCCAAGGTAGATTGGACTTCGGGTTGGTACTTCTGTCACAAATCACCCAAAAATGGCTTGTAGCCCTTCAAAAAGACAACAGACCTAATAAATTTTGACTCAGACCTCCAAACCCAGATCTTAGATAGTCAGTAGATACCCATTATGGCCCTCTATCACATATCCCAAACTTGGAATAGGTTGTTTTGGATGGAATATCTCAACCAATAACCCCTGTCAGTGGCCTAGAGCCCCAATTAGGCCAAAATTACAAAGAGACTACCAAAGAATGCAAGCCCAGAACTTAACCAAGGGTTTGGACACTTAGAATTCATGCTAAAACAAAGGATTTTGTGGGTTTTAGGCCTCTACTAACTGTTGTTCCCAAAAATGCACCTTTGGTTCCTTCAATGTGCTCTTAAGCATCACCTAACACATGGTCTTGTTAGGTTCTTCAATGAAACAACAACAAATCACCTTCTCTACAAAAAATATTAATGAAATGCATTGAAACTACACTACAACAATCCATTCCACTGATCTGTGAGGTCTTACATCAGTGGAATGGAAGAAACTTCATGGATTGCAACCACAATCCTTGTTAGGCTTGAAATGGACTGTTTTAAAACAAAACCTTATATCTCCCTTATAATGTGATTTCAAGACACCCAACTACCTTTGAATGTAATATAAATCTATATATTATTCAATCAAAACATTATAATATGATGACAAATTTGTACCTTTCCAGTGTACGGCCTGTAGGGGTGGATTTTCCAAAAAATTTAGAATTCTTGTAAAGAACAGTCCAACATCAAAAGGTTGTATATAGTTTTACCTTCAAAGTCAAGAGCCCAAACCAATCTTAATTGATAGTCACTTCAACATGATTCAATTCCAAACAACCAATATTTCATGACAGTGTCATACAATGTAGTGGTACGGACTGTTGCAGCACCTTTCTTCTATGAAAACAGAAAATTTAGAAAATAGTCTAAAGGAAAGTGTATCCCAATTGTATTCTATGCAAATTCATGGCCTCCAATCACCTTTGAATGATAGGTAAGTCAATACACTTCAACTTCCAACAATTTGGAACTCATGTCAGGCCATACTATAGAGGTGTATGGACTGTTTCTACAAGAAACATAGAAAATTCAGAAAATAACAAGTGGACAGCAGATAATGGTGTTTCTATTGCTTCTAACTTCTCCTTCATGTAAAAGGATCATTGGTATGGCTTAAAAAATCCTTTTGCATCCCCTTAGAGTAGTTAGAGGTAGTTGAGGAACTTGCATAGCCATCGAACTTCCTCTCCAAAACTACTTTGTTTTAGGACAACAACTGTCATGTTTTAACATTTGAACTAATTACAAAAGACATCGATGGTTTATGTCTTGCTTATGACTTGTCAACACCTTTGAAAATGTCATCAAGACTTTAACAATCATATACCCTTTGACAGTTGCCACAAAGGATTACAACATAAGATATATGATTGTCCTATATGCCTTAACAAAGGTTTACAATCATAACTTATTGCAAATTGCCTATTACACCTTAAAACTACTCCATCATACCATGACAACAATAGATATTTGGACATAATCCTTATTACATGAATGGTCCTCTAGGACCATTCATTGAACAAACAAGATGAACATCAAAGCAAGATGCATGGTCTTCTTGGTGCTCCTATACCACAGCCCATTGTTGCTTTATCCACCATCGAAGCAAGGTATATGGCTACTACTCATGTCTCTATTGAGGTAGTTTGGTTACAGAGATTGTATACAAGTATTGGTTTTGATTGCAGGATTGTTCAAATTGGTTGTGATAGCTAGAGTACAATATGTTTGGCCAAGAACCCCATGTATCATGCACGCACTAAGCATGTGGATGTTCAACACCATTTTGTTCATGAAATGATTGCTAATGGTCAGATTGAGTTGAAGAAGGTTGACTCTCAAGAGAATGTTGCAGATTCACTTACTAAACTTGTGAGCACAAAAAAGTTTACATGGTGCAGGAAGGCCATGGGCCTTGTTCTTAGTACTTAGTTGCTTTATGTTTTCTATGGATGTATTTACAAGGTAATCCCACAATAATGAGCCCCACATTTTGGCCAAGATGGACATTGATAGCAGCATTTTTAACTAAATCTTCACTTTCTGAGACCTATAGTAGCTAAACTGTTAAGAATTTGAAGATGATGCGAAGGAGTGATTTGTGTAGATTCTATATATATATATATATATATATATCATGAATCTTTCAACATCTCTTTTAATAACTATTTTTTCATAGTAAACAAAATTTTTAGAAAGTAACGTTCATGTTGTCAAGCATAACTTTTTTTCTATAAAGGATAAAATTCTAATTCTAATTTTTAAAATATAGGTTTTTAACATCAATATCTAGTGCATGGATATTTTTTCATAATTTTTTGTTACATATTCTTTTTAATTAATTTTTGAAGTTAGGGTAACTATAATTTGGACATAGGTGTATGTCGTCAAGCATAACTTGTGTATATATCAAAATTCAAAAAAAAGATTGGTGAAGCAAGGACATCAATACCTAGTGCAAAGGTATTTTTTGGAATGTTTTTCAATGTCTCACTATTTTTCCACCTGTGTGTAATGAAGAACTTGATGTTCGATGAAAAACCTATGTTAAGTAAAAATTAAAAATTAAATACAAATAAAATGAAAATATATCAAAATTATACTTGTTGGAAAGCTCATTTCGAGGACTATGATCTTACAAATTATCTTGTCAAGTTAATTACATTTGAAGGTCCAACTTGAGGCTTGAAACTAGATTTTCTAAGGAAGTTTTAAAGCAAACACAAAAAGTGTCTAGGTAAGCACCTTTGTTCAAAGGTCCTTCGAATGAAAGTACCTACGAACGAAGAGTTTACCTTCATTCGTAGGTACCTGCGAGCAAAGGTACGTTCCAAAAAAGCTAGCTAGAAATTAATATTTAAATACCTTCGAATGAAGGTCAATAAAAATATGTCCGCGGATTTTTAGCAGTCGACCTTCAAACGAAGGCCAATTTTAGCCGACATTTAAAAAAATGTACCTATTCGAACGACATGTATATATATAAGGTCTTTTTGTGATTTTAATATCAAAAAATAAAGGAAAATTCACTAGGTCTATTTGAAAGGTCAATTTTTTTCTAGTTCTTTACAAATTTGGAACGTGGAATTGGCAACGAAATTATCAAGATCATATTTTGAAAATCCTTGAAGAAGATGGGAAATAAAATGAAAAGGCAAAATAAGACTGCACAATATCATTCAACAGAAAGGGAACAAAAACTGCGTGAAGAAAGGATGCAAAGATATTTTGCTCAAAGAGAAGGTATGTATATTTTATATAAATTATGAATTTTTTTCAATTAAATCATCTTCTAGATAAGATTAGGATTAATAAGATCAAATTGTTTTCAACTGAAGTAATTTTTTAAATTCAAGTATTAAATATATTCATTTATTTAAATGTTGTGGATTTCATTACCATTCTTAAGTCCTCCACTAAAACCACTATGTTCCCTGAGTCTACTTAACTAAACCCTAAACCCTATTTACCCTAGAAACCCTAAATCCTAAACCCCAAATATTATTGAGCTAAATATATGATTAGATGTTTTGGCTAAATTTTCTTTCACTAAATTAACTAATCAAATTCCTTTCTACTATATTTTTGTACCTTACTTGCCAAGTGAATCTATGATAAACTCTAGGTCATATCTAGGACCCTGCCCCAATGGAGACGTGTAATTTGATTATCCTGAAACATCCCTAGTTCTAACTTGCCTAAGTCTTAAACCCTAAACCCTAACCGCTAAGTTCCTTAAATATTATAATTACAAATAAATTATAGTTACAAATTAAAGACTTGTGAGAGTTTCTTATATACCCTAGCCTCCTAAACCCTAAACCTTATTTGTCCCTTAAATATTATTGAGTTTTAAATCTACATATATATAGTAATATTAAGCTAATATTTTATATACATGCATATATATAATAATATTAAACTAATATTTTATATACATGCATATGATTATTGTAGCCCTCTAGGAATTTTGCACCACATTCACCATGGTTCTAAGATTGATTATTTATTCATAGGACATGTAGTTAACATTATTCATGCAACATGTAGTATTATCTCCTCCGAGCTACTACTATCTTATATATTGATCTATAATTTTGTAGGTACACACTTAAATCTTTATTACATCAAATCTATTTTTAGGTTAAATGATCTAGTAATTGAATATGTACCTATAAGTTTACTTGACCTACATATAAATTATAATTTGACAAATTAGCATGTAGTTGTTAATGAGCTAATTTAAGATTTTGATTAGATGCTACTCCTAGAATGTTTTTGATTGTAACATAAATAGGACATGAAAAGTTAACTTTAGATGGAAATTGTGCACATGACCATCCATATGGACATATCATTCTAGATGTTATTTCCATTTACATGTTCATTTTCTCTTCTTGTACAAATACTTTGACATGCATGCACTTGATCGGTAGTTTAATTGTAATTCAAAGTTGGAGAAAATTGTAAGGATGAATACTACATCCCTAACACTTTCTCATTATGAACTCATAATCACCTTCATGCTTTATCCATGTAGTTTAATAATCTAAATTTTATATATTCTAAAATCTTATCTTTTATATAATATGTGTAGGGGCT
The DNA here is from genome assembly GCA_027924645.1 of Cunninghamia lanceolata. Lineage (NCBI taxonomy): Eukaryota > Viridiplantae > Streptophyta > Pinopsida > Cupressales > Cupressaceae > Cunninghamia > Cunninghamia lanceolata. Next base: position 10,269,435 of record BSBN01001281.1, read on the forward strand.
CAACATATGGAAACTAGAGTAGAGGTCTGACCTAATTTAGTTATTGGAGCAGAGGAGGCTGAAGTACACATAGTCGATGTCAGGGAGGAGACCCAAGCACAAACAGCTGATACTAGAGAGGAGGCCCATACAAACTTTGATGTTGGACAGAGGTCAAGATCGCTTCCTTCTATCAATATTCATATTATGAATCTAATTAAAGAGGTGAAGAGAAAAAATTATTACAAAAATATATATCATTTACTTGAAATGGATATAGAGAAATTAAAATTTTATGTTGAACAACCTAGTCAAACTACTAAGAGGGCATTAACAAGAAATTCAAAGGAAATAATTGATGCTTATTTCAAAAATCATGATACAATTGGTCAAGCCCAATTGTTATCAACATTTCTTCTTCGTAATGACCTAAAAGAGCCATTACAATTGATGGGTGTAGATTTCACAAAAAAAAGGAAAAGATGCCTAGAAAAAGATATTGTTGAAAATGTTAAAAAAGGTTTTGGTTCCATTGGGAAACAATCTCGATCAGCGAATAAGAGCATTTCAAGAAGAGTGATGTTGACATCTATTGTAAGTCCACAAATGTCAAGAAAGCATCAACTCTTGACTTTCAAGTGAAATTGGCTTAATTAGAAAGACACTAACAAGATATGTGAAAAGGAGAAAGGTTTTGGATGATACTACTGCAGAAGACAATTGGGCTTTGATGCGTAGGGTTCCTCATTCTGACAAGATTCAAGATGGTATTAGGAACTTGATCTCAAGTTTTTGGCATGAACATACTTGTCCCTCATCAAATAAAAGAGATGTTCTAAAACGCAGGATCAGGCCTAGAGACAATTTTGAATTGCATACAAAACATTGGTTAGACACAATACAACATGAGATGTATGTGATGTTTTGTGAAGCAAATACTCATGTAAAGATTGGACAAACAATGTTTCAAATGTTAAGGCCACATTATGTGAAGCAAACAAGGCTTTTGAAACTTGTTGTCGTTACCATATTGAATTTGATTTTACTATTAGGTGTTTTGAAAGATCAGAGAAAAAGTGATGGTTCTCAAAATGCACCTCCTAAATGGGTAATTCAATTCATAGATCCATCTTATGTGATAAATCTGATGATGATGAAGATGGTCCAATGAAATGCATAAAATGACTTTGTGAAACATATGGAAATCTGGCTAAAATTCTTTTGAGAAATGAAGATAGTGACATGACGAAGATGGTAAATTACAAGAGTTACAAGTACATAACGTTTGAAAAAAAACTAGGAAAGAATCCACAAGGTTAGATTATGTAGAAGAGGAGGTACCTATTGGAACATTTATGGAAAATTTTCGTAAATTGATACAACCATACATACATCATACATTTTATGGTGCATGTGTGTTATCGACATGCACAATTGGATTTGGATGGTGTTGATAGCACATATGAAAAACAAGTCATTAAGAAAGAATATCACTTGTATGTTAGTGATGATAAAGAGCATGACACACTTTTTGTCCAACATTGCTTTAAGAAATTTTTTGAAGATTTGGCAAGATGAGGTGTGAAGATTGAAAAACATTTTGTATGGTCTAATGGGTGTGCGTCACGATTCAAATCATCAAGGCATTTTATGCACTATGTAGATATCATCGACAAGATAATATACCACATGTTTGGATTTTCTTTAAGAGTGGGCATGGAAAGGGTGAACATGATGGCACAGGAGCTTGCATCAAACATGCTCTAAGAAAACATCAAATGAATTATGAGGTCTAAGATCGTATAAATGATGCACATGATGTTGTTTAATGGTGTAAGAAACACTTTGCATGTGATGTCGGCACATCTTCAGGGAGGAAGCCATGTCCTAATAGAGTGTTTTCGGAGATATCAGGTATGTAATTTATTGTTTGAAAAAAGTTTCACTTGTTTTTAAAAATTTAAGTTTAAGAACTCTATATTTATTTTATTTTGAATTATATATAATTTGTAGGTGTGGATAGAAGAACAATGCATGGATGCAAGAAGTTATAGAAAATAAGATATTTACATTCTGCCATGAGTACAGATAGGTACCCATGGATATTGTGGACTAGGGATTACTCTTGTTTTTGTTATGACTGCATTTTGGGAAATTATGTGAATTGCAACAACCAAGAACGTGGATATGTCAGTGAATGGAATTTGGTGCCACTAGTTGTTACTGACACATACAATGAAGATAAAGAGGAAATATTTGAAGATGTTCCTTTTATTTCAATTGATTATGACCACATTTTAAGGTTGATTAAAAAAGGTACGTACATGCATATATATAAATTCTTGCAAAGTTTGTAATTTTAGATTAATAAATTATAATATTTGTTAATCTTTAGACATAATTTAACTGAAATTTGTTTAATTTTAAATTTTTTCTACAATTAAAGATTGGTTCTATTTTTTTTAAATTGAACATTATATATATGTGTACATGAGATGTTTTGCAGTCATAGCAGAGGCTGGAAAAATAGAAGGTGTTAGTTATTATTTATTACGTTGCACAAAGGAGAGGATGAAGTTAACAAAACCATAAACAAGGGATGGAATGTTGTTTCCCACAGGTTCAATTGTAGTGCAAAGGACATATCTCAAACAAGTCAAAATTGTTCAAAATGGGATTCATTTTGCTGATTACCATCTTGAAATAAGGTGTATCAGTATAGCCACCTAGTAACTGGTACTGGCCTATCTCTTCATCAAGTTCCACGTGTGTGTGAATGTCATAAGTGGAGACTAGATAGAGATGATCATCAGAGAATACTAGAAGTTATTGAAGAGTGAGTTGAACCAATGAATGTGGTACATGAATGAGAGAGGTGTCCGGGAATTTGAATTTATTTTGCTTAAAGTTCAAGTAGTTGTATAACATTTGGGTACATGATATGTGATTTTTCTTGTTTCATTGAAATGTACACATGGATGATCTATATATTTACCTAAGCTACTAGATACATGTACAAATGAAATTGTGATAAATTAAATTACGTGTCTTTCTCATTACATGATGATAATATGAGCCTTAGTGTTCATAATTTAGTTAAAACACATGTGTGATGATTGTGATGGTTTTATGGATGCCTCTTTAAACACATGTAAAATCATATTCTATTTCTATTTAAATTATATATTATATATGGTGTTATATGTTATAAATTGAATAGTGATTTTATATTAGAATTTGATCAAGTGGTAGAGCAAGTTACAACTTGGTTGGATGCATACAAATGACAAGTGATAAATTATATGACAATTGTTATGTTATTGATTCTAGTTCAATTTTATATTAGAACTTGTGGTAGAGATTTACAACATGATTAGATGCATCTCAAGTAAAATCTTTATATTTGAATTTAATGAGCTTAGTTTATGTTGTTATGTCTCTCATATTCCTACCTCTCTCACTTGTGAAACATAATTCAAACCAAGGAACTTATAAGATATTGTGGGGCATACATGCATTAACTATAAGCAAGAGGACAAGACATTACATTACCATCATTTACTCAATCAATTTACCTCTCATTCCTTAAAATTAATATCTAAACAACTTACGGGTTTTGATATCATTCATCTTTATTAGTTAATTCTAGAAGGGTCCCCTTAATCTAACATAATTGAATATATACATCAAGTGGTGTAAAACAAAAGACCTCATATTTGCTCAAAGATGCTAAGAAGTGATTCTCCAACGTGCTATTATTCTAGGGCCTTGCCTAGATGAACACCCCAATATTTATACTTTGATTTTGTTATATTTTAATTCAAATCCACATGTATTTTCAACTAATTTGACACACACAATTAAACTTTATTTTTTAAAAGTGAAATAGTAAAGGGATGGATGGTTATAGTATATTTGCCCCATCTCATTGTACATATGTCTAAAGTGGGGTGGTTTATATATACATCATTTGGGAAGTTGCACTAAGTGAGGGTCCTATTCTACTTAGTTATGCCCCCAAACAAATCAACTCAATGATCTAATGAACCAAGATCAATGATGGTGTAGGAAAGGATGCAATATGCTTGTGATGATCAATACATATTCTCTTATAATGCATTTATAGAATAATTAATGATTCAATTTATTATGATATGCCAATTTAGATTCTATTGACCAAATTTAACCAAATCATATATATTTAACTAAATTTCATGTACATATATATCTAAATTTAGTTAAATCAATTGTTTCATTTTGTTTAAACTTTCATAAACATAAACATGTACAAACATAAATTATGTCCCTGAAGGATACAAAATATCTAAAATTTACATATATATATAAACATACATATAAATACATCTCTAAAACATAAGAAGTCATAAACACAAATGTGATCTATGATATATATATATATATATATATATATATATATATATATATATATATATATATATATATATATATATATATATATCTCAAACATGTATAAATGTGTACACATGTAAACATACATCAATAGATCTAAAACATAAACATAAACTCAAATGTCTGGAATCGATATATAATCATGTCTAGACTAGATCTATGAAATATTAGTGAACAAAAACATAAAATGTCCATGTAATAAACATAAAACATGTCCATGATATAAGAAACATAAAATGTTCATGTAAGAAACATAAAATGTCCATGTAATAAACATAAAATGTAATAAACACATTGTGTATAAACTAGTGTAGGTCATCTGGTCTCCGGGTCATCATGTCGGCTCCTAATCAAGTGACCATCTAAGCGTGAATCCTGAGCATCCAATAAATGCGCTGAGCCCTACATATATATACATATACAAACCTGTGTAATTAATTAAAAATTATATTAAATTATATACACACACACACGTGTGAACAAGTGAACATGTACATATATGTACATTTTAACTTAGATGAAAATTAAAGTTCACCTGTCCACTGACATGGTCAGGTGCATCTAAACGTGTGCGTACATGCTCTCCCCTCAAACTAGGAGTCACATGTGCTACCTCCACCTACACACATATGCATGAATACATAAAAAAAAGAAAATTAATTTCGAGTTATATTTAATTTATAAAACTATGGTGTACATGGTTCCAATGAAGTTACATACTACATGTATTTATTTAAAACTTAAAAAACTTAAAAATTATATGTACATAGATACATGATTTGTCAAAGCTGCATCCTCAATGTTGCCTTCTGCAATTATTTAATCCACCAACTCCTCTGTAGTCCTACCCTGGACTAGCTCTACCAATGATGTGTGTAGAGGACTATGCAAGTGAGATGGCATCAACCCTAAAGAGAGCATCTCCATAAAACCTAGACCTCTTGCAGCCTACTCAAGTGTATCAACAAATGTATGACCACCTGGAGCAGCTACATATGACTGGGCACCTGGAGCAACTGCATATGACTGGGCCCTTGGAGCAGCCTAATCAGCATCCTGTGGATGCCCCTATGACGAATCGGTAGAATGGCCCCTCCAGATGATCTAACTATAGGATCTATATCAAAATGTCGATACTGAGCCACAAATGAAGAAACATCTGCTAACAGGATCCCTAACTATGATGAGATCACATGATACACTCCCATCAAGTCGTTAAACAATCTATAACTGGTATCCCTCAAAATTTGAGCATCACATGCAATGTGGTCTATGTCATCTAGACATGGGATACTTGCCACAGTATATGCATCTAAATCAATAGTTGACCTACATGGATGTCTCATCAGGTATATACCCACATGATTTGTATATATGTGTTGAGTCTCCACTGCAATATCAGCAATACTGTCAATTGCTTCCCATTAGGAAGCAATGACAACCTTATCGGCAATAGTGGTAATGGTTGGAGAGACGGTAGGCATCCTCTGCCTAGCCAAGACCCTATAATTTGTGGGTTGTATATTTACATGATGATAAGCATCTCTATCACACGCCCTACCATTCCCCTACCCCAAATGACCTGACAAATCCAAATAGTTAACGTTGAGGCCTAAATGGACCTTAACATATAATTATTGTGTAAAATTTAATGGAATTTAGTAGTTATTTGGATAACGACCATGTGCGGCAAGAAATCATAGATATATCAGAGGGGCCATCCTAGGGTATACATACCTAGTCACCTAATATACCCTGACCCAAGATCTAGTGGAGTACTAGGGAAAACATTGAGTTTTTATGGTTTCCTTTAGCACTCTGCTCTGGATTGTGCTCAAAGGAACATCGCTTGATACCTAATCCCTCATCTGGGCAAGGACGGCGGCTAACATCTCCATAAAATATGCATGGAGACCTCCTAATGACTGTCTAATGGTGACTAAACTCTGTAAAATCATACTACAATTACTTCTATACACCCCGGTGGTAGAAGGGTCAGCTAGAATCTATCTCAATCTCAAAATCTTAGAATTAGTATGTGTCCAAAGCATATCCATATCGGTGTGTACTGTGCAAAAAAATCAATTAAGCTCTTTAATATTAATTCAAGCACATGTACATAAGTCTAAAATAATATTGCACCCTTTCCTAAATCTAAAAATAATTTGATGATATACAATTTTAGAACTTGCATAAATCTTCTTTAACCTAAAACTAATGAAGATAAATTTAAACCCTAAAGTGAAACTGGAGGTAAGATGTTTTTGATTAGGGGTGAAATAGGTTTTGAAGGGACCCGAAACCCTTTACAACCAAACATTGTCAAACAGATGACAACAAAAGGAACACCAATAACAAAACCACAATACCAGGTTTTGAGAGGGCCCTGGAACCTAAGACAAACTACCAAACATCAGCATCCCAAATGTTAACCCACAAAGAAACATCAACAACACTGCAACCAAAAGCAACAATTAATGAGAAAACTCACTAAAACCAACAACAAAAATGACCCCAGCTACATCAAAACACTCTTATTGTTAGAACAAAAGACCATAGGTCATGCACCCTCCAGGGTTTGAAACCCTTAGGCTCAAGGAAACCCTTTTCCAAGGATCTAAAAAAAACTAGATCTAGAACAAAGAAACTAATCCAGTAGAATGGTGGCTCCTCCACGGGAAACCTAGATAGCTTTAAAGCAGTCACTAGGACATGAATAAACATGTTTATCAAACCCTTAGCAAGGTTGGACAAATAACTTTCATACCCACCATTAGAAGCATCCATGCTCCTCACGCAGAGTATAATAACATGGCTTCCATTTTCTTCTGGCTCACACTCTCTATCCTTGGTTGACATCTTAAACCAAGTCTTAGTAATTTTTTGAATAGAGGAAGCCTTTGTAACCACTAAGGCCCAAGGGGAAAACCCAGAGCACCCACAACCAAATTGTCCCGATGGCGGACCCCAATACATAGAGCACCCATAACCAAGAACTGCTTGTTATCAACACCGTATGGGGAGAAAGCTTGAATTCACCACCAGGTGACAACATCCTCGTCCTTTTCCAAGTCCCCCTCTCCATCCTTTTCAGTGCTAGAACTACCGGCAATCTCTCTCCCTACCCTCTTGAAGACAACCTTCAGAGTCTCACCCAAAGGGAGAGCAGAGACTAACCTAGCCATGTCCAAATCCTGGATATTATGGCATTGGGGAACAACCAGAAACCCCAACCCTAAAACTCCACCACCGTCACCTGTTTGTTCTCCAGCATAGGCATTCACAGCTGACACCTTATCATTTGTAGCTGACACCAAGCATGTACTCACCTTGGTAGACATATTAAAACACGTCTTTGTAGTTTTGCAAAGGAAGCCTTTGTAAGCACTAAGGCCTCAGATGGAGGAAGGAACCGAATGCACATAGCTCAAGGCCTCTATCCTGAACCTCTAGACACCTGCTTCCCCGTCCTCATCTGCATCATCCTCTCCATCCTCCTCTGCACTAGATATACCAGCACTCCCGCTCCTGCTCTAACTGGAGGTATGATGTTAAATCAAATAAATTTTCATAATTAAAACACATGACTTGAAAAATTAACTTTACCTAATGTTAATTTAGAATAATTAAAAAATACATATACAAATTGAAACATAAATCAACATTTAAACTAGTACAAATGAATTAGCTCTAGAACATGATGATTGAACATAAATGAACATGATAATTTTTAGGATTTCAAATAATCTTGAATAGATTAAATGTGCACTTAACTAGATTGATCCAAAGAGCTCGAGTGTGAATGTTAATACATTACATTGAATCAAACTCATATAACCACATGTAGAGAAATTTAGCTAAGGACTTCCAAATGCAAAAATTTTCCCATGTGAGAAAGGATTGATTTTTATATCTAACCATTGAATGGTTTCATTTTCTACTTTGAAAGAAGCACTAAAGAGATTTTGATCATGGGGAACTTTATATTTACTATGTATTTGAAATATTGGTCTACCTTATATATCTAATTGGTAGGATCAATACTATCAAGTTTGGGAAATTCTAATTTGGGGGGTATGGGAAATTACCTTAATTTTGGGACATGAATCCATCTATGTATTGATAGAGGACTAACTCTTGTATGAAACTTATGTGCATGTTCCATCTAAGGCTCTCTATTATGTCATTTTCGATTTATCATTTCTACTCTTGGGTAGAGATCATGGATTCACACTATGGTTGCAGTCCCATCTAACTTCCATTAGTCTATTAGGTTTTTTCCTAACAATAAAAAGTTTGATCTATGGAGATCCTATTATACCATGTTATATTATCTTTCCCATCGTTCATGGAGTTAAATAGTGTAAACCCAATATAATCAAAGATGATAACTAGTTCATTTTCTCATGTATTTCATGTGTAATTATAATCTTAGGGTCCTCAACCATCTTAAGACCTTCCATTTTATACAAGTAGTTCACAAAATTAAAATGTACATACTTATAAACAAATTGCTAGAGGACAAAAGAGTACATCTAATCATCTGATTTTGCCTTATAATAATCCTAATACTCATCCTACACCTACACTTACAACCAATGCATTTAAAGAGTATGATATTATTGATCAACTTAAAAATATCTAGCAAAAAATTAATTTCACGAATTAATGCATGCATTTGAGGTATATAGAGATATTATAAAACTTAGATACTAGATTCAAAAATTGATCCTATAGAGGTGCATACAATTGATAGATCATGTTTAAAAGGATGCTTCTAAGATTTCATTTGAGTCTCATGATTTACTTAGCACTATGGTTATTAATGAGCATTTCTCTCTACATAGTGCACATGCAGAGCGGATATGTCAAAATTAGGCACATTAGATGTTACTATTAGAGGATTAAATGACAATATTGGGCACGTAGTTTTCATTGAACAATTTGAATCAGGACTTCTTCTCGTTACAGGTCCAGTCAAGGTGAATGGTGTACCTACCAGATGAGTTAAATAGGTTTATAAATCAAAGTTGATCCACATCCTCTCTAATATTTTTAATAGATCTAGATCTTGTTATGAATTAGGATATTCCTTTATCTTCTACTAATTTTGTAGCTTTATACCCACTTCTTAAGCTAAATAATTTGCACTATTATCACCTAAAGTATAAATGATGTTTTACAAGGTCACTTGTCTTCTTCTAACACATTCCATAATGATGATTGGCGATCCTTAAAATTCAAGTAGATCTTCTTTCATACATGTGCCCGTACTGTAAACTAGATCTCTCTCACTTTGAAATTCTATATTTATATTCTAAACTCTTCACATAAAAATATTCTAATAATCCCAATGATTATTTATCCTCAAGGAGTGAATTCATGTTTACAATGAAAATTTATTTTGGGTCTCCCATATCTAATAAATTGGAGGGGTTGACTAGTTTATTAAAGACTATGACTTGCTTATTTCAAAATATAAAATCTAACTTTATACACTGGATCTGCTTGGGTATGATTTTTACTTAGCAAAACAATAGAAATAGCTAGAATCTTGTTCTATTTTTGGATTTCTAGTATATAGATTCCTAGCTCAAGTGTACAATGAACATAAGAGAATTAGGTTTTTTGTATTCTATTCAATGAGATGTTTTATGTTGACCTTTCTTTTTTTCCTAATTTTAAATTATGAATCACCTGAACCATGGAAGACGTGCATTTGTTATATTAAATTAGTCTCATTATATAGCTATTGAGCATTTAACACTAGTCTAAGCTCATGAGCATGACTTGAAGGTGTTAGGAGTATCCATGTAATTTATTTATATATATGTTCTATCTAAATTGAGAATTAAATAATTGAAATAAATGTATGGGAATGATATGCATCTTCCCAACCATATACATTTTGAATTGACCGTACTATGGTTGTTATATGGAGCCTAATCAAACTTGGAGGTTAAATTTTCCCCACTTTTATCGGCACGGTTTCCCCCCAAATTATTTAAAGGCGTCGAGAGTTATTTTTCTATTGGCCGATATAAAAAACCCTATTTTGTAACCGACATAAGTCTTGATAAAAATGGCTAAGGGTTAGGGTTTTCATTGAGATATTGTATTGTAGCATTTGTAACGGTATTGAGTTGCAAGGATTGTTGGTTGTAATCGGTTTGATTTACTGGATAATAATATTGGACTCTCTATTGGTGGATGTAGCCCGAGTTTGGGTGAACCACATTAAAAATTGTCTCTCGCTGTTATTATTTCTATGTATTTTCATTCCTCTATTTAATCTTTATTTGCATTTAATTGATATCTTCTGCATGCAATTCCTAACAATGGTACTAGGACAAGTCTTTAATAGATATCATATGGCATCACATTTAAAAATGTGCCCAAATGAATTCAAGGTAGTCAAGATTAAATTCTTTCCAAATATCCTAATGGTAAGAAAGAGTAGATGTGACCAAATTTTTCTCAGGTATATAATTTATGATCATATAAATATTCAATGTTTTATATATTTTGGTTGATTCCTTAGGTCATATAAATATTCAATGTTAAACTATATATTTTGGTTAATTCCTTAGGTCATGTCAGTGCTTAAATTTTTAGAATTTTCTTTTTCATTAGAGTTGAATTACTTTAAATAATGACACATGTTTTTTTAGTTCATTTTATGTCCTCAAGTTCTATGTTATAACATAGGTCATATTTTATTGATCTAACCTATGTTATCCATATTGGGTGGTTATATATTTCCTTTAAATATTCTTGGAATACATTCAATCCCTTTGGTCTAGGGTTGATTTTTTTCTTGCATTAAGATCTAGATGATATGTGAGGAAAATTCACTAGGGTTAATGTTGCCAATCCAAATTATTTTTATTTCTTCTCATTTATTATAATTTGCACCCTTAACTGGTATTAATTTCATAACCATGAATTTGTATCTTATATAAATTCCTCAAGCTCATATTATTCTTATCCAAGAACATTGTGTATTTTTAACATGAAGGCACACCTCTAGAACTATTGTATCTAGTTTTATCTTGAATTTTTACATTGCATCTATCTAACACAAGTTTGGTTCCAGTCTAATAGTGCTTCCCCATTTATAGACAATTGAAATGAACTCAAAGGAATTTTCAATTTTTAAAGAGTACAAGAAAGAGATAACTTTAAATCTACTATTTAATATATCAATCACAAGAGCCTAAGGCTTATTTACTCTAGAAGGTCAAGTGTTAAATTTTTTTCCAAATTGCATCAAGAAATTATTTTTCAAATTTTATTCTTCTCATTTAGAAGTTTCCATTTTCTTAGGTTCAAGTTCATATACTATATTTCAATTCAATAGGTATATTGTAACCACATTGAAATAGAAAATCACATTCATGAAGAACTAATGGTTTCTTGCTACCAACCTTGGAAGTTTTCGAGCTACTTTTTCTTATTTTGAGTATTTTTCTTGCCACGTGGTCCACTAAGATCTAGTTTAATGTTGATGTCAAATTTTGAATGTTAGATTTAACCATACAATATCCTCATTTTTTGTCGAAGAATAGGCGTGCATGTATGATGTTCCCTAATTCTTGATTGAACATGTTAAATAGAGAAGTCCCCTTTGGTTTTTGTGATCTCCCCATTTCGTACCAACATTAAATACTTGGTTAAGCTCAAGATTATCACTTGTTTCATCACTTGTTTTGAATCACTTGTTTCAAGAAAGTAAGGAATTTAGATCACTTGTTTCATCATTCAAATCAATTATTAACACATATAATACAAGTATTGTTAAATGCATAATATTTTATAAATATAATAATAATTCAATACCTGATGTATGTGCCCCTTCTAGATTACATAAGGAAAGTAACCAGACAATTATTAAACTTGTTAATCAATAATGTTACACGGTATAATCCTATATATATCAGATCATTCATATATATATATAATGTGCCCCTTCTAGATTACATAAGGAAAGTAACCAGACAATTATTAAACTTGTTAATCAATAATGTTACACGGTATAATCCTATATATATCAGATCATTCATATATATATATATATATATATATGAATGATCTGATATATATATCAGCATATATATATCATCATATTAAGATCAGCTATATAAATTTTCACAGTATCTATAATCATCACATGTATATATATCATCATTCATTCATATATATATGTATATACAAGATGATATATATATATCATCTTGTATATATATAATGAAATATATGTGTGTGTGTGTATCATGATAAGATCAGCTATATAAATTTTTATAGTATGTGTAATCATCACATGTATATATATCATCATGTAATCAGGTATATATATATCATCTTGTATATACATATAATGAAATATATGTGTGTGTGTATGTGTATCATGATAAGATCAGCTATATAAATTTTTATAGTATGTGTAATCATCACATGTATATATATCATCATGTAATCAGGTATATAAATTTTGACAGAGTATATATCATTGACTATATATATCATGTTTGTAATTAGGTATATAAATTTTGACAGAGTATATATCATTGAATGTATATATATCATGTAAATGTAATCGGGTATATATATATATATATATATATATATATATATATATCATTCAATGTATATATCACATGTTTATGCCGCAATTAGGGTTTACCCCCAAATTAGATTTAGGGTAAATCCAGTCCACTTAATCATTTCTCAATTCGATGGATGGATGTGATCAGTTCTTCATATGCTTCACAGTGCTTCAACAAATTTGACTAAAACATGGTAGTAAATTGAAGGAGAAATAAAGCTTCGCAGTGCTTAAAAACTGCTAAAAGATTTAGGGTAAATGTAGTCTACCACCCTGAAAAGGGTGGTAGACTGTGCTTACCTCTAAACGTGATAGCACACTACTTATGCATGCACACATATCTTTGCAAACAATCAACTCATGAGACCCTTTTTCAGCGGTTAAAAGGCTTCTTCAGACCTTCCTTAAAGTGACAATAACTAGGACAACAACATTAAATATTAAACACAGTTAGGTAGATTGTAAGCAATCTACAAGGTGCGACGGGAACATGCAATTCAGACTCACACATTAACAATACCTTTGACAGGAGCTTAGGTTCCATACAATTATTCAATAACAATGATAATAGAAAATACTATCTTTGCTCTAACATTCTACAGAATTCTAATGAACAAAAATTTAGTCTTTCATTCCATGCAGCCAAATCAGCCTCCATTCCAAGACAACAAAAACCCTTGCAAATTTCATCCATTCAATGACTTGATCCTTATGCTGGTCTGTCAGTACCTTACAACTCTGTGCAGCTCCTTAACCTTGTCGACCTCTAGATTTAGTTCTTTCATTTGATATCATCTATTTGGCCTTGTGCCACATTTGATTTCCTTCTCTCGACTCTGGTTGTCCTTTCTGTCTGCTCCCACAATTTATGCATTGTCATTTTCCTCTAACCTTGACTCTTGACTTTATTCTTTCATTGCACTCGGCCTATCTCCACGGCCTTTCAAGTCCATTGTAGTTGTTTTGTTATTATTTTTGACCTCACTATTAATGGCCACTTACTGCTCATCGACCTCCATTCATTTGCTCTTAGCCTTCCTTCTATGTCGGCATTTATATTATTTTCCTTCCACTGCTCCCTACAATGATCTCTCTCTTTTTCTTGACTATTTCATATGTTTGATCTCCTTTACCCTGGATGCATGCAACCTCCAATTATCTTTTGTCGCTTCTATATATTTGGCCTCTTTGGTACTTGGGTGCATTCGGCCTTCTTTATCAGCATCGGCCTTTCTTTCTCTTCATCGCCTTCGCTATCCTTTTGGCCTTCGGCCTCCTTCCACTCGCCTCTGCATGTGTACAACCTCCCCTTCATATAGCATTGACCCTCTAACCGTTATCCTCCCATGACTATTCAAAATAACTATTTTTGCATTCGATCTTGTTTATTCTATTCCGCATGTCTTCTTCTTATCGGCCTTTATCCACTACTGCCATGATCTGCCACTTGCCTTCACTCTCTTAGTCTATTTTTGGCCTCTCTACCTTTTTCCATTAACCACTGTCAACCACTAACCGTCACTCCTATTTAGATAGAGAATCTTTCATTATCATGCACTAACTCTTCTGTTGTATGTTGCTACAATTTCTAATTTTAACCAATTGTTACAAAGAATCTCAGGACAATTAAATTAACTATTCAAATGGGCATCTCCCCAAAATAGCAATGGAAACTCCTTACTACCAGTCTTCCCAATCTTGCACAATGTAACCGATTCTGCAATAATTACCACCTTTTCCACTTATTCGACTTTCTAGAAACTAACTATTATTGTTCCTGTCACCAAAGCGACAGGAGTTTCCTTCCTCATGCTTCATGTCATTTGCCACAACACATTAAACCCCAAAATTTAAAGGCTAACACAAATTTCAAAAGTTAACTAAATGCCCCTGCATCAAACTCCCCAAGTGGTGTAGGAGCACCAAGGATACAAGAAGTCTAAAAACTTGATTTCTCTTGTTTTGAAGTTCATTTTTGTTTTGTTTCATAAGGTCCTAGAGACCATTATCATGATGTAATAAGGCTATGATGCCATGTTTGCACTAAACATTCATCATTGTATAGGGATAGTCATATATGTAAGCATATAGAAGGATAATCTTCATGTTTGTGAGCCTTATAACATGCAAATGACATGTAAGCATATAGAAGGATAATCTTCATGTTTGTGAGTTTCCTTCCTCATGCTTCATGTCATTTTCCACAACACATTAAACCCTAAAATTTAAAGGCTAACACAAATTTCAAAAGTTAACTAAATGCCCCTGCATCAAACTCCCCAAGTGGTGTAGGAGCACCAAGGATACAAGAAGACTAAAAACTTGATTTCTCTTGTTTTAAAGTTCATTTTTGTTTTGTTTCATAAGGTCCTAGAGACCATTATCATGATGTAATAAGGCTATGATTCCATGTTTGCACTAAACATTCATCATTGTATAGGGACAGTCATATATGTAAGCATATAGAAGGATAATCTTCATGTTTGTGAGGCATAACAAGGAGTCTAGGGTGGTGTAAGGTCTAGTTAAAGCCTAATTACATTGTAATCCTATTGATGGTAGTTTCAAACTCCTTAAACAAATGTAATTCTGCCAACAAAGCATGTAAGTAGTCGTGGTTTCCAAACTACCAAAGGAAGTTCAATGGGAAAAGGTGGTTGAAAACCTTCCCATCGAACCAAACTAATTTCTAGGAGGTTGACAAGGTTAAAAACACCTTGAACATAATGATTGAAGGATGTAAAAGGAGTTCCATGCAATATAAACTAGTTTCTGCTGTCATTTTGTTAGTTTTCTGCATTGTCTATAATAACAGTCTGTACTAATCAGTTGTACGACACTGTCAAGAAACATATGATGTTTGGCAACTATGTATGGTGAAGTGATCATCATTTAGAACTAGTTTGATGTTATAATATTGAGGAGGGAGTGATATACAATCATTTTCTATTAGACTGTTTTCTAAATTTTCTATTTTCATTGAAGAAAGGTGCTACAACAGTCTATACCATTGCATTGTACGGCATTGTCATGAGACTTAGGATGGTTGGTAATAAAGTATGTTGAAGTGACTTCCACCTTGTATCAATTTGGGCTATGACATTGGAGGTGAAGTAAACTACAACTCATTGATTATAAACTATTCTTTAAGAAGAATTCTAATTTTTCTGGAAAGTACACTCCTACAGGCCGTACACAGAGAAGGTAGAGAAGGTATAGCACTGTCATTCATCTTTCATGTTTTGATCAACTAGTATAGGGAGATACTCATCATTTTAAAGTGATTTGATGTTTTGAAGTTACATTATAAGGGAGATATAAGGTTTGTTTTAAAAATAGTCCATTTAATGCCTAACAAAGATTGTGGTTGCAATCCATGAAGTTTCTTCCATTCCACTAATATAAGACCTCATAGATCAGTGGAATGGATTGTTGTAGTATTGTTTCAATGCATTTCATCAAGATTTTTGGCAGAGAAGTTGATTTGCTATTGTCTCATTGAAGGACCTAACAAGACCATGTGTTAGGTAATGTTTTAAGGCTCATTGAAGGAACCAAAGGTACATTTTTGGGAACAGCAGAAACTAGGAGCCTAAAACCCACAAAAACCTTTATTTTAGCATGCATTCTAAGTGTCCAAACCCTTGGTTAAGTTCTGGACTTGCATTCTTTGGTAGTCTCTTTGTAAATTTGGCCTAATTGGGGCACTAGGCCACTGACAGGGGTTATTGGTTGAGATATTCTGTCCAAAACAACCTATGCCAAGTTTGGGATATGTGTTAGAGGGCCATAATGGGTATCTACTAATTATCTAAGATCTGGGTTTGGATGTCTGAGTCAAAAGATATTAGGTCAGTTATCTTTTTGAAGGGCTACAAGCCATTTTGGGTGGTTTGTGAAGGAAGTACCAACCCGAAGTCCAATCTACCTTGGACAATGGATGGAATGGGTCCCCTGACATCCCAAAACAACACTTCCATGATGATACTAGAGTTTCTTTCTGATGTTCCCACTTTTGCATGAAGATCTCTGATTTTGGGCTTGTAGGTGTAGTTGAATCTTGTCAAGTTTGTCTATCTTTCCCCATCCAATTTGCCTCTACATCATAGTAGTATCAGACACATTAAAGGATTTGTTGTTGGCCTGGTATATGTCAACAGAGGAGAGTGAAGGAGTGGCTAGCAATATGCCTTCAAAGGGGATGACCACCGAAGTGGTCAAGAAGTTCAAGGAGATGGAAGAGAAGATCAAAAGTGGAGTCAAGGAAGCACTCCAAGAAGAGTTGAAGGCATTAAGGATAGGGAAGAGGATAGATGAAGGTTCAAATGAAGAGGAAGAGCAAGAAGAGGTAGAGGTACTGGCTGATCAAAGGCATTTCCTTGAAGCAATCAAGGCAATTGGCAAGGATTCTTCGGAGGCTCGGATAGAGATTCCCATGTTTAGTGGGAAGATGAATGCTGATGAAGTCATGGAGTGGATTGAGGCTCTAAACAACTACTTTGAATACAAAGAAGTTCCTGAAAGTAAGAGGGTTAAGTTTGCAAAAACTAAACTCAAAGGTCTTGCCCTTACATGGTGGAATTACACCCAAGGTGAGAGGGTAAAGAATGGGAAGAGTATGATCTCTTCATGGAGTAGAATGTTGGAGAGGATCAAGTCCCAATTCTTTCCATCAGATTATGAGGTGTAGATCTACAAGAAGATACAAAATCTCAAGCAAAGAGATTTGGATGTGGCTACTTACACCGAGGAGTTTCACAAATACACTATTCGTTATGGGTACATGGAGGATGAAAAAGCTAAGGTGGCAAGGTATCTAAATGGTTTGAGGTTCAATATTCAAGATGAAATCAATTTATTGACCCCTGAAACCGTGGAGAAGTGCTTTCAAGTGGCACTAAGGGCTGAAGAGAAGTTGAAGAGGATAGGTGAGCAACAAAATAGAGGAAGAGGTGGAAGAAATTTCAGAGGTAGGGGCAGTTTTGGGGGCAGAAATCAATCCCAAAGAAGCCAAGGGGAATCTAGTTCCCAAGAGCAAAGTGGGGAATCCAGTTCTAGAGGAGGCTTTAGAGGAAGAAGGCCTAATGGAAGAGGTAGGTTTGGTGGACCAGGAAGAGGTCCTAATGTCTTCACGGGAAGGTGCTACAATTGCAACCAAGTAGGATATCCAGCCTTCAAGTGTCCTAAAAAGCAAGCCTCAAGCTCTCATGGAGGAGAGAGAAGGAACCAATTGATCCAAGAGGAAGATTGCCAAAGTGTCAACTCTCCAATTGGAAGTGCAATCCTGGTCCATGAAGGAGAAAGTTTGATGATGAGAAGAACCATGTTGAAGGTGCCTCAAACTCAAGAACCCCCTCAAAGGAAGACATTGTTCAGGACAACATGCAAGGCCTATGGTAAGATTTGCAAGGTAATTGTTGATTCAGGCTCAACTGAAAATTTAGTTTCCACTGAAATGGTAGACAAATTGAAATTGAAAAGGCTTCCTCATGTTAGTCCGTATAAAGTATCATGGTTGAATAAAGGGCAACAAGTTTTGGTAGATGAACAATCATGGGTTGAATTTGAGATAGGAGAATATAAGGACAAAATTTTGTGTGATGTAATTCCTATGGATGCTTGTCATTTTCTGTTAGGATGTCCATGGCAATATGATGTTCAATCACAACATGATGGTAAAACTAATTCTTTAATCATAACTAAGAATGGTAGAAAGTATAGAATGGATCCATTGCCTGATGAGCATGTAGAAAAGAATGTTGGGTCAAGTGTCATGATTGTGAATGGTAAAGAGTTTCTAGATGCCCTTAAGGAGGAAGTAACCCAAGGGTATGCTCTGATTTTGAAGCCTAAAAATAGTCCTAGTTTGTATGATCCTAGTAAGGAAGAAGTTCCTAATGAGGTGCAACAATTGCTAGAGAAGTATAAGGGGATTATGGTAGAGGAAATGTCTAATGAGTTTCCACCTATTAGGGACATAAGCCATCAAATTAACTTCATATCGGGATCTACTTTGCCAAACAAAGTAGCCTAGAAGATGACACCTTCACCAAATGAAGAGATTGCCAAGCAAGTGCAAGAATTGTTGGATAAGGGATTGGTGAGAAAGAGTCTTAGCCCATGTGCTATCCCAACAGTCCTAGCCCCTAAAAAGGATGGTAAATGGAGGTTGTACATGGATTCTAGAGCCATTAACAAGATTACCATAAGATATAGGTTTCCTATGCCAAGGATTGAGGACCTAATGGATTGTTTGGGAGGGGCTAGATACTTTTCTAAGATAGACCTTAAGAGTGGGTATCATCAAATTAGAATCAAACAAGGGGATGAATGGAAGACAGCATTCAAAACAAATGAGGGTCTTTATGAGTGGTTGGTGATGCCATTTGGTCTATCTAATGCCCCAAGTACTTTTATGTATCTCATGAATGAAGTATTGAAGGATTTCATTGGCAAATTTGTCGTGGTTTATTTGGATGACATTCTTGTTTTCAGCAGGACTAAGGAGGAGCATTTGCAACATTTGGATCAGGTTTTGAGGAAGTTGCATGATGAACAATTGATGATCAACATGGAAAAGAGTGTCTTCATGAAGGAAGAACTCATCTATCTTAGTTTTGTGATTTCACAGGGTAGTCTGAAGATGTATCCTACAAAGGTAGAAGCCATTTTGTCATGGCCAACTCCAAAAATAGTAGGTGATGTGAAAAGTTTTCATGGTTTGGCAACATTTTATAGGAAATTCATAAGGGGTTTTAGTCATATTTGTGCACCAATTTTGGATACCATCAAAGGGGGGCAGAAATGTAAGTTTTTGTGGACAAAGGCAACCAATGATTCTTTTGAAATTCTGAAACAAAAGGTAGCACAACAGCCCATACTTGTTTTTCCCGACTTTAATAAGTTGTTTGTGGTGGAATGTGATGCTAGTAATCTTGCTATAGGGGCTGTCGTAAGTCAAGAGGGCAGGCATGTTGCTTTCTTTAGTGAAAAATTGAATGATTCTAAGAGAAAGTACTCTACTTATGATTTGGAATTGTATGCAATGGTGCAAGCTTTGAAAAAATGGAGGCATTATCTTTTGCCAAAAGAATTTATTGTTTATACTGACATCCATGCACTTAGTTTTCTAAATTCACAGGAGAGACTCAATCATAGGCATATGAAGTGGGTTGAGCAACTCCAAGCCTATACTTTTTCAATCAAACACAAGAAGGGGCAGGCTAATAAAGTGGTAGATGCATTGAGTAGAAGGGTGTGTATGGTTCAAGAAATTCAATTGCAAAGTGTAGGGGTTGATGCTCTCAAACACATGTATTAGGATGATGAAGATTTCAAGGAGGTATATGAAGTTTGTTCATAATTTTCAGACTCTTATCATTCTAATTTTTTTGAGTTTTTGTTGCAGCAGGGGTTGTTGTTCAAAGGTAGCCAACTATGTGTTCCTAAATGTTCCATGAGGGAGAACATTATAAAGGAAAAACATTGTGGTGGACTTGGAGGTCACTTTGGATTGGATAAAACATTGGATCAGGTAAAGAGGTTTTATTTTTGGCCTAAAATGCAATCAAATATCAGAAAATTTGTTGAATGTTGTAGTATTTGTCAAAGGGCAAAGGGTACTTCATCTAATGCTGGTCTATATCAGCCACTTCCTAATCCTAATAGGCCATGGGAAAGTATTAGCATGGATTTTGTGTTGGGTCTTCCTAGGACTCAAAGAGGCTTTGATAGTATATTTGTTGTAGTGGATAGATTCAGTAAGATGGCTCATTTCTTGCCATGTAAATGGACTAATGATGCTTCTCACATTGTTGGTTTGTTCTTCAAAGAAATTGTTAGAATCCATGGTTTTCCTCTTAACATTGTGACTGACAAGGATCCAAAGTTTGTAGGCCATTTTTGGCGCACTTTGTGGAAGAAGTTGGGCACTCAATTGTCCTTTACTTTAGCCTATCACCCTCAGACTGATGGCCAAACTGAGGTGGTGAATAGGTCCTTGGGAAACCTTCTTAGGTGTCTTACCAAGCAGTATGGAGAGGCATGGGATATGATCATCCCTCAAGCAAAGTTTGCCTATAATGATTCCACCACTAGGAGCACAGGAAGGAGCCCATTTGAGATTGTTTATGGCCTTCATCCAAGAGGTGTTCTTGAATTGAGAGATCTCCATGGATTGGAAAGGAAAAGTGCTCAAGGTGAAGACTTTGCATTGGCCATGAAGGATATTCATGATAATGTCAAGGAAACTCTTCAAAAGAACAATGACAAGTACAAGGAGAAAGCCAATGAGAGAAGGAGAGATGTACAATACAAGGTTGGGGATTTGGTCATGGCACATTTGAAGAAGGAAAGACTTCCTAAGGGGTAGCCAACCAAACTCCTCATGAAGAAGATAGGACCATGCCGGATTGTGCACAAGTTTGGGCCCAATGCCTATGAGATTGAACTTCCTCAAGGCTTGGCCATCTCTCCTATCTTCAATGTTTCAGGTTTGTTCCCTTTCAAAGTTGATTCTAAGGCAGATTCAGAGGCAGATATGACAGCAGTAGGAGATGAAGATTGGGTCAAAGGTCTTCCACCCAATTAACCATTAAAGTTGGAATGCATTCTTGACACCAAGGTCTTGAAGAAGACTAGGAAGAAGATATACAAGCAGTTTCTTGTCAAATGGAGTGGCTTGCATATTGAAGATGCCACTTGGATGACTGAAGAAGACATCTTGAAACATGGTGTCACCATTGCTGATCTACTTCCTCAAGAGATTTGAGTTCTCTTTCCACCTCAGGAGTATGGTGCAAGAGCACCAAGGATACAAGAAGACTAAAAACTTGATTTCTCTTGTTTTGAAGTTCATTTTTGTTTTGTTTCATAAGGTCCTAGAGACCATTATCATGATTCCATAAGGCTATGATTCCATGTTTGCACTAAACATTCATCATTGTATAGGGACAGTCATATATGTAAGCATATAGAAGGATAATCTTCATGTTTGTGAGGCTTATCAAGGCATAACAAGGAGTCTAGGGTGGTGTAAGGTCTAGTTAAAGCCTAATTACATTGTAATCCTATTGAAGGCAGTTTCAAACTCCTTAAACGAATGTAATTCTGCCAACAAAGCATGTAAGTAGTTGTGGTTTCCAAACTACCAAAGGAAGTTCGATGGGAAAAGGTGGTTGCAAACCTTCCCGTCGAACCAAACTGGTTTCCAAGAGGTTGACAAGGTTAAAAACGCCTTGAACATAATGATTGGAGGATGTAAAAGGAGTTACATGCAATACAAACCAGTTTCTGCTGTCATTTTGTTAGTTTTCTGCATTGTCTATAGTAACAATCTATACTAATCAGTTGTACGGCACTGTCAAGAAACATATGATGTTTGGAAACTATGTATGGTGAAGTGATCATCATTTGGAACTAGTTTGATGTTATAATATTGAGGAGGGAGTGATCTACAATCATTTTCTATTAGACTGTTTTCTAAATTTTCTGTTTTCATTGAAGAAAGGTGTTGCAACAGTCTGTACCATTGCATTGTATAGCATTGTCATGAGACTTAGGATGGTTGGTAATAAAGTATGTTGAAGTGACTTCCACCTTGTATCAGTTTGGGCTATGACATTGGAGGTGAATCAAACTACAACTCATTGATTATAGACTGTTCTTTAAGAAGAATTCTAATTTTTCTGGAAAGTACACTCCTATAGGTCGTACACAGAGAAGGTACAGCACTGTCATTCATCTTTCATGTTTTGATCAACTAGTATAGGGAGATACACCTCATTTTAAAGTGATTTGATGTTTTGAAGTTACATTATAAGGGAGATATAAGGTTTGTTTTAAAAATAGTCCATTTCAAGCCTAACAAGGATTGTGGTTGCAATCCATGAAGTTTCTTCCATTCCACTGATGTAAGACCTCATAGATCAGTGGAATGGATTGTTGTAGTATTGTTTCAATGCATTTCATTAAGAGTTTTGGCAGAGAAGGTGATTTGCTATTGTCTCATTGAAGGACCTAACAAGACCATGTGTTAGGTGATGTTTCAAGGCTCATTGAAGGAACCAAAGGTACATTTTTGGGAACAGCAGAGAGTAGGAGCCTAAAACCCACAAAAACCTTTATTTTGGCATGCATTCTAAGTGTCCAAACCCTTGGTTAAGTTCTGGACTTGCATTCTTTGGTAGTCTCTTTGTAAATTTGGCCTAATTGGGGCACTAGGCCACTGACAGGGGTTATTGGTTGAGATATTCCATCCAAAACAACCTATGCCAAGTTTGGGATATGTGATAGAGGGCCATAATGGGTATCTAGTAATTGTCTAATATCTGGGTTTGGAAGTCTGAGTCAAAAGTTATTAGGTTTGTTGTCTTTTTGAAGGGCTACAAGCCATTTTGGGTGGTTTGTGAAGGAAGTA
This sequence comes from Cunninghamia lanceolata, assembly GCA_027924645.1. Taxonomy (NCBI): domain Eukaryota; kingdom Viridiplantae; phylum Streptophyta; class Pinopsida; order Cupressales; family Cupressaceae; genus Cunninghamia; species Cunninghamia lanceolata. The sequence goes on from BSBN01001281.1 coordinate 10,292,867, forward strand.
CCAACCTGAAGTCCAATCTACCTTGGCCAATGGATGGAATGGGTCCCTTGACATCCCAAACCAACACTTCCATGATGATACTAGAGTTTTTTTCTGTTGTTCCCACTTTTGCATGAAGATCTCTGATTTTGGGCTTGTAGGTGTAGTTAAACCTTGTCAAGTTTGTCTATCTTTCCCCATCCAATTTGCCTCTACATCACCAAGGGAAAAAGATCATGTGCTCCTACACGTGGTCCTCTTTAAACTTATTTAATCTTTTTCTTCCACTTCTTCCATAATTTCTCTGGCCCATATGCATTATCCTTCGAACAGTTTTGTGCAACACTGTGGGCTGCCCTTATGAGACCATTTTCATCAATTACTGTCCATCTCCAATCTTTGAACACATAAAATGGAAAATTTTCAACATCAATACTCACCATTTCAACATATTCATCCAACTGTCTTTTTAGCCACAAAACATTTCCAACTTCATCTCTAGTTTCACTCATGACTACAATAACTTCTATATCATTGTCTTCAACCTTCTTTGTTGTACCATACCTCCTTAAACCTCCAACCTTTTCATTCCATTCTTTCTCAATGACTGTGAATTGCTTCCACAAATCTTCTTTAGCATTTTCTCTTGCTGCTCCTTCTGCATTGCTTTCGTTCTTCTTTTGGTGGTCTTCTTCCTCTTGGACCACTGTTGCTCCCACGTTCAAATCTGCACTCTTTGATGTTTTGCAATATGTGCTACTATTGTCCTCTTAACTCTTCTATTCATTTTTTCCTCTTTTCTGTCATGCTTCATGCTACGTCTTTCAATCTGCCTTTGTTTACCTTCTTGCTTCTTCTGATATTTTCTCCTCTTCATCTCCTTCTCATCCACCATCTTCCATATTTCTTCCTCATACTTACCCATCTCCCAATCCCTATCCAACTCATTAACCTTTGTAACTTCTTTACAATTATAAATTTCATTCAAAGCCTCATCACCAACATCACAATCTAGTACCTTGTTTAATCTCTCTTTTCCTACAACAAAAACATCAAAAGTTTCAAAAACATCATGAATTAACTCAGCTTGTTTACCTTGCACAATGCACTTGGCAATCTCTAACTTCCGCCAATCTAGTGCCTCCATTTTCTTCTCATCATGCTTCTTTTCAAGCTCTTTGCCAATATCTTCCCTTTCAACTTCCACTCTTGGATCAACATCACTTATTGCAGCTTCCCTTGCTTTCTCTGCTGCCACACTCTTTGCCCTCCAAATTTTGTTTACCACACCTCTGGGCTGATCTACTTTCATTGCTGTACTCGTGCTTGTCATTCCTTGCTTTATTTTCATCCTCAAATCTTCTTCTCTAGGCCTCCTTGCGGGCCTTATCTTCAAATTTGTTTGCCTCTCGCTCATCTACATACCTCTTGTTCTTTGCATTGGCTTGTCATCATAAACATACTCAAAAACAACATTCTTACTATGTTCCAACTGCTGCTCTTCATCCATATTTTTCTTTTGCCAACATGGGACTATGTACCCATGAACCACCCATTCTCTTTTCTCACAAACTTGTCCATCTATCATCACACTTCTATGCACATGATTAAAACCAACATTACAATCTTTATTTACAGAACAAAAATCATTAGTGCAACCTTCCTTTACCTGCTACCCTGATTTATTCTCTTCATTGGCTTCTTCAATTTCCATCTCTTCCTCTACACGAGCAACTTGTGCTACATCTGCAACTTCTTCCAAAGCATCATAGAATTCAAGGTTTGTCTTCTTATCTTCATCTTCTAACCAGTGATCCTCAACTTCATGTTCCTCTTCATTTTCAGGCACTTTACAATATACCTCTGTTGCAAACTCCTTTTGACATGCTGCTGCAACAATCTTCTCTCACCTTCAACACTTTTTCCAGGTGTTATTCTTACCCCATTTTTCATCATCTTCAAGGTCTCATTCTTGACCTTCTCTAATGCATTCTTCAAACCTGCATACACAGATGTAAACATAATAGTAATCAACAAAATAAGAGACCACAATGTCTCTCTCAGTATATTCTTCAGGGACACTCTTCTCTCTTCAATTTTCTTTTCCACCAGTACTACTTGCAGCACTTCTTCCTCTCTTCTTTCTCCCTTATCTTCTCTCATGTTCTCTTCAATGGGAACTTCAGTCACCGCTTCTGGTGCATGTTGCTCATCCAGCAATCTCTCGCTGTCCCAACCTCTATGGGCACTCTTTTCATCCTTATCTACTCTTCTTAAGGCATCTATTCTCTACCTTTTTCTCTTCTCAACAATCTCCTTTACAGGCCACTTTACTTTTTTTTCCATTGGCCATACCCAAAAGTAATTATGGCTTTCTTCTTCATATCTTTGTTGCATGGCCATCACATACTCTTTTAAATCTCTTTTTAATGTTGCCGATTCTCTTTCAAAATCCATACTTTGCTTCTTCATCTTTTCTAGGCTAAGTTGCCTCACTTCGGCTATCTACTCAGCACTCAGAATCTTCTGCGCTTTGATACCAATCTGATAGCACGGTTCTTATGCATGCACACATATCTCGACAAACCATCAACTCATGAGACCATTTTTTAGCAATTAAAAGGCTTCTTCGGACCTTCTTCCTTAAAGTGACAGTAACTAGGACAGCAACATTAAATATTAAACACAGTTAGGTAGATTGTAAGCAATCTGTGAGGTGCGACAGAAACATGCAATTCAGAATCACACATTGACAATACCTTCAACAAGAGCTTAGGTTCCATACAATTATTCAATAACAATGATAATAGAAAATACTATCTCTGCTCTAACATGCTATAGAATTATAATGAACAAAAATTTATTCTTTCATTCCATGCAGCTAAATCAACCTCCATTACAAGACAACAAAAACCCTTGCAAATTTCATCCATTCAATGACTCGATCCTTATGCCGGTCTATCAGTACCTTACAGCTTTGTAAAGCTCCATAACATTGTCAGCCTCCAAATTTAGTTCTTTCATTTGACATCAGCTATTTGGCCTTGGGCCACATTCAATTTCCTTCTCTCGACTCTGGATTTCCTTTCTGTGTGCTCCCACAATTTATGCATTGTCATTTTCCTCTAACCTTGACTCTTGACTTTATTCTTTCATTGCACTCAGCCTATCCCCATGGCCTTTCAAGTCCATTGTAGTTGTTTTGTTAGTATTTTTGACCTCACTATTAATGGTCGCTTACTGCTTATCGACCTCCATTCATTTGCCCCTGGCCTTCCTTCTATGTCGGCGTTTATATTATTTTCCTTCCACTGCTCTCTACAGTGATCTCTCTTTTTCTTGACTATTTCATATGTTTGATCTCCTTTACCCTAGATGCATGCAACCTCCTCCAATTATCTTCTGCCACTTCTGTATATGCAGCCCCTTTGGTACTTGGGTGCATTCGGCCTTCTTTATCAGCATCGGCCTTTCTTTCTCTTCATCGGCCTCTGCTATCCTTTTGTCCTTTGGCCTCCTTTTGTTCACCTCTGCATGTGCATGACCTCCTCTTCATATAGCATCAACCCTCCAACCGTTATCCTCCCATGACTGTTCAAAATAACTATTTCTACATTCAGTCTTGTTTATTCTATTCCGCCTGTCCTCTTCTTATCGGTCTTTATCCACTACTACCATGATCTACCACTTGCCTTCACTCTCTCAGTCTATTTTCAGCCTCTTTGCCTTTTTCCATTAACCACTGTCAACCACTAACCGTTACTCCTATTTAGATAGAGAATCTTTCATTATCAGGCACTAACTCTTCTGTTGTATGCTGTTGTAGTTTCTAATTTTAACCATCTGTTACAAAGAATCTCAGGACAATTGAATTAACTATTCAAACGGGCATCTCCCCAAAATAGCAATGGAAACTCCTTACTGCTAGTCTTCCCAATCTTGCACAATGTAATCGATTCTGCAATAATTACCACCTTTTCCACTTATTCGACTTTCTAGAAACTAACTATTATCGTTCATGTCGCCAAAGCGACAGGAGTTTCCTTCCTCATGCTTCCTGTCATTTGCCACAACACATTAAACCCCAAAATTTAAAGGCTAACACAAATTTCAAAAGTTAACTAAATGCCCCTGCATCAAAATGGTACCTCTAAACGGACTGTACAATCTTCGAATGAATCCCCCTGTAATTGGATGTTGAACGTTGTGGGCTTCGCCTTCGCTTGGGACCTTCGCCTGGGACCTTCGCATTCACAGGTGAATAACGCTCAAAGTGTCTTTCGCTAAATGAGCCGATATTACAAAGTTATCGACTCATATACCGATTAAAAAATATTAAAATAATACCTTCGAATGAAGATTTTCTTTGTTCGAAGGTATTATTTTAATTTTTTTTAATAATCGAGAACCTTCATCCAAAGGTTACCTTCATTAGAAGATTTCTCTTCATTCCAGGATTTCTGCACAGCGACCTTCATTTGTAGCTACCTTTGTTCGAAGAAAAACCTTCGAATGAAGGTATTTGATAGTTTTTGTCCCCCTCCCTCCCAATTTTTTTTGTCCCAAGTTTGGGACCCATTATTATGGGATTACCCTACAATGTATGATGTCAAGTGGGAGAATGTTAGGATTAAGGTACCATCAACCTTGTAAATTCTATGTAATTTATTGTTTCTATTATTTTATGTAAATTATCCATAAGGGATGAAAGGTTTCACCAAATAGCGACCTTGTTTCAACCGCATGTTTGATCTCAGTACCTGACGGATGTTGGTTATGGAGCACATTTCATTTCAGGGAGGCCTCCTTGTGGGGCCTAGGGGCCACACACCCCAATGGGGGTTCGGTGGCAGCGCCCCCGAAAGCTACTTTTATATATATTTTTTCATTTTAAATCCGAACCGTTCATCGTTAGGTTACATATCTGATGGTAAAAGTTATAATGGCTTTTCTTTCCCTAGAAGGCAACCCCTTTATGAGAATATTGTATTATGGTTGTGAATAAGTAGAGTAGAAAGTTGAGACTAGAAAAATAGGCGTTGTTGAACTGAAGACTAAAGAGGAGATTGATAGTGTTGTATTGTAAACTCTATTGAAGTTAATATAGACTGGTGCATCTCTTCTTGTGTGGAGTTTTTTCTTGAAAAGGTTTCTCCATGTAAACATTGTGTTATGTGTTTATCTTATGTTCCATTATTTCTTTTTCTTGATTTCATACTATCTCCATTTTAGTTTTCCACAGTTAAATATCTATATTACAATTGTAATCAAATTTTCATTGATAGTTGTTTACCTCCATTTCTAACATAGTGCATAGATCTCTTTGAGATCTTAAAAAAAAGCAGCTCGATCAACCTTATAGATCAAAAGTTATGGCCTCCAGAAGTTGTGCCTCTCACATTAGAAAATGTAAAAATGTGTTAGACATGGAAAAGAGCTATAAGGGGGAGTTGTACATGTTAACCAACTTATGATGCGTGTTATGAAACATCATAAGGAATCTTTGATTGGAGATAATGGAACCCTAAGGATTTGGGTGCCACTTTTGGGTGGTTTTGGTTCATGGTTTTCTAATTACCATTTGACAGTTTCATCTATTGTATCTCCTATATATGAGGTGCTTGAGACGGAGGTTGAGTGTTACAGTTTTATAGATGTTGTTAAGTTGCCTCCAGATCTATGGTTGGCGATAGTCTTGTGAAATCTTGCTCTGCAAGTATATTGTAATATTGTTAATATTTCTAAATGATATATTGGGTTGCTTTTGGAGTGTGGGGGTTTTCTCTTGAAAGGGTTTTCCCCATGTAAATCACTATGTTGTGGTATGACTGATATTTATGTTTATTTTTGTATAATTTTTGTAACTATTGAAAAGATTTCCATAATCCTCCTCTCAAGATTAGTGTAAGAAGTTGTTCTACTACTTTAGCTTCCTTACAATGTAAACATTAAATCTATAATATTTTATAACACTATTTTTTTTTAACTAAGTTAAATAAATTATCTTTTACAAATGATATATTTTTTCTAGGTTTGGCTTTGATACCAAATGTAACGTGGTGAGTTCTCAATATTAATATGAACAATATATATCCAAACATAATGTAGTATTAATTTAGGAAATCAATTTATTTATGAATAATATTTAATTAAATGCAATATTAAACATTTAAAATATAAAATACTAAATTAAATAAGTGGAAGTTAATAATCTATTATCATAAACTTTTAAATATTTCATTTGAGATCTAAAATTAAAGTAATATTAATCTGAGATAAACTCCAGAAATGACTTCATAGCCTCTAAAATATCAATGGTAAGACCTCTTAACTATGGCACCCTCTAGGAGGTACCTATGTAAAAACATAACATGTGCCTACATGCACCACAAGCCCCAGTCAGGACTATCCCAAGTGTACTCTATACCCTGAGTTTGACACACTTTGTATGCCCTCTCTTATGCCCATAGCCTACTTACCAAACCATTATCTTTTAAGAGTGACCCAAATATATATATATTACATTCGAGTCATAGGATTAAATAATAACCCAAAATGTGTCTTCCAACCATCACACCCAATCATTACCAAAAAAGGAATATTATTTTTATTTTCACTGTTTTTGTAAGAATCACTCAAATACGAATGTTTTTATTTTATAAGGTTCTTTTAACCTTTTAACTTCTTTTTAACTTGAAAGTAACTTTATTTTCATCCTTTTGTTTTACACCTCTTTTACTATTAAATAAATTGCTCTGCTTTTCTTTTTTTAAATCTTTGATAATGTTCTATAAACTTTATATGGCTAATTCTTTTCTTGGGGAAAAAGTCACATAACAATAGATTTGCTTCTTGTGCAATTTATAGTTTTAGGTTTCTTTTTGAAATTTTGCATTTTATGTCGAAACTAACATTTTTTCCAAAAATGTTATATGATGTGAAAATTATGTTCTCTACATTGTTGTGGTCTAAAATGTATCTTTTGCATTTTGAAATTTTATGTTTTGAAAATTGAAGAAAATCATAGGTTCTTCAATGGAGAAAATGGAAATTTGCATAGTGTTGATATTTCTTAAAAATGTAAAAATTGAAATTTATACCATGTGAAACCTTTTTATTTTGCGAGACAAGAAGTATCCTTATGGAAATGAGTTTTCTTATCATTTGACAGTGTGTCATAGTTGTGACCTCATTTTCTATGAGAAGGCTATTTCGAGTCTTTTAGTCTTCCTTTGTATGTTGGATCATTATATCCTACTTGTGTGTATGGAATGAACTATGAAACCTTTGATTTTTGTATGCAATACATAGGTAGGGCCACTTCAGTTGGTGCCCTAAGGAATATGTCTGAGTCTAGGGCCTTGTTCTAGTTGTTGTAGAGATTGAGAACCATTTATTGTGAATAGATGTCAATCCTTGGTCCTTTGACCTATATTCTCTTCCTTTGTCATTTGAATTGTATTCAAAATCCATAATTTTGTATTGGTTGTTAGTGTCATTCCCATTGTATATAATTATTTTGTATTGGTTGTTAGTGTCATTCCCATTGTATATAATTAGTTTTTATCACCATCCCTTTGTATTTCATTGGTGTATCATGACTGTAATGTGCACGCTTATTGGTGTATCATGACCTAGAAGACCATAATACAAAAGAATAACAAAGCTTACCACAAGATAACCCTAGATGTACCCTAGAAAAACCCTCTCAAGGGAAAAACCTATTACAAGTATGTGCCTAATCGGTGTTGTCATTGATGTCAACATATCTGTGTTGTCATTGGTGTCAACTGTATCCTTATCTTTTGATTGATTAGAAGCCTTATATGTTGAGGACATTGAGAAAATTAGCTCCTTTGGAAGAATCAGAAAGGAAACAGTGAATCACAATGAAGGCAGTGAGTTGTATATTGAAGAATAGTCCAGAAGATTGCTCTGCATTTCTTGTATATTGAAGATCTTGGTCTGTGGATTGGAAGTTATTTAGAGACATGTCTAAAAATGCTAAATCTTGAGTTTGAGCCTCCGGTATGAAGAATTGAGTGAGTTACATTCACCAGAGTAAAACCTATTTTTTTTAATTATTCATTGGTGGCAAGGAGAAAGTATTTTGCTCTGCATTCCTCCGCATTGGAGTATTTTGCTCTGCAGTTCTAAAGGGAAGTTTGGAATGATGATAATTGCCTACAACTACAATGGTTCATGATTTGGTGGTTCGCAAGCTATCTTTCTTTTATGACAGTTGAAGACGGTGAAGTTCATGTGCTCTAGTGTGAAGAATCTCATGGATAAAGTGGTTAGAGTTTGTGTGGTTGCTCCTGGTGATTACAGCGTGCTTGTGGATGCCTCCTGATCGTGTTCCTACCTTTACATTGGTCTGCGTTAAGGAATTGAGACCGTGTTTGAAGATTATTCCTAGATAACGTAGCGTGTAACCAGTCTTAGCCGACTTGGTTAATTCCAGTGATTGTGGAGATCTCTTGGAGATTGTAGAAGCGTGTTGTGGCGTGGAAGATTGTGTTTGAGTCCCAGCTAAGGCATGGCATGATATGTATACATCTTTACTACATTTCTTTAGCATAGTTTTGTATTAGGTCAAGACGTATTTTGTAAATGTTTGTAATGCCGACCTTGGAGATTGTTCCAATGGTTGATGATTGTAATGCCGACCTTGATGATCATTCAAGGTTGATGTAGTGTATAAATACTTGTAATTAAGTCATGAAAAAGTATCCAAGTGCAAAGATGCGAAGATAAAGTGAAGTAAGGCAGTAGAGCAGAGCAAAGGTGTTTGTGTGCTTCAATGGAACTGAACCTTGCATGGAGTAGATGCTATTATCTCAGTTCAACCTTTTGGCAGTGAGCCTTCTTTTGGCAGTAAGCCACCCTTCGGCAGTGAGCCATCCATAGGCAATGAGCCTTTCTTTGCAGTGAGCAATTTGGGCAGTGAGCCCTGTAGACAATGAGCCTCTATTTTTTCAGTATTGATATAACTTATATATTTATGTGGGCTAACACCCACCGTGGTTTTTCCCTTTTAGGGTTTTCCACGTAAAAATTTGGTGTCTCCTATGTTGTTTATGGTTTTGTGTTGAGCTTCTCATTTGATGCTTTCATGGTTGTATCTGAATATAAGTAATTAATAAGTTGATGATCATATTTAGTTAAAAGTTTTAGGATAATTGATTCACCCCCCCCGCTCTCAGTTGTCTGGTGCAGTTCAACAAAACCTAGCCTCCAAAGCACCCATAAAACTCAATGTATTATCTCAAGAACAAGATTACAATACACTTGTAAAGTCTCCATGCAAGGATTTTGAAGCATCAAGCACCCTAGTTGCATTCCTCTAGGTGAACAAGCAAATGAGAACCATGTAGCCACACTTCTCAATCCATGCTTCCACATATGCAACCTACAAGAGATGCCCAATCCAACCTTAGCCAACAAGTCAAAGGTTACACAAGTCAACATCAACAACTACTCACGTGCTTGATTTTATAAAGACAAGCTTGCCCAAAACCACTAAGTGGTATTACATAATCCATGAGCTCACTAAACCATGACCTTAAATTAAATATTTGGTACTAATTTTTTCTAATAATAAATATTTTCCTAATGTGGTACCCACATTAAATATGTATCCCAATCTCACATATAGCATACAAGTGGCCCCAAGAATGTCTACCCCATTTGGTATCTACATCTTTAAGATGCACCACAATTAAATATTATTTTTACATTTTAGCATTACTATTATGCAAGGTTTACAACACACCTTTTCCAACATTTTCCCACTTGTATACATTGCATAAGAGGTCAAAATTAAACTCAATCATCAAGGGAACAATCCCTATAGCCAAAATGTACCATCTAAACATCCAAATACTTCATGTGCTCCATCATGATACATGCAACAACAACCAAGGTGACCACCATCTCAACAAGAACCCTCTCATCCTCCATCATACTAATGCATGAAAGATAAGACCCAACCCAAAGGTGGTGCCACACTAATTGTCACATAGAAACATTATTGAATCATTCCTCAACTTAATATCTGAACACAAACACCAAAGCTAATGTTAACAAATAGGCTTGAGTAGCTGCCAAAAACTCACCAATAGCTGGAATAGTTGCTAACACATTCAACTAATCATACCTCAGAAACAAGGTATACACATCATCACAGGTACAAATCTTCTACCATCAACATATCCAACCCAAACATAATCATGGTTAATGTAAAATCTAAAATCAATCAAAGCATCCGAAAGTCCACCAATAGCACTCACAAGGTGTGGCTAATGTCATCAATATCATCTAGTACCAAAGAACATTCACAATGATTTGCAAACCTACAAACTAAACCGTTGCATACCCTCTCACCACTAATCTCCATAGCTCTCCCAAGTTCTCCACATCATAAAAGCTAGACATTAACGAGCCTTCATAATCACAAGAGCTCCACACAAACCTCAACTCCAATGTCATATGAGCATGAACCTCTAGGAAGAAACAATAGACCATATTGACAAAATCTACAAGTCAAACCATGTCCTACCAACACTAATGTGCTAAAGTTGTGATAAGTAAGATCTCCTTCCCAAAACCCTAAATTGAAAACCCTTCTCAACATCCAATCATTTAACCCCAAGGTCAAACATGTCATATATCAATAAACTAACCTGGAAGTAAGCCTCTCAAATGGAAGGAAGATTAAACAAAATGTCCATTCCCAAAACTAAAGAATATGCCAAAAATTCTCAAAATTATCTTCATAAAAAACTCATATTCATAAAGGAGACGAAGGAAAAATAAACCATGCCATGTACTCCTCAAACTAGCCCTCTAGAACCAACATCCATAGATCAAGGTTAATCCTCACGAAAAGACAAAGCATGAAAGAAAACTTATCCGAAAACAAGGTGGGACATACCTATCAAATGATTCGTTTCCTAGTGGACTAAGGGTGGGGAATGAGATTGCTCCTTTTGAGATGCACCAAGCCACCATGACTCTCTATATGAATAATCTCCTCAGCATGTCCATGTTGAAATCACATCCAACTCTAGGTGTAGGCTCCTCAATCTTCCTACCGAAACCTCATCAAAGAGTAACTGTCTCAAAACATGATCCATATAAACAAGAGATCTCTAGCCATAGCCAAGTCTATCCAGTGTCCATTAGCACCCAAAAGACCATCTCATGTCAACTAAACTCCAACTGCATCACTATAATATCCAAAATCTCCCAAGGAAAAATGACCATTGTATTCAATACTAGAAGACTACCTCAAATTACTATCAAAGTTCCAACTGCAAAACTGCAAAAGCAGGAAATCCACATGACATCGTGATTCACATCTTCATCATAGAAGATCATCTATCTCCAATAGATATATTTTCTACCAAGAGCACCCATATCATGCAAAGACTGCAAAATAGAATGGTCTAGAGTCCTCCGTGGCACAATATCACATCATTGTCAAAGCTCCCACTGCAAGTAATCTAGAGCTACCCATGGCGTCATGATGAACATCTCCTAACTAAAGATCATCCATGGCCCCCACACAATCAAAAACCTCAGCTACAACATTAGGAGCTCCTAAAGGGAAAAGTAAAGCCTCGATCTCCGAAAGAAGATAAATGTTATAGGCTCCCAAGAAAAACAACTGCAAGTGACAAAGTACTCTTACAAGAAAGTTGTGCAAACATCCCAAAGTAATCCACCATGAATCACAAGTACTCCATCCATCCATCTCATTGTCTCTATGCTACACAACACAAATGCATCATGTTGGCCAAAGGACCATCAACACCAAAATCTATAAACTAGCACTACAACGATCTATGGCTATAGACTACACGTATCTGAGTTATCTATGTAGCCTATGGGTATAAACATACCACAAAACTACACAACTCATAGATCTCAAAGCAGCACAACATGCATCCACCAATGTAGACACAAAGGCAAGCAAATTGAACACTACATTAGTAATAAGCAAATCATAGACAACAAGAAAAAATTATGTAGATTCTTCACAACTCAAACACCAAATCAACCCTAGATTTGATTTGCCACAAACCCACAATAAAGTAATCAACGTTCAAGAACCCATCAAGTAAACACTGCAAAAATGTTGAATGACTAAGCATGTACCAAAATCTCCATACCAAGAAAGAGAAACAACCTCCTCGAACCATGCATGCAAACATTCAAATATCTTGCATCCAGAAATAACCCCATGGGATTCACAATCTGAAAAATAGTCTCTTTGCAAATCTACAAAACCATAGATTTTGGTTAATCATGCAAAAGTTACAAAACCATTCATGTTAGGGACATGCATGGAAATCTATATCCACTTATCATCTAGAAGATCCACAAGTCTGAAAATATCAAAAAGGTTAAACTAGAACAATGGAATATCATAGATAAGTGTAACCATAGATGTAGTAAACATGAATCTAAAACATACAAGCACTATCATCCAATAGGACCAAGTGGTTGTCCAAGAGCTCTAAGTACCAAACAAGCCAACTCCACAACCAATACCATGTACTTACATAAACCATCATGATATGTTAAATATCCATTCATACAAGAACATCCATGACACCATGATCACCACCCTCTATTCAACTGCATCAAACTCTCATTGAAATGAGATCCTGAATCTCACATTTGTATCATCCATGTTCTCAAAGTTAGAAGATAACCAAAAACTCTCTAAAATCCACCAAGTGACCAAACACCTGATCCACTACAAGGTGCTCAGAAAATGCTCTTTGTGGCCTATAAGAAGTCCAAAATTGGACATCGTGGGCACAAGATGTGACCTATCGAATCAATGAGAGACAAACCAACTTTCAACTATAATTCTCTATCACAAACAACAAAATCTAGAAAAACCACTGACACCAGTTCATAGTGCTCAAAAATAGCTTTTTGTTGACTATAAGAAGTAAAAATTATGATAATGTATGAGTGTTATGGCCCGTTGAAAAATTATGCCTCTTTAGTGCATTCAAAAATGCCCTAGTGGTTGGAGGGTAGCCAATGGTGGCAACATAATGGGGTGGCACCACCTAAGTGGCAGCTAGGCAAAGCAGAGCTTGGAGGTGGTGATGGGGCAGTGGCCCACCACAACCGTTAGGGGTTTAGTCCCCCCACGAACTAGCCCAAACCAAGGGCTTGCACCCGACGACTGCTAGCAAAGGTTCCCCATGTGACCGAAGCTAGCCCTGTGGACACCAAAAAAATTATAATATTTTTTTCTGTGACCTTCCTACCCTCTATTGGTGATAGATTCGTATGGATGTTAATGCAGGTTGTACCCTACAACTAATAATAAACCATCATGCCTAGCCATAAAATATTCTCTACCGAATCGACTAACGATTGTAACACCATACAACCATAGGAATTTCATACTGCTATATGGATTTAACCTCCAAAGACTCCTCCAACCCCTAGAAAAATGGCCTAAATTTTTTTCTTGAAAATAGGTCGAGTGTATATCGATTTATAGGCTTTGGGGCCTTTGGATGAAATAGTGAGGTTTGTTTTTTCCCATGAGGTCATCTGCAGAATGTCACCCCCAAAACCCTCACAAAATGAGCCCAATCAAAAACCCATTTGCCAAAACTCAAAATCGCAAATCTACAAAACATTTGAAACCTTGAAGATGCATTCATTATTTTCCTACAAGACCATGGATTCAACTATGCACAAGATTCCACTCATACCAAGGGTTAACAACCAGGAAGATGTCTCATACAACCTGACAACTAGACTCTTATACCAAAATGAAAGGAAATTTGCAACAATATAAACCATTTCGACAACCCTTATGAGACAAACAAATACAAAACAAGTATTCAAAATCCACAATACAAAAGAATAACAAAGCATACCACAAGATAACACCAGATGTATCCTAGGAAAACCCTCTCAGGGGAAAAATCCAACCTCCAAAAACACCCACAAAACTCAATGTATTATCTCAAGAGCAAGATTACAATGCACTTGCAAAGTCTCCACGCAAGGCTTCTGAAGCATCAAGCACCCTAATTGGATTCCTCCATGTAAACAAGCAAATGAGAACCATGTAACGACTCATCCCAATCCATGCTTCCACATATGTAACCTACAAGAGATGCTCCATCCAACTTTAGCCAACAAGCCAAAGGTTTCACAAGCCAACCTTAACAACTAGTCATGAGCTTGCTTTTATAAAGACAAGCTGGCACAAAACCACTAAGTGGTATTACATAAACCATGTGCCTCAAAACCATGAGCTTACTAAACCATGACCTACAAGAGATGCTCCATCCAACTTTAGCCAACAAGCCAAAGGTTTCACAAGCCAACCTTAACAACTAGTCATGTGCTTGCTTTTATAAAGACAAGCTGGCACAAAACCAGTAAGTGGTATTAAATAAACCATGTGCCTCAAAACCATGAGCTTACTAAACCATGACCCCAAATTAAATATTTGGTACTAAGTTTTCCCAATAAAAAATATTTCTCCGATGTGACTCCCATAATTAATATTTATCCCAATGTCACATACAACATACAAGTGACTCCAAGAATGTCTAACCCATGTGGTATCCGCATCTCTAAGATGCACCACAATTAAATATTATTTTTACATTTTAACATTATTTTTATTCAAGGTGTACAACACACCTTTCCCAACATAGTGAAGATCTAAAGGAGTTGTATTCCTAACTAAAAATCAATGAATTTCCAAAGTATACTTGCATGGTTGTCGTTTGAATTGCAATCTTGACTATGCATGCTTGCATATGCTAAGGAAAGCTAATCCCTATAATCTAGCACTAGGAGAGGTTGTTGTTGAACCCATTTTGCCTTGTTGGGGGGTGTGTAACCCTACATACAAGCACTAGAATGCAGAGCAATACATAGTTGTAGAGCATAGGCAATCCAAAAGAATGGTACTAATGATGGAAGTAGCTCGATGGCGCAAAATGTTGAAGTCTATTGTGCAAGATTATACAGTGTGTTACTGATTAGCATTGATGTGTGTGTGATGCTATTGTCTAGCACAACATGAGTCTACTATTGTTAAACCAAGAGCTCGGTTATATCAAAGTGAAGTTGATGTGGCTTCTTGTGCTTGTAGTCTCGATAAGAACTATAGGTTTCCAACGTGAATGCAGACATGGCTTCCTATATGCACAACGTTAGAGAGGTGAGCTTGTATCATTCAAGTGCCAGAGGATTAGTAGATATGTGTATCTGGCACATTATTGACAAAGGAGAACGTGCACGTCAAAATAGTCATGTTCTTGTGCCAAGTGGTGTAGATATCATGGTTGGCACAGATTGGCACTTTATTATAGCTCTATTTGAGGGTGGGTAGATGTGAGATCTAGTGTGTGACCAACAATAGAGGTTGTCAAATTGTAGGCATATGGTAGGATGTGTATTACCTCTATTTGGCTAGCATTGTTGCTTTGGAGGCTTAGCACTATCAATGTTGTCGATGTGTATGTTAATGTATCCTACTGCAGGAGCATAACCGCAAAGAATGTAACTACTCTATAGCTTTGCGTTGTGCAAATGTTGTAGAATTAGGCACAAGAGACGAAAGAGGGTGTGCAACTAAAAGGTTGTGTAATGTTGTGTGTAAGATTGGCATGTTCAATTGTCTGACTATTGAAGGTAGAGGTGACCATTGCTAGGTCAACTTTGGGGCAAGCATGGGGGATCCAAATGAGCATACTTTCCTTAGCACTATAGAGTACAATTGAAAAGCATGTGAATTGCACCATATTGAAGGTAGAGGTGACCATTGCTAGGTCAACTTTGGGGCAAGCATGGGGGATCCAAATGAGCATACTTTCCTTAGCACTATAGAGTACAATTGAAAAGCATGTGAATTGCACCATATTGAAGGTAGAGGTGACCATTGCTAGGTCAACTTTGGGGCAAGCATGGGGGATCCAAATGAGCATACTTTCCTTAGCACTATAGAGTACAGTTGAAAAGCATGTGAATTGCACCATAATCAACGCTGTTGAGGGGGAGCAATGGGATTGTTGGAAGGTCCTTTTGTGCAAGTTACTATCAATGAGCACTAACTTGTAGATGCATATAACATTATTGGTTAGCACTAGGGTTCCTTCAATGAAGTATGATCATTGTTGTCCCTAGGAATGGTGAAACCTCTAAGGATAAGTTCAATGAGTTGGAGGTTGTGCACCATATACTATGTGAGTCTTTCAAGGACGAGGTCAAAGTATGCATCCTATGACTCGAGCATGTGGCAATTGTTAGTACCTTTGGTGTCGAAGTAGTTGTATCTCCTTGCACAAGTGTGTGTTTACATCCAAAGAGGTTGACAAATTTTGTTTCATCCAAAGAGGTTGACAAAGAACCTTTCCTCTTGGTAACATTAACTTCGTGTTTTCCTTCTCCATGGCTTGGCCCAAAGAAAATAAAAGTGCTAAAATGCTAAGAACCTAGCTAGGTTTGGCTAGTGACAGACGGCATGGGAATGAGCTCAAAGCTCTAATACCAGTTATCTAATTTTTTGTAGGAATTGAAGGATTAACTTTGCAAGTACCAACAAGTTTATGGAGCAGCGTTAATGGAGATAGGTTTATGTCCAAACACACACTTGTGCAAGAGGTTAGGGTTTGTGAAAAGGCAAGTGTTTGGGAAAGAAAAGTAATTTGATTTCAAAAGACACAACTGCATGTGATTCTATCTAAAGACAAGTAGTGTCCCAAGTGACATAAAGGTGGAGAATAGGGATAAAACTGGTGTTTTATTATTGTGCAAGGGGTCATTGCCATGTGGAATGGAGTGTTTACAAGCAATTTGCACTCCAAAGGGGCCAAAGTGGTGAAAATCGTGCTTATTATAAGTAGGCGTTAAAACAAGTGTGAAAGCAAAGGGGAAAAGACCATACGGCAAAGAAAAAAAATGTTAAACTATTCACCTTCAACCCTAAGCCTTACATAAACAAGGAGATTCAAACATGAAATAAGGTTTTTACACAAATATGGAATTAAGAATTAGGGTTTCTCTTCACTCACCTAGATGAAGGCTTATAGCATTGTTTTTCACACCAATAGAGGTGTGGGGAAGACATACTCAACCAATTTTTGTCCTTCAATACCCAATGTCAGGATGAAGTCTTTCTATAAACTCTTACTTTCCTCATCTCTTTGGCATGCCCCTTAGTTTCCTTGGAAATGGTGCACATGAAAACAAAGAAATGTCATGTGAATTCAATGAACTGTCGTGAATTCAATGAACTGTCGTGAATTCAATAATTTCATCAAACTTTTACTTAGAATGTTGATGCAAGTGTAAGAGAAAATTAATTTATTGCAGAGCTAAGGATAATAACATTGTTTTCTCTATATTTTTGAAAAGTTTGGAGATGGTGATGCTCCCACTCCAGCTCCCACTTCATTCAAAAGCGGAATTCCCTCCGCTAGCAACTCGCGGTAATGGTGAATACCCTAAATCCGATAACGGTAGTGGTGGGGGTTTAAGGGATCCGGCCCATCCCGAGTTAAATGGCGTCTCCTTAGGTCATATTAGCACACAAGGGCCTTCCTATGCTACTATGGCAAGCACGAGGGCTCATGTTTGTATGCCACTGCAAGACAAAACTCAACCCCTTCCCTACTCCCACACCTCCCCTGTGGTGGTGTGTGGACAAGAAGTCCTTGAAAATGAAGACCATTATGCCAGGCGTGGATTAGTTGGCAGGGTTAATGATCTGTGGCCCTCTCTCCTTGAACTAAACAAGTGGATCTTGGAATCTTGGAGACGTATTATCCAAGGTGATATTGATTTAGTCCCCTATGCAAGGGGTTTCTTCATTGCAGCTTTTGCTTTTGTTGAGGCTATGGACTCAGTGCTTAATGGCAGGTTGTGGATCTGGGGAGAGCACTCCCTTCTACTCAAACCTTGGTCTCCTTCATTTAATCTTATCACAAAACCTCTCAATATTAGGCCGGTTTGGGTCAAGCTATTCAATCTCCCTCTCCAATTCTGAGAAGAGTCGTCATGAAGCCATTGACAATGCTATTGGCCATTACCTAAAGGTGGATAGAACTCAATTATGAGGGTTTACCCTTCCAATGTAGACGATGTTTCACTGTTGGACACTTGGCTTCAGATTGCCCCCCCTCTCGCCGCAAGGTTGGCACGACATGGTGGTAGAATTCTCGCATTGAACACTAGACAATTAAAGACCCTAAGGAGATGGGTTCTTCTCAAGATGATGGTTATTCTCCTTCAACACCCCTTGCAACAAATCACATGCTTGAGGTGCAGACCCTTGTGGTTGGTATCTATGTATCCTCTGCGGGGACTTCTCCAATTCTACATCAAGTTGATATCCCCCCCAAGGCACGCAACGATGGGATTCTTGCTCTTGAATTATCTTCGAACACAACGCAGTCTTCAGCTTCCTTGGGCCTTCAATCTCCCTCCTATCGAGAGACATCTCTAGTAGAGGCAACATCAGAGGAAATCCCCTCCTAGATCTAAGGACCTTGTTAATGATGTAACCTGGACAATGGTCCGAAGCAAGAAAAAAGGTCAACCTAAATCTATGTATGATTCCCATACCCAAGACAAGGGGATGAGGATCTCTAGGACTGGGTCAAGAGTTGTTTAGCTTTCTGACCTGTTCGTTGTTTGTTTTAGCAATCTGTGGTTCTTCTTGACAGCATGGCTGTTGTTTAGTTGTGTTCAACTACTTTTGGCCATTGTTTAGCTTTGTAAAAGGTTCCAGATCCTTTCAAAATCTGTTTAACCTTTAACCAAAAACATTGTTTTCTCTATAAATTTAGGACTACCCATGATCTCATTTTGCTGGTTTAACACAATAGCTTGAGCTTTTGGCAGTGAAATTGACCCATCTTAGACGAAGACTTAAACATCAACTCCATAGATTTGTCTATCCATACTTCAAGACTGCCTTTGTTTTTTTTTTCAAACTATCAATTTTGCAGTTGTCCAGGGTAACTAAGTTGACAATTACATCTCGATAAGAATAAATCATGTTCTGCACTCTATTAATGAAATCTCTGCCATTTGTCGAACCAGTTTAATGTCTAGCACATTTCTGAAACAGTGGCATGATGAGTGCAGAAATTTTCTTTACAAAATTGTAATATTTCTAAGGAAAATAAGACAAGAAATTAGTCTTGATTTCTATTCCTATTGTATTGATCAATAAGAGATTAACAAATGCACCATTTGTAACTTCTGGTTTTTCTAAATTGACAGGTTTAGTTTTCCTAACCTTAGGACTTTTAAATTGCAACAGTTATTTCCTGCAATTGACTAGATGTTGGGGATTCCAATTCCAATTAATTCAAACGTAAAGCTATAGTAACTCCAATTGGCTCGACTAAGACAATACACATACATGATAAATTAATTCTATTATTGCACTTTGCAGATGTATACCAAAAAAGTGTCTCTGTAAATAGAGAGTTAAAAGAATTGCGAACAACAATTCCCAAGAATTAAAAGAGCTTTGCTGCAAAATAAGGCCGGTAATTCCACTCAATGAAGTAGAATTGTGAATTAATGTTCATTCTAATTATTGAAACATCTTCCAGTTTCTCTCTGATCCTGAACTTATATTTTAATCTGTCCTAGATTTGTAGTGTTACATATGTATATCTACAATAGAATCCGCATCTTCGTATTAAAGAATGATAAACTAAATCCACATGTAGATCATGCATCTCGAAAGGCATTTCAAAATTACCCTCAGACAATACATTTAGCCCAAAAAAATATTAGGAAAGCTAAAACTTGTTATCCAATATCCCTTTCGTCATTTCTCAGCCCATGCCTCTCGAAGCAGTTGATAGCGTCTGTTTACTCCTGTCTTGATGGTGGACTGCTTCGCGTTTCCTTCAGAATTTCCATTACTGTGCAATTTGCTCATTTGAGGAGAGACGGCAGGCACTGTTTCTACTAACAGGGAAAGCGGTGACTCTAGTTCATCAAGTTCATCATCACTGGTATAACCCTTCCTTAAAACAACAGATGTACTTCTTCCAAGGCGGGTATGGTTCGCATCTCCAATCTTCTCTCTAACTGATGATGGTGGCGGTGGAGAGTACTCAATGGAAGGAGCAGAAACTAGAGAAATACAAACTGAATCTTCCTCACTCTGCAAACGCCGCTCCAAAGGTATCTGTAACATAAGCATATTTCCGTCACAGAGCAAAAAGCTATAAGCATCATACACAACTAGAACTGGGGTGTCACATATGGTTAGTTAATACAATTACATTAGTTTCTCTTTAGAATAAAATAAACAGTTCACATTAACCAAGTTGGAAATGACGAGGAAAGCAATTCACATCATTTTATATCCTCTCAGAAAATCATAACTTTGTCTTCTCAATGGTCGGAGTTCGCTATAATAAAACTTACCTCAGCATTTAGTGTTTCCATCAGTTGTAATGGTACAGGGTCTGGACAGAACTCGTCAGGGATAAAGTTGCAAAGAATGCGCTTTATCAGAGGTAAACTGAGCACAGGACAGACCTGCCCATCATAATCATGTTCTAAAGTTAGCAACAAAGTTTAATAGTTGAAGGATGCTCTTCAGTGCTAAGAAAAAGAAGGAACAAGAGAGCATAATCATGTCCAATTGTCCAAGAAAAAGAAGTAACAAACAGCTGTAAACAGTAATTATAGTCATTCAATCTCTCAGTTTCCTCTCAAGTTGACAGCACAAACAGACTACCTCTTTTCTAATGGACTTATCCATGAGCATATCCTTTGGAAGCATCAGTAAGTCACTGGCTGCATTTAGAAGAGGGAAAGAACATAACAATGCTTCTACATCCTCACGGTTACCCTCCTGAGGATCAGCATCTTCTTGAGTTGTGTCCTCTGCATCAATCCCAACCAGGTCTGTCAACAACCTAGACCAGTTACCTACCTGCACAAGAAAATTTAAGTATTAATACAATGCTCATCCCTACAATATTAAACAGAAGATAATGCAATAAAATAGGATTTACCCTTCCAATGTAACAAAGGTACTGTAGTTCTCAAAAGCATAAACCAGTATTTCCCCTTGCAATAGCATCAAAGGAACTCATAACTTCCATGACATAATTTAACCCAAACAGCTGCAATGTAGGTAACATCTTGCCCACAACAAAATCAAATGGCATTCACCTCAGGCTGAAAACAATGAGACTAAATGGGATCAAGACACCTTTTCAATGCTCATGTACATGACTCCCTGAACAAGTAGTATCTACAAGCAAGCTACACCTGAAATCACTCGTGAAGGGGCAGAGGATATCCAAACAAAAAGAGAAAGTGGGGGAGGAAACACAATGATGGAATGATCAGCACCAATTCTTTTACAGAAAATTCAAAACTAACAACAATAATCAGAACATATTCCTTCTGGATAATCTAAATTTCAAGCTAATAAGCAGAAAATAATCATGGCAATTCAGTCAAGAAGGCCAATCATGAGATAGTTACTGCTAGCAGCATGTTTATTTCATCTGTTGTATTACATTTTTCAGTCTACACAGTACTAAAATTTCCCAAGGATAACATTACACTATTGTTAAAAATGCATCAATATCCTTTGGATTTAGCAAATTGTATTTAGAGCCATAAATTATAGCCTTTACATCTGACAGCGTGAGTGTTGAGATGAAGCATGACCACAATGAAGAGCCAAGCTTAATTCCCCCCAAGAACCACTGGGCAAGCTCCCATTGCATTAATGCAGCAAAATCAAGTGCACACGATTCAGGCCCCCATTTATGTCCCATTGATCAATCAAAAAAAATTATAGCCTTCAAGTGAAACCTCAAATTCAAAACCAATTATGCAATATTCTTGCTTTGGGACTGTACTGTTTCCTCTACTTATGGTGAATTATGTCGAGCACAGTAACAAAGAATACACCACAAATATCATATTCTTTTGAGCTTGCAGAAACTCCATGTTGCAGTCTTCTTATCATTCACTGTTTTGTTCTTAGCAGCGCATCTGCTTTCACTGCTTAGCCGCAAACTTCTCACCTTCTCACTCTCAAAATGCTTTCTCAAATTTAAAATCTAGACACCAGAAATAGCCATGCAAGGCTTTTAACCTGAAGATGCATGTGTCTTTCTAAGAGACTTTTTCTAGAAGACGGTAAAGCTCTTCTTATACAGTTTCTTTTCTACTTCCAAGGCTTGTATTTGAAGCCAAAGGAAAGTACAAACTCCATGTTATTATAAGGTGTTGTACACGTTGCATGGAAATATATGCTATTTTGTAAAGTTCTGGTCCATGTCAAAATGGGCGCCACACTTTGGGGGAGCTCAATATCTTCCTGGGGGTGTTGGTGTGTAATATTGCAAATGCATTTAATATATGGGGGGTCATGGTTTAGTGAGCACATGGCTTATTCGGCTCATTGAAATAATACATTTAATGGTTGGAGATCATTGTAATATGCATGTAATATTGTTAAAAACTTTTAGTATTTGGGCCACACGTTGCAAGCCAAACTTGGGCACTAGGCTTGGAGGGAGCAATATTGGGCCTCGGAGAATATGTTCTCACCTATATCGGTAGCACTAGGGTGCCCACCTTAGAGATGCAAATGGGTGCATTGGGTGCGTTGATTATTGGTGGCAAGGTTGGTTAGGAAGCTTTGTGAGTTTTCCTCTCATTGTTGCTCTATTTCCTATAAACAGAAGGCTTGGGATAGAATTACTAATATCTTGTACATGCTTATTGTGAGTGAAATTTGGTGTAAGTACTTGGAGGCTTGAGTTGCTTGTTGAGAAGATCTTGAAGAGCATGGAGAGTGATGTGTGACTCTCATTTGTTCTTGCATTGATCTCACGGGAAAAACAATAATAGTTGCTCACTGCTGCAGAAATAGGTCACATCTTGCATGGTTTCTTCCTTCGTTGAAAGTGTTGATATCCATGGAAAGGCTCAAAGCCTAATACTGTATTGTAATTATTTTGTTCCCGGAAATACATTGGTTTTGGTGCTTTGGAGGCTGTGTTTTTTCCAAAAGAGTTTTCCCAGGGTATATCGGTGTCTCTCTCTTGTATGGTTGTTCTTTATTTTATTCTTGCTATATGTTGTTTAAGCCAGAATGCTGCTAAAATTTGTATAGATCAGATAACTTGTGACATCTCCTCATAGGGTTAACGTAGGAAATTGTCTGTATTTTCTTTCACTCCAAGATTCGAACTATTTTGGGCTTTCTATCAATTGAGTGACAGAAATGTAGAATCAAGTTGCTAATGTGTTGGCAGCCCCATTTTGAAAAGTACAATCAATATTAGAAGTTCACAAGATCACATGAGAAAGACATTTTCCCACAGCGAGGATAGGTCTGTAACAATGATCGACATAACCATTCAATGTTAATACTCAAGTTGCTTCAGGGTATCTATTTAAGTCAATTCTTAAACAAGACAAGATACCTGTGTTACTATCTTTTTTGCAGTAGAATGGGACTCAAGAATTTCAACAAAGAATTTGCGTAAGAATCTTTGACATTTTTGCAAGAACATCATGGTCAACCAATATTCCTCCAAATCCCATTACTAAAACCATGCCTCGTAAAAATGTCAAGTAGCCTAATTATTAAATAAATTCTATCCAGGTTATTGTCCATTCCATATGACATATTACGATCAAACAAAAAGGTTATACTAAACAATGGAAACAAAACAACCACTCTTCAAAGAACTCTACCCAATCCACCTTATTGATCTAGTAAGCTTTTGCATATACTGAATGATTTAGGATTTACTAGGTATAAAGTTAAATTTCAATGCCCTGCCAACAAACAAGTAACCCAGTATCAACACTATTACAGTGAGGAAATAATCAAATACTGGAATAAATTTGTGTCTTTTGTCAAGCAAAAACCAATCCTTTGTGATCCATAACTTGTGGCCTGCACCTTTAGCGTCTATATCCAAGAATCTCATAATAAACATTTCTATGTATTTTAATTCCACAGCCATCTGTCTATATACAAGAGTCTCATAACAAACATTTATATGTATTTAAAGTCCATGCCATCTGTCAATTGTAATTCAACCCCTCTGCCTGTATGCCCATGTGATATATTTCTCAATATTCATAATAAGAGAGCTGATACACTTTAAACTGGATTTTACCATGCTAAAAGAAAAGTATGCATTGTAACCCATCACATTAGAACCAATGGTTTAAGCTATTGACGGCTTAAAAATCTCTACAAGTAGCTTGCCTCTGAGGTCTGGAAATTGAATCTTCTTAAAGCCATGGTCAATCCCCTTCCAAGAACAGCTACCCATTTAGATGCTGAGGACTGTCTAGCCTTGCAGATAAACCAAATGCTGCAGGCCCAAGTCTCTCACAAAGTATTGGCAAAGGAGCATGCAGTTCCATTCTTAAAGCACCCACATTTCCAGGGTCATATATATTGATGTCAAAAGTCTTGATCATTGATCAAGGAGATAATTTTCCCTCAATAGATGATGGTGGAAACTCTCAAAAGATCGCTTGGAAATTTGATAATCCTACTACTGCATTTTTCCCATAACAATTTGAGTGGTGTAAAGATTTCTATAAAACAAACTGCCTGAAACAAAAAAGTAGGTGGATTTATATTGGTGGAGACTCTTAAGACAATAGCACTATGGCAAAGTGAGGATGTATATTGACATTCTTTGAGCATAAACACAGTAGAGAATAGGGCTTCTCCTATGATATCTAGCAGAAAGCTTGGTGTAGAAAAACCAGAGATACCTCTCACCTTGAAGATCACCTCATCATAATCTCTAAATGTTTTACTTTTAAAAATAAACTTCTAACGATGTATAATGTGTAGATCCAGTGGTTTTCAGCCTTTCAGTCCAGCTGTAATTGAATGATCAAAAATTCATGACGAGGTAAGTTTAGACTATTTCTCTGCTTACATGGGTTTTTCTTTTTTCAAATAAAAAAACACAAATGATAATTAATAGACTTTGGAAAAACAGACAACAGTAAGAGTGAGTTATTCTTAGAACCTTCCCAAAATTAATCAAGCTACATTGATCATCTTCTCCATGGCTCCACCCTAATTTGGATAAAGCTCTTAAAACTATCAGTGCACTACTGAGTAGACCAGGTTCTATACAGAAGATTTGAACAAGGAAAGACCCTTGAGGGATCCAAAATGTCTTCAAAGAGATAAATTCTCAAACACCACATTATGCTCCTGAGTCTGATTGTAAACCCTACAGCAGAAACCCTATGTGAAAACAAAAACTGAACCTGAGGTCCTGAACTGCAGAAACAAGAATCTGAATTCTGAATGCTCATTGAAGAATCAATGCTTTTGTCTATTTCTTATACTGGGAAATCGAATAGGATAAGCTCAAGTCATAAAAGTAT
The DNA here is from genome assembly GCA_027924645.1 of Cunninghamia lanceolata. Classification (NCBI taxonomy): domain Eukaryota; kingdom Viridiplantae; phylum Streptophyta; class Pinopsida; order Cupressales; family Cupressaceae; genus Cunninghamia; species Cunninghamia lanceolata. The sequence goes on from BSBN01001281.1 coordinate 10,318,286, forward strand.
TGAAGCTTCTACAGATAAATCCCAGGCCTGAATAATCAGGAGACACAATAAAGGGTTGAAATTGGGTAAATTACCACATACAGCTCACCGGGTGCAGCATACCCCAACTGATGAAATGAGGCACAAACCCTGGCCGACTTTGACAGAAGAGATACCCTTTGGTCCTGGAATCTGAGCTGAAAGTTATCCCACAAGAGGAATTACCAAAAAAAAAAAAATTTAAATACTGGGAAAAAAAACTCTCATGAAAGGTCCAATTATTTGGACAGCAGAAAAAAAAACACCCATGGAAAAAAGGAACTGTAGTATTATAATATAATGAAAAAAATGATTCAGGCCCACAAAGAAGAGGAAAAACTAAAAAGTTTCCGAAGACATGAATACCAACTTACGCCGACACATCTTCAAGAAGAGACATTACCACTCATTTAAGACAATCGCAGTAGATTTGTAGACTTTGCACAAAACAACTTCCAACCAAAAGTATGCCCCATCCAAAGGTCCTGTTTATGGCTACCATTACCACTTCAGTTCTTTAGTCTTTTGGAATTGGGAAAACTATACATAACAAGCAGAAGTAAAACTAACTGACATAAAGACAAATAATTAACTATTAAAAATTAGAAATGATTATCAGAACTCTTCAACCATCGCAAGGTACCAATAACAATGCTGAAGCAGTTTATCCTCCAACTTTGTAATAGAACCGGGAAGTGATAAATGCTTGATTGCCAAAAATAGCCATCAGATGTGGAAGCTGACATGATGATAGTCAGCTAGCTGTCTTGTAAGGACGAAGCCTTTCAGAAAATTACAAAGAAAATATTTGAAGATCCAAATCCAAAAGCTTACCCTGCAGGCTTCCAAGGTTTAAATTAAAAAGCAATCAATAAACCTGGCTCAAAGGAGCTTCCCAAGGAGACAAAGTATCAAAAGGAAGAGGGTAGCATCTCTAATTCTAATGGGTGGTGACAGGTCAAGTTAAACATATTGAAGGAGAAGGGCATTTTCACAAGATCTGAAGAGATGGTTAAACCATGAAAGATGGTGCCCCAGAAAGAACGACCAAAAGAAAGAAGACAATAGCCATGGTATGACTTGAAGCAGGGCAAGCCTAAGCTAATGGAGGTCAGTAATCTTTAAGAGTTTCCAAGTTGAAGTAATACATTCTCATGAAAAAGACTGTGTTCATAAGATTAAAAGGAGATGGTCAAATCATGTCAACTGGTGCCCTCAGCATTTATGATAGCCAGAAGGAAGATAATAATCAAGGCATGAACTTAAATGAGAACAAGACTAAGGATTTTGCAGAAACTCATATTTTGGAGATACCAAGTTCAAGCCAGCAACAATAGCTTTTCAGTTCCTATAATAACTTAACTAGGAAGTTATTAACTGCTAGGTCTAAGCAACAAGTATGCATAAAAGCCTTGTGGAATATAATTGTGGAAAGATAAGACCAGGTGAAGCTCCTAGGCGTTTGGAATAGACTTTATAAGTTACTTCAAAGTTCAAACCATGTTGACATAAAACCAGCTAATTTATCAATTTGGTCAGTTTGCAAGGAGACACTAAATTTTCAACACTTGATCCTAACATTCTAGAATGTAGCAATTCAAATCTTTCTACAATATTATATGCTTTTTAGTTTTTACATAAGCTTCTAATGAAGAAGCTTCAGAAACACAGACAAACAAGATATCCACCTGATTGAAATGACTGGAAAAGAGCGACATGTTCTGTAAAATATATAACAAAATACAAAAGCATACAAATATGACTGGCACACAAGTTAATGATTGCTACAGGAACACTAAGAAATAGTGGAATAAAAACGTACCGCATTTTTTAGCTGCGCTCCAGAACCAAAGCACAGATTGCCAGCAGGTATGGGAAGAACACTCGAATCAGTTATCGGATCTGATATGGGGTCAGTCGGCATGTCTCCTTCTGATTCACGTAGTATAGCATTGAACATGGCCACATCTAGTCTAGCTACACACTGTTCCAAAACCTGCAAGCACATGCAGAAGATTCATATCAAGATTTCACACTGTCCGTATATAATAAATATACATTTTCTGCAGTAAACATATGAAAGCCATAGCAATACTAAGCTATGACAGTTAAAAAAGAATCACACGTAGTTGTTTCATAAAGCAAGAACAAATGTTATTAATTTTGCAGAATATTGTGAGCGTTGATCTTGATTATATATATTATCCTGGAAACAGTTTGCATGTTTAAAGCCTTGCTCTAAATGTGGTAACCAGGTTCAAAAAGTTCTGTAGGATTGAGAAAGGCAAAAGTTTGAAACTCCAAACTTCGAAAAAAGTAGGGAAATATGTTTAAAATTGAGGCAAATATTAGAAAATATATCTACAAAAAGTAAAACTATCACTAAGACTAGTCACAAGATTAAATAATGTACAGCATAACATTGTGAAAAATAAAAATAAAAATAAACAAAATGCGATTATTCCACATTGTTCATGGGATAAATCTTGACATTTGTTTTAGTATGGTGGTGGTATGCTCACTGTCTTCTCAACTGTTTTTTACTTTTTTTCATTTCTTAATAAAAAAGCCAGTATTCTGCAGGAACACGTCCCCCCGCTAAAACCTGCCATTTCAGGGACAGTAACGTCCCCAAGGTATACAGATGCTGGGGAAACATTCCCCCACTGCCACCAGCAGGGAAGATACGTGCACCTTTCCAGGACATCCCCCCCTGATGGGGACATTGGGGGGACACTGGAGCATCCCTGGGACACCTCAGGTACTTCCACAATTCTCTCGAACGTCCCCAAAACTGCCAGTCGTCTCCACAGCTTCTCTATGTCATGATAACGATTTTGTTTTGTGTCAAAGCTTTCAATAGACAGACAACATGATCGCATTTACAACCTTGGAAGAAAAAAGGGATACTTACATGGTACTGGATGCAAAATAGACTATTAAAACAGCTGTTACTGTTTTTGTTTACTCAGATGCACACTCTCTTATCTTAACTTTAGGAAGTTGTTGTTCAAATATTTTGAAAAGATTCAAAAGTGACGATATTCCTGTCTTCAACTGCGTAGCCCTCATCATTTAGACCATCCAGATTCTCTAGCTTCATCATCAGTTCTCTGAAGAATGAAGATTTGATCAGAAATAGTGAGGACTTGGTGTTAGAGAAAAGTTGAAAACTTGAAAACATAGTGATAAAATTATTAAAGATGGCATGCACCATGAAGGTCCATGTGGTCTCGAAGGCCTTAATCTGGGCTTGGTGGCAGGGGCTACGCCCCTCAACCCCACCCTGTACCTCGATAGGGAATGCACCAGGGGTGCTGCCCCTCAACCCCAACGCCCACTCTGATTAATATATATCTCTACCATCCCCAAATTTAGGCCAGCCATCCCCCCATTCCAAAACTCTGTGGAACTATGAAAAAAACAAAACTAAAAATCGGGTTCAGCATTCAGTCTGGACAATTTTGGCCTTCCAAAATAATTCAGGCCTATTCTGAAACTCCGTGGAACTACAGAAAAAAGAAAACTAAAAATCAGGTTCAGTATTCAGTCTGACAGTCTTGGCCAACCAAAATAATTCAGATTCAAGGCAAAGCTCTGACACCTCCGGTCAAACCTTGTACTCTGAATGGTAAAATATTCAGATAGATACAAGCCTGTTTTTGTGGACACTTTTTTGTGGACCCTTTTTACTATGCAAGTCTTTCAACTTTTCCGTATTTATTACGGCAGTAAGCACATTTTGATTTTTGAAGTATGAGAAAGGTTCTCCAGGATTTAAAATATTCTTCCAGCATATAGTAAAATATGACTTGAGCTGGCTTATTGATATAATCAAATGTTTTGGCATACATTATCATGCACTAGATTTGTGAAGCCATAATATAACACTCTCATACAAGGCTACAAATCACAGTGCTCGTGAATTAATCACAGATAGGTTATTCACTAAGCAAGCATGAATTTTAAGTATCTTGCAGAATACTTTGGCAGCCAAAAGTTGATTGCTGGAATTGTGTATATAGATGCCATAGTTTTAAGACTTGGACTCAGTAGCCCAAACTTTTGACTGACTCGGGACACAGCCAAAAACTCAACAAATAAAAATATATAAAATTTCATAAAATAAATTTAAATATGTAAAATACTGTTTAAAAACATAAGAACTGAATTTTGAGAATGCCTAGCTAGGAAACTTGTTAAAAATTTATTCAAATCCACAGCAATGAAGAAATAAAAAAATTGAAGCGTTTTGTAGCTTTTTCTACTAGCTAAAGAGTTTCTAGAGAGTACACACTAGAAACTTGAAAACAACAAGTATGTCAAGTAACTATGGTAGATGCGATAGATGGTATCCACTGAATTTTAAAACCATGATAGATGCTACCCTGGAGACAGTTTCTATGTTTTTAAAACTTGTCGTGTATAGTAACATATTAAAATAGATACAAACCTATTTCTTAAGAAATATTAATATAACAAATGTTTACTGATTTTTCCATATATCAATCCAAGTGAGCATTTTAGCTTGTCTGGCCATTTCCAAAGATCGGCATAATCCATGTTGCCACACGCATGTTACATTCACATGCATTCTTCTCCAACAGACAAACATTGGTATTTGGCATTTTGTCATAAAGAATCAGATATTTGGAACAGGTGTATTTGCATCCTTTAACTCTTATTAATAATTTATTATAAACGTAGAGATATTTGATTTACATTATTAATCTCAATCATACACATTTAGGGTGTTTTTTTAAGTTACTAGTATGATCACAGTGATTTTTCCTTACAAAGTTAACAAAGTACAAAACAATACCATTTTTGCCAGGACACTTAAGCACCCACACTCATGGCCTCCTGCTCGAACAGGACAAAGCCTCTGAAAGGCATCCAGAAAAGCCTTTTTCCAAAGATTTATGGAAAATTTCCCCTGCTGACGATCACCAAGCTCAGGACCAAGTAACTTTTCAAAGCTTTTTCTTGAGTACAACATCCTATGTTCCTTGAATGCCACATCAGTTGGACATTGCATATAAGGAGTCAAGGTCTGCAATACAACAGATATCAGATTGAAACCCAATAAGTTGAACAAAATTCATTACCAAATTTAAGTAAAAAAGAATAATGCTGAGGAAATTCAATTATAATGAAGTTAAAAAAGAAGCAAACACAAAAGAGTGTTTTTACCTGCCACCAAACAGATTCAATGACTCTTCCATATATCCATGACTCAATTTCTTCTAATGCAGTTATAAAGGTTTGTGTTTCTTCCCAGTCATTCAACTTCTTTTTGGGACTAAGCTTTTCTCTTCCTTGTTTGGTAAGACTGTTCCTGGAGTTCTGTGAAGAGGACAGTCTCTGGTTTTTCCTGACTCCATTTGACCCATTGGAATATGACACCTGACATGATAATTGGGAGCTGTCAAAAGATTGGGAGACTATCTCTCGCAAAACAACTGTATTTGACCACCAGAAAGTTAATCTGCACATTCAAGCAAATGCGGGAGGGTTAACCAAAAATTTACAACAAAGCGATTCCTAACTAGTTCTGGCATGATTCTTCATAAACCAGTTCTCGCATATCTAAACTTACATAAACTCCCATTCAAGATGCTCGGAAATATTATTGCATCCAATGTAAATGAATTATAGTTCTAAATAGAAATAACACATGATAAATACCACCTGTCAACAAATGTGTAAAGCTATAAAACTATTTGTAATTATCTACTAATAATACAGTGAACTTTTAGATGATGACATAGAAAGTCAAAAAAGGACAAATTAAAAGGAATGTTGATCTCCATGTTCTCTTTCAACCATTTCAAAAGCAATTTCCAATAGGTATTTAAAATTCAGAGCACATGCATCTACGTGTACCGGCAATGAATACTTTGAAGAATATAAAATTGTTAAGGAAATGTTTTAAGCCAAAGATGATAAATAACTAGTTACCAGAATCTTAGCCTGTAGCAGCTTCCCCTCTGCTCAAGAGCATCTTTGAATACCCCAAATCCTGAGTTAGACACTCTTCATTTGTCAACGAGCTAAAGCAAGTTTTTTTGGTTGAAATTGAAAATGAAAAGGTAATAATATTGCTGAAGATAGACCCGGCAAGATTGAAGGCTTCTCTAAGAAAAAGAAAAAGTACCCTCCCAACAGAATAGGACGAATCTTACTGAAGCATAGTCTTTGAAGGACCAGCCAACCCTATGCCCAGAATGAGATTTGCACTTTTTCATGTCTAATTGTCGACTTGAAGAAGTAAACCTCAAAGTTGCTTCAACATTAGTCTTCAACAATAGTCTTCAACAAAGCTAGTGCTCAATCCAGCCCACATTTGATAAGAGAAAAAGTAAATCTTGCAAAGCCATCTTGTGGAAGTGAGCAAACCAAACCCTATAGCTCAACCTTGACAATTTATAGTGCACAGTATGTTAACTGATCTTTTATTCCATATCGGCTCTCAAAATGAGCCCTGAATAGTTGCAGAGTGATGCATGAAATCTGAGCAAAGATGCTTTAATGTGCCACTTCATGAGAATTGGCCCATTGGAGATGGCTTTGAAATAGTGAATACATCGTCACTGGAAAATAGCAGTTGAATTTCACCTTATCTAGGCAGATTGGAAGAAGGTATTCTGGGGTCAGTATTGGTTTTTTCAATGGAAATGGGCTCTTCATGAGATTTTAAGGCATTGGCTTAAGTTCCAACCAAAGAGATTATGTCAGCACTAAAAAATGCTAGTTAAATTTCACCTTATCTTAGGCAGATTGGAAGAAAGTATTCCAGGGTGGATTTTGGGCTTTCAATGGGACTGAGATCTTTATGGCTTTTATCCAACCAAAGAGATTCTATCCAAAGTGCAGATATATGGATTCTGCTGTTTGCCCTTCTCCTGAAATTTTAGATGATAAAATTTTTCCTGCAATAGTAGATGAGATGGGAGAATCACAAGAACTACAAATTCCACAACAGAGTGATGATGTATGTGACTATGTGCATAAGCATAGGCCTTCAAAATCCTTTTTAAGGAGATAAGCTTGAAGACCTTAAATTATATCTGGGAACCAACACTAGACTAGGAGAATTCGCCTTTCAGGTTCAACATGCCATGAGAAAGCCCATTTTCCAGGAATTTTCCCAACAATGACCAATCAAGAGGAGGAAGATGTGTCTAACAAAGAACTGCTAAGAATATATTTAACAATTCAAGAAATTAAAAAATGCTGAAAAAGTTACAGCAACAGTTTTTGTAACACTGAAGAATGAAACCAAGATGCCTGATAGTACATCCACCCACCCTGAGTTAGCAGTGGAGAATGCTTCTTTGAAAGAAAAATGGAAATAGATAAAGAAAACCTTGTAAAAGGAGAATCATTATAAATTCAGTAGAAGCAGAACACATAGCATAAATGGTTGGTCAGTGCTACTTTGGCCTTGGATGTTAGGTGTGATCCTAACGGGGGTACCTCTAATGGTCCTCCGCACCCCCACAATGAACACTATCAGATCTTGTATCAGTCACTTCACAGCAATCGACGATGGCACTGACAATTCCACCATTTCTAGTCCAGACAGTGATACTTGATGATCCTCAGTCTTCCACTACAGCTGCTCTCTGCTCTTTGGGGTTTTTGTTCCCCTTTCTTGGCTATTTGTACCTATTTCCTGACCACTTGTTTTGGTGGTCCCCTGTTGTTTCGTATTTTCTACTTTTTTCTTTCCCTTGGTGGGACCTTTCTAGGTTTCTCTTCCTAGACCTCTCTATTGTATACTGCTGTTCTCTTGAGAATTACTGACCTGTCACCTACTTTTGGTCATCCCTGGACATTATTATTATTATTACTATTATTATTACTATTATTATTATTATTATTATTATTATGTTAAAATCATATATACCAAGAATGATTCACAGGGGCCTTAAGAATCACCAAAGAAAAATCTTTGAGGCCCATCCAATTTTGTCTCTGCATTTGGATACTACATCCTAGGAAATTAAACCCTGCAAGTTCCATCCCCTAAACATCATTATCATGTGGAGGAGAGAAGGCAAAAGGGGCTTAACCAAGCAATTCGCTCAGACAGATGAAAAAGAAAACAGGTAAACAGCCATCTACATCTGAAATGCTTTTACAGTTCATTTTAAATGTTAGATGGACAACAGTAACTACCTACCAAATTAGAAAAAGAGATCGCAAGATTGTCAAAAATTCTATGCAGATCCTGCAAACCCATAAAGCTCCTATGCTTCTATTGCAGAAACTTTTTGGCCTACTTGTCATGTTTTCTTAGCAAACAAGGAAAATTAAAATAATAAAAACATTAAAATAATGATCCATGACTAGCCAAAACTTAGAATTTGGAAGGTGGGCAGATAATTTTACAAACAAAAAGAATGGGAATCACCCAATAGATTTTCATATTCAAGCAAAAAAATCAAAAAACTCATAAGTTATAAGAACTTATAGCGAATATCAATGGAAAGCAATGATTTTTACAGCTTGCTGTTTTTCCTAAATGTAAAACTATTAGTATTAACTACTTAAGTATCCAATTACATTTGCAGCTTTCATTGCTATAAGTATTTTCATTAAAATATCTACCATGCATTTCAGTTAGATCTGAGGTACCAGATTACCTTGGAACGTCATTCCCACAGGCTTTTGCAACCAAGATAAGCCCAGAGGCTGCATTTCTTGCAGCACCTGCTCTTCTGTCTTGACTCCAATGCTTGCATGCATGAATATAAAGCCTTGCCAGACGTCGAGCAGGAGAATGAACCTTATGAGATGAACCCCCATGTTCGGCAATTACAGAATACACAGCAGACTCAATAGCAGCAGCTTCTCTCAATTCACCCTCAAGCTTTCCAATCTCTGATTCCATTTGCTTAACCTTCTCATCTGCAACAGCAGCCCTTGCCTCTGCAAATATAATTTTCATGTTTTCTTTGGAAAAGCTTTCATCAGGTTTTACATCATTTTCCTCCATAGCACCATTTCCATTATTACCAGATGCAATTTCAGAAACATTAATTTCCTTTACTTCTTCAATTAATTTATCATCGAGTTCTGCCGCAGGATTTATTTCTTCTGAGTCAGAGATTGACTTGGTAGGAACCTTCAAATTCTTGGGTTTGCTATCTTGTATAGACTTTACCCGTACTGTAGAACCATTTTTGCCTCCATTTCTCACCTCTGTACCAACTTTTGCAGCCTTTTTGGAAGGATCTCGAGATGATTTAGATGTCTGTTTAGCTCCATTTGATTTTTCCATGTTTGGCCTTGCCAACCGAGTCCAAGTATCCACTGATTGGTAGCTTCCTTCCTTTTGTTCAAACCTTGTTTGCTGTGCAATCTTATCCAGTGAGATTTCTACTGCTTGAACCCCTCCTGGTAGTCGCTTCAGTGCTTCTTCTTCTCCCATAGATTCCAGTAATGGTGTTTGCATATTCACCTCCTCTGCAAGGGTCATTATTCCTGAATACAAAACATTTGCTTCATATGTATTTTTTCCATCATTCACGACAGATTTTGTTGTCTCTGATTGTCTTTGATCTGATGCTATGTCACCTAATGAATAACTTCCTTCAGGGCTTTCTCTTCTATCTTTCCCTTCCTTATTCTTCTCTTCCTTCTTCACCTCTGGAAGTTCCTCATCTGCAGCAACATCAAAGGTCTTGATTATAGTATTGACTTTGGCTTCTGCAGCTTCCTTCTCAATTTGTCCATCCAAGCCCTCTTTTATATCATGTGTTCCATTTACTTCTGATTCTCCTTTTCTATCCTTTCCTAAATCACCTTTTTCATCTTTTCCTACAACATTACTCTTTTCTTCATTCACCTCGAGTGGTACTTTACTTCCATCAGCAATCTTTGGAACAGTATGCTCTTCACCTTTGTGCTCATTATATGGGGAAAATGAAAAGTTTATTTGGGAAACAACAGGACTCTCAGTAAATAATTGTAGTGAGCTAGTTCCAGAAGAACCAAGAATTAAAGAATCTTCATTTTCAGGGCTACCAGGACCAGAAAAAACATCTGCAGAGGATGCATACGAGGATAAACCATCTCGAGAAAGAACTCTCTTGGATGATGATGATGATGGTATTTTAGCTGGAAATGCTTCTACAGACGAAACTGAAGCTTTCTGAACCCTTTCAGAATTGATATCAACAGCTCCAGGCTGCAATCACACTGCCTTTTAGTAACTAAAAAAAAACTTGTTCAAAAGAAAGGAAGATATACTAGGTTGCCATTACAATTCATTCCAGAAAACATTCAAAAATGATTTAGAAGACCAATACAGGAAATCCATGATTCACCGAGAGATTGAAGGCAGTGCTATCACACACAGAAGGACGAAGTGGGAATGTCTGGGTTAGCACCAAAACTCCTCCTCAGTACAAGTCATAGTAAAAGATTGAAAAATAATCATCTACAACATGCTAGACACAGAATACGGTCATACTAAGAACTCTTCAGACAATTGATTTGACTACAACAACATATATTCATCAATTAACTTTAAACTGCATCACCCTAACAATTACCAAATATTGTATTTAGGCACAGCACCTAAAAATAAGCTTACATTTGAGCATTCAATAGCCATGACAATATGAAAATTAGGATAGAAAGCATTTTATGTGCATATAAAGAGGGTCTCAAAACATTATATAACTTTCATGGGGAGTCATTACACTTGGCCAAAAATTTAGTTACTGTAAAATAACCCGGACCGTGTAGCCAGAAGCACCAATACAGTCCCCCAGTCTCCTGCATATAAACCAGAGTTTAGGTGTTTGAGGGCCATTTTCATGGCTATTGTAGGCAATTGGAACGCCCCACTTTTCCATTTTAAGGGTTAGGTTTCAGCAAGAATGTACCCCCCCAATACCCAACATATAAAACAAACATATTCTGTAGAAAATTAGATCTAAAGGAAGGCTACAGATTTCTTGTGAGGTAAGAACATCCCATTAAGTTGAAGGGTCAACAGCACATGGTGAGACAGGAACTTCCCGTTAAAAGTGATTTAATAAACAAATAAAAGAAGTAGAGAATGTAAACCATTCTACAGAAAACACAAGTGTTTCCTTGAAAATACAAATCAAACATGGCATATCATGGATAAAAGTTACTCGAATGTCTTAAGCTTAATTATGTAATCAATAACTTTAAACAACCCCGTATCTAAGATTAATTAAGAAATATTCATGAAGCCAGGGGGCTTAAAAGTTCTTCATAATGTGGATGTAACTCTGATACTTTTAGTCTTTAGGCATAACATCTTCTATGTATTTGTATGTAAACTATGTATAACGATGACAACAAGATGGCATGTCTGTTTTGAAAGTCCAAAAACTGGCACCCCATGTTTCAGAAAGCATAAGCTAGCATATCATGTTGAACAAAATTACTAAGATACATACAGACAAACATATAAAGTATAGCACAAGTATTTAAATTTTGACAGCTTTGTAACTTGGTATGGCAGTTGTACGCATTCGATTACGCACACGACTAAAGGAGTACAGGTGCAATTATAAACATCCTTGCAATAAAATAGACAACTTTCAGATACTCTACACCAACTTATGCAAAAATGAATACCTCTTCCTCCACTTGTTGAACTTGCAAATTATGCTCCAATTTTGTGGAAGATGAATTTAGTTTTACTTCTGATGCAGACACAGAATCAGGTGATAAAGAATGAAAAGAAGAGGGTTCATCGTCATCAGTGAAGGATGCAATTTCTGCCTCCTCTGCACCTTCATCACTCATTAATGTATCATCCCTACTATCTTTGCCCAAGGAAGTCCTACTTGAAAGCGAATGCCTTGGTGAAGTGCTACAACTTACAGATGCGTGTACTCTCTCAGTGTCAAGGACATCGGTTGAACTATTCCTGTCATATGGACCAATGCTCAAGAACAATGACGGCTGCACCGCATTTCTGTAGCTTCTCTTTAATTTGAGAGTAACATTTATAGTAGTAGAACTTTTAAGAATGCCATATTGAGCTAGATCTACAACAGCACTTCCCAAAAGTTGCCCTTTTACAGATCTTTCAGTTTTACTCTCATATAAGTTCAAGTCTAAACACTTTTTCTGATATTTCTCACCATCTGTTAAACTTCTAACTTTATTGGTGGACTCTCTAAAAAGAGTAGCAGGGAGTAAAAAGGATTCATTAAACACTATTTTCCCATTGCCAATGCCTGGTCCTACTTGAGGTATGACCCTTCTTGTACTTCCAGCGTGTCTATCACCCCTTTCCCAGTGCAAAATTACTGGTGTTTGGGCTTTCAAGGATTGGGATGGTGGCCAGGGCTTGATCTCCTGCAGATAGATTGCATAATTGACATGGACAGAGGATTCTCTCTTGCTTTTTGATCTAATTCCAAGAACCATTGCTAGAGAAAGTCTTTGACTAAGTTTGGCTGCAATTAGATGATGGAAGATTCAGCTTGCACAGAAACTGTCCTCTTCTCATGCTCCTATTGCATCTCGGTAATTTTAAAGCTGCCTTTTCATTAATTATGCCAGAAACGATCACTTGAATAGCTCTCTACAGTAAAGGGTAAAAGGAGTTAGAACACACAGGTTATGAAAGAACAGTGCACAAACAGATATAATGGGATCAAATTTAAAACACCCAAAACTGCAGCGTCTAGTCAAATCATTAAGGCCAAAGTTTCATAAAAAAGTTCCCAATGGGGTGGCATGGACTGTCAACAAACATGCATCCAGGGGTAGGTTATGGTAGAAACAAAGTCGAGGAGGCAACAACAGTTTACAATTAGAAGCAATCGTTTAGTACTTCAAATCTGAAATAAGTACATAAAAACTTGCTGCTAGCCTTTCATTATTCATTTGGCCACATGCCCAGTTGGGGAAGGCATGCCAAAGAAAAACATCATAAACAAATTCACATGCAAATTAGAGGGCTTATAGAAAAGTAAGCCTCCCACTCAACACATAAGATCTACAACAAATATGCAGTCTGAAAATCTCAAATCTTTAATATGAGCTCTAGGTTTTTTTCAATAGAACCTAGCTTGACAAGCAAGCTACTCCAAAAAACTCATACTGTAACATAAAATTACCCCGAAATTGTACCCTATGCCTGCCAGTGCTCCGTTTACAAGCTTTCAATCACTATGGTAGAAGTTGAAAAGTTAACACTCAATATACAGTGTTTGCATGCAATCTGGAGATCTAAGCCACAAAACAATGTAGCAGAACAGCTCATAACAAAGCAAAGAAAAACAAGCAAAATACTGGTTAAGAAAATCTACCTTTCAAATAAGATGAAAAACAGAGAAGAAATGTAAAGAAATTTTCACAAAAAATAGAGACTGGAAGACCTAGCGCTGGTATCCATTGACTTAAAACCCGTGCAAACTCATAAGAGCATCCTAATCTCGGTGCTTTTTATGTCGTATGAAACCAATTCAATCAAAATTGATTCATCTGCACTGAAATTGTCAGAATGGACAACAGAAAACAATGTCATAGAAATGTTTGAATGTAAAATTTCAATAAATTGATACATTCACTATTGAAAACAGAATGCAAAATGCCACGACAATTGGGATGAACTCAAACCCTAAAGCAATTGGGACTTTCATGACAAAGCTCCAGGTTGAAATCTCCAAGGCTGATCCTCGATACATAGGTTAATGTACAATATCGAGTAACATTGCATATACAATATATTTCGACAGATGAAATTGTTGTACTTTTCAACAGATGACATTAGATGCAAGTTCCCAGCAAATTTCAAAACATACATAAAAAGATTCAAAACGGGGGAAAAAGAGAAAAAGTTTTTTCAAACCAAAAAGCAGATCTGCCCTGCACCAGAGGCAAACCACAAATCAAGGAGAAAAGCAATCCATCGCACTTTTGAATTGTCACTAGAAACCATCACACTCAAAATTCAAACAGATAGAATGACCGATTCAACACGGCAAGAAAATAACAAAACTAGAATGCAAAATACCGCGTGAATTTGGATGAGCTCAACTGCCGATCAATGCACCGATTCCATTGCCGAGCTGCGGGATAATATACAGCATGTCATTCCACGAGATCAAGTGAAATGTCAAGGCTCAGAAGCAAGTCCGAAAAGCGCAAAGGCAAAATGCCAGCTTACAGCGGCAAGCTCCAGCATTGAATCAGTAACCAAGTCTCGGGTTCAATTCCCCAAAGCACACAGCACAAGTTTCTCATATCGACTGATAAATAGCTTGCAAAATGCAGGAAGTCGGCCAGGTTACATTGTAAGGTAAAAGTCTAATTGAGAAGAAAACAACAAGATTCAAAGAAAGCCAATGCCTTGGTACTTGGAATCCAGTAACAATGAGCTTACGTCCTAAATCACTAGCGAGGTCGCAGGTACAAATCCCTAAAGTACACGCTGTATTAAGTAGCATACTTCATCCACCTACCTGAACGACAATCCTCGACAAATCTTAAAGAATACATGTCCTTCGGCAGCGTAAGATTTATATAAGCCTGTATTCAACGAATTAAGCTAAAAACTCACTCCACAGCGCGGTGCCTCTACAATTTCGAGAAATAACTATCAGATCTATTCTGTACTACGCGGAAACTGCAAATAAACCAAAATGCAACCCTTCTTTTCATTCCCACACCTACCACGGCTCTGCAAGTCAAAATATCAAGCACAATATGCTCTTCCGCGGTCAAATTATGTCGTACTTTAGCCAGTTTCCAAGAAAGAATCTAAATACAGCAGCAAAATACAATGCCAAACGGAAAATCACGAAATGTAGCTCTAAATTTATCTCAACTTACTAACAAAAACAGCACAGAGAGCGTGAAACTCCAAGCAGATTCCAATTTCCGCGCAATACAATATGAATAGTATTAAAAAAACTCCAAATATCGCGGCGATGAAATCTAAAACATGTGAGCTTAAACCATTATTAATGCGACAAAACGAGATACTCCGACCGCCGGAAAACGGGAAAAACGGCGATAGATCTGAAGAAAAAAAGCTTACTTTGTAGTTTGCTCAAATCTGGTAAACCCGCAATTTGACTGCTTCAGACTTGGACAGCATTTTTCTTGTTTCCAGCTCCGTCTGCCATATTTTCCGGCCACAAGCTTGCGCATAGCAAAAAGAATAGTTGTGGGTTATCGGGATTTTGACTGGGTTAAGTAATTAATGCCGAACGGTGAGCCTTCGACGAATTGACGGTGAGTAGGAGGGCCGTCGCCTCATTGTTTGGCGTCTTTCATTAATTATTATTATTTTCTTTGCTCGCTTCTTCTGTTATGAGTTGTCGGTGTGAATTATTTAGCGGGATTTTAACTGCGTCGGTTGTAATTTCAAATTGTTTCTCGTAAACTGTATCTGTGGACTGTGGAACATTCCTAAGCAATTTTTTGTTTTTTGTTTTTTGTTTTTGGGCCCCACTGCCCTTCGCTGCTTACATACAATGCCACTTTTAGTGGCTGGTGAGGCATTAGTGTAGTGTAGTGTAGTGTAGGGTTTCTAAAATTTTATTTTTTATTTTTTTACTTGGAAAGAGGGTATTGAATTTAATATTGAATTAAAAATTAACATGTTTTTTTTTTCCTTAGAAGTGACTGAAACCTAGAACCTGAAAAATGCTTGTTAGGGTTTGGTGAAGTGGGAAGTTTGGTTGTGTGTGATTGAGGAAACTTCAAGTTTAAATTTAGCAGATTTCTTTGTGTATTGGGTATTGTTATTTTAAAGTTTGTGTGGGGGGTTTTGTTAAGTAAAAAATATTATTAATGTTCAAGAAGGGTTAAGCTTGTCAATGTGGTTTCTTCTCGTGTCTTTTGTAAGAAAATATATTGCCCATTTAAAATAAATTAAGTAAATTAATTTAAGTTTAAGTTATATAGTAAATTGTAAATAAAAGATGTAATGTCATGATGAAGTTGCATAGTTATTATGAATAATATTATTATATATGTTGTAGTTGTTAAAAAAAAAAGAGAAAAAAAATTGTAATAATAAAAACTATTTTCTCATACTTTGGTATTTAAGTTGGACTAACTTAAATAATCATGAAAAAGCATATGCAAAAACAAATCAAATCTAAAGATAGATTTTCATGCATAAAAGCGTGAGTGGCACTTCCACATGCAATTTTGCATGGTGTACAAGTGGCACATAGCCAAAAAAAAAAATTATATAATGTTATTTTGTATATTTACACTTGTATAGTCATATTCAAAATTTTAGTTCTTTGTAGTCTTAGTAGTTGCGCTCTCTCTCTCTCTCTCTCTCTCTCTCTCTCTCTCTCTCTCTCTCTCTCTCTCTCTCTCTCTCTCTCTCTCTCTCTCTCTCTCTCTCTCTCTATCTATATATATATATATAAAGAGAGAGATTCAAAACTTTAGTTCTTTACTACTTCTTTTCTTGTAATTCAATAATGCATGCACACACACAAATTTGATTTAGGATAATGATTTCAGACTAATAAAGATGTTGCATTAAATATATGGAATTTAAATTTTAAAAATGAGGTATTTAGCTTTTAGTTAGATGTATAAACAAACTCTATTAAGAGTGTCAAAATGATTCATTCCTGCAATAGAAAATTAGGATATATTAGACAAATACATTGGAATCAATCAGAGTTTTATGTCTCTACTTGGTTCACTTTTGCAAATGTGGATTTACTCTGTGGAATCAATCCCATAATCATGAATCTAATCCTTCTGCGTGCATTTAATCTACAACATTTTCAAACATGGAAATTATTTGTCTCTACTTATGAACCTACATAAAAACTTGGTTGTGCAATTGGGAGTTTGCATGTGACATGGATAATTCCTCCCTTGTGTCAAACCCTGTAAGGATGTTGATTAATAGAGATAGATTTCAAATTGAAACTGAGATAAAATAATTGAAAGAAATGAGTATCTTGAAGCTAGAGGAATGTAGATTGATTTGACTATGATTAAAACCCAATACATTGAATCTAAGACTCGATCTAGAAATAGATCATGAAAAATGTGATTTGTGAAATCAATAACTATGTAGAGACTTGAAATAAGGTTGCAGGGGCAACCCTAAACCTCACAAGGATGAGCTTGAACCTTGACCTTTTTGGGCAATCTTGACTTTTTTGGACAACCTTAACCTCTAATGAATTAAGGTTTTGATTCTTGTAAAAGTTGTTTACCTAATGTATGTGTACCTGTGATTTTAGAGACTTCATGTTGCTGAGAAGCACTGTTGGAACTTGTTATTGCAATGAGGAATCCTTGAGACTTCCTTGATGTAATCAAGCCTTGTTAATCGATTCAATAATTTTTTGATAAGTTAGGAGACAAACCAAGCAACATATGCAATGAATTAGTAAGTAGTTGATAGTGATGTAATGAATTCTTGAGATTTGGTGTAATAAATGAAGTACAATGAATGTCGAAGTAAATACAAAGAGCAAGCATTAGGGTTTAACATCATTGATGCAACAACCTGTTGGCAAGAGACACTATATGGATTCATGAATGTTGTCATTGATGGCAACAAAGTTCATCCCACACATCCACAGGACATGGTATGTCTCTACTGGAAGTCAGAGTGGAGAATGTTGTGGTCCGGTAAACAAGAACAGAGCATGTGGCAAGGTTTGACAGACAAGTCCGGATCTCTCAAAGGAAGCATCTTGGTGAAGTGCGGATTTGGGGAAGTCAAGAGGAGTATCTTGACTTATAGATTCCAAGGTTTGAGCCTCCGGTGTGAAAAAGATAAAGAGATATGAATGTTTGAGTGTCGGGTTCTCATGTGACAGTGTGAACAGAGGAAGAACTGACTGGCAGAACATCAGACATTATTCCGGATGTGTTACTGATGTTGGTGAAGGTTATGAAGGCATGAATTATGTTTAGCCGACATGATTAATGATTTCCATAAGTATATCATTGATCCGCATTACTTGGTGTGCAAGGATTCAACCGACAGATCAAAGTTTGTGAAAAGATTGACTATTCCGAGTGCCGACTAGAAAGGTGATGAAATCACTTGTGCGGATATATATACACGATGGATTTAGTTGTGAGAAGTGTTGTGGGTGTTGTTGATCTGCGAATAAAAGCAGAGCAGAGCAGAAGCAGTAAGGAAGGTTCGGTATGTGAAAGGAAAGCAGCATAAAAGAAGAGGAAAGATGAAGTGCAGCAGATCAGTGTACTGAGCCTAACCGGAACTGAACTCCAGCATATGTGGATGCTACCAATCAGTTCAAGTATTCTATAACACTCTTTTTGTAGACAATGTGTCTCTTGTAGGCAGTGTGCCTCCTTGTGAGCAGTGTGCTCGGGCAGTGAGCCCTAATTGGCAAGTGCCATTTTGTATTTCCATTCTTCTAACAGAGAATACAATCTTGGGTTAATCACCCCGTGGTTTTCTCCCTTAACAGGGTTTCCACGTCAAAAATACTGTGTCATGTGTATTTCCATTTCATGATTATGTTTGCTCATTTGGATTAATATTACATTGATTGTTAATAAAGTTCAGAAAGTAGAAATAATTAGGATAACTAATTCACCCCCCCTCTCAGTTATCAACAATTGGTATCAGAGCTAAGTTCCTCCTAACAGAGCCTAACAGCTTGAGGAAGATCTGGGAATTCAAATGGATGCATATGGTTTAAGGGAGCAACTCAAGACTGCCCTTGATGATCTTGAACAGTCAAACTCTAAAGTCAATGAATTAAAGGAAAGACTCAAACAGGTTGATGATTTCATGAGAGAACTAAAAGACAAATTAAGTCTCTCTATGAAAAAGAGAAAGGAGCTGCTTCAGCAATTGGCAAGACAAGGTGAAGCAAATAATGCAAATGAAGAGCTGAAGGAAAAAACTGAGTTGTGTGAAAAGTTATCAAAAGAAATCATTATGGTAAGACATGAAATGGAATCAAGAGTCATGAAGTTTACCCAAGAAGTTGAAGAGAAAAGAAAAACTGAAGATAATCTAAGACAATCTCTCAAGGAGAAATCAGAAGATTGCCACCAGATGGATAGAATTATCAGACATCTTGAATCTGATCTTGAAGATGCTAAAGATAATGAAGAAAAACTTGAGGATCAAATTGTCTCTCTTAAAAGGGATCTTCAAACAGCAAATGAGTATAAAGAAAAATTCAAGATAAGTTCTGCTCAACTTGAAGTTCTTCTTGGAAGTCAAAAGAAGGTAGATGACAAGTGCGATTTGGGATATGAAAAAGGAGAAAGCTCCGGATCCGGTCAGAAGAATTTTGGATCAGAAAATCCAAGGAAGAGGCCTAGAAGACCTCCGGTAAGACAGCCTAATGCTCAAAGATATCCATCCTTCAATGGATACTGCCACAACTGCAATCACTTTGGTCACAAAGCTAATCAATGCAGAAAGAGAATGAATCAGACTAATTCATCCTTCTCCGGATAGTGTTTTAACTGCAAAAGGTATGGTCACAAATCTCATGAATGCAGAAATATGCAAATGAACAAATCATTCAATGGTAGATGCTTTGCATGCAATAGAATAGGTCATATGGCTAATCAATGCAGATCAAGAGGATATCAATCAAATATGCAAAGAAATGTTGTTTGCCAAATTTGCAATAGATCCAGTCATATTGCTAAATTCTGTAGAAGCAAGAATCAGGACAAAAGAGGTCCGGTATATCATAATCAGAATCAAGACAAGGGAAAACAAAAAGTGAATGTGGATGAAGTTCAAAGTGAGATGAACAAGATTTGGGTGAAGAAAAGTACAGAGAATGTAGTGGATGGATCCGCACCAGACTCTGGTGCTGATATTCCTTCCGAAAATAAAAAAGTGAGCTCTGGCTCAGGGGGAGACACAAAGAAAACCTTGTTCCCCCAGCGAGTTAATTGGTGTCGGAATTGGCACAGGAAGAGTTGCGGATTGAAGGATTCATAAGGGAAACATCCAAACAAACTATGGTTAAGATTTGGAAGATCCGCATGATGTTTAAAGACCAGGTCTGATCCGGTTCTTCAAGTCATCCGAATAAGGCCAACTGGAATAACTTAGGTCGAGCATTTATTGCAACCTAACAATAGGGTTTACGGAGCAATATAAGGGTTTTCTCATTAATCACTTGTTCATTCTGCATTCAAGAAGAAGAGAGAAAAGGAGCTCTGCAACTACTTCTCCCAAAGATCAAGACGATTCTTCCTATAGCTCAATCTGGATTGCATCATGTGTGCCCTAAACAGCGTAAAAGGTATTCTTCGTTCTTGATATCTCTCAGTAAGATTCTTTGAAGATGCATACTCTGAATATAGTAAAGATCTCTGATAGGCCCCGCCCTAAATTCAAGAAACATCCATACAAATCATTGGAGGTAGATCCCCTAGGAGCATTCTCTAGTGTTTCGCATGGTATTTGACACACAGAAGACATTAGGGTTTACATACATGCAAATATTGAAGAGTTTGGGGAAATCAAACTAAGAGACATCTATCACAAACAATTGATAGATGATACTTTTGAGCTTAAACCAGAATATAAGGGCATCCAGGAGAAACATTTTGATCAGTTCATTCATTTCCCCTGTTTTGAAGAAGATGGATGGGTCTGGTATGTATTGAGTAGGGTGCATGATAACTTCCTATGGCTTAACAGACCTTGCAAGATCACAAAGGAGGCAATTAGGGCAGTAACTAGTTTATACTCCTCCGGAGGGATACCTGTCCTCAAATCTGTCAAAAACAACATTGTAACTGAGGCCACCGGATCAAAATTTGATAAGAGGGCAATGACCATTGAAGATATTACTGACCCGGATGTCAAGTTTGCATCTATGATAATAGGATACAAGATATATCACTCTAGTAGGGAGAATTCAGTATCCGGAACTGCAGTATATACTGCCTATGAGATGCTGAGAAAGAATGCAGAATATGATCTCTGTGAACTTCTTTTGAGCCAACTAATGGAAAACATACAGAAAATTAAAAAGGACAAGAAGAATTCCTTTAAATATGGTGGACTAATACTATGTCTATTTTTCTACTTCATGAATGAGCTGCCCGGATCAAATGGATGGGTATGGCAAAATGACAAACTGGTAGCAATTCAGATCAGAGACTACTTGCATGAACTTGGGGATACTAAGGCAAGGAATAGCTCTGTGGGGTTACTTCAAGCAATTTCCAAAAACAATGCAAATCAGAGAAAGAATCCCCAAATCAGTAGTTGAGAAATACAAGGATACAGTGTGCTTCATGGTAGACACTGATCAATGCCTAATGGAGGCAGTAGAGCCAAGGACAGTCTGGATCATGCCTATGGGGTATGAAGTTGATAAACAAATTGTAGAGCTGCATGTTCAACACATGCTCAGTCAGCCAAAGGACCCAAAAGCAGAAAGATTTGGTACCTTTGAGGAGCTGAGTGTAAAGATTCATGTGCAACTCAGAGAACCTGAAATCAAGAGGAAGGTGAGAAAAGAAGTAGAAAATATTGCCCAAGGCCTTGGCATCTCAAAGGAGGCACTTGATGCCCACAAGAAAAAGATGGAAAGGGTTGAGGAAGAGAAGAAAGAGGCAGAAAAGAAAAGCAAGGAAAGTGCTCCGGTAGAAACCTCCACCCGGACCAGATCATCAAAGAGATCTGCACCTGCCACTGCCAAAAGCTCAAGGACATCTAAACCGGAAGCATAATCATCTGGAAAAGGAGAAAAGAGAACAAAGAAAAAGGCAACAAGGTCCTATGTTAGCCTAAAGGATGATGAGGAAATTGAATCAAATGAGGAGTTGAGGAAACTGAAGAAGAAGAAATTATCCGGTGAACATTCTACCAGTCAAGGAGAAGAAGAGAAGGAAGAGGAATTTGTTGAAAAACCCACTCTATCCTTAGATGTTGTAGTAAAAGCAGTCACTGTGGATGGGAACCTCCAACCCTTAACAGAATTTTATGATGAATATAATGAAGCAGATAAAAAGATTCTGGAGGAAGCCACAATTCAATTTTTGAACACCTACAACAAAGCTTTTATTGAAATTATCTCTCTAATTCCCAAAAGCTTAGAGAAAAGGCTTGAAATGAGGAAGAACAATGCTCAAGCAAAAGATCTCGAGATCCGGGAACAGGTCGCCATTCAGCTCTTCCCTTCAATCACTCCGCAGCAAATGAATATGATCTTTAAAGAGTGCAAGGATGAGTTCCGAAGCAAAGCCAGGATGAATCAGCTCATGCTTGGTGAAATCGACAAAGTGGCAAAAGAGCCTGAAGAGATCCTCTGAAATACTCTTAAAAAGTTCAACATTCCCATCGGAGAGGACTCTGGTAAAGACAAGGGCTCAAAATCCTCTATTCCGGAAGAGATGGCTCATGAACAAACAAATATCTCTCCTCCGATTTCCCCTATAGCTTCCGGATCTAAAGGAGAAGACAGAATACATGAGAAAGAAGCAGGAGTGAAGGAAAAAGAAGTTGGCAGTACCAAGGTTGCAGAGGGAGAGAAGACCCCAACAGAGAAAACCACAACTGCTAGTGGTAAGAATGTAGGAGAGAAAGCTCCAAGGGACAGCCCTAAGAATGCAGAAGAGAAGAAACATCTGTCTCTGGCAAAAGACACTACAAAAATTGTCCAAGAATTCTTGAAAAAGAAACAATGGAGATTGATGAACCGAAGCTTCTACAAGGACCATTTAATTTTGATTCACTTTCTCCGGTACAGACAATGAAGATAGCCTCATTCGCTAATGCAAAGGCTAAAGAAAAACTGCTAAAGTCTCACATGGAAGACTGTGAGTTGATAGAAGTTGCTTTCGGAGTGCTAGAAAAAGATTATGCCATTGTTTTAGAAGGATCCCATAGCCTCCTCATCCGGTAATCTCAAAACTCTAGTCAATAGTGTTAGCACACATTTTGATTCTCTAGAGAAGTCAGCTGAAGAAAAGGTCCGGAAGGAGTTTTTGGATAAGAGATTCTCAGAGGTACAAGGGTTGATCATTAATGATAGAAGAAATATGAATATTGGGATAAAGAGCTTAGAAAATGCTCTTAAAGATGGCGATGAAGTATACAAATTTTGTATTTCCTGGTCCAAAGCAACAGTGGAGATTGAAAATAAAATAAAAGAGCAAGAGGATAAACTACTAAGTTTGTCTCAAAGTTTTGATCCTCTCTCATCCTCCATAGTAAATCAAGAGTGTTAGACTATTGCAATCACAAATGCAATAAAGAATTTTGAGAAGGAAAGGAAGATCATAATTAGTCGGATGGGTGAACTTAGAAGGATCATCATCCCTAAGTTAGAGGCCATGCATGAGGCCATAAGTGATGCTCAGACTACCGCCCGGACCAATGATCCAACAGATCTCAAGAGGGCAGAAGCTTTTGTGTTCCTGTTGAGTGGTCACATCTCAATTTTGGACAGGACGAAGCAAAGTTGGGCTGTAGAACTCGTCCAATTGAAGAGTACTTTTGTAGACATACTTAAGTATATGTAAGTACAACTTGTATATATACTTATGCGGACATGTATAGACTGTTTTTGGGAATTTTGGTGTGCGGACCCTACCCTTTTCCATTGATGTCAAAGGGGGAGTGAGGAGCAGTGAAAAATGAGGAATCCAACTAAGGGGGAGCTCCGGAAAATGTATATAAAAACAGAGCATCAGCCAAGGGGGAGCATAGTATAAACATTTAGTCATTTTTCACTAAGTGTTGCCATCAATGCCAAAGGGGGAGATTGTTGGCAAGAGACACTATATGGATTCATGAATGTTGTCATTAATGGCAACAAAGTTCATCCCACACATCCGCAGGACATGGCATGTCTCTACCGGAAGTCAGAGTGAAGAATGTTGTGGTCCGGTAAACAAGAACAGAGCATGTGGCAAGGTCCGACAGACAGGTCTGGATCTCTCAGAGGAAGCATCTTGGTGAAGTGCGGATTTGGGGAAGTCAAGAGGAGTATCTTGATTGATAGATTCCAAGGTTTGAGCCTCTGATGTGAAAAGGATAAAGAGATATGAATGTTTGAGTGTCGGGTTCTCATGTGATAGTGTGAACAGAGGAAGAACTGACTGGCAGAACATCAGACATTATTCTGGATGTGTTACTGATGTTGGTGAAGGTTATGAAGGCATGAATTATGTTTAGCCGACATGATTAATGATTTCCATAAGTATATCATTGATCCGCATTACTTGGTGTGCAAGGATTCAACCGACAGATCAAAGTTTGTGAAAAGATTGACTATTCCGGGTGCCGACTAGAAAGGTGATGAAATCACTTGTGCGGATATATATACACGATGGATTTAGTTGTGAGAAGTGTTGTGGGTGTTGTTGATCTACGAATAAAAGCAGAGCAGAGCAGAGCAGAAGCAGTAAGGAAGGTCCAGTATGTGAAAGGAAATCAGCATAAGAGAAGAGGAAAGATGAAGTGCAGCAGATCGGTGTACTGAGCCTAACCGGAACTGAACTCCAGCATATGTGGATGCTACCAATCAGTTCAAGAATTGTATAACACTCTTTTTGTAGACAGTGTGTCTCTTGTAGGCAATGTGCCTCCTTGTGAGCAGTGTGCTCGGGCATTGAGCCCTAATTGGCAAGTGCCATTTTGTATTTCCATTCTTCTAACAGAGAATACAATCTTGGGTTAATCACCCCGTGGTTTTCTCCCTTAACAGGGTTTCCACGTCAAAAATACTGTGTCATGTGTATTTCCATTTCATGATTATGTTTGCTCATTTGGATTAATATTACATTGATTGTTAATAAAGTTCAGAAAGCAGAAATAATTAGGATAACTGATTCAACCCCCCCCCTCTCAGTTATCAACACAACCAATGTAAATGAGATGACTAATGCAAAGATAGAGCTATGATAGAGGTTGCAATGATTATGTATAATTAAACTTGAATAATGGAGGGTGATCTTATCATGATAGCCAATGATGAAATGGCCTAGTGGTGATGCCCTTTTATACAAGTCCTAGGCACATAATTAAATTTTTTTGGTGTGAGTTGATGAGTAACAATAACATTGACCTGAGTCAACCTTGGGCCAAAAGAAAATTTGAAATTGGAATGAGACAGTCAAGGCCACAATTGCAACCTTGAATTGGATCAAGGTTGTCCAACTCAAGGTCACCTAGGTGGTCTTGTCTAGGCAGAGAAAATGTTGATCTAAGAATTGAGATTAATTCGAGTAAAAGTAAAATGGTATTTCTAAGTGATAAATTAGGTGTCAAGTTAGTGAGCATGCCAAATTACTTAAGACATCCATGTAAAATAGTGTAAAACAAGAAGAAAAATGTGAGAGAATCCACTTTTCACCTCTACAATAATAACAAGAACCATTATCGTCTATTGCCAACTCTATAGAATAATTAACAATGTAAGTGTCAATTAATTTGGGAATATTATTATCATTAATCCATTGCTTAAGCCCTAACTTCTCTACATAATTCTCTATTGTAGATTTTCTTGAATTAAATAACATCTTTACCCTCAAGCCCAATCTTATACGAAAAGGATAATTTTTTGATGAATATAAAGTCAACGATCATGATGCTTATGAGCCAAATAATTATCAAAGTAGTTAGGTGTTTAAGTACACAATGTGTTATGTAATTACTAGGGCATCTCCAAATTGGTGGTTGGGAATCCATCTTCATATGGTTTTGCCTTCTTTGAACCTACAAAATTATCTAGTGTTGTCACCACCTCCTTTTTTCCAAGGTCCAAGTTCTATGAAAACTCACCATATTCTGAACCACTTGAAGAACTCTAAACATTCTTTGTTTTCCACAAATATATTAAAAGCAGACACATGTCTATGAATGTGACATGTCATGCAATTGTTGATCCAGTTGATGGATGAGAGGCATTTTTTATTTTGAATAAACTTTATGAAATAGTGATCGACATTTTTCTTTTTTTTCATTCAAAATTAATCGCCCCACTGAAAAATCTCACTAACCAATCAAAAAGCAAAGAAAATTTATTATTAACAATTTAATAATGTTTATGTTGTAATAAAAGAGAGAAACTTTATGGCAACCTTTAACAAAGTCTAAGGCCCAAAAGTGTAAGGAAAATAAATATTTGATAATGATCACTATAATCTCCTACCAAGGCATAAAGAAAAGAAACATTCACAATGTACTTTGGGGAAAAAAGTGAATGAAGGTGAACTCGTCGAACAATCCATGAATGCTCAAAACCTAAGTAGTTTTACTAGCCATTTATATTGATTATAGGCATGGATGTGGTTGTTAGGTAAGTTGGAGCTTCATAAAGAGGAGTACATGATTTATTAGAAGGAAGATAATCTAAATTTGTCCAAAATTTTGAAGATGTCTAGAGGAATCTAGGGTTATCTATGGTGAAATGAATATAAATGCAACAAATATTACTAACTAGTGCATTAGTATTGAGGGTGAAGGATTAGAGAATAGCCGCATGATGGAAAAGTTGAGTTTTTTCCACCACCATTCTAGAGAAGGAAGCAATAAGCAAGATAAAACTTTGGAATTCTAGTTGCTTGATGATATAATGGATGTTATACTTGAATGTTAAACTCAAACTATCATTTTGTTTTTTAAGAGGGGTTCCTACATAAATAGATTTTTATAAATGGGCTATAATGAATTAGGAAAATAAGGGTTGGGAGATAGGTTGCATATCTTATATATTTAAATCCATTGAACATACTCAAGTTGTATTAAACAATATGGCACATGGGTTATATGTGGACAAGTATGTTACCTCCAAGCTTGGAATTTTGAGTTCCATCCTAAAGGTCCTTCATGTTCATGTTATCTCGCATGGATAGAACTAGCCCACCTTAATATGTTATTTCAACCCTTTTGGGGGATTATTGTGGCTTAACTTGGTAGAGTGATTTGGTACAAACATATCTTAGACATTTTTTCTAGACTAAGAGTTCATCCTAGGGTTTATGTAGAAGTTTATTTGAATCAACCTTTACCAAAGAATATTAAATTTATAGGACTTGGTTTTGAAATGGAATAACCAATAGTCTGTTGAAACATGCCTAATGCATGTTTCTCTTTCCAAAAAGAGGGACATTTTATGTGTGATTCTCTTGTCAAGAAAACTAAACTCTCCCAAATTCAAACATCTTCTCTCCCTTTAACTCCTAACAAACCAGCTCTTCAATCCTCTCCTCTTTGTAAGGTTTCCTTTATTCCACATGTGCAACCTAGATCTCCACCTTCTTCCTCTCCCTCCATTATCCATATCATCCCATCCTCTAAAGTTACCCCCACATATTATAATATAAAGATGCAAACATGACTAATGGTTGGAGAAAGATTGAGAAAAGGAAGGAATTTTGTAGTCTTGCTCTTTGTTCTACCTAACTTTCTCTCTCTTATGACACATCTCCTTCCCCTTCCCCCTCTTCTCTATACCTTCTTAATCAATTGTCTACATCCCTTTCCCCTAGTGTGCATCAAAGATAATATCCCCTTCAATTACTACTAGGGATTGAAATGGGAACGAGCAATCAATATTGCTATTCAATCATTTTGGGGTGTTGCCTTCAAATGATAAAACCATCCCTCCTTCGTCATCAACTACAATATATTTTCTTGGAATGTGAGAGGGATTTCTCTCCCTCCTTATAAGTATAGAGTCAAAGAAGTCATTAATAAATGGAAACTTGGTATCATATTCCTTCAAGAAGTCAAATTAAGTGATGTTCATCTTGATGCTTCTCTTCATAATATATGGAAAGACGTTTTGTTCTTAATTACTTCTCATAAAGATGGAAGTGCAGGATATGTTATAGGGATGTCTTCATGGGTTTCCAAATATGTCATTGATAAAGGTGAAGATCCCTCAAATATTTGTGTTTGAATTTTTACTTTCTTCAGTGGATAGACTATTGGATTTTACTCCATATATGCACCTAATGATACTAAAGAATGAACTTCTTTTGGGGATTAGATGTCTAAAAATCTCCCTAATGCAAACTGGATTCTAGGAGGAGACTTCAACATGGCAGAGCACCATAATGATCATAGTTGGTATAACCATATTAAACTCAACCAAGGTGACTTTGAATATTGGATTTACTATTGTAACTCTTTAGGTGTGGTTGATCCCCTTCATGGTAGATATTTAGGTCATGTAGATAATTGGTTCACATGCCTAATTGTAGAGCCGGAGTGGATAGAAAACTTAATATATTGGACATATTTTATATAGATCTCATAATCTGCATTTGGTTCCTACTCATTTTAGTATTTTTCCATGTGCATATTATTCCACTACCCTATTTGATCACTTTCCTATCTTTTGCTCCATCTCCTTTTATCATTCTTCTCTTACACCCCGTAAACTCCCCTTCAAACTTAATATTTCACACTTGAAAATATTCATTATGTTATTTTTGTAGGTGGAATTTAAAACTCCAACCCAAACCACAAAAGTGGGGATCATGAATTGAGTGATGGTGTGCTACCCTCTCTCAATGCATTGAATTCCTTCATTCCTTTTGGCAAAAAGTGGTCTAGCAACATAAACATAGATAAAAATCTCTCCAAGGGAAATTGGAACATGCTAGAAAATAGTTTATTTCTAATCCTAGAAATACTAATTCAAGCCTTTATTGCTTCTAATAAAATCCAATTACGTAAACTTGACATTCGTAGAGGACAAGGTGCCAAAATAAGAGCAAGAATCTATTGGATTAAGGACAAAAATAGAGGGACAAAATTATTCTTCAGTTACTTAAATTACAAACATAAGAAGGAGAAAATTTATGCATGTAATGTCAAAAAATATCCCCTTGGGGGCTTTTCCCTCATAAGGTTTAGCTCCTAGGTCTTTAGTGTGCATTTAGGACATCTTACATCATAATTTAACATCCCGATGGAATGAACCCTGGGTTTCATGTCAAATGGGACCTAAGGGGACCCCTTGAACATAACCCTGCCCAAAATAGGGGGGAGGACTTAGCTGCCCATGCCTTAGCCCTGCCCTATTTTGGGTCAATCCCAAATTTTGAGTGTCAGCTTGTGATTGTTAATTAGGTCCTATGCCGACATGACAAGTTTGTATTACAAAATTCTTGGCAGGAGTGTTTGTAGTTGCATATAAAAGCATGTTTAGACATTCATTTGTAAACTAGATGAGCATTGGCATTCTAGAAGTGATTTAAGGCTTTCATTATGTTGCAAGAGCAGATTTGTCTTGTCTATGTGTTTGTATTTGCAGATTTGAGAAATCATCTCCTCATGGCATGAAGAGTTTCTTCCTTCCATGAGATCTTCACTACAAGGTGACATCTATTGTGTTTTTGAGCATTTATCAAATTTTTTTTTTCCTTTGCCTCCCAAGGGCATGCACTCTCTATTTGACAACGGTGTTCAGAAGACTTGAATGTCTCTTCGGGGCTTGACTGAGGCAAGCCTCTAAACACCACAACCCCCTCCCAAAGTTTTCATGGTTGCAGGTTACAGGTTGGAGCTACAGACAAAGTGAAGTTGCAGGAAGGTACAATAGAGTGTTAGAATTGCAAATCAAAGAAGAAAATAGCTCCTTGGACTAGGGTGCCCACTCATTAGTCCTCAAAGTTCCGTGACAGAAAAACCTTTGGTACAACAGGAACAAGTTGCAAACCTTGTTTGTAGATCCCGACATAAACCAGGGTCTTGGACTTGGGCACCCACTCATTAGTCCCCAAATTTTTTGCCTCTGAACTCTGAAAATAGGTACACTTCTATTTGTCATTTCACATCTCTTTGTAGTGGGATTCTGAATAATTCATCTGTTTATGGTCGTATTTGCATAATTAGGGTTTTAAGGTATAATTGATCATAAGACAACATAATTGGCAATCAAATCATACAAATCCAATATTCCCTACATCTCATGGTGACCAAGGGTATGATAGTGCATTGTCACTCAACCTTAGGTCCTTGAATGTAATTGGTGAAAGGAGGATAGACACTTAACAAACCATCTAATCAATCCACTATCCAAATTTTACCCATTACATTTTGGCGAACCTGTGTTGTTGGACTTGTTTGCACCTTGCTAAGTGTTTTGCTTCAAATTTGCATTGATTTTCATTCATTCATATAGTCAATCTTCTTATTGCATTGGAAAACCTACAAAAAAATTGAAATTTTGAAAAAATTGAAAAAAATTTGCATGCTAGGGTTTCTATTTTGCATCAATTCATTTCAATTTCATCAAATTTCTGATTTATGCATTAGATTTGAGTTAAATAGAAGAAAATTACAAAAATTCAATAGCTTGCATTGCATTTTCATCATAAAATTGCTAGGGTTTTGTTGAAAATTGTGAATTTTCATATAACCTAGTAATTCCAAAATATAGGGTTTGTAGGTAAAATCTTGTTTCAAATTTTTCTACTAATTTTAGAGCCTCATTCAAATTTTCATTTGGCTGTAGTGTTGCATTTTAGTGCAAATTTGCATTTAGATTTCAAAAAATTGCATTTTTGCATGGAAAATTTTAATAAAAACTAGCATTTTCATTGATTTTTCACTAGATTTGCACTTGCATTTTGCATATTAGGGATTGGAAATCATTTTCAGATCTGAGAGAATTTAATTTTCATCATACATCAGCTTGAAAAATATTCATATAGCTTTTTACATCAAGATCTCAAACCTAGGGCTTGAAACACATTGATTTTCATTAGATTTGGCCTTATCGACTCTCTAAATTTGCACTATAGGCATGTTGTAACAAATATTTTTGCATTAATTGAATTATATAAGGGGTATTATCTTCTATCCCTCCTAAAATTCTTTACAACACCTTGTTATTAGCCTCTTGTATTGAAAATTTGGTGAAAAACTGCACATTTTTGCTATTTTTGCCCCAAGGTTTGGCCTAGTTTGCGCCCTAAGCATGTTGTAAAAGATTTTATGCTTCTAGGTAACTGATATTATTGCTATTATTTTATACACCTCATAAAATTCCTTACAACAACTCTTTCATTAGGTCTTGGGATTGAAAAACTGTGAAAATTTGCATATTTTAGGGCATTTTCACTAGATTTTAACTTGTCGTCATCTTAGATCAGCATAAAAAGAGTGTTGTAAAGGATATTATTGTTGTATTGGACTGATATTAGACATATTATTTAATTCCCTTGATCAAAATCCTTACAACACCTTTTCTTTCATTCATTTGCATTGAAAAAAGTACAAAAAATCAAGCATTTAGGTCATTTTTGCATATAGTGTTGCACCTGTCTTTTGCATAAATTTTGAAAAGCTTTAAAAATCTGATTTTGCATTGATGTTACAAGACATTCCACCATGGCATCTTCATCTCATTACTCTTTGGTATCTTTACACACATATATCAAAAAAATTTAGAGTTTCTACAAATTTCTTAATATGAATCCTCATGTTCTCACTTATTTACAAGCTATGTATCACAAGGATATATTTAAATGATCTTCATTTGAAATC
Source organism: Cunninghamia lanceolata (assembly GCA_027924645.1). Classification (NCBI taxonomy): domain Eukaryota; kingdom Viridiplantae; phylum Streptophyta; class Pinopsida; order Cupressales; family Cupressaceae; genus Cunninghamia; species Cunninghamia lanceolata. Next base: position 10,349,781 of record BSBN01001281.1, read on the forward strand.
CTTGACTATGTATCTGACTTTGACAACTTCACATCTCTCATGAATACATACCCTTGGGTAGTAGAAGATTTGACGTAACACATTGAGAATGATGAGAGTGAAAGTTATCTTAATGCTTTGGATTTAATAGCTAAAATATATGATGATGACATAGAAGATGATCCCTCCTACGAGGATATACTAGCACAAGAGGATGAAATCATTGACACATTCCTAAACATTACCCTACTCTCTTTGGACAATGAAACATCAATGCATAAAGGGCTCCCTGTCAAGAAGGATTCTTCATGGGTAGAAAAAGCATATTCACGTAATGACCATATGGTGCATACACCTTTGATTGAAAACTCGAGAACCTTCGATGAGAAGAATATGGATAGCTCTATTAATGATACAATACCTTCCTCTCATCCCATTGCTCTCCTTAGCCAAGATGTAGCATTAGTGGATGAGAAAAGGTCTCTCACGTTAAATCTTTTAGGGACGGATGTTGGGTGCAATCAAGAGGAAAACAATGTTAATTCAATATTTATTAATAGACTTTGTAGCAATCTTCCTAAGATGATTGTCCGAGGGGCACTTAGTGCACCCTCTTTCTCAAAATTGGTGATTACTGTCCAAGGTGCTCAACAACCACCTAGACCTCCCAATCACATCTATGACTATGCAAAGCAAATTTCTCAAGGGAATCAGGGGGTTCAAAATGTGATTGCTCACACATACAACACCCGTAATAACAAGCAAAGTAAGCAAGCACCGCATGCGCTTATCTCTCTTCCATGTTCACAACCTATGCTCCCTCCACCACCACGTCTTACTCATAAAAATGGTCAAGAGTATGATCTTGTCGAACATCCTCGTGCTACTCCGGCTAAGATCTCTCTTTGGGATTTAATAAAAACATTGCCTACATACCATGGAATGCTTCAAGAAGCTTTACAAAAGGTAATTGTCCCACCTACTGCTAAGCCTAATGATGTAGCAGTCGTATTGGATAGTATGCATGTGACAAAAATGGATATACTCTTTCAACCACATGAATTATCATCAATTGAAGTTCAAAACCAATATGATCCTCTTGTAATCTTTGTCACAATAAACAAAACATTGGTTAAGAGAGTTATGATTGATAATGGATCAGCTCTTAATGTTTGTGGCATGGACTTATTACATAAGATTAAAGTTGATACATATGCCATCAAGTTGGAACCATTAAGTATCTGTGGTTTTGATAATGTTGGACAACAATCTGTGGGCACTATAACTTTACCTATACAAGTGGGACCTGTGATTGTGCCTACCTTGACTCATGTCATGCCTTGCTCTCTATCTTACAACATGATGCTTGGTAGACCTTGGATTCATGCATTGGGGACAGTCCCTTCCACCCTGCATCATTCAATCAAATTTATATTCAAAGGTAAACTTCATACTATTTAGGTTGACCCTAAACCAGATAATTGTTTACATATTGAAACACAAAAACTAGTTTACAAACATATGAGCTTAAACAATTTGTGAGGTGATCCATCAATGCCTCTTGCCACGGATGATGTTGTGAAGGAATCTAAACCATCGAACGCACTTTTTGGTGATGATTAGGGTTCATTAGATTTTAATCCTTGTGGTATAGGGGAATATAAAATTAATAGCCTTGACACATCAAAAGTAGCATCGACCTCACCTAAGCAATCTTTTGAAGCACCTAAGAAACCGAAAGTCCCCTTGGTAGAAAATAAAAACAATACTCTCACTTATACCACAAATTACGAGATCTACGAGGCTTCACCATCTTTTAAATAAATGACATCCCTTTATGGTCGAGGATTTAAAATCCTTTATAACAATTGTGAATATGTAGGTAAGGGATGTGGTGTAAATCAATAAGGGATTCGAGTACCTATAGAATCTGCTTCAATGCATTACTCAAGTGGCATTGGATATAATCCTTTTAAAGAAAAGAAAGCCTCTCATCGTCCTAAACTCAATGTTAATGAAATTTCAACAAGACCAAAACAACATGAGAGATATCCTAGATATGTATGTTCTTAATGATGGTGCTACCAGGTAAGTATTTCTAACCCTTTATCTCTCTCGTGATGTGCTTCCCCCGTAATGTGTTATGTGTTGTTTAGGCCTCCTGGGATGAACCCTGATTCTCTTGTAAGGTCTGGGATACCAGGAGACCGCCTCTATTGTGACCTTCTATTTGTATCATCATTCTTCTATATTGCCTCTCTCTGACTTCATTATTGTGTGTTGTGTCTTACGGACATAACGTTGCGGTTGGTGATTTGGGGGCACCCTCCTACGTGACTATCCCTAAGACACTTGTTTCTCCTCTCTTATTTATTGTTTCCCTTCCTCTAGTGTTTCTATCTAGCAGGCGGATGATGAAAAACATTTATATTGATGCAGACCTAGCGTCCCTTTAGTGAGAAATCAAAAATTGGGCTTAGTTCCTAATCTGACGATGAGGTTGTAATAAATTATCCACGCTTGGCTAGTAGAAGCACTCGTGCCTTCTGCATAACTTAATTTTGATGATGTTCTATCTCATTTACAAACATTAATAATACTGCTGCTCTGTGCACTTTGTTTGTCTTTAAATCTAGCCTTGGTGGTACTTGATTCGAAGATCTTTGTGATATACCCCCATGGTTATCCTTGGACTTCGAATTCATCGTATAGCCTTGGCTCTTTGTGTGGATAATCGTATGCATTTATGTTGTTGTTTATCATGATTATGTAGACACTAACATGTTTCTTGCAGGGATGTGTTTGTGGGAACATTTGGCGATCGTAAAGTACATGTCACCTCCGGGGGGCATGGGCTTTGTGAAAGTCTGTGTTCCCTTGTGTGTTTTCTTCCTACCTTAACGTGCTTGATATTGATGTGTGATATCAACCACCTTAAGGTGGGGGCATTTATAAGGTAAGTTATCTGTTGTAGATGTTAGCAATGTGCTTGTCCTTAGGTGCAGTCTAAAGACTAGTGCGATGAGTACTTCATGTACTTTGAGTTTGTTTGCAACCAATCAATCAATCATTTAAGCCCTCTGTGGAGGCGGGAGTGGTCTATTTCTCAAATCAGATTGCACCATCCTATCATTTTCAAAAAGTTCTCATCGGGAGGCAGGGAGCGGTTCTGTGATTAACTCAACCCTTAAGCGTGTCTTCAGTGATCATTGTGGTGAAGCCCAATCATTGATGTGTGCCTGTAATGTGCCTGAGATGGTGTTGAGCCTAGAAATAAGAACACTCCATCGCTTGTCTACCGTGTTTTCTCCATGTCTTCAAAGTGTGTGTGTTTGGCGTGCTTGCTTTGTTTGGCGTGTCTGTTGCCCCATATGTAGTTTAAAGACCTGCGTGATGAGTGCATCCTGCATTATGGGAGGTTTGGTGTGTGTTCCGTGTGTGTTGCCCCATATGCAATTTAAAGACCTGTGCAATGAGTGCATCCTACATTATGGGAGGTGTGTTTACTTTCCTACACTTGCATCTGCATTTCATATATATGAGAAAAAGAAAAGAAAAGAAATCATTCCTGTCTTCTATGCATTAACTATCTTCTATGCATCTGATGTCTTCACTGTGTTTTGCGTGACTGTAACAACTATCTTCTCTGTGTTTTGTGTGCCTGTCATTATCTTCAATGTGTCTGGCGTGTCTTCTCTGTGCTTGGCGTGTTTGCTGTGTTTGTTGATTGTACTTTATTGCATGTATTGGCCTTGCGTTTATACATACATTAAAGTGGGGGATAAATGTAATGTCAAAAAATGTCCCCTTGGGGGCTTTTCCCTCATAAGGTTTAGCTCCCAAGTCTTTAGTGTGCATTTAGGACATCTTACATCATAATTTAACATCCCTATGGAATGAACCCTGGGTTTCATGTCAAATGGGACCTAGGGGGACCCCTTGAACATAACCCTGCCCAAAATAGGGGGGAGGACTTGGGCGACCGCGCCCTAGTCCTTCCCTATTTTGGGTTAGTCCCAAATTTTGAGTGTCGGCTTGTGACCATTAATTAGGTCCTATGCCAACATGACAAGTTTGCATTACGAAATTCTTGGCGGGAGTATTTGTAGTTGTATATAAAAGCATGCTTAGGCATTCATTTGTAAACTAGATGATCATTAGATGAGCATTGGCATTCTAGAAGTGATTCAAGGCTTTCATTGTGTTGCAAGAGTAGATTTGTGTTGTCTATGTGTTTGTATTTGCATATTTGAGAAGTCATCTCCTCATGGCATGAAGAGCTTCTTCCTTCCATGAGATCTTCACTACAAGGTGACATCTATTGTGTTTTTGAGCATTTATCATTTGGTTTTTGCCTTTGCCTCCCAAGGGCATGCACTCTCTATCTGACAACGGTGTTTGAAAGACTTGAATGTCTCTTCAGGGCTTGACTGAGGCAAGCCTCTAAACACCACAACCCCCTCCCAAAGTTTTCATGGTTTTTAGATTACAAGTTGGAGCTACAGATAAAGTGAAGTTGCAGGAGGGTACAATAGAGTGTTGGAATTGCAGATCAGAGAAGGAAATAGCTCCTTGGACTAGGGCGCCCACTCATTAGTCCTTGAAGTTCTGTGACAGAAAAACCTTTGGTACAGTAGGAACAGGTTGTAGACCTTGTTTGTAGATCCTGACAGAAACTAGGGTCTTGGACTTGGGTACCCGCTCATTAGTCCCTAACATTTTCACCTCCAAACTCTGAAAATAGGTACACTTCTATTTGTCATTTCACATCTCTCTATAGCAGGATTCTGAATAATTCATCTGTTTACTATCGTATTTGCATAATTAGGGTTTTAAGGTATAATTGAGCATAAGAGAACATAATTGGCAATCAAATCATACAAATCGAATCTTCCCTACATCTCACAGTGACCAAGGTATGATAGTACATTGTCACTCGACCTTAGGTCCTTGAATGTAATTGGTGAAAGGAGGATAGACACTTAACAAACCATCTAATCAATCCACTATCCAAATTTTACCCATTACAGTACAATAATTGGTGACTAGGGATATTTGCACAAGAATCTCTCTAAGATAAGTTTGTTATTTTAGAATTTCTATGGAAACTCTTCAAAGAGGAAACTCATTGGGAGGACATACAAGAAACCATTGAAGATATGGTTAAAGATTGTATTCCCAATAAAATTAATCTTAGCCACAACTGATTTTTGGACTAATTTATTTCCTTAGAAGAGATTGAGTGTACTCTCTTTTCTATAGCACATAACAAAAGTTCGAGCATCAATGGGCTACCCATGGAATTTATGTAGACTATGTGGCCATAAATTGAAGATGATTTCTTCTCCTCTATTTGGAAGCATTTGAAAAAAGGATATTTAGGCCCAAGCATCAATAAAAGGCTTAATCAAACTTTTTCATAAAGGGAAACATGAAGATATTATTTCTAACTAGTGCATAATTACTTTATTAAGTACTTCTTACAAAATTATTGCCAAGGTGTTGGCTATTCAAATAAAACTAGTGGTTTAAGGTATTGTGAGAACAAAACAAACATGCTTTCTTAGAGGAAGATATATTCTTGTTGGGATAGGTGTCATGCACGTTGCAATACTAATGTTTGATATTACATGTTAATTTGTATTTATTTATTTAATATTTTACCCACATATTTGGGTTGTCTGACTTGGTGTGGCACTATGTTTCACTTGTAGTTTTGAACTTGGCAATCATTCACTTAGTGACATGGAAGTTGCTAAATGCAACTATGTTAAATTATAAGGTGTGTGTAAGAGTTACCATTATAGAAAGACCATGACGAGGAGTTAATTATGGACTTAGAGAAAATCAGGGAGGATCTTTTAGTTGACTAATATTATCTTGAGCATGTTTCCAAAATAGAGGATAAGACCAATTTGAGCACCCAAGTTGTGATGATAGTTTCTAATTTACTGTTAATTGACATGACTTATTTTTGGGTATTGGAATCTTGCATGGACATGGGTGCTTAATTTAGACCATAATTTCTAGCACATGGTTTAAGAAACCATTAATGATTTGTGGTTTTGGTTTCTCCTTATATATTGAATGCTTAGGTTGGAGGTATTATGATATTGTATTTCAGGTACCATTATGCTACTAGAACATCTCCAAAATCAATAATTTTTGTGTGATCCCTTGTGAAGGCTTGAGTCTATCATTGTATTGTAATGATTAAAGTTGCTAATAATATAATTGATTCAAAATTTAAAGGCTAGGTTTTTTTAAAGGGTTTTTTGAGGGTAAAACACTGTATCATTTGTTATTGTGTGTGTCTACATATCTTCTTCTAGTTTAAAAATTGTATATTTTCTTTACTACACTTCTCTCCTCATAGGTTAATAGTAGATAGTTTTATCCAAATTTCCTTTCATTTGATATCAAAGTTTCATCAACTTGATTATTGGATGTTAGTGAAACATATTTTTATTATATTAATTTTTGTTTGAGTGGGAGTTGTGCATAGGGAAGATTTTGTTTTCAAGAAAAATGTTGAGCACGTTATGGATGGAGATGGAAAAATACAATGACACCAATTTTGAGCTTTGGAATCTTAAAATGGGGGACTTGTTAATAGATTAGGATGTATGGGAAGCAATATCTAGAAGTAAGCCTATGTCAATACAAAAATATGTATGAGATGTGTTGGACAGAAAGGTGAGGAGCCTCATTCAAATCTATTTGGTGGCTTTAATGATCTTGAATGTTTTGGGATAACTCACCACATTGTCTTATGGGCAAAGTTGGAAAACTATACCGGGCCAAATTCATGGCGAATAAAGTTATACTATGAAAAAAGTTATATTTATTGAAGATAGGTAACAATTATTATGTATCTAAACATTTGGACACATTAAACATTATGGTTACTTGGTTGAAGTCTATTGGTGTTGTGATGGATGATGAAGATCAAAGTTTCACATTATTATGTTCTTTTTTATATTCATGGGATAACCTAGTTCGGCCACCAAAAGTAACTCCACTAAGTTTATGCTTGAAGAGGTGCTGGGTGCTCTTCGTTTAGAGGAGATAAAGTAGAAAACACAAGATATTATAAAATATGAATTGGTTGTCTATGGTAGATCAAAGGAGAAAGGTAAGAAGAAGGACAAGAAGTAAGAGAAAGGAAGATCCAAGTCTAGAGGGAGATCTAACTCCTAAAAAATCTAAGGTGAAATGTTGGAACTATAGTAAGAAAGACCACATCCAAAAATGTTACAAAGAGAAGAAAAAGAAAATAATAGATCTAACAATGATACACATTATAAATATATGAATTGGTTGTTTGTGGTAGATCAAAGGAGAAAGGTAAGAAGAAGGACAAGAAGTAAGAGAAAGGAAGATCCAAGTCTAGAGGGAGATCTAACTCCTAAAAAATCTAAGGTGAAATGTTGGAACTATAGTAAGAAAGACCACATCCAAAAATATTACAAAGAGAAGAAAAAGAAAATAATAGATCTAACAATGATACACATTCTAAGACTTCTCAATATGAGACCAATGCATTTGTTACGACCCTTGTTACACATGTATGCAAGGATAAAGGTGCCTCTTTCCACGTGCCTTCCCATAGGGAGTGGTTTTTTAGAGTATGAGAAGATTGATAATGGAAAGGTCTACCTTGGTGACAATACATTCCTTAGTATTATTTAACATGGTTGAGTCAAGACCAAATTAAACAACGGGAGAATCAAAGGCCTCTCCAGAGTTCTATGCATCTTAAGTTTGGTAGAAAACTTGTTGTCTATGAGTAAGATGAATGATGTGGGTGTGTAGGTAGTCTTTAGCAACGAAGGGTGCAAGATGATTTTCAGTGTTGTGGTGCTTACAAAGGGAGTTTATATTGGGATTATTTTTTTCTTTGATGTGAGAATCTATATTAAATGTAATAGTTCTATTATACATTCAAAAAAATAAGACATCTACAAAAACTTCGCCTTTTTCCTTCTGAATTGATAACAAAAAGTTCTACTACTAGATCACCTAAATATGATGTGTGGGTTCCCGAGCTTGCTCTTACCTCAAAGAGCAATAAGCTAACTACCAAGAAGGCTATGTTGTGGCATGAGAGATTGGGCCACATTGGAAAACATGGATCTATTTTTTGAAGAATAAATCCAAGGTCTTCAACCATTTTAAATAGTTCAAGGCTCTTCTAAAGAACTATAAGGATAGAAAGAGCAAGGTGTTGAGAATAGACAATGGTGGAGAATATTGCTCGAAGGAGTTTGATTGATTTTGCAATAATAATGGAATCATGTAGTATAAGATAACTCCATGCACCCCTCAACAAAATGGAGTTGTAGAGAGAATGCAAGAGATATTGATGGAGAGGGCTATGATTATGCTTGATGTTGTTAGTTTATATTAGAAGTTATACCTACAAAAGTGGTTAGCACTGCATGTTATTTGGTGAATAGATCTCATACATCAACTCTTGTTAATAATTTAACCCCACACAAGGTTTGGATAGGTAAAAATCCCTTACTTCAATATATCAGGGTGTTTGTTTGTGAGGCATATCTTCATGTGCCCAAGGAAAAAAGGTCAAAATTAGATTACAAAGTTGTTAAGTGTCTTCATCAACTACAATGAAAGTGTGAAAGGATACAGAATTTGAAATCCTGTAATTGGAAAGGCTAGGCATAGTCAAAATGCAATCCTCTAAGAGATCAAGTCAGTTCCTACTATTAATCAACCAAAAAATGATATGACTTATAAATTATGCAATTACAACAAAAGACTAAGATGACTACTCCAAATGATGAACCAAAGGTTTGTGATGGACCAGATGAGGAGGATAGTACTGGGAGGTTTTTGAGCATAAAGGAGGAAGAATCTCCACCTTGACCTTTAAGGAGGTCCACTTGATAGAGAAGGCAACCAAAAAAGTATATCCCACATAATTTTAGTTGCATTTTTTCCTTGAGTACTAACACTGACAAGCCTAGAATTGTGAAGGAGGTAATGGAGATGAACAATAGTAAATCTTGGAAGATGGCCATGGATGAGGAAATGGCTATATTTAAAAAGAACAAAACATGGGATTTGATTTAGTTGCTTGAGGGTCAAAAACCCGTTGGATGCAAATGGGTTTTAAAAAAATTAGTTCATATGACAATGTTGAGAAGTACAAAGCATGTTGGTTGCAAAATGATGTTCCTAGGTTAAGGGAATTAATTTTGGTGAGATCTTTTCTCCTATTTCTAAGCGAACATCCATTGGTTTCTTGTTATCTTGTGTTACTGTATTTGACCTTGAGGTTGAGAAGATGGATGTGAAGATAACATTTCTACACATGGTGACTTGGAGGAAGAGATCTATATATCACAACAAAAGCAGTGCATCAAAAAATATGAGGATAAGTTGGTTTGTTGATTAAATAAGTCCTTATATAGTCTCAAACAATCTCCTAGAATGTGGTATTAGACATTTGATTCATATGTTTTGGGTTGAGATTTATCAATTCTAATTCAGATCATTGTGTTTATTACAAATGAGATGATGATCATTTTATTATTATCACTTTGTATGCTAATGACATGATGTTATTTAGTAGCAATAAGGGTATGATTAGAGACTTAAAATCTCATATTTCTTTATCATTTTAAATGAAAGACTTAGGAGATGCAAAGTTTATCTTATATATGGTATTTAAATGGGATAAAGCTAACCTAAAAAATGGTTGGATCAAAGGAAGTATGTTGAGTTCATTTTGCAGCATTTCAACATGGCTAATAACAAACCAATGAGTTCCTATTTTCGTGGGAATAAAGCTTTTAGTTGAGTAGTAGATCATTTGACATCTGGAATGATGGAGGACATGAGTTATGTATCTTATGCTATTGCATTTGGAAACCATATGCATGCTATGGTTTGGACTAGACCAAACATTGCCCAAGTAGTGGGAATCTTGAGCCATTTCATGGCTAATCCTAGATGGAATCACTAGACAACAATAAAGAGAATCTTCAAATACTTGCAGGGTACTTCTAAACTCTGTATGTTATTAGGGAGGCAAGGCCTCAAGGGACCTATAGGACTTAGTGGATATTTAGGGACATGTGGATTCAAAGAGAATAAAAAGAAAATAATATATCTAATGATGATACAAATTCTAGGACTTCTCAAGATGAGACCAATGTATTTGTTGCAACCCTTGCTACACATCTATGTGAGGATAAAGATGCCTATTTTCATGTGACTCCTCATAGGGGTGGTTTTTAGAGTATCAAAAGATTGATAGTGGATTTAAAGGTCAACCTTGGTGATAATGCATTCCTCAGTATTATCAAACATTGCAGAGTCAAGATCAATTTTAACAATGAGAGAATCAAAGGCCTCTCAAGAGTTCCATGCATCTTGAGTTTGGCACAAAACTTGTTATCGGTAATTAAGATGAAAGATGTGGGTGTGTACGTAGTCTTTATCAACAAAGAGTGAAAGATGATTTGTGGTATTGTGGTGCTTGTAGAGGGAGTTCATATTGGGATTCTTTTTTTCTTTGATGTGAGCATCTATATTAAATGTAATAGTTCTATTATACATGCAAAAAAGAAGAGATCCACAACATCTTCACCTTTGCCTTCTAAAATGATAGCAAAAAGATCTACTACTAATCACCTAGACATTATGTGTGGGTTCCCAAGCTTGCTCTTACCTCAAAGAGCATCAAGTTAACTGCTAAGAAGACTATATTGTGGCATGAGAGATTGGGCCACAATAGAAAACATGGGTCTATTTTTTGAATCATAAATCCAAGGTCTTCAACTAGTTCAAAGAATTCAAGGCTCTTGTGGAGAACTAGAAGGATATAAATAACAAGGTGCTGAGAATAGACAATGGTGGAGAATAATGCTCAAAGGAGTTTGATGAATTTTTCAATAATAATGGAATCGTGTACTATAGGATAACTCCATGTACCCCTCGACAAAATTGAGTTGTAGAGAGAATGCACAAGACATTGATGGAGAGGGCTAGGAGTATGCTCAATGGTGTTGGTTTGTATTAGAAGTTATACCTACAGAAGTGATTATCATTGCATGTTATTTGGTGAATAGATCTCATGCATCAACTCTTGTTAACAATTTAACCCACATAAAGTTTTGATAGGCAAAAATCCCTCACTTCAACATATTAGGGTGTCTGTTTGTGAGGCATATCTTCATGTGCCCAAGGAATAAAGGTCAAAGTTGGATTACAAAGTTGTTAAGTGTCTTCATTAACTACAATGAAGTGTGAAAGGATACAAACTTTGAAATCCTATAATTGGAAAGACTATGCATAGTCAGAATGTGGTCCTCTAAGAGATCAAGTCAGTTCCTACTATTAAACAACCATAAATTGATATGACTTGTGAATTATGCAGTTACAACCAAAGACTAAGATGACTACTCCAAATAATGAACCAAAGTTTTGTGATGGACCAAATGAGGAGGATAGTAATGAGAGGTTCTCAAACATAAAGGAGGAAGAATCTCCACCTTAACATTTAAGGAGGTCCACTCAATAGAGAAGACAACCAAAAAGGTATATCCCACCTAATTTTAGTTGCAATTTTTCCTTGAGTACTAACATTGACGAGCCTAAAATTGTGAAGGAGGTAATGAAGATGAACAATAGTAAATCTTGAAAGATGGTCATGGATGAGGAAATGACTATATTGAAAAAGAACAAAACATGGGATTTGGTTTAGTTGCTTGAGGGTCAAAAACCTGTTGGATGCAAATGGGTTTTTAAAAAATTAGTTCATATGACAATGTTGAGAAGTACAAAGTATGGTTGGTTGCAAAAGGATATTCCTAGATTAAGGGAATTAATTTTTGTGAGATCTTTTCTCCTATTTCTAAGTTAACATCCATTGGATTATTGTTATCTTGTGTCATTGTATTTGACCTTGAGGTTGAGAAGATGGATGTGAAAATAACTTTTCTACGCGGTGACTTGGAGGAAGAGATATATATATATATATATATCACAACAAGAGCAGTGCATTGAAAAATATGAGGAAAAGTTGGTTTGTTGATTAAATAAGTCCTTATACGGTCTCAAACAATATCCTAGAATGTGGTACTACACATTTGATTCATATGTTTTGGGTTGAGATGTATCAAGTCTAATTCAAATCATTGTGTTTATTATAAATGAGATGATGATCATTTTATTGTTATCACTTTGTATGCCAATGATATGATGTTATTTAGTACCAATGAGGGTATAATTAGAGACTTAAAATCTCAACTTTCTTTATTATTTAAAATGAAAGACTTAGGAGATGCTAAGTTTATCCTATATATGGAGATTAAATGGGATAAAGCTAACATAAAAATTTGGTTGGATCAAAGGAAGTATGTTGAGTTTATTTTGCAGCATTTCAGCATGGTTGATAACAAACCAATGAGTGTTCCTATTTCCGTGGGAATAAATCTTTTAGTCGAGTAGTATCCTTTGACATCTGGAAAGGTGGAGGACATGAGTTATGTATCTTATTCTACTGCATTTTGGAACCTTGTGTATGCTATGGTTTGCACTAGACTAGACATTGCCCAAGTAGTGGGAATCTTGAGCCATTTCATGGCTAATCCTAGATGGAATCACTAGATAACAATAAAGAGGACCTTCCAATATTTGTAGGGTACTTCTAGGTACTCTATATGTTATTAGGGAGGTAAAGCCTCAAGGTACCTATAGTACTTAATAGATATTTAGGGACATGTGGATTCAAATTGGACAAGTAATGTTGACATCAAAAGGTCTACTAGTTGCTACGTGTCTAGCCTATTCAACGGTGCAATCAATTGGATGAGTAAGTGATAGGCCATGGTCATTTTATCCACCATAGAGGTAAAGTATACGATATCTACTCATACATGTAAAGAGGCTATTTGGATTCAAAGACTATGTTTGGATGTTGGGTTGAGTTAGAGAGTAGTTAAAGTTCACTATGATAGTCATAGTGCCACTATCTTGACAAAGAACCTATCCTTTCACACTTAGACAAAGCACATTGATGTTAAATATCATCTTTTTCATGACATGGTGGAGGACAGGAGTGTGTTTCTAGATAAAGTTGATACTTTTAAGAATGTTGCAAATACATCAACAAATTTAGTGAGCATGAAAAAGCTCAAATGATGCAATGAGTCCATGGGCTTCACGACCTCTAATAGTTAGTTCATAGTTTGATGTATTTTCCCTTGTGTTCTTGCAAGGTATACAATAAGTGGGAGAATGTTGGGATAGGTGTCATACATTGATAATCTAATTTGGGTATGGGAAACTAGTGAATGGGCTCAACAATTGGGTCAAATGCCTTGCTGGTCAAATTAGATTTTCACAAAGCTTATGATAGAATATGTTGGAATTTTATCCTTAAAATGATCCAATGGCTAGATTTTGAGCTCCAAATTTGTTCTCATGTTCATTTTTTTTAGAGACGTCAAAGCTACATAGCGGTTAATAACTCAATATCTAAATATTTCTCTTTACAACACTTTATTAGTTAATAACTCAATATATAAATATTTCCATTTGCAACATTCCATTAGACATGGATGTCTTTTGTCATCGTTTTATATGTGCTCATTGTTGATGCTCTAGGTTAAATCTATTACATAGAGCTAATCATTTGTAGTTATATTTGGTAAATTTATATTCCATATAATGTTGTTGTGATTAATTCACATTTTGTTGATGATAATATGCTATTTCTACAAATTTTAGAGAAAGAGTTGAATAGTACCTTAAGATAAATTTTAAATATGTATTGTTCTATGTTAGGATCTTAGTTGGCTCATCACAAAATAGAGTTTTTGATGTCCCAAGTTGGTCCCACCCCAAAGTGAATTCCCAAAGTTTGAAAATGAATCAAACATGGAGAAATAACTAGGTATCTTGGTATCTTGTTTGGTCTAGGCTTATCCCTTACGAAGATGTGGAATCAATATCTCAATACACAAGAATAAATTATTTAATTAGGACAACAATTTCCATTGGCCAGAAACAAATATAATATTTCTTGTAATGCATGTGTCCTTTTCTTCTTGTTGGATGTAGTCTAATAAAGCGTATGGAGATTTGAACAAATTATTCTAACAATTTCTTTAGACAACGTGGTATGGTACTATTGGTTTTAAAGCTACCTCTTAGTTTCATTGCATCCATCCTAGGTCTAACTATGGATTGGGAATTGTAGATCCCAAAACTCAAGGATTGTATCTAGTTGCTAAATGGATTATTATAGTTGTTAAATATGACGAACCATTGATAGAATTGTTATAGCCATAATTAAAGGGAAATGACCAAATGTTAATTGGTTGAAAAAGATTCTTTTTGCACCATTCTTTTAGATTAATGCCTCCTTTCGCATTCGATCCATTTGAAAATCTTGACAACAAGTTTGTCATTTCTTAAATTGGAAAGAGTCTTCGTTACAACATAGTTTCAACTCTACCACTTCTTCCATTGGTGGAATAAGCTTATTCAATATCAAGAGTAGCCTTTAGCCATTAGCTTTCTTAGGCAATCTTGTTACTTGTTCAAGAAATGGGTTTGACAATTTAGTGATAAATGGGACTTCACTTCATTGCATTGGTCTCCTTGGTAGTTTACTAAAGAACACTTCAACTTGAATAACAACTCCAAGCAATTTCTTAATTTTGTGCAATCTTTGGTTCCCCCCAATTTAAAAATTAAACTATGCATTACAACATCACGTAACTTCTTCAAAGGCTAGCATGGTTGTCCTCCCAACATTTCTCATCTATCCCTTTAAAGCAGATATATTTTTGCCTCTTTCCCAAAATATCCTTAGTCCCTTGCCTAAACATTAAATGTAAGTGCAAAATGAGTCATAAATATTGGGTCAATTTGAGTGTAGAAATCTAAAAATCCAAAGTTGACACGGATTCTCAAGTACTTGCCTAAAAAATCTTACATTTTAAATTACTTGTTGGTGACAGACTAAAATGTTTACTTGTTCAACCGGCTAAATACCCATTCAATCATTCAAACGAAAGTATGAGACACTTATTTTAGGGCTACATTTTTGTTAAAAAACAATGTTATGTTGTTTTTAGAGATCTATTTGGCTTATTTGGTCACCATTTAAGCTCAAAAGAAACATTATTTGAAATGGGTCTGAAAAATAATCTAGTTGTTGACTCAATTAGACATGTTATCCTCTTGCACTCATGGAGAATAAGATGTTCAACAATGTTTTCTAGTTCTTATATTCATTTGGAACTATAATGTCAAGGCTTTACTCTAACATCTTTTCCCAGATTGCGTCATTATCTTCCCAATTACAGGTAATGCTAAAGATGAATAAAAAGATCACCTATTAGTTGGAGCAAATCAAATTGCAAATCAACCAACTCCAAGTCAATCAACAAATTGAAAATGAAACATTATTGTCATTGTAAACACATGAGCTACTAAATCAGATAGATTGATTATACTTGCAAATGGTATAATTGTTATATTCAACAGACTATATATCTAACATGTAATTTCTTGTAAATAATCTACTATACATGTAGTCTTATACTTATAGTCTTGTAGTTTTATACCAACTATTCATCTCTTATTGTAATGTTATTTGTATACTCATATAATCACTCTCAGAATTCAATTCTTCGCAACCTCTACTTATTTCATTTTAATCACTTTTTGGCAATTCTTAAAATAAATTTTTTTTAAAAAAAAGCACATTCACAAACCCTAAATCAAGGCAAAGAAACGCTCAAACTCAAAGTAAGTACCTAACCAAGTCCGTCCTAAAATAGGCCAAGTCCCGCATAATCAATTATACTACCTACTCTAATTCCAATAATACTAATAGGATAAGAAATTCAATATGAAAATTTATGTATGTCCCTATCATAACAATAATTGCTCTAATTAAATTGAATATAATAAAATTTTCTACAATTTATAGTTTGAATGGCAGGAATAAATCATCCCTCAAGTACATAAACACTCAATTCTTTCCACTAACATTTAAACTTTTATTTCTTTCCCAAACTTCTTTAGTCATCGTCCATATGCTAGAGTTGCATTTGATTTGACCTGAAAAGGAAATTTCCAAAAAGGTAACTTAATTTTTTAATACTAAATAATCAAGTTGATGATTTTTAATTGATATCTAAAATGGTTTCTTTTTCCCATGTTTCTCCTTGGGAGTGTTTTTCAAAGATGTTTTTCATGTATCTCCTTTGTAAAATAGTTGTAAATTTTTTATTCGCCCCTCTATATTAAAGATAAACATGTTTTTCAAAGGTGTGACTTTTTTGTGTTTAAAAAATGTTATTAGTCCTTGTCTAAGTGGGTGACTCTTGTGTGTTTTCATTTTCACTATGTCCCATTTTTTTTTTTGGCATCGGTTAATGTGTAGACAACCACAGGGGAAATCTCTATAGTTTGAGAATGTTGGAAGTGTACAATTCTTTTATTCTCATCTGGTTTCCTTTGTTAGGCCTTTCTCTAATGTTTACATCGCTGGGTTCTTTGTGCAAGAACAACCATTTTTGGGTAGTGTTTGATTGTTCTGTGTTATATAAACAGCTATGTTTTGTTAATGGACAAGGTCATCTTTTGAAAAGTTCAGGCAGTACAACAAGATTTCTTTGTTATAAGGGTCAATATTAACAGATTAACTATTGGATGTTTTTAGATTTGTTGTTGGCACCGTTTATTGGCTGAAATTATGTTGTTTCTGCTAAAAGAAAGCAAAGCAGCCATGCTTTATGTAATGCTGTTGCTCTTTGTTTATATGGGTTGTGAACTATTGATCTTTATTTGCAGTCTCTCTTTGAGGACTACCTTCTTTCCATGTAATTTTAGCATTGTTCAATACAAAAAAAAATATCTATTTTTCTTTATATTTTTTGTGCATGGAAAATAGAGAAAAGTTTAATTTTGATTGGTTGCCAATTTTTTTCCTCATTGGCAAAGCTATTTTTCATTAGTTAAAATTCTGGAAGAACTCTATCCAATGGAAAAGAGGACAAATAAATTATTCAACTGATTTCTAATGTTATGCATTTTTATTGTGAGTAGGACATTTGGTATTGCAACTATTGCTTGGCATTCTGTAAAGGAGTTCGCGTGCCTTGTCTATGTTTTCACATTTTGCATACATGCTTGACAAAGTAGTTGAAACAATAACAACAAAAATTCCCTTTGGAAGATCTCATATTTGTAGGGGTCTTTGAAGCATGGATGGTGGAGCTAGTTTTTTGAGTGTTTTTTGTTTTGTTTATATTTTCTTCTAGAAATAAATGTTCCAGTGCTTTGTACATATGACTTTACATTTTGACACCCAATGAAGATATCATGTTTGTTATGTTTGTTGAGAATTTCAAATTAGCAATGTTGCAATCACTAAGATGGTGGGATTTCTACAATCACTTAGATGTTGGGGTTTCTACAATCACTTAGATGTTGGGGTTTCTACAATAGACTTTTGTAGATCTTGTTCAGAGTTGCTTCTTATATGTGATAAACAGTTTGGTGTTTCATTTCCATTATGGCAAATTGATTTAAAATTTTCTAATACTCTAAACATGATCCTTTATATCTAGCATAATAGTTATTCTAACACAATTTCTTCCTACCAGTGAAATAAGAATAACATTGTATTATGAGTTATTCATGTGTGGATTCTGATATCATTTTTCAATCCACAGTGGGTCAAGGTTTGTCACCTCTTCGAAGATGGAAAGTGGGATGACAAAGGCACTGGTCATGTGAGTGTTGAATATTTGGAGGTAGGTGCTTCTATTATAGAGATACTTCAATTATAGCATGTTTTTTTTCTTTTCTTTTTGGTTAAGACTTTTTGGGTGGCACAAAGATCTTAGACATCTGTTAACCATGTGGAACAGTAAATAAAAAAGAAGCTAATGCTTAGCAATAAAAAATTGTATTTGGCATTGATTGACTTTTTGTAAATGTTAAACATACAAACAACTATATTTATGGTCAATGAATTAAGCATGGAATTCTAGGTACCTTGTATTAGGTGCCTACAAGCATGAGCTATATATTTACTAATTCGAAGTTCTTGCATTTGGGAGGTATGTTTACTTGAGGAGAATGCTAAGATTATTTTGAAGAGACAAATGTCTAGACATTATACAAAACATAAAAAAATATTAAAGTTTTCTTTAGAATCTTATTAAGATCCTTTGCAAGAATTGTCATTGTTTAACATCCTTTCTTCGTGTTTTTGAGTGCTTGTGTAAATTGGGTTTTCACATATATCTTCGTTATTGCTTCTCACCTCCTCTAAGTGCTTCATCACATTCCTCTCCCTTGTTTTGATTACTTTTTCCTTTGTTTAAGGTCCACCACTTTTTGTCCTCACTTTAGCTTGAAGCTTCCATGTTTGTATCTTATTTTGAATCCTTATTTTGATTCTTTAATGCTCATAGCTCTCACCAAGAGGTGGGACTCCAACACCACAACCTTTCACTTGGCCACAAGTGAGATGACAATGATTGTCGAGAATGTATGGAGGATCTTATCTTTGTTAGATGGAGGCAAGTGGAGGTTCACAATACCACTTGATAACAGGATTGTGAGTTGTATCAATGGTGCATAGGTCATGCGGGCTATCATGAGGGTGGTGTCATAATTACTAAGATCATACTAGGTACCATGTCTCAAGGATGCAAGTGGATTCAATTGATTGTTGACCTCTTTATCTTATTAGGAGATCAAGGATCATTGATTGCTTAAGTCTTGATACAATTTTGTGAAAGGCAAACGAGCAATAAATCATGGTTGCTTGGGGCCATTGCTTTCTAGCCCAATTATATGGTGATTTGTATACTTTTGTGGATTGATGCAGGAACGTCCCTAGGCACTGCGGTAATCTTGTATCGTTTTTAGAAAAATGAATTTTGTGGTTTAGTTCAGTTGTTTGTTGGTCTGTTAGTTTGTGGTTATTAGTTTATGATAGAGAATGTTAGCACATTTCACCACATTGGGAGATTGGCTCTTGTGGTTTTGAGATCAGTTAGATATTGATGGTCGATGGATCTGGTGTTGGAGGTTTTAGGAGATTTGGATAAGTAGAAGACTATAAATTGGTTTGTGTCTATAGGTTGATAGTTCTGCATAGTTGTGATTGTTTCTATTTGCGAAGGGTTATTTGGAGTTTATGACAAAAAAAGAATATTTGTGTGGTTTTAATTAAATGTTGTGTGTGTATGTGGTGTACCACATGAAGGTCCTCCACTATTTTACTATTCAAATTTGTAAGTTTGTTATTTTCTGGCTGGCAACACATTTCATGTGGTTTTGGGGTTTGTTCCATCTTGTGTCCAATGTAGATTATTTGGAAAACTTGGGGATGCTATAAATACTTAGTGAAGAATTATTTGAAGGTAAACGAAGAATACATGGTATGGTAGAAGGTTAGAGAGTTAGTTTCAGTAGCGAGGGAAGGAGTGGAGTGAGGTCTAAGTAGCAAAGTGAGGATTAGGAGTATGATGTGGAATACAATATGAGGAAGATGAGAATGCAGCATATAGGAAGACAACAAATGTCATTACATTAGAGTAGTAATGAAATATTGGAGTTATATTATAGTTGAATTATCATTGTGGAGCCCACATGACAAGTTTTGGAAGTGGTGTTTCCATAATTTAGTTGTTTTGTGCATGTAAGGAGCCCATTGTGGTAACTATCCATTTGTGAATCTTAATTGTAATCAAATGGCGATAGCTTAGCATGTTATAAGGCCCATTGTGGTAAATTATGTGGTTGTAAGCATGGTGATAATCATGCAAGCTTATATAAATGAGAATGTTGTTGTTTCTACGAGATCTATGTTGTTTGTAGTTGTGTGTGTGTTGTTGTGTTGGTTGCATGGCTAGACAGTCCTTCATTGAACCCTCCTACTACGATTGCATTATGGATGAGAGGTCTATGACACTATGAGGAGCTTCTCTATTTATAGTGTTGGGTATATCATCATCTACTAGTGATATGATCTCTAGTTTTATCTTTTTCTATGGTTACCTCATGCATAGCATTGGTGTTCCAATAGGACACCACTGAGATAGGTAGGTGGAGAGAGGGGAGGACACTGAGATCCTAGAGATAGGTATTTGATAGATTAGGGTTACAAAATGTGATATGGAGGCCATGCAAAAATTTAGCCCAAGACGTAGATGGTTCATCATCTAGTAGTGATATGCTCTCTAGTTTTATCTTTTTCTATGGTTACCTCATGCATAGCATTAGTGTTCCAATAGGACACCATTGAGATAGGTAGGTGGAGAGAGGGGAGGACCCTGAGATCCTAGAGATAGGTATTTGATAGATTAGGGTTGCAAAATGTGATATGAAGGCCATGCAAAAATTTAGCCCAAGACGTAGATGGTAATTTGGTATATGCAACACAATTATGGAGATGCTTCATTACATGAGCATGTGATGTGTTAGTTTGGCCTCAAACAAACTATACCCCAAAAGTCCATGTTATATAGGAGGCATAGAGATCATTCCAATGAGGGGAGAGGGTGAATCTTGGAGCCTTAGATCAGATGGACACATGATGATGAGGTAGAGTCCATAGTGTAAATAGCTAATGTAGATGATCTAGGGGTCTCTCCCAAATATGGAGCATGGTGGTTGTGAGAGGGGCCACACACTTTCTATCCTGTCAATGCACTCATGTTGCACCTATTTTAAGTGGATCTAAACCATGTGCTCCAGACATTGCTCCCCTACAACATGTACCAATCAATGTAGATTAGCTAGTTGGTGATTCATGTGTGATAGGTTATGATTTTACACTTAAAATTATCTTGTTTTTCTATTATTACATTAGTATGTGACTAACATGAGTTGTAATCTTATAGAGAGTTTGGCCAAGTAGATTTCACTTATCTCACTCATTATCAATCATTTGAGGTTCAAGGTGTATCAATCATCTTGATAGATTAGATTATTCAGGATTACATACATGTTGGGCACCTACGAACCCTTAGATTATGAAAATTTATGCCACCAAGAAGAAACAAGATCCTAGAAAGAAGCATGAAAAAGCCACATACTCAAATTTAAATGGACATGACAATGGAGAGGAGTCTAAAAGAATGTCTAAAGAAAGAAGAAAATGATCTAAACCCAAAGTATTGAGGATTGTTGAAACTAGAGACCACTACTTGGTGAGCCACTACACTAAGAACTTGCCCAATTATTCCAAGTGTACTACCCAACCTTTAGAATAATATCAAGGAGAGAAAATTCTACAATGAAGCCATTAAAAATAATTTATGACTTAAATGATGACACTTTACTACTACCCTCTCATCCACAAGTCTGGTTGTAGCATTGAAATCACCCCCTAGGAAAAAAAACCTTGCCTTCCCAAGATAACAACAAAGAAGAGAAAGCATCTAGGGTATAATTTTTATGAACCAAACTATTGGGGCAATAAAAAATTAAGCAATACCTTACCATATCCTCTTTTAAAGATTTAAACTCATGTGACAACCAATTAGGGAAAGAAATCGAAGGAGAGCTATGGATGCAACCAATATTCAAGATAATACATAGTTTGCTTGACACCCCCTGAGTATCCACTATTATACCAAGACAAGACTTCCAAGAATTGCTTAACAAGTGCTACAGGTCACCATAAAACATCATGGTTTCTTGAATAAAAACCAAATCTTGGATCAACAAAGAAAGTTAATGTTTAACTAATCTCCTTTTATTATAATCACTAAGACCCCAAGTACATTCCAAGAGAAAACCATCATTTAACCTCTAGAGGGTTCTTCCCCCTTTGCCTTCTAAAATTATGCTTGAGAGTGTGTTGGGTGCCATCCTCAACCCCTACTTTAGCTTCCCTTTAAAGCCTTACTCGATCCATTTTGTGACCTCTATTTTTTTATGTCCTATAGAGAATGGAAAATTCCACAACCAATAACTCCAACCCCACTTGAGGTTGTTGAAAGGGAGAAACCACTATAGGTTCCAAGAGAAGTTTTGGCATATCCAATTCCTTGGGAACCACCAAATCTCTTGATAATTCTCTTTCTTCATCTAAGTCTAGAGCAAAAACTTTATAAAAGAAAAATGGAGAGAAGGGGCTAACAAGATCTTTTGAACATCCTCTTAACCCTAAAAAGATTTATCAACTTGCAAACTTACTTTTAGAACCCCTTGATCCATCGATAGAAAGGGCTCCCTAGAAAATGTAGCCAAGCATTTAGACTCCTTGCTTGAGAGCTTGACCATAGATAACTTGGTTTTACCTTTATCCTCTACTCTAAGTTTGAAAGCCAACCAAAGAGGAGCTTCATCTTTGGAGAAAAATGAAAGATGGTTTCTATGGGCAAAGTACTCTTTTTGTATATTGAAACTTGTTTGGGCTTTAAAAAACTTTCCTCCATTATAGAGGAGTTGGGCGCTAGGCCATAACATTCAGAAATTTTCCCAGGGTAGGAACTTGCCACATGCACAACTTTACGGCATGTGTAACAACAAAACTAGAGCTTTTCATAATCTAACTCTTAGGAAAAATTTCCTTACTAAAGTTGAGAGGCAACTTTTTTTGGCAGAGACAAATCTAACTCTCTGTTCACCTTTATGCAAGCATACATAACATGGGAAGGATTTATTGCCTTTCAATCCCCTTCAAAACACCTACCTAAAGAAATTCAGGTATAGATTCCAAAGATTTTATGCTCCAAAATTCAAGAGGTAGGCCATAGAGTCTTACCTAAATCTTTGAAGCAGTAGAAGGGGGCACTTCAATCAATAGATTCAGGCTCTAGCAAGATAAAGACATCAAACAACCATTCACATCTTGAACATCAAGGGTAAGAGATGCAACAAAATCTTCCAACAAAGAGAAAATTATCACAAAGAAACCTTTAGGCATGAATATCAATTTGAACTCATGTTTTCACATCCCTTTGCCCAAATCTAAGTACTAGAGTCAGAGAGACAACATTTGTTGCATTCACCAACTCCAAACTTCAATAGAGATTCACACTGACTCCTAACATCTAACTCAGCTAGCTCCACTAAAGGACATAGCCCAAATTCACCAAAGATATTAGACTTAATAAAGAACTTGCAATAATTATATCTCCATAGAAGCACAAAAATCAAGATGACATAGTTTAAATGCAAACAAGATGAGAATGACAACATTCCAATATTTGTATTCAAGGTGTATAAAACAAAGGAAATTAACTACACTATATATACTCTAGGCATGCACAAGTTAGGATGGCAAGTGTCCCAGAGGAGCAATGAACTAGACAATTGACTCAACATGTAAGAATGAAAGTGTTAAGTGAACTCGTCTTGACGAGGAAGAGGTGGCACCTAATACTGATAATCAAGGAGATGAATGAGTACAGGTGGAAAAGAATCTTATCAATCAAGGGAATTGACATGTGCTCTTAGTTCCTAATTTACCCAAGTAAATAAAATAAATTAACCATACAAACTTAATATAAGGTGTAATTATACAATTACACTAACAAGAGACTCCCTTCTAACAAAAGGAATAGGCCCTGAAGCAACCCATCTTCCCCTTTTGACGTGTAATTGAATTAGTTCTTGATCAAGGGGGAAACTTCAAACACGAGGGCTCACAAACTCTGTTACAGCTGGGCCCTCCCTACTCAACCTTAAGAACATATTGCCTAAGAAAAGGGACATGTATGAAACACTACACGAAAGATTTATGCCCGTACAAATTTGAATTTCTATACTATTTGCTCTAAGGCAAACATCAACAACCCATTATTTTTGGTTAAAAATCTAATTTATTAATAATTTGCTTAATATTTTTTAATTAGATCTAAATCAGTTAGAAATTTTTATTTAAAAAATAATAATGTTTTCCACATAATAAAATCATTGTAATAACTCACAATTCATAATTATAAATTTGTTCAACGTATACTATAATAATGTAATAGTTTTAGCATGACATTTCAAATCACACCCTTAATCTTTAATGTACACGTCGCATTGAGTAAAACATTTCTCTAATCCATGTGAGAAGCTTCATTCCATAGGCATGTCCACAATGACTTTGATTTGAAGGTTAGCTATGTTAAATAGGGACGACCTTATTTATGAATATACAAGTTATTGAGAATTGATTGAGTGACATGAAAAAGTACAAGGGCAAAAGTAGTGCTTATTCATTCCTAAACGTAGCCCATGTGATTTTTTTAATTCCCTTTCCCCGAAATACTGTGTCAGTGGATGTTGGCCTTCACCAAAATTTATGTGCTTCGCTTTTATGACAATAGACGTATAGCTACATCCTTACACTTTTTAGCTATAATATAATGTGACGTGGCTTAGGGAGCTATACTCATATTCCAACAAAAAGATTTGCATAAGGACAAGCAAGATTTGGTTTTAAGTGTTTAAATGCATGCTCCTTGTCTTTGTTCATTTTGGTTCCTTTTTAAAATTAATTCGACGGAGAAATGATTTTTTTAACTTTGCAATGGTGAAAATTTGTATCTTTTATGTTTTTTTTTTTAAATTTAGTTTTAGGTTTAATTTGGCAATATTTTAATGTATTTATCTATATAGTTACAATATTTTTGTTTATAGATGGGTTTGTATATTTAGCCAAGAGGCTTTTATTATAGTCCCTGGAATTGTCTCACGCTGTAAAAAAAAAAACACACCGGAAATTTTTCTAAACTCGTCGGTTGTTCCTACCGGCGTATTCCTTGAACCTCCTATGGGTGCAAGTGCTAGTTAGTTTTATTTGTCCTAGTTCTATGTTTATTGCTTATCTATATGTTTATATGTAACACAATCCCAATTCAATTGGTTTATCTATCTAATTTTGATAATTAATCCAATCTTTGTCCACAATCTAATTTTACTAGACATAGATCCAACCTGATTGTCTAACCTAGGTCATGTTTGCGATTCTGAGGTCATCCTTACAACGATGATCTTGATCTTATTAACTAGCACTTACACCCATAAGAGGTTCAAGGAATACGCCGATAGGAACAACCGACAAGTTTAGAAAATTTTCTAGTGTGAATTTTTTTTACGACATGAGACAATTCCGAGCACTATAATGCTCACATATAAAAGCCTATCGGCTAATTACAAAATCAAAATAAAGCATTTAGCTAACTGGGCCTATCTTACGCTTTGGTCTCGGATCAACTTTGCACAAATCTTCGTAATTTAGTGTTCTGTTTATGTATACTAAGACACTCGTTGCATTCATTCTAATCATCCAAGAATTGAATATCCATGATCTGAAAATCATTGCTCGCACTCATACATACATCTAAGAAATCAAAAGGAACAATCATTCACATATGTCACTAGATCACACAAATATCTTAGTGCATGTGAATCGCCTAGCAATCATTATGGAATCCATGTGCATCTCTCAAGCTTGCTATATGTCAAAGTATTTTTAAATACCACTAGCTTGAAAAAAAAACCCTGAGAGTGAAAGAGAATATCATTATCTAGCTACCTACTTTTTTGAGAGTCTATAGGGCAAGATCTCCAGATCATTAGAGGTTAGGGTTTTAGATACAGTGTGAGTTCGCAAGTACAAGCCTGACCTATGATAGTGAAGTTAACCTAACACATAGCAAAAATAAATATTTTGATTCTGATCTGCATACATGATTGTCTAGGGTATCTCTAGATTCTAAGGGGCATAGATCTCATTGTCTTCATTAATCATCATGCATTCTTCTCATGCCCCATTTTTGGTTATTTATTTTGAACATATTAATGTGCGGATTTAATGTTTATTATTCCATTTTGTAATGCACTATAATGGGACAAATGATACTTTGTTATCTTGATAAAATATTCATGATATGGAAATTGATTTTATGTAGTTGATATTTACTCAAATTGTGATTATGATTTATTTGCCTAATGGACTAGCTACTGTCTGGATGGATATGAGGTGGATGTAGGATAACCTTTTCCCCCCACCCACGTGGTGAGGGAGAGTATCATCTGGGAGAGGATGATAGATAGCAACAAGTTGGTAGTTAAACCAAATTATTTAAGAACCACACACACACACTATGCAAGTCGGTAATATGATGGTATGTGTTGCTTGATAAACGTTTAGGAGCATGTTAGGTGTTGTTGAAGAGGTTCGTATTGGGTTATTCTATTAGTCGATTTAATATTTAAAGAGTTAATTATTATTAATGTTATTATTTCAATAGCAAAATATAGCTATAAAATATTTATGGTGTAAATGTTCCTAAGCATGGTATCATTATAGTTGATTCAATTATAAATATAATATTATTTAATGAGCATGATCTTATTTCAAATTTATGACTAATAATAGCAAGCCTATGATATTATTATTTTTCTATTTTAACCCCCTGCATGTGCTAATCACTGTCAAATGAGAATATGGGCCATTAAGGAGCATACATGATGGTAGAGGCTAAAAATAACCAATGTGACGAGGAGAAATAAGTAAGGAAGGTGATGTTCAAATAGCCATTCAATTCTCCCTTTCTCTGAGGCCGTGACTTAGTCTGGAAGAAGAAACACATTTTTGCATGGCATAGCATACTGTGCAATCCTTATTGTGGTCTAAGCATTAGAAGGGGTTGATGCTGGTAGTGTCACTTGCTTTGGAGGAGAAAATTGGTCAGTGTGAAGAGTAAGTAGATCACAAAAGGATCTATGAACACCTTAGTCAATTTATCCATACCATGATATTTCTATTTGATTGTGTTTGATTAGATAATGGATACATCACATACTACTCCCATATGTTTTCTTATGTCAATTTGGTTACCATATTGGTGCAATACATTCCCTAGTTAAATCAAGTTATTTATGTCTATGGTATTATCTTGCATATGATTTCTAAGTCGTGGAGCCATGAGTTCACCTTGTCTTATGTCGTAAGGCTATCGAATGTTATTCATATAAATATGTTATGATAAATCATAGTGAGTTGTGGCTAAGGTCACAAGAGGCTGTAGTCATGTGGGTTATACTGTGTTATCATAGTGAGTTGTGGCTAATGCCGTGAGAGGCTCACAATTGTGATGTATTGTGTTATAGAGAGTTGTGACTTTGAGGCTGCCAAAGGACCATTTAGTCCTCAACCATGTTGGTGTAATTAAATATTCAGTTACACTAAATATTAAGTTTACTTAGGGATTTTTAAGTTGCTTAGGGATTTCTTATCTTGCAAATTAGAAAGAAAGATGTTATATATAATTTATAAATCTAATCTCATTTATTGCATCTAATATTGTGTAAATTTATCCTTTGTGCTTTTTTTCTCTTGTAGAAGGCAATCTTAGGTTTTACAAGTGATCTTGGTAGCTTGAGTCAATTAATGACTCTTACATGGTATCAGAGCGTTAGATCTACAAGCCCCTTCTCAAATCTAGAGAAAATCAAGAAAGAGCCATTTGTTGGGTGTAATTCGATGCAAAAGATTAGATTTAAAGCAATCAAAATAGTCAAATTAGCCTCTTATTTGGCTTGATTTGAGCTTCGAAGGCCAGATTTGCAAGGGTTTGAAGCGAGTGTTTTTTATTAGGATTCGAAGGAAAGCTAATTATTAGAGCATTTTGGGTCAAATATGACCCTGCCATCGCGCTTAGAAGGCTCAAAAACCTTAAGAATGACTATCAAATCGTCAAAATCCACCTCAAGAGCATATGGGGAATTTTTTTTAATTCCTAGAGTTGTATGGCTCTTATACATCACTGTACAACATTTTTAAAAATTAAAACATTAAATTTGGCATTGCGTACCCTATTTTGGGACATGTAGGCCCGAATTAGGGCCGAGATGACCCAACCGACTTGGTTTTTGGCTTAGGTGACCCCAAAATAGAGCAACAAACATCATTTTAGGGTCATGTAGACCTTTGCACAGGCCGCCCTTACACCAAATCAGCCCTTGCAGACAAGGATTTGAAGCCCGCGGATAGGAAATTTGGCCATCGTTGGCCTATAAAGAACCTTCACTCGATGATTGCTTGGAAAAACAAGCCGCCACTCATGGATTGCCCTCCATCCACCACCTTGGTGCTTTCAACTTGGGAGCCATTAATCCGCTGCCCAGTTGCCAGGGCACTGCGCCAATAGTGCACAAGGGCCTTTTTTGGTCCCTTTTCAAGCCTAAAGGGGTATTTTTTGGCATAACTTGGGCATACAGAGTCAGATTTTCACAAATAAATAGGCGTTAGAAAGATGGTTCTGAGCACAATCCAGTGGTATTGTTATTTTTTCTATATTTTGATACTGGTGCATTTAATTGTTGTTTGAAGTCCATATCAACTTTTTAGCTTTCGAGATCATAACATTTTGCCACGATCTCTATTTTTTGTGATTATTGCAGTGTTGGAAATGTATTGAAGAGCTCTACACAACCATCTATGCACTTTTTTGAGATTCACCCCTAGGTATATTTTATTCAGTTTGTCAATTTTACTCATTTTGGTTGATAGCTTGGACATACTAGCACCTAGAGAAGTTCTATTTTTTGGTGGGCTTCTTATCAGCTTCATTATTTCTACACTTTATTTTGTTGGTGTAATCATGTATCCTAGTTTTTGGAAATTAAAATGTGATTATTGTGGGAGAAAAAGGCATACAATAGATGAATACATGTAGAAAAAAATTGTTGATTTAAAATTACTAATTGAGCTTTATCAATTGAGATAGTTGTGCAATGCCAATGGCATCATTTTGTCAAATTCTTCTAACCCACCGAGTGCAAACATTTCATTATCACCTATTACTCCATCTGAGTCTAGGGTTGCTTCTTTGAGAGCTTCTAGTGGTTCCTTGTAGTAGGACATTATCAGTCTTCCAACAATAGCTCACCGGGACACATTTCTACCAGATATTTCATCATTATTTCTAGAGCCCCACATTCCAAATTTGGGAGATACTTTGGAGGGTATTTAGTTCCTCTTTGATGCTAGATTTGATGGAGTTGCATCACCATCATCTTCTTTAGAGATTGTTCTTCATCCTCCTATTTAGTCACAGTTTAACATTGGATTGGAGAACTTTGATCAATTTTTAGGAAGACATTATTAACACATCTACAATTTTATTTCTTCCCAAGGGGATAAAAATTGTTCGACATTCATGGATCTTCATTTTCATTCTTTGTCAAGCATCTACTAGCACTAAAAGAGTCATTTTGAGGAGTGACTACATGGTCTCTCTTCTCATCTCTATTTAGGAGGGAGTATTTCCTCACACAAGGTTCCATCCTTCTCACTTCTAGGGGGTCCCTAAGCCTTCTCTCTACATCCTCTCTTATGGGGGGTTATACATATATATTCATTGTATCTTCATGATGGATGTAGTCCTTGGGGGTTTTGGTATTGAGTCATTCCATCACTATTTTTCTCTCTTTGAAGAGGAGTTTTCTCCCACTAGGTTTTTCTCCTTTACTCCATTTGTGAGAGACTATTTGTACATGGGTACCTAACATGGCCTTGTATATGAGACCATATTTTGCATCATTTGCATGTTTCTCATTCTCCCCATGTTGCACTTAAAGGGGAGTGTTGGTGTAATTAAATATTTAATTACACGTTACTAAGTTTAATTAGGGATTTTTAAGTCACCTATGGTTTTCTTATCTTGCAAATATAAAATCAAAATGTCATATGTAATTTATAAATCTAAATTCATTTATTGCATCCAATATTGTGCAAATTTATCCTCTATGCTTTTTTTCTTTTGTAGAAGTCAATCCTAGGTTTTGTAGGTGATTCTGACAACTTGAGTCAACCAATGACTCTTACAAGCCATAGCCATATGTTAACCCTCTTTCGTATTGTTATCATTCATGTCATTTGTTCTACTCTCTACAGACATTTTTGTTGCCATTTTAAGACCCATCAACCATTTGAATGGTCATTGCAACCATTTCCTAGTTTGTTGAAATAATACTAACTAGATATTGTAGACACTTAAAAATGTCCCAGGCCTACGAACGACACTTTCACACATAATTCATCTCAATTTCATATTCTGCTATTAATTAAATAATTTTTTAAATTATTTAATTAATTCATTCCCTCTTACCCTTTTAATTAAATAAATTTCATTTATTTAATTATTTAAGTTGTATTCTTCCAAACTCCTTTATAATTAAATAATTTAATTATTATTTAATTATTCACTACTATAACGTCCATATTCCCCCTTTAATTTAAATAAATACCCATTTATTTAAATTATCAACCTTACCCTGATTAAATAAGTCCCCACTTATTTAATTAAAAATCACCCTACATTACCCCTTTCCTCTAAAAAATTAAATAAATGCATACAATTTATTTAATTTTTAAATCACCTCCCACCTTACCATTTCTTCTAATTTAAAATTATCTTTTGTCTTCTTGTGGCTGGAAACCCTAAATCATTCTTAGCCCTTGATCTTGCATCCAAAGTCAACTCTTCATCCCAACCCTCCATTCACATTTCACCCTCTATAAAATCACTCTTACCCTCTCATTTTCATCTCACCACTTACAAAATTGACTTGTGCCATTGTCAACTCTTGAGCTCTCCATCCTATTTGTAGACCTGCAAGTCTGAGTGCATTAGATTAGCTAGCTTAGATAGTAACAATGGAGGAATTGCATTAGTCAACCTAGGGTTTCTTGCTTTCATGCTTAGTTTGTTTGATTCTAGGTTGATTTCAAGATTCATTGCATGGTTAAGGTTTGAATTTACTGTTTGCAGGGCTTTTGCAGTGTTTTTACCTGACTACAACTGGTGAACTCGATGTGAACGACCGTACATTCCGCAGATTTTGTGTTTTTAAATTTGTAGGTTTGTGCGACACATAAGCTAATCAGTGTTATGCTTGCACTCCTTCATGTGATGCATGAGCCATATGGTGTGACGCCTCTGTGGAGTCTACAATGCACCAGAAGGATTCTGCGACGCCTGCGACTATGTTTAGGGTAGATTTTTGTTGTTTTGATTCTATGAGCCTAACCCATATTATTTTTGCAAGATTTTAACAAGTTTTTGATGCTCTGTGTGTAGTATTAACTCTCTGGTTCATGTTGGTTAACTTATTGGGAATTTTTCAGGGCATTAGGGTTTCACATTTCAAGGGTTTTATCTAGGGTTTCTTATAAGTTTGTTTGAACATTTGGGTATATCTTGTGTGTGTATGAAAGTTCATCTTTTCGGCATCTAAGAAATGACCTTACAACCCTAGGGTTTAGCATTTATCATGCAAGTACATTTTTTTATGCATTATCAAGGTTTTTTATGCTAATTTGTGTTTGCAGAGACTGTGTGATGCTTAAGCTGTCCTGTATAATGCCTGTGCAGTTTTCTACACCGCCTGCACAATTAGGGTTTTCTGCTAACATTTGCAGGAAGGGTGTGACGCTATGTGGTTTTGTGGGTTACCTGTGCAACTTTCTATGCCGCCTTCGCTTATGTGACGTCTGCATGGCTTTGTACAACACTTCGGCCTCTTTGTGCACCACCTTCACCTATGTGATGTCTACGTGGCTCTGTGCGACACTTCAGCCTCTTTCTGCACTACCTACACCTGTGTAATGCCTACATGGATTTGTGTGATGACTTGGCCTCTATCTGCATCGCATGCATCTGGTATAGAAAAAATAAAGGGTTTTTAACTACTTTCCATTTAAAGAATTTTCTATTTTCACAGTAAACTTAGGGGTTTTCTCTTTGTTACTGATATATGTTGGCAACTTGTGGCATTAGAGGGAAATCTTTATTCAAGTCACTAACTTGTTTTATAGGGTTTATTTTATTTCATGCATGTGTGGATAACTTAGGAAGATTTTTTCAATTTGGGTTAAAAAGAACACAACTTTGTTTGCCATTTGCACTCATTTGGGATTAAAATAAACCTCACTCATTTGGGATAAAAGAACCACAACCCTACATTGTTTACATTTCATGGGCTAAAAAGAATAACAATCTTGCATTTTCACGCATTTGGCTAAAACGAACCACAATCTTGCATTTTCTCTCATTTGGGTTTAAAATAAACTTGCATCTTTACTCATTTAAAAAGCTAAAAAGGATTGCACCATTGTTTGCTATGTTTGGTGATTTTTGTTAGGGTTTGTGGAAAGGTGTATGCTCTTCCCTCGCACCATTGGTGATCTTGGGAATAAAAAACCCTCCACCTCACTTACATAAATCACACCACACTTAAAATAGATAAATTCAAAGAACACCCATGCGAGTGTGACCAAGTAAATGTGTATGCTCTCCCCTCGCGTCTTAGTACAGGCTTAGGGATCAAGAACATTTACTTGTGTTGCTTTTGTTGAACCCTTAGAGGGCTTGTCTCCCATTTTGTGAGAGGGAACGACCTAAGTGGTAACAAGCTAAAACCAAGCTCTTTCGAACTGCTATATAAAAAATGTGTTTGTGATGAAAGTCATAAGCAACGGGTGTTGATGTGTCATATCGATGAATGTATCCCTTAATACCCCTCGTGGTGTGTGAAAACTTGTAGAGCGTAACCTCTGCAGCCTGGGAGGCCTCCTAAACAGAGCAAATTGCCGCATGTATGGCCACCTGAATGAATGCCCTTACTAAGAACCTTTGTGCTAGTAGCCAAAATCCTTCTATTTGCTGTGTAGGAGGTCAGACCTTTGAAGCCGTCCCACACTCTTGCAGTTCAAAGTAGGGATAACAAATTTCTTGAGATCTTCGGGCCTTTAGGAATTCGAAGCTTGGTGTGCCCGAGAAGTGAGTGTCGTGTAAGGGGAAGCCAATGCCACCAAGCTTCTAAGTTATTCACTTTGAGTAAGTGCAGCTGGAGCAATCCAAGTGGGAATTTAGCATATATTATCCTTTCCTAGCCTAGGGTTGTGCTTGTCTTCAAAGTGTCTTCAAAAACTTGTCACAAAAATGTCAAACAAAATAAGAGACACAGCCAGAAACTTATTACTGAGTGTTTTCATGACTGATGTGCTTTCTAATTCTCCACAAATCTTCAAAACAGACTTACAAAGTTGATTTTTGGGCCTGCTAAAATTGTAAAACGCATCTACTGAACAATGAAACGCATAAGAGGCTTTCTGAAATGCATAAGAAACTATGAAACACATACACTCGAATCTGTAATGCCTTTGCACATTTCTGCAACTCATGCGCCTGCAAACAAGTTGAAAACCTTAGGGGAACCTTTGAAACACCATTCTCCCAACCAAATTTCAACTGCAACCATCTCTAAGACATCTCAGACCAGCTAGTTTTCATCCCTTTAGGATCCATTTGTAAATCATTTCATCCTCTTAGGATTAAGTTGCATACACAAGCCAATTTAGAATTAGACTTCATTCCCATATTTACCATATCATTTAGGCAACCTTAGAACCTTAGGATTTCATCCTTCGACATCAATAGAGGATCCCAAAAAATTAATCTTCCTAAGTTGAAACATAAGGAGAAACTGTCGAAGTGTGACTACCTCATAAGTACAAAATTAGACCAAAAGACCTTAGCATCATTCTCGTTTAATTGATCAATTGGGCCTAATACTCACTTGACTAGTTTAGGTCCTTCTTCCAAAGTGAATTCTCATACTCACGAGCTCACTTTAATCAAACCATTCCTCTTACATCAAAATTCCAAGGTCTTGATAAACCAATTAGTACTTTGAAAGTCATTAGTAGACAATAGTATCCTATTGGAGCTAAACTTTGTGAAGATTAAAATCATTAGCCTCTACTATATTCTTGGGCACAATTCCCTTAGATCATTACCCCACTTTAGTTACATTTGTAAAACATCCCAAGAAAATACCAAAAACATATCTCCATTCCTATTTGCATAAAGCACTTAGATCGCTTCCATTAGCATACCCTCATTATCAAACTTAGAAAAGACCAAAAATATCCTACATTTTCATCCTTAGTGTCATTAGGTATCCTTAGAAAGTTGCATAGTACATTCTTACCTTATCCAAAAATACCAAAAAAAAAACATTACATTCTCATCCTTAGGGTAAGATCATTTTCCCACCACACATAAACTAGTAGGTCTTATATGGTTGAGACAAGGTTGCAAAAGAAAAGGAAGAGAGAATCCGTAGAACACCCCACAAACACCATGAGGTTTTCATCCAACATGGGTAATCCCTTTGAGGACATCCTTTTTAAGGAACAAGACCAAGAAATAACACAACAAGAAATTGAAGAAGCTTCTCAAGACCCTAGGATGTTGCGCATCTTAGATGAGACGATCCACGTAAATGCCCAAAGTTACCTCATGAAACTCTTGAAAAATGGAACTAGGCTTCCCCCTAGGGTAGATATCAACATGATTGTAGGGCCACCATCTCATAATGCTGCTCAAAGCCAAGGACAAATGACACCTTCTAGCTACACCAATTCAACACAAGAAGTTGTCACTATTCCCGCGGGACAAACATCACAAGATTCCACAATATCCCATGCAACATTTGATGCCAACAATATGAATGTTGTGTCCCAACCATTGACCTTCCCAAATCCTTTTGTCTCGATGAATATGGACCATAACAAAAGGACACAAAGGATGCACATAGTAACTTCTAGAGGACAAAACACCACATCAAACGTGAACTTGAATATAGGTAATCCAAGTATTGATCCCCTTGAACAAAACAACACGAATGTCTTGAATCAACAATACATTGATCCTAATGGTCAAAACACCAACACCATGTCGAACTCGAACGCAACCTTTGGGTCTACACACGGCAATATCTTGAAACATCAATACATAGACCCACAATATCAAAACAACAATGTTTTCACAAACACCAACCCCACCCACAACAATGCATTGAACCAACAATATGTTGATCCTAGTGGCCAAAACACAAACTTTGGATCTACACATGACCATACCTTGAACCATCAATACATAGAACCACAAAGTCAAAATAATGTTGTTGTATCCCATGCCTACACAAATGTTAATACCACTCACAAACATACCATGAATCAACAATATATAGACCCAAATGGTCAAAACAACAATGTTATGGCCAACACACATACTAACACCATTCCCCAAAACAATCAAAACGTTAACCAAAATGCTAGTGCCTCGTACCAAAACACCCACCATGTCCAAAACACTAACCCCATCTTTCAAACAAACCCTCATAATTGCCAAAACCAACATACCACTAACGCTTTGTCCCATTATCAATACATCAATCCCAACCAAAACCTAAACTCGTCTTCATCACACATCCCCTTCAACACAAACACCAACCTAATTGTCACAAATTTGGGACCGTAAAACACATCGGCATTAAACATAGGTAACTCCCATCAACACACCATCACCAACACCATCAACACACCCGTCGAAGTCCTCGCCAAAGAGTTGGACAAACTAAAGCAACAATTCTTGATTTAACAAGTTTCGGGGACAAAGAAACCGTACGCTATGGAGGACTTATGCCCGTACCCATTTGACAAAAGCATTTACATGCTTCCTTTTCCCCCAAATTTCATCGCGCCAAACTTTAACAAATATAGGGGAAAGGGGAGTCCCGTTGAACATGTACATGAGTTCCATATTGCTTGTCTCGAGCTTGCCTATGATCATACCTACTTGATGAGACTCTTCCCAAGGAGCCTCATAGGCCATGCTCTTGAGTGGTTCGCACATCTCCCCACGGGGATACGAACATGGACTGAACTTGCAGACAAGTTCATATCACACTTTTCCTATAACATAGAGATGGACGTGAACATTGCCACCTTGTGCCAAACAAGACAAGAGGATGGAGAAACCTTCATCTCTTTCTTTCAAAGGTGGAGGGGCCTAGCAAGTAAATGCCCTTGTCACATCCCTGAAAATCAACTAGTGCCAATCTTCATAGAAAACCTAAACAAAGAGCTCATGCATCAATTACACATTCATTGTTGTACCTCCTTCGAAGAAGTGGTCGAGAAGGGGGCAGCCATCGAAAAAGCTCTTATTGCTAAAGGTACGATAAAATTTCTCAACAAAAACCTAAATACCCAAAACATGTGCTATGACAAGAACAAGACTTAGGCTTGAAACAAAAAATGTTACCAATGACAGGGTGGTAGATGCTAAGGCATTTAGGGCTGGTCCCACCATCACACTCAAATCACCTCCTGCAATGAACAATCAGTCGCATATCCAGCAACGACAACAACAACCGCAACCACAACAATAATCAGCCAATGCAATCCAAAATAATCAAAGGAGACCACCTCCTAGGAATAATACCCCTCAACGCAATTATACACCTTTGACAGAACCCATTGAATCAATCTTACAAAAGTTATTACAAACAACCTCATCCAACTGCTAGAAATCAAACAATATGACCTGGGCTTTAAGCCTCCTTCGTGGAACGACAATGACTTCTGCAATTATCATTGAATCAAAGGTCATAAGACATCAAACTGCTATAAATTGAAAAACATCATTTAGGACTTCATTGATAGGGTGATATAGTTGTAGATCAGCCATCTGGTTCCTCCAACACTGATCATACGATCTTTACCGACCCATTGCAAAATCATGGATCAGGAAAAGCCTCCTCATCAAGAACCAAACCGCATAATAGTGTCAACTATAATAGTGTTGCCTATGACTACACTATCAATAGTATCCGTGTGTATGATAACAACATTTCCATGATTACCATCAAAGCCTATCCAGAATGTGTTGTGACCACCCGAAAAGCCAAGATAATGCTGCAAAGCGCTCCCACCGACCCTACCAATACATCCATTCCACAAGACAAAGGACAATATAACCTTTTAGACCATCTAAAAAAGACCCCGACTCAGATATCAATCTTCGAATTGCTCCGCCTTTCACCTGAACATAAGGCCATTTTGGACAAAGCACTCCTAGAACCTTCCATTCCCATTGACCTAAATGTTAACCAATTTCAGGCCATGGTGGGACACTTAGCCACTGTTAACAACGTGACATTCACAGAACGCAACTTGCCCTCACACCGCTCTAACCACACTGATCCACTTCACCTTAAAGTTTTCATAAATAAGCATAAAATCTGATGAGTCCTGGTAGATGGTGGAGCAAGATTAAACATATGCCCTTTAAAGTTGGTAATAATACTGGGATACTCTGAAGCTTGCATTGATCCAACCAAGAAAATTATTATCAAGGCATATGACGATGTCGAACGATGTTCTAAAGGGGTAATCACCTTACCCGTAAGGGTTGGACCTGCTACATAGGATATTGTATTCCATGTCTTAGATGCTAAGCTACCATACAACCTCATCCTTGGTCGACAATGGATCCACGCCATGAAGGTTGTCCCTTCCACCTACCATCAATGCATCAAATTCCCCTATAATGACACCGAAATCACTATTCCTGGTGATCCTGACACCTTTCAATACTGCAACCACCTAAGAGAGGTACCCCAACATTAGGTACCTATAAATAGGGGAATCATGCCATCCACTTCATCTCACTATGTCAACCCATCAACATTATCCAAATCCACCACCATTCATCCCACCACTCAACCCCCAAATTCAAATCCAAGACAAAGGATGCGGTGAATACAAGATGGAAAGGTCATACTACATTGGAAAATTGCCTGCATCACCCAAGTCTCAAGGAAATCCTAACCCTATTATGTCAAAACAAACTCTCTCAACTAGTCCCACCACATTCACAAAGTGGGGCGAACTCAATGAAGAAGATGTTAGCGAAGACATATCCACCTGGCTCTACAAAGAAGAGGAAGAGGCTGAACATATCAAATTGCCCATAGAGCAATATGGTAAAGGATATGAATTTGTCAAGAAGCAAGGATATGATGGGTATAGTGGACTTGGATCCAATGGAAATGGAAGAACCGAGCCTCTTTAGCCAACAATGCGGCCATGCAACAAAGGGTTAGGATACACCTCACAAAGAGATAGGGCTCCACGTACTAAGTTGCTTTTGGGTGGGAGTGTAAGTACTTCTAAAGATGTCGAGACATGCCGGGACCCTCCCAAACCTGAGCCTAAATCATCCACAACCGACCTACCCAAAGGTGCCGTGTGGATCAATATCTTTTGGGATCCTAATAACACTTGCACTTTCACCCTGACTCCCATGACCATAAGCTACCTAAACACTGATGATGGCTTACCCTTAGTCCATCTTGAGTTGTCATGCCCACATTCGCCATGTGGTTATGACACGATAACCACATGTCATGTCCACATTTGCCATGTGGTCATGACATGAATTACTAAAAAATTTCTCTCCCGACTCTACAAACCCCCTTGCGCGCAATGTGTGTGCTCGGTGACACACACACACAATGCAGTTGTCTCAACAACTAACGTCATTTGTAATGCCTGAAGGCAAGAAAGGTTAATCACATTAGGATGAGGCGACACACACTTCGCCATCCCTACGAAATGTAAACCACTAAAGGGGGTGTATATATTGCAAGGAGCAACACTGAGAGGGTTAGATTCCATTTCGGATTCCAACCCCAGGGTTACTAACATGAAGTGAATCGATTTTGATATGCATCAAAATCTAATCTTAGGTCCATTCAAGACCTAAGGATCTAAACATCTAAATAAGATTATTATAAATTTCTAACTTATACATTAATCTAACATTTAATACCCAAAAAAAAAAAAAAAAACGATCTAATAAAAGCATTTAACTCAATTAAATCTAGAGTAATTTCGGCCACATAATGGGGCATTATGGAATAAAATAGGATAATTCCTATAGTGATTTCGGCAGCATAATGCCACTTCATCAACTATAGGAGAATGCAAAAATTAAATTTAAAATAAAATTCCTACTTAACCCCTTTCAATTTTAAATAATCTAAAAGCATAAATTTACAAATTTTCCTTCCCAAACATTTTGAAATAAAATTAATAAATCACTCTAACTCACTCTATAGCTTAAAAAAAACAATTAATTTAAAAGGCTCACCACATAGTTTTAATAGCATCATGAAAGTTAAATGCAAGGGACAATTTTTAATACATTCACAACAAGGAAGAAAACTACTCAATAAATTAAATGCACTATTCAAATAAAATTAAACTAATTAACATAATAAATTCCCACACACCCACAAAAAGACAAAAGAACCTCCCACTCACTAAGTGTGGTTTGCACAAACAAAATAGGATTAAACTAAGATAATCAATACATAAACCATAGGGCACCAAACCCTAGAGAATCCTTATAAAAGCACACAAGCCTCTCAATTGTTCTCATAACAAGTTGAGTGTCCTTTGGTTGGTTGTGTAGGTTTTCCAAGAAGGCAAGAGGGATGGAAGGTACCTCCCCAAGTGGGAGGTATCTTCCCAAGCAAGGAAAGCTAATCACTTACTAATGACTTTCTACATATTTTTCTATGCTACAGGTTGCAAGATTTTATTTACTAACATTTGTTTTGGTTTTGTTTGCTAAGCTCTAGGTTTTCATTTTTTTCTATGCACAGGGAAGCCAAGTTGCCTCTATGTACTTTTTTTATTTAAAACTAACTTCTACTTGCTTCCAAGTTTTCTATGTTTTCCTTTTTTTTAAAAGAATTAACTCTTTGGTTATTTATTTGCAAAAACCAGAGATAAAAAGTTTACACAAAGAGTAATATATTATTAACCAGAGCATAATTTTTAATGCATAGTATAAATATATATATATATATATATATATATATCATCAAAGAAATATAAATAGAGGTGACTGAGAAAAAAAAAATTAATAAAATAAGGCAAGGCCTAAATGCAGGCCGAAAAGAGGGACTGTGTTTTCGATTTAACAAGAGCGAGTTTTAATGGCCGAATGGCCATGGGTGGACCGCAGCTCATGCCGCTTTGTAAAGGAAAAATAAAACAAGGGGGGGCGGGGTCCCCTCCCCCCACTCTACAACCAATGGAGGCACGACGGACGCAGTCTTCCCTGTGCAGGGGTTTTACCCTACGCAAGGTGTACATTCGAAACCCCCAAAAAAATCCGTGCCTTACACGCGAGGGCTAAATTCACAAACATTTTGATTTCATTTTGAAACACAAACTTTGATCAAAAAAAGAATTTAAGTTACTAACCTTATATATATATATGAAAAAAGCTCTGCCATAAAATATATTATTCTATTCACTGTATACATACTGAGTTCACAATTCAAAAAAAATAGGGAGTTAATTTTCTTCTTTTCTATATATATCCCATCTATTTATATATAGGCATTTATATATGTACATTTTCTCTTTTGCACTAACTTAAATATGGAAAGTATGAATCTAACTATATGAGAACATTAAATTAATTTCTAACTCAAAAACATTAACAATGCTATACAACTATATTTCTTTTTCTTCTAAAGTAAGCATTAACTATTTCCCTTTTTAAAGCAACGTAGAAGTTTATTTCTTCCAAACTCATACATGCATTTTTTTATTTTCTACCTATAAACAAAATAACAATACATTGAGGTAGATTAGAGAGAAAAACCTTTTTCTTTCAATACATAAAATGAAGAATAAATATTTATCATTTCTGTAACTATTCAAATAGATTTACAATGTTTACAAGTAGAAGTGACTACAACACAAGAGAGATTTCCAACTCTCCACTAAGAGAACTATATTATTACAAGCCCAAATCTTAGGCATGAGACAACTCTTTGCCTTCATTTACATCACAACAAAACCCAAAATGAGGGTAGGGCATCTCAATGTCTTTAGATCTATAAACAACCAAATACCACTACAAACAAGATTTTTTTCCAAGTTCAACTTCTCCATAGCCTCCATAGAAACATACAAACAAGGTAGCCATACCCATGGGAAGCTCTCCTCCCAACCTAGTCTTAAAATAGGCCACCCCCAAGCTAGGAGGCCTTCTAACAACCAAGTTTTCAAACCACATAAGATGCAACACTCACATCAAGCACATTTACACCCAACCAAGGCTAATACACATAACTAACCCATTTTAAGGATGGATTTGAAGGGTGAGAGAGTGGACTCACTCTACTCAAGGAGACCCACGCTCTTAATACTCAAAATACTCAATAATAACTTGGCCTCTTGCCATACTTCACTTTTCACAAAACAAGGCACTCATGCCATAAAACCAAACTCCCCAAATAAAGGCCCTTGGCCATAAAACTATACCTTCACAAAGAGGGGAAACTAAGGAGGTTCACATCCTCTCTCACCCAAGACTAAGGTGAGCTCTCTCACATGGAGAGCTCACCCAACAACCCTTTAACCCATAAACACAAAACTACAACAAAATACATGAACATAAACATCATAACATACATATTCCATAAGAAAAATAAACAAGTAAAAAGGCTTGAAGCCATGAGGAATACCTCACAAGCTTCAAGGATGGAGGATGTTGGTGAAGAGATTTGAAAGGAAAAGAACAAAGAACCCTCATCTCATCAAAATGAGAGAGATAAATAGATAAGGCTCTCAAACCCTAATGGATGAGAAGGTGACACTTGTCACCCTCTCCTCCATCCACATAACCCTCCTCACAACCCCACAAGAATGTGGAGGTGACACTTGTCACCTCCCCATTCCACAGAGCTACACATTCTCCCACAAGTTAATGTGAGCACACAAGGGAAGCTTCTTATGAATGAGGAGGTGACACTTGTCGCCTTCTCATTCATCTAAGCTACACTCTTCCACACAAGTGCTCTCACACGTGTGTGAGAGCATAGGGAAGAGGTCTCACACATGTGAGAAGCTTCTAAAGCATGAGAAGCAAGGGTAACTTTACCCAAGTGGGTGATGTTAAGGTTAAGTGAGAGGGTGACCTTCCAACTACCTCTCACACTTCCTAAACTCGTCACTTGACTCAAGGGTCAAGTTTGGGTGACCATAAAAGGTCCAAATCAAGTTTAAACATGTTAGGAATGGTCCTAGACCCTAGGGGTATGACCTGGGGTCATTATTTGACCATTAACAACACTTAGAAACACATAAAATCACTTAAAAAGAGCTTCAAACATTTAGCACTAAAAATTGTGCAAACCCAACATTACACTTTTTACAACACATCAAAAGATAAATTGAAAAGAGGTAAACCATACAAAATGTCATAAATCAAATACAACATAATCAACATTCTCAAACACATGTGACCTTAGTCCTACTTAGGACTAGGTCGGCTGAACATGGGTATAACATATGGTTGTTGTCCAACCTCTGA
This sequence comes from Cunninghamia lanceolata, assembly GCA_027924645.1. Taxonomy (NCBI): domain Eukaryota; kingdom Viridiplantae; phylum Streptophyta; class Pinopsida; order Cupressales; family Cupressaceae; genus Cunninghamia; species Cunninghamia lanceolata. Next base: position 10,392,035 of record BSBN01001281.1, read on the forward strand.
TTTTCCATGGGTATGGAAAGTAACCTATACACTTCCACAAACCCATTAATAGCACATTGTAAAAAAGCTGAAGCAAAGTGAACTATACATCACACACACATGATCGCATAACCACATACAACATCAAAATAATCACATGATAAAATAAATATGTCTTTCAAATCATCCATCAATCACAAGTATAATCAGGATCACATAAAGTAAGATATATCATCAGGCTCAACATCTATGTACATACCAATAGCATCAAATGACATCATAGCATCTAACATCATATCATCAAATGGAAATCTAACATGCCATCTAACCATCCACAAAGCATAAACCATCTATCTAACCAAGCATAAGATGAAGTAAGAAGGTCTAAGTACAGGATTAACAGTCCCCAATATCCACATGTCCATAATAAAATCCATCACAATGTATCATGAGCAAAAATATATGGTAAGGCAAAGGTAGGCCTCACACAAGCTAATTGACTGGGACCAACAAGATCTACCTACCTTAGATTTATTCAAGAATGACGAAGTGATTGCTAAGTTCATGGGACTACGCGAAGGCATACCTCTCAGGGATCATAAAGTTGGTTACATCATGGACTTGGATGACTCTGCATACTTCAGAGAATCCACTCCGCCCTCTAGTCACAAAAGTGAAAACAAAAAAGAAAAAGAAAATAGGTCTCTAGGTGAAAACTAAAAGGCGCCCTTAGATCATACAAAAGTAAAAATAAAGGATGTATCCAAGGGTAAAAACCTCCCCAAGGCACCCAAGGATGGAGGGTTGGAGATGTTGCCTATCACATAGGAGAAATCACCACTGTTAGTAGAAACAACTGTTGAAACCAACCTTGACATCGACGAAGCACCCAAGATTATTCACTTTGCCGAGTCACTCATAGAAAAGGAAAAGCTTGAATTCTGAGATTTATTCTTGGAATGACAAGTTAACTTCACATGGTTGTATGCTGATATGCCTGGGCTTGACCCACAGTTTGTCTTACATCACTTGCCACTGCTGCCAAACGCCAAACCAATCAAGTAAAAACTAAAAAAAATGCACCCACAAATCGCGCTCCTAGTAAAAGTAGAACTAAAAAAACTCCTTGATGTGGGCTTTATCAGGTTGATAGATTATCCAGAATGGGTATCTAATCCTATACTAGTCATGAAACCCAATGGCCAGATCAAACTATGTGAAGACTTTCGCAACTTGAACAGGGTGTGTCTGAAAGATGATTTTCCATTACCAAACATAGACATCATAGTTGACTTGACATCCAGATTCAAAATGCTCTCATTAATGGACGACTTCTCAGGATATAATCAGATATGGATAGCACCAGAGTATCAGCATAAAATAACTTTCACATGTCCTTGGGGCACATATTGTTGGATCGTCATGCCCTTCGGTCTCAAAAATACAGGTGCTACATACTAGAGAGCAATAACAACTATATTTCACAGCTATATGCATACGTGTATGGAATATTATGTTGACAACCTACTAGCCAAATTAGTCACCAGAAACACTCATCTGGATGTGTTGGATAAGATCTTCAAATGACTAGAAGAATACAAAGTTAGATTAAATCCTAAGAAATGTGTGTTTGGCGTTACATCAAGTAAACTACTAGGCTACGTTGTTTCGCACTGAGGTATAGAAGTCGACCCCACCAAAGTGAAAGCAATAATGGAAATGCCTCCATCGACAAATCTAAAATAGTTGCGCAACTTACAAGGAAAGTTACAATCCATCCAGAGATTTATTGCACAACTCATCGACAAATGTCAACCTTTTCAACACTTACTCCGCAAAGGGGTACCTTTTGTGTGGACAGAGCATTGCCAAGAAGCCTTTCAAAAGATCAAAGATTATTTACTATCACCACTAGTCCTCAAGCCACTGATACTAGGAAAGCCCCTTTTATTGTATATATCGACAACCACTTCAGCACTGGGGGCATTATTGGCACAAAATGATGAGGAAGGAAAAGAAAGGGCAATCTATTATATCAGTAGAAAATTAGTGGGATATGAGTTAAATTATAGTCCTATCGAGCGTGCCTGCCTTGCCATAGTTTTTGCTACCCAAAAGTTAAGACATTACATGTTGAATCATAAGACAAAGCTCATTGCTAAGATTGACCCACTGAAATACTTAATAAAGTAGCTTTGACAAGACGATTGGCCAAATGGGTTATGGTATTGAGTGAATTTGATATAGAATATGTCGACCGCAAAGTAATCAAAGGACAAGTGATCATAGACTAGCTAGCAGAAGCACCTACACTAGCAAATCATCCTATGGTCGTTGATTTCCCTGATGAGTCAATATTCACAATAGATGTACCCAAAATCTAGACACTATTCTTTGATGGCTCATGTACAACTCATGGTTCAGGCACTGGTATTTTGTTTATTACTCCTCAAGGTAATGCCATCCCCAAGGCATTTCAAATCACTTTTCCTTGCACAAATAACATAGTAGAATATGAAGCATTGCTCACAGGACTTCGAATGGCTGTCAAATGGAATATCAAAACATTACAAGTGTTCAACGATTCACAATTGGTCATCAAACAAGTCAACAATGAGTATGACACCAAAGATGAAAAGCTCATGCCTTATAAAAGAATGGTGGACAACTTTTGACTTTATTTTGACATAGTTCTCTTTGATCAGATTCCAAGGGTCCAAAATCGGGCAGCCAACGCAATGGCAACCATTGGATCTCTCCTAGACATCCCAAGCAATGTAACTCAGTTCAAGTTCTTGGTGGAACAACTATTGGTTCCCACCTTCGATATCCACGAATCTGAGTTAGTTTGCGAAATTGTTTGTCCCACGTCACCCTAGTACCATGACATCTACACCTATTTACATGACCACACCTTACCTACTGATCTCACATCTAACCAACGCAAATCCTTCATCCACCAAGTTGCCAAATACATCATCATCGGTGACACCCTTTATCATCGTGGCTTTGATAATACCCTCCTGAGATGTCTCAACACTGAGGAAGCACAAACAACCCTACGTGAAGTACATGAGGGTTTATGCGGAGCTCACTCGAGCGGTCCTACCCTTGCTAAGAAGATCATTAGAGTTGGTTATTACTGGCCTACCATGGAAAAGGATTCCTATCATTTTGCAAAGAAGTGCAGACAGTGCCAGCTACATGGGGGTCTCATACATGCACCAGCTCAGGACCTACGGCCACTCACATCTCCATGGCCTTTCTCTCAATGGGGACTTGACCTCGTGGGCAAAATCCACCCGACCTCCGCTAATGGCCACAAATTCATTATCACCACCACTGAATATTTCAAAAAGTGGATTGAAGCCATTCCTATGACCTACATTACTAGCAAACAAGTCGACAAGTTTATCCTCAACTACATCATATGCCGGTATGGTGTCCCACAACCCATCGTAACAAACAATGGCCGCCCATTCAAAAACTAGGATGTCTAAGAACTTTGTGAAAAATTCCACATTTAACACCACTTCGCCACTCCATACTACCCACAAGGCAACGGTCAAGCCGAGGCATCAAATAAAACCATCATAAAATACTCAAAAAGACTGTTAATGATGCTGGCCATGACTGGCATATCCAACTTAACCCTGCCGTCTGGGCTTACCACACCAGCATCCACATGCCCACTGGAACCACCCCATATTCCTTGGTTTATAGATTTGAAGCTATCCTACCCATAGAGGTCGAGTTGCCCTCCCTGAGAGTGTCACTAAAGTAGTTGGTGGATAATGAAGAATATAGAACATACCGGTTACAGGAATTGGAGTTGCTAGATGAAAGGAGACAAAACGCCTTAACCCATTTACAAGCATATCAGAATCATCTTCTCTACAACTACAACAAAAAGGTCTGAATCTGACACTTTAACATTGGAGACCTGGTCCTCAAAGAAAACCCTAAAAATCATATGGAACGGGAGAAGCCAGGAAAATTTGAGTCAAATTGGCTAGGGCCTTATGTCATCACTGCATCCTATGGGTCTGGTGCATATCATCTAGCCACTCTTGAAGGTGAACCATTACCAGAACCCACCAACAGCATGCACCTTCGACAGTATTATACTTAAAAAAAAGAAAAAAAAGAAAAAAGCCAAAAAATAGTAAAGAGAAATAATTCGTCCAAAAGTGAAAACCACCTCGATGGCACTTTGGATAAGTACCATGGTGAAAACCTAGCAAACAAGTGCCATGCGTAGTTGATCTTTTCTCCATTGTCTACCATCACTCGATTCCATATTCCATCCTTCACAATAAACCATGCTCACTCCATATCATACTCTGTATCCAAAATCTGGCACGAATCATACTATTCCTCCCATGGCCTAGAAATAAATTAACATTTAGGGTCTTCATATTTCCCCCCACCATAATTCTATTATGCACCTGACTGGGGGCAATTCTTGATCCCGAAATCAATGTTGGACGACACCTATTTTCCAAAAATACAAAAACATTCAAATATTCCTAAAAAATACAAAAACTTTCAAATATTTCCAAAAATACAAAAACATTCAAATATTCCTCCAAAATACAAAAACATTTAAATATTCCTTAAAAATACAAAAACGTTCAAATATTCGTCAAAAATACAAAAACATTCAAATATACCTCAAAAATACAAAAAACATTCAAATATTCCTCAAAAATACAAAAACATTCAAATATTCCTCAAAAATCCAAAAACATCTAAATATTCTCAAAAACCCCAAAAACATCATAAAACACCAAAAATGCCACAAAAAACAAATAGTTAACTGAAAAAACCCCAAGCAATAAATAGTGTCAAACCAGTAAACCGAACTACATTGCCTCTGAGCTTTCACGTAGGCAAGGCCATCTCTAATGCGCCCTCGAGGCACTCCCCCTAGGTTTTAGGTCACGTCACCCACCCACATGGTCGAACTATGATGCCTCTAAGCTTCTACGTAGGCAAGGCCATCTTCGGTGTGCCCCCGAGGCATTTCCCTTAGGTCCTAGGTCAAACCAAGTCCACCCTTGTCAAACTATGTTGCCTCTGAACTTTCACATAGGCAAGGCCATCATTGATGCACCCTCGAGGCACTACGTCAGCCCCTTAGGGCCCGTCGCATCAAACTTCCTAATAAAGTTGTCCTTAACGAAATAAACACTCTAAGCAGACACAAACAAATTTTCACAAGATCACAATCTCCAAACAATTAAACAAGATAGTCAACGACATAGCCAACACATCGTCTCTCATCACTCACATGGTGACATTCAAACATCACTATGACCAACCAATAACCCTAATCACATGTCTAACAACAAGCATGGGATATGGTCGAAACTAGACTTTACACCTTAGACAGCATATCTCATCTTTTGGACACCCTAATTCATCACAAGCCAATCATCTCGCAACTTGCGACAGTCTCGAAACTAGACCACATGTCTTATATGAGATGTCCCACACCTATCAGTTGCCTTATACATAAGGTCGCATTACCGAAACCAGACTCGACGTCTTATACAACATGCTTCCTACCTTGAAACAAGGCATCATTCAACCTATCATAATCATTTAGACAAGCACATGTACACTCAACAAATGACCTAATGGCTATTGGCTTTGTCTCATCCTTCATTTTGGATTGTTGTTTGCGATCTCATTCCTAAGCTTCTCAAGGCAGCTTTAAGTGATGAAGAGAAGAGAGGATGGGGCGAGATCTCTTTTCTTTGATTGTTGTTTATGGTTTGTCTTGGCAAGATGACTGGGGCAACTAAGTTCCTTGTGTGTGACTAGGATACTACTAGGTGTGAATCAAAACCTCCTATGCATTGGAACGACTAGATACTTCCATGTATCAGGACTTATATGCCTAGAGTTTTCTCATCACATGATCTGACAAGGCGCCTTAGTGACTTAGTCTGAGCTTGACAATCCTTGTCTATTTTTGTGTTTGTTTCCTAAAGGACCGCACTTTGTGCCTTGGTTGTGCTATGCCATGGCATTTGTCATCCTTTGATATAATAAGCACTATGATGATATGCAGTAACTACATTAAAGAAGCTCAAAATCTATCACGACAAAGTTTGAATCCACTCTTCTAAACCAATTTTTCATCCCTTGTCCAATTCTTCATTTGTTCATCGCTATTTCTTCAGATCTTCTTCCATCCTATTGTGACACATTCAAAAACAACATTAGATCATATAACCTGCATACACACACATGTTAGTCGATCATACAACATCATCATCATAATCATCATAACAATTCATCATCATCATAATCACCATCATCAGTTATCATTATCATAATCATCACAATAAACATCACATTAAATCACATAAAATCATCATCATCTGCATAAAACTATATACCTAGCACCTAAGCATTTATTATATTCCCATTTACATACATACATGAGCATCACATAGAAATAAAGTACCATTGGATAACATCTATCACATCAACATATGCATCCTGGAGTAACATCATACATCACATGATATACATCATCTAACCATCATATAAACATCATATCAACATCACATAGACATCATAAACATCAGAGCATCTAGTACTGCATCATCATGAATCATAAATCATAACGCATAACACCATGATCATAAAACATCCATCCATCATGTGCATATAAGAAATAACAAGATTGATCAGAATAGGTCTATCACACAATATATATATATATATATCATCCAAAATGTGTCACAGTACAATCCGAATACATATATGTGTGTAAAAAATGGAGCTCGCAGGCTCAATCATAAACCAAGAGCACGCAGGCTCAATAAAAAAATATACATTAGGACTATCAAAATGGCCTAGCTAGCACTGTCACGGCCTCCTGATCCAGCTAGACCTATGGGAGGACCCCTGTGCTCTAAACCAGCCCTTGATCCAAAAGGCCTGTCATATGGTGAGGCCTGTCATATGGCGAAGCCTACCTCTGCGAATGCCCAACATTGTTGTGTGATCTGCGAGAGTGGGACCAACTGGCACTCCTGCTCTGAAAACTAGGTGCCCTCTACTCTGCTGGCACCGAACTCTCATAAAGGCCCCTATAATACTGAGCCTCCTGTGTCGACCTAACCAAAGCTTGTGCAAAATCCACTGATGGCCCACTCACGGTCGCTACAAGATCCATGCACTGCTGCTCCACCCTCTGCGCTCTAATCATGATCATATCCCTCTCGGTCGTCCTCTGGACCAACTGACCCTCTACCTCCTAGATACACTGCTGTAGGATATCTAGATAGACTTCCATCTACACATCCACATCCCCTCCTTGCTCATCCCTCTCCTCCTCCTCCGCTTCTTCATCTCCGACCTCCACAATTCGTACATCCTGCAGGGCCTACTCCCTAATCTGCTCCTCCTCCTCATCATCCTCCTCATCATCCTCCTCCTCAATCTCCTCCATCTCCTCTCCTCAGTTGGCATCCTCCATCACTACATCCTCCTATACACCCCCCACCTGCATCACCCCTATGGCTGCAGCTACCTATCCTACTGCTCCCTCTCCCTCCTCCTAAATAGGGGCAAGTACAACACCCCTACCCCATCCACCTTGGCCTCCTCGGCCCCTGTCTCCACCACCACTGTCCACTCCACCATCATCTCCTCCACCACCACCCCTACCACCATCTCCCTACCTTGGCCTCTATCTCAACCCCGACCTCTGAATCTGTCCCTCAGTCCTTGACCCAACTGCTCCACTGGTGCTGGTGCATCAGGATGTAGATGAGGAACTGGCATGTGTGTGGCCCACCAAGCATCATATGCAGGAGTTGTGCCTGGATCTGCGACATCGTCATCCCCCCAATGCAATGGCTACAATCTAGCAATCTCATCTATAATAGTTTGAATTGGAATCATCAGTCCCCACACTAGAACCTCCCGCATAACCTGAGCAAACTCTGCAATGGCGGCTGGCTCATCTTGCCACTCTCCAAACTATCTGAGTACCCGTGATGGAAGATGACGCTCTATAACATGCTGAGCCTATACAGTCTGGTCAGTCAGATATCAAGTATGCCTGCAATATGGTAGCTTCTCGTCATCCTCAGTCCACCTCGGACACCCCCTGTACAACCTCCAAACAAGTGTATCCATGTGATCAATTGCATGCCTCTAGTATCCCACATCACCCATCCATACTTGTGGCGCTACCCCAGTGTAACAAAAAACATACAACAACTCATCCAAAATCTCTCGCTCTGCTGGCGGCCAACATACAGGAATATGCTCCCATGCCCATATCATAAGCAAAGTCACACCGCAACTGATAGACTACTCACCCCGATAAACCACGCCATGCAACTGATGATATAACTGTGCCAGGAGGCAGGGTCCCCATGCATACGCTATAGCATCTACCATCATGCCCTCTAGCATCTCCCCCCAACCAACGGGAAATCCATGGCTCGCTGATCTGGACATATAAGGCCACCGATACAGGTGCATATAACCACAATCAACCGATCATATCGATCTGTCAGCATGTTCTAGGGAATCTCATGCTCCTCGACTCCCAAGGCTGCATCGTCATCAATCTCAAATAATTGCCACAGTGCAGACAATCCGGTTTCTAGACTGTATATCACCTGCTCTCCATGAATATGCAACCGAAGAATATGCTAGACATCAAGCAAAGTCATGATGGCCTCTCCTATTGGAAAATGAAATGAGCTCGTCTCTGAATGATATCTCTCAACCATTGTAGTCAAGCCCCTAGTTAGCCTGAATCTTAGGCATAAATGCAACATCGTACAATCCTAGTGCATCGATAATGTCCTGCTCAGCCATCGTCAGAGAGTTGTGCAACTGATATTCGGTCGGATGACTCTCCCATGTGTAAATAGGTGGTAACCTCTCCTGTATTCACATAGACAGCACACTACGTCAATTTGCAAACCCTAAATGCAACATATATAGTCAAACAAGGGTAAGAATTAGGACAAAATTCATTTTTAATGAGTAAATTTGCACATGTGGCGCACTATCATTCCTAAGCGTTGCAACTAAGCACAGGTGTCACACTGCTCAACACATGCGACTCACCTTGGCTCATGCATCACACTGCTTAACTCATGCAGTTCACCTGGGCTCATGCATCGCATTGTTCAACTTATGCGTCACATTTCGGTGCAGGGGTCGCACTGCTAACCCTAAGCGTCATATCCAGTGGATGCACATCGCCTAAGCAGAGGCATCACACCCATTGGCTCATGTGGCTCCAAAAACTGCATGCATCGCACTTCAGCATAGGCATTGCAACGCCACGTGCAAGTGGCGAACGTGACAACACATGCGACGCACAAAAGTGTACCGCATACATGCCCAATTTTTGGGCCCTAAAATCTATGAAAAAAATGCAAAAAATTGACAAGTTAGGGTTAGATACATACCAGGCGCCTATCCCAAGGAGCTGACCATACGTTTGAACTCTCGATCCATGGTGCTGGTGAAGCGGTACAGGTGACATCTCGACAGCAGCTCCGCGCAAAATCTCCAAAGGCTCACTCTACTCTCTCTGAAAATTCTAAGGCTCCAAGTGCACAAATGAGGATTATGGGCCCTCTAAGAGTTATTTATAGGACCTTTTGACCTAGGTGGGCCTCGCTTTTCACTAAATTGACCAAATGGTGCCCTTCTTTCGCATGCCGAGCCTTTTATAGCTGTTTTCTCACTTCTAGATCACTTTGGGCATCCTGCACAACTTTTCAGAAAATTTTCCAATTTTTTTGAAATTTTTTTAGAAAATATGAAAAATTTCCCGAGGGGGCATAGGACCATCATGCTTCATCTGGAACACATTGGGGCATGTTTAGAGCACATTTCTCAAAAAGTTTCTTTGATATAATGCTGAATTCAACATTATATCAAAGAGGGGCAAAATGTAGACACTTAAAAATGTCCCAGGCCTACGAACAACATTTTCACACACAATTCATCTCAATTTCATATTCTGCTATTAATTAAATAAATTTTTAAATTATATAATTAATTCATTCCCTCTTACGCTTTTAATTAAATAAATTTCATTTATTTAATTATTTAAGCTGTATTCTTCCAAATTCCTCTATAATTAAATAATTTAATTATTCACTTCTATAACGTCCATATTCCCCCTTTAATTTAAATAAATACCCATTTATTTAAATTATCAACCTTACCCTTATTAAATAAGTCCCCACTTATTTAATTAAAAATCACGCTACATTACCCCTTTCCTCTAAAAATTAAATAAATGCATACAATTGATTTAATTTTTAAATCACCTCCCACCTCACCATTTCTTCTAATTTAAAATTATCTTTTGTCTTCTTGTGGCTGGAAACCCTAAGTCATTCTCAACCCTTGATCTTGCATCCAAAGTCAACTGTGCATCCCAACCCTCCATTCACATTTCACCCTCTATAAATCACTCTTACCCTCTCATTTTCATCTCACCACTTGCAAAATTGACTTGTGCCATTGTCAACTCTTGAGCTCTCCATCCTATTTGCAGACCTGCAAGTCTGAGTACATTAGATTAGCTAGCTTAGATAGTAACAATGGAGGAATTGCATTAGTCAACCTAGGGTTTCTTGCTTTCATGCTTAGTTTTATTGATTCTAGGTTGATTTTAGGCTCCATTGCATGGTTAGTGTTTGAATTTACTATTTGCAGGGCTTTTGCAGTGTTTTTACCTGACTATAGATATAAATATAGTGCTCATGCATATCATTTTCTAACACCATAGATGGAATCTAGATCCTCAGTTGGAGTTGATACCTCTGTTATCTATGTAGATGATTATTGTTATTAAGTCCATAGACCCCAAGTGGGTCGACCACTTTGTCTCCATGTGTAGCTGAGTATGAATCTCCTTACATCTCTGTGTCATCTGAAAATGTCATCTTGACATGTAAAGAATCATTAAGGCCAAGTGTAAGGTTGATCATAAGTCATGTATATCTGTGTTATTAGAGGACCGTTCAAGCATTGTAAGGGCTATGTATGGATAGTCCATAACCCGATATGGGGAAGGTTGCAAGTCTTGGTTAAGTTTAGTCTCACTATTGTGGTCTATGAATATACTCTTAAAATAACTTTATTCTTTTATTGTCCTTTTCATTTATGGCTAGTCAACCTCGTGGTATAAAGGATCACTCCATTTGATAGTTGTAACCTAGCTATGGTAGAAGAATAGTGTAACAAATGTTCCAAGGGTTAGGGATAAGTTGCATGTGATTAACTATAAGTCAATAAATATTGCATTGGTCCTTAAGGGTCAAGAGGAACCTAAGAATAACATGCACATTCATATAAGTTATATATATGCCCAAGTTAGCATTTAATTACAATTATACAATGTATTAATATATGAGTTTATGTTATTATGTGGCTGTAGATCCACAATTGTAAACTAGAGTTATTATTGTATTCTTGTATTATGACTCAAGGGTAGTGGTATACCAAGAGAATGGAAACCTAGGTAACTCATATGCTTACATTATTGTATTGATTTAACAATCTCAAGGGTAGGGCATACTAGGAAATTTGAAAATAATAGATATGGTGTCATTGTTCATCTTATTGAATTCTAGAAGATGAGACCATCTTAGGGTAAGGAATATTGGGAGATTGAAACATGATGGTTATATATTGATCTAAGACCATCTTTTATAACAAAAATCTAGTAGGGCCATCTCAGGGTAGGGAATACTATGAGATTGGTGTCTGAAGAATATTATACATTTTAGCCTATACTTACATTTTGTTAGTCATTATTCATGAGGATAGTCAAGCAAGAGATAGTAGTGTGTGAATGGATGACCTGCATTTATGTGATTGAATATTGAACACTTTACCCAAAGTAATGCAATAGTTGTAAGCATTATTAGTTCACTATATTGGTAGACTCATGTTAGTCAAAAATCACAGTAGCTAGAGGGTATCTAGGAACTACCTGATTGACTGCATGTGACAGGTATTCACATTTGCACTTAGTTGCAGACATCCCCATTTATTACCCTTGTTGAAGGGTTAAGCCTCTTCCAATAGGAAGATGCGCTGGAGACCACCATGTTTGTGGTTAGAGGTAAAACACTTATATGATATTCTCCCTCCTACATTTGATCAACCATGTTGACAGACATGTATATTTGATGTACTTAGGTGGATTAGAAGGACAAATGTCCTAATCCAAATTATATCTTATTATTCTTTTATTAATAGATTTGTATTATGGAAATCTATGTGATGATAAAATAATGACATCTTTATTGGAAGTGAAATCTATTTATGTTTTGAAAAAAGAAAATTTAAATTGTGGCATTTTTATATTATTTATATTCTAGATTTTTTATTATTACATCATTGTTTAAATGGGTGGATCATTACATTTGGTATCAAAGCCTAGGTTTAAACACTAGGGCCTATGGGCCTACTATGTATGCAAAAACTTTGAAACTGAGAAAAAATAGGCTAATTCAAAGTGCTTTTCTTTCTCTAAGTACATAGATGGGAGAATACAGATTGATGAAGTGATCTAGAAGGAAGAACAAGAGTCAAACCCAGTCAAGGGAAAAGTCCACCCAACAACCTCTCAAGGAAGAGAAGATATGGTTATCTGACATTGAGACCTTAGCATCGACTATGGATTGTATAAAGTTGAATAAAGAGAAACACGTTAAACCTAAGGTTGAGATTAAGCCTAAACTAAAGAAACCATCTGTGATGTGTGACATGCCTTTTGGTTGTGGACATGACACTCCCATTGTAATCAAGGATGTATTAGAGGAGTACCCACGTGTACATCCTACCTCTAGAAGTGTGGAAGTAAACCCAGAGGATGAAGATCTTGAGGAGTACGAAATAGCTAAATAGTATTATGGAAAATTGTATCTAAGAGACCTTATTATAAATAAGGATGTGTAATATCCAATTTCTATCAATAAAATTTTGCTATTTATTTTGAAAATTTATGTGATGGATCTTTGTCTTGAACACCAAACTCAATAAAGTGGGTTATTTGTGCTAATGCATGATAACTTGCTTGTATCGGGTCAATGTGGTATGAACTAGGATGAATATGGGAAGTAGCCTCATCATTTCAAACCAAGGTGCAAATGATCCTACAATAAAACTAGACCAAATTATTGGTATCCTAAATGAGACTAGGGAAAGAATAGTCACTTTGGAACATTAAGTTAGAGGATCTAGAGATCAAGAAGATGAAGTAGATCAAGAGCAAGACCCTAGCGTCAATGAAAGACAAGATGAACCTTGACCCAACCAAGAGGAAATTGAAAGACACGCAGAAGTAAGAGAATCTCTAGAAAATGAGTTGGCTCAAAATATGAAAAAGGTCAACCCACCTAAATTTTATGGCATAGTTACGGGAGACAGAGCAGAAGCCTAGCTCAGAGAAATGGAGAAATAATTTAAGATTCATAATTATTCTAAGGTAAGGAAAGCTATATGGGGAGTATAACAGCTCTTAGGAGATGCCTCTACTTGGTAGGCGAATAAGAAATCAAAAATGGGAATCGATGCCACCAATTTCACTTGGGATCAATTTGTGACCCTGTTTAGGCAAAGATAGTTCCCCCAATTGTACTTTGATTAGAAATTGACTGACTTTGAAAATATGAGGAAAGGAGATATGACAGTAATTGAATATTGGGATAAGTTCACCGACTCCTCAAGTATGTGTTTCTTAGTATTAGTGAGATGAGTGGTTCAAAATATGAAAATTCATCATGGGACTAAACAACTAGATTAGAGAAGTAGATGTTCATGGACCCTCATCCATGGACTAGGAATTTGAAAAGGCCATAAAGCAAAATAAAAGATTAACTCAGTTTTTGCATCAAGGGATAAGTATCACAAAAGGTTTGGAAGCTCAAAATACTCAACATTTAAAATAAAAAGTGGGATAGGAACCAAAACTCCAAACATAAGTCAAATGGTGCAGAGAATAACAATTATTCAAGATTTAAAGGAAAGAAATATGAGACTAAGGGAAGAAATGAAAATAAGGAGAAAAAAAAGGTTCACCAAGAGAGGATTGGCTGGAGGATGTTTTTCTTGTGGAGATCATTATGCCAGCAACTGCCCAAGTAGGAATTATGGAAACGACTTCAAAAATCCTCTATCATTGCAACAAATAGCTTTTTGATAAAGAATCCATGCAGTCTTTGATAACGGCCAAGAGGAGTTCTAGATTTCTTTGATTGAAATCTCAGGTATACTTTTTGGTTGTCCCATTTTTATATTGATTGATACTAGAGCTACTGAGTGTTTTGTGGCACCTAGAGTGCTTAATATGATTCCTAGGAGAGAAAAAATTATAGAAAATTCATGGTCTATGCAATATCTAAACTAAGATAAGGAAAGAGTAGAGCAATTCTTATTTGAATCTAAGTTAAAACTTCCCACCTTCTCCACTGAAGTGAACCTTTATGTGGTACCCTTAGGATCTTGTGATGTTATCCTAGGAATGAAATGGCTTTGGCACCATAGGGAAAGAATAGATTATTTTGTAACAAAAGTTGAATGTCTAAATGATTTGGGGAACCATGTTTAAATCCAAGGGGTTAAATGGGAAGTTAAGTTGAGGCAAATTTTAACTGTGTAACTTAAGAGAGCTAGAAGGAAGGGGTGTGAAATGTACACATTTAGTGTGGATGAATTAGAAGAAATCAAGGAACCTTCATGGCAAGATTATGCTTTTCTTCAAGAGTTTCAAGATGTTTTTCTTGAAGAGCTACCTAGACTACCTCCTCAGAGGGAATTTGATTTTTCAATTGACATAGTTCTAGTATCAAAGCCTTATTCCTAGGGCTCCATATAGATTGACCACAATAGAACACATGGAGCTAAAGGCTTAGTTGCAAGAATTACTTTAATCCAAAGTATTGATCTAAGCTAGTGTGTATCCTTGAGGTGCTTTTGTAAAAAAGAAGGATGGAACCTTATGCCTGTGTATAAATTATTAGATGCTTAATAAGGAAACGATAAAAAATATACACCCCTTGCCATGCATTGATAACCTCTTTGATCAAATGTGTAGTGCAATTACTTTCTCTAAGATTGATATGAGAGTAGGGTATCATCAATTGAGAATAAAGGAGGAAGGTATTTCTAAGACCACCTTCAAGACAAGGTATGGTCATTATGAGTTCACAATGTTACCTTTTAGATTAATGAATGCACCATCAACATTCATGAGTCTGATGAATAGTGTTTTCAGAGACTTCCTATATAAGTTTGTGCTCATTTTTCTAGATGATATATTGACATATTCAAGGAATGAGGAAGAGCATTTGCACCATATGAGGCTAGTAATACAACATATGAGATAACATAATTTGTATGGTAAATTATCCAAATGTGCATTCTTTTAGAAGGAGGTACAATATTTAGGTTATGTTATCTCTGCTAAGGGGATCTACGTTGATCCAAGAAAGATAAGAGTGATTGTAGAATGACCTACATTGAAAATATTCATGAAGTGCAAAGTTTCATGGGCTTGGCTAGCTACTACATGAAGTTTGTGTTTCACTTTTTGAGAATAGACAACCCCATTACATTGCTTCAAAGAAAAGGGTGATCATTTGTATGGTCAGATAAGTGTGAGGAAACTTTCCAAATCCTGAAGGAAAGATTAACTTTATCTCCAATTCTTAGAGTGCTAGATCCTGAGGGTCATTTTGTGGTTGTCATAGATGCGTTAGGAGAAGGGTTGTGTGGTGTACTTATGCAAAATGGTCAAATTGTGGCCTATGAGTCTAGAAAGCCCTACCCAAATGAAACAAACTATGCCCCATATGATCTAGATCTTGCATAAATTATGCATGCATTACAAGTTTGGAGGCATTATTTGTTGGGCAAGCTATTTGAATTGAAAACAAATAATTTGGGACTCAAGTATATTTTCACCTAGCCTAATCTGGATGCATGCTAAAGGTGTTGGCTAAAGTTCTTATTAAATTATGATTTTGACATCAATTACATTAAGTGCAAATAAAACCAAGTGGCTGATGCTCTTAGCCAAAGATGACACATTACTGCAATGGCTACAGTGCAGACAACCTTCCAAGAATAGGTTTTGAAACATTTTTAAGGGGATGGATTTAATGAGCAAGTTAAGAAATCTCTCTCTAAAAATTTGCTAGACTATTGGTATGATGGGCATCAATTCAAGCCCAATGGGGTATTGAGATACCATAACAGAATGTATGTTCCTAACCAGAGACGTTTAAGGACATTTGTGCTAAGATAGATTCACTATGCACCTTACTCTAGTCATCGAGGAGTAACTAAGTTAATGGCTAATTTAAAACCACTATACATCTAGAAGGGACTTAAAAAGGATGTAGCCAACTTTGTGGCTAGGTGTTTAGAGTGTTAGCAAGTTAAGGTTGAGCACATGTATCCTACAGGATTACTCTATCCCCATGATGTTTCAGAGTGGAAATGACAAATAATTAGCATGGATTTTGTCTAAGGACTCCTAATGTCCAGAAATTACCATGATGATCTTGTTAGTGGTAGACAAGCTCACTAAGGTTGCTCACTTTATTCCTAAAAACTTGATTGATGGTGTGTTGGTCCTCACAAGAAGATTCATTTAGGAGATCTTCAAACACCACAAAGTTCTAGAAAAGATGATCTAAGATAGAGATGCATAGATGACTTTTAGGTTTTGACAAACCTTATTTTTAGCACTAGGAACTTAGTTGAACTTTAGTTCAAATTATCTCTTAGAAATTGATGATCAAACTTAAAGGGTGAATCGAGTAATTGGAGGATTTACCGTGAATGTATTATATGGACCAACAATATTGTTAGATAGAAAAGAGAGACTAGCCCAATAGATCAAACTAGGTCAAACCCTCTTCTATCCAACATTAGAACACAAGCTAAGCTTGGATTCTACCCTTGAAGGAGAGCCAAACTACAAGGGCTTTGTCCCTTTGTTGTATAGAGGAGAATCTACTAAATCTAACCAATCAAACTAGCGTAAAGCATGAGACCCTAATTGAGCAAGATTAGAGCAATAATAGACTATCATAAATGGATATGGACAATCCAAAAGCATTACAGAGACCAGGGGACAAAGGAGAACTTGGATCTAGAATTGGGAGCTCAAAGGACCAGGGCACTTGGGGGCCCTAGACCCTAATTAGGGTTTTGTAGAATGTAAAACTTCTTGTGGCTTCACCCTTCTATGTTCCTACCTCCTGTAACTTGTTTTTTGCAAATTCCTCTGGATGCTACCTACACACACAAGAAGGAAAATGGTTGGGTGCTATTTAGGAGCTTACCTAAGTCAAGCTCTTTGAATGGTGTTTCCACCTCCACAATAGAAATGATGAGAGATAAAGAGAGTGTGCCCTTGGAGGACATAGGAAAATCTGAAGTAGAATGGAATGCTAGAACAAAGCATGAAGGAAAGAAGTCACCATGAGCATAGAAACCCTAGCATGCTTGATGTGATGTCACAACTTGACTCAAGAAATTAGTGTTGCCCAAAGAAGAAATATATTTACAAGACCTGCAAGAAGTCAGTGCCAAAGTAATAATCCACCATAGAGAGCTTTAGAGAAGAATAGAGAGCATGGGAGAGAGAAGAGAGTGTGCAAGAGTGCCTATTAGATGTTCAAATGAATAAACTAACTTGCTTTTATATGCATTCTCACTCACCAACGATGAATAAAACCAAACGGGGCTGATATGAGGAACCACTTAAGATGTATTAAGTTGACATACCTTTAAAATAGGTTAGGGCTAAATGAGGGACCAGGGCGCTTGGGTACCCTTGTCCTTTAGCCCCAAAAACTTTGGCATAAGACCCTTTAAGTGTGCTTAGGTCGGTCTCATTGTTATTTTGTTTGGTTTTATCATTGGGATTGAGAATTAATCACTTAATGTTCAAAAAGGTGTTAAAATAGGTCTCGATTAACAAGTGTAAACATTTTAGGTCCAACCACTAACCTAGGTGTAAAATGCTAGTGTACACATTTTACTCCATAACATTTAGCCTCCACTTTAGCGTGGGTATGAACTTACATTTGAACTCACACTAAAGTAAAGTGAAGACAAATTTCAATCACAACAGACGTAGAAGCCAAAGAATTATGCCAAGTCATGGACCGTAGTAGCCCCCAAGCTTAGGATTCTAAGGCGAAAAACATATAGGATTTATTTTTAAACATAGCAGCCATAGAATGTCACCAAAATTGAGGGGTGATCAAGCCCTCAAGTTTAGGATTCTAGGAGTATATGATGATCGGCATACACATAAGACAAATGACATAATTCACTCAGATATGAATCACTTAGAAAACATGAGATAAGATAAGACATACACATACATACACTTGAGAAATCACAATGCATACATGTAATACACAAAGCATAGATGCCATACACAAAGTATGCACACCATACACATAGTATACACGCTTGACACGATGTATACACATAAGGCATAAAGTATACATAGAATACACATAAAACACACATGGAATACATGCAAAGCGCTCAAGGAGAATACATAAGCAACACATAGAGAGAATATATGTGAGGCACACGCGAGGCGTGAAGAATACATAGAAAATACGAGTATATGAGGAGAATACACACATCATATGTAAATCACAAAAACAAAGGCAGGTGGTAGATGGAGGAGATGAAGCAGGAGGAGCTTGCATATACAAGGCTATAGGGGCAGTGACAGTTGGCAAAGGAATGGATGTAGCAGTAGTTGCAGCCGAAGGGGCTTGTGTGACCTTGATTCTTGAAGCCTTCTTGGTGACTTTGACCTTCTTTGGTTTTGATCCCTCAGCTTCCCCAATATGTGCAGGCTTTCTTTTTGATGTTCTTGTTTTGACTGGGGATAAACTACTCCTCACAACCTTCTTCTTAGGCTCTTTTACTGCTTTTCCTTTTCCTTTCCTATCTGCTAGAGGTATTTCATCCTCAACTGCCTCACTGTCTAATTTTCCTCCTTGTACTACCTATTCTAGATCTGCCACCTCTATAGGTTCATCCTTTTCATCATCACTATCCATTTTCTGTGGGTTTATGTTGTTAGGGGCACATCGGTAGCTTTCAGCCATGCAACTTGTGCATCTACCCAAGCTCTGCTATACCTGACCAGATTCCTCATGATTTCTTCGAGGGAGCAATCCTTTGCCTCAACCTAGTTTGGAGGGGGAATTGGATGACCAAAGACCCTTCTCCACTCAACTTCCTATACTACAAACCCATCTTCAACAACCTAATCTGGTACCAGGGTTATCTAAAAATTTCTGATAAAGTCAATGGATAACCTTGAACACTTTTTCTTCTTCACCTTGTGCTCATGAGCACAATTAGCCTAGAAATATTCTAACTCTTCAACATGGAAGCGTTTCCTGCTAACATGTTATTCCAAAGTTCCAAATGGATCAAAGTGGGATCGAGCCTTATAGAAAATTAGATGCAATTGTTGTAGCTCTACATTTGAAGACTTTGTAGCACCGTTGGTAATACACGTGAACAGTCCTCTCCCTAGAACAATTAGGAACTTAATAGCAGCTCTGTGTAAGTCCTTCATCAAGTTATGGTAGGTGCACAACTACCTTATTAACTCCAATAGAACTACCTTGATCACCCCTCAATTTTGGTGACATTCTATGACTACCATGTTTAAAAATAAATCCTATGTGTTTGTAGCCTTAGAATCCTAAGCTTGGGGGCTACTATGGTCCATAACTTGGCATAATTCTTTGGCTTCTATGTTTGTTGTGATTGAAATTTGTATTCACTTTACTTTAGTGTGAGTTCGAATGTAAGTTTGTACCCATGCTAAAGTGGGGGCTAAATGTTATGGAGTAAAATGTGTACACTAGCATTTTGCACCTAGTTTAACACCTGGTTGGACCTAAAATGTTTACACTTGTTAATCGAGACCTATTTTAACACCTTTTTGAACATTAAATGATTAATTCTCAATCCCGATGATAAAACCTGACAAAATAAAAATGAGACCAACCTAAGCACACTTAAAGAGTCTTATTCCAGAGTTTTTGGGGCTAAAGGATAAGGGCACCAAAGCGTCCTGGTCCCTCATTTAGCCCTTACCTATTTAAAGGTATGTCAGCTTAAGACATCTTAAGTGGTTCCTCATGTCAGTCCCATTTGGTTTTATTCGTCGTTGGTGAGCAGGAATGCATATAAAAGCAAGTTAGTTTATTCATTTTTAACATCTAAGCAATCTAGGCACTCTTGCACTCTCTCTTCTTCTCTCTCATGCTCTCTATTCTTCTCTAAAGCTCTCTATGGTGGATTATTGCTGCGACACTAACTTCTTGCAAGTCTTTTGAAGATCTTTCTATTTATTTGGGCTACACTAACTTCTTGAGTCAAGTTGTGATGCTACATCAAGCATGCTAGGGTTTCCATGCTCATGGTGACTTCTTTCCTTCATCCTATTTCATTCTGCTTCATATTTTCCTCTGCCCTCCTAGGGCACACTCTCTTTATCTCTTATCATTTCTATTGTGGAGGTGGAGACACAATTCACAAATCTTGACTTAGGCAAGCTCCTAAATAGCACTCGATCATTTTCCTCGTGTGTGTAGGTAGCATCCAGAGGAATTTGTAGAAAACAAGTTATAGGAGGTAGGAACATAGAAGGGTGAAGGCACATGAAGTTTAACATTATGCAAAACCCTAATTAGGGTCTAGAGCACCCAAGTGCCCTAGTCCTTTGAGCTCTTGATTTTGGATCCAAGTTCTCCTCTGTCCCCTGGTCTCTGTTATGCTTTCAGATTGTCCATATCTATTTTTGATAGTCTATTATACTTCGATCTTGCTCAATTAGGGTTTCATGCTTTACCCTAGTTTGATTGGTTAGATTTGGTAGATTCTCCTCTAAAAAATAAAGGGACAAAGCCCCTATAGTTTGGCTCTCCTTCAAGGGTAGAAGACAAGCTCGACTTGTGTTCTAATGTTAGATAGAAGAGGGTTTGACCTAGTTTGATCTATTGGACTAGTCTCTTTTTTCTATCTAATAAATATAAGTGGGAGGAGTACCTACAATTAGTTGAGTTTGCTTATAATAATTCCTATCACTTTGATTTGAAAATAGCTCCATTTGAAGCACTGTATGGTAGAAAATGTAGAACTTCCATCAATTGGGATAGATTGGAAGATAGGGTGTGCATTGGGTTGAAGACACTAGCATAAATGAAATACAAAATTGATAAGGAGAGATTGTCTGAAGCCAATGATAGGTATAAAATTTATGTAAACCTTAAGTGAACTACAAGGCAATTTGTTATAGGAGACAAAGTGTTTCTTAGAGTCAAACCACATACTAGTTTGATTAAGTTTGGAAAATCAGCTTAATTGGCACCTAGATATGTGGGTCCTTTTGAAGTACTAGAAGTCATTAACTTGGTTGGATACAAATTAGCATTGCTGCATGCTCTTGCCCAATTGTATACTATCTTTCATGTGTCCTATTTGAAAAACTATATTGCAAACTTTTCTCATGTTCTTGATTGGAACTCCTTACAGGTTCTAGACCTAGGAGTGGTAACGGTAGCACCTCTCAGAGTGCTCGAGGTTTACAAGACCCACTTGCATAAAAAAGAAGTAACTCAGTGTAAGGTTCAGTGTGACTAATATTTATAGGATAGTGCCACATGGGAGGACTATAAGAAGTTTTATAAGACTTATCCTCATATTTTTTCATAATGGATTTAAACATTTTAATGTTTCAAAATTAGACTCTATTTGTCATGTTGATTGAGCCATTGAGACGATAACTATTTTTAGTGGGGAAGGATGTCACACCCTATTTTTGGTTATTTATTTGGAAAATATTAATGTGCAGATTTAATATTTTTTATTCCATTTTGTAATGCACTATAATGGGACAAATGATACTTTGTTATTTTGATAGAATATTTATGATATGGAAATTAATTTTATGTAGTTTATATTACTCAAATTGTGATTATGATTTATTTACCTAAAGGACTAACTACCATATAGATGGATATAAGGTGAATACATGATAACGTTTCCACCCACCCACATGGCGAGGGAGAGTATCATCCAGGAGAGGATGATAGATGGTGACAAGTTGGCAATTGAACGAAATAATTCTAGAAAAACACACACACCTACACAATTCAGTAATATGAATGTATGTGATGCTTGATAAACATCAAAGAGCATGTTAGGTATTGTCAAAGAGAGTCGTAATGAGTCAATTATTATTAATGTTATTTTTTTAATAGAAAAATATAGTTATAATATACTTATGGTGTAGACGCTCATAAGTGTAAGGAAGCTAAGGTAGCAGAACAACTTCCTACACTAATCTTGAGAGGAGGGTTATGAAAAACTTTTCATATCTTTACAATAGTTACAAAAATTATACAAAAATAAACATAAATAATAGTCATACAACAACATAGTGATTTATGTGGGGAAAACCTTTTTGAGAGAAAAACCCCACACTCCAAAAACAACCCAATATATTATTCAAAAATCTCAACAAGATTACAATATACTTGCAAAGAAAGCTTTCATAGGAGTAGCACCAACCAGAGATCTGGAGGCAACTTAACAACATCTATAAGACTTTTACACACAACCTCCATCTCAAGCACCTAATATTTAGGAGATACAATACATGAAACCGTCAAATGGTAATTAGAAAACCATGAGCCAAAACCACTCAAAAGTGGTGCCCAACTTCTAAGGGTTCCATTATCTCCAACCAAAGATGTCTTATGATGTGTCATGACATGCATCAACATGCGTAACTCCCCCTTATAACTCTTTTCTATGTCCAACACATTTTTACTTTTTCCAATACGGGAGGCCCAAATTCCAGAGGCCATAACTTTTGATCTGGGAGGCCGATTGGGCCTTTTTTAAATTATAGAAATCAAAGAGATCTACACATCAGGCACCTTGTAAGTGGTGCCAAACAACCTAGACTTTTTATTTTGGAAAAAACCAATTTTATGGCTTAGAAATTGAGTTTATCCAAATTTATACCCATTCCTAACATTCTCCCACTTGTTGAACACCTTCCAAGAGTAAAGGGAGTATAAACACCATGATTTAGTTACTAGGGGCCAGAGGCCGATAGACTGTGAACACCATTTGAACTTATCTATGATTGCAAATTTAGTTAATGAATATGCAACATTCATCAAAGTTTCTACCTTAACTAGCTTCACCCTGCCATCCTCAACCATATCTTTGACAAAGTGATATTATACATCAATGTGCTTAGTATTGGCATAAAATATTAGGTTTTGAGCTAGGTCGATCTCACTCTGATTATCACAATAAATTGTCATTGCACCACCAAATAAAGTAAACACATAAACATTAGTGGATCTTATACTATTGACATTAATTGTGAAAGGAAGAAAGGCACACAAAAATGCTTCCTACACTGATCTAATGAGGAAAAGTTTATGCAAATTTTTCTTTTTCAATTACAGATGTGAGATACACATTAATAGAGAGATTAAAAACAAACATTCAAAATGCAAGAACAATGCTCATGACACAATATATACATGGGGAAACCCTTTCGGGTGAAAAACCCCACACTCCAAAACTTGCACAATGTATTATCAAATCAAATGCTGATTACAATACACTTGCATTGCAAGTTCTTTCAGGGGTTCACAAATGTCAAATTCTAGAATAATTTCGGTAGCATAACAATACCTGCAAATGAACCATACAACTCCAACTCTAAACACCTGTATATATAGAGAAGTACTGCGGATGGAGGTAGCTTCTAGAGTAAGTCAACAAAGAATCTTGTCCAAATCCATATGACCCAATTCCAAGGCTAGAAAACATGCAAATGACACTTGTCAGTGATTCCCTTTCATCCCTTACAATCCCCATACTTGGGCGCCCCAAATTTGACCAAAATAGGTATGACAAATGCTCTTACATCGTCATAAAATGTCATATATGACAACACTTATAGCTATATGAGAATCTGTCATAAATGACTATCAATAAACAATTCTCTTAGAACTTGTCATAGTCAAACTTGGGCGCCTACCTTCTCCATTCAAAGATGCTTCTTGACACTTATCACATCTGCAATAGAATCTTCTATTTCTAGCTCTTACATGTCATAAATTCTACCATAGGAATCTGTCATAAATCTTATGCATCATAGACCTCTTACAACACCCAAAAGATGTCGACACATGGCAAAAGTCTTCTACCACAAAATGGGACGCCCAAATCTTCAAATGTTGACTTGACCATCCAAGTCACCTTCCAAGTGGGATGACATGTCAACATGCCACCTCACACTAAGTGACAAAATCAGATGACCAATATTAAATACAATTTATGCAATTAAATAAATATACAATTAAATAATAAATGCTAGGAAATTGCAAAGGTTGAGACACCTTAACTCCCAACAACTTGCCTAGTCTGAATCCACATAACCACAAATATCAATGGAATGCATGTCTCCTATCAAATTACCATGATAACATAAGGAATACTCTGGGGTACCCCGCAAATATCTAAAGACTCTTTTAATTGTATCCCAATGAAATCTACGAGGATTAAACATATATCTGGAAGGAACTCCCATTACTTGGGTAATGTCTGATCTAGTGTAGACCATAACATACATCAAACTTTTGACTGCACTTTGGTAAGACACTCTGCTCATGTCTTCCATCTCCAATGGGGATGTTGGACATTGTGAAGCAAATAACTTTGTTCCAACTGTAAGAGGAACACACAATGGTCTACAATCTTACATGTTAAACCTCTGTAAAACTGAATTGACATACTTACTCTGGCCAAGTCATAGTTTTCTGTTCACTTTATCTCTTTTGATTTCCATCCCAAGAATATGTTTATCTTCACCAAGATCTTTCATTTCAATTTTTGCTGCAAGTTGAGACTTTAGTTATGAAATCATTCCTTTCCCTTTACCAATAAATAACATATCATCAACATATAATGTAAAAAACAAGAAATGATCACCATCAGATTTATCAGAAACACAGCGATTTGATTTAGAATGCTCAAATCCTAAACTCAACACATATGTATCAAATTTCTAGTACCACATCCTAGGGCTCTGTTTGTGGTCGTACAGAGATTTCTTCAATTTATAAACCAAATTATTTTTACCTTTCACCATGTTGTGTTCTAGCTGTGTCATATAAATATCCTCCTCCAAATCACCTTGAAGGAATGTCATGTTCACATCCATTTTCTCAACCTCTAGAAAGCAAGAATCTAACGAATGTCATTTTTACCACATGATAAAATTGTAAGGAAGCTAATATAGTGGAACAACTCCCTACACTAATCTCGAGACGAGGGTTATGCAAAACTTTTTAGATCTTTACAAACTTTATAGAAATAAACATAAATAGAAATCATACCACAACATAGTGATTTACGTGGGGAAAACCCTGTCAGGAGAAAAACCCCACACTCCAAAAGCAACCTAATATATTATTCAAAAATCTCAACAGGATTACAATATACTTGTAGAGCAAGCTTTTTCAGGAATATCACCAACCAAAGATCTAGAGGCAACTCAACATCTATAAGTCTCTTACACACAACCTCCATCTCAAAAATCTAATATATAGGAGATACAATACATGAAACTATCAAACAGTAATTACAAAACCATGAGGTAAAACCACCCAAAAGTGACACTCAAATCCTTAGGGTTTCATTATTTCCAATAAAAGATATCTTATGATGTGTCATAACATGCATTGACATGTGTAACTCCCCTTTATAGATTTTCTATGTCCAACACATTTTTACATTTTCCAATATGGGAGGCCCAACTTTCGGAGGCCATAACTTTTGATCCAGGAGGCCAATTGGCCCCCTTTTTTTTAGATTGTAGAGTTTGAAGATATCTACACATCAGACACCACCGTAGGTAGTGCTAAATAACCTAGAATTTTTATTTTGGCCAAAAACCAACTCTGTAGCCCAAAAATTGAGTTTATTCATTTTTATAACTAAAAAGTTGCACTTTTTGTAATTGCAAGGTTGAGACACCTTTTTTAAAATTCTCCCACTTGTTGAACACCTTGCAAGACTAAAGGGAGTATTAACACTATGATTTAGTTACAAGGGGCTGAGGGGCCCATAGACTCCTAACACCATCTGAACTTCTCTATGCTTGTAGGCTTAGTTAATAAATTTGCAACATTCATCAAAGTCTCTACCTTAACTAGCTTCACCTTGTCATCATCAACCATATCTCTAAAAAAGTGATATTGTACATCAATGTGCTTGGTCTTGGAATGAAATGTTAGGTTCTTAGTTAGGCAGGTCACACTTTAACTATCACTATACCCTATTTTATTCAGATATCTGAACACAATCTCTTAAGTCAAATGCCTTCTTCACAAACATGAGTAGCTAACATATACTCAACCTCAGTAGTGGAAAAAGAAACCACAGGCTATCCCTTACTCATCTAACTAATTGCACCACCAAATAAAGTAAACACATAAGCACTAATGGATCTACTATCAACATTACTTGCCTAGTCTAAATCCACATAACCACGAATATCAAGGGAATGCATGTATCCTACCAAATTAACATGATAACATAAGGAATACTTTGAGGTACCCCATGAATATCTAAAGACTCTTTTAACTGCATCCCAATGAACTCTACTAGGATTCAACCTATATCTGGAAAGAACTCCCACCACTTGGGCAATGTCTGGTCTAATGCAGACCATATCATACATCAAACTTCTAACTGCATTCTAGTAAGACACTTTGGTCATGTATTCCTTCTCTTATGGAGATGTTGGACATCGTGAAGCAGATAACTTCATTCCAATTGTAAGAGGAACACATAATGATCTACAATACTGATGTTTAAACCTATGTAAAATTGAATTGACATACTTACTTTGGCCAAGCCATAGTTTTCTATTCACTCTATCTCGTCTGATTTCCATTCCAAGAATTTGTTTAGCTACACCAAGATCTTTAATTTCAAATTTAGATGCAAGTTGAGACTTTAGTTATGAAATCATTCCTTTCCCTTTACCAATAAATAACATATCATCAACATATAATACAATAAGTAGGAAATGGTCACCATCAAATTTATAATAAACATAACGATTTGATTTAGAATTTTTAAATCCCAAACTCAACACATATGTATCAAATTTATAGCACCACATCCTAGGGCATTCTTTGTGGCCATACAAAGATTTCTTCAATTTATAAACCAAATTACTTTTACCTTTCACTATATAGTGCTCTGACTGTGTTATATAAATATCCTCCTCCGAAACACCATGAAGGAATGTCATTTTCACATCCATTCACTCAACCCTACATCATAAGTTGTAGAAATAGAATGAAAGAATCTAATGGATGTAATTTTTGTAATAGGAGAAAATTGTGAGAAAGCTAAGGTAGTGAAACAAATCCCTACACTAATCTTGAGATGAGGGTTATGTAAATATTTTCAGATCTTTACAATAGTTACATAAATTAAACACAAATAGAAATCATATCGCAACATAGTGATTTACATGGGAAAAACCCTTTCGAGAGAAAACCCCCACACTCCAAAAGTAGCCCAATATATTATTCAAAAATCTCAACATTATTATAATATACTTGTAGAGAAAGCTTTCTTAGGACTATCACCAACCAGAGATCTGAAGGCAACTCAACATCTATAAGACTCTTACACAATAACCTCCTTCTCAAGCACCTAATATATAGGATATACAATACATGAAACTGTCAAATGGTAATTACAAAACCATGAGCTAAGACCACCCAAAAATGGCACCCAAATCCTTAGGGTTTCATTAGCTCCAATAAAAGATGCCATATGATGTGTCATAACATGCATCAACATATGTAACTTTTCCTTACAACTCTTTTTTATGTCCAACACATTTTTACATTTTCTAGTATGGGAGGCCCAACTTTTGGAGGCCATAACTTTTGATTTGAGAGGTTGATTGGGCCTCATTTTTTTAATTATAGATCTTGAAGAAATCTATGCTCTAGGTACCCCCTAGGTGATGCCAAACATCTTGGAATTTTTATTTTGGCAAAAAACCAACTCTATATCCTAAAAATTAAGTTTATTCAATTTTATAATTGAAAAATCACACTTTTTGTAATTGCAAGGTTGAGACACTTTTCCTAACAAAAATATCTCACTGTAATCAACACCCTCAACTTGAGAGTAACCTTTCACAACCAACCATGCTTTGTACTTCTCAATATCTCCATCTAAACCAAAATTTTTCTTGAATACTCATTTGCAACCTACAGGATTTCATCCTTCAAGTAATGGTACTAGATCCCATGTATCATTATTTTTGAAAGTTTCAATTTCTTCATCCATGGCTCTAATACCAATTTTAAGTGGAATTATATTATATATTTCAAATGGCATTTTCAGTACATAACAAATGTAATAACTGATATGGATTATTACAGATCTCACTACACAATTTCTGATTGTTCAGATAGCAATCACGCACAGAATAAGAGCATACTCTTGTGATCTCTAAGACTCTTCTAGGACTCTAGACAAGCTCCTCAATTCTTTTCCCCCATGACTACAATAGGGCAAGAAGCCTTATTTATAGCAATTGGCAGACTTCAAAACTAAAAAACAACCTATAAGTCTGACCATACGAGAATGACACGTAACAACCACTGTAGGAGAGGATAACTGTTAAGTAGTCATATCCGCAAGCACTGACAATAGTGGAAAAACATAAAGATATTCGCATTAAGGATACTGTATGCGAGGATGACCTACTTTACACCCAAAAGCAGATATGGGGATTTTGCTTTTTCAAATAGGGTTGCATCCTGTTGTCAGAATCTTAACGTGGCCGACATCATGACATTGACAAACCCAAGTGCTAGTCGAAGTTTATTGGAGACATCAATATCCTTGGCAAAGGTCTAAAAATTATTTCCAGATCGTTTGGCCTCTGATGAAAAGTATAAATGACCTTTTCAATTTCTTCTGGAAAGGCTAGATCCATCTCAGTTCTTGCAGCTACAATAGCGGGATCAAGTGAAGGTTCCATGTCTTCAATAACTGCTTTGGCAAACCATTTATGAGTTAGGGGATAATATTCCACTCTGGGAATACAATAGTTGTGAGGGTCTACAAGATAACCTAAAGGCCCCGTCATTCCCTCTTCAATTGCCCAGGCAAAATTTCCTTGGATATAATTAAAGAACTCCTTCATATCAAGTTGCAGAATCTTATCATTATATCCCAAGAAAATATCAGCATAATCTTCAAATTTAGTCTGAAGAATTGTTATACTATTAACAAAACCAAATTTAGCGACTTTAAGTAAATTCTTTTTGTTTCTCACGGTCCAGTTCATGGGCAATAGAGAAGTCATGCATATATCCATGGTGATGCCATTTCTGAGAGAGAAAGCTATGCTTGCATCCTCTAGGCCAAAAGCTTTGAGAAATTCAAATTGATCTTGGGGGTCAAGGATGCCTTTATCAAAACTTTCTATAATCAAAATTCTCAAGTCCTGCAACCATTTATTCAAGATATGGACATGGAGTATTGGAGTAATTATTTCTGGTGGTAGCTGAGGAACCCATATTGTCTGATCAGCTTCATCTGTGCTTTTAAAAACTTTGACTCCATCTTTTCTTAGGAGAGTCTCACCACGTTCTATTAACATGCAAACATGTTCTGCCAACTTTGACATTTCCCTGGTTAGAGTATCTACTAGAGGATTATTATCTCCTTGTATCCATTCTATGTCAAAGTCATAACTGATAAAATCTAAATACCATCTAGTAATCCTTCCATGTGCAATGTCCTTGTCAGGTTTCTTTTTTAGCAGAGACCTCATAGGCTGGCTATCAGTTCTCACGATGAAGTGAGTTGGTTTGAGAAATATCTTAAACTTTTGAATGCCTTTCTTAACAGTAAGGATTTCTTTCTCATATATAGTGTATCTGCATTCAATATCAGTAAATGTTCCTGACCTGTAGCCACAAATTTGAATTCCCTTTTTAGGAATTTCCTGCAAAAGGACAGCACCCAAACTTCGTCAGATGCATCAGCAAAAAGAACCAAAGGAAAACCTTCTTCAGGTAAATGGAGAGTAGGGAGGTATTGGCATTTCTGCTTGATTTTCTGCACAATCTCTGTTAGTTCTTCAGTCCATAGTCCTACACCTTCTTTCAATTGATTCTATATCTTTTTCCTGTCCTTAGCAAGTCCATTGTAGAATGGAGAGAGATAATTCAAACAACCTAAAAACCTTTGAATTTTCTTGGTTCCCATCAGAATATCAGGGAATTCACTGATGCGCTTTAAGATGTGGGGCTGTAATTTTACCTTTCCTTGAGAAAGAATTAAGCCAAGGAAATCAATCTCCTTTTGCCCAATAACCATCTTCTTTGCTAAAAGACAAATTCCATGAGTCCTGATAGTATTGTATAGCATCTCCAAATGCTTCAAATGCTGAGAATCATCATCAAAGAAGACAATTATATCATCAATGTAAACAACACAGAATTATTTTAAGCTTCTTAAAGCTTTATCCATTCTTCTCTGGAAATAAGCAGGAGCAGTCTTCAAACCGAAAGGCATTACATTCCATTCATAAAGTCCTTGAGGGACTGAGAAAGTAGTTTTATACCTATCTTCTTCCTTTACCTTTACTTGCCAAAATCCTGACTTATAGTCAAATTTAGAAAATATTCTTTTTGAAGCAGCTCTCATGATCAAGTCAGTACTGAAAGGGATTAGATAATTCAATGGAAGTATTATGTCATTAAGAGGCTTGTAATTTATGCAGAATCTTTTCTTACCTCTTTCTTTCTGCTCGCTTATTAACCAAGAAGGCAGGACAACTAAAAGGACTTTTGCTATCTTTGATAAAATGACCTTCAAGTAGTTCATTTAAGTGTTCATCCATTTCCTGGACTTCTGTTGGACTTATCAGATAGGCAGGTTCAAAAGGAATAACAGACCGACATTCTGGCTTTATCTTAATTTCACATTCCTCATGCTCCTTGGACCAAAACTGTAATGGATTCATGCTACAACAATCTTGTTCAAACTTTACCTTGACAGGTTCTAACAACAATGGTAGTTTCTGGGTCTGAAGATTTACATTTTCCTTCCTGCTCATCTTAATAGTTTTCCTTGTAAACTTATGACTAACTACTTTTAATGCAGGAATTTTAATGTGACCATCTTCATGGCGAAGTGATATCTCATGGGTTCTTAAAACAAAAGGCTGATACTTTGTCAAAAATGTAAAACCCAATAAAACATCACCTCTTAGTCCATCTAATTCAATGAAATCTGTCAAAAACTTCTTACCTTGAATTTCAATAGCCATATTCTGTGCGTATCTACCCATTTTTACTTCTTGACCATTGATGGCATATCCTGAAGGCAAATCTGGTCTAGGTTTCCGGAACTCATGAGGAATAGCGTCTGTCTTGGCAAAACTTCTTGAGGAGCCAGAATCAATAAATGCATCCATTGGAATTGGCTTATAACCTGGGAAACAGAAACTCATCCTAATGTATGTACAATTTTTGGCCAAGTATAGAGCATTAGCAGGTTCAGACTTGTCATGGCTGGAGGATTCTTCACTTGAGCTGTTAGAATTATCGGCTTTGTACAGAAGCTCTCTAATTTCCCCCACTGCTGAAGTGAGTTTAGCAAGTTCTTTTTGCTGGAGGACAATTTGGCGAGTCAGGATAGTAAGTTCTTCATGACATCTGTCAATTTTGACATAGAGAGTATTAATAGATCTTCCTAAGGGTGCACTGGGAGAAGGAGATTTATGAGATTTGGACTTAGATTTCCATGTAGGATGAACATAGCCATGGGATTTTCTGGATGGTGGAGGAGATAGAATTTCTTCTTTTTGTGTCCTACAATAGGATGTAGAAGATCGTTTACCTCTGAGTTGTTTTTGGAGAGAGTCCCGCTTTGCTTCCCATGATCTAATATCCTTGAATTGCTATTTTACTACAGATTTCCTTTCATCCAGAGTGCCTGGCATCCTATAGGGATCTTTAGCTTTAGCCATGCTGATTTTAAAATCCAAATCCTTTATGACTTTCTTGACCACTTTGGTGAATGCACAAGGGGACTGTGAAGAACTTGAAGAAGTAGAACTTTCTTCCTCTTCAGAACTAGAGGAACATACCTTCTTATGTTTATCTCTAGCCATGTGAAAAGTTTCGGGCAAAACTTCAACTAACTCAAAAAATTGACTTTGTTCAAAATGAGCTAAAGCATCAAAGCTATTTACAATTTCCCAATTACTATTTTCATCCTGTTTAGAAAAGAGAGCATAGACTTTATTCTCAGGATTATATTTCTTAGGGCAGTTTGTTGCATAGTGAGGACCTTTGCAAATGAAACAGTTAACCTGTCTGTTTCTTGAATGTTTATTCTTTCTGAACAAAAACTTGGGAGGCTTTCTTTTATGAAAAGATTTTTTATTGACAGGTGCAAACCTATGCTTCTTCTTGTAGTTTTTGTGTTTATGACGGAATGACTTTTCCATATTGTCGTCATCATATGACCGTCTACATTTCTTGCATCTGCAATTTCTATCACAAGAAGACTTATCAAATTTTCTAACTTGCTTAAAATCTTTGAGCTGACTGATTGGTGGCAGGTTACAGTAATCTTTCATACTACAGGAGGAATTATATTGCTCTCTATTATCACTGAGGGCTTTCATTAGGTAACATTTATCCAATTTATAAGTAACTAATGTTCTTAATTCACCAAATCCAAATTTTTCCACTTTGGATTTGTATTTAGTCATAATGTAGTCTTCTGCATATTCACCTAGACCACATGGAAGAGAATTAAGATAAAACTTTTTTGTTGTTGGATCATGCAATTTTTGTGCTGCAATCATGTATTTTTCAAATACCAGATTATATTTATGCACCTTGCCTAAATCTTTCAATTGTAATGAAAACAGAATCTTTTCAGCTTCTAGGATGTCATTTTTTTTGTTTCCACAAAAAGCCCTATAAGCATAAGCTTGAGCATTAAGAATCCTTCTGCTGAGATATCATTCCTACCCATATCTATTTCTTTCACATAATCCTCTCCATTATCAGGGTTAGTAGAAATCAATCCATTGTCAGGTAGGGAATTCCACCAATTTCTCAGCTTACCAGACATTAACCTGACGACATATAAGACCTTGTTAGACTCTGTCCAGACAGAACCTCTTGTATCAAAGAAATTCTCTAGTGTGTCACACCAGGTACATATAGTGTCATATGGATCTATTATGTTATCAATGTTCAAGATGTATCCTGATGTAGCATAGGCTCTTAACTGTTTAGGTCTGGAATTCTCAGACACAACATCTCTCATTTCTACATCTATATGACTCCTTGTTGACTCTTGGCTAGCCATATAGTGTTCTTCCCAATTCTCTAATTCATCAACATACACCAGATCATTGTCACTTTGAGAGACTAGAGAAGTTTCATCACCTGATGATTGAGACACTTCTTCTTCAAGATAGACTTCTTCATCTGATGCTGTCGAATTCATAGCAGCAGCAGGCTCATCCATATAGATGGGCTCACTTTCTTCTATATTGAGTTCTTGAAGCCAATCTTTTAACTTTTCTGCATGCTGCATCATGTGTTCCTTTTGCTTAGGGAAGGTTAACTTAGATGGCATTTGGGGAGCTTTACTTCTGGTAGAGGAAGTAACAGGATAATCCTCTTCTTCTACATGTTCTTCTGAAAAGAGAATACTTTTTCTTCTTTGAACCTTAGGTCTTGTTCTAACTTTAGACTTTTGAGTCTTTATTTCTTCTTGTTCCTCCTCAGAGCTATCTTTTCCTTTTTGGGACACCCTAATTTTCTTTGTATATTTCCTTATTTTTTCTAAATTTCGGGCCACATGTTCAAGCAAAACTTTGTTTTCTTGTGCCTGGGTGTCTCTTCTAGCCTCTGAGGTGGACACATGATCATATATTTGACCAGATAGTGTTTCTAGTCTTTGTGTGTTAGCCTGAACACTTGCTATAGCTGCCTGAGTATTTTTAGTCTGGTAATTCATACCGGCAAAATCATTCAAAATAGAGGTAGACTGTTTGTCTAACCTAGCTGTACTAGTTTCTAGCTTATACACAATACCTTGCACTTGGAGCATATTATCATATATTGACACAGTTCTATTTATTCCCTGTTTGATGTTAACACCCATGTCATCTATGTTATCTTGGGCTGATAACATCCACTGGGCTTGCCAATTTCTCTGAGCTTCAGAGTTTTTCTATTTAGTTCCCACCTTTGTATGGCGTTTGGCTTCATACTTTCCCCATAATCTTTCTTCAAGGTTGACTACAGTAAAGCTCTCCTGAGTAGGCCATCTTCCAGGTGTATAGTTGACAAGATCTAGGGCAGTAATTGGGTCTACCTAGACTGTATGCTTTGATCTTCTCTCTGAGCCATATCTAGGAAGAGATTCTCTCATCATGCAAGCATGTTCTCCTAATTTAGAGATTTTTATCCCTTTTTGTTTTTTATCGTTTTCTTCTTCTTCTTCTTGCTTTGGGATTAGATGCAACGTAGAGCTAACTTGTCTAACCAACTTATCCATAAGGACTAGATCATTGCTCAGATCTAATGTAGAAGCAAAAGAAGCTCTAGATGGATAAGGATTTATCGACTGGGATGACTAAAATCTTCTAGAACTGCTTGAGGAGGTGGAACATTCTTCTGGATTATAGTCAACATATGGTTTGCGATCTGTGCTGGGGTAAGCATGGGCCAAAGAAAAGCTCCTTCTTAAAGGCTGAGGTTTTGACTGTGTTTCATTAGTAAGAGGTTTCTCCAAGATTGTCTGGTCTGGGATTGATTGTAGAGTAATATTTGTTACTCTTCTGGACTGGAACAGTGGTTTATCAGAAAATCTATTTCTATGTATTGGAAGGTTAACAAATTGAGGCTTTTGTCTGTCTAGTAGTTGTTCAATTATAGGAAATCCTATCTCAAAACCAGTATGATCTATAAATCTTCCATAATCTAGAAGGTTTGAGGAACCTTGTGGAAAACCTTCAATTTCTTCATCCATGGCTATCTTCTAGGATTCTGCATCATTCATACCTAATGCCTCTCCTATAGATCTTGGTTCATCCATATTAGTATTAAACGAAAAAATACATTTCCACTCATCAGGTGAACATATTTTAGGTGATTGTCTATGCCTCTTAGACCTTCAAACAAGTTGAGGTGGAGGTTGTTCCTCTTCTTAAGATTCAAAGCTAGATGAGCTCTCCTCAACTTCTCATCTATCTCGGGGCCTCAATTCAACTTTCTTAGGCGTAGAATGAAGCTAAATCACATTTTTCTATTCACTTTATTTTGGTTGCAATGTAACAAAAGAAGGCTACAATTCTCTAAAAATCACACTTCTACTATAAATTACCTTTTGTGCAATAGGATCCCAAAGCTTGTATCCTTTCACACCATAATTACATACCTAATGAAGATACATTTCATAGCCTTGTTTTCCAACTTTGTTCACTTCTCCTTTGCCACATGTGCATATGCCTCACAACCATAAACTTTAAGATGTCTCAATGAAGGTTGTTGACCCAACCACACCTCCACAGGTGTTTTATCAACAAGAGTTGATATAGGAGACTTGTTAATCAGGTAGCACTTGTAGTGGCAAAAACTTTATCCCAAAACCTTGTTATAGACTTGTTACATCAAAAAATGTCCCCTTGGGGGTTTTCTCTCTTAAGGTTTAGCTCCCGGGTCTTGTTTATGCATTTAGAGCATCTTGCATGATTTTGATGATTCCCGATGAGAAAACCATGAAGTTTCATGACAAATGGGACCTAGGTGGTGCACTTAACATGATCCCTGCCTAAAATAAGGGGGGAGGACTTGGGTGCCTGCGCCCTAGTCCTGCCCTATTTTAGGTAGGCCCAATTTCAAAGTGTCAGTTTATGACCGTTATTTAGGTCCTATGTCGACACGGTAAGTTTCAATTACGAAATTCTTAGCGGGAATGTTTGTAGTTGCATATATAAGCATGATTAGTGATTCATTTGTAAACCAGATGGAAATTGTGATCTTTAGGCATTCTTGTGATTAGAGCATTCAAAATATTCATTGTGTTGCAGAGCAGAGCATTGTTATTGTGTTTGTGTTTGCAGATTTGGCATCCATCTTCTCATGGCATGAAGAGCATCTTCCTTCCACGAGATCTTCACTACAAGGTGATATAAATTGTGTTTTCAATCATTTATCATTTGGATTTTGCCTCTATCCCGCAGGGATACACACTCTTTATCTGACAACGGTGTTCAGAAGACTTGAATGTCTCTCTGGGGCTTGACTAAGGCAAGCCTCTAAACGCCACAACCCCCAACCCATTCTTTCGTGATTGCAGGTTATAAGTTGTAGGAGCAGAAAAAGTGGAGTTACAAGAGAGCAATGCAGACTGTCAAAATTGTAGATTAGAAGAGAAAATAGGGACATGGACTCAGGCACCTGCTCATTAGTCCTCCAGATCCCACAACTGAACAATCTCCAGAACAATAAGAACATGTTGCAGACAAGATTCCTAGATCTCAAAGAAAATGGTGGCACTGGACTAGGGCACCCTCTCATTAGTCCCTGACTTTTCCCTTTTTCAAACTTCAAAATCTAGTACGCATTTGATTGTCATTTGATATCTCTGTGTGCAGACATTTTCTGTAATTTGTCTGTTTGCTTCCGAATTTAGATAATTAGGGTTTTACGCATAATTGGGCATAATAAAACAATTAAATCACACAATTAAAATTTCCCCTGACATCCCAAGTGATTGAAAGCCTGATAGTAGATTTCCTACTTGGCTGAAGTCCTTGAATGTTTAGAGATGAAAGGAGGATTCATACAAACTAGCAAAATAAACACAAAAATCCTCTTCATCAAATTTCACCCTTAAACATTTTGGTGAACCCATGTTTTTAATGAATTTTTCACCTTGTTGAGTGTTGTACTTCATATTTTTATTCATTTCATTCATTCATATCATTGTTCATCTTATTGCATTTGAAAAATTACAAAAAAATTGAAAATTTTGAATTTTTTTTTTGGCATTTCTAGCTTGCATTTTCATATAATTTGAAATAGTTGCATTTAATTTCATTAAATTTCTGTAATTATCATCAGATCTGATTTAAAATACAGAAATTTTTCATTCATTGATTAATTTAGATTGCATTTTCATGCTTAAATTTCTAAAAACTGCTTGAAATTGGGCATTTTTTCATATAACCTAGTTTTGCATTAGCTAGGGTTTGTAGTCAAAATCTTGTTTCAGATTTTACTACCATTTTAAAACAATCATTAGGACAAATTTATAACTTTAGTGTTGCATCATAGTGGTTTGCTTGCAAAATTTTAGGCCTAGGGTTTGAAAACCTTGATTTTTCACTAGATTTCAGCCTTATCGTCTCTATAGATTGGCACCATAGGCATGTTGTAAAGGATTTTTCTGCACTAATTTGCTATTATCAGGGTTATTATCTACTTCCACTCCTAAAATTATTTACAACACTTTTTTATTGAGCTCTGACAATGGAAATTTGGTGAAAAATTGCACATTTTGGCTATATTTTCCTTAGGGTTTGACCTTGAATTGCACTATAAGCGTGTTGTGATGGATTTTTTAGAAATTGGTGGATGATATTACTGTTATAATTTTATATCCATCATCATTTTCCTCACAACACCCTTTTTCATACTTTGTTGCATTGAAATTTGGTGAAAATTGCATATTTTGGCTATATTTGCTCTAGGGTTTGACCTAGATTTGCACTCCAAGTGTGTTGTGATAGATTTTATGGCTTTAGGTGATTGATATTACTGCTATAATCTGCTTCACCTCCTAAAATTCTTTACAACACCCTTTCTATTGGGTCTTTGCATTGAAAATTTGTGAAAAATCGCATATTTTAGTGTATTTTTCACTAGGTTTTGACTAGTCATCGTTCTAGGCTTGCATCAAAAGTGTGTTGTGAAGGATATTATTGCTTTATTGGATTGATATAAGACATATTATTTTATTCCCCTGATCAATTTCCTTACAACACCTTTTCTTTAACTTATTTGCATTGAAAAGAGTTGAAAAAGTCAAGCATTTTTGGATCTTAAACATATACTTCTCTTAGGGCTTGTTCTATTAGTTTGTGCATTGAGCATTGCATGCCTCTGTATGATTATTATAACTTGCTTCCCTAATATAAATATCCTTTTAAGAATAAGTATAAGACACATGGGATCTAGTGCTCTTGAAGAATTTGATATCCCTACCTCTGAAAATCTATTGAACACCTTCTTTACAAAAGGAGAGACACAAATTTTGCAAGATATCATACCTCCTACAACCACTATGGAATATCAAGTATTTCATGATGTCAAAAAAACTATTGAGGTGGTTGCACGTGTACCTAATGAGCAAACAAATAAACTTGATAAAGAGTTAGCCGATTTCCAAGCATTTATGGAAACTGAAAGAATAGCGGAAGAAGTCGTCCCTGTGATCCACGACATAACAAAATTGATAAAAGAAGGACAAGATGGAATTAATGTTGTTTGAGGTTTAGAACATATTGTACACAATAATGTCATGACGGCAACTGAATGTGCAAATGGTATCAAAAACATATCGTCCTCATCTCATACGCAAGTATCAGCACCTATACCGACCACCGGAGTGTCTACATTCACATCAACAATTTTAACAACTAATACGAATGCTTGTAGTAATGCTACCACGGGTATTAGAGTATCTAATGGCACTAGTTCACAAAATTACAAAGTTGTGGGATTTAACTATCAGAACTTAGTTTCAAAGGGAACCTCTTCTTATTCTCAACCACCTATCTCATATAACTATTTGCAACCACCCTCCACCTATCACTATGTCCAACCACCATTGAACTATTCACAACCTCTATGTATCACAAATCAGGCTCAACCACCTCCTCACTTTGGTTCCAATTCCTCACATCAAATTTCATCTCCCAATGATTTGCCATCCTAAACCAACTTTTGCAAGGCATGTCTTCTTTACAACAAAAAGTGACAAATTTGACAAATTCTTCACAACCTAATATACCCACTTATCATGCCCGTAATCCCTTATCTTATGCAATTTTGAGAACTCCTATGCCTAAAAGGTTTGAGACCCCTCGCTTTGAAAAATATGGTGGAAAAGGTGATCCTAATATTCATGTGGCAGCATTCACAGCTATGTGTAGCGATTTCTACTTTGAAGAGGACTTGTTAGCAAAACTTTTCCCATGATCTCTCAAAGATACTGCTTTAGAATGGTTTTGCTCTTTACCTCCAAATTCAATACACTCCTTTTCGCAGTTGGTTGATCAAATTTTACAACATTTTCAAGCAAACATTGGACCTCAAGTTTCTTTGATTGATTTAGTTCATTGCAAGCAAGGTCTGAAAGAGAAGTTAACTGAGTTTATTAGCCGGTATCAATCTCTATATGTGCAAATCCAATATCAGATGAAAGATGAGGATGTTCAGAAGGTGCTTATTACAAATCTACAACCTAACATCTGTGATAAGATTCTCTTGATGAAGTATAACTCCTTTCAACATTTATGTACTGCCCTTCATGATTATCAACTTTCATTTAGTTAATATGAAAACCAAAACTCATCGGCTCAAGTTGGTCAATCCATGGGTGGACCATCGTAAATTAACTTTAAGAGGAACAATAATAGGAGTTTCATCAAGATTAATGGAATGAATTCGATTAACTTTTCTCAAGTGTCTGCTATCACTAATCCGAAGAAGGCACCGTATCAGCAAAGAAAGTTTACTCTGATATTTGAGTCTTACCATTCTATCATGAATCAAGCTATGAGTAATAATCTTATGAAGCTTCCCTTGATTAAACCTTTGGATCCTAACAAAGCTCAAGGACCTTATTTCGATTCTAATGCCTTTTATCATTATCATCGGACACAAGGACATGATACTAAACAATGTATGCATCTTAAACATGAAATAGAAGACCTCATCGACTTGAATGTGATACAAGTATTGGGTGTGAATGACAATGGAAATAAGTCGGTTGCTCTGCTAAATCAGAATTTGCAAATCTTTACTAATCGTTTCCCTAAGCATACTGATAACAATATGATGGAATAGGGTTTAGTGGAAGTAGACGATGAAGATTATTTGGGATATGATAACATCATGGGTATAATATAAGTGGATAAGGAATAGTTGGATAACCCACCTCATCCACGTGGAAAAGGAATTTATGCTGAGGTTCCTCCTCCGTTAACCCTACAAGGATCAGGAGATAACCAAAATGCATTAGAGAAACAAATGGAATAACCGATACAAGTAATTATAACAAAACAAAACAATGAGATAGTGCAAGATGATTCTTGTCACTATGGTAGACGAAATCAACAATGAAAACTCGCTAAAAATCAGAAAAGAGTAAGACGATTATCATTAGTTGGAAATAATACTAGTTCTCCTCCTCACAAGCAACAAAAGGTCTCATTTACACAAGGATTTGAGAAACAAGCATTACGTGGATTTTCTGACAATGAACAAGACTCTCATAAGAACCACTCGACCTTCGTACAAAACTTGATGAAATACCTCTCCAAGAGGTTCGCAAGTTCTACAATTTAGTACGATGGTACTGCCAAGTATGTATTTCTAACCCTTTATCTCTCGTGATGTGTTTCCCCCGTGATGTGTTATGTGTTGTTTAGGCCTCCTGGGATGACCCTTGACACTCTTGTAAGGTCTAGGATACCAGGAGACCGCCTATGTTGTGACCCTTCTTCTATTTGTATCATCATTCTTGTATATTGCTTCTCCTCTATTTTCATTGTTGTGTGTTGTATCTTACAGGCATAGCATTGCAGTTGGTGACTTGGGGGCACCCTCCTACATGACTGTCCCTAAGGCACTTGCTTCTCCTCTCTTGATTTATCGTTTCCCTTCCTCTAGTGGTTCTATCTAGTGGGTGGATGACGAAAAACATATTATACTGATGCGGACCTAGCATCTCTTTAGCGAGAAATCAAAAATTGGACTTAGTTCCTATATGACAATGGGGTTGTCATATATTATCCACCGCTTGGCTAGTAGAATCACTCCATGCACTTTATCATGTGATCTTGATGGTGTCTTATCTCACTTACAAAACATAACAGTACTGCTGCTCCGTGCACTTTGTCTATCTTGAATCTTGCATTCCTCAGTTCTTTATGCATTGTTGTTTATCATGATTATATGAACACTAACACTTTTCTTGCAGGAATGTGTTTTTGAGTACATTTGGTGATCATAAAGTACATGTCACCTCTGAGGGCATGGGCGTTGCAAGAGTCTGTGTTCCCTTGTGTGTTTTCTTGCTACCTTAACATGCTTAATATCGATACCTGATATCAACCACTTATGGTGGGGGCATATATAAGGTATGCTGTCTGTTGTAGATGTTAGCAATGTGTTTATTCTTAGGTACAATCTTAAAGACTAGTGGCGATGAGTCCCTCCTACACTCTGAGGTTTGTTTGAAATCAAATTGCAATCATTTAAGCCCTCATTGTGAGGTAGGGATGGTGTATTTCGCGTGGAGATTGCACATCCTATCATTTTCAAAAGTCCTCATCACAAGGCAGGGAGCGGTTCTATAACTAACTCAACCCTTAAGCGTGTCTTCGGTGATTGTTGTGGTGAAGTGCAATCGTCAGTGTGTGCCTGTAATGTGTTTGAGATGGTGATGAACCTAGAAATAGGAACACTCCATCGCTTGTTTGTTGTATTTTCTTCGTGTCTTCCAAGTGTGTGTGTATTGCATGTTTGTTCCCAAACATAGTCTTAAAGACTAGTGGGGATGGGTCCCTCATATGCTTTGGGATTTGTATGGCATGTTTGGCATGTGTGTTGCCTCATATGTAGTTTTAAAGATTGGTGGCGATGAGTCCCTCCTGCATTATGGGTGGTGTGTTTTGTTTCCTGTACTTGCATCTGTATTTCATATATGAAAATGAAAAATAAAAAAAGAAAATCATTATTTCTTCACTGCATTCACTATATTCACTATGTTTTGCATGTCTTCAATGTTGTATTCTACATGTTTTGCGTGACTGTAACTGTCTTCTCCATGTCTTGTGTGCTTGTTACTGTCTTCTCCGTGATTGACATGTCTTCTTCGTGCTTGGCATGTTTGTTGACTGTACTTTAATGCATGTATCGGCCTTGCGTTTATACATACATTAAAGTGGGGGCTAAATGTTACATCAGAAAATGTCCCCTTGGGGGATTTTCTCTCTTAAGGTTTAGCTCCTGGGTCTTGTTTATGCATTTAGAGCATCTAGCATGATTTTGATGATTCCCGATGAGAAAACCCTGAAGTTTCATGACAAATGGGACCTAGGGGGTGCACTTAGCATGATCCCTACCTAAAATGGGGGGGAGGACTTGGGCACCTGCACCCTAGTCCTACCCTATTTTATATCAGGCCCCATTTCAAAGTGTCAGTTTATGATTGTTATTTAGGTCCTATGCCAACACGGTAAGTTTCAATTATGAAATTCTTAGTGGGAATGTTTGTAGTTGCATATATAAGCATGATTAGTGATTCATTTGTAAATTGGATGGCAATTGTGATCTTTAGGCATTCTTGTGATTAGAGTATTCAAAATATTAATTGTGTTGCAGAGCAGAGCATTGTTATTGTGTTTGTGTTTGCAATTTTGGCATTGATCTCCTCATGGCATATATGAAGAGCGTCTTCCTTCCATGAGATCTTTACTACTAGGTGATATTAATTGTGTTTTCAATCATTTATCATTTGGATTTTGCCTCTATCCTGCAGGGATACGCACTCTTTATCCGACAACGGTGTTCAGAATACTTGAATGTCTCTCCGGGGCTTGACTAAGGCAAGCCTATAAACACCACAACCCCCAACCCATTCTTCCGTGATTGCAGGTTGTAGGAGCAGAAAAAGTGGAGTTGCAGGAGAGCAGTGCAGACTATCAAAATTGCAGATTAGAAGAGAAAATAGGGACCTGGACTTGGGCGCTCACTCATTAGTCCTCCGGATCCCGCAACTGAAGAATCTCTAGAACAGTAGGAACATGTTGCAAACAAGATTCCTAGATCCTGAAGAAAATGGTGGCACTGGACTAGGGCGCCCGCTCATGAGTCCCTAACTTTTTTATTTTTTGAACTTCAAAATCTGGTACGCATTTGATTGTCATTTGATATCTCTGTGTGCAGGCATTTTCTGTAATTTATCTGTTTGCTTCCAAATTTAGATAATTAGGGTTTTAAGCATAATTGAGCATAATCAAACAATTAAATCACACAATTCCAATTTTCCCTGACATCCCAAGTGACCGAAGGCCTAATAGTAGATTTCCTACTCGGCTGAAGTCCTTGAATGTTTAGAGGTGAAAGGAGGATTCATACAAACTAGCAAAATAAACACAAAAATCCTCTTCATCAAATTTCACCCTAAACAAGACCAACATCACTAAGCATACTCCTATCCTTCTCCATTGGTGTCTTGTTCATTCTTTCTACAACTCCATTCTGTTGTGGAGAATACAAAGTTGTCTTTTGTTTTTGAACCTCAATTTTTACAGAATCTGTCAAAATCATTCGAGCAAAATTCACCACCATTGTCAGTTCTCAAACATTTTATTTTATTTCTAGTCCACAACCCAACCATTGCTTTAGATTCTTTAAATCGACTGAAAACTTTAGATTTACTCTTTAGAAAATATACCCGTCTTTTTGGTATTATAATCAATAAATGAAACATAATATGTGGATTTTCTAATGGAAGGAATATCTACATGATCAAACACATTAGAATGAATAAGATCTAATACACCACAATATAATGAGAACTCGAGTAAAACTAATGCAGTTTTGTTTACCATAAATACAATGCTCACATAAATTGAAATAAAGATTACAATTAGTTAACCCTTCAACAAGGTTTTTACTTTTTAAGGTCCTTAAACCCTTT
Source organism: Cunninghamia lanceolata (assembly GCA_027924645.1). Lineage (NCBI taxonomy): Eukaryota > Viridiplantae > Streptophyta > Pinopsida > Cupressales > Cupressaceae > Cunninghamia > Cunninghamia lanceolata. The sequence continues at coordinate 10,436,204 of BSBN01001281.1, forward strand.
TCTTCAATGCTACCTAATCTTTGGTGCCATAACATAATGATAAGGGGGTAAATCCTAGAACACACAAAAACATAGATTGCTCATAGAAAATAGGAATGTTCTTTTATTGAACTGAAAACAAACTACATTAAAGAAATTAGAAACAAATTAGAGGATGAAATCCTCGACTGACTGCAACACATTACAACTTCCTTTTCTCTAAATTCTGGAACGATTTGCCTTCTGTAGCTTCAAATCTACAAGTTTTTTTTAGAATTTTCCCTCCTTTTCATGACTCACCACCTTCCCTTCCTCTACTACCAAAATATTCTCAAAAAATGGTCATAAATAGCCCTTTTTGGTGCCTTCCAACCAAAATTTTGAAATTTGTAACCCCCTCCAAAAATAGCCCAAATTTTGGGAGCCATAACTTTTGATCTGGGTGTTTGATTAATGAACCATTTGATGCGTTAGAAATCTCATGAAGATATTTATTCCCTCATAATTCTTTCTGCCAATTATGCCCATTTTCAGGGGCACACAGGGCCTCTAAGTGCCTCAAAATTAACTTTGAAACCTTTTCAGGGGTTTTTAAATAAACAAAAACTTTAATATCTTTCAACCCACAAATGATCTTTGGCCAATTCCATCACCAAAGGTTATATTTTTCAATTCTATAGCTTTGAGTAAAATTTTGTTTCCATACGTTCTCAAATGTAAACTTTCTAAAAATAACAGGTTTCTATTTTTAGTTGGTTGAAAATTTTGAAGGTTTTGAATCATTATTCAAGCAAATGGTATCTGTAAATACCAAAATTAAAAATAATAGAAAACAAAATCATCATTTTTTTGGTGATGTAGGATTGCTCTTACACCACTGGATGCTACTACATTAGACAGCTAAGTTAATTTGAGAAGTGACCTTGTCACATATCAAGTGTTCGAGGAAAAACCAAATGGTCAACCTTTGCATTAGACAACTAGAAAGAATCTTAGACATGCCTTCCTTTCCACTTAACCATATATTCTTTATATTGCCTATTCCTGGTACTTCTTCCCACACGACTATCCATGATTTCTTCTATCTCCTTCTTTGAATAGGTGTTGTGATGCTCCATTGTTCTTTTGTTGGTCCATCCTCTATGCCACCTTCATGATACTCTTGTTGAAATGTACAAGACAACTGAGAGGGGGGGGGAGGGTGAATTAGTTGTTTCTAAAACTTTAATCACTTATGAATCATCAACACATGAAATGCTCAGTAACTGTTATTAAGATTTAACCATGAAGACATGAAACAAGAAGCTTCACACAATAACACTTCCAACACATAAGACACCAGATTTTTAACATGGAAAACCCTATAAGGGAAAAACCACAGTGGGTGTTAGCCCATAGAAATAAATATGTTATAGCAATACCAAAAAATAGAGGCTCACTGCCCAAAATGCTCACTGCAAATGTTAGGGCTCACTACCAAGATCGGCTCACTACCAAGGGGTGGCTCACTGCCAAGGGTTGGCAAACTGATTTGATAGCATCTACTCCATGCCTAGGTTTAGTTCCATTGAAGCACAATATAACTCCTCTACTTTGCTCTTCTTACACCTTCACACTTATCTTTTAATTTTCTTATTTAGACATCTTTTTCACAACTACATTACATGCTTTTATATAATTCATCAACCTTGGAATATACATCAAGGTCGACATTACATTCATCAACCATTAGAACAATCTCCAAGGTTGGCATTAAATACATACATAAAAATAGGTTTGGACCTAAACAAAATCTGCTAAGTAAAGATGTATGTGGATCATGTTATGCCTTAGCTGTGACTCAAATGCAATCTTCCATGTCATGGCATGCTTCCACAATCTTTAATGTATCTCCGCAAGTAATGAAAACAACCAAGTCGGCCAAGACTGGTGTTAACATTAAGTCTTCTAAGAACAGTCTTCATCCAAGATCCAAATTTCTCTTTGCGGACCAATCCAAAGGTAGGAACACGATCAAGAGACATCTAAAAGCACATTATAATCACCAAGAACAACTGCACGATCTCTAACCACTTTGTCAAGAAGATTCTTCAAACTGGAGCACAAGAACAACACTGTCAGCTACTGTCATAAAGAAAGGATAGATTACAGACCACCAAATCATGAACCATTGGAGTTGAAGGCAATTATCATTATTTCAGACTTAACTCATGAACCGTAGATCATAATATTTCAATGCAGAGGAATGCAAAGCAAAATACATTCTCCCTATCACATACTCAGAAAAAGTAGTTTTCACTCTGGTGATCATAACTCACTCAAATCTTCATATCATAGGCTCAAACTTGGAACATATCATCTTCAGACATGCCTCTAAACAAATTCCAATCCACAGACAAAGATATTCATTCTACAAGAAATGCAGAGCAATCTACTGGACTATTTTGTTGTAAACAATGATACTCTTCTATACATTATTTCCACTAGAGGAGCAAATTTTCTCAAAAGCACTTGGAAACTCAATATTAGGATTACTTACTCATTATATCCAACACTTATATAATCTAGTGTAAAACATCTAACTCATTACAAGCAAGCATCAAAACAAGAGCACAATTGACACCAATGACAACACAGATATGTTGACATCAGTGACAACACCGATTAGGCACATACTTGCAACAATCTCCCCCTTTGTCATTAATGGAAACATATGATGTGAAAAACTGTAATGACCATCAAGACAAGATACTTCCCTTTCTCTTTACACATCAACACTCTTTCTCCCCCTGAGTTTTTCACACGATTTCTCTCCCCCTTTGACATCAATGGCAAAGGGCACATACTTGCACTCTGCTGCTATAATCAAATTGCTCTTTCATGAATACTGTAACACTTACTACTCTTTGTCAGGAAGATTTATTGGGAACATGGTGCAGGAGCACCTTGCTAGCTTTAAGCCTCCATGAGGCAAATTTTTGGTTTTAATCTAATTTTGGTGTTTTAATGATGTAATAAGGTCATGAATTAACCATTGGCAATGTATTAGAGGCATTTGATTAGGTTCTAGTGGGATTTGGAGTTATTTTTTTAAAGGATTGCAAAAAATCATAAAATTGTCAATATTGCAAAAAATGCAAAAAAAGGGCAAACAAAAGATGAATATGAAGGGTCATAGGGAGTTTAAAAGGTAGTTTCTCATATTGGAGGAGTTTTATTTTATTATTCTTGTAATAAAGGTCTATGTAAGACCACTCTTCATGTTTTAGAGGTCACTTGTAGTGGAGTCTTAAGATTTGGTTAAGTTTAGTACTTTCTAAGTTGAGTAGTGTTAGTGGCTTGGCTATTTTTAGCCTCTTCTTTTTGCATGTAAAAGAGAGTGGAGTGATGGAACAAAAGATATGGATGTATTTATATTATTTATGCCTTGAAATTTCGTGCAAGAGGCAGAGAGGAAGGAGAGATGAAGTTTAGAGAAGAGAAATGAAAAAAAAAGTTTAATTTTCTGCATTTTTTGACTATTTTTTGCTGTTCCTGAGGCTGGTACGGCCTTGTATAAAATCTCAAATGGCATAAAATTAGATTTTTTGTAAAGATCTCTGAGTCTTCTTTCTTTTGGCATTGGTTGCATCAAATTTTGTTATGTTGTGTGAAAGTTATGATGAATTTCGTGATTAACACTTCCAGTTCTGTTTACTGTAATAGTCATCTTGTTTGGAATAGTATGGATTGTACGGATTAAGTACAAGTTTGAAACTAATGGAAAAAGATGAGGATATGAGTCTAGCTTCATATTATTTTGGTTTGGGCAATTTTTATTAAGAATTAAGTGAGTTATGCCATTTTTGGTGAGGGCAGGTCTGCAATCTACTAGGGTCTCCATCTCTATAACAGTCCATTTTTGAAGCATACTTTAAAAAACAACCTATGTTGCATGTGAGATATGTTGTGTAAGAGGACAATGGGTATCCAAATTAGTTTTTAGATCATGGGTTTGAGTTGTATTCTAAAAATTATGTCAAATTTACCTTATTTGCTGCTCTCATCAAATCATGGTGAAAGTTTGTGAGTGTGGGTGAATCCTCCATGCCTCTGCATCAGAACACTTGCTACTCCCCCCTGAGAGGTAGCTCTCAAAACATCAATCCAGATCAAAGAATGAGGCTTTGGACACCACTGGACTGATGCATTCTTATGCATCTTAGTTCAGAGCAGGAGGGGTAATAACCCCTAACCTTTCTCTAAGATACTCAAAGGTATCCTTAGGTAGAGGCTTAGTGAAAATATTTGCAATTTAATCCTTTGTGGACACATATTCCATCTTTACTTTATTTTTTGTCACCTTCTCTCTCAAAAAGTGATACCCTATTGATATATGCTTTGTTCTTGAGTGCATCACTGGATTCTTTGAAATGTTTATGGCACTTGTATTGTCACAAAATATTGCAATTGGATCTTCATACACAACCCTTATATCATTCAAAGTCTACTTCATCCATAGGAATTGAGTGCAACAACATGCTACTGCAATATACTGTGCTTCTATAGTAGACAAGGAGATCGAATCTTGTTTCTTACTCAACCATGAAACCAATCTATTACCCAAGAAGAAAGCACCTCCACTTGTACTCTTTCTGTCATCAACATCTCTGACCCAATCTGCATTTGTATAAGCACTGAGAGTGAAATCATTATCCTTTGGATACCATAAGCCATGATCTGATGTGCCTTTCAAATACCTCAAGATTCTCTTGACTGCCATCACATGTGATTCTCTAGGATCTTCTTGAAATCTTGCCACAAGACATACTACATGCATTATATCAGGTCTGTTTTGAGTTAGATAAAGTAATCCTCTAATCATAGATTTGTACCTTTTCTGATCAGTCTTAGGTGATTCATCAGTTTTTCTTAATTTGCAGCCAGTCACCATGGGAGTACATACTGGTTTGGAGTCCTCCATCCCAAATTTCTTCAACAACTCTTTCACATACTTAGACTGAGAAATGAAGATTCCTTTATCTGATTGAGTAATTTGTAGACCTAGAAAGAAATTCATTTCACCAAATATAGACATCTCAAATTTATTTTGCATTTATCCTGCAAACTTCATGCACATACCTTCATTTCCTCCAAAGACAATGTCATCAACAAAGACTTCAACAATCAGGATTTGATTATCATTAATTTTAAAATAGAGATTGCATTTAGTAATGCCTTTATTGAACCCTACTTGGAATAGATACTTGTCTAACCTTGCATACTATGCTCTAGGGGCTTGCTTCAGTCCATGCAATTCCTTTTTTAATCTACACACCATATCACCTTGGTTTGATAACTAAAATCCTTCTGGTTGCTCAATGTAAACTTCCTCTTCCAATTCACCATTCAAGAATGCAGACTTCACATCCATCTGATACACTTTGAAATCATTGTGAGCTGCAAATACTAGAAATATTCTGATTGCTTCAATCCTAGCCACCAGAGCAAAAGTCTCTTCAAAATCTATTCCTTCAATTTGAGAATATCCTTTGCACACAAGCCTTGCTTTGTTTCTTACAACTCCATTTTCATTCAGCTTGTTCTTGAAAACTCATTTAGTTCCAATGACATTCTTATCAGCAGGTCTAGGAACCAATTCCCAAGTTTGATTCTTCTCTATCTGCATTAGTTCTTCTTCCATGGATTTTACCCAATTTTCATCATTGCAAGCTTCATTCACAGTTTTTGGTTCAACCTTTGAAAGCAAACAATAATTTACTTGTTCTTATGCAAGTCTTTTCCTTGTCAGCACACCTTTGTTTTTGTCACCTATAATCTGATCTTCAGAATGATTAATCCTTACATACTTGGGAGTCTTAACAACACTTTCTGGAGCCTCTTCTTCATCCTAACTACTTTTTGTTCAACTTTTTCTCATTTACTATAGTCACAGGTTCATCTAATTCATAGCAACTCAGATATGATATTCTTTGCTTGCCTTCATCCACCTTCACATTAGCACTCTCAACAATCTTTTTCAGTCTCTTATTGTAGCACTGATAGGCCTTACTCTTGGTGGAGTAACCAAGAAAAATTCCTTTATCACATCTAGCATCAAACTTGCCTAGTTCTTCATCTCTTCTAATATAACATTTGCTACCAAAAACTTCGAAATACTTCACTGTAGGAACTCTTCCATACCAAATTCAAAAGGATTTTTAGAACTGTTACCTTTGACTCGAACTCTGTTTAGGATATACACAACAATATGTATGGCTTCTCTCCAATATACTTCCAATAGGTCAGATTCCTTTAGCATAGTCCTAGCAATCTCTTGAATTGTCCTGTTCTTTCTTTCAACAACTCCATTCTGCTGAGGAGTCCTAGGTGCAGACAACTATCTCTTTATCCCTTGTTCTTCACAGAAAATATTGAATTCGTTTGATGTGAACTCACCACCTCCATCAGACCTTAAGCATTTGATTCTCAATTCTAACTCATTCTCAACCATTTCCCTGAAAACTTTGAACTTGTATAGGGCTTCATATTTTTCTTTTAGAAAAGAGACCCAAGTCATTCTAGAATAGTCATCAATAAGCAACATAAAATACCTATCACCTTGCAGACTTCTTGTTCTTATGGGACCACACAAATATGTATGTACTAGCTCCAACAATCCAACAGAGAATTGTTCTTTGCTTTTGAAACTTGTTTTTATTTGTTTCCCAAATTGACACTCCTTGCAAATGGTGTTGGTTGGCTTCACAAGTTTAGGCAGATCTCTTATAGCCTGTGCAAAACTTATCTTCACCAAATTGTCAAAATTGATATGACACATCCTTCTATGCCATAGCCAACTCACATCTATTTGATCCAATTAACAATAATCATTAGTTCCTCTTAATTCGTAAATGTTACCTCTAGTCTTCTTACCAGTAGAAATCACTATTTCAGAGCTTTTCATGATCTTGCACCCATTGTCTTTGAATCTTAGATCATAACCTTTGTCACACATCTGATCAACACTCAAAAGATTATGCTTCAAACCCTTCACATATAGGACATTATCAGGGTTGTGCTTTCTGTGAGGGGCATCCTATCATTAAACTTGCACCAGGGGCAAACTGGGGCATGTATCACTGTCGAAATTCTTATTCTTTGAAACAACGTGATAAAACACATTGCATCAAAGAGGGGCAAAATGTATACACCTAAAATTGACATGACTCTACTTAAATAAATATATATTTTAAATATTTATTTCATCCTTCGTATGCTTCTATCAATAAATAAATAAATTTATTTATTTATGTGGTTCACTTCCTCCCATTTAATTAAATAAACACATTTATTTAATTAATTAAAATCACTTACACCAACTTCATTCTTCTAAAATAATTAAATAATTTTAATTATTTAATTAAAATCTCTTATTCTTCCAAATTTAAATAAAATGCAAATTTTATTTAAATAAAATAAAAAATCCTCCATTGACTGCGAGGTATGGGACGACGAGGCAGATGAGCTGCCTTATTGCTTCCAGACGAGATGGCTTATTGGCAGGACTCGGTATATATTGGAGGGACAGATTGTCAGCTGAGTTTAGAGACAGTTTGGCCATGTACAGGGCAGACCGCAAGGTGAGGCACGCTTTGCCAGGACTCACACAGAGAGGTATAGGTGGGGTCCTGTGGCATCTTATGAGGAGGCATTGGCTGATTTTCAGCAGATTCCTTATGCAGCCTGGCCGATAAGGAGAGACATAGTAGATGCTGGCATGACGCCAGACTATGAGGAGTGGTTCGTGGCGCACCCATTCCTGAGATATTCAGGGCCCGACGAGGTGGCTCCTCGCATAGATGAGGACGATTTAGCCGATGTGGGTGCGGCAGGTAGGGGGAGGGGAGGACAGAGGAGGAGAGAGCAGGGAGACGATGGGAGAGTGAGACAGAGGCAGAGGGTTGGAGAGGGACCTGTGGGCTAGCAGGCAGTTGGGCAAGCACAGGCACAGGTGGTCTAGCTAGAGATAGCACGGGGATAGATGCCACCGCCACAGCAGGTGGTACAGCCGATACAGGGGCAGGTGCTAGCGCAACAGGTGGCACAGGCAGAGGCTCCATAGTCTGATGTGCAGCAGCAGGTTCTGGTTGGACTACAGAGCCAGGTGAGGTAGCTGAGGGCTCATCTGAGAGCGGTAGAGTCGCGGAGAGAGTCAGATGCGACTCGGCTATCAGAGTTGACTAGAGAGAGACGCAGCCCTAGCTAGCATGTGGGCTATGAGGGCAAAGAGAGATGCAGCTGTGATGGCCATGGGCATAGATGGGACATCCAATTTTTTGGTTTCACAGGTGCAGCAGGCACAGGCACAGGTGGTCCAAGTGCAGAGTGAGCTGACTAGAGCCTAGGCACAGGCTTAGTATTATAGGGGATTATATCATGGTGCTGTGCCAGTGAGTCACAGAGCTACGAGCTTTAGGAGCCAGTCAGAGGCAGTGCAGAGAGTAGGTGCATCACGGTCTATAGGATCAGTGAGGGGTCCCCAGTAGTCAGGGGGAGGTAGAGGAGAGGGTAGTGCAGGGAGTAGTGTGCCCTGACAGCAGGGTTAGACAGCCCCGAATACTTGCACCATTCTTTGATTTGATGTACACATTTGGATGGCTAAGATAGCCTGTATATGTATTATTTTTGCCCCGAGACATGTATCACCATTTTTATTGTACCTTGTATGCACTTATGATATGACTATGAGAGATTAGACAGAGATTTTGATATGTTTGTACATTTGGACATGTTTTTGATGTTTTTATATGATGATGCAGTGATTGATATTCTATATGCTCATGTGTTCTATGTTGATATGCTATGGATGCAATCTATTTGATGATGTTGTGCATATGTGATGCATACGAGATGGACTTTGTATGATTTGATATGTAAAATGTCAATGTGATATGTTATGGATATGATTTATAAAGCTCTATATGTATGTTGATGATGCTTCTGTTTATGTTTTTGATTCTTTTGAGATGATAAATGGATGCAAAATGCATGTGGGTGACCTAAATGATGTAATCATGTAAATGACTATCTCATGTGATGTGATATGCAATCTATGCTATGTATTTGATATGTCCAAACGTACTCAATCAATACAGGTGATGACATAGGAGGAGGAAGAGATGAAGAAATACTGACTTTCATTTGATATACTGCAGGATTTATTTATTGCACGGATGATATGGATTTGCTGGATATGAGATGGATATGGATGTGGATTGTCATCTTGAGATTTTTGCAAGGTTTTTGCTTTCATCATTGGGCACTTTTTGGTATTTTTCACTTTTTTGAAATGTTGTAAGGAAATACAAGCATCTAGGCATAATTAGACCGAGATGACCTGAGTATTCTTTACATGGATTTTGATATAGAAAGTTGATACAAGCATCTAGTCAAACTTGAATCTAGATGACTTGAGTACTTCTTGCGTTTCAACAGACAAGGATTGCCCCTTTTCATGTTCAGACTTCGGAGTCCTTGATGATCTTTTGCTGATTATGTCGTTAGACAGAAGTCGTCACATTACTAAAGTTTAATCCACAAGCAGCAGACAAAGAAAATGATTATGTCCCCCATCATAGCATCTCTAGCTTTTGGCATCCTTGAGTAGCATAGGAAGACATAATGATAAAAATTCAAGACCTTGTAAATTAACTTGTTGACAAAACATTCTTGCATTAGCTGTGTCTTTTGCCATAATTGATATAGAATCAGTTTTAGTGTTTTTGGTATGGTGCTTTGCTTTGGACAGGGTGATGTTTTTGTGACAAGAGTTTTGGTTGGGGTAGCTTGTTTCTGCTGTGCTTGCTTGTCTAGTGAAAGGTATCACCATCTTTTATTGGTATCCTTTGAGAAAAGTGGCATTCAAGAATCCAAATCCGCAACTAGGCCAAGGAGTTGCCCCCAGTTTAGATAAGGATCTACTTATTATGGGCGAGACGACAGATAGACATGGAGAGACGGACCCTAATGGACTAACCTAGTGCCTCAGGTGCTCATTGCTAAATGGCCTTGCCTACGTGACGACGCAGAGGCAACGTAGTTCGGGGTAAACCCTAGCGGACCTAAGACCTAGGTGATGGTAAAGACGTAGAACTGGGACGGACCTGAACTAAATAGAAGGACTAGCTATGGGATGGATGGGAAAGTGGAGCAGAGTGAAGTGAAGTGAAGCCTCGGGGGTGCATTAAGAATGGCCTTGCCTACGTGATAACTCAGAGGTGACGTAGTTCGACAATGGTCCAAAGGACTGGGTCCAGATGGACGATACGATAGACACAAGAGACATGAAGTCAGAACAGATGGAGGAAGTGGTTTGTCACAGATAGCGCCTATTTACCAGGTTTTCACCACTTGCTTTTATTTGCATGAGAAGCTAAAAGTACATATGACGCTTGTTTTCTAGGTTTTCATCATGGTACCTATCCCAGGCGCCTGTTTGCCAGGTTTTCACCATAGGACAATTTTTTTTTGTTATTTTCTCACTTTTTTGATTTTTTTGTTTTGAGTTTTTAGTACTTTTTCAATTTTTTTAATTTTTTCAGGAGTCTCTTACATTGGGGTTTTCAGGTATAGAACTTGTGAAGGTGCATGCTGTTGATAGGATCATCGAACAGTTCACCTTCAGATGTAGCCAATTGATATGCCCCTGATTCATAAGCTGTGATGACGACATAGGGACCCAGCCAGTTAGGTTCAAACTTTCCTTTCTTTTCTCTATCTTGCTGATTTCTGGTATTTTCTCTTAGGACTAGGTCACCGACTTGGAATATCTGAGGTTTTACTTTGTGATTGTAGCTTCTGGACATGCACTGTTGATATGCTTTTAGATGGTTAAAGGCCTGTTGCCTTCTCTCTTTGAGCAACTCTAATTCTTGGAGTCTAGTTACTCTGTATGCTTCATCTGATATGAGGCCTTTTAATGAGACTCACAAGGATGGGATCTCGACTTCAATGGGCAAGATAGCTTTAGATCCATAGACTAGGGAGTATGGTGTTGCACTTGTGGGTGTGCGGATGCTTGTGCGGTAGGCCCACAGTGCGGGATTTAGTTGGACATGCCAATCACGACTGGCATTATTGACAGTCTTTTTTAGGATTTTTAGAATGGTTTTGTTTGATGCCTCATCCTGGCCATTGCCTTGTGGGTAATATGGGGTTGAGAAGCGGTGCTAGATATGGAATTTGTTGCATAGTTCCCTGACATCCTAGTTTTTGAAGGGTCGTCCAATATCCGTGATAAGGGACGAAGGGACACCATAACGACAAATGATATAGTTCAGGATAAATGAGGCAATTTGTTTGCCTGTGATGTTGGCTAAGGGCATGGCTTCGATCCACTTCGTGAAATACTCGGTGGCAGTGATAATGAATTTATGGCCGCTTGAGGAAGGAGGGTGGATCTTGCCCACTAAGTCGAGTCCCCACTGACAGAAAGGCCAAGGAGTTGTTAATGGCTGTAGCTCCTGTGCTGGTGCATGGATTAGGTTCCCTTGGATTTGGCACTTTTTGCATTTCTTTACAAACTGATAGGAGTCTTGTTCCATAGTTGGCTAGTAGTACCCCATGCGGATGAGTTTCTTGGCTAGGGTAGGGCCACTAGAGTGAGCCCTGCATATACCGTCGTGTATTTCGTTCAGGGCGGTTTGATGTTCCTCACTATCGAGACACCTAAGGAGAGTACCATCGAGACCTCGGCGATATAGGGTGTTGGCAACAATGGCATACCGGGATGCCTACCGGATGAAGGTTCTTTTTTGGTTACTGGAGAGGTCAGGTGGGAGGGTATTCTCTTTTAGATAGGCAAATATTTTACCATAGAGAGGGGAATCGGCTCCTACGATGTGGCATATGATATGGGATTCTGAGGTGTCATAAGCAGGATAGGACACTGGCTCTACTAAGAACTCATATCGTGTTTGATGACCCGAAATGTCGAGGAGAGATGCGATTATAGCCATTGCATCTGCAACTTTATTCTCGATCCTTGGTATCTGTTCAAAAGATATCTTGAGAAAATATTCTTTGAAGTCATCTACCATTCATTTGTAAGGAATCAGTTTCTCATCCTTCGTTTGGTAGTCGTCATTCACTTGATTGATGACTAGCTGTGAGTCCCCATAGACTTGAAGTTCCTTGATGTTCCACTCAACTGCTAGCTTGATACCGATGACCAGGGCTTCATGTTCCGCTACGTTGTTAGTGCAATGGAACATTAACCTGTATGACTTTGGAATAGTGTCGCCATTAGGTGTGATTAATAAGATACCTACCCCCGATCCATGTTGAGTGTAGGAGCCATCAAAGTACATTTTCCAGTTTGTTGTGTTGACGTGGAAGATAGATTCATCTAGAAATTCAAAGCTCAGGGGGTTGTCATCCGTTAAAGGTGCATCTGCTAGTTGATCTACAAGCACTTGTCCTTTTATCACTTTTCTATCCACATATTCAATCTCGAACTCGCTAAGGAGCATGACCCATTTTGATAATCTACCTGTTAAGGTAGCCTTGTTGAGTAAGTATTTCAGTGGATCAATCTTTGCCACTAGTTTAACAGAGTGTGACAGCATGTAATGTCTCCATTTTTGCGAGGCAAATACAATAGCTAGACATGCTCTTTCTATTAGTGTGTATTGCAATTCGTATCCGACGAGTGTTCAACTAATGTAGTAGATAGCCTATTCTTTTTCATCATAGTTCTGTTGAGCAAGGAGAGCTCCCAGAGCCGTTGGTGTAGCTGAGATATACAGTAATAGAGGCTTGCCCTGAATTGGTGGCATTAATACTAGTGGCTTCATTAGATATTCCTTTAGTTGCTAGAATGCCTGTTCACATGACTCGTTCCATTTGAAGGGTACATTTTTGTGTAGCAAATGAGAGAATGGGTGGCACTTGTCTGCCAGCTGGGAAATGAACCGTCTAATAGACTGTAGTTTGCCCTGTAGGGATCTCAATTGAGTCAAATTTTTAGGAGGTGGCATCTCTATTATGGCCTTCACCTTGGCGGGATCAACTTCGATACCATTTGCAGACACTATGTATCCCAGTAGTTTTCCTGATGTAACCCCAAACACACACTTTTTTGGATTAAGTCGCACATTGAACTGTTCCAGTCTGTTAAAGATCTTGTCTAGTACTACTAGATGTCCTTCTCTTGTGAGAGACTTTGCTAGAATGTCATCGACATAGTCTTCCATTATAGTATGCATCATATCATGGAAGATTGTTGTCATGGATCTCTGATATGTTGCCCCAACATTTTTCAGACCAAACGGCATAACACACCAGCAGTAAGTGCCCCAAGGACATGTGAAGGCAGTTTTGTGTTGGTCCTCAGGTGCAATCTTTATCTGGTTATATCCCAAGAAACCGTCCATGAGTGACAGCATAGTGTGTCCTGCTGTGAGATCGACAATCATGTCTATGTTGGGCAGGGGGAAGTCATCTTTGGGACAAGCTTTGTTCAAGTCTCTGAAATCATTGCAAATTCTAACCCTGCCATCTGGTTTAGCCACCGGTACTATATTCGAAACCCATTCAGGATAGTTTATAGGCCTGATAAATCTGACGTCTAACAGCTTCTTTAGTTCCTCTTTTACCATGAGGGCCACATGCAGATGCATCTTTCTGAGTTTTTGTTTGACTGGTTTAGCTTCCGGAGCTAGAGATAAATGATGCATGATAAGATTTGGATCTAGCCCTGGCATGTCAGCGTATGCCCATGCAAAGTTGATCTATTTTCTTTTGACGAAATTTGTAAATGCTGGTTTTTCATGTTCTGTTAGAGCCTTTGCCATGTGGACCATTCTTGGATTATCACCTGTGTTGACATTGATTGCTTCTGCTGGTTCTATCAAGATTGATGATCTCTCATGATGTGTAAGATTGGGGAGAGGGTCAAGCCTTCCATCCTTCGGTGCCTTAGAGAGGTTTTCACCATTGGATACGTCTTTATTTTTATTATTTTGATGATCTAACACTGCCGCGGAGCAGTTTTCACCGTTAGATCGTTCTTTTATTTTGATGTTTTTATGACTGAAAGGCTTGGCTCTCTCTCCAAAATAGGCCTTCTCGTTGAGTTCAATAGCGTAGCCAGCTCTGTGGTCTCCTGCCGGTATGTGATTTCTAAGCTCAAGATAATCGATGATGGCTTCGTCATTTTTGAAGGTGTCTAGCTCAGGGGTGGTGCCTTCTAGGTCCCAGTTGATAAGTTCAGGGTGTACCAAAGGTAAGAGATCATTAGGTTGGTCTGGTACAATGGAGTTGATGGTTAGGATAGAGTTATTGAAGGAGCGGACAAAGTCTACGATGGTACTCTCTATTAGTGGGTCCGTCAAGGGGGGAAACATTCCTTCTTCATGATTTTCACTATTATTGCTATGTGGGTCAGACTCTAATGGCCTAGCCCTTGGACCTTGTCCCTCGTTGTCATGGGTTGGGTCGTACTCCTGGACAACGTCAATATCCTTTTCATCACAAGACATCTCAGTGAGGCTATCCCATTCATACTCGTTAGAATCAATTTCACTCCCCATTTGCATTCTCTGAATTTGTTCAACCAAATTACTAGTGGATGCTTCTGGTTGTTTGCCTTGTTCTTGTTGGCTCTATTGTTTCTTGATGCTCCTGTGTACCCTAGCCTTGTAGTGTCTTAGGCTATTAAGGTATGAGGTTGGATGGGTTCAGTGATGCCATCCTTTCTTGAACCAAGTGGACCATGTCCCTCATACCCCATTCTCTGTAGCATTTGAAAGCCTTGACCATATTGTGCCGTTTGTATAATGGGATGGTCATGTTGTGTTGAGGAACTACCCTCATCTTTGTACAACCACTATAGGATATTTTTTTCATCACTTTCGTCTTCTAGGCTTCCCCATTTCACAAATGGTCCTTTGGTTGGCTTCTCTGCTGTTGGTGTTTTTAAGATAGGTCTCCCATAGGATCGAGGAGATAGAGGCCGTTGTGCCAAACAAAGGGATTGAGATACCGTGTACTCACCCAAGCCTTTATCTTTGAGTTGGAGTTTAGGTTGAGATGCCCTTGAAGAAGAAGCAAGTGTAGCTGGGTCAACATGAGAGGAGGAAGAAGCAGAGACACGGTTATTGGGGATCACCACTTTTGGTTTGGGCTGAATGGAGTTGCAGTATTGATAGGGGTTAGGATCACCTTGGATGGTGATCTCTTGTCCTTCATGTGGGAACTTGATACATTGATGGTATGTAGAAGGTACTGCTTTCAAAGCGTGGATCCATGGTTGCCCAAGAAGAATGTTCTATGCTAGCTCCATGTCAAGGACTTGACAAGCTACATCTTTCACTATGGGGTCCACTTTGATTGGTAGGGTAACAATTCCTTTAGACGTTCTTTCTTCCTCATCATAGGCTTTTATGGTGATTTTTCTTTTCGGATCGATAGCCTTCTCTGAAAAACCCCAATGTAAGGATTAGCTTCAAAGTGCAGATATTCAAACTAGCCCCTCCATCTATTAGGACTCTTTTGATCTTGTGTTTATGTATGAAAGCTTCGATATGTAGGGAAGCGTTATGGGGTTGAGTGATAGACATATCATCCTTCTCAGTGAATGGCAAGAAGTGTGGTGAGGTGATGTGACCGACCATAGTTTGGAATTGCTCTTCAGCTAGGTTTGTGGGAATGGAGGCTTCCGCTAAGGCTTTGTCAAGTATAGACCTATGAGAGGGAGACAGACGTAGAAGTTCCAACATGGAGATGTGTGCAGGTGTTTTGTGGAGTTGATCCACGATACTGTATTGACTAGACGGAGGAGTGGAAGCTCCTCGAAGGGTGAGCCTGTCACTACGGGTAGTAACATTGCAATCCAGATCCTTGTTGATAGTGATCACATTGATGTGTGACTCACCTTCTGAGATATGGTTAACAACATAGTGGAAGCTAACATTTATGTAGTTTGCATTGTTAGAGCCACTGTTATTTCTGTTGGAAGGTCCTCTCTGCTCGTAGTTAGGAAGAGGATCCTTGAATGCCTGATGATCGTTGTTGGAGGTATGTCTGTGAGATTGTCCGTTAACAGATATTTTGTTTTGCTCTATTAAGTCTTGGATTATATACTTGAGTGCAATACAATCATTTGTCTTGTGCCCCCTGTTTCGGTGGTATTCGCAGAAGTCATTGTCGTTCCACCAATGGGGTTTGACCATTGGTTCGTACTCTCGTGTTGAGGGAAGCGTTATGAGATTGTTGGTGATTAGCTTCCGTAGGGCAGTTTCTAGTGACTCATCCAAAGGTGTGAACTTTCTCCTAGGCTGAAAGTTGGTGAACCTAGATTCAGTATTTCTTGGTTTGTCTTGTGTGGGGTTATTTTGAAGTGTTGATAGGTTGAAAATTGGTTGCTTAGGTGCTGCATTTTTGGCATCTACTACCCCGTCATTCACAACGTTCTTATTTTTCTTCCAGAATTTAGGTTTGTCATTGTTGGTGTTGGTACTAGGAGTGTCTTTGTAGAGCTTGATTTGACCTTTCGTGATTAGGGCTTTTTCTATGATGAGGCCCATCTCAATGACCTTGCTAAAAGAAGTAGGACATTGGATTTGGATTTGGTAGCTTAGGTCCGTTTGTAGGTTGTGGACGAACATTTCTAGCATCTGTTCCTCTGGCATTTGGTGTGGGCACTTGCTTGCCAATTGTCTCCATCTCTGTAAGAAGGCGGTGAAAGATTCTCCACCCTTCTGTTTGGTGTTACAAAGGTCTAATATTGAGGTGTCGTGCTCAATATTGTAAGAGAAGTGGGTGACAAATTTGTCTACAAGCTCATTGAAGGTTTTAATACTGGGTGGTAGTCTAGAGAACCATTCCATGGCTTGCCCACCTAGGCTTCGTGGGAAGAGTTGCATAAGGTAGGTGTCGTTATGTGCGACCTCGAGACAAGCAGCATTGAATTCTCTGATATGATCCCTTGGGTCACCTTTTCCTCGATATTTGTCAAACTTAGGCACCTCAAATTTTGAGGGGAAAGGTATCATGGCCAAGGCCCTACTAAAAGGATATGGTGAAATATCCTCTAGGGTGTAATGTTTAGTCGATGCTCCCATTTTCATGTCTAAAATTTGTTGTTGGAGGTCTTCATATTTTTGGTTCATTAGACTTAGGGCATCTGTAGCATCAGTGTTGGTTTTGCTTTTGTTCGAAGGTGTTTCTTCCTCATGTCTACTTCCTTCAGGGATTCTCTCTTTGTTAGTTTCTTTGAGAGCCTCCACGTCATAATCCTTAGGGAGTTTGACTCCTAGATTTGCTAGATGTAAAAAGAATTTTGTTGGGTCTTGAGCAAGTACTCCTTCTAATAGGCGTTGGAATTTTGGGTCGTGCTGCGTGTGAAGGATCTCATCCATGGAAATTTCTTCTTCACTTTCGTGAGTGTTGGGAATACTTTTTTCTGCCATTTTGATCTATTTTTGTTTTTGTAATCTAGTTAAGACCATGCAAGGGTAGTAAAGAGATGGGATGAAATGAGATTTTGAGCAAGGTGCTAGGATGAAACAAGGTTTTAGCAAGGTTCTTCTTAGATCTAGGTGGTGTCAAACAAAGTGGGATATACAAAAGCGATAGTCAAAAGCTAGGATGTTAGGAATCCGTTACTTGATGTTGACTAGCTTTGCACAACCCCCTAGTGGAGTTCTGAAAGGATAAGTAACCCTTGATATTGAAGCCTCACTAGGTTTTTGCTTGATATTTGATTTTGATCAAGAATAATTTGGCTATAACTTTGTTGGAAATTTGGAAAAAAAAATGGTGAGATTTTGGATGAACAAGTAGCTATGGTGCGGAAAAGAAGGAGAAATGGTTGATTTGCAAGGTCTCAATCAGATTTTGAAAAATTGAAACAAGTTTTGAAGATGGTTTTTGAAAAGTTTTTGATAGTTTTGCTCTTGGAAGGTACTGAATTTTGTTCTCTGGTTCAAATGTGCAATAGTTTAAATGCGCAACAATAGGAGTCAAATGAGCCAGAAGTCAGAGTGAATGCGCAACTCTGTGTTTGTTTAAATGCGTCGCCTAATCAAATGCGCAATAAGTCGAAGCAGAAACGCAAGAAGTCAAGGCAAATGCACAATTCTGTGCTTTGTTTAAATGCACCGCCTAATCAAATGCGCAATAAGTCAAAGCAGAAGTGCAAGAAGTCGAGGCAAATGCATAATTCTGGCTTTTTTGCTTGTTTTCTCTGAATTTTGGAAAAATTTTGGATCGATTTTTAGGTTTTTTCAGTGTTTTTTGGTTTGAAAAACTTGGTGTTTCTGATGATGTTGATGTTCAATTATGGCAAAAGCACAGCAAACACATATAAGTTTTTCATGATTTTTAACTTTTTATATTTTTTTTTTGTGTTTTTGGACTATTATGACTCAAAACAAGTACAACCTAGGCTGGATGAGACAATATTCATTGAATCCTCTAGCTGTGCTCTACAAAGTCTTCAGCCTCAACACTACTCTTCTCTCCTCTATCTATCTTTCTCAGCTTAGAAGCATTTCTCAAACTACTCCCATATACAATTTGGAATGGGGATTTACCAGTCGTCCTATTGACATAATTGTTATATGCAAAATCTGCCTGTGGTAATATCAAATCCCATCCCTTGGACTTATCTCCTACTAAGCATCTCAACAGGTTTCCCAAACTTCAATTCACTACCTCTATTTTTCCATTAGTCTGCAGATGATGTGTAGAACTGAACTTCAACTCAGTCTTCAACTTCTTCCATAAGGTCCTCTAGAAATACCCAACAAGCTTGGTATCCTGATTTGGAACTATGCTCTTTAGAAGACCATGTATCTAACCACCTCCTTGAAAAATAATCTTGCAACATGAACAACATTAGTAGTCTTTTAGCACAAAATGAAATGTGCCATCTTTGAAAATCTATCAACCACAACAAATATTGAATAATGCCCTCTCTGTGTTCTTGGCAATCCAAGAACAATGTCCATGTTGATATCCTCCCATGGTTTTTCTCGTATTGGCAGTGGCCAATACAAGCCGGTATTTTGACTAACTCCCTTGGCCATTTGACATACTTTGAAACTTTGCATGAACTTATTCACATCCTTATGCAACTATGGCTAGTAATAGTTCTCACTAACAAGAACAATGGTCTTATCTTAACCAAAATACCTTGCTAACCCTCCACTATGCTTTTCCTTGATCAAGTTCTATCTCATAAAGCTCCTCGAAATGCACAATTGGATTCCTCTAAACAACATACCTTCTTGGATTATGTAATCCAACCATCTCATCCTATCCAAGGTAACATGCTCCAAACAAGATTTCCAAGCATTTGCAAAGTTTGGATCTTCAGGGTATAAATTCTTGAGTTCATTGAACCCAACAACCTATATCTTCATCTCTGTCAATAAATTTTGCCTTCTACTTATGGCATCTGTAACTCTATTAGACTTCCCACTCCTGTGCTTCAAAACAAAAGTATAACTCTACAAAAACTCAATTCATTTTAAGTGCCTCTGATTTAACTTTCCTTGACTATTAAGATACTGCAAACCCTGATGATCAGTATATAAAACAAACTCTTTTGGTAACAAATAATATCTCCATTTCTTCAAAAGCCTAAACTATAGCATAAAACTCTTGATCATAAACATAATACTTTTTCTTGGCATCATTAAGCTTCTCACTGAAATAGGCAATGGGCTTACCTTCTTGATTCAAAATAACTCCTATAATGCTGCCACTAGCTGAAAGGAAGCAAGGTATGCAGAAACAACTTCCTACGTTGATCTAATGAGGAAAGTTATGCAAATTTCAATCTTTACTAGTTACATGTTATTAGATGCATATTAACAAAAGGTAATAACATCCAGATACAAATACAAAACTCACAACACAAGATATACATGGGGAAAACCCTTTCGAGTGAAAAACTCCACACTCGAAAACCTACATAATGTATTATTAAATCATAAGATTATTACAACACAATTGCAATGCACGCTCTTTCAAAAGTACACAATGCTGATTCTCATTCTCATTCCATGACCTTTCACATTCTCCAGTGACTTATTTATCAAGCCTCTTTGGTGGTATCCAATGTCAGTTTATCTATGTCAGCAATACTCAGAAATACTCAACAAGTATCTAAACACTCTCTTCACTGCATCCCAATGTACCCATCTAGGATTAACCATAAATTGACTAAGGACTCCCACTACTTGGGCAATGTCTAGTCTTGTACATACCATAGCATACATCAAGCTGCCAACTGCACTAGCATAAGGAACTCTGCTCACATCCTCCATCTCAGAAGGAGACTTCAGATAATTTGTAACATATAACTTTGTCCCCATCAAAATAAGAATAGTCAACAGTCTACAAGTTGCCATGCTAAATATTTCTAACATGGTGTTCACATACTTACTCTGGACTAACCATAGTTTTCTTTTAGCTCTATCTCTTCTGATTTCCATTCCCAAGATGTATCTAGCTGCCCCTAAATGTTTCATCTCAAAATGTGTTGACAACTGAGACTTAAAATTAGAAATCAAATTCTTGCTATTCCATATCAACAACATATCGTCAACATATAATGCAATAATGAGAATGTGATCATTATCCATCTTAAAGTAAACACAATATTCTAATTTTGATCTCAGAAATCCCAAACTCAACACAAAGACATCAAATTTCTGGTACCACATCTTAGGAGATTAATTCAAACCATACAAAGACTTTTTCAACTTGCAAACTAGATTTTCTTTACGTTTTACCACGTAGTGCTCTAGCTGTGACAGATTTCTTCCTCCAAGTAACCATGAAGGAAAGTTATCTTCACACCCATCTGTTCAGCTTCTAAATTGTATGTTACAACAAGTGATAACAAGATTCTGATAGATGTCAGCTTTGCAATGAGAGAGAAAATCTCACCATAATCTATTCCATCAACCTGGGAATAACCCTTAGCGACCAACCTTACCTTAAACTTCTCAACACTACCATCTGAACCAAATTTCTTTCTGAACACCCATTTGCATCCAATAGGTTTATGTCCATCAAGCAAGGGCAGTAGATCCCAAGTTTTGTTTTTCTCCAAGGAAGCCATCTCTTTTTTCATGGCCTCTTTCTAGAAATCTGTATCACTCATACCCATAGCCTCACTTAAGGTCCTAGGATCATCAGTGTTAGAAATCAAAGAAAAATACAACTGGAATCATGCAATGAATAACCAACCTATCAGGTTGTCACCTTATCCACATTGACCTCCTCAAAGGTTGAGGTTGAGGTTCTTCATCTTCTTCTAAACTTTCAAAGCTACTATAGTTCTCATCATTAAATCCAACAGATGTCTTTGGTTCAACTTTCTTAGGGGTGGAAGGAAGCTAAACCACATCCTCTTTCTCTTCTTCTTTCTCTGGCTATAGAACAACAGAAGAAGGATTGAGCTCTCTAAAGATCACACTTCTGATATATATAACTCTCTTAGCCATTAGATCCCAAAGCTTGTACCCTTTCACACCAATGCCATAACCGATGAAGATACACTTCATAGCCTTGTTCTCCAACTTAGACCTCTTCTCCTTAGGCACATGTGCATATGCCTCACAACCAAATACTTGAATGTTTCTCAATGAAGGCTTTTTACTAGATCACACCTCCATAAGTGTCTTATCAACAAGTGCTGATGTAGAAGACCTGTTAACTAGGTAACAAGCGGTAGCAACAACTTCATCCCAGAACTTTTGTTCAAGTCCATCTCCACTTAGCATACTCCTTGCCCTCTCCATCAATGTTTTGTTCATCCTCTTTGTAACTCCATTCTACTGAGGGGTATACGAAGTTATCTTGTACCTCTCAATCACATGTTCTTTACAAAACTTGTCAAAATCTGTTGAACAAAACTCATCACCATTATCAGTCCTCAAACACTTAATCTTTCTATCCTTCTAATTCTCTATAAGAGCTTTGAACACTTTAAATATGCTAAAGACTTCAAATATGCTTCTAAGGAAATACACCCATGTCCTTATACTATAATCATCAATGAATGAAACAAAGTAAATAGATTTTGAAATTGAAGGAACATTAACTGGACCAAACACATCAGAATGAATCAAGTCCAACACCTTAGAAGAATTGTGAGAACTAGAATAAAATTGAACATGATTTTATTTACCATAGATGCAATATTCACTAAAATCAAACTCAAGATTACAATCATTCATACCCTCAACGAGGTTTTTATTTTTCAGGGTCTTCAAACCTTTTTCACCAATGTGACCAAGCCTTTGGTGCCATAACATTGTGTTCTCAACTGGAAGTTTCATCTCCATAGAATGAGCACTGTTAGGTACCTAGAAAGCACGACCATCAGAAGTACATGCAATAGTCCTATTCAATGCTAGTTCCAATGGTGAGGATTAAGACTTTGAAGTTCTTGTTGTAAATGATCTTATATGTTGTCTTTTCATTGATGACAAAAGGGTTGTTGGTGGTTTCATGATCAGATCTTTTCAGTGATTGTTCTTGAACAGAGGATGCAAATTCTAAGCAAGGTTGGTGCTCTTATTGGTGTTCTTGCTTCTATCTTCATCATGGCTTTAGAGGTGTTATAATTTCATGTTGCAGAGGTTGAATTTAAATTCCAAGACTAAGTCCATTTTCATATGTCTAAACTCACATGCCTTCATACTTGCATTTTTGGTATAATTCATTGATGACCTACTACTGCAAGTTCACAACTTAAAAACTACCTTCTTGACCGGTCCCCTCCTTGTGTTTAATCAATGACATCAATTATTATTTGAGTGCCCATTAATATGTCCTCCTTGTTTTTGAAAAACTATATTCAATGAATATGATTTATAAAATATTAATAAGGCTAATTAAAAAATATTAAAAAAAATTCTTTCTTTTCATATGTTACGACCCCTTCTATGTGATTTGATATTTTTAAGAGGTAGCCTGATCCTCATGTTTTTTGCATTTATTTTGGAAACTTTAAAGAGTTTCTTATCTCCTAATTTTTGGTTAATAAAAAAGGCAAGATTCTTTTAAGATTTTTGTTTTTTAAAAAAGGCTAAAATCAGATTTGGTTCATTTTCTAAGTGGCAACGAAGACTAAAAGACATGGGAGATAGAAAGTTTTTTTATGAAGATAGAAAGCCTTTTGAAGATAGAAAGTAATTGGAAGTTAGAAAGATGATTTTACTGGTGTAGGAGTGTTTTAAAAAAAAGATGGAAATGTTTTTATGGTGTGAGAGATATAAATATTTTTTGAAAGAAAGCTTCCTCTTCTAGTTTTTGAAATGTTTTTTTTTAGAGGAATTAATGTGAATGAAGAGTTTTTGTGACCAGAGAGGAAAATTATCAGATTTTAGAGGATGTTCATATCAGATTGATAGTGAGAAAAGTTATGTGCAGAGAAATGAAGAGCTCTAAGATATAATCAGATAATCAATTGTTTGAAAAGGTAACAAGGTGTTTTGCAAGGATGATTACACAGATGGAGTAGAATTGAAGAAGAAAAATTGCAAAGATATGATTGATGACAGAGATTGCAGAATTTTTGTTGATTAATATATGAAATTGGTTTGAAGATTCAATAATTTTTAGGAGTATTTCACATATTTTGCAGAGCTGATTTGGTTCAAAGATGAATATTTTGCAAGTTGAAATTTGATATTACAGAATTTAACCATTATTTTGTAGAGAAAGATATATTTGTTGAAAAATTTGAATAGGGGAAATAAGGTGTTGAGTTTAATTGAAACAAGGAAATCCCCTGAGGTGTTGAAAGTCATTGAGACTTGTGGTGAAAATCAATATGCCAGTGAGGCAAAATTATATATGTCAGTGAGACAATTGTCAACTTGAAGTTTTTCATTTAAGCCAGTAAGGCTGTTTGAATGGTTTTTCTACCCCTGGAGGGTTTTCCACTTTGTATATCTTTGTGTTAAACTTCTTGTGTTATTTCTCTGCATTTATGTTTAACAATTTAATGTTGGTGAAGTTAATATTTGATCTCAGTTCGTATAAAGTTCATTGACAATTTGTAAAAGGTGAGAAAAAAATTATTATATTAACACTGATTCACCCCCCCTCTCAGTGTTAATTGTACTCCTACAGTTCTCTTCTTTGAAACAGAGGCACTGTTGCACTGAACTGTGCATGCATCAAGTGGAAACAGAGTGCCAATTCAATCACCCTCAGCTAGCACCACAACTCCTCTAGTCATCTTGCATCCTCTATTCGAGAAAACAACCTGCACACCCACATCATTCAACTTACTTATAGATAATAGGTTCCATGCCAAATTAGGGATATGCAGAACACCATTGATCCCCTTCACTCGTCCATCAGGGAAATGAATCAAGACTCTTCCATGAGTAACAATCTTTAGGTGAGTGTCATCATCCAAGTACACCTTCCCACCATCATGTTTTTCATACTTTAAAAACCAACCCCAATGAGAGGTCATGTGAAAAGATGCACCAGAGGCAATAATCCATACATCCTCAGATGCATGTGTTGCCAAGGCAGTGACAAACGCTTCTCCATCATCCAGAGAGGACTTTTCAGAATCTGAACAATAGTTCTTCTTTTTCTTCTTATCCTCCTTCCACTCCTTCTAGAAGTGACTAGGTTTACCGTAATTCCAACACAGGGCCTTGGACTTTCTAGGAGACTTGGATCTCCCAATGCATTTGGATCTTCCTTTTTCTTCCTTCTTCTTATCCTTTTTCTTTCCCTTCTCTTTAGATCTACCTTGAACTGCAAGAGCCTCCTTAGCCGACTTAGAAGATTTTCTCTGCATCTCTTTAGACAACAACAGAGAAACCACTTCATCCATCTTGAAGGTGGTAGTGGTACTCCCAATGGCCATAACAAGGTGGTCCCACGAATTTGATAAGGAACACAATAATGTCATACATTGATCCTCCTCCTCCATCTTCACACCAACAAAGGTTAATTAGGCAACAAATATATTGAAAGTATTTAGGTGATCAACAACAAATCCTCCATCTTCCATCCTTAGAGAATACAATTTATTTCATAGGAATAACTTGTTCACAAAGGATTTAGCCTGATAAACATCTCCAAGTTTCTTCCAAAGATCTTTTGCAGTCTTTTCTTCATGGATATTCAGGAGCATTGAATCAACCAAACAAAGTCTTATCTAACCCTTTGCCTTCTGATCCATCATATCCCAATCTTCTTATTTCATGCCTGATGGCATGGTTCTAGATACTACAAGCCATATATTTCTATCCACTAATAAGTCCTCCATCTTGAGTTTCCATAACTCAAAGTTGCCTCCATTAAACTTCTCTATCTCAAACCTCCCAGAAGTGCTCGCCATCCCTTTCCTGCAACAAGGATTTTAGAATCCTTTGCACAAGCTCCCACTCAAAAAATGAAGATCAACTCAAAAAACCCTCTACCCAACAACGAGAAACAAAAGTTGAATGCATTTCTTTTATTTTAGAAAAGTTGAGTTTACACCAAAACCCTATCAAAATTTCCTAAATTTTTTATGTAATTGTAAAAGTGTGTTGTTGGGTAGATTTAGAGTAAAAGGGTATCTTTTGATTTTTTAAATTTTGTGTATTTTAAAATTAAAGAATTTTGTGAAGTTTCTTGAAGCTCCTTTAATGGAATTATGGATATTGTTGTGTTGACTTTTACAAACAGATGAAAAAAAATGTGTTTGTGACATTTGGAGCTTATTGTATGTGTTTTATTTGTGGATAGCAAACAATATGGAGTAGTGAAATCTCATAAGTTGAATTTGGGTGTAAGTGTTTTTTTACCTGATTTACTTGTTTAAGAACCATTGTCAAATGCTCTCTTTAGATTATTTTTAGGAATGAGGTCAATTTGGAGGCTTGGAGTGAAACATTAGAATTGGTCTATTTGAGGGATTGATGTGCTATGCTTAAGAAACTAAAAATAACTAAAGAGGTAATTGCATAACATCAGACCAATTCGTTTGAGGGATTGATGTGCTTGTTAGCTTGAAATGAATGAGAAAAGAATAAAAAACTAATCAATATAACATTAGGACCAACCCATGGTGTGGTTTATGATGATGTTTAATCAAGTGTTTAAAAAAGGATCCATTGGAACTAATTCATAGGTGGTGGATGTGCAATGTTATCAAAACCTATCCCTATGTAATTAACGTGCAATGTTTTATGAAAAAAATTTCTTGAGGTGAGTGCTTGCTTAGAGACATGAAAGGTATTTTTTTCCCTTATTTTACTTTGGAATGTCAAGTTGGATGTCACTTCTCTCCTCGACTAACCTTCTCTTCTTCCTTGTCTTTAATTGGATGATTTGTCTCCAATTATGTATTGAGAACTATTCTTGATTGATGGGTGTGTTTGTGGCCAACCTTTGTATGTTGTGTTTGATTGATAACCTTGGAGTTCATCTCCTAGGTCATTAGGATGGGCCTTTGGGTCCCACATGGTTGGGTGGTGTTGATCAAAATTACGATGCACGATGGAACATGGTGGCATATCTTGGAGATTGTATGAGGATCTCATCTTCTCATTATTGATCTTGCTAAGTTGTAAATTATGGTTTTGGATAAACTTTTGTAATATAATGGAAAGGTTGTAATTATGTATTATTTTCATTTTTGTATCGACTTGTATTCCTTCCATGTTTGGGATGGGATTTCTGCCTTGTAATTTTATTATATATTATTTCAGTCAAATTCATGCATCATTTTTTAATGATAAAGTCATATGGTGTAAGTTTTAATTTTGTGAATTTTGGGCCTAATGTGTCATCATGTTATATCTTATTATTACTATTGGTTCTTCCAAATCACTGCTTGATTATCTCTATAAAGTAGCCATCTTTAATGCTCAAGATTCTCAGATTAGTGGCCAATGAACAAAAGCCAACAAGTTGATCTCCTTTGCACTTTAGGCTCTGCTAGGCCTAGGGGGTATTCCCTTTACTGAAATATCAATTGATGAGAACCCTAATTGCTATAGGATATTGGCAAGCATAAATGTTCTCTTTCATATACACCAAGACTGTAAGATTAATCCAAAACTAGCTAGGTCTTTGGAGATTAACTCATTGCTGGCTTTGAGAACATATATTTTAAACTATCCTACTTATTTCAAAAAACCAAAACAAATTGAAAATCAAAAGATTTGTCTTCAAGGTACTATTCTGGATTTTGGGCAAGTTGAGATTAGATCGGTGCCTACTCTAGGGTATAGAGTCAAACCACCTCTTGCAAGTGTCTCCTTCTAACATGCAAACTTCACACATAAAGGATTAAATTGTATCATTGCCTTACAATGACACATCCATAAAAGAGTATTTCCCACATCTCTTCTTAGTAATCCTTAATAAAATATACAACTCCCTATTAAGAGGTAAAAAGAGGAGAAGATGGAATGTGAGAGGACACTAGATCAAACACTCCTTTCTCTCCAACATTCAAGGACAAAGATGGAGCCAAGCTACTACAAGATGGAAGAGGGCTCAACTACTGAACTTTGTGCTCTTGTTTGTCAAGGAAAGATAAGATTCAACCAAGATTTTATCAAACCCTAGGCGAAGTATGAAGGAAACCCTAGTTAGAAGATAATCATCTTGAAATAGATGAATGACAATAGAAATCTAGAAACCAAAAGTACAGAGAGGATCAGTAAGATGTTACAGCATGTCTCCCAAAAGTAGAGGTGTTAGAGGACAAATTCAACAACCGCCCAAGTCCAGATGTTGGATTCTGCCGAAGGTCAAAACTGATGAAATGTTGCTAATGATGATTAGAACTTAGAGCTAGAAGCTTGTGGCCCTATAGACTAGGGAGAAAACCACCCAAGTTTGTTCGGGGAGGTTTTCTAGAACTGTTTTCGGATCTCAAAACTCAATTTCTTGCATTGCTTCCATGTAGGTCCATTTTTCTTGAAACCTGTACCTATAACCTACACACAAGATGACAAGAGAATGGTTTGGGGGTTGTGGTGTTTAGGGATTTACCTCAGTCAAATCCCATGTTAGCATTCAAGCTTTCCCAACATTGTTGTTAATGAGAGAGCATGCTCTTGCAGAGCAGAGGGTAAAGATAATCCAAATGATGAAATGATTCAAATAACAATGATTTCATCTCAGAGGTGAAGCCCTTGGGAGGATGAAATGTCTTCAACTCACAAGGAGATGGATGATGAAGCCATAACTGTAACAAACACACAAATACAAACACAAATCTGCAACAATAACACAATGAATGCTTTGAATGCTCTTTTCTCCAATATCATAAGTTCGTGTTATCCATCTAGGTGTAAAATGAAGTCATAAACTCACTTATATATGCTTTCCTACTAACATTTACGAATTTAAATCACAAAATCTGACAAGGAGAAACATTTTGGAAGGGCCCAAGCCGACATACCAAAAATTAGCCCCGACCAATTAGGAGAGACTTGGGTGGTTGGCACCCAAGTCCAGGGGCCTAAATTAGGTCAAGGATATGCTAAGGGAGGTCCCAAGGGTCCAAAATGTCATGGGTGTCAGGTAATTTCCTTCGGGATAATCAATTATGTATAAAGAAGCAAATAGGACCTAGGAGCTAAACTAGGAGGTAAAAAGGCATGTGGTCACTTTTTACTCCATAACATTTAGTCCCCACTTTAATGTATTTATGACCTTATGATCCACACATGCATTAAAGTACGATCAAAGCACATCAGACACACCAAATACACACTAAGTTTGAAGACTATCGCTAGCCCCAAGCTTAGTCAAACATAAGAAAACACCTAACAATCACATAAGACACAATGTAGACAGTAAGGAAGCATGCAATACATGGGGAATACAGTGAAACACACAATACACGAAGAAGACATGAGTACAGTCACACAATACACAAAGACAACATGAATAGAAGACATGATTTAAGCAATTACATCTTTATATATATAAAATGCTAACTAAAGTAAACAAAACACATATGTGAATACACAAAAAACACATATAGTATGGGGAGGGACTCATCACCACACAACTTTAGACCATGTCAAAAACACACAAGACATGCAGAGAAGACACATAAAACACATGAAATACAAGTGCACCACATAGTATGCCATAGACACACTGTACATCTTATACACAACAAACACGAGTGATAGGGAAAAGTTCATCACTACGCCATTATCTAAAATGTGCCAAACACACCTGACGGTTGAGCTATGCTACCACAACTGCCAAAGACATGCTTAAGTATGAATGAATCAAGATCCAACCCTACCTCACGATGTGGAATTTGTATAAAAGGATGTGCACTAGGTCAAGAGATACACCATCCCACCTCACGTTGAGGGATTTATATAAAAGGATACACACTAGCTCAAGAGATACGTCATCCCACCTTGTGATGAGGGATTTTTTCTTTAAAAAGGATATGCACTAGCTCAAGAGATACACCATCCCACCTCGTGGTGAGGGCTTTCACACACAATTTGTTAATGTCAAAATAATCAAGTAGATACCATTATATATGCCCCCACCTTAAGGTGGTTGATCCCGCTTGCTGGTATCAAGCACATTAAGGTAGAGTGAAAACATGCAAGGGAACAAGAGCTTTCATAAAGCCTATGTCCACAAAGGTGACACATGTGCCATGATCACCGAATGTTCCCACAAACACATTGATAGATCAACAATAGATTAGCTTTGGTTATAAAATATTTCTCTAAGATAACAACCAAATCAATTTATAGAAGCTATGCATGAAATTATTTATCAAGGACCAAGGCTACACTCATGTGTTCAGAACTGAGTATAGCCATTGGGCTATACTATATATATCTCATAATTGAGTATAGTGACAAGGTGAGATACAAAACCATCCAAAGTGTGTTGAAGCAGATTGAGAGTATTGTAAGATATTTGTTACAAGAGATTTCATAAGATGAATCACAACATAGAGTGATTCTACTAGTCAAGCGTTGGATATATATATCAACCCCATCTTCATATATGGACTAGGTCCATTTTTGCTTTCTTGATGAAAGGACACATGGTCCTTATTAGTATTTGTTTGTTTTCATTATCCACTGGCTAGTAGAGCCACTGAAGAATGTAAACAATAAAAATGAGAGAGGAGATAAAGTGCCTTAGGAACACCACATAGGAGAATGCCCCCAAGACATCTTCCACAACGCTATGCCTTCAAGGCACAACATAACAATAAAATAGAGGAGAGAAGAGTAGAAGAATGGAGAAACAAATAGAAGAATTGTCACAACAAAGGTAGTCCATTTGTATCTTTGACCTTACAAGAGTATCAAGGGTCATCCATTGAGACCTGAACAACACATAGAACAACATGGGGGAACACAAAACATAAGAGAAGGCCACATAATTGAGCAAAAGGATGCTAAAACAAAGGTGGCTAAAAAGGGTTAGAAATACTTACCTGTTTACATAATCAAACTAGCAATTGTTGTCAAGCAAATGATCTTCCTCCCAATCTTGAATGCAAGAGGAAATAGGCACATATGATACAATTGTCTGACTTAAATCATCGTCTTTTAAATCTTCAACCTTTAGCTCTTCTTTGTTTGATTCAATATTAGGTGGTGGAATGTTTTCTTGTTGGGGTGTTTCTTGTCGAGCTAAGGCTTGTCTCTTCCTCCATTCTCTTGCTTGCCTATTCCTTTAGTGTTTTATTGGTGATGCTTGCAAAACTATTCTCATGATTTTCCATAGTCTTCAACATCTCAGAGGAGGAAGCTTGTGCTAGATTAATCTTTTGTGATGAAATGTTTTGTTCTTTACGGGTATCTCTCGATCCTTGTAAGGATGATGAAGGAGGAACCTCGACAAAGACTCCCTTACATCTCGATCTATGGGGTTCTTTCAATTCAGGTTGCTCTTTACTTTTGATTTGTTTTATAGGAGTTCTAGCCAATCTTGTTATAAACTTTTCTTTGTATCTTTGATATCCTAGGAATAATTGATCTTGTCTTGGATGAGGAGGCTCAGTAGGTTGTGGCCAAAAGTAGTCTAGGTTGAAATTCTCGTGAGTGACCATAGGTTTCCATCTACTATGGTGGACAACATGTACGCTCTCGTGATGAGGAAATTTTAAACATTTATGAATTATAGAGGAGACTACTTTCATGGTCTTAAGCCATGAGTGGCCTAATTTCACATGAAATAGGTCGGATGTAGGAATGATGTCAAATGATTGTTCAAGGGCTTTTTTAGCTACATTAATCAATAATGTAATCTTCCCTATAGCCGGAAAGAAAGCTCCAGTATGTGTCTTAATCATCACATGTGTAGGCTCATAAGATTCTTGTATCAAATCAAGGATTTAGAGGAACTCTTTAGTAATCACATTCGTTAGACAATTAGGATCAATAAAGACCACTCTTGTAGGCTTTCCACTTATACGTGTGGTGATGTAAAGAGGTTCATCAATGTTTCCAATGGTTCTATCATGTGGTGTAAATGCTAATTTATGGTCAGGAGTCTTCCTTTTCCTACAAACTCTAGGACAGACCATAACATTGTTGTTGTGATGAGAAGCCATGTATGTGAGACTATTTCACACCAAAGAACTTGTTTGAGGAAATCAGGTTTTGAAAGAGAAAAACACACGAATTTCATGGAAAAAAAGTAAGTAAGATGGAAGTAGTGCTACACAACAAGGCAAAATGAATGATTTAAAAGTTTGTTTAAATAAGTTTGAAGAAAGTGTATAAAACTCTTAATGTTGAAATACATAATGTGTAATTGCAAAAGGTGAAAGTTTCAAAGAAAGGATGCAAAAGTATGCAATATGATCCAACACTACACTTCAAAATCAGATTTGAATGAAATGTTGAAAAGGAGTAGCAAAATCTGAAAATGAAATTTTGACTACAAACCCTAGTTTTTAGAATCACTAGGTTATATGAAAAATGCAACTTTTTAAGCAAAACCCTAGCAAATGAAACTTTTAAATGCAAGTTTTGATATGAATTAATGATGAATTACTGTAATAAGAATAAGATATGATGCAAATATCAGAAAATTAAATCTTTTTATCATATGCAAGGAAAATAATGCAAAACTATGCTTTTATGCAAGCCTAGAATGCTTTTTTTTTCAAAATTTTCAAATGTATGCAAGATTGTTCAATGTAGGACGAAAAATATGATATGAATGAATGCAAGGATTGATTACAACGCTCAACAAGATGCAAGTTCAGTAAAAACATGGGTTCACCAAAATGTAAAGAGGTAAAAAGAGGAGAAGATGGAATGTGTGAGTATACTAGATCAAACCCTCCTTTCACTCCAACATTCAAGGACAAAGACTGAGCCAAGCCACTATAAGATGGAAGAAGGATGATCTATTGATGTTTGTGCTCTTGTTTGTCAAGGAAAGATAAGGTTCAACTAAGCTTTTAGAAAACCCTAGGCTAAGTATGAAGGAAACCCTAGTTAGAAGATAATCATCTTGAAACAGATGAACGGCAATAGAAATCTAGAAACCAAAAGTACAGAGAAGATTGGTAAGATGTTGGAACCTCTCTTGCAAAAGCAAAGGTGTTAGAGGACAAATTTGGCAACCACCTAAGTCTAGATGTTGGATTCTACCAAAGGTCATAACTAATGAAATGCTACTAATGATGCTCAGAACTCAGATTCGAAAGCTTGTGGCCCTATAGACTAGGGCATCAATTGCCCAAGTCTATTCGGGGAGATTTTCTAAAACTATTTTCAGATTCTGAAACTCTATTTTCTACACTGCTTCCCTGTAGCTCCACTCTTCCTAAAACCTATACCTATAACCTACACGCAAGATGACAAGAGAGGGGTTTGGGGGTTATGGTGTTTGGGGATTTGCCTTAGTCAAATCCTGGGTTAGCATTCAAGCTCTCCTAACACCATTGTTAATGAGAGAGTGTGCTCTTGCAGAGTAGAGGCTAAAGATAATCCTAATGATGAAATGATTCAAATGATTCAAATAACAATGATGTCACCTTGGAGGTGAAGCCCTTGGGAGGATGAAATCTCTTCAACTCACAATGAGATGGATGATGAAGCCATATCTGCAACAAACACACAAATACAAACACAAATCTGTAACAATAACACAATGAATGCTTGAATGCTCTTTGCTCTAATATCATAAGTTTGCGTTATCCATCTAGTTGTAAATGAAGTCACAAACTCACTTATATATGCTTTCCCACTAACATTTACAAATTTAAATCAGAAAAGATGACAAGAAGAAACATTTTGGAAGGGCCCAAGTTGACATACTAAAAGTTATCCCCGACCAATTAGGATAGACTTGGGCAGTTGGCGCCCAAGTCTAGGGGCCTAAATTGGGTTAGGGATAAGCTAAGGGAGGTCCCAAGGGTCCAAAATATCATGGGTGTTGGGTAATTTCCGTTGGGATGATCAATTATAATATATAAAGAAGCAAATAGGAGCTAGGAGCTAAACTAGGAGGTAAAAAGGCATGTGGTCACTTTTTACTCCATAACACTCCCTATATCTTATCCAAAGCAATTTGATCCATTACTTGAACAGAAGCGACAAATAAGATATTCAATACAACAAATGTGTATAGACAAATTCAGAAACCCTTTATTCCTTCATTTATAAGAGAAATGCAAACATATAAGCAGACAAATGTGAGAAACACATGCAAAATACATTTTTATTTGATTCATTATGAATTGAAAAATTCCATATAGAGATATGTTTGCTTGCAACCCTAAATATTATTTCAAAATGTACTTGCCCAAAATTGTGTTCCAGAACCCCTTACAATGAGAAAAACAAGCTCTTATATAGAAGTCAAGAGACTTGTCAGCCTAAGTCCTATTTCAACATAGTCAGGTACATTTTCTCATTACATTAAATGCAAGAGGCATAAGAACATGCACTTTATTTACAACAAAATATCTAAAAATAGTCCTTGTCATAGTTACAACCACGAGGAAGACCAACCCTTAAGTTGATGAAAATATTTTAGAGCTACTTTTGCCAAATTAAACTCCCAACCCCCTTGGACTCCAATCCTGCACTCTAGTCACTATATTGCTCAGTCCACATAGCACACATCCTATCTATAGGCCATTGGAATGAGAAAACTTTTGCAACCTTATCATTATTCGCTGTGTACCTAGCATCCAAGATTGACCTAGTTTCTTTGTTGAAATTATCTGGGATCACCTCCAAGGAGAACAAATCATCCAACCTATTGTTCAATTGATCTATACTAAATGCATCATCAATATCCTGGCTTACCTCTTTCAACACCTTTTGAGTTATTTCCTCATATTGATCTGGCTGTGCATTACTTTTGGCTTCTTCCACTCTTCTATGAAACTTTCCACTTCTTAACCTTAGCATAAATCCATTAAACTCCCGGGACTTAACAAACTCATCATTAGATATAAATTGTATACAAGCCAATGCTTGTATATCATCTGTTTCATCTTTTCCCTATTTGAGACTCATATCCAATCTATCCTTAGGTGGGGGGTTTACCATAATTATTACAGGTGAAGGCATTGGTTATTTCACTTTGTCTTCTCCTCCAAGCAGTTTTTCTTCTGCACCCTCTAAATCAACCACCTCAATCTCTGGTTCTCCTCCTTCAAGAGCAATCATCTTCCTCTTCTTTGAAGAGGAAGGTAGTGTATCAGAGCCATGAGACTACTCAGGGGTAGTGGAGTCACTTTCTACTCTACGATATCTTTGATATGGTGTATTTTTATCATATGGAGGCCATTCTTCCAATGCAGGGGCTTACCCAATCAACAATTAAACATAATCTAATATCCTTTGTATTCAAACAATACAATCCTTTCTTTTGCAAAAGCACTAGGATAATTAGGATTCACCCTAGTCTTATGGTCCTCCACCTCCATAACTATTTTCCATCACCTTCTCTTATCTATCACCTCCTCCATAGAAAAATAATTTCTAACTATATCCTCATCCAACAGGATTTGATGTGTAAATGCAAGTCTCTTGATACTTGACCTGATCCTGTTAATAAACCCTTCTGGATCAAAGACCCTTGAGGACTCCTTTTCCATCCTATATGACTGTAAAATTGGATAAATCTAATCAAGGCCCTTCTTATTGGTTACCCAAAAGTTACCAAATCTTGTAGAAGTAGGGAAGAAAGAGCCTTTCTTTTGTCCCCTGAAACGAGTCTCGTCTGACTCATTCAGTTGCCATATCACTTCCAAATAAGCAAGTCTTTTTGGAACATATTTTGGAATTATATGGACACCCATACACCCTAATAGTAGTGGTCTTCGTATGCAAGAACCAATCACCCCAATTATGCTGGATTCCCATCTCAGGGGTTCTATCCACGGGCCTCAAGAAATCCATAATTTCACTAGGCACTCTGTCCTGTGGTGGCTCCATGTAACCCAAGAGTATTTTGATGAAGTGCTCTTCAATGAAAGGAAGCAAGGTATGCGAAAAATGCTTCCTACACTAATCTAATGAGGTAAGATTTATGCAATTTTTTTTCTTTTACAGTTACAGATTAAGATGCACATTAACAAAAAGATAATAACAACTTCCAAATGCAAACACAAAACTCACAACACAAGATATACGTGGGGAGAACACTTTCAGGTAAAAAACCCCACACTCCAAAGCCACCCAATATATTATTCAGGAATCATGAAGATTACAATATACTTGCAAAGAAAGCTTTTACAGGAGTATATCCAACCAGAGATCTAGGAGGTAATTCGACATCTATAAGATTCTTACATACAACCTCCATCTCAAGCTCCTGATATATAGGAGATACAATACAGTACACCGCCAATGGTAATTACAAAACCATGAGCCAAAACCACCAAAAAGTGGCGCCCAAATTATCTCCAATAAAAGATGCCTTGTGATGTGCCAAACCACACACCAACATGTGTAACTCTCCCCTTTACAACTCTTTTATGTGTCCAACATATTTTTACATTTCCCAAAAATAGAAGGTCCAACTTCCAGAGGTCATAACTTTTGATCCGGGTGTTCGATTGACAAACTGTTTGATGCGTCAGAAAGCTCGTGAAGAGATCTATCACCCTGTAACCTAATTAATTGGTTATGATGATTTTTTTAGTGTTTAGGGAAGTTTTGGTTCTAGTAATTAAGTTCAAAACTTTTTTCTGATAGTTTCAAAAAATAGAAACTTTAATATCTCACGATCCAGATATGATCTTGAGACGAAACTCACCTGAGATGTTCGCTTGGTTGTTCCGCACCTTCTGGAAAATTTTTTAGGTGAATCCAAGATTAATCGAAGAACTTACTAAAATAGTAAGTCTTGCTATTTTGAGCTCTTTTGGAAACTTTTTGGAAACTTTGAAAGTTCTAGACCATTATCCAAGATAAAGGGTATTTAAAAAGACCAAAACTGGGAAAAATAGTAATCTTTCAAAGTTGCAAGGTGGAGACACTTCTATTAACATTCTCCCACTTGTCAAACACCTTGCAAGAGAAAAGGGAGTATCAACATCATGATTTAATTACTAGGGGACGAGATGCCCATAGACTCTGAACACCATCTGAACTTCTCTGTGCTCACAGGTTTTGTCAAGGAATCTGTGACATTCGTCAAAGTATCAACTTTCTCTATGTTTACCTTTCCATCCTCTACCATGTCACAAACAAAATGGTAGTGTACATCAATATGCTTAGTCCTTGTGTGGAAAGTAGGATTCTTTGCGAAACATATGGCACTCTGACTGTCACAACAAATAGTAATCTTCCCTGCATGAAACCCAACATCAGAACACAATCTCTTAAGCCAAATGGCTTCTTTACAAGCATGAGTTTCTGCCATGTACTTAGCTTCAATAATGGACAAAGTGACCACAGGTTGCCGCTTACTCATCCAACTAATAGCACCACCAAACATAGTGAACACATAAGCGCTGGTGGATCTCCTGCTGTTAATGTCACCTGCCCAATCTGAATCCACAAATCCATGAATACAAAGTGAATGTTAAGGTCCTGTAAGATAACCATGATAACATAAGGAATACTCAAAAGTACCTCGCAAATATCTAAACACTCTCTTAACTGCATCCCAATGTACCTATCCAGGATTAGCCATAAATCTACTAAGGACTCCCATTGCTTGGGCAATGTCTGGTCTTGTATAGACCATCGCATACATCAAACTACCAACTGCACTAGCATAAGGAACTCTACTCATATCCTCTGTCTCAGAAGGAGACTTTGGACAATCTTCAATAGATAACTTTGTCCCCATTGTAACAGGAATAGTCAAAGGTCTGCAATCCATCATGCTAAATCTCTCCAACATAGTGTTAACATACTTACTCTGGCCTATCCAAAGTTTTTTGTTTGCCCTGTCTCTTCTAATTTTCATTCCCAGAATGTACTGAGTTGCCCCTAGATTTTTCATCTCAAACTATGCTAACAACTAAGACTTCAAATTAGAAATCAAACTTTTACCATTCCCAATGAGTAACATATCATCGATATACAATGCAATAATGAGAATGCGATCATTGTCAAACTTGTAATAAACATAATGATCTGATTTTAATCTTTGAAATCCAATATTCAACACAAAGGCATCAAACTTCTGGTACCACATCCTAGGAGACTGTTTCAAACCATACAAAGACTTTTTCAACTTGCAAACCAGATTTTCTTTACCTTTCACCACATAGTGCTCTGGCTGTGACATATAGATTTCCTCCTCCAAGTCACCATGAAGGAATGTTGTAACACAAACCAAATAGATGTTACCTTTGCAACGGGAGAGAAAATCTCACCATAGTTAATTCCCTCCACCTGAGAATATGCCTCGCAACCAATCTAGCCTTATATTTCTCAACACTGCCATCTACATCGAATTTCTTTTTGAACACTCATTTGCATCCAACAGGTTTTCATCCTTTAGGCAAAGGCACCAAGTCTTAAGTATTATTCTTTTCCAAAGAAGTCATCTCCTCTTCCATGACCTCCTTCTAGGAACCTGTATCTTTCATACCCATAGCCTTTCATAGTTCTAAGCTCATTAGTGTTAGAAATCATAGAAAAAATACAACTGGAATCATGCAATGAATAATTGAACCTATCAGGTTGCTACCTTATCTTTGTGGACCTCCTCAAAGGTTGAGGTTGAGGTTCTTCATCTTCTTCTGAACTTTTAGAGCTACTAGAGCTCTCCTCATTATCAGGTCCAATAGATGTTTTTGTTTCAACTTTTTCATGGGTAGAAGGAAGCTGAACCACATCATCTTTCTTCTCTTCTTTATTTGGCTGCAAGACAATAGAAGAAGGATTGAGCTCTTTGAATATCACACTTCTACTATATAGAACTCTCTTAGCCACTCGATCCCAAAGCTTGTACCCTTTCACACCGATGCCATAACTGATGAAGATACATTTTACAGCCTTGTTCTCCAACTTAGACCTCTTCTCCTTAGGCACATGTGCATATGCCTCACAACCAAATACTTGAACATGTCTTAATGAAAGATTTTTACTAGACCATACCTCCATACTTGTGTCTTATCAACGAGCGCTGATGTAGGAGACCTATTAACCAAGTAACAAGTGGTAGCAACAACTTCAGCCCAAAACTTTTGTTCAAGACCAGCTCCACTTAGCATACTCCTTTCCCTCTCCATCAAAATTCTATTCATCCTCTCTATAACTCCATTCTACTGAGGGGTATATGGAGTTGTCTTGTGCCTCTCAATCCCCTATTCTTTAAAGAACTTGTCAAAATCTACTGAACAGAACTCACCACCATTGTCAGTCCTCAAACACTTAATCTTTCTATCCTTTTGATTCTCTACAAGAGATTTGAACTCTTTGAATCTATTAAAGACTTCAGATTTACTTCTAAGGAAATACACCCATGTGCTTCTACTGTAATTGTTAATGAATGAAACAAAGTAAATGGATTTTGAAATCTAAGGAATATTAATAGGACCACACACATCAGAATGAATCAAGTCCAACACCTCAGAAGATTTGTGAGAACTGGAATAAAATTGAACACAGTTTTGTTTTCCATTAATGCAATGTTCACAGAAATCAAACTCAAGATTATAGTCATTCATATCCTCAACAAGATTTTCAATTTTTAGGGTCCTCAAACCCTTTTCACCAATGTGACCAAGCCTTTGGTGCCATAACATTGTCTTCTTAGCTGGAAGTTTCATCTCCATAGAATGAGCAGCCTTAGGTACCCAGAAAGCACGACCATCGGAAGTAGATGCAACAGTCTTTTTTGCTGTTGGTTCCAATGGTGAGGATAATGACTCTAAAGCTCTCTTCTTCGAAACAGAAGCACTATTGCATTGAACTACGCATGCATCAAACTGAAATAGAGTGCCAATCCGAACACCCTTAGCCAACACCATAGATCCTCTAGTGATCTTGCATCCTCCATTCAAGAAAACAACCTGCACACCCACATCATTCAACTTACTTATAGAAAGAAGGTTCCATGTCAAACTAGAGATATGCAGAACGCCATTGATTCCCTTCATTCGTCCATTAGGGAATCGAAACAAGACTCTTCCATAGCCAACAATATCCAGGTGAGAATCATCACCCAAGTACACCTTTCCACAATCGTATTCTTCATATTTCGAAAACCAGCCCCGATGCGAGGTCATGTGAAAAGATGCACCAAAGTCAATAAGCCACACATCCTTAGATGCATGCATTGCCAAGGCAACGACAAATGCTTCTCCTTCATCCTGAGAGGACTTGTCAGAATCTGAATCAGAATTCTTTTTTTTTTCTTTTTCTCCTCCTTGCACTCCTTGCGGAAGTGACTAGGTTTGCCACAGTTCCAACATAGGGCCTTGGACTTTCCAGGAGACTTAGATCTCCCATGGGATTTGGATCTTCCTTTTTCTTCCTTCTTATCCTTTTTCTTTTCCTTCTCTTTAGATCTACCATGAACTACAAGAGCCTCCTTAGCCGATTCATAAGACTTTCTCTGCATCTCTTCAGACAACAACAAAGAAACCACTTCATTCATCTTGAAGGTGGTAGTGGTACTCCTAATGGTCATAACAAGGTGGTCCCACATATCTGGTAAGGAACACAGTAATGTCATACATCGATCCTCCTCCTCCATCTTCATACCAACAGAAGTCAACTGGGCAACAAGCATATTGAATGTATTCAAGTGATCAACAACAGATCCTCCATCTTCCATCCTCAGAGAATACAATTTCTTTCACAGGAATAACTTGTTCACCAGGGATTTAGCCTGATAAACATCTCCAAGCTTCTTCCAAAGTTCCTTTGCAGTCTTCTCTTCAAGGATATTTAGGAGCATTGAATCAGCCAAATAGAGTCTTATCAAACCCTTAGCTTTTTGATCTTTGAGATCCCAGTCTTCTTGAGACATTATTGATGGTTTTGTACTAGATATGGCTTCCCATAAATCTCAATCTACAAGCATGTCCTCCATTTTGAGTTTCCACAACTCAAAATTACTGCCATTAAACTTCTCTATCTGAAACCTCCTAGATGTGCTTGCCATCTCTTACCTGCAACAAAGATTTCAAAATCCTCTACACAAGCTTCCACTCAAATGAAGATCAACTCAAAAAACTCTCTACCCAACAACTAGAACCAAAGGTGATCAGGCTCTAATACCAACTAAAAGGAAGCAAGGTATGCAAAAAACACTTCCTACACTAATCTAATGAGGTAAGATTTGGTGCAGTCACGGTAGGAGGGTTCATAGAATGAACTGTCTGGACCATACAACAAGAGTAAACACAATGGAAACAACACAAGAATATAGAATAAATGTAGATTCAGTCCTTCAGTATATCATAAGATTCAAAATAGAGATCCACCGACAACATGCGGGCTTACAATTCGGCTCACAAGCCTGACTACATACATGCGCAGGATAAAGCTTTGAAGCTCCTTCGCACAAAATCTAAACTAAGAATTATGAATCAATTGCTAACTACTTTCCTAAGGATCTATTACATCTTTATATATCATTTTTGGACCAATAGATTCCTCCGTGTCAGCCAAGGAAGATCACAAACTCCAATGAAGAGTTGTAACGTGTTCACAGATAGGTCAGACCTAAATGCATAGAACACTTCTTCAAATGAATTAAACCACATGTGGACCCTTGGGGAAGGTCGAACATGAACCAAAGGACATTGAATGATGTGTCATTGAGATCCACAAGTCAGGGAATGATCCACAAACCTTCTCCTTTAGCTGATTATCAAGATCTTAGAATGCTCTGCTCTGAGAAAATAGTTGATCTTCTGATAGCGATATCTTTCCGGTGACTGATCCAAATGCTCTGAATTATTGATATGTTATAGATGAATGAATGTAGATGCTAAGTCCAGATCCATAAGATGTGAATTGCCAAAACCAGACCACAAGCTAAAACAACTTCTGACTGAACTATCTGAATTGAACTGGAAAATGAAAGAACTAAAATGCAAAGAAACTAAAATGAAAATGTTTTTGGTTGACGTAAGATTGCTCTTGAACTAGGGATGCTCCTGCATCAGACATCTGGGGTTATTGAAAAAGTGAGTCCCTCACTTTGCTGGGGCTAAGGGAGAACCAAGACGGTCCACCTCAGCCTAAGAAATCCATGATGAATCTTCTTCTGGTCTGCCTTTCCACTTCACAAGATATTCTTTGTATTGTCTTCCTCTAGTGTTGCGTCCAACTCTGCTATCCAAAATGTCTTCAATCTATTCTAGTGCTTGTTGTGGTAACTACTTCTTCAAGTCTTCTTCCATGCTGTCACTAAACTCTGCTTCATGATACTGATAAAGATCTGTAATGTTGAAAATCGGTGATATACTCAATGTCTCTGATAACTCTACCTCATATGCATTTCCTCAATCAAATTTCCTGAGTATCCTACAAGGTCCAAACTTCTTCATCTTCAACTTGTTATATGTCCCAACTAGAAATCTTTCTTTTCTCAAGTACACCATCACTTCATCTCCAACTTTAAATTCTTTAGGTCTTCTCTTCTCATCTGCCTTTTCCTTATACTTATTGTTCATATCCTCCAAATGCTTCTTCACCTGATTATGCACTGTCTTCATATGATCTGCAAATTCTTCTACTTCTGCACTCCTCTTTTCCTCTATACTGATATCTCTCAATTCTGCAAGTCCTCTAGGATTCACTCTGGTAACAATCTCAAAAGGTGTTCTTCCGGTACTCCTATTTACTAAATTATTTTATGCAAACTCTTCTTGTGAAAGAATCAAAGCCCAACTTCCTATCTTCTCTCCAACCAAACATCTCAACAAGTTTCCCAAACTCCTATTCACTACCTCTGTTTGTCCATCTGTCTGTGAATGAAAAGTTGAAATGAACTTCAAGTTTGTCTTCATCTTCTTCCAAAGTGTCCTCCAAAAGTATCCAACAAACTTTGTATCTTTGTCTGAAACTATACTCGTAGGTAATCCATGCAATCTCACAATCTCTTTAAAAAATAGGTCAGCTACATGCACTACATTAATTGTCTTCTTACAAGGTATGAAATGAGCCATCTTTGAAAATTTGTCAACCACTACAAATATTGAATCATGTCCTCTCTGTGTCTTAGGCAATCCCATCACAAAATCCATGCTTATGTCTTCCCAAGGTCTCTCCGGAACTATCAAAGGTTTATATAATCTAGTGTTCTGACTACTCCCTTTTGCAACTTGACAAACTCTACAACTCTGTATAATTCTTTGGACATCCTTATGTATCTGAGGCCAAAAGTAATTTTCACTTACCAAAACCACTATCTTGTCAATGCCAAAATGTCCTGCCAATCCACCACTATGCTTTTCCTTGATCAAATTATCTCTCATTGAACTTCTAGGTATGCACAACTGACTTCCTTTGAATAACATATCCTCTTGAATGAAATAGTCCAACCACTTACTATATGTATTACAATAGGTTCCTTACATGCTTTCCAAGGTTCTACAAAATTAGTGTCTCCCTCATACATGTTCTTCAATTCATCAAAACCCAACACTTCAACTCTCATCTCTATCAACAAGTTTCTTCTTCTACTCAAGACATCAACAACTTTGTTTGATTTTCCACTCCTATGCTTCAACACAAAAGTATAACTCTACCTGAACTCTACCCATCTCATATGTCTCTGATTCAACTTACCTTGACTATTCAAATATTGCAAAGCTTGATGATTTGTATACAACACAAACTCCTTAGGCAACAAATAATGTCTCCACTTCTTCAAGGCTTAAATTATAGCATAGAACTCTTGATCATAGACTAAATATATTCTCCTTGCATCATTCAATTTCTCACTGAAATATGCTATAGGTCTACCTTCTTGACTTAACACTGCTTCAATTGTATTTCCACTTGCATCACAATCAACTTGAAATACCTTATTGAAATATGATAATGCCAAAATAGGTTGCTCTGTCACTTTCTGCTTCAACAACTCAAAACTTTTATCTATTCCTGATGTCCACTTGAAATCTTTTCTGTCACCTCTCATTGTCTCTGTCATAGGGT
Source organism: Cunninghamia lanceolata (assembly GCA_027924645.1). NCBI lineage: Eukaryota > Viridiplantae > Streptophyta > Pinopsida > Cupressales > Cupressaceae > Cunninghamia > Cunninghamia lanceolata. The sequence continues at coordinate 10,479,769 of BSBN01001281.1, forward strand.
TACATATTGAATTGAAACTTCTGAAGAACTTCCAGTAGAAACTAGCCAACCCATGAAATGATCTAACTTCTCCAATGCTCTCCGGTGTAGGCCATTCAACAATTGCTCTCACTTTCTTAGGGTCCATCTTCAATCCTTTTGCATAAATCACAAATCCCAAATATAACAACTCTTCCTTCACGAAACTACACTTCTTGATGTTTATTAGCAATTTCTCTTCTCTCAGTCTCTACAAAACTTGTCTACTATGCCACAAATGTTCCTCTTTTGTCTTACTAAAAATTAGAATGTCATCCAAGTACACAATAACAAACTTATCGAAGAATTTCTTCAAGACTTCATTCATCAATCTCATGAAAGTACTCGGTGCATTTGTCAATCCAAAAGGCATCACTAACCACTCATACAATCCTTCATTTGTCTTAAAGCAGTCTTCCATTCATCACCTTCTCTGATTCTAATCTGATGGTATCCACTCTTCAAATCTATCTTTGTGAAATATCTTGCTCCACTCAAACAATCCATGATATCATCCATCCTAGGTAAAGGAAATCTATACTTAACTGTGATCTTGTTTATTGCTCTAGAATCAGTACACATTCTCCATTCTCCATCCTTCTTCGGTGCCAAAACTGCAGGTACTGCATAAGGACTCAAACTTTCTCTGATCAAACCTTTCCTCAACAACTATTGTATCTGTCTATTCAGTTCTTCATTCTCTGCCGGTGTCATCTGGTGTACTGCTTTGTTAGGCAAACTTGCTCCCGGTATAAGATCCATGTGATGACTGATACTCCTTATAGGTGGTAATCCATCAGGTACAGAATCTGATATGATGTCTTCATACTCTGTTAGAAACTCTCTTATCTCATCCGGTTCAATCTCTTTCTTCACTACTTCAGGCATTTTAGGAATCAAGGCATAACACATACTTTCCTATTTCAAACCATCCAAAAATTCCTTCCATACACCAAATAGATTCTAGCATTCCCACATACCGCATATTTAGGATCATCTTCCAAAGGAATCAAATTAATTCTTTTCCCATTTGCTGTTATAATATATGTATTCTTTCTTCCATCATGTATAGATTTTCTATCATACTGCCAAGGTCTACCCATCAAGATATGACAAACATCCATAGGCATAATATCACACAAGACTTCATCATGATAAGATCCAATATGAAATTTCACCAAACATTGTTCACTCACCAGTACCTTATGATCATCATGAATCCATGCTATTTGATAGGGCTTAGGGTGTTTCAATCTTTCCAATTTCAGCTTAGTCACCATCTCCTCTGAAACTAAGTTATCTGAACTACCACTATCAATTACAACTTTACAACACTTACCTCCGGATTTGCATCTAGTTCTGAACAAAATTTTCCTCTGCGGTGATTCTTCATTTATCTCTATTTGAAATAGTGCTCTCCTCATCACCAAGGATTCTCCTTTCTCAGGTTTACCAACAGAACTAGGTGATTCAATAGGTTCTTCTTCAGCATAGGCTGCTCTTCCACTGTTCTCTGTCCTCTTGCTTTTACTATCCTGATTACATTCAAATGCTCTATGTCCTTCACCTCCACACTTGAAACAAGTACCTCTAAATGTCCTCTTATCAAATCCTCTTCCTTCTCTTCTGTATCCTTCATTTCGGTATGCACTAGGGTTCCCTCTCTGGTAAAAATTTCTGTCATCTCTCCGGTAAGCATTGTTATCTCTGTCATCCTTCCTAACTGGGCTGTTAAACTTGTTCTATTATGTAAATGGTCTATCTCCTCTGAAAAATGTTCTGCCTCTCTAAAATTTACCTCCTCTGCCTCTTTGTCTCTGATCATGTCTCTTATTTAGCTTCTCTTCAACTTTCAGGGCAAACTGGTATGCTTCTTCCAAAGATGTCATCCTTACCAAGCTTAGTTCTTCTTGAATGTTCAATCTCAGTCCATTGATGTATCTTGCCACTTTCTCCTTGCTTGCTTCACAATGTCCTGCCCTTATGATCATTTTATGAAATTCTTCAGTGTACTCCTTCACAGATTTCTCCTTTTGTCTCAGGTTTTGCAATCTTTTCAACAATTCCAACTCATAGTTAGCAGGTATAAACTAATTCTTCAACTTTGTCACCATCCTATCCCACTTTGTAATCTCTTCTTTTCTTCTTCTGTTTCTTTCCAACTAAACTTCTTTCCACCATATAACATGTCCCTTCAACTTTGTCTTTGCAAATTTCACCTTCTCTGGATCTTCAATTTCTCCATATTCAAAGTATTCTTCCATGTCATTTATCCAGTCAATCAATTCTTCAGGATTCAAATTACTAGTATATTTTGGCACATCAACTCTAGGTCTCTTTCCAATCTTTGAAATAGCTCGCAACATCTTTATCTAATCTGATTCTTCTTCTTGATGACCTTCTAGGGTTTCGCTAGTGTGTTTAACATATTGAAATTCTTCGTCATCATCGCTTTCAATATTAGGTCTCGGCATCAATCCTCTTTGTCTATCTTCTTCAATAGCATCCAAATGAATTCACATTGTTCTAATCAATTCCATCATCTCATTCATTCTATTAGCCATTGTACCAACAGGAGGAACTCTTCATGGTGAAATTCTTCTTGGGATCAAGTGCAAACTGCCTTAGGTTCGGCGATCAGGCTACAAGCGACAATTGCCTCTCAATTAGCGATCAGTTGTACAAAAGTAACTTGCCTCAGATCGATGATCTATTTACAACAAGATCTTACAGAATTCCCTTCACCAATTCACTCAATTCACTCCCAAAGATTCAAACTTTCACTCTAATACCACTTGGTGCAGCCATGGTAGGAGGGTTCACAGAATGAACTGTTCAGACCGTACATCAAGAGTAAACACAACAGAAACAACACAAGAATATAGAATAAATGCAGATTCGGTCCTTCAGTATATCGTAGGATTCAAAATAGAGATTTTCTGGCAACATGTGGGCTTATAATTTGGCACACAGGGCTGACTACATACATGCGCAAGATAAAGCTTTGAAGCTCCTTTGCACAAAATGTAAACTAAGAATTATGAATCAATTGCTAACTACTTTCCTAAAACTCTATTACATCTTTATATATCATTTCTGGACCAATAGATTCCTCCATGTCGACCAAGGAAGATCACAAACTCCAATGAAGAGCTGTAATGTGTTCACAGATAGGTCAGACCTAAATGCATAGAACACTTCCTCAAATGAATTAAACCACGCGCTGACCCTTGGGGAAGGTCGGCCATGAACCAAAGGACATTGAATGATGTATCATTGAGATCTGTAAGTCAGGGAATGATCCACAAACCTTCTCCTTTAGTTGATTATCAGGATCTATTAGAATGCTCTACTCTGAGAAAACAATTGATCTTCTGATAGCGATATCTTTCTGATGACTGATCCAAATGCCCTGAATTCTTGATATGATGTAGATGAATGAGTGTAGATGCTAAGTGTAGATCTGCAAGATGTGAATTACCAAAACTGGACCACAAGCTAAAACTGCTTCTGACTGAACTGGAAAATGAAAGAACTGAAATGCAAATGTTTTTGGTTGACGCAAGATTGCTCTTGAACTAGGGATGCTCCTGCATTAAGATTTATGCAATTTTTTTTCTTTTACAGTTACAAATTAAGATGCACATTAACAGAAAGATAATAACAACTTTCAAATGCAAACACAAAACTCACAACACAAGATATACATGGGGAAAACCCTTTCAGGTAAAAAACCCCACACTCCAAAGCCGCCCAATATATTATTTAGGAATCACGAAGATTACAATATACTTACAGAGTAAGCTTTTATAGGAGTATATCCAACCAAAGATCTAGGAGGTAATTCAAAATCTATAAGAATCTTACATACAACCTCCATCTCAAGCTCTTGATATATAGGAGATACAATACAGTACACCGCTAATGGTAATTACAAAATCATGAGCCAAAACCACCAAAAAGTGGCACCCAAATTATCTCCAATCAAATATGCCTTGTGATGTACCAAACCACACACCAACATGTGTAACTCTCCCCCTTACAACTCTTTTATGTGTCCAACATGTTTTTACATTTCCCAAAAATAGAAGGTCCAACTTTCGGAGGTCATAACTTTTGATCCAGGTGTTCGATTGATGAACCGTTTGATGCGTCAAAAATCTCATAAAGAGATCTATCACCTTGTAACCCACTTCATTAGTTACGATGATTTTTGAAGCATTTAGGGAATTTTAAATTCTGGTAATTGAGTTCAAAACTTTTTTTTGATAGTTTCAAAAAATAGAAACTTTAATATCTCGTGATCCAGATATGATCTTGAGATGAAACTCACTCGAGATGTTCACTTAGATATTTCCTACCTTTTGGGAAAAAATTTAGGTCAATCAAAGCTCAATTCAAGAACTTATTAAAAATAGTAAGTCTCGCTATTTTTAGCTGTTTTGGAAACTTTTTGGAAACTTTGAAAGTTCCAGACCATTATCCAAGATAAAGGGTATTCAAAAAGACTAAAACTGGGAAAAATAATAATCTTTTGAAGTTGCAAGGTTGAGACACTTTTCTTAGCATTCAAAGATCATATAAATGGATTTATTACAATGCTTATCTAACATATGAGTCCAACATTGAACATGATGTGTCACACCTTTCTCATCTACCTGAGTAACCTGCAAATCATTGTGTCATGATTGATCTCCTACATACAAAAACATGTGATAGAGCAGGGAATACCACCTAAATTCCAATTTGAATTCCTTGCTATCTTCATTCTATCTAATAGCTATTAGCTACTCATTCATCTTATTCGCAATATATGAAGCATAGTCATACTTAGTATTCACCATATAGTCCTGAACATCTATTGTTGTGAGCATGAGAGCAACATATATATTACCCCTTGCATCCTACCCTAAAACCTGACACAATGAATGGTATGTCTTAATAAAATAATTACAGAAGAGATCAATTGCCAATGGCTCTTTCTCACCAGGAGAAATCTTAATGGACATACGATCTATCCCTTTGACCTTGTGACATGGAAGTAGCACAGTTCTGTAACTACTTCTATCTTTCTTATATTTGTCATTGAAAATATTGAAATCAATACTTTTGCTAGCTGTAGGGTTCAATCCAAAAATACTAGAAATATACTCCTTTGTTATCTTTATCATTCCCTCATGATTCCCCACCAAAACCATTATCCTTTTTGGGTCATATCTTCTAGTCACAACCCTTACAAATTCAGCATCAATGTACACATTCAGCACCACCAATTTTGCCAAGTCCAAACTCTAGGCATGTGATATAAGATCCCTTGCATTTCTCTTTCTATACCAGTGGTAAAACAACTCCCACCCTCCTTCAGGGATATTTGTGTCTCTACAACCCTAGGTATTATCTAATAACCTGTCATTGACTCCTCTTAGACCATAAACATTGTAAGGTCTCCTTGCGGACCCATGAAACTGCATCATCAAATCCTCATCCAACATTCTCTTTGATGTGGACGGCTGACCTGTGGAATGACCCATTTTATTTGAGGCATTTTTATAAAATTAGGGTCTATGTCAATTGCTCAAATTCTATAGTTGTTTTCCTTTTAAATGTGTAGAAAAGCATTAGAAAGATAACAAAATCAATTATGAACAAAGTAAAGCTCAAAATTTGACCAACCTGAATATCTTCCCGTAAACCTTAATTAAAACCAGAAAACATTGAGAGCTTCAAGTCACGAAGAAATTCTTTTCACAACATAAAATGACCATCAATACTACTCCAATACACCATTTATTTGCATCAGAGACCCCTTCAATTTGTCGATATCAATCATTTCTACCATTATTGATCATTCACTTGAATAGAGCATTTGCAATAGTCTAATTTGTGAGTTTGAATAACAACCATTGATTCAGGGCTCATCGCGGCAAGATTAATGCTTAGAATAGTCTGAGAGATTTGAAAAATCCACCACACATATTGAAAGGTCTTCAACCAATCAACCTTATCCATGCAAGATGACCTTTTCTGTGTCAGTCTTCAAAACTTACTAGGTGTGAACATTTTGCAATCTCGTACGCTCCTCTAGGTCCCAATTTCCTGACACCACAGGCTCGCGCTCTCCATCTGCATGGAACACACTATACTTCATGCTTCATATGCATACAGTTGACTAGGCACACATGGTGATAAACCACAGTAGCACAGAGCTGACTCAGATCTAACAAAATGTCATCCACGGTAATGCATGATCACTCGAAACATGCACAACTATACTTCCTCTTTCATTAGTGCTTACAAGATTATGGGACCATGGGACAAGTGGCACAATTTTGCAACAATGCAGTCTCGACAAATTACACACTCAAGAGGTTTGTGGGCTCACACTAAGCTGCCATCTGTCACCACCATACTGAATTCTAACTATAGCTCCACATTTTAATATTTAGCCCTTGATGGATTAATGACAACCGACATCCTAGGACAAAGGGGGTCAATAAAAGTATGACTTATATGGCTCAAGTTACAACTTAAACAACTGACAACCATGCTAAACAGTCAACAATGAAACATAACAATGGCACCTGAAGCAATGGGACAACTTAGGTTTATTCCAGGGCATAGATCAAAGTCCATGAAGCACCCAAACCCTACACCTAAGGAGAAACCAAGGATTTTGACCTAGAAACCCTATAATTTTAGGACAAACCACCAGTGGCTCTAGTTTGGGACGCATGATTTATCAATGCATAGCGAGGACCATAAAAATCTGAGAAGTAGACCAAAAAACAAAACAAAAACTTGACAAATAACAAAACAATATTTACAGTATATACAATGTGCATGGAAAATAACCTACTTAAGCAAAGTAGGGTTTCAAGAACTATCCATGCACGGGTAATTCCTAAAATTCTCCAGTCAAATTCTACAATAAATAAGAATTTTCACCATGTGTGTTGCTTATCAGATAGGGGCCAGTCTAGAGTGGATCAAACTTACCATGTTTTCCTTTCTCCTGGCATCTTGCATTCCACATCAAAACCATATCACCTACCTCAATTTTTTTGTCTAAAGCTTTCTTGTCAAATAAATATTTTACCTTTTGCTACCTCTTAAGGTTGATTTTCTGTACTTTCCTCCTAATCTCATCCAATTCAACCAACTAGTTAATTCTATCATTCATGACTGTGTTAATATCATCATATTCCTGTATGAATTTGTAGACTGGCAGAAGGTTATTAACAGACATCCTAGCATCCATTCCATACACCAATTTGTAAGGAGATCTCCCAGTTTCCTTTTTAATTATAACCCTATTAGCGCATAGTGCAAGTCTAAGTTTTGAATCCCATGATTTCTTGTTCTTACCTATCATCCTCTTTTGAATCACATGATCTCTTGTTCTTACCTATCATCCTGTTTATAATCTTCATCAAACTTTTTTTACTAGGCTCAGCCTGTCCATTTCCTTAGGGATGATAAGGTGAAGAGAAAGACAGAGTAATTCCATACTCATTGCAAAAACCTACAAATTCATCTGATCTAAAACACATGGTATTATCTGTAATTAATTTTCATGGCACTCCAAACCTAGTAATAATATACTCCATTATAAAATTTGAAACTACTTTACTTGTTCCCCTCTTGGTAGGGATTGCTCCAATCCATTTCGTAAAGTAACCAGTAGCAACAAGAATCCAACTATGTCGTCCAGTGG